>CM049437.1:79799779-82432431 GCA_026929855.1 Poa annua | reverse complement strand
TCCTCTACTCCGTCCCCGCCGTTGCTAGGGTTTAGTTAGTTCAATTGTGTAGTTAGTTCAATTTGTTAAGTGTTAAGTGTTAGAATTTCTCAATGTTTGTTAAGTGTTAGAATTTCCCAATTTTGGTTAAGTGTTAGAAGTTTAAGTCTCTATTTTTGTTAAGTACTTGGATTTTGCATGCAGGTACTCGGATTTGTCACTGCGTCGTAGCCGCTGCCCCTCTCGAAGTTGCCGCTCTCTTAGAGCCCCAGCATTGTTCATCTACTCCGCCACTGTCAGAGACGAGCAAGAAAATGTAAATGAATTATTCGAGATGTATTATTGTTGCTTTAAAATGATTGTTCGACTATATTAGTGATAATTAATTGATATTCAACTATGGAAATAGCATTGTTCGACTACTCCGCCACCTTCACGGTTAATAATGTGTTTGTACATAATTATTATTGCAAACATAATTATAATTTTGTAGAAGTAAAACTGTTAACTTTGCTCCGGGTTGAAATTGAAATGTGTTTGTACAATTGAAATACCTTGCAGAAACTATGGACCCCGGTAGAAACCTGGAACAAGAAGAGGACATGTTCGGCATCATCCGCGAAGGTGATGGATTGGACCCCGGTAGAAACCTTGAACAAGAAGAGGACGACTTAGACGATTTCACCGGACATTTCCTGAACGAGTCCGGTGATGGATCGGACGAAATAGACATCTCCGACAGTTCAACTCTGCGGAGAGCACATGACGACTCTACTGTTGGAAAGTCGTCCGCCGAGGTAGATATATGCCCTCAGGTGTTCGTCTTTGTTGAATAGATTTGTGTGTATACATATATATTAACTATCACTTTTTCTTGTTTTAGCCGTCCGGATCAAGCAAAAAGGCATCCGTGAAACGAGGCGGGCCACGAACCGGGACCAAGAAGCTGCAAGGGAAACATAAGTACCACATCGACCAAATCAATGAAAAAGGCAAACCGATTGCTCCCGCGAAGCACGCCAGAAAATTTGTAGCTCAGTGCGGAGCTATCGTTCGGGACAGAATCTCCATCAAGGCTCAAGAATGGAATTTTCCAAAGGTTCCAAAAGAGGGGGTTATTTATGTCAGGGATGAAGACAAACAGCTCCTTTAGGACGAGCTCCTACAGAGTTTCACTTTACCGGAAGAGGAGGATGAACAGAACCCGGTTATAGAGAATCGATGCAAGGCCTGGACTTTTATGGAGATGGGTGAACTGTCCCGCGCCTGGAAGAAAAGGCTAAACAAGTTCGTAACTGCAGGTACGACTCCAGAATTTGTCGGAATCTATGAAAAGATAAAAGATGAGTGGCCCGCATTTAAGGCGTACAAGGAATCGGAAGCCGCTAAGAAAATCTCAGAGAGAAATAAGAAAAATGCAGGAAAGAAGATATATCACCATAACATGGGGTCAGGTGGCTACCTGACGGCCATGCCTAAGTGGTCGAAAATGGAGGATGAGTTACTGGCTAAGGGTATAGATATCGAGACATATGATTGGCCAGAACGGCTTAAGGCTTGGTTCTATGGGATTGGTGGAAAGTTAAACCCTGAAACAGGTGAATGTATTTTTACCAGGGAGCACGGAGCTGACCCTCTTCAAGCACTCAGAGACGTATGGAAGGAGGTGGAGGCAGGCATGTTCCATCCTGAGAGAGAGAAGGACGAGCTATCGCGAGCCCTTGGGAATCCTGAACACAGTGGACGAACACGAGGAACCGTCGGCTCCGTTCCGTGGCTGATTGGGTTTCCCACTGATGTTGGCACTTACAGAAGCCGAGTGAGAAAGAAGAAAGAGCATGCCGACCGGGTCCAGATGATGGAAAATAAAATAGTAGAGCATGAGAAGGAGATAGCACAGCATCGTAAGGAGATAGCAGAGCTGAAGGCAGAGAAGCAGGGTCGACGGATTTCCTTCGAATCTGAGACGCCCGAAAATCCTTCTCCTGATCCAAAATCAATGCGGAGAAGCAGCGTGGCTTCGACTGAGCTCGATCGCCACAATGATATGACGGGTCCTCGTCACCCCGTGGATACTATCGTGCAGCAGGAACTTTGCGAGCTACATGTGCCATGCTTGAACATAACCGTGAAGGCGGCGGACGGCTTTGCCCTACCGCCTAAACCAAATGGAACTTACCATTGCCGCCCTATTCCAGATGGCTATGCTGTTGTCGGGGTTGATGAGGTTATGAAGTTATATGAGGGAATTAAGCTGGACTACCCTATGGGTGAAGACGAGGTTGAGTTGAGATTTGCCTGCAAGATTACCTGCTTATGGAGAAAGGAATACATCGTGTTCCCACACATGCAGCAAAATCGCCCTCCCAGTCCACATGCTAGTCCAGACCTCCCCGAAAACGACAACAACGGCAACGACCACCAAGGCGCTAGTCTAGACACCCCCGACAACGACAACCAAGGCGCTAGTCCATCTCGATCTCCGCCGCCGCGTGAGCGGACTCCGCCGCCGCTTGAGCGGACTCCGCCGCCGCGTCAACGGACTCCGCCACCGCGTCAACGGACTCCGCCGGCTCCGCAAAAGAAGCGGAAGTCCACCGCTGCGTCGACTAGTACTCAGAAAAGCGACACGTGGAAGAAAGCGAGGGATATGTCTAACGAAGATATCGATATATGGGTCAACGAGATCCAGGATGCCCAGAGAAAGAAGGCAAAAAAGATGTCTTTGCCTTATCCGGTATATTCTGCAGAGGCGATACGGTGGGCCATAGAATTTCTTACGCATCCATCGCAATATGAACTAAATATGGACGATGACTATACACGTGTTCTGGTGCGTACATCTAAGAGAGTGCGGGAAGAACGAAAACTTGGTGCCACCAAGAAGAGAGATGTTCCACAGCTCGGAATGCAGGCGGGACAATCGGCCGCCCCGCTCATATTGGCGCCTTACAACCGGGACCCGGCCGAGGAAGTACTTTCGCAGCAAGCTAGAGAAATGGGTCTCTCTCTTTCAAAGCTTCGCAAATTACAAGCTGGCGAGAATCTCCAGCAGACACATGTGGAGGTGCGGAGATATGTTAGAGGACAAGATCTTGTCGAGCCTGCTAAGGTGCGCACTCTACCAGCTGGATTGCACCAACTAAATGAATGGTACATGAGGTGGTGCTCTAGTCACGACGGAGACTTTATCTATGGGAAAATTCCAGAGTCTCATTATGGCCCAGGTGATGATGAGTTTCAAATTGAGCTATGCGAATTATGGCAGTTATTCAATTTTGACGCGCTCGACAAATCTATCATGAGTGCCTTTTGCCTGTAAGTAATTAAATTATGTATGTCATTAATTCTCTTGCTCAACTTATTTTTCATTGCCTGTAATTATCCTCATCACTATATTCCTTTTGTACTCTATTATGCAGGCTGAAAATTATACAATCTCGAAAGTTGGGACTGAATCACAAGATTGGATTCGTTGACCCAAATCGAGTTCATCATCATGGTTTGGTAAATAACCGAGAGCAAACGGAGGAGCTTTTGCTAACTTACTTTATGGCGCAACATTACAAAAACACCATAATTTTCCCGTTCAACGTCGAGTGAGTTGTTTACTTTCTTATACATACTCGATGTTAAGTGTATGTAATTGATGATTTATTAACAAATATAAACATGCGCAGATTTCACTGGGTAATGCTTGAGATTGATGTTGAAAGGGCAATCGTTGGTGTCTGGGACCCATTATCGAAGCCTGTTGAAAAGTTCGTCGACATGAAACTGATGCTCCAGAGGTAATTTCGTTTATTATCACAATCGGCCTCGTCTTTTCTAATATAGGGTAATTAGTAAACTTATTTACTAATTTTTCTATACCGTGCAGGGTTTGGGACAAGTTCACCGGTTTCCACAAGCTCGGTATACGGAAGAAGCTCACTTTTAAATGGAGTGAGGTAAGCCGTTCTAGCTAGGTCCACGCATGCATATATTTAATTTTAGTCTCACAATACCATTTTCCAATATTTTTGATTATTTATTTGATTGGATTCCTATCTTATTCTCTCTTAAAGTGCGCGAAGCAGCAACATGGCACCAATTTGTGTGGATACTATGTCTGCGAGTTCATTCGAATTCACATCAATGAGGGGGCAGACTGGAATGGCGTACGTAAACAATATATTCAAACTTGTTCACTTTTCAAATTGAACTATTTGCATGATGATTGATATATTGATATTGATCTCTCCTTTTTAGTTTGAGACGATCCGGAAAAGACCGCCTACTACCAATTGCGGAGGAAATTGCGGGGTTTCTGCTTGACTATGTCTTAGAGCCGGGCGCATAATGCAGTTTGATCAAGCTGAAAAAGACCATCCCGAAGAAAAAATAGGGTCTAATGCCTCTCTGTCATGTAATGATCTCTAGGTTCTAGTGATCTTCCGGTTGTAAATATTTGTTTCGGGGAACTCGATCGTGTATTCTTGATAAATATTATATAGTACTGTATAATATGCAACTCGATCTTTTTTGAAATGAAACATAAATATCAAAAATAAAACACAAAAGAAAAAGTAAAACAGAAACACAAAAGAAAACAGGAAACAAAAAAAAGAAATAGAAAACAGGAAACAAAAAAAGAAAAAAGAAAAGCATACACATTGTCCCGGTTCGTATTACGAACCGGGACAAATGGTAGCCAGCCAGAGGCTGGCTGCCTCGGCCACGTGCCCCCCCCCTATTGGCCCCGGGTCGTGGCGTGCCCGGGACAAATAGCCTACCCTATTTGTCCCGAGGCTGTTGTCCCGGGAGCGTGCCCGGGACAAAAAGCCCTCACGGCCCGGGACTACTAGCTTGTTCTGCTCTAGTGGCATAAGGAAAAAATAGAACGCAGTTCACAAAACAAAATAGACAGTGCACACATAAAAAGAGGTAGTGCACTGCAAAAGCAAAAGACAACACGTAGAAAAATATAATACAGTACACAAAAAAAACAGAAGGCGGTGTACAGAAAAATGTAACATAGTGCACAACAAAACCAAATGCAATCTATGCACTTTAGGTGCTGCAAAGAAAACCTCAGCGAGACATATCAACATGTCGTATAGTTTTGAATATCCATGAAAACAGATCATGATTTGGACAAAAAATAAAAAAATACACATGATTGAAACATAAAATATAGTTTTGAATACCTCGATGTCACTAACACATCTATGAAAACACAACATGATTTCAACAAAATCAGGAAGAAAACACACACATTATCTCTCTCACACAAGGGGATTCTCTCCTCCCACACGACAAGTAGCGTGTTATGGTACACCCATATGTGGGAGACTCTCACACAACACTAAAAAAATGAAACCTCCTAGGGAGAACGTCATTATACTGGTAATGTGTTACCTTTTTCTTCTCGCAAAATACCAACAGTCAGAGTATAATGTGCTAGACAAAAATATTTGGGAAGAATGTGGACAGGAGTATTTACGGGTTTATACGAAAATTGTGGAGACATCTAGAGCAAGTTTACAGCAGGGCCAGGATGGGAACTTTCTGATATTCATTGACAAAGTCTATGATAAGAGCAAAATTGTAAAAAAGTAAAGAAATTAAATTAAATTTCTTAAAGGGAGAGAAACATTTACTAGGAGAGCGGTTCCATGGAGGAACGCTCCCAGAAAAGCAACTATTAAGTTTTCAATAAAAAAACTCTCCAAAAGGTTGAAAAGAAATGCTGGGTGGGGACTTCGGCAGCTTTTAGATAAATGCTGCAAGCAGCAAGGCCTGGAGCCCTGGACCCTAGCAGCAACGGTTTTGTAGGTCCGCCTTGGCTTAATTAACAGCTAACTATTGCTTTACTAGTTAATGAATTGGTCAATACATGTGCTTTGTCTCTAAGCATCTTCTTTAGTTAGGTCGTAATGTTGCGATCTTATTGATCTGTGTGAGCAAAGGAGAATACTCAGTCCCCACGCACATTAATATTGCTACTACTACTTCCGCTTGTCAATGTTTTTTTTTTGGAAAGTAAACAAATTGCTACTTTGCGATTCTCATTGTACAAAATGGAAGTTTTTCTTACCCAAAAAATTGAGTTTTGTGACTCTGTTCTTCACAAACAAAATAAAATCATACTCTCTAGGATGTCGAGAGTAATTGTCGCTGGACATATTTCACCATGAATTTAAAATGTTAAATATTTTTATTCCTTATACATGGATGGAAATAGAAGTTCACTAGTTCTCCTTACCCGTATTCAAGACCACAGAAGAAAGGTGTCACCATGGCAAAAAGTGAACCATGAAGGTTTTTTCTCGAAAAGGAGGTTGAAACCCCGACTTTTGTATTAAAATGATGCATCAAACGTTTAGTTTTATTATTATAAATATCCATAAGGCCTTACAAAAAAAAATATCGGTCAACCATACACCTTGCTGGCGACAACCGTCGCAACACTTACAAACTTGATGAAGGGGGTGGACTTGATCAGAACCGCGTGCGTGCTGACCTCATACACCTACATAAATCATCTAAATCCGGAGTCCTTACCAAGAAACCCAATAGTGAGCCGGAAGCATAAACCGGTTTAGCAGATACTCAACACGCACCACATGCGTACACTCAGAACACGTCGTCGACGTTGTCTTCCACCAACCCATCTTCATGAGGGATCAACGGAATGACCTATCGTCAACACCGCCACAACGCCGGACAAAACACAACCTTCATGCACGCGTACATGATCATGTGTCTATCGCCAAGACCTCCTGCACCACGCCACCGAGACACGTCATCGTCGATACTGTTGGGTTTCGTGGCAGACTACAAAAAAGTTCCTACGACATGAACAACATGTAGTCAAGATCTATCCTACGCAGATGTAAGGTAACGAAGGAGGAGCGGTGTTCATACCTGATAACCCACAAGTATAGGGGATCCCAAAAGTCTTCGAGGGAAGTAAAACCTAAATTTATTGATTCGACACAAGCGGAGACAAAGAATACATATAAGCCTTAACAGCGGAGTTGTCAATTCAGCTGCACCTGGAAAAGCACTAGTAACAGGGGTGATGTGAAAGCAGCAGTATTATGAGAGCAATAGTAACACTAACACAGTAGCAGTAGCAGTAACACAGAGGCAATGGCACCAGAAAATATTCAAGTGCGTAGTTGACTGTAGAGCAATGATGATGACAGAAGGATCAAGGTTCCCAGCTATCTATACTAGTGGTAACTCTCCAAGAACAAGTGTTGGGTGAACAAATTACAGTTGGGAAATTGACAATTGTAAGGGCATGACAATGCATGCTAAGATAGAATATCCAGTCTATTAATCATGTAGACATGTTTTCCATATATAGTCATACGTGCTCGCAATGAGAAACTTGCATAACATCTTTTGTCCTACCAGCCCGTTTGCAGCGGGGCCTTAAGGGAAACTACTGGTAATTAAGGTACTCCTTTTAATAGAGCACCGGAGCAAAGCATTAACACTTGGTGAAAACATGTGATCCTCATATCAAAGCCATCCCCTCCGGTTATCCCAATTTCTGTCACTTTGGGGCCTCGGGCTCCGGACAAGGACATGTGCAAACAATTTGTAGATACAATCTAAGCAATAATTATAGAGCTTAAATCTAAGATCATGCCACTCGTGCACTAGTGACAAGCATTAAACACAACAAGATTGCAGCAACAATAACTTCACAAACTTTGATGGATAGACTGATCATAATGTAACAATTTATCGGATCCCAACAAACACAACACCGATTACATCATATGGATCTCAATCATGTAAGGCAGCTCATGATATCATTGTATTGAAGTACATGGGAGAGAGAGTACCAACTAGCTACATCCAAGAACCCGTAGTCCATGGGGGAACTACTCACAAACCATCATGAAGTCGAAGTGGAGGCGGTGGAGTCGATGGAGATGGCTCCGGGGGTCAATCCCCGTCCCGGCAGGGTGCCGGAACAGGAACTTCTGACCCCCGAAACTTGTCTTCGATGGCGGCGGCGCTGCGGAACGTTTCGTGGAAAATTGCTCGGGTGCCTAGGGTTATTTTGTCGGGGGGTATTTGTAGGCGTAAGGGCGAAGGCGGTGGAGCCCCGAGGGGCCCACACCATGTGGTGGCGCGGCCAGAAGGGGGGCCGCGCCTCCACCAGGTGAGGCCGCCTCGTGGCTCTCCTCCGTATCCTCTTCGGTGTTCTGGAATCTCCCGAGAAAAATAGGGACTTTGGCTTTTGATTCGTCCAATTTCGGGAATATTTCCTTAACAGTTTTTCTGAAACAAAAAACAGCAGAAATCAGGTATCTGGCACTGCGGCATCTTGTTAATATGTTAGTCCCAGAAAATGCATAAAAACCATATAAAGTTTATATAAAACATGTAGCAATTGGTATAATATAAGCATGGAACATAAAAAATTATAGATACGTTGGAGACGTATCAAGCATCCCCAAGCTTAGTTCTACTCGTTCCGAGTAGGTAAAACGATAACAAGAATAATTTCTGAAGTGACATGATTTCACACAATCTTGATCATATAATAATGTAATGCATGTAAATTGAGATCAAATGAATAAGAGCTGTAGTTTATATTCATATCAAATGAGTAATGTATAAACAAGTAGGAAGAACAAAGTAAAACTTTCAATGAATCAGTACTAAAGAACAATCAACCGTGCAAAGTAGATATTAAAGATGATTTAAGCTTCAAGAACAAGAACAACAATATAATCATCTAATGCATCCAACACTCATGACAACTTTGTGTTAGGATCAAGTCAAGCAATAACAATATGCACGTAGAAAATCATCTCTCTATTTGTTCACTTAAAAACAAGCAAGCGTTCAGCGTTGGTTCCTGGCACCAGGATGTTGTGGCTAAAAGAACATTAGGGGGGGGGGGGGGGGGGGGGGTTGGAAGGCCAACGGAAAAAAGTCTCACAAATCTGAAAGTGATCATTAGACAAGAGTAAGTCTTATAATCGAAGCTATGCAAGGAGTAGTAATTGACACACAACGGATGCACATAGAGCTATAAGTGTATGAAAGCTCTCCAATGGAACTAGTGGGGGTGCATCCAACTTGCTTGCTCATGAAGACCTAGAGCATTTTTGAGGAGCCTCATCATTGGAATATACAAGCCAAGTTCTATAATGTAAAGTTCCCCACATAGTTATTCAAGTGAAACATGAAAACTCTCTCATATGGAGTAAAGGTGCTAAACATGAGCACAAATGATGACTACGAATACTACAGGTGCTAAAACATGAGCACAAGTGTGGATAAAGAATAGTAATGTTGCCCCCTTTTTTTTTCTCTTTTTTTTTTCTCTCTTTTCTCTTTTTTTTGTGTGTTTTTCTATTTCACTTTTCGATGGCATCCATGGCTCTTTTCACTTTTAGGGGCAAACATTCTAATACGACAACACACTTTTGGTACAAATAACTCATAATGAATAAAACATAATGTATGAAACGGTGCCTCTGCCAGTGTAGCAGGATATGCAATGATCTAGCGTAACATGGGTAAAACCGCACATCAGCTGTAAAGAATCATGCAAGGCAATATATAAATGATAAATGACAACAAGTCATGTAATGTAAGATGAAAGTTGCATGGCAATATATCTCGGAACAGCTATGGAAATGTTGTGATAGGTAGGTATGGTGGATGTTTTGAGGTAGATATTTGGCTTATGTGTAGGTGAACATGATGAAGGTCTCCCACGAGTTTTGGATGTACCCGCAAAGTATGCACCAACTCTTAATGTGAGAAAGGGCAATGCAAAGTACCGAAGAGGCTAGCAAATATGGTGGTGGAAGTGCCATGAAAACCGCAGCTTAGAACTCACAAGTAAAAAGATTCCAACTAGAAATATGATCTTACAAGGCATAATGAAAATCACTCCATGAGGGACTGTGACAAATGAACAAGTCACTGTTGGGACCCCGACCGTAGCGCATAACACAAAGTCATTACGGTTGCTTTTAACATTAGAAGTCATATATCATTATGCTATCAACTGGATATTTAAGTGTGGCACAGCTTCAAGTTTTCTAGACCAACCATTAGTCATTCCACTTTACTAAACCATCATGTTTACCATTAAGCATATTAATATCTCAAAAAAAACATCAATGATTCAAGCGACACAATTTAATGATCTACAAGATTATGTATCCTTTCGTTATACCATCTACCACATTAAACATTTTCTGTTCCAACCAAACACCAATCAACTTATTTAAATATAAACTCTCCAAGTATTTAACAATGAAACAAGAGAGTATAATATAAGAAAACTAACAGCTCTAACAAGAGATGCATGAAAAACGAGAGCTGAAAGTAATGAAGTAACATAGAAGAATACTCAACAAATATAAGTGAAGAATACGAGTATTCATAAGAAAAAGCGGAGCGTGTCTCTCTCCCACAAAGGAATGCTAGGATCCATTTTATTCAGAGAATGAAAATAACAAAAACAAAAACAAACAGACGCTTCAAGTAAAGCACATAAGATGTGACGGAATTAAAATATAGTTTCACTAGAGATGACCTGATAGTTTGTTGATGAAGAAGGGGATGCCTTGGGCATCCCCAAGCTTAAACGCTTGAGTCTTCTTGAAATATGCTTGGGTGACCCACGGGGGCATCACCAAGCTTAGGCTTTTCACTCTGCTTGATCACATTATATCATTCTCCTCTCTTGATCCTTGAAAACTTCCTTCACACCAAACTTCTCATAAACTTCATTACAGGGGTTAGTACTCAAAAACATTAATCCACTTTGGTTCTGTTGTAACACATTGCAAGAACTCAATAAAACATTAGCTACAGCCTTCTATGACAGACAACCTTGCTTAAAGTCCACAAGAGACAATGCAAAAAACAGAGACAGAATCTGTCAAAACAGAACAGACAATAAAGATGAATTTTTTATAGGCACTTAACTTGCTCAGATCAGAAAACTCAAAACTAATGAAAGTTGCGTACATATCTGAGGATCACGCACAAAAAATATCAGGTCATTTCGATTTTTATGTGAATTCTTACGAATTAAACGGTGGACAGCAGAAAACTGTTCCTGTGCAGAAATCCAAATCTAGCATCAACTTCCTACTAGAGGCTTTACTTGACACAACAATGCGATAAAATAAAGATACAAAGGGGTTGATACGGAAGTAAGCAAACTCCTTGACTCAAATAAAAGAAAAAATACAGAAATAAAACATGGGTTGTCTCACAAGAGCGCTTTTCTTTAATGCTTTTTAGCTAGGCTTGATAGTTTTAATGATGCTCTCATGGAAATAGAAAATGAAGCAAAAGGAGCATTAAGAAGCAAATTCAAAATGCATTTAAGTCTAACCCACTTCCTATGCATGGGAATCTTGTACACAAATAAATTCAAAAAGAACAAAGTGACAAGCATAGGAAGATAAAACAAGAGTAACTTCAAAACTTTCAGCATATAGAGAGGTGTTTTAGTACCATGAAAATTTCTACAACCATATTTTCCTCTCTCATAATAATTTTCAGTAGATTCATGAATAAACTCAACAATATAACTATCACATAAAGCATGCTTTTCATGATCTATAAACACATAATTTTTATCAAGCTCCAAATAGTAGGATTAAAACTTTCAAACCCACTTTTAGCAATTTTATAACAAGATGATTGATCATTCTCAAGAGATATGGGACTCCTAGATAAAGTCAAGACCTCTCCAATCCCATTTTCATTAGTAGTACAATCAATATTATCAACCAATATAGGACCATCATCTAGAGCTTTATCATAAACATTTTCTAAACAAACTTTCTTATTTCCATGCATTTCAAAATTAGGCACAAATAAAGGATTATCATAAGATTTATCAAAATAGCATGGATTATCATAGATAATAGTAGCATAATTATCCTCACAAGTTTTACTCATAGGGAATATTTCAAGAGAATCCACAGGAACATAACATTCATCCTCCTTTGGTAAGCATGGGGGACAATCAAATAGTGTAAGAGATAAAGAGTTACTCTCATTAGAAGGTAGGCATGGGTAGCTAATCCATTCTTCCTCCTTTTGTTCATCACTCTCCTCCTCTTTTTCATCTAATGAGCTTTCAGGTTCACCAATCTCTTCTTCCACAGGTTCCTGCAAATTGTGGATACATTCTTTTGCATTACTGAGTCTCTCTTTATAATCAATGATATAACCATTATTGCTGAAATTTTCTATGCAATAATCAAGTATAGAAGAGACATAATCTTTAAGGTTATTACAAGCAACACAGGTTTCATAATTTTTAGACATGAAGGATTCTATTTCAGAAGCTCCCATAAATAAAACAAATTGTTCTACTTCTTCAAATCCAAGATGAATATAGTTATTCCAATGATAGTTCACAATTAAACCTTCTTTACTAAAGCCACATTGGAATTTAAGATGTTTAGTATCCTGTTCAGAGCAACAATTTATATCATGTCGTTTAAGCAAAATTTCAGCAATTGTATTCAACTTTTTTAACACGCCTCTCATGACTTTCCCCTTATATGATTCTCTATACTTTATAAATAATTCATTAAGTTCCATAGAGGTTCTAGCATGTTCTCCCATAGCAACAGTTTTTAGATTTTTGGTTTTTCAATTTTTTATGGATTTTTAGGTATATAAGAAAAATAAAACTAGACAAAAATAAACTAGACAAAAGTAAACTAAACAAAACTAAACTAAACAGAAATAAACTAAGCACAAATAAACTAGACAAGGTAAAATAAAATAAAAACACAGAGAGAGGTAGAGTGTACTCCCCAGGTGAACTTATGAGTAGAGCTATGCTCCCCGGCAACGGCGCCAGAAAATAGTCTTGATAACCCACAAGTATAGGGGATCGCAACAGTCTTCGAGGGAAGTAAAACCCAAATTTATTGATTCGACATAAGAGGAGACAAAGAATACTTATAAGCCTTAACAGCGGAGTTGTCAATTCAGTTGCACCTGGAAAAGCACTAGTAACAGGGGTGATGTGAAAGCAGCAGTAATATGAGAGCAATAGTAACACTAACACAGTAGCAGTAGCAGTAACACAGAGCCAATGGCAACAGAAAATATTCAAGTGCGTAATTGACTGTAGAGCAATGATGATGACAGAAGAACCAGGGTTCCCAGCTATCTACACTAGTGGTAACTCTACAAGAACAAGTGTTGGGTGAACAAATTACAGTTGGGCAATTGACAATTGTAAGGGCATGACAATGCATGCTAAGATAGAATATCCAGTCTACTAATCATGTAGGCATGTTTTCCATATATAGTCATACGTGCTCGCAATGAGAAACTTGCATAACATCTTTTGTCCTACCAGCCTGTTTGCAGCGGGCCTCAAGGGAAACTACTGGTAATTAAGGTACTCATTTTAATAGAGCACCGGAGCAAAGCATTAACACTTGGTGAAAACATGTGATCCTCATATCAAAGCCATCCCCTCCTGTTATCCCAATTTCTGTCACTTTGGGGCCTCGGGTTCCGGACAAGGACATGTGCAAACAATTTGTAGATACAATCTAAGCAATAATTATAGAGCTTAAATCTAAGATCATGCCACTCGTGCACTAGTGACAAGCATTAAACACAACAAGATTGCAGCAACAATAACTTCACAAACTTTGATAGATAGACCGATCATAATGTAACAATTTATCGGATCCCAACAAACACAACACCGATTACATCATATGGATCTCAATCATGTAAGGCAGCTCATGAGATCATTGTATTGAAGTACATGGGAGAGAGAGTACCAACTAGCTACAGCCAAGAACCCGTAGTCCATGGGGGCCGCGCCTCCACCAGGTGAGGCCGCCTCGTGGCTCTCCTCCGTATCCTCTTCGGTGTTCTGGAAGCTCCCGAGAAAAATAGGGACTTTGGCTTTTGATTCGTCCAATTCCGAGAATATTTCCTTAACAGTTTTTCTGAAACCAAAAACAGCAGAAAACAGGGAACTGGCACTGCGTCATCTTGTTAATAGGTTAGTCCCAGAAAATGCATAAAAACCATATAAAGTGTATATAAAACATGTAGCAATTGGTATAATATAAGCATGGAACATAAGAAATTATAGATACGTTGGAGACGTATCAATACCGTTCAAAACTGAAAGCGGGTTTAACGTTCCTGCACAAACGTGGTCTGTGAAGTTGAGACGAAGCCGACCTCAAGATCGTGAAGATGAACAGCTGGATCATGACAAGTCCTACAAAGGGAAACACCTCCGTAGTTCTACACACGCCCGGTGTATAGACGTCTCCCGGGCTCCGGTCCAGCGAAGAAGCAGAAGAAGAAAGACCCGACCCGGAAATATAGTAGCACGACGACGTCTGGAACGTGGAAGAACCTCCAACCCGCGAGCACAGCTCCAAAACTTGGGAGCCACGCCCGAGGGGAGAGGAACTTGAGGGAAGAGAGAATGGGATGGAGGAGAGGTGGGGGGGCTCCTCTATTTATAGGAGAGGGGGGAGGTGGAACCTCCCCTAGGTGCGTCTCCCTTCAGGGAGGGTGCCGCACACCCCACCAGGCCGGCCGGCCCTCCCCTCCTAGGGTTTGGGTGACACATGGCCACCCTCCTTTTGGGGGGTGAGGCGCCTCCTCTAACAGGCTGCCACATGGTGGCCCAGGGGTGAACCCTTTTATTAATTGATATTTAATTTATTTCATTAAATACTAAAACATATTAATTACCTCCAAATGATATTTCCTTTATCCCGGACTATTCCAATTTCATCTGGAACCTTTCCAGTACTCTCTTGCATATTTTTGATATTTCTGAATCGATCCCTAAGCGTCGTATACCCTTAAGTGTGCCACCCTACGGGCCGGGAGTACTCTAGACATGATCAAGACTCTTCTTCGATCAATGATCAACAGAGGGATCTGGAAAGCCATGCTGATCCATGTGCACTCCACGGAAATATATTATCGTTGAACCGTAAACGTCGAGTCCCGTTCCCTTTGTATTATGATACTTGGTTTGTCTGAGATCCGATATTTGGTATCTCTATACCGTGTTCAATCTTGTTACCGACAAAACAGTTTTACTCGTTCACATGACATTGCATTCACGTGGCCTAGTCACACGCTTGAAAGCTTTGTAGATGCAATCGTCACCGAGTGGGCCCAGAGTATCAATCTGTCACGTGGATGAACAAATCCCGATCTTGCTGCATACGCCTCAATATACTCCATCGAAATACCTGATACACACCTTTTCCATCACCCAGTTATGGTGTGATCATGGATGCAGTCAAGGCAGCCTCCGGAAGTAGTGATTAGATATGGTCTCACGGTCTAAGGATTAGTTACTTCGTTTTCTTAGATATCGCAATGTTGAACTATGTGAGTTGATCTCATCGCAATAGTAATGTTGGGTGTTTGTCCATCATGTCATACATAACCCCATTGTCAATGGACATAAATGTCCATGATCATGAAACCTTGATCATCAGTTGACCAATGAGCTAGTTGATTAGAGGCTGTTAGGGACCTGGTTGTTATATACCACATATGTACTAATGTTTCCGCTTAATATAATTATAGCATGGCATATAACATATTATGAACAAAACGAGATATGACAATAAAACACACTTTTCTATTTGCCTCTATGACATATCTCCAACAGATACTGGAGATGAAATGCCGCTCCACCTCATATTCCCTCCAGCTGTCAGCATATGCTCCAAAACGACGCCCTCGGGGGTGGGGGGAGAAGGACTAGGGACACCATCGTCCAAACCGAGAGACCAAGATTTAAAGTTTTCTCGGAGCATCCCGGGGAGGAGATGAAGATTGCAATGATGATGCCTGTGGGAGGCCGGTTCCCACCGGCAGCCTCACATCTCCGAACCCATACCTGACTAGACCGCCATTACCCGTGTGCAGCGCAGGGGCGCGCCTAGCTCAGAACGGACCATGTCGAGTCCAATCTGATCGGAGCAGCTCCACCGCCGTTGGCCTCATTCAGCCGTACCGCCCACCTACGGTCATCGAACCCCACCAGCCCCGCGCCCCCCCCCCCCCCCCCCCCCCCCGACTGAACCACGAGAGGGAAGAGAAACCCCCGCTACCGGTACAATATTCTTAATGAAAGTAGTTGGTATGATTATTTGACATGACATTATTTCTTACGTCAGATGATACTACCTAAATGCAACTATTCTTTCACTCTCTTGGAATTGTTTTAAGCTGATTTCACTTAAACATGGAAATAAAAAGGGCATAAAACCAAGAAATATATAAATAACATAACCATTACACCCATGGTAGTTTATTGAAAATAAGAAGTGCCCATAAAAATAAAATGTTAAAATGACTAATATTTTAGATCAGAGAGAGATAGTTAGTACATATACTCATACGTAAACTACACCAGGATGGGCTTTGGAGCTGTGATGCTTAGTTAATTAGCCGGGCTGGCGTAATTATATGTAATAATAAGTATAGTTCTAATGATGATTAATTGGCTATACTATTGAAAAGCAAGCATAGATGAAGAGGACAAGCCAAAAAGGGGATTGATCTAAGTTGGTCCCTTGTTCCATGACCTGCACAAAACTGCATTATGCGGGCATGGAATCTAGTAACATACATGAGATCTCATCCTACATGAGTGTATAGAAGGAATCGTCCCTCTTTTCTCACCCTTGAATATCTCTACAAGAGCTTTAGGAAAGGCGAACTAATTGTCCAAGCATCGTGTAATGATTAAGGGATAAGATGAATTGCTTACTACACATCCAAACCCTTGTAATGACTGCATGGATTCTTTGCAAGAGCTCTGAATTTCACTTAGAAACTTTGCCGACTAGGTTAAGAGTAATTCATATTCTTTTGTGAGTCTTGCTTGCAAAATTATATAAAATTTTGTGCCTAATCTTATCTGAGAAAAGGCTAATATTTGATTTTCATTCACAATCAGAAGTCCAAAACTGGGGTTACAAGTAGTGTATGTATATCCTTAGAGGTAACGAGCTTTAACAAAAGAACTGAGATTTATATCTGCCTAACCAGTGTGGGTACGTAGAACTGCTGACTTCAATATACACTTTACCCACCAAAGTAGTACAGTAGTACTTATCAGTTTCAAGTGGTTGAATTAATGGCTAAAATAAAGTTACTTTGGTTGCATGGCAGCAAGTGGCACTTAAAAGGCGTCCTTCTACTTTTACACCTCAAATTAAATTACCATTACATCCCTTTTAACCCCCCCTCACTACTTAGGCGTTTTACCTGCAACTTTGCACAAATGCACCTGATTAATCTACTAGAAAGAATTATCAGTGCATCCTAAGCTAGCATGAGGTCCTGGTGATAACATTTGTTAGCAAAAGGGAGCTATGCAAATTGGTCGCTTTGTGACGAAAAAGCAGGTGTCTCCTTGTATATAAACCTTGGGCATGGCTTCATTTGGGCATGCAAGTGATTTTCTTTGGTTCTCAAGACAGAGCACACATATATGTCCAGCGTCCTCTTGAGTACTTAATTTCACGTGGTTTCGCTGCCAGTATTTCATCAATCATCACACTACTTTGTCGGATTCATCCTTACACCAAGGTGCTTACTAAACTAATCCAGTTCTCTTCTTATTTGATTCATTCAATTATGCATCTATTTTATTCACTCGATCTGTGCATATTTGGCAGTTTACTCGCAAGTAAAGTATTTGGATAGTTTAGAAATCGGATCCCGCCATGGCGTATTCTTGAAAAAAAAGAAATCGGATCCCATTTGGTTAGATGGTAGCAAATTTGGATTAGCCTTCTGTTGCAAAAATCATATATGTACATGGAGTAGTATATTTTTCCTAGTAGAAAATACGATCATGCTTCAATGCATAGACAGGGCCGGCCCTGAGCATGTGCTTGCGGTGCAGCAGCACAGGGCCCCAAAATACTGAGGGCCCCAGCCCAGCTACGTATATACAGCATAGGGAAAGGTTAACTTCTGCCCTGATATGGTCAACGATTGGGTTTTACTCTCTCCATTTCAATTTAGTTCGCGTTCTAGATTTAGTCAAAGTCAAACTTTATTAAGTTTGACCAAAAATATAGGACAAAATATCAACATTCATGAGATAAAATGCATACAATATGAAAATATACCTTATAATGATTTTAACACTATGAATTTTTTATTATAAATGTTAATTTTTTTTCACAATATTTGATCAAACTTGATAAAGTTTGAATTTGACTAAACCCAGAACGCAAACTAAATTGAAACCGAGGGA
This sequence comes from Poa annua, assembly GCA_026929855.1. Lineage (NCBI taxonomy): Eukaryota > Viridiplantae > Streptophyta > Magnoliopsida > Poales > Poaceae > Poa > Poa annua. The sequence goes on along the minus strand of CM049437.1, from coordinate 82,414,160 downwards.
GTACCAATGACCGAGCGACAGCGCGCGTCTCTCCTCGTCTCCTCGTTCACCAATATCCATTCCAGGATAAAAACGGTAATGTCACATGTCTACACGTCGTAATTTTCTGCAGTTTTGACGCAGTGAATGGAGGAGGACGACGATTCGTTGACCGTGTAAATCTTTCCCAATTTTAAAGGTGAGTTTAGAGGAAATTAGAGCAATGCACTTAGGGCCCCATTTTTTTCATCTTGCACCAGGCCCCTGCCATGTCAGGACCGGCCCTGTGCATAGAGAAACTGCAGACCATAACAAATGGTAATTTAGGGGTACCACTGTGCCTTGTAGAGAAGTACATGATCGCTTATCTGAGTTTTCGTACAAGTGAAAGAGGCTAGGATGGGCTCTGGTGGCTGGTGCTCGCTCTAAATGAAAGTTCGCATTAGTGCTTATTCACATGTCAATCAAGAGTAAGTTTGTAAGGCCTAGTTTGGCAGCACAGTTTTTATAAAACTAGAGTATTGGAAAACCAAAGTATTCCATTGCCTGGCACACGAATACTTCAGTTTTCTCTCTTTTCTCAGTTTCCAAAAAAGAGGGGTAGACCTCTTTCTCAAATACTTCAAAAATACTGCAGTTTTGAAGTATACTTCAGTTATAAAATCACGTTATTTATTGGGTCCAAACACCTTGAAGTATTCAATACTTCAATATTTTCAGAAACTAAAGTATTCGATGCATACTTCAAAAATACTTTGTTCGCAAACGGAGCCTAAGTGTGTATTTATGATTTTTAAGCAAAGTTTTGATAGATTCAGCCTCATGTACAGTTTGATTCAAGTTCCTCCACTCGCCCATCATCTAAGGGTCTATGCATGGCTAGTCAGAATAAAGTGTTGATATAGTGATCAAACGTGTAGAGCTCTTTTCAGGAGCATATCTTCTTCTAGCTTAATATTGTAAGAGCATATCTTCCATCATGCTCTTGCGTATCACCACACGCCATTCGTTGATTGGTCGTAAGGTGACACATCGATTTATTTCTCCTCTTATGTCGTAAGAAAATGAGGGGTTAGATTCCGCGCTTCCCCTTTGTTCATTTAGAAGTGGAATCTTGGTTTATGTTAAATATCACATTGTACACTAAATTTCATACTTCATAAAAATAGCACTCCTACATAGGCCATGATAATCCCCTTTGTAAAAAAAAAGGCAGCACCACGCAAAGTGAATCTTAAAACGAATGTGGAATCCGTGATGAAAGCAAAATCACATACTATCCCATTGTCTAAAATGACCATGCTCCCTCCGTTCTAGAAGATACGGGAGGCACAAATTTATCTTAAGTTAAACTTTTCTCCGTTTGACCATGTTTACAAACAACCAATTCAACATCTCTAATACAAATTCAATATCATTAGATCCACCATGAAAATTATTTGATCTATTAGATGTTAATAATTTTTTCCTATAAAAACTGGTCAAACTTCCACAAATTTAGGGCCAAATTTATACGCCTTAATCTTAGAACTGATGGATTTTTTTATTCAGGGTATGTGTAGAGTGTAGTTTGTATTTGAAAGATCCAAGTCTCATTATCTGGCATTTTTCTTCATTTGATTATTTACAAGGTGACCAGCTATGGAGCTTTACCCCGAATACCTTGACGACCATTTCGGCATCCACAAACTCAGGTAAAAGTCGGTTTCAAATTCTTTTTATTTCAGACGGGCCGATGAACTATTTTTGCCCAAACAAAAAATAATAATTCCCCACTCTCCACTACCAATAGCTTTTACAACATGGCCCTTGCACAAAGGTAAACGATGAAAGTTAAGAAGATGTAGAAGAGCACGTACCGCGCACGGCGCACGTATGATGGATAAAACTAAAACTATAGAAGCGTCGAGACAGTGTGGATGCTTAATCACGAAGCTAGAGCTAATAGCAGTTTGTTTAGGGCAGCAAGTGGGCCGTGGAACTGTACCTACGTAGCGCACCAATCCAAAGTGAGATCAGATCCAGAGTCCTGGGGCTGTGCTCTACTTTTGGAATCTCCATACATTCAGCAGCATGGCTGCCTGGGAGGGCACATCAAATAGTTAATCTAACATCGTGATGAATTTGTAGTACATTCTATATTCGATCACCTGGTAAGGTTGGCTTAAAGCTTAGGTACTACTAGTACCTTATTCCTCAGGAGAGAAAAAGGAGAGATAAATTAGTACTCCTCCGTTTCAAGTTATAACCCAGTTCGATGTGGACTAAATACGGATTGAAATGAGTTGATAAACAAGTTAAATCAAATCAAGATATGATACGATTAAAAAACTAAAAAAATGCTTATATTTAGCAACTGATGAAGTAAATGAAAAGATAATTAAGTTCGTAGTGGTAAGAAAAGGGCGAGGAATGAATGAGTGGAAGAAAAATTGAACAAAAAAAGCAGCATCGTTCTTGGGAATACAGATGTTCTATTTAGACGATGGATACACCCTACAAATACCAGTAGACGCCTAAAATTGCACCGGCACGGCGGAGAGGATGCGGATCCCGTGATATGATAAGCTAAGCATCAGATCCTTAACCGGAGCTACCTGGCCTCAGAAACCAGAATCTGTTTTTCTTCACACCAAAAAAAAAAAGGTCAGGGCGATGTGGAGCTAGCAGTGGACAGATAGTGGGGAAGCACTAGCTCGGTAGTGAGATCCTGATTCCATGGTGGCCAGTGACCCCACCACGCCTGGCTATGGCTAGCAAGCTAGTGAGATTCCCAACTTTGCACCGATGGAGTTGAATTAGCTAGTAATGATGGTGCTGATGCGGGGTGACGGCGGAGGTGACGTCTCCATCCCATCCCATCCCATCCCACGGGTGATGTCCTTGTCAACCCCCTCGTTAAGTAAGTCTACGATAGATAAGCTATTCAAGTAGTGGTAGGAGGGAGGAGCAGCAGAGCACGTCGTGTTGCCTTCTTTCTCCATGGTTGCCGTCCGTCCGTTTCAGGCTGACGTCGGATGGATTAGTGGCTGGACCAGCTCAGACAGACAGACAGACACGCGGGACCGGGGTACGGTCCAGCGCAGCGCCAGTGTGCACACTGACTGACTGACCGGCCGGCCCCACCCCATAACGACCTGGTACTCATGAGAGTGCAGACAATGGACGGTACAGCGAGTTTTTTGTCACGGGGTGGAACAAGGCCATCGCATACGTAGGCCTCCTTCCGTCCAAATCCTGAAATCCAAGCCACCCCACCACCCGCAATCGGGCTCCTACACGTAGACGTAGAGAGAGAAAGATCCGAGCGAGAGGGAGTGGAGTTCCACTCAGCTGGCAATCCAGGCTCCCTCCCAGCTGAGATTAGTTCCTCGATCGTCATCATTCATCATCGAGCTTGTCTGTCCACTAGTTCGTTCGATCCTTCTTCCTCTGTTCCCTTCTTTTTTTTTCCTTCCTTCCTATCTCTCGATCCATGTAGTAGCTCTGAGCTGTGCTGGATTCTTCTTCCGTTGCCGGCGAGCAGGGGATCGGCAACGACTCCTGGAGGCGGCCTGTCGTACATGCCCTCCGCGGCGGCGCCCATGGGGATCTACGAGCGCCGCCACCACCACCACCCGCTCGCCGACGCCGCTGCCTCCTCCTCCGGCGCCGCCGTCTGGGCCGACCCGTTCAGGTACATGGCATCGGCGCCCGGCTGCAGCACCAGCAGCGGCGCCCCCCTGGCGCCGCACGGCGTGGAGCTGGCCGAGCCCAAGTTCGAGCATCCGATGATGGTACCGCAGCAGCAGGACGTCCACGCCTTCGCGCTGCAGGAACCGCCGCCGTCGCCGGACAGCTCCGACGACCAGGAGCCCGCAAGGCCAGGGGGACACAAGGTACGTCCGTCACTCACAGACCGATCGACGCGGCTTCTTTCTTCAACTTCAACCGTCACGGGCTTCGATCTCGTCGCGACCAGCTCCATTAACGCAATCAATCAATCACTCTGCTTCCCTTTTCGTTTTGCTAGATCCAGAGAAGGCTCGCGCAGAACAGGGAGGCCGCGCGCAAGAGCCGCCTACGCAAGAAGGTACGACTACGACCCACCGACCGATACAAGATGAACAATTTCGATCTCAATGCGACGCGAGCGCCTGTCAAAACTCCCAGAAGAAGGGGGGGAAAAAAATCTGATTTTGATGATTCGCCTTCGCCGATTGCTTGCCTGCAGGCCTACATCCAGAACCTGGAGACGAGCCGGATGAAGCTGGCGCGCATGGAGCAGGAGCTCAACCGGGCCAGGCAGCAGCAGCAGGTGCTCTACCCCGGCGCCAGCAGCTGCAGCCCCGTTGCGATGGCAGGCGTGGCGGCCTTTGAGGCGGAGTACGCGCAGTGGGTGGAGGAGCAGACCAGGCAGACGCGGGAGCTGAGGACGGCGCTGGAGCAGCGGGCCGTGCCGGAGCACCGCCTGCGCGCGCTCGCCGAGGCCGGGCTCGCGCACTACGACCGGATGTTCCGGGCCAAGGCCGCGGCCGCCGGCGCGGACGTCTTCTTCGTCATGTCCGGGGTGTGGCGGCCGGCCGCGGAGCGCTTCTTCCTCTGGATCGCCGGCTTCCGGCCCTCCGACCTTCTCAAGGTCCTCGCGCCGCAGCTGGAGCCGCTCACGGAGGAGCAGCAGGCGGCGGTGGGCCAGCTGAGGCAGACGGCGCGCCAGGCGGAGGACGCGCTGTCGCAGGGCATGGAGAAGCTGCAGCAGTCGCTCGCCGAGTCCCTGCTTCTGTCGTCGACGGAACCAGCGGGAGAGGAAGGCGGCGGCCCCGATGGGTACGTGAGGCGCCGGATGGCCAGCGCGATGGGCAGGCTCAGGGAGCTCGCCGGGTTCGTGGAGCAGGCGGACCATCTCCGGCAGCAGACGCTGCGGAACATGTACAGGATCCTCACGCCGCGGCAGGCGGCGGTGGGGCTACTCGCCCTCGGGGACTACTCCCACCGGCTACACGCGCTCAGCAAGCTCTGGGCAGCGCGACCGCGAAGTGAGACGGTGTGATTCAGCGCAGCGCACTCGAGTCCTACCTACTATCACCATCAGAAGAAGCTGCTGCGCCTGCATTGATCGGCTCTTTGCGGCGGCCGCAGGAAGAAGAAGCTCTGCCTTCGTAGGACTCCTACGGTAGGAGAGAAGATGAATCGACGTGTGCGTGCTGATCGAGGCGAAGAAACAGCAGTTGTCTGGTCTCTGATCAGACATTCAGAGTGGCAGATGAAGGATTTGTGTAAATATACAGTACAGTAGGATTGTAGGAGTTCTTGGTTTTGGGGGAGTACATAGCCACGGTTGATTGCTTGATGCATGCCGTTCGTCGGATTCAGGCGCCATGTGTGTGTGCTACGATTTCTCGTACGGAAATACAGTATGCCGTAGCACGTAGCAAATGTACAACAGTTTTAGTGTGTGCTGTGTAGATCAAGATGAAGTCTATACGGTGTGCTAGTTACTGTTCGTCCACTCGCGGAGTCTAAATGGTCGCCCAAAGGACTTTCGGACAGGTTATTTGGACGCCGTCCGGATGGCTTTTTGCATATGGACGTCATCGATCCCCACTCACGGAGTCTAAAATTTTGTTACAAAATATAAACGACCTTGATCTGATGGTCGTCGTCCTCATCATCGCTACCGCTACTATTTAGCGGATTTTATTCAAAGTTTAATACATTTTACATATTTGAGTAAAATTTAATGAAATATAAACTAAACCTAATCTAATGGTCGATGTTCTCATCGCTACTGGTACTATTTATAGTTGATGCACCCGCTCTCGTCCTCGCTGTATATGGCGGCCGCTCTCCGGCTTAAAGTGCCGTCAAAGACCTTGATGAAGAACTCGTTATCGTCGTCGAACTTGAAGTAGGCGGGAAAGTTTCCACGGACTTGGGGTCGGTTGTTTTTTCCTGTCAAACCCGAGGGTATTCGAGAGGATTTGACCGGGCTAAAATCTCCGCGGGGCATAACCAAACAAACAAGTTTTGTTGGGCGGGGTTAAATCCCATATGGGCCGGGCCATGGGGATTGGGCCACGATCCCAGGGGGGTGGGATTAACCGAATAAAGCCTCAGGTGGAGCATTGGGAATAACTTCATCCAAAGCCCTCTTGTCGGTATGGGTGCTAGGGTCATAAACATTGGTAAGCTTGAAGGAGGTGTCGCATGCCCGGATCATCACATCGGCTGACATGAGATGCGTTCCAATATGTATGTTTGTGAACGAGACGTGATCATCACTCCAAAGAAAGAGAATTCCCCCTCTGTTTCCCGTAGTTGGCCTGTGGGCAAAAGAGCGAAGACGATAACCGCCAATATATGTCGTAGTCGTGTGGTCGATGAAGTCGAGCTTGGTTTCTTGATGCATGCAATGTGGCACAGGGTGTTGGCGAGGGTGGTGTGGACGACATCTTTTTTGGCCTGGTCGTTTAGTCATCGTTTGTTACTTGATTTCATAATTATTTGCTCGATATCCGTGTTTTATAATCATCATATTATTTTTAGGGAATGCCTAGGGCTCACTCGAGTGAGAATTAACTTAACTCTCACTCAGATGACGTCATCCAGTTGCATATGCAACTCATGTGTAATCCATGTGCAACTAAAAAAATTTAGTTGCAACTCATATCTAAATGGGAAAATCACAGTTGCGACATGTCCAACTCACATCTCGCCTGAATCACGATGTAAATCTGATGGTATTAGAGTTGAGTGAGCCCTAACATAATTCTCACTCGAGTGAGAAATAGTAAAAGCGTTATTTTTATTTCATGCGTTTGACAGCTTTATTTTTTCAACAAGACGGCAAGCATTAGAGTACTCCCTAACTCTATCAAATGAGTTGCAGTAAATGCACGAGCTTTACTGAAGATCAGAATTGCATTCGTTCTGCACACACCGCATAGTAAAGTTGGGTGCCTGAATACACCATTTGTCTACAGAAATAGAAACATTAGAGTACTTTGCAGAATAAGGGATTAATTAGGGGTTGCTGCACGATGTTTCCTGCGAGAATATCACGACGACACGAGAGACTGGGGGTCAGTTTCTGGCTGAACCTTCGCCACGGTTCTAAATCACCAGCAGCCGAATACCCTCCCTGCTGGCTTCAGCAGTCACGACAACCACCCCGAGTAGCTTTCAAAAGCTTCATCAGTATTTAACCTGATGCACCCCGAAGGAAGAGGAGGTTCCCGTTTCACACCACCCCGAGTAGGCTTCGGAGGGTCACAGGGACCACACTCTACACAAGATAGCACACGATTGAATGACTCCAACTTGCAGGGCGGGCGTGTTGATGCAGCGCACATTCCACAGGACCACCATGGTTGTAGGATCCCCATAGAATGGGTCGATCGGAAACGAGGGCCACGACCACGATGGTCACCAGTTGGTCGTCAAGGAAGTGACCTAGCAAACAGAGCCGCCAAATCCGCTACTTGGGGCTCGGGGACAGGGTGATCAAACGGTCTCCGGCAGCGCTCGAGATCGGCCTCTGAGATTGCAGCCTCCTCTTCCTCCTCAACGGTTCCCATCCGATGAAGCAGCACCCTGGCAAAGCTCCTGAGCGTGGACTTCTCCAACGCCGTTCTGCGGCGACGCTTGTGGATAACCGGTCTGGGCAGCAGGTGACTCTCCAGCAAGGTTATTGCCCAGAATGGGGATTGAGAAATTACATTCTCTGTGTAACCAAATGAAATTCGCCCGTAGTTTCCTCCCACGTGCCAGTGATGTGCTCCTGCATCTCCTCCTACTTCATCTTTCTTCTCATAGTCCATCCCAACCTGTTTGAAGCACCAAAATGTAAGACTCATACAGCAGAATAAAAGGGAAACAAAGCCCAAACAGTGGCAAGCATAGATTTATTCAGCTAATTAATTTGGCTGCACGGTATGGAAGAAAGAAATATACAGTAGCAGTTGCAAACTAATAGGATGAACTAAAGTAATGAATGTTAGGGATTCTGGCAGGGTACTTACAATTTTTGTGTAATGTTCACAGTCCACATTTGCATATGCCACATTTCCATATTGTACGAGGAGATTGAACCAATTGGGAAGCGTCTCGATGGCAGTTTGGATAAGCCTTCCAATATATTTGCCAAAGCAATATTCCACACCTGCCAACGGATTTTTGCTATTGCCAAAGTTGCAAAGAATACACACATCAACTTTGCGGAGGGCAGAGAGGTGTTGGATACCAAAATTGGAAGAACCATTCACGCAATCCATCCGATGCACACGAAAATCAAGTTTGAGGTGTTCAAGCCTTGGCATTGATCCCGCTTCAAACTCCAGTGAAGTCCCACAATAAAGGAGTTCCAAACACAAATATTTCAAGCTACTGAACCCCCGAAGGAGAATTCTTCCATCAGTGCCATTGAAAGTCTTCAGCGTGAGGAAAAGCAAAGTTGGTACTGAGCCAAGGATTGCAACATCTTCTGGTCTCACACTGACGACATAGAGCTCTAATTGCCTAAGATTTCGGAGCAATCTCATCCAGTTTGGAACCTTGTGAATATAACAGTACGTGATGTGGAGCTCCTGAAGGCTACAAGGAGTCGTCGGGCACCACGACTCCAGTGACAGTGGAAAATATGTTTTCACGGCTAAGACATCCATGCTCCGCTTGTGGACGTGCAGATGACGAAGGTTGCATGAAGATATTAATGTTCCAAGGTAACTGTGAAGGTCCTCAATTTGGCCTGTTCCTTCCCACAGTTCTAATGTCCCTAGTTGTACTTGCAACCTCCAGAGCTTGGTTAGCTGGCCGAATTCTTGCAGTGACTTCCCTAGTTCATAGGAGTGGACACCAAACGTCTCTAACTCTTCCAAGTTTTTCATTTTACCAATCATTCCATCTGGAAAGCTAATGTGGGTATGAACATATAGACTGGTTAACCGTTCAAGGCATGTAACAGCTTGCGGCAGTTCTAGGATTCTGGTGTTCGTTATGTCCAGTGTTTCCAAATACTGCAGTTCTCCAATTTTTCTTGGGAGGAGACTAACATTTGCAAGACGCAAGTATTTAAGAAGAAACAGCTTTACAATGCTTGCAACATGATGATCTTCTAACCACCAGCACTTTCCTAGGTCCAAGACACGGAGAGCTGGTGGAAAAGCCAATAGAGAAACTTGCGGGTAATGCACATATACAGTAAGCGACCGAACATGAGACAGAATCGGGCTTGTTGCTATGGTAATATTTCCATTATTGCTGTTCCCGACAAAAAGCCTGCGGACTCTGTGCTGGGAGTTATGCCCATGTTCTACATCATTGAATGAAGTGACAAAATTCTCTTCAGCAGCCTTGCATGTGATGAAATCAAGAATGATGTCATGAACTTGGCATGATTCCACCTGGTCAAACCCTGGATCAACTGGCTGGATCAAGCTTCGATTAATGAGCTCATTAAAGTAACTCTCACCAACAGCATATCGACTTCGCCCTTGTTCTTCACGAATGAATCCTTCAGCGATCCACATATGTATCAAATGTTTTTTGAGGATAGTAGAATCTTCTGGGAACATGCTCAAGTACAACAAACAAGTTCTCAGATGGTGAGGTAGATCAAAGTAGCTCAGGGATAATATCTTTGTCATCTTATCAGAACCAGGGTCCTTTGCAAGAGCAGAACCAATAGCAACTAACACCCTTTTCCACTCATCTTCCGCCTGCTGATCAGCCAACAAACTAGACACGGTAATAATAGCCAATGGTAGGCCGGAACATTTTTTCAATATCTTATTTAAGACTTTTTCTAGATGAGGATGGCATAAATCCTCAGGATTAAATGCTCTTTTCAGAAACAACCTTTTGGAGTCAACAAAACTAAGGGGTTCCATTTCATAAACACGACCAGCACACGATGAACAACATGAAGCAACTTCATTATTACGTGTTGTAGTAATAATTCTGCTCCCACGATTATTATTCAGTAATGCAAGCCTGATAGTTTTCCATGCTTCCACATTCCACACATCATCAATTACAACGAAGTACCTGGAACACAAATTTAACATATATGTATTTAAATTCGTAAAATAAGTTAGAAGCTGCATACATCGTTAGCAGTAATTAACTGCGGCTTGCTATTATTAGAATCTTAGAGAAGATTGTCAACAGAGTGATTGCCAGTTTTCAAAACAGAAGGTTTATTTCTAACTAACTAATATTCTCTTATTAGACAACACAAGATTAATGTTAAGCCATGTTTGTTAGAATCCTGGTACTTGTCCTAGAACCATTTCTGTAATAATCAAACCTAGAACCTAAGTCAAGTAGCACTTCTGTATTTATAGGCATGTCACCTCTAATAAATAAAAACACAAAAGTGCAGGTAACTACCAAATGAAAAATATTAGGCATTGGCATAGTAATTTAAATTTACATGTTTACTGCATTTCAACTTGTAAGAAGCACTTACTACCGTTCCACGTACAAAGTTAGGTAAAGCCAAATTCCTGAATGTGTCTATGTATTAGCGTTTGAATTAGTTTCAGTGAATACAGATGTATAAATTATATGTTTTCCATTATAATAGTTAATTAATTAATTATCCAGTAACATATCCTGAGACTCTAGCTCCCAATATACATGTACATTGTCAGGTTACATGGAGAAATGACCTATTTCGCTTCAGTGGATGTGAGCGAAACAAGCAAAAGATTAGATGGCCAAGAAATTTGAGTAGAAACTGCAATTAGGTATACTCAACTTTTGTATAAGATTCCTATAGACTCGCCTGAACTTAAGAGTTGAAATTCTCACACACAATTGTTTTGTCAGTGAAAAGCTCCATAAGAATAAGCCTGACGCAATTTATACCAGACTAATACTGTATGTTGCCAAACCATACAGATTGTTCCGAATGGATTGGTGCATGTGCTTCTCAGTTGCATCAAGAAGTAAATTTTGTTGTTCAGTTACTGATAAGTTGTGTGTATGTTTATTACCTTGACAACAAATAGAAAATCAAAGCCGTTGCAGAAATAATTTGTAAAAAGTCGTAGCAGCAATCAAATACATTACTATCAGTGATCAGGATTACCTTTTATCTTGGAGATGATGTCTGAGTTTGTCAATCATTTGCTTCACATCATCATCTTGTGTCTTGTCTTTGACCCCCACTCCTTTAGCAATATCTCTTAGAATCTTCATCATATTAGGATTTCGAGAAACCGAGACAAAAGCTTCACATGAAAATTGGCTTCGAATTTCATGATAGACTTGGTTTGCTAGAGTAGTCTTACCAAGACCTCCAGAACCAACAATAGACAGCACTTGAAGCTGTGTGGAAGTACCCTCCCACTGAAACCAGTCGATGATATCCTCTTTAGGACCATCAATGCCGATAAGTTCATCAACCTCCACGTAAAGTGCCGGTAACCGGGGGTCAATGGCACAAGTGCTAATGTCAGGTGTTCGCCGGACAACATTATACCTTTTGTGCCTCTCGCTTGCCTCAGTTGCACGGGTCTTGAGTTTTTCCATCTCTTCAGCAATCTGACGGCGATATTTCGGCTTCTTCAACATGTCAGCTAACTTCTTAAGGAGGGTGCGTCCATCAAGCTCCTGGTCGACACGAGCCACAAAGTCATCAACACAGTCCTCCATGTCATAGGAAAGCTCGCGGACAACATCCCTCCAAATTCGCAGCTCAGGATCGAGTTGCTCTTCATCCGCGAGAGTTTCCAGCGTAGCCTGCATACTGTGCATCTCGTCTCCTATGAATTTGGCGTCACGGTGCACGCCTTTGAGCTTGGCGTGCTCTTCCCCCAACATCTTGAAGAGCTTGGACAGGAGGGGCTTGATCGCCCCCATAGAAACAGTGACTAGAGCAGCCTCCATTGCCCGCTCTCTCACCGGCCGGAGTAATTCCAGATATGTGAGATTTCACAAGTGATGTATGTCGTGATTGCTTCAAGGTTTGTGGTTTTCTTCCGGTAATGTTTCTGCTCCAGTAAGGCATAAGGAACACGCTTTTGTACCTTCCTAACCGAGGAGAAATTGCGAGGAAAGCCAGTACCAAAATTATTCTCTTTTGTTTGGTGGGAGCCAAGCATCATTTTGTTCACTTTGCCATTGACTTGACGACTGGACTCGGTACAGTTTGGTTAGTAGCTGTTGCACACACATCACTTTCTTCTATCTGTGGTGGGCTGGTGGCCCTACGATTTACTAGTAGAAAACGAAAAGGTGGCATACAAATTTGATTCCATCCAGGAAATATTAATGCAAGTTGTGATAGTTTTATGTGGTTCTAGGAAGCAACGGAGCACCTTCCATCCTAGCTGCAAACATGCAGTTCCAGTCGAATTAACAAAAGTGCGTCGACCGGAGTGAGAAATTAAAGTTTAATCACCAAAGATGCTAGTTGCAGGTACTGAAGAAATACAATGTATAGCAGTTTTGCACATTTCCCGTCGCAAAAGATACTACTCAGTTGTTTGGAATAATTGGATACTATACCCATATCTGTAGCTAGCTCGTCCACAACCAAGAACTGTAGGGAAAGAGAGGAAACAAAAATCGCCGGCTGACCTCGAACACGAGGTTCTCGGGGTGCGTGAAACCGCCGCGTGCTCCGGTGGGGAAGGCGAGCAATCTGAATGGGGAAGCCGTGCTGGCTGGCTCGGCGGCGCGACGCGGCAGCCGGGTATGGGAGGGAAGGGGACGCCGGAGGGCCTCCTTTTCCCTGACGGTAGTAGGGTTTGTTCCCTTCGCCCCTAAAATAGTGCAGCAGATTTTGATCACAGGGCAGCCGTTTTTAGATTTTAGGGCAGCAAAACGGCCGCTAAGCTTTATCAGCTGCCCTAAAATAGGGCACGGCTGCTCTATTTTAGGCCATACACTAGTAGTTTGGAAGCAAATTCGACTGAAATTTAAACAGTTCGACTACATTTTAGACATAAACTGCCATAGCTTGACCCAAATTTTAAAAAGTTGACCTAAACTTCGATGATTCTACCTAAAACATGACAAATTAACATAAAGACTAATCAAAATCGTCGAAGTCGTCATCCGACGAGCCCTCCCAGAAATTCAAACCGAGCTCGGACGAATCGGAGCCGCTAGTGACCTTAGACGGCCGCGGAGGAGTGGAGGGACCAGCTGTCGTAGAATTCGCGCTCCACCTTCACGAGCTCGGGGCGGTCACAGCGGAGTGTGTCCATCCGCAATGTGTCGAACTGGGCGGTGCGGCGGTTCATCCTCTCGTGGCGGAGCTGTCGCGCCGCATTGATGTCTACGAAGTGCGGCGGCGTGAGGAAATCGGCCTCCTTCGAGATTCCTCGTCAGGGAAGTTTATCTTCGCGCGTGGGCAGCCGAACCTTCAGGTCGCCGCGTCGTACATGCGTGCAACTAGCTCTGGCGTGTCGATTGTGCCCATCCACCAACGGACGCCATCGGTCGTGATTTCGGTGAAGAAGCGGAAGCGGTCGGACGGATGCAGCCTCACACTGACGAAGCCGCTCATCATGCGGTCGGCGCAGTGGCATGCGGGGATGGCAATTCACGACGGGAACGGCGATTTGGTGGCGAGGAAAGGCTATTTGGTGGCGGGGAATGGTGATTGGGCAGTCGGGGACGTCGATGGGGGCGGTGGATTTAGCAGCCGTGGGGCTCAGATGGCTGCGGGTGGTCGTGTGGGGGAGGGGAATGGGGAACATCGGCGTGGTGGGGGCATGGTGGGGATATTCCAGGGTATGGTTGGGCTGTAGGAAGGATGTGGAGCGTGCTTTTGGTGTGCTCCAATCTTGATGGCCTATTGTTCGTCACCCCTTTTAGAACATGGAGCATGAACACTACGTGAAAGACATATGAAAGGTGATAATTGTTTGTTTGATCATGCACAACATAATCGTAGAGAATGAACGTGATGAGAGCATTCATGATCAAGATTGGCAATTCCACCGTCAGTTGGTTCAGCCTCAGAGTAGGGCGGCAACATTTACAAACTTAATCGAGATGCTCACAAGCAACTTCAAAACTACTTGGTTAAGCATATGTGGCAACATTTGGGAAACCAACCGGTCGAAGACCACCCAACATCCTGATTTATTGCTGGAAAACGCTTATTAACAGCCGGAGGCTGCGCTCGTTCCGGCCTCCGCACGGATCGCTTGCCACGCGTCCCTCCACGGACGACAGTGATTATCTCCACACGCTCAGCCTTATCCCTTCCAAATAGCTCTCCTCCACACGTTCTCTTCTGCTTTCCATTCTTTCTTTCTCTCGCGGCGGGCTCCCAAAAAAATCCTCCCACTGCCATGGCCACGCCACACGAGGTGAACCGCAGATGTTGCTGTGAGGAGCACCACACGAGCACGCGCAGGCGGCCGCGTAGTTGAGGCAGCGGCGCAGGTCGGGCTGCGCTAGCTAGCCCGCGTGGAAGGCGAGCGAGAGGGCGTCGAGGCGGTGCGCGCCGCGGCGGCGAGCTGGTCCCCCGCGGCGGGCGGGAGGCGGAGGCGGAGAGAGGAGGGCTCGGGCCAGCGGTGCTCCCAGAGGCCGCGCCAACGGGAGGAGGCCGCATCGGTGCGGATGGCCGACTTGAGCGGCATCATGCTGAGAATCTGCAGGCGCAGCGCGTCGGGGAGGTCCGAGATGCGGTCCATCGTTCTCCAGTTGGTCGACGATGATGCAGGAGCAAATTTGTTCGATTTTTTTTGTTCTTTTTTCTGTGATGCAAAATTTTGAAAACTTTGTAGCATAATTTTTCCACTGTTGATACGAAGTTACAGAAGATTTGTAGCAAGTTTCTTCTTGATAATATTTACACTTGATGTGGTGCAAATGTTTTGGATGTTTGAAGCAAAACTTTCCCCTTTTTGGTGCAAATCCGTAGAATAGTTGTAACAATTTGCTACCATCCTTTTGTTGTTTTTGCTATATAGATGAAGTTTTGCTACCATTGATCTCCGATTTTGCTACCATAGCAGACCAATTTTGCTACCATCCTGGTTTGAGGATGAATTTTTTTGCACCATCGGTTCTGCTGTTTTTTCTATATGGGGTGAACTTTTTTGCTACCATCGTTCTACTGGAGAAAAGTTGCTACGATGATGCTCCAGTAGTATAATTTATTTTGCTATAAACGAAACATTTTTGCACCACCGTATCAATTGTCATAGGTGAGAATGATTTTTGCTCTGATCGAATAATTTTTATGCTCCCGTCGTAACGTTTTTACACCATTGTAGCAAAATCGGGATTGGGGAGGACGAAAACTACACGTGTCAGCAGGGGGATGCGGGGGTTGGAAACTTTTCAGCCCCCGGAGGACGCTCGGCGCTCCCCTTTATTGCTACAATTTTATTTCAATTTGGTTGTAATAAAATTACTAAAACTACACTAGTTTTATTATCTTTGTGTAGCATTTGGTCAAATGTGTTAAAATTGGTTGAGTCGGAAAAATCTGGGCAGGGCGGACCAAACGGGTCGCGCCCTGGTCAGAAAAAGACAGACATGGACCGGGGCGTTGTCTGTTTTGCGACTCAAGCGGACAAAAATCATGTTTGGTGGTACTTTGGGTGCCGCGTTGGTTAATTTCTTGCACATCTTCTTTGACAAACAATGGCTGGTGTGCTATGGGGTCACTTTGGGACGCAGACAAAAAAACATTTTTTTCACAAGAATAGAATGTCACGTAGTATGAAATCCCACAATATTCCAAGTGTGATGCATTCTGATGATTTGAGAGACAATCGCTAATACCAATAATTTGTATGGTAAATTTCCTAGAGAGACGTTCTCAGAAATTATCACAGGAGATCAATTGAAAATACAGAATCGGGTAAATATTTCAATTGATCTTTCGGGTTCCGTTAAATTATCACGAATTTCTAGTGTCTATTGGACAAACAAATTATATCGATTTTAAATTCTACCTTCAGAGCGGGGGTGCAGAATGTTGTGTTTATGGTGCAAAGCGTGTGGATGTCTTTTCTGTTCAGAGGAACATAGTGCAGATTTCTAATAATAGGCTATGCAGCTGAACAGACAATATATCTTGCTGCACCAGTTATAACGGGATGTTCATTATCCATCCATCCTACACTTGCTGTGACACATGGCCTACTTATTCCCTACCACCATCGGATCATCCAGCTGAGCACCCTAACATCCTGCCAAAACAATGATAGAATCAGGCTTTACCACCAACAAAGATTTGGACGCAGTAGCTGATACTTGCCTTCCTCGTCTCAGTATAGCATCTCATGTTTCTTGGTCTGAATTGGGCTGCTTAATGTGATCCGAGTGCATCTTTACCAGGAGAGTAATGAGCTGTTCCTCAAGGTCATCTACCTTGCTCTGCCTGCTCACAGTGGTCTTCCCGCTACTTGTGACCATGACAACTATGTCTTTGTAGTTTGATAGCTCGTTCGCCACCACGACATTCATGCCGTACTTTCTTAAGGCCATCTCCGCCTTCTGCAGAAGGATGTCTGGATCCGTCTCAAGCTGCATTTTGCAGGTAGTAAGAGCAATCAGTATGGTGGATCCAGACAACAGGGAGGTAAAATATTTATGGAAACAGGTTTACTTCACTTCGAAGCAGGAAAGGGGCATCATTGCCAATTTGGCTTCCATTCGAATTTAGGAGCGACGAAAAGGGATATAATGAAGTAACTAACCTTGAAGGATACACAAAACGCTGAAGGGGCCCAATAGTTTCGGAGGATGAAAAGCATCTTAGGAACTTGACTGAGTTGCATGTTTAAAGGGCCACCTGCTGACTCGATTTTATGTTTAGCCTGTGATAAATTTTGTGTGAGGGAAGAATAGGAAAACTATCTTTGTAATGGCGCACAATTATTATGATTATCTTCCTAAAGGTTTCAGTGAGCTGTACTTCGACTGTTTTTGACAAGTATTAACCTGCAAATACTAGTGCAATGCTACTACATGTACAGTGCCTATGCTAAGGGCGTGTTTGGTTTGAAGGCATTTGAAGGAAAGTTGGCAAAACTTGGTACAAGAGGGAATCATTTGCTTAAGCTTCCTGGATTTCATGTTTTACAAGTTGTATACAAGTCTAGCATGATGCACGTATGACCATGAGGGGCACTGATTGCCAAAACGTCTTATAAAACAGAACAGAGGAAGCATCAGACAACGCGATCACAGCGCGGGGGCAATAAAAAGTAGCAAGAGTGCAATTTAGACATTCTATTTTCACATAATTTCTTCAATCAACAAACATAACTTCCTGGACTATTCCCACTATTCAGTGGGAAACAAATTTATAAAGCATAAAAAATGACACTCTAGAACCCCTACGAGTGTGATCGGTCATCTGCTAAGCACAAACTGATTGGTTTGTTCGCAAACATAAATAATGAGGATACCAAAAATGGAAGATAGAGCCTACCATGCTCTCCCATGGGACATAGAAGTCAGAAACTGCAGCAGCAAGATAAAACATTCCTTGGTGCTCCAAGCAATTCATAGCAGTTGATACCAATTGCAATAACTGTTGGCAGTACAAACAGAACGGATTCTACATCAGTATAACATCATTCAGAAGGTTAAAGCATCATGCACCTGCAGCTAAGCTTTTATTGTACAAAATTGTAACTCTAAGTGGGATAGGTACTGCAAACATTAGATTCCAGTTCTCAAAAAATCCTAGGCTTCCTTCCACATTATCCTCAGTATAGCCCTACAATGTATTGCAGCCAAACTATGGATTCCTAAGAAACCTCAAAAGACAAACATACTACCTATGATCCAGCAGGGCACAAAATGCTTTATGGGCAGTATCAATGGACTGGAAGTTTGCAGTGATATGTGGCAACATGTGCTGGCAGGAATCAGGTGTGTTGTTTGCAATGTCTGCAATACCTGAAGGTACTCGAAAATTGTAGTGAAAGGAAGTTTCAGAAGTAGACCTTCATCAATTGCCTGCATTCAATAATACAATCCACCATTCATTGTAACATGTCAATCTGACTAGCAGCTGATGCACCAGATGTGAAACTGGCTTTAGAATAGACGTGCTTATAATTTGGTTATACATATATACCTTGCGAATTGCGATAACTGCTGATCGCTGTCTTGACCACCGTAGTATGAGATTCTGGGACTGAGATAAGTAGCTCAAATGAGCACAAAGTTCCAAAGCAGGATACAGGATACTTAAACTACTGCAAAACATTCAAGTGAGAAGGTTTGAACTCTGAAATAAGGGAGAGAACAAAGGAAGCATATAACATAAAAAACGTGTGGATTTACGACAACAGTGAGAAGCACGAAAGGATCTGGTACAGTTCCTACAACATAGATAACTCAGGATTGCAATCACCAGACCTTGGATCTCTGATTCTTCCCCGAGCTCAAAAAGATCAAGAAACGAATCCTCTGGAAGAAATCTACAGTAAGGCTGCTTGCTCCCACTGCAAGGAGGAGCAGAGCTAGTGTCACTCTCATATCTTTCATACACTGTGACATTTATAACTGAATCAACAGCTGCTAGCAACTAATTACGCCAGAAACATCATCATAATGGCGGAGTTTGGAATTAGCAAACAAACTAGACGTCTTACAGACAAATTCCAATGAAGCATATGAACTGAGTGGAGTTTCATTCAGTGAGAACCGTTGAGGCAGAAAAACTCACCGGCGATGTATGAAGATGACGGCGTAGGCAGCCTTGAGAAAATATCTGCATCGCACGAACAGTTGTCAGTCACGGCAAGGAGAACTGAAAAGGCACGAGAAGAAGCGGCCGCGGTGCGTACTCGGTGGATGCGGCCCCTCGCTGTCCGGAGCTGAAATTGTCGATGTAGCGCACGCATCGCTGCTCCAGGGGCACCGTGGTGCCGCCGGAGGTGACGCAGACCACCCCCACGGGCCCCCCGCTGGTCCCTGCAGCGCACGACACAGGTTGATCGGTACACGCATCCCATTTCTCAGTAAACGCGCACTAGCGATCGAGACGAAAGTTGGTTCTGGGATGAATTGGGGAATTCACGGAAGGCTGGGAGAAAAAATCTGGGGACTGTGATGAGTGACTTGCCGACGGAGCGGGAGTGGCGGGCGACGAAGCCGGCGAGGCTGGCGGCGACGGCGTCGCGGTCGCGGAGGGGCGGCGCGGCGCGGAAGAAGGCCGCCGCTTCGTCGTCGAATCTCCGGTGCGTCGCGGCGCTGGTTGGATCCATGACCACCACGCAACGGCTTTGGTCGGCCAAGCTCCCCGATCTGGCGTTGTGTGAATTGAGAGAGACCGGGGTGAATTGAGTTGACAGAGCCGACGCACTGCAGATATACTGTATCTCCGGAGGACGGAAGTAGAAAAAGAAATCCGACGAGAGAGACGGCACTGCGAATCTATCTCCGGAGATAGAAAAAGAAATCCGGATATATAGTTCGGGGTTTTGAACCCGACGTGAATCGAACACGCAACCTTCTGATCTGGAGTCAGACGCGCTACCATTGCGCCACGGATCCGGTGATGTCTAGCTCAGGAGATTGAACATGAAAAAAAGACTCCCTTTGTGACCGAGTTTTACCGTGAAATCGAATTATCCGATTCCAAAGTGATGTCCAAATACGATGTGGGATATGGTATACAAAATAGCATGCGAACACGACTTTTCCAAAAATTAATTAATATTATCTGAATGTTTTGAACTGAATCATCTGATTTTGAGTGAAGAGCTAAGTTCAATTCGGCGCAATTTGTAATTATCAAGGTATCAAACTCATTTGACGAGCCAGCTCAGAATTCTAACACCGAGAGACATATGGTCCACTATTAAATTTCTATGTCTATACAACCTCGTTAATGATTGGGCTTTTAGCCTAAATAATGTCTATTTTCTTATGACTAGCTAATTTGCTCGCGTCGATGTTGAAAGGTTCAATCCCTTTAAGTTTTGCGGATACATTCCTATGGTCGCCTCCTTTATAAAAGGTGTTAGCGTGGTGCTATGCATATACTCATCTCCCGCGTTCCATGCTCCGGAGAAAACTCTAAACCCGGGGACTCACGTCGTCATGTCCCTCTGGCATTCTTCTTGGACAGTGGCGGGAGCTTGGGCTGGAAGGGTGGGGTGGTGGTGGGTGCGGGTGGGGGCAAATGGGATGCAGAGTGATGTTGGGCACTTCTCTGTGTGTGGGGGGGTGGGGGGGGGGGGGATAATTACCACTTGTTTTGGACACAAGGGAAAAGCACTGGTTTTTTTTGGGCTGGGAGCCCCCCCCCCCCCCCCCCCCCCCCCCCTCACACAAGTCGTGCCTCTGTCCTTGGAGCTTAACTCAGCTACAGAGACCAGTGGGGATTAAACAGTGGTGTTGGTAGTGGTGCTTTGTTAGTTCCCTGTCGAGAAGTACACGTTGATCTCGATGCCATCCAAGCCGCGGTGGGGGCTGATGCTACCATCTGAAGCCGGTCTAGTGAGTTTGATCCATCTCTGGTTGTGTCGTTCCCTTTGACACTCCTCACTTTTTAGGGGTGTTGGTCCAGATGCTTCCTAGATCCAGGGAAGGTTTTCATAAGGGGGTTAGATAAGGGGTTTATTCGTCATTTGAGAACAAAAATCAAAAGATCGAAAATACTAGAGTTTTTGTTAAGCTTCCAAGAACATATTCCTTCTTCAACCCAAGTCATGACCCAGTCACCCAGGGCGGGTATCTCACTCACATATCTAGATCTCAACGTCTCTTCTAATGACACCTTCTACGGGCTCTACTGGTGGTAGATCAATACCATCACAACCAAACTCTAAGAAAGAAATCGGCCACCAAGCCAACATGAAGAAGGACCTCAACTTCCATCGTCATCTAATCAAGCAAGCCCAAAACTCTATGAACTTGATCTACCATCGTCATGCGGAAGTATATCAATATTCTTTTACTCGTAGATGTTGCTTTTTGTTAAAAAAGCCATTTCCTATGATATTAAATTATCTGATTAATTTATGTTTTTGTCTGAGTCCTCCCATTCTTTTATTTGAATCATCTGATATATTCGTAATCGAATCAGCAACCGGTTATTCTTCACTCCTCTCTAAATTCAAAAAAAGGTGATAAAGAATATGATAAAGGCAAAACTGGATCAGTTCCAATCTCTTACAAATGAAACTAAAAAAACTTAAATTTGAGAAACCTATTTTTCAGCTAGAGAACATTTTGTATCAAATTTCAAACCTACATCTTCCGAAGCCGAAGATACGGTAAAATGCGTCTATAGTTCACGACTACGGACTACCGTTAACATGCCCTATCATATCCATCATCCAACAGCTAGTGGCGACCAAAAAAGGAAAAAAATCCATTAAGTTGTATACGGTCCCTTTTTTGTTCTGTGAAAATTTTGTGGCATTTGGATAACTCGTTTATGAGTTAATAGTATTTTAAGATCAAAACATGAAAAACTATTTGACGTTACATAAACTATCAAAATGAAGCGAAATTTTCTCAGAATACACAACAGACCATATACCACTTACTGTAATTTTTCGAATTTTTGTAAAATGTTTGA
Organism: Poa annua; assembly: GCA_026929855.1. Classification (NCBI taxonomy): domain Eukaryota; kingdom Viridiplantae; phylum Streptophyta; class Magnoliopsida; order Poales; family Poaceae; genus Poa; species Poa annua. The sequence continues at coordinate 82,392,676 of CM049437.1, read as the reverse complement.
TTTTCAAGTTCAAATTTCGAATCGTTTATGTCCGTTGGATGACGATTAGATGGCAGTGATTGGGCATGTTACAGCGTGACATGTCAACTCCCGAGACGAGACCCCGCCATCGAGTCACGGAGACGGGATCCGCCGCTTAAACCCTCGTTCCGCTTGGCTCCCGCACAGCCAAACCCTCTCTGTCGCCTCCTCCCCCGCCGTCCCCCGCCGTCCCCCGCCCCCCTCGCGCGCACCAGCCGTAGCCGGAGACGACGGCGCCCTGCGGCTTCGGTTGCGGTGCTGTATTGGTAGCAGGAGTAGGAGGAGGTGTAGCAGCTAATTACAAGCTGAGGCGGTTCGTGGGCACCATGGCGGCGGCGGCGCCGCTGTCCGGGCACCCGCGGTGCCCGTGCTCGTCGCCGCCGTGGCTCTCTTCTCCCTGCCTCCGCCGCCTTCCGTCGCCTCGAGCCTTCCCCGGCCGAAGAAGGTACCTGCCGTGCCGTCGGATTGTGATATTTTGACTTTCAAGGAAGGGAAATGGAAATGGAGAAAGACGGTGGCTGTTTGGTAGCGATTAATTGCGATGTGAAACTGAATGTATGTGCTATTCATGTATTCCTGGGGCAGAGGGTGGTGATTTGATTGATGTGTAGGTGGATATCAGGATATGTGCTAATCTGGCCAGTATATCTGCGTCAGGAAGCCGTATATCACGTTTTATGGCCACACGATCTTTCCTGCAAAAACCTGCTCATTACCTTGTAGTAAATAATAGTGGTCAGCTAGAACTTCTCCCAGTGGCCTGCGCACCTCACTTCAGTTTGAACTACTTGGAATGATCTTTTTTTTGTTCTTGTTGCCTCAGTAGTTAATAATCTCAGATTGGTTTCTGAATCCGAAAATCTAATTTACGGAAATGTTTCTGTCTGACAGGCAAGACTATTCTAATAGTTCAGACATGGGAATTACAGAAAGCAGTGTTTTCACGCTTGGGCTGTATCCCAACTTAAATGGGCAAAGTAACAAACACGAATGGTGGATTGAGAGCAAGAGGATGTTTCTTCTCAGAATGGCCAACAGCGTCAGTAACAGAATCTACAATGAAGCCACTCATCCAAGGGTCGGAAATCCAAATCATGAACCCTTGGGAGATCACAGAAGTTCATGCTATCCTTCCATGTATAATCCGACAGAAAGAGTGCCGTCTAACTCGATTGTAAATAGACATGCCAATACAGATTCGGCCAAGTGTTGTCTGACAAATCAGTTTATACATGCTCTTTCAACCCCACCGAGTGTTGTTAATGATGACATCAGACTATTGAGCATTCCTAGTAGCTCTAAGGTGGAGATTTCGCATGATTGTTCGTCCATGGTGACTCCTTTGCCTAATATCTCAAATAATGAGGCAACTTCAGGGCTTGATGGCAAGGCTAATGTTGGGTATGAAAATAGACACACACTCGTAGCCTTGACCAACGAGTCTAAAAGCGAACGGAAGGCTCTTGCTGGTATATATGACAAAGTTTTGGTTGTTGACAATATCGGGTCAGCAAAGAATGTTGTACGATTGCTCACTACAAAGTACAAAAACTTTGTTCATGCATGCGACACAGAGGTATTTAGCAAAAGCTCTGCTTAAATTATTCCCTTTCTCTAGAATGATTATGCTCTTTATCCTTGTCAGCCACAGCTAGATGCATAGAGTAAAAACTGCCAACTGGGTAATAAGTCCGTTTAGCGGAATAATGTCTCCTTACCGTGATGCTCTATGGATTACGTGTGTTCTTTCCACTCTGCGTAGTTATCACAAGAAGTTGATTTCTGATGGATGATAGCTATGGTGCTCAAATGCCATTGGCCACAAAACAGTTGTTCTGCTTGTTTTGTATTCCTCTATTATGAATTTATCACATCCATGATAAGCAGATAAATCTGTGCCAAATGTTACGAGGAATGATAAAGTAAATACATTATAGGCAGTTTTTCCTTCTCATGGTTGCAGGAACACATCGTAAATTACTGCTGGGTAGCAGCTATTGCTGAGAAATCATATGCTCACGAGTTATGCCAAATGGTTTAATGTTGCTAATTCATGGCTACCAAAGTTTATTGAGTGATGCATCCTAACTCATTAAAGTGTTCTAATTTAGGACACCACAATCTTATGCAGGTAGCAAATATTGATGTAAATAAAGAGTCACCAGTTGATCACGGAGAAGTAATATGCTTTAGCATCTATTCAGAAAATTCTGATGTACATGCTGATTTTGGAAATGGCAAAACATGCATTTGGGTGGATGTGCTAGATGGTGGAAGAGATGTCTTGATGGAGTTTGCTCCATTCTTCGAGGACACGTCTATCAAGAAGGTCCTATTTTATCCCTCATTTATCGTGGAGTGATCTCTTAGTATTGTGTTCCCTTTTATTTGGTGGATGAAACACAGAGTTTAACACTTGTGCCTCTTGATATACTTCTTGTACTTTTAAGTTCAGTTATTTTGGAATGTCTTACCTCGACAAACTTATAATTTTAGTGCCACTGTATATTTACTGTTGTTGATTACTTTTGAAGTAAGTTGAATGCACTGCACTATTTTTGTACCTGCACATCACATGACGTTCAGCATTTCAGTATGACATACACATCACATGACGTTCAGCATTTCAGTATGACATAATTCAGTAACAAGGCCTATAATACTTGGCCTCCTTCCAAAACCCAAATCATTAGCGGGTGTCACCGGACTAACTCAAGTGCATACTGTCTTGTTGCTCGTGGTATTGTGCCTGTTATATGCTAGCCTGATTAATTGCTGCTTCATAATGCAAATTTGCTGCTACTATACCGTTACGGCCTAGAAGCTGCAATATTTGAACTGTAAATCCAGAACATATTACAAATCCGATCATGCCATATCAATTATTGCGATTTTTTTTTCTTGAGTCGTTGTAAGTGATCATTTGTTTCTCTCTTCAATAATGTAGGTTTGGCATAACTACAGTTTTGATAGCCATGTCATTGAGAACTACGGAATCAAGGTTGCTGGGTTTCACGCTGATACAATGCATCTTGCACGCCTTTGGGATTCTAACAGGAAAACTGACGGTGGGTATTCACTTGAAGGACTTACAAATGATCCTAGAGTCATGAGTGATGTCGGAAAGGATTTAACTAATGTTGGAAAGGCATCAATGAAAACAATCTTTGGTGCGAAAAAGTTTAGAAAGGACGGAGCTGAAGGGAAAATCATACATATTGAACCAGTTGAAAAGTTGCAAAGGGAAGATAGGGAGCTGTGGATTTGCTACTCATCACTGGATGCAAAGAATACACTGAAACTTTATGAAAGCTTGAAAAGCAAGCTTGAAACAAAAGAATGGATTTTCGATGGTTGTCCTAGAGGAACAATGTACGATTTCTATGAAGAATATTGGCGCCCCTTTGGTGCCCTTCTTATACAGATGGAAACAGAGGGTATGCTTGTTGACCGTGCTCACCTTTCAGAAATCGAGAAGACTGCTGTTGCTGAAAAACAATTGGCTGTAGATAAGTTCAGGAATTGGGCATCTAAATATTGTCCAGATGCCAAGTATATGAATGTGAATAGTGGTGTTCAACTTCGCCAACTTTTATTTGCTGGCATTGAAAATAGGTATTGTCACCATATTGTACCTCTCTTCTTTAAAGTTTCAACATCGAATGTCTTTTGGATTTGCATGTACTTTATGCTAGGATATCTTCAGTAGTCCATGACATGTTTGGGATCTTGATAAAGCAATGTTACTAATTCTGACAATCGTCTGAGTTTGCACACATTAACCAGTTATGATTCATATGTACAATGTGACACAAGCTATTAATTGGATGTTAACTACTATTATCACCCACACTAATTAGTCTCCATCCCATTCCTAAAGGATGCCTTTACATGAAACAATTTTAAGATGTGTCTAATCATAATCAAAACATCTCAAGTATTTGAGGATCAGTAGTTAATATGTTAATTGATTTTATTCGTGCGTTAGTATAGTTTTAGTGTTTCCTTGTCTTAATCGGACCCTTCATTAGGAGTCAGTTTTGGAGAAAATTAAGATTGGACTTCACGTAGTTTCTAACATTTGTAGTTCTTCATATCAACAAGAGGGGGAACGGGAAACTGGATATTTCTTTGCCTTTTGGATCTGCCAGTCATTTTGTGTATAATTCCTGAGAAAGAGTAAACGGATCCCTCATTACCTATGTACCTGCTTGCCAATAGCCATTGCTTGTGCTTGATTCTTGTAAGTGTTAACTTCTCTAATCTTTGTAACAGACATAAATCTGGTGAGACCTGGCCACAAAGTAAAACATTTAAAGTGAAGAATGACGAAAATGTAGCTCCAGAGGGCAATAAGGCTTCAAAGTTGCGCACAATCAAACTTTATGGTATTGTGGAAGATCTGAAAATTGATATGTTTGCCCCGAATGGGTGGCCTTCAGTCAGCATTGATGCATTGAAAACTTTGTCTGGTAAGATACCCATGGATCAGATTTACTCAATGGGCGACGACCAAGAGCATGATGAATATAGCAGCGATACAGAACTTCCCGAGCAGGATACAGAAGAGGAATTGTCATATGGAACTGCATATAAAGCGTTTGGTGGAGGAAAGAAGGGAAAGGAAGCATGCCATGCCATTGCAGCTCTTTGTGAAATCTCCTCTATTGACAAGTTGATATCCAGCTTTATTCTTCCCTTGCAGGTTAGCCAGCTGATCTTACTTATGTAGACTAGAGCTGTCGTTCCTTCTTTAGACTGCACATCTGAGATGCATTTACAATGCAAATCAAGATGTGCGGCATGCCCAGTTCAAATATTCTCTACCTGGTGCTCTGGGAACCATCATTTGGCAGTTTGCTCAGCATGGGACATAGTGGATTTTTAGAGTTGTGGACAGAGCTAAAGTCGGTGACATGTGCACTGGCATGTATGAGTTTTAATTGCTTTGAGTATTGTTGTTTGATACTTAACAGATAAACTAGATTTCAAAAATTCATATGATCAAATACTTTTCCACTGTGCCCCTTCGAGTATGTCTGTCCGGTTATCTGTGCTAGGCTGCCTAGTGTTGACCTTGCTTGTGTGTTCTCTGACCGAGACAACTCAACTACCATAGACACTGTATTTTAACCTTGAATTATGTGTACCACCCCCTATTTTTAGTCTTAATGCTATTTTATACATCGTAGGGAGATAATATATCATGTAAGGAGGGACGCATTCACTGTTCGCTGAATATCAATACTGAAACAGGGCGCTTGTCAGCACGGATACCAAATTTGCAGGTATGCATCTTTCAGATTTCTATTGTAGTTTTAAACCATCATCTCCCAGAAAAAAGAGCAACAACTTAATTCTCAGTTGTTAAGCACAATATGTATTAGTATACAAAAAAAAGAGGGTTGAACACAAGCAAGTACAAATATGCAAATAAGAACTGCCTACTTATGTTTGCCAGTAGTCTTGCTTTGAGAGGATACTAAAAGCTGCTGTTTCACAGATGCTCTTACCCAAGATGAACATATTGTGTATATGCATGTACTCTGGAGCATATGTATTATTTTTTTGCACACATCAGCCACCATGGATACCATGTAAAGGAGACTTCGGGAAGTACTTAGGGACTAAAATGAAGCACATGAGCTGATGGAAGATTCAAATTTAAGCATTCACTAGTGGCTTTAGTGTAGTAAAAATAACTTGGATCTTATTCGTCTGAGAAAACTATTTCTAAACTCACCATATGCAAAATCTCCCTTGCAGAATCAACCTGCACATGAAAAAGATCGATATAAGATCCGCCAAGCTTTTGTTGCAGCTCCAGGGAACTCTCTTGTTGTTGCTGATTATGGCCAGGTATGCTAGATGACAAATGATGCTCAGTAGTAATTCTTGTCCCTTGATATTGCCGAGTATATGCCGCCCTGATGAAATGTTTGGTTTCATGTAGCTGGAGCTTAGAATCTTAGCCCATCTTACTAGTTGTAAAAGCATGCTGGATGCTTTCAAGGCTGGTGGTGACTTCCATTCTAGGACAGCCATGAATATGTATGAGCATGTCCGTGATGCTGTTAACAAAAAGGAGGTCCTTCTTGAATGGTATCCTCAACCAGGTCAAGAGAAGCCTCCAGTGCCGTTACTGAAGGTACTTGACTCAGCCACCAATATTCCGAGTATATTTTTAAATCTATGCTAGATTCATTGAAGTGTTAAGAATATTGGCCATGTTTGTTGGTTCCACTTTCACACAATTAGTCATTAGCAGTTTACTTGATCAAATTCTTATTATTTTACTAACAACAATAGGGAAATTACCTACGGAAATATCTTTTGGGCCATAGGAGCATATGCTCCCACTACGCAAAATCCACATTTTGAAATGTTAAAAAATTCCAAAATTCCAAACAAAATTTTGGGTATATATCTGGACATTCTATATTCGCACATAAAGCTTAGCGGGAAAAAAGACGTTTTTTATACCGTGTGTGAAAAACACAAATCCGGGTGTTTCAAAATGACTTTGCACGAGACATTTTTTGTATTTTTTACACAGGCCACAAAAAATATATTTTTCACGAAATTTAATGTCCAAACATAAATGTATGGATGTTAATCTGGAATTTTTGTTTAGAGTTTTTGACATTCTAAAATGTATTTAAAGTATATTTTACATAACGGGTGCATCTGAACCTACGACCCAAAACACCATGTCCAATTCCCTACTGCAAATTTAATACTCTCTCCGGTCCTATTTTAACTGTCGTGGTTGTGGAGAATCAATTGCGCTAGCACAAAGTATGTATTTACTTTCACGAAAGTTTTTCCGGATCAGAGGTAGTATGGCTAAATATGTACAACTAATCTGTCATGAAGACCCAGGCTAGAGCACATCACAGCTTCTACCTCTCCAAACTCAGGGTGTTGGTGGGTGGGTGGTAAAGTTACATATATTATCCCCATTGTACAAGGGTTTTCTGCATATTTACCACACTTGTACGCCATATATATTGGTCTATCAATGATGTTTGCCCCCCTCGGAAGTTAGCATTCAGCAAAATTTGTTGGATAGTCCCACTTTGCTATCCAAAGTGATTCAGTGTCACTGTTGCATATAAGATTAATCCATTCATTCTGGCATGGGGCATTCATCGAACCAAGCATGTCACATCTTCATTATTTGTGGGCATCGAACAGTCCTGTTCACTAAATCATTTTTGGCCTTGTATCTCTAGTTGCCAACCTTGATAAGTCGCAACTGTGATTTTTTGTGTGTAGATTCCGCTTTTGTCACACATTACATGCCAGACTCTCACTCTCACATTGTTTTTTGTACTTTCACAGAGAAGTTATGGTTCTATTAATATGTTATATTGAGGATGAATCTTCTTTATTTCTAGTTTTGGTTTCGTAGGGGCTTTCTAGCCGGCAGAGTACATGAAACTAAATTTGGTATCTTTCTTTTGATTTTAGGATGCTTTTGGTGCTGAGAGAAGAAAGGCTAAAATGCTTAATTTCTCAATTGCATATGGAAAGACAGCCCAGGGGCTATCTCGGGATTGGCAGGTATGAACTCTTATTGGCAATACGAGCATGCTAGAGAAATGTCACTTGATAATCCTGTACAGTTTTCATAAATTCTGCATTCTTAGAAAATAGTATGATACAATCAGCTCAGAGTTCTAGACTACTATCTTACCAGGTGTCTGTTAGAGAGGCAAGGGATACACTCAAACTATGGTATAGAGATCGAAAAGAAGTTAAAGCTTGGCAACAGAGGCAGAAAGAGCTTGTACATGAAAAATGCGAAGTCTACACATTACTTGGGCGATCACGCCGCTTTCCTAACATGGTCCATGCACTTCATGGCCAACGAGGTCATGTTGACCGTGCTGCTATAAATGCACCAGTGCAGGTACTTGCTACCGATCATGGCCCAGTGATGCTCCAGTTATTTCTGGCTTGGGAAAATCTATAATGATGTATCTTTTAATCTACAGGGCAGTGCAGCAGATGTTGCCATGTGTGCCATGCTTGAGATAGAAAGAAATGCACGTCTTAAGGAGCTTGGTTGGAGACTCCTGTTACAGGTTGAGATTACTTTTAAGTTTTCTCTTGTCAACAACAAAATAGTTTTTCTCATAAAATCAACCAAACAAACAAACAAACTACTTTATGCTCGTTCTTGTACTAAGAAAGGCACACTGGACTGAATCAAATTTGTGTTTTTTCTTATAAGGGAAAGGAGTAAAAGATGCAATCGTTATAATCACACTTACATAACTAGTTTTGCTTAAAAAAATCCTATTCCAATCCCAAATCTGGCGCAATACGCCATTTTGAATTTTGTCTGTTGGCATTTCTCAGGTGCACGATGAAGTAATCCTGGAAGGGCCTACAGAATCTGCTGAAATGGCCAGGGCTATCGTGGTAGAGTGCATGTCGAAGCCTTTCTATGGAACCAACATCCTGAAGGTTGACCTAGCTGTCGACGCTAAGTGTGGAAAAAGTTGGTATGATGCCAAGTAGAGAAGGAACCAGCTTTTTCCACGCAAAAGGAGTCCAAGGGCAAGCAGACCTTCACATCTCCATCCGCGCTAAGTGTGGAAAAGGTTGGTACAACGACAAGTAGAACTGTCACATCTCCATGCATGCCGTCATAAAATGTCCATGTTTGTCAGCCACAAAATATGGCTATGTTGGTCGGTTCGATGAGACGCACACTGGGTTTGAGCGAGTGTAGATATTGTAGCTCCAGAAGAGCGGCAGAAGCAGTGGAAGACTCATGGCTGTGGCGGTGGTGGCTTGGAGGAGTTGTGGTGCATACTAGTAACCGCTACTAATCTAGCACGTAGATCTGATGGGTCTGGAGTCCCAGTAGGATGAGTTTCGGACGAATTAATGTTCAGCGCAGCATGCTCTTTTGTTCATAACAAGACCTTGGTGCGTGTTGCTATTCTGAGGTTAACTGCTTTAGTGACAGCATTCTATTCACCAGTATATGTTGCGGCCGGTAAAGCTGTGTTTATGTTGGTCCGAGGATAGCTCAGTTCTCGTCTGTTTGCAACAAGGGAATTTCATGTAAATTTCTTCAATTCAACGGTATCTATGATGTCCTTGGATTCCTTTCGCTAACCAACTTTTTTGTATTCGTGATACTTTCTGACCGTCCATCCGATCGAAAGCTTCTGGAATGTACTCCATCGATCCAAAGTGTAAGATGTTTTGACCACTTCAATTGGACCAAATACGGATTGAAATGAGTGAATCAGTACACTAAAATACGTCTAGCTATATGAATCTAAAAATAAAAAATAAAACCTCTACTCCCTCAGTTTCATAATATAAGTATTTATCCATCTATTTATGACCGGCCGATCAAGATCGTAGAGTTAGGAATACTTCCGTTGTAATCTTTCGTGTTAGTTTCGTGCATCCCTGCATCCATCTATTTATGACCGGCCGATCAAGATCGTTCTGTTGTAATCTTCCGTAAACACGACCGCTCCTCTAAAATTCTCACGCAAATTTGCACATGTGTCCTTGCAGCACGCACTAACCCACGTTCTTCTTCCTCCCTTCTTCCTCCGCGTGAAAGATTGCAGTTGCATGTACCGATCACCATGGTGGCGACCCGCAGCTAGAGACAACGGAAAACTCGTCTCGCGCCCTGAAATTCAACGTACACTGGAACCCGGCAGGCCGCAGTAGTTTGCTTCAACCCTTCCGGCGAGATACAATGTCAAGTTGACTCGAATTCCTTCAGATGCAAAAGCATCGCACGATCTGCACTTCCAAATCGAGCGCACATCCTTCAGGCGACTACAGTTTGCTTCAACCCTTTCGGCGTTCTGGAGTTCTCCACTCACAAGTCAAAACACGTAAACGCACGCACACAGAACACATAATGGATGTAACTTTTATTCGCCGGCGGCCGGGACGGGCGAGAAGGACGTGCTTGGAGGCAGCCACGGATCTGGCATGTAGTCATGTATAGGGCACGCGGTGGATGGATCCACGGCCGTCGGATGTCATTTCGCTGGCGAACACCGGATCATTTTCTTCGGAAAACATCTAGTGGACTCCGTTTCGAGCTCTTGGTCAACGTTGTTGGGACTATCCAGGCTGCAAGACGACGAGTAATTGGGACGATGATCAGCTTGTGAAGTTTCCGATGTTTAGGGCTTAATTTGCAAACTAAAGGGCTAGATGCGGGTGCTTAAGTGTAAGGCCCCGTTTGGAACAAAGGAATTGCATAGGAATTTTGGAGGATAGGAATCTTACAGGAAATTTTCCTATGGTGCTGTTTGGAACAAAGGAATAGGAAGTTTGGATTCCTTTGAAATTCCTATGGGATAGGCTATTCCATAGGAATTTTGGAGGAAAACAAACATGAGGTCTCAACTCATGTTTTAATCTTCCTATGTGTACAATTCCTGTGTGACATCCAAACGACACTTTGAAAAATTTCCTGTGGTTTTGATTCCTGTAGAAATTCAGGAAACATGACACCTCAATTCCTATGTTTTTCCTATTCCTACGTTTTCACTTACTGTGTTCCAAACGGGGCCTAAACTTGTCCAAGATTAAGGAGACATGCACGAATTAGATCGGATGATAGGCAATGGACGGATGCAGGGATACACAAAGTTACGAGATTCATAGGATACAGTCCCAACAACGATGACCAAGAGCTCGGAACGGAGTCCACTAGATGTTTTCCCGAAGAAAATGATCCGGTGTTCGCCAGCGAAATGACATCCGACGGCCGTGGATCCATCCACCGCGTGCCCTATACATGACTACATGCCAGATCCGTGGCTGCCTCCAAGCACGTCCTTCTCGCCCGTCCCGGTTGCCGGCGAATAAAAGTTACATACATTATGTGTTTTGTATGTGTGCATTTACGTGTTCTGACTTGTGAGTGGAGAACTCCAGAACACTGAAAGGGTTGAAGCAAACTGTAGTCGTCTGAAGGATGTGCACACGATTTGGAAGTGCAGATCGTGCGATGCTTTTGCATCTGAAGGAATTCGAGTCAACTTGACATTGTATCTCGCCGGAAGGGTTGAAGCAAACTGCTGCGGCCTGCCGGGATCCGGTGTACATTGAATTTCAGGGCGCAAGACGAGTTTTCCGTTGTCTCTAGCTGCGGGTCGCCACCATGGTGATCGGTACATGCAACTGCAATCTTTCACGGGGAGGAAGAAGAACGTGGGTTAGTGCGTGCTACAAGGACGCATGTGCAAATTTGCGGGAGAATTTTAGACGAGCGGTCGTGTTTACGGAAGATTACAACGGAAGTATTCCTAACTCTACGATTTTGATATGTCGGTCATAAATAGATGGATGCAAGGATGCACGAAACTACCGGATTCATAGGATATGACGCCTAGTACAAATAGTAAATGGTAGAGATACATGAGCTTACTAGATAAAGACCAAAAGAGACGAGCAAATCTTCAAGCCCTTTATTTTTTCCAGGATACAATATTGTACTTTCTTGAAGGCAGACGTAGAACAATGATAAAGATGCCAAACCACAGACCTCTGAATATCAAAGAAATTTCTCCATAATTTTAATTTTGAACCGTAATGCCAAGTCTTTGTATATGCACGCAACCATTAAGTAATTAATCGATATCGGCAAGAGAACCAATAGTAACATTTCAAGGAAAAACAACTGAACAATTTGATCGACGGTGTTAGAAGCCAGGAGAACGAATCGTCATTGTCGAGAACGTAGTAGCCGGAAGCGAGGACAATTCTACTCGCTGCAACCATGAGAAAAAAAATCTAAAATCAATCTGACGAAGCAAGATTTTAATAACCATAACTAGACAAATATAATCTTTCAACATCACCGTTGATGCCGGGAAGATAATCTCATCGTTGAACGAAAGACCGAACTTATTGTAGATGAAACTATCTTCATTTAAGAAGAAAATGGCTACCAAAACTCTAATCAATATATTGAAAACACTAATTTTATTAAAAACTCCGCTCATAAAACGGGCTCCTCGCCCCCGACGCCGACAAGACCGGTCGGAGGAGGGGAACCGACGTATGATGGAGGCGGCAGCTAGGTCTCCAGAGCTCTTTTTTTTTTGAAATTTACCACGTATCTATTAGGTCAGCAAGCCGCCTCATTAAAACCCTGCCAGTTCCTTTCGGTACCCTGGTTAGGGAAAGAGTGCGTATGAAACTTGCCGCCTTTAAGCATTAATCACATTACAATCTTGATCAACCAAGGCCGAGACGCAGCTCGGTGGTGATCCCAAGAAATACCACTCGAACCTGATATTCCTACTTGAGCTAAGGCATGAGCTACTCTATTATTGCTTCGGTTCACCTTACAAACTGAAACTTGGCTATAAACCTTCAGGAGTTCTCTTGTCTCGCTGTAGAGGGACCAATGAATTGATCTGTCAACCATTTGATTAGATGCAGTATCGACAAAGCGGAGACAATCAGATTCCAGAACAGCAGGCCACTGGCGCAAGTCAATAAGGTGTTGCAGCCCAGCTAAACCTGCTTGTACCTCAGCTTCCTCGGCACTCATACATCTGCGGACCGATCTCCACTCAGCGACAACAACCTGTCCGAGATGGTTGCGGATAACAATACCAATGCCGGTCTTCTTTGATATGGCATCCCAAGCAGCATCTACGTTCGCTTTCAGCTCTCCCTCCTCCGGTGGCAACCACTTAGTCGGCATGCTTGATGCCTGCATACCATCTGCTAGCAGTGGTGTTTTTCCTTTAGAATCACTCCGAGACGCTGAAGCTGCAGAGAAGGAGTTCAGGTAATTCACCAGGTAAGGCACAGATGCCGAAATTGATGCCTTCCCATCACCATGAATCACGTTGTTTCGGTGATGCCATACACGCCATAGCAGGAAGATTATCTGGGCACCGACAATAGCTGTCGTTTTAGATAATAAAACGAACAACCATTCCCGACCTGACTGGTAGAACACTTCCTCTGACGGCAAACTCCAGGACTTGCGAATCTCAGCGCGCAGCGCTCGGGCAAGGGTACAGCGGACAAGGGCGTGATGATCATCCTCCGTTTCAACACCGCAGATAGGGCACGTCGCAGAGACTGTTGGAATGCGGTGATGAACACCAGAACAAACAGCTAGAGTAGACGTAGCCACTTTCCACGCAAACACCTTCATTTTTTGTGGTACTGCCGCTTTCCAGACAAGGTTCCAGATGCTACGATCCCCATTAGGTTCAGAGCTCGACTGTCCAGGAGACAGCTCGGCAAGTGCAGGTTGCATACCCAGTCTGTATGCCGAACGAACTGAAAAGAGCCCATTGCTTTCGGGGAGCCAGGCAATGAAGTCATCACAACGTCTAGGCGAGAGTTTAATAGCTAGGATTGCCTCCGCATCCCAGTGGAAACAGCAAGCACGGATGGTCTGTTCATCCCAAGCCATCGTGTCATGAAGGATAAACTCCGAAACCCAGCGGCGCCGGATGTTAGCACGGGGTTTGGACACCTTCAGATCATCTATCCTTGGGATCCAATTATCTCTAAAGATCTTTACCTGAGTTCCAGATCCAATTCTCCAAATGGCTCCTTTCTTCAGGAGTTCAAGGCCATGCATCACACCTTGCCATGACTGAGATGTGTTCTGAATAAACGCCGTATCTAGCAGATTGCCAGATGGATAATACTTTGCCTTCAGGATGCGAGCACAAAGGCTGTCTGGTGCGTATAGCAGTCTCCAAGCTTGACGAGCCAGGAGGGCTTGATTAAAAATCCTCAAGTCACGGAAGCCCATGCCTCCATGAGATTTTGGCCTCGTCATCTTCTCCCACGACATCCAATGAATATGTCTTCGATCATGCTCATCACCCCACCAGAAGTTTCGAATAATTTGTGATAATTCATCAAGCAAGCCAACTGGAAATTTAAAGATCCCCATAGCATATGTGGGGAGGGATTGAAGCACAGCTTTTATGAGAATTTCTTTCGCACCACCAGACATATACTTCTCAATCCAGTCAGATGCCCGCTTGAGAAAGCGTTCTTTATGCGATTGTAACTTCCCTTTTTTGAGTCTCCCTTCTGGAACCGGAAGGCCTAAATATTTTTCCTCAAAGCATGTGGTCTCGTAATTCAGAATTTCTTTAATTTCCTTCTGCATATCATCAGAGCATTGATCACCATACAAGATCGAGCACTTGCCCAAACTAACAAGCTGTCCTGTACTCTTTTCATACTTATCCAGTATGGACTTAACCACGTTAGCTTGCTCCGTGGATCCTTCAAAAAACAGCAAACTGTCGTCGGCAAATAGGAGATGTGAAATACCAGGGCCATTCCTGCTAATATGAAACTCCTTGAGCGCTGCGTTTTCTATGCTATTCCTGATAAGACAAGACAAACCTTCAGCCACAAAAAGAAATAAGTACGGCGAGAGGGGATCACCTTGGCGAATTCCTCGTGTCGGAGTGAAGGGGTCCAACATCTTTCCGTTAAAGCGAATCGAGTAACGAACGGTGGTAACGCAAGCCATTACCCACCGTATCCAAGTACTATGAAAGCCCAGCTTCGCTAAAACCCCTTCCAAAAATCTCCAATCCACTCGGTCGTAGGCCTTGGCCATGTCCAACTTGTAAGCACAAAATTTCTTCCTAGCAGTTGATCCGGTTTGAATTGAGTGTATACACTCAAATGCGATTAGTGCATTATCCGTAATGAGCCGTCCCGGAATGAATGCACTCTGGGTAGGAGAGATGATATCATCTAGCAGAGGACGCATTCTGTTTACCAAGCACTTGGATACCACCTTAAATATTACGTTGCACAGGCTTATTGGGCGGAAGTCCTTAAGTTCCTCAGGCTCATTTTTCTTTGGGATCAAAACAATAGCAGTATCATTTACCTCCTCAGGCATGACTCCGTCAGTAAAGAAACGCTGAACGGAACGAACCACGTCATCCCGTAGTAGATCCCAATTCCGCTGCAAAAAACGAGCTGGGAATCCGTCCGGCCCCGGAGCCTTTAGAGGCCCAATTTGAAATAAAGCGTCGCTGATTTCTTTTTCAGTGAAGGCCTCGCAGAGCTTCTTGTTCATATCATCATCCACACGCTGCTGCATAAGCTCTGTAATTATAGATGGATCAAGAGTTTCTTCCCGTGTGAAAAGCCCCTGGAAGAATGTCTTGGTAAGCTCCTCCATTTCTTCAGCATCCGATGTAAAAGATCCATCAGGACGCTTAAGCTTACTAATGCGATTTTTCTTTTTCCTCCTAGTTGCTTGGCGATGAAAATATTTTGTATTTCGGTCCCCCTCACGCAGCCAAGCAAAACGAGACCGTTGCAGCCACATAATCTCTTCCCTGTAGAGCAACTCGTCCATCTCCTTCGTGAGTTGAGCTTTCCGGTGCAAACTATCCTCATCTTGCAACTGGCTAACAGCCTCTAGCAGTTTCCTTTTCTTTTCAATTTCTCTGGGTATTGAGTCAAAGTTCTTTGCCTTCCAAGAGTACAGATTGTTCATGACCGATCGCAGCGACGAGTGGAGATCACCTAGGTGAGCAGTAGGTATCCGCCGCGACCAAGCTTCTTCGACAACCGAAGCAAGAGACTCATCACGCTCCCACATAACCTCATACCTCCGGATTGGAGGTGACCTGTGGGTATGCTCATCAGGAGCCAGGAGTAGTGGACAATGATCAGAGCGCGGCGACGTTAGATGTCTAAGTCTCAGCATAGGAAACGCAGCAGACCAAGCCGGGCTAGCTACCGCCCTGTCAAGACGCACCTTGACATTACGTTCTCCCCGCTGCTTATTATCGTATGTCCACGGGTTCCCCATGAAGCCAATATCATGCAAGTCACAGTGAGAAAGAATCTCGCGGAAGTCTAGCATCAAACGCTCAGACCTTCTAGCTCTTGACAGGTGTTCTTCTTGCCACATCGCCTCGTTAAAGTCTCCAATCATTAGCCACGGTTCAGTCGAGTGGGGTTTAATACGACGTAGCTTATTCCACATGAGATGACGATCACTGGCCCGAGGTTCACCATAGACAAAAGTGCCTCTCCACAATTGAGCAAAAGGGCCACCGCTAATATGCACATCAATATGCCTTGTGCTAAAAGAGAGAAGATCCACTGAGATACCTTCCTGCGAGTACAGAGCAATGCCACCACCATTGCCATCGCCCTTGACATGAAAACAATTTTCCATACCCAACCGAAAACGCAGATTACGAACACGCTCCTCTGATAGTCTAGTTTCACAGATAAAAACTAGACAGGGCTTGTGTGTCAGAATTAGTCTGACCAGCTCCTGAACAGTCGCGGGTTGCCCCAGTCCCCGGCTGTTCCAGACTAGGATACTCATTGGGCCCGGCGGTCCTCCTCGAGGGAGGCCGCCGATGTTGCCATTGGGGATTCATTCGCATCAGTTTTCCGGAGCTTAGTCCTATCTCTTACTTTAACATACGCCTGTAGGAGGGGAGGAACAAGAGTCGACGATGACCCCCCACCAGTCAGCTCCGCATCAGAGCCGGTTGCACCCTTGTCGCCATCAAAATTTAGCTTCTTTGCAAGATCAGTAGGGATCGCCGGGGGTATAGTATTTTCATCGACAGTTTTCATCGGGCTTGCTGCCGTATCCTCTAGATCATCGTCCTTGTCTAATTCAGCCTCATCGGAGGATCTTTTGCGAGGGTGAAACTAGCCACCCTCACCACATCCGCCTCTACCTCCACGGCTTGGGGTGCGAGGGTTAAATCGCCGTGGCACCGGGATCGGTTGGTTAGCTCTACGTGTCGCCAGCAGCCAAGCTCCCCATTGGAGCTGTTTATCCTCCCAGACGCCGTCACCACACTCCTCGTGATCATGCCCAAGTAAGCCGCAATGCTTGCAGTAGTAGGGAATTTTCTCATACTTGATCAGCAATCTCTTCTTTCCCTCTGGGTGATTAAGAGAGACAATCCTCATTAGCGGTTTTGCAACCAAAATCCTGACTCGAACTCTAATATAGTTGCCTTCAAAGAACAGCTTCGGGGCCAGTTGCGTCTCCTTAACTCGACCAAGTTTGCGCGCTAGATCATCCACAACTTCAGGTTTGCGGTATAGCTCCGGGATACCATGGATCTGCGCCCAAACGAACATGCCATCAATCGTAACAGACGCTGGATCACTAAGGCCATCGTAGTCTTCGATCAGAACACCCACCCACGAAAAGTCCACGGGCCTTGGTGAACAACTTTCTTCCAGTCGCCAAGGCAGTGCATCTGAAAGATGAAGAGGTTGTCCCCGACCTCTCGACAGATTGGATCTCGAGATAGGCTCCAAACGATTTTGAGTTTCTCGAAGAGCGCCTCCGTGCTGAAGTTCCTGGTGGTAAGGACGCGGCCGATTGCTAGCCAGCGACCTGCTTTCTGGAATTCCTTCGCTTCCTCCGTGCTGAAGTTCCTGGTGGTAAGGACGCGGTCTCCAGAGCTCTCGTCGCGTGCGTGATGGTTGTTTCTATTTTTCTATATTATTAAGACATCTTCTAGTTAATTAGGAATGAAGATAGTATTACTTTGTTTGGCTCACCGCTGTTTTTCTCTGCAACTAATGACATGGAATCCTAGTTCCTGGATTTTTTTTCGGACATGAATCGTAGTTTTTTTTTTTTTGACAAGGAATCCTAGTTTTCTTTGGAGCTAAGCAAAGCTGTAGACGGAGTCCCCGACAGAGAAGCCACCGCCGCGTACCCCGCCCATCTCTGCACGTCCACGTGTCCATACGGACGGTCCAGATCCTTCACGTAGTGGAGCAGGTGATCCAGATTCCAGAGCCCACGCGCACACTCACCGGCCGTCGCCGCGGCCGCGCACACCTCA
This sequence comes from Poa annua, assembly GCA_026929855.1. Classification (NCBI taxonomy): domain Eukaryota; kingdom Viridiplantae; phylum Streptophyta; class Magnoliopsida; order Poales; family Poaceae; genus Poa; species Poa annua. The sequence goes on along the minus strand of CM049437.1, from coordinate 82,374,797 downwards.
CCATCGACTCCTCCTCCTCTTCTTCCTCCGTCTCGCCGTCGCTATTCAGATCGAAATCACACGCGCGAATCGCGTCCTCCACTCGATTAAGCAACCACTTCACCTTCGCTCGGTACCGACCGATCGGGACCCGGCGCCATGTCGATGCTGGACGCGTTCTTCGGCAAGGGCGGGGGCGGCGGCGCGTTCCGCGGCGCCAAGTGGTACGGATTTCTCGGCCGGGAGCTGAGTTCTTGGTTTCTGAATCGCTCGATTTCGAAAAAATGTTTTTTTATTCCGTTCGTTTTCTTGATGCGCGCGACACCAGCAAGACGCTGCTCAAGCTGTCGATCCCGCGGATAAAGCTGCTGCGGAACCGGCGGGAGCTGCAGCTGCGCCAGATGCGGCGGGACATCGCCAAGCTCCTCGAGGCCGGACAGGAGGCCACCGCCAGAATCAGGGTACGGAATTCCATTGGATTATTATGTAGTTTTAGGGTACTGGGCTCTTGGATTTGGGGGTGGACATGATGAGCGAGGGCTTGACTTTTGTAATGCGGTCGCAGGTCGAGCACATCATAAGGGAGGAGAACATGATGGCGGCGCAGGAGATCCTTGAGCTCTTCTGCGAGCTCGTCTCCGTCCGCCTACCCCTCATAGAGGCCCAAAAGTTTGTCACCTCTCCTCTTCTTTCTTATTCAGTAACCATGTATGTTGGTGTACTATTTTCATTTGTGAAATCCGACTTGTGGATCAAGCGTCTTACATGCAGCCTCAGCTAGGCATGTCAAAATCCACCGGAGTTGCAGTGCTCACCTGGGGTTTGATCCAAGTGGCTGGCTTGTCCTCATTAGCTCTAATTTATTACTAGCGACCTGTGACACTTGATAGCAATCTGTTGTTTGTGCTCAGTTACATTTGCAGTTGGACAATGAATCCGGCTTGTCGTGATTGACATCACTATTCAAGTTAAAACATGACTTCCTTTCATGTGTGTATGTGTTCATCTTTTTTGAAACATGTAATCTGAAATGCATACTGTTAGTTCACCTCACTAATAGATTATGTAATTTGAAACGATGCATATCCGGTAGGATCTATGCCCATAAACATCAGAATTCTTGGCTTCTTTTGACCTTCCCAGGAGAGCGTGGAGCTAAATTATCTTTCTAATATTCGTAATCAATTCTTTATTAAAACTTATCCTCAAATGTGATAGTTTTACAGTTTCCACTGGTTTGCAGCTATATTAATGGCGCTGACCCGTTAAATTTCTTTGCCTGGTTCAGGGAATGCCCTATAGATCTCAAAGAGGCAATATCCAGCATCTGTTTTGCTGCCCCAAGGTGTTCAGATTTGCCGGAACTGATCCAAGTCCAAATGATGTTTGCGACTAAGTATGGGAAAGAATTTGTCGCCGCAGCTTCAGAGCTTATGCCAGATTGTGGGGTCAACCGGCAGGTCATATGCGAACTTCCATAAAAAATAATTTAATTATGTTACTTAATGATTATGATTATGCTGAAACAATTTGAATCAATGCCTCTGCAGATAATTGAACTGCTTTCTATCCGTCCTCCTCCAGTTGAAGTGAAGATGAAACTGCTGAAGGAGATTGCTGAGGAGCATGAGATCGATTGGGATCCTTCAGCAACAGAAACGGAATATCTTAAACCCCATGAAGATCTGCTGGTAAGTGTTTGCATACCAGAAACTAAGGTTAGTTCATTATTTTTAATCTCACTTTGTAACGTGTTTCCTTTCATTAGAATGGACCTACCTACTTCAGCGGTTCAACACTTCCTCTTCCGAAGGAGAAACATGAGGAAGCTGTAGCTACAATTGCTGCGGTCCAGCCTAATGAAGACTATGAGTCTGATGGCGGCTTTGACGAACTGGACTTGCCTGAAGTCCCAAAAGCAGTAATTCGCCCGGTTTCTGATACTCCATCAACCCCAGATATTGGTCCACATGTGCAAAGCTCGCAGTCGGCTGCTCATGAATCCTCAAACCCACCTGACTTGGAAGAAAATCCAACGGCCGATGCTTCGTTCTATAACGACATGAAAAGTTCCGAACCCCCAGTTTCTGCACCATTTGCTCAGCCAAGTATGCCAGCTTTTCCCAATGAAAAGAAGCAATTTGTTCCTTTCGCCTCTCCCCCGCCATTTGCTTCTGCTGCTTCAATGGAGAGAAATGACTCGATTCCCTTAAATTCTCCAACTCCTCCACTGAAGCCAACAGAGCCAGAATTCTTCAGAGGGACAATTGATGAAGTGACCCCTCCCAAAACATCTAATGATTTCGACATGTTCTCGAAGCATTCAGAGCGGGTGCACTCGACCTCTCCTGTAGAGAGAAGGGAAAATTTTGATTTGGATGATGTGCTATCCGCTGCCCAATCAGCTGCTGATTCAGCAGAACGAGCTGCATCGGCAGCCCGTGCTGCTGCAAACCTTGCACAACTGCGTATTGCAGATCTAAAGAAGAACAGTAGGGTTTATGAGAATTACGGTGATGGTAGCCTAAATGAAAGTCATAATCAAACTGAGGTGACGCAGAAACCAACATTTGATCACCAGGACTCCTTTTCCAGTGATACTCAGAGTTATGGACCTTCTCATGTTCCTCAAAGATCACCATCGCTGGAGTACGATCCATATTTCTCCTACCCCAACCTGTTCTCTTCGAAGCCCTGAGTTCTACTTGTCTGCAAATTATTTTCGACATAGTTTGAAGTCTTGGGGTGAGATGTCTGTGAAGCCTTGTTTGGACCCCTAGTGTCAGCCTAGTGTTTGGCTATTTCTCGGATTATTCTGTGTATGCTGAGTTGATACAGAAAAAAAGAGTCTCCAGCAGTTTTACTAGGTTGATGCACTGTCATGTCCACTATCTGTAAATTGTAAAGCGTGAATGTTGTATGGATTTTTCTGAAACTTCAGACCTCTGAGACGAAATAAAATCTGAACTCAAGTTGAAATTTCGAGTTCCACGAAGTTTAATGTCAGTGATTGAACATTGTGAGAGTGACGTATGCATTTTCTTTTTTGCAATGTTAGTTGATAATCAAGACAAAAGCTAACCGTTGACGTTCATATTCTCTGAGAGGGAGGGAGAGTGGACTGGAGCCTGGTCAGTTGCATGTGGCAGTTATAGTTGTACATAGTACAGGGCACAAAGTCCTGCAGCCTTCTGAACAGAATTAAAGCATAAAGTCCTGAGGTGTAACAGAAATATATGTTGCTGCCATTCTAATCTGAAGGGACTATCCTCTTCCCAGATTGGCTATAAATTCGACCAGAGATGTAGAGCAACAGCTCCAATGGAAGGTACTAGCATCGGAAGAGATAGATAGTCCGGTTGTAGTCACTTCTAGAGTAAAATTCATCGATGGTCATTGTACTCTGATGATGGGTTCGCCGTGGTTACCGTACATCATTATACGGTCGATACGGTCATTAAATACTAACCGCTGATTCATTACCGGTCACCGCCTGCTCGTACAGAGCTGTATTGCATACGTGGACACCTCCTGCTCGTACAGAGCTGTATTGCATACGTGGACACCTCGGACCCGCTTGTCAGTGGAGATTGCGGCCGCAGCGGTGGTTAATTGCACAACGGCCCCTGAATTTATTGCTTTTAAGACACAGGTCTTGTCTCCACTGTCGGAGAGCTCGAGGTGGGTGAGGAGGAACGATCAGGGAGAGGGAGAGGAAACGACGCTCCGATTGATTGGCGGCGCAAGCGGAGGTGGTGTTCGTGGGTTCGAGGGTGGCGCTGCGCTTCTCCAGCGGCGACGGCGATGTCGCCACGGCGGCGTCTGGACGGCGCTTCTCCGCCAGATTACGGTTCGTCCCTCGACCCGCCCCAAATCCTTCCGAAAAACTCATGATTTGTGGTTAGGGTTTACGATTTGACCATCGATTTCGCCTAGTTTGTCGATTTCATGTGGATAAGTACCAGTATTGGTCAGTTCGTCGATTGGTTTTGGCACAGCTTTATCGCCGTGGTTGCGGTAGGGTTTTATGGCCGTGGTTTCGTTTTCGGTTTGGGCACGATTCGATGTGGTTGTTTTCGTACCGAGTAGTAAGCTGTTTATGCGTGATCCACGAGCAGTTTCAATAGAAAATTTTCGATTTTTACATGAATATCTCTGTGTGCTGGTTGCAGGAGCCCGTAGCAGCTTGTTTTCTATAGAAATTCATCATGGGGGCTACTTTGTGGGCAGTGGATCCAATAAGGCATACATTGATGGATCCATAATCTGGTATGACAATGTTGAGACAGATACATGGTCACCCATCATGTTAGAAAGCATTGTGGAGGAGATAGGTTATGAAATGGAGGGGAGGGTGCAGGTTCAGTACCGTGTTCCAATTCTGACAGTTAACAGGAATGGTTTGAGGCCATTGAGCACAGATGAAGACACACAGCAGATGTGTAATTTTGTTTCAATTGGGCATCATTTCATTAGTTTGTACTTGGAACATGATGAAAGCAGAGTTGACCAGCAGTGTGATGATGTTGTGAGGTTTCCTGTGGCTCAGCTTCCCCCTGTATTGAGCCCTACCAAGGTTAGATCAGACACAAATGCAGTGCAAGCAGAGCAAGTGGAGGAAGCAGAGCAAGTAGAGGAGGTAATGCCAGTGCCTCTCCAAATTGTCTATGCAGACAAAGAAGGATTCAACTGATTGTGATGAAGAAGCTGATCCAGATTTTCAACTCAGTGATTCAGACTATGAGATAAGTGATGGAGATGATGATCTTTATGCTGACAATGTTGACTCAGATGAGGAGAAGGTGACAGTGAAGGACAGAAAAATGAAAGGAAAGGCAGTGAAGGGTGAACCTGATGATGACTCTGAAGAAGAAGAAGACATCTGGGCACCTGCTTCAGATGATGAGAAGGATTTCAGGTTCAAGAGCTTCAGAAACAAAGATCTGGATGCTCCACAATTCCATGTGGGACAGATATTTGAGTCAGTGGACCTGCTTAGGAAAGCAATAAGAGAATTCAGCTGTCAGAATAGATGGGCAATCAAGCTTCCTGTAAATGATAAAACAAGGTTGTGTGCTAGGTGTTACAAAAAGAAAGACATACTATGTAGCTGGTACCTTTGGGCATCTGTTGATAGCAGGTCAGGTTGTTGGATGATAAAGAAGTATGTGTCAAAACACACCTGCAGCAAGAAATGGAATGTCACCTCCTTCAGTGCAAATTTCCTTGCTAAGAAGTTCCTGGAGGCTTTCAGAGCTGACCAGGACATGAACCTGAAGAACTTTTCTAGAGTTGTTCAGAAGGAATGGAATATGACACCTGGAAGGAGCAAGCTGCAGAGAGCAAGAAGACTAGCAATGAAGAAAATTTATGGTGATGAAGAAGCTCAGTACAAGTTGCTGTGGGATTATGCCAATGAGATAAGAAGAAGCAACCCTGGTAGCTCATTTTATGTGGCTTTGGATGAAAATGCAAGGTTTAAGAGGTGCTACATGAGCTTGGAGGCATGCAAGAAGGGTTTCCTTCAAGGTTGCAGGCCTGTCATATTTATAGATGGCTGCTTCATCAAGACAAGGTACAGGGGACAGCTTCTTGCAGCTGTTGGTATGGATCCAAATAATTGCATTTTCCCAATTGCCTTTGCTCCTGTTGAGGTAGAAGATACAGCTAGCTGGAGTTGGTTTCTGGAAAAATTGAAGAAGGACCTTGATATCAACAACACAAGCCCATGGACAATCATGTCTGATAAGCAAAAGGTACTGTTTCTTATCTATTGTCAGCTGTTCTCTGTTAACTGTCTATTGTCTGTTAACTGTTTAGACTGTTAATTGCAGGGGCTAATCAATGCAGTGAGGGAGCAATTTCCAGATTCAGAGCATAGGTTCTGTGTGAGGCATATGTGGCAAAACTTCCAGCAAGTATTCAGAGGTGATGCACTGAAAAATCAGCTATGGTCAATTGCTAGGAGCAGCACTGTGGTCAGATATGAGAGGAACATGCAGTACATGAAGGCTTTGAACCCTGCTGCCTTTGATTGGTTAGATGCCTTGGATCCCAAGACATGGGTTAGAGATTTTCAGAGTGACACACCAAAGTGTGATATTCTCTTGAACAACAATTGTGAAGTATTTAACAAGTAAGTATTTAAATTGCACATTGCACCATCCTATTTTCATTTACTTACTGCATGTATTAATTAGATTTCATGCTACTTTCAGGTACATACTAGAAGCAAGAGAGTTACCACTGCTCAGCATGTTTGACAGAATCAAAGATCAGTTGATGACTAGGCACTACAACAAACTGAAAGAAGCAAACAGTTGGGAAGGTGCCATCTGCCCAAAGATCCAGAAGAAGCTTGATCAGCTTATTGAGTTGTCAAATAACAGTTTTGTTGAAGGAGCAGGAGATGGGCTGTTTAAAGTTGGTGAAATAACCAGTGGTACACCAACTGACTACATTGTGGATTTGAAAAGCTGGACATGCACTTGCAAGAGGTGGGAGAAGACAGGTATTCCTTGCCCACATGCCCTGTCTTGCATGAGGCGTGACAACCTGGATCCTATTGCATATGTTCATAGTTGCTACTCAGTGGAAATGTTCAAGAAAGCTTATGGAAATATCATATACCCTTGCAAAGACAAATCAGAGTGGGAGAGAATGAATGGGCCACCTATCCTTCCACCAAACTACCAGAAGCATGTAGGCAGGCCAACCAAGATTAGAAGAAGAGCACCTGGTGAGGTAGATGCAAGAGGAGGTGGTAAGAAGATGTCCAGGCATGGGGTTATAATGCATTGTGGCTACTGTAAGCTGCCTGATCACAACATCACTGGATGCCCTTATGTGAAGCAAGGGCTCCCTCCTCCAAATGCAGTACCAGCACACACAACTCCACCTCCACCTCTAGTCATACCACAAGAGCATCCACATGAGTCACAACAGTATGAAGATCTAGCTGTTGATAACATGTCTCAACAGGTACACAGCCTCTTGCATATACATTATTTGTTCTTGATGCTTCAGGATTTAACATAAGACTGTTCTTTGCAGGTGCCAAGGCCTAGAGTTATTGAAACTGGACATGTTCCTCAATCAAGCTTCATCTCTGCAACCCAGAGCCAGCTGAGCCAGCCAGAATCATCTCAAAACACAGTGAGACAAGGTGCCATGGCTCAGCAGCTGCTTGCAATGAAGCAACAGAAGAACAAGGTTATAGAGGACAGGAAACTAGCTGTTCTGGAGGCTAAATACAGGGCACAACTGCAGAAGAATGAAGAGGCTGCAAAGAAGAAAGAAGAAGCAGAACAGAGGAAGGCAGAGCAAGCAGCAGCAAGAGCACTAGAGGTTGCTGCAAGAAAGGAGAAGAGGAAGCAAGATGCGGCATACCAGAAGCAAGCTAGAAAAGAAACCAGGAAATATGTAGCTGAGATCAGCAGAGCATTGAAGGAGAAGCAGAAGCTAGCAGCAATGGAGAAGAAAGAGGCAGAGAAGAAGAGAGCTGCTGAGGAGAGAGCTGCAAAAAGAAAGAAATCCTTTGTTCCATATGCACATGATCCTGATGCACATGTTGATCACACTGATGATACAGGTCCAGTACTGCAGAAGAAGACCAAGAAGGTGAACATGTTTGATGAATTCAGAGCCTAGAAGTGAGAAGAACTTGTTTACTTTGTGATGGCAATTACCAGAACCTGTTTATTTTGTGATGGCAAGTACCAGAACTTGCTAATTTTGGTGATGACAAGTACCAGAACTTGTTAATTTTGGAGTTGTAATATATGTCCCCAGATACCTGCCTTATTTTCGAGTTGTAATGCATGATGTGAACCTCTTTACTTTGTGTTGGCAAGTACCATAACTTGTTTACTTTCTTATGGCAATTACCAGAACCTTGTGTGTGTTTAAAACTGTCTATAAACTGTCAGAAACAATTCATAGCAAACATGCTCAAAATTCATTTGATACCAGACGCACATCAACTTGAAACTACATAAACTTGGTAGCAGACACACATAACATTCATTTGATAGCAGCAACACATTACAAGAACATCTAACTCAGTTCACAGCACCCATAAACTTGCTTCAACCTAAAACTACTAACTGACAGAGCACACTAACACTCACTTCTTCAGACACACGATAACAACGAACACAGAGATCAAAGCGAGTACTAGCTTAAGCATTAGCACAACACGTCGCAGCAACTCCTCTAATGAGCTCAACCTCAGCATCATCCTCTCGTCGCTTCGAGGAGCCGTCACCTCCATCTCCTCTTGCTTCAGCTCCAGAGCTTCCCGTCTTTCCTCTGCCCAGCCGACAGCTTCAATTTCATCTTGACCCCTTAGAATCCGATCCTCAACCAAGAAGTACACGTACTCCCTCTCCCAGTGCCAGAAATTGCATCCACTCTGTCCAAATCAAGCGACAACTTTCAGATCAAGAACAAACAAAACGACGGAGCCAGAAGCCAGCAACAAATCCAAACCAAATCGAGATGCATTGGAGCACAAAGTGACTAACCCCATGTCGTGGACACCTATAGAAGACCCAGCCGTCGTGCGCCGCCGCGGTGGAGGTCTTCCGCATCACTGTCCTGCGACTGGTCGGGCAGCAAATCAAGGGGATGGTCGGAGCTCGGCGGCGGAGAGAGGAGTAGCTTGCAGATGACATGGCGGCGGAGAGAGGACGGCGGCAAGAGCCCGGCAAGAGCGGGCAAGAGTGTGCGCTAGGGTTCTACAGGTGCGGGGATTTTGGTCCATGCGTGCGGGGAATTTGGTCGAGCTGCTCTTAAGAAGACGAACATTTTGCAAATAAACCCAGCCCTCCACTGACAAGCGGGTCCGAGGTGTCCACGTGTCTCAATACAACTCTGTACGAGCAGGCGGTGACCGCTAATGAATCATCGATTTGTATTTAGTGACCGTATAATGATGTACGGTAACCACGGCGAACCCACAATCAGAGTACAATGACCACCGATGAATTTTACTCTCACTTCTATGGTGCTTGCCGGGCACTGAAAGTGAGAGTTTGTTTTTAAGATAAAGGGAGCTTTATTTATAAGTATTACACCCAACCTCTCCATAATCAGGATGCACACAACCGAAAAAAGGTCCGAAGTTCGAAACAAATAAAAGGGACGAATTACATATCAAAATGATAAACTGTAAGATCGCCTAAGGAGGTGGAGGTCCAATCCGTAAATTATGCTGCCATACATGTCAGGATAAAAAGTCTCGCTGTATCCTCTTGTCTGGTACACACCTCTATAAACAAGTCTCGATGCACCACACGTTGCAACTGAGACCACGAACGGAGAGTAGTCGTAGTCCTGTAGATAACCTGCATAAGAGTATAATTTTTATCATTAAAAACTTATCATTTCTACATAGCCACAGCGACCATATTACGGCAAACGCTCCTATCCTAATAAGTTGTTTGAGCCTATTATCCACCTCATTCAGCCATATGCCAAAAATATTGACAATGCTTTTCTTCCTCCAACATCTCACCTTCAGTTGATTGCCTGCCGTCTGAAGCCTAAGAGAGAACAAACCGACTGGGTTAGTTAGGAAACTGCATGTGCCGCTCAAAGCGAGGATTAGAGGGAACTGAAACATCCATCGAAAGGGATGTAATTCAGTTTCCTCTAATATCTCACCTTGACTGGTCCATCTGGAAAATATATGCAAGTAAAAATAGCTAGAGTTGCTGAGGCAGCGGGTGCGCAGCCAGCCCACCCGCGTTCGAATCCTGCGCCCAGCGAGGCAGCGGACTCCACTGGGGTTTTATTCACATTAATTTGTGGAGAGGTCACATTCTTTCTAACAACGGACAGCTAAGGGAGGGACTCTCCCCCCTTAGTCAACGTTTAAAAATAGCTAGAGTTGCACTGCAGTCACCCAAAGTGAGAATTGGAGAACTGACGCAGATACAAAATAGTAAGTTTCGAAAAAACCAGAGCACTTTTGTCAAAAAGCATCAAGAAACCATACTTTATAGGGGTGCATCTCACAAAACTACACTTTGTATGACAGAATATTTCTCCAAATTACCACGCTCTGTAAGTTACACTATGGGTATGGTCTTGTGAAATGTTTTGTCAGGAAGAGTGTGTTTTTGTAAGTACATTCCTAAAGTGTGTGGTATCCGGTACTTCTGATAAAAAAATAAGGTGTGGTGTTGAGAAATATACTCAATAAATTGTCTTATGGCCTAGTTTGTTTTCCTCCAATATCTCACCTTGGCCAAATTGCTTGATCTGAGTTGCTGCGCAACTACTAGGGATGGATAAACGCCAATGTGCTAGCTTCTTGTGATCCCCGGCCCGTCAAGCATGATCATCGTACCCCTCTAGATGATCTTTCGCACCGCCTTGCCTAGGATCATAACTTATCACAATAAATCACGCCATGCAAAATCATAAACGACACCAAGACACGATATTTGTTAATAAGGTACGGCCGAAGCATACAATCTTAGAGGAGAAAATTACAAATAAACCACCAAAATTGTGGCTCGGTTTTCATAAGACCACCACAGTTGTGTTTCGTGTAAAAAAAACACCGGTTTTTGAAATCCGAGCCACAATTGTGGTGGTCTTCATAAGCATATGTTGAAAAACTGTTACGCAAAGCCGGTGGTTTTTTGACACGAACCACAATTGTGGTGGTCTTTTGAAAACCGAGCCACAATTTTGGTGGTTTTTGTAATTTTCTCATCTTAGAGCAATGCATGTAGACGCTCTTGCCCAATATACTGGTGGTCTAGGTTCCGGCACATGCCGCCAACTCCCCCTACGTGCATGTTACCATAATATCGTCGTATGTTATAATATGTGATACTAAGAATGCTACTACAACTCAACTTTTACTATGGAAATGTTCACCGATGTATTAATAATCATCGACAATAGTATAAAGAACACCAAAAGTACTAAAATTACAAATAGAGGTCCATAGACCACCTTATAATGACTACGAGAACTAGAGTGAGCCGAACGCGTCGTCCTCGCTCCTCCCCTCACCGGACATGGGCAAAACTTGTTGTAAGAAAGTTTGTTGTAATATCCAGATGGTGGGAAGTAGTCTTTAATTAGGGAGCGACTAGGTCTCACTCGACTGAGAATTAAGTTAACTCTTACTCAGATGACCCCATCCAGATACATGTGCAAATTAAGTTCTTTTTATTACTCACGAATCACGATGCAAATTTGATGGGAATAGAGTTGAGTGAGGTCTAACTTAATTTTCACTCCAGCGAGAAATAGCAAATCCACGTTAATTACTACTCCAACACAACTTCTATCCTATCCACGTCAATTACAACTCAAGTCCGAATGTAACCCGCTTACAAATATTCCGACACAAACTCAGGACCGGTGATAGACAACGTTAACGAGGCCGAACCCGGCGGCCAAATGGATTGATACGAGCAGGTATACGGCGCATCTCGACTGGCAGTGGCATGGATTATCTTCCCGATGAGATGCAGGCGCACATCATCCGCCGCCTCCAGCCACGAGGCCTCGCTACCTGCCGGAGCGTCTGCAAGGACTGGCGCGACATCGTCGACAGCCGCGGGCTGCTGCTCGCGGTGGTGCACCTCGTGCCGCGCTCTCTGCGCGGCATCTTCGTCAACCACATGGGAAAGGAGACTCACAGCTTCTTCTCCCGCGGCGCCTCGCCGCCTGTCGATCACACCCTCTCCTTCTCCTTCCTGCCCGACCGGCGGTGGTGCGATGTCTCGCGAGTTCTGGACCACCGCAACGGGCTGCTCCTCCACCAAAACGCAACCAACTTGTTGGTGTGCAATCCGGCGATGCGGCGGTGCGCAATGCTGCCGCCACCGCCGCCGCAGCTGGACCAGCCCTTCTACCACCACCGTCTGTACCTCGTGTTCGACCCAACCGTTTCTCTGCACTCACTACGGGAAAGAAGTAATAGGCCGACGGTCGGCTTATACGCCGACGGCCAAGTCCGTCAGCTTCAGAAACGGGCCGTCGGCGTACGATGCATATTTACGCCGACGGTAACCCTCGGTGTACAAATACCGTCGGCATACACAAGCCCTGACCCTGTCGGCGTACAAATACCGTCGGCGTTGAGAGTAACGTGGCCCACATGTCCAACGCATCGTACCGTCGGGTCAATGCTGTCAGTGTAGAGGTTTCCTTTTTTTTGTTTTTTCGTTTTATTTTTATCTTAACACGTTTATATAGTGCATTTATTTATATAACTATAAATTTTGATGTATAATATATTATTAATTAAAAATTGGAGTGAATGTGTCTACATCCGAATTTCAGTATTCCGCCACCCGGATCGTGCGTCCTCCGTCGTCTACCCCTAGACGCGCATCGAAAGGGGTATAAAAGTAAAACCTACTCTTGTTTATGCATTTTAAGTTCATAGCAACATGTCAAAATAAGGTTGGAACCAAGATTCAAGAAGATTCCCCGGGGTAGACCCGTGGCGAGAGTTTCGGAGCTTTCGGTGTGTTATCGCTGGCAGGTGTGTGATGGTTATGCTTGCAAGTGAGGTGGGTACTATCTCTCTCATCCTTCCACCACACCAACCAACATGTAATTTTCCTAGGGACCCCTAGGCTCCGAAACCTTTTTTGGGATAACCTCGACCGTGTGTCATGCGTCGTCTACCCCCATAGACGGGCGAAGGGGGTAGCAAAGTGGAGAATTCAATTGGAATGTGTTTAGTAAGCTCATAGAAACATGAAAAAATCGGTGGGAACCAAGATACAACTCCGAGTTGCGACCCGCCTCACCGACCCCCTTACCCTTTAGTAAGTTTCTACACTTGGAGGTGAAAACTCCCGTTTCGGGTAACGGGCGTGGAATCGTGTGTCGGATCAGATGAAATGTTGGTTTCCCATGGTCCTATGTATCAACCTAACCCAACCAAACAAAAAAGTTCACGCTTCTATCGTCAGGTTTGACATTTTTCAGCGGGTGTGGGGTTTCGCCGTGAAGGAGGTTCGTCGTCGGAACCCCGCGAAAACTTGTATGGACCCCTAATACTACGACATGCTGATTTCCGTGAGATACCTGAAAAGCCAAAGCCCTATCCCGAAATCAGCAATCGGACGGTGGTCGTCCGGCGGTGCACATTACAGCTATGATATCCTACCGGCGTCTGTAGGAGAAGCTTACGAGCGTGACGTTGAGACGACGAGCTCAATGGAGTGGCCTCCGATGTCGTATGGAGTGCAAGTTTACTCGTCAAAAACCGGCCAGTGGGAAGAACGGCGGTTCATCCGAGTAGAAGGCAATACGGCGGTCACCGTGTCGGTAGTCTGGTCCGATTCACCGGCGCCATCTATCCGTGGCCAGCTTCGCCGCCACGCCGTGTACTGGCAGGGTGCGTTTTATGTCCATTGCCGCGGTGAGTTCGTCATGAGGTAGGTATATTTGTATGCTGAATTTGTTAATTAACTCTTGTCTTGTTCCTTACAATTTAATTTAATTAGTCTGACCATTAACGACTTTTGGCATTTGATAGGTTGTCACTGCAGGAGGAAAGATATGCAGTGATCAAGACTCCAGGGTTCGATATTTCTGCGACTGACGACCACGGGAAGACACCAAGTAAGCATTTTGGCGAAATCAAAACACGGTGTCTACTACACTATCCTACATGGGTACCATCTCCGTGTATGGATACTACGCCAAGCATCGAAACCATGTCAGATGCCAGAATGGGAACTCAAGTATCAACATGACTTTAAGCCCTCTTTTCACCACCAACAAAGGAAAACAGAGACTGCAAATTCCTGGATTTTGGACCCTCCTGTAAAGAACAAACAAAACCCTGCTGAATGGGACTCCGACGGCGATGGTATGGCCGATGCGGAAGAAGAGACGGAATACGTCAACAACGGTTCCAAGTTTCCCTACTCGGGCGTCAACTTGTTCGGAGTACCATCCTTACAAGGAAATTATATTCTTAGGCAACCGTTTCAGAGGATACGCTTACTACCTGGGTAGCGCCAAGCTGCAATACCTGGGACCACTTTGCACATCAGGTGTAGACGTTCATCATCTCAGCCTCTCAGGGCACCTACACTCGAGTCCTTTATCTTTACACCATGCATGGATGATTTGCTCTATGCTCATAATAATTTGTATTGAACCCTTGTACGCCGTTTAGCTAGGAAGCAGGTTATGCTGAACATCAGACAATGGCATTTGACTGTGAAAGAGCTTCTATCGTTTCATTTTGGTGGTGTTTTATTGTGCCTAGTGTTATTTGAAGAAATTGTAGGAGCTCTCACCTATATTTCCAGCTCAAGTTGATTTTGGTTAGCAACATCGGGAGAGGCAGGGAGGCCCCTTGTCAGGAACCAAACACTGACACTTCATCTGTTCCTTACGCTTCATACCGGTTTACTCCTCTTGATCAAGCTCGCTACAACCAGCAACTTCGCATCCCGCCATCCACGGAAATCCTTAAAAAAAGGCTTCCCTTTGTGAAGGGAACCCACAAAACCGTGGCGTGATGACAAGTGTCAGCTCATCCCTTCTCGCGGTCCCCGTGGGTGCTTCAATATGTGACAAGCGGCAGCATGAGAGAATTTTGGTAATATTTCTGCTTCTCCACGGGAGGTCTGTATGTGCATTTTTTTAGATTCGTTTAAAAAAAATGAAATATCTTAAGAACCGTTTATCCGAATTACGAACCGTTTTCACGTTTGAACTCCTCGCGTCGAGATCTTCAAAACTAGATCCCATGTTAATAGGTTTGGACGAACTTTTTTTGGTACTTTAGAATGTGTATAGTTGGTACAACCTGAGTGTGGTTATACGTACAACCTGATATGTGTAGTTGTACGTACAACCTGAGTCTGTGTAGTTGTACGTACAATCTGAGTATAGTTATACGTACAAACTGATCTGTGTATTTGTATGTACAACCTGAACTGGGTAGTTGTACGTACCACCTGCTCTGGATAGTTGTACTTACAACCTGATCTGTGTTGTACAGAATACGAGATGCTTCGTACATACCAAAGCTAGCGCGGGGCTTCGTACGCAGAAGGCGCAGCCTTGTACGTGCGTGCGGAGGTCTCGTACAGATCGGCCAGGGCTTGCGAGGGGCCGCCATACAGATCGGAGCGATCGTACAAATCGGAATCAGAACGCACGGCAGCTTTGCGCGCGAACGCTTCGCATGCGGGGACACGTGGCGGGACCACGCCGCGCACGCGAGCGGAAAGGACCTTTGCGAAGGCCGGCCTTCGCCATCCACGGAAATCCTTAAAAAAAGGTTTCCCTTTGTGTAGGGAACCCACAAAACCGTGGCGTGATGACAAGTGTCAGCTGCTCCCTTCTCGCGGTTCCCGTGGGTGCTTAAATATGTGACAAGTGGCAGCATGAGAGAATTTTGGTGGTATTTCTGCTTCTCCACGGGAGGTCTGTAGGTGCATTTTTTTTAGATTCGTTTTTAAAAAATGAAATATCTTGAGAACCATTTATCCGAATTACGAACCGTTTTCACGTTTAAACTCCTCGCGTCGAGATTTTTAAAACCAAATCCCATGTTAATAGGTTTCGACGAACTTTTTTTTGGTACTTTAGAATGTGTATAGTTCGTACAACCTGAGTGTAGTTATACGTACAACCTGATATGTGTAGTTGTACGTACAACCTGAGTGTAGTTGTACGTACAACCTGAGTCTGTGTAGTTGTACGTACAATCTGAGTATAGTTATACGTACAACCTGACCTGGGTAGTTGTACGTACAACCTACTCTGGATAGTTGTACTTACAACCTGATCTGTGTTGTACAGCATACGGGATGCTTCGTACATACCAAAGCTAGCGCGGGTCTTCGTACGCAGAAGGCGCAGCCTCGTACGTGCGTGCGGAGGTCTCGTACAGATCGGCCAGGGCTTGCGAGGGGTCGTCGTACATATCGGAATCAGAACGCACGGCAGCTTTGCGCGCGAACGCTTCGCATGCGGGGACACGTGGCAGGACCACGCCGTGCACGCAAGCGGAAAGGACCTTTGCGAAGGCTGGCCTTCGCCTAGTGATACCCATCCACTCGTCCTAGGCGACACGACATTGATCTCCCATTAGACGACTTTAGTGATCCCGGACATCATTGTTCTTCTTTCAACAAAGGCACTACAATGCTACTCTCTTTACTTTGTTGATGATTAGCTTTACTTTTTCACATGCTTGTAGCCAAGATTGTTGATATTTCTCATCATCTTTTCATCCTGCCTAGTATAAACCTAGCTGCCACTTTCCATGTGGATCGGCCACTTTATTTAGTTTTTTTTTTTTGAATATTGAAAGAAGGTAGAGGCGAGCTCTACCTTATGGTTTACAGGGTGGTCACCAAGTGGCGACAGAAATCTGGGGGGAGGGAATGTACAGCCAGGTCGCAGCCATGGCAGAAAGGAGAAAGAAGAGAGAAGGAAAGAAAACGAAAAAAGAAAAGGAACTGAAGCAAAAACCTAACCTAATCATGTTGCAGCAACCTGTCCGCCCAAATATTCAACTGCTCCTTGCGCTTGACAGACCTGGCGGACCAGAGCCTAACTTCATCTGCGATTGCTGTGAGTAGCGCTCTTCGGTTGCTTGTTTTCAGATTAAAAACCCTGTCATTCCTGAAACGCCAAAGAACTAGGAGGCAGGCAGCAAAGCAAATTGCCCAGGTTTTGTGGTCGGATGGGTGTTGCACCTGTTGCACGAATTGGCTGATTGTGGTTGATGATTTGGCAGTGGTCAATAACCCCAGCTTGTCCCATATCCAATCTGAATATTTGCAGTGCAGTGCAATGTGAGTGATGGATTCGATCGCTGGGCAGGAGTCACAGCCATTGTGATCTGACCATCTCTTGACGATCATATTGTTGCGAGTGTTCAGCCTTCCTCTGTAGGCCAGCCATAGGAAAATTTTGTGTCGGTGCGGAACTTCTTTTAGCCAAACCTGTTGGACGTGGGGCCAGGTAATGCCTCTATCGTTGAACAGTCTGTAGAAAGATTTGGTTGTAGGTGTGTTGCCAGTAGTAATCAGACGCCGGTTGTCAGGCTGATCAGAGAGTTGCGGATGGTGGTCGTTCAGGTGCAGCAGAAGTGCCTGAAGCTGTGAGTCTGCAGTATAGGATAGGGGGCGAAGGAGCTCCAGGCACCAGGTGCCATCTGTGAACTGAGACCTGACGTTACACCTTTCATCACTTGCAAAGGAGAAAAGAATTGGGAATTTGTGTTTCAGCCTGCCTACACCAGCCCAGTCATCTGCCCAAAAGGATGTTGTTTTTCCTGCTCCGATATCGCATGTGGTTGCCTGCTGGACTACTGGTATCAAGGCTTCCATTGCTCTCCAGAACGGGGTATCTTGACGTTCAGGTTCAGGCAGCCGATCTTGCAGATAGCATTGCTGGAGCCAAGTGAAACACGGACCCGTACCCTCTGAGAGTAGTTTAGTGACTAAGTTTGCCATTAGAGCCTTGTTATGAAGATGCAGGTTATGAATCCCTAGCCCGCCTTGGCTTTTCATCATTGTGACGACATCCTAGGCTACTAAGCACTGCCCTCCTGTAACTGTGTCCTTATTCTTCCAAAGGAAAGCTCTCCGAATTTTTCCCATAGCCTCGAGTGCTGATTTATCCCATTGGATGCATGACATAAAGAAACCAGGAATAGCTGATAGCACCGAGCTTATCATCTCTGATCTGCCCCTGACGAAAGCAGTATGGGCACCCATCCAGGTAGTCTCTTGCCCATCCTCTAAATAATTGGCTGCAGTAGGTGATGCACTCACGGGTGTGTAGTTGGAAAACCCCAAGAGGAAGGTGTGAAGTAGTGTAACAGCAAATTTTCCTCAGTTATGAAACCAAGGTTATCGAACCAGTAGGAGATGAAGAACACGTCTGAAGGTCTCCCCTTTGCAATGGCGCCAGCAATTGCTTGGTGGCGTGTAGTTGACAAGGGAGGTGGAACCTGCACAACACAATCAAGAAACTTTGCCCCAACTCAACAGCGAGGTTGTCAATCTCACCGGCTTGCTGTAACAAAGGATTAAACGTATGTGTGGAGGATGATGTTTGCAGAGAATGAAAGTAACAGTTTGCAGTTGGTTGTATTATCAGTTTAAAGAAAAAGACCGGGGTCCACAGTTCACTAGTGGTGTCTCTCCATAAATAATAATAATAATAATAATAGCATACATGCGGGTAAACAAATTACAGCTGGGCAATTGACAGAATAAAGAGCTGCATAATGATGCATATACTAATGACATGATGTCTAGTGTGAGATTCATTTGGGCATTACAACAATATACATAGACCGTTCCAACCGCATCTATGACTAATAATCCACCTTCCGGTTAGTGTCCGCACCCCTTTCAGTATTAAGTTGCAAGCAACAGATTATTGCATTAGGCAAAGTGTGTAATGTAAGTAATAACATTATCCTTAGACAAAGTACTACTGTTTTATCCCTAGTAGCAACAGTACATCTACAATCTTAGAGCTTGCTGTCACTACCCCGGATTAAATAGAGACATGAACCCACTATCGAGCATAAATACCCCCTCTAGGAGTCACAAGCATCTACTTGGCTAGAGCATCTACTAGCAATGGAGAGCATGCAAGATCATAAACAACACTCAACATGATATATTATGAAGCAAATGACATAGTATTCAATATCCATCGGATCCCAGCAAACACAACATGTAGCATTACAAAAAGATGATCTTGATCATGATAGGCAGCTCACAAGATCTAAACATGATGGCACAATAGGAGAAGACAACCATCTAGCTACTGCTATGGACCCGTAGTCCAAGGATGAACTACTCACGCATCAGTCTGGAGGCGGGCATGGTGATGTAGAGCCCTCCGGTGATGATCCCCCTCTCCGGCAGGGTGCCGGGAAGAGCTTCTAAACCCTCCCGAACTAGGGTTGACGACGGCGGCGGCTCCGTAAGGTTTTTGGGAAAAGTGTTCGGGTGTTATGTCTTAGGTTTTCGGGGGGGTTTAAGTAGGCGAAAGGGCGAAGGCGGTGGAGCCCCGAGGGCCCACCCTCGGGTGCTGGCGCGGCCAGGAAGGGAGCCGCGCCACCACCTGATGGCGGCGCCTCGGTGCCCTTCTTCGTCTCTTCTTCGGACTTCTGGAACGTGTCGGGAAAAATAAGGTCTTCGGTATAAAAATTGTCCAATTCCGAGAATATTTCCTTAAGTGGATTTCTGAAAAGAAAAACAGCAGAAAACAGGGAACTGGCACTGTGGCATCTTGTTAATAGGTTAGTCCCAGAAAATGCATAAAACAACACAAAGTGTATATAAAACATGTAGCAATTGGTATAATATAAGCATGGAACATAAGAAATTATAGATACATTTGAGACGTATCAGTAGGCTTCTAGAAATTTTATTCATCGACAGTGGCAGGCCATGGTAGGTGCAGGGCAGCTGGGCAATGCTGCACCCGAGGATGTTAGCCACATCCTGTGACTGCTGTTGTGACATGTGTATTGGAACAAAAGTGCTTTTTTGGTAATTTATATGCAGACCGCTAAAGAGTCGAAGTCGATGCCGGCGCATTGGACATAGCCCTTTGCAACAAGGCGAGCCTTGTGCTTGATGCTGTCGCCATCGGAGTTCTTCTTTAGTTTGAAGACCCAGTTGAGCCCAATTGGATGATGACCCGCTGGCAAACTTGTGAGTTCCCAGGTGCTGTAATACCCCGTAGTTATAGACTAGAAAGGAGTTAGATAGAATTTGTGCATTTGCATAGCATGCATCTGAAAATCCGGGAAAATTTGAAACTTTTTCAACGAAGTCCTAGAGTGATCGACCAACACTCGAATGACTAGTTGAGAATGCTCGTAGATGCTCGAGTAACTAAAAACTTGGAACTAATAAACTTGTTAAAGTGAAGTCGAGGTTTCACTGATGTTGGTGAAATAGGCTTAGTCACTCACATGAGTGCGATAAACCTCAAATCTGATCTCATCTCATTCTTAAACATTTTCTTCACAATTAAAATGTGACAGGTTATAAGCTAAGTAATCAGCTATCATCGAAATCATTAAGTTCTTACAACATTCATATGCTCATTATCTCTTTACATTATCCATATATGAGCATATGAGAATCCAATATCTTAAGAGGACATTTCAAGTCATCATTTCACAATCATCACACCTCCCTAGTTTTAAGTGAACAATAAACCACTAAAGCATCTTTAGATACAACAAATGGAATAACCACATGGTATGATTCCTATCTATTGGAATTGAAGGAAATAAAGAATCATATCATTAACTGAATACGTACATATCTTAAATAAAAGGAGAAGTATTCCTAAGAAGGAGAAAAGCTTAACCAAATATTAATATAGATCTTACTTTATCTAGACCATCATATCTCATTATCTCCCAATCTTCTCGAAGGCATTCTCTGGGAGAAGCAATCAAGAAGAAGACACTACAAGAAGGTTTCAGAGAAGTATATCTTAGATGGGCATAGGAGTGCTATATCCAATCTACCAGGAAGAGTTGGAAACTCTTATATCTCAATCCATCTTTATTAAGTTCTCTAGAAATGATGTGATATCCCAAGGTTAGTGTTATATAGAAGTAGTTTGGTAACAAGCTTTGCAACCTTGTTAACAACTCACTTTTGTATGCATGAACAATGGAGTGTCATACACAAAAGGAATAAAAGGATGAATAATCTAGTATATCAATTACCTCAACCACTTGAGTATAAGTAGTAATTTGAAGACAAGAGTAATTACCTTGTTTGCAAGTTATTCTTATATACATGAGGTAAGGTGAGGATATTAAGCACATCAACTTTCTTGAGAAATCAATCAAGAGAAAGTTTTGCTTGGAGTAAAGGAATTGTTTTCACCACAAGGGTGAGGCAAGTGCTGTTGGAACTCCAGCATTGACAAGAAGGAGTTATCTTAAGTATTGACTTATTGGATCATGTCAAAGTAAAGGCCACACTGGATTATGGATCAACTGGATTTAAGGAAACAACATTGAAGTGAATTAACTATGGTCCAAGTAAGAGAAACAAGTGAGCAAATAATAAACCACATTATAACTTAGGCAATATAATCAAGATCTAAATAAGAAAGTCACATGGTGACTTATGGTGTTTCTCCAAGGGAATCATAACCAAGGAGAAAGTAAAGCCAAATCATAAGTCCATGTAAACACTATCCAAATCCAGGAATCACATGTATCATCTTTCTGGATCATGTGAATAGAGGAGTCATATAAGTGAGATAACCACAAGTTCATCAATGGAACAACATTTATGGAATGAATCAAGAAATCATTCTCAAGGAAAACTAAATTTGAATATATGGTGTTGGGAATGACATGGAAATATTAGTGATGATGTTCAAGCCATTGGTTTCACAAACTCAAATATATCTATTACAAAGAGATATACTCCAAAGACATTACTTCTATAAGGAGGGAGTGCATCCATCTGAGATCATCTAAATGAATAAGGAAGTGACAGGAATTCTAAACTCATCATCATATCATCTACCATATCACCATAAGACCTAACTTGAGGCAGGTTATCTATACCTAGAGAATCCAGGAGCATCTGATCATATCCTCTTATGCTCTATTTGTTGGAGAATGCTTGGCATGAATATAAAAATCATGTATTGTGTATACTCTTTTTAGGAACCACAATGATCAATTTGCTATTTCCTCTGGGCTACCATTTGGTAATGCTAGAATATTCTTAAATAACCAAATTACAAATGGGAACATTCATATCTATTTATATCCCAAAGACAAATAAACAAGCTATTGTGGAAATGGATGGAAACAAACTATACAAATAAATAAGGCCATTAAAGATAATTTACCTGGTGGCTAAAATGCACAACACAAATCAATTACATATAAGTCACAAGTTGCCACAAAATGAAAATGGGCAACCAAGGTTAAATGCAATGTATATGATAAGAGAATTCAAAATATACCAATATTTAAAATATACATTTGAGACAAAACCTCAAATTAATTGAGAATTGGAAAATAACAATTTCCAAATATGATATAGAAAGATATTCTAATAGTCCTAAAATGCACCACCCAAACTAATTAAGTGTGAGACAAAATTCTAATGGGCAAAATATAGCAAAATAAGCCTAAATCAACTTTAGGTAACAAAAATATTCACGTTAGACCAAGCACATCATTTCCAAAGTTGAAATAAACATTTCATTTCAAATATCAACTTTCCAGGACTCATCTGCAAGTTTTCTAATCACAAACAGACCCAAAACAGTGAGCAGGGGCCTATTTAAACTGTTCTCAGTAAATCTAGAACTTCCAGGGGGTTAAGTGCAAAAACGTCATCGTCTTCGTCTTCGTCTTCGTTACCTCGGTTGACCGCCGCCGCCGTGAAGAGACTCGCTGCGTCGCCGCCGTTCTGGACCATCCCGGACGCCAAAAACCAGCCCACAACCGAGCCCTATCGTCTCCGCGTCCGAACCCTATCCTCAACGCGGGGATTCGTGCCGAATCGACCAATTCCGCCGCCGATGCATCTCGGCCGTCCTCGCCGCCGACCTCGCGCTACCGACCTCCCCGTGACCTATAAACCCACGAGAAGCTCCGCATAGACTCTCTGATGCTTCTCAGGTCACTCCCCATATCTACATTGTCCTCTAGCTTCTCCCATTCCCGTAGTCGCCGCCGGTAAGTTCTCCGGCTAGCCGCCGGTGGAGACCATACCGGAGAAAATGGAGTACACCATGAGAACCGTAGCATTTCACTGATCGTTTCTGTTGAGTCTCGCGTGCAGGGGTGCTAGGAGGAGGGAGAAATCGGGTTCTTCCTCAACTCCGGCCGCCGGGCGCCATGCACGAGCACGTCGCCTTCAAGCCTCCCTGAGCGTCTCCGAGCACCTTTTCGTGCTCGTAGTGAGCATACGATCCTTCCTATGCCTTTACTTTCGGTTAATTCGTGCGCAGCGAGTAGATCGTCGTGCCCGTGGTTCGGCCACCGCAAAGCTCGTCGCCGGTGAGGTTCCGGTGACCATCTGCTAGCGGCTCCGCCACTAAAAGGTTCGCCTAGTCGTTCTCTACACGCTGCAGGCATCAATTCATGCCAATTCATTCGGATTCATCGAGTTCATCCACGACAGTGGAGATGAACCTCGTTGTGACGTCATGCTGATGTCAGCATTTCATTTAAATCAATTTCTTTTAATTCCATTCGAAATAATGCATTCAATGACATGTGGGACCTCCATGTCAGATTCTTATCCTTTTAGGAAAATTGTTTTCTGTAAATATTAAAAATCTGACAGGTGGGCCCAACTCATTTTCATAATTCCAGAAATGGTTTAAAGTGAGTTTAAATTGGAAAATTCATAACTTATTCATCCTAACTCATAAAAATACAAACTTTATATCAAAATGTTCAGAAAAATAAAATATATATGATTGTGTCATTATTGTGTGTGTTTGAGTAAATTTTAATCAACATAAAATTTGAACTACAAATTGCTTAATATTTAAATATGGAGTTAATTTGAAATGCTATTTTGGATGCATTTCAACTTCATTTAAAATGCTCCACATGTTTAAAACTTTAAATTTGAAAATGTATTGAATCATGAGATATACACTTGGTATTTAAAATTTTGGTTAAATAAAATAATATTTTCTATATAAAAATAAAAGTAATACTTTCATAATTTAAAATTGGAAATAAAAGCTTATACAAATTGTTATACTATTATTTTAACAAGCAATGTTAAGTTATGAAATTAATTTTACAAGCAATAAAATATAAACACTCTTATTAATTATCACTTATAATAAATAACTAAGCTATTTAAAAATATTAATTCCAGTGTTTATTCTAAAAACAAGAATTAAACTTAAAAATGTTGTCATGTTGTTTGTTTACTCTAAAGTGTTAATATTTAAATAAATGGTCTTATTACTTGGTTAAATAAAAGTGCTACACACTTAAATACTCAACTAAAATCCATCAAGTCCTAAATCTTAAACAATCACTTATCTCAACTCATTAACAACCCAAATAATTTTAATATCACTTAAAGGTGATAAAATCAAGTGAAGATGTTATGATTGCGTAGGACGAAGCTTATCTGGTTAAGCTTGGGAATGTTTGGGGTATTTTGTGATGCATCTCATATTATGCATTTTAGCATGTTGCCAGAGTTTTCTGTAATCCTTATTGGGATTACTTTGCTATTTTCAGATCTCGTGGTTTTATCGCAGACACTAGAATCCCGGAGTATTGAATTGCCATTTCTATCACAAGCAAGTTCATTCTTGCATATCCTCATTGGAATATTTTATAAAAACTATTTTCAAAAACTATTATCATTGCATTTGAAAAAGAAAAACTATTTTCGAATGATGTGAAGTGCTATATATATTGTTTGGCGGGAGATGGAACCATGGATGGTACGGATATCATGGTGGAGGTTCCACCGTACGGAAAGTAAATACCTAGGAATTAATCACCCAAGTTCCAGTGATCCTAGCGCCGTGTTGAAGTATCGGCCAACAGATTCACTATGGATGGGCTAGCTAGAGGTTCTTTCCTTCGGATGTATATCCTCGACAGGCTATCTCCTGGTTGCGTCCGCTGCGGCGGCCAACAGCGTGGAACCGCATACGTTCCCACCCGACGGGGTGAATTGGAATAGTAGCTCGGGAGTGGTGGCGAGCTTGGTCTTAGTACTAGCTGGGCCATAAGGGGCGGATATGCATTGTGCCGGGGAAGGACTCCACATGGCTAGGTGCCCTGAGTCCTGGCTATAGCACAGATGGTGTGCAAAGAGAGCATTTAAGGGCCAGGCTGCTGTTGGGTAAAGCGATGCAGCTCTGCAGAGTCATGAAAAAAGAAACTGTGACTGTCACATCCTTGTTCCAGGAGGGAACCACAGAACGCAGCGGGAAAGGCATCCCAAGTGATGGCTATGAACCCGTGGAGACTGGGAGCTTAGTTTTCTGAAATAAAACTTGACTGTTCAAGAAAGGTTTTCCAAAACCTGCATTATGACTACGACCGTTGGTCCTGGCAGTAGTTAGTGCATGAAAAGCAAAACTCTTTCCTATATATATATCTGAACTTGCTGAGTAACGCTAGTGTTGCTCACCCTTGCCTCGTTGACCCCTGCTTAGATATTGGAGCCATGGAGGAGGTGGATAGTTAGCCATCATGACGCCAAGGAGGTCTTCAAGAAGGAGTCAACTGCTACGCGCCAACGGAGGAATGACGACAACCATACCAATGGAGCCACGACGGTGTAGATGCAATGGTGTCTCAGCGACGCATTGCTGGAGGAGGAGATCTGCTGAGTGGCGATATTCCAAGTGGACTAGTGTAGGGCTGTGACAACAGCAGTAGTGGAATAGGATTAGAGTAGAGCTGATATTCAGCTTAGTGTTACGATTTGGATCTTCTTGTATTTTATTTGCACGAGACTTTCTCTTCTATAAAGAAGGTTCTCGAGATTTGGTATGATAGAGTTGTAATTCTACAGTGTTGTATAGACCGCCTATGTTTCTGTTGTATCACTCTGAGGGGTGTAACATTTGCGGATAGGTCCTTCCGTAAGTGTTATATCAGACTTGTACACTACAACATGCAGTGGTGTACGGGGTCACTACAGGTGCCATCCTCCTCGATGGCGGTCATCTCCTCTAACATGGCTGTGCGCCATACTTTATTTAGTTGTGAAATCCTTTGGGGTGCAAACCCATGATTTGATGATTAGGCGATGACAGACACTTGTGCATTATTTTCTTTCTAAACGTGTCCCTTTGTAGCCTCTTTTTGCAGTCCCAGTGTTGCCATTGGTGGTGGTTTGGATCCAGCTAATTCGAGTGGTTGATCCCTGTGGAGGTTTTTTTTTTCTTTCTTCTTCTCATTTGCATTTTTGGTTTTGTGCATCCTTGATGTGGCTGCAAATTCTTCACAGCCTCGATTATGATTTGTGAAGCTCTATAGTGGAGTTCATCCATGAAGGACAAGCTTGCCGATGCGATCCATCGTTGTGGTGTTGGGATGGCGCCACATTATCTTCTTCCTCAAGACGGAGGTACCAATGTGGAGGAACTTGGATCTCAGTGCGGCGCTCCATGCCGACGGTGACCCAAGTGGCATAGTTCCCTGTGTCGACGAGTGCGGCTGTGCTTCAAGGTAGTTCTTGAGCTACAACGGAGTAGAAGGACCAAATCGCGTATTTGGTTTACCTTTTAAGGTCTTTTTTGTTTAAATTTCAGGACCAAGTAGCTATTTCAGTTTTTACCAAGGTCCTTGTTGTTTTGACTTAGACACTTGGATATCATGTTTTTTCGTCTTCCTTTTTTAATAATACGACTGTGTGTATCTTCGATGTTTTGACTTGTTTATGATATGAGAGTCAGAGTCTAGGTGTATTTGGTATTTTCATGGTATTAATATATTGCCCCTTATCGAAAAACCAGGGTCCTTGAGGTAAATTATCCCGCTGCTTGATACAGCTTCCAGGGTCCCTTCCCCGTCAAAAATCCCAGACCTAAACCATTATTCCATTAGCTAGGGATTAAAGTTGACATATCGTGGAGAGTGAACTGAAGCCTGATCAGTTGCATGTGATAGTTAACGATTGTACATGGTACAGGCCACGAAGTCCTGCAGCCTTTTGAACAGAACGCAGGACAAAGCACGATGGGCATGCATGCAGCTGTATGCTATTGCTACTTTCAAATCTGAAGGAGCTATCCTCTTCCCAAGCTGGCTATAAATTTGACTTCACAGGTCCAGTGCAAGGCAACATCTGAATAGATAGAATAATCCCGTTGTAGTCAGTTTTGTGGTGCTTGCCACTTGCCACGGGCACTGAAAGTGAGAGTTAGGAAAACAAACTGGTTCGGAGAGATGAACAATCGCTGTCGCGGACCAGCTTGTCTTCCTCCAACATCTCACCTTCCGTTGGTTGCCTCGTGTCTGCAGCCTAGACAGAACAAACAGATGGGTTAGCCACTCAAAGCGAGGATTAGAGGGGACTGAATCATTCATCCGAAAGATAGAATGATGGTTCAATTTCTTCTAATATCTCACCTTGACTAAATATGCAAGTACATAGCTAGAGACGCACTGCAGTCACCCAATGTGAGAATTGAAGGAAAACAAACTGAGGCAGATATGAATAGAGCAAGTTTTTAAAAAACCAGACCTCTTTTGTCACAAAGCATCAAGAAACCACTCACGGGGATGCATCTCACAAAACCACACTTTACTGACATAATATTTCTCCAAACCACACTGCAAGTTACACCGCAGGTGTTGTTTGTGAAATGTTTTGCCAGCAGAAGTGTGGTCTTGTAAATACATTCCTCAACTGTGTGGTTTTCGATGCTTTTGATAAAAATAAGGTGTGTTGCTGAGAAATATACTCCATGAAGTGTCTTATGGCCTAGTTTGTTTTCCTCCAATATCTTACCTTGGCTGAATTGCTTGATCCTGAGTTGCTGCCTAGCTGTTAGTGAGGCAAAGCCAGTGTGTGAGCCTCTTGTGATCCCTCGCCTCCAACCCATGGAGCATTGTTAAAGCTCATAAAACATGAATCCAGTCATCAAGGTAGATTGGTCCAAAAGGAGTGGGAAGGGCAACCAATTCAGTTGGCAGTAGTGAATAAAACAAAACTCAAGCGGATCACCAGGGTTAGAAAAGATTGGACAGCATTGTGGAATCACCGTTCATTAGATTTTACATGATGTTCTCGGAAGTCAAATGACATATGTATTCATTCTGGTAGTAGTCAGTAGAATAAGATCAAGATTCTGGTCCAGTTAGTACTAACTGTCGGAGCCCATAAAAGAACTGTTAGAGCCTGAAGCGACAATTGCTTGATGTGCATCTGAACTATAGCCAATATATGGATATGAACTGAATTGTACAATGGCCAAAACTAGCCGTGAAGAATTAACAATTTAGGAACATGGCCTGATTTTGCGTAGTGACTAGCGATAGGAGTATAACATTATATCGCAGATAGAGAATCGACAAGCTAGCGGTATTGGCTGACATGTCATGTGATCTGTGTGTGGATATGTCAGATTAACATAAGGAGATTCTACCACAGAAATGGTCTACTTCTCATCTGGCACTTCATCAGAGCTACTGATCTCAGACCACTCATTTGAAGACCAATCGCTTGATGTTTCTTCTTGTTCACCCTTCTCATTTTCCCCTGCTGCACTCTGACTAGATGTTTCTTCCTGTTGATCATTTTCATTCTTCACTGCTAAACTCTCTGGTTCAAGAGCTGAAGGGAATGACTTCTGCATACTATCCTGTATGCCTTCATCATATTCTTTCCCCCTCCAAACAATAATTTGCTCCTTGTCAAAAGATACAAGAATGCAAGGAACAAGGTCCTGCAGCAAAAAACAATGTGAGACATGCATTCTGTTACAGGTGATTTTCAGACCAAATGTGCATTACTAGTTTGGTATAAGGCTATACGATAAACTCACCCTGAGCTTGACTCCGATCTTTCGATAATCACTCTTTGGCAATCCTTTACAATCTATACGAACTAATTCATCAGCCAGAAAAGCATCTTGAACCATCGGCACGAGACTAGCATAATACCCATTTTTTGCTGTAAAATGGCATGGTTGTTTAGTCATGGCTAGACAAATTTTTGTATATGAAAATGCGGAACAAGGATATACCAAGCTTTGTCAAAACAGGAACATGAAGGCCCTTCTTCCTCATTTCCTTTGTTTCCGCAACTGTCAGCCCTTCTATTGTTGTTTTAATGAGCCTCGGGTAGATAGGTTCTGCTGGCTTCCACAACATCAACGGAATAACAGGTCTTTTCTTTGGATGATAGTGCCTCCCCCTGTATAGTATCAACAGACCACCCTGCCTATGGATGATAAGGCCACCAGTTTTATCCTGGAGAAAATGCGATTGTACAGGACAGTAATATCAGAACAAGTGACATCAAATAAGATCCCCGAAAACGCGCTTCCATATGCTACATACAATCCATGAAAGTAAAGTGTGGTGGTATTCATGTTTTCTTAGAGATAAGAGAGATGAAGCTACCTCGAGCTCGTGGCAAACATTTTGCATATCAACTGTCGGCACGCCAAGGCATTTCACCCTTACAGCCTCACCGTGCTTCCAGTGGTTGTGAATGTCATTTAGCATGTTATGAGTGAGCCCATCTCTCCCTACAGAAACATCAGCCAACTGAATGTCACTTCACTCTGACAGCAACCATCATCGAATAATAATCTGAAATGGACCACGAATTCATTATCGTATAAACAACCCGGCACCAAATTTACCGAGATTGATCTGCCGCTTGGTGCGGTTCTTCTGGCACTTGTCGACCAAGAAGGTGCGCTCGGCGGGGGTGAGCGGCTCGCCGAGCACGCGCTCTCGCTCGCGCCGGCGGGCCTCCTGCAGGTCCTTCTCGGCGGCGGGGGCGGGGTCCTCGGCGTCGACGCTCCGGAGCGTGGTGTCGACGGCGGGCGCGCAGAGGCCGGTCCAGGGGCGGTCGAGGAGCCCGGGGCCGAACGGGGAGTACTTGGGCTCGCGGAGCCCGATGGGCTTGGCATCCGGGCTGCTCTCGGTGTAGCTGAAGCGGAAGTCGAAGGGGAGGTCGGAGTGGGAGGCCAGGCGGCCCCCGCGGTCCAGCGAGGACGGCGGCCGGTAGGGGGGCTTCTTGGTCCGGCGCTTCTTGTCGGCGGCGGCGGCGTGGGGCGTATCGTCCTGGGTGGGGTTGAGGGAGGCCGGCGGCACGAAGCCGTAGCGGTCCAGGAGGCTGGAGAGGTAGCGGTGGCACGGCCGCAGCGGGTGGGCGCGGTGGAGGAGTAGCATGGGGCGGCGGAGCCGAGCGGCCACGGGGCGACGGTGGCCGGTGGGCTGCTGGTTTTTTTAGAGTACCGGTCGGTTGTGGTTGAAGAAACAAAACCCTATGGGCTTTTGGGAAGAATAGGATTTTCCGCTCGGAAGTTTACAAGGAACTTCGACGACACGATGGATCTGAAAAGGTTAAATTTCTGGCACCCATTGTGGTGAAAAAATCATGTTTGCTTGTCATCAGGATTTATGAAATGATTTCCCATTGAATGACAGTTCCAATTTCATGACAACCAGGGATGCTGGGTACAACAAAAGCTATTAAGGACATGGGAACCAAGCTCAGTACACAGGTTCCGAGTTTCGAGGGCATTACGGCGGGAACCAAGCATTGTATACAACAAAATATATTGTGGCCGACGTAGAGCTTTGCAAGGACAAGGGAGATATATCCATTCTCATTCTTCAAGATCTTGGTGTTGCGCCACTGACAGGGCTGAAACGAGGACCATGGAACGCACTTTGCACAGAAGAGAGCCGTCCCTCCGATCACAAACAAGATGGTGACAAACAACCTTCTGATAATCAGAAAGACAACCGTCACATAGGGTAAAGCTCAACAACGACACTACAAATCAGATCAACAGAGTTTGCTAGCCTCCAACAGTTCAAATATGACAGGCTCAGTCAAAACTCAAAAGATTGACGGATTAAACCTTTTCGACTCTCCATAAAGCACACAGATAAGAGTGTTAATAGCCTAATACCATATGAACCTTCCAAAAGAGAGGAGATACACATAATAATTGCCATCCTTACATTTGGCGGTACAAACTAGTTAGATGATTAACATAGACCCAGCCAATCAGTCCCCCGTACCTTGCCAAGTTGCTGGTTCCAACTTTTGAGTACACCAGGGACAAGCAAGCATTGTACCTCAAAATATAGTGACTGGCGCTACATATTTTTCCCATTGATTGATATATGAACAAATGGGTGATTCCACTAGGATGGTTGTCGCAAATACTCTTACGCTTACGCTTCAAAATAAGATAAACTAATTAACAGCAGCCAGCATCATCTTGGCCCTGATAGCTCGACTGCGTGGAGGTTGTCGGTCGAGTCGACGATCCACTCTGAGTTTCGATGAGGGCCCAACTCTACCTCCTGCCGTACTACTTCTACCTTTTGCCATTCCTCCCATCTCTCGGCCAGACCATCTCCTTCAAGCATCCTTACCACCTCCGACATCTTAGGCCGCTCCGTGGGGGAGCCCTGCGTGCAAAGCAGCGCGACCTGGATCAGCGATTCCACCTCGACATCAATGTAGTTAGTCTGTAGGTCTGGATCCACCAGCATCTCCAGCCTTCTCTCCTTGAGTAATCCTTTGACCTGCACAAATAACAAGCTCCTTATTAGCTCAAAAGTATATAAAAAAAGATAAAGACAGCAAGCAAATGGTACATGCTGATCTACACGTGCTAGGTTCTATTAATGATGTTACAGTTCAAAAAGAACATATTCTTTCAAAGGATTGATAAAGACAACAAGCAAATGGTACATGCTGATCTACACATGCTCGGTTCTGTTAATGAGCTTATTACAGTTCAAAAAGTGCTACCAAAGCGCTTTTTGTTACATATTTTTGTTTGCACAAAGCTAGCATGTAAAACAGTATGAAATCTGGGAATGCAAACTGAACCAAGGAAATGCCACTAGTTAATTACCCAGTCAAGTAGCATGACATCATCATCATTGGCAAGGCGAGCAAGATCAAAGGCACGCTGTCCTGTAATAAGCTCCAAAAGCATAATTCCATAACCGAATACATCAGTTTTCTCAGATGATTTCCCCGTGGAAAGATATTCTGGTGCGATATGCCCAATTGTTCCACGCACAGCAGTAGTCACATGGGTATCCTTGTAATCCATTAGTTTTGCCAAACCGAAATCACCCACTACAGCTTCGTAGTCTTCATCTAATAAAATGTTTGCAGCTTTCACATCACGATGGATGATCTTCGGATCACAGTGATCGTGTAAATAGGAAAGGCCCCTGGCAGAACCCAATGCAATTGTTCTTCTCGTTTGCCACTCCAGTGGCGGTTCAGCTGGTCCCCGTTCTGGAAAAAGAAGAAAAATGGTTAATGATTTATTATAACATAAATTACATTTCACATTGTAGTTAAGACTTGCAACAATCTGAAATATGCAACACAAAAGTGGAAAAGAAGGAAAGTACCTCTTAGACGTGATGCAACACTTCCATTAGCCATGTATGGATACACAAGCAACCTTTCTGTTGGTGTCATACAGAATCCACGAAGACGCAATAGGTTCCTATGTACAGCCATACTAATCATCTCAACTTCTGTTTGAAACTGTAGCTCCCCACCAGGTGTTCTCTCTTCCTTCAGTCTCTTGACAGCTACTAGTGTACCATCAGTTAGTCTTCCTTTGTAGACTTTGCCAAATCCACCCCTTCCAAGAATGTTCTTGTTGCTGAAGGTATCCGTAGCAACTTGCAGTTCTCGTAGTGAAAATCTTTTGAGCTGGCCAAGATGGACCTCTGGATCCTCCTCAGCTGTACCAAATAAGAAATTCAGGCTAAGCTGACTTAAAGTTATCTTGCAAGTACTTTTCCTCATGGTGGTTACTGCTGAATACTTACCAGGTACATCAAAGAAATGCTCTTCCGGTTTCCTCCGGCGCCAGTATGCGAAACCAATTGCAGGAACGGCAAATAGCAAGGCTGCACCAGCAGCCACTCCACCAGCAATTGCTCCAGTACTAGAGGAACTGCTTCCTGAACAAATGAGAACAAAACCATCAGTGTGTTGCTAAGCAAAGCGCATGAATCAGATGACAATGAATCAGAGAAACAAGATCGAAAATAGATCACTGATACCGTGGGCCTCATGTAGCTAACATGTCAGCTTGAAAAGATGCAATTCATAGTGGAAGCAACACTAGGACGTAGTACAGGCATAGCCACGACTTAAGCTTTTTTTTCGCTCATGGGCAGTTGAGGTGTGCTCAGGAGATGTTGTCCCATTAGTTAAAAACAATGAGTAGGAAACCGTGATGTCAAAAAACCACAAACCTGCACTCAAAATCTATAGCAGTATCTAGTGTATTTTACTTGTTTCTGGAGTACACCCATCCTAGTTAAGGATGTTACAGCAATGAAATAACGTTGCAGCATAGTAGGTTCTATCGGACAAGAAGGTATACATGAATTTAATAGTCAATATGTAATTCTGCAAGAATGACCTGGTGACTGCACAGGAGTTGGAGGGTTATATGGAGGAGGTGGGGAGAACGGAGGAGCGCCGGGGCAAGGTTTTGTAGTTCCAGGACCACATAAGGCAGGGTTGTTGCCAAAACTGCATTAATAAACAAGTGTGAATTGTTGGCAGAACTGCAAAAATAAACAAGTGTGCATTGAAGGCTTGAAGCAGTGTTAACCGTCTAGGCAAAGCATACTGAGCTTATGAACTAACATGCTAGGATTTACCTGATAGGGGTGAATAATGAAAAAGAACCGGTTGATGGAACTTCTCCTGACAATTTGTTATTCGACAGATCCCTACAATTTATAAGAAATAGTTTGTGTTAATTAGAAGTATACTAATTATACCAAAGATTGTGCTAAGAAAAGGATGTGGAATACTCGAAAGGCAAATACTTACAGAACTTGGAGAGCAGTAATAGCAGTTAATGATTTAGGAATTGTACCCGAAAGGCTGTTGTTGTTAAGACGCCTGTCCTCATAAAACACGACAATGCACAAAGTTAGTACCACACACAGAGTGCTATAGAAAAGAAAAAGAAAACGCAGTTACTCCTGAGCCTTGAACATAACTTCTACCTTGATAATCCAACAATGTGATAATGTCTTAAGTAACAGAAAGGAATGCCAAGTAGCAAAACACTAATTGCCTGGAAAACTGTAACTAGCATGTTATTTATTTATTTGACAGGACTAGCATATCATTATATGTACACAGTTTCACAATAAAGACCTAACAAGGGAAATCATAGTCAAACAAAATATTTTCCAATTCAGAATATACACCGTACATCCTTTAACCATTTCAGTAATTTGTTCGGTGCATATGTTTATACTTCAAAGCTTAAACAATGACAACACGTAAAGAGTTGCTTCGAAAATATATGTAGTGTCGTTTCATCCTGTTGATATCAAGTCAAAATGGTTGAATAAAACTAATGTGACTACATGCCTATACTAGCACACTGCTTATGCTGCCATAAATTGCAACTCTATCAGGCAAAACAAAATCCATCTCATTTTGGCCCAGCGGGACTAAGTAGCTCGTTTAAATCCATATGAAATTGCACGGACACATCTTTCAAAATCATCAAGTTACCAGCTGCAGAATATTGAGCAGCTAACATGTGTTTAAACAAGTGATTTCACAAAGTCCTAATAATAATCACCGTGATACGAGCACAGTTAAAATATGAAGCAACTGTACGTACGTCAGGCACATCTAGCATGACTGCATGACACAAAAAATATTCCTACCATAACACTCTGGTATCTGTAACGAGTAGTAATGCAGTATAGCTAATAATGAAGGGATCATACAGGAATCGTAGCTTCAATAGGTTTCCCAATGAATCGGGTATTGGACCAGTGAAGCTGTTTAAGTACAAGTCCAAACTGACCAAGTTTGTGAGGTTCCCAAGTTCGCTAGGTATTGTGCCACTGATGTTATTACTGTAGAGCTCCCTGCAGCGCAAAACGAAAACTGTGACTAAGTGGTACAAAAGATGACAGGACAACAACCCAAAAGTTGCTAACCACTGGTGTGTTATAATAACTTAGATTGAAGGCACCAAGGTTCAAAAGAATGTCAGGCACTAATTCATAATTTTGCCTCTGCCTAGCACATATCTCGCCTAAGCGCATGCGCTTAAGCACACACATAGCATGATTAAGCACTCGCCATTTTGCTGTCACTTTTTTAACCATGAAAAGCACTCAGCCTTAACTGTAATACGCTTTGCATGCACTAATCTGTGTTACTGATTGCATGATGAACAAACCAACAACATTGTTATGTCTTTTCCCAGTGTCAAGTACTATATGGCTTGGTATTGCACTTCTCTTGATAGCAAACTCTACTTAATATGTGCCTTGATCTGAGCGACATATACAGTAACTAGACATTGTGATGATCTAACCCTACTTACATTCCACCAACAATTGCTATGTGGTAAAGGAAATTAACATCACAAAATAGGATGTTTCCTTTAATGCATTTGTATATGATATATTTGCCTAGGTTGAAGATCAGAACACTGACAAAAGCTTCCACCATTTGAAGCTACCGGCAAACATGACATGTACAAGAGTGTGGAGCTTGGCAAAAGGAAGATAACTTACAAGTACTGCAAGTTTTTGAGCTGGCCTAGTTGTGGCACCAAAGTACCAGACAATGCAGCATTTCCAAGATCACTGAAAAATGCACATAAAGTTCAGTAGAAAATACAATAGAGGTGTATCTGCATAGTACAGAAAAAGGTGCACCTACACTCTGATAACGCTGTTGTCGTTGTTGCAAGTAACATGAAACCAAGTGCACGGATTGACCAGAGTTGGGTCCCAACTTTGTAGCACATTATTGGGATCATTTAAGTTAGTTCTTAGGTTATGCAATGCATCACCTGTAAACAATATAATGTGAAATGAATAATTGCTAGATAGCATTTAACCTAGTAATGAGTACATCCTACAAAAGGAGGAAATCATCCCAAGAAGATCAACAGGATCTCAGCGCAGTATGCATTAATACAATTAGAAGCTAATATTTCTCTTGTAGATTGCATATGATTTTTTATGGGGAGAAATCGCCATTTATAATAAACAAGATAGACAAAACAAAAAGGCCAGGTTATACTCCCTTCGTGCTCATCTTGCATCTGACAGCTTCTACTATCATAAATGATTGGCTGCTATGTCATGTTATTCACTACATTGACCATTGGCAATTAGTGATATCATACTGTGTGGAATAAAACTGATATAATACTTCAGCCTAAAGAGTGAAATAAAGCGTAGAAGACAGATACGACCCTCAGATATAACCAGTGTGTTACTGATCCATGTATAGACTTAAAATACAACATTCTTTATATTTACTATAAATGCCAGATGTGTTACTAAAAAACCTCGCCGATGCATTCATGCTTATGTAATATGTAATATGCATTTCAAAAGGAAGCGAAACTTTGTTTGGTTTGTTGAGAGTTGCACAAGAGTTGTCTGGGTAGTTAAGAACATAATGGAAACACCTGAAAGTGGAACATCTCCATTTCTACATACGGTAAAAGGAAGGGAAAGTTTGTTCGGTTTATCAAGAGTTTGTTTATTTGTTGAAAAAATAAAGACATAAACTCCACAAGAAAAATATGGGATAATGATGTCCAGAGTTGGTGAGGTCCTTTTGGTGTGAGAGAGTGAGGTCGACGACCTACCACGACCATCACCAGCTCCCCGTTATTTAAAAGAATTATATAAAAGGGAGGGAGTGATGGTAGAGGTAAGCAGCCCAACCTGCTCTATCCCTGGTTTACGATCGGCTGAAGATTAATTGGCAAATTGTAACTTTGAGTAGTCGACTAGATTACAAAGACTAGTTGCCTGCTAGTCGTGCAATTGAGGCCCACTGCAAGGTACCGAGACCCTAGCAATTTGAGGTCACCCCATCGCCTGCCACCAGGAGGGGAGATGGGTAGGCAAAACCCTAGCTACAGATATGACCCTGCCGGATGTCGCCTCAGCTAATCACTGACCCGCTGTCACGTCATCTCTTCTACAACCTTCCCAGCTCAGGTGACTCTCCTCACCATCTCTTGTCATGCTCTGTTCTGCAGGGCAGCAAGCTATTGCTCTGTTTTGCTTGTATTCGTAATTAAGTGTAACCGTGCACGCCCTTATTTCTAGTGTGTGTAGTACTGTAGCACTGATTTCACTGAGACTTGGTCCATGTCTACTATTGTTTTCTAGGTTTTACTAGTAAATATGAGGTACTTAGATAATTAGAACTGCAGATGTTGTACCAGCAGGTATTTCATTGATTTCTACCAACTAGCAACTAATGCAGTACTATATACCACTGATTTCCGCAATTACCGTGGCTCAGTTATAAGGAGGTAATCATAGAAGAATAATCGTTACATGTATCCTATGTATTGCAAGGTAAGTGTAAGTACCCAAAGCTGCAGCATCAAGGTAAGTGTAAGTAACGAAAGCTGCAGCATCACATACTGTTAAGGTTTCTAATACGAAGTCCAAAAATCAATCACCATCAGGCTTCAGATGTTTGGGGCTTCGGATTCACACTTGAAAGACCAAGAATTGCTTTATAGCTTATAATAAAGCCACATATCGTGACTAAGCATTCAGCAAACAATTGCTAAGCACACTAAGGTGACCACTTTGCTATAGAAAGCACAATTTGGCCCCGAGCCAATGACCACTTGAGGTACACACACACAACCAACTGAAACCCAAATCAGCAGCATCATTGTGAACTCCGAACCTAAAAGCACCCTTAGACAACAGCAACAACAACAACAACAAAAGTGCATAGTCAGCATGTCCTAATCATTCCAGGGTAAGCCAATCATGGTCAAGCAAACCAGAGGCGAACGGGGGATTCGCTCCAGCATAGTGTAGCCCAAAGAGGACCACGTGAAGATTGCCGGTAAGCAAACCATCATTCATTAGAATTTAACAACAAAACCACATGGTAGAGACGTCCTAATCAACCTACCAACCACGACGGCGACTAGGCTAGCATTCTCACAAGCAGATGGGCACATAGGCGTGCAATATATTGAGATCAAATTAATGCACACTAGTTATACAGCAGCACATGGAAACGCAAATCAGGGATGTTAGCACCAAGCTCATTCGGTTACAACTTACAAGGCGAGCAAAGCCACGAAAACATAAACCGAATTCACGGCAAATCCGAAGCAAACGAGTCTTGGAATTCCGGTTTTAAAATTGCCCCCGAATTCGCAGCGGACGTCCGCTCGGATTCGCGCAGGGAGGAGTGTCAAGGCAAGGCAGCAGGAGATTCAAGTTTGTTGGGCCGAATCCGCGAGCGAGACAAGCAGAAATGGGCATCCAAAAACCAAAAATGGATTAGGTCGCAGACAAACCCCATGCTCGAGAAACCTGGAAAGGGAGCAAGCGAGCAGCGACACCCAAGCCAACAATAGTAGGCGTCCCGCAAACCCCGGCCGCAGATCGAGCGAGCCCCAGGGCCAACCCACCTTCCATGTTGGCGAGGACGCGCGCGGCCGGGTCGAGCAGCCGCAGCAGCAGCGTCAGCGTGAGCACCCACATCGTCCACGGCGGTGCCCCCATTGTCGCCGCCGCCCTAGATCCCGCCGCGCATTCCCGCCGGGCCGGACCGGATCGCCTCTCCGCCGCACGTCGAAGGCGGGCAGGACCGGCGAAGATTCGGGCGCGCCGCAGCTTTTGGCGTCCGCTTTCCTTCGATCCCCCCTCCTCGTCGTCGTCGGTGCGGACCGATCTCTGCTGGTTTTTGGGCGACTTTCTTTATTTCTGGAGGTTCGTCTCCCGACTTTTATCGCGGTTGCTTACGGAATGAGACACGCGGTGGTCTGGAGAACTGGAGACTGGAGTACTTCTTTTTGGATTGGATGGAGGCAGTGGGGGAATGACGGATTAAATTATGATGAAGCCGGAGGTGAGCGGGGTTTGGAGTGCGAGATGGTTTGATTAGCGAGAGAGTGGCTGTAGCATCCGTGATGGCGACGGGACGGAGTAGGAGCAGGAACGGGGTCAACGGAACGGGATGCGTCGACTGGGTGATGGAGAGAGGGGATCCCGTGAGTGCGACCCTACGTCAGGCAGCCGAGGCAACGGTTACAGCATTTGCAATAATCTAGCTTTGATAAAAAGATTTAGGTGTAAAAAATAGAGGATTAAAAAACAGAGAAAAACTAGAGAAATAATTATTTGGATGATACACGTTTAAAAACACAGAAAAGATGTCTCGATTCTACACGCGAATGAGTGTAAAAAAGAAAGTTTAGAGTGGATGCTGAAATTTAATCTACTCCAACAAGAAAGTTTTGATTATACGTGAATGGGTGTAGACACTATAAAACTTATTTTAACACTCACGTCCAGACTGGACAAACGGAAAGACACTAAACGTGCGTAATCAGGGCCTGCAACTATTTGAAGTAGATAAAATAGTGCATTAGCCGGAGCTTGAACTTGAGGCCTACTGAATCTAATACCATATTAATTAATGGTCTAGCCAACTATCGCAAAAGTCCGAACCGATGGAAAATGCTAGGTTTTATATTTTACCACTAGACCCCTAATAGAATATGTTCACATTTGATGGCAAAGTTTGTAAATTTATACTAGGAGTGCCCCCTCTCACATGTTTTGCCCCCACTCTGAATTTTTCTGGGTCCGCCTCTGACGTCGCCCGCTGTCGACCTCCCACAACGACACCGTCGAGCTACTAAGTGAACTCCCTCTCTCCCGCCATCTTTCCTCCCTTCCGTACCTCTCTCCCGTAGATACACTGTTGCCGCCCTCTCTCATGCCCAGGTCAATTCGCGGTCGTGGCAGCTCGCAGGCGGCACTACCGAGGTTCGCAGAGGCGTCGGTGTTGGGATAGCTTCACGGCTCCCTCTCTCGCGAGGTGTTAGTTCAGATCTATGTGATCTGAAGAAACATGAGATGAACGCAATGGTCTACTTCAGCAAAGTGAAGGGACTAGCAGAGGAACTGGCGGATGCCGGCAAGAAGAAGGGTGACGACGATGTCATGAACGCGGTCCTAAACGGACTAGATGCAAAATCCAATCCGCTTGTCGAGGCTGTTTTGACGCGCATCGACCAAGACGTCACCCTTGGCAAGGTATACGCCATTCTTCTAGCGATCGAGGCATAGAGTGCCGACATCGGTGGAGGCGGCTTCTCTGTCAAACACCCCTCAAAGAGTGGCTACGGCCTATGGTGGTTGTCGCGACGATGGGGGAACAATGGCGGTGGTGCTAGTCATGGCTATGACGTACGGGCGGAACAATCAACGCTGCAACATAGCAGTGACAGTGGCGACGGTGGCAACCGCGATGGCAATATCGGCG
Source organism: Poa annua (assembly GCA_026929855.1). Classification (NCBI taxonomy): domain Eukaryota; kingdom Viridiplantae; phylum Streptophyta; class Magnoliopsida; order Poales; family Poaceae; genus Poa; species Poa annua. The sequence continues at coordinate 82,334,772 of CM049437.1, read as the reverse complement.
GTCGACAAGGTTATACCAAACGGGTACCCTATCGTGTGGGTACCTGGTGCACGCAATGACTACAGCCCAATTGCCAAACAGATCAAGGAAGCCCATCAAGAGAAGCCCAAGACGAAGATTGCTTTCCAAGTTTTATGTAGTCGGTTGTAGTTTCCATACATGTAATTCTAGTCGGTTACGTACCCGAGACCTAGACCCCCCATATAAGGGCTAGGAGGGTAGCCGATGAGGGGGAGACACAATCAGATCCACCAAACCCTAGCGAGACAGACTCTCGTTGGACCTCTGTAATCGCCGCATATTCACAATCAATAACAGACAAGCAGGAAGTAGGGGTGTTACCTCAGTCGAGGGCCCTGAACCTGGGTAAATCCCGCTTGTCAGTCGTCGAGTCTACCAACACTACACGTTCTCTACCTCATATCTCTAACCCTAGGCTAATAACCATGGGTATTGATGGGGACCTCCCTCGTCAATTGGCGCCGTCTGTGGGAAACGGTAGTGTTGGATCTACGGATTCACCGGTTTCGACTTCAAAAGGTAACTCGCCAATCTCATCTGCAAACAGCCATGCGCTGACAATCTCGACTAGCATCAAAGCAGCAGGCGAACAGTCGCCAAAATCTCAGATCGCATCGCCAAAACGCATCAAACCGTACTCACCAAAAGCACAGGAAGTTTTTGCTAATCTTTATTCTGGTTTCAATCTAAGTGTGGGAGAGCACAATTTTTCCGTCGATAAGTTTGGTGTGCAGGACTTGACCGATCCGATCATGACGGAGGCAGTCGATAATCCATCGACTACGATTGCATCACTAGCAGACAACAAGGATATCTCATCACAGATCGATTCGAACACATCCTTGGCATCCCCAACCACATCCATAACAACCCAAGAGCTCAATAGGATCTTAGTGGAAGAATCTCCAGATGATGAAGTACAATTCACATATCAAGACTTCTCAATCGAAGAGCCATCCTTCATGGTCACGTCTCCAGCGAGCTTCGGGGCTACTTCATCACAGATACATTCACCAGGATCTCCAGCCGCCTCCGTAACGATGGCGGAATTCAGAAAGCTCATGGCGCAAGACCGCTTAGATGATGAGGTACAGTCTGGCTATCAAGTCAACACAGTCGAAAGCATCAACCAACTCTACACTGCACCCAACTCCATGCAAAAAGAGGATAGTATCTACATCGACGACTTCACCTGCTCGGAGATATATACAGATCACGAGTTCCTCCACAGCAATGAAGACAATCTGGAACAACCATACAAAGCATACGTCGACTACAACGATCAAAGCACTAGCATGAGCATGGACGATGAATACATGCCCATAGCTGAGGTCGACAACATATACACATGCTCTCCGGCCATACCCCGGAAGGTCTACGTAGCAATCAGTACAGAAACTTCGGCAGCGGCAGCAAAAGTCGATAAAGTCATAACAGACTACGCAACGATACCGGCAGATGCAACACCAAATGAGTTGCTAAACTACAACTCTTTCAGTCGACAAGAAGCACAGCGTCTCCAGCAGCACCCGAAAGCACACGGACAAATATACATGATCCAAAAAGGGCGACCCTCCAATAGACAGCAAAAACTCCATACTCGACATGTCAATATGGCAGTCATGGAGCCACCGGTTATACCAGAATTCCTGCGAGGATCCGAAACAGAAATCGAGTTCAGCAGAGAAGATCACCCACCCTCAGTCTACCGACCAGGACACGCTGCCTTGGTACTCGACGCTCAAATCGGCGGGTACGCCATGACTAAAGTCTTCATGGACGGAGGCAGCTGCATCAACATCATCTTCGCCGACACACTTCGCAGGATGGACAGGTCAGTAGAAAAATTACACCAATCCACAAACACTTTCCATGGTGTTGTCCCAGGAAAAGCCGTACTATCAAAAGGCACAATACAACTCGACGTCACCTTCGGCGACGCCAGCCACTTCAAAACTGAGTCGATTGAATTCGAAGTCGTCGACTGGAAGTCCCAGTACCACGCCATCCTCGGACGTCCGGCGTTCGCTCGATTCATGGCGGTACCACACTACGCATACCTCCAGCTAAAAATGCCTGGTCCAAAAGGGGTAATCACGGTGAACGGTAACTTACAAAAATCAGATGCGTGCGATCGCGACTTCAACAAAATATCAGAGATATTCGGTATGGAGCAAACACTCGAAGAACTCTCACTCACGAACGACCCAACATACATGCCAGAGCAAAAGAAGCAAGCAGTCGACAAGGCATTCAGCACCACGGATGACACGAGGAAGCACCAGATCCACTCGACGGACCCAGCAAAGACAGTCAAAGTCTCAATAAGCTTGCCCCCAGCATTAGAAAGTGCGCTTGTCGAATTCCTCCGCGAAAACTGGGATATGTTCGCATGGTGTGCAGCAGACATGCCAGGCATACCTAGAGAGTTCGCCGAACACTCCCTCCAGCTCAGTCCAGGCACCAGACCAGTCAAGCAAGCGGTACGTCGCGTCTCCGGCCCTAAAAGAGAAGCCATAGAGAAGCATGTGGACAAATTACTCAAGGCAAACTTCATCCGGGAGATCAAAAAATCAGAATGGGTGGCCAACCCCGTAGTAGTCGAGAAGAAGAAGACTACTGCAACCAGGATGTGCGTTGACTACACTGGGTTAAACAAGTGTTGCCCAAAAGATCACTTTCCGTTACCTCGCATAGACCAAATCGTCGATTCCACCGCAGGATGCGCACGCTTATCCTTTTTGGATGCATACTCAGGGTATCACCAGATAAAAATGAAAGTCGAAGACAAAGAAAAGACAACATTCACAACTCCACTCGGGGTATATTGTTATACCACAATGCCTTTCGGGCTCAAAAACGCAGGTGCCACCTACCAGCGCATGATGCAGAATTGTTTGAAGATGCAGATCGGGAAAAACGTCGAGGTATATGTCGACGACATAGTTGTTAAATCAAAAGAAACAGACACGCTACTCGCAGACCTACGAGAAACATTCGCAAATCTCAGAAAATACAGCATCAAGCTAAACCCAGATAAATGTACCTTTGGCGTTCCGGCAGGAGAACTACTGGGATACTTGGTGTCAGCTCGTAGAATCGAAGCAAATCCAGAAAAAATACAAGCTATATTAACTATGCAAAGGCCTACAAAGCTCTACGAGGTGCAGCAACTGACGGGGCGAGTAGCGGCACTCAGCCGATTCATCAGTAAACTAGGAGAAAAAGCTCTACCACTATATCGACCGATGAAGAAAGCAGACAAGTTCGAGTGGACGGATGAAGCAGAAGCAGCCTTCATCGACCTCAAACGCATACTCACAAAACCACCAATTCTGGCGGCCCCCAAGGAACGAGAGCCAATGTATCTCTACGTCGCAGCCACAAATCGAGTGGTCAGCACAGTGTTAGTAGTCGAACGCATGGAGGAGGGTAAAGCTGAAAGCATCCAAAGGCCAGTCTACTATGTCAGTGAAGTACAGTCCTTATCCAAACAAAGGTACCCACATTTTCAAAAGCTGGCATACGCCGTCTTCATCACAACAAGTAAGCTGCGACATTACTTCACACAGCATTCGATCACAGTAATCAGCAAATCAGCAATCGGAGACATACTTACCAACCCAGACGCAACTGGACGGGTAGCAAAATGGCTCATCGAGATCGGGTCACTCGGGATCACATACGATCACCCGAAGGCCATCAAAGCACACGTCTTACCCGACTTCACAACAGAATGGATAGAATCACAACTACCAGGAATCCCAGATGTTTCCAACTCATGGACAATGTACTTCGATGGGTCCAAGAAAAATGAAGGCGCGGGCGCAGGTGCAGGCGTCATACTAATATCACCAAAAGGCGACAAATTGAAATACGTATTGCAAATGACCTTCGAGAAGCCATCAAACAATGAAGCGGAATATGAAGGGCTGCTCCACGGCATGCGCATGGCAAAAGCATTAGGTTGCACTCGACTGATGATATATGGCGACTCCAACTTAGTTGTGCAGCAAACAATGAAGGCATGTGACGCCATAGCCAAAAACATGATCGCATATCGCGACCTCTACAATATGCTAGAAGGTGATTTCGATGGGTGCGAACTGCGGCATGTTGGAAGAGAAAGTAATGAAGAAGCTGGCATACTCGCCAACATCGGCTCGACTAAAGCAGAGGTACCACCAGGGGTATTCCTGGAGCGAATCGCGCACAGATCCATCAAAATACCACGACCCCCGACAAACGCGACTGGAACATCCAAAGGCAAAGCGCCAAGTACAGAAGACCCGCCAATCGAGGTGCTATTATGCCAAGGCGATCAGGTAACACCAGCATGGACAGAACCTTTTCTAGCATTCATGCTCCGCGACGAACTACCAGAAGATGCAGCAGAAGCTCGACGAGTCACTCGACGTGCCAAATAATATACTATCATAAACGGTGAACTCTACAAACGCAGCATCTCAGGTGTGTTCCAAAGATGTGTAGAGCTCGAAGATGGCAAAACTATACTTCGCGATATTCATGCAGGAACCTGTGGGCATCACGCCGGCAGTCGATCACTCGTAGCCAAAGCCTTTCGAGCAGGGTTTTACTGGCCTACAACAATCAAGGACGCAGAACACATAGTCAAAAGGTGCATCGGGTGTCAAAAATTTGCTACTAAGCCCCACGCACCAGCATCAGCACTCAAAACCATACCGTTGGCATGGCCTTTTGCCCAATGGGGATTAGATATGGTTGGGCCACTCAAAAAATCATCACCTGGGGGGCACACTCACCTACTGGTGGCAGTAGACAAGTTCACAAAGTGGATCGAAGCAGTTCCAATCACAAGTTCGACTGCTACTACAGCGGTCAACTTCATAAGATCCATCGTCTATCGCTTCGGCGTACCAAGCAGCATCATCACGGACAATGGTACAAACTTCACAGCCGAGGAATTCCGCTCCTTCTGCAAGGAGTGGAACATCACGCTCAACTATGCATCGGTGGCGCATCCGCAGTCCAATGGCCTCGTTTGTACAGGCATCAAGAAAAGGTTATTAGTTCCACTCAAAAGGGCCGTAGGTGCTTGGGTCGAGGAACTCCCCGCAGTACTCTGGAGTTTGCGCACAACACCAAATACTTCAACTCAGTTCACCCCATTCTTTATGGTTTATGGCGCAGAAGCAGTACTGCCACCGGAAGTAAAATTCAGTGCACCAAGAGTCGAGGCATACGATGAAGATGAAGCAAACGAGTCACTCGAGGACTCAGTTGATCTACTAGAAGAAGCTCGAAATACAGCTCTCGCTCGCACAGCTGTGTACCAGCAAGATCTTCGCAACTACCACAGCCGACGACTACGACCCAGAACATTCATGGTGGGCGACTTAGTACTCCGATTGAAGCAAAAGAAAGTACACAAACTCGCATCACCATGGGAAGGACCCTTCATTATCACAGAAGTCATCGATGGCGGCGCTTATCGACAAAAGCATGCCCAGACGGGAGAACTATCCCATAACCCCTGGAATGTGGCGCATCTACGCCGCTTCTATGCGTAGGCTCTGAACCAATCAATGTAATAAAAGCATAATGTCAAAAAAACGGCCAGCAGGTTTCAGACGCACTCTTTTTCCTTACCAGGGTACCCACGGGGACTGGAAGGTTTTAATGAGGCGGCTTGTTGGTCAACATCCGAAATAAAGATAAATACTTCGTGACAAAATTTCGCATATTCTACTAGCACAACAACATCACACCCCACTCGATCGCTCGGGGGCTGTATCCTGTTCATAATCAGCAAAAAACGCATACACTAGAACACTCGGGGGCTGTGTCCTGCTCAGAATCAGCAAAAACTCAGCCACACGGTACTTGGAGGATGCGACACAGCCATCATAGCTAATGCCCAGCCACACTCGAGGTCTCGGGGGCTCGGCACACGCATAATCATGCAAACATATTGCTCTACACACCCTACTCGACATACTCGGGGGCTCAAGGCAGATGGCGAAGGAAAAAAGGAGAAGTCATAAACAAAAACGCAACTCGGATTATAAAATCAAAGGCACATTAATTGTGCGAAAGTTTCACCTCACAAGACATTACAAAAGAAGGAAGGAACAACTAGCTACGAGATACAGACCTAGAACTATCATTACCCGACAAAGGCTTAGTGCCACACGCAGCAGTCCTACGCTCCATAGTACATATGGTGACTTTCGAGAGCCAATCAGCAGTGTCAGCTACACCCCTAAGTGATAAAGGTTTTCCATCCAACCTTTTTGGAAAGTCAGATAGGACACGTTCATAATCGATGATAACACTATTGGCAAGAAGAAGCTTGATCGTAGTCTCCGATCCTCGTACCATCAAGTGGCGCGCGAAGGACTTCATAGTCGAAGAGCTGGGACCTAGCATATCTACAAACCCTTGTACACTGGAAGGGGTCTTGGTCAACGGAAACACTTCCTTCAAAATAGCGCCAAGAGTTTGAGCAGACATATCCAAAGAACCCTTGACAAGGTGGATGGCTACGCCTAGCCGCCCGGTCACACGCTCAAGTGATAAATCCTCACTCGCCGTATGATCAGCTGCAGAAGACGAAAAATATTCGCAAAGTCAAAAGAATACACTTTTAAACAGAGGAAGAAGACAAAGACAATACTGGTATAACCAGAAATGTACCAACCTTCAATAGTCTGCAAAAAGCTTAGCAGTCGCTGGGAATGTTCTTTCTCCCGGATTGCGGCGGCATTCCGAGCTCTTTCAAGCTCTTCCTCCACACGCGACTGCTGGATGGCAAGGTTCTTCTCCACACTGACTAGCCGCTCTTCAAGTACAGTTTTATCCCCTGGGATAAAAATGCACGCAGACAAAATATGACAGGAGAACAAAGAAAAGCCACCACACACAATGAAGAACTTACGGCTTAGCTCTTCCAGACGAGAGAGGAGGGTAACACGCTCTTCCTCCGACTGTACAAATGCTTTCCCAGCGGCAACAAGAACGCTTACGGCAGGCTACATACGAAGTGTACAAGTTACATATTAAACATGGGGGACGACAAACCCAAAAAGACACAAAAAAGCAGAAGAACTTACATGCTCAGTCCATGAAGGATGGACAGACGAAGACGGGTTCGTAGTCAGATTAGCTGTATGTGGCGTCGATCCCACAGTAGTAGCCACAACAGTCAAAATAGTCGCAGCACTATCAACATGGGAGGAAGGCGCAATAATCTCCCCTAAAGTCGGTGAAGCATGCACCCGTCCAATGCCGATACTGTTGTTGCAAAAAACATGCATAATGAAAAGCAGGTAAGCAAAAAGGCATAAAGCGAAGCAAATAAAGCAAAATAAAAAAGCACATACCTATGCTCATCTTCGTCCGAGCTAGGATCAACATCAAGACCTAAGCCTCCAAAGTCGGTTGGCTCGGTTGAGAAGGATAGCGACGATTGAAGCAGAAGCGGTGCCCCAACAACAGGTGAAGAAACACCAGAGTCTTCAAGATCTCTCCTCTCCACACTCCCCGAGCGAGTGCTCGAAACCTTTGCACGATGAAGACGACGACGTTTACCAATGCGCTCAGTCGCAGGCTCATCACCTTCCTGGACGAGATATTCTTCGTCAGCAACAGTTTTCTCCGCCTCGGCCGCAAAGGTCGCATCTCGAATGTCACCAGATTCAGGGAGTGGAGGAAGAGATCCAGCAGTCGAAAGACCCTGATCATAAACAGGCAACGGCACGTCCGAAAGTATTCACATGAAAAGCCCAAGGATAAGCAAACTCAAAATTTAAAGCAGCATAAATACCTCGGGAAGAGGATTCGCCAAACTGAAAGGAGCCACGGTGAAGTCAAAGGAAGCAACATCGTATGGCTTGAGGCTGGTAATGTACTTGACATGATCATGAAAATCAAAGCATGACATCTCCATACTATTCATTCGGGTAGTATCGAGTGAACCTTCATATCGCCACATGGGGTGGGCGCGACACTGCAACGGCCATACCCGACGTTTTACAAATGTGCTGATCAGTTGAATGCCTGTGACAGCCTTCAACAGTTCTCTGACCTTGATCATAAGAGGAGCAGCCTCCTCCTGTTCTTCAGTCGATATACAATGCTCCCAGGCCTTCGTCTTCATGAGAGGCAACTCAGTCGAAAATTTCGGAAGAACAGCCTGGTCGACAGGGACGTAGAACCATTTGTTTCTCCATCTTGGGGCAGGGTCGACTGCCATAAGGTCAACGTATTGGCAGCCGTCGCGTACCTCGACGCAGAATCCCCCAGTAGAAAGGGCTCGACTATTAGAATGCACAAGACGCACCTGGAAGATAGACTTCCAGAGGGCCCAACTGGGGGAAACTCCCAAAAAGCACTCGCACAGTACCATAAAGCAGGCAATGTGCAAGACACCTTCGGGAGTAAGATCGTGCATCTGAATCCTATACGCGTATAAAAAACCGTGCACAAAATCGTGCAGAGGGAAGCCAAATCCACGGGGAAGGAATTCTGCAAAACATACCCGTTCGCCGGGGCGAGGCTCGGGAAGGACTTCCCGGTTGACAGGTGCACGGGCAGCAACCTTGTCCGCTGGAGGAAGCAGTCGACCCCGACGAAACACCGCCAGTTTCTCCTCGGTAACTGTGGATTTTACCCAGTCACCAGACATCTCCTTCAAAGCTGCAGCAGCAGTCGCCTCTTTCTTTTTCTTGGCGGCCTGGGCAGTGGAGGAAGGAACGGCAGCACCAGAACCTTTTTGCGAAATCATGGCGAAGAAGCAAGGTGGAAGCAAAAACGGAAGCGCAAGCGCGAAGAAGAAGAAGAACTAAGGGAAAACAGAGCAAATGCCAGAGAAAAATTAATGCACAACAGCGGGATCTAGGACACGTTCATAATCGATGATAACACCATTGGCAAGAAGAAGCTTGATCGTAGTCTCCGATCCTCGTACCATCAAGTGGCGCGCGAAGGACTTCATAGTCGAAGAGCTGGGACCTAGCATATCTACAAACCCTTGTACACTGGAAGGGGTCTTGGTCAACGGAAACACTTCCTTCAAAATAGCGCCAAGAGTTTGAGCAGACATATCCAAAGAACCCTTGACAAGGTGGATGGCTGCGCCTAGCCGCCCGGTCACACGCTCAAGTGATAAATCCTCACTCGCCGTATGATCAGCTGCAGAAGACGAAAAATATTCGCAAAGTCAAAAGAATACACTTTTAAACAGAAGAAGAAGACAAAGACAATACTGGTATAACCAGAAATGTACCAACCTTCAATAGTCTGCAAAAAGCTTAGCATGACAGACCTCGCCTAGAGGGGGAGGGGGGGGGGGGGGGTTGAATAGGCGAATAAAAACTTTTTCCGTGGAGACGGATTATCCGGTCCAAGAATGACCCGGATATTCCGGTATGCTTGATAAAGGCGGAATAAAACTAGAGTTTTACTTTAACAAGCATACAACCTAAATACTAGGTTCACCTATGTGCACCAACAACTTATGCTAGGCAATAAAATTAACAAGGTGATAGCAAGAGAGATGACTTCAAGCACGAAGGCTATCACAATGTAAAGTGCATAAGTAAATAGCTCGGGTATAGAAATAACCGAGGCACGCGGAGACGAGGATGTATTCCCGAGTTCCACCCAAAGGGTGTACGTCTCGTTGGAGAGGTGTGCGCAACCACAACTGGTTAGCCGCAACGCCACCAAGGCTCACCTTCTTCTCCTGATGAACTCAACCACAAAAGGTTGCGAGTTCACCTTCCACTATTGATCCCCTTTGGGGCGGAGATCGAATCCCGTACAACAATCTTGAGGCACACACCCACAACTTAATTGCGGGCTCCCAAGTCTTGAGGCACACACCCACAACTTAATTGGGGGCTCCCAAGTGACCACAAAAGGTCTTGGCCACAAAAGGCCGGCCACAAAAGGCGTCTAGGGTCCAATGACCCAAGAGTAACAAGCTCACAAGTATCACCACCACGAATCCTCGTGGAGGGCTCAAACCGATGCAAATGCAATGGCAAGAGCACACGTAGTGCTCAAGTCCTTCACTCTCAAATTCCAACAAAGCAACAAATGCTTATGGGGGAATAAGAGAGGAAGAACAAAGAAAACCACAAAGGAGTCAAATCCTTCACTCTCAAATCCCACCAAAAGCAACTAATGCTTATGGGGGGAGAAGAGAGGAAGAACAAAGAGAAGAACCACAAAGGAACTCCAAGATCTAGATCCACTAGGTTCCCCTCACTTAGAGGAGAGATGGATTGGTAGGATTGTAGATCTAGATCTCCTCTCAACTTTCCCTAAAGAATATGCAAGAATCTATGGAGGGATTGAGAGATCTCAAAGCTTTGGAGGTCAACAATGGAGGAGGAGAGAGAGAAATTCGTGCTGCCCAAAAACTGCTCAAGGAAGAAGAAGGGAAGGGGTATTTATACCCCACAGAAAAACTAGCCGTTGGACCAAATATCCCAGCTTAAGTGAGGACCGGAATATCCGGGTGACCGGATATTTTGACCGGATATTTCGTCCGACCGGATATTTCAGCTTGAAAAAACGGCTAAGGAAAGAACGAAAACGGTACTGGACTCGGCCGGATTATCTGACCGGAAATTTCATTTTGACCGGATATTCCGGTTTGCTGAAAACTGACAGAAACAGCAAAACGAAAACTGCAATAGCTTTTTCATTCGGACTCCGTTTTCGATGATTTTTGGCTCGTTGGAATCGTTACAACAAGCTCTACTTGAATGTGCATAGAAACATCATAGTCCATCATGTGAGGATAAAACCAAATGAGGAAAGGTTGAACTTACCTATAACATGTAAACCGGTAAAACCTCCAATATCAAAAACGCAACAAGATATTCATATGAAATCCGTTTTTGATGAACTAGAGCTTTAGTATGAAGATGAACTAAGCTCAAAATCCTCACATGGATAAAACACAACAAGTTTTCCAAAGAAAGACCGTTTACAAAGAACTAGAGCTTGACATGGAGATGAACCAAGCTCTAATTCCTCACAAGCATAAAAGTCAAGTAAGAACCAAGAAATATGATATGCCAAGTATGCAAAGGTTTGAGCTCTCCACAACGATGCGATAAGGTTACTCACTCGAGAGCCCCTCTTGATAGTACGCCTATCTATCCTATAGCCCTATCAAGATCATACCTTTGCCTTGAGCATTCCACTTGAGTTAGATGATGACTATCTTGATCTCTTCAAGTGGATCACCTTTCTTGATTGCGCTTGCTAGCACATGCTTGATGAAGACATCTCCAAATACTCCCCCATACTCCATTATGGGAGAGTCTCGCTTAGATTCGTCTTCATGCCTCCATTGCAAGCTCCAAGCATAGGATATCTTCAAGAGCTTCTCTTGGTCTTGCACACCTTATACTTGATGACGATCACCACATGACGTCATCCTCCACGAGCTATATAAATCTTCATTTGATGCAAGCCCATGGGAAGATACCTAACCCCACATAAAGATACCACACACACATATCATGGGTTAGTTCACAAAGCTATATGGACAAGTGATTACCATCCCAAGAGATACATGATCCCACTTGGGACATCTTGTAGCTTTGTGTGTTGATCAACAACTTGATCAACCTTTTATCTTCCAATTTTTCTTTGCTAATATGATGTCTTGACTCCTTCAAGACATACTTGCAATATGCTCAACCCAACACATGACCATCCATCATATACATCCTTGAATGAGACATTGGTCATCAAATAATCTTCTAGAGTCCAACCCATGAACTCCACCATTCCCATGGACACGATCTATAAAGATATCTCAATGCAAACATTAGTCCATAGAGGTTGTCATCAATTACCAAAACCACACATGAGGGAAAATGCTCTTTCAATCTCCCCCATTTTGGTAATTGATGACAATCCCTTTTACGAGGGTTTATATAAGGAATTGAACAACCATGCAATGCACTAAGCGAAGCAAGGATGCAAGAGAACAAACACGTATTCCCTTAAACCCTCTAAATCTCTCCCCCATTGGCATCCATTGTCGAAATGGGCGAAAAAATTAGAAGGCCAATATAGTAAGAGCTCCCCCATAATTTATGCATTTCTCATGATATGAGTGAAATCAAATGCACATATCTAATGACGAATAGATGGAGGGGATCAAACTATATTGAGGATCCAAAGATTGCACAAGAAAGATACCAATTGAAATCCACTAGAAGGATACCAATTGTAAAAGAAGGATGCATTCACAAAGAAGCAAGCAATCAAAGGATCCAAGAAAAACAATTGAGCACAAGAAGATATTATGATAAGATCAACCAAGTGTTCTAAAAATCAAGAGGGAACTCCCCAAGGTACGTGCACAATGAAGGATTTGCATTTCAATATAGTGTGCACAACATGGAATCCTCACTCCCTCCTAGATAATTTTCAACACAAACAAATGTTGAGCAACAAGAAAAAGAAGTGACAGATGAAGACTTGCTCAAACAAGAAAGGATGGGCGTGTCATGAAAATACATTGTAGGAGACTAAACATGGATGAGCCTAAGCATCACCATAGTCTTTCAAAAAATGAGGCACATAGTGCATATCATGTATTTCGCAAACACACGAATCCAAAGAAGATATAACCAATGGGATCACAAGCTTATTAAGAGGCAGAGTGATACCGAAAGAAGAGCAAAGCTTGTGCCTTTTAGAGATCACTTAAAGAATCAAGAAAGTAATAAAAGGTGATCACTAAAGATTTTGAATACCAATTAAATATGTAACTGCACTCATGTGTATAAGTTTCTAAGTAGATACTAAGTCCACAAAGAAACATGCACACACAATGTAGGTACACGGTAAAGCACATGGTATCCAAGAGGAAGTCATAAATACACCGATAAGATTTTTGCTTAAAAGCAAAGCACATAGCTCAAATTATTCTTAGAGGGTATAGATGAACTTCCAACACCAAATTCTCAAAGCATCACAAATACCCACATAGGATAAGTGATAGTTGAGATGCTTCGAGAAAGATAACAAATATCACATAAGGCAAATGATTTTGAGAATTCATCAGTATTGCACATGAGAGACTTTGAAGAAGATTTGCTAGATTAACATATTGGGGATCGGTGAATCATGAAAGTGATTATATATATTCCCCTTGATGTGTAATCATCCCGGCTTACTCACATTTGCAATGAAGATGTTTTGAAAGGAACTTTGCAAAAACCATGTCAAATGCAACTTAGAGATACTCATGCCAAAGAACAACCTACACATGGTTGAGAGCTACAAATATATGCATAAGTTAGATACTTGTTACCGAGATAGCATTGACGGTGTAGAAGATGAGAGTTCACAATCATCCAAGCTTGGCTCCAAAAAGCACATGGTGAAGACATCTTCTTTAATATGTGACAAGCTTCCAATGCATGTCCCATGTACCTAAAACAAATCAAGTACACCATGGTACCCAAACTAATTGGGTCCAAAGTAGTTAGACCAACTACAATACATAGGACAAACTCCACATAAATATGTGCATATTGATATGAAATAGAATTTCATGCACATCTTAACCATTTAGGATTTGATGGAGTTTATCCTATATATTGGATCAACGAAAGTAAGCATGCCATAAGATATACATATAGTAAATATGCATGCACAAAACTTTCAAGAACCAAATGAGATACAATTTGGACAAAACACCAATTAAATCAAGAAGCTACACAAAAGTGTGGCAAGAGAAAGATTTGTCCACATTATATCAAAGACTCAAATCAACACATGATTGGAGAAACCAATTTGAAAAGATAACAAATGAAAACAAGGTCAAGGCTAAAACAATGAGCATAAGAAATAAATCAAACAAACATGCTCGAAGGTTTATCTCATCCAAGAAGGTAGACTAAGAACCATGGGATGAGATAGCCAACTCCACAAAGAAGAGTAAGGTTCCAACAAATGAACCAAGCCCTCTACACTTTTCATGATGGCACAACGTACCAAGACGAAAAATGTTTGTCTTTCAAAGAGACAAGTCATCGGGATCAAATACCAATTGAAGATAACTAATATCATAAAGCATATAGGATTGCTCCTCCAAGATTCGTGCATTATTTATGATCTAGTATTTGAATACAAAATGCACACAAATGAGATCATCACTCTCCATATATATTGTTAAAGCATTAGTCATGATCAAGAAGAGCAATAAGATATAATATCAATTTAAAAGATGATGTTCTACTCAATGTAGGATAGCTCCCCCAAGAATAGTGCATTACTTAGAATTAAGTCTTTGAGTGTAAATGCACAAGAATGAGATCCTTACTTTTCCTAACTCAAGAAAGCACAACACAAATTATGAGTAGAGCAACAAAAAGATCCAAATGAAGCAAGGATGACAAAAGGGTGGTTAGACCAAAACAAACTTGGCGATAGAATAAGACAATTTATGAACAAAAACCAATGTGAATATGATCAATAAATTTACCACAAATATAATTGTCACTTGTCAAAGACAATGATTGTATAGAGATAGTTCTCGGTGGTACATGACATAAATGTATTCAAGATCATATTCACAAAACATAAGCATGTGGCAAAATATAAGAATTGAAAACATGCTTATATAGAGATTCTTGATGACTTCACATATTCAATTATCATACTAAGCATCAAGAAACTCTCTCACAAACAAGATACCAAAAGATGGGTGAACAAAATGCATTTAAGAAAATATGGAACTTGTTTGAGTACCATGCCACCTAGGAACAAGATAATCAACAATATCAACTCTAGGTGGCACTACCTCACATGTTCACATTTTCTAGGCTTGTAATATGCACATAGCTTATTACTCCCCCATAATGTGATAATCCATTCTTTTAAACAAGAGGCAAAAGAAATCCAACAAGAAATAATTAATGGACATTAGAATTTGAATTTCTCATGAGTAAGACATACCACAAAGAGAGTAGATAATATTGATATATCACCACTAAGTGGTATTCCTCATGAACTCACATTTTAGGATAGTGAGTTACCAAAAAGCACATCACTCCCCCAAAATGGGATGGTCCATTAATATCCCTACAAGAGCCAATTAAGATGAAAGCAAATAGACACGAGGCTCAAAGCATACATGGTGTGCAAACCAACATACACAAGCTTGATTACTCAACATAAGTAAGTAGAGTGCACAACACATATAAACATTTGTAAGGTACAAAACCAAACACATGCAAGGGTGCAAGTAACTTTCAATGTATACATATGAATTAAATACAAGTTACCGCAAGGAGGAGCATTGGATATAAGCTAAGACAATATAATCCAATTGACTTGACTTGAGAGAATATGGATGATGAAGATCCCTTAATTCTTCATGATATAGTCAAGTCTCCAATGTCCTCCACCAACACCTATTGATCAAGTTTTAGCTTGTTGGTCCCCAACCAAGTTGGGTCCTAAGAGGTTAGTCACAATAGGCTTGGCAACCCAAATGGTTCTTTTCTTGACACCACTTTGAGTACCAATAACTTTGGCAAACACATTGCCAACCTTATCCTTCCGAGGAGAATGAACATTATCAATTTTAGTGGGGTTGGATAAGGTACCGTGAGTGCATGAAGAAGCAAAGTGATCCTTCCCACGACAATTGTAGCAAAGTCGACTTTTACCTTTCTTCTTGGGAAGGGGAGGTTCTTCAACTTGGGAAGCTTGAGTTTGGACTTGAGGTAGCTTCCCTTGTTGCTTCTTACTAAGAGGCTTCTTCTTCAACGGGCAAGATCTAACATGGTGCCCTTCAACCTTGCACTTGAAGCACACAATCTTGGCCGAATCAATTACTTGTTCTTGGCCCTTCTTCTTGATGAACTTGTGCTTCATCTTGTTCTTGGACTTGTTCTTGTTATTGGAGTTGAATCCAAGTCCACTCTTGTCATGAGGAAGTTGTTGCACTCTCAACATGTTGTCGAGGGTGGACTTCCCTTCATGACACTTCTTCAAGTCTTTCTTCAAAGAAGTGACTTGTGCCTTGAGCTCTTTGAGTTCCTCTACATGGTTAGTTTCAACACAAATACTAGAGGAAGTAGATGCTACATTGTTAGAGCAACAAGGCAAGGAATGTAATTCATCACAAGATTTAGCAATAGTATGTGATGTAGAATTACTAGTACTAGCACATTGCAATAAAGCATTAGAAGTAGAAGTTGTGCTAGTGTCCACAAGAGGCTCACAAGATGTTACCTTCGTAGTGACCGCCTCATGAGCTAACTTTAGCCTAGCATGGGATGCTAGAAGATCCTCATTAGAGCTAAAAAGCTTTTCATGAGTTTCTTCCAAATTCCCATACTTACTAGTTAGCAAATCAAGTTGAGCCCTTAGCTCAACATTCTCCTTCAAAATAGATGCTTCACACAAAGTGGAGTTAGTAGCACAAGCATCATTAACATTAGAAATGGAAGGAGACAACATGACAAGCTCATTATTTAACTTAGCATTTTCTTTACTAAGCACATTACATTTAGCAATAGCATGGTCATGTTCTTTAGTGAGTTTAGCAATTACTTCATTATTTAACTCCTCATTAGTTTCGAGTCTCTCCTCTAGAGCAACCTGAGTTTCTTGCTCTTCCTCAAGAGCATTCTCAAGATTGTGGATCTTACCCGCGGAATCACGAGTAAGACTCCACCCTTCATGACAACGGGTCTCAAAGGTCTCAAATGTCTCCTTGTGCTCAAAAAGGATATTCATGATTTCTAAGAAGTTCTCATGAGCATTTTTATTATTGAAGAGAGCATGAGAGACAATATCAAACTTCTCATGAATTAGATCATCATCATCATCGTCGTCATCATCATCATGAGATGTATTGGAATTCAAGGTAGGAGATACCTTAGACTCCTTAGCCATAAGGCAAATGAGAGTAGTGGATGAAGACAATGAAGAGTTACTTGGAGCACCATTGAGTTCCATGTCTTGTTCCAACAATTGTTGGGATTCCTCTACATTGTTAGCCCAACAAGTACTAGAGGAAATAGAAACATTTTGATCATGGCAACAAGACAAGGAAAGCATATCATCATGAGATTTAGTTAAGCAACTACTACATGATATGCAAGGACTATCAACACTAGCATGTATGACATTTGGAGTGCTAGAGGTGTTTAAGTCCAAAGATAGAGCATTGCAATGAGATGGGTGTGAAGTATAGTCAATAGTGGATTCACCATCAAGAATGCAATTTCTATCACCACTCACCATATCATTACCTTGTGGCAAACCACATGTCGGTGAAGTGGAAAAAGACGTGAGCTCATCACGACCGGATGTGGAAGGAGGACAATCATCCTTGGAAATGTTGGACACCTCATATATATCTTGAAGTTTTGTCCATAATTCATGAGCGCTCCGAAAAGTCATGATTGACGCAAGGACTACATCGCTCAAAACACAAATAAGACCATTAGATGCTAGAGTATCGAGATAAGAGTTTTTCTCATCCTCTAAAAATAATTCTTGTGAATCCTTTGGAGGAGAAAAACCCATATCTACAATACTCTCTAAATTTGAACCCATGTCTCTAAAAAGATTAAGCATGCCAATTTTCCAAACATCATAATTTGTGCCATCGAATATATAAGTGGGATTGTGCACTAATTCTCTAAACGACATCTTTATCTCTAGGCGGTTAAGCCTAATAATGAGATAACCTGGCTCTGATACCAATTGAACGGACAGACGTCGCCTAGAGGGGGGGAGGGGGGGGTGAATAGGCGAATAAAAACTTTTTCCCAGGAGCCGGATTATCCGGTCCAAGAATGACCCGGATATTCCGGTATGCTTGATAAAGGCGGAATAAAACTAGAGTTTTACTTTAACAAGCATACAACCTAAATACTAGGTTCACCTATGTGCACCAACAACTTATGCTAGGCAATACAAGTAACAAGGTGATAGCAAGAGAGATGACTTCAAGCACGAAGGCTATCACAATGTAAAGTGCATAAGTAAATAGCTCGGGTATAGAAATAACCGAGACACGCGGAGACGAGTATGTATTCCCGAGTTCCACCCAAAGGGTGTACGTCTCGTTGGAGAGGTGTGCGCAACCACAACAGGTTAGCCGCAACGCCACCAAGGCTCACCTTCTTCTCCTGATGAACTCAACCACAAAAGGTTGCGAGTTCACCTTCCACTATTGATCCCCTTTGGGGCGGAGATCGAATCCCGTACAACAATCTTGAGGCACACACCCACAACTTAATTGGGGGCTCCCAAGTCTTGAGGCACACACCCACAACTTAATTGGGGGCTCCCAAGTGACCACAAAAGGTCTTGGCCACAAAAGGCGTCTAGGGTCCAATGACCCAAGAGTAACAAGCTCACAAGTATCACCACCACGAATCCTCGTGGAGGGCTCAAACCGATGCAAATGCAATGGCAAGAGCACACGTAGTGCTCAAGTCCTTTACTCTCAAATTCCAACAAAGCAAAAAATGCTTATGGGGGAATAAGAGAGGAAGAACAAAGAAAACCACAAAGGAGTCAAATCCTTCACTCTCAAATCCCACCAAAAGCAACTAATGCTTATGGGGGGAGAAGAGAGGAAGAACAAAGAGAAGAACCACAAAGGAACTTCAAGATCTAGATCCACTAAGTTCCCCTCACTTAGAGGAGAGATGGATTGGTAGGATTGTAGATCTAGATCTCCTCTCAACTTTCCCTAAAGAATATGCAAGAATCTATGGAGGGATTGAGAGATCTCAAAGCTTTGGAGGTCAACAATGGAGGAGGAGAGAGAGAAATTCGTGCTGCCCAAAAACTGCTCAAGGAAGAAGAAGGGAAGGGGTATTTATACCCCACAGAAAAACTAGCCGTTGGACCAAATATCCCAGCTTAAGTGAGGACCGGAATATCCGGGTGACCGGATATTTTGACCGGATATTTCGTCCGACCGGATATTTCAGCTTGAAAAAACGGCTAAGGAAAGAACGAAAACGGTACTGGACTCGGCCGGATTATCTGACCGGAAATTTCATTTTGACCGGATATTCCGGTTTGCTGAAAACTGACAGAAACAGCAAAACGAAAACCGCAATAGCCTTTTCATCCGGACTCCGTTTTCGATGATTTTTGGCTCGTTGGAATCGTTACAACGAGCTCTACTTGAATGTGCATATAAACATCATAGTCCATCATGTGAGGATAAAACCAAATGAGGAAAGGTTGAACTTACCTATAACATGTAAACCGGTAAAACCTCCAATATCAAAAACGCAACAAGATATTCATATGAAATCCGTTTTTGATGAACTAGAGCTTTAGTATGAAGATGAACTAAGCTCAAAATCCTCACATGGATAAAACACAACAAATTTTCCAAAGAAAGACCGTTTACAAAGAACTAGAGCTTGACATGGAGATGAACCAAGCTCTAATTCCTCACAAGCATAAAAGTCAAGTAAGAACCAAGAAATATGATATGCCAAGTATGCAAAGGTTTGAGCTCTCCACAACGATGCGATAAGGTTACTCACTCGAGAGCCCCTCTTGATAGTACGCCTATCTATCCTATAGCCCTATCAAGATCATACCTTTGCCTTGAGCATTCCACTTGAGTTAGATGATGACTATATTGATCTCTTCAAGTGGATCACCTTTCTTGATTGCGCTTGCTAGCACATGCTTGATGAAGACATCTCCAAATACTCCCCCATACTCCATTATGGGAGAGTCTCGCTTAGCTTCGTCTTCATGCCTCCATTGCAAGCTCCAAGCATAGGATATCTTCAAGAGCTTCTCTTGGTCTTGCACACCTTATACTTGATGACGATCACCACATGACGTCATCCTCCACGAGCTATATAAATCTTCATTTGATGCAAGCCCATGGGAAGATACCTAACCCCACATAAAGATACCACACACACATATCATGGGTTAGTTCACAAAGCTATATGGACAAGTGATTACCATCCCAAGAGATACATGATCCCACTTGGGACATCTTGTAGCTTTGTGTGTTGATCAACAACTTGATCAACCTTTTATCTTCAAATCTTTCTTTGCTAATATGATGTCTTGACTCCTTCAAGACATACTTGCAATATGCTCAACCCAACACATGACCGTCCATCATATACATCCTTGAATGGGACATTGGTCATCAAATAAGCTTCTAGAGTCCAACCCATGAACTCCACCATTCCCATGGACACGATCTATAAAGATATCTCAATGCAAACATTAGTCCATAGAGGTTGTCATCAATTACCAAAACCACACATGAGGAAAATGCTCTTTCAGTCGCTGGGCATGTTCTTTCTCCCGGATTGCGGCGGCATTCCGAGCTCTTTCAAGCTCTTCCTCCACACGCGACTGCTGGATGGCAAGGTTCTTCTCCACACTGACTAGCCGCTCTTCAAGTACAGTTTTATCCCCTGGGATAAAAATGCACGTAGACAAAATATGACAGGCGAACAAAGAAAAGCCACCACACACAATGAAGAACTTACGGCTTAGCTCTTCCAGACGAGAGAGGAGGGTAACACGCTCTTCCTCCGACTGTACAAATGCTTTCCCAGCGGCAACCAGAACGCTTACGGCAGGCTACATACGAAGTGTACAAGTTACATATTAAACATGGGGGACGACAAACCCAAAAAGACACAAAAAAGCAGAAGGACTTACATGCTCAGTCCATGAAGGATGGACAGATGAAGACGGGTTCGTTGTCAGATTAGCTGTATGTGGCGTCGATCCCACAGTAGTAGCCACAACAGTCAAAATAGTCGCAGCACTATCAACATGGGAGGAAGGCGCAATAATCTCCCCTAAAGTCGGTGAAGCATGCACCCGCCCAATGCCGATACTGTTGTTGCAAAAAATGTGCATAATGAAAAGCAGGTAAGCAAAAAGGCATAAAGCGAAGCAAATAAAGCAAAATAAAAAAGCACATACCTATGCTCATCTTCGTCCGAGCTAGGATCAACATCAAGACCTAAGCCTCCAAAGTCGGTTGGCTCGGTTGAGAAGGATAGCGACGATTGAATCAGAAGCGGTGCCCCAACCACAGGTGAAGAAACACCAGAGTTTTCAAGATCTCTCCTTGATACGTCTCCAACGTATCTATAATTTCTTATGTTCCATGCTATATTATACCAAGTTATTACATGTTTTATATGCATTTTATATAGTTTTATGCATTTTCTGGGACTAACCTATTAACAAGATGCCACAGTACCAGTTCCCTGTTTTCTGCTGTTTTTGGTTTCAGAAAAGTACTTAAGGAAATATTCTCGGAATTGGACGATTTCTTTTCAGAAGTCAGTTTTTATTTGGGAACGTTCAAGAAAACCGAAGACGAGACGAAGTGGGCGACCGAGGCGCCGTCACCTGGTCCTCGCGCGGCAGGCTTCTGAGCCGCGCGAGCACGTGGTGTGGGCCCCTCGGGGCGCCACCGACTTCGCCCTTTCGCCTACATATACCCCCCAGACCAAAAACCTTAGCACGGTGTTCATATTTTCCTCCACGGGTCCCGAGCCGCCGCCGTCATCAACACCAATTCGGGAGAGATCAGAACTCCTCCCCGGCACCCTGCCGGGAGGGGGAATCGTCACCGGAGGCCTCTACGTCGCCATGATCACCTCCGGACTGATGCGTGAGTAGTCTACCCTTGGACTACGGGTCCATAGCAGTAGCTAGATGGTTGTCTTCTCCTCTTGTGCTATCATGTTTAGATCTTGTGAGCTGCCTATCATGATCAAGATCACCGTTATGTAATACTTCATGTTGTGTTTGCTGGGATCCGATGAATATTGAGTACTAAAGTTATTGCTTCATAATATATCATGTGTGTGCTATTTAATGATCTTGCATGCTCTCCGTTACTTGTGTATGCTCTGGCCAAGTAAATGCTTGTGACTCCAAGAGGGGGTATTTATGCTCGATAGTAGGTTCATGTCTCTATTAAATCTGGGGTGGTGACAGCTAGCTCTAAGGTTGTAGATGTACTGTTGCTACTAGGGATAAAACAGTAGTACTTTGTCTAAGGATGATGTTACTTACTTACTTTACACACAGTGCTTAAGGCGATAATCTGTTGCATGCAACTTAATACTGAAAGGGGTGCGGACGCTAACCGGAAGGTGGATTATTAGTCATAGATGCGGTTGGAACGGTCTATGTATATTGTTGTAATACCCGAATGAATCTCACACTAGACATCATAACATTGGTATATGCATTGGTTTGCTCATCATTATTCTATCAATTGCCCAGCTGTAATTTGTTTACCCGCATGAATGTTATTATTATTTATGGAGAGACACCACTAGTGAATTGTGGACCCCGGTCCTTCTCTTTAATCTGATAAACCACAAACTGCAAACCTGTTACTTTCTGCAAACAAACATCTTTCTTCCACACATACGTTTAATCCTTTGTTACAGCAAGCCGGTGAGATTGACAACCTCACCGTTAAGTTGGGGCAAAGTATCTTGATTGTGTTGTGTGCAGGTTCCACGTCACTTACGTCGCAGACTTTTCTGGTGCCGTTGACACCTCGGGGGAATTCATTATTTCCTACTGGTTCGATAACCTTGGTTTCACAACTGAGGGAAACTTGCTGCTGCACTACTTCATACCTTCCTCTTGGGGTCTCCCAACAACACACCCACCGTGTGCATCAAGCAATTTTTCTGGCGCCGTTGCCGGGGAAATAAGAATTCCTTTGAAGACCTTCACACTCCTCCGTCAACTTCGTTGCCGATGATTTGAAGATTCTTCTACGAGGGGAGTTTTCGCACTTCCAATCTTTTTATTTTGTTATTGTCTTGCTTCGTTTATTTTTATTATTGTCTTGTTTGCTTAATATCAAAAATACAAAAAAAATTAGTTACTTGCAATTTATTTTATTGTCTTGTTTGCTTAAATATCAAAAATACAAAAAAATTAGTTACTTGCATTACTTTGTTTATTTCGGTTTGCTATTTTATTTTCAGTTTTTGTTATTTTGGTTATTTCGGTTTGTTAATTAATTTGCTAAAATGAGTACTGCTGAGAATACTAAGTTGTGTGACTTTACAAGCACCAACAACAATGATTTTATATGCACACCTATTGCTCCACCTGCATCTAAAGCTGAATTCTTTGAAATTAAACCTGCTTTGTTGAACCTTGTTATGAGAGAGCAATTTTCTGGTGTTAGTTCTGATGATGCTGCTGCCCATCTAAATAATTTTGTTGAACTATGTGAAATGCAAAAATATAAGGATATAGATGGTGATATTATAAAACTGAAATTATTTCCTTTCTCCTTGAGAGGAAGAGCTAAAGAATGGTTGCTTTCATTGCCTAGGAATAGTATTGATTCATGGATTAAATGTAAAGATGCTTTTATTGGAAAATACTATCCTCCTGCTAAGATTATTTCTCTAAGAAGTAGCATCATGAATTTTAAACAACTTGATAATGAACATGTTGCTCAAGCTTGGGAAAGAATGAAATCTTTGATAAAGAATTGCCCAACCCATGGACTGACTGCTTGGATGATCATCCAAACCTTTTATGCAGGACTGAATTTTTCTTCAAGAAACTTATTGGATTCGGCTGCTGGAGGTACTTTTATGTCCATCACCTTGGGGGCTGCAACAAAACTCTTGGATAATATGATGGTGAATTATTCTGAATGGCATACTGAAAGGACACCTCAAGGTAAGAAGGTAAATTCTGTTGAAGAAACCTCCTCCTTGAGTGAAAAGATTGATATTATTATGTCTATACTTGCAAATGGTAAATCGCATGTTGATCCAAATAATGTTCCCTTAGCTTCTTTAGTTGCACAAGAAGAGCATGTTGATGTGAACTTTATTAAAAACAACAATTTCAACAACAATGTCTATAGGAACAATTATGGTAATAACAACTATAAACCCTATCCTCCTAATAATGGTAACTCTTATGGTAATTCTTATGGTAAAATGCCTAGTGAGGAAGGGATTCTAGAGATTGAAAAAGCTACTAAAGTTTTTATGCAAAACCAATATGAGCAAAATAAAGTGTTCACTAAAACCATGGAAGAACAATCTAATATGTTGAGAAATATTAGTCATCAAATGGAGAAATTAAACAGGGAGATTTCGGGTCTTCAAGGAAAAATGACTAATGCTGAAACTTGTATTTCCTCTATGTCTGCAGCACAATCTTCTTTAATTAATAAAATGGCTGCTAAACCTGAAAATATTGATGATAATCCCTTTGCTACTGCTAATGCCATCCAAGTTCAAATAGATGAAAATGTTAGGATGATGGCCCAATTACGTGCTAGATGGGAAAGAGAGAAAGAACTAGATAAAGAGGCTAATATTGTTAAAGTTTTTACTATTACTACCTCTGAAAATAATGGTGTTTCACATGCTAGTAAGCCTCCTATTATCAATGGTAACATAGTTGGTGTTGGAAATGTCTCCTCTACTTCTTCCAAAAATTTAAAATTGCCCAAAACTGCTGAAACTAGTGTTGATAAAAGTGCTGAAATTTTTAAGAACATGGGAGAATGTGGTTCGGTTTGCTTTGATGATAATAATTTTGATTTTGATAATTGTAATATCTCTGAAGTTATTAAGTTCTTGCAAAAGTTGGCCACAAGTCCTAATGCTAGCTCTCTTAATTTGGCTTTTACTACTCATATTACAAATGCTCTCATTAAAGCTAGGGAAGATAAATTAAGACTTGAAGCTTCTATCCCTAAGAAGTTAGAAGATGGTTGGGAGCCCATCATTAAAATGAAAGTAGATAAATTTGATTGCAATGCTTTGTGTGACCTTGGTGCAAGTATTTCTGTTATGGCTAAAAAGCTTTATGATATGTTTGATTTGCCACCATTGGAACATTGCTATTTGGATGTTTTTCTTGCTGATAATGCTTTGAAGAAACCTTTGGGGAGAGTTAATGATGTTCCCATTATGGTTAATAATAACCTGGTCCCCGTTGATTTCATTGTCTTGGATATTGAATGCAATCCATCTTGTCCAATTGTGTTGGGAAGGCATTTTCTTAGAACTGTGGGTGCTATTATTGATATTAAAGAAGGTACCATCAAGTACCAATTCCCACTCAAGAAAGGTATGGAACACTTCCCTAGGAAGAGAATGAAGCTACCTTTTGATTCTATTGTTCGTTCAAATTATGGTGTTGATGCTTCATCTCTTGATAATACTGGAGTTTTGCTTTCTGTGCCTAGCTGAAAGGCGTTAAACAAAAGCGCTTATGGGAGACAACCCACTTTTATTTCCTGTTATTTTATTTTGTTTGTGTCAAGGACTTGTCCTACCTCTGTAGCAATTCCTTTGTATCTTTACTTTATTGCATTGTTGTGTCAAGATAAGCCTCTAGTTGAAAGTTCATGCTAAATTTGGATTGCTGTGCTGAAACAGTTTTCTGCTGTCCACCGTTAAATTCATAACTCTTTACAGAAAAATCGTATGGACCTGGGATTTTTTGTGCGTAATCCTCAGATATATATGCAACTTTCATTAGTTTTGAGTTTTCTGATATGAGCAAGTTAAGTGTCTCGAAAAAATTCGTCTTTACGGACTGTTCTGTTTTTGACAGATTCTGCCATTTATTTTGCAATGCCTCTTTTGCTATTTTGATTGGATCTTTTTATCCTATGAAGTATCAGTGGCTGTAGCTAATGTCCAGTAGCATTGGTAGCAATTGTGTTCCTACAGAATATCATAATTTTTCGTGCACTAACCCTCTAATGAAGTTTACTCTAAGTTTGGTGTGGAGGAAGTTTTCAAGGATCAAGAGAGAAGGATGATATGATGTGATCAAGAGGATAGTAAAGCCAAAGCTTGGGGATGCCCCGGTGGTTCATCCCCAACATATTTCAAGAAGACTCAAGCGTCAAAGCTTGGGGATGCCCAAGGCATCCCCTTCTTCATCAACAAACTATCAGGTCCTTTCTAGTGAAACTATATTTTAATTCCGCCACTTCTTATGTGCTTTTCTTGAAGCGTCGGTTTGTTTTTGTTTTTGTTATTTTCATTCTCTGAATAAAATGGATCATAGCATTCCTTTGTGGGAGAGAGACACGCTCCGCTTTTTCTTATGAATACTCGTATTCTTCACTTATATTTGTTGAGTATTCTTTTATGTTACTTCAATGCTTTCGAGCTCTTGTTTTTCATGCATCTCTTGCTAGAGCTGTTAGCTTTATTATATCATACTCTCATATCTCATTGTTTAATTACTTGGAGAGTTTATCTTTTAAATAAGTTGATTGGTGTTTGGTTGGAAACAGAAAATGCTAAATGTGGTAAATGGTATAATGAAAAAGATATACATGCCCTTATGGATTGTTATCTTGCATGTTGTGGTGCTTGGCAATTGTTTTGAGCTCTCAAGTAGATCATGTTTAAGCTTTTACATCATGTAGTTAAAACCTATTAGTGAGGAACTACCGTAAAACTTGCTGAAATTTGGTTTGCATGTTTGGTATCTCTAAGGTCTAGATATTTTCTAGTTAAAGTGTTTGAACAACAAGGAAGACAATGTAGAGTTTTATAATGCTTGCAATATATTTTTATATACGTCTTGTTGTCATAGTTCATACTTGTGTTTGTTTCAAACAACCTTGCTAGCCAAAGCCTTGTACTGAGAGCAATGTTGGGGATATCGCTTATCGGGAACTTATCGGTCGACCCAAGATAAGGGATAAATCGGCCGACTTATCGGCATATCGGGTGATTTATCGGCATATCGGCCGATTTATCGGCATACCAGCCGATAAATCGGTGGATTTATCTTATCGGTCAAACACCGAGAAGCGATAAATCGGCCGATTTATCAGAATATCGGACGATATCTTTAACAGTGACTGAGAGGGAATGCTTCCCGTGCATCCATAATCCTTGAGCCAAAACCTATGCCATTTGTGTCCACCATACCTACCTACTACATGGTATTTCCTGCCATTCCAAGCAAATACTTCGTGTGCTACCTTTTATTATTCAAAACATATTATCTCTTATTTGTGTCAATGTTTATTAGCTCATGAGGAAGTATGTGGTGTTACGGATATCAACCTTGTCATTTGCTTTTAGACAGACTTTCACAACCGGACTAGTGGCATATACATCCGCTTATCCATTAACTTTGCAAAAAGAGCTGGCAAATGGGGTGCCCAGTCCCAATTAATTACAACTTTAACCGCTGCAATCTCTTCACATTTTTGCCCTGATCCAA
The DNA here is from genome assembly GCA_026929855.1 of Poa annua. Classification (NCBI taxonomy): domain Eukaryota; kingdom Viridiplantae; phylum Streptophyta; class Magnoliopsida; order Poales; family Poaceae; genus Poa; species Poa annua. The sequence goes on along the minus strand of CM049437.1, from coordinate 82,307,481 downwards.
TCAGTCAAGCAATGACAACAGTTTTTAACTATATGTGTAAACAAAAGAGATAAGAGGGATGATCTACCTTGCTGGTAGAAATAACGTCCTTCATGGGAGCCGCTCTTGAAAGTCTGGTTGACAAGGGGGGTAGAGTGCCCATTACCATTCGTTGACAACGACAAACACCGCTCAAAACTTACTTTTATGCTCTCTATATGATTTCAAAAACCTATAAAACTAAGAAGCTCTAGCACATGCTTGTATCCCTGCTTCCCTCTGCGAAGGGCCTATCTTTTACTTTATGTTGAGTCAGTTTACCTACTTCTTTCTATCCCCGAAGCAAACACTTGTGTCAACTGTGTGCAACAATTCTTATATGCTTACTTATTGCACTTGTTATATTTCTTTGTGTTGACAACTATATATATGATATACATGTTCAAAAGTTGAAAGCCAATGCTGAAACTTATATCTTCCTTTGTGTTGCTTCAATGCTCTTTTGCTTAGATAATATTGCTTTATGAGTTAACTCTTATGCAAATCTTTTCGATGCTTGTTTGAAAGTACTATTCATGAAAAGTTTTACTTATATGATGTAGTTGTTTACTCCTTGTCTATTTGTTAGCAAACTATAGATCATTGCCTTGAGTCACTTCATTCATAACATGAGCCTTACATTATATTATGATCAAGATTGTGTTTAAGCATGTCACTTCAGAAATTATTCTTCTTTTATCGTTCTTGCCTACTCGGGACGAGTAGAACTAAGCTTGGGGATGTTGATACGTCTCCAACGTATCTATAATTTCTTATGTTCCATGCTATATTATACCAAGTTATTACATGTTTTATATGCATTTTATATAGTTTTATGCATTTTCTGGGACTAACCTATTAACAAGATGCCATAGTGCCAGTTCACTGTTTTCTGCTGTTTTTGGTTTCAGAAAAGTACTTAAGGAAATATTCTCGGAATTGGACGATTTCTTTTCAGAAGTCAGTTTTTATTTGGGAACGTTCCAGAAAACCGAAGACGAGACGAAGTGGGCGACCGAGGCGCCGTCACCTGGTCCTCGCGCGGCAGGCTTCTGAGCCGCGCGAGCACGTGGTGTGGGCCCCTCGGGGCGCCACCGACTTCGCCCTTTCGCCTACATATACCCCCCAGACCAAAAACCCTAGCACGGTGTTCATATTTTCCTCCACGGGTCCCGAGCCGCCGCCGTCGTCAACACCAATTCGGGAGAGATCAGAACTCCTCCCCGGCACCCTGCCGAGAGGGGGAATCGTCACCGGAGGCCTCTACGTCGCCATGATCGCCTCCGGACTGATGCGTGAGTAGTCTACCCTTGGACTACGGGTCCATAGCAGTAGCTAGATGGTTGTCTTCTCCTCTTGTGCTATCATGTTTAGATCTTGTGAGCTGCCTATCATGATCAAGATCACCGTTATGTAATACTTCATGTTGTGTTTGCTGGGATCCGATGAATATTGAGTACTAAAGTTATTGCTTCATAATATATCATGTGTGTGCTATTTAATGATCTTGCATGCTCTCCGTTACTTGTGTATGCTCTGGCCAAGTAGATGCTTGTGACTCCAAGAGGGGGTATTTATGCTCGATAGTAGGTTCATGTCTCTATTAAATCTGGGGTGGTGACAGCTAGCTCTAAGGTTGTAGATGTACTGTTGCTACTAGGGATAAAACAGTAGTACTTTGTCTAAGGATGATGTTACTTACTTACTTTACACACAGTGCTTAAGGCGATAATCTGTTGCATGCAACTTAATACTGAAAGGGGTGCGGACGCTAACCGGAAGGTGGATTATTAGTCATAGATGCGGTTGGAACGGTCTATGTATATTGTTGTAATGCCCGAATGAATCTCACACTAGACATCATAACATTGGTATATGCATTGGTTTGCTCATCATTATTCTATCAATTGCTCAGCTGTAATTTGTTTACCCGCATGAATGTTATTATTATTTATGGAGAGACACCACTAGTGAACTGTGGACCCCGGTCCTTCTCTTTAATCTGATAAACCACAAACTGCAAACCTGTTACTTTCTGCAAACAAACATCTTTCTTCCACACATACGTTTAATCCTTTGTTGCAGCAAGCCGGTGAGATTGACAACCTCACCGTTAAGTTGGGGCAAAGTATCTTGATTGTGTTGTGTACAGGTTCCACGTCACTTACGTCGCAGACTTTTCTGGCGCCGTTGACACCTCGGGGGAATTCATTATTTCCTACTGGTTCGATAACCTTGGTTTCACAACTGAGGGAAACTTGCTGCTGCACTACTTCATACCTTCCTCTTGGGGTCTCCCAACAACACACCCACCGTGTGCATCACTCCTCTCCATACTCCCCGAGCGAGTGCTCAAAACCTTTGCACGATGAAGACGACGACGTTTACCAATGCGCTCAGTCGCAGGCTCATCACCTTCCTGGACGAGATATTCTTCGTCAGCAACAGTTTTCTCCGCCTCGGCCGCAAAGGTCGCATCTCAAATGTCACCAGACTCAGGGAGTGGAGGAAGAGATCCAGCAGTCGAAAGACCCTGATCATAAACAGGCATCGACACGTCCGAAAGTATTCACATGAAAAGCCCAAGGATAAGCAAACTCAAAATTTAAAGCAGCATAAATACCTCGGGAAGAGGATTTGCCAAACTGAAAGGAGCCACGGTGAAGTCAAAGGAAGCAACATCGTATGGCTTGAGGCTGGTAATGTACTTGACATGATCGTGAAAATCAAAGCATGACATCTCCATACTACTCATTCGGGTAGTATCGAGTGAACCTTCATATCGCCACATGGGGTGGGCGCGACACTGCAACGGCCATACCCGACGTTTTACAAATGTGCTGATCAGTTGAATGCCTGTGACAGCCTTCAACAGTTCTCTGACCTTGATCATAAGAGGAGCAGCCTCCTCCTGTTCTTCAGTCGATATACAATGCTCCCAGGCCTTCGTCTTCATGAGAGGCAACTCAGTCGAAAATTCCGGAAGAACATCCTGGTCGACAGGGACGTAGAACCATTTGTTTCTCCATCTTGGGGCAGGGTCGACTGCCATAAGGTCAAAGTATTGGCAGCCGTTGCGTACCTCGACGCAGAATCCCCCAGTAGAAAGGGCTCGACTATCACAATGCACAAGACGCACCTGGAAAATAGACTTCCAGAGGGCCCAACTGGGGGAAACTCCCAAAAAGCACTCGCACAGTACCATAAAGCAGGCAATGTGCAAGACACCTTCGGGAGTAAGATCGTGCATCTGAATCCTATACGCGTATAAAAAACCGCGCACAAAATCGTGCAGAGGGAAGCCAAATCCACGGGGAAGGAATTCTGCAAAACATACCCGTTCGCCGGGGCGAGGCTCGGGAAGGACTTCCCGGTTGACAGGTGCACGGGCAGCAACCTTGTCCGCTGGAGGAAGCAGTCCACCCCGACGAAACACAGCCAGTTACTCCTCGGTAACTGTGGATTTTACCCAGTCACCAGACATCTCCTTCAAAGCTGCAGCAGCAGTCGCCTCTTTCTTTTTCTTGGCGGCCTGGGCAGTGGAGTAAGGAACGGCAGCACCAGAACCTTTTTGCGAAATTATGGCGAAGAAGCAAGGTGGAAGCAAAAAACGGAAGCGCAAGCGCGAAGAAGAAGAAGAACTAAGGGAAAACAGAGCAAATGCCAGAGAAAAATTAATGCACAGCAGCGGGATCAATATTTACCACGGAATAAGAAATGATCTCGGCCGTTCATAAAAACCGCCGCAACACGTGGCATCATCGGAGAGCAACCGTCGCTAACCACGCCGCCAACTACGCGCGCAAAACGAGGAAATCATCATCACGCACGCGAAACTCTCGCCACGTCAGGTCAAGTCAGAACTGAACCGGCGTCCACCGCGGTCAAAGAGAGGGGCCCACAATGACACGTCCTATCAAAGTCCTGCGCGCACGCCACGGTTGTCATGCATGACGCATACACCTGGCATCGCTGTAGAATAACAGAAAGAGGCAGTCGACCTTCCGATCGATTGGAACGGTTGCAAGCATACATAAATCCTTCGACTAGTCGTAAAAGCAAAAAATTCAGGATTGGACAAAAAATTCCAAAGGTCACTCGACTGTAATGACTACAACAGAGATGGTCAATTATACTCCCATCGGGAGCGGGTAAGAATTTCTTCGACTGACTAAAGTGATAGAAAAAACAAAATTTGAGATTATCCTTCATTACATGCACTAAAGCACAATCTCGGGGGCTACTCCCATCGGGAGCGCTGTCGCGCACCCGATAGATTTCAGAAGCAAAAAGGCAGTCGATAAAGTTGATTTGCCTTAGCCAAAAACAAAAAACTCAAAAGAATTCCCGAATAAAACGTCAGTCGATGACGTCTCGGAAGCTGCATACATTAAATGCAAAGGTAAGACCCGCCGATCAGTCGAGCTGGGCTGAGGACCACTCCGGCAGTGTTTCCTTATATGTTTCCATGTTAACAGACGCGAATAAAATCCCGGCGGACGCGCTGGGTAGAAAAGTTTCGACTGCAGAACGAATCAGTAAGACCACAGATGGCCTGAGTCGAGTCTGTCCAGTATGTTCCGGATTCTAGCCCGGGGACTCGAATCTGATTGAAGACTAGTAAGGTTTTGCCCAAATGCGCAGTTAACTGGTCTCGATCCTTCGAGTAAACCCAGGCCTACTAAGTCATAATCCTTTGACAAAAAACATAGATATCATAGTCGAAAGACAAATATCAAACACATGAGACGTGCACTTACGGGTGAGTCCATGCCCAATTCTCTAAATTAGCTAAGCACTCGAGGGCTAGTGACAAGATTATACCAAACGGGTACCCTATCGTGTGGGTACCTGGTGCACGCAATGACTACAGCCCAATTGCCAAACAGATCAAGGAAGCCCATCAAGAGAAGCCCAAGACGAAGATTGCTTTCCAAGTTTTATGTAGTCGGTTGTAGTTTCCATACATGTAATCCTAGTCGGTTACGTACCCGAGACCTAGACCCCCCATATAAGGGCTAGGAGGGTAGCCGATGAGGGGGAGACACAATCAGATCCACCAAACCCTAGCGAGATAGACTCTCGCTGAACCTCTGTAATCGCCGCATATTCACAATCAATAACAGACAAGCAAGAAGTAGGGGTGTTACCTCAGTCGAGGGCCCTGAACCTGGGTAAATCCCGCTTGTCAGCCGTCGAGTATACCAACACTACACGTTCTCTATCTCATATCTCTAACCCTAGGCTAATAACCATGGGTATTGATGGGGACCTCCCTCGTCAGCGGTGGTACCAACGACCAGTAACAAGGGAATCGTCCTTGCTACAATGGACCTCCTTGTCAAATCTGAACCAAACTAGGGCACCCAAAAAATATGAGTGTTTCAGTGAGGAGGTCAAAGGACTATTTCTTCTATCTGTATACCCTTCCCCAAAACATTCTTCACAACTTTATCCAGCTTGCACTAAGCTCCGTCATTGATTGGCCCTACGGTGAACAACTCAAGCAAGGGATGTTGTCGATAGTCGTTCCTACGGTGACGTTGGGCATCTACGTGGACAGTTGGAAACGTGTGGAGTAGGATTCTTCGTGCTCCTCCTCGAGACCTCGACCTCATCAACATTGATGTTCTCGACACTGTGCAATGAACTGTTGGATCCTAGGATAATGTCGTGACCCACCCGACATACCTTATGGGTGCGCCTCTGCATATGCGTGGACTGCAAAGAAAAGTGAAGGGAGTGGAGGGACCAAATTGAACAATTACTTGTACACTAGTAGAAAAAGGCTTATAGGTAATGCTCTTTTTGTGGCGCACCAAATCCCATGCGCCACAGAAAAGCATTTTTGTGGCGCATTGTTCTGAATGCGCCACAGAAATGTGAATTTCTGTGGCGCATGGGGACGGGATCGGGTGCGTCACAGAAATACGACTTTCTGTGGCGCATCAGGTGGGGTGCGCCACAAAATGGGCCTACTTTCTGTGGCGCATCATATTGGGTGGTTAGGTATTAGTGTCTAATTCGTGTAGAATATTTGAAATATGAGTTTTGACCTTTTATGCAAAATCACTGTAAAAAAAGTCGAAACGGCCATAACTTTTACGTACGACGTCGAAAAAATGCGTTTAATACCTTAAAAAAACTAGAGAAAACTAGAAAATTGCCCACACCCGGGCTTGCCCGGTTAGGCCTTTTCAGATTCCCCAAATTCCAAAAGGAAAAAAAAGTTATTTAAAAAAGATTATTTTTTTCAGCAATATATAAAAAAAAATATCTGTGGCGCACCGGGAGGGGGTGCGCCACAGAATTATTTTGGCGGGATTCAAAATTTGAAATCCCGAGGCTGGCTCCCCTTCTCTCATTTCCTCCTCTCTTCTTCTCCACTTCTCCTCTCCCCTTCTCTCATTTCCTCCTCTCCTCACTTCACCTCTCCCCTTCTCCTCCCTCCTCCTTCTCAACGAACTCCGGCGACCTCCTTCTCCTCCACCAACTCCGGCGACTTCAACCTCCTCCTCCTACTACTCCGGCGACCACCTCCACCTCCTACTCCGGCGAACACCTCCTACTACTCCGGCGACCGCGACCACCTCCTCCGACGACCTCCTCTGGCGACCACCTCCACCTCCTCCTCCTCCGGCAAGCTCCTCCGGCGACCTCCTCTTCCACCCACCTCCGGCGACCTCCTCCTCCTCTTCCACCCACCTCCGGCGACCCCCTCCTCCACCCACTTACGACGACGACCTCCTCCTCCGAACACGGGCTCCGACGAAATTCCGGCGAAAAACGGGCGGCGCCGCCAGATCCAGATCTGGATCTGGCCGCCTTTTAAAAAAAATTCAAAATAATAATTTTGTGGCGCACCGACGTGGGGTGCGCCACTGAAATAATTATGTGGCGCATGGTGATGGGTGCGCCACATAATTCTTGGATTTTTCTGTGGCGCCACAGAATTATATTTTAGTGGCGAGAATTCTGTGGCGCACCGACGGTGCGCCACAAAAAGGCTTTTTTGTGCGCCACTGATAGGCCTTTTTCTACTAGTGGTAAGAGAATATGTTGTTTAAATTGTAGTTTTGTGGGGTGGGTGGGGGTGATATATAATAACATAAATACTAGCAGAAGAAAGGAGATAGAATTTTAAAGTAACAATCCAGTGGATCTTGTTGATTATCAGTGCCAAATATTTTCATTTTGGTCTCATTGATGGATCGGATGTACAGATGGTGCGGTGATGAGTGGTGACTCAGGACGTTGATATGGTCTACCATATCCTCTCATGACAAAATTACTAGCACAATGCACGTCGAAACTACACAGTGTACTCGGTTTGTTAATGTCAAGGACGGCAAGCTAGTACAGTACAGAAGTTCTTGATACTAATTATTTAGAAAAGCTACTCCATATCTTTACTATTAAAGCAGAATGCGTGGTATGGTGTCACAATCCAAATGGTGTCACAAGCCAAATGCCATCACACTCCGAATTAATTACATGCCATGCCACCTATAAGTGAATACCGGTTCATAAAAGGAAAAGAAACAAAAAGGATACGTGATTAATTACGCTGTCCTGCCACCTATAACTGAAGATACCCGTTCACAAATAAAAGAAAAAATGGCCATGCCACCGTCCAACTAGGCAGACCATCTCTCTTTTGCCTTCCCACGACCGCGCGCCGACCTGTGGGTCTCGATCTACTGCCCCTGGCTCCATCCGGACCTAACCCCAGCACAGAGTCAGGCCGTCGCGGCGCCGCCGCTCCTCCCATCTCGGCCCCCTAGCACCCAATCCAAACGCCGCCGTCGCCGCGCCGTACGCCTCTGATCCACCGTCGTACGCCTATGACTTATTTCTGACGCCGCTGCGCTGTATGCCTGTGACCATTGACGCCGCCGCCGTCGTTGAAGGAGGAGAAGATCATCAGCGGCTTCACGCAACCCAACCCGTCGGTTGTCGCTAACCCAGGGATTGCCGCTGACACGCTGAACGCCTCCTTCGGTCTCTCCTCATCAATTTCGTTGAAACATGAAGGAAGAGTCGGGTGCCGGTGAGTCTCTTTTCCCTCTCCTTGTACTTCTCCCTTCTCTGTTGATGGATAGCTCACATGCCAGTCGCCACCTCTCCTTCTGCTCCCTCTCAGATCTGAGTGCTGCCTCCATCAGGCACAAATACGAAAGGAGGGGGTAAGCATCAGGAGTTTCAGTTTGATTCAAGTATCATGCCAGTGCTGCTCCGTATGTCCAATTTTCAGTCTGATGAATCAGATGCACCATGCTATTCAAATTAAAACTCCCAAGCCTATAATGCACCAATTTGAAGACAAACAACAAGTTCACAGCCGTTGTTTCTACTTGAGTCAAGTATCCTGGTGCCATCTTGCTGTATGCAATGTCAAAATAACACCAAAATAATGTATGCCAAGTTTGTTCTGATTTTCCTGACAAAGTATGACATGAAAATAGTTATTTTTCTGCGGTCCTAATAATGATGTCTTCAGTCTTACATTTTACATATCACAAATATATTTAATATACATGTCTACAGTCCTTGTAATGATCTTTGCAGTCCATATACATGTCAGATATGAGCTTGCCTATGATGTCTGCAGGCTTCAGCTGATCCATTACGCCCACTTCTTGTAGAAAATTTCCGGCAGACAGGTTCTTAAATTTCCCTTACTATGCATCTTCTCAGATTAATTCATGCCGGTTATAGATGTGGCTGCTGGGGTTTGGATCAATCATTAAATAGATAGAAGAAAGTATGGCAAAAAAATAAAAGTTGATGTTTGAGTAACCACTGGTAGCAAATTTATGTGTTCCATGCATTTCCAGTTATTACCTATTCTACAATGCTGTCCTGACTCCTGACCAAAGGTCTCCTACCGAGAGCGAGCATGTAAACTAAAGTTTACCTACTATTACCATTATGACTGATTGCACTAATTTATACAGCATGGAATATATATATATAGCATATGATGCATCCTTTCAACACACACAATTTTACATGGAAGCGACAAACTAACAACAAAGAGATACACAATCAAGCAACCTGCTATTTTCTAACTGTAGGAAAATTTGGATCAAGATAATACACCTAAAGGTCTTTTTCATAGTACACTTTCTGACCTAAAAAGGGAATTTAATACTGAGATATAGAGAAACATATATGGTAATTTAGAAGGTTTTGCTATTTGGTCAACCTGAAATATTAGAGGTGTAAGTTCCTGTCTTAGCGGCACCAGTTTCAGCAAAAAAAGTGAAACCAAGAGGGGGAAATTTAGATGTTTTTATTAGATATTTACATGCAGAATCTTTGTAGCATAATTTGTACATCTATCAAAAAGAATGTATTTTCTGTCATTTATTTTGATGTCACATAGAGGAAAGTGTATTTTATCTTTACTATTAAAGCAGAATCCGTGGTATGGTGTCACACTTCAAATGCCCTCACACTTCACAGTAATTACACCGCTCTGCCACCTATAAGTGAAGATACCTTTTTATAAACAAAAAAATGTCTAATTACGTTGCTCTGTCACCTATAATTGAAGATACCTGTTAAAAAAAGATAAACCCAACCCATCTAACTCACACCTTCCTAATATTTACATAGTAAATGCCCACCGCTGAACCTATCAACCTAACAATTAACAGATTTGAGCGCATGCCGCTAACAAACTTATCTATCAAGAAAATAAGATCCATACGATTAAGGGTCCTGCCCGATAGATAACCCTCCGCCCAAAGCGCTCCCTTAATCAACACGAGGCATGAAGCACGTTCGGCTAGCTCTGCTCCTTGCGCGTGTAGGCTGCCAGGCCACTCAAAGCAAATTGAGCTTAATTCGTTAGCAATTTCTTCCTGTACGAGAATTCGTGTACGAGAAGGGCTTCACTGGACGCAAGCTTGACGAGACCGACGACGGCAACGCCGGCACGCGCTGCTGCAACTGCTTCAACCTCCTGGCCGACGTCTCCACGCTCGTTGAGCGCCACCTGGCCGCGGGGGTGTGAAAGCGCGACCTCCTCCGCCTGCTCGCCGCATCCCTCCTCGCCACGGCCACGACGTCGCGCTCTGTCTCTCCCGCTTGGAGTCTGGGACAAGTCCTCCACCCACCACGCCGACGAGCACGCCTACGATCGATGTCCTCCTCCCCGCTAGCTTCTTCTATCACGACGACCGCGAGCGCATCGTCGACGTCGACTTCCGTTCCCAGTTTGAGATTGCGCGCCCCACCAAGCCCTACCGTGTCGTGCTGCAGAGGCTCCCCACGGTGTTCATAGGCCGGGAGGACCGGCTGGGCCTCCTCGTGGCCGCGACCGCAGACTCCGCGCGCGCCAGCCTAAAGAAGCGCGGCCTCCACCTGACGCCGTGGCGCAAGCCAGAGTACATGCGCGCCAAGTGGATGTCCCCCTACGAGCGCGAGTCCCCTCCTCCGCCGATGACGTCGGGACAGAGCAAATGGACACGGTTGGGATAGGGGAAGGCTGGAGTCGAGCAACAGCTCGCCGTGGAGATCGAACGCGGCCATGTGGTGGTTCTGGAAGCACAAAGATCGTGGCGGCGAGCTGGCAGAGTAAGTTGAAGGCGACCGAGCAAGGTCATGGTGGCGTCCCTTTAATTGGAAACGCGGAGAGGAGATTGAGCCGACGGCGGCGTAGATTTTACGACGGCGTGAACGAAACTACCGGCGGAAATCTTGATTCAGTGTGCGCTAGGTTTGTTGAAGAAGAGAGAACCAGAAACAACCTCATTTTTTCCTTCTGAGAAACACACGCAGACACTCGACAAACCTAGCGAAGGGAATAAACGAGTTCCTTATATTTGTTTCTCTCTTCTTCTGTTTCTGGTTTGCATATTGCAGGATTGATCCAAATATTTTTCGTAGAATAAGGATTATTGTCAGCAGTGGCCGGTGGGACGAGCGACTGACCGACTAGGCTGACGAGTCCGTTCGCGGCACGGAGGTACGGGCTTTCAGGTCAATGGTTCTCATCATCCGAAGCTCCAGAACTTCGTGTTGTAGATGCCCGGTGACGTTGCCACCACCTCCTCACATAGAGCATTGGTGGACATCTCGCTCGACGTCAGTAATTGCAGGACGAGTAAGACTAACAGTCTCATTGATTGGGTACTGATCTAAGACATTATATGTGCAAATTCTTCCTTTAACAACCTTACTCTACCGATAAATATCACGGTATCAATCTATCCGACTTTTGCTCCTTTCGCTTTAGGTTGGGAAGACGCAAATCAAGAGAGAGCATAAGTTCTAGAAAACCTTACGAATGTGGAAGATGGGGTCGATGTCCTAGCTGCACCGGCTCCTCGGAGGCTCTCCTCAGCGTCGAAGGGATGCATGATGGTCTATTACATATGGAGGAACGCCGCGTCCTGGCACTGGATTGCGCTGCTCAAGCTCTTCTCGGCGGCAGGCCCATTGCCGATAGAGCCGCCCCCATGTTGTGGGTTCTCTTTTGTTGTTGTTGCCGATGGCTAATGCATGCGGCTGTTGAGAAGGTGAGGCTCTCTGAGGCAACTTGGAGGTGGAAAATATTACGTTCTTCCGCACAGATCTCGAGAACATGATGCTTTCATCTCTGAGACATTTTTTCTGTTTATCTTCGTACTCCGCTACTTAAAAATAATGTCTAGATTTCTTATTCTTGCGGGAGTTTGGAGATTAAGCAGATGATTACCTTACCCGGTCACCCGCGGTTGAAAGGGAGTACATGTAGGAATGTGCAGAGCATCGTTTGTACAATGAGCTCACTGAGCCGAGGGGAAACACCAGGTATTTTGTCAGTGTCGGCCTCTAAGTGCTGATGTGATGTCTCGTGGGTGCCCAAAAGAAAGAACTACTAAATGTCTCAATTTTATGCTTATCTTTGAAAAAGAAAACACAGCTGCAAAATAACGGCAGTGAATTTGTAGTTCAGTTTTGCAAAGTGCTACTGTGTTGGAATGTATTTGGAAATAAGCTGTTGGAATGTATTTGGAAATAAGCTTGATAAGATAACATAAACTGGAAAAGTTATTCGTGAAGACGAATTCAGTGTCATGTCATGTGGATCTGACGAGGTAAAGTGCAAGACTCTCATGCCTAAACTAAATAATCAGTAATGTAAATTATCTAGCATTTCACATTCATCTATGATAGCTAAATCCAAAAAAATATCATTCTTCCTATCCTATTACCGCTCACTCAGAAAATTTTCTTACTAACCAGATATAATATAGTTTTAGTTTATTTATGACATCTCATGCAACAACTTTGACATGATTCCTAAGATCTCCACTTCTAGAGCGAGGCCTAGAGATTTGCCTTTACTGCTATCAACATAACATGCGACATTGAAAACTTAGACCATTTATTGTGTTTTTATTGAACATAGGTCAAAGGTACAAACATCCAGATTTCTGAAGAACAATGCAACTATATTGAGTGTACAAACTTCATGGATGTTGCTGACAAGATGCGGTCTGACTATGAGTGTGGCCACACATTGCATGCGAACCACCTCCCACGTCGTGATGCAGCAGTCGAGAGGTAATAGAGAAAGGAATGTGTTAGAGCCTTGGATTGCCGATTTTTATTGGACATCTTTATTTGTGGCTTTAGAATCAATTGCTTATATAGATTATAGAGCATCCACTAATTCAAGCATCGTAGATTCACTATTGCAGTGTTGCATCTCATAATAGTTGATTCAAATAATATCTAAGAATTAAGATGCATCACTGGATCGCACACAAAAGACACATTATCATATGTGTAACTTGAAAGTCGTCAGCTTAAATACATTCACTGTCCATCTGTTCCACGTCTATGCGCTCTTACTGTCTGAATTTCTGGTGTTTCAGTTGATGTCAAAATTGACAAATATTGTTTAGTGACCTTTTCATAGAAGTAATATAATAGTAAATTTTACTTGTGGCAGTGTTTCCCAATCAATTTACATTACCATTGACTATACTTTTTTGAACTTGCATATATTATAATACTAGAAAAATGCCCCGCGCGTTGCAGCGGGAATCTATATGGCTAAAAGAATATATAATTTGATGAATGTCATTATTAAATATGAGATGACATGGATAAATGAATGTCTCCACGAGTGAATGATGTGGTGATGACATGGATGAATGAATTGCTCAAATGGTTGATGATGTGGACACCTTGCATGTAGAGATAGACTAATTTAATGCATGTTAGTAGGGTTTTGCTTTATAAAAAGTATAGATATGTTTTTTTTTTTGCAATACTCTTGTTGGTTGGAATCAGACACACGAGCTGCACGGCGTTTATATATTATGTTTTTTACAATACTATGTGACTGCTTTATAAGAAGTATAGATATGTTTTTTTAGCAATAATCTTGTTGGTTGGAATCAGCCACACGAGCTGCACGGCGTTTATATATATATTATGTTATTTACAATACTATGTGACAATCTTTACATGAATACATATATGACATTTTCTTTTTTCTTGTGCATCAATGAACATTTCTTATACCCGTTGCAACGCGCGGGCATTCAGCTAGTATAACTAGTGGGGCTGAGCAAGAATCATTCGTGCATGTTGACAGGTAATATACAATTCAAGCAAGTCAGCACATTGAATTGAATTGGACTAATCATCCTATAATTCCAAGTCAATAAGTTGAACGAGTGCAAAATCATGGAACCCATAACTAGTATAATAATATCGCCCCTCCAACCTTTTGCAGTTAGCCGTTAATGAATAGTCAAACTTGGTGATTATAAATTGATGTTGAGCAGGACTTAAGTAATATTATGTTGCTTTAAAAGTTAGTACTATTAGTTATCACATGCTTGAACAAAGCTTGGAGTTTTTTTTTTGAGCAAAACAAAGCTTGGAGCTGAGAGAAGTCACCGAGGAAGCCTTCCTGTAAAGTACAGGAGACCATGCATTATACCACCTTTTTAGCGTAAAGAGGCCTTTTACCTTGTCCAGGTGTCTTCTTACTCCTTTGTGCTATTTTCTTTGTCTTGGGCTCTTTTTGGGTTTTGGCCTGTTAAAGATACCATGAGGACAAACTTAGTTTCAGCCCATTGGTATCTTTGAAATTAGATTGGGATCTTTGGGTTTCTCACATTGGGGTCTTTGAAATTAGATATCATGTTGATCAGCTGATGGTTTTGATGAACTTTCTTTGTTCTTCTATAACTAGTGTAAATACACACTTGAAAGCACATGCTAGCCGGTTCAAAAACAAAGTCAATGCTTAGAGTCCGGCATGCTGACTTTTTTTCATGATATATACTCTATATGTTTCATAATGTAAAATGTTTTATGATTTTTAATTTACATGTATATAAATGTATCTAGACGTATTTACGTATATGTCCACTCATTTTAATCTTAATTTAGACAATATGTAAAACAACTAAAACATCTTATATTATAAAACAAAGCGAGTATATGTTAAAAGACCACAAACAGGCCTGCCGTAAACACTGGTTGAAACAAAACTCGTTAACTACATCATGGTTTTTTAGTTCAAAGTATCAAACATATCATAATCTTTACTTTGCTTTGGAGAAAAAATAGCATCATGTAGCAAAAGAATAGGCGTCTAAGGACTTAAACCAAACAATCACGGCCACGAGTGCCCACGAGGGTGACAAATGGCACAATCAAGTTTATTCTACAATACTTAATCACTGCAGCGAGTGCCCACCAGCTGCTAAAACAGATTAATTAGCCGTTCATCATTCAAACCTCGAAAGGACGACGCGTAATAGCATCTTACATAATTTCCTAATGCGAAGCCTGCATGCTGCTGAGACGACCAGCTTAATTAACTAGACCTTAATCTCCCGACTAGATTAGTCTAATCCTCCGCCGGTGCCCCAAGTTGTCCTCACATATATGCTTCTATTATTGCGCGATGTGATAGCGCGAATATTTGAACTCGGAAAAGAAGAAAAACATACAAAGCTCTTGGGAGAGAGCTAGGGATAAGGGTGGCATCTCTCTCACGATGACCCTTTGCACTTTGTCCTGCCCTTTTACGAATGCACAAGATACCATATTCGATCAAAGATATTTTTTGGAATCTACGGAACAGACAATGCGGAGTATGTACCCACGAATAGTAGTTTCAGTTGACAGTCCGGCACTCCAAATAAGTACTGCAAATTGGCTTCCAGATGCAAGGATCGACCCACGAATTATGTTAGCTACTCTCCATCTAGGGCTCAAAGCGATATCAATCTAGAATACTCCCTCCGATACATAATAACTGTCTCTCATTTAGAGTAGCAATCCCCTGTCATAAAATATAAGTCGCGCTATTTTTATTTTGGTCATTACTGCTCATCTTTAACTACTTACATATACTAAAATATATGGATTGTGAATGTATAAATGATACCGTTAGATTAGTTTTACAAAAAAATCATTCATATATCATAATACTAATTTTATGGTCATATTATAAGTATGAATCATGATCAAACTTGTACGTTGTTGACCAGCGAAATTTAAGGACACCTCATATTTAAATACGAAGGGACTGTAACAACTTCATGACATTTAGGTCAGGAGAACATTGGAATATATAAGTTTTGCTAACTATCGGTGACCAAACTTATGTAAATCTCACTTGTAGTATTATATATATAGTTTCTAATTAATTAGCGTCTCTCTAGGTATTTTATTAATTTATTGCTAGATTAGTTGTTAATGGTAAGTAAACCACTATCAAGAGAATATATTTATATCAAGCTGATATCAGTTACATTAGGTCTCTCCAACAATGTAATGTTAAGATGTAGTCAAGATCAATAAGTCTGACATATGCGAAAAGAAAAAGGAAACAATAAAATTAAGAGGAAGGAGAACGACTCACAAGAACAGTAACAACCACCCGCACTAGGCTGTGAAAAATATTCTCCAAAAGCGTCACCTTCAACGAAAATATTGCACAAATGTTATCGTCGCTAGATCTAACCGTTCAAATTTGATGAGTTTTCACCTTGGATAGAATCTGAGTGATCTACAAACTATTCATTCAACAAGTGAATATTTTAAGACCCACCATTAATATTGCAACCAAAGAGGGTTAGATGTTGGGTTTTCACCTAGAAATCAAGATATGTTCCTCAAATAACACCATAAAAAACGGAAACCGACTATATTACCGCCCCTCTAGCCGAGAACACGAATGCAATTTTCTTTGTGTGTGAAGCAAAAGCTACATACAACCACTTTTTTCTGACCTTACAACCACACATTTTTGGTAAAAAGGTTGTCCTTCATCTCTAGAACTAATGTGATTCCCTCACACTGGTATAGGAACCTCAAATCTTTCGTAGATATTGTTTCTTTGTGGCGACATGGCTAGTTCCACTAATATACTAGGGAACATTTTTGGAACTTCATAGTACTAGATGCATGATTTTGTGTTTGTTTAAGAATAAGCTTTTATGAAGTTAGTTGTGTGGATCCATTTTGTTCTCCAAGCTACCAATGTTTTTGTGGGTTGCCGATGAGATAGACGACGATATGTTGAAGCACGGGATAAAGATGATATAGTTAACGACATAGGATATACATAGGTAAAAACATTTCAAAGGCCGTGAAAGAAAGTTCTATGGCGCGATCGCACAACCAAAATCGCTGAGGCCATGAAGAGGCTTCCTCTTTGTCAAAGTTTTAACATCCGTGTATATATATTGATATATCTATATATAGATAAATGTAAGTGATCGTGAAACGCAGGGAGTACTTTTTAAGGGAAAAAGCGTACCGGATGCCTGGGACAAACAATAGCTCCTATAATCCTGTTTTTTTTTTTAAGCTAAAGCTAGAATTGCTTCTGCATCTATGCCGTCCTCCCACTTGCATCTCCTCACCTCCACCTTTAAAAGGAGATCACACCGGCCGGAGAGCTCAATATCTTCTCCTCAATTTCCATAACTCCATAACCAGCTCCCTCCTCTCAGGCTCTCACTCCACTCTGCGCGCTAGCGTGAACCTGCAGGATGAAGAACAGGAAGAGCTACGGGCAGCAGCAGAGCAGGCACCTGGCGAGCCCGGTGGGCAGCCCGCCGTCTGACAACGAGTCCGGGCTGGCGCCGTTGGGCGACTCGTCGGCCAAGGACCAGGACAGGTTCCTCCCGATCGCGAACGTGAGCCGCATCATGAAGCGCTCCCTCCCGGCGAACGCCAAGATCTCCAAGGAGGCCAAGGAGACGGTGCAGGAGTGCGTGTCGGAGTTCATCAGCTTCGTCACCGGCGAGGCCTCCGACAAGTGCCAGCGGGAGAAGCGCAAGACCATCAACGGCGACGACCTGCTCTGGGCCATGACCACGCTCGGCTTCGAGGCCTACGTCGCGCCGCTCAAGGCGTACCTAAACCGCTACCGCGAGGTCGAGGGGGAGAAGGCCGCCGTGGTCGGCGTCGGCGTGCGCCACGGCGGTGACGAAGACGCGCATTCGTCCCTCTCCGCCGTCGGGGCCGGCGACCGCGGTGGCGCGTCGGGGGTCGGCCAGGACGGCGGCGACGTCGGGCTCATGATGGGCGTCAACGTGGGGTTCAGCGCCGGGACAGGGACGACGTTCTACGCGGCGGCGGCGGCGGCGCACGGGCGGAGGGCGTACGGTGACGGCAACGGCGCGAGGGGGTTGGAGTTCGAGGGCGTCTTCGGTGGCGACCAGGAGGCGAACGGCGCCGGAGGAGAGAGGGGGTTCGCTGGCCACCTCCGCGGTGTGCAATGGTGATCGTGCGCTGACTTGCGTTCTCAGTAATATGGTCCTGCTGTAATCGCTCCATTAATTAGTAACTACACTACTACAGTAGTTTCCTGATCACGTCTTTTACACGAGACATATTTGAGAAATTTGAGTCGTAAGTCGTTCCTATCTGTACGATGTCCTTATCTGAAGAGTGTCACGGTCGACAACGTCAAGGCCTCAGCTGCCGGCCTGATGCTTAAATTAATTACTAGTAATTGTGTAGGGTGTTAATTCACCAATCAGGCAATCACAATCATATAATTAAGCCGAGCCATAATATGGGTTAATTCGATGTATGTGTCATTCTGAACTTCCCAAAATCGAAAAAGCCACCCCAACTATTCAACACTTTGAATTAGTAGGCCCAGCAAACGGTGGGCACAATCGGCCATTTTCCCCGCCGTCTGGTCGGCTGATCGGCCGGCTTCGATCCGTTGTTCGCAACAAATTACCGTCCTTGTAATAAAAAAACGTTGGCAATGCATTATCACAATATTTCTTAGATGCTAAAGTAATGCAAAAAAGATTCGCAACATTTCATAGTAATGCAACAAATCGGTGGCACAACATTTTTTATGAAGATATCATAACCATGGAAAATAGTTTCACGGTATTTAAAAATAATAATGCTGTAGAAAGGTGGGTAAGCAACATATATCTTATATCTTGCTGCAAATTGATCTGGAGCAAAAATCAGCAACGGGTTTAACAAAAACCACCGATGATTAAAAAACACATGTGCTGGTAACATTGTAACAAACAATCAACATAAAAGAATCTGAAAAAAACACAAAATGTTGCAAACTACCAGAATTTTTTGCAACGTCCCGTCTGCTAGCTCTCACAACAAAAATACAATTCCGTTACATTTTGAACATCGGAAGATCCGAGTAAAACATAACTTGTAGCAAACGTCCAAAAATCATTACAACATCTTGCGTGTGATTTCTGAAAAAATCATACGAGTTTGTTACGATTCTAAATTACATATGCAATATGAAAAAATCCAAGAAAAACTTACATGTGTTATGTTTGCGGACTGGCTCATGCTGGTCATGACCTGAAAAATTGGTTCACGCTTACAGATGACCTATGATAATGCTCCTTTGTCCATCTTTGTTTATCTTTATTGTTAATATGGACTAAAAATGGACAAATCAAAACCTTACCTAATGTTTTGGCAAGTCAAATTTTTGGCAAGATATAGTAGTAGATAAGCTAAAAGTGTGTTTAGAGCATCTTTAAACTCAGGTCCGATACCCCTAATTGTGCCCTCTTTGATGCGTGATGGACACGTGTCCACCACAGTGGGGATTATGCCACTGGGGGCGCCCACATACCGCTCCCCAATCATCTCTTGATCATTTCTATTTAAATTCTAAAAAACTTCGTTGCAAAGTTCAATGATAATTTAAACATGGAAAATGTATAGATTATTATAACAATTCAAATTTAAATTCTTCAAATTCCTCAAAACAACACGTGGTTATAATCAAACTATTGTTTGAACTATGTTGGTTACTTTGATCGCCCACAAGTGCGGTACGAGACTATTTTACAGTTGTTCATGCGTTATTTCATCACAAATTTACCGATGCATGGCAAGCAATTCTAAAAACTCGGTGGCACACCCAGATGTGGCTCGCCCATATGACCTTGTTAATCAAACGTCTCGTTTAGACTAGTCACATTGGGGAGTAACATAGACTAGTAACATACACATTTTACGAGTCTATGTTGCTAGCTCCATAGTGGGTCGTAACATATGTGTGGTGTCATGTAAAATCTTATTAATTATGATGTAGACACATATTGCCTTAAAATATGTGATGTTATGGTAACATAGCTAGTTACTTCATTTGTCTCTCTCTTCTTTAATTGCATGTCACATCATTATTTTAGCCTATGTGGCACTTATGTTACTCCGATGTTACTACCCATTGTGACTAGTCTTAGCACCATTCGCACGTCTCACTAACTCTTCATAATCATGTTGTGCATGATAAAACAAACATTTATGATCTCACACATTTTGTCTAGCGACCAGATAGACAAGGGTACTAGATAACAACAAACCGGGCATGGAGCACACAAAATGCCCGCTTCACATCTTTTCCGGACAGCTCTTACTTCTTTGCAAAATGACTATTTCCCTTACCAATAGGGTTACAGATTGTCTTCACAAATGTCGACTAATTTGGATATAGACGCCATCCGCTAGATAGCCCCCCATGTCATATTTATGCCCATTAATCATATACTTACACTTCCCTCTTAATCCTAAAGCGTCGGGCGAAATTCTTGAGATTTGTTCACTGGATTCTCGAAAAAATAGTCGTTAACAAAAGCATGTGACCACTTGTTCTATGACGGTTCTTGCCAGCTGACATTTCTCTAAACCTCCATGCTTCGGCACAACATCAATATCGGCATGTGCATCTAAAGAGCGGCCATGATCATTTTGTTCTCTTCATCGTGGTCGGTAAGGTCGACACTCTCCCTCGTCATTTGCAAAAAATTGACAATCAATCGAATGAGCCTATTGACAAAACGACTGCACACCTTACGTGCGGGGAGGCGGGGGGGAAGATGCGGAGCCGGCTAAATGAGCTGCACCGATACAAAACGAGGGTGGAGACCGACGGGGAGCAGCGGCAAGCTGACCAGCATGATCGCAGCGGCTGAACCCCCGTTGTACGAATCGAGTTGGTGGCGACGGGGTGGTGGGAATTGTGCAAATTGTCGAGGAGAGGAAATAATAGGATGTGGTGGGGCAAATGAATCATGTCAACCCGCGTTACGTGTAGCACGACTGGGCTCCGTTTGTCGGAGGGCGTGCCCTAGTAATGTCTGACACCCCGAACAGACTCTCAAGTTTGGAGGCCCTCCCGGGTGACAAATAATGTATTTTTGGTCCGTTGGGTCATTCGGGGTACTGGTGGAGATGCTCTTAGTAAATGTCTAAACTAGCCCTGTCAAAATTTGACCGCCTATCCATTTTCCTCGGTTGTTCGGTTTTGCTGCAAAAAATGTAGAACCCCCTCGCACATGTTTTTGGCAAATTTAGACCTTCATCAACCATAATCCATATACATGCCCGTCGCTGTGCGAACCGGCCGTGCGGCCGTGCCGCCGCCACACTCGCGTATCCATCCTTGCGATTTGTCCAGGCTGCTGCCCTCGTTTCTCCGTAGGCTGGCCGGCCGCGTCGCCGGCGCCTCGGTGATGGTGGCCACGGCCTACCGTTGATAGCGCGCCGCAGACGACCGCGTGATTGGCAACACTGCCGCCGCGCCCCGGATGCGAATTCAGTGGCCGTCGCGCCTCTCATATGCTGGCGTCATCTGCCCTTTCCATGGAACGCGCGGAACTTGTTCGTCGATTTGCCTAAGCACGGTTTGGCGCTTGAGGGGCAGATGAAGTTGCATCTGACGCCCAGGTAACTGGAGAACGATCATTGGGATAATTTTGAAGCTATTCTCTTTATTGATGGTAGTTTTAGACCGCAACATAATTCTTGTCAAGGTACAAATGAACTCTGGAGATCACGCGGCTTGGTTGTAATTTCCAGGGACTAGTTATTTTATCAGTGCACTGAACACTTTTTCTGCTAGATCCTTTTCTCGAATCACTCTGCTACTAGCTTGGCAGATGAGAGAACCTATGGAGCATAGTAACATTGACGGTACGTGTTCGTCTGCAACCAACCAATTTTTTATGATACAGGAAAATAATTAAGGACCTTTTGTGATGCAACAAACCATATTTGTTGGTGAGCTCTGTTGTGGTACTTCTTACTTCTGTTGTCCTGCAATGGACTATGAAAGCATCTCTGGCATGGTGTTATGTCCTCACTTTATTGAGGGCCATCAGATTATTCTGTTGGAAGATCAAACCCCCCAATTGGACCACCTTTATTGAAACAAAAACTCTTGGAGTGTCAGTAAAAAGTTCTCTGATTTGAGCTGAATAATCTGTTGAAGTTGTGACAGAATGACCAACACATGTACGCCTGTACCATAGAATTTTATTAATTTCGACTCAGATTCTTCTCTTGTCTTTGAGTTGCACTTTGACAGATCCTAATGAATTTCAAGTGCAGAGAATGTCGGCAGAAGTAATTTTGCACCGTCTGCAGCTTGTGGAGTTCCACGCCAGGACCAGAGGAGCGCCATCTTAGTCTGTTACCGTTTTGTAAAGGAGGATCAAGCCTGGTTCCTCTCTGACAATCTCTTCCCCAAAACCTTGCAGAAAGATGATGGTAATGTCAGTCTTCCCTCTGCTATTTTGCTCTCTCAATCCGGATTACCTCCTTTGCTCTTCCGGTTTTAAATGGCTCTTAATATCCTTTTGCCTCTTCATTTAATATGAACTCCTTAACTAGTATATTGTCGTACGATGTTTGATGATGTCTAGCAATATAATAATTCAATTACCATCAAATACTAGGACAACAGGATTGTAAACTCTTAGGAGACCATATTAGCGATCATTATGATTGAGTTACAAATTTAGTGCACCGTACACACAAACTGCATAGAAACAATTTTTCTTGTGGTATGATGGAGAATTGTTTATGCTTATGCGGAGTCTTCACTATTTTGGGTCAAGAAGCTGTCTTCTCTCTATACCGCATGGAGTAGTGCAGAAACTGTGCCAGGTTCAGTACGCTAAGAGCAGCCATCATCCAGAAGAAGTAGTCCAAATGCCCTTCGTCCAGGTTGTCTGGGATCCACCCAGGCGCCCCACCACGTGTCGTGGCCACCGCAACAATACCAAACACGAGTGTGTTGAAGTAAGATCCGGAGGCAATTGCGAGCTGCGCAAGTGCTGCACAGAGGCTCTTCATGGGATATGGGGCCTGATCATAAAAGAACTCCGTCATGCCAATTCCGGCGAAAACCTCACTTGCACCAATCAGCAAATATGATGGTGCTTGCCACAGAATGCTCATTGGCGCGGGCACATTCTGGTCTTCCAGGCTTCTAGCTTGTGCGATCGCCAGCCTCTTCATCTCGAGCATAGCTGAGTAGACCATGGTCAGCATTGACAGTGCAAAGCCAATTCCAAGGCGCTGTGTTCGTGAGAAGCCTTTTTCCTTGCCAGTATAACGCCGTGCGAGTGGCACTAACACAGTTTCGTAGATGGGCACCCAGATGAGGACACTGAACACTACAAAGATAGAGAGGGAAGCAGGTGGGATTGCAAATGGGCCAACACGGTTGTCCATGACCATTCCCTGCTCGATAAACGTTGATGACATCTGCCCAGCGACTGCATTGAAGATCACGGAAGATGCCCAGATGGGAAACATCCGTAGCAGTATCTTAAGTTCCTCAACTTGGGTGACTGTGCATAGCTTCCATGAACACGTCCGCAACACCGTGCATATTTTGTCCGATGGGGGCAGCACAATTGCAGCCTTGTCAAGGAACCTGAAGAATGCAGTCACATATAAGACGTAAGTTCTAGCATTTTAATCAATGTTTTAAATAGCCTGCTAAATAGCTCCTATATAGCTGTTTCAGCATGTTCCCGCTAAATGATTCCATGTACAATTTTCTGCTATAGCCCCATTTAGCTCTGCTTAGGTCCCGCTATAGCTGTTTTGAAGGTTTGCCTCTATTTGCAATAGCCCCGCTATTTAAAACATTGATTTTAATCAGAGTTATATTTTCTGCATATGGTACAGTAGCAAATTTCTATTCATCGTTTTACTTGCAAGATGGCATAGCTCAATGAAACTGACTTATTTCAAATTTCAAAATAGACTAAAATTAAGTTGTCTTGTATTCTGCAACCAATTGTACCTGAATTGATTTGTATGCTGAATTTTATGAACTGATTCAGCTTCTGCTGACGAACTGGTCAGCTCATACAAAAGAGAGTTATCTTCCGGCAATTGCACATGCCACTGCCTGACAGCCGCAACGACCACCTGGCAGAGGCTTTTGAATGGGCTCACTCGCAGTTCCCTAAACCTGTACACCCTCGAGCCGCCAACAAATACTGTAAGCCCCACGACCATGAGCAACGCCGGGATTGCAAAGCTGACTCCCCACCCAACATTGTCCTGCAACCAAACAAGCACCGTGCTTGACAGAAGGGAGCCGAGGCTGATCAAGAAATAGTACCAGTTGAAGAAGGACCCCTTCTTCACTAGTTCCACTGGGTCTGCACTATCAAACTGATCAGCCCCAAAAGCTGATACGCAGGGCTTAATACCACCGCTCCCAAGCGCTGCAAGATAGAGTCCTAGGTAGACCACGGTATGATGAACATCGGCATGGTAGTAAGATGTGGGAATAGATGCTGAAACTGTGAGAACGAGCAATCCCTGGTAAAATGGAACTGTTGAGAGTTGCAGGTATCAAACAATTGAAACGAGGCTGGTTAGCGGTATACTCACAACGGTGCAGACTGGGAGGGAAACAACAATTGTCCAGTATCTTCCCAGATAAGTGTCAGCCAAGAAGGCTCCAATAAGCGGTGTGAGGAAGCTAGCACCGACCCAGGCAGCGACATTCCGTGCGGCAGTGACTTTGCTTTCGTGGAGCACAGTGGTGAGATATGTTACCAAATTCTTCGAAATCGCAAAGAAGGCCACGCATTCGCAGAACTCAACACCTAGGACGTGTTCTAGTGGTTAGTCTGCAAGGAAAGAAGAGAGAAACCAGGAGCCTTTTGCAGCATGAATCACTGTCTGGTACCTAAAATCATGTAGCATGCCCTCCAATTGCCTGTGTTCCGCTTCAGAGCAGGCTGTTTGTAGACATCAACTGATCCATCGCTGGCATATTCAGAACTCCCATCCTACAGTACAGTAGACAATTACTATTCAGTATGGGATCTGAAACTGTAAATCTCTGCGGATAACTACAACTATGATTTTATTTGACGGTGAATCTGTGCTCCCTTTGTCCCTCTTGTACTAGTATGATGATACAGTGATCAAGACATCCGAGAAAAGAAGAAAGAGAGAAGATGATACCTGACGATGGGGTTGGAGATGAAGCAGGGGCCTCTCCTCATCTGCTGCTTCCATTGCTCAGTGCGTACCAGAGGAGTTTCCAGGAGGGTTGGGCAAGGTGCTCAGCGGCATAAGTTATCTGCGGCCAAGCACATAATAGTTGGTTTCATGTGCTCATTTTATTTTTGGTTGATTGAGAGATAGGTTAGAAGCTTATTTATTCAGAAGATTCAAAAGTTTGGCGACAAAATAACAGAAGACGGATGTCTAGGATGCCCATGTCGCTCTCCATACCCAAAGAGCCTTCTTTAGTGGCATACGTACAAACCAAGGCGCATAGCGACGATGCCATTGCTAAAATTAATCAAAGTAATGGCGCCTTTCTCCAACAACTTTGATCTGCCAAGATCGGACAGAGACGATGCAATTGCTAAATTAATCCAAGCAATGGCGCCTCTCTCCTACAGTCAGATCTGCCAAGATCGGAAGGTAAATCGATCGTTCATTATACGAGTGAAATGTTTACTCTTACGGGTGGGCATTTGGTCTTTTCAATTTAGTCTTCAACAGTTCCGTTCTTCCTCGGTTTTCTGCCTTTTCCCTTATTCAGTCCTCGGTTTTTCCGGTCTGGTCTAGGGTCACGACCAAACAGACCAATGTCTCACGTCACTCGCCGCCTCGCGTTGTCGCGCTCGCTGTTGCAGTAGAGGCTCGAGGACCAGGCGACGAACACGAGATAACGAACGAGGCAACGTGCTAATCTTTTACAGTATTTTGGTTTGAAGAGGGAGTGAAGGACACCGAGAGGGAGAGCGCGATGACGCCATTGCTAAAATACAGAAGCACTGCCGTTTCATTTTATATGCTCATTTATAAACCAAGGAGCATCACACGACATAGCAACACAGTGCTCAAAACAAAAGAGATGTGGCAAAAATCTGGACTGTTCAGAGACAGCAATCCTGACGTTCCACCTGCAGCACGAGGCCGGCCTAGCTCTTACATTAGTTAATTCATCTTTTGCAATAAGTAACTGTTTTCTTTCCATTATCATTGTCTCAGGTAATAACCCAATTTATAATTACTACATCTATTTATAATTACTATTCCTCCGTATCAAAATATGTGGACATATCTTGTGCTAAAACATCTTATATTTTGATACGGATGGAATAGAAATGTTTACAATTGTTTGAGACTTTTTTAATCTAATTTTGGCATGATGTTACAAAATCTTCCCAAACTTCTAACTACCGGAGACATTAGCTCCCCATTTCCATTGTTGTCACTCAAAAGTTTGATTCCTTTAATCAAAATTTTACACAGAGGTACAAATCTGCCCAAATTTCAAATGGGTGGGTTAAATCAATTCTAACTTTCTAAGTTTTGTAACTTCATGTATTTAGAATATCTAGAGTTTTTTCATAATTTTTCAAATGTTTGAACTTTCATCGGGACCCGTCCAGTGCCGTATGTAGAAATAGGAGAGAGAATTCGACTGTCAAAAATGTGAAATCACACCATTGGAGTCTTTTGAAACAGTTAACTCCAAAAGTTATGGGTTTCTCGGGAAAAAAATTTACGTTGTGGTTTGGTGAAACCCTAGCTACAGTAGTTTTCTGAAAATTTCTCTCACTTCATCATGGATTTACGTAAGAAGCAACAAAGCGTTGGAAAGAGCTGAAATAGAAGCGTTTGGACTTTGGCAGCGCGCAGTTGGTAAACCTCGATGCTACCTCTGTGAAAAACAAATACTTAGGAAAAAATCTTCTTGCTGGCAGTCGTGGACATTTTATTGGAGGCCTCAAGTTTCCAATTTTCCATCAACAGCTAACTCCAAGTAACAGTACTGTACCATTAAGCCAAACACTGCACTGTACTTCGTACTTCCAGATCGTGCCAGAGACAGAGCGGTTGATCATCCGTAATCTTTGGCACACGTAAATTTATTAATCAAAGGAGTTCGTAAAGTGCGATTCGAATGCCGCCATGTGATCCGGTTGCATGCACACGGACGCCTGCACGCCGCCGCCGCCGCCCTTGGCAGCGACGAGCACCACCTGGCCGCTGCTGTTCATGGTGACCAGCTCCGTCCTGCCCGGCACGCCCCACCCGAAGTCGGCCGCCTCGTACGCAGGGAACCGCGTCGAGCCGCTGATGCTGACCAGCGCAGCGTCCCGAGACAACGTCGAAGCTGCCAAGGCGATCCAGTCCCACGTGGCGAGAGGGTCCTCCACGGCCCGCCGGACTTCCCCCTGCACCGCCGCGGCGGCGGCCGCGATCCCGTCCTCTGCGACGAGGTCACCGGCCTTGGCCTTGGCGAGGCACCCAGTGACGCACGTCCCGAAGTAGCTCTCGCTCACCGGCGGGACGAGGCCGCGACGCCCACGGATGTCGAAGAAGAAGTAGAGGTACACGTCGTGGTCGGCGGAGATGGCGGCAGGATGCTTGGACCGGACGTACGACACCCAGGCGAGGGCCGCGACGGCCACGAAGCTGGATGGCGGCCGGGCGCCGGCCTCCGTGCATGACTCGTGCACTGGGCGAATGGACTGGGCGATGCGGTGCTTCAGGCGGCCGATGCGATCCTCGGCGAGGGTGAAAGTGCGGCGGGGCACCGTGGTGGCGCCGAGGGGAAACGGTGATACCTGAATGGCGGCTGGGAGTGTCAGCTGAAGCCGTGCCACAAGAATGTTCAAATAGACTAAAAAAAAAAGTTGGTAACCGATTAACGGATGTGCTGTATATACAGATCAAATTTGCAAGTAATTCAGTGACCTGTGTACTTGTTATATTTGAATCCGATGATCCAATCTATTTCGTTTTTCGAGAGAGAGCATAAACTATTCTTAGGTATGGTTAAGTTTATAGTCACCGTTTTACTTCATTAGCATGACAGTGGCCCAATGACTAAGAAAATCGTTGTAGAAAAAACTTTACCTAGTTACTCTCTTCGTCTTGGTCCTAAACCGTACGAGACATTCTCAGATATATATCCTCTAAATTTGGTCGATATTATCAAGGGCAAATCACTAGCTGTTCAATACTGACAAGAAACAATATATTTATTATAGTATTATTGGGCCGGACTAAAAAATTAACAGCTGGTTGTCATCATCATACACCGACACTGTCACATGTACTCTACCCGTTGGATGTTACGTTAAGCTTGAAATAGAACTGTAGATGTGCATATCCATCCACTAATTAAGTTTAAACGAGAACTGTGTATAAAGATGTTAACTGCTAATAAATATACGTTTTTTTGCGGGTTGCTAAACATATATATACGGAGTACGCGTTATAATGATGCTTAAAATGTGAGCTGTTGATCAGGTTGATTTTAAATATATGTTAGTACTATTTGTGTATTGTCTATTGGAAATTCAAATGATTGCTTATTGGAAATTCAAATGATATCCGAAGGTGGTGAAACAACTCGAGAAAACTTAGGGAAAGGAGATAGTGGTAAAGATTAAGAATTTCAGTTTGGCTCCATGGTTGAACCGTTTGAGTAATACAGTAGAACGTGGAACAATTTGCATCAGATCGCCTGCTTAACTTGACTGCAGGCAAGAACGATCAGGAAAAATATATGACAGAGCTTGTAGCGTACCAGCGGCAGATTGGGCACGTACTTCCGCAGCGTGCTCCTGGTGAGCTCCTCGCCGCCGGGCAGGGGCAGCGCGACCTGGTCGAACGACGGCGCCACCGCGGCAGTGTCCCCGCGGCAGGCCGCCGCCCACGCCTCGAGAAACATCCACACCGACCGACCGTCGACCACGGCATGGTGCAGCGCGACGCCGATAGCCACCCCTCCCTGTAGCCGCGTGACCTGCACGGCCAGCACCTCCGCGGGGAGCGCGCTCGTCTCGAGCTCCGGGAGGAGCTCCTGGAACGTGTCCACGTCGTGGTCGGCGTCACCGGCGAGTTTCGCCGCGTCAGCTTTGTCCATCTCCACGACGAGGAACCGCACGCCGCCATCCAGCTCGGAGCCGGAGCAGTCAATGGCGGCATCGCCGGTGGACGGCAGGAAGACGATCTTTCCGGCAAGAGGCGGGAACCGCGCGAGCGTGGCCGCGAGGGACGCGCGGAGGGAGCTGACGAGCGACGCGAAGGGAGGGAGCTGGCCATGGTAGATGAGCACGCGCTGGATGAGCGGGACGAGGAGCCACGGCGCGTCCAGAGCGGAAAGCCTGCGGAGCGACTCGCCCGGCCGCAGAGCGGCGGTGGCTGGCACGGCCACGTGGGCGACCTCGACGATGTCGGCCGATGGCATGGCGACGGGGGCTAAGTTGGCGGTATGAGAAGCCGAGGAGGTGTCTTGGATTGGATTGCTTAAGTTTTTTTAGTGGTCGCCGATCACTGATCAACGATATGGAAACGAAGATAAAGCAGAAAACTGCGGCAGGTGGACAAAAATCGAAGAGCGTTTGCTGTCTAGCTATGTTTCCGAGGAATCTATGGCGGGCTTAACTATTTTCTCAGAAACAGAGTACGAATACAAGATCTAAAAAAAAAGTACATATACAAAAACCCATGGAAAAAAACGACCAGTACGGCAGTACCTAAGTTGCGTGCTGATGTGAGAAGAATTTAAATAAAATAATCACATAAAAATGTCGCTTTTGAATTTCTTTTAAAACGGACAACCATGTAGCCCGGGCTCTATTTTACCTTTTACTGAGAAATCGGGCTATTCTTGTTTCTCAATATCATGGCATTACATCTTTCCACATGTTTCATAAGATAAGAAAATGACAACTTAAAAATTGAACTTCACTAAATGGGAAGCCATCCTAGAGGTCACCGAAACGGACGCAGCTTCGGTGACTTCATGCACCAAAGTCACGGAGTGACTTTGCTCTATCTCTGTCCTCCGTTTTAGATCTAACAGATAAGATTTGCCCAAATTTGAAACACAAAATAAAAAGTGTTTGGAAAAAATAAAAAAAATCAGTAAATCACAGATGCCTCGTTTTATACTCTGAGAAAGTTTCAATTTTTTTGAACCAATATTTTGTGAATAAACAATATTTTCTCATTTTAATCTATAAAAATTACTTACTCACAAAATATTGCTCCAAATGGGATGAAACTTTCCCAGAATATAAAACGAGGCCTTTGTGATTTACTGAATTTTTTTGCAATTTTTTTTGAACACTTTTTTATTTTATGTTTCAAATTTGGAAAAATCTTAACCGTTAGATCTAAAACGGAGGGCATAGATAGGGCAAAGTCGCGTGAACAGTACCTGACTTTGCCACACAAAGTCACTGAAGCTCAGTCCGCTAGAAACATCACTATGTACCGAAGAATGGCCCACCATAGCAATGAAGAAACACATGTTCTCTAGTTTCAAATATGGCGCAAAAACTGTAAGTATCAGAGCTTCTTTGAATCACGGGATTAGAAAATAGAGAAAATAGGGAAATAAGGAATTTGATAGGATTGCAGGCGCAAAACAGAGGATTACAAAACAGAGAAAACATATGAATAGTCATTTGGATGATACACAAGAAAAACACAGAAAAAGTGTCTCGATCCTACGGAAATGGGTGTAAAAAGGAGTTTAGAGTGGACTTTGCAATTCCTATGGAATTGGGACGTAGGAATGCAATCCATAGGAATTTTGGAGGTGTCATTCCTTTAATCGAAAGGGAATCCTCAGAACAAAATTCTATGGATTGAAACCCTTCAATATTTTCATGAATATTCTTCAATCCAAAGAGGGCCTCAGAGGTGGAATGGCTCTCTAGAAATAACGCGAATTCGTGAAAAGTCTTCCCATGATCGGCTGGCCAATGGAAGAGACGACAATGGTTCGTCGAGTAACGCTTCCATATGTGTATGGGAAACAAGACATCATGCAAAATTTCAAATTATGTTTTTTTTATGTTAGCAGGATCAGTCCTAAATTTATGGGAAATTTTGTTTTTGCCACACTAGTTTTTACCCGTTTGGCTTTTGCCACTGGTTAAAAATAAAAGCAAAACAACAACAGTTGGGGCGAGAGCAAAACAAAATTTCACCATTTTCATTTTGCTTTTGCCCCACCGAGGACAAAACTGATGTAGTACCAGGAACTGAGAGGACAAAAGCAAAATGTTAAAATTTTGAGTGGCAAAAGCCAAACAGACAAAAATTAGTGTGGAAAAACAAAAAAAATCCCTAAATTCATTGAATAGATAGAAGGTTATTCTAACTTATGTGGGAAACCGGACAACAAAATCATACAGACGACGCTTTTTGCCTTACAACACACATCCTCGGGAACCACTGGTCCCTTTGTTCAGATCTACCTCCAAAACAATGCTCCCAAGAGAGAACGCAGTGCTGTATAGCGCCACCATCGTCCGATCTAGAAGACTAGATCAAGGGTTTCCCCCGAGAACGTCGGAAAATGCAAGGTGGGAGTAACTACATCGATGCCTCCAACGAGGAAGCGCCGCCGTAGGCGCCGCCATCTAGTACTCCAGCCACAGCCGGAGGACGGCTTTGGCTGACATTCTCACCTGCATAGCGCGAACGAAAGATCTGGAGAGCCTACAACCAAACCACTACCCCTGCGTCCATGGCCAACCTCACCTCCCCGACAAGCTCGACGTGTTTCCGCCCTCGCATCCGCGTCTCCCACTTGACGGAGGATGCAACCCCCGCAGTGGCCCCATTCTTCTCCCATCGGAAGGATGCAACTAAGCGCGACTCCATTCTTCTCCTCGAGGATGCAACAACCGTGGGCGATTCATATCCTGACTGAGGACGCATCAACTCTCGCGGCACCATTCCTCTTCCTCTAGACTCCACCAACTGTCCCGCACAACGGTGTCGACATGCCCGCAACAACGCCTTGCTTGTCAATCCACCATCGGGAGGATGCAACACCGCCACCACCACGGTGGCGCCATTCTTCTCCCACCCATCACCGGCCGCAGCAACACCAACCACTTCCTTGGAGGATGCAATACCCGCCAAGCACGACAGTGCCAATCATCTCCAAGCGGTCATCTGCCTTCACAGCTGACTGCCCCTTGCCCTGTCCCGCTGCACAGAAGGATCACAACAGCAACATCCAGCATGCCAAGCAACATCGTGCCAGCCCAAGCCAGGAGCTCATAATGCGACGGCCGCGGCCCTCTGGACCCAGATTTGGCCCAGATTCAGCCCATGCCGCCACCTCCATGTCGCCGATGCACCTCCGCAGAGGGGGCTCACCCTGGAGCTTCTCCATTGTCTACTCACTGTCACTCTATATAGCACATACCATACCCTTCCATTGTCTATTGCAAGAATTTAGTAAGGAGTATGAAGTCATAAATATATGCAGCCATATATATATGATCAACTACATCCTTAGTGATTGATCCTGAGGCTGTACATT
Organism: Poa annua; assembly: GCA_026929855.1. Taxonomy (NCBI): domain Eukaryota; kingdom Viridiplantae; phylum Streptophyta; class Magnoliopsida; order Poales; family Poaceae; genus Poa; species Poa annua. Next base: position 82,275,335 of record CM049437.1, on the reverse strand, counting down.
AGAACCAAGGGAGAATTAAGACTAAATGTCTAACCACCGCATTAATTTTTGAGATCCTCATATTTCCCCTATATCATGCATCCAAAAAATTAACTTATGGTTTTTGTCATATCGTTCTAACTCGCATCCACCTTAACACGACATAATGAAATCCTATCATTTATGCATATAAAACGAGAGCACACCATCCATATATACAATATCTGATAAAATAAGACACTTAGTCATCTCATAAACAAAAATAATCCATAAACCGTCTAAACACTAATAAATTAATATTGCATAATTGAACCAAATAACAATAGAAATTATACCTATACAACCTCAACGCATGATACAAAATGGAAGTAACAACTCCCCCAAGGTTACAATCTTGCTTGACATCAAGCAAGTAAGCTTATACAACATGTCACGCAAATTAAGCGAATGGTCGAAATGCACAATTATGGACATGTATCGCAAGTTCTATTAATTAGGGCATCCACATATCAGATGTTAAGGGGATGTGAGAATCCAAATTTTGTAGCTCAACTTCTATAGCTTTCATTTTTTTCTAATGCATCTTTATTACTTCATCGACTCATTTTCCTAGCTCCGCCCCTGATCTTCGCCACTACAAATAGGATTGTTGGCGGCATCCCGCATAGGTCCCCCATAAGTATGTTGCAGCACAAAAAATGTAGCGATGTGTACACATTTTTTAACAACTAGTAAGCCTAATCTTGATTGGAGCGGGCCGGGCCGCTTTGCAACCCTAACTACAAACATGAGAGATGAGAGGAGTCGACCAGATAGAATTTTGTGAAACACACTTATATAAGCCATAGTGCATATGTTTTACATAAAGGTTGAAATAGTTTTTCTGTTTGTAAATAATAAGTTGGAGGTATTGAAGTAAACTACTGCCGAGGTAACATAGCGACAGGCTTGCACCATTAATACTTTTCCCCTAAATCAGGAAGCAATGATAACTCACGGAGTCTGTCTTTTAGTGAACTAGTATGTATCTTTTCTTTTTAGAGATAGTAATATATCTTTTCGGTAAAAGGAGGAATAATGAAAATTTGACTTTGACATATGATAAGTTGATAACTCTAGATATCCATGCACAAGCACATGCATGCTAATTTCAAACAGTGCGCGGGCTTCAGTATGTGCGCTGCGCGCTTACGCACTAATCAACAAAGGAGTTGAGAAAGTATGAACTGAACGCATCCATGCGATCCGGTTCCATGCACACAGACGCCTGCACGCCGCCGCCGCCCCCCTTGGCGGCGACGAGCACCACCTGCCCGCTGTTGTTCATGGTCACTAGCTCCGTCCTGGTCGGCGCGCCCCACCCAAAGTCAGCCGCCTCGTAGGCAGGGAACCGCGACGATCCTGAGACGTTAACAAGCCGCCCGAGTGGCAGCCAGGACAGAAGGTCCATCCAGTCCCATAAGGCGAGCGGGTCCTCCTCCGCCCGCCGGACCTCCCTCTTCACCGCAGCCGCCGCCGCGGCCAGCCCGTCTTCCGCGAGTAGGTCCCGCACCGTGCCCTTGGCGAGACACCCGGTGATGCACGTCCCGAAGTAGTTGTCGCTCACCGGCGGGTCGATGCCGCGCCGCCCGCGGCAGTCGTAGAAGAAGAAGAGGTAGACGTCGTCGTCGCGGGAGATGGCGTCCGGGTGCTTGGACCGGACGAAGGACACCCAGATGAGCGCCGCGATGGCCACGAAGCTGGACGGTGAGGACTTGGCAGCCTGCATTGACGGAGGCGAGGTTGTGATGTCGGAGATGTGTTGCTTCAGGCGATGTATGTTCTGCGCAGCGACGGTGAAGGTCCGGCGGGGAAGGTTCGGGCCGGGAGGAAATATTATGGGAGCCTGCAACACAGTGAGTGTCCTACAACGTTAGTACGGCTGACATTAAACTTAATGGAGGGCGTTTAACAGAGGTTGCAGTTTTTGAGAGGAAACTATTTTTCCTCACATCAACACTCGGGAGGAAATAAATAAAATGGTTCAGAACACCCATTTCTGCCGAAATAGTTAGAACCGAAAATAAAAATGATTAGGTCCACCGCTGGAACTAAAATTTACAAGAATGTCAGTCTAACGAGCTGGTAGTTAATAAATTGGTTGCTTTTGAAAAGTTGAACAGAATTTGGTTTTGTTCTTGGGGTTTTTAGTCCAAGGAGTAGAACGTTCAGCGTCGTGCGGTACCATGATCGTGACATATGAATTGTGACGACAGAATAACGACAATGTGAAACCGCGATGGTGCAACGGCGTGGAGTGCATTTCCAGGTATGCGCCGCCCCCTATCGTCGTCACCTCTCAGTCTCAGACAACCGCCTACTCAGTTTGACAATTTCACTTTGACCGCGCGTTAGCTAGCTAGCTTGCTTGCTCTCCGGTGGCCGACGGGAACGAACTGAATGAAGTCTGGGAAGGGAAGCCCGATCGGCCGAGAGGAACAAACTGTACATACCAGTGGCAGATGGGGCGCGTACTTGCGCAGCGTGCTCCTCACGACCTCCTCCCCACCGGGAAAGGCGACGGCCGCGCGGTCGAACGTCGGCGCCGCGACAGCGACGTCCCCGCGGCACGCCGCCGCCCACGCCTCCAGGAACCTCCATACCGATCGGCCGTCGACCACGGCGTGGTGCATCGCGACGCCGATCGCCAACCCCCGGTCCAGCCGCGTCACCTGCACGGCCAGCACCTCCGCGGGGAGCGCCTCAGTCTCGAGCTCCGGGACGAGTGCCTTGAACGCGTCCACGTCGTGGTCCGCGTCACCGGCGAGCCTTGCTGTGTCGGCGTCGTCCATCTCCGCGACGACGAACCGCACGCCGCTACCCTCGGAGCAGTCGACGGCGGCGTCGCCGGTGGAGGGCAGGAAGATGATCCTCCCGGCGAGTGGCGGGAACCGCGCAAGCGTCGCCGTGAGAGACGCTCGGAGGGAGAGGACGAGGGACGCGAATGGCGGGAGCTGGCCGTCGGCGTCGTCGAAGAGGAGCACGCGCTGGATGAGCGGGATCACGACCCACGGTGCGTCCAGCGGGGACAGCCTGAGCACCATGCCCTCGGGCGGCGGGGCGACGCGGGTGACCTCAGCGACCTTCGCCGTTGGCATTGCTGGCTAGGAGAGAAACGAGCGAACTGGCGGTGGTGGTGGCTGCGCCCTGACCTGCCGGGACAGCCTCAGAATGCTCAACTAGGGAATGATCGTGTGGCGGGGAAAAGAAATGATGGCTGCCTGGGGTGGAGTACACCATACGTCGTGTTTTATCGGTGTTTTCTCTCAGAAATTGTAAAATACTAGTTATTTTACATGGACGTGACTACATATCGCAAATTCCTACCCGCCCAGAAATAGCCATCATTATAAAAAACACAAAATACTAATGTCATCCCGCATCGCATTAAATGTAAAATTCAATTTAAAAAAATATTACTCCCTCCGTATCAAAAGTGGCAACAACATCTTACATTAACAAACCTTTTATCCGATTTAGAATGTTTTGTCACCGTTCTGCTAGTCGCTATGAGACCTTCGAAACCAGATCTCACCTTGACATATTCTGACAACTACTTTTCAAAAGTTATCCACGTGTAACACGGGAAATATGCAGTCCGTAGTATGTAAGTTATCTATGATATTAACGATTAGTTTTCAAATTAAAATAGAACTAATTTTTGTTGTTCTTTTTGATTTTTTCGAGATTTAAAGTTACCGCACCTTGTGTCAAACGATATGTTGTAACAATATTCAGTTAGTATTGTTAGTATCTTACTGTAGTTGTTAGGATTGTTAGCGCTTAGCTGTTGGTAGCTGTTAACAGTTGTACGTATTTGTAACCTGATTCTATCCCTATATAAAGCTAGTCAAGCCGGCCATGTTGAGCTGTGCGACTCACCAAATCAATCTCCTATTAGTTTTAACGTGGTATCAGAGCTAAAGATCTAATCTACGCTCCGCCGCCGCTAGTTCATGTTCTCCGACGCCGACCGAACCGCAATCTCCATCGCTTCGTCTGCTGCATCAAGGAGCATCGTGATGGCGTCGTCGTCAACCTGCGCTGGTCCAATCAACATCACCAACCAGCTCACCGTCAAGCTCACCGAGGACAACTACCTCTTCTGGCGTGCTCAGGTACTCTCTGCTCTTCGCAGCAATGGTCTTACGACCTTCATCAGCAAGGAGTTCTCCGCTCCACCAACGGAGATCGTCAATCCTAAGGCAGGGGACGCCGGGGCGCCGGCGCTGATCCCCAATCCTGCGTACAATGCCTGGTACCGTCAGGATCAGTCAATCCTGTCGGCCTTCCTTGCATCGCTCATGCCGGAGGTCTACGGCATCATCGTCCTCGCCACCACGTTCGAGGAGGCGTGGACTACCCTGTCTGGCAGCTTCGCCAGCCAGTCCACGGCGAGGTCCATCCAGCTTCGCTACCAGCTCTCCATCACCAAAAAGCTGGACGCGACGGCCGCGACACACTTCAACCGCATCAAGGCCCTCTCCGACACGCTGACGTCGATCGGGCAGCCGCTGCGTCCTGAGGAGTTCATCTCCTATCTCCTGGCCGGTCTTGACGGCGACTACGATGCATTCGTTGATCGCGTGTCGGCCTCCGACGCACCCATGCCGGTGCGTGATGTGTACGCTCAACTCCTCAACGTTGAGCAGCGCGTGGAGTCGCGTAAGGCGGAGCTCCGCGGCGAAGGAATTCACGCCGCCAACTACGCCGCCAACATCAACTCGCGCGGGGGCGGCGGAGGCCGCCCAAACCGCGCAGACACGCGCGATCAGGGACGCTCCAACTACTTCAACCCGAGCTCCCCTGCGCCTTCGATGCTGCCGATGCCTTCCTTTGGGCGTGACGCACCTTCTCGCGGCCCCGATCATCAGGACCGCCCACGCCCCGTGTGCCAGCTGAAAGGGCATGTGCCCTCATGTATGGTTTTGGTAATTGATGATAATCCATATGGACTAATGTTTGTGTTGAGCATATTGCAAGTATGTCTTGAAGATGTCAAGACATCACCTATATCAAGATAGATGGGAGCATATTGCAAGTATGTCTTGAAGATGTCAAGACATCACCTATATGAAGATAGATGGGATGATACGAGATTGATCAAGATGTTGATCAACACACGAAGCTACAAGATGTACCAAGTGGATCATGTATCTCTTGGATGGTAAGCCATTGTCCATATAGCTTTGTGAACTAACCCAAGTGTGTGTGTGGTTTCTATATGTGGAGTTAGGTATCTTCCCATGGGCTTGCAACAAGAAGAACATCTCATAGAGCTCATGGAGGATGATGTCATGCGGTGTTCGTCATCCAGGTTAAGAAGTGCAAGACCAAGAGAAGCATTTCGGAGATATTTTATGCTTGTAGCTTAGAGGTCGAAATGAAGACATAGCTTGGAGATTGACATGAAGACGAAGCTAAGCGAGGCTCTCCCATAATGGCGTATGGGGGAGTATTTGGAGCAGTCTTCATCAAGCATGTGCTAGCAAGCGCAATCAAGAAAGGTGGTCCACTTGGAGAGATCAAGACCGTCATCATCTAGCTCAAGTGGAATGCTCAAGGCTCAAGTGGACTGCTCAAGGCAAAGGTTTGTTCTTGATAGGGCTATAGGATAGACAGGCGTACTATCAAGAGGGGCTATCGAGTGAGTAACTTGATCGCATCTTGTGGAGAGCTCAAACCTTTTCATACTTGGCATATCATCTTTCTTTGTTCTTATTTGGCTTTTCACCTTGTTGGGTTTTGGTGCTTGTCGTGATCTTCATGACAAGACCAAGTTCTTCGAAAACGGTTTTAGTATGGAAAACTTGTTGCGTTTTCGGTGTGGAAATATTACCGGTTCAACCTTGAGCAAAGTTCCACACCTTCACATGTGTGGGGAATTTGCTCTATTTATGGTTTGCAATATTTCCTTGTCGGTACCTTTCCAACGGAGTGGGTTTCTCCTCATTCGGAGTTATTTTGCAAAAGTTATTTCAGTTCTGGTGTTTCTGCAGTTTTCGGAGGGGCGGAAATTTCCGGACCCCAGACCGGAGATTTCCGACCCGGAGAATTTTTCGCCAAGTCTTAAAGATTTTCTGCACTGCACTCAACTGGCTCTCAGTCGGATTTTCAGCCGGAAATTTCCGGGGTCTGGAAATTTACGGTTCCGGTTCGGAAATTTCCGAACGACCAAGTTAAGTTTTTCGCCAAGTCTTATTTGATATCAGCACTGGACGCTTTCAGCTCTCAGTCGGATTTCCTACCGGAGATTTCCGGGGTTCGGAAATTTCGGGACTTCGGTTCGGAGATTTCCGGTCGTCAGCCCGGAAATTTCCGAACTTTCGAGCTGACAATTCCCAACGGCTAGAAACCTGGGAGGGCTATAAATACCCCTCCCCTTCTTCTTCCTTGAGTAGCTCGTTTTCCCCCTCTCTCTCCTGCCATTGTTGACCTTGGAAAAGCTTGCCCCCCTCTCAATTCCTCCCATGATTCTTGCATATCTTTGAGGGAAAAGTGAGAGGAGATCTAGATCTACGTTTCCACCAATCCTTCTCTACTCTAAGTAAGGGGAACCTAGTGGATCTAGATCTAGGAGTTCCTTTGTGGTTCTCCTTCTTTGTTCTTCCTCTCTTCTCCCCCAAGAAGCATTAGTTGCTTTTGGTGGGATCTGGGAGTGAGGGATTTGACTCCTTTGTGGTTTCTTTGTTCTTCCTCTCTCCTCCCCCCATAAGCATTAGTTGCTTTTGGTGGGATTTGGGAGTGAAGAACTTGTGTTCTTGCCATTGCATCGGTTGCATCGGTTTGAGCCCTCCACGTGATTCGTGGTGGTGAAATTCGTGAGCTTGTTACTCTTGGGTCTTTGGACCCTAGACGCCTTAGTGGCCGCCTTTGTGGCGTAGACCTTTTGTGATCGGTTAGGACCTTTTGTGGTCAAGGCCTTTGTGGCTAGTTGGGACCTTTGTGGTCAAGTTGGACCTGTTGTGGTCAAGACCTTGTGTGGTCATTTGGGAGCCCCCAATTCGGTTGTGGGTTTGTGCCCCAAGGTTGTTGTACGGGATTGTTCTCCGCCCCAAAGGAGTTCATAGTGGAAGGTGAACCCGGACCTTTGTGGTCGAGTTCATCGGAGAATAAGGTGAGGCCTTTGTGGCGTTGAGTCGGACCTGTGGTGGTCACTCACACCTCTCCAACGAGAAGGAGGAACTCGGGAATACATCCTCGTCTCCGCGTGCCTCGGTTATCTCTATACCCGAGCTCTTTACTTATGCACTTTACATTGTGATAGCCTTCGTGCTTGAAGTCATTTACATTGTGATAACCTTCGTGCTTGAAGTCATTTACCTTGCTATCAATTTGTCGCTTGTCTTGCTTAGCATAAGTTGTTGGTGCACATAGGTTCACCTAGTATATCTAGGTTGTGTTCTTGATAAGTTAAACACTAAGTTTTATTCCGCATTTATCAACCCTAAATTGTAAAAAGTGTTCCTCGCCTATTCACCCCCCCCCCCTCTAGGCGACGTCTTTCCTTTCACCAGCTCTGCGGCAAGATCGGGCACATCGCCTCGCGCTGCTACAAGCGCTTCAAGAAGGACTTACTCGGCATCGGCAACAATGGACGCCATGCTGAGCGTCAGGCTGCGGCTGCCACTCACGGCTGCCATGGTGGCCACGGCGACAACCACGCCGGGCACACGCCATCGTACACCATCGACCCTGGCTGGTACGCAGACTCAGGCGCCACGGACCACCTCACATCGGAGCTCGACAAGCTCTCGGTGAAGGAACGCTATGGAGGCAAGGACAAGGTGCATACTTCAAACGGGTCAGGTATGCATATTCATCACGTTGGTCATTCTACCATTCACAATTCCACTCGATCCTTGCAACTTCGTGATGTTCTTCATGTTCCCTCTGTCGCTCGAAATCTTTTATCCGTTCCTAGATTCACTAGGGATAATAATGTTTTCTTTGAATTTCACCCTTGGCATTTTTTTGTTAAGGATCGGGCTATAATCCTTAGAGGAGGAGTCCGAGGTGGCCTATATCGCGTTGATGAACCGACCGTGAAACATGCCTTCAGCGGACTCAGGACGTCACGGGGGCAGTGGCATGCCCGTTTAGGCCATCCAGCTACACAAATAGTTCAGCATGTTCTTCATAGGAATAAACTTCCATCAGATTCGTTAAACAATAATGTAATTTGTGACGCTTGCCAACAAGGCAAGAGCCATCGGTTGCCTTTTTCCCTTTCCGATCGTGTAACCTCAAAACCTCTTGAGATTATTTATTCAGATGTGTGGGGCCCTGCCCAAACTTCTATAAGTGGTCATAGCAGCTATGTCAGTTTTATTGATTCATATAGTCGGTTCACATGGATTTATCTCATTAAGCATAAGTCAGATGTGTTTCACATTTTCCTTGCCTTTCAAAAACATGTTGAACGACTTTTGAATCACAAAATCATGCATGTTCAAACCGATTGGGGGGGAGAATATCATAAATTGAACAAATTCTTTGATGACATCGGTATTTCTCATCGTGTTTCATGCCCACACACCCACCAACAAAACGGTACTGCAGAACGCAAACACCGTCACATCGTTGAAACGGGACTCACTTTACTAGCACATGCTTCTGTTCCGTTTCGTTTTTGGAGTGATGCCTTCACAACCGCATGCTTTCTCATTAATCGCACTCCTAGTCGTGTCATAAACATGGAAACACCCATTGAACGTCTTCTCGGTGACAAACCTGACTATACATTCCTAAAAGTATTCGGTTGCGCGTGTTGGCCTCATCTCCGACCCTACAACAATCGGAAACTTGAGTTTAGATCCAAAAAGTGTGTGTTCCTTGGGTATAGTCCTCTCCACAGAGGTTATAAATGTCTCCATGTGCCCACAAACCGTGTCTATATTTCACGCGACGTCATATTCGATGAGAACGTGTTTCCATTTTCCAATCTACCGATTCCATCCGCAGAAACTTCCCCTCCACATCGTTCCACACCCACACATGACCAACTAGATGATGTTGCATATTCTCCGTCTTTGCTACCTAATCATGGTGCAGGTATTGGGCGGGCTGCTCGGCTTGAAGAGATCCCGAACAGCACAGATCATGCGTCCCACGTCGATCACCATGCAGCCTCGGGAGACGTGGATGTCGATCACCATGCAGATGCAGATGCGAGCGGGTCCGACCCATCAACGCCACCATCCGCTCGCTCCTCCATGGGCCCCGCTTCATCAACTGGGCCGCAATCGGCCCAAACTCCTTCCTCGTTGCAGATCCCAGATCTGGAGCAGGAGATCGTCACACCACCTGCGCCTCCTCCTACCGGTGTTGTTACTCGCCTTCAGAAAGGCATTCGTAAGCCCTTCAAGAGGACTTATGGTACTGTGGCGTGGATGACCACGTGTCTGGCCAATACAGATGCATCTGAGCCCTCTAATCTTCAACATGCTATGACTAGTCCACACTGGCGAGAAGCAATGCATCAGGAACTTGATGCACTCCACCGCAATGGAACATGGCAGCTTGTTCCTCGACGACCTGGCATAAATGTGATTGATTCAAAGTGGGTCTTCAAAGTAAAACAGCATGCTGATGGTTCCATTGAGAGGTATAAAGCCAGGTTGGTTGCTAAAGGGTTTAAACAAAGGTATGGACTGGATTACGGTGATACTTTTAGCCCTGTGGTGAAGCCCACAACTATTCGCTTATTGCTCACACTTGCAGTCTCTCAGAAATGGCACCTCCGTCAGTTGGACATTCAGAATGCATTTTTGCATGGAATATTGGATGAGGAAGTGTATATGCGCCAGCCGCCTGGTTTTGAGTACACCTCTCATCCTGATCATCTCTGTCGACTTGTGAAAGCCATATATGGGCTCAAACAAGCACCCAGGGCATGGCATGCCAGACTGAGTTCGGTGTTAGGTAAACTGGGATTTAAAGCGTCGGCCGCGGACACATCACTGTTTATTCTCCTCCGGCGTTCTGATGTTACAGTCTACCTTCTTGTTTACGTTGATGATATCATCGTAGTCAGCTCATCCTCCACAGCTAGTACTCAGCTTGTTGCAGCACTCAGGTCTGATTTTGCCGTCAAGGATCTCTGACCGCTTCATTTCTTCTTGGGGATTGAGGTTCTACCGCAGCGATCTGGTGGTCTGCTTCTTACCCAGAGAAAATATGCTCTTGAACTGCTTCGAAGGGCAAACATGCTTAAATGTCAGCCGGCAAACACCCCTATGACAGTAACTGATCCATTGAGCAATTCTGTTGGTACAGTTCTGCCTCCTGATGAAGCTAGTCGCTATAGCAGTACAGTCGGCGGTCTCCAGTATCTTACTATTACTCGCCCCGACTTATCATATGCTGTTAATCGAGTGTGTCAATTCTTGCATGAACCTCGAGATACACATTGGGCTGCTGTCAAGAGGATCCTTCTCTATGTCAAGCTTACAGGATCACATGGACTCAGCCTTCGTCCCTCCGCTGCTACTCTTCTTTCAGCCTTCTCGGATGCCAATTGGGCAGGTGATTCAGATGATCGGCGATCAACCAGGGGCTATGCTATATTTTATGGCGGAAGTTTGATCGCCTGGAGCGCGAGGAAACAGGCCACAGTTTCTCGCTCTAGCACCGAGTCAGAATATAAGGCGCTTGCAAATGCTACGGCAGAACTCATTTGGGTACAGTCCGTTCTTCAGGAGCTTGGCGTCAATCAGGATCGTCCACCAGTGTTGTGGTGTGACAATCTCGGAGCAACATATCTATCTTCTAACCCTGTGTTTCATGCTTGGACAAAACACATTGAGGTTGACTTCCATTTCGTTCGAGAACGAGTTGCCCAGAAGTTGCTCCATATTCAGTTCATCTCTTTGAAGGATCAGGTTGCAGACATTTTTACCAAACCACTTCCGTTGCCAGCATTTCAGTCATGTAGGCGCAATCTCAATCTAGCTGAGGTAGGTTGAGATTGAGGGAGGGTGTCAAACGATATGTTGTAACAATATTCAGTTAGTATTGTTAGTATCTTAACTGTAGTTGCTAGGATTGTTAGCGCTTAGCTGTTGTTAGCTGTTAACAGTTGTACGTATTTGTAACCTGATTCTATCCCTATATAAAGCAAGTCAAGCCGGCCATGTTGAGCTGTGCGACTCACCAAATCAATCTCCTATTAGTTTTAACACCTTGTGTTTTCATCAGTGAATATCACTTTGTGGTGGTAAATGTATCGTGCACAAGTTGGTAACTATACACTAAAACACTTGTACAAATTTATAAGTATTAGAATGATAGATGTCAATTTTATCCATTTCAAAAAAAGATGTCAATTTTATAGTGACAACACCGTAAAAAAGATGCACATCACAAGAGACGAAATGCTGGACTACTCTCTATCGATCATTTTTATCATATGTTACTCGATGTGGAAGCATGCAGAGGTGGTCACATTTGTCCGCCGCAGGTAGGATAGGAACCACACGCTGTCTCTATTGTTGTCACAGGAACGACAATCCGCTGTCTTTTTCAATCAAAGTGAGATCTAGCTTGTTCTCTCCGGCGATGAAGAGGAACCAGCTCGTAGCTTCCAAATAAATAGAGCTGGATCCCATGCGCACTCGTGCGTAGCTGTAACGTCTGCCGCCTGGGTGACAATGTCAGCATCTCTCCATGTCGTAGAGACGTGGACAGAAAGACCGGCCGAGCGCCCGAGCGTATAGGAGTACGCCCCAGCCCCCAGATACGAACTCAATTTAGTCTCACTTCAGCCCGAAGATTGGGCACCGTACGCTTCTTTTTCTTCTTCTTGCGGAAGAACACGTACGTCCACCAGCTGCAGATAACTCGGATGCGGTTGCAAACTTGCAGTCTTGCAGAGATCATCCTGCAGGCGCGTATATAACCAACCAAGTCAAGTTTTGTTTGGATCGAAATCGAACGCAAGCCCCAGCTTCTTCCTTCCTGCGCAAGAGAGTCGTCCACCACCGCCGGAATCGATGAGCGAGGCCGGCTCCGACGTCGCTGCGCAGGCAGCGGCCGTGCAAGTACTGTCCGTGTCCCCCGTCGCGCCGTCGGCGCTGGTGGATATTCCGCCCGAGGGACGCCTGAAGCTGTCCTTGTTCGACACGCCGTGGGTCGTGCTGCCGCCGATCCAGCGCGTGTTCCTGTACGAGCTCGGCCAGGGCTCCAGCGGCGACGATGGGTTCCCGGCAGTGGTCGAGCGGCTGAAGCGCGCGCTCGCGGACACGCTGGCGCACTACCTTCCCCTCGCGGGGAGGCTCGAGTACGTGGCGGAGACCGGGGACGTCTTCGTGGACTGCTCCGACGCCGGGGTCGCCTTCGTCGAGGCCGAGGGCGACATCGACGTGCGCCGGCTCGCGGGCGACGAGGAGCACGACATCCCGGCGTTCCTCAGCCTCGTGCCGGAGCTCGACGCGCGGACGCTCCCGGCGCCCGTGCTGTCCGTCCAGGCCACCCGTCTCGGCGCCGCTGGACTGGCGGTCGGCCTGTCCGTGCACCACGCCGTCGCCGACGGACGCGCCGTCTGGCAGTTCATGGAAGCCTGGGCGTCCGCCTCCCGTGAGGGCTCCCCGGTCACCAAGGCCCTCGGCCCGCCGCACTACTGCCGCGAGGCCGTCGCGCAGCCCAACGACGACGAGCTCGGCCGCGAGATGCTCAAGACCGTCGCGCCCAACCTCCCCGCGGTAAACATTTAATCACATGCATGCATGTAGGTTTACGGTCAACATTTCACAGCACACTTGTAGTAGCTTCGTGTAGTGCAGTCGTTCGTCCGTCGGTTGCACCATGCTAACCGTATGTTTCATCCAAGATGACACTGCATTGCACGCAACAATTTTGAGTTCCATGCCCATGCAAGCAACGGCATCAATGCATCGTGAATTCGTGATCATGGGATAGCGCCCATCGATTGGCCAAGAACAAGACGTATACTAATTAACACACCTCGAATTTTGCAGGTGAGGGGGGAATACGACTTCAGCCAGCGCTTCCTTCGGGCGCGCCGGACGTTCTACCTCGACACCGACGACATCAAATCTCTCAGGCAGCGCATCGACGACCTCGCGTCGGCCGAGGCACCGGGCAACAGCGACGTCGACGCGCCCAGCGGGCCGAAGCAGGTGTCGACGTTCGTGGCGCTGGCGGCGTTGGGCTGGACGGCATTCGTCAGGTCCAAGGGGCTCGGCGCCGGGGACGACACGTACCTGATGTTCCTCGCCGACCTGCGCGCGCGCCTCGACCCGCCCGTCAGCGAGGCCTACTTCGGCAACTGCGTGCGCGCGTGCATGGCGAGCTGCGCCGACGCGTCAGAGCTCCTCGGCGAGGCGGGCATTCTCCGCGCCGCGCGGGCGGTGCAGGCGGCGGTGGCGGCCATGGAGGCGGCGCCGCTGGCCGGGACGGACAAGGAGTGGATCCATAAGCTGATGCGGCTGCCGTTCCACCGGATGACGAACGTGGCGGCCAGCCCGCGGTTCCGGGCCTACGACGTGGCCGATTTCGGGTTCGGGAAGCCAGCGCGCGTGGAGCTGGTGTCCATGAACCACGACGGCGAGATGGTGCTCGTCGGCGGTAGGCACGACGGCGAGGTGCAGGTGTCCGTTTCGATCGACCCGGCGCATATGGACGCGTTCAAGGCATGCATCCTCGGCTAGCTAGCCAAAGCAATAAAGCAACGGCGACATTCATGAAGTAGATGTGACCAATGTTGGAAATATGCACCACGTTTGGAAAGAATACGAGTTGTAGACGTACTAGGTTTCGAATAGTATAGGGATTAGTTTCCTAGTCATACTAGGTTAGCTGATCCAGCGCTGCTATATATATATGTCAATGGGAGTAGTTTGGAGGGTAAAGCGCGCAGCTCCACGTAGGGCTGGCTTGGTATTTATATCAGGTATAGTTACAGGGTGGGTACAACACGGTAGACAATACCGGTACAGATACAATACAACTACAGCTACAATATATAGTTTATCACCCTCCCACAATCTCAACTGAGCTACGAAGATTGAGATTGCGAACACAAGCTTGAAACAATGGCAGCGGTAGAGGTTTAGTAAATATGTCCGCCAGTTGATCCTTAGAAGATATGAACCGTATCTGAAGCAACTTCTGTGCAACCCTTTCTCTCACGAAGTGAAAATCAACTTCGATATGCTTGGTACGAGCATGAAACACTGGGTTTGACGAAAGGAAAGTCGCTCCAATATTATCACACCATAAAACCGGAGGACTACTCTGAGGAACACCAAGCTCGCCGAGGAGAGCCTGTACCCAAATAAGTTCTGCGGTTGCGTTAGCGAGTGCCTTGTATTCAGACTCTGTACTGGATCGGGAGACTGTAGCTTGCTTCCGAGCACTCCAAGCAACCAAATTTCCACCATAAAAGATGGCATATCCCCCCGTGGATCGCCGGTCATCAGAATTACCAGCCCAATCCGCATCAGAAAAAGCGGACAAAAGATCAGGAGATGATGTAGGTCGCCTCAATATCAAACCGTGGGAGATGGTGGCTTTGACGTACCGGAGAATACGTTTAACAGCCGACCAATGAGTAGACCGAGGAGCATGAAGATATTGGCACACCTTATTAACAACAAAGGCTAAATCAGGGCGCGTCATGGTAAGATACTGGAGTCCACCAACGATACTGCGGTACTTTGTAGACTCCTTGGCAGAGAGAATAGTGCCATCTGTAACACTCAACTTGTCCTTGGAATCCATGGGTGTAGTAACCGGTGTACTGTTCAATAGTCCTGCACGCCGTAAGAGCTCGGACGCATACTTGCGTTGACTAAGAAGCAAAGAACCAGAACCATGCTGAACTTCAACACCAAGGAAATAGTGCAGCTGACCAAGATCCTTGAGAGCAAAAGAATCACGCAGCTGATGAAGAAGGCGATCTGTAGCAGTGGTGGATGAACTCACCACAATGATATCATCCACGTAAACCAGCAAATATAGAGTAACCTCTGGTCGACGCAAGATGAACAAGGAAGTATCGGCTGTAGATGGACTAAACCCAAGTCCAACAAGAACGGTACTGAGACGAGCATACCATGCTCGAGGAGCTTGCTTCAACCCATAGAGAGCTTTATCAAGACGACATAAGTAATCAGGCTGCCGAGAGTCCTCAAATCCTGGAGGCTGACGCATGAACACTTCTTCCTCAAGTACACCATGCAAAAAAGCATTCTGTATATCCAGTTGGCGAAGATGCCAACCATTGGTAACCGCCATGGAGAGCAACAAGCGGATGGTAGTAGGTTTAACAACAGGGCTGAACGTATCTTCGTAGTCAAGACCGTATCGTTGTTTGAAACCTTTGGCCACAAGACGTGCTTTGTATCGTTCAATAGAACCATCAGATTTTTGCTTGACCTTGAACACCCATTTAGAGTCAATAATGTTAACTCCAGGGACAGGTGGTACTAACCGCCACGTCTTGTTAGCTTGTAGCGCTGAAAACTCAGTTTCCATGGCGTCGCGCCAGTGCGGACAAGCCATGGCTTCATGATGATTCCGGGGTTCAGTAGTAGATAAATCAAGAGTATGAGCAGATCGAACAGCTTCCCAGGCAACAGTTCCATCAGTACGCTTTTTAGGCTGCCGAATACCACGTTGTAGACGCGTTGTAACACCATACTGAGGAGCTGGTTGAGTAATCGAGCTAGAATCTGAAGGTCCAGTGGGCAAGACTGAGACAGGCGGCACAGTCGTGGAGGAAACAGTACCAGGAGACGGTGTAGGATCGTGGTGCATAGGTGGCTCGAAGCGAGCAGCACTAGTCGTGGTAGCTGGGTCGGCCTGCAAAGGAGTGGAAGGAGCTGGCCGCGAAGCACCAGTAGGTGTACGGGCGGGAGACGTCTCGGCCCAGGTTGCATGGTCTGGTGAAAAATCATGAACAGGAGCATGATCGACGTACTCCTGATCGTCTTGTACAGGAACGGCCGGAGAGACATCGTCCAGAAGCTGTAAGCGTGCACCACGTCCAATACCTGCTCCATGATTAGCCAAAAGCAAAGATGTATGTGCAACATCATCAAATTGGTCAGGGTGTAAGGAAGAAGTGAGATCAGATGGTTGTGTGGAGTTGGACGGCATGTGAGAAAACGGAAAAATGTTCTCATCGAACACGACATCCCGGGATATGTAAACACGATTAGTAGGAACATGAAGACATTTATATCCCTTATGTAGAGAACTATAGCCCAGAAAAACACATTTTTTAGATCGAAACTCAAGCTTATGTTTGTTATAGGGACGGAGGTGTGGCCAACAAGCACACCCAAACACCTTAAAAAAGGTGTAATCAGGTACTTCACCTAGAAGGCGTTCAAGAGGAGTTTGCATGGATATAACCCGACTAGGAAGCCTATTAATTAAAAAACAGGCGGTTGAAAAAGCATCACTCCAAAAACGATAAGGAACAGACGCATGTGCCAATAGAGTAAGACCAGTTTCAACAATGTGACGATGTTTTCGTTCAGCAGTACCATTTTGTTGATGAGTATGGGGGCAGGAAACACGGTGAGAGATGCCAATATCAGAAAAGAACTTATTTAGTCTAATATACTCACCACCCCAATCAGTTTGGACATGTAAAATTTTTCTATTCAAGAGACGCTCAACATGTTGTTGGAATTGTAGAAATATTTGAAACACGTCAGATTTATGTTTAAGAAGATAAAGCCATGTAAAGCGACTATAAGCATCAATAAAACTGACATAATATTGATGTCCACTGACAGAAGTCTGGGCAGGACCCCATACATCGGAATAAATAATCTCAAGAGGTGAAGTAGTGACTCTATTAGACAACGAAAAAGGCAACTGATGACTCTTGCCCTGTTGACAAGCATCACATATTACACTATTATTGCTAGACACTGAGGGAAGCTCATGACGATGTAAAACATGCTGAACAATCTGAGTAGCTGGATGACCTAAACGTGAGTGCCACCTCTCACGCGACACCTTGATACTGCTGAAAACTTGTTTGATGACAGAAGACACATCAAGATGATAGAGACCTCCGCGACATCCCCCTCTAAGAAGAACCTCCCTGGAAGCCCGATCCTTAACAAAGAAATGCCAAGGGTGAAATTCAAAGAAAACATTGTTGTCCAAGGAAAATTTCTTAACAGAAAGGAGATTGCGTGTGACAGAGGGTACATGAAGAACATCTTTTAAGTGTAGAGGATGTGATGAAGTGGGAATAGTAGATTGACCAATATGAGTAATGCGCATACCTCCGCCATTGGCGGTGTGAACATGGTCCTTGCCGTGATATTGCTCCTTGGTGGTAAGCTTGTTCAGCTCATTGGTAAGGTGGTCCGTTGCTCCAGTGTCGGCGTACCAACTAGGATCGACAGGGTAGGATGGTGTAGACCCTTGTGATCCATGGGTGACGGAGAATGCAGCAATTTGACGGTCCATGTAGCGCCCGTCATTGCCGCTTCCGAGATAATCACGCTGAAACCGCTTGAAGCAACAAGATGCAACATGCCCGATCTTGTCACAAATCTGACAGATCGGTCGGTTGCCTGTAAAACCAGTAGAAGGACGGCCACGGTTATCACCTCCAGCTTTGCCTTGGTTTGGGAGTTTGCCCTGGCCTGCAAAGCGTTGATCACGTGGCTGATCCGGGCGGTACGACGGCTGCTGAGGCGCTGGTTGGTACCCCTGTTGCGGTGGATATCCTGACGGCAATCTGCTGCTACCAGGACGAGAGGCGTAGTTCGCCATATGGGCAACATCAGTACCGAGTTCTGCGCGGCGAGCATCCACGCGAGTTTCAGTGGCGAGGAGCTGGGAGTACACATCCCGAACTGGCATAGGATCCGTGAGAGCTCGAGCAGACACCATCTGAACTAGAGCATCATACTCATGATCAAGACCTTGGCAGAGGTAACCGGTGAACTCTTCTGGCCGCAATGGTTGGCCAATGGAGGCAAGCAAATCAGCTCCGGCCTTAATCTGATTGAAGAACACCGTTGCAGACTTGTCCAGTTTTCTTGTTTTGTTGAGATCACCACGAATTTGCATCGCACGCGCTGTAGACTGCGAGGCGAAGCTGCCGGCCAGGATTTCCCACGCCTCCTGCGACGTAGTCACCATCGTCATCATGCCAAGAACGCTCTCAGTAAGCGAGCAGACAAACGCAGACAATATGGCCTGATCTTGCTGATGCCAGGCCGTGTATTCTGGATTGGGAATAGTAGGAGGAGCACCGGAGGGATTGGTAATTTGCTCAGGCGGGCACGGAAGGGATCCATCCACAAATCCATACAGCCGATTGCTCCGGAGGATCGGCACAACTTGCGTGCGCCAATAGAGGTAGTTGTCGCTGTTGAGCCTGATCGTGATCTTGTTCGTCAGGTCGATTGGAGCTGCTGGGATCACAGAGGTCATGGCACTCGCGCGGCCACCAGCCATCGACGGTCCACTCGATGAGGAGAAGAGCGAACCCGCGGTGCCGAACCTGAGAGAGCCTGAGGTAGCGCTGGAGAACGCAGAGCTCGACATAAAAGGCGAGCGATGGAGCAGTCGATCGGGAGAGATTGACTGGAGGTAGGCGGAAGCGGAATCGGTGGCGATCTAGGGTTTATGTCGCCGCCGGCTCTGATACCATGTCAATGGGAGTAGTTTGGAGGGTAAAGCGCGCAGCTCCACATAGGGCTGGCTTGGTATTTATATCAGGTATAGTTACAGGGTGGGTACAACACGGTAGACAATACCGGTACAGATACAATACAACTACAGCTACAATATATAGTTTATCAATATACACGTAGAAGCCCCCTGTAATCTGTATCAGATCAAGAAAAGAAAGAAAAAGAGCAAGGCTCGATACGAGCCTCTGATCACCAAATCATTGCTTCCGTGTGTGCCTGAGTAGTACTAGCTGAAATCGATCGACCGTACTGATCGGAGAGCTTGGTTTGCACGTACGTGTATCGCAGCGGATTGGAGTACGCGCGTCTCGTCGGAAGCTCGTCGTCGTCTACGTCGGAAAGTACTCGACGTATAGGGGCAAAGCCAACAAGTGGTATCAGAGCCTGGTCAAGCGACGACGAGGAAACGAAGAAGGAGAAGGCGGCGGCTGCGGCGAATCAGGCGCTAGTGACGTCCGAAGGTAGCGGCAAGCCGCTCATGATGATGTCAAGAACAAGTTTTGTGCCGATTCAGTATCCAATGCTGACCGACACAAATTATGTGGTTTGGGCCACGAAGATGAAATTCATCCTCCGAAACCTCCGTGTCTGGAAGGCTATAGAAGGCGATGGCGCGGTGGACGACGAGGTTGACGATGGCGCCATGGCTGCTCTCTCACAGTCCGTACCAGATTCCATGGTGATGACTCTTGCCAATTACGAGACGGCGAGGGAAGCGTGGGAAGCAATACGGGAGATGCGAGTCGGCGAAGATAAGGTGAAGCGTGCCCGTGCACAAGTGCTTAAGAGGCAGCTTAACAAGTTGGAGATGTCCAAAGGAGAAACGATCGCTGAGTATTCCGAGAAGCTAACAAACTTGGCAAGTGAGATTAAATCTCTCGGAGGATCCATCACAGATACAGATATCGTCGAGAAGCTGTTTTCATCGGTCACCGACGAATTCACGAGTATTATCGGGACGATCGAGCAGTTCAGCGATGTCACAAAGATGACGGTGCCTGAAGCGATCGGAAGATTGAGAACGCACGAAGAGAATCAGAAGGGAAGAAAAGAGTTCAAGGACGATGGTGAGAAACTCATGTATTCTCAAGCTGATCTTGAAGCTCAACTTGCTAAAGAGCGGAAGAAAATGAAGGATAAGCAACGCCCAGCGAAAAAGTACATTGCTGAGCAGGACGATGATGAGCAAGAAGACGATGAAGAAGAAGAGGAGGATGACGATACTCCGCCGAGTAGGAAGTTTGACATAAATAAAGTAAGGTGTCATAACTGCCGAGAACTCGGGCACTTCAAGTCTGATTGCCGGAAACCATCGAAGGAGAGGGCTCTCTTGGGCCAGGAAGAAGACGATAGTCCGATGCACCTGATGTGCGAACTGGTGGACGAGGATGATCCAGTTCTTCAAGTGGTGGCTAAAGAAACTGACACGCTTGTGGAAAACAAAGTTTGCATTCAAGTTCCGCAAACCCGTGTCGATGCTACTGACGCGGGAGGTGATTCAAGAACTCATGCCGATAGTACTGGTATGAAGGCGTACATGGCGCCAGAAGTCCATGATGAGCGGAGTAGTGTAGCGTCGAAGGAAAACGAAGTGAAGGCGTACATGGTGCCAGAAGTCCATGATGTGCGGCGTAGTGTCGCGTCACAGAAAAAAGAAGTGAAAACGTACATGGCGTCAGAAGTCCATGAAATGCGGCGCATCATGGTGTCGCAGGGTAGAGTGTGGCGCATTGTTGCGTCATGGGGCAAACCTGTCGTTATGGAAGAAAGAAGCAGCGTGCCAGAAGGTAGTCCAGAAAAAGGAGAAGGGGACAAAGCGAGTCCAGATGCAAGTAGGCCGTCCAAGCCATCAGCTGATGACCAAGGAGGAGGTTCACCACATGAGGGGCTACAGTCAGAGAAAGTTCAATGGCGCCCAACCCAGAAGACGGCATGCAGGGAACGCAACAAGGAGTACCTATACCGCCAGGAAGTGTTCAAGGGGAAAGGAAGCACGCTGAGTAACTTGCGAAATTTGAGGATACGATGGAGTATTGGCGTGAAGCATTGTCGTTGGCAGAAGAGCGACAAGACGAAAGTGAGATGTATCTTGCACGGCTACATTTGTTCAAGTTAATTATTCCGGAGATGAAACCGATAAAGTACACAGAAGATTGTTTCAAAAGCACCGAAGCAAAGATGATGTTTGATGACGTCGAAGAAAAGGATGGTCGTCGTCAGAGTGGAGATGCATTGGTTGTTGGCTTTGCCCCTATACGTCGAGTACTTTCCGATTGATTTGCTATTCCTGTAATAATCTCTCTTTTCTATAATTTCTTTGGTCTATTTGGATTTTAATGTCACAAAGCTGTGTTTCGATGCAATTTGTTTTAAAGTATTTGTCTAAACATACCACAAGGATCGATTTTGAATACTCCCTCCGTACCAAAATAAGTGTCTCAAGGCGGAGGGAGTACTTAATTTGAGGCCTTTTTGGCAATGATAAAAATTACTATACTACAAAAAAACTGTTCTTTTTGCAGAAACCACAGATTACTGGTGTTGAAAAGGAGCTCCTAACCTCTTTATTTGGAGATAAAACTGAAGTATTTGCAAATTATGGTATTGTGCCTAGGCAGTAGAAAACCGTGGTTTCAAGAAATTGTGGTAAACGTACTTTCAGTACGTCCAAACGGACCCTTAATCGCCTGCTAGATTTCGCAGTAATTTGAGACGCTGCTACTCAGTCCAGAACTCCACATCCAAGGTCCCCTGTAGACCTCACTTGGACCCGAGTATTAGCAATTCGGGAACAAGTTTAGATGGCCTGGTCAGTGGTCACGGCTAGACTTGTAGTGCAAAGATACTGAAGCTGTGTCCGTTTGCAAGCTACTGTACCTTCATCGGCATGTACTATATCCATGCAGTTCTAGCGCCATAAACCTGTAGGCTTGATTGTACTGGCGAACGGTCCGATGAAATCTTCTGCCCATAACGTAACGGGTGACGCATACACATGGCTTCACAAACAATTTTGTCAGTACCCAACGTGGATCGCGACATCCTTGTTTTTTTCATACGCATGGCGTCACAAACAGTTGTATGCTTGGAAAGCCATGTATTACTAGCTCGGATCCATGTGGTGCCGACCGATCCATGCTTCTTGTCGCTGCGTTGAAGTTACAGTGACATGCCCCAAGCTACCGATTCAGACAACACAAACTACACATAACAGACAATAGGAAATACTCCCTCCGTATCAAAATATAAGATGTTCTAGCCTTTTTTGATTCATATGTATCTAGACACGTTTAAATGCAAGATTCATTTGAACCTTGCACTAAAACATGTCTAGATACATGTGGACTAAAAAAGGCTAGAACTTCTTACATTTTGATACGGAGGGAGTAGCACCGAATTCAAAGATCGATTGTGGAGGATTTAATTCATTATAGAGGAAGCTACGACCAAACCTCGTAAGAGGCAGTTAGGATTTAACCCAATTACACGAATGATGTCCAAACCCTAGACGGTTGGTCCTAAGTACATGAGGGAAGTAGATGACAACGAAGTGGGCAAGTAGCTATCTCTAACTATAAAGCGTGTCGAGGATGAACATTGATCAGTGGAGGAACACCAACCATATGACGCGCGATCGACGGTAGAGCCTGTAACTTGGAGGCGTGATGCGTTATGTTGCCTTCCTGTCCATTCTTCGGGCAATGAACGACTGAGGTTGAAACTAAAAAGCCAACGGCTCGCAACAGTAGCCGAATCATGATCTTCAGTAACAGTACCTGACAATCCCCCGTTCTTGAGAACAGACTTGACCTCATATAGAGAAAGAAGGGAATACTTTCTAGAGAAAGCTCGCACCCTCCCAAGTGTCTTCTTCGACTGACATATTAATCAACCAACGTACAAATGGAACACTCATATCATCTATACCATGGGAATCATTGTCCTTTCAAGAATTTTCTCAGGTGTTACCAATATGGTGCCCAAATCATCCAGGAGAGGTAGTGTTGGGTTTGGCACTATTTTGACATTCCTCTTGAAAGTCATCGACCGCGAATGCACCTTACACTAGTAGGAAACATCCTATAAGTGGCGCACCGATTTATCCTACCTGTGGCGCACCTCGGTAAGTATTTACCTGCGGCGCATATGTTTTGTAGTGCGCCACAAGTAGTCTCTCTCCTACCTATGCCACCTGGGAAACACTACCTGTGACGCACCAAATATATTGTGCGCCACAGGTATGAACTTACCTGTGGTGCACCTGTTATTCGGTGTGCCACAAGTATTAGAAGTGGCGCCCAAAAAATAATGTGCTCCACAGATAATGTTTCCCGTATAAGTTTTTTCCTACTAGTGTTAACGAACTTGAATTCCTCCTCCCCTCCTCGGTGTGCAGCCCATGATCATAACTTATAGTGGCGGTCGCCAGGCTTTGAGCGAGTAGTCGCAGATGCGCGGAAGGCCGAGGTAGGCTACAACCGGTCAAGGGTCATCATTTTCGCCGCGATCTACTCCTTGTGACATTGTCTGATGGTGCTGCGGGAGTTTGGTGATGGCGGAGGCCTGGTTTCTTCAACAACGGCGGCTCACATGGTCATATGTTAAGTGAATGACACAATGGTTGGATCTTCATTCTGGTGATGGTCTCTAGCTCTATGTGTCAGGGTCGATGGCCGTATATATGAGACGTCTTCTTCTACGACCACTGAGTTAGGCGAGTATGGGACGCCTCCACTATTTCGGATTGTGTTAAATTCGTCGCAGCAAGTGCTACGTACAACGACATCAGAGGAGCTATCAAGTCATGCCTGGGGGCTGTGGCGATGCGGCGACTCCACTACTAGGAAAAGGCTTATAGGTAGGATGGCATTTTGTGGCGCACCATCTGGCCCATGCGCCACAAAAAAGATTTAGTGGCGCATCAATAAACGTGCGCCACAGATATCTGTGGCGCATTACATGCCCATGCGCCACTGAATACCTGCTTTTTGTGGCGCATCCCTGTCCATGCGCCACAGAAATACAGTGGGCCCCACGACCCCGTGCGATTTTCAAAACCCGGGACCATTTCAGTGGCGCACCCAGCCCATGCGCCACAGAAAGTGGTGATTCTGTGGCGCATTCTAAGCCATGCTCCACAAAATTCCCACGTTCTGTGGCGCATGGGCCAGGGTGCGCCACAGAATATCTATAACGTAACGCCACTTACACGTGGGCCCGCCCCGCGCCTGCCTCATTTAGATCTGCCGTGCGCGCATGGACAGGGGCCGGGGTTTCGCTCCTTCCCCTCGATCCCCTTCGCTCCTCCTCCTCGATCCCCCACCGCCGCCGCCGCACTCCCCCACCACCACACCCCACTCCCCCACCCGCTCAGCTCCCACCCCCACCTCGACCGCCCCCGTTCGCGAGGCTCGCCGTGACCACCCGCAGGCCGCAGCAGCAGCCAGTTCTGGCCGCGGCGACGACGGTGACGGCGGCGGCTAGCGGCGCAAGGCGGTTGCTGCGGGACTCGACCTCGACACCGCTCCTCCGCGGCTCCCAACCCGTCACCGCGCCCGGCCGCTCGCTTCCCCCAAACTCCTCCGCCTTCCTCGCCCCGCGCTGCCATCGCCGTCCCCGTTCAACCTCGTCGCGTCCCTGCCTTCTCAACCTCCACCACGATTTGGTCTCTGAGGTATGACCATTTTGTCACCTGCGATTAGTTCTTCATTAATTGCGAGATCATGTTTTTGGCCATCTCAACACATCATGCTTGTTGTGGCATATATAGCTCCTCTTTCGAAACAAGTTGAGAAAGACAATGTGAAGATTGAGTCATCGGAAAATCTTGTTAACAATCAGTAAGGAGAGGTGCCGACATAATTGTTGTAGTCTTTATAGATAGGCCAAAGATATATTCGTAGTTCATGCCATATTGTCGTTCTTTATAATGCTCGGTGGAACCATTAGAATGCCTCTTGATAGTGATGACCAATTAGAGTCATGACATTGAGGTGTGGTCAAGAATGAACAAGATTCGATATTTCTCGTTGCGATAGACGACATGTAGCTCCTGCTCCAAAGTTGCAATGGAGGGCACGTGTATAGGTCCATCGGATTTGGCCATCTCAATTCTACAGTTCAAAATTTGTTAAGTTCTAACAAGATGTTAAATTGTAGGGTTCTAGCACAACCATAGCTTATTTGTCACCTATAAATAGAAATAGCAGGAGCTCTTGCGGATGATTAAAACAATGTGACTCTACTTCATTTGCTGGTTTGGTCTGTTAGTAGAAAATGTTTTGATTTCTGTTATAGAAACATGTACTCGGAATCCGGCCGATGATTAGAAAAAGGACTAAGTGAACCGCAATTGGATATATCCAACCAAGTACACTTAACAAACATTCGAATTGTGCAACTACTTGGTTGGATACAGCCAATTGTGGTTTTCTTCCAGTGCCTATATTATGAGGCCTACCCTAGTTTTTTGTTTTCTATTTCCAGTGCAAGTCATTTCATGCCGATGATTCAAATGTTTATAGTTTTGTATTCGATCTCTAGGGATGTCGATGATTAAAATGCTGTGACACCGTGAGATCTAGAGGTGGTGTTAGTGAGGGCCAGTGGAATGCGACCTGATGTGCACGAATACACATTTTCTGCATCCCGCTGGCTCTCACGGACACCATCTCGGACCATTTGTGTTCCAGCCTAAATATGAGGCAAGATTTTTTAGTTGACCCAATTCCATTTCTAAAATTTGTTTATTTATTATCTGTTAGTCTGATTTTGTTGTCTTAGTTTAAGATAACTACTTTTGGCCGATGATTAGATGGTTGCACGTTGCATATATCTTCAGGGAGGTGTGAGTGAACCATGTTGTCTGAACATATATGCAGTGTTCATTCCACGTTGTTCGCTCACACCGTACCTGAAGCAATTCCATATGAGGCCTTGCTTGTTTTTGTTGAGTGCTTTTTAACTTGCCGATGATTAAAATGTTGTGACACAGTGTGTTCCAGGGGTGGGGCGAGCGAGCCTTGTGATATGCACGAGTGCACAGATCTCGTGCATTCCAACTGGCTTGCTTGCTCCATATCTGAATCATGTGTGTCACTTCTAAGTATGAGGCATGCATCATTCTTGTTTATAGTTTTGTATTCTCTAGGGATGCCAATGATTAAACTGTTGTGACACCGTGTGATTCAGAGGTGGAGTTAGTGAGACCTGTGATATGCACGAATACACATTTTCTGCATACCACTGGATATCGCTAACTCCATCTCTGAATTTGTGTGTCCAGTCTAAGTATGAGGCATGCTTTTCAGTTGACCCTACTTCATTTCTAAAATGCCGATGATTAAAATAATGTGGCGCACTGTATGATATCCTGATAGTTTGTTGAACCTTGTATCATGCACACATATAAGTTATGTGCCTCCTACTTGGTTCAACAAAGTTATCAGGATTTCTTGTGTGTTTCCAAGTATGAGGCATAATTTTTTTGAATTTTGTTTTGTCTATAAGTATTACAATATCGATGATTTGTTTATATATGAGGCATGCTATGAGTCTTGACCTACTTCATTTAGAATTTTTATTTACATGTCACCATTACGCAAGTTTAATGTGCTTTACTAACCGCTGAACCTCCTCTTGTGTAGACGATAACGCCGCGCCGCCGCGGGTCATCTGGATTCCGCGGTGTTCGGGAGCGGCCCAACGACACCTACTACGCCGAAATCCGTGTCGGCGGATTTCGGCAGACACTCGGGACGTACGCCATGCCGGAGCAGGCAGCGCGCGCATACGACGCGGTCGCGTGGCGTTTCCTGCCCCCGCGGAGCGAGCTAAACTTCCCGTACATCGTGGAGGCGGAGTTCCTCGCGCCACGGCCAACCCTCCTCACCGACGAAGATCGTGACCGCCACCGCCAGGTGCAGCGCCGGATCGCCACCGCCGAGCACGACGAGGAGCTGATGCGCCGGTGGAGGGAGGAGTTCCCGAGCGATGTCGCCGACGAGGAGGCATTCTTCAGGAACCGAAGGGAGCAAAGGAGGGCAGACCGGTGCCGCCGTCGGGAGGCCGCCCAGAGGGAGAGCGAGGAACACTGGGACACCGATGATGACAGGTGGTCCGACTTCTTCTATAACACCAGCTCCGACGACGAGTAGTTTACTTATTCTAGCTTAGGTTCCAGTTTGTAATAATAATCTCTACTCGTGCGACTTCTGTGTATTTGTTCTGTTTTAATCTACTGTGTCAAATATATCATTGTTTATAATATATCTGTATAAATCCTGTATATATACCTATATTTGTACAGTGGCAGAAATTTCGAAAATTCTTGCAAATTATTCCGTGGCGCATGCCACATGTTTTCTGTGGCGCATGCATTTCTGTGGCGCACGGCCAAGGATGCGCCACTGGTAAGTTTCTGTGGCGCAGTGGGGTGCACCACAGAATTACAATTTAATAGCGAGAATTCTATGGCGCACCACAGAATGTCATTTTTGGTGCGCCACTGATGGCCTTCTCCCAACTAGTGCTCATATTGAGGTGTCGTGTTATGTCTAATCCTGACAGGTGCTAGACAAGACTTGCTCGATCGAAGGTGGTACGACATTGGCTGAACGCAGTATGGGATGTCATTTGTTCCAGTTTCTCTAATGATATTTGCCCAATGATGTGTCGTTGGACAGATAGGTTATGATGATACTAACATTCACACTGAGTCCGTACACATGGGTGAAAACATATTTTGACAATGTTTATGTGCACTGATGTTCTCTCCATGCTATAGTTTTGGCTGGAAAATTGGCTTTGAAGATGAAAATCCTGGATCGAGCTTACATTGGCCTTGTCATTATCGTGCACGTGTGGCTTTTCTTTGTTGAAGACTTTGCCTAGAAGTTGTGTATTTGTGTTAGTGGTAACGTGGTGGAGGTACTGTTGTGAGACATGCGGCTTTAAATTTGTTTACTATGAATCTTTCTGGATTTTGCAATAAAAATGTTGTGTGTATCTTCTTGAGGGCTTAGTTCCAATTTTTTTTAAAAACATCTGTTTTCTATAAGCAGGACTATCATTAATATTTTGTACAGCATTACTAATATAATCTGGTCCCCCCGCAAAAAATAAATCATCGGGTAAACAACTTGCGGCAGGCCTGAACTGAGTTTGCTTGATGTAACCCCTTCATTGACTGCAATTTTAACTTGGGTGGCTAGTTGTGTGATCCGCCGTTCCCACCATGCGCTTCTCTTGGTTTACCGGGAGGCGGCGGACTAGCCTCTACTCCGGCAGCCTGCAGCAACACAACACGGCCGAGCTGCGAATTCTCCTGGCGAAATAAACACAAGCACATCATTATTTGATTAGTCCCAAATTGGAAAATATAAAAATCACATACCAAAGTTGCATGGCAAATACTAGCACACATGCTACAGACTCAACTTAATCTAAACTTTAGCTACTCATCAAAAGCATATTTGCCATAAAAATTACTATAGTAGTACCTTTCATATATATAACAAGCTTTTAACTAACGAATAATCAGGGCATTGCTAATCCCGTAGTAGGAGTAGGTACTTACAGTTACAGAAGTCTTAACGCCTCCGTCCGCAGCTGCACGATCATCTTTCGCCGGGTCAGGTGTAGGATCGGCCCCATCACAGAGGCAGCCGGCGCTGGCCTGGACGACGAACCGGATCCGCAGCGTGCTAAGCTGCGCCGGCGACGAGGTCTCCTCCACGGCGACCTCTGCCTCTCCGTTTCCTCCTGGCACGATCTTCTCCTCCATTAATTGATCGCCTCAGAGGATTTCCTTCCTTGCGATCGATTGTGGAGACTAATAAATCAATAAATGCTGCGTGCGAGGTTTCTTGATCGCCTCAGAGAATTCTTGAATGCGATCTTACTAACCCCTCCCCTGCATGCATGGCGGGGCAGTTAGGGTTGTGGCGTGGAGAGATTTATTAGCGATGGGTGGTGGTATTCAGTCGTTGATCAGTATGGTCGAGGATGCCCCTGCCGTCGATCGCTTGGTGTCAAACTGTCAACTTAACCTATGTGCCTATATGTGGTCGTCGTATTGATCGGGCCGCGCTAAATATGAACGCACGTAGGAGTATGTAATTAACTGAGAATTGACTGATTTGATTTGGTCAGTTTTGTTTGTTGGCTACCAACAACAGTCGCCTGCGAGCACGTACACACACCACTTGAGCACTACCCACGGCATTGAGCCATTGACTACCTCGAATTCGCTTGCACAAGTCAGCGTTCAGTTCGGTCTAACGCCGCCGCAGTACGCATTCCCACTGTTTTGTGTTTTTAAAATTCTGAAGCTATGCCAGTAACCTGTAGCTGTAGGCCGCAGCAAGATAGAGAACAAAACAAGAAGACGAAGCTAGCTTTACAGAACTGTGCTATTCTGTAGCAGCGATCCGGGGCCGCCGCCCCGACTTCCTCGCCCCGGGAGACCCAGGCCGACGGGAAACGCCGGCCAGCCCGCACCCCCCTCGCCGGCACACGCGTGCCGCCGCCACACCAGTTCCTCGCGCCCGCAGGCCCACCGGCCCGCGCGCACAGCCCACTCGCCGCGCCATCTGAGCACAGGAGCCGTCCTCCTCGAGCAGATGCGCCGCAGACAGTAGCCGTCCGCGCCGCCACCTCCGCGCTTCTCCGCACCGCAGCGCACCGCCCGCAAACCTCCGCGCCGCCATGAACGACGCCGGCCACCGCCGCCAACCTCGCACGACGCCGGCCACCGCCGCCATCCGGCACCACCAGAACCTCGCACAGGAGAGCAGAGCTAGGAGAAAACCGCCGGCCGCCACCTTCCTTGGGGTGCACACGGCTTTGCAGGCCTCCCCTCCGGCGGCGGCGCGACATATGGGGTGGGTGGGGGCCCCGTCGGCGGGGATTTAGGGTTACCCCGAGCCGCCCAGAGGAGGGCGACGCGGGGTCGGGGAGGTGGAGGTTCTTCTAAGACTTATGAAATTTAATGTCGAGTCCTATAGCATCAGCAAAATTGTCAAAACACTTCTTTGATATGGAATGTCCCGCCATAAAAAAAATGTCGATGATCATAATATCGTTCGCGTATTGATAAACCATTGTTGTTCATGTCGGAAACAGGGTGAACCAGGTAGCCAGGCACGGAGGCAGTTTTGAATTCAAAATAACTACCTTTGTTCGAAATATAAATTTTTTGATACACCAGAAATTGTTAGTTGTCCAGTGTCCAGTAGCAGGCTGACAGCTGGCGTAGTTATACAAACATAAATTCGCTGGTACTGTCAGCTTCATGGAGTCGTTGGCAATAGCAACCTACTACACCGCACTGTCGTTGGGCGTATGTGACCTCCTCGCTTTCTGCCGGTCAACTCACATGTGTTGTCGTCGCATAAGCTGATGTTGATCGGGCACGGGTAAGTATGTACGCGCGTCGGGATGTATATAATTAACTGCGAATATACTCATTTTTTTTGGTCAATATAAGTATTTATTGTTTTGTTTGGGTGGCGAGGCTATAAGCATTGAGTGTATTTTTTTTTATAAACACAGTACAACGCAAGCGTTCATATACACGCGTACACACTTACCCGTATAAATGCACGTACGTACGCACATTCTACCCCTATGAGCACCTCCGAGAGACTGAACCAGCGGGTCAGGTCTTGAGATTGACGAAATAATCACGGACGCCTTGCTATCAACGTACTGCTCACGGCATCCATTACCAAGAATTACCTTGCACAAGTCCTCCTCCCGCGTCGCTCCCGTGGGCGACGGGGAGGAACCCTAGCCGCCCCGCTCCAGACACCTCCTCCAAAGCCCGGCGGCGGCGAGGCCTTCTCTCCCGCTCGCGTGGTGACGGTCGCACGGGCGGCGGTAGCCATGGAGGGCGATGTGCTTGACGAAGGGCGCGGCGGCGCGGTCGATTCCTCGACGGCGTGGTGGCTTCGCGAGGTCCAAGCGTGTCCATGGTGGCGGCCGCGGTTGCTCTCGGGTCGCGGCGGCTGCTGGCTACGGGCGGCGCGGGCTCAACCCTCCAACCGACGGCGCGGCTCGGCGGCAGCGGGGACGACGGAGGTCAGCGGGCAGGCTGAGGGTGACGGCGGCCACTGGCGGCGCGGTTCGGATCTGGGCCCGATCTGGCCGGGCGGGCCAGATCTGGGCCCGATCTGGGCTTGGCGGGCTTCGGCCGCTTTGCGTGTTGGTGGCAACTTCTGGCGGCGCTGGTAGTCTGGGAGCTCCTCCGACTGTCGCCCTGCCGAAGGCCAGACGGGGCCAGGCGGGCCTACGCTCGGCTGCCACCACGAACTGGTTTGGCTTGTGACGGCGTGGTGATGCCATGTCCGTCTTGCTCGTCGCCCCCGGTTCGGTCCCCAGCATCTCACGCTCGTCTCGCTGGGCTAGCGGTAGCTGTGGCAGTCGGCTGCTGGTAAGAGTCTGGATCACGGGGTGGCGGCTCGTCGCCGCTGCACCTCGTGGTCAGGTTTGTGGAGTGTTGGTGGCGGATGGTGCGTGGCTGCGGCTGGGACCGTGACCCTCCGGGCGTCCTCCCCCCTCAGCCTCCGCTTCGGTCCGAGTTGGCGTGCTTCTTCCTGGCGGTTGGTGTGCGGCTGCGGCTGGGACCGCGACCCTTCGGGCGTCCTCCCCCCAGCCTCTACATCGGTCCACGGCCGGCGGCATGCTCACGGCGGCGAGTGGTGGTGGCGTGGTGGAAGCTCTACGGCGGTAGCGGCCTGCGGGCTGCAGCATGGCGGCGGGATCTGTACGGGCCAGGCGGCCCTGGAATGATCCAGCTACCTTGTCCGGTCGGCATCCGCCGAAAGGCGGTGGAGGGAGGCCCCTCCAGTGGGCGGCTACGCGCTAGGTTTCCCCCTCTGACCCGTCGTTCCTGCAGTGTGTTTGTCCTCGTGTCATAGGATGGAGTGCGCGGATGCCGGGGCGGCGGCCCTGGGTGGCGGGTCTCATGGGTGGCTCTCCGGCGAGCACCATGGTGACGGTGGTGGCTGCATCGTTTGGTTGTGTGGGCAACAAGGGGTGCAGCGGCGGGTGGCTCGGGCGCGTTTTTGGCGTTGCCTGGATCTGGAATGGTTTTCTTTTCGCTTGCGCCCTACGACCCTCTTTGTGCCACGGGGGAGGAAATGAGCGAAAGCTTCTGATGGCGGCGACGCCCGCGGGCGCCGCTATCCTCTTGGGGACGTCGTCTTGGTGATCCTCCTCGTGTCAGGCTTCCGGGTGAAAACCCAAGTCCTTTGGACTCGGCGGCGGCGACGCTTTGCGCCGTTACCCTCTTGGGGGCGTTGTCGTGGAGCTCAGTGGAGTTAGGGCGTAGCGTGGAGCTGGAGTGCTTGTCCGGCTACGTAGTCGTGATTCGCTGTGGCTTTGTAGCTCGGTTTTCTTAGGATCTTCTTTGTAAGAGGGCTACCTCACTACTTTGTATCGTTCGGTCGGTTTTTGGGCGGTGTGCTGTCTGGCCCAGCAGCTTGTTACTGTGGTGGTTGCTTTATTTATAAAGCGGGGCGAAAACCTGTTTCGAGTAGTCAGCATTCAGTTCAGTCTACGCCCCCAGCCGTGTTCCTCCCGGCCGGCGGAGATGGAAACCGCTCAAATCCCAACTGTTATGTGTTTCTCAATTTTGGATTGAAACTATGATATGGGTAGCTATATCCGCAGCAAGATAGAACGATTAAACCAGACGTGGCAGTAATCACCGAGAAAGGCACCCCCTCCGCCTCGATGTAGCACCTGCTCCCGCATCGCAACAGGAGAATGGAATCGAACGGCGTGTGAGCTCAAGCCAACGCGATGCAGACAAACCGCTAGGCGATCGAGATTCAAATATGCATACGGCAATAGATCACCAGTGCGCACATTGAAGATCACACCAACTCCGGCTGGCTGCCATCAAGAAAATTCTTCTAACCTCCGCAGCCAGCCATCATCCATTACTGACCAGTGTGCAGCGTTTGCCTTAAATTTGCAATTGTGTTTGTGCAGGTACTGCATTTGGACGTACGTACGGTCCGAATATGATGTACTTATCTCAGTATCTGTACTCTGCACAGGTTCAGTTGAAGATCACAGACGGTGTACTGCTCACGTATAATACAGGGCGTTGCATGGAAGTTTAATGTCTACAAAACTATATATCACGGTAGTAATTTTTCTTTTAGAGAAGCTAATGGATTTTCAATGTGTCCATAATATGCATGTAGTCCAAAGAAAAATGCACGGGATCTTTCTTGAGTCTTTGTTTTACAGTTAAGTCTAAACATATAGAGTGGAAATTCATGTTAACACATGCCACAGCTGGCCCGGAACAGTATATCTCTATGTCTTTCTCGATGGGATTCATTCCTTCACTTGTTTATCAACCTTTTTTTTTTGCGTATTCACTGGTTTACCAACTGCTTCACCTGACACCGGCCCTAAATGTTTGTCGCATCTACACGTCGCAATAACTACCAGATGAGTTAGGTAGACTCACCGTCAAGTACATATAAATGTATAGGACATTGAGTTTCAAAAAAAATAAAAAAATAAAGGACATTTATCACCGTCGTCATAGTCAAGTGAATTAGCGCTTAATTCTAATCTTAAGATAGATGCTACAGTGAATCACGAACGCATGCACGAATCGAATACAAATAAGAGAAGCACATGTATGCATGCATGGACTCTCATCAATTAAGCTAGGTTTTACCAGTCAAATCACTGTATTGCTTCAGATTACATACATTACACAACACATATATGCCCTCTCACTCACAAATATAATTAGCCTGGAGGACGCATCACCAAAAAATCCTTTTTGGGAAGAAACCACCGGAGCAATTTACATGGGGCTTATTCGGCCTTCTTGTCCTCTCCGCGAGAAGAAGAAGAAGAGGTGGAAGAATAAGGTGGAGCAGCGTGGACGACTCCACCATTGCCCCCGGAGCCTTCTTTCGGGCCACCTGGCTTCGCCGGACCTCCTTTCTTCGGCTTCTTCGGAGCGCTGCGGCGTGGCGCCCTGGGACTGGGAGCTGCCCGCTGTCTTCCCGCCATCGCCAACACCGCCTTCTCCCCCTGCTGCACCGTGCCTCCTCCTTCTTCGGCTTGGGTACCAGGTACTGGCTGAGGTTGCTGCCGGCATCTGGAAGAAGAAGCAGAAGAAGAATGACGGTGTAGCTGCAGGAGGCCGCTGGAGAAGATGATGCGGTGACGACCCTGTGGCCGGGGTGACAGGAGGAACGGCAGCCCGCGTGAGATGAAGGGCAAGAATGAGGCCATGGCTATGGCTGCCTAGCTAGCTAGCTTGGGGGTCCTTTTAGTGATAGATTCTCAGGAGTCAGGAGGAACTGGTGATGGGTTGCATTAAGTGTTTGGGTTCGTGACCACGGAAGAGCGAGAAGGAGCAGCTAGCTCTACTTGTACTTGTAGTCGATGAGGCAGCAGGATAGCTGGCTGGAACTTGGAACCAATGAAGGTTATTAACTTGATGGGGGTATACACAGTACATGAAGTATCGAAGGGGCCGGCGACTGACTGGTTGGTTGGTTATTCTCTCCTCCCTTCGTTTTTGGCGGCACAATTTTTGGAGGTCTAATTTTTTTTGAAAGAAAAGCGGTTGGGGAAGCCCCCACAGCGAGTTTTTGTTTCAAATTATAAGAACCCAAATTTGTATCCGGAAGATTTGAACCTGTATGGCTGGGTTGTACATCCGCTTCACCAGCCCAGTGAGCTGAGGTCACATGGATTATACACAACAATAATTATATTGAATTTATATTTAAATAAATTTTCTAATGATGAATTATAGTATAACAAATGACATAAATATTACTATCGTGTTCAAATTAGTGGTTAAAATAAAACACGAAAAATAAGAATGCTATCTGCATTGGGCAAGAGGCAGTACTATTCTCTCTTGTTGATCAAGACATGCACGTAAAAAGGTTAAGGCATGTTTCTACATTTATTTATTTTTAAAATAGTTTTCAAAGAAAAATATGTTTAGAGCGTGAAAATCGATACTGACCTAAAATTGAAAGTTCCGAACAAAATTAACTGGTTTAAAAAATTTGAGTTCTCACGCTTTTTCATGGCGCTCGTTCTAAGGGGGTCATGCATCGTCATATCATGTTATATAGACCCTAGAGCCATTCAAACCATGGTGCTCTACACCATAGCGCTATTTAAACCATGGCGCTCTACCCATGGTGTGCTATGTAATGTGATCTGCCATACTGTGCTGAAAAAATGGTCAGATCTAAAAAAACGGGTTCATTTTGTGCTGAACTTTCGACTTTTAGTCTCCTTTTTTTATTTTCCCGCATAGCTCTCGCTATTGACCGCACCATATGAGAACAAGTGTGTCACACATATAGTCATATAGATGAGCAAATATAGATATGCATACATACGGCTACCAAAGCCAGTATTCTGCGTGGTGTCCTACCGACTTCATCAATATATGTGGGCTTCTATGAAGAAAGAAAGATAACCCAACACAAGGTTTCATCGATATAAAAATGTTGTCCATTGTCTCAAATAGGAGAGCTGGATCAACAAAATTGCCCCCCCCCCCCCCCCCTAGGAAACTATAAATAGGCCCCACGAAGTTTGACATATGTACTTAGTGTAACTGTTAGAGAAAATTCTATCTTTAGCGAATAAGCCATTCTATATGACACAAACACTAGCTACCACATTGGCTAGCAACATTTTTCTTCTGTATGAAGCATACATGTGGTCCTTCGTTCGATTCTACTCAAAGCTAATTGTTTTTCTAAATAAAAATTCGTTAGCGGGTTCGACCTATTGCCTTTGTCGAGGATAGATAGAGGACTCTTTCCATGGAAGCTGTATCAATGGGCCATCAATGATGGGCTTAATTAATAAGGCCGCCTTCTCCAAATCTTGAGGGCCCCAAGCCCTGCGTAGGCCACACACTTCACAGTCCAGTTCGCCCTGTTGAAGATCTTGCCGCAACCAGGAGAAATTCAATCATGAAAATAGTTTACAAGTTGAAAGTTAGGGTTGAAAAGGTTCCTGCGTTAAACCTCTATTAAGAGAAAATAGATGCATCTCTATGTACAAAAAGAGTCCCTTCCCACTCCTCATGATGGCTCTTCTTCCCACTAGCTCCCTGCTCGAGAGGCGTTGTCTAGTGTTGACCCATCTGAAAATGGTTAAGTTATGTATGAGATTTTCACAATTCAGGGTGTGTTTCAGTATGACAAATGTTGTTGAAAGCAACAACCACATCATGCAACGCATCAGACATGTTACACTGCATTTTATCTTGCATTAAAGCCTTGAACACAAAAGTCAAAGCCAGTATAACGTTTCACAAAACCAAAACATTCACCACTTATTTCTTGACCCTCCAAATCAATATATTCTTCTGTTCATTGAGTTGTCAAAAAAAAAAACTTCTATATCCTCCACACCGATCAATGTGTTTTCGGAAAAGCCCATTCAACCACATTGCAAACTTTTCCGTGGCTAGCTCACTGACAAAGCAATCTTCCATTGGCGATGTTATCGTCCCAACTGGTTTCTCCCCGGCGAATCGGCGATGGTGGTATCCATCAGTCCTAGGTTGAAGCCAGTGGATTTGGACCAAGTTGCACACTAAATTCAATGCCTTCTTGTCCTTTTTGCCAGTAGTTTACAAAATTTACTCGAGTGAAAACACAAGGAACAGAAAGTTCAATCGATCTGTGGGGGCGAACACGCCTGTTATTTTTCATAAGCCTCCCGTATGAGCCGGTTTTCATAACAAAGGGCAACAGCTTGCTGTTTTTTCCTATGAACCTAAAGCACGTGCGCACACATACGTACAGTGGACATGCATCACATACATCTCGAACTGTACGTACACAGAACAGAAAATGCACCTGCAGCTGTTCAAGAAGAGGCAGCATGTATGATCCCATCCGCAAAACGAATGCATTTGATGCCTTGATTCTGTTCAAGAAGAGGCAGCATGGATGATCCCGCCGCTGCCGCCGGGGCCCTCGGCCGGCGCGCCGGGCCCCTTGGGCGCCTTGGGCGGATGGGCTTTCCCGCTGGCGCCACCCTGCCTCGGTCTCGAAGGCGCCGCCACCCGCAAGAGCTCGCGCGGGAGGGGAGATGCGGCGTGGATGATCCCGCCATGACCGCCGGGGCCTTCCGCTGGCGGACCTGGTGGCCGCGGCTTGGCGGCGGCGAGGGGACGGATCCGCATGAGATGGGTCGGGAGTGACGACACGTACCGCACTAGCTGGAGAAGGAACGAAGGAGACGACGACGCCATTGATTCCACACCTTGTGGTGGCGGTCGAGCGAGCTCAAGCTAGCTAGCTTTCGTTTCGTACGTGGAACGGCAGACGCGTAGTCTGTTGTTTCGTTCTCCGCCCCTTTATGGGTCGCTAGCTCTGTGGCTTGTTCGTCCATGGATGCCGCTAGCGAGCTCTATTTATGGGGACCGTCGACGTCGTCCCAGGATAGCCGCTGAACCGGTCCCGGCAAAGAAAACTGCGCGCGTCCGCGTGGAATACTTGGATCACTTCACTCGCCAGAGCTCCGATCGACCGAGACTTTGAATGAATCCAACGTACCATTCAACGGCGTGCATATATAAATAGATGGATGCGTCTCACTCTCATGTGTGTGAACTGTGAACGCAGCTCCAGTGGCAATTAGTAAATAATACTAGCGGTTTAAAATTAGCTCTAGTGGCAATTACTCCCTCCGTATCAAAATGTAAGATGTTGTGGCCACTTTTGATCATTATGCATCTAGACATGTTTTAGTGCAAGGTTTAAATGAACCATGTATTTAAACGTGTCTAGATACGGCCACAACATCTTATATTTTGATACGGAGGGAGTAGTAAACAGCTGCTAGCGTGGGTGCATGAGTATTACGTGTGTCACGGACTAACCCATCAACAGTAAACAAAGAGATGGAAAAGAATGATCAAGCATGTTGATGATATTTAACTCCAACAACCACGAGGCTGCATGATTGAGACTTATTCTTCTTCTACAGGGACTGTACTCCAGTCCTCCATCAAAACCTTAAGTCCAAAAAAAAAATCGTCAAAACCTTACAGATTTGTTATACGATGCATGTATATGCTCGAAATAAGGTGGTAAGTTGAGTCAATTGCTTGTTGCACTGCTCAAAGTTTTATTGCTGGACTCAGATTTAGTTTAAATAAATATATAGTGGTGAAATACTTTTAAAGTTTTTGCCCACTCTCGGTTGCTGAGAATTTTTCATTCGGTTCGGATCATTGCAAAAAATAGATGGGAGACAATATTAGTTAACCGCGTTCGCTATTAACATCTACATCCCCGTGGAAAATGCTTAATGAGCGCCCATCCACATGTACCATCGACAATAATCCCGTCGAGGTCATCGTTCACATCATGAGCACAACGCCATGACAGTTGGGACACCTCTGTCAGGGCGAGAGATCGTCCTCTTCTGTAATCTCATATTTAACCTATCAGCATAGCACTAGTTTAATTTAGCTACCCACAGTTTTTCATACATTAGACTCATAATGTAATTGTTCGATTCCAGCACTAAGCCAACCGCATGAGGCGTGATCCCAAATCCAACTATAGCACATACACATATATTCGACACAAGTTCAACACAACGTCCTATTGCTAGTAATCTATTGTGAAACCTTAGGAACGAATTATACATCCAGCAGGAAGAATTTCGATGATGTGGATTAACGTATTGCAACAAAACTATTCCATATGTTGCTTTTAGCGAATGATGATGATGATATTATTATAAAGAAGATGGATAGTTTTGTTGAGGACAACATTTTAGCCGCCAACTCTGGACTTTAGTACAAAGTTGTTTGAAGTTTTTCACAAATGAAAAGGTACGGTGCACATTTGAAACCTATGAATTTTTGGTGGAAATTCTTTAAATTTATTAGCCCGGAGTTTAAAGGACACTTGAGTGATTTAGTTCAAACTACTGTCTAAATTTTAGCTAGAGTTTCAACAGACGGCTAGCATGATGGAAAATAACAATGGCCAGGGAAGAAAGTGAATTAGCATCCCCCCTCCCTTGGATTGTACATTCGTACCTCCAAGGCTCCAAAGCCCTTACAGCTTGCAGTAAATTTACACAAGGGGAAGGATAATCTTCTCTTCTTACCATATAATACGGCCTAGCGACTGGTACGTCGTACGTTGTGCTTTTTTCCAATTCGCCCCTCCAGTTTATTACAAATTAACCCGTAGTCCATAGACAATTTCGAATCGTTATTTCCGCTGGAACCACATCCTTCTCCCCCGCAACCCTACTCCTCAAGCACGGGAACTCCGCCGCCGCCCCGCGTATCCGACCGCCGCCGCCTGCCACACCTCTCTTTCCCGAGGAACCAGAGAGCTCCGCATCCCGGTCCTCTTCCCTCTCTTTCCCGAGGTTCGGGCGACCATGGAGAGAGACGGCCCCGATCCAGCCCAGCCTCCTTCCGCCTCTTCGTCCACGGAAAGAAACACCTCCACGACTGCTCAAGACCCCCGGCGAGGTGAGGCCTGTTTTGTTGCTCTCTCTCTCTCAGGACGTGGTGCAGGCGGCCTTGGCTAGAGCCGGTCCTGATTCAACAGGAAGCATCTGGTTGATCAAGATCCATGAGGCAAGGAAGGCCAGCAGGTCTGCCCTGCAAAGGGTCAGCTAGCCAGCCGCTGCTGTCCCCTGCACAGTTAGCAGTCGAGTTCAGGTTCAAGTGTTATTCTGGAACTACAGCGTCTGTCCTGTAAATTTAGCGCTGGAATTGAGCCTTGATTCTTTGGGAAAATATGGATAGGATTTGATTCAATTGGTATACATTTTGGTACATCGTAAGATCGATGCAAAGAGAAGTTTATAAAGCCTGGTTGGATGGAGGTACTGCTGTTTTGTAATCTGAAGTATAGTACCACTACTGACTGAGATGGCTGCAGGTTGTGTGGTTTTTCCCCTTCAGTTTAGTGTGTATCGATCTTGCAAAGGAGGTAAATTTGTGATGGTTGTGTCTTTATAATAGGATAGGGCTGAGAACTGTATATTGCAATGGCCTTTTGGTATCAATTAAAGTACATTTTTCTGAACTCTTCTGTTTGCTCTTTCCTGAGCAAGGCTCAGTAGCAGAGCACACTGAAGGAATTAATTAGTCTCAGGGCTATCAAACTTACATGGCTGATTCCAACTTTCAAGGGAGTGATGTTTGTAATAAAATGTAGCTGGATTCTGCTACGATCCCTTCTTGACTCATAAAGCAATCAAATTTCGCTGGTGCAGAAATGTAGGGTGACGGCAAGAATGCGCCGGCTACGCGGCGAATCTGGTTCTGCATAGCTCACGCTGTAGCCAACAACACATACACACTGTGATGTCGTCGTCGTGGCAGTGAGCAAGTCCAGTGCCAAGCTACAGAGCAGGTTAACTGGGAGACGAGAAAGGTATCAGCAGCCGGACCTGCATGCATGACAATGCTGTGAGCTGACACCTATGGTTCTTCATTAATCATTGTTTTCTTTATAGATGACCTCACTGCTATAGAGCTGATCCCATATGATATTTTTTTTTATCTCCGTAACTATCTAGGTGTTCACCACGACGAAGTTTTCGTGAGAACAACGCAATGCAAAACGACGAGCAAGTGGCGGAGCTTCAAATTCAGGATCAAAGAGTGTTGAACAATATAATCTACACCACGCAGTATTTGCGCAACAGTGTTTTTCATATTTCAGTGTCCTATTTGAGATTGATTAGAAAAGAAACGAGGAAGGGAGGAGAGGTAGAATGCGTGATTTTTTCTCCCGTAGCATCGCACGGGCAGTTTGCTAGTATACATAGTACGGTATTAATTGAAACGGACTCATCTCTCCCAGGGAAATTCAACATACTTTTACGGAAAGTGTTTTTATTCTCCCGAGACCCAGTTTAAGAATATCAAAAAATTATTTACGAGTTGCAAAAACAATTAAACAAATGTTATTGATGGATCCATCCTTAGCGTGGTTGACGAACTCTACATAGAGCAAGCACAATGTTGCCATCCAATACTGATAACCGTAGTTAAATTTGCTTGTATTATGCATTGTAGGCATCGCCAAAGCACTGACGCATATCAATATAAACATTTCCAACTATTCAATCTTCCCTTCCCACCTCAAGCAGCTGCACCAGAAGTATCAATTCTTTACTCCGAAATGAATTTGACAGCTGATCTTGTAGGTGGGTCGACGGGTAGGATGAGGAGACCCCCTTTCCCCTCCGCGTCGCTCCCGCGAGCGACCGGAGTGAGCCCTAACCCTAGCCGCCAGAAGCGTCGAGCGGTGGCGGCGCGCTGGCTGGCGCTAGCGGCGGAGGTCACGGGCGTCGCGTACCTGGCGTGGAAGGCCCCGTGGGCTGCGGGGGGAGGCGCCGGTGCTCGCCCCTGGCGGCGGTTGGAGGTGGTTTTTGCGTCCTGTTCCGCACTAGAGCGGCGTGCGAGGATCTTGCTCGTGCTCGCGACGGCGAGGTAGTGCAGGAGGTGGCTGAGCAGCGCAGCGCCCGGCGTAGGAAGATGTCCTCGCGGCTGGGTCACTGGCGCCTGCGGCGGGACGGAGCTGGGCTAGGCGGGCCCAGACCTGCCGGCGGCAGCGCGTTGCCGGAGTCTCGATCTGGTGCGCCGCCGCAGCCGCGGATGTGGGGCGTGGTTCGGGGTCGAAGGACTGGTGCACCGCATGGCGCGCGGAGGGGAGCGGGCTCCGTGAAGGCGGCGGCGTGGCTCGGCCTGCGCTAGTCTGGCTCGGCGGCGTGAGTCCCACGAGCTTGGTGGGAGCAGGTGTGACGGTGAGACCGTGGTGGAGCGTACTGGCCGGTGGGCGGCAAGCTGGATGGAGCACTACGATTTATGCGAGGTGATGGCTTTGGGGGTCGGAAGAAATCCCTGTCGATTTGTCCGGCACCGACGCGGTGACGCCTGCGGGTGCCTCCGTCCCTTCCTGAAGGGCGTCGGGTGCACCTCCTCCCCACTCCTTTCCACGGACCGGGGGATACCCTAGGACCTGTCTGGGCAGCAGCGGCGTCGTCTTCATCTTCCTTGTTGAAGGTGATGCTTGGTATGCGCGTCCCCGCCACGTACCAGGGGAAACCCTAGGAGTTGTCCGGGCAACAGCGGTGTCGTCGTCTACCTTGTTGAAGGTGTTGCTGGGTATGCGGCGCTTCGGTGTGTTAGGAGTGTGGTGGACATTCTCCGACGGGCGCAACGGTTATGGGTTGTCTTCGTTCTTGTTGATCCAC
Organism: Poa annua; assembly: GCA_026929855.1. Lineage (NCBI taxonomy): Eukaryota > Viridiplantae > Streptophyta > Magnoliopsida > Poales > Poaceae > Poa > Poa annua. The sequence continues at coordinate 82,233,348 of CM049437.1, read as the reverse complement.
CATTGTTGGCTTTTTTTTTACTGTCTTTTCTTTTGGGCTTGGTTGTGTCGTTGGCATCTTGTTGTTCCGTGTGGTTGCTATATTTATATAGCGGGACGAAAACCTGTTTCGAGAAGGTGGGTCGACGCCACTTTTTTTAGCTTCGACAACATTTTCACAACATAAAAAATCGTAGCAAAAAAGCCAAATACTCATTTGACAACGATATTTAACGACAAGCCCTTATAAAGTGCCGTCGAACGACACACGACACGACACGACACGCGGAAATAGACCGGTCGAGCAGGTGACCAGGGCTAGCTGCAGAACTGGTCGGCGCTACGTAAACCAAGCATATGTGCGGAAGACTACTCTCCGGTTAGTTACCAGAGAACGGCCAGGAGATCGTCCATGGATTTTGAACATCCATCCGAGCAAACCAACAAATCAACGGCGCAAGATGCACTGACGCGTACGTGCGCTACGTTCAAGTGGACAAAGTGCCCATATATGTCAATGTTGACTCCATGACCTTAATTGCAACTGGTGCATTTGTTTTACTATTGTACTATACGCTTATGGTGTCAAAAGTCTTTGGCAGCAAGCTAACTTTTATCGAACTCTGCCCAGTTAACTAATCTTCTTACATTCAGCCAGAAGAAAAACTGTGAGAAATGTCAATCGATGCAAAGTTACATATTTAATTCGTTAAAACTTATTTATAAGGTGCCATCCGTGTAATTACAACGTGCTAGTCGCATCAAATTTGGTGGTCTTTTATTTTCATCCCTGAATGCATCACTAGTGGAAAACGGCTCTTTAGTACCGGTCGGGGAGGAGCATCAGTACCGGTTTCGCAACCGGTACTGCGCAATCGGGACTGATGCCCCCCCAGCATCAGTACCGGTTTCTTATCGTCCGGTACTAAAAGGGCCCCCACGTGGGCGTGGGGCTCGGGCTCGTGCGGAGAACTTTTAGTACCGGTCGGTAACACCGGCCGGTACTAAAGGGTTTAGGTTTTAATGGTTTTGCAATTTATTTTTCGTTTCCTTTTTTTTTTCTGTTATCTGTTTTCTTTTCTTCACTGCAATTTTATTTTATGTTTTCTTTTTCATCTACTGTTATACATTCATACGGTATTATATATATACACGGTACACGTTGATGCATACGTAATATACTTTCGTATATGTATTCTACGCTACTACATACGGTAAACGTTGATATATATAATATAATTTAGATATAGGACATATTCATACTACGTTATTACATACATATATACATATATACAATCCGGTGTATAGAGATCGCAATAATGTCATACATCCTCCTCTTTCATATGGCATAGCTATATTTAGGATTATGGTATTCTCCCTTTGGATGCATGACCTCCTCAAGGATAAATCCCGCTATCTCCTCTTGAATTGCTTCTACGCGCTGATGTGGTAGGATGGCGTTCCGCTTGTCGTTAAGCTTTAAACGAGATCAATATGAATATATTAGTTGTGTGTGTATATATATATATCAAATCATAATAAGATTGAAATATAGTACAAGACAGTCACACTCACATCCATTCTTTTTTCACGCGACGCCTGCTCAACGCTCAAGGTCCTCATGAACTCGCAGACGTAGAATCCACATAATTCATTTCCCGGAGGCTGCTTCATGGTCTTTACGAGAATATAACTTAATTAAATAATAATTCAAAATGATGATGAATTAAAGAGACTATGTTTAATAGTAGCACACTTACATCAATATGTTTAATAGTCAGCTCTGGTTTCCATTCACCCCTCTCTCTCTTGATAAATATTTTCCAAACCCTACTCAGAAAAGCAAATGAATAAATGTGTTATGATTACTTGATATCATGAAATGGGGTTAATGGTTGAAATTACCTCTGAAGCATGTCAATCAAGTCCTAGTAGTATGATTGTGGTTTGCGTAATGAGTCAAATACTTCAACTAATCCCTTGTCAATGATAATGTCCAGTAGAATCCAATGGAAGCTGCACACGTTTATATAGTGAGGCATGAATATAACTCATCAATTAAACTTAACATCTAGTCATTAGCAATATAGAAATGTGTTGAAGACAGTCACACTCACTTGAAGTTGTAAGGAAGAAGTATATCTGCCGCATGTGTTTGGCTCAATAGCGACCTCAACAATGCCTACTCGCAGTCCCCGGGCTTCCGCTCTAAGTTTTTGCAGTTAACGATAGATGAGTCAATGAACCCAACTTCCCAGAGTCTTTTCCTTTTGCACTCGATAAGCATCCACCTGCATATATAATAGCATACGAAAGAATATAGTGCAGATAATTACAGGCTCAATTAGTGAGGATAATTACATGCTCAGCTAGACATTTAGAAAAAACACTTACAGAACATAGCAACTCATGATAGTTGCGTCGAGAGCACGCCGGTTGTATAACTGCCATAATTCATCAAATTCGATACATATCTCGTGGTTGACGAAGAATTGGTCTTCTCGGTATGTCACGTAAAACACGAGTTGCTTGTCCTTTGCAACCTTCATGTACCAGTCATGCAATCTCCGCATTTGAAAAGCTAGACGCACCATCTCATCAGTAGGGAGAAGATCTTTCCCGTAGACAAACTTCCGTGCTATCTCAGTCGACTTGGGGAAAAGTGCGTCAAGCTCAGCATCGTCCATGTAGTCTGAAGCAGGAACATTTGTCTGAACCTTCAGCGGGGCGACCGACTGTACTTTCTGTTCTCCGAGCTGGGGAACCTGTTTCCCCTTCTTCTTCTTCTGTGCAGCGACCCTTTTCTTTTTATTCTCCTCTTGCGTGTCAAAACTCTTCGAGATAGAGCGTTCATAGTTATCAGGCAAAGTTCTACGGTCAGGATCACAGACGATGTCTAAAAAGTGTTTAACACCCTTAGGGTTTAGTACCTGTTTTGGCTCGGCCACTTTCTTCGCAAAGTGTGCGGCATTGTGAGCTTTGACCAAGGGAGCATTCTCCTCAACGGTCCGGTGGTAAGTTAACACCGGAAGATCCTTCAACGACGGCCCGTACTTGTAGGTGTCCTTTGGAGCACCACTCGACGCACCGGCAAGCATCTTCTGCCTCATTGAGAAGGTCCTATTGCCGGTGGGCGGACTCTTTGCAAGCTCCGGGGTGGACTCCCGCTGGAGTGGACTCTTTGCAAGGTCCGGGGTGGACTCCCGCTGGAGTGGACTCTTTGCACGCTCCGGGGTGGACTCCCGCTGGGTTGGACTCGCGCACCGGGGAGATGGAGTCGCGCTGGGTTCCCTCTCGGTGTCCATATTTTCAATGCGGGGTGGACTTGGAGGTTGATTGCTACTCGGAGGGGTTGGTGGCCTACGCGTCGATTCTCCAGGAAACACGATGTGTTCCTTTCTCCATAGAATGATTCCGCGCAACACTTCTCCCAGTGTCGTCTCCCCTTCAGCTCCAGGAAAGTCAAGCTCTAGGTCCTCGAATCCGTTCATAATTTCGTCCACCCCGACTCGCGCGTAGCCAGCTGGAATCTGACCGCCATGAAGGGTTCCTCCGGGTATATTCTCTAAAGCAAAGCCGACCGCCACCTTTATGGATAGGTTCCTCATCTTGATGTGCAGCTCACAGTTTGTTCGCCCCTGAATCTGATCCACGGGGTATGTTGCGTCATCAGGCTGGACATTTTGTGTGGAAGCCACGCTGCTTTTCCGCTGAGATGCCATATCAAGTTGGTCCTCCTGCGGCTCAGATGCCTTTTTCTGCCTCATTTCATGTCGCAGGTCTATTATCATGTCTTCCAACCGCTGATATTTCTCTGCCTCCTGTTTCTTCTTCCTGTCGCGACTCCTGTAGGTGTCCCTATGCTCGGGGAACCCAACCTTCCAAGGGACGACGCCCACGCCTCGTACTCGCCCAGTGTGTTCAGGATTCCCGAGGGCGAGTGACAGCTCGTCCTTCTCTCTATTGGGCGCGAACCTTCCCTCCCGAGCGGCAACTACTGCATCATCAAGTTCTTTGGCTTTATTCCGAATTTTTTCTCTTTCGGGCTCTCCCTCGGGGCCTGGTTTAACCTTTTCCTTCAACACAAGAAGGCCTGTCTTTGGGTCGGGCTCCAGCCCGACGCTGAACGCCCAATGTCTCGCCCTTGCGGGATAGCTTGATGTACATGGAGTGACCCCGGCAGCAATTAACTTGGCGTCCCTTTCTTCCCACTTAGGAATGGCGGTCTTATAGCCACCTGGCCACAAACGTTGGAAATATTGCTTTTTGTCGGCATTCAACTTATTTTTCGCCGACTTTTCCAGAGCTTCTTCTGATTCCTTGTAGTCCTTGAATTCTTGCCACTGATCTCTTATCCTCCTGTACTGTACGTCTTGAAAATTAGGGGTTTTCTTTGTCTTGATGAATTGCTGGTATAACCTTTTCTTATAGTTCATGAATTGTTCGGCCATTTTCTTTAGAGTCCACTGGAAGACTTTCTTTTTCTCGGCATCTCCGAGGCCTGTCGGTAGGGCGAAATTGTGGAAAACGGACTTCAGAAATTCCCTCTTGCAAATATCTGACACAAAACTCTCTCCTCCACCCTTCGGCTTGTGCCATTCTCGGATGGTGATCGGAATGTTGTCCCGAACAATAACTCCGCACTGACTCACAAATTTACGTGCGTGCTCTTTCGGAGCAATCGGTTCGCCAATTTCAGAGATTTCTTCGATATCAAATCTTTCTTCTTTTAACTTTTTGGCCGGGCCTCGTTTTCTTTTAACAGACTTGCTCGATCCCGATCCGGAGGGCTAAAAGAAGAAATATTATGTTAAAACATGTATATGTACACATATCAAATCATTAATTTATCACCAGAAGCTATGTATACCTCGTCGGTATTCTGCGCTACATTCTCATCGGCATTATTGTTCGAGGCGGATGGAGGAGCTTCTAAGTTATAAATCTCCTCGTCCTCCATTTCACCACCGGACATGTTAAGATATTGCGATCCATCATCTTCACCATCTCTGATGATGTCGAACAATTGATCTTCCCCTGCTCTGCCGTCCATAGCTTAACTAATACAAAAAAAAAGATAGAACAATTTAGTGCCAAATCGGGCGGCGGCATTAATGTAAAGAAATAACATGTGCGCACGGTAGAGGCTCACCGCGGGGGAGGGCACGAGGGGATGCTCGGGAACGACGGTGAGGCGCGGGATCAACGAGACTCGGGAAGGTCACAGACAGGACGACGGTGAGGCGAGGGATAGACGGCGAGATTCCTACATGATGTCAAGTTATAACGGTGAGGCGAGGGATCGACGAAATCAAGTACTTTGCATTGGGGAAATTGTGGTTGCATTCCTCGCGCGTTGCCGCGGAAAATTGTGGTTGCATTTTCACAATACTATTTCACAAATTCTAACACTTACATTGTAGCATTTTAATCTTTGCATCAAATAAAATTACATAGTAGCATCCATAAAATTACCCTAAATCTAACACAGTAGCAAAAACAGCAGGAAAATATGGCGCTGACGTCAGCATGACGTCAGCAGTGTGGCAGCGCCTCCACCTCGGCCTCCCTTCCGCGCAGCGCAGTGTGGCGGCGGCAGCAAGTAGCAGGTGGCGGCGGCGCGTCCGTACGAGGCGGCGGCGATTTCTACCGGCGGTCTCGATCCCGTCCGCGCAGCGCCTCCACCTCGGCCTCCCTTCCGCGTAGCGCCTCCACCTTGGCCTCCCCTCTGCGCAGCGCCTCCACCTCGGCATCCCCTCCGCGCAATGCCTCCCCTCGGCGGTGATTTCTACTGGTGCCGACGGCGGCGGATTAATCTAACCTAGGGTTTTCGGCCGGCGGCGAGAGAGAGGGAGTGAGGAGAGCTCACCGTGGGGGAGCGCTGGAGTCGGGGAGCGGCCGGAGTCGAGGACGACGTCGGGAAGCACCTCCACCTCGGGCAGCACCTCGTCTCCGTCGGGCAGCAGTTCTTTGCGTCGATGGCGTCGTCTCCGTCGGGGCAGCAGTTCTCTGCGTCTGAGTATGGAGGAAGAGGAACTGCCCGATCGGGCATTTAATGCAACCACCTTTAGTACCGGTCGATTCCACGGACCGGTACTAAAGGTCCTCTAGTACCGGCTGGTAGCACGGCCCGGTACTAAAGGTCTGTCGTTTGGGCGCCCAGAAAACTGGCGCGAAACGAATACCTTTAGTACCGGCTGGTAGAACGGCCCGGTACTAAAGATATTTTTCATTTTATTTCTCTTTTCTCTTTTCTCCTTTCTGTTTTTTTATATCTACTGATGTAATTGTTTAATTAGTTTGTAATAATTACTAAAAATCATGTCTATATTGAAGAACATGTTTTCAATAAATTACAAAAATTAGATATTAAAAAATGTAACATTTAAAATAAAGGGAATTGATAATCCCCATTTTAAATCATGACTTTTTTTGTGAACAAAGTACCAAAAATATGATGCAAAATGGCACCCATTTAATTTTCATGGAAACTAGTCCACATATGATGGATAATCCCCAAGTAGTAGTTTTTTCTTTGATTTCTACCTAATTTTCCCTAGTTAATTGAGTTTATGTCGATTTTTCGAAAGTAATTCAACTTTGAACTACACAACTAGTGGTTATATCACAGAAACATTGATAGTTCTAGAAACTTGATTTCTGACAAAATTTGCAAAAAAAAGTCTTAACAAAAAAGGTGTATCATGTATGAACATCTAGAAGTTTCAAGACAAATGACCAAGTTATGCTCATTTCAACAACATAGTTTGTGATAAAGACCTCATATTTCATAAATATCATTCCTGGATTACACATCACCAACATTCCCATCTGTTGTATTAATCCTCCTTTTCTTCGATTGCTTAACTTTGCGCCGGAACCATGGAGAATCTTCATTACTTAACGTGATGCTTGGGTCAGTGTTGACTTTGAAGGGCGGAATTTCATCAAACTTATCATAATCTTCTGACATGTCTGTCTTGTCCTCCACTCCCACGATGTTTCTTTTCCCTGAAAGAACTATGTGGCGTTTTGCCTCGTCTGATGTATTCGCTTCCATATTTTTTCTTTTCTTCGGTTTGGTAGACATGTCTTTCACGTAGAAAACTTGAGCTACATCATTTGCTAGGACGAACGGTTCGTCTTTGTAATCAAGATTGTTCAGATCCACCGTTGTCATTCCGTACATCGGGTCTACCTTTACCCCGCCTGCATTCAGCTTGACCCATTTGCACCGAAACAAAGGGACCTTAAAAGAAGGTCCATACTCAAGTTCCCATATCTCCTCTACGTAACCATAATATGTGTCCTTTTGCCCATTGCTGTTTGTTGCGTCAAAGCGGACACCACTGTTTTGGTTGGTGCTCTTTTTATCTTGAGCGATCGTGTAAAATGTATTCCCATTTATCTCGTACCCTTCGAAAGTGACTATAGTCGAAGATGGTGTCCTGACCAACAAGTACAGCTCAACATCAACTTCGGTGTTACTCATGAGATGTGTTTGCAACCAACCGCTGAATTTCGCCGTGTGTTGATCTTTAATCCAGAACTCATCCTCCACCGGGTTCTCAGATCGTAAAATATTCATGTGTTCCTCGATATACGGAGCTGCCAATGAGGAATTTTGTAGAACTGTGTAGTGCACTTGACTGAAAGAAGGTCCGTCCCTACATACAAATACTTTTTTCCCTAGAGTGCCTTTTCCACTCAGTCTCCCCTCATGTCGCGACTGTGGAACACCAATCGGATTAATGTCAGGAATAAAGTCAACACAGAACTCAATGACCTCCTCGGTTCCATAGCCCTTGGAGATGCTTCCTTCTGGCCTAGCACGGTTATGAACATATTTCTTTAAGACTCCCATGAACCTCTCAAATGGGAACATATTGTGTAGAAATACGGGACCGAGAATTTGAATCTCTTCGACTAGGTGAACCAAGACATGCGTCATAACATCGAAAAAGGATGGGGGGAACACCAACTCAAAGCTGACAAGACACTGGACCACATCATTCTGTAGTCTTGGTAGGATCATTGGATCGATTACCTTCTGAGATATTGCATTGAGAAATGCACAAAGCTTCACAATGGGTACTCGAACATTTTCCGGTAGAAGCCCCCTCAATGCAATCGGAAGCAATTGCGTCATAATCACATGGCAGTCATGAGACTTTAGGTTTTGAAATTTTTGTTGTGCCACATTGATTATTCCCTTTATATTCGACGAGAAGCCAGACGGGACCTTGATACTGCTCAGACATTCAAAAAATATCACTTTCTCTTGTTTGGTTAGAGCATAGCTGGCAGGACCGTCATAATGTTCTGGAAGCAGGCCGTCTCGTTCTTTCAAACGTTTCTGGTCCTCCCGTGCTGCCGTTGTGTTTTTTTTCTTCCCATACACGCCCAAATGGCCTAGCAGGTTCACACAAATATTCTTCGTCACGTGCATCACGTCGATTGCAGATCGGACCTCTAGGACTTTCCAATATGGTAGCTCCCAAAATATAGATTTCTTCTTCCACATGGGTGCGTGCCCGTTTGCGTCATCCGGAACCTTTAGTCCTCCAGGACCCTTTCCAAAGATTATTTTTAGATCCTTGACCATATCAAATATTTGTTCACCAGTACGGTCCATAGGCCTCCTACGGTGATCTGCCTCACCTTTGAAATGCTTTCCTTGCTTCCGGACGTTATGCCTGACCGGAAGAAATCGACGATGCCCCAGGTACACACACTTCTTACAATTATCCAAGTATATACATTCAGTATCATCCAAACAGTGTGTGCATGCATGGTATCCCTTAGTTGTCTGTCCTGAGATGTTACTAAGAGCAGGCCAATCATTGATAGTTACGAAAAGCAACCCTCGAAGGTCAAAATCCTCCTGTTTGTGCTCATCCCACACACGTACACCTTCTTCCCGCCACAACTCTAAAAGTTCGTCAACTAATGGCCTGAGGTACACATCAAGCTCGCTCCCTGGTTGCTTCGGTCCTTGGATGAGCACTGGCATCATAATGAACTTTCGCTTCATGCACAACCAAGGAGGAAGGTTGTAAATACATAGAGTAACAGGCCAGGTGCTATGACTGCTGCTTTGCTCTCCAAAAGGATTGAAGCCGTCCGTACTTAGACCAAATCTTAAGTTTCTTGCGTCATCTGCAAAGTCCGGGAACTCTCTCTCGATTTTTCTCCACTGGGATCCATCAGCGGGGTGTCTGAACATCGCGTCTTTCTTCCGGTCCTCTTTGTGCCATCGCAACATCTTGGCATGCTCTCTGTTGCTGAACAAACGTTTCAAACGTGGTATTATAGGAGCATACCACATCACCTTGGCAGGAACCCTCTTTCTGGGGCGCTCGCCCTCAACTTCACTAGGGTCATCTCGCCTGATCTTTTACCGCAATGCACCGCATATCGGGCATGCATTCAGATTCTCGTACTCCTCACCGCGGTAGAGTATGCAGTCATTAATGCATGCATGTATCTTTTGCACCTCTAATCCTAGAGGACAGACGATCTTCTTTGCCTCGTACGTACTGTCGGGCAATTCGTTATCCTTTGGAAGCATCTTCTTTATCTTTTTCAACAACTTTTCAAACCCCTTGTCCGATACACCATTCTCAGCCTTCCATTGCAGCAAATCCAGCGTCGTACCCAGCTTTTTCTGGTCATCTTCGACACCTGGGTACAATTTTTTTTTGTGATCCTCCAACATGCGCTCCAACTTGACCCACTCCCTCTGATTTACGCTGTTTCTCTGTGCATCAGCAATGGCCCGAGAAAGATCATCAGCGGGCTGATCCGGCGCCTCTTCGTCAGGCGCGTCTTCTCCAGTTTCCCCCATTGTAGTACCGTCGTATTCAGGAAACTCAGGATAGTTGTCATCGTCCTCTTCTTCTTCATTGTCTTCCATTATGACCCCTGTTTCCCCGTGTTTGGTCCAACAATTATAGCCGGACATGAAACCGGACTGAAACAGGTGGATGTGAATGGTTTTTGAGTTGGAGTAACTCCTGATATTCTTACAAGCACAACATGGACAATACATAAAACCATCCCGCTTATTTGCCTCAGCAACACGGATAACATCCAGCACGCCGGTCATGAACTCCGGAGTGCGTCGGTCAACGTACATCCATTGTCGATTCATCTGCATTATGTAAATATATACAAAACCATTACACAATAGTTATATATATATATCTACCATGAATAGATAGATACGTGACCAATTCATTAATACAAGTTCACCATATTTAAACAAATCTAATACATAGTTCTCATAAAACATTCATTAATTGAAACTAACATAGAACTAGCTAAAGAATTTCAATCCAACGACAAATGCGATCAAAATCGCAACTAAGGTAATTATTGAACCAACAGCATAATGATACCAAGCCTCTTGACTAATGACATATTTTCTAAACTTTTTAAGCTTCAAGCGCATTGCATTCATCTTGATCTTGTGATCCAAGCGCACTGCCTCCATCTTGATCTCGTTATCATCGACGACGTCGGCAATCTTCAACTCCCATTTCATCTTCTCTTCGAGACGAAGATCTTCACTTCTTTTCAATTTAGCTTTCAAATCATTGTTTTTTCTACTAAAAACTCGAAAATAGGGTCGGGCTCATTTTCCGGTTCAACTACCTCCTAGATAAAATTATATCTACGTTAAGTTGGTCGGTATAATTTTTGTAAACACGAAATTAAACAAACATATACTTATAACAAACAATCATACCACATCCGAATAATAGAGCGGGCGAGAGCCAGTGTGGACAGATGTCAAAACCATGACACTATATATAACAAAAAGTTACACAAATAAGAAAATTATACAAGTAATAATTCTATAAACAATTAATTACGTAATTATAGCATAAAATGAGCTAAACTAGGACTAAATGAACTAAACTAGGACAAAATTAGCTAAACTAGCACAAAGTAAATGATGAAACTAGCACTAAATAAGCTACATTTGTAGATTTTTCTAAATTTTTCTATCTAGATCAAACTAACAATACATTTCTAGATTTTCCTACATTTTTCTATCTAGATCAAACTAACACTAAATGAGCTCAAACTAGCACTAAATGAACTGAAGTTTCCAATTAAATGTAAGAGAAACAAGTTTCTAACCTTTTTGACCAAAAATGGTGCCACCAAATTGGACAAATCGCCTGATCGCCACCGAGCTCGAGCAACAACAGAGAGAAATAAATGAGGAGGCAGAGAGTGAAGTGAGCTCGGGCTGGAGGAAGTAGATGGAATTTATAGCGAAATGTTTTAGTACCGGTTTGTAACACAAACCGGTACTAAATGTCCATCTTTAGTACCGGTTTGTAACATAGACCGGTACTAAAGGTTCTCGCCGTGGGACCCGCCGCTGCAGCGCCAGCCCCAAATCTTTTAGTTCCGGTTGGTTACACCAACCGGTACTGAAGGTTGCTTACCGACCGGTACTGCTGCCCCTCGCCTGTCCGGCCGCTGGGACCGGTACTAATGTAATATTAGTACCGGCCGCAAATTGGTGCGGGACTAAAAGTCTGGACCAAAGGTCCGTTTTCTACTAGTGCATGTTTTACACTCTTTTTATGTTCGCCCTAAGTGCATGTTTTGCAATTATTTTAATACAAAAATCTGCAATTTCCAGCAAATATAAACATCTTTAGTTCGGAAAACAAGATCTTTGGTTTATAGGGCGTCTGGGCCTTAAAGCAAAATACCACGTGTATGTATATAGCATTGATGCTATATAACACGGATTAATAAAAAATCGGTGGTGGCTGGCGAGCACAAGTGTATCCATTTTGTGAAAAGTTTGAACACCATCCATCTAGGTTTCAAACAAAAAATAAAATTGGTACACAAATACATATACACATTATGTATGTAAGTAACAAGTTTCGTCGAAAACAACAATATATTTTTGGCTAATTCTGACAGGTTCAACGTACTAATTTCCCTTTTTTTCACAGATTTTTGTTACGGTGATTGGCACGGTACCGGGTGGTATCGTCGGTACCGTTGACTACTTTTTTTCTGAACCGTTCATTACGATATGATTTATTTTAGCCGTTCATTAAATTGTGATGAATTCCACACTGTTTTTTTCTAAACTATTCAACCGGTTTTCCAATTGATTCATGCCCTAATCTACTAGCAGCCGCCGCGCTGTTCCCTACCAGCGAGTAGCGCAGCCGCCGCCGCGCCGGGGTTAGGGCTGCCACCGCGTCGTTCCCTCTAGCGAGTACCGCAGCCGCCGCGTCGATCCCTCCAGTGACTTGCGCAGCCGCCGCGAATGCCTGGTGCCTCCTTTCACGGCGAGGGTGCAGCAGCACATCCATCTTCCTCCCCAACTAGGCGTGTGACTTGAGGGCCACAGCACGCCACAGATTGATAGGCGGCTGGTGGCTCGGGTCTTGGTCGTCAGGTGGAACGACAGCGACGTGGTCGCATCGGCATCGCATGGTCGCGCGGCGCCGGCGTGGTTGCATCGTGTGGTCGGGAGGTAGATGCTGCTACGACCGCGGGTCACAGCAGTGGTATTCGAAGCCTGCCACTCTGATCGCCATCAAAGGAAGACGACCTCTCTGTGAGCGCCATCGATTTTGGACTCTGTCTTCTTGAAGCTAGGTAAGCTAGGTGAGCTGAGTTTTTTAGTACTGAATCTCATGTTTAATTTCAGAGAAACTATATGCTGCAGTTTTATTAGTTTGATAAAAAATATAATTTGTTGGTTTGGAGAGCTTTATTTGTTTTCTAGCTCAGCTTTCCAACAATTCTACCTCATATGTTGCACTGGACAGTTTGCTCTTGGGTTAACTTGGTTCACCTTAATGGTAATTTCTAGACAAAATAGAAATTAAAACAAGCAATTCAGTCGACCATCCATACTGCTAATAGTCATGTTATGTGAAGTGTCATATTGAATATCGAACTGAGGTATGCTAGAGCATAACTCAGTTTTAAACGGGTCTAGACATGAGGCTAATGTAGTTGGAATCTTGAAGCTAGCATTTCCAATGGCATGGGGCAAGGCTTGTTTAATTTTAAGGGTCCTGACTTAGAGCATCTCCACCGGGGGCCTCTAAAGGACCCCCTAAAGGCCCTTTGGGGGGCCGGACACCAAAAACGTGCACCAGCGGCACCCCCCAAAGCCTCGCCCCGAGCGATTTTATGTCCGGCACCCCCAATCGGGCCTCTATACTTGGAGGCCCTCCTGGGGGTGCCGGACATCGACTCGCGCATGGCCCTGAGTCATTCGTCCCCCCACAGCCCTCTCGCCGGCAATTCGCACCATCGCCGCCACTCTCGGCGCCGCCTGCTTGATTCGCACCTAGGGGACCTTGGCGCAGCACTAGGGACCGTCTCGCGCCGCTCGTTTCCGATCTCGTCTAGCGCTGGCGCATCTAGTTCGAGCTCGGGTACGCCTCCTCTTCCCTCCCACCCCGCACGCAAGCTGTTCGACCATTGGTGGATAGGCTGAATTCGTTGATTCATCAAACAGGCAATGGACAGCGACGACGAGGTCATGTTTTTTGAAATGATGGCGGAGGATGCCGCTCTTTTGGCCGACGCAGAGGAGAATGAGATGATGATGGCCGCACTTCTAGAAGCCGCAGTCGAGGAAGACGCGGCGCCGAAATTTGGAGGATCATCGAAGGGGCGGCGGCCCAACAAGAACCGTAACAGAGCAACTGGGCACGCTTTGTTGTTCCAGGACTACTTTGCCGAGAACCCGACGAACTTGCCTCATGAATTTCGCCGGCGCTTTAGGATGAGCAGGAACTTGTTTTGGAGGATCTTGCACGACGTTCGGGACTACGACGACTACTTTGAGCTGAAGAGAGACTGCACCGGCTTGATTGGGTTCTCGTCTATTCAGAAATGCACGGCGGCCATACGGTGCCTTTATTACGGGTTACCCGCCGATGCTCTGAATGACTATCTCTGTATGTCTGAGTCCACAGCCGTCGAAGCCACCTACAGATTCTGTAGGGCTGTTGTGAAGGTGTTCGGCGAGAACTATCTGAGAACACCAAATGAGGAAGACACAGCGCGTATTTTGGCACAAGGAGAAGCAAGAGTATTTCCAGGGATGCTTGGAAGCATAGATTGCATGCACTGGAACTGGAAGAACTGCCCCTACTCGTGGCAAGTGATGTACAAGTCAGGGCATCACGGGAAGTGCAGTGTTATACTTGAAGCCGTGGCAGATCATGAACTTTGGATATGGCATGCCTACTTCGGCACCGCCGGTGCCGCCAATGACATCAACGTGCTCTACAGCTCCACTGTGTTCTACAAAGTTGTGGATGGCCTAGCTACACCATGCAACTATGTGATCGGCGGCCATGAGTACACCAAGGGGTACTATCTTGCTGACGGCATCTACCCCACTTGGGCTACATTTGTGAAGACAATCCGCAACCCTGTCGGCGAGGCAGAATGCCATTTTGCAAAGAGACAAGAGGCTGTTCGCAAAGATGTGGAGCGAGCTTTTGGTGTGCTCCAGGCCAGGTGGGCTGTTGTCCGCTACCCTTGTCTTTCATGGTCGCCGGAGGAAATGGATGCGATCATGAATGCTTGTATCATCATGCACAACATGATCATTGAGGACGAGCGTCCTACAAGGAGGCAACAAGTCGGCGAACATTTCGATTTCCAGGGGCCTATGGCTAATCCACAGCCGGGCCTGCCGCCGAGGTATGGTCATTTTGTTGCCATAATTCGGGAAATTCGTGATGAAGCTACGCATCACCGACTGCACAATGACCTCGTGGCACACGCATGGGCTATCAATGCCAATCAGCCGGTTGTAATAGAGTGATATGAAATCGTGTTGTAATAGAACCAAACACATTCTTATTAGACGTACAACAACTTTATTAATGCATGCACATTCTTATTACATATAATTACAGCTACTCTTCTTCGTCATCGGACTCAGCCTTAGGCGGTGGTGTCCCAGGCACGTCGTCCGCCGGCGCCGTGTCAGGAGTTCCCGGCTGCCACTCCAGTTCTGGGGCCTGGGGAACGGCCGGTCCTGCATATGCCCTTGGCGCACGGGACGCCCACGGCGACCATGGTTCCCAGGGAGAGAAAGCAGGCCGTGCCGGGGATGGAGTTGCAGGCTCGCCGTCCTCTTCCACCGCGTCCTCAACCGCCGCGTCCTCTTCCTGCTGTTCTTCGGCGGCGCCCACGGCATGCTGATCGTCGACCAGCACGGCCTCCCTCTCCTCCTCCTGCTCGACCACCACGACCGCCTCCTTCTCCTTCTGATCGGGCAGCACCGCATTCTTCTCAGGCGACGACATGGCGAGCGAGTTGTGGGCGGAAAGAATGAGATCGATGTGCGGCCGCGAGGATTGTTATATCGGTGCCAAGCGGTGCGAACGCAACCCAAAACTACGCGGCGGCGGTTGCAATCCACACGAAGCGTCGTAATGCGGAGCGACGCGGCGGTTGCCGGCGGCGGTTTTTGCGCCCGCAAGGTGTTCGGCAGTTCGCTCAAAATTTGCATCCGTTTGGGGGGTGGGCCTTTGGGGAGTGCCGCTGTGGGCGGCCTATAAATGTTGACCGGACACATGTCCGGCACCCCCCAAAGGAGGCCCAATTGGGGGGTGCCGGACACCGATTTAGAGGCCCCCGGTAGAGATGCTCTTAGCAATCTAATGGCATGAGCGAAATTCTATTTTCACATCAGATTACGATGACAACTAATCATGTACTCGGGTTAAACGGATTCAAAGGATATCTGTCTAAGAACCTTCAGACTAAAGCCTGATTATTTGGTTAAATATTGTTATGACTGCTTAGCTTGCTTGCTAAGTATTTCCTTGAACCATATTCCTGATGCACCACCTGAACTTTTTTTACCAGATGCTAACTGTATTCCAAAGAAGCTGAACCTATGCTACAGAGTATGTGGACTAACTTCTGCTGCTGAAGTATAGCTACTTCTCTGTATAACAATGGCGATGTGTCGGGGGGCTACCCCCGGGTAGGGTAAAGATATGGTAAAAGCTACGTCCAAGACGGAACCGACATACTTGCTGACCGACATATGCCCGGGTCGGAAGGGACCGGGATATGATATTGGTGCGGCCCGACATACTCTAACTGACTTAATCAGATTTTACCCGACATATCTATGTCGGTATGCATTGTGTTATTCTGATGTGCAGGAAGAACGGTTTATGAAGGGTAATCCGGCATAACCATGCCGGGTCTCGGGAGAAGCAGATTATCCGGCATACCCACGCCGGGTTGAGAGGTGGAATCCGGCATATCCATGCCGGGTTGCCCAGGAGAGGAGTCGCCAAGTTATCCGGCATATCCATGCCGGGTTATGCGGAGAAGATGCCATGCCAAGCGCTACAGGACAAAGGACAGACAAGACATGACAAGCCCATCCCCTGATGTGACTAGAGTACAACTCATGATGCAGGGAATAGTATTGACAAGACCCCAGTAGTCATGTCAGCTACAGTGTCGGAATAGTGTCATGTGGGCCCCCCTTGTCCCCTGGGCTCCCTCTATATAAGTAGCACCAGGGGGAGAGACCAAGAGAGGCCAAGACCCCCACCACTTCATTGCCCCCCTTTCCATTTGCTCTCAAGACCTCATAGAGGCATGTTTAGCAGCTCATGGAGCATGTTGTAGCCCGGATAATAAGAGGAGAAATACACCAAGTAGGCTAGATGCTGCAGTAGGGGTGTTATCTCCTCACGAGAGCCTCGAAGCAGGGTAATTCCCCGTGTTCTTCTGTTTATTTGTGTGCGCTCCTTAGCGCATAATCCCTCCCCGAATCCTCTAGCGTCCATCGGCCCCACAAATTAGCCTACCCGTAGGCATCTGTCTGTTCACCACGACGACAGTTGGCGCCCACCGTGGGGCATCAGTGGCGCTTGCTGGACTAATTTCGGACGGGACCTTCTTCATCGACTAGGGGACTCGACATCACCATGGTCCACACGCCCCGACTTGCTGCCGCACGCAGAGGCCGTTCCGACCTACACCAGCGCTCGCCGTCGACAGATTCCGGGTAACTCCCCGACAGTTGCCCGGGTCATGTCGGCTCCGTCGATCCCGACCGCACCAGTGCTCCGTGAGTATCTTCGTCTGTATCATGCAGTTGGCCTGTCTTGAGAGTAACTCGGGGACAGCCCCTTCGTGCCTAATTTAGTTGTTAACCCGGGAGCGAGAGGTCGTAACCCGGGGACTGCCATGTTGTGTTATCTATACATTTTCCCCGGGGGCAAGATGTCTTGACCCGGGACTGGCTTACCGGTCAGTTGTGTTTTCTCCTATGTCGGTAGAGTAACTCGGGAATTAATTTACCTGTATGCATGTGGTTCGTGTCTGTTTTCCTATGTTATTGCTGTGTTGGCACACCGAGATGAATTTCGGGGATTGCCTTATCTTGATGCGCGGTGTCTGTGTCGTTTGTGTACCGAATAGTTTTCAACCTTGTTTCAAAGTTAAAGTAATGTATGCTATCCGAGATGATCTTGTGACTCGACTGACGAACGCCTAGAATGGTAGTCAAGAGCAGAGGTTGTGGAGAGTGGTAAACATGAAAACAAACTCGGGGACTCGGTCTAAAAAGCAATTCGGCATGTGTTATTTTGTTAACCAGGTTCCCTCATTATGTTTTCTGTATGTCGGATAACTTTAAGCCTTACCTCAGAGGTTTACGAGTACTGTATACTATGGTTCTGATTTTGTGACTCGACTGTCGAACACCAGCATGGTAGACAAGAGCAGAAATCACTAAGTATGGTAAACACGAAGTAAACTCGGGAACTCGGTCTGAAAAGTAATTCGACATACGTTGTCTGTGTGTTTCCCCCGGGAGCAAGATGTCTTGACCCGGGGACTGGCTCACTAGTGCATTCTGTTTTTACCTCGAGATCACTAAAGTAACTCGGGGACTCGGTGAAAACCGAGTCGGCACCATAGTTCATTGCTTCGCAACTTATTGTCATTTCTGTCTTGTGCTAGACTTAGTTTTATGTGCTGGATATAGTTATCGTTCCTGTTGAATATTCGTTCTATATGCCTGAACTAACATTAAAAGGTGATGTCGGTCATTATGTCGGTTATCTCGGATCCATCTCATATTTGTTATGGCCTGAAAATATATCCCAGATCACCGTTTATTTCGGTTCGCCACTGTATCACGGCATATTTCCATATCCCGGATCGCCGTTTATTTCGGTTCGCCACAGTATCACGGCATCTTTCCATATATCAGATCATCGTTTGTATTGGTTTGCCAAGGGCAACGTGTGTGAGTTGCCCGAGTGGCCGAGGTACCGAGACATGTGTGAGTTGCCCAGAGTGGCCGAGGTACCGAGACATGTGTGATATGCCCAGAGTGGCTACCGGACATTCGAGACACCCGAGATACACTTATGTCAAATCAACAGAGGTTGGAGGCGTCTGTGTCGGTATACGCCCAGAGTGGCTAAAAGCCGGCACATGAGACTCTGTGTCGGTATACGCCCAGAGTGGCTAAAGGCCGGCACATGAGACGTCCGTGTCGGTATACGCCCAGAGTGGCTAAAAGCCGGCATGTGAGGTATGTTTATGTCAAGCCGGCGGTGGCCGAAGACATCTATGTCGGTAAAACGCCCAGAGCGGCTAAGGCACCGGCATATGATTGTATTTTTGCAGGTACACGGTGGAGTAGGTAAAGATGGTGGTGTTGTTATTTCTTCTAAGTCTGCGCGCGACTCTGCGAGTCCCCCGCAGCCTCGGGGACTAGTGTCGGGGGGCTACCCCCGGGTAGGGTAAAGATATGGTAAAAGCTACGTCCAAGACGGAACCGACATACTTGCTGACCGACATATGCCCGGGTCGGAAGGGACCGGGATATGATATTGGTGCGGCCCGACATACTCTAACCGACTTAATCAGATTTTACCCGACATATCTATGTCGGTATGCATTGTGTTATTCTGATGTGCAGGAAGAACGGTTTATGAAGGGTAATCCGGCATAACCATGCCGGGTCTCGGGAGAAGCAGATTATCCGGCATACCCACGCCGGGTTGAGAGGTGGAATCCGGCATATCCATGCCGGGTTGCCCAGGAGAGGAGTCGCCAAGTTATCCGGCATATCCATGCCGGGTTATGCGGAGAAGATGCCATGCCAAGCGCTACAGGACAAAGGACAGACAAGACATGACAAGCCCATCCCCTGATGTGACTAGAGTACAACTCATGATGCAGGGAATAGTATTGACAAGACCCCAGTAGTCATGTCAGCTACAGTGTCGGAATAGTGTCATGTGGGCCCCCCTTGTCCCCTGGGCTCCCTCTATATAAGTAGCACCAGGGGGAGAGACCAAGAGAGGCCAAGACCCCCACCACTTCATTGCCCCCCTTTCCATTTGCTCTCAAGACCTCATAGAGGCATGTTTAGCAGCTCATGGAGCATGTTGTAGCCCGGATAATAAGAGGAGAAATACACCAAGTAGGCTAGATGCTGCAGTAGGGGTGTTATCTCCTCACGAGAGCCTCGAAGCAGGGTAAATCCCCGTGTTCTTCTGTTTATTTGTGTGCGCTCCTTAGCGCATAATCCCTCCCCGAATCCTCTAGCGTCCATCGGCCCCACAAATTAGCCTACCCGTAGGCATCTGTCTGTTCACCACGACGACACGATGTGTATGTAACAGTTGCTGGATTTTAATGTTAGCATGGATTTTAAATTTGCTTGTTTACCTCAGCCCTATCAGTTGGCCACAACTTTTACCTGTAATCTTACAGTCCAGGTATGGGAAATAATTTATGTTTTCCTTGAAAGGGGTGGGACATTGTTGTTGTTTTCTCTCTAAGTTTTATATTGTAGCTGGTTGTGGA
Organism: Poa annua; assembly: GCA_026929855.1. NCBI lineage: Eukaryota > Viridiplantae > Streptophyta > Magnoliopsida > Poales > Poaceae > Poa > Poa annua. Next base: position 82,213,489 of record CM049437.1, on the reverse strand, counting down.
GTTTTTTGTTCACACCGTTATATTTTTAATTGGAGGAGACTGCATCTTTATTTAGGCAAGATCAAAGGGTAAATGTGGCTATTTCAAGGAGCAAGATCACAATAGGCGTACATGCAAAAAGTTGAAAGAGGTAGCATTTTTGTTCGAAAGTTATTTTTGCGAGTGTTTTACTCATTAATATGGCGCATGCTATTAATTCTAATTTTTGTTGTGTAGGATGACATGCTTCCTGAACACTGATGCCTCTCATTCGCCTCGCATATCTGAACACAGAGATTATATGAGGTACATTATTTTGCTCACAGTATGATCAAAACAGCATAACCGTTTTTTTAATATCCATACTAGTGTCTAGTATCTTCTAGTGTGTGATTTTCAGTACTAATCCTGCCTGTAAATTGCAGATCGGAGAACCCACTAGGGTACCCCTTGGCAGGCTGGACGAGAATGCGTAGTGATTCAACATCAACAGGCAACAACATCGGATCAATGTATCTGCAGTTGTGTTAACCAGGAGAAGCTCTGAACTCCAGTACTTCGTGTGAGGGACCTCACAGGTTGTGAAACCATGGTTGGCTGTTAGACTGCGCGTAATTTTACTACTTTGCACGTTAGACTGCAGACTGGGAAGATTTAGCTGTATTTTTAGTCACTTCTCATTGTAGTCAGCTCTCCAACTCTTGTTGGTTGGTTAACTGTGAGTGGTTTTAGTGTTCTTACTTGTTTCAGCTTGTAGCAGATTTGCCAGATTTGGCTGTATTACCTGTTCTTTTAGCTGTGATCTATGACTAGTTGGTGTGCTGAGGCCTGTTAGTGCTCTGACCTCGCGTCAGTTAAATATTTATAACAGTGGCTGTATTTTTAACTGATAACAGTTGATGTTGTTTTAACTGATTTATGATTACCGGCCGTGTCGCTGTATCAAATCAGTGAATGCTTGTTCAGCACAGTGTTTATTTTTTGAACAATAGGCAGTGCCGAAGAAGTTCTGCTCATTGGCCTGTCAAAGAAAACATGCTTCCGTACCGCCCAGCAATTGAGAGCATGAGACACGTTGATCAAATGCTGGCCAGATGGTCTCGACCACGTAGCAATTGCGAGCATGACACTAATTTGGATCGTTCCCATGCATCATCAGTTAACCCTGGCTAGCTAGCTTAATCAGGAAAACAGCAGGGCTGGTCCCTAATTAACCAAGCGAAACTAAGCAGTACGATGCTTAATTATAACAAAATAGGCTAGCCTTATTCATACGAGCAAATATTATATTTCAGACACACATAATATATTTTGTATTAATCAAACACTAGAAATTTCTTATAACAAAATAGTATCTCGTATCTAAACTACAAGCATAGATCAATGATACGCAGATAATTTCTGTAAAGGTACTGAAGATCCGCTAAACACCATGAGGGGTCTTATGTTCTTTATACGTGCAGAACGATCAAGCTTTCAAGTCTTGGGATTGTGTAGTATAGGTTGCTTCGTGCCTGTCGATGACCCATGCTGATTCGAGTCCTTGTCGTCGTCCGAGTCCCTGTCGCGCCTATAGTCACACTCCAATACCATTGGCTCATATTGATCCTGTCGAAAATCATACGAAAGTATCAATATGAACGTATCAATTTGACGTAGATAAAAGCTTAAAATATAAGAAATATTGCAGTATAACTAACCTGTCTACCCATGTCGTCGTCACTATCATCATCTGAGGATGGATAATTCCTCACAAGGTACAGATCACACTTCTTTATCCCTTTAAGAACTTGCATCATTCCACGTACATGCTCTTCGCATGAAAGCAAAACCATTCCCTGTGGTGGTACGGACCCAGGCATGATGTAGTACACATCAGAATTATATCTATACCCATGATCCCTGTACAATCATCAACCGAGTTAATGAAAACATGTTTGGAGGGCAGTCATAACCAAAATGACATATTACAAAACAGAAACATATAGGAAACAGAGCATTACCCCCTTGGGTTGCAACCTTGACGAGCAACTTCTCTTTGTTGTCAATATGATTTGCGAGCATGACATGGCCCTTCTCCATATCCTACATTTTGGGTGAAATTCATAGGAAAATGTGCTCCATTTGGGCAATTTGAAAATGGGGCTACACTGACGCTCTCCTCTCCTCAGGAGAAGCTCAGCCCTTATCTTTGCTCACCTCTTACCCCTCTCAACAATCCAAACCAATCCAACAGCATTGCCAATGCCAACCATGGGAATGGCAATGGCTGAAAGAACCTAAGCAAATTCATGGTGGAAAAAACAAAATGAAGATCCAAGCCAAGTCCCACCCCCCTTAGACATCTGACAAAAAAATTGCGTGTCTCTGGCGGTGCTAAAGCTTCTCAACGGATTCCCGGCAGCTCCAACCTGAACCGTGCATGAACACAAGACACAACACAAATCAGTATGCAAGAAAGATCACCGGATGTTCAGATTATATTGGAAAAGATTCCGAATTTTATGTGTATGCAGAGGAACATGAACCTTGGGCTGTGCAAAAGTTTAACCAGATGGAGTTGATCGCGACGCGGGCGGAGTCATGCCGCCGCCGTCATGCCAGTCGAGCCGGAAGAATCAGGGGATGTAGTCATGCCGTCGCCGTCACGGGCTCGGCTGTCATGCACCAGTCGAGCGTGGGCAGGACCAACAGCTAATTCCGCTGGACGGAGGCGGAGCATAACTCGTAGCCGCCGCCGGCGTCGAGCTACGACAGCGCAGGCCACGGACAGGAGCCGCGCCGCCCAAGGCATCGCCGCCCTCCTACTGCTCAAGGGGGACGTGGAGGCGTCGACGGGGAGGTGGAGGAGGGGCACCCGCGCCCGCGGCCGGCGAAGGCACCCGAGCCCGTGACGGCTCCTGCTGCTGAAGGGGGGGGGGGGGGGGTGGAGGAGGGGCACCCGCGCCCGCGACCGGCTCCCGCTGCTGAAGGGGGAGTTGGAGGAGGACGGGGACGTGTTGACGGGGAATTCACGGCATGCTCCTGATGCTGAAGGGGGAGGGGGACGCGTTGACGGGGAGCTGGAGGAGGCCCGCGTGCTGCTGGTGTAGGGGAGGGATTGCCGTGGAGGTCGCCGGCGGCCGGTGGAAAATAGGGGTGAGTGTGAGGAGAAATTAGGGGTGTGAGCGGAGAGAGAGTGACGAATGAAAATTTTAATCATAATAATTTTGGTACCGGTCCCACACAAATTTAGATACCGCGGTACCGCTCGGTACCGTTACTCTGGTACCGTCTATTGTAAAATCGTTAGATTAGAGTGGATGAATGGTTATTAAAAATACCAACCACTCTAAAACTTCTATATTTATAGATGGCTTGGAATACGTTTTTTTGCCCCGAAAATTGGCACATACGTAAAAAACATGCATATTATCACATGATGTTTTTGAAAAATTTCAAACTTAAAATAAAAAATTCAAAAACAATTCACCAGGGCATGCTGGTGCTCGGGTGCACCAAGTCTGAACTCTATGGTATGTTTAGTTGATTTGTTTATCCAAGCGAAATTCAGCTTACACTTCGATCTGTCCGTACTTCAGCTCATGAACAGCACGTACAATATACACATTCACACACACTTTAGCTATACAGTATTCTATACACACGCTATGTACGCACTACAATATCACAATCTGCCATTTAAAAAAAAACAATATCACAATATCTGTGGGTGCATCAAAGCGGAAGAGACCTGTAGATACTAGTCGAGATATTTCTCGTCTCCCAGGGACCCTTCATATACTCCTATCATAGACCTCAGGAGCCAAGAGGAAGAAGAACTAATGTTTGGATCCGCCATTGCCGCCGTCGCCTTCTCTTGGCTTGCCAGGAGGCGTGAGTGCGGCCAGTCGATACTGGAGTGGCCGAGGGGGCGCCGTCGGTCTTGTCGCCGCTCCAACCAGCTTAGGGGACAGGAGAGAAGCGTCATGGATGGCCCCACCTTCGCCGCCGGTGCCTTGCCCCGACGACTCGTACTGCAGCAGCTGGGGGAGGATCCTGGGCGAAGCAAGAGACGCCATTAATTGTTGCGGGTGGCTAGCTAGCTGATCGAGAGCAACGGCGTGGTTCTCTCTGTGTTGTTGATGCTGTACTATTTCTTCGAGTTATTTAGTGGATGGATCCATGGTGCGGTTGATGAGCTCTACTTATAGGGGTGCGGTCGAGCGAGCAGGTGACCAAGGCTAGCTGCAGAACTGGTCTATGACACGTAAACCGAGCATGCGCGTGGAAGACTATTCTCCGGTCCGGTCTTCAGTTTTCAGAGAATGGACACGAGGTACTCCATGGATTTTGATTCAACCAAAAAGTCGGCGCACAAATCAGCGGCGCAGCAATATAATATGACATGAAATTTGTGTCAATGGATTCATTTTCAAAATTAATTTGCTATGATAGTGTTTTTGTATCACATAAAATTAAATTGTGTCTTAACCGAGTAAAATATGTCTTAATCACCGGAAAAGATGAAGTAAAGCATAAGAAACGGTCAAGTCTAGAGTTAGCATGCAGTTTGACTTTTACCACCTATTTAAATTTTGTTGACAAGTTAATGTCTGAACCTAGTGTACGCATAATTTGTTAGACTTGATTATATAATACAATGAGGACGCACAAAGCATATTAAATTGGTCCCTTCTCATGTTTCAATTGATTGATCAGTTACTCCTTGATCATTTCTCTCGCAAGACGAGATTACTAGATCAATTATATGCAGGGATCGAGGCACAAGAAAAATGGGAGACATAATACCACTGAACTGACAACGTCGACATGGTCCCATCCATGATGGAAGGCCGGTTTGGTGCATGTTGATAGATTTTGAAACTCCAAAATGGTTGATTTGGATTATGTAAAATTCTCCAACTTATTTAAGTAGTTTCCGGTCACTTACCTGCTCATACCAGGTAAGCAAGGGAGCCCCTTTTCCGAATTTTCATTGTTTTTCTATGATTTGGACTACGCATTTCTTGATATGTGTGTTTGATTGCGGATCGCTGATAATTATACGACTTAGAACTGATTTGGTGTATGATATTGGCTTACGCGTGCTAATATTGTCGATATTATTTATATATGCTTGTTTTTCTATAAGTGTGATCAAAATGACAATTGTGTGCTAGGAACTAGGAAGCATACAATCCCGAGCCATTTGTAGCACTTCTTGGCTTCCAGTTTAGGGGTTGAATATGTCTCAATTGATTGACCAGGTGGTTAGTGCTCGATCATTTCTCTCGTGAGATGAGATTACTAGATCAATTATATGCAGGATCGAGGCAAAAGAAAAATGAGAGACATAATTAACCATTGAAGTAACAGACGGCGACATGGTCCTATGCATGATGCATTGCAAATTTTGTGCATGTTGATCAATTTTGAAACTCCAAAATGGTTGATTTGGATTCTGTAAAATTCCCCAACTTAATTATCTCTATATTATTTCTATATATACAATAAGTAATCCCACTTTTCTGTCATATATGTGTCGTTGCTCACCGCAAAATGCACGACACTCTTATCGATGCTCATCCTTGCTTTGATCAAGGGGTCTATTGTCAGGGTCAGCAACACCAAATCATCATCTCTGATATATATGTCATATCATATGTGGATCAAGAATGAAAATGTTGGATCAATATATGGTCTGAAGAGGTACCCTTGTAGGCTCATTTATTGGTGGCTTAAAGAATAATCGGCCCCTCTTTCGGGTTCTCTCATAAGTTATCTGATTATTACTTGGGCTTCTAGTTTATGACATAAGTAGTTTTCGGTCCCTTGCCTGCTCATACCAGACCAGCAAGGGAGACCCTTGTCCGGTTGTTCACTATTTTTGTATGAATTTGGACTGCACATTTGTTGATATGTGTGTTTGATTGACGAACTGCGATAATTGTACGAGTTAGAACTGATTTGGTGTATGATACTGGCATACGCATGTTAATATTGTCGATATTATTTATATTACTCTCCCCGTCTATAAAAAATGTCACAAGTTTGTGTAAACTTGTATTTACCTACACACTAAACCATGTCTAGATACATACAAGTTTAAAGAAACTTAAGGCATTCTTTTATGGACGGAGGTAGCAGTAAAAAGCCAGTGCGTTGCAACGGCTATAAAATATACCAATCATAGACCATTTCATCCAAATTGTAATCCTATTTACATGTCCCATTATATAACAATCCTCGTAGAATTAAGAAAAACTCACAGTCTACTTTTCAACTTCTTGGGTTAAATCATGGATGTCCCAACAATAAAAATTGTGATGCGGAAAAATCAATTGTTGTATTACATGCGTGGGAGAACACTAAATCTGTTCATGGGTGGATTTTCCAATCGTCAACAAACGAAAGGCGACAAAAAAGGTCCACATTACACATTTATTTGATGTTGTAGCCTCCACGATTAAGAAAAGTTGCAGTGCAACAAAGCTGAAAGTACATCTTGTAGAATGTAGACACATCTATTAAACGGTACCGAGGTCTCTCCTAGTGCAGCACCACTGGTTTGGGGCTATAGCTCCTGTGCGACGTCTTTGTCGGCTAATAGCAGGAATACGACGTCTTTCGTTGAAATAGCTCAGAGACGGCAGTTGGAGCAGCCCAAATAGCCATGACCCGAAACGGCTCTTTCAAGCCCTTAAACGGAAGGAAACTGTTAACAAATTTAGATTACATGAGCTGGGCTGTTTGAACAGGGGACCCACCAGTCGACTAATGCTACGTGGGACCCAGTGCGTTCGACCTCATACTGGGACCCACAACTTATCCACGTCAACCGTATCGATTATATAACAAAGAGGCAGAGTAAGCTCCCGCTCCCGTGCCCCGACATTACCGTTGCCACTCTTCCCCTGTTCTTCCGCGCACCTCCTTCCTCCTTCTTCCTCTTCACCGGCAACGGTCCACGGCGGCGGCGGTGAGGGATGTCAAGCTCCGCTTCTGGCTCCCAGAAGGCATGGCCGCGTTATGGAGAAGTCCCGATCACTAGATGCCCGGACTGTCCTCGCCTAGATCCACTGAAGTGCTTGACATGTGTTCGCTCGAAGAGGGGCAATGTCGGTCGGGATTTTATCAAATGCGAGAGCAAACTGCATCTTGGGAAGGATGGGAAGGTATGGTTTGTCCTGATTTGTCTCGATTTGGCTTGATTTTGATTTTGCACTATCGATTTGGGAATTAGGGTTTCCGTTCCCCTTTTCAGAATTTGGCAGAATGCGTCCATTTTGAGTGGATGGATGAGTACATTCGGGATCGAGGGCTTCAAGTTGAAGTGCTGCCCCCAATTCAGGCCCCAATTCAGGCGGCTCCCATCTCGTCTGCAGTGGATGAGGCGATCTCAAACAGAGGGGCCGATTGTCCATTGGAGGATGTTTTGGTGAATAGGGAGTTCCAGAAATTGAACAAGCAGGTGAAGAAGCAGCTGAGCCAGATTGTGGAATTGAAGAAGCAATCAAACATAATCAAACATGATGGCCGGAGCATTTTATGTGTGTATCATTGCCCTTTATGTGGTGTATCTTTGTCGTTCGGATTAGCAGTTGTTTGTAAGATGAACTATGTAATGAATTCGAATAAATTAGCTCTAAATGTTTCCAGTCTTCATCGAGAGCGTATAAATTCGGTGAAAATCAGCTCTGAATTCAGTTAACACCTCGAACAGGTTCAGTTAGCCGTGTCCGAAATAGAAAAAAGACGACAAGTCAATGGGCCCGTTGTTGGGCCAAGCCGTGATTACTCACTGAATTTTAAGGAGGCCAAGCCGTGTCCGACAAGCTAAAAGGCCTTGTATAAAAAACACGGAGGTAGTGTTTTGTACGTGTCAAGTATTGCTGTGTACGTAGAATTGGTTTATTTAATAGTTTTATGGAACGATGACTCCATATTGGTCAAGGACACAATATTAGTGCACCAGATGTTGATTTTGAGGTCATTTGGAGAAGGTCGGAAAAATGTTCGGATTAGAAATGGGGCTGTTTCGGCTACTTTTGGGGCTCTTTTGTAGCTCAGTTTTTAGAACTCATCGCTTGTTGGAGATATGTATATGTGTTGTGATGGATAACATGTAGCAGAATCTGTGTCAAGTTTTGGTGTGTTACGTAGAATTGGTTTTTTAAATAGTTTTATGGAACGATGACTACATATTGTTCAAGGACACAATATTCGTGCACTAGATGTTGAGTTTGAGGTCATTTGGAGAAGGTCGAAAAAATGTTCGGATTAGAAATGGGGCTGTTTCGGCTACCTTTGGGGCTCTTTTGTAGCTCATTTTGGAGAACTCATTGGTTATTCGAGATGTGTGTATGTGTTGTGATGGATCATGTAGGTGTGTATGTGTTGTCATAGAGAAACATTCGAAATAGTTTAATGGAACGATATGTGTGTATGTGTTGTGATAGAGAAACATTCGAAATATCAAATAACTTATATATGAGTCACATTACGCATAACAAATATAAGAAACATTAGAAATAACAAATACTTATATATATATTAATTTCTTGGCGGGAACGAACAGAAAATACATACATATATATATATATTAATTTCACTACATTTGTACTACTACTACTGGCACCGGCGGCTAATCCTGCCGGCGCCGTGCACTGCCGCGTCGGCGACTCTACGCCGGCGCCTAAGCCATCCGGGGCCTCTTTGCCGTCGGTTCGTCGCCCTCCTCGGCCTCGCCGTCGTCGCCGTCGTGGTCGGAGGAGTCGGAGTCGGAGGAGGAGGGGTTGTCGGAGGAGGAGGAGTCCTCCGGCGGCGTCTCCGGCTCCTCCGCCTCCTGAGCCTGACCCTCCCAGTAGAGGTCGGGGTCGAGTTCGGGGTCGTACCCCTCCTCCTCCTCCGGCTTCTTCTTCTTCACCGGCTTCGGCGCCGGCTCCTCCTCCTCCTCCTCCTCGTCGCCGTCGACGTCGGAGGGGGCGTCGTCGTCGTCTGCGTCGTCGGGGGGGGGGGGGGGGGGGGGTTGTCGTTGTTGTCGGAGGCGTCGAAGGGGGGGACGTCGTTGTCCCACCAGTGCTCTTGCGGGTGGGCGTCCTCGTCGGAGGGGATGCTGTCGTCGTCGGGGATGAGGTCCGACTGCCACCAGTACTCGTTCATTGCAACGGCGGCGGAGGCGATCGGAGAGGAGTTGGGGAGGGGAGAGGGTTTTGTCGGAACGGTGTGGAGAGAACTGATAATGCCGAGTGCAAACCGCTCAAATTTATCCCCGTTTCGGCCAACCATCCAATTTCACTGACATTAACCGCCTTGATCAATGTGGAGAAAGCGCTTCGGTTTTGCCCCAATGTGGATTTGACAAGATAGGACGTGGCTAATATTCGCATTCATGACGTAGTATCGACGCGGAGCACGCGGTGAACAATTGCTGTGATGCGACGTAGGCCCAGAAATGCATGCAACGGGTGGAAAATAGCTGTGTTCCGACGAAGCACACCAAGTCAGGCTTCGGTACGCTTGGTCCATGCACCGCGGCATGCGGATTGGTGCACAGGAACTGGTTTCTACGGATCAGCCAATCAGGATGCAGAACCAGCGTCGCGCGGATCGCCCCCTCGAAACCTTCTAGAAGGTCATATCTGATGGGTGGAGGTTGCCGCTAGGGTTAGATCCGACGGCGGACGTTCGACGCTAGGGTTTGGAGAGATGCTGCGGGGTTTTGAGTCGGTCAAATGACCATAACTAAATTAAAAAAATCGAAAAAATAGAAATCCAACGTAATTCATCAGTTTGTAAGATATAGTTACCAAAAAAAAATATAAACTCGGTATAGGGTCTTTTTTTTGGGAAAACCCACTTTTTGAAGTGAGACGTCAAAATCAAGTTCAAATGGGCATAAATGATAAAAAAAAATCGAAAAAATGTGAAACCAGCGCACATTGTCGTATTATGTGACATAGTTATGAGAAAAAAATATAAACCTGGGTTTGGTCATTTTCATGAAAAATGGTTCGCACAAATGAGCTATCACGTACAAAGAGTTATAGAGTTCGTAGAGTGAGAGAGGGTTTCGGATTCGATAAAATCAAAATAAATCACAAAAATCAGAAAAGCTTCATTTCATTGTTACTGAGACGGATCTGCACTTAGTTTTTCGGGTTTGACCGGATTTGACCAAACATTCAAATGGGCATAAATGATTCAAAAAAAAAATCGAAAAAATGTGAAACCAGCGCACATTGTCGTATTATGTGACATAGTTATGAGAAAAAAAAATATAAACCTGGGTTTGGTCATTTTCATGAAAAATGGTTCGCACAAATGAGCTATCACGTACAAAGAGTTATAGAGTTCGTAGAGTGAGAGAGGGTTTCGGATTCGATAAAATCAAAATGAATCATTACAACATAGTTCAAACATCATACCAAAGTTTTGAGCCAATCAAAAATGCAAAGTGCAAATAGCATTATTACAATTTTTGAATTCAAATTCAAATTCTACCTAAAAAATTGATAGTACATTATTACATATTTCAAGTTTCAGCGAATCAAATAGAATTATTACAACACAAGTGTTTTCACGAATGTGCCTCAAATGTTTCACTTCTTGCTACCTCCTGATTTCTTCTTTGGCGGCATTGCTGGGGCCAGTACTGAATTTGTGCCGAGAATTTCAGAAATGCTTCTCATTCTCTTTGCTTCATCCACCTCAGGAATACCAAGAATACCAATTTTTTGAACGGTTTGCACCTCAGCATACAGAAGACTTCTTTTTGAGCCCCTTCTGCTTCTTCTAACAGGTTTAGTCTGCACATCAGCATCCAGAACAGGTTCAGGTTGCACCTCAGCATCCAGAACATCTTCAGTTTGCACCTCAGCATGCGGAACATGTTCAGTTTGATGAGATTCAGGTTCAGGTTGCAGAACATGTTCAGTTTGCTGAGGTTCAAGTTTTTCACTGGTTTTTTTTTTCTACTGAAAAATGCAGCATTTCATTTGGTGGAAAAACAACAAAAACAAATAGAACAAAAATAGAGACTTACATTGTCCTTGGCCCCTTGGCCTTTCAGGAGCGCAACGGCATATGATAGATGCAGCTCGGTGCCCAAGTTCCTGGCATTGCGTGCATCTATTTTTGTTACCTTTTTGGGGCCTTTTTGGCTTGTCATCTTTTTTTGCCTTTTTCTTATTACTCGCACCTTTCTCAAACCATGCCTTGTACCTACTCTGTTTTGGCCTGCCAGCCTTTCTTCTTGTTAGAGGAGGACACAAGGTAAATTCGATATCCACTTCAGGCCACTGAGACTGGTCTGTGCTGGAATTGGTGTTGCATATGCAGCCTTCAATTTTGCTACTGAGTAATATTCATGCAAATATGGGTGCATATTTAACCTCGGCTTGTAAGCCAAGAAAAGTATGGCATGCTCACAAGGCTTCCCAGTGTGTTTCCACTCGAGGCAAGTGCATTCATGCTTTTCAGTGTCCACCACATGCATCCTGCCAGAATTGATGTCTTTAACTTCAGCACCCCACAATGAAGAATTGTCAACAATAAAATGTGTAAGATTTCTGCTCCTATTGACAACCTGCTGTACCACTGCCGGCAGCTTATCCCCTTGCAGAACATCAGCAAGCTTTCTTCTCAATTCCCACATGCGCATGATCATGATCCTCAATTGGTCTACCATGTCGTGCACATGCAAGTCTTTTAACTCCTTCACCATACTGTTAAAACTCTCTGCCAAGTTATTGTTGATATGATCACACTTGATGGCAGTATTAAATCCTGACCTGTACCGAGAATGGTAGGTTTGCAGCCATGCTGCAAAATCATTGTCACTACATACTGCCATTATCTTACCAACATGAAATGCATGTGTTTTGCTAGTGTAGGATCTAGCTGCCGGCCACATGCGCCCAAATTCATCCCCTCTGAATTTTTTAATCAAATTCATCCACATATGGCCGAGAAGCGCTCTCTCTGCTCGGCATGGGGAAACACAGTTTTGACTGCATTTTCTAGCCCTTTACATGCATCTGTGTGGATTGCCAAAGGTGACACGGGCCTTAAGCATCTTTTCAACTGCATCATAAACCATGTCCACGAAAGCTCGGTCTCCGATTGAAACATGCCTATAGCAACAGGGAACATCCAGTTATGTCCATCTAGAGCATTGCATGCTGCCAATTGACCATTCCACTTTCCAGTTAAAAAAGAGGAGTCTATGCTCAAATATGGACGACAACCTGCTTTGAACCCATCTATGCAAGGTTTGAATGCCATAAAAAACTTAGAGAAGTAGACCTTGCCATCATCTGTTACTTCAGTATCAATCTCCACAATACTGCCAGGTGACCTCTTCTCCACCTCTGCCTTGAAGCTGTAAAGCATCCTAAATGTATTTGCCCAATCACCATGGAATTCTTTCATTGCCCTTTATTTGGCCTTCCACACTGTGGTATATTTCACCTTAATTGGGTAATCCTTTTCCAAATCTATTTTAAGATGCTTTGCTGTAGTGTTTGGTTTCTTGGATAAAATAGGAGTTATCTTTTCTGCAACCCAAGCCTGTGATGTCATTGAGGTTTTCCGCTGTGTTGATGTAAAGCAAGTATGTACATTTGGAATTTGATTAACTCTGATGGTACTTCCATCAGGTTGGCGTCTAGCAGAAATGTACCATTTGCAAGGCCTGGCGCCCCCATCAAAACCGCTGCACCTCGCACAAAACTTCTTTTTATCAGTCCACTTGGTTTTGGCGTCAAATTCCTTCTTGACTGCATAAGTTCTGAAACACATTCTAAACTCGTTCATGCTTGGAAACAACTTTCCTATAGCAATTTGAGGGTTTTCTTTATCATACACAGTTACCAGCTAATCATCATTTGCATCATCTACACCAGCTGTAGCTTCTTCCGTCAACCGCATATCCACATCTTCACAAGAAATACTGTCACCCGCAGTGCCACTTCTATCATCACTCTTCTTCTCTTTCGGCTTATCTCTATCGTCTACTGGAATTCCAAAACATTCAGCCATCTCAGTGTCTTTCATTGGTGCAATGACCAAATCAGTTAGGTAAGCTATTTCGACTGAATTCCAGTCAACCGAAACAACACCCGCATCAGCATCAACATCAGCACCAGCTAAAACTGTCGCGTCGGTTAGTATGGGCACTACCTGCCGCAGTGAAGCCCAATCACCATCTATCATCTGCTCAGCCAATTTTGAGGGCACATATCCAACCCTTGAGTCTGATTTCAGATCCACGAGCTCTGCTCGAAACCCAACTTTGCCCTTTGTCCAGCCTTCTTGCATTTCAATTTCATTGACCATATCGTCTCCATCCTCAATTCTCACATAGTTTTGCTTATAATTATCAAACCGTAACAACTGGACTTCTTGCGCTGGACCCCAAAGAACACTCTCTCCAAGTTTCTCCAACATATCCTTCACGGGCTCCACCCCCAAATTCGGTAGCACTCTGGAATCAAGCTCTGATAATTCGACCTCCCAACTCACTACTGTATCTTTCTCGATGTCCTTAATGCTACCATCACCTAGCACTGCCTTACATGGAAAGAATTGGACAGTGAATTCGAACTTTGTCCCCATCGCAGCTCCTCTGTTTTGAATGGCGGCCGGACGTGTGAGGTGGCGGAGTAGGAACCAATTCTAGGTAAAAAGATGCACCGAATTCTAATCCAGACAAAAAGGAGTTCATTTACCTATTTGAAGTACCCTCGCCCGTCTCCTCGGCGTTCATCCTCGCTCAGCACACCGCCAATGGAACGAGCAGGCCGCAGGGACTGGGCGGCGAGACTGAGGCGGGGTCACGAATCGGCCGAGCAGACTAGGGTCAGATCCCCAAGCAGAGGGGGCCGTCGCCGCCGTTCACAAACTGTCTGTCGCCCGTCGCCGCCGCCGCCGTCGGAGAAGAAGGGGATGGTGGGGAACGGTGGCGGCAAGCAGCTCCAAGATTCAGTCCGAAGGGTACGGATCCACCTGTCGGAATAACTGACTATCCCTTCGTAATTCTTAATCTATGAGCACAACTATGTTATTCAGAATGGGCCCCAATTCGGAATCAATCCAAACGTTACGACAGGTTAACCAAAATGTCGTGTGCTGGCTATTTTGGCCGACAGAAACGTCACGCAGTAGCTATTCAATCGAAAGACGTCGCATTTCTTACCATTCCCACGAAAGACGTCGCACAGGAGCTATAGGCCCCCACTGGTTTTGGCCATGCAGTTCTCCAAGATTGTTTGGTTGCGTGTTATTAAATTTTAGCACCAGAGTCATGCTGAATACACCAGAAAATACCAGCAGCTCTAACCTGAGAAAAGACCGCGCGCCCACTCGTTGTTCATTCATGCTACAAGTATTTTTCAATCAGAAATGTGTTCGTCAACAATTCTGGTAAAGGTACAAGCATGTGTAGATTTATTAAATGCAAGACGAATAGCCCCTTCATATACTCCTATCATATATAGAGCTCAGGCGTCACGAGGAAGAAGCACTAGTGATGGGCGCCGCCATTGCCGCCGGCGCCTTCTCTTGGCGCACCAGGAGGTGTGAGTGCGGCCAGTCGATACTGGACTGGCCGAGGGGGCGCCTCCGGTCTTGTTGCCGCTCCGACCAGCTTGGGGGACAGGAGAGAAGCGTCATGGATGACCCCACCTTCGCCGCCGGTGCCTTGCCCCGACGATACGTACTGCAGCAGATGGGGGAGGATCCTGGGCGAAGCAGGAGACGCCATTGTTGCAGGTGGCTAACTAGCTGTCGATCGAGCTCACACTAACGGTGATCAACAGCAACGGCGTGGTTCTCTCTGTGTTGTTGATGCTGTACTACTTCTTCGAGATATTCCGTTGATGGATCCATTGGTGCAGTTGATGAGCTCCTACTTATAGAGGTGCTGTCGAGCGATAGCAGGTGACCGGACTTACTAGCCGCAGAATTGGTCTGTACCATGAAACTGATCATGCGCGTGGAATACTACCCGCCGGTCCGGTCTCCGGTTATCGAGAACGGCCACCAGGTCGTCCATGGGTTTGTTTATTCGTCCATGGATTTCTGTCAATGGATTAATTTACAAAATTAACTTGTTATGAAAGTGATTTTGTATCACATAAATCCCTTATTACTCAACATGTGTCTTAACGAAGTAAACTACGTCTTAATCACCGGAGCAGATGGAGTAAAGTTTCAGGCAACGGCCAAAGTCTAGAGGCACCGTGCAGTTTGACTTTTACAACCTAAATAGTTCATATACTATCTTCAGACACAACAGGAAAACTTTGACAAGTTAATGTTAGAAACTGCTGTACGATAATTTGTTAGGCTTGACTATGAACACACAATGAAAACGCACAAAGTATATATTGAATTGATCCGTTCTCATGTCTCAGTTTTGATCTGGTGGTTACTAGTGGATCATTTCTCTCGCAAGATGAAGATGAGATTACTAGATCAATTACAGGGAGGGATCCACAGTCAAAGCATCATACACGCATCATCGAGGCAAAAGAAAAATCGGAGAAATAATAACCAAGCACAATATTTTCTCTAGATTTCTCTAAGATTATGAAATCTATTGTAACAATGTTATTTTGAATAACAATGTCAGCATCATTATCTCTTCCTTATGATCTTAGAAGTGCTACCATCAGCATGAGAGTAAATAAATGGATAATCAAACATATTATAATTCAAAGCATCATACACAACTTTAGGCATGGTGGACATCACAGAACCCATATTATAATAAGCAAGGAATTTCTGATTATCAATCTCAATTTTAACGAATGGCTCCCAATTATTTTCTATTGCAGCAGCGTGTGGAACACTTGGGTGAGTATTTTCTACTTCACTTGAATTTAAATTGTTTAAACCATTTTTATTTTATCCAACCTAAAAGGTATTCCTTCAACCTTACTATCCTCATTAGTAGGTAATCAACCAGACCTTAAGAGCTTTAGATTCCCGAGCCCGCGCAGAGGGTTGAAGACCTGCTGAACCTCGGTGACTAGCTGGCCGAGGTTGCGCAGTTGGTTGGTGAAGCTCTTGAGCTTGGCGCATTACTGCATCACGGTCATCTCACCTTGGACGAGCGCGTGATACTCGGCGTCGATGTAGACGGCGCGGGCGAGTCCACCATAAGATTAAACCATGATTACACCAACTAAGAAGACCACAATAAAAACATTGAAGCAAAATATTTAAAGCTAGCGTGTGATTCATCTTTTCGTGTGCAATAGAGATTCTATTGCAAGCACCTTTTAAACTTTCTCCACTTCCTTGTTGGAAGGATACAACTTGAGCCTCATGTGACGTAGCAATGGTAGTGGAGCTAGACATGATAAATAAGCAAAGCAAACCGAAATTTAAACATATACTATTTTTTGTATTTTTTATTTTCAACGAAAAAATGAAAGCACTATAACTAAATGAAAATAAACTAAGCAAGATAATAACAAAGGAAAATGGAAGGAAGCGTGTAACTCCCCTTGCTGCAGCTTTCAATCTGCTCCCCGGCAACGGCGTCAGAGAAATTCTTGCCGACTATGCAGTTGTTGGAAACCCCAAGTGGTGGAAATAATATGATGATTATGAAAAGCGGACAGCGGAATTTGATTATGAAAGCAAGTAAGAAACTATGTAAACAATATTTTAAAGATGGACCAAGGGCCATAGTTTCACTAGTGGTGTCTCTCCAATAAAAGATATATACATGCGAGTAAACAAATTATTTGGACAATTGACAAATTCATGAAAGCATTTTACAGAGGCTGTTATGATAAAGATTGGCTCGAAATATTCAATATTGAGCATTACATTAATGTACATATATTGTAATCCAACTGCATCTATAACTAATAATCCAACTTGGGTCGCTATCCAGCATGTCACCCAGAAGTATTAAGTTGCAAGCAACGGACAATTACAATAAATTCCGTACGTAATGTAAGCAATGCATATAATCATAGATATAAACACAGTAGTTTTACTCTATTGGCGACAGCACATCCGTTCTTACACATTTTTGTCACTCGAGCGCAGAATCACGGGAGACATGAACGCACTATCTGGCATCAATACTCCCTCTTGGAGATACAATATCACCACTGGGACAAAGTAACATAAGTATTGGATAGCATGCAAGATCATAAATATAATAATAGAATGATGAAACTGTGGTAAACAGTCTGAACATAACTTCACAAAATATCGAATCCCAGCAAACACAACATGTAGCATTTCAATAATTTCAATAAATTATCGAATAGTTTTCGAGGTGATGGCGGCCTCGGGAGTCTTCCGCGGATAATTTTTTATGTGTTAGGGTTTTCCGTCGAGGGAAAATAAATAGGCGAAAGGGCGATGCAAGTGCCCCCCCCCCCCCCCCCCTAGGCCATGGCACAGGTGGATGACGCAGTGGGGGTGCGCCAGGGGGGCAGGTTCGCCCCTCTTTGATCTTTGACATGCAGCTTCATTCCAAAGTAAAACTCTTTCTCGATTTCTGCGGGTTTTTTCTGAGAATATTTCCTTAACAACATTTTTTGAAAACAAAAAAATGCAAAAAACAGAAACCGGCACTAGGCATCTTGTTTATAGGTAAGTTCATAAAAATGCCTCAGAATGATATAATAATGCAATATAGACATGTAGCAATGATATAAAACAAGTATGGAAAATCAAAAATTATAGATACGTTTACGACGTATGATGACTTGTAGTGGCGATGATGATGGTGCCAGAAGATGTCTTGCTGACTCCTTATCACCTGCGTCAAAACAATGTGAGTTAGGTTGAGACTCCAAGTGGAGAGTGTATAGTATAGGAAGAATAGTTTCCCCATGAGGGGTGACTCGAGGGTTTATATCGAACTCTCGGGGAACTGGTAGTGAAAGATTTATCTTCTTATCCTTCTCTTGTGAGACCTGCAAAACAAAGTAAATAGTTTTGTGCCCTCAACCTCACCAAGTGGTTGTCAAGCACAAGGTGTGAGTAAGATATATGAAAATAAAATGAATGCAAAACAAAAATGCAATGATGGTCAACAAATATACAAGGATGGTGGAAACAATAATGGATGATAGTTTTGGGTTTTGTATTGTGAATTGAAATAATAAAAGTGTTTTTGTATTTTCGGAATTTTAAATGGCTGAAAATGAAAAGTAGATAAGTTGTTGGAAAGTTGTTTCTTATGATTAATAATGGATCAGGGTTCATGGTTTCACAAATACACTCCCCTTTTTAATAAAGTGGTAGATATGGAACACAAAAGTTGACATATTAGATTGCAACAATGTTTTCATGACAAGTTTTTAATTATATGGACATCACGTCCTAACAAAGAGATGTTTTGTCTTATTAATCTCTCTTATACTCCACCGAGATGCGAACTAAATCTTAACACCCTAGTATTTAAGATAGATCAGAGTTTAGATTTAAGTTCTATGACATGAAGTTAAAATAAGAACATGCTAGATCTAGTCATGGAGAAGTAGCAATGGTCACCCAACATCCCCGGTAGCATGGTATTTTCTTTATCCCAAGTGAGGTAACAAAGTAAGGTAAACACCTAAGTGGATCGCGGAACTTCTGTCACTTTCACCGCACTAGCCACCCCCCGTTACTCCATCTAATGCATACGTTCCCCTCTCACACGCCCTCATACACAAGTTTGATCAGAAACAAGTAAACAAGAACGGGGTACATAATATGCATCTAATTTCATAACTGAACCAAAACTATTGCAATCTCAAACATATATTAACTCATAAAAAGATCCACCACAAAGGTATTACATAGATGACCGTAATCATGTTCAGCACCTCATACGATGCTAATTAGCGAAGCTCAAAGAGATGAGAGATACATAAGTTATTTCCACAAACCCATAGTCCAGGGGTGGACTACTCCTTCTTCATCATGGAGACGGTGGAGAAGTCGTTGGAGGAGATGGAGACCACGCCGGCAGCGCCCCGCCGGAGTTTTCCCCCTCCAATCTGCAGCTCGAGGTCTCTGTTTTGTGGTTTTAAGTTTATGCGGCACTCCCTTCCGAAAGGCATCGGGAGACTATTTTTATAGGCGTTTTTAGGTCAAGAGACAGCTACGGGGACGAAGATCGACGACATCGGCGTCTGATGCACACGATGGTGTTGTTGGGAAACACCAAGAGGAAGGTATGAAGTAGTGCAGCAACAAATTTCACTCAGTTGTGAAACCAAGGTTATCGAACCAGTAGGAGATGAAGACGCTTCTGAAGGTGTCAACGGCGCCAGAAAAGAGCTTGCTGAACGCTGAGTTGACGAGAGACCTGCACACAAAACAACCAAGATACTTTACCCCAACTCAACAGTGAGGTAAGATTCGTTTCGTTGAGACATTCTCGATCGAGAAAAACGGCTGTCCCGTGCATTAATTATAATGTAGGTGTAGGTCCTGCGCAATCTGGTTTTGATTCAAATAAAAGGTATCGCGTAGAAGGGGGACGTGTTTTTCCACCTCTTTTGTGCGCCATCCGTTTCTGCTCTCTTTCTTCGAACCGGCTTGCTGTAACAAAGGATTAGACGTATAGTGTGGAAAATGATATTTGTTTGCAGAGAATGAGAGAAAACAGTGTTTGCAGTAGGTTGTATTATCAGTTTAAAGAAAAGGACCGGGGTGCACAGTTCACTAGTGGTGTCTCTCCATAAATAAATAATAGCATACATGTGGGTAAACAAATTACAGCTGGGCAATTGACAAAATAAAGAGCTGCATAATGATGCATATACTAATGTCATGATGTCTAGTATGAGATTCATTTGGGCATTACAACAATATACATAGACCGTTCCAACCGCATCTATTATTAATAATCCACCTTCCGGTTAGCTTCCGCACCCCTTTCAGTATTAAGTTGCAAGCAACAGATTATTGCATTAGGCAAAGTGTGTAATGTAAGTAATACAATTATCCTTAGACAAAGTACTACTGTGTTATCCCTAGTAGCAACAGTACATCTACAATCTTAGAGCTTGCTGTCACTACCCCAGATTAAATAGAGACATGAACCCACTATCGAGCATAAATACTCCCTCTTGTAGTCACAAGCATCTACTTGGCCAGAGCATCTACTAGCAACGGAGAGCATGCAAGATCATAAACAACACACAACATGATATATTATGAAGCAAATGACATAGTATTCAATATCCATCGGATCCCAACAAACACAACATGACATAAAGATGATCTTGATCATGATAGGCAGCTCACAAGATCTAAACATGATGGCACAATAGGAGAAGACAACCATCTAGCTACTGCTATGGACCCGTAGTACAAGGATGAACTACTCACGCATCAGTCCGGAGGCGGGCATGGTGATGTAGAGCCCTCCGGTGATGATTCCCATCTCCGGCAGGGTGCCGGGAAGAGCTTCAGAACCCTCCCGAACTAGGGTTGACGACGGCGGCGGCTACGGGATGTTTCGTGGAATTTTTATCGGGTGCCTAGGGTTTATTTGTCGGGGGGTATAAATTGGCGAAAGGGCGATGTCGGTGGAGGGTCGTGGGCCCCACACCATGCCTTGGCGCGGCAGAGGGGGGTCCCGCGCCGCCACCAGGTGTGGCTGGCCTGTGGCCCCCCTCTTGCTCCTCTTCGGTGTTCTGGATGCTTCCGGAGAAAATAGGGTTTCTGGCTTTTGTTTCGTAAATTCCGAGAATATTTCCTTAACAGCTTTTCTGAAACCAAAAACAGCAGAAAACAGGGAACCTGCACTGTGGCATCTTGTTAATAGGTTAATCTCAGAAAATGCATAAAAGTGGTATAAAGTGTATATAAAACATGTAGCAATTGGTATAATATAAGCATGGAACATAAGAAATTATAGATACGTTTGAGACGTATCAGAGTCTCGAGGGGGGAGATTGGGTGCTCCACCCGGCCAAGGAATCTGGCCGCATGGGCCCCCCTATTTTCCTCCTCGGGTTTCTATTTTTTCGCTTCCTTCGCTCCGACGCTTTGTTCCTTCAAAAAACGGATGCCCGTGAAATATTAGGTCATTTGGACGTCGTTTGGGTCCGTGAAAGGTAAAAACAGTGAAAAATAGGGTTTCTGACTATGTAGGTTAATTCCAGAAAAATCGGGAAAATAAGAAATATTCCCTAAATCAATATAAAATGATGATAGGTCTGATATGTTGACCAAAGTGGTGACAAGAGAGAAGATCGATGTATGTCGTCGGCTCACCGGCTTGGCTGCCAGTCGGCACTGAGACCCTCCATGATGTCAGGAGGGGGAGATTGTTAGGCCATGTCCCTTCATATGGAGGTCTATTGGCAGTCCAACTTTAGCCCAAAATGTTCAACATGTTTCATTCGTTGATCGAGGTTCGTATCCTATCCAACGGTTGAGCTGCCCTACAAGAGAGGTAAGAAGAAGAAAACCCTAGCCATGCTTGGTCGTTGTGCAAGCAAGCTAGTGAGAGAAGCCATAACATTGCTACTGTTGTGAGAGAGTGAGAGAACACACAAGAACACCACAACCAAGTGAGAAGAGAGGAATAAGAAGGAGATGTGATATGTGGCAGGATTGGTACGGTGCATTTGACCGGTCTGTCTTCAAGCCTGTGTTCGGAGGGTCAGGCACGCTTAGATCGGCTCTAAAATTGGTGAGCATGTTCATTACTTTGATTACTTTAATCTGGATAGTTGGTTTATGATTTGGGTCAGAGGAGCATCAGATTTGAGAGAGTTCTCGTCGGTTTGCTGGAGGAACAGTTTGGATAGGCAACTGATATCTGATTGAGCTCATATATTGGGAACTCATATATTTACTTGTCCACCAAGTTTCGTGTTGTTTGGATTTGTGGTTTGGGAGCAGTTTGTTGATTTTAAAGGGGACAAAATCGCTGAAATCTTACCTCTTGTGGTTGTTGTTGCCGGTGGGCAGCGAAGATGTTTTAGAGAAAACTTCTGCTCATAATGAACCGGTGGGGATTCTCTGACTTACTCAACCCTGACTTTGGGTCACTGACATGTGGGTTTCACATCCGGTGGGGTCCATATTTCAGTGACTCAAAGTCAGAGAAAAGTTAGAGGCACAAAGTCAGAGAATCCGTGCCGATAATGAACGTTGTGGGGACCAGCTGGTCCAGAATCGTGGTTCTTTCTCCTCACTTTGGAAAGGTGTTCCAGGTATATCCTTGTGTCACTTGTTGTTCTATTGTGTTTACATTTCCGTTGCATATCGCCGTTGGTTCGGTTGAACGTATTATCCAAGTTCATTGCAGGCCAGAAGCACGTGGGAGTGTTGTGCCTCAACAGTTGCAACTAAATTTAACGCCTTGTTCTCGTTTTTTCCAAGTAGGTTTAAAGAATTACTCAAGATAAAACGCAAGGAACAAAAATCAGTTGAGCAGTGCGGGGAACACGGTTGTATTTTTTCATAAACCTCCTGTAGGAGCCGGTTCAGGTTACCCATGGTGCCAAGGCGAACACGCCGCCTGGGGATTATAACATATTTAAACAACTTTTTTTTTGCATGATAATACGTTTCTCATTTATATAGCAAAGATAGGTTACAAGACACGTACACACTGAGATTATAGATCTGAAAAGATAGGATAAACCTATGCAACAAACCAACGCCTATCCTCCTCTTTCGACAGCACCGAAGTGACCACCAAAAGAACGGAAAACAGATCACCTCTACACCTGAGCTCGAAACGGCTCCATCGCTGATCAGCAGCTTTACGGACCTCCAAAGTAGTTTGACAGAAGCAAAACCATTGTCGTTGAAAGAATCAGACCGGGGCATCATGTCCCCGGACACGCCATCGAACTTCAGAACTGACACCACCGCACGACTACGACGTCGAACGAGAGAGCCAAAACTGTCAACCTCCAACCACAAACCCAACACAGGATACACCATCTTCCAGCTGTCAACTGCGCAGACAACAATCTGCGCGTACTCCTGAATGACACATCCTTCCTGCTCCACCATGATGTCGGAGACAACACCGTAGCAACGGGGACAGAGCAGAAGGAGCGACACACTTGATGGGGTCACCGCCACCGCCTCACCGACACCATCCATGAACCTTAAAACCACCGATCTGAAAAATCGGCAAGCACACGATGCCACCAACTCCGAGACGCCGCCATGAAGGAGAACGCCGGTGTGGGAGTAGAGTTGAGGCAGATTTATTCGCCCGGTCGCCACTCCCACCACCCAAACGACGCACCATGCAAAAACTATCCAAATCCTACCTACCATGCAAAAACGGAGAAGACGGGTCCCCCTTCCTCCCGCCGCGGAAGCAGCAAGCGGAGGAAGGGGGGCCAGCTCGACCGCCGGTGGAGATCGGTGAAAGAAGGTCCTGCTTGGTCGCCTGGCGGCGGCTCGGCGGATAGGTCAGGAAAAGTCGAACTGTGCAACAGGAGTGTGCGAAGCGCGCGCGCAAATAAACACATATTTGAACAACTGAGTACACTATGTTTTACCTATGAACCCTCAAGCTGTCAAGCA
Organism: Poa annua; assembly: GCA_026929855.1. Classification (NCBI taxonomy): domain Eukaryota; kingdom Viridiplantae; phylum Streptophyta; class Magnoliopsida; order Poales; family Poaceae; genus Poa; species Poa annua. Next base: position 82,189,996 of record CM049437.1, on the reverse strand, counting down.
GTGCGCTCACATACGGACACTGGACATGCATCGCATATACTCCAACTGTACGTACGCAGAACAGAAAATGCAACTGCAGTAGTACGATTTAAGAATCGGTATTTCGCTCGATCGATCGGTCTTCCTCAGCCATCTTCGATTCTACCATCCCATCCGGAATATGAATGCGTTCAAGAAGAGGCAGCATGGATGATTCCTCCGCCGCCACCGGTACCCTCGGCCGGCGCGTCGGGCGCCTTTGGCGGATAGGTCTTCCCGCCGGCGCCGTGCCTCGGACGCGCCGCTGTTCGCATGAGCTCGCGCGGGAGTGGAGACGCGGCATGGATGATCCCGCCATGACCGCCGGGGCCTTCCGCCGGCGGGCCTGGTGGCCGTGGCTTGGGGGCGGCGAGGGGACGGATCCGCATGAGATGGGTCGGGAGGGACGACACGTAGCGCACCAGCTGGAGCAGGAACGAAGGCGAAGACGACGTCATTGATTCGATCTGGTGGCGGTCGACCGGGCTCAAGCTAGCTGTTCTTCTCTTCTTTCTCCCTCTCTCTGTCTCTCTATGGGTCGCGATATGTCGATTTGTTTGTCCATGCATGCCGCTAGCGGGCTGTATTTATGGGGAGAACGTCGTTGCCGCGTGCATGGGGAGCCAAAACCATGGACGTCGTCCCAAGTTAGCCGCTGAACCGGTCCGAGCCAAGCAAACTTGGAATGGATCGACCAAAACCATGGACGTCGTTGAACGCTTGGATCGACCGAGACTTGGAATGGATCCAACCTAGGATCCAACGGCTCATGCGTATGAACGCACAGATCGAGTGGCAACAACTGGTCAACACTAACGATTGAATTAGCTGAGCTAGTAGGTGTGTCACTGACCCATCAACAGTACGTAAACAAAGAGAAATAAAGGAAAAGAATCATCATGTTGATGATAATTAACTCAAACCGACTACGACTTCGCGAGGCAGGTAAGCTAGCCTCGACCTATGATTGAGACTTATTCGTCTTCTACGCGGACTGTACTCCAATCTACTCGCGGTCGTAAAGCTGGGGTACACAGTTAACTGGTTGACCTTGTCGTTTTATAGGTAGCAAGTCAAGTAACCAAAGCCAACGCAGACAAGCGATGCATACACATCTGTGGGCAGATCGAGATCGATTGCATGCAGCTCCGATTTGTTTGGTGGCGTCTACGTTGATGTGAACTGTGAAGCGACTACTCAGACTGCTACGTACACGAGCTGAGGTCAAATCACCTTGTTAGTTCACTACAAAGGGAAAATATATATAGCTATATGTTGGACAGATTTGCGACGGACGGTCGAGATGCGGCCACGTCCCACCGAACCACCATGTTACTGTTCATCGGCTATTTTGCAGAAAAGCGCCTCGCCCCGCCGGTCGCCCCCGTACCACCGGTCACCGCGGCTATTTTGCTGAAAAGCGCCTCGCAGATCGAACCCGTGCCCCGCAGTGCACAAATTACCATAGCGAAGGACCTACTCGAAAATACGACAACTTCAAATTATTTTTTTTGCAAACCATCCCCGTAGAATCCCCCCTCCCATTCTTCTCCCTCCCGCGAGACGGAGGTCGCCGCCGCCGCCGCTACGCTCCTCCCCGGTCAAATCGACGGACACGGGAACGTGCGCCACCGCTTCCTCCTCATCCTCGCCGAAGATCGGCTGGCGGGACGCCGCGTCCGCCTCGGAATCGTCGACGCCGCGCTCGGCGTACACAGCCGCGTCCGCACGCCGCCGGCGACGCTCCGGCGACCTAAAAGCGGCGGCGCCGCCGCTCGTGGGTAGCCCGCGTCGAGGCGCATCGACCGCGCCCAGCCGCGCGTTCCAGCTCGAGCTGGTTCGACCCGACGTGGTCAGCGCCGCCGCGGCAGGCAGGGCCTGGCCACTGGTGACATCAGCACGATGTCACCAGTGGGTCCTGCCTGCCAGTTCTTTTTTAGGAAAAAATTCAATAATATGATTAGTTTTGCAGAATTAATATCTTTAAATATATCCATCAGAAAAATATAAAAATATATATCAAAATGATCACATAAAAATAAGTTAATTACTTATGGCACAATGCAAACATATTTGAAGGTTTTAATACGGTGAATATTTGGAAAAATCCAAATTCATTTTCTCAAATGGTAGATTGAATTTCAGAAAAATATATCAAAATGATCACAAAAAAATTAATTACTTATGGCACAATGCGAACATATTTGAAGGTTTTAATACAGTGAATATTTAGGGAAAATCCAAATTCATTTCCTCAAATTATAGATTGAATTTCATAAATGCTTATATAATGTATTCCATTTGATAAAATTAAATTATTTTTCAAGGCAAAATACAAACTTACTATAATATTTTACGCCACGATATTTTTTCTTCTAACGACACAGACATATATTTCAAAATTTCAAATAACTTTCGAATCTACTCAATTTGCGAGCATAAAACAAATTCAAATCTGAAAAACGCCCCAACTTGAATAATTTTTGCAAACTAAACAATGTTTAAACGCACACTTCTTTTGATTCCACTAATATTCAAACCTATATAATTGTTAAATGTGCACACTACCGAGTTTAAATTTTATTTACTAGACGGGTGAAATTTTCATACCTACGTAATTTCAAAATGTTCAAATTACCGAATTCAAATTTTATTTACTTGACGGGCGCGACATTGCCGCGCTTAGTTACCTAGTACATAACTGAAAGCCCGAAACTTTCCATTTACCACGATTTTTCAGCGGTCATTACCCTATTTCTGCTTTCGACGCTGACGTGTCAGCTCTGTGCGGGTGTATTTCGTAGTGAGGCGGGTCAATTTCGACGAAGCGCGAGGCTGCTCGCGGTCGTGGTGGGCCAGGGTGTTGGGATGATTGCACCGCTTACCTTTCCCTTATCTTCGCCGCTTTGGCTGCATAATATGGCTGTACTATCATATTTATGTGTCCCTCCTTGGTTAATGTTTAGCTCTTGTGGTCGATCCGTTTTATAGTAAATTTATGATGATTCCATGGCATGGCTTAGCTACATGGGTTGTTTAAATTTCTGATGGTTAAATTGTATAGGAAATAGCAGTACTAAGTCAATTCAGTTCAGTAACAATGAAGCATGAAGGTGAGCAAAGGGTATCCTTGGGGGGAAAATGGGGAACTGATATTTCCAGGTTTTGTACACACTTCAGGCCCTATTATGAAGCATCCGAGGTCTGGCTCTAGACCAGTGTAATATGATCCGGTGAAGCATTTCAGACGGAGGAGAAGTCACGGTGAGATTGTTAAAGCACTGACAGAAAATGAGCCACAGAGAAGAAACTATGAATTGAAGACCTTTTCCCAGCGATGTGCTACCGAAACTTATAATTGTTTATGTTGAATCAAGCTAAAAAATGATACGACATGGAGCAGCCCATGAGCTTGGAAGTCTATTTTGTGTAATTTGTTATGAACAGTGTAAGATTATGGCAATATAGAACTTCAGCATGAGAAACTTATACATTATTTATGGCTGTATGTTTAGAACCATTTCTGGAGAACTCATTGTTGAAAAGGATTTTATTAAAGAATTGCAACGTGATTTTTATCCAAACTCTTGTGTAAACCAACTGCCATGTGGCGTACCAACGAGAATTTGGTTTGTTTGCCTCCGTGTTTTCTTCCGTTGCAACGCACGGGCACGTTTCCTAGTTTCCTCCAAAAGTTCGTTCTCACCGCGATCGAAGCAGGGTCTGGTCTGCTGTGAAAATTATACTACGGGAAGCAGCTGCCCGTTGGGAGAATCTGCTGCGCAAATAAATCCCTTTGGTTTAGATTCTGCTTTTCCACCACAGAAGTTGGGTTTGAAAGCTAAACCAAACGGACCCTAAGTAAAACCATAGCTACTATTTTCATCATTTGATGAGATAGCTCTCTTTATGATTGTTTGAAAAGGCACATATACTTAAATGAGACCGTTCATTCTTAATGTTGCAAATATGTAGGAAATATTGTGTTTCCTTTTAGTTTTGTGTCCCATGCACTATAGCCATTTGAGCTTACAACCATGAGACAAATAAAGTTGAATATATGATCATTTTTTTTTAATGGTCGATTTATAAAGTTAGGTATATCCATCTGCATACTAACATAATATATGTATGTCTCTAGAATTTAACTGGAGATCTAGTTTTATTTCCAAATGAACATTGAGACAGTATGTATTTATATATGCAAATTAAAACGATGTGTTGTTATATCGAAGTCAAAAAGGTTTCATTTGTAGAAGAGAGGACTCTACATATCTGCTACTCAACTATTGGTTAATTAATTTGTTTGTAAATCAATATTTGGGTCTTATATATGTTCAGATTCAGTTAAGAAGTTGCGAAATGGAATAAAAAAGGGTCATGTCATTAAAGAAAAATGTTTATATTATATTTATCCTTCAAGGGGAATGTGTTTATAACAACTTGCAAAAAATAGGTATGTTCTCCATTCCAGCATTGGCCTCTTCATCTTCTGTGCGAGGTTCAACAAAAATTCATCTCAAATTTAAGTGTTGGTCTTTTGATCTTTTGTTCAAGGTTCAACGAAAATTGAGCCATCATCGGTGTAGCAGCACCTGGAGGGTGGAGCAGCACGCATCCCTCATCGACAGCCAACCATGAGGTCTAAAAGGAGATAATTTCTAAAATTATTTAAGGATAACATACATCAACACATCTCATACTAATGTGCAAAGACTTTTTCATTACTAAACCACAAAGTGGTTGTAGCCTCGTAACTGGTACGAATGCTCCTATTCACAAAAGGAGCACCACACCTTTTTGCAACATGACACTGAAATAACATAGGACAATTTTCGCAACCTTATCTTGGAAGAGTAACCCTGGTGAGGAGCCTGGGCAAAATATCAAACAATCCACATTACCATATTAGTACACATCTACCAATTCACACATCAAGAAGTAAATCAGCACTATAACATCTTAACTTTCCACATGTCCACTACTATAGTTAGGAAGAGATTTTGTTAAAACATATACATTAGGGAAGCTATAAGTACTGTAAAATGAAGAAGGGTATGATATTTAAACATGTAGTATGGTATGTACATGAAAACAAATGAAAGAACAAGAAAACAAAGAGTGAGACTAATCTGTGGTCAGTAGCCATTAAAACCCCAAGAAAGCGGAAGTTATTTCTAATTCTAGTTACAATGAAAGGAAGGAAAGAATAGATTAAAATATAACCAGTCAAATAAGGTTTCTTATATAATCACATAAAGCTACATAAATTGTTCGCCTGGATGAACTAGCCACACAAACATACTTTCAACTCTACAGCAGAATTAAGCAAGTTTACATTTAGAAGCAATGACTTCGGAGCCTATACATAATAAGAAACTGGTGCTTCTTGAAAAATCATGAACTGTTTCATCATATGGAAACATAATAAGAAAGAGCAAACAAACCAGCTCCTACTGCATCCTTCCTCCATTGGCACAGTCCTTCACGCACCGCCTTGAAAACTGCATCATTCACGTTTTGTTCTTTGTTTGAATTGCAGCAAGACTGGTGCCAACAGACGCCATGCTCTCTGATCCGGAGTAGGCTCGAACACTTATGGTCATCGAGCACTCACCCTAAGTAGGTAGATCACCCACAGGGTCACTCGTTGAGTTGATGAGCTGCGGTGTTCCTCGCTACTGAGATAAGAAATCCACATGAGAGGAACATTCAACTGCTGAATATTACAGTTGAAGGACTGGATAAAGACGACCTAATGATCAAAATAATTAATTCTAAAGAGTTGTTGTGATTGTCTTCTTTTTAAGCTATAAAGCCTCTCTTAACCAAAGAATCATGCAAAAAAGGTTCATGTCATGTAAAAATTGTTGTGCATTCAATCCTATTTTGGATTGAAAAAGTTGAACTTTTACATGGAGTTTTATGTTCCTGCACGAATATGTGCACGATATGATTTTTAATTCTTATTCTGTAACTCTGATTAAGCTCATATTTTAACTCTAGTTGCAACATTTCATCCTTTGTATGCTTGAATTGTTTCGTGATTTTAGGACATATCGAAGTAGGGTAAAGAAATTGTTTTGTTGCTGCTGTTTTTCTGGACAGATTCTCTCCCATTTTGTTTGATGCATTCATTAAACTTTTAAATATTTGAGTTTATGAGAAGGCACACAACATATACTTTCTGGACATTTTATATGAACTTTGGTTTAAGAATTCCTTACAGCAAGCATTTTATTATTTGTGGCCACTAATGTCACCCCACAGAAAAGAGATGGGAGAAAATTTTGTGAAAGTTTTTTCACAGGAATTAGAGTAGATGCACCAAGAGCTATCCAAGGATGGTGAATATCATAAGCTTGGGGATGTCAAGACAATCCCACTGGACATAACACTCTCGGTTTGTGCACGTCTACTTTTTGTTCTTTAATCAATGCATTTTTATCGCCTAAAAACTTGGATCGTCTTTTTGTTCTTTTGTTTTCATTTTATTTTTATTTTTCTTGAGAACATGATACCCACAAGTATAGGGGATCGTTGAAATCTTCGATGTGTAAGTAAAGTATCGATCCCACGAGGAGTAGAAGGTATAAGTGTTTATCCTTTCAAATAAGAGTGTCACTATTCTTATTATCTATGCACTAGACAAAGTAAAATGATGCAAGTGTTTTGGGTTTTTGGTGTAGAGTTTGCAAGTAAAGTAAAAAGCTGAAAATAAAATATGACAAGTGAAAGCTCTCAAAGAGAGAAATCCCAATCCTCTATGCAGCAAGAGGACAAGCTCAAGTGTGTGTTTCTTATGTGTGGAAAACGTTCCCAATGGCTTGATGTCTACGCACGCTTCTATTCTCGTAGACAGTGTTGGGCCTCCAAGAGCAGAGGTTTGTAGAACAGCAGCAAGTTTCCCTTAAGTGAATCACCCAAGGTATATCGAACTCAGGGAGGTAGAGGTCAAAGATAACCCTCTCGAACAACCCTGCAATTAAGATACGAGAAGTCTCTTGTGTCCGCAACACACCCAATACACTTGTCAGATGTATAGGTGCACTAGTTATGCGAAGAGATAGTGAAATACAAGTAATATGGATGATTATAAGTAGTAATTGCAATCTGTAATAAAAATGGCAGCAAGCAAACATGTAGCAGAACTTGTTGGAAACTGTGTTTTAATGCTTAGAAATAAGGCCTAGGGATCCTACTTTCACCAGTGGACATTCTCAACAATGACATCAAAGTTAAATAAATAAACACTACTCTCAAACACCATCATGTTGGATAACAAACACCATTCATTGTGTAGGGCTACAAGAGCACACCCCAAAGGCAGAGTAAACTAACACCACAACGTCATAAAGGAATCACACACGGTGCACACACTGTCACCTTTACATCCGTGAATAACCCCGGAGTTCATATTAAAGTAACGTCTAGAGTGCATAATAGATAAAGAGTAACATCACATATTCAACTAGATTACAAAGCTCATGATCACATAAAGTTCACACCATGGGAGAGAGAGATAGACCACATAGCTACCGTAGATCCCGCAGCCCCGGGGGAGAACTACTCACTCCTCATCGTAGGAGTCAGCAACGGCGATGGAGATGGCGGTGGAGTCGATGGAGATGGCTCCGGGGGCAATTCCCTGTCCCGGCAGGGTGCCGGAACAGAGACTTCTGTCCCCCGAATCTTGTCTTCGATGGCGGCGGCGCTCTGGACCCGTGGAGGAAATATCGAACACCGTGCTAGGGTTTTTGGTCTGGGGGGTATATGTAGGCGAAAGGGCGAAGTCGGTGGCGCCCCGAGGGGCCCACACCACGTGCTCGCGCGGCCAGGGAGCCTGCCGCGCGAGGACCAGGTGACGGCGCCTCGGTCGCCCACTTCGTCTCGTCTTCGGTTTTCTGGAACGTTCCCAAATAAAAACTGACTTCTGAAAAGAAATCGTCCAATTCCGAGAATATTTCCTTAAGTACTTTTCTGAAACCAAAAACAGCAGAAAACAGGGAACTCGCACTGTGGCATCTTGTTAATAGGTTAGTCCCAGAAAATGCATAAAACTATATAAAATGCATATAAAACATGTGATAACTTGGTATAATATAGCATGGAACATAAGAAATTATAGATACGTTGGAGACGTATCAGGGCTACATGGATTTCATGGCATAGATATTTCTAGAACAACAAGGTAAATATTTTGTCAGGTTTTAATCTTCTTTGGACGGAGCCATAATTAGGTGTAGCTAAATAAATATACTAAACCACTTATGATGGGTCTTGTGGCCAAGTAAATGACTGTACAAGAGTTATTAAGACATAGAGTCACACCATAGCCATAAACACTAAGGTCCCTGATATTAATCCCCTCCTAATGGAACTTCATGTATTAGACCATAGGTTTATTTGTCAACTCACAGGTCCTACCCAATCCATTACATAGTGTGATCACCTCATGCATTCCTCAACATATGCGTGCATTCATATATTGCAATGATGGTTGGATGTTGGAGTATTTGGAATCACAGGAACAAAATTATTTTCGAAGGAGATCCACGAAGTTTAGATACTTGTTTCGACTTCTTTTTGGTTTCTGTTAACCTGATTAGACATAGAATAAAGCCTAGTCTCAAGGAGGGCATGCAAGCGTGGCTTCATAAAACTGGACTTTCTGTAAATATGTTTTTGCGGTGGTAATAGAAAATGGAAAATGACGCAGTGGGGGTTTTTCCCCACTGTCTTTATGCGTAAAAAAAAAGAAGATAAAGACTTGACCAAATGCTCACACATGTTTAGTGAAATCATTGCCAATCCATCCTATGCCCCCAGGAACATGAGAGAACTACTCACAACGCAAAGACATGATATGATTCAATGGCATAAGTGGTACAACACAATCTCAAAATATAATCTCCCCACAAAACAATGACAAGTAGCAATTCACAAACATGTAGAATATTACTTAGACAATAGCTAGGGTTCGAACAATCTCAAACTATGAGGGGGATGAAGTGGATCACGGAGATGGTGATGGAGATGGTGCTGGTCTTGACGGTGGTGTTGATGGAGACTCCGGAGGGGGGGATGGAGGAGCCTTCCGGAGGTGATCCGGCGGCGTTTCCCCCCTCCAATCTTCTCCGGCGGCAGCCTTCTGTCTCTCTGTTTCTTGGTTTCGTGTTTCTCCGCCGCCTCCTTCTGAAACTCTTCGGGGGACTATTTTTATAGACGGTTTTAGGTCAAGACGAAGCCACGGAGACGAAAACGGACGGCATCGGAGGCTCGAGGCCCCAGATGGGTTGCTCCACGCGGCCAGGGAATCTGGCCGCGTGGGCCCACCTATCTTGGCCCTCGGGTTTCCACTTTTGCGCTTCCTTCGCTCCTACGCTTTGTTCGTTCCAAAAAAATGATCTTCGCGAAGGTTTAGGTCATTTGGACGTCGTATGCTTCCTGAAAGTCAAAAACATGGAAAAAGGGGTTTTCTGGTTCTGCAGGGTTAATTCCAAATAAATGGGGAAAGTGTGAATTATCCCCCAAAATCATTATATAACATAAATATAACCCATATATGATGCAAATAAGTTATAATATCAAGTAATAAAATGTAAAGTTCATGTATGCATTTTACATGCATTAACATCCCCAAGCTTAACCAATACTCGTCCTCAAGTATGAAGGTGATAAAACTAACATGGACTTGGCATTTTATTACTATCAAAGGATATCAAAGATTATTATTATTGCTACATAGAGTCAAATGATTCATTCTTAATAAGGAGTAGCAACATACAAGATATATTATCAAGTGATATCAAATATTCAAGGTAAAGATGTTCAATGATAATTCACAAAGTGTAACATAAAAGAAAAGTTCTATGGACGAAATGAATGCATAAATGAAAAAGTAAAATGATATCCTATATTGGTCTTAGAGTATTCTTATAGAAATCTGAATATAAAAGGTGGACACTTTGGAAAGATAGATAAATAAGTAGAGGAATAACATGCAAGAGTATTATCTAGCTTCCAAATGCTTCAACTTAAGTTAATGTTTGCAATGTGGTGTCCATTGGTGTGAAGTTCTCATTACCCATATCATAGCATCTTAAGTGATTAATAGTTGAAAGTGAAAGCAAATATGAGTTATGTGCTTGACAAAGTATGGGTCAAAAGCCTCATGCCCGTTGAAAACAAAAACCTCTCCGACTGGCTACTCAACTTGGGCCACAAAGCAAGTGAAGGTTACAGTCATCGTGAATAAAAGTGGCATCATAGAGAGTATCACCCCGGGTACCCTTTGCCCCAGGACATGGAAGTGGGCACATATCCAAATGACAAAGCAAGCAAACAGTGGACATCTCTTTCTTTACTCGTGTTTTTTTCTTGTAAATGCTTTTTATGTTATCAGATGTGTCATGGATTCCTCCACTATGGTTATGTTGCAAATTTCCACCATGATCCACATGGCTTAGGTTAGCCGCCACAGGTGTCTCTCTAGCGAATAATATCACTCGCCCGAACTTACTAAGTTTCCATTTTCATTTCACGCAATGTTAGGCATCCATCACCAAAGGAATATGATATCAACTTTTATAAAGAATAAAGTGCAGTGTTGAAAGCTTTCCACGTGTCAGCACGTATGAGCTAGCTCCTAACCAAAGACCTTTGTCAAGCCCAAAACATCATAATCTTAATCACAATGGGTCAAGTTTATTAAGTGCATAAAAAGTAATGTGCGCATCAAGTTCGTGAGACCTTTTAAACCAACTTAACCCATGACAATCCCAATAACATAAGCATCTTAATTTGGAAGCATAGATAAAACAATATACCATGGTAAACATACTTGGAATAGCATATTAGCTAATAGGTAGATATGGTGGAATCACTGGAAAAACTTGGTTGAAGGTGTTGGAAAACAAGCTTTTTTCTTGTTGGAATTTTTGGGCTAGCAAGAGGGAGAAAGTTGACCGTCTAAATGCATGCATAAGTGTCCATAGAGCTAACCATTTCATGTTAAACAAAGTAAAGTATCATTTAGCATATAAAACATGAATAAGAAATAACTCTAGACAAGACACTTGCATATTAATATTCATTAACAAAGCACATGAATCATGCAAATATATGTATCTTTTTAAATCAACTCAAACATCCTCTTCCCAATATTTTTAATAGCATCCAACTTAATTCAACTAAAGTTTCCAGCACCTCTCTCATAACATAAATGATAATGATGATCTTATTAAAAACAAAACAAACATAAAAACAATAAAAAGACGCTCCAAGTTTATACGATAGTAATGCGTTGATAGAAAACAGAAAATAGACGTGTGCAAACCGAGAGTGTTTGGTCCAGTGGGGTGCCTTGACATCCCCAAGCTTATGGTCTTCACCATCCTTAGATAGCTCTTGGTGCATCTACTCTACTCCCTGTGAAAAACTTTCAACACAAAATTTTCTCCCATCTCTTTTCTATGGGGTGACATTAGTAGGCACAAAAGAATTGAATTGCTTGCTGCATGAAATCCTTAAACAAAAGTGTAAAACATGTCCAGAAAGTGTATAATGTTGTATTCCTTCTCATAAACTCAATTAGATAAAAAAGATTCAACTTAAAAATTCAAAGAATGCATAAAACAAAATAGGACAGAATCTGTCCAGAAAAACAGCAGCAGCAAATTGCATTTTTTCACCCCACTTAAATATGTCGAAAAAATCTGAAAAAATTCACGCTTATAGAGGATGAAAAGTTGCTACTGAAGTTCAAATTTCAGCTCATTCGGAGTTACAGAATAGGAATCAAAAATCATACCGTGCACAGATTCGTGCTGGAATAAAATCTCCGAATACAAAAAGCAAAAGTTTCAAGCCAAAATGGGTAAAACTTGGCAATTTATTGAAAATTACAGAAACTAAACCAAAAACTAAGTCCCTTGTTACAGCAAGAGGACATAAAGAAAATCAAAAATAAAACAACCGGGTTGCCTCACGTAAAGCACTTTCTTTATAGCCATATAGCTAGGCTTACTTACTTGGTATCAAGACTTGACCAAATACTCAAACATGTCTAGTGAAATCATTGCCAATCCATCCTATGCCCCCAGGAACATGAGAGAACTACTCACAACGCAAAGACATGATATGATTCAATGGCATAAGTGGTACAACACAATCTGAAAATATAATCTCCCCACAAAACAATGACAAGTAGCAATTCACAAACATGTAGAATAGTACTTAGACAATAGCTAGGGTTCGAACAATCTCAAACTATGAGGGGGATGAAGTGGATCACGGAGATGGTGATGGAGATGGTGCTGGTCTTGACGGTGGCATTGATGGAGACTCCGGAGGGGGATGGAGGAGCCTTCCGGAGGTGATCCGGCTGCGTTTCCCCCCTCCAATCTTCTCCGGCGGCAACCTTCTGTCTCTCTGTTTCTTGGTTTCGTGTTTCTCCGCCGCCTCCTTCTGAAACTCTTCGGGGGACTATTTTTATAGACGGTTTTAGGTCAAGACGAAGCCACGGAGACGAAAACGGACGGCATCGGAGGCTCGAGGCCCCAGATGGGTTGCTCCACGCGGCCAGGGAATCTGGCCACGTGGGCCCACCTATCTTGGCCCTCGGGTTTCCACTTTTGCGCTTCCTTCGCTCCTACGCTTTGTTCCTTCGAAAAAATGATCTCCGCGAAGTTTCAGGTCATTTGGACGCCATATGCTCCCTGAAAGTCAAAAACATGGAAAAAGGGGTTTTCTGGTTCTGCAGGGTTAATTCCAAATAAATGGGGAAAGTGTGAATTATCCCCCAAAATCATTATATAACATAAATATAACCCATATATGATGCAAATAAGTTATAATATCAAGTAATAAAATGTAAAGTTCATGTATGCATTTTACATGCATCAGAACACCACTTTGATTTATATTATGGGAGAGCTACTGGAGGTTTGGATTAAGTTGGATGCTATAAATTTTTTGGGATTGGGATGTTGGAGTTGATTTAAAAGATACATATAGTTGCATGATTCATATGCTTAGAATGAGTATTAATTTGCAAAAAAAAATATGAAGATCTATATTTTATTCATGTTTTTATGCTTGATAGTGCTTTACATTGTTTAACATGGATTGATTAGTTCTATGGACACTCATGCATGCATGTAGACAGTCAACTTTCTCCTCTTGCTAGCCAAAATAAATTCCAACAAATCAAAACTTGTTTTTCCAACACCTTTAAACAAAAGTTATTCCAGTGAGTCCACCATATCTACCTATTAGCTTAAATGCTATTCCAAGTATGTTTCTCATGTTTTAGTGTTTTATCTAGCTTCCAAATTAAAATTCTTATGGTTTGTTTGTTATGGGAAAGTTGGTCAGAAAGCTCTCACGAACTTGAACGCACATTTTACTTTTCTTGTGCATAATAAACTTGAACCATTGTGAATTAAATTATGAAGTTGTGAGCTTGACAAGAGTCTTGGTTGGGATCTAGCTCATCTATGATGTCATAGGACACGCTTTCAACATTACACTTATTTATATTTAGTTGATATCATGTTATTTTGTTATGGATGCCTATCATTGTGTGAAAAGAAGATGGAAAAATTGTGAGTTCATGGAGTTTTTATAAATGGTTAGAGAGACGCCTGAGCCGCTAACCTAAGACATGCATCATTCATGGTGGAAATTTACAGCATCCCATAATGAGCATTACATGAAGCATCTCACAATAAAAAGCTATACCAATGATAAATACAAGAATTGCTGAGATGTTCATTGTCTGTTTGTCTTTTCATTTTGGTATGGGAAAGCTCCCATGCCATGAGGCAAGAGGTACCCCGGTTGACGCTCTTGATGACACTATTATGCTTACCATGAGAAGAACTTGTTTTGTGTCCTAAGTTTAGTAACACTTGGTGTAGGTACTCGTATTCAAGGGGTATGAGGTATTCAACCCATACTTTGTCAAGCACATTACTCATATTTGCTCTCACATTAACCTGAACCATTTAAGATGCTAATGATAGGGGCAATGAGGGCTTAACACTAATGAATACCATGTTTCAAATATAATCTTAAGAGAAAGCATTTGGAAGCTATATAGAGCTTCTTCATGTTTAATCTCTACTTATTATCTATCTCTCCAAAGTGTCAACTTTTATATTCAGATTTTAGAAGAACCCTCTATGACCATTATAGGATGTTTTTACTTTTCATTGTGCATACATTTGGTCCATAGTTCTTTCTTCTATGTTACACTTTGTGAATTATTATTGAACATACTTGCATTGTATATTTGATATCACTTTATAATCTATCTTGCATATTGCTACTGCTTTTGAGAATGAATCATTTAACTTTGTGTAGCAATAGTAATCATCTTTGATATCTAAAATAGTGTTAAAGACAAAGTCCATGTTAGTTTCATCACCTTCATACTCGACGACGAGTATAGGTTAAGCTTGGGGATGTCGATGCATGTAAAATGCATACATGTACTTTGCACTTTATTACTTGTTCTTTCATCATATTTACATCATATATGGGTCATATTCATGTTTTATATTGATTTTGGGAGTAATTCACAGTTCCCCAATTGTTTGGAATTAACCCTGCAGAACCAGAAAACCTCTTTTTTTAATATTTTTTACTTTCAGGGACCTAAACGGAGTCCAATTGACCTAAAATTTCACAGCGCTCATTTTTTGGAAAGAAGGAAACATACAAGGCAAGGATCGTCAGGAAAGGAAGTCCGAGGAGGAAACGAGGGTGCCTCACGCGGCCACCCCCCTTGGCCGCGTGAGCATACCTAGTTTGGGCCTCGAGCCTCCAAGGCCTTTGATCTTCGTACCCATGCCTTCGTCTTGACCTAAAATCCACCGACGCCCTTCGGAAAAGAGAGTCGTAGAAACACAAAACCACGAAACAGGAGCCTGGAGCTGTAGATTGCAGGGGGGAAACTCCAGCGGAGCGCTGCCGGCATGGTCTCCATCTTCTCCAACGAGTCCACCATCGTCACCATGATGAACAAGGAGTAGTCCACCTTTGGACTATGGGTTTGTGGAAATAGTTATTGTATCTCTTCTCTCTTAAACTCCATTATATGAGCACCGTATGAGCTGCCTAACATGATTACGGGCATATTTGTATTACTTTCGTGGTGGATCTATTTATGAGTTGATATTTGATATTGCAATTGTTTTAAGTTTAAGTTATATGAGTAGATGCATATTATATACCCCATTCTTGTTTACTTGTTTTGATCAAGTATGTTCATGAGCGCGTGTGAGGGGGAACATGTGCATTAGTTAGAGTAACGAGGGGGGGGCTACCGGGAAGTTGACATAGAAATCTCGTGATCCACTTGGATGTTTTACCTTACTTTGTTGTCTTGCTAGGGATAAAGAAAAAACCATGCTACCGGGAATTTGGTGTGACCTTTCCACTTCTCAATGACTAGATCTAGCGTGTTCTTGTTTTAACTTCATGTCATTTAACTTAAGGCTATACTCTAATTTATTTCTTAATACTAGGTTGATAGATTTAATTTCCTTCCTAGTGGAGTATGAGAGAGATGAATAACCAAAACATTTTTATGTTAGGACGTGATGCCCATATGAATATATCTTCTTTACATAAACATGTTGTAACAAAATATGTCAACTATAGTGTTCCGTAGTCCACCACAACTTATAGAGAGAGTGCATTAGTGAAACCATAAACACCGGTCCATTTCTAATCATAAACAAACACTTTACAATAACTTTTAAACACTTTTCATTTTCAGCCATTTAAAAATCCGAAAATATAAAAACACTTTTATTCATTGCATTCACAAATCAAAACACAAAAATCATCTTTTATTGTTTTTATTATCATTGCATATTTATTTCGTGCATTGTATTTCTATTTTATATTTTATATCACACCTTGTGCTTGACAACTATTTGGTGAGTTGGGGGCACAAAGCAAACTACATTTATTTTGGAGGGTTGTTTGAGAAGGACAAGAAGATAAAATCATTCTACACACAGTTACCCAACAGTCGATATTTAAACCCTCGAGTCACCTCGTGGGGAAAACTTCTCTCTCTACATCACTCTTCTCTTCGAGTCCCAACAAGTGTGTTGACTTTCTTCATAACTTATATTTCAGGTACACATCAACTACGCGTCCAAGAACTTTTCTGACGCCATTCAAATAAGAATAAAGCATTGTCACATGGCGGCGCGGTTAGGGTTCCCCCTCCACCATCACACGGGGCGACGGAGCAGGGACGAGAGGACAGCTCGGTCAACCTTACAAGTAGATGAAGCTTACTACTCAATCGTCCCTAAAGACTAATTAGATGGCAAATTGCGGTAGTAAAAGGTACTCTGGCCGTGCTGCCATAATCCCGGAAAAAATGCACTGCCATAGATTTCAGACTACCGTCGGGCCGTAGCTCGTAGTACCTCAGTAGGTTCATCCACGCAGGGCTGCTTTTTTTTCCTGAGTAGATTGAGCTTCAGGCGAAATCATACGGGTGCTCCTAGTTTTCCTCCGCATATCACCCACCAACTCTATTGGGCCAGGCCCATTTCCCGCACGTACACTTCCTTCTTCTCGTCTCACAGTCAGCTCGTTCAGATTAGATTCCTTGCTTCGTTTATTCGTTCGTCTGTTCCTTCGTTTGAGTATTTCCTTCGACCGTGCCCTTTCTCACGCAAGGAGCATGGAAATTTTAGAAAAATATGAACAATATTTAAAACTGAACATTTTTATAATCTGAATTATTTTTAAAATATGAACAATTTTAAATCAGAACATTTTTAAAATACTTATAATTTTTAAATCTTTAAAAAACTTTCGAATTTGAACACTTTTTAGATGTGAACAATTTTCAGATTTTATAAACGTGGACAACTGATTTCTATAAACGATTTTTTGAACGATTTTAAAAGGTGTACAAAAATAGGTATTTGAAAAGAAATTATTTTTGAACAAAATTTAAAGAAGTGGAAAGAAAAAGGTCTATGAACATTTTTTTTGAACGGTTTCTAAAAAGAGAACAAAAAAAGGTATTTGAACAAAAACTAGTTTTTGAATAATTTTTTTAAAAAGGGCACAAAAAAGTCTATGAACGGAAATTGTTTTTGAACAAAATTTACAAAACTGAACATTACTATTTGAACAAAAACTATTTTTGAACAATTTCTTAGAAAGTGATCAAGAACTAATTTAGAACGATTCTAAAAAAGTGTTCACATTTTTTAAAAATTTATTGTTTAAATATGTTCACATTTGTTTTAAAACTAAACATTTTCAAATTTGAAGAAAATTGAACATTTTTCAAAAACCGAACAATTTAGTCTCGAACAATTTTAGGTTCGAACATTTTTTAAATTTTGAACATCTTTTAAAATCTAAAAATTACTTAAATTTGAAACTGAACAATATTTTATTTTAAACATTCTTGAGACATTGTTTTTAATAGATCCACGAAGAAACTTAAAAAAGAAAAATTAAAAAGTAAAAGAAGGTCATTATACATTTGAACGAATTTTCAATCTGTACATTATATTAAAGAAGAAAGAAAATAGAAACAGCCAAATAAACAAAAAGGAAATTAAAACATAGAAAAAAAGAAAGAAACAGCCAAAAAAGGAAAACAAAAAAAACGAAACAGAAAAACTAACAGGAACTAACCAAAAAGGCTTGGGGATTCCTAGTGGGCCGGCCTACTGCGCGTCGTAGGGGTGCGCGGAGTAAAGTTAGCTCGGCGGTACGCGGCAAGTAGGTTTCGTGAAATCATACGGAGAACCAAACATCAATGGCCCAGAAACTGGGCTGACCTAATGGGCTGTTGAAACGGACAGGTCCTAGAGCATTATCATCGGCCCACGTGTTGAGAAGCTGCCATTCATGAGCATACGAGGATCCAGTGCGAAAGTGGACTTTTTTATCCCGAGCATTTAAGTGCCTCCTGCCATTTAATTAATTGAAATGGTATTTCAATATTTCAAAATAACTAAAAATATATCGTGAATCATATATGTTTCTACATATCTGCATAGTTGAGCTCAATAATATATTGTATTGAAGGCTACGCAAAATCACAAAATCATGGATCGAAAAATGTGAAAAAGAACCCGTTTTACTTAATAGATTTGTCTTTTTATGCAGATCACATATGAAAATATATGTCTCCTAAAATTTATGCATACATAGTAGGAATGTTATATATACTTGTATGATGTTTTCCAGAATTGTTTCGGATGAAAAACTAAAGTTTTTTTAAAAAAAAATAGGGGAGCACAGGAGCTCAAAGAGTTAGAAGTGTTTTTCGGATGCACGGCAACCAAGTATGCAAAGAAGAAACTCCAAATATTTCATGTACCGGCAAAAATGAAAGAAAATCGGTTGGCAGAACTACATCGTCTCGTTTCCTGCCTTTGGCATTTTGGCAGCCGTTGCTGGGTGTGTAACGTGGATTATGAGTACTCCGTATGTCTTAGCGTGCCCGCGCCGCCGCCTTTTTTTTTTTTACGAGTGCCCGCGCCGCCGCCTTGATCTCTCTTCTGCGACCATCCCTGCTTGCTCCGAGACTAGATCCAGACTCCCCTCAACGTCCTCGTTCCGTCCATCTTGAAGACCTGCTCCGCCGTCCCGGGTGCTGCGGTGGCCAAAGTCTCCCCTACGTACTCTTCTCTTCCGGCTGCCGGTGGGAAGGCCGCTGGCGCACTGGCCGCCGTGTCCCCGCAGCGTCTCAGCCCCGCTCTAGAGCACCTTGTGCCGGCAGAAGACGCCCCTCTACCACACGGTCTGAACAGCACCTCCGCCATGGCCGGCTGACGGTGAGCTTGAGTCGTCTCCGGTATCCGCGCGCGTCTGGCACCTCTGCCAGCCATGTTTCTTCTATCTGTGCAGGAGCTGGAAGCCGCCCTCGGCAAGCTTGCTGTGCGCGTGTCCTTGCCGGCTGCTCCGGCGCCATCAGCGGCCTCCCCCGCGCCCACGTCTGTAGAGTAGTTTCACAAAAAACTACCATTTTTGCCCGCAATCGCAAAAAACTACCACTTTTGGTCCGCAATAGTAAAAAACTACCACTTTTGCCCGCAATCGTAAAAAACTACCAATTTTATCCGCAATCGCAAAAAAGTACCACTTTTACCTATTATTGCAATGTGATGTTTCTATTAATCTCAAATTGTTTATTTGTTTGATAGCAGTACACAATAATAAAGATAGAATTGACATAATCTTACACAGTAATAATAAATATAGAATCATCATAGTTTAACACAGCAACACTGACTGAATCCACATAGTTTTACACAGCAACACAGAGTAAATCCACAAATTTTACAAAGCAATAATGCTTGAATCCACATAGTTTAGCACATCGATTGTTGTGTAAGATTATTATTGTGTATTGTTGTTAAACAAATAAACAGTTCGAGATAAATAGAAACATCACATTGCAATAATGGGTAAAAGTGCTAGTTTTTTTGTGATTGCGGGCAAATGTGGTAGTTTTTTGCGATTGCGGGAAAAAGTGGTAGTTTTTTGCGATTGCGGAACAAAAGTGGTAGTTTTTTACGATTGCGGGCAAAAATTGTAGTTTTTTGTGATTTAGTCTGTAGAGTGGTAGTTTTACGCTAACTACTCGCGTCTGTACCGACTCCGTCGACCGCTTCCACGAAGGATGCTCTGCCTCTGTCGACCACGTATGTTGCTTTGCTGACTGCGGCCACGTTCAGGCCGGCTGCTCTGTCGGGCATCCCCGCCGCGATGTATGGTCTCACGGGAGGTCGCACTTCTTGGGGACCTGCCCGTCGCTCTGTCTGCTGGCGGTACGCCGACAACCAAGTCCACTCAGGAGCTCATGTCCCTGCCGCCATGACCGGCTCTCGGCCGCTCTGTTCCTCTGACTCCGCCGGACACTAGCGTCGATGTTGATGTTGGGGAAGACAACGAAGGGGAGCCATATGCGTCAGGACCCATGGATTGGGGTTTTGGGATGCCCCGCGCTCCTCCGACTCCGGCATCACCGCCCACTACATCGACCACCTCCGCCGCTGCACTGGCCGCGGTCGTCCTGGCGTCCCGCAAGGCTGACCTGGGTGGGTGTCGGGGGTCGTTTGGCTCGTCCCCGGCGCCCCCATGGGCCCGTGGCGACTTCATCCACTGCAGCCCAGCTGCTTGGCACTGCTGCCATGGTGGCTTGTTCTTTGCCGCAATCGCCCCCTGCTAATCAGAGTTCAAATGCCCCTTCTGTCAAGGGCAATGATGACTGGGTGTATGTGGGTCGGGGTCGCCGATCTAGCCGAACCCCTCCCCTCGAGCCGTCAAAGGAGGGTCTTGAGCGTTGCCTCGCATTCAAGCGTTGGGCTCGAGGAAGGTGCTTCCGTTGCCTCGAGCGTGGCCACCAAGTCAGATCATGTCGTGAGCCTTTCAGATGCATTCGATGTCGTCGTCCTGGTCATCGGGAGAGGTTCTGTCGCTCTGACGAGGGGTGTCCCCATCAATACCCTCGACTGATAGCCTAGGGTTAGAGTTGTGTGGTAGAGAACGCATAGTGTTAGTAGATTCGTCGGCTGACAAGCGGGATTTACCCAGGTTCAGGGCCCTCGACTGAGGTAACACCCGTACTTCCTGCCTGTCTGTATTGATTGTGGAATATGCGGTGAGTACAATGGCTAGCGAGATGTCGATCTCGCTAGGGTTTGGTGGTTCTAGATGAGCTTGTCTCAATCGGCTGCCCTCCTGTCCCTTATATGGAGGTACAGGTCTCGGGTACGTAACCGAATAGGACTTCATACATGGAAACTACAACCGACTATGCTAATCTTGGAAGGCAAGCTTCGTCTTTGGGCCTTCCTTCGCGGGCTTCTTCAGTTTATTGACAATTGGGCTGTAGTCATCACGTGCACCAGACAGGGTACCCAGATGGTATAACCTCGTCACGCTCTCTCTCTCCGGTTACTCACGATTGCGCTCCACATGCCCGCACTGGCTCCTCGGTCACTCGTGCTCCTCACGAGCGAAGTCGCTCTCCGTCCGTTCAGCCTTGTCGTTCACGGGCTGAGGTCATGGATCACTCGTCGCTGCGTGTGTCGGTGCCGCCAAGATCCCCTGCTAGATGTTGCAAAGATTCCAGTGCTAGCGCCTTTTCGGTCCCTACTCTTGACTCTCAATTTGCTCTCTTACGACATGGAGTTTCTTCAGAAGGTTGAGATGCTTCGCTCTGAGCTCCATGACGCTCTCGCCAAGCTTCAGATTGTGTCGGTTGCGTCACCTGAGATCAAGATTGGTTCTGATGATGAGGGGGCTGAATGCTTCTTTGGAGATTTTTCTCCCCGTGCTCTGCAGGTGACGCCGTCTTTCATTGGGAGTGTAGTTGTCACCGAGGTCGTGGATCCAGTTTTGCAGATTATGCCTGATCTCCCGGAGCCTTGTGGGGAATCCTCTTGAAGGGAATATGCCCTAGAGGCAAATAAATAAGTGGTATTTATCGCATTATTCCATTAAGTTTATAATATGTTTTTGTATCATGCTATAACTGTATTAATCGGAATTCTTAATACACGTGTGATACATAGACAAACCAGAGTCCCTAGTAAGCCTCTATATATACTAGTTCATTGGGCAACAGTTGATCGCGAATTCCCGGTCATGGACAATTGCGTCGGTTGACAATGAGGTCATCTTATTGGTAGAATAAGGTGATGGACATACCCAAGGTATTGCAACAGGATCGTGTCACGATGTTTACCGTTTGCAATAGGAAAGTAACATGATAGCTTATTCCTCAGACCGTGTGATCATATTAATTGCTGCTCCGTAGGTTACTCTGAGTGCATCAAACGTCATATCTTATTTAGTGTGACAATAAAGGTGTACCTCGTGTATCTCGAAAGAGTATGTTGAGGCGTATGGATCAAGAGCGGGATTTGTTCATCCTCGTGATAGGAAGATACTCTGGGCCCACTCGGTGAGATTACATCTATAGAGCTGCGCAGCTAATGACTAGGTCATGGAGATGTAATATCACAGACGAGTTAATAAACCTTTGTCGATAACGAGATACAACAGGACATCGGATGTTTACGATCATGTCTCGGACAAGGTAGTATCGAAGAAACAAAAGGAATAGATATCATGTTTATGGTTCAACGACGATATTCGTAGAATGCACAGGGACCGTTACAGATGTCCAGGTCTCCCTGGCGGTCATTGGCGAGCGAAGGTTCTCGGCCATGTCTGGAGTATTCTCGAACCGTAGGGTAACACGCTTAAGGTCTTAGTGACATGTGGAGAACGTTGGTATGATTTATTATTGGAATAAATAAAGATATAGGAGAGAGAGAAATTAACCGGAAAAGTTCCGGCGACATCGGAAAGGTTCCGGGAATGACCGAAGGTAGTTCGGGTGGTCCGGAAGTTGTTTCGGAGTCACGGGATATTAAATAATGTATAAATATATTAATTATGAATTATATATATTTTACATTGATTTAATATTAATTAAAATCAATTAAAAAGGAAGGAAAAAGGGGGCAGCCCTTAATGGGCCGAATTGGGCCCATGTGGGGGGGCACCATGGGCAAGGCGTGGGGCCCATGGCCAGGCCTTGGCCGGCCGAACCCCCTCCCCCTCCTTTTTCCTTTAGTCCCACATGGGGGAGGCAAGGTGTTTGCACACCCCCTCCCCCCTTTATATAGATGGGCATATTAATTGATTTAAACACAATCTAAAATACAATTAATGTT
Source organism: Poa annua (assembly GCA_026929855.1). NCBI lineage: Eukaryota > Viridiplantae > Streptophyta > Magnoliopsida > Poales > Poaceae > Poa > Poa annua. The sequence continues at coordinate 82,167,227 of CM049437.1, read as the reverse complement.
GTATACGCCGGCCTGAGTTAATTCTCCGCCCGCTTTTCTCTCTCTCTCCCACCAAGGCTATACCGCAGTGCCCAGTCGCACCGCGGGATTCCACCAAAGTTTTACACCTGCGATCTCAGCTAGACCTGAGTGACCGGGGGTTGTCGTTAAGCTCCGTATGTGTGCGAGTACTCGGAGGCACCACATTTGAGGTGCTCGGGCGACATCGTCACGCCCAGCCGCCGGCGCCCTGCGGCCGACGCCCAGCAGCCGCCGCCGACGCCCAGTCACCGACGCCCGGCGCCCGACGACCGACGCCCGTCGCCCGACGCCCGACGCCGTCGACATCGCTGCGTCATCGTCTACTTCGTCGCGCCAAGTTCTTCGCGACCTTGAGGTCGGCTACGGCGTCTACGTCACCAACGCTTGTGCGGGAGCGTAATCCCCGCTATTTGGTCTACAAGAGGTATGTGACCAGTTCCGCCCACCGTTACCGCATTACTAGATAGATAGATCCTGGCATGTTTGGTATTCGTTAGTTAGAAAAATTATTGTTTTCTGCTACGGAACCCCTTCAGTGGTATCAGAGCCAGGTTACAGTAAAATCTCCGAATACAAAAAGCAAAATTTTCAAGCCAAAATGGGTAAAACTTGGCAATTTATTGAAAATTACAGAAACTAAACCAAAAACTAAGTCCCTTGTTACAGCAAGAGGACATAAAGAAAATCAAAAATAAAACAACCGGGTTGCCTCACGTAAAGCACTTTCTTTATAGCCATATAGCTAGGCTTACTTACTTGGTATCAAGACTTGACCAAATACTCAAACATGTCTAGTGAAATCATTGCCAATCCATCCTATGCCCCCAGGAACATGAGAGAACTACTCACAACGCAAAGACATGATATGATTCAATGGCATAAGTGGTACAACACAATCTGAAAATATAATCTCCCCACAAAACAATGACAAGTAGCAATTCACAAACATGTAGAATAGTACTTAGACAATAGCTAGGGTTCGAACAATCTCAAACTATGAGGGGGATGAAGTGGATCACGGAGATGGTGATGGAGATGGTGCTGGTCTTGACGGTGGCGTTGATGGAGACTCCGGAGGGGGGATGGAGGAGCCTTCCGGAGGTGATCCGGCTGCGTTTCCCCCCTCCAATCTTCTCCGGCGGCAACCTTCTGTCTCTCTGTTTCTTGGTTTCGTGTTTCTCCGCCGCCTCCTTCTGAAACTCTTCGGGGGACTATTTTTATAGACGGTTTTAGGTCAAGACGAAGCCACGGAGACGAAAACGGACGGCATCGGAGGCTCGAGGCCCCAGATGGGTTGCTCCACGCGGCCAGGGAATCTGGCCACGTGGGCCCACCTATCTTGGCCCTCGGGTTTCCACTTTTGCGCTTCCTTCGCTCCTACGCTTTGTTCCTTCGAAAAAATGATCTCCGCGAAGTTTCAGGTCATTTGGACGTCATATGCTCCCTGAAAGTCAAAAACATGGAAAAAGGGGTTTTCTGGTTCTGCAGGGTTAATTCCAAATAAATGGGGAAAGTGTGAATTATCCCCCAAAATCATTATATAACATAAATATAACCCATATATGATGCAAATAAGTTATAATATCAAGTAATAAAATGTAAAGTTCATGTATGCATTTTACATGCATCAGAACACCACTTTGATTTATATTATGGGAGAGCTACTGGAGGTTTGGATTAAGTTGGATGCTATAAATTTTTTGGGATTGGGATGTTGGAGTTGATTTAAAAGATACATATAGTTGCATGATTCATATGCTTAGAATGAGTATTAATTTGCAAAAAAAAAATATGAAGATCTATATTTTATTCATGTTTTTATGCTTGATAGTGCTTTACATTGTTTAACATGGATTGATTAGTTCTATGGACACTCATGCATGCATGTAGACAGTCAACTTTCTCCTCTTGCTAGCCAAAATAAATTCCAACAAATCAAAACTTGTTTTTCCAACACCTTTAAACAAAAGTTATTCCAGTGAGTCCACCATATCTACCTATTAGCTTAAATGCTATTCCAAGTATGTTTCTCATGTTTTAGTGTTTTATCTAGCTTCCAAATTAAAATTCTTATGGTTTGTTTGTTATGGGAAAGTTGGTCAGAAAGCTCTCACGAACTTGAACGCACATTTTACTTTTCTTGTGTATAATAAACTTGAACCATTGTGAATTAAATTATGAAGTTGTGAGCTTGACAAGAGTCTTGGTTGGGATCTAGCTCATCTATGATGTCATAGGACACGCTTTCAACATTACACTTATTTATATTTAGTTGATATCATGTTATTTTGTTATGGATGCCTATCATTGTGTGAAAAGAAGATGGAAAAATTGTGAGTTCATGGAGTTTTTATAAATGGTTAGAGAGACGCCTGAGCCGCTAACCTAAGACATGCATCATTCATGGTGGAAATTTACAGCATCCCATAATGAGCATTACATGAAGCATCTCACAATAAAAAGCTATACCAATGATAAATACAAGAATTGCTGAGATGTTCATTGTCTGTTTGTCTTTTCATTTTGGTATGGGAAAGCTCCCATGCCATGAGGCAAGAGGTACCCCGGTTGACGCTCTTGATGACACTATTATGCTTACCATGAGAAGAACTTGTTTTGTGTCCTAAGTTTAGTAACACTTGGTGTAGGTACTCGTATTCAAGGGGTATGAGGTATTCAACCCATACTTTGTCAAGCACATTACTCATATTTGCTCTCACATTAACCTGAACCATTTAAGATGCTAATGATAGGGGCAATGAGGGCTTAACACTAATGAATACCATGTTTCAAATATAATCTTAAGAGAAAGCATTTGGAAGCTATATAGAGCTTCTTCATGTTTAATCTCTACTTATTATCTATCTCTCCAAAGTGTCAACTTTTATATTCAGATTTTAGAAGAACCCTCTATGACCATTATAGGATGTTTTTACTTTTCATTGTGCATACATTTGGTCCATAGTTCTTTCTTCTATGTTACACTTTGTGAATTATTATTGAACATACTTGCATTGTATATTTGATATCACTTTATAATCTATCTTGCATATTGCTACTGCTTTTGAGAATGAATCATTTAACTTTGTGTAGCAATAGTAATCATCTTTGATATCTAAAATAGTGTTAAAGACAAAGTCCATGTTAGTTTCATCACCTTCATACTCGACGACGAGTATAGGTTAAGCTTGGGGATGTCGATGCATGTAAAATGCATACATGTACTTTGCACTTTATTACTTGTTCTTTCATCATATTTACATCATATATGGGTCATATTCATGTTTTATATTGATTTTGGGAGTAATTCACAGTTCCCCAATTGTTTGGAATTAACCCTGCAGAACCAGAAAACCTCTTTTTTTAATATTTTTTACTTTCAGGGACCTAAACGGAGTCCAATTGACCTAAAATTTCACAGCGCTCATTTTTTGGAAAGAAGGAAACATACAAGGCAAGGATCGTCAGGAAAGGAAGTCCGAGGAGGAAACGAGGGTGCCTCACGCGGCCACCCCCCTTGGCCGCGTGAGCATACCTAGTTTGGGCCTCGAGCCTCCAAGGCCTTTGATCTTCGTACCCATGCCTTCGTCTTGACCTAAAATCCACCGACGCCCTTCGGAAAAGAGAGTCGTAGAAACACAAAACCACGAAACAGGAGCCTGGAGCTGTAGATTGCAGGGGGGAAACTCCAGCGGAGCGCTGCCGGCATGGTCTCCATCTTCTCCAACGAGTCCACCATCGTCACCATGATGAACAAGGAGTAGTCCACCTTTGGACTATGGGTTTGTGGAAATAGTTATTGTATCTCTTCTCTCTTAAACTCCATTATATGAGCACCGTATGAGCTGCCTAACATGATTACGGGCATATTTGTATTACTTTCGTGGTGGATCTATTTATGAGTTGATATTTGATATTGCAATTGTTTTAAGTTTAAGTTATATGAGTAGATGCATATTATATACCCCATTCTTGTTTACTTGTTTTGATCAAGTATGTTCATGAGCGCGTGTGAGGGGGAACATGTGCATTAGTTAGAGTAACGAGGGGGGGCTACCGGGAAGTTGACATAGAAATCTCGTGATCCACTTGGATGTTTTACCTTACTTTGTTGTCTTGCTAGGGATAAAGAAAAAACCATGCTACCGGGAATTTGGTGTGACCTTTCCACTTCTCAATGACTAGATCTAGCGCGTTCTTGTTTTAACTTCATGTCATTTAACTTAAGGCTATACTCTAATTTATTTCTTAATACTAGGTTGATAGATTTAATTTCCTTCCTAGTGGAGTATGAGAGAGATGAATAACCAAAACATTTTTATGTTAGGACGTGATGCCCATATGAATATATCTTCTTTACATAAACATGTTGTAACAAAATATGTCAACTATAGTGTTCCGTAGTCCACCACAACTTATAGAGAGAGTGCATTAGTGAAACCATAAACACCGGTCCATTTCTAATCATAAACAAACACTTTACAATAACTTTTAAACACTTTTCATTTTCAGCCATTTAAAAATCCGAAAATATAAAAACACTTTTATTCATTGCATTCACAAATCAAAACACAAAAATCATCTTTTATTGTTTTTATTATCATTGCATATTTATTTCGTGCATTGTATTTCTATTTTATATTTTATATCACACCTTGTGCTTGACAACTATTTGGTGAGTTGGGGGCACAAAGCAAACTACATTTATTTTGGAGGGTTGTTTGAGAAGGACAAGAAGATAAAATCATTCTACACACAGTTACCCAACAGTCGATATTTAAACCCTCGAGTCACCTCGTGGGGAAAACTTCTCTCTCTACATCACTCTTCTCTTCGAGTCCCAACAAGTGTGTTGACTTTCTTCATAACTTATATTTCAGGTACACATCAACTACGCGTCCAAGAACTTTTCTGACGCCATTCAAATAAGAATAAAGCATTGTCACATGGCGGCGCGGTTAGGGTTCCCCCTCCACCATCACACGGGGCGACGGAGCAGGGACGAGAGGACAGCTCGGTCAACCTTACAAGTAGATGAAGCTTACTACTCAATCGTCCCTAAAGACTAATTAGATGGCAAATTGCGGTAGTAAAAGGTACTCTGGCCGTGCTGCCATAATCCCGGAAAAAATGCACTGCCATAGATTTCAGACTACCGTCGGGCCGTAGCTCGTAGTACCTCAGTAGGTTCATCCACGCAGGGCTGCTTTTTTTTCCTGAGTAGATTGAGCTTCAGGCGAAATCATACGGGTGCTCCTAGTTTTCCTCCGCATATCACCCACCAACTCTATTGGGCCAGGCCCATTTCCCGCACGTACACTTCCTTCTTCTCGTCTCACAGTCAGCTCGTTCAGATTAGATTCCTTGCTTCGTTTATTCGTTCGTCTGTTCCTTCGTTTGAGTATTTCCTTCGACCGTGCCCTTTCTCACGCAAGGAGCATGGAAATTTTAGAAAAATATGAACAATATTTAAAACTGAACATTTTTATAATCTGAATTATTTTTAAAATATGAACAATTTTAAATCAGAACATTTTTAAAATACTTATAATTTTTAAATCTTTAAAAAACTTTCGAATTTGAACACTTTTTAGATGTGAACAATTTTCAGATTTTATAAACGTGGACAACTGATTTCTATAAACGATTTTTTGAACGATTTTAAAAGGTGTACAAAAATAGGTATTTGAAAAGAAATTATTTTTGAACAAAATTTAAAGAAGTGGAAAGAAAAAGGTCTATGAACATTTTTTTTGAACGGTTTCTAAAAAGAGAACAAAAAAAGGTATTTGAACAAAAACTAGTTTTTGAATAATTTTTTTAAAAAGGGCACAAAAAAGTCTATGAACGGAAATTGTTTTTGAACAAAATTTACAAAACTGAACATTACTATTTGAACAAAAACTATTTTTGAACAATTTCTTAGAAAGTGATCAAGAACTAATTTAGAACGATTCTAAAAAAGTGTTCACATTTTTTAAAAATTTATTGTTTAAATATGTTCACATTTGTTTTAAAACTAAACATTTTCAAATTTGAAGAAAATTGAACATTTTTCAAAAACCGAACAATTTAGTCTCGAACAATTTTAGGTTCGAACATTTTTTAAATTTTGAACATCTTTTAAAATCTAAAAATTACTTAAATTTGAAACTGAACAATATTTTATTTTAAACATTCTTGAGACATTGTTTTTAATAGATCCACGAAGAAACTTAAAAAAGAAAAATTAAAAAGTAAAAGAAGGTCATTATACATTTGAACGAATTTTCAATCTGTACATTATATTAAAGAAGAAAGAAAATAGAAACAGCCAAATAAACAAAAAGGAAATTAAAACATAGAAAAAAAGAAAGAAACAGCCAAAAAAGGAAAACAAAAAAAACGAAACAGAAAAACTAACAGGAACTAACCAAAAAGGCTTGGGGATTCCTAGTGGGCCGGCCTACTGCGCGTCGTAGGGGTGCGCGGAGTAAAGTTAGCTCGGCGGTACGCGGCAAGTAGGTTTCGTGAAATCATACGGAGAACCAAACATCAATGGCCCAGAAACTGGGCTGACCTAATGGGCTGTTGAAACGGACAGGTCCTAGAGCATTATCATCGGCCCACGTGTTGAGAAGCTGCCATTCATGAGCATACGAGGATCCAGTGCGAAAGTGGACTTTTTTATCCCGAGCATTTAAGTGCCTCCTGCCATTTAATTAATTGAAATGGTATTTCAATATTTCAAAATAACTAAAAATATATCGTGAATCATATATGTTTCTACATATCTGCATAGTTGAGCTCAATAATATATTGTATTGAAGGCTACGCAAAATCACAAAATCATGGATCGAAAAATGTGAAAAAGAACCCGTTTTACTTAATAGATTTGTCTTTTTATGCAGATCACATATGAAAATATATGTCTCCTAAAATTTATGCATACATAGTAGGAATGTTATATATACTTGTATGATGTTTTCCAGAATTGTTTCGGATGAAAAACTAAAGTTTTTTTTAAAAAAAATAGGGGAGCACAGGAGCTCAAAGAGTTAGAAGTGTTTTTCGGATGCACGGCAACCAAGTATGCAAAGAAGAAACTCCAAATATTTCATGTACCGGCAAAAATGAAAGAAAATCGGTTGGCAGAACTACATCGTCTCGTTTCCTGCCTTTGGCATTTTGGCAGCCGTTGCTGGGTGTGTAACGTGGATTATGAGTACTCCGTATGTCTTAGCGTGCCCGCGCCGCCGCCTTTTTTTTTTTACGAGTGCCCGCGCCGCCGCCTTGATCTCTCTTCTGCGACCATCCCTGCTTGCTCCGAGACTAGATCCAGACTCCCCTCAACGTCCTCGTTCCGTCCATCTTGAAGACCTGCTCCGCCGTCCCGGGTGCTGCGGTGGCCAAAGTCTCCCCTACGTACTCTTCTCTTCCGGCTGCCGGTGGGAAGGCCGCTGGCGCACTGGCCGCCGTGTCCCCGCAGCGTCTCAGCCCCGCTCTAGAGCACCTTGTGCCGGCAGAAGACGCCCCTCTACCACACGGTCTGAACAGCACCTCCGCCATGGCCGGCTGACGGTGAGCTTGAGTCGTCTCCGGTATCCGCGCGCGTCTGGCACCTCTGCCAGCCATGTTTCTTCTATCTGTGCAGGAGCTGGAAGCCGCCCTCGACAAGCTTGCTGTGCGCGTGTCCTTGCCGGCTGCTCCGGCGCCATCAGCGGCCTCCCCCGCGCCCACGTCTGTAGAGTAGTTTCACAAAAAACTACCATTTTTGCCCGCAATCGCAAAAAACTACCACTTTTGGTCCGCAATAGTAAAAAACTACCACTTTTGCCCGCAATCGTAAAAAACTACCAATTTTATCCGCAATCGCAAAAAAGTACCACTTTTACCTATTATTGCAATGTGATGTTTCTATTAATCTCAAATTGTTTATTTGTTTGATAGCAGTACACAATAATAAAGATAGAATTGACATAATCTTACACAGTAATAATAAATATAGAATCATCATAGTTTAACACAGCAACACTGACTGAATCCACATAGTTTTACACAGCAACACAGAGTAAATCCACAAATTTTACAAAGCAATAATGCTTGAATCCACATAGTTTAGCACATCGATTGTTGTGTAAGATTATTATTGTGTATTGTTGTTAAACAAATAAACAGTTCGAGATAAATAGAAACATCACATTGCAATAATGGGTAAAAGTGCTAGTTTTTTGCGATTGCGGGCAAATGTGGTAGTTTTTTGCGATTGCGGGAAAAAGTGGTAGTTTTTTGCGATTGCGGAACAAAAGTGGTAGTTTTTTACGATTGCGGGCAAAAATTGTAGTTTTTTGTGATTTAGTCTGTAGAGTGGTAGTTTTACGCTAACTACTCGCGTCTGTACCGACTCCGTCGACCGCTTCCACGAAGGATGCTCTGCCTCTGTCGACCACGTATGTTGCTTTGCTGACTGCGGCCACGTTCAGGCCGGCTGCTCTGTCGGGCATCCCCGCCGCGATGTATGGTCTCACGGGAGGTCGCACTTCTTGGGGACCTGCCCGTCGCTCTGTCTGCTGGCGGTACGCCGACAACCAAGTCCACTCAGGAGCTCATGTCCCTGCCGCCATGACCGGCTCTCGGCCGCTCTGTTCCTCTGACTCCGCCGGACACTAGCGTCGATGTTGATGTTGGGGAAGACAACGAAGGGGAGCCATATGCGTCAGGACCCATGGATTGGGGTTTTGGGATGCCCCGCGCTCCTCCGACTCCGGCATCACCGCCCACTACATCGACCACCTCCGCCGCTGCACTGGCCGCGGTCGTCCTGGCGTCCCGCAAGGCTGACCTGGGTGGGTGTCGGGGGTCGTTTGGCTCGTCCCCGGCGCCCCCATGGGCCCGTGGCGACTTCATCCACTGCAGCCCAGCTGCTTGGCACTGCTGCCATGGTGGCTTGTTCTTTGCCGCAATCGCCCCCTGCTAATCAGAGTTCAAATGCCCCTTCTGTCAAGGGCAATGATGACTGGGTGTATGTGGGTCGGGGTCGCCGATCTAGCCGAACCCCTCCCCTCGAGCCGTCAAAGGAGGGTCTTGAGCGTTGCCTCGCATTCAAGCGTTGGGCTCGAGGAAGGTGCTTCCGTTGCCTCGAGCGTGGCCACCAAGTCAGATCATGTCGTGAGCCTTTCAGATGCATTCGATGTCGTCGTCCTGGTCATCGGGAGAGGTTCTGTCGCTCTGACGAGGGGTGTCCCCATCAATACCCTCGACTGATAGCCTAGGGTTAGAGTTGTGTGGTAGAGAACGCATAGTGTTAGTAGATTCGTCGGCTGACAAGCGGGATTTACCCAGGTTCAGGGCCCTCGACTGAGGTAACACCCGTACTTCCTGCCTGTCTGTATTGATTGTGGAATATGCGGTGAGTACAATGGCTAGCGAGATGTCGATCTCGCTAGGGTTTGGTGGTTCTAGATGAGCTTGTCTCAATCGGCTGCCCTCCTGTCCCTTATATGGAGGTACAGGTCTCGGGTACGTAACCGAATAGGACTTCATACATGGAAACTACAACCGACTATGCTAATCTTGGAAGGCAAGCTTCGTCTTTGGGCCTTCCTTCGCGGGCTTCTTCAGTTTATTGACAATTGGGCTGTAGTCATCACGTGCACCAGACAGGGTACCCAGATGGTATAACCTCGTCACGCTCTCTCTCTCCGGTTACTCACGATTGCGCTCCACATGCCCGCACTGGCTCCTCGGTCACTCGTGCTCCTCACGAGCGAAGTCGCTCTCCGTCCGTTCAGCCTTGTCGTTCACGGGCTGAGGTCATGGATCACTCGTCGCTGCGTGTGTCGGTGCCGCCAAGATCCCCTGCTAGATGTTGCAAAGATTCCAGTGCTAGCGCCTTTTCGGTCCCTACTCTTGACTCTCAATTTGCTCTCTTACGACATGGAGTTTCTTCAGAAGGTTGAGATGCTTCGCTCTGATCTCCATGACGCTCTCGCCAAGCTTCAGATTGTGTCGGTTGCGTCACCTGAGATCAAGATTGGTTCTGATGATGAGGGGGCTGAATGCTTCTTTGGAGATTTTTCTCCCCGTGCTCTGCAGGTGACGCCGTCTTTCATTGGGAGTGTAGTTGTCACCGAGGTCGTGGATCCAGTTTTGCAGATTATGCCTGATCTCCCGGAGCCTTGTGGGGAATCCTCTTGAAGGGAATATGCCCTAGAGGCAAATAAATAAGTGGTATTTATCGCATTATTCCATTAAGTTTATAATATGTTTTTGTATCATGCTATAACTGTATTAATCGGAATTGTTAATACACGTGTGATACATAGACAAACCAGAGTCCCTAGTAAGCCTCTATATATACTAGTTCATTGGGCAACAGTTGATCGCGAATTCCCGGTCATGGACAATTGCGTCGGTTGACAATGAGGTCATCTTATTGGTAGAATAAGGTGATGGACATACCCAAGGTATTGCAACAGGATCGTGTCACGATGTTTACCGTTTGCAATAGGAAAGTAACATGATAGCTTATTCCTCAGACCGTGTGATCATATTAATTGCTGCTCCGTAGGTTACTCTGAGTGCATCAAACGTCATATCTTATTTAGTGTGACAATAAAGGTGTACCTCGTGTATCTCGAAAGAGTATGTTGAGGCGTATGGATCAAGAGCGGGATTTGTTCATCCTCGTGATAGGAAGATACTCTGGGCCCACTCGGTGAGATTACATCTATAGAGCTGCGCAGCTAATGACTAGGTCATGGAGATGTAATATCACAGACGAGTTAATAAACCTTTGTCGATAATGAGATACAACAGGACATCGGATGTTTACGATCATGTCTCGGACAAGGTAGTATCGAAGAAACAAAAGGAATAGATATCATGTTTATGGTTCAACGACGATATTCGTAGAATGCACAGGGACCGTTACAGATGTCCAGGTCTCCCTGGCGGTCATTGGCGAGCGAAGGTTCTCGGCCATGTCTGGAGTATTCTCGAACCGTAGGGTAACACGCTTAAGGTCTTAGTGACATGTGGAGAACGTTGGTATGATTTATTATTGGAATAAATAAAGATATAGGAGAGAGAGAAATTAACCGGAAAAGTTCCGGCGACATCGGAAAGGTTCCGGGAATGACCGAAGGTAGTTCGGGTGGTCCGGAAGTTGTTTCGGAGTCACGGGATATTAAATAATGTATAAATATATTAATTATGAATTATATATATTTTACATTGATTTAATATTAATTAAAATCAATTAAAAAGGAAGGAAAAAGGGGGCAGCCCTTAATGGGCCGAATTGGGCCCATGTGGGGGGGCACCATGGGCAAGGCGTGGGGCCCATGGCCAGGCCTTGGCCGGCCGAACCCCCTCCCCCTCCTTTTTCCTTTAGTCCCACATGGGGGAGGCAAGGTGTTTGCACACCCCCTCCCCCCTTTATATAGATGGGCATATTAATTGATTTAAACACAATCTAAAATACAATTAATGTTGTATACGCCGGCCTGAGTTAATTCTCCGCCCGCTTTTCTCTCTCTCTCCCACCAAGGCTATACCGCAGTGCCCAGTCGCACCGCGGGATTCCACCAAAGTTTTACACCTGCGATCTCAGCTAGACCTGAGTGACCGGGGGTTGTCGTTAAGCTCCGTATGTGTGCGAGTACTCGGAGGCACCACATTTGAGGTGCTCGAGCGACATCGTCACGCCCAGCCGCCGGCGCCCTGCCGCCGACGCCCAGCAGCCGCCGCCGACGCCCAGTCACCGACGCCCGGCGCCCGACGCCCGACGACCGACGCCCGTCGCCCGACGCCCGACGCCGTCGACATCGCTGCGTCATCGTCTACTTCGTCGCGCCAAGTTCTTCGCGACCTTGAGGTCGGCTACGGCGTCTACGTCAGCAACGCTTGTGCGGGAGCGTAATCCCCGCTATTTGGTCTACAAGAGGTATGTGACCAGTTCCGCCCACCGTTACCGCATTACTAGATAGATAGATCCTGGCATGTTTGGTATTCGTTAGTTAGAAAAATTATTGTTTTCTGCTACGGAACCCCTTCAGTGGTATCAGAGCCAGGTTTATGCGTAGTATGCTGGTACGGTTAGAACTCGTGTTGAATACGAGGACGACTTTCTTATATTTGCTACCCTCTCGCGTGCACTTGCACTGTCGGCAGCATTGAGTTGATGAAGCGGCCCGGACCGACTTTACGCGTACGCTTACGCGAGACTGGTTCCACTACTGACATACGGCTGGTACCGTATATGTGGCTGGCGGGTGTCTGTTTCTCTCTCTTTAGTTGACTTTGGATTTTCAATGGAGGGCCCGAAAGGGATACATAAACATGCAATTATTGGATCGACGCTGTGGCACCATGTTCGTAGGTACGGAACGGTTCTCTCGCGAAAGTCTATAAAGCCACGTAAAACTTGCAAAACTAGATAAAGGTAGAGACGTCTAACTTTGTTTTGCAGAGGCATTTAAATATGACATGGTTACGGTAAGTTTTGAATTATTCGTAATGTCGGAGGCAAATAAGGCACCGTAGACTCGGAGCCATGCCAGGACGCCCGGTCCAAGCGCACGACGCCAAGGAGGTCCAGGCGCACGACCATGTCATATGGCACTTCATTACATTATTTGATTGTGTGCTGTTGTGTGTATATCCTATTGAGTGCTATATATATATATTAGATATACGACGATAGCTATAATAGGATGATCCCTAATAAATACCAAAATTGTGTTCTCCCTCGTTGTGCACCACCAAGAAAGTTCTACATTATGAGGCAGGCCGTGATGATCGGGTGTCACACATTTCGTCGTTCGCATACAGTGGGTGTAAGCCATGTTGCACGCGCAAGAACATCGAGGTTTAATTGGCGAGCCTAGCATGTACAGACATGGCCTCGGAACACGGATGGTCGAAAGATCGAGCATGAGTCACAGAGTTGTTGTGATCGACATTTCGATATCCACCTTTGAAGCTGTGCTGCCGGCCGTGACGATCGGGGGTGGTACAGTGGATTGGGGTCGTGTAATCGCTAAAATTATTGAAGGGATAATAATCTTAGTGGAGTTTGTTTAAATAATTTGATTATAAACTGAAACTCATATTGTTATAAACTTAGCCTTACCCTCTTTGCGATTATATCTGTAGATGGTGCTCTACTTCGATCACTTCCTTAGGAGTCGGTCCTTGTTGGCTGATGGGTCAAACTTCATCTACTGGTACAATAAACTAAGAGAAACTCTCATGCACAATAATATACTCTATGTCATAGAAGAGGGATTAGGAGATGAACCAGATGATCTGCTAGTGAAGAAGAAGATGAAGAGTTTCATCAGCGTCGTGACATTTTCATAGAAGTGCAAAGCATCATGGTCATAAGCTTGGCACCAGAGTTGAAAGTTCAGTTTCAACATCTGGAACCTTATGATATGATAGATTCGATCAAGGCGCATTTCATATATGAGATTAAGTATGAGCAATACAAACAGCTGAGGAAGTTCCATTCACTCCAGATGGAGGAACATACCTGTTTGGAAACTCATTTGAAGAAAATGTATGACATTTACTTGAAACTCACAAATGTCTACGACTACTGGATGGCGGATTCATGTGCGATAGCTGCTGCGTTGGCATCTTTACCTCCCAGCTATGAGAAACATGTCCGTGGCTATGCTATAAGAAGAGATACGATGACTTTCTTCCAGTTCATAAGCCAGTTCAGATCTGTGAAGGTTGAACCCATCGAAGGAGAAATCTTCGACGCTATAGGTATATTTGATATACAAAGTTGTAAATGTATTCTTCACGTGATACTTGATGAAAAGCATTTGATGCTTGTTCTGTTTATGAAACAGGACCTGATTGTCACAAGTATGAGAAGATATATGATGTGACAGTGCACAAGTGATGGCAAGCAAAAGAGTTGATGGCCAGTGGTGTTCACGTCCTCAAGTTATCATTATAGTTATCATTAATAGTTTTTGATAAGTCCTTTTGTAATAGTGAGAGTGTGATTTTGTTTTATGTCTTGATTGTTACAAGACAAAGTTACTCATATATGTAATAGAACAAGTCAGTTGTTTTATATAATGGAACAAGTCAGTTGTTTTATATTATGAGTAAAGCTTTATGCAGTCACGTCTCAATTACATTGTTTGAATGGTAATGCGATATACATTTATAAAACCAGAATAATAAAATTAGATGTCCAAAGAATAAATGATTTTGTTACAAGAACGAACACCGCCGAATTTGATCACAAAGGCAATGTAAGAAATATAGATACTTCGATCTATCAAGGTTACATGTGCCGAATTGATTAAATTTCAATGGATATTGAAGTGTCAATATACAAAGAAATTGATTGAAAGTCATATTAGATGATTATTAAATTAATTAATGGTGAAAATCATCAATTCGAATTTTCTATGATCCTAAGTGAATAAATGTATTTGCCTAAGGAAACATGATTCTGAAAACAGTTTGATATGGGATCAAAGGAATTTTTCAGAAGAAAAATAAATGGAAGTTGTATCCATATGATTCGATTAAAAGGGGACATTATTTGAGTTATGGTTTCAACACAAAAATACTTGTGAAAGTTTGTTCCACAAATTATAATATCAGATATAGTGATATGTGAAATATTATAATCATGCTCTATTTCAGATAAAGTGTGGTCTTTTAGAATCTCTTAATATATTCTGACATTGTAGTTGTCATCCACTTTAGGAATAGGATATTTTTCAACGAAGATTCGTGTGAACGACATTAAGTGTTGTGATATAGATGATTATATGATACAATTCTCATATTTAGATGGGATTTTATTCCAAATACCAACAGAAGCAAATTTGTATTGCTGTCTGCGTAATTCATGAGAAAATATGATTTCTCGAATTAAGGTCAATGGAATAAAAGTAGAAGCTTAAAATAAGGTATTGGACCTTGTTTCCATAAGAGTAGAATATTGGAATCTGTTCCGAGAAGAATATCTCTACAAGTGGAATTGAAAAGTTGATGATAAGAGATCATAGTGTTTTCAAATAAGAAGCTTTTAACTGAGGTGTTGATTTAAGAATATTTGCTGTCAGGTCACAGTTTGATATTCAGTATTTTAGAGCATGTTGTCAGAACATGATACACCTTGAAAGTACAAAGAAAGTTGAGAAAATACCAAAATACGAATATAGACTTTGAGTCTTAAATCCAAGTTGTATTTAAAAGGATTAAAACAGTAATTGTTACTCTAAATCTTATTGGGAGAATAAGGTTTGTTAATCATCATATAAAGTGTTATATGAAAGAAATGCAACTATAAGAAAGACATGGAAGCAAATTTTGTCAAGAAGAGTGTCTTGGACAAAATCAAAATTGTTTGACTACACAAGTGTAGACATGCTTAAGTCTGTGGATATGTATATCGTATTGAAGTTCGAATTGATAGATGATCAATGATTTTGGTTTGACCAAAATATCGGAAGAAATTATGAATTTACAAATTTAAGTGGGAGTCATATTAGTTTACTCAAGTTAATATGTAAGTGACATATTTTTGAGTGGGAGTTTAAATCCTTTAAGTAGGAGTCGAATTAGTTTGCTCAATTTAATATGTGAGTGACATGTTTTTGAGTGGGAGCTAAGATCCACGTATGTGAATGACATATCATGGATAGTACCAGTAGAATTAGATTTAAAGATGAAGTTGTGAAATGATTTAAAAGGTTGTATCTATTTCGAATAGAACCGGAATTTTAAATAGAAGGTCGAGCTGTTTAGATTGGATTCTGAAGTGTCAGAATGGAATAAAGCCAATGGAAAGGTACTTGGAAATCCAGTTAAAACATTAAGTGTAATTGGTACACGATAATAGTGGTTGCTAGATATGTTGGTCTCTTATATTATGATAACAGACATCATATAGAAACCATATTATGAGCTCGATAAAGTATGACTCATGAAGAAGAACAATTATAGAAGTAAATTTGGAATTTACTAGAAGTAGAATAGCATTAGGCACCAGACTGACGTTGGAATGTCGAAACTCTACATAGATATGAAAGGCATATAGATGTCGCGAGATTGTACATATTACAGCTGAGTGCGTTTGCAAAGCAATTGTCTGGTTAACAGAATCTGAGTAAGCGCTGGGAAACGATAGTCTCACTTAGTTACGATGTGTGCATATGTGTTATCAGGATAACAGGATGGTATCAAACTAGGTGATATCAGTGAATCGCAAAGAACACACAATTATGTATGGTACAGATTGTTGTGGTAACACTCTTCCACGAGCAGGCATTGTCATAGAACGCTTATTGGATAAGGTGGTATGATTAAGTAAAATGCAGCTAGTTTATTTGTACTCTAGTGCAAGTGGGAGACTGAAGGGAATATGCCCTAGAGGCAAATAAATAAGTGGTATTTATCGCATTATTCCATTAAGTTTATAATATGTTTTTGTATCATGCTATAACTGTATTAATCGGAATTGTTAATACACGTGTGATACATAGACAAACCAGAGTCCCTAGTAAGCCTCTATATATACTAGTTCATTGGGCAACAGTTGATCGAGAATTCCCGGTCATGGACAATTGCGTCGGTTGACAATGAGGTCATCTTATTGGTAGAATAAGGTGATGGACATACCCAAGGTATTGCAACAGGATCGTGTCACGATGTTTGCCATTTGCAATAGGAAAGTAACATGATAGCTTATTCCTCAGACCGTGAGATCATATTAATTGCTGCTCCGTAGGTTACTCTGAGTGCATCAAACGTCATATCTTATTTAGTGTGACAATAAAGGTGTACCTCGTGTATCTCGAAAGAGTATGTTGAGGCGTATGGATCAAGAGCGGGATTTGTTCATCCTCGTGATAGGAAGATACTCTGGGCCCACTCGGTGAGATTACATCTATAGAGCTGCGCAGCTAATGACTAGGTCATGGAGATGTAATATCACAGACGAGTTAATAAACCTTTGTCGATAACGAGATACAACAGGACATCGGATGTTTACGATCATGTCTCGGACAAGGTAGTATCGAAGAAACAAAATGAATAGATATCATGTTTATGGTTCAACGACGATATTCGTAGAATGCACATGGACCGTTACAGATGTCCAGGTCTCCCTGGCGGTCATTGGCGAGCGAAGGGTCTCGGCCATGTCTGGAGTATTCTCGAACCGTAGGGTAACACGCTTAAGGTCTTAGCGACACGTGGAGAACGTTGGTATGATTTATTATTGGAATAAATAAAGATATAGGAGAGAGAGAAATTAACCGGAAAAGTTCCGGCGACATCGGAAGGGTTCCGGGAATGACCGAAGGTAGTTCGGGTGGTCCGGAAGTTGTTTCGGAGTCACGGGATATTAAATAATGTATAAATATATTAATTATGCATTATATATATTTTACATTGATTTAATATTAATTAAAATCAATTAAAAAGGAAGGAAAAAGGGGGCAGCCCTTAATGGGCCGAATTGGGCCCATGTGGGGGGGCAACATGGGCAAGGCGTGGGGCCCATGGCCACCACGGCCAGGCCTTGGCCGGCCGAACCCCCTCCCCCTCCTTTTTCCTTTAGTCCCACATGGGGGAGGCAAGGTGTTTGCACACCCCCTCCCCCCTTTATATAGATGGGCATATTAATTGATTTAAACACAATCTAAAATACAATTAATGTTGTATACGCCGGTCTGAGTTAATTCTCCGCCCGCTTTTCTCTCTCTCTCCCACCAAGGCTATACCGCAGTGCCCAGTCGCACCGCGGGATTCCACCAAAGTTTTACTCCTGCGATCTCAGCTAGACCTGAGTGACCGGGGGTTGTCGTTAAGCTCCGTATGTGTGCGAGTACTCGGAGGCACCACATTTGAGGTGCTCGGGCGACATCGTCACGCCCAGCCGCCGGCGCCCTGCCGCCGACGCCCAGCAGCCGCCGGCCCCCTGCCGCCGACGCCCAGTCACCGACGCCCGGCGCCCGACGACCGACGCCCGTCGCCCGGCGCCCGACGACCGACGCCCGTCGCCCGACGCCCGACGCCGTCGACATCGCTGCGTCATCGTCTACTTCGTCGCGCCAAGTTCTTCGCGACCTTGAGGTCGGCTACGGCGTCTACGTCAGCAACGCTTGTGCGGGAGCGTAATCCCCGCTATTTGGTCTACAAGAGGTATGTGACCAGTTCCGCCCACCGTTACCGCATTACTAGATAGATAGATCCTGGCATGTTTGGTATTCGTTAGTTAGAAAAATTATTGTTTTCTGCTACGGAACCCCTTCACCTCTATGGTGCTTCCGATGGAGGTACGCTCATTGGAGTCCTTGACGGTGGACACTGCACCATCACCACCTCTGTCTGAGTCCTGCCAGTCATTCGCCTCTGCAGATAGTGGAGATTTGGTCGAGCCTTGTGGGGAATCCTCTATGGTGCTTCCGATGGAGATACGCTCATTGGAGTCCTTGAAGGAGATATGCCCTAGAGGCACTTAATAAATATAGTTTATTCGTCATATCTCAATTGTTCATTATATGTTTTATACCATGCTATAACTGTATTAAGCGGAAACATTAATACACGTGTGGTAGATAAACAACCAGGTCCCTAGTAGCCTCTACTTGACTAGTTCATTGGGCAATTGATGATCGAGGTTTCCCGATCATGTGACATTTATGTCAGTTGACAATGGAGTCATGTCATTGGGAGAATGACGTGATGGACATACCCAATATTTGTAGAACGTAGTCATTACGCCTTTGACCGTGAGATCTACTCTTATTGCTATTCCTGGAAGACACTTTGATTGCATCAAATGTCATATCTTACATAGTGTGACAATAAAGGTGTCCCTCTCGGGTGTCGGAAAGGAGTATGTTGAGACGGGGGATCAAGAGCGGGATTTGCCAGTCCGCATAGCAGGATAGATACTCTAGGGCCCACTCGGTGAGATTATGTCAAACGAGCTTGCAAGCGTGTGACTAGGTCACCAGGACATAATATCATGGACGAGTAGAAGTTAGCAGTGTCGGTAACGAGATCAAGCTGGGTATGGAGATATCTATGAACGAGTCTCGGACACGCTAAGTATCGCATGGCAAAAGGTTTAAGACTCAGACGTCTAGGTTTGAACGGTAAAGTATTCATTATCTCGCAGGGATTAATTCTGGGTATCCTCGGTCCACGAATTAGTCATTGATCGGAGAGGAGTCTCGATCATGTCTGGTGAGATAATCGAACCGCTAGGGTAACACACTTAAGGGGAGTCGACATTTTACCGGAAGAGAAAAATAGGAAGAGAGACACCGGGAACGTCCCGGGAAAGTTCCGATGGAGATCGGGCAGCGACGAAATAGTTTTCGGAGCCGGAATAAATTATGTAATATGTATTTAATATTAATTAGTGTAATTAATAGTTAAATATATTTTATTTTAATTTTTCCTGAATTTTTAAAGGCAAAAATCTCTAAATGGGCCTTTTTGGGCAAAAAGGCCCATGAGGGGGGAAGGATCCCCCCAAGGGAGGGAGGCCAATTCGGCCAGCCCTAGGTGGGCCACTTGGGGCCCACCTAGGCCGGCGCACTAGCCTTGGCCGGCTGGGGTGTGGGAATAGTCCCACACCGCCAGCCTGGCAAGGTGGGCAGCCCCTGGCCTCCTATATATAGAGGGGCACCCCTGGCCTTTAAAACACACAACCAACTCTCTCTCTCTCTCTCCTTGGATCCCGTGACTCCCAAGTTTGGAGTTGCGCCAAGGATAGGTTTTCTCCACCATACGCACGCCGCCGCGCTGCTGGTCTTCCGGTCCCAGTCTTCCGCTGCTCGTCCCTGGATCGGGCCCGGAGTTCGTCGGCTTCACCGTATGTGTGTAACGCCCTGCGAGGTGCCACGCTAGTGGTGCTGGAGGTCTACTTCCTCTACACGGCCTTGAGGTCGTCGTCGGTTTCATCGACATCGCCGCGTCATCGTCTTCTTCGTCGCGCCAAGTTCTCCGCGACCTTGAGGTCGGCTACGGCGTCTACCTCAGCAACGCTTGTGCGGGAGCGTAATCCCCGTTTTTCGGTCTACAAGGGTATGTATACCGGACTCCCTTCGTACTACTATATCTGCATAGTATAGATCCTGGCTAGTTTAAGGTTATCGCTGTTAGGAAATTTTTTGTTTTCTGCATGCGATCCCCTTCAGTGGTATCAGAGCCGATCTATGCGTAGATATAGCTGTGCGCTAGCTGCACCCGTGTTTATCACGGGGACAACGTTCTTATTATTTGCTACCCTCTCGCGTGCACTTGCACTGCCGGCAGCATCGAGTTGATGAAGCGGCCCGGACCGACCTTACGCGTACGCTTACGCGAGACTGGTTCCACAACTGACATACGGCTGGTTCCGTATATGTGGCTGGCGGGTGTCTGTCTCTCTCTCTTTAGTTGCCTTTGCATTTTCAATGGAGGGCCCGAAAGGGATGAATAAATATGGAATTATTTGATCGTTGTTGTGGTCATAGGTTCGTAGGTATGAAGCGGTTCTATTTACGACAGCCCCAAGCCACGTAAAATTTGCAAAAGATAATGTAGAAGCGTCTAACTTTATTTTGCAGGGGCAATGTGATATGGTCAAGGTAGGTTTATTAAATTGTTTATAAACTGTGGGCGCGAAGGAGACCATTGGCGCAAGGACCATATCACGTCGCATTACATATTGATGTTTTGTGTGCATCTTATATTGTGTGTATATATATATATATAGTATATATTAGTTACACGACGGTAGTAATATAAGATGATCCCTCCAAAATACCATTTGTGTTCTCCCTTCGACGTGCACCACCAAGAAAGTTCTACGTTATGAGGCAGGCCGTGACGATCGGGTGTCAGACATATCGTCGTTCGCATACAGTGGGTGTAAGCCATGTTGCACGCGCGTTTACGTTGAAGGTTATTATGGCGAGCCTAGCATGTACAGACATGGCCTCGGAACAAGGTGACCGAAAGGTTAAGCATGAGTCACAAAGTTGTTGTGATTGACATGTCGATGTCTACCTTTGAAGTTATGTTGCCGGCTCTGACGATGAGGGGTTGCATAATGGATGAGGATCGTGTAATCACTAAAACGATGAGAGGGATACTCGTTTTGAGTGGGAGTTCTGGTAGTTTTATTTTATTAAAACTTGAACCCTATTTTATAATGAACAAAGTCTTTATATTTTGCAAAACCTTTGTAGATATTAACCAGTGTAATAGCCTTCTTTGAAAATTAGGCGCAATCCTGCGATTGAGAAACTTAAAAGGTTGGGTCCAAACTTCATAGTTTTATGCTTTAGCTTGAGGATACTCCTTGTTTAAACCATTAGCTCTTTGTGATACAATACCCGCTAGGAGATAAACCCGGAGATTCCGCTAACAAAAGGATAATTTGGATTATCAAGTTTTTGTGCGGATAATATCATCATAGTCCAGTGTATGCTATGATCTCTCCCATAGAGAATTTACGGTGGGTACGAGTTGTTAGATCGCGAACATATGAGATGATCGCTAAACTCGGGATACACCTAAAGTTGGGTTGATGAAGTTTAACAGTATGTTGACTGTTTTTCTTCTCAACCAACATGGAAGAGAATACACGCATTGAAGGAGCATGTGGCAGTCATAATTGATGACACTGGTCATACTCGATGACATTGGTCATATTTGATGACATTGAGACGCCTCGCTCAGCTCGATCACTGGATGACAGACGACGTTGCCAGGTGCAAATGCTTTGTCATAGACTATGTCATGCAAGGGGAATCGTTCACCTTGATGGTTCTTGATTGCGTTGGAAGAATCAAGAAGATGAAACAGATCGCCGGGAAGTCATCAATGATGATGGTGCATATATGATATACACGTTATGAATGTTTTACCTAAGCAAGTACTCGCAGTAGTGACTAAGTTTTTGATACTAGTCATGTTTTATGAAAACCAGATTTACTGCTTGAGTAGCTTAGAAGGATGAGGCGACAATGTGTGTTGATGATGGCAGACAAAATGTTGTGATGGCCATAGGCACTCTCCCTCTAGATCTACCATTTGAATAAATTCTTTTATGATCGCCTGTTAGTATGATCGTTATAAGTGTGTCTTCTCTAGCAAGACAATTGTTCATATATGTTAGTGACAAAATCGTTGTCCTATACTTATGAAGTAATGATCATAAGCCGATTTGAATTTAGATGGTAGAAGCTCCCACATTCATAATATTAATGCCAAAGGATACAAACTTAATAAAGACACCACATTCGTGTGGCACTACCGTTTAAGTCATGTCAATGTTATAGTCAGTGAAGAAGCTCCATACGGATGGATCTACAAGTCTTTAGATTTGATCTTTTGACACTTGCAAGATAACTAAGACACCGTTTTCGGAAAGCGGTCATATGACTTATTGATAATCATGCATATAGATGTATGTGGATCAATGAAGTAATTAACGTGTAGTGGAGACCTTTATTTCGTAAACTTCAATGAACGTTTGAGTATAACTTGTTGAGAATCATGCATATGGGTGCATGTGAATCAATGAAGTACTTTAACGTATAGTGGAAGTCTTTGTTTCCTAGACTTCATGAATATTCCGAGTAGATATACGGATATCCACTTAGGAAATGTTGGTCTGAAGATTTTGATTCGATCAAACAAGTTCAGAATGAAGTAGGAAAATAAATTTAACAAGAAAATCAAATTCCTGCGATACAGATCGAGAAAATAAAGATTTGAGTTATAATGTTGGCATATCATTGGAAGACTTGTGAGAAGAGTTCCACAAATTACGTCGCATGGAATACCATAGTGTTATGGTGTGTTAGGACGTCGTAATCGCACCCTATCGGATAGTGTGTGGTAAATAAATCTCTTACCGAATTATTGTGATCATTGGAGTAGTATGGTAGAAACATAACATTCACGTTAGATAATAGGGAAACCATTTAAATCCATGGAGACAATACCATATGAGTGATGGCATGGCTTTTAGCCTAGATTGTCGTTTCAGCAATTTAGTGTTTCGATGTGATCAAACCTAAAATGGATAAATCTTTGTAGTGTACCGTACCTAAAGAATGAGTTGGGTACATGTCTCACGACATAGGCAAAAACGTTGCCGGAATACGCCTTGCAAAAGAATTAGTTTCTTGTCCAAGGGTATAAGTGGGAAAGAAAGTAGAGCAAGACGAAGTTAATGAACTTTCTCTCCAGACGTCAGAGTGGCGCAACGGAAAGTGTTTCCGGTGTCATGCTCCTCAACTTGAAAGAAGCTGATGATAAAGATCATGATGCTCTGAGCTCATACTGAGAACGTAGGCGTACGAGGTTGTGTTCCACACTGTGTGGTACGACAATCTTGTTATGAAGGTCATGTTAATGGAATATGACAGACCTACGAACTACGAAGAAGAGATGGTAGACCTAAGTCCGAGAAATGGCTATGAGTCATATATGATCCGAGATAAAATCCATGTACGATTACCAGGTAATGACTTGGGAGATCTTCTTGATGGCATCTAGGCTGTTATAGAATATGGAATTTTATGAGAGAATAGACACTGATAAGGATCGATTTGTCGTGAAACAGTTCCGACAGATTCAAGAGTTGACAACAACGAGATTTTGTCTCAAGTGGCGAAGCCTAAATCTATTCGGGGTCGTTTAGCAATTACTACAATTTCAAATTGAGAAATTGATAGATGGATAAGGAAACCATGTTTCTTAATGGTATCATTAAGAAAGAGTTGTAATTAGTACAATGAGATGGTTTGGTGATCCCGAGGATGCTAAACATGTATGCAAACTTCAGCTGTCCATTCATGGGCTGAAGCAAGCATATCGGAGCTGGAATCTTCACTTTGATGATGTGATCAAAGGATTTTGGAGTTGTCCAAAATAGTTGAAGAAACTTGCATTTGCAAAGAAGTGAGTGGGAGCTAAGTAGCTTTTCTTGATCTTATATGTGAATGGCATATTTGAGTGGGAGCTAAAAGAAATTCCTTGGTCTTATATACGGATGGCGTATTTAAGTGGGAGCTAAGTGTCATTCCTGATTTTATGTAACGACATATTGAGAATGATACAGATCCTCTAGCAAAGTATAAATGATTATTTAAGTGATTAAATTTTCTATGAATGAAGTTAGGAGTATTAGGCATTCGATCTATAATTGTATAGATCAAAAGGGGCTTAATAACATTAGGTCGAAATATTTTCCTAGGTTAAGATTCTGAAGTGTTTCAGAATAGAACAAGAAAAGAAAGAGGTTCTTGCTTGTATGACTAGGTAAAATATTAAGTTTATCTTGGCATTTTCAGTGATAGCTGATGAAAGAAAATGATGTTCGACATCCTCTATGCCTCAGACATAGATTCTATCAGACTGAAAGCTCGACTTGGTGTGACCCACGTTCTTGGTTGAAGAACGGGTTCTAGAGTGATCCTTGTGTGGATCAATGAACAAACGTTAAGTATATTCTTCAGTGTCTGTGAGAACTGAAGATATGTTTTCTGGTAAAGTGTAAGAGTGGAAAGACAACTTGCCGTAAATCGGTTACGATGATGCAAGTTATGACACTGACCCATATGACTAGAAATCTCATATAGGAGATGTCCTTTGTTTTGAAGAAAGACATGGTTAGCTTGCGAAGTCGCATATGAATGCACTGTCGCATAATCTACATAATAGGTATAGAAATATATGGCAACTTCAGAAGTAGCAAGTGTGATTGGACTGAGTCTCACTCCATCGACTAAGATATATTTCGCCGTCATCGTAAGATGCGGGATGATGTCAAACTGGTTGACATAGAAGTGTTGCAAAGCACATACAGATCTCAATGTGTGAGATCTGTTTACTGTATTCCTCTTCCACGAAGCAAGCATGCACCAAGTTGCTATGGGTGTTGAGCTTTTACCAAGTTGTAAACTAGATTAAGTGTTACTCTAGTGCAAGTGGGAGACTGAAGGAGATATGCCCTAGAGGCACTTAATAAATATAGTTTATTCGTCGTATCTCAATTGTTCATTATATGTTTTATACCATGCTATAACTGTATTAAGCGGAAACATTAATACACGTGTGGTAGATAAACAACCAGGTCCCTAGTAGCCTCTACTTGACTAGTTCATTGGGCAATTGATGATCGAGGTTTTCCGATAATGTGACATTTATGTCAGTTGACAATGGAGTCATGTCATTGGGAGAATGACGTGATGGACATACCCAATATTTGTAGGACGTAGTCATTACGCCTTTGACCATGAGATCTACTCTTATTGCTATTCCTGGAAGACACTTTGATTGCATCAAACGTCATATCTTACATAGTGTGACAATAAAGGTGTCCCTCTCGGGTGTCGGAAAGGAGTATGTTGAGACGGGGGATCAAGAGCGGGATTTGCCAGTCCGCATAGCAGGATAGATACTCTAGGGCCCACTCGGTGAGATTATGTCAAACGAGCTTGCAAGCATGTGACTAGGTCACCAGGACATAATATCATGGACGAGTAGAAGTTAGCAGTGTCGGTAACGAGATCAAGCTGGGTATGGAGATATCTATGAACGAGTCTCGGACACGCTAAGTATCGCATGGCAAAAGGTTTAAGACTCAGACGTCTAGGTTCGAACGGTAAAGTATTCGTTATCTCGCAGGGATTAATTCTGGGTATCCTCGTTCCACGAATTAGTCATTGATCGGAGAGGAGTCTCGATCATGTCTGGTGAGATAATCGAACCGCTAGGGTAACACACTTAAGGGGAGTCGACATTTTACCGGAAGAGAAAAATAGGAAGAGAGACATCGGGAACGTCCCGGGAAAGTTCCGATGGAGATCGGGCAGCGACGAAATAGTTTTCGGAGCCGGAATAAATTATGTAATATGTATTTAATATTAATTAGTGTAATTAATAGTTAAATATATTTTATTTTAATTTTTTCTGAATTTTTAAAGGCAAACATCTCTAAATGGGTCTTTTTGGGCAAAAAGGCCCATGAGGGGGGGAAGGATCCCCCCAAGGGAGGGAGGCCACCTAGGCCGGCGCACTAGCCTTGGCCGGCTGGGGTGTGGGAATAGTCCCACACCGCCAGCCTGGCAAGGTGGGCAGCCCCTGGCCTCCTATATATAGAGGGGCACCCCTGGCCTTTAAAACACACAACCAACTCTCTCTCTCTCTCCTTGGATCCCGTGACTCCCAAGTTTGGAGTTGCGCCAAGGATAAGTTTTCTCCACCATATGCACGCCGCCGCGCTGCTGGTCTTCCGGTCCCAGTCTTCCGCTGCTCGTCCCTGGATCGGGCCCGGAGTTCGTCGGCTTCACCGTATGTGTGTAACGCCCTGCGAGGTGCCACGCTAGTGGTGCTGGAGGTCTACTTCCTCTACACGGCCTCGAGGTCGTCGTCGGTTTCATCGACATCGCCGCGTCATCGTCTTCTTCGTCGCGCCAAGTTCTCCGCGACCTTGAGGTCGGCTACGGCGTCTACCTCAGCAACGCTTGTGCGGGAGCGTAATCCCCGTTTTTCGGTCTACAAGGGTATGTATACCGGACTCCCTTCGTACTACTATATCTGCATAGTATAGATCCTGGCTAGTTTAAGGTTATCGCTGTTAGGAAATTTTTTGTTTTCTGCATGCGATCCCCTTCAGTCCTTGACGGTGGACACTGCACCATCACCACCTCTGTCTGAGTCCTACCAGTCATTCGCCTCTGCGGCTAGTGGAGATTTGGTTGCTTCTGTCACTGTCTCATCTTTGAGTGAGCATGATGTTGAGATAGGTGTGATGGCGCCTAACTCTGAGGCATTGTTTGGTAAAGAGGTTTGCGACTTGCTTGTCGATTTGGATGCTGCTTGTCCTAGATATGGTAAGGATATTGCATGCGTCTTGGCGGGTACGGCTTCAGATGGTGTATTCATGAAGGTGTGGAGAAATCTCTCAGGAAAACAAGAAAAAAGCTTCGCGGTGCAAGAAAATCTTCGCTTTTGCTTGATTGTTGACCCCATTCCAAGTTGTCGCGTTGTCAGACGGGGGGTTGTAGTAGGTTAGATGTTTTGTTTGCGGTCGGGTGGTTGTTTACTTAGAGTTGATCGCTTGTGGTTCGCTTGGTTTTCCATTAATTAACCGAGCCCTCTCTTTTTCTTAATTAATAGATTGGGATAAAGCTTTTACCCCCATTTCAAAAATACTCTTTTTCAATTCCCTCGGGTACAGAGCAGGTGTGGAGCAGGCTAGGGTGGATCGATCAGTAGTTCAATGATGACGGAAGATGTGTCTATGAACATTGGATGATGGCCCCTACCAGAAATTGTTCCCACCGGAGCTTAATATGTGTGGTAGGGAAAGGCGGCAACATACTCATGGTGAAAATGTTCACACTCCATTTAGAAGCACTATGGCTATTAGGGTTATTGCTACAAAGTACTGGCGATCTAGAAAGAAACCTATCGAGAAGAAGAACTTTCCCCAAGGTTAGTCCGTGCGGAGAGCGGAGCAGTCCTGCTCGATGTGTGTCCCTGCATGCACGTTTTTCAGGTTATTCCTAGCGCAAGGCAACAAAAGACAATCAAATTACTTAGTGCACGCTGAACCCATAAGCAATCAAAAATTCTAACATAAGATCTGATCGTAGTGAGTCGAACGCTTTGGCGTTATCTAAGGCCACTTTGAATCAAAGTACTCTCAAACGAATTCCATAGGATTTCTACCCATTGGAATTCTTCCTACAGGAGGTGGGACCCTTGGAAAAAATCCTTTGTGTCTTTATGACAACAATGATATTCACTAAATCTCAATACAGTTTTCCCGCGTTTCTCCTACGCTGCAACCAAACAACACCTACTACTGATTTCTACGTTTTTGGTTCCCGTAGATTTCAAGTGTCATGACATTCTATTGCTGCAATATTCCTATTACTGTGTTTCTCAAATCATGCGAATCAAAGAGGCCCAAAGTTCTAGGAAGGCCAAAAGGATGTTGCGACTTGTGCAACTTTCTGATCATGCCTATAACATACTTAAGTTGTCATGGATGCATCTCTTACGGATGAGTGCACTTCGACCACTGCATACGAGATTCTGCATTTCAGGCTTCTTTATAACTAGTCATCGCATGCTTATTGTAGTCTACCTCATAAATTTTCGAGTTGTAATTTGGAGGGCAAAAGAGAAACCGTTGAAACATACAACATAGGGGGTTCTAATTTTGAAGGTCTAGTTTTTCACCTAGAACCCTGAGAGGGGACCTTCGACGATGCACGAGTGAGGAATGACAGCCGCATACGTCAACCGTGTCGCCCGAGATACAACGATCGCCAATCTAACTTGAGGAAAGGACGACCGCAGGCTGTAAAACTGGATTCATGAGTTGAGAAATAGACAATTATGAATTCATAGTTACGAAACAACCAAGAACCTTATGAGTGACGACTATGTTTTCTTTGCTCTCACATGCTTCGAGTTATCTCGTTCACACTCGCGTTATGACCGGATCATATTTAGGCCAAGATAGAGGATACCGCGCCCCTCCCTCCCATACCAAATGTATAGGTATAACTCTGAATTATCAAACTCTAGGGCACACAAAATGTATACAGAAGCCAACGATATACATGACCAGGAGGAACTCGAACGTACAGTACAACATTAAAGCCGAGAACAAAATGAAGAAGATATCAAGGTTGACCGAACACAAAAGTTACAACTTACTCCAAGTTTGCGTAATCAATCAAACAAAAACATACACTTGCGAATCGATCAATCGATTGAACTGAAGTATATGAACAGATCACATGTAGGTCTCGTCAACGGGTGGATGTATAGATCGCGATCACCACAAGTTGTTTGATCCCTGGTAGGTTAGTCCGCATGCCCAATACGCGGGGATGGCGTCGTCGATCACGACGGTCTTCTGTGGCGAGCTCCCGGTGGTGATCCTGACGACGAGCCCCACGGTCTTGTCCAGCACGGTGAAGGCCTGATACGTGATACCCCAGTTCTGCGACGCCTCGATCCAGTTGCTGCTGTCGGCTGACTTAACGGACACGGCGGAGATGTCGCCGGCGCCGCCAACGTTCATGATGTGGAGCAGCAGCCAGTAGTTGTTCCCCGTGACGTAGAACCTGACGCCGCCGGACCTCTGGCATGGGACGCGGCGGAACTGCACCGGCACGATTCCGGCCACCCTGGCAGCAAGCTTGTAGAAGGAGGGCGGCGCCAAGTCGAAGTGCTCACGCGGCGGGTTGCACCAGCCGCCGTTGTCGCTGGCCTGGTACCAGTTGGGCGGGCAGAGGTTGGTGCCGGTGACGATGATGGTGGGGGAGCCCGCAACGCACCACTTGGACTTCATGCACCGGATCTCGTAGCACCGCCCGCACCCGTTGCCGTCCGCGAACAGTGGCGTGCTCAGCGCCGCCGTCCGGGTCGAGTAGAGCGACGCGATGTTCTCCCCGCTGTACCCGCAAGCGCCGCCTGCAAATGACTTATACTCCATCATTCGCACGTAATGTACGTACGTCCCTAGCTAAGACGCATGCACGAATGGATGTACTACGTACCGAAGTCGCCGCCGAGGCCGGAGTCGTCGCCGTAGAAGGTGGCGCTGCCGTCCTTCCACACGGACGTCGGGAAGCCTGTGGAAGGAACCGACGGAGTCGGAGCAGCGGGCGCCGGCCAGTACTGGTTAGGGAAACCGGCGGTCGCGAGCTGTGCCGCCGCCGCCATTAACACCACCGCCGCCGCAACGATCGCCGGAACCCTCGCCATTGTCGCGAAAGGTAGGTAGCTAGGCAGTCGATTGATCGAAGGTACAACAGCGTAGGTCCGTACGTGTCTCAGAGGAATGCAGGTTTATATAGATCATAAGCTGGCGCGCAGATATGAGTCGGCTCCACGTTCATCTACAACGAGTTGAGCGCACGTACCAATTTTATTTCCTTCTTTTTGCTCATGGCCGACTCATGGTGTGGCCGCACGTCTCTTAATTCTATTTTTCGACAGTACCCTCCTCTAAATGTTGATGTTTACTTCCTCTCTCAAGAAATGCAAGTACGTTTGACTTTTTTTAAATGACGGTTGACTTTTTTTCTTTGAAACATATAACTAATACTAGTATAATTATGATTTATACTTATAATTTTTTGTAAACAATATCTATATACCTACTAATAAAGGAATGATGGCTTGGTTTGGTTCCTCTTGAGGCCCACCTGTCAGCCTCATATGTTGGTGGTTTTTGCCGAAAACCCCAGATATGGATACATGCAGTAGTATGCGTATCAAATAATGTATACTAGATATTACCTTAAATGTATCTTCTAACATTTCTCCATGCAAATTCACTTATAATAGGGTCGATGTTAATGTCGTCCAACAATTACTTCTAGGTGCATAATGCCGCTAAACCATGTAACCTCTCTTGAGTCATTGTGGATCTCAGATAATTTCAGCTTGGAGAAACTTCTTTCGGCTGAAATGACAGCCACATGCACGGTAAATAGTTCTGGACGACATTGCAGCACACAATACTAAAAAAAATACATCAAATATTTAAAATAAATAATAGCGGGAGAGAGTATTGAACTATTGATTAGGGATTCAGAACATACTACTACAATATGTATATATACCTCAGAAATTGAATATGTGCGTGCAAGTGAAGAATGAAAAGAAAAGACCTAAATCAGAGGACCCAAATCAATTTAGCCTTTTACTAATTTGCTTCATGTAAGAGCATCTCCACTGGGGGCCTCTAAAGTACTCCCAAAGGCCCTTTGGGGGGCCGGACACGAAAATCGCCCACCAGCGGCACCCCCCAAAACCTTGCCCCGAGCGATTTTGTGTCCGGCACCCCCAATAGGGCCTCCAAGTTTGGAGGCCCTCCTGGGGGTGCCGGACATCGCCTCGGCCATGGCCCTGACAGCGCTGGCCCACCCGTCATACACACGACGCGCCCGTCCCTTGTTAACGAAGGCTGTGCAGGAGGTCGTTGCGCCGCGTTTAATGTCGAGGCGACTAGACGGCACCACGCCTGTCATCATGCGTCGCAATAACGCCGCGCCCGTTCCCCTGGCGGGCAGAGACCGAAGCGACGCGTCGCAATAATGTCGCGTCGCTTCCAATGGCGCAGACGGAAGCGACGCGTGCTGGAGTCGCAGCGCCTGACCGCGGCGGCGCCCTGCAGACACTTCGTCGGTGTCAATGCGCGGCCAGGCGAAGCGGTGGCCACTTTAATGCAGGCCACCCAACCCCGCTCCTCCGTCCGCCTTTAAAACCCGACGCAGCCCAACCCTCCTCTCCTCACACCAACACTTCTCCCTCTCTCTCCCTCTCCCCCAAGAATATAGGCCACCATGGCGGGCAGCCCCGGCGGGCAGCAACGCCACGAGCAGCTGGAGGAACTCCGGCGTCGCAACGAGGAGGCGGAGATGACCAAGGCGTTCCAGCGAGGCATGTGGCGCGAGGAGGGCAACAACGCGCCTCCCTACGTGCTCTCGCTGGAGACCGCGCGGATGAGCAGCCGCCACCAGCTGCCGGTGGCCGACGACGCCACCCTTCCGGACGGGTGGGTGAGGAGCGCCGCCAACATTCCGATGACGTCGTGGCTCAGCGGGCAGGACCGCGTCCAGTTCATCAACCGCAAGTGGACGGAGATGCCGTACGAGCAAAAGCTCGACCCCAAGTACTCCATCTCGGCGCCCTACTGGCACGCCGTGGTGAACAAGGAGTACGAGGCGCGTCGTAGCGGTCGACGAGAGCCAACGCCGGAGTTGTCCTCAACGGACGACGACCGTGACGGCGAGGACGGCGATGCCAACGACGACGACCCCGATCTGTCTCTACAACCGGCTGCATCTTGGGCAGCAGCGTCGCTGTCACCGAAGAAAGGGGCGGCGCAAGCCGAAAAGGCTTCCCATCAAACGCCCCGCCGCATGTCACCGCGGTGAATCGAAAACGACGCGCCGGCAAAGGCAGAAGCCTCCAGGGCTCAGCCGAGGCTATGGGACCGTTTTTAAAGGCCTTAGCCGATGGGAACGGAAGATGCAATCCCGCGCCGCCTGATCATCAAGGCATGCAAGTCTCTTGATGATCATTTGGCTTGGTTCGCATATTCTTCTGCTTCGGCCGGCCATGAAGCGTCATCTCTTTTCCTTACCGGCGCGTGTAGTGGTTGGCGAGAAGCTGCATAGGCCTTCTCTCGCGCCTAGTCTAGGTTTAGTTTGTTAAATCTCATTTAAATTCAAAATTATAAGTTTGTTAAATCTCGTTTAAATGAAGTTTGAATAAATGAGGGCGACCACGGCATGCCCGCATTTATGTTGTTAATCGGCGGCACCGTCATGTTCCTCATTTGTGTTGTTCATCGGCGGCGGTTCGTGCGCCCGCAAGGTGTTCGACAGTTTGCTTAAAATTTGCGCCGTTTGTGGGGTGGGGCTTTAGAAAATGCCGCTGTGGGCGGCCTACAAATGTTGCCCGGACACATGTCCGGCACCCCCAATTGGGCCTTGGGGTGCCGAACACCGATTTAGAGGCTCCCGAGATGCTCTAATCCTGCCTACAATTCAAAATTCAAGAAGATTTAGAGCGGCAGAGCGAGAGAATCAAACATGGAGCTCAATACTTCAGTACTGGAAGCGATTCGCTTAGACGGCGGCCAGCCCTGGAAAGCTGGAACGATCGATTGAGTAGTTAAGCTTGAGCGGCTTAGCGGAACGTCGTCAGGCGCTGAATGATCACTCATCGCTTGGACAGCGGTCGGCGGCGTCCAGACTCCTGAGTTCGTGTGAGCAATATGGCGATTGGATCGATTGATCGGCCGCCGGCCGAAGCACCGAAGCAATCGCTAAATTCCTTGCCTGTTGCCTCCCTCCACGCATCACACAACCCTTAAGCCCAAAATCATTGTTTTTTTTTCTTGTTGGGCTGACAAGTGACATACATAGATTATATGGTATAGCATATACATATGGGCCCCTTAGATTTCAGGTGCCGGGGCGGCCGCACACCCTGACCCCCCCCCCCCCCCCCCCCCCCCCACAGGGCCGGCCCTGCCTCAATCCACTCTCTTTTATTCGAGTGCTTCGTGAAGAACGAAGCCGGCATCACGGGTAGCTTTAGAACGCGAAAATGTCGTATGATCACAGGTGTCACTACATCACAAAACACCGGTGAAGAAAATGCAATGCCGCCAACCTTTGTTTTTGATGCTTCGCTAAACGCCTAGACATCCTTGATGCCGGCGAGGAAATCATAGAGGCATAGAGCGAGACGGATCGACGGTGGCGTTCTATATGCATCCTCCAAAAAAGATAGCAAGTACTTCCTCTGTAACTAAATATAAGATGTTTTGGTAGTTCAATTTGAACTACCAAAACGTCTTATATTAAGATACGGAGGGAGTACTTCGCATCCGTCGGACCATGAGCTTCAGCATCGCTTTCTTCATCAGATTCCGACGCCGAGAGGCATTAAAACCGGCCGCACGATCCATTGCCAACGGTCAGGGTTGGCGTGCCCGGCCTTGTCCCGGGAAACTCCGGCGATCATGCGGTCTATCCGGCGGTCGCCTCCCCTGTCGCCTCTAACGACCCTCTCATACTACTTTTCTAAATAAAGAGTATATATTAATATCACAAAGAAACTCTCCCATACTACTGCACGTTCTATCTAAAACAAGCTCTGATAAGTTGAGGTAATACGGTCACTTCCAATCTATTCCCTGGAACATTAGTAGTGCACAATGCAAAATAGACAGTTAGCTGCAAACAATTGGCATCGCAAAACCCTTGATAATATTAATAAAGAAGGCAAGGACAACTGTGGTACCAGTATAATATCTAAAACAAAACACAAGAGGAAAAATAAAAGTGCAGCGCAAGATCTTTTATCGAATTGCTCTGCATGTATCCATCACCTCTTTGTACTCCCCCTAATATAAACATGTTATAGTTACTAGTACATCTTTTCTTCTCTCTGGTATTGGTTTTCGCTTCACAGAGCAAATCCCATTCGATTCCAAGTCCAAAGTCCAAACTAACCAAACTCCAAACGAGCAACTAATCCCCTTCCGTGGGCACTAGCTGTTCTTGAGTAATCTCTCGAAGGGATGGGTAATCGGAAAATATTTCGAACCCTCTCCGTCAGGGCCTCCTTGGCCTGCTGCCCTGCTGTCATCTCTCATTCTCGCGACGAATTTCAAATCCTCTCCTCAGGATTCGCAAGAAAGAATATGCAAACACATCACCGCGAGCTTGCACTGAATCAACCAGCCGATCCTTCTATGAAGGAGGGAGCGGCAGGGACAGGAGGACGGGCGACGAGGGCGGGATGAGCGGCGCCCGGCAGAGCGGGCAGGTGCGGTGGCCGTGCGCGGCCCAGCGGTCTAGGCAGGAGCGGTGGAAGACGTGGCGGCACAAGCGCGGCCGGCGCACACTCGCGGCGCCGTGGAAATCGCCGAGGCACACCGCGCACCCCTCCGGCAGCAGCGGCGCGTCTTGGCCGGCGAAGGAGGAGAAGAGCGTGTCGAAGCGCACCGCGGGGGAGTGCTCCTCCAGCTCCAGGCCGCCGCAGCCGCTAGTCTCGTGGTCGTGGTGGTGGTACTGCTGATGATAGTGGTGGTCGGCGAAGGCGTCGGACGTTGTGGTTGAGTAGTCGAAGGTGACATCATCGGCGCCAACGAGGCGGAGCAGCCAAGAGGAGACACGGCGGAGGTGGCCGAGCAGGAAGAGGAGGTTGAGGAGCAGCCTCGGCATCTCTGAGTACAATACCGGGAACCCCATTTCGGGCTTTTGAAGAAGAGAAATTGGGCTGGAGAACTAGCAATTCTTGGAGGCAGAGGGACCTCAAATGATACTCAGAACCATGACCTTTATAAGGAGCGGAGCTATCTAGAGGTAGCTTGCGGCAGGTGTAGGAAGGATGAAGAGAGGAATTAACAGCGAGATAAGTAGAGTAGCTCCGAATGATGCATTCAGTGATGGGGGTTGCAGGATGGCGACAAAGACAAGGAGAGTGTGCAGCTTAACAGTGAAAAGATTATGCGTCGACGATGGAGGTTAATGATTGATTATAGGTGGGGAGGGTACGTCGATCGATGGATGGATGGAGCGTGCTGCGTCAGTGCATGTGTTGGTGTTTCGCGCGGGAGGAACAGGTCAGGTGCGCTTGTCGACTGGCCGGCTCAGCTCAGCTGCACTCCTCCCTCGCTCCAGCTAGCTCGGCCGTACACGTACACGCAGGAAAAAATTTATTATAATGCCCATGCTGGGCATATGTGCAGTACAATGCATAAGGACAGGGGAACCAAAAGTGCAAACGTTCTTGGGTTAATCTTATGTTCGTGTTAATGTTATATATGTGGTGAACCGTCCAAAGGCTGTTACGACGTAGGAGGATTAGAGCATTTCAAACAGAACTCAAATTTGACCTTATATATGTTCCGTGAACACGTCTAAACATGTCCACAAACAGGTGTCAGACACCCTCTAATATTTATCGACATGTGTGTTGGTTACTTGGTTATGATAGTTGTCGAACAAGCGGACATATGTGGTTGAAAATTTAGGATACGGAGAAGGAGAGTGGTCGATCTTGAGTTATTTAGTAAATTGGAAGGATTTGGGGTGGGTTTGGATTGTCGGATCCGACGTCGTGATCGTATTCGGATCTACATGGACAATCCAAAATTCACCCGACAAATGCGTTGGTTACGAGAGGTGTCGAACAAGCGGACATTTAGGTTAATTAGCTATAGAGTATTCGATTGGGGCTTAGTGTTTTTATCCATTCTATTCAGAGCAGGAGATTCAATTAAACCATATTCCAAAGCTACAATTTCGCCTGGAGATGGAAGAAGCGAGAATTGACATACGAGTTCGTTTGACACCCATGATTTCATTTTATTTAAATTTTGAGCATAAAGCAGCTCGCCAAAGGCCTTGGGTGCTACTCTCTTAATAATAGTGTAAGTTCTCTTGCAGTTGTAAACAGCTTAAGAGAGAGCTGGACTAGACATGCCATGTGGACGCAATTAGATGCACCGGCCGTGGGAATAATTAGCTAGCTGGGATATATCAACGCATAATATGCATGTCGGAGACATGCATGCGCGCCACGACAACATGCGATATAGATATCGATGCACTGGACGGCCATGTACGTACGCTAGCTGTCCTCGGCCAAGGCATGCGTGGCCGGCACGCCCATGTCCAAACGTGATCGATCAACGGATTAATTAACTAACCCAGCCAGATCATCGCAAGACAACTTAAGACACCATTGATTCGCATCTACATTCGGAGTCGATAACCCTAGCCGCCACCTCTGCTCTCCTCCCAGCGGCCACCTCTCCTCTCCCGGCAGCCACCCGCCTCCACCCGATGGACATGCCGCGTCGGGGCGTCCCCCTCCTCCCGGTCGCGACCATCCACGCAAGTCTCCCTCTCCGCCGCCGCCGCCGCGCGAATCCTGGTGAATCCGGGTGGCGTAGGTGGTGGCGGCGGCTCTCCTCGGCGGTGAGTCTCCTCAGCGTGGCGGCGCCCACAACGACGGGGTCTAAGCAAGGCGACGTCGGAGCATCGACGGTCAGGGTGGTCGGGCCATCACGGTTTGGTTGACCTGAGCTCCACCGGCAGCCTGAGGAGGTCGGGGGCTGTGCCCTCGGCATGGTGGTAGGTGGCCTCCTCCTTCGCTGGAGGAGATCGACCAGATGTTCGAGGCGGCGGGTTGGGGAGGCGTGGAATCCGGTGAAAACCGAGCCAAGACTACGGTCACGGCGGGCGGTGGCGGCATTCATGTTGTTACCTTGTCGAAGGCATCGCCTTTTTTGATCCCACCATCCCACCGGCAAGACTCCGAGGGAAACCTCAAGTCCGGTTAGTTCGGACCGGACAATGGCGGCGCTTCATGTCGCTCTCCCTCTTGGGTGCATTGTCTTTGGAGCAGAAGCTGATTGGGGAGAGACGAATCTTGGCGGTGTGGCGCTGCAGGGTCTTGATTTTGGATGCTTGATGGTGGACTCACGGACGATGGTGGCGTTGTCTGGCATTGTGGCGATGCGGACGGTAGACCTGATTTTGCGAGGTCATGGTGTTGAACCTTTCTGAAGATGGGCTCGTGAAAGACGGCGGCAGCGATTTCTAAAGCGTGCACATCGGTATGCGTTGAGTGTCTGCTAAACTGGTACTCCGGTTGTAGATGATGTGCGTAGATGTGAGATCATAGGCATCGGCTCGGTCTTAGGCACCCCCATCATAGTGGTAGCGACCGTTGTTGTCGAGAGGTTGACTTCAGTTTGTTTCAATGTTGTATCTTGTAAATCTGGTTTGGTTAATAAATGTGAATAGCTGTGTGCATCATTTTGATGCAGAGGTCAGGAACTCGCACCCTCCTTTTCTAAAAAATAAAAACCTTTCGAATCGAATTCTGCTTAATTTCCTACGCGTATGCGAGCGCTCGTGCACCTCCGCATCCTTCCTCACATTCTTTTCCCTGTGACGGCATTAGCAGCTCTGCCTCGAAACAGGGTTTCGTCCCGCTTTATAAATAAAGCAACCACCGCAGTATCAACAGTACAGTATACAAGTTCTCATCACAAGTAAAAATAAACGTTTGGGCCTCAGCACAACAAGCCCAAGGACGAGCAGAAAGTACAGATACAACTCTCTCTCCCTACGGGGGATCCCCGCGACTGGAAGTAGAATGTAGACGGCGCACCGCCCTCATAAGACGTCAAGCATAGC
The DNA here is from genome assembly GCA_026929855.1 of Poa annua. Lineage (NCBI taxonomy): Eukaryota > Viridiplantae > Streptophyta > Magnoliopsida > Poales > Poaceae > Poa > Poa annua. The sequence continues at coordinate 82,129,464 of CM049437.1, read as the reverse complement.
ATCCAGCCGTGCATTTTCCCTCTGCCTACATAGCGGGTGCTACTCCTGAGGAAAAGCCAAAAGTTTGAACACCGAGTCAGAGGCCCGTCGCAGAAAGACGTGCTCGATAACCATTTTATTGCGAATAGTCCATAGAGTCCAGGTCATCGCAGCAAACATTAGCCAGAAGAGGCGCCTTCTCCTCCCGGCACGGTTTGCTTGCACTTTCAGAGACCCTGCCAGGTCCTGTGCCTTCCACTCAGGCCCAAGAGCCTTGGCAGTGAAGTTCCACATGAAGCGAGCGGCGGAACAGGAGAATAAGATATGGGTCTCCGTCTCGGGGACCCCACACAGGGGGGCATGTCCCATCCCCCGGGCCCATGCGCTTGGCCACCTCCACCCCCGAGGGGAGGCGATTCCGAAGTAACTGCCATGTGAAGATCCTAATATTGAGTGGCATAGGAGCCTTCCACAGGTGTGAACTACCGCGCGCTGGCGGTAGAGAAATCATCTGCCTTAGGGTGTGTTAGTGGGAAAGTGTTTGGGATCAGCTGATTGTACCTGTTCTTACGTACTTCCTCCGTTTCACAATATAATAGATGTTTTAGCTTTTTCAGATGCACATGTCTAAACTTCTATGTAGATATATTTTAGTGTATGTGTACACTTATTTTGATATAAATCTAGACACAACATGTACGACACCTACAATATCTTGTATTGTGGAACGGAGGGAATAGTTATGTGCGCTCCTAAAGTCGGGCACCTTCTCTTGCATCACTGCTCGTTTTCTATTGAGCTTCCTTCCAGAGGCGCTATTAGGGTTGAGTGGCAGGTTTAAGATCTTGCATAGTTCTTATAAGTGCAGACAAATCGTAACGGTAAGAGGAGGCGTCTCTTCTAATTAGTGTTTGTCACGATGAGCGGAATAATTTGGGCAATTCGTAACAAGGTCGTTATCGAGCGTGTCGTTCTGAGACATGCCCCTTACCCGGTTAAAAAATTATTGACCTTTTTATAGCGGTGACACACCCACTCTGTAGACAACGGGACAAGGAGCGCGGTTGTATGGCATGATCAAGGATCTCCTGGGGGTGGCACGCCAACTTTTTGCATCATCTAGCCGTTAAGCTTTGCTCCATTTAGATGTTGTATTATGACTTTTTTCATGTTGGGCATGTTTGTGATGTGACCTCAGTGAACTTTTTCTTCTCCTTTTGGACTTGTTGTTGAACCTTGTTTGATTGGATGGTTACTTTATTTATTAAGCGCGGCGAAATCCTCTTTCAAGGAGGGGTGTAGAATTTTCAAGGAGATGGCCGGTGCGGCGGGTGGGTATTCTTCCTCTCGTGTGTCCTTTATCGTTTCGCTATCCGAATTCCTATGCGCTCGTACGTGCTATAGACGGTCCCAAATACCGGGCAGGACGAAAGGCTTTTGGGTGAATAGCCCACATGCGACGTTGTTGAGAATAATAGTCCAAAAAGCTATGTTGTTGAGTGAAATAGCTCCCGTGCGACACTTTATGTGGCCCAATTAGCTCAGACACAACATGCATGTGTTAGGATTCAAACGCATGAGACAAAGGTAACAATGACCGTTACTGAGTTGGATTATGTGAGCCCACCAGAGTATCAATCATATCGCCGGGACCCACCACTTATCCACCTTAGCATGGGACCCACAACTTATCCACCTCAGTGTTGGGACCCACCACTTATCCACTACAGCATGGGACTCACCACTTATCCACCTCAGCGTTGGTCCCACCGCTCAGTACACCTCAGCGTTGTTGAAGACGGAACCGAGCGAGCTACTTGTGGTTGACCTCTCTACTTGTTCTTTTAATGCTTTGGTCGGGTCGTTGTGGCATTTGTATCTTTTTATTAAACTGTGTCAACGTGTAATTAAGAGATGGACAATTGAGTTACTCTCCTTTCTTTTGAGGAAAGCCATCATGGCGATTTATATTAATTTTGGTAACACAGATACATCGTTTAAAATTACATCAACTAGAAAATCAGTGGGGTCATCTTTCCAAACAGTCGGAATAGGTCCAACCGATCACTAGCTAACTTATCACATCTACGAATTGCCGGCAAATGAAAATGCAATCTTTGAAAATGGCTACTGCTGACCCGTAAGTGTTGCCGCCATTGTTCATAACTTCAATGACTTCTGAGCAGTCTGACTGCACTATCAGCCTGTTACATCACATCGCTTCCGCGAGTGTCGTGGTGGCATCACGGCAGATGCCATAGGATGGCTAATTGTGTGGGGCCGATGGACACTGGTGGATCCGGGGAGGGCTAGCAAGCTAAAGAGCTCACACGAAAGATGGCAAGGAATCACTGAAACCGACTTAAGCAGGGAGGAAACCGCAAGAACACTCGAAGAACACACACAAAACCACAAGCAACCACAAACACGCACGATGTACCCAGGTTCGGGGCCCTCGTGAGGAGGTAAGACCCCTACTCCTGCCTTGCCTCACTCTGTATGTATGTCACAAGATCTACAAAGGTGCTCCTTGAGCTGTTTTGCCTCTCTCTAGGATGAACTCAAGAACAAGGATGAACTACAAGGAGGAGAGGAGTAAATGCGCCTATAGCTTTGGTTCTCTCCGGTTCGTCCCCCTCTCACAGGAGGAGTTATGGCGCTATTTATAGAGGTCCGGCCGAGTTGCCCGGGAACCTTAATCCTGCCGGGCCCCGCCGGACAACCGCTTCAGTCCAACGGCAATGTCGACATCCCTACCACGACCTAACAGCCGGGCTATCCGACATAGGCCGAGGTAGGTCATGATGCCTCTTGCCGTAGCCGCCGCTGACCTAGGTAATGATGCTTCCCCTGTCAGCGATAAGACGTGTCTTCTCCCTGCCAAGTCTCCTGTCCGTCAGTTGCCAGTACCTCGGAGTAGTCACGTCACCCCTGTCCGGTGCCTTTTGTCCCGCGCCCGTGTCAGACGGGAGGTGACCTTACCTCCGTGTCAGACGGGACAGTGTCCTTGCCTTGTACCCGCCCTTGACTTCCTGCCCGACATAGGATATGTCGGACACAACCTCCTATCCCGGCACAAGTATACCGGGCTTCTCTCCATACGCCGGCATGACTATGCCGGGCCTGGACCTCCGACATACCTCACCCGGCCCGAACATGTATGTCGGATCCTCCTTCCTGCACATCACATATAAACAAAGATCTCGGACATGGCTATGCCGGTTAAAACATGTCAGCTACCTCCGACATAAGCTTAAGTCGGCCAAGCATACAACTTGGTCTAGCCGGGACCCTGCACACCAGCACCGGTTTCTGGCGTCGTACAAGAGAATGCCCCTAGGCCCAGCTACACGAAGATGTCTTAGGCTCGCTCCCAAAGACATCTTCGAGAAGCTGGTTCTTAGGAGAAATCTCTGCCTTTGCCTGAATGAGAGTGAGGGGCTGGGGGTCTATTTATAGTATCACCAGGGTAGACAGCCTGGCCCCTGCTACCTCCAAAGGGCACCTCTTGACCTTTTCCAAGAGCCACCTCCAGCGTACCTCCAACAGGCGTCCCTTTATCTCCCGAAGAGTCGTAAGACCTTTGGCACCAGGCCAAAGATATTCACCACTGTAAACACGGGTATCTTACCCTTGCCTTTACCCTACCCGGGGGTAGGCCCCCCGACACTAGTCCCCGAAGCTGGTGTAGTCCTGCAGCCTTGGATGAAGGGCTGCATCAGATTTAACCCGATAACTGCCTTGAACCGAAAGCCGGCATAACTATGTCGGGTAACTCGATTGCTCCGACTTGCCCAAGTCGGTCCCTTAAGGCCCGGCGACACCACGATGTCGGCCTGATGAGAAAACTCCGGCATGCCTGTCCCGACTTACTGTAAAATCATCCGACATAGCCATCTCGGTTTGTCGCTGAGCTCTCCGCCATCCTGGGTTATTGTTCCGGTACTTTCGACCTCACCAAATCTTTCTCTCAGATCTCTCGCCGAGACGTGTCACATACATGCTGCACCATTCCGAGAAACGCGCCACGCGGTCTGACAAGCTGTCCCGAAAACATCGCACCGGCCCCACCAGCCGTCACATCTAGCAGGCACTTGAGTGGGTTGAGCACCCTAGGTGCCTCCTCGATTCCTGGGCTGGCAACCGCATCCGATCCGCAGCTGACGGTTCCTATTCTGTAACCCACGGTGTGGCCGATCGTGCGGCCATAACCGCTCCACTCGCGCCAACCGCCGCACGCACGATCCCACGACCTGCTCGAAACCAACGGGCGGGAAAAATTAGCAACCGCCTCTTCTCCTTCCCTCTTAAATACGGCGGCGGGGTTATTCTTCCTTCTTCCTCCGCATCATCTTCTTCCCTGCTTCCCTTCTGCTCTCGAGCGAAACGCCGCCGCGACGCACGCCGCGCACGCACTGCACGCCGGAGAGCTCGACGCCGACGATCGGGAACCGCCACGTCACCGTCGGGACGAGAACCTCTCGCGCCGCACCTTCGCCTTCTCCGGTAAGTTTCTTCTCGATCCCGCTAGATTCATCTCATGCTTGGCCACGATGACCCTTTTCTTACGTTTCTCTTGAGGATGAACCACACCCCACGCCCACTGGATTTCACCCATAGATTAGGGCTGGATACACCCGTCTCGGCCGCGGTACCTTTGATCATTCTTGGCCAGATTTGGTTGTAGACTTCACCTTCGCATTCCCGTAGCATTGCTATGGTTGTTCTTCATTAGAACCATTTACTTATCCTTTTACTCTGCACTGGTAGATCTTCCTTCTAGCATCTCGGTCGTAGATTCTGTTTTAGTGCCGGGACGCCCCGACTTACTGCATGTCTCCTCTTGGTGCCCCCGACTTACCACATTCCTTACGCTGCAGGACAGCTCCGACATGTCTTCTGAGAACACCGACATGGGTACCGAGGGAGTCCGGGGAGGATGGGAAGGTTCCGACGCGTGCCAGGACGACATCGACTGGCTACGCCGAACTCACCGCATCCCGGAGGCGGTCCTCTGCCGACTTCCCGAGGGCGAGAACGAACCCCGAATCCAACCCGGGGAGCGGGTAGTCTTCGTCACGCATTTCGAGCGTGGCTTTGCCCTCCCAGCAAGCCCATTCTTCCGCTCCTTCCTCGACTACTACGGTCTGCAACCCCATCATCTCCCGGCCAATGCCATCACTCTCCTCTCCGCCTTTGTGACTTTCTCGGAGGGATATCTCGGCCTCTGGCCGGTGGTCAAGCTATGGGCCAAATACTTCCAACTACGGAAGCAGAGCATCCCCAACAAAGGCGTCAAGGATAAGGAGATGACGGCTTGCGGGGCTGCCATCGTGGTTCCTCGGAGGGAATCCGACTTCCCCCGGATCTCGGGCCTAGAGTCCTGCCGCAAATGGCAACGGAGTTTCTTCTATGTCAGAAACTCCGACTCGGCTGAAGGTGACAAGGAAGAGGGGGCCGACCTCATCAACCTCCCCGAGTTCAATATCGCTCCCCCGACTGCCCAGCTTCACTGGAGTTCGGACCCGAAGACGTTGGACTCGGAGGTCAACGAGATCCATGAGTACCTCCTTTCGATTAAGGACAAGCTCACTGCCGAGGACCTCTTATGCACCTTCGTCAGCCGCCGGGTTTGCCCTCTCCAGGCCCGGGTTCACAAGATTTGCCACATGAGCGGCAGATATGACCCGACACGGGTTAGTATCTTCACGCTCACCCAGGAGCAAGTATACCGGCGGGTCCAGGCTATTGCCCAGGCCGAGATGGACCCAGCCACCTGGGCCTGGGGGATGAAGCCCCATACGCGCTCTCGTCCTCCTCCACAAGTAAGCTGGTTCACTTGACCGACTTACGCAATTCTCCGACAAACTCATGTTACAACCATCTCTGTACTTACATGCATCTTTTGTTTTCTCGCAGAGGTTCGCCCGGCAGCTCCTTGAAGACCAGATCCATGCCGCGGGGGAGTGGCATCCGGACTTTCCCATCCCGGAGATTTTACCAAGCGAGGACCCGGATGATGAAGATCATCTATCCATTCCCCTGGCTCGCGCCCCTGTCCCGGGTAAGCCTTGTGCACCCGTTCCAATCAACGAGTGGTCGGATGACGACGAGGATGAGTGTCGAATCATAGATGTTATTGACGCTACTCCTCTCAACTTCGCGCCCCCAGTGCCTTCGACAACCGCTACTTCCAGCAAGCGAGCCGAGACCCGCAAGCGAGCTGGCACCGGTATGTCGGATACCGGTGGCGACGAGGCGGGCGCCAAGAGAGCCAAGACCGGTAAGAAGCCGGGAACCAAGCCGCCCAAGAAGAAGAAAGGTCCTCCGACCTCCACCGGGTAAGCCGATTTCTCGAGATCCTTTGCCCTGCTACCTCGACTTCTCTGATAGTACCGTCCGAGTTAATATGCCAATATCCTGAAACAGTGCCCCCCTGAAGTTGAATCCGACCGGGCCCCAAGGTCGGAAAGACACCGAGGAGGCCGGGTCGACTCGCGGGGAAGGCTCTCCGACCCGCAGGAGCCGGGCTGCCACACCGCCGCTGAGTGGCAGCGCCGCGGCCGGGAGAAATAGAGGGACTTCCGACAGGGACGTCGGATCCGGTGGGGACGCTACCTCCGACACAGCGAGGCGACCCCAGACCGTGTCACCCCCACCCCACTCGGGAGGGGTCCTTCAGCCGCCGACACACCGCCCTCTGCAGCAGCAACCAACGCAGCAACGGCCGCAGTCACACCGGCAACAACAACCGCAAGGACAGCGCCAGCAACCTCCACCTGTCCGGACTCAGCAGCAGAGGCGTCCGCCGACCTTGGACACTACCACCTCCAAGGTGATCACCACACCATCCGGGTCGGCCGCCTCGGGCAAGCGTGATGGGACCACGAGTCAGAAAAGAGGTGAGGTTCCTCCGGGCAAAATCCTAGTGGTGCCCCCTCCTCGCGTGGCCGTCAAGACAGCTGCGCTGCAGACGCTAGAGGCCACTGCTGCCCAAGCTCCGCCTGCTGCCGAGTTGCTCATCCTGGGTGATGACTGTTCAGGTTCGCTGGAGCAGTTCAACATGGACTGGAATGCTGCCGACACCAGCGAGGTATCCTCCTCCGACCCGAACGCCCGACATCCCGCCGGACCCGGGAAAATTGCCCAATCTTTGCACTCTCTTCAGTGTGCAGTTCTCCGGATGACCCGGGACGCTGAGGTACGTCTCTTAATTATTCCCCCCCACTAGTCCCCGAGATTCGTGTGGAGTAATCGAAACTTCGACCGAGTGAAGATTACTCGGCGGGAATCTTCTTAGAACTGAGTTAACGCTTAACCCCGTTTCAGGCTTGCAACAAGGAGCGGAGCCGGTTGTTTCAAAAATTGCTCGTCAAGCACAGCGGCCTCCGGAAGAAGTACAAGACCCTTGAGGCGGTACAAGGTACTCTATCCCTTCTGCCGTCATACTTTCCCTTTTCTTATTTCTTCTCCTGACATCCGCGACCTGCCGACTTCGTCAGCTGAAAAGGAGGCCCAGGTTGCGGCTGCGCACCGGACTGCGCTTGAAAAAGAGCAGGCCGAGGTATCCCGGCTTCGCCAAGAACTCGCGAAGTCGCAGCAAGAGCAGGCCGAAATGACCAAGGTGATGAACGAGGTGACGGAGGCGTAGGAGACTCTTGTGACGGACCTCCAATCTCGCGCCAGCCTGGCCGAGCACAAATTGTCCGCCCTCACGGCCAAATGCGACACCTGGCTGGCCGAGTTACAGCGGATCAACGGCCAAATGGACAGTGAGTTTCTTCCCTTCTTGCTTATTGGGTTTTCCACATTATTCCGTTACTGCCGTCTTGCCTTCTAACTCGACAATAGCGCTTCTTGCTTCAGAATTCTTCTCGCATTCGCAACATGCTGCTGTCCAGGCCGTCAGCAAGGCCCGCGGTAAGAGAGCGCACCTCGGTCCCATCTCGACCGAGTGGGACGTTGAGGACCACCTGATTGCCCTCAACGCGCGCCTTGTTCCTCTTAAGAGCATCGGCGTAGGCCTGCTCGACGCCGGCGTCTCGGTGTTCCGGCAGCTGTGGCCCGGCATCGAGCCTCCCAAGAATGTTCCTGAGCTGGCCGAGGAGCTGAGGAAAGCCGAGTTAAGACTCCGGGAATGGAGGTCATCTGCTGCTCGTGCCGGGGCGGATCAGGCCCTGTCCTTCATACTGTCTTGGTATGAAGAGATTGACCTGGACCACGTCAAGACGCAGCGCGAAAATTCGGTGTGGACCACAGATCCGGCCAAAATCCAGCGCCGCCACGAATCTGCCGACTACATGGCCCAATACTCGCGTCCGCACGAGTTTGTCCCTGGCCCTGTTTATCCGGATGACGACGAGTCTGACTCCGATGCCGGCGATGCCGAAGAGGAGCCGGAGGAGGAGGAGGCCAACCCGGACGAGCCCACCGGAGCGGACGCTGAGGTGGGAGTCCCCGAGTCCACCGAGCACGCCCCTAAGTCTGGGACTGCGGCCACCAGCCTCGAAGAGCCTACTGCCACCGTGGCTACATCACCTGCCGCCGACACTGGTCTGGAAGCAACCGCCGTCCTCCAGTCGGCCACTCCTGACACCACGACTGCTGCTACTGCCTCTACACCGATTCCTACTCCTGCTGCCGAAAACACTTAGGCAAATTCATTAGATCCCCGGAATGCCGGGTGCATATGTAACATATACAATTTTAAGCAGAATACTTTGCTATTTGCCTTCTTGAATCGAGCAAGTACATAGTTATGTCGGATCACTTTTCACCAAGTTCCGGAGTTTACTTTCTCGTTTACTATACTTAGTGACTTTTGCTCTTGTCTACCATACAGGCGTTCGACAGTCGAGTCACAAAATCACGACTATAGCATACGGTACTAGAAAATGCCCGAGTTAACGTTCAAAGGCATTCGACATAACGGAAGAATAATTGAAAGACGGGGTTAACACACAACACGTGCCGAATTGCTTTTAGACCGAGTCCCCGAGTTCGTTTTCGTGTTTACCACCTTCCACTATCTTTGCTCTTGACTACCACTTTGGGCATTCGTCAGTCGAGTCACAAGATCATTTCACATAGCATACATTACTTAACTTTGAAACGAGGTTGAAAATTCATTCGGCACGTGGACAACAGGTACGAAATAAGCACGGCAGTCCCCGAGTTTTACCTCGAGTCGCCGGCATGCAGGTAACGAGGGACTAACCGAAATACAAACATAGATAAAGGTCTGGCAGTCCCCGAGTTTACCCCGGAGTGCCGACATGCGAAAAACATAAGAAAAGAACCATCATACGGATAAGGCAGTCCCCGAGATTCATTCTGGGGTGCCGGCATTTCATTCATAAGGAACGGAGATACATACATTGTGCCTTTTATGCAAAAAAGGGACGAAGTAAGGCTACATTCCATGGTCGTTTGGTTTCCTCGCCGGCTCTATCCATCACACCTTTCCTAGCTTCCTGCGCATCTACAAGATAATATGAGTCATTGTGCAGGGCTTTGCTCACCACAAAAGGTCCTTCCCACGGAGGGGATAACTTGTGCATGCCGGCAGTTCGCTGTATCAGTCTCAGTACCAGTTCTCCTTCTCTGAACACCCGGGGGTGTACCTTCCGGCTATGATAGCGTCGGAGGCTCTGCTGGTATATCGCTGACCGAGATAGGGCCAATTCTCTTGCTTCCTCAAGCAAGTCGACATCATTCTCTCGGGCTTCTCTTGCCTCGGTTTCTGTAAACATCGCCACCCTGGGCGAGTCATATTGTATGTCGGTTGGCAACACTGCCTCAGCACCATACACCATAAAGAATGGTGTGTACCCGGTGGATCTGTTGGGTGTGGTCCGGAGACCCCATAGCACCGCCGGTATTTCCTCTATCCAGCACCCCGGAGTCCGCAGGAGTGGTTCTACCAACCGGGCCTTTATGCCGGCCAATACCAATGCGTTGGCCCTCTCAACCTGCCCATTTGCCTCTGGGTGTGCCACCGAGGCCACATCAAGCCGGACTCTCTTCTCCGCACAGAACCGAGCAAACTCCCCTACTGCAAAGTTGGTGCCATTGTCCGTGATAATGCTGTGTGGGTAACCATATCTCAGTATGATATCCTTCAAAAATGAGACGGCTGTAGCTCCATCACATTTCCTAATTGGCTTTACCTCGATCCACTTGGTGAACTTGTCCACCATGACTAGTATATGAGTCATGTTACCTCGCGCCGGCTTGAATGGACCCACCATATCCAAGCACCATACCGCAAACGGCCATGTGATGGGGATAGTTTTCAGTGCTGCCGCCGGCATGTGTATTCTGTGTGCAAACCTCTGGCAACCTCCACATTTTCGGACAATATCCTCTGCCTGCTGCAGAGCCGAAGGCCAATAAAACCCGTGCCGGAAGACCTTTGCTACCAGTGCCCTTGAGGAAGCATGGTGACCGCATTCACCTTGATGTATCTCGAGCAGCATCTCTTGCCCCTCCTCCGGGTCAACGCAACGCTGCAGCACTTCAGTGACACTTCTCTTATACAGCTCTTGATTGATCACCGTGTAAGCCTTGGCCCTCCTTATCACCTGCCGAGCTTCCACTTCATTCTCCGGCAGGGTCCCATATACAACATATGCCACGATGGGCTGCGCCCATTTCGGTATCTGCCTCACAGGGAAGACTGGGGCATCTATTTCCATAGGCTCGGCTGACATCACCTCTGCCGACATACCTGGTACGGTCCCCGGGTTTAGCCAAATGCTCCCGACATCAACCTCCATAGGCACGACCTCTATCTCAGAGTTCTTCGGGATAAATATGGATTCCGACTCGGGTGATGGCTTGATAGACGGCTTTTTTAAGTGTTCCAAAGCTATGCCGGGTGGGATCGCGTCCCGCGAAGACCCCAGCTTGGACAATACATCCGCAGCCTCATTCTCTCCCCGGGGTATGTGCTTGAACTCGCACCCTTCAAAAAACCCGGAGATTTTCTGCACATGGAACCGGTACGACGCCATGTTGGCATCCAAGGCGTCCCAATTTCCCGACACCTGCTGCACCACCAAATCCGAGTCACCATAACATTCTACCCGCCGTATGCCAATTTCCTTAGCAACATTGAGGCCATGCACGAGTGCTTCATACTCAGCCACATTGTTGGATGCCGAGAAATGAATTTGGAGCACGTATTTCAGTACATCCTGCTTCGGGGAGGTGAGGACCACTCCGGCACCCAATCCGATTTTTGCCTTGGACCCGTCAAAATGCATCTTCCAGAAATTGAAGTCGGGCGGGGGAGGCTCATATTGCATCTCGGCCCAATCCACCAAGAAGTCCGGCAGCGCCTGCGACTTAATGGCGTCCCTTCTTTCGTAAGTCGGGGCGTATGGAGACAACTGGATGGCCCATTTGGCCACTCGGCCGCTGGCATCTTTGCACCCTATAATCTCGGACAAGGGAGCCTCGCTCACCACTGTAACCGGATGCTCTTGAAAGTAGTGCTTCAACTTGGTGACCGCCAGGTATACACCATAGGCCATCTTCTGGTAGTGCGGGTAATTCTGCTTGGAGAGGGAGAGCACCTCACTCAGGTAATACACGGGCCTCTGCACCACCTTTTCACCTTCTTCTCTTTCCACCACCATTACCACACTTACAACCCGGTTGGTAGCCGCGATATAGAGCAACATCGGTTCCTTGGGTAACGGGGACGCCAACACTGGTGTACTTGAGAGTGTCTTTTTCAAGTCACTAAAAGCTGCATCTGCCTGTGGCGTCCATACGAAGGTTTTACTCTTTTTCATGAGTTGATATAAAGGCAAGGCTTTCTCTCCTAACCGACTCACAAATCTACTCAGGGATGCCAGACATCCGGTGAATTTTTGTACATCCTTAAGGCGAGTTGGCAATTTCATGCTCTCGATAGCTCGGATCTTGCCCGGGTTAACCTCTATACCCCGGCTAGACACCAAGAAACCGAGTAATTTTCCGGCCGGCACACCGAAGGTGCATTTATCCGGGTTAAGTTTCATTCGGAACTTTTTCAAGTTAGCGAATGTTTCTCTTAGATCCTCGATCAGAGTGGATTTTTCTTTTGTTTTTATGACTATGTCGTCTACATACACCTCTGCATTCCGGCCTATTTGCTCATGCAAGCATTTCTGCATACACCTTTGGTAAGTGGCACCAGCATTTCTCAACCCGAAGGTCATGACACGATAGCAATAAGCCCCGTACGGGGTAATAAAAGCAGTCTTTAATTGATCAGCCGGGTTCAAAGGTATCTGGTGAAAACCAGAATACGCATCTACAAAAGACAAAAGCTCACACCCGGCAGTGGAGTCGATCACTTGATCTATCCGGGGGAGCGGGAAAGGATCTTTCGGGCATGCCTTGTTGAGGTTGGTGAAGTCGATACACATGCGCCACACCTTGGCCAGGAGAGGGTCATCCTTTTTCTTCTCTACCAGGACCGGGTTAGACAACCAGTCCGGGTGCAGTACTTCCATCACAAATCCAGCCGCAAGCAGTACGGCTAGATGCTCCATGATTGCAGCTCTTCTCTCGTCCGAGAGACGTCTTGTCGGTTGCTTCACCGGCTTTGCATCCGGCCTCACGAATAATGAGTGCTCAGCCAACTCCCTCGGAACTCCTTGAAGGTCGTCATTTGACCAAGCAAAGACATCCCGATTCTCACGGAGGAAGTCGGTGAGCTCGCCTTCCTATTTGCTGTTCAGGCTGGTGCCGATGATCACCCGGTGCTCTGAATTAGCCGGGTCCACTACGACCTTCTTGGTCTCTTTTGGTGGCTGGAAGGAAGCATGCTGCTCCGGGTTTGTCATCCCGGGCACACCGAGTTGGGAGGCTTGGGCCAGCGTTACCACTTGCTGGATTCTCTTTTTCTCCTCGGCTATGACCAGGGACTCGGCCAAGCAGGAGCCGGCAGTAGCACACTCGATCGAACGCTTGTAGTCCCCCGCAATGGTGATTATGCCATTCGGACCTGGCATTTTCATTTTCAGATAGCCCATGTGAGTGGATATCATGAACTTGGCCAGAGCAGGTCGGCCAATCAGGGCGTGATACGGGCTCTCGAGGTCCACCACCTCGAACTCAAGACTTTCGGTCCGGCAGTTCTCCCGGGTTCCGAACAGCACATCTATCCAGATCTTGCCCATAGGCGAGCAAGAAACCCCTGGCACAATGCCATGGAAGGTCGTGTGGGTCGGCAACAGCGTGTTCAGGGACACTCCCAACTTCAGCATTGTGTCCTTATACATGATGTTAATGGCACTGCCATTGTCAACCAGAACTCTGCTGAACCGGACGTTGATACTTGGCCCGATGAATGTCGGGTCCACCACCAAGGCGTAGCCTTCCGGCTTAGGCATAACCCGGGGGTGATCCTTCCGACCCCAGGTGATCTCCATCTCGGACCAGTGCATGAACTTGGGTACCGCTGGCATGACGGCATTCACCTCCAGAGCGCGCTGGCGCTGGCTCTTCTTGTCAGTGGGCTCGGTCACAAAGACCACATAGCTCTGATGAGCCTCCTGATAGTCACCCTGGGGGTACCTGCCCTGGTTGCTAGGACCGACACGGTTGTTACCCCGGGCGTTCACCATGTTTACCGGCCTTGCCGGTGGTCTCCTCTGGACTGGCGGGTTAACCCGGACAGCATTGGCCCCACTTACAGGTGCCGGAGGTCTTGGCGCTGCAGGTCTTTCGGGGGCAGTTACCAGAGATCCCCCTGGAGCACCTTCTTGCCGCATGCGCTGGTACCAGCTGCACTGCCGAGTCGTGTGGTTGGCTGGTCTGTTGGGCTCGAAAGTGTGATAGCAGCAGGGCTTGTCCAGCATGTCCTCATACGTCAAGGGCTTCCTCTGCTCGGCCCAAGTTTTCTTGACCTCTGCCCAACCCTGACCATCAGTCTTCAGCCGCTGGTTGGTACCGGTATTGTCTCGTTCACCGGTTATCGCCGCTACCTGCTGCGAGGCATAACGAAAGTCGGGCTCCCTTCTTTTTTGGCCAAAATCATGCCTGTCGCTATTTCTGCCCTGCCCGGATCTATTGTTCCCCGAGTTCCTCCTACTCGGTTCGCCCGAGTCCAGCTGAGGTTGCATTGGATCACCGAGAGCATAGCTGTCAGCAATTCTCATTGTCTCGGCCAAGGTAGCCGGCATTTCCCTCTGCAGCTTCTGCCATAGCATGGATCCATGTCGGCATCCCTGCGCAAACCACGAAATGGCTTGGGCCTCCACAACTCCTTCGCAAGAATTGCGAATTGTGCTCCACCGAGTCAAGTACTCCCGGTCAGTCTCATTGTCCCTCTGCCTGCACATCGCAAGCTGCTGAGGTCGGTTTGGTCTCTTGTAGGTACTGGAGAAGTTGCTGACAAAGGCTTCCTCGAAGTCCAGCCAGCTGTTGACACTCCCCTCCCTCAAATTGTTCAGCCAGATTCGGGCCGGTCCCTCGAGCATCTGCGGGATGTACCGTACCGCCCACCGACGATTTCCCCCGGCGATGTGCACTGCTGTCACATAGTCGGTCAGCCAGTCCTCTGGCTTGGAGCTGCCGTCATAAGTCTTGGCTCCCCTGTTCAACTGAAAGTGGGGGACAGGCTGCTCCGACATGATTCGGGGCCCGAAGCAAGCAGGACCGGGTGGACCTTGCTCCTCCATTTGCTCGGATCTATACAACCGATCCAGCTTGTACCGAGCATCATTTGGATCTAACTGGCGAGTTCCCAGTCGAGACCCCAGAGCACTCTCATAAACATGGTATCCGGCCTTGGCCAATGCCGAGTTGCCGTCGTCATACCGGTTCAGGTCTCGCCCGCCCATTTGCCGGGTCTGCAGTGCTCCAACAACTTGATGCCTTGTGGCCTGATTAGGCATCGGATACCGGGGTGGGTGTCCCCGACCGACCGAGTGGGCATTTTCGTCATGCCGATTGCTCGGAGCTTGTCGGCTTCTGCTCTGAGCTTGCCCAATGTTGCCCTGGCCTGAGATCTGCTTTCCGGCATATGCTGGATCATACGTCAGCATCTGGAGCTGCTGATTTCCTCCGGGGTTCCTACTCCGGTTCTGGTTTCCACCGACATGCGGAGAGGAAGCCTGCCCTCTGGACACGCCGCTGGGAGCCCTGGTTGAGTGTACAATCTGAGATCCACCCCCGGCCTTCTTGACAGCCTCATTCTGCCGGGTTGCTACTTCCACCAGCTCATTAACTCGGCCCTTGCTGCCTCGGCAGCCCTGAGGGTCTTGGCCGGAGAGCTGTAATTTGGCCTAGCCGCCGACATTACGCTAGGAGTCACATTGGATGTAGCTCTGCCATCCCTATTTATCTCGGCATTGAGGCCCTTGCCTCTTCTGCGCACCTCGGCCTCACGATTCGGCCGACCTCCTACCGGCGAGAAACCATGAGCCGCGTCATACTCACGCTGAACTCGGTCGAAGTCCCTCCGGACCTCTGCTAACTTCTCTGCCTCCTCCAACAAGCTCAGCCGCTCTGCCTCTAACTCAACCGCCCCCGGCACGGTCAACCTCTCTACCGTTTCTCTAAGAGGTTCAGTCCTTACCGGGACACGAGATGTCTCGGCGCCGCCATGGCCCTGCCTCTCCAGTGCCTGCTTGGCCCTCCGGGTCGATCTTGCCTCGGGCTCAAAGACAGGGTCTTCTGTCAGAGGAGCCGTCACCCCAGCCATCATGACCGCGCAGCTCTCGGGGCGAGTGGTACGCCGGCCGCGAGCCGCACAGATAGCTGGGGGATCCTCGGCCACGAGCACCTGCGCCGGGTACTCGCAGACGAACTCGGTGGCGACATAGGTGGCGAAGGTGCCGAACTTGATGACGCAGCCGTCGGCCGGAAACGGCCTGCCGCGAAAGCAGCCGGCGTTGTCGCTGACGAACTCCATGTCGCCGAACTTGACGATGAGTCCGGAGAGGACTCGCACGGAACCCGTCCGGATGAGTACACCAGCCAGCGCCTCTACCTGCCCCACGGTGGGCGCCAACTGTCGTGGTGGCATCACGGCAGATGCCATAGGATGGCTAATTGTGTGGGGCCGATGGACACTGGTGGATCCGGGGAGGGCTAGCAAGCTAAGGAGCTCACACGAAAGATGGCAAGGAATCACTGAAACCGACTTAAGCAGGGAGGAAACCGCAAGAACACTCGAAGAACACACACAAAACCACAAGCAACCACAAACACGCACGATGTACCCAGGTTCGGGGCCCTCGTGAGGAGGTAAGACCCCTACTCCTGCCTTGCCTCACTCTGTATGTATGTCACAAGATCTACAAAGGTGCTCCTTGAGCTGTTTTGCCTCTCTCTAGGATGAACTCAAGAACAAGGATGAACTACAAGGAGGAGAGGAGTAAATGCGCCTATAGCTTTGGTTCTCTCCGGTTCGTCCCCCTCTCACAGGAGGAGTTATGGCGCTATTTATAGAGGTCCGGCCGAGTTGCCCGGGAACCTTAATCCTGCCGGGCCCCGCCGGACAACCGCTTCAGTCCAACGGCAATGTCGACATCCCTACCACGACCTAACAGCCGGGCTATCCGACATAGGCCGAGGTAGGTCATGATGCCTCTTGCCGTAGCCGCCGCTGACCTAGGTAATGATGCTTCCCCTGTCAGCGATAAGACGTGTCTTCTCCCTGCCAAGTCTCCTGTCCGTCAGTTGCCAGTACCTCGGAGTAGTCACGTCACCCCTGTCCGGTGCCTTTTGTCCCGCGCCCGTGTCAGACGGGAGGTGACCTTACCTCCGTGTCAGACGGGACAGTGTCCTTGCCTTGTACCCGCCCTTGACTTCCTGCCCGACATAGGATATGTCGGACACAACCTCCTATCCCGGCACAAGTATACCGGGCTTCTCTCCATACGCCGGCATGACTATGCCGGGCCTGGACCTCCGACATACCTCACCCGGCCCGAACATGTATGTCGGATCCTCCTTCCTGCACATCACATATAAACAAAGATCTCGGACATGGCTATGCCGGTTAAAACATGTCAGCTACCTCCGACATAAGCTTAAGTCGGCCAAGCATACAACTTGGTCTAGCCGGGACCCTGCACACCAGCACCGGTTTCTGGCGTCGTACAAGAGAATGCCCCTAGGCCCAGCTACACGAAGATGTCTTAGGCTTGCTCCCAAAGACATCTTCGAGAAGCTGGTTCTTAGGAGAAATCTCTGCCTTTGCCTGAATGAGAGTGAGGGGCTGGGGGTCTATTTATAGTATCACCAGGGTAGACAGCCTGGCCCCTGCTTCCTCCAAAGGGCACCTCTTGACCTTTTCCAAGAGCCACCTCCAGCGTACCTCCAACAGGCGTCCCTTTATCTCCCGAAGAGTCGTAAGACCTTTGGCACCAGGCCAAAGATATTCACCACTGTAAACACGGGTATCTTACCCTTGCCTTTACCCTACCCGGGGGTAGGCCCCCCGACAGCGAGAGACATACCATCACGAAGGGCACAATCTTCAGCCGAATATACATCCTCAACAAAAGGTAACATGCAATTGCGTCCCGCAACAAAGAATCCTTGCTCATCTCTAATAATTGCACCAGTCGTCCCTACACCCATGTCTGAATCAAAAGACGCGTCGACGTTCAACTTTACGTAGCCCTCCTTTGGTTTAATTCATCCATAGTGAATAATGCCCTGGTATTCCTTCTTCTTTGCCCTTGTATAGTTGATGACTAGTGCTGAAATAAACTGCGTTGTTCGTACCGGCTGACAACTAGGTTCACCATGTGTTACCTGACGCCGCTCCCACCATATATACCAGATAGTTGTTGATATGAGCTCCGCTCGGGTTACCTCTGGTAGCAGATGATCCCGCACCTCCTTCACTCACGGGCACTGAAAATAAGCATGACAAATGCTCTCACAATCCAGCATACATAAAGGGCATTGGGAATTATTTTGTATATGTCTATTCGCTAAAACCCCAAGGCAGGGTATAGCACCCATCATAGATCGCCAACAATGGATTTTTGTTTTTGCCGGCACTCTCATTGACCATATGGACTTCCAAACCGGCGATGCACTAGAAGATCCAACCATATTTTTTCTACTAATTTTGTGCCCATGCTAATGATCCCACTCGGTATGATAAGCCGATTTAACCGTGAAGATACAATTTTTGTTATAGTGCCATGAAACAAAGTCTTCCATCATACTATCTGAGAGTGGTATATTGAGAATCCTTTGCACATCCACTGGCCAAAACAAATCATTAAGCATCTACTCATCCCAGGTTCTACTTTCTGTACCAATAAGCTCAGAAACTTTTGTCGCAACAATATTTCCTCTTCTTGTCATAACCTTCCTTGATGGGCTGCTAGGGATCCAATAATCTTCCCAAATATTTATTTTGGATCCATCAGCCACACGCAACATAGCTCCTCTTTTAAAAGTTTGAACACCGGCCCAGATGTTTTGCCACGTATATGAACTTCCCTTCTTAAGTGTACAGTTTCGCTACTCCCCTTTTAGCTTAGTTTACTTTTACTTTTATTTTAAAACTCTTTTTTTTTACTGTTCTCTTTAACCACTTATAGAGTAGGCTATTTCCGGATTTCGGTATGGCTGTGAACGTGAAGGGTGGTTGCGGGGCTTGATCGAAGTGCTAACCTTAGAGCTCTCGTGGGTACGATCAATTGGAAATACTTTCCGCAAAATATTAGACGTCTTAAGTTTATTAAAAATTGTATGTATCTAGACATAACTTAGTGTATAGATACCTCCAAATTTGATCAAAAGTGAGGCATCCTTTGTTGAACAGAGATAGTACTTTACTGAATCTGCGCACCTGCAGGTATCAATACAAAATTTCTGAATCTCGCATATCCTGCCTCCAAGCCATGCCTTGGAGTCTTGTCTGGTCATACATATATGTTTATCGTGTAGTGTTGTACTGTGATACCTGTCATGTGTGGATCAAATAAGCCTCGTTGTAGTTGGCCTTAAGTGTGTTGTTGTACGCCATTCTGTTTAACGATGGTGGAATTGGGACCAAAGTGAAGAATGGCGGCGAGAGATTTGGGGCCGGTGCATTATCGGAGGGGGGAGGAGGGGTAAGTAGCGGCCGAGACAAGCACCGACATCAATATCAATAGGAGTTGATGCATGCAGGTGGTCCGTGTGAGAACAATGGCTCGTAGAACCAAGAAAATTTTGAGGGAAAATCTAGTTCGAAGCGCGACACGGAGGTGCTTCGCATGCATGCGACGGCTGATTTGCATGACTTTTCTCCCATAGGAAGAGCTTCTTGCATGCATGCATGTAGTATGCGCATTAATTATCGAATTTAAAAAAATTAAATGATTTTTATCTTCTAAATCGTTATTTCGATTAGCCATCTGTTTATATCGCTAGATTTGTCTCGACGAGGGTTTCAAAACTAAATCCATTGTTAATATGAATAAATTTTACATATTGCGATACTATGGCTATCAGATTAACACAAATAATTATCAAGATAATTATATATCGTTGAATTTTTAGATGTTCTGATGTTTTGAAACGGTTAAGACACATATACAATCGGGTGTGATGAACTTTTCTCGTCACATCATTTACCAGATTTAACTCTATATTTAACAGATTAGTATTGAATAGTTATCATAATAATTATATATGGTTATCATATATTTTTTTAGATATTTGTACACATTGCAATGATATGTATAGCTACTGAGCAAGAGTTTTAGTGTTTTTAAGACACTAGAAATGATACGTTACATATAAAATAATGTAGAATGGTCAAGAGAAACCTGATAGCCAAATTATTATAATGTGATAATCTAGTTATAGTAATATGGCGATTACTGAAGAAAATAGTTTTCAAAACATGGCAACATGGATCTAGTTTTATAAATCTTATCACGACTAAGCCGTCTGTGAAAACAGATTCTCATTCGAATTAATTATTAAAAAATAAAAAGAATCTAAACGATGTCATAGTGACTCACTGCATGCATGCATAGTGATGCTACAGAGAAAATAGGTCAGGCCGGATGTTGCTGTATCATGTGTAGCCGCATTAGGCGTTTGGTGCTTCCTAGCATCGTTAGAGATTCAATTTCACGTATTTAGATGTTTCACAAATAATTTAAATTCGGATTAAAAATGAGTGGACGTACACATGAGGCCCCGACTTGGGAAGGCGGTATTTGGACCGGAAACGGCCCGTAATATTTTACCCACCTATAAAGGTCCGTAATTTTATACTACGAGCTGTCGTTTTCTCGCACGGTGGATAATAAACGGCGAACCAAGCGGGCCTAACTCTTAGGGCATCTTCAACGGCCCGACGCAAATTGCGATCAAATCGTACCCGATTTGGTCCGTTTGCGTCGGGCCGCGGACAGGAAATGGGCTCTGTCCGCTCCAATGTCCGTTTGGGTCGCGCCCCAGCCCAGCGGCTCGACGCATTTTTTGAACCCCATTTATATTAATAGTTATATTACATAGGACGCGAAAATAAGTGCAGATATGTAAAAAACAGAATATATAGAAAAGGCCCTAACTAGGGCTCACCGCCGGCGCCTACTCCTCGTCGCTGTCGCCGGTGAGGTCGTAGAAGGGCGGCGGGGCCCAGGGGAAGGACCAATCCGCCGCAGGCACCGGAGCAGGAGGTGGCGGAGGTGGTGGTGGCTGCGAGGAGAAGGAGGCCTCCGGCCAAGGCGCCCACCGCGGCGCCGGCTCCATGACCTCCGTCTTCAGAGGTGGCAGCGGCGGCGTGCGGCTGCTGGACGCCCCGCCTGTCTCGAAGGCGGAGGCTCTCAGCGTTGGGAGGAGGCCGCCCCAGCGGCTGATCTCTTCGAGGTTGCTCGCGTCGATGGCGAGCTGGAGGGCCTCCTGCTCGCTGAGCTCGGGCGGCTGGAACGTCGCCACAGGCAGCACGTCCTCTTCCATGACGACGGGCTGCTCCTCCTCCTCCTCTTCCTCCTCCTCCTCCGCCGCCGGCTCCTCCTGCTGCGGCTCCCACTCCGGAGGCCACTCCAGCGCTCCTCTTTGTGGCCGAAAACGAACGACGTCGTAGGGGTAGCCTTCTTCCCCGAGGAGTCCGGTGCGCCTCCTTGGGTCGCGCTCGGAGGCCGGGTGATCCCACCACTCACACTGAGGGTGCAACTACACGTTGACGCGGAGGGCGTCGGGCAGAAGGCTGCGGCGGCGCAGTATCTCCAAGGTGCGCTCCTCGCCGCGGGCTGGGACCGGCACCCTACTCGAGTTGAGGTGCCAACCGCCCGGCAGGTGGACGTCCTCCACCGGCACGGACTTGTCCTCCTGCCACAGCGTTGTGGCCAAGGGAAACACCATGTACGGGCGGTCCCTGACTTTTTTGGCAGTGGAGATCGGCGGCGCGAGGACGAGGAGGAGGAGTCGCCGGACTCCTTCTTTAGCTTCCTGAACGGCCACAGCGTCATGGCGACGAGAGGGGGATGGCGTGGTGGTGCGTAAAGAGCTAGAGCATTTGAATAACTCACGTGCCATCCACATCTCCGATCTTGTCGTCGCACCGCCCGTGGCCTGCACAAAGAAACCTTTTCCAAAGAGTACAACAGTCACCTACACGCAATCCGAGCTGCTAAACTGCAAGTGCTCATGTGCGCAGTCGCTGTCACCGTAGCACTCGATCCGAGCCGTCAACCTCGCATCGCACGGCGCAGAAACATGCTGCGGCCGAATCTGATCCAAAGTTTCGCAGTCCCGTAAATTCCGGTCCCAACCCACGACGCCACGTCACATGCGATCCAGTCCCCCGCGCGACACCACCTCCCACCTCAAACCCCGCCCACAGCCTCGCTCTCCGGCGGTCGGCGGCGAACCGCCGGAGGCCGCCATGTACAGCTCCTACTCCGCGGCCGCCTTCGCACTCAGGTCCGCGAGGCCGTCCTATAATAACGCCCATTCCTCCTCGTCCTACCTCCCGTCGCACCACTGCCAGCAGCAGTACGACGCCGACGGCGGTCAGCGCGACCTCGTCCCGCTGAACCCTCACCTCTCCCCCCGATTTCTGCTCGACGGGAACCTCCTCCGCCACTCGACCCACCTCCTCCTCCTCTCCGCGCGGCTCCAGCCCCCGCCCCCGCCGCATCCCCCACACTGCTGCCACCGGCGTGCGGCCGCTCGCTGCTGCTGCTGCAGCGGCGGCGGTGCGAGATCTTACCCCCAGCACGTTCCTTGGCGATCGGAGGCGAGCGCGCCTCGATGTTGCGGGCAGCGCACTGTGCGGTCGGATCTTGGAGTGGTTTGCCGGCGATTCAAGGCGCGAGGTTGCGGATGTGGCAGCTCTGGCAGTGCCACGTTATGCCTTGGGACTGGCTGTGGAAATCGGGGTGCGCCGAGGTTGCTGGCGAGGGCGGTCCGGCAGGAGGTGTGGGAGTATGATGGGGGTGAGTGGCCGCACAGAAGGTGTTCGATGGAATGCCATGATGATTGGGACGATGAGGATCAGTGTGATCTTGCTGAGTGGGAGCTTCCAGGGAGGTCCCGTTTCAGGAGGAGGATGTCAAAGGAGGAGGAAGATGATGAGAGATGCAGAGATTGCCGTCGGAGGAAGAAGGGCGTGGAAAACCATTACTATGATGAAGGTGAGTACAGTGGCCGGCGGAGAGAAATTGGGGATGTGAGCGGTAGTCTCCGCTCTGCTCGGGGGAGGTTGGAGCAGAGGGGCTACCTCGACGACGAGGATATGAGGCGAAGAAGGGAGATGCCAGAAGAGAGAGACAGGAGGGAGTTTGATTTTGATGATGCAAGGAGAGTTGGTGCCAGAAGGTACAACGAGGATGACAGGAAATATGATCGGAGAAGAGAAAGAAGGGATTCTGAATATGATGATGTGTTTGATGCTGGAAGACTGAGAGCTGGCAGGTACACTGAGGATGACCGAAAATTTGATCGGAGAACAGAGAGGAGGGATTTTGAAATCGACAATGAGGACGATGTGAGAAGAGATGGGAGGCGCCATAGAAATGATAATGAACTATTTGAAATTCGGAACACAGGGAGAAAGAAGTACAGGGAGGAGGAGGATGTTTCATCCTTGGGGTCACGCCGTTGGCATGATAACGAGTCTTATAATGACGATCAGTATATTGCTGAGCGTAAGGATTACTCCCGTGGTAGGTCTCAGAGTTCTGCGTCTGCATTTCATAAGGATGACTCACAAAGGGTGTCGAGTTCAAGGAACAATGTTGATACAAGTCTTGCAAGGGAGAATACATCCTTGAGGGTGCGGTGGGATGATAATGTAGACCGACGAGCTGCACATACATCAGAAGAGAGGGACCGACGTTATTCTTCTTATGTTGGTTTATCAAATGACGAGAAAGATGAGTACGATCATGAGATAGAACGGCTTGTCAGAGTAAGAGATTCTAGGACGGGAACAAAAGATGTTAAGGTTATAACTGAAGATGATACAAGCTTGAATTCCAGTTCAAAGAACTCTTCCATTTTGAAGCAGCATAGAGATGTAGATCAGCAAGTAGCAGCACGAAATGAATCAAAGAGGATCTCACAGAGGATAATGGAGACATCAGAAGTCAGAGGTAACAACACTGAACTGGATTCAGCAATGCTGCGTAATCACCAGGAAGATAAAAGAAACTACATTGATAATAAGTCATCTTCCCTTCAAAGTTCTGTAAATATTGCTAATGGCAGTAGAAGACAAATTAATCGGCATGATGAGGTCGAGGTGGATCAGCAGGTGATCACACTCACTGACTCGAGAAAAAACTCAGAAAAGCTCACAGACATAAAGATGGACAGTAGTCACAATGTTAGCAGGGCCTCTCACTCACACAGAAATTATGAGGAAGTTAACCAGATGGACATCAATGACAAATCTACTTCCATCGAGAATATAACTCACATCGTAAGAGACAAGAAAAGGTATGTAAACCAGCAGGTGATACATGAAACAGACATAGATGTGCAGAATGTTACACACGTTGATGTTTCCACAGTTCGTGCTAGTGATATTTCTATGTTGAGGAACTCACAAAATAATTCTGAAACAAGATCGGATGTTAACTCTATTTCTAACACGAGTCTCATTGACTGGGCGGTCCAGCAAGAGCAAACCCATCAAAACAAGATCATTGCTAGCGATAGGGCAACTGTTGCGGGTTCACAGAGTCATCATAACACTGAAATGTATGGTCAAGTTCACTCGGCTTCAGTTATTGGCAGCAAAAAAGAGATGCAAGAACAAGTGGAACTTACTAAAGCCCGCACTAACAATGCTGCCATGACAAGTACATCAGAAAGCCATATTGGAACAAGAATAGATGATCGATTTCAGCCATCCTCGTCTGTACATACTGCTAGCACTGTGAAGGGACAAACTGATCTTACTAAGAACCACGCTAGTGGCACTGTAGTTGTTAGCAATTCACATAACCGAACTGACAGTCAAGCTCGTAGGACTTCAGCTTTTAATCTTGTGGAGGCTAGGGATAGCCGTGACAAGAGTGATCTGCAAATTACACAAGGCTCTAGTGATAGTGAGATAAGTGATGAAGCAAGGACCAGATTTTCTGAATCCTCTCAGGACTCTAGAGAAATACTGACAAGAGTAGAAGAAACCGGGAGATTAATGAAGCATAACATGGCTTTGAACTCGCAGCAGGCAAGCACCCGCAGAATCTCAGATACCGAAGATACTACTAGTTTGCAGATTGAGAGCAGCGAAGAAGCATCTACCGTTAATCTGGATATGGAGCAAAGAGGAACAATACTAGAAAGGACTGAAACTACTGCAACAGAAAGTATACCAGGTGATTCATCTCCCAGAAACTCTGTCAATGAAAGCGTGTTAGAATCAGCTGCTCGATTAGAGAAATCATCTACATTTCATGTAGGGCAATTTGTTGGGGAGCTCCAAAGAGGAACCTCAGATGCCGATACTACTTCAACAATGAAAAATGAGAAGTCCATAATGGAAGGTATAACGAGATCTTCATCCAGGTCCAGAATGAAGGGACCATCAGATGAGATTTGGGATGTTCAAAGTACTACTTCCCAAGAGACCTTTAAGACGGCCGATAAGGAGGAAGGGTCCTCTGCGGATGGAGGTGCAAACTCAGCCTCTCAGACACCCAAAAATGAAACTGCTATTGCTAAAAAAGTTCACAAGTCACTTTGGTCCTATGTTGCAGATATAGTCCGTCTTGGTTGGGTTCAGCGTGGTGAATCTCATGAATCTAGCAACAAATCATTTAAGAAAAGTTCATCCAGTAATTCTCAGAGTCCGGACGGTTGGCTGTCAAGTCAGGGGCATGATAATGACAGCATTGAAAAGAAAAACTGGAGTATCAAAAGAAATGATCATCAGTTGACGAAGTCACACAGCGGAGAATCAGAATCTATAGCAGCATCAAAAAAGGATGAAAGCTTGCCTACAGGCACGCAAGGTTTGCAAATATCAGCAGCTGGTAATGTACGTGAGGTAGGTAGATCCAAAGGAGATTTTGTACCCACAGTTTCCAAGGATGGTGTGCAGATTTCAGGGGAGAAGGCAAAACAGTCTGAAGTGGGTGCATCACCCAAAGGAAATACCATGGGACGCTCGGCTGAGGATAGCATATCAACTTTGGTAGACGTCACAATAGGACAGCCACTTGAAGATGAAGCTGCTAGTTCATCTAGGATCACAGCTCAGGCTTCTGCTGAAATTAATGCTGGAAAAGGAGTTTCAACCGGCACCTCTTCTATGACCATTGAAGCTGAGGAAGCTGGTCGCAATGACGATTCAGGTAGCTGGAGATATGGACCTTCAGTCGCTATAGCTCCTTACCATATCCCCCAGACCCAGACAATGATACCACATGAACATACCCCATCTACTTCGTTAGAATCAACGAAATTTCCTACTGGTGGTCCCCCTGGGATGGAGGAGAAGAATGTTGTGCGTATGGCTCCTGAATTTATGAGAACAGAGGGAAAAGAGGCTGAAATTAACAGGAGAAAGATTCAGAGAAATAAACAGGTATTGAAGGAGACATTTGAGGAATGGGAAGAAGCATACCAGCATGATGCTGAACAGAGAAAGACTGATGAGTTATTCATGAGGGAGGCTTTACTTGAAGCTCAGAGGGCTGCAGATATATGGGAGGTGCCAGTTGGAGCTGTGCTAGTACATAATGGAGAAATAATTGCTCGTGGTTGCAATCTGTAAGTAGTATATATGATGTAGCAAACTGTTGGTAAAACAAAACTGAAATCTTCACTTTGCTTATTATTCTATCTCTTTCTTGTGTTCAGAGTTGAAGATCTTAGGGATTCAACTGCACATGCTGAAATTGTTTGTATAAGAGAAGCTTCTACCAAACTAAAGACGTGGCGCCTGGCGGTATTATTTCAAATCCAATAGCCTTTCTGTCTTGCTTTTTCACTCCTGTAAAGCACTGTTAGATAATCCATTGCCCTCCTATTAAGTCATTTCCTTTTGTATATTATATTAATTTCATTGTTTATATTTATCTGGTAAAAACATCTGAAACTTGATATATTTGAACATGGGGATATTTTTTTCAAATTATTTTTCATACTCAGCACGATTATTGCCTTTCAGTTTCAAAAGCAATATGCCAGCTATCTTTCTTTTTAGGATTTCTATACGTAAATAATTTTTCGTTGGAAATTTATATATGCTAAATTCTTCAGTTTGATGATTTTTTTGACTCATGTACACATGTATCATCCTTTCCACAAATTTGCTAATCAAAACCAATGCAGGATACAACACTTTACGTGACGTTGGAACCTTGTGCCATGTGTGCTGGTGCAATTCTTCAAGCAAGAGTTGACACTGTGGTATGGGGTGCCCCGAACAAGCTTCTTGGAGCCGATGGAAGCTGGGTTAGGTATGGGAAGTATACCATATATATAGCAAAATACCAGATTTGTTCATTTCGTTATACCACAATATCTTGCCTTTAAAAAATTCTTATTACGATTCATATGGCTATTTAAATTCCCTAGATGATGTTATCGTTCAGATGCTAAGCCATAGTTGCCTAGAACCTGGTGACCACTGTCTCTGCATGGCTTCATAGTTGCCTAGAACCCGGTGACCCATAGAAGGCACAGCATGCCAGAAGCTGTAGCTCCCAAAAGATTTGGAGATGTAAGAAACTTGATTGTACTTCTAAGATGTATGAAACTGCCAAGAAGTGAAACTGAATAGTGATGAACGTGAAGTTCATTAGTCACGTGGAACTTGTCTTCTCCATACATTTTAAAATTGAGTTAGGTTTTTTTCACCCGTAGAGAATATGCCTTTTGATCCTTCTACAACATTTTTTTGGACATCGTAAGCATTGAAACTTCTCTCGTCACGGCGCACTTTGGCTATCTCATTCCACTGCTGTCACGTTGGAGTGGAGTAGGTCAGTAGGTGATGAAAGGGAGGGATGCAGCAGGCTTGTGGTTTATAGTAGAGAGCTTGATCTCCGCTTTTCTGAATGTGGTAGGGGAGAATATAGCCTTTTCCTTTCTGTCAGATTAATACCATGTGCCAGCAAAATAAGCTAGCATTCATGCATTAGTGCTGGTTTAAATGGTTGTCAAGCAGCATATGGAATGCGTTCGATAAAAAGGTGAAGCTTGCTGAGATGATTTTGTTTGTTCACATCTATTTTTTCATGTACATGCTCAATTTGTAGCAATAAAATTGAAATTTGAAGAATAATTCTCCACTTCTCCAAGCAAGTAAAAAACATATAAGTTAGCTTTCGTTAGCTAGCAATTTTTCCACTCTGTTACATAGTATTTGGAAATGGCTGCAGTTTTATCAAAATATTTGTTATGCTCTGGCTTTACATTTTATTGCTAGTATCAGTCTCACACCCAAGTTGAGTTTGATAAATCTGAAACTATTAGATGAAAACTGTAGTTAGAAATTCCAGTTGAGACATGAGATTAAATCACCTCAAATAGTTCTATAGGAGTTAAACCATGTGCATGTGGACTGCTTTGAGTAATGGGCAAGGGCTTTCATCTCAGCATATATCCTCACAGAGGAATAGGAAAAACTTAAGAAACTGCTGCGCTTGTTTTCTAGGCTTTTCCCTGGTGATGGACAAACAAGCACGCTTGATCCTGCCAACCAGAACCTAACCGCTGGGCCTGTTCATCCTTTCCATCCGAAGATAGTCGTAAGGCGTGGTGTACTCTCCACGGAGTGCTCAGAGATAATGCAGCAGTTCTTCCAGCTGAGGAGGAAGAAGAAGCAGAGGCCGGAGTCGCCACCTCGTGCGCACCTCTCTGGCCGCCACCACCATCCAATCAAGTTCTTCACCAAGGTGCACCACATGTTCGGCGCGGTTTTCTGTTTATAGGCGTTTCCTGTTTCCTTTTCCCAAATGTAAGTAGACTCTTAGCGTTGACATCAATTCTCAGTTCTCCTCTCTGCTTCTACGGGTATCATTTGAGTAAATTTTTGTTGTTGTTCTGTAAATGCTCTTAGATGTAATACTGAACACGAAGGGAACAAGTGCTCCCGTGGGTTATCGGCTTATCACTTTTGTTGTCTCTACAACCCACCCATTATCGTTTTGTGATAGGACTCATGGACAAAAGAGCGTAGAAAACTTCTATATTTCACTTATATTAACTAGTAATCGTGCACGTGCGGCGAACCAAAAAAGAACAGGACCGACAAATAATAAATGAGTAAAAAGGGCATGCAAGTAAGCTACCAGACCATAATAAGAGATAGTAAGGGATTGTTTTAAAATTGTAAACATTTTTGGTTTCACCACATTTTTTTGTACAATATCTGTTCAACTCTCCAATGCAATCTAATACAAAAGCAACATTTTGCTTTTCAATCTACTTCTTCACAACACAAATGCCAAAATTGAGATTTTCCAAACAACTTGGAAGTTCATGGGAAAAGCAAACAAATATGAGTTTAGTCACTTGAATTGTAGATGAAAGTGCAGACAAAAGTGCAGAAGATATTTTCCACTTGATGTGTGACGGATTGCTAGACAGATAAATCACCAATAATCTGATATCTAATTTCATACGAACAATTGACGTAATTACAATATAACTCCACCCAAATAAACCTATATCTGATTTCATATGAGCAACAGAGTTATAATCACAATATAACCAAATATATTTCCCCCTCTGTAGTCAGGACAGGATTGAGGTTGAGTGACATTCAGACAGAGTTGCTTCTCTGACTGGTTTTCTTTCTTCTCGACAGATAGTCCTCCATACCACCCATGTCCACTTTATTTTTGCACCCTACATTATTTACTTCAGGTTGATGATCGGCACTCACAAAGCTTGCTGCCATACAAGTCACACCTAGCATGAAAGACAAATTAAACTCATAAGTCATGATTAGATGTTGTATCAATAGGATCTGAACGTGAAATGTACCGATTATCGGTGTGTTGGTAACATTGCTCAAAAGGGTATGATGCACAAAAGTAATGCCAATCTAACAAGATATAACCTAACTGTACATTGTTAAGGTGCACCCATGAAAAAATCCAGTCTGATCGAACACGGAATGCTCTAAGAACCATGTGCAACCAAGACAATCAATGTTATAGAAGATATGGAGATCATCTGCTCTTCTAAACAATGAAGGACATTGCACACGTCTGTTAATAAAATCACGTTTACTGCAATTTTCCAAAAGTGTAATGCCCGCTTTAGCTTATTTTCCTTCACCATCACAAACAGTATATAGTTGAATTGAATAACGTTACCTATCATCTACCGCACTTCTACAATGATAGAATTAATCTACCAAGAACACGGCCTGATATTATTTCCTCTGTAATCCACTCTGATGAACTGTCAAAAACCAAACAATGGTGACCACGGGAAGATTAACAAAACTTTCTTAGTTAAAAAATGTAGCAAGTGCAAGACAAATTAGACCATTCTGTATGCATCTCCTAACCTTCTTACTTAAGAATCCTTGCTGAATTAGAAAAAGCAGACAACATTTCCTTGTAGGTTGGGAGCAAAATTATAGAAATATACTATGTACTGAAATAACTGATAATCAAAACTTATCTTAAGGAATTGTGTTTTCGCTTGTTGCATATTAGACTCATGGGAAGGAACACAGTTTCAGAAAGAATTGCAGTTTTCAGCCACATGTTAGTCTTTTGACAAGGTTGAGGCTGCAATAAAGCCTATTAACCTGGTGGAAGGTTATTCATGCACATTAACAGCCAAGAACAAGGCAGACATGGTAATATAGATTGCGAGGAAATTT
Source organism: Poa annua (assembly GCA_026929855.1). Taxonomy (NCBI): domain Eukaryota; kingdom Viridiplantae; phylum Streptophyta; class Magnoliopsida; order Poales; family Poaceae; genus Poa; species Poa annua. Next base: position 82,099,211 of record CM049437.1, on the reverse strand, counting down.
AAGGATACATAGACTTTCCTGCTGAGTGGCAGCTCTCGCTCTTTTTTACATTGGTATAGATTTAATTTCCTCCAGGAAAAAATCGCTGAACTGGCACTAAACCAGAAGTGACCAACAACGAACTGAACAGTGTCGAGAAGATAAACAGCTGCTGTTAAGTTGCAGCAGCTCTTTCTTCAGAAGCGTCACCGAGAGCGGCGGCCACCGATCTTCTTAAAGAGACGTGGTACACCTCCTCCTCCTCTACACCATCAATCATGGGATTAATTCATCAACTGCACGAAAGATTGGTCAGTGGTGGTTTCAGAACATGGAAACTTAGGCTGATCGTATATGTTTTTTGATCGATGTGTCCCGATGTCGCCTGATGTGGGGCGGCGCGGGCTGCTCGATTTCGCGGATGACAACGCACGCACACGGGCATCGGTGACGCAGGTCGGCCGTGTTCGTCGAGGTGGCCGGACGGTTCCTCCGGTAATGGCAGCAAACTTCCTTGGCCTGGATCCACCTGCAACCGCGGGTCGAGTGGGCAACCGGTGGCGGCCTCACCATGGAATCATGTGGGCCAGCAGCGCCTCCGCCTCCGGTGGTGTCGGCGACGGCGAGCGAGGACGTTAGGCGATGGCGGATCACACCTTGTTGGAGCACGGCTGGGCAGGGAGGCGGGGGTTATGTGCGGTGTCAGCGAAGTAGACGCCGGGGAGGCGTTGGTGCTGAAGGTCGTGGACGGTTTCATTGCCGTGATTTAGGGGATTCACGTTTAGCGGATCCAGCGAGGCGGCGAATCAACTGAAGATTAATTTCCTGCTAGTGCGAACAGGGGAGAGGCGGACAATGTTTTACCGCTAAACACGGGAGCAATCTTCAGCGTTAAATCAAAAGTTGCACGGTCAGGATGTATTGGATCTGCCCTCTCTGGCTCATTTTATATTGGTATAGATATAGATATAGATATAGATATAGATATAGATGGTAGAAGGATGCAAAACAGAGTGCAATGAATCGTTGTCACCCAGAAACAAATTTTGGCAGTTCTCCGGGATTGAGATGAGATCAACAAGAGAGCTAACAGCCTGTTTGGTTGGGGGGAGTTTGAGTTAGGGAATGGGAGTTTCAGGGAGGTGGGACTCACGTTCCGCTGATTGGTTAGCGGGAATGGGACATAAGGAGGGATGGGGAAGGGGAATTAAACAGGTGAACTCCCGCATATCTCTTCCCTAAGGGGAGCAGGTAATTCGTCCGGGGTTTGGGAATTGGACAGAAACTTCTTCTCTTACGTGGTCGATAGCGTCAGCCGGTCCGCAGACTGCCGCCGGTGCATGCTCTCTCGTCCTGCCTGAGTATCTCAACGAGCAGGTGAAGCCTCCGACGCATGCAGCTGCACGCCACTAGAACGATCGGATCTCATCAGGCATGATGCATCCAACAATGAAGTCTCAGTAGACCTTTCAAGTTTCGTGTTTCTTCATTGTGGTTAGCTGTTTGATGATTGAGCGCCGCTGCCGGCCGGTGACTTGCCGCCGGGCCGGCCGGAGACCTGCTAGCCTTTGCATGTTCGGTCGTGCACATCTGGATGACATGTTCATCTCACCCCTCCATGATTAGTCTAGGACATGGGCAACCGTGTGTTTAATTAGGATAAACATTGCCATCTATTCGCGTGCCTAAATTCACGTAACAAACAAGGGCTACCTTCCTCTCAAATTCCCAGTATCAATTCTTATCACGAACCAAACAAGGGAATGAGACTAAATATCATCTTCCCGTGTCTAATCCACCTGTAAACTCCCACCACTAATTCCCCTTCCCCTTCCCTGTTGTTTGCCAAACACGCTGTAAGAGTAAAAAACAGGGAAATGCTTGTGGTGCGGAGACGGAATTCTTGGAATTTAGGAGTCCATACTCTATTTTTTCGAAGAAAGCTAAATTCTCTGTTGAGAGTTTATACCACTCGAGTCCTGATTTACGACCGAGTTTAACTGTATTTTCAGCGTTCGTTCAAATGTTACACCAAGGAACAGATATATTTTTGATCCGTGTTTCAGTTTGGTTTCAGCTGAACTTATACTAGATATGGACTTGATCTCTCCTGATATTTTGGGCAATGGATTAAGCTTGTTTAGCTTTGAAAACTTACTCGGCCTCTTGAGATATGATTTTTTCTTGTTGAGAAAGATCTATACAAAGGTTGTGCACAACATGAACCTTTGTGAACCTTGGCTTATAGAAAGCTACATTCAGAAGCACCAACCTCCTAGTGCACCTCAGTGGAGCCGTGAGGACAGCGCCCGTGGCGCGGCTTGATATAGTGGAGTTGCGTCGTTGCGAGCACCGTCGACTCTGACAGGCTCCTCCGTGAAACCATTTCGACACTGTGGTTATTGGTACTTCCCTAGGTTCCACTGGTGAGTGTCGTAACATGCCCAACCCATGAGAACAAGCGCTGCAGCGACATCAAAATGAAAATCGAGATGTTGTTTACACTAACTGGTGAGTTTCTTCAAGCGAACGAGGACAACACATGATCTCGATGCCTCCCAAACCTATGAATCTGCTAGTACATAGTATGACCCTGACGGCGGGGCGAAATGGGTTCACCTAGCACTGTATGCATGACGGATATCATCGTCTTCCTACGGTCTTGGATCACTAGCAAGCCCCGGTTCTATTCTCCTAGTTTTCTACTAGTATATAGCTCCAGGACTATATCTTCAGCTGAGCCAGATGTTACTAGCACCATATCTTGGAATTAATGCTTTGGTCAGCTAGAACACCGTTTCCCGCCACATTATGTCCCCTTGCACGAGGAAAACCGCAGTTACAATTCGTACCAACTGTTTGTACTCGAAAGTACATCTTACATTGCTCCGATCACATAGCATTTGATCCACCACCCTTCAGCGTGGTCTTTTCATATTTAAGAGAAGTCTTGAAGAGGCCCTATGGCTCGATCAAACATCTCTCGGCCAACCCTTGACGCGCCTTTGCCCCTTGCTGTAAACAACTGTATGCCTGTGTCATTCAGAAAACAACCTAAATGCTGAAGAGTGAAGACGAAGGGGACAAGTCCTCCCTTGGGTTATTGGCTTATGGGTTTTGTTGTCTCTACGACCCACAATAGAGGAGCCATGGTATCATGGATAGTAGAGTCTAGAAAACTTCTCTGTTTCACTTGTGTAAATGGTAAGAGGATACAAAACAGAGCCTGCACAATGCATTGTTCACCAAGAAACAATTTTCCCGGCAGTTGTCCAGGATTGTAAGTTTGTAATAACAAGATAAACAGAGAGAGCTAAGTGTAAAAAAAGAAAAATCCTTGCGGTGTGAAAACGGAATTCTTGGAATTTTGTAGAGAAAAGGCCATGACGGCCCTGTTTTTATTATAGAAAGCAAAACCCAGCGAATGTCTTACATGACATTAACCAGACGTCCAGACCCTAGCCAAGCAATCAAACCACCAAGAGGCTACAGCCTAGAACAAGCCACCAGAAACATAAACAGAAAGCATGGACAGACTTGAAACTAATGTTCAATGGCAACGACCACAAATAAGGTGGAGACCACGAGCTTTCTGCTGAACCTTGTCGAGGAAATCTTGATATTTAGAAGTCCAAACTCTATTTTCTGAAGAAAGACAAATTCTCTGTTAGAGATTTCATCCCACTTGCGACATGATTTAGTGACGAGTTTCAATTCTATTTTGAGCGTTCGTGCAGATGGGGCACCAAAGAACAGATATATGTTCGGTTTGGTTTCAGCTGCACCTGCACGTACACTAGATATGGACTCAATCTGTCTTCATATTTTGGGCAACGGATTAAGCTTGTTTAGCTTTGAAAACTTACTGGTCCACAGAGATCAGATTTTTTTCTTGTTCAGGAGTTCCATACAAAGATGCCGTACAACTTGAACATTCTCAACCTTGGCTAATAGAGAGGTACTATGTTGCGAAGCACCAACTGGTTTATCTCCTCGTAGACCTCAGCGACGGCGCGTACGTTCTTGAGGTCAGCAGCCGCCGGCGTGCCATGACCCAGTGGAGCTGCGACGTCACGATCACCTGTGACCACCATTCACTGCGACAAACTGCACATTGCGAGCATTTGGAGCTTGTGGTTCCCTATTTCCCTGGATTCCACATGTCCAGTTTTGTGCAGCACAACAGAAAGAAAGTATCGCAAAATGCTCAGGCCACGAGAACAAAGGGAACATCCGCGACACCACGATTGAAGAGGAAGTGTGGTTTACCTCCTCTTCTCGGAAGAGGCAAACACTAAGTGGCGAGTTTCTTCAAGCGAATGCGGACATTACATAATCCCGATGCCTCCCATACCTATGAATCTGCTGATGGTATGACCCTGACGCTGACGAGGCACTGCAAAATCAGTTTACCTAGCACTGTATGCATGACGGATATCATCATCTGCCTACGGTCTAGAATCACTAGGTAGTCCTTGTTCTCTTCTCCCAATAGTTGCAAGACGATATATATCTCCCGCTGAGACATTTGTTGTTGCTAGTAGCACACCGTATTCTTGAATTAATGCTTTGATCAGCTCAACCATGGTTCCCAACACAGTATATCACCTAACACGAGGCAGCCCCAGTTAAAATTCGTACCAACTATTTGTACTCGAAATTAAATACATCACATTACTTTGATCACGTAGCATCTGATCAACTATGGTCTTTCTTACTGCTCCCTCGGTTACATAATGTAACCCTTTTTATGTAGCTAGTTTAGCTTGCTAAAAAGTCTTACATTTAAAAACAGAGGTAGTATTTAATAGGGGAAAAATAGCAAATTCTTGAAAAGGCCTCGGACATCTCTCGGCCAACCCTCTGTTGAGTTGTGATCGGAATTTATACAAAGGCTAACTTATGTCGGAACAGAGCGGAGACCCGCAGCGGAGCGGTACGGATCAGTTTCGACCTAAGACACCACAGCTATATATACCACTTTTAAGGCATCCTCACGGGATAAGTTCATTGTTTCAAAACCCTGGTGTTGTGTAAGTGTAACCTTCCCGGATATAGTGAAGTTTCGCTGAATTATGCGCGAGTTATTTTTCCTTCTCTTTGGAGGGGTTTTCGACGTTAAAATATTTGTGTCCTTTGCGTTTGTTTGATCTACTTTGTTCTATTTGCCTATCAATATTATAACACCCTTGACACGCCCAAGACCCTTGCTGTAAGGAACTTTATGCATGTGCCATTGAGAAATCATTTGGACCAAGAATGGCCACTTGCTTGAATACACTGTCATTTGCCTTCAACAAGGCCCATAATAGTGCTGCCACCAAGACCACAATTGCAAAACCCAGCCACCAAGATTTATTACATTTTCATAAAAAAAATGAAGTTACTACAGTTGTCGTTTCAAAAGCAAGTTATTACAGTTTCACTGAGCATTATGAAAACTAAATAAGAGGTCCATGCTATAGTCAGTGTATATGAGAAGAACTTATAAAATAGTCTCGTCCGATCCAAAAAAAAAAATTGAGGCTTCCCTCCCACCCTAGACAGTGAAACATAAATTATTATTTAGAATGTTATCACGTAGCACTGATAACATGCATGATGGCATTTGAAGAGGCAATTTAATGATCCAAACTAATACTCAGATAGTGCATATGATATTTTCCCAGATATTTTACATGAAAGTTCTATTTATTACTCCATCTGCCTATTTTCTTAAGGTATGTACGTAACTTTTCCAATTTTCCCCGGTATGCAAGGCACATTCATCCAGGGCAATTTTGACTGAGAATTATGTTTAAAAAAAAATAGGGGAGCATTGCCCCGGTCTCTACATTTTGCGATGCATGTAGCCTTACTTTAATACCTGTGTTTAATAGTATATAAGTTTAAAACCGTAAAGCTCAAGGATCACTCAAAGTGGCTACATAAATCAGCCACATAAACATAGCAAGCAAAGGATATCTATGCATATCTCTATCTTTTAGCATGTCCCCAGCCACCCCGGTTGAATATACGTAACCATAATCAACCGAATGCAACCAGAACCAGCAAGACCCAGTTGCTCTGGTAGTAGGAGAAATAACCATATGTGGATCCAGTATGTATCCCGATTGACAACCTGCAAAAAGTGAGGACCTTCTATCTTGTTAACACCAAATTATTTCTACAATTACAAATTTTCCAAAGAAAAACATAAACACCTACATGAATGCTGAGTTCTCGTCTTATGATCCCCATTTAGCCAGTTACCAAACAAATTAGCAACACTGGTGGGAGGGCAAATATAGTATATGAAATGAAGTAATCTCAAATATTTTTTACGAACGGATAAGACATAAATAAAAGTTTGATAGATTCCTCTGAAACTACAAAGCATACACTTTTTACACCCCATCCATTGTCTCTTAGCCTGGTTATCCTTTGTTAAAAGAACTTTCCGGGACAAAAACCATATAAAGAGATCTTTAATCTTTACCGGAAGCTTAGTTTTCCATATATGTACTTAAGTATATATCTTGTATACCCATTCGTACTTAAGGACCCTGATTCATCAATTTCGCACATCTTGCTCCATGTTAAGTGAGGTCGTCACAGTATCTCTACTAAACCTTTCCATGATGTCCGTTACTCCATTTGCCACTATTACTGGCCGCGTGAACTCAATAATCAACTGGGCATCTTGCATGACATCCGAAACCAGCGAATTCTTAGGGCATGATACGCACCTTTTTTAGCTATCCACATCATTTAGGGAAGATGAAATTATAAGTTATATAATGTATTATCTCTTATTATCATTCCTAGCAATTAATGAGAACTAATTATATTTTAGTAAGAAATTAAATTTATAAGAGAAGAAAAATGGTACAATGGTGAAATCAGTCTTCTCTTATTTCGTAAGAGATTATCTCTTAGCTAAGCGAAGGTAGCCTTCCCTTTCTTCATTCTCTCTCCTACGCCTAGACAAATATCTTATGTGTGAACGTTAGAAAAACCTGACGTCGCCCCATTATATATGCCCTTATGCCGCATAATGTTAAAAAGAGAAGGATATTGTCACAAATTTTTATGTCCGTACATTGTCTGATTTACACATGCAAAAGTATCGAAAACAATTCCTCCTGTAGCTTTTACCGCTTATCTGTTGTAAGATGCCTCTGATTCGATATGTTTGATACGTGTTTCAGTTTTAGTTTCAGCTGCACGTACTACATGTGAATATGGACTCGATATCTCCTGGAATTTTTACCAACGAACTAAGCTTGTTTAACTCTCAAGAGCCTTTTTCTTACATATTGAAGACCCTGCTGATATTGTTGGATAGTTAGGCAATAATTTTATGCTTAAAAATTTCAGAATATTAAACATGACAATAGCATCTACTAGTGAAATCAAACGTATTAGATGTAACAATCAACATGAACAATAGCATCATATAGGCAAACACATCCACAGTAAAACGACATATCAGAATGCGTCACACGTACCGACTGTTTGTCGTAGTAGTCGTCGGTGCAGCGGTGATGTCGTTGACGATGTAGCGATGATCGATCACAGTAGATGACGTACGTGGAGCCAATATGCAATATTAACTGGTAGACGACCCGTGGTAGAGGTGGCGAGCAGTCGCACAAGATGCTTATAAAAAACTTAATTAATTTACCCTCTCCCGTATAGGATCAAAAGTGTGAATTGTTCCGGAGACCTGCTCCCCCGTTTGTTCCTGCATGTCGGTGGTCAAGATGGTTTAGACTACGGTGACGGCACAAGGCACGAGGTGTGATTAGTTTGATGATGACTGTGTATGCAGTGCACGGGCAAACCCTAACGGGGACAACGTGGGCTACAGATTCACGTTACATGTTCAAGTCGGTTACAACGGATGCTCGAACTCACGAAACGTGATCGAGACGAGCAGAGGATGAGTGCACGAGAGGGCTTCCACTAGCTTACCAAGTGCTAAAACATTCCGGTGCAACTCCCCTTTATCTTTCCACGCGTGACTAAATTTTTACACTCCACCTCTTGTCATGCACATGGACCATTTGAGATTTCAGAAATTACTTGACTGCACAATAGGAGATGTACAGGAGGTAATTGCATCATGGAGTCGAGCCGTTTGTTCAACCTATGCACCTCGACGAAAGCTATGTCTAGGCCAGCGCCATGATCTAATGCTGGACAACCATATGTCACGACCAATTCTTGCAACTTACGATGTTGTTGGCCTGAACAGGCTCATCCATGTTGGTAGAAATATTGAGCTGGTCCGACGTGGCAAAATTCCACAAGTTCGAAAACTGTGATTTCTGGACCAACCTCAAAATCAAAGTCGACTTGTGGATTAGGCTTTTTTTGCGAAGGAGACAAACACTAATAGACTGTGTTAATAAGAGCACGTGCCCCATATGTGGCTGCATGCTTTCATGGCTTGATTACCATAAATCAAAATTCAAATCCGTTTTTTATGGGGCTTTGTCGCGATGAGATTTTCAAAACTAAATCTCATATATCTTGATATGTTTTGACAACGTTTTTTACCCAAGTTATCAGATTATTGTCACTTAGGGTTGTGTTTGGTTTTGAAATTAGATGGAATGGAACCATTCCAGCAGAATGGAACCATTTCATTCTATTCCATTCCTATGTTTGGTTTGGACAAAAAAAACTGTCATGGAACAGTTCCATTCTTTGTTTGGTTCTAAGAATTGAATTCATAGAATGGGGTTCAGATCATCTATTTGACATGAATAGTAAGGTTACCACAGATGTCTTCGTACCACCGTAGTAATAAAAAATTGACCATATTTTCTTTATATTTTCAGCAATAAACAGTAACAAATATACATTCACAATCAAAACAAGTATATGCCAACAACACAACACATATTTCAAACCATAGAAATACATAAGTCATCCATACATCATCCAAAATAGTCCAGATTACAGTCGATGTCTAGTCATCCATACATCATCCAAAACAACAGCTCCCCTAATCACCCTTTTCCTTTTATCCATGCTCTTGCCCATCTACAATGCATACAAATAATTTATATGGCAAATAAAGAAGACAGATGCAATCTTTCAATGATTTCATTAGTAACATATCAATATATTGCTAAGAAATTATTCCAAAAATATATGATGCTATTATTAGCAACAGCACCGTACATCAGCATATATTGCTAAGAAATTAATCTGAAAATAATGAATTTTTAGGTTGAACTAGGACGAACAGGAGTCACAGGATAGCAAAATAGGAACGGATGGAATCAATACCCTTCCTTCGTGCTGCTAGCTCCGGCCCTTGCTGTGGAAGATGGCGGCGTGCTGCTAGCTCCGGCCCTGCCCTGCTCTCGCAGATCCCTTGCCGTCCGTCCACGCACCGTCTGCTTGCTCCACCGCTGTTGCGCCGTCCGCTCGCTCCGCCGGTGCGCGCGGCATGGTGGCAGCGCAAATGAGAGAGAGGCGCTCGGGTTGGTGCGTGAATGGCCGAGGGATAGGGTTCGGGTACGAGGGTTATGTCTTTTTCTTTTCTTTTCTTTTTGGGGAGCGGTTTGTGGTAATTAGCAGCACTGGTTCCACGGCGTCCGGCCGAATCGGCCGGACGGGTGCATTCCGCATCTACTAAAAATATTCGCTTCCGAGGAACGACTTCGTTCCATTCTATCTACCCAACCAAACGTTCGGATCATCCTCGGGTGCGGAACGGTTCCATTCCATTCCACCTAATTTCAGAACCAAACACATCATAGTCACCACTTTGATTACCAGGTTAAAATCAAATGGTTGCCCAATTATTTACACTTTTCTACTTTTCTCTACTCACAAACATAATCCTTTCATGGCAGTATTCCATATTCTTAAGTGTTTAGAATGGATCAAATGTTCATTATTTAACATGTAGAATATGGATATGACCGAAAAACATGTAAAATTTATCTGGTAACGAGGCATTATTTAAATGGTAATTCTTAGTCAGTATTATAACCCGGCAACTGAAGACGGGAAAAAAAGTTCGTCAAAACATATTAAGATGGGATCTTGTTTCGAACTTCTCGTCGATGCGAACCCATCGGTGCAAACGGATCGTCAATTGGATTAACGGTTTAAGAGATAATTTATTTTAAACTAGGTGACTGCCTGTGCGTTGCTACGGATCCTCATGTTTCTTCAATGTTATCGTCGCACATACTTTGTGTGCAGAGTGTGTGAATACAAACACTTCTGTCATCAACACTTTAATGGCGGGATAATCTAGCTATGGACCCGGGTTTTCTTCGCTATGTGATAAGCTACACAAACAGCTACTCAAGCTGAATTGTCCGCGATAATTTTGACCGGACACTTTTCATCGGTTTAGAAAAATATCAGTTTCCAAAAATGTTGTTTCCTAGGCTCCCTGAATCCTTTTTTTATAAACAAAACTAAAAGCCACATGTTAAAAAATTTGGAAACAATTGCAAGAGTGCATCTACCAATCTATTACGCGTGACACAAGTTTCATAGAAATATATTTATATAGAGATCTACACAAAAAAGACAAGTGCAGAATCTTTTTACCGCTACAAATTTGTTATTTCTGTGCAACCAAAAATTTCAAAAAATCCTTGATATTTGCAAATCTATAGATAGTTGAATGCCCATGTGTTGCTACGGGCTATCAAAGTTTATTTTCTTATCTAATAGATTAACTTTTAAAAAAATGTGGAAAACTGACAAAAACAAATTCAAAAATATCCACTTTTGGTCTTTCGTTGATTTCTGTATTTTCTTGAATTACTTTTAGTGCTTTAGTGAGCAATATAATTTGTTTTTAAGAACTTGACATCTACTTAAGTGGGCAGTTACTTAATATTTTACCCGACTACTCTTGCTGGCTTTTGTATCCCATCCTTATTTACTGCCGTTTTCTAGTACCTATGAACCTGTTTTCGAAACAAGGACATGTTCTATGGATGAACACAGTAATATGCGAAGCTGCGTGACACTCGTTCTCCTTCCCTTTATAGAAACATAACGTGCATATATCATTGTTAGAACATCGACCGAAAATAACCTTACAGCCCAAACACAAATTTAGATTAGAAGAAGTTCTAGAAAATGAAATAAAAATGAAAAGGAGATAAAAGAGCCAAACCATTTGTTTGAACATAAGCTTTTATACAAGGATCAGTAGACCTCGCTGACATACATCTGATTTCACCTTTGCACATGTTTTGCTTACCGGAGTACATGTATTATTCCTCTTCCTGTTAATCATGCACTCCATTCTGCCAAGTCTTGTTCTTTTCTGATGTTGTTTGTCTTTTCAACAAATCACAAGTACAACAGCCGTTGAAACACCAGATCACATAGAAGGTAGCGATCCCTGTCCCTCTACAAAAGTGCATACCTCATTGCCAATATCCTTCCAAGAACATCAATACCGGATAATTGGTGCACAAAACTTGATATTTTTGACAAAGTCAGAAAATGAGCTCATTTGTGGGATGCATACTCAACTGAGTTCTTCCATGTCTCCAAGACACTGTGGCAAACAAGCAAAGGAAACAATATTGTGCTTGAATGAGAGGGATGCAATAAATATGTATTCATTAGAAAGATAAACGAGATGCATGGGATGTAAAGTTAGCTACTCCTATACTATTATCACCAACCATAACTCTTTTCCCTTTCCGATTTTACAAGTCCATGTGAAACGGTTCTCAAATTACAGCTATGGCACTCTATTTTCATATTTCTTTATAGTAACAAGAAATGAAATGACGACATGGTGTGGTTACTGTCCCCTCTTCACACGTTGACAAACCACTATTAGGTTGTTGTTTCTATCCTGGTCCATGCCAAACGGCTTCTCCGTTGACTTTTTCATCCACAACATAAATACATACTGAAGACTACTTAAAAGTGATACATAGATTTCTAATGACATACTTTTCAAGCATTGTAAACTTATTGTTTACTCTCTACAGTAATTGATCGAAATTGTTTTGGGATTTAAGCAATACAGCCACCAACATCTACTGTTGTTTGAACGTCAGCATTAGTTGCAATCCAAGCATTGTGAGTTGATTGATCGATCTTAAATCACTCCATAAACCAAATACAGCCAGAAAACTTAACAAACACATTTGCACTTACTTACATCTCTTAATAATTACCAACTTGAGCATATTGAGAGGATATATTTACAGGCTTAAGAGAGGTAATGTGCGCGTGGGAGATCCCACCAAAACACTTTAGTGTGCCTTGCTAGGACCCGTGCATTCTATTCATACAGGATTACATGAAAATATATACTACTCCCTCTGTCCAACAAAAGATGTCACACTTTATATCAAATTTGGATGTATCTATACACTAAGTCATGTCTAGATACATCCAACTTTTGATCAAGTTGAGACATCCTTTTTTAGACGGAGGGAGTACCACCTTATTTATAATTGGGCCATAAATCGATTGACGCTCACAACTTCACATGTGGATTAGGTTGTTCTAAACACTTCAGTGAGCCTTGCTAGTATGCTACTGTTCTACACAGTTGTCAGTAGAACGTTCGCCAACTATTAATCTCTCATGCAGATTAGCTGAGTAGTGGGCGCACATGTGGTTCTAACGTATGTGTATAAACTCTAAACCCTAACATATCTATATTGTAGATCACTGCTAAAATCATCGATGACTGTAAGCTGCATGCCCTGACCTATAGTTAGGCAACAAATATAAACGTTTCTAAAATCTGGAATTTTGCAAGTAATTGAGCATATTTTTCAGAAAATTATTCGTGTAAGGTTAACTTGACAACACATATTACTGATTGTTCGGTAGGAAGCTGAAAACAAGTAACCTTCCGCAAATTCAACTTATCGTAAATGAAGCAAACAAATTCATTTATTAACATCTGATGCTGGACAGACAATCTAGAATGTGCGTTTTATTACACATGATAACATTACACTATGAGGTTCACCTGTATCGCTGCAAATGGTATACACGAATGTCACACCACATATCACATATTGATTTCAGGATCAGTAATCGAGCAGCTGGCTCAAATTATTTGTACGTTTCAGTTTCACTGAGAAAAGGAAAAGTCACCCAATAATTAATTGTAGCAAACGAAGGGATTCAACCAAGTAATTGCTTGGGTACATGATTCATCCAAGTTAGGCAACGGTAGGTTGATTTCTGCTCTGCAACCTGAAGATCAGCCTTTTGTTTAGCAGTAATCCTCACATGCCATAAATTCTTACATTCCTATACAGCACGGAGCAGGGAGGTCAAACCCCAAATGTAGACCAGTCTCGGCATGACTCAAACGATGAGAAATTAAACCTGCTGCTTGTTCGGCCGAGACGACGTCAAGGCGGTCGTGGCTGAGCGCCTGAGCCCCGTGCCTTTGGCCACGGCTGACTATTCGCGGCCACAAGGACGTGATGCCTCTGGGTCCCGAATCCCCTGGAGGTGCAGAGGTGGTGGAGGCGGGAGGAGAGGCGCAGGATCTCGGCCTCGATGTGTCCGACCTCGGCGTCCGCTATGTCGCGCTCGAGGCTGCGGTTCTCCTTGTCGCCCCGGGCCTGGTGGGTGGCATGCACGTGCCAGGCGGGGGAGGACGAGGAGTTGTCGAAGGCGGCAGAGGGGAAGATGCGGTGGTGATAGGCCGCTTGTCCAGGTCGGTCGACCGCCGGATCACAGGAAGAGAGAGAGGATATGGGGAGGCATCGCTTGGAATCGGGGGAGGAAACAATGGACGGGACGAGAGAGATTCGCGGGATTGAGTGAGGGGATTGGGGAATTGATGGGGGCGTAGCGCCGTAGCGTGCGAGAGGATGAAAATTTGACGAAGCGTTTCGCGAGGTGGGGTGAAAGTCGGACGAAACTCCATGACGTCATGCGGGCAGAAAGAGAACCAAACTTTTCTTTTAGACAGGAGAGATTTTTGGTTATGGAAAAGATTCCTTATAAGCATGTATGACGATTGGTTTCGCTGTCTTAAGTAAGATTTTTAACCTCTACCGCCGAACATAGAACTTCTGTAGGGCACGGATGTTAAATAGATTAACACTAATATGGTATCTTTGAAGATGGGTAGGCTGCGTGGTTTGCATTTATTACCCTGTATATAAAAGTGCAACATGTCCTCAGCACCTCCTGCTTCCACGTCACCGGAATTTCTACGAGCCGTCCGATCACGGTAATGGACGGTCCAGATTTGACCACGTCGCCTCCGGATGCCCGGTTGCTGTTCATGACCGAATGTAGGCCAATCGGAAGCCGCCACGTCGCCCGGTCGCGCCGGTTCCAGCCGGTAACCATGCCTTTTTGCAGAAAAACCACTGCAAAATCGAAACTGTGCCCAACAGTTCAAAATTTAACACTGCTAAGGACCTGTTCGTTAATAGAGAAAACTTCAAATAGTTTTTTGCAAAAAAAAAACAGCAGAACCCCCCCCCCCCCCCCCCCCCCGCTTTTCCTCTCTCCCGCGACATCGAGGTTGCCGACGCCGCCGCTCCCCCCCCCCAGGGCAAATCAAAAGGCATGGGGAGCTCCGTCACCGCGCCCTCTAACTTCTCGCCGAAGGATTCGTGCCCGGACCACCGAAATCGCCGCCAAGCCGTCGTTGTCCGCCGCCGCCGTCCTCTATGTCCACCGCCACTGAAACGGTCATCGTCGGTGATTCCGGCGGTCATTTCGCACGCCACACCGCCCATTCGGCGCCCCTGGCTAGCCTCCGGCGGATAAGCGCGCTCGGGGCCCCGCGCGCGTCGGCCGCCGCGCAGCGCGAGCTCGGCAGCGCCGCAGCGTCGGCCGCCTGGTGAAGTTGAGGGCTGACGTCACCGCGGTCTCGCTGACGCGCGGGCCCCGTCTGTCGGATATTTCGCAATTACAGAAATTGTTTAAATTCAAAAAAATCATAACTTTTGATGTACAGCTGAGAAAAATACGAATAAAATACCTAAATTTGCAGAATAAATAGATCTTTGCGATTAACACATCTCCATGCACGTTTAAGTAACTTACAGAAAAATTACAACAAATGGCATAGTTTTCTTATATTAATTATTAAGCTTATAAAAAGACATTCTAAAATTGCCACCACATCTCCATGCATGTTTAAATAATTTTCCAAAAAATGATTATAAGAAATTATGTACCTTTTCTATATTAATTATAGAGCTTATAGAAACACATTTGAAAATGCTACCTGTACAATATTATTTCGATTAAATGCCCTCGGAAAAATAAATGCTAACTACGTGTGCCACATAATCGAATTTCAAATTTACATATTTCAAAACTACAAAAAACTTTGAAATCTACTCATTTTACGAACGTAAAAACGTGTCGAATCTGAAAAGCGCCCCAACTTGAACAATTTTCGGAGTCCAAACATTTTTTCAACTCACACTTCTTTCAATTCCACTAATTTCCAGGCCTATATTATTTCAATAAATATGCACACATTACCGAAATTCATAATTTTTTACTACACGGGCGCGACATTGCCGCGCTAACTTACCTGGTTTATATTATTAAACCCAGAAAGTAGTTCATACAAGATCAACAAAACAGATACCCCGCCTCCACTATCAAGGTGAATAATGTAGCAATTGAACTTCACCCATCCATTGCCTATCTGCAGTTCTTCACCGCCTTAATTAATATGGTATAGATCCACGTTATACTGAATAACCTAGATCACCAAACCAGCTTCGAGCACATGATCCAGCATCCTTTAGCATGATCAAACTGTTCTCGTCACTTATCATAACGCCCTAGCCAGTTTCCATCATACTTGACCCCTTCAGAAAGATAGTGGCATCCAACATACTGTTTTTGGTAAATTAATTAGAAGCTTTCGTCAAGATCACCATTTTTATCGGGCTCGCAAGTGCCACGTGGAGGGGCCTATAATGACAGCCTTTATGTGCCGAACAAGATTAAGTTTTTTTTTTGAAAAACACGGTACAAACGCAGACGCTCACATACACGCGCGCACACTCACCCCTATGAACGCACACACGCACACACTACCCCTATGAGCACCTCCGAAATACTGAGCCGGCGGATCGAGTTTTGAGATTGACGAAGTCACCACGGGCGCCTTGAACAAGATTAAGTTTGTGTTAAGTCCACTGGGCATGGAGCCATCGAAGGTGACTGAAACACATGAAACGGGGACTATCCGAGCTAATGCTTACTAAGGCTTGCGCCAAGATCCACTACTATGACATCTCCCTGATGTCTTCGTCCTCAATCCACCAACTATTTTGTTCCAATAGAGAATATCAGCGTCTGATTTCAACACTATTCCAGAGGTAGAGAGACTTACATTTTGGTAGAGCAACAAATTCGTCCACACGGTGACCGTCGGTTTAGCCCCACATACATCGACGTCCGGTGTACACCAAAGGTGGCCGTCGGCATAGCTCCCGATACGCCGACAACCATGTTATACCGATGGTTATTTTTTGGCCATGGGTGTCCTTCGAGTGTGCCAACGGTCTCGACATTTGGTCGTCGGCTTAGCTCCTGACCATCGGCTTAGCTGATTCCCGTAGTGCTGTGTCATGTTGTTATCTACTTGTTTTCCGATATAAACCATGTCAGATATCAGGTTCGCCTATTGGTCGTTCAAATTAAGCGGGTTGTCTGACTGCCCGTTCCCACTCTGAAAAAGAATAGCCCTGCTCTAAAACAAATATTTGTCATCGAAATGGAATATTATTTTTAGAAAAAATGACCAGGGACACTTACAAATAGAGGTGTTTGAGCTAAAAAATAAGTGTTTATTGTTGTTTAACCTACCAAACGAGTAGTGTTTGTGGAAAGAGCTGTTACATAATAAGTATGCTCATAGTAAAATTTCGTTTGAGGCTCGGGAAAAGGTCCGAGTTAAAGAAGAGTTATTTAATAGAGGCTTTTCAAAAATTGGAGATATGAGCATCAAATTTTGAGAGTACATTTGGCTAGGAGAGACACCCCTTGCTCTGCAGTACCCATCACTGTATAACATTGTGCCTTTGTCAGATGAGTCAGACATGCAATAAGTGGACTGCACAGTTACAATTCTGCCAAATACCCATCCTTTTTTACGTGTCTATTTTATCACAAGCTCCACTAAACATCAGTTTCGAAGGGCCTTTACCGGTCATAAGTGGATTGCATAGTCACAGTTCTGCCAAAAACGGATCATGGTAAAGTTTTTTCAGATGTGTCAGTCATGTTTGTTTGGAAGCTCACCACCAGGATTGTCTTTTTGGTGAAATCTATGTATATTGACTATAAGAATAGCCATACTAGGTTTGTTCGCAGGTACTTGTGGAAACTAAAAATCCCACTGAAGATTAAGATATTTATGTGGTTTGTCAATAGAAAAGTTTTACTTATCAAGAATAAAACGGAAAAAGTAAAATGGAATGGGTGTAAAAAAATGTTGTTTTTGTGAGTCGGAGGATACAATTGAGCATTTGTTTATCCCATGTACTGTTGGGGTTATTGTTTGGCGTATTGTTTATCACCTAAAATCTCCCGTCCTCAGTCAATATCAACAATACGTTTAAGAACTGCTTAAATGTAATAGACTAAAAACTAAGGCTTGAATACCCGTAGGTGTTTTAGCTTTATGTTGGTCAACATGGATTTGTAGAAACAATATTATTTGTAACAAAGTAGGGGGTGTTTGGTTAACCTTTTGACTAGTATGGCACAAAAGCACTTAGATTGGTCTTTTTATTTTGCCTTTTGGTTTATACAATCACGCAATGTTGTACAGTCAAAAGCCAAAAGATAAATTGGTGCTCATTGTTGGAGAATAACATATCGTCTCGATAATTTCAGAGCCAGTACTAATTTATTCCATCCTTGCTTGCTATTACCTCCCCTTCCGCTTTCGTCTAAAGACCATAACTTCATGAGCATAACAAAATGTTAAACGGTTATTTCTAATGTGCTGTCAAGAAAAAATAACTGGTTCATTTTCAGTGTTTTTACATTGGCGTTGATGAATTTGCTGTTCGAATATGCATATAACTAAGCATTGTGATGATCTATCGTAATGTAGTTGTACATTGCTCAACCAATCTTAAAATGTTCGCCCATGTCATACGTAGCATTTGTTCGGCAACTGTGAAGTTCTCTCTTAATCACTATTTCCCTCATGTCACAACACATGGAGGCTGGACACATGGAACGAAAATCATATTCTCGAGTTTCAAAAATCTAAAAATGACCATGGAGGTACAAAAGGTTGTATTCTACGAACGTGTAAAATCTCCATTAGAAATACAATATATTTTTTAGACTGTACCAAAATGACAAAATCTCAGTCTGAAAGTAGTGAACAGTGTAAAATTTCAACTCTCCAAAATCTGTCAGATGATGTTATTTTTGTGTCACAGAGAATATGAATTATTTTGAGTTGAGCTTCTGCAGGTTGATAGAATGCACTACTGCCTACACCTGGGATTTGTTTCAGATTTTTTTTGAAACTTCAGAATATGATTTTCGAATTTTGAAAAACAAAGACCTATTTGTAGCTCGGGCTCCATTTGCGATTTCCGCAAACGCATGCTACTGTACAAACATGTGCCTGTAAAACATTTTTTAGCACTTTTACAGTACCCTGAAATAAATATGAGCCATCCATTTGTTTCAATCTAACGGATAACATGAATTGGTACTCCAGCACGGACATACGAGAGTACCACCAGACACACGGGAGTACTACCTTGGAAAACTTTGGAGTACTTTGACTTAGGGGTAAAATACTAAAATTGTAATCACAAGATGGCATTGTTTTAATTTTCTTTAGGAAATTGTCTATCGGTCTGTTATGTCTTCCGTAGAAATAGAACGTGATACTCTCAAAAAAAAAAAATCGTGATTTCCTGATTGGGGCCGGGCAGATCGCCTGCCGGCGACCGGCGAGCTTCAGCCATGGCGGCACAAGCAGGCCTAGGAAGGAGCAGCTGACCGACGAGGCGACAATACTGCGGGAGGTGCAAAGGGGCCGGTAGCTCCAAGAACAAATCGGAATCCACTCACATAGCTTATCTATTGGGATAGACATGAAAGTTAACATCCTTTGATTGAGAAAATACCAGATCAGAACAAACATTAACTGAATCAATTGTTAATCAAGGAACAATTGTGACGACCTATATGGGGTACTAGTAGTAGTACGCTGCCCTCATCGCGGTGCTTTGAAGCCTGCTCAGCTTCTAATTGTTTCGGATTGTTTCAGCGATCAAAGTATACATGAATTACGAATCTAATTTTTCCCCTTCCGCTATTCCATGAGAGGAGGCGGCGGCGAGGAAACGAACTGTCAGATGCGCTTAAATCGGAACGGCCGACAAATGAGCAATAGTTAATCAAAAACCTATAATACCATATGGAGGGTTAGATTTTTTTTTTAGAAACACAGTATAACGCAAGCGCTTGTATACACGCGAACACAATCACCCCTATGAACACACATGCACACCCTACTCCTATGGGTACCTCCGAGAGACTGAGCCGGCGGATCAGGTCTTGAGATTGACAAAGTCACCACAGGCGCCTCGCTGTCGACGGGAACGTCGCCTCCCACTGAAGAATATTCCGCCTAAATGAGAAACAGCAACGTCAAATCTGTGATTTGAACTCTGCTAGGCTGAGGGTACAACCATCGTCCTAACCATCTTGCCACAGGCAAGTTCTTATGGAGGGTTAGATTCTATTGGTACTCCTGGCCTATTCGTAGAGTACCAGGGTACCGTAAAAACTACCACATTTTAAGGTTTCACCCTCAATAGAGAAATTGCAGCCAGCATCTAGAACACCAAACTTTCGTGATGTAGTGCTTTTTTAATTTAGAGAAACATATATATAGATCATGTGATCAACCCATTTTAAGGTTTGACCCTCAATAGAGGAATTTCGGCCAGCATCTAGAACACCAAACTTTCGTAATGTAGTGCGTTTTTTATTTAGAGAAACATATATATAGATCATGTGATCAAACAGACATGCATTGTGAGTGCGGCAAAGAGCTATTGTATCAATAAGAACTGTTTCTTAATTTAAAGTTAAGTGCTTATTAACAAAATTGCGTGCAGAACTCTCAAATCGAAAGGTATCTGCACTACAGAACTAAATTTCAGTTGGAAGCTGAGAAAACAAAATAGTTTGCTGCAGTCAGTATAGAGATTGCAATTTCATCCAGAATAACTTCATGAGAAATAAAAGCTAAGAAATGTGTCGGGAATAGAATTTAGGTTTGTCATGAATGTGGTGAGAAACAAATTGCAGAAAGTACGGACTTATTTTTGGTTTATTCCTGGTATATCTCATTTAGTTTCTCTTTTTACCAGATTACCGTGTTCGGTAATGAGAGCCATGCAAAAAGTGAAAGAAGGAATATATTCCGCTGCATTACAGAACTAAATATCCGGATTCTGATCATTTATGCCTTTTACAAATCCGGTAATATATGCTGTGATGGAAATGGCTTGGAACCTATATACAATGCAAAGATAAGAAATCTCCCAATTATTGATTTGACAGCAAGAACAGTTTTGGACTTATTTGCGGCATATTTCATCTGCTCTTGCAAGCAGAGTAGGCATGACCTGCTAGGCGATTAAAAAGCAGATCTCCTTTGCGTCAAGTTGTAAGGCTTGAGTCCTGAAAATATTACAAATATTCATGTTCAGTATCTCAAGACCTAGAAGTTGGCAATGAAAAATAAAATAAAATATGTATTTAAAACTATAGAATTTACGCTCAACAGTCAACACAGTGTGTACAATGCCGATATGAAGTTGGAGGAGGAAAAAAGATGGTGTATTCCTTGGCATATTATAGCCACCATTGTACTCAAAACTGTTGTGTTGACTTGTTGAGAGAGAATCATCTTCAGTCCGAATAGTGTCATTCCTATAATTGTACGGCATGTCGACATTTCGGTAGAATCTTTTCCCATTCATATCATCTTCAAAACTGAAACACGTATATAGAACTAAAACAATCCGTTTATACTGAGTATATAACATGTGATCTTGTTATCCCCATATTAGCATCTTCACTAAGGAACCAAAGCGACAAGGAGAACCACCGATATGGGCCATATGGCTAACGTGGAGTGCTGCATCGCTCCAGTAGCAAATGGTGTTCGTGGCACGAAGCACGAAGCTCTAACCCCATGGAGGTTAGAAGAATATATGCAGTACTGGATACCAGTGGTAGGTTATTCATCTAATAGCATCCCACAAATGCAATTGATGTGTACCCAACTGTCAGCAGTGCAGTGGTGAGGTAAGGTATAATCTTGCAAAGTTTAGGTACGATCGATATGCTGCTGCGAGAAATGGAACAAAACCTTGCATGCAATGATGCTCCATCAGAATTAAAAAACAATGGTGTAAATTAATTTCATGCAGTCTATGATTATTCATAAAGTCTATCAGATGGAGTTTAGGATGAGATAAAGAATGTAGAATGAAAGTTGCTTTCTTCGCTGTGTCAAGTGGTACTATTGCTGTTTTTTGTCAGTACCAGCCAGTGTTAGGAATCTGAAACGATTTTGGGAATCCTATACTGGAAGATTGGATGATGAATTCATACTGTCCAAGTATGTGTTATTGGGTCTTAATCAGCTGCAGGATTCAGGGTGTCGAACCACGAAGAAGCTGAGGAAGATGTTGTGGGCCGAGTTTGATACCCACAAACAGGCATGTCGATTTGCGTTACGTAAAGTGGTATTTCCTGGAGAACAGATTCAGATATGCTGCCTACTGGGACAACACTAGCCAAAGCATGCACTGATCTGCCGCATACTTTTCCTATCTTAATGTTTTTTCTTGCACAGCTTAGCCTTTTCAATCTCTAAGATGATTAGGTACTGGGTGATTAGTCCTATAATTAGTATTGTCACAGTGTGTCATTTCAAACAGTTCTTTAACTAGTGACTTTGCTTTTTTCTGGCGAATAATTCATCAGTGCATCCTCAGGTTATTTCCTTGGTATCAGATACGGAGATACTACACTCTGTCATCCCACTCAAACAATATGAGTTCTGCATGCATGCATGAACAACGATCTCCGAGGTAAAAGAAAAATCTGATCTAAAGTCGAGAAAGGCGACGATTCGCCGCGTCGTTCACCATAACTCTTGAGCTGAATTGTGCTTTGTGGGGATCAAAAGAGGTGTCAAATCAACAGGTCAGTGAATGTCATAGCTTGCCTCCAAAATGTCTGAAGAACATGGTATAGCTGGGCTAGCAGCTACTTGTCGGAAGGTCAAGTGTTTCGTGGCGGTTTTAGTCACTTGAAAGTTGAAACACAACCAGGATGTCAAAAGCTATCACATTCACTAAGCTAAACAAGAAAGAAAGAAAGAGAACCAGTAAGAAGCCTGGAAATTGGACGGCTCTCATGGAAGTAAAAGATTTCAGCATTATTACCATGATGCCATGTTTGAACTGAAAAAAAAAAAAGAGTAGAGTAATAGTTGACACATATACTTACTGGCATTCCGATCTTCATCAGAGGGACAAGAATCGATGTGCGAAAAGTAGACTTGCACACCCCTTAGACAAGAGTATCTTGTGGGTGTATATAGATGAGATGGCAACCATATCCATGATGTGCTCTTTTGCAGGGACTAGTGGGGGAGATGGGGGGTATGCCACAAGACACAGACCAGCAATAACAAAAATCAGGATTGCCTTGTAGTACTAGATAGCTCAAAAGACTGATTCGATCAGGCCACTCAAATCTGTCTCAAGGTGTGCAGTTAATGACATCTCATTTTATGTGGTCGAATCTCTTCCCCCGGCATTTTTCTTTGTTCTGAATCCTTTTATATATAAAACGAAGGGTAATAATAATCTCCCTGTGTCGTTACATGTATCGCCCATCACAAGTTCACAACCAGGTGACTTGTGTCCATGTGAGTGTGACTTCAGCTCACTAACTGAGTAACTGAACATGGCTAACCAGTTAAAATTGCTATCTGTAATCCAGAAACTTTTCCATCATTAAATTTCTTGAGGCCTGGAATAAAGGCTTTGCCATCATTCTACTACTAGAAAAGAATTTACCTTTCATGATAAACAACAGGTGCCGAGCCCTGCTAGGTTGGTACAAATAGGTGCTTAGCCCCATGCCCACCTGGCGTCGAAAATGGATGTCTGACTCCTCTTTAAAGTGATTGCTAGAGCTCTTGGCCTCAAATATATAACCTTGTCATGAATAATACTTTAGGAACATGGTTACTTGGTTAGAGAAACAAAGAAGAGCTCACATCTTGGTGGGCTCAGACGCACTGTGTTGCTCCACATAGTTATGTCAAAACGATGTTTTTAATGAGGACATATTACTTAATACTGACCCACTGCAGGTTATGTCCACATGTTACAGTTACACGCTGGTGAAGAACTTTGCAGGTTATCCACATTCTAAACATGTAAGCTTAGGATCCTTCTTCCTAAAGCGACATGTGGATACCAGGGACTAAGGTATATTCGGCATATCGAGGTTTGGACTTCGTAGACTAGGCAATCTTCACACCGTCCATGGATCATGTTTAACACAATAATTCGGGCTGGTTGAGACGGGCAGAGCTAACTCGCGGTCACCCGTGCAGGAGAGGGCACACGGTCACTTTCGGACCACTATACAACAAAGTCGCCACCGCCCCCATCCCCTTCTTCCAGAGATCGGGCAGCCTCCTCCTCCACTTGCTCCACCCTGCCCAACGCTCCGCCTCTGCCAATCCGGACCCTAAGTTTCCTCCGAGCCAACGCCAACGCCAAACAGGGGAGAGGGTCATGGCGGCGAGGTCAGGGTCAAGAGAATGAGGGAGGAAGAGGAAGAAGGGGAGGAGGGGATTAGGTGCACATGTGGGGGTGGGCCCCATATGGTAGACACGCGTCAGCAGGTGATCATGGCCACAATCACCCACCAGCACTTCGTGTTGAGACTTGTTTTCTAAGGTGGAACATATTCCACTATCTTGCAGAAAAAACTATATTCAAGAAAAGTAAGTCTCCTGATATTTCCGCCAGAAATGAAATTTCATTATTCCATATAACCGCTTTCTCAATGTTCCTTTTCATCAAAATAAATTGAGCAGGATAACCTCCTAGGAAATTCATACCATTTGTCAATGCAGGAAGGCTTCGTGATGACCACCTTGTGAGGCATTAAGGTACACGTCCATTGGTTGTGAGGACAGCCATTCCTGGTGCATGAGAATATCCAATCACATATTCCCCATGTAAAAGTCACATTGCCGAAAAGATAAAAGAGCTCCCTGTGGTCTATATATGGACCCTAAGATTTGCACTGTTTTCCTTCTACTGACACCTTGATGCTGACCGGCTTAAGCCATCCTAGTCCTAAGGCCTACAGGGCACTTAAAATTGGCCTCGATTAAGACCAGTAGTTCAAAAGCTTTTGTCAAACATCCCTTATTAAGCTCTTTGTCCAAACATCCTTTATTTATTCCCTTTTCCTACCAAAAGTTACATCATCCACCAGTTACTACTCTTAGCATTATGTTCCTAACTGCAATCCTGCTATTAAAAAAATGAATCAATAAAACATGAACCAGACGAATTCAAATACTCATATTGGAGCTGCATTTGCAAAATTTAAGGGTATGCATCATATTTGTCTGCTTACCAAATTTGTCATTTGTTCCAGAATCTAGATGGAAAAGGCAGCTGATCATGAGCAAGATATATGAAGATATTGAAGACATATCACAGAATTCTAGGAGAGATAAGCACAATCTTATGTGGCAGAAAATAGAAGCTGTTGCCCATTAAATAACACAAAAGATTTTGCCTTTGCTGTCCACTCTCTGAAGACCATTCTGCTTGCCGGCTTTGTCGAAATAG
This sequence comes from Poa annua, assembly GCA_026929855.1. Taxonomy (NCBI): domain Eukaryota; kingdom Viridiplantae; phylum Streptophyta; class Magnoliopsida; order Poales; family Poaceae; genus Poa; species Poa annua. Next base: position 82,074,336 of record CM049437.1, on the reverse strand, counting down.
CAGGATATCATTTTAAAGTTGCAAAGCAGAGTTATCATCTTCTTTTGGGATGCACTTTAAAATTCCATTGCCAATAATTTGTTTCAAAGGATTCTGACCCTTCATTTTCAACTAAAAGTAAAGTTTTGTGGGCTTAATTATATAGTGAGCTTAGGGTGCATCTCAGGAAAGGACCCTCTGCCAGTTGAGCTATCCGTTTGAGTCTCCATTCTCAGACATCTGTTAAAACTGGAATGAGAGACAAATAAGATTAGCTAGTCCATGCCCAAGAATAACCTGCACAGATCAAGAAAAATGTAACTAAATTCTTCCGTAATCGAGAAAAATTCCATTCGGCTGATTGACATGTTTTTCCTACAATAATAAGACTGGTACACTTGTTAAGCAGTAGAGACAATATTCATATAAAAGAAAAGCACAGATTACTTAAACCATAACAGGTATCAATTGTGTAGTTAGATTGCTCATTAATCTAGTTTTTCGAATTAAAATTTGCAATGACATTTTTACACGAATTGAACAGTCCTTCAAAAATTAATAGCCGTCTTCCAACTTCCAAACAGGGCACTATGGGGTGTTTGGTGGAGCTCTAACTTCTTTCTTTCTTTCTTTCTTGAGTACGCTCTAACTTGTTGGGGAAATGTGGAAGCTGGATATCCAGTTATAAAAGGGCGCGCTGGAAATAGTTACATGAGGTGTACTAGACTACTAGTCCACAGAAAGCATAATTGGCACATACAATATTAGAGAAGTTCTAGAAATTTAGACAAGATCGGCAGATGATGTATACTTGGTGGTCCAGCAACTTTTCAAAAACCACACCAAATTACTGACCTATCGCTGCATGGTGGGCCCAGGATTAAGCGGGACCCAGTGCCAGTGATAGAAGGGATCAAGGGACATACCCAAAGAGTATAAGAACACCATATGTGTCCCAGCCACGATCCAATGGTCAAGACAGACTGTCACAGAGGGCCTGAGCATGTGAGTAGGAATCCCGGCATACAGTTGAAGTGCATATGGAACACGAACAGAGCTAACATTATATCGAAAACTAGATTGAAGTCTCAGGATAAAATGCAGTTCTAATCACCACTAAACTGCATGCATGAATAATATGATACTTATCTTAATTTCTGAAAAAAAATGGGTAATGACGAAACCAGTGGTTGTTTTGACATGTGCATGCAATTTAACTGAGTGGTAACTTTAGCATGTACCGAACTTTTTTGGCATTGGCCCATTTCTTCATCCTGTCTGGGACACGTTTCTTTTGCACTAGAACCATGCATGACCCCAACCGCCTCCACCATCGCCACCGGTCATCCAATGGAGCGAGTGATTCACTTATCCATCTATCCTATAAACACATCCCTCCCACACTCCTCCTCCTCTCTCCACTGGGGAGATAGACAGGGAGAGAAAGAATCCAATCCAAGGCACCAACTTACACACACAACTGGTGATCATAATTGACAGGAGCTAGCATAAACCCCCCATGAGCAGCAATAAATTCCCCCATCACCTTCAGCCCTCTCACTCTAGCTAGATTCTAATTCCAATTCTCCTTCAATGGACACTAGCACACAGGAACATGCAGCACATATAAGTACACCTTACTCTGTGGCCTCCTTTGAGACACCCACACACCAGTGGCACATCTGTAGTGAAGTGCAGTACTGCACCCTGAGGCCAATGGTGAAGTTCTCCAAGCAGTTTGAGGGCCAGCTCGTGCCGGAATGGAAGGAGGCCTTTGTGGACTACTGGCAGCTCAAGAAGGATATCAAGAACCTGCAGGTCGCAACCGGTGAGGGCTGCAAGGAGGCAGCACCACCGTCATCACAGTGCCAGGCACCGGCAGCTGCTAGTCACTGGGTGATGAGGCTCCCGTTCCTCAATCCCCTCGGCCACCACAAGGAGCATGGCATCATACAGGCATGCACATCCGAATTACTATTTTCCATGTTTGACTGGTGGAGATGATCGCCTGAAATGTTTGTATGTGTTGTTTGTTGTTGCTTCTGCAATGTAGGTGCACAAAAAGCTGGCGAGCGGCAGCAGCGATGGCGTGATCGCCGGGGAAGTCTACGAGACGGTGATTCTGGACGCAGCAGGGTTCATGGGCACCGAGGCGGAGGCGGCGAGGGTGTTCTTTGAGAGACTAGACGAGCAGCTGAATAAGGTGAACCGGTTCTACGAGAGGAAGGAGAGGGAGTTCCTGGAGCGAGGTGAGTCCCTCAGGCGGCAGCTGCAAATCCTCGTCGAGCTAAAGGCCGCAGTCACAGAGGCACGTCGGCGCGGGGACCTGTCGGCAGCGGGGAGCGCCGACCCGGAGGACCCATCCGTCTCATGCTCCATTCTGCATGGTCAGTATACACACATACATGCATGTCCTTATATCCTAGATATAGTTGTTAACTAGGCCAATTGATGATAAAAGCTTATTAGGCCAGCTGTTGGCCTGCTGCTCATATGCTGGTTGTCAACCAGTGGTTGATCTAGAAATATACATAAATAAACCTTGGGTCTAAATGGTTAAGAAACTTGGCAATCCTGGTTGGTATATCTAAATTAGCCCAGTTGTTGGGCTGAGATTTGGGAGACTATTATATTTCTACTATCCCAGTAAGTTACTTCCACAAATGAAATACCATTATATAGGTCCCTGTGACCATTTCCTTCTTCCTATTAGCAAACGAGAAACTGAATACTATTAAACCAACTCACTGGATAGGAGGATGACCATGAACCAACCCATTTCTTAAGCCATAAATGAGCTCTTCGAGCTTAGACTTCACTGTCAAAAATTGATTGTGACTCACCACTAAAAATTACAGGAGATCAATCCCTACGGGGCATTACAGAGCAAGAACAAGAAGGTCAAGAAAAGCTCACAAAAGATGCTATCACAAAGAGCACTAATGAAGGGTTAGAGCAGCTTTCCATCTCTGAAGATTTAGGTAACTCGGGAAGGATTGATAAGCCAAGAGAAGAAGCTGCCAACAAGATGAGGACACTCTCAGGGAAGGTGGTCACCTGCCAGGGCAGGAGCGTGAGGATCAACATTCCCATCACCACACCATCGAGGACTGTCATTGCCATCCGTGAACTTCTGTTCGATGACATGCTAAGCCAATCAAGGAAGATTGGTGATGGCTGTGAGAAGTTAAGCATCAACAAGAAAAAGGTGCACCAGGCAGAGAAGATGATCAGAGGAGCCCTGGTTGAGCTGTATAAGGGCTTGGGGTACCTCAAGACATACCGGTAGGTGCAGCTGATAATATAGTATGTAATTCAGCTTTGTGCACTGAGTTGGGTACTGACATGGAAAGCACTCTTGTTTCAGGAGCTTGAACATGGTAGCTTTTGTGAAGATCTTGAAGAAGTTTGACAAGGTTACCACACATACTTCTCTTTGTATTGCAATGCCTGAACTTTACCACATATAAAGCATTGCTGAAAGAACAAAATACCTTTCATGTTTCAGGTTACAGCAAAGGAAGTACAGACAATTTACCTGAAAGTAGTGGAGAGCTCCTACTTTAATAGCTCTGACAAGGTATTTGCAATGATACAGCAGTCTTAGATTCAAAGCATTTCATTCTACCAAAACTCCAACGGTTCTGGGTTCTGACTGAAAACTTCTCTTAATAGGCAATCAGGCTAATGGATGATGTCGAGGAACTGTTTGTGAGACATTTTGCAAGTGGTGACAAAAGGAAAGCAATGAAGTATCTGAAGCCAAATCAGAAAGCAGAATCACATGCTACCACATTTTTCATAGGTAATAGTTGTTTATAAGTTGCATTCCTCCCATCATCAAGATAATTTCAGAGTCCTAATGCACTACTGTCAAATTTTCAGGACTATTCACCGGTGGCTTTGTAGCATTATTTATTGGTTATTGTATTATGGCGCACATAGCTGGGATGTACACTCAGCAGTCAAACAAGGTCTACATGTCAACATCCTATCCTGTTCTTAGGTAAGCACTGATGCCAATTCCACTGATACTACAACTCAACACTCCAGTACTGACATTAAACGGTCCCAAACTGCAGCATGTTCAGCCTCTTCTTTCTGCATCTCTTCGCCTATGGATGCAATATCTTCATGTGGAGAAAGACACGCATAAACTACACATTCATATTTGAATTTGCACCTACCAAAGAACTTAAGTATCGTGACGTGTTCTTGATATGCACTACCTCTATGACGATTGTTGTTGGGGTCATGTTTGCACACCTGACACTCATCGTCAAAGGGTATTCTTCAATTGCAGTCCAAGCAATCCCAGGGTGCCTACTTCTGGTATGCTAGACTGAACAGTACAAATGTATTGTTTATTGTTCAAAGTTGTTATACCCATATGAGGCTTATGCTTCTGTTTATCCAGGTGTTCTTATTAATATTGGTATGCCCTTTCAAAATCCTCTACCGATCAAGTCGTTATCACTTCTTAAGAGCGATCAGGAACATCATTCTAACCCCCTTTTACAAGGTATTTTGTATAGCTGAAGAGCACTTTTTGTATGAGTACATGGAGTCCTATTAAACTCCATACTGAAAAAACAAATTGCTAAGTTCATGTTTATATGCAGGTTGTCATGGTCGATTTCTTCATGGCTGATCAGCTTTGTAGCCAGGTAATCACATAATATAAGCAAAAGGTTTAGTAACCATAATGCTTGGTAGATTTCATTTTTTTTTCAACATGAACTGTTCAGCAGATATAATTGGTTTTGTCAACATATTACATAAATGTTTTTTGAGTTTCTATTTATCACTCATTACTACAGTGTAGTGTGTAGAGTTCCAATGATGGTTTCAGTTTGCAAATGACTAATAAAGTAATGATTGCTGGCAAATAGGTGCCAGTGCTTAGGAGCCTGGAGTACCTGGCATGTTATTACATAACTAGCAGCTACAAGACACAAGACTATGGATACTGCACAAGAGTAAAACATTTTCGAGATTTGGCTTATGCAGTATCCTTCTTGCCATACTACTGGAGAGCCATGCAGGTATACAAGATTGAATGCGACTTACCGCATCACAATGACCTTTCTTCAGACTTCTTATAGGCAGTGTTCCCTTTCTTATTCTTATTAATGTCCTGACAGTGTGCTAGGAGATGGTTTGACGAAGGGGACATAAACCACATTGTCAACCTTGGGAAGTATGTATCTGCGATGCTTGCTGCAGGGACAAAAGTGGCATATGAGAATGATAGTAGTGCTGGATGGCTGTCACTAGTCGTCATCGTGTCTAGTGTCGCCACTATCTACCAACTGTACTGGGACTTTGTCAAGGACTGGGGTCTTCTACAGTTCAACTCCAAAAACCCTTGGCTTCGTAACGATTTGATACTTAAGCAAAAGTACATTTATTTCATATCCATGGTATGTTCTCTAAAACAATTAAGTTATGCATAAAAAATGAGCAATAATAAGTTGCATGTACTTACAGAGAGCCTGACATTTTACAGGGTTTGAATCTTCTTCTGAGGCTTGTTTGGCTTCAAACTGTTATCCACCCTAACATTGGAAGCCTGGATTCTAGAGTAACTCTCTTCTTTTTGGCAGCTCTTGAGGTGATTCGACGAGGCCACTGGAACTTCTACAGGTAAAGTTGTTGCCGATGAATCTTAACTCTTCAATTTTTCATTGTGATGGAATTATACAACCCTGACTTTACACTAACAGAATACTACAAAAAAAACTTTCATGACAGGCTGGAGAACGAACACCTAAACAATGCAGGGAAGTTCAGAGCTGTGAAAGTTGTTCCACTTCCTTTTCATGAAGTTGAAGAGGACTAACAGCATGGGGCATCGTCGCAGCAGATTCTAGTGTTGCAGAACTCCCAAACAGTTCAGATGTAACACCAACTAATGTTAGAAAGCATGCACTACACTACTACAATTCGATTCATTTTTTGGTGTGACGATAAAAGGCAATCAAATGTTCGGTTTGGAGAAGTGATAAAATAATAACACTACATACATAGAGCACATTAGTTCCAATTAGTTTTCCATGTAATGATTGGTAGTGATCTCATGTAAGCTGAAGTAAAATCACTTCATGAAACTATGAAAGAGCCAAGTACTCAAAAAATAGTTGGTCTACAGTTCTCTTTTGCCTGTTCCATCCATCTTGTATTGGCTATCTTGGAATGTAATTACATTAATGGTACTTCACTACTTCTCCCATGCATAAATGACCTCAAAAGAGATCAATCAAGGGTCACTATATGACTTAAGAAAATTGCAGTCAGTCATCACTTACTTATATTACAAGCTCAACAAAAGCACAAACATCGTCACATACTGAAAGACTCAGTATCGAAGCTCCAGTGATTTGAATAAGAATATGCAACTCTACAAGCTGCTGGCATACAAACTGTTGATTTTGCAGTTAACCTCACTTTAAGCATCGTTTTATTTGTTGCATATCTGTTCACAAAATACCATTCAAGTTAATTCAGAAATCAGAGAGCGTGCAAGAAGAGCTGGACAATGCTCATACTAACCTCCCATTGCAGGTGAATGCAAAAAGGTATAATGCCTGACATTGCATTTGCTATCAATATTAGAATAACACCTCTAAATTGCCAATATCATCAAAATCACCTGACAAAATACAGAAAAGTATACAGTATTGTACATAGTGGTAAGATTTATATATGCAATTTGCAATGGTATCGGTGACAGAATATTTCACCTTCAAGAAAAGAAGCACATTGCAACCAAGTCCTATGCCAATAGAAAGGAAAAAATTATCCAGTCCTTCCTAACAAGTCATTTTTCTAGTGTAGGCACGACATCGGCTCAGCTCTCAAAATGACAACGCGGCATGCAGCCATGCAGTCAGTCAATCTCACAAGGTTGAGTGCCTTATGTCTCACTAAAAGTATCATGTGTAACTCTACCTGATGTGTAGAAAATGAAGCATCAACACATCACCAATATTACCTTATTCCAACCTGCAATAGATCAACTGTATTATCTGAAAATTCTTCTCCATCAACCCAACTACTTCCCACGGCTTTCCTTACTCGCTGGAAGTCAAACACAGCACGGTTCAAAGCCTTCTCTTCCCACATGTCAACTGAAGCATGAATGCTGGATAATATAATGTATGGTGAAGGGTCATCTGGTCTTATTTCAAGAATCTTCTTTGCTGCTAGCCTTCCTAACTCCACATTACCATGAGTCCTACATGACGCTAGCAAAGCTTCCCACACAAGTTGGTCTGGATGACAAGGCATAGCATCAATGAACTCCAGTGCATCAGAAAATCTTCCAGCACGGGCAAACAGATCAACCATGCAGGTATAATGCTCCATCTTCGGCTCCACATTGTACTTGGTGTTCATCAGTTTGAAATACTCACAACCCTCTGCAACTAGGCCCATTCGGCTGCAAGATGATAACAACCCAACAAAAGTGTAGTCATCTGGACAAACTGCTTCTTCTTGCATCATATCAAATAGCTGAATGGCCGCCACCTCATTTCCATGCTGTGAAAAACTTGTGATTAGTGCATTCCACGAGATAATGCCTCTGCTCCTCATTGAACTGAAAATTTTCAAAGCAATATGAACACTTCCGCAGTTGGCATACATAGTCATAAGGGCATTCTCAACAGAATTGACATCATCAATTCCCAACTTCACTACCCTTGAATGGATTTGCCATCCAACAGCATAGTTTATGGTGCTTGAACAGGATCTTAGCACACTGGTAATGCAAAATACAGGAGATCCCAAGCCTTTCCGAAGCATTTCCCTGAAGAGCAAGAGTGTCTCCTGAGCTTGATCATTTTGTGCGTAACAAGTTAACAATGCTGTCCATGATATAATGTCTTTGTTTTCCAAAATATCAAATATAATCTCAGCACTCGTGACATCACCACATCTGCCATAAACAGTAATAGTAGCATTGAGCAGTAATGTATCCAGCTTAAAGAAAGTCTTTAGGGCATAGCAATGGACCTCCTTGGCCACTCTAAGCTGTCGTAATGATGAACAAACCTGCAGTAGGCTAGTTACAGCTGACTGGTCAATTGCCATATTTTCCATGACCATCTCACGAAAGTTCCAAACTGCCTCCATGTTGTATCCATTCCGTGCAAAAGCAACGAGAAGCGAGGTCCTGGAGTACACATCGTGCCTTATCTGGCAAGACATCCTGGCCATCTCATCCAGTCCGCCACATCTACCATACATTGCTATAAGGGCGGTTCCTAAAGCAGGATCAACTTCGGTTCCCATCTTCAGTAAGAAGCCATGAATTTGCTTTCCCCCAGGGAGCAACTCAGGTGCATCAAATACCTTGAGGATGCAAGAAAATGTTGCATTCGTTGGCCAAACCTTCAAGAGAAGCATCTTCTTTAACAGGGAAATTGCTGCATCACGGTGCTCTAAACATCCATCGTTTACAAGGCAGCTGATTATGCTCGTCCAGCTCGACACACTCTTTTGCGGCGACAGTACAAACGCCCGCCATGACCAGTCCAAGCGGCCGCACTTGGCGTACATGTCGACCAGTGCCCCCGCGACACTCTCGTCCTCATCCACACCAAACTTGAGAGCGGAAGCATGCGCTTGCAAGCCTGCGACGGTGTCTTTGGCACGTGCGCACCCGGCGACCAGGGCGCCCAGCGCGAACGAGTTAGGGCGGTCGCAGCTTCCGCACTCCCCACTACGAAGCATGTCGGAGAAGAGAAAAAATGCCTCGGAGAGAGCGCCGAGGCGGGAGGCGGCGGAGATGAGGACTGACCAGGATACGATGTTGCGATGGGGCATTTCGTCGAACAGGCCGCGAGCTTCCGCCGGCAGGCTGCCGCGTAAGTAGGAGAGAAGGAGGTTGTTGCAGAGGTAAGTGGAGGCGAGACAGCCGAGCTTGACTGCGGCGCCGTGGACTGCCCGCGGGTGGCGCCCACCGCCGCCGCGGAGAAGAGCGGCGAGGTGGTCGTGCATCTGTGCCTGGCATCGGCCGCCGCAAGTGTGTGGCCTCGCGTTCCAGGCTTGCACGGTACAGCCAGACCTAAATACAGTCAGCGTGTGTACGTTTTAACTTTCAAGTGTCCATCGGTCTGGAACAATTTCCGACTACCTCAGTTTTTTCTGAGAAACACGGTACAAACCAGAAGCTCACATACACGTGCACACACTCAACCCTATGAACACACACGCACACCCTACCCCTATGAGCACCTCCGAAATACTGAGCCGGCGGATCGAGTCTTGAGATTGACGAAATCACCACGGGCGCCTCGCTGTCGACGGAAACGTCGCCTCCCACTGAAAGAATATTCCACCTAAATACAACACACAGACGTCAAACATGGGGTTTGAACTCTGGTGGGCTGAGGGTACAACCATCCTGCTAACAATCCAACCACAGGTTGGTTTGCTACTACCTCAGTTTTTTAATGCTCCGTATAAAACGTTTTGACCATTGTATATGTTGACTAGATGTAACATTCCAAAATTTTGGAATTTTTAAAAATTACTAAAATTTAAAAACTTTTGTTTCTTATTAAAATAAAATCATCATTAATCAAGAAGACCAAACAAAAAGAATTATTAAGACTTATTCAAAAATTATGATATCAAATGAATCAAATAATCTTTTATTTTCAAACCTGAAGGTTGAGCTAAAAATAAATCTTTTAGATATTATTCAAACTCAAAAACCATATGTAATTACAAAGTGTTTTAGAAAACTTAAGGTGTGTCTATTTCTAAATATGGATTTGAATCAATAGTTTGAACTTGAAAAGGTGTTTAAATATTTCATATTCATTATTAACAATTTTGGTATTTTCTATATTTTATGAAGACACAAATTTCTTCATTAGAAGAACTCTATTTTAGAATTTTCCAAAATAATGCCATATTACATTATTTGAAAGTATCACAACTTGGTTTTCTCTTTTCGCATTATGATTTTGGGGAATTACTTCTGAAAGGTCTCGTCTCGGTCTTCTCTTTTCCATTTCATAATTGGGTGACATGGACGAGGGAATAATTGGGTCTTGTGGTGAAAGTGCACAAACTCTCGAGAGTCAAAAACTAAGTACTTAGCCGTGTCCCCGGTTACGGACAATTTTGAGCAGCTGGACAAGGAACTGACGGAGAATCTCATCATTCCAATTTCTAAATAAAATTTGATGTGTTCAACAAGGGTAAAATATGACAGTTGTGGTGATGCCAACTGTCAAGGTGGCACAGGAAACCCACATGATCATATTTAGTGGTGATGCTAACCTGTAAGGTTGCACAGGAAACCCACAAATGGATAGTTAAATAATTAGTGGTGATACTAACCTATAAGGTTGCATAGGAAACCCATAAATAAATAGTTACACATAAAGTGGTGATGCCAACCAGTATGGTGGCACAGGAAACCCACATGTCATTAATTGAAGGATAAAATGTTTTTGAAAAATATAGGATAAAACTGGCTTTATGCAAATGAGCCTAACTCCACCAAGCCAAATATGCATGTAGACGATAGGATGCCATTTATATCCACTAGCATCACTTGCCATCACAATTCAATTGTGCTGACCCAATATAGTTTGGGCTGCAACTCATCATTGCAGGACCCTCTGACGAGGAGTAAGGATTGATAGGGTCGCGAGTCTCCAACCAACATGCCTTGCCTGTGCCACATGATGAAGATGGAGCTCACTTTATCCATTAGCTTTCCGTTGTGTGTTTATTTCGGTTTGAGCTAGCCATGAGCTATGCACCTTGTATCGAACCCTTATATTTCTGGATCATCGTGTAATGAATATTGATGCAATGTTATGGTATTTCATCTTAAACTGTGTGTGCTAGCAAGTCGATACAGGGACTAGCACGATACACAGGAGGTCGCTACCTTATAGTAAAAGGGGGGCCCTTTACACTAGATGTACACTTGATTAGATGAATATGCACACTAAAACATATCTACATACATGTAGATATGTGTGAGTTTAGGTAAAAGCTAAAACGTCTTATATTAAAAGACGGAGGGAGTATTAAGTACGGAGTATTCAATTTTTAAAAGGAACTATTGCTGATTTTGTTGCTTTTTCACTTATTTTTACAGATCTGTAAGATCGCTGAGTACGTGCTTTGTTTTTTTCTTTATTTATCAATGAAAAACGTATTATCTTGAAAAAAATGTTTTAAGTAAGAAATTATTAAATTTGACCAAGTTGGTAAAAAAAGTAGCAACCTTACAATATTATTAAATTAATATCACTAGTTCATTATATATTAATTTAATGTCATTGACATTGCTACTTATGTGAAGTTAACATACTACCTCTGTTACACATTATAAGATGTTTTAGTAATTTTTTACATTCATATGTATACACATGTATCTAGACATGTTTTATGTACATATGCACTCATTTTAGTGTGAATCTAAACAAAATGTGTTATACCTAAAACATCTTATATTATGAAACGGAGAAAGTAAAATGCTTTGATTTAGGACAAAACTCATTCATTTGGGGACGGAGGAATATGTTATGCGAAGGTTATTTTGTTAGCTTAACCATAAAATTGTTTGACAAAGATTTACCCACATTCGCTTGCAAGCCTAGAGAGATTTGAAAGATTGAGTGAATGATTGGGGGTATGCCCACTAGAGTGGAGCGAAAATGTGTTTACAGAAATGGTTGTGAATTGATATCTAATTGTAGTGATCAGTCGAACGAAAGAAGAGCAGCATATCCTTTTTAGTTGGGCTTAATATTGGCTTTTAGCTTTTGTTTTATAAGTCACAAAAGCATCTCGAATAACAATGTATTGTCATAACCAACGTCAAAAGCCATTAGATGCTTTTGCAAAGTTACAAGTACGCCAAAACCAAAGAGACCTATCTATCTATACTTCTTATATATCTATATTTTTTATAAGACAAAACCTCATTAACATGCATTAAATTAGTCTATCTCTACATGCAACGTGTCCACATCATCTATTATTTAAATCACTTATTTATCCATGTCACTTATTTAGTGTCCACTTCATCAACTATTTGAGCCATTCATTTATCCATGTCATCTCACATTTACTAATAAAAATTTATTCATGCATGCAATCTATTCACATTATTAGTTTTGTTAGCCATTCAATTTCCACATAATCAATTTTTAGCAGTCAAATGTACAAACATTTCACGGTGATGAAATTTAGATTCTCGACTACTGTGACAAATCTAATTCGTCATATTCCCAAAAAAAATCTATTTCATGTTTTAAATATCCTTTCTTTTATAATACATTTAAAAAAACCTTGCCGCAACGCGTAGGAATCTGCATATTTCTATAGATAACTTCAAGTCTGAAACGTTCTATTAGATTCTTAAGAAGATACCGTTGTAACGAACACGCGGGGTATGCTTCTAGTTAATATAATGAATAAGGTACAAAATCTGCTTAAAAGGTACCTACCTACAGGGGCGGAGCTAGCCTAATTCATGGGTATGCTCACTATATATGTTGTTGTATATATGTACATGCGTAATAGTTGTCCTTTTGTACGTGTTAGAGTTCAAAAACCGCGATCACGCATGCAACCTCGTTAATATGGGCCAAGAAGTGCATGCTTTGATTCTACCAACCCATTTAGCCTACCATTGATCTGTCCAAACCAACGACCGATCCACTTCAAACTAAAATAAATTGAGGCGTCATGCAGGCTGCACGCACCAATTCCATCCCACTCACTTCTCTTTATTTTCTCAGGAGATGTTCTTACTTCTACAAACTATCTATAGTTTTCATCTAAAAAAAAAACAATCTATAGTTTTCTACTTGTTATAGTGAACTATCATCTTTTTTTGTGCCATTTTGTCGGTATACGATTTTGCATACCCAATATAAAAATCCTGCCTCCGCCACTGCCTACATAGAAACAAGACAAAGAGACGAGTGCATCTGATTTATTAGCCAGAGTTCAAGATGTTGGGCATCAGCTCTATGTTTCCGTTAGGAGGGTGATATGCATGCATGCATGCACTATAGCCAGCAAGAATCACCAACTTGCATAATCCCTACTCTCTACCGGTGAAGTATCACCCGCTTCGTAATCATTGATCAAGTATCACGCCCGTTTACAGCTGCTTGTGAAATGCCGCAGAATAATTCAAGTATTCCTCATAGACATGTTGGCCTTTACAAAGTTACTAGACAATTTGACGCGGCGATACGCCGCACCCGTGGAGTCAAAAAGATCTATCTGAATGTATAATCCAGTGGGACGTTGACCTTGTTTTGAGAACAAGGAAGTTAATGTACAGATTATAAAGTTGTTGGTAAATATATTTATGTCCGTGCGGATAACAGCGTATTATGTAGCTTTACTAATTTTAGGTAGGCTGTATGTGTACATAGTTTTAGAAAAATATACGAAGTGAAGTTGGTCATTGTATTTTTTTAAGCTGGAGTATAGTGTTGAGTGTTTGGGTGTATGTGTGATGTCCTGATTTTTTTGGATTGTTTGTACTTTTTTTCAATGTATGGCGTGTGATGTAGCTGCGTATGTGGGGTGGTTGTATCATGTGTTTTTTTTTTAAATCTATGTATTATATGCATAGGTTTTCCTTCTTTTGATTCAAAGGTTAACTTAGCGCGGTGATGTCGCGCCCGTCTTGTAAATACAATTTGAACTCAGTAATATAAATATTTCTAAATTATGTAGGTTTGAAAAATTCACTCATCTAGTAAAAAAAAATGTGAACACGGTAGGGTGCACATTTAAGAAAATTGTAGGTTTGCGAATATTATTCAAGTTGGGGTGTTTTTCGACTTGAATTTGGTCTATGCTTGCAAAATGAGTAGACTTGGAAGTTATCTAAAAATTCCAAATGCGTACGTGTCGTTAGAAGAAGAAATATCATGGGTAAAATATTATATAAGTTTGTAATCAGATGGAAGACATTATATGAGCATTTATGAAATTCAATCTGTAATTAGAAAAGATAGATTTGAAATTTATCCAAATTTACACCGTTTTGAAACTTTCAAATGTTTTGCATTTTGCCATAGGTAATTAGGCTTTTTTTCTTGTGATCATTTTGATTTTTTTTTTCATATTTTTCTGATGAATATATTTAAAGTTACTAATATAATTGAACTGGTTTATGCTCGCAAAATGAGTAGACTTGGAAGTTAAATAAAAATTCAAAATACGTCCGTGTCGTTAGAATAAGAAATATCGTGGCGTAAAATATTATAATGAGCATTTATGAAATTAAATCTGTAATTAGAAGAAATGGATTTCAAATTTGTGTAAATTTACACCATTTTGAAACTTTCAAATGTTTTGCATTTTGCCATAAGTAATTAGGTTTTTTTTCTTGTGGTCATTTTGGTATTTTTTTCATATTTTTATGATGGATACATCTGAAGTTATTAATATTACAGAATTAATCATTTTCTGTTTTTTACTGGGAAAAATGAAAAGAGGCTGACAGGCGGGACCCGCGGTGACATCGTGCTGACGTCACCATGGCCAGCTCTGCCCTGCCGCGGACGACGTCGGCGTCCAACAAGGCCGAGCGGGTGTAAGGACAATGATGTCGCCTAGAGGGGTGGGGGGGGGGGGGGGTGAATAGGCGGTTTAAAACTTTTCCGGTTTAGGCTTGATAATTGCGGAATAAAACTAGGTGTTTAAATTAACAAGCCGACAACCTAAATAAACTAGGCTCACCTATGTGCACCAACAACTTATGCTAAGCAAGACAAACAACAAGGTGATAGCAATATAGAATACTTCAAGCACGAAGGCTATCACAATGTAAAGTGCATAAGTAAAAGATCGGGTATAGAAATAACCGAGGCACGCGGAGACGAGGATGTATTCCCGAGTTCCTCCTTGTTAAGGGAGTACGTCTCGTTGGAGAGGTGTGAACCGACACAACGGTTCAACAACCACAAAGGTTTCACCTTCTTTTCCGATGAACCGCACCACAAAGGCTTGGTTCACCTTTCACTATCGGAATCCTTCGAGGCGGAATCCGGAGCCTTTCAACAACAATCCGGGGCACAACCCACAATGGGATTGGGGGCTCCCGAACGGCTTTCAACGACAATCCGGGGCACAACCCACAACGGAATTGGGGGCTCCCGAACGGCTTCACAAGTGACCACAAAGGTCCAACCACCACACGGGCGTCTAGGGTCCAAGGACCCAAGAGTAACAAGGTCACAAACTTTCAACTTCCACGAATCCTCGTGGAGAGCACACCGATGCACCAAATGCAAAAGGCAGGAGCACAAGTGCTCAAATCCTTCACTCTTGAATTCCAACAAAGCAACAAATGCTTATGGGGGAATAAGAGAGGAAGAACAAAGAGGAGAAGCACCAAGAACTCCAAGATCAAGATCTACTAGGTTCCCCTCACTTAGAGGAGAGATGGATTGATGGAAATGTAGATCTAGATCTCCTCTCTCAAATCCCTCAAAGATATGCAAGAATCATGGGAGGAAATGGGAGAGGGGCAAGCTTTCCAAGGTCAACAATGGAGGTGAGAGAGGGGGAAATTTCGTGCTTGGAAGAGCTTGTCTCTTTGGGGAAGAAGGGGGCCTTTTATAGGTCCCACGAAAAAGAGCCGTTGCAGGAAAAGTAACACCGGAGACTCCGGACTGCAGAGACCGGAGACTCCGGCACCCCAGAGACTCCGGGGTCACTCCGGACCTACTCCGGACCCCTATACCGCAAGCGCCGTCCGCTGGAACAAAAATCGATTCGCGAGGACCGGAGACTCCGGTCTAGAACCGGAGACTCCGGCATAGATAAAAACTGCAGCAAAACCGAACACGAAAACGAAGATATCTTGATCATCCGGACTCCGTTTTCGATATTCTCGGGCTCGTTGGAATCACAACGAAGAGCTTTACAAGATCATGCAGATAAACCTCATAGTCCAACAATGGAAGATAAAGCCAAATGGAGGAAGTTAAAACCTCTCTAAAAAGGAATGATCGGCAAACCTCCAAAACCGAAAACGCAACAAGTTTTCCATATGAAATTCGTTTTCGGTGAACTTGGGCTTGTCGTGAAGATCACAACAAGCACCAAAACCCAACAAGGAGAAAAGCCAAGTAAGAACCAAGAAAGATGAAATGGAAAGTATGCAAAGGTTTGAGCTCTCCACAAAGATGCGATCAAGTTACTCACTTGAGAGCCCCTCTTGATAGTACGCCGTCTATCCTAAAACCCGGTCTCCCACTAACACCATGAGACCGGTAAAATAGAAAACCTATCAAGATCATACCTTTGCCTTGCGCATTCCACTTGAGCTCGATGATGACAATCTTGATTCTCTCAAGTTGAAACACCTTTCTTGATTGTGCTTGCTAGCACATGCTTGATGAAGACTTCTCCAAATGCTCCCCCATACTCCATTATGGGAGGGCCTCGCCAAGCTTCGTCTTCATGTCTCCTTTGCAAGATTCAGTCAAAAGATATCTTCCGAGATGCATCGTATTGATCTTGCACTTCATCTTCTTCTCTTGATATGTATGATGGCTTGGGGGTAAACATGATTGTTCACTCAATCTTCTATTCCAAGCCATACTTGCAATGAGCTCAACTCTATACATGACCATTCTTCATATAAACCCTTGAATAGAGCATTGGTCATTATGTCATCTTGAAGAGTCCAACACATGAACTCCTATAATTCCCATGGACGATCTATAAGAATATCTCAATGTAAACATTAGTCCATAAAGATTGTCATTAATTACCAAAACCACGCATGCGGGCAACCATGCACTTTCAATCTCCCCCATTTTGGTAATTGATGACAATCCCTTTTACGAGGGTTTATATATAATGAATTTAAGCAACCATGCAACACAAAGAGCAAGGATGCAAGAGAACCGCAAGAAAACAAACCCATATTCCCTTAAACCCTCTAAATTTCTCCCCCATTGGCATTGATTGCCGAAATGGGTGAAAAGTAAGAAGGCCAATATAATATGAGCTCCCCCATAAAGTGTGCATTTCTCATAATGTGAGTGAAATCAAATGCACATATCCAATGAAGAATAGATGGAGGGAGATCAAACTATATTGAGGATCCAAAAATTGCAAGAGAATATCAAATAGAAGGATACTCCAACGAAAGAAGCAAGCAATCAAAAGGATCCGAAAAGTGTTCTAAATATCATGAGGGAACTCCCCAAGGTATGTGCACAAATTGGATTTGTATTTCAATATAATGTGCACAACATGGAATCCTCACTCCCTACTAGATAAATTCGAACACAAGCTCATGCAAAAGAATGTAAATGATAAAAGAGGCAAAACAATTTTCAACAAATAAATAAAATGTTTTGCAACATGAGCAAAGAGCGGCAAATATAAAGATGGGTGTGAGATAAAAGGACATTTTAGGAGACTAATACAAGGATGAGAAGCATCAACATAGTCTTTCAAAAGGAGTTGCACATAGTGCATATTATGTCTTTCCCATACCCACACACCAAAAGAGATATAGGAAATAGCTCCACAAGTTAGTAAAATGCAAAAAGAATAACACATGAAAAATAAAGCTTATGCCTTTTAGAAACCACCAAAGAGTCAAAAGCAATAAGGTGGTCATTAAAGAATTGGAATATCAATTAAAGATGTACTATTCTCATGTGTATAAGTTTCTAAGTAGACACGAATCACTAAGATATGGGTCTACAAATAAACATGTACACACAAGATAGATACAAGGGTAAAGATCATGATATCCAAGAGGAAGTCATAAATACACCAATAAGATCTTTGCTTAATAACATAGCACAAAGCCGAATTATATCTTAACGGAATATAAATGAACTTCCAACACATACTCATCATAGCATCAAAAACTATCCACAAGGGATAAAGGTTAACAAATGGATGCTCCGAGTAAGATAACAAGTATCAAAATAGGCAAATGGTTTTTGAAAAAACATCAATGTGGCAAATGAGAGACTTTAAGTAGAAAGTGCTAGATTAACATAATTGGGATCGAAGAATCATAGAAATGAATGTATAGTCCCTTTATATGTAATCATCCCGGCTTACTCATATTTGCAATAGAGACGTTTTGCAAGAACCAAATTAATTGCAACAAAAAGATTCATGCCAAGATAAAACCTACACAAGGTTGAAAGTTTAGAAACGTAAGCATGAGGTAGATACTTGTTACCGAGAGAGCATTGGTGATGTAGAAGATAAGAGTTAACGATCATCCAAACTTGGCTCCAATGAACACATGGTGACATCACTTTCCTTGTAAATGAGACAAGCTTCCAATGCATCTCCACATGTACCTAAAACAAATTCAAGTACAAAATGGTACCCAAACTCATTGGGTCCAAAGTAGTTAGAGTAACTACAATACATAGGACAAACTCCACATAAATATGTGCATATTGATATGAAATTGAATTTCATGCACATCTTATCCATTTAGGATTTGATTGAGTTTATCTTATATATTGGATCAACGAAAGTACGCATGCCATAAGATATACATATAGTAAGTATGCATGCACAAGACTTTCAAGAACCAAATTTGGACAAAACACCAATTAAACCAAGAAGGCACACACAAATGTGACAAGAAAAAGAATTGTCCAAATTATATCAAAAACCAATATCAACACATGATGGAAGATACCACTTCGAAAAGATACCAAATGAATGAAAGATACCAAATGATGAAAATATCATCAAGAAATAAACCAAACCCTCTACACTTTTCATGATGGCACAAAGTACCAAGACGAAAAATGTTTGTCTTCCAAAGAGACACGTCATCGGGATCAAATACCAAATGAAGACAACAAAAGTTCAAAAACATATAGGATTGCTCCCCCAAGATGTGTGCATTATTTATGATCTTGTATTTGAATACAAATGCACACAAATGGGATCATCACTCTCCATACATATTATTCAAGCACTAGTCATGTTCAAGGAAAGCAATAAAATCCAATACCAATTTAAAGATGGTGTTCTACTCAATGTAGGATAGCTTTCCAAAGAATAGTGCATTATCAAGAAGTATGACTTTTGAATGTAAATGCACAAGGATGGGATCATTGCTTTACCTAACTCAAGAAAACACAAAACAAATTTTGAGTAGAACAACAAAGAATCCAAAAGATGCAAGGAAGACAAAACGAGAGTTAGATCGAACCAAATCCTTGGCACTACAATAAGGCAATTCAAAGTAAGAACCAATATGAAGATGGTCTACAAATTCCACCACAATTATGAGTATTACTTGTCACGGACAAGGAGTATATGGAGATATTTCTCGGTGGTATATAGGAATGTTATTCAAGACCAACTTCACAACAAATAAGTATATGGTAAAGAATAGGAAATAAAAGCCATGGTAGATAGATAGATATTCTTGATAGCTTCACAAATCATGTGATAATGCAAAGCAACTCCAAGGAGTAGATTGAATCAATTGGCTTCCCAAAAAGATATATGAGAACATATTTAGGGAAAGCCATACCAAGAACATCCTCCACAAACAAGATCCAACAGAGTGAGAGACAAAGAGCATTAAAGTAAATGGGAACTTGTTTGAGCAACATGCCACATAGGAACAAGATAATTAGCAATATCAATTCTAGGTGGCAAAACCTCACATGTTCACATTTTGTAGGCTTGTAATATGCACATAGCTTATTACTCCACCATAATGTGATAATCCATTTATTTTAAAACAAGAGGCAAACAAAACCAACTAGAGAAATTAATGGACATTATAGAATTTGAATTTCTCATGAGCAAGACATACCACATAGAGAATAGATAATATTGATATATCGACACTAAGTGGTATTTCCCATGTACACACATTTTTAGAATTGTGAAGTGCACGAAGCATATCACTCTCCCAAAATGGAATAGTCCATTAATCTCTCAAAGAGAGAGTCAACAAGATAAGATAGCAAATAAAAGCAATAGGGCTCAAAACAAGTAGATGGTGTGCAAACCAAAATACACATACTTGATTTCTCAAGATAAGTAAGTAGAGAGCACAACACATACAAACACTAGCAAGGTACAAAACCTAACACATGCAAGGGTGCAAGCAACTTTCAATGTATATATGATTTAAATAAAAGTTACCGCAAGGAGGAACATTGGATAAGAGATAGAACAATATAATCCAAATGACTTGCCTTGAGAAAATATAATTCATGAAGATCCCTTAATTCTTCATAATGTAGGCAAGTCTCCAATGCCCTCCAACAACACCTATTGATCAAGTTTTGGCTTGTTGGTCCCCAACCAAGTTGGGTCCTAAGAGGTTAGTCACAACAGGCTTGGCAACCCAAATGGTTCTTTTCTTGAAACCACTTTGAGTACCAACATATTTGGCAAACACATTGCCAACATTGTCCTTCCGAAGAGAATAAACATCATCAACTATAATGGGGTTGGATAAGGTACCATTTGTGCATGAATAAGCAAGGTGACCCTTCTCACGGCATAGGTAGCAACATCTACTTCCTCCTCTCTTCTTAGTTGGAGTCTTGACTTGAGGAGGGGTAGCTTGATTCTTCTTAGGAAGAGACCGTTCTTCAACTTGAGGAGCTTGAGTTTGAACTTGAGGCTTCTTCCCTTGTTGCTTCTCACTAAGAGCCTTCTTCTTCAAAGGGCAAGATCTAACATGGTGCCCTTCAACTTTGCACTTGAAGCAAACAATCTTGGCCGAATCCTTGACTTGTTCTTGGCTCTTGTTCTTCTTGTTAAACTTGGACTTGTTCTTGATATTGGAGTTGAATCCAAGTCCACTCTTGTCATTGGGGCGTCTTTGAACACTCAACATATTGTCAAGTGTAGAATCCCCAACATGACGCTTTTCCAAGTCTTTCTTCAAAGAAGTGACTTGGGCCTTGAGCTCATTTAATTCCTCGACATGGTTAGTATCAACACAAACACTAGAGGAAGTAGAGGCTTCATTGTTAGAGCAACAAGGCATGGAAAGTAATTCATCACAAGATGTAGCAACATTGTGAGTGGATGAATCACTAGGACTAGCACATGGCAATATAGCATTAAGAGTAGAAGTTGTGCCATTGTCCACATGAGGCTCACAAGATGTTGCCTTTGACATAATAGCCTCATGAGCTAACTTTAGCTTAGCATGGGATGCTAGAAGATCGTCATTAGAGCTAGAGAGCCTTTCATGACTTTCTTCCAATTTCCCATACTTGCTAGTAAGCAACTCAAGTTGGGCCCTTAGCTCAACATTCTCCTTCAAAATAGATGCTTCACAAGAAGTGGAGTTAGTAGCACAAGCATCATTGATATTAGAAATGGAAGAACACAAATTGGTAAGCTTATCATTCTTAGATAGTTGAGTTTGGAGTTGATCATGAGCCTTCATAAGGAGAGAGTGTTCACTTTCTAAAGCCTTGTGGGCTTTGTCAAGTTTCTCTATGTCCTCACTTAGTCTAGCATTGCCAACGCCAAATTCAACCTTTTCCTTTTTAAACACTTTATATTTAGCAATAGCATGATCTCTTTCCTCAGTGATTTTAGCAATGATAAGATCATTTGATTCATCAAGAGATTCAAGTTTCTCCTCAAGAGAAACTCGAAGCTCTTGCTCTTCCTCAAGGGCATTCTCTAAGGATGCTTTTTCATTAGTATCTTCTCTCTCAATTTTACATTTGTACTCAAATTGAGTATCCAAATCCTCAATGATTTCTATACATTTAATACCATGAGCAACGATTTCACATAGAGAAAAGATAGCTTCACTACCTTTGGGAAGAGCACCAAGAACAATCTCACCCTTCTTGGTTAAGGTTTCAATGTCAAAAACTTCTCCATGAGGATCCTCAACAACATCATCACATATCTCCGGATTCGAGGTGGAAGTTACCTTGGAATCCATAGCCATGAGGCAAATATGATTAATGGGTGAGGAGGGTGAAGAATTACTTGAAACCCCATTGAAGTCCATGTCTTGATCCAACAAATGTTGGGATTCCTTTACATTGTTAGTCATGCAAGTACTAGAGGATACAGAAGCATTATTTTCATGACAACAAGACATAGATAGCATATCATCATTAGATTTAGTTAAGCAACTATTACATGATATGCAAGGACCATCAACTCTAGCATGTAGGACATTTGGGGTGCTAGAAGAGTTTAAGTCCAAAGATAGAACATTGCAATGTGATAGAGAAGAAGTATAATCAATAGTAAGTTCACCATCACCAATGCAATTCCTATCACCACTCACCATATCATTACCTAGTGACAAATCACATGTTGGTGAAGTGGAAGAAGTTGTGAACTCATCACGGCCGGTGGTTGAGGGAGAACAATCTTCCTTAATAAATTTGGACACTTCATATATATCTTGAAGCTTGGTCCAAAGCTCATGTGCATTTCGAAAAGGCATGATTGAAGCAAGAACTACATCGGTCAAAACACATATAAGACCATTAGTAACTTGAGTCTCGAGATGAGAGTTTATCTCATCCTCTAAAGATAATTCTTGGGAATCCTTTGGAGGAGATAAACTCACATCTACAATCCTCTTCGTATAATTTGGACCCATGGCCCTAAAAAGATTAAGCATGCGAATTTTCCAAACATCATAATTTGTGCCATCGAATATGAAAGTGGGATCGTGCACTAATTCTCTAAACGACATCTTTTACTCTCTAGGCGGTAAAGCCCAACAAGAGAGCCCAGGCTCTGATACCAATTGAAAGGACAATGATGTCGCCTAGAGGGGGGGGGGGGTGAATAGGCGGTTTAAAACTTTTCCGGTTTAGGCTTGATAATTGCGGAATAAAACTAGGTGTTTAAATTAACAAGCCGACAACCTAAATAAACTAGGCTCACCTATGTGCACCAACAACTTATGCTAAGCAAGACAAACAACAAGGTGATAGCAATATAGAATACTTCAAGCACGAAGGCTATCACAATGTAAAGTGCATAAGTAAAAGCTCGGGTATAGAAATAACCGAGGCACGCAGAGACGAGGATGTATTCCCGAGTTCCTCCTTGTTAAGGGAGTACGTCTCGTTGGAGAGGTGTGAACCGACACAACGGTTCAACAACCACAAAGGTTTCACCTTCTTCTCCGATAAACCGCACCACAAAGGCTTGGTTCACCTTCCACTATCGGAATCCTTCGAGGCGGAATCCGGAGCCTTTCAACAACAATCCGGGGCACAACCCACAATGGGATTGGGGGCTCCCGAACGGCTTTCAACAACAATCTGGGGCACAACCCACAACGGAATTGGGGGCTCCTGAACGGCTTCACAAGTGACCACAAAGGTCCAACCACCACACGGGCGTCTAGGGTCCAAGGACCCAAGAGTAACAAGGTCACAAACTTTCAACTTCCACGAATCCTCGTGGAGAGCACACCGATGCACCAAATGCAAAAGGCAAGAGCACAAGTGCTCAAATCCTTCACTCTTGAATTCCAACAAGGCAACAAATGCTTATGGGGGAATAAGAGAGGAAGAACAAAGAGGAGAAGCACCAAGAACTCCAAGATCAAGATCTACTAGGTTCCCCTCACTTAGAGGAGAGATGGATTGATGGAAATGTAGATCTAGATCTCCTCTCTCAAATCCCTCAAAGATATGCAAGAATCATGGGAGGAAATGGGAGAGGGGCAAGCTTTCCAAGGTCAACAATGGAGGTGAGAGAGGGGGAAATTTCGTGCTTGGAAGAGCTTGTCTCTTTGGGGAAGAAGGGGGCCTTTTATAGGTCCCACGAAAAAGAGCCGTTGCAGGAAAAGTAACACCGGAGACTCCGGACTGCAGAGACCGGAGACTCCGGCACCCCAGAGACTCCGGGGTCACTCCGGACCTACTCCGGACCCCTATACCGCAAGCGCCGTCCGCTGGAACAAAAATCGATTCGCGAGGACCGGAGACTCCGGTCTAGAGCCGGAGACTCCGGCATAGATAAAAACTGCAGCAAAACCGAACACGAAAACGAAGATATCTTGATCATCCGGACTCCGTTTTCGATGTTCTCGGGCTCGTTGGAATCACAACGAAGAGCTTTACAAGATCATGCAGATAAACCTCATAGTCCAACAATGGAAGATAAAGCCAAATGGAGGAAGTTAAAACCTCTCTAAAAAGGAATGATCGGCAAACCTCCAAAACCGAAAACGCAACAAGTTTTCCATATGAAATTCGTTTTCGGTGAACTTGGGCTTGTCGTGAAGATCACAACAAGCACCAAAACCCAACAAGGAGAAAAGCCAAGTAAGAACCAAGAAAGATGAAATGGAAAGTATGCAAAGGTTTGAGCTCTCCATAAAGATGCGATCAAGTTACTCACTTGAGAGCCCCTCTTGACAGTACGCCGTCTATCCTAAAACCCGGTCTCCCACTAACACCATGAGACCGGTAAAATAGAAAACCTATCAAGATCAAACCTTTGCCTTGCGCATTCCACTTGAGCTCGATGATGACAATCTTGACTCTCTCAAGTTGAAACACCTTTCTTGATTGTGCTTGCTAGCACATGCTTGATGAAGACTTCTCCAAATGCTCCCCCATACTCCATTATGGGAGGGCCTCGCCAAGCTTCGTCTTCATGTCTCCTTTGCAAGATTCAGTCAAAAGATATCTTCCGAGATGCATCGTATTGATCTTGCACTTCATCTTCTTCTCTTGATATGTATGATGGCTTGGGGGTAAACATGATTGTTCACTCAATCTTCTATTCCAAGCCATACTTGCAATGAGCTCAACTCTATACATGACCATTCTTCATATAAACCCTTGAATAGAGCATTAGTCATTATGTCATCTTGAAGAGTCCAACACATGAACTCCTATAATTCCCATGGACAAGATCTATAAGAATATCTCAATGTAAACATTAGTCCATAAAGATTGTCATTAATTACCAAAACCACGCATGGGGGCAACCATGCACTTTCAGCGGGGCTACGGGAATAGGCGCGTTCGATGCGCGCGGACGCGGATGTCAGAAATAGGCGGCGCCGCCACATTTGGGTCGCCAGAGCGTTGCCGGCGGCGCGCGGACGCAGCTGCGGATGCCGAGCATGCCGCGGATGATTCCGGCACCGACGGAGCGTCCCGGCAGCCGATCTTCCGCGAGGATGAGGCGGGAGCGGCGACACACCTCCCCGTGCCCGTCGATCTGAGCGGGTAGGCGTGGAGCGGCGGTGCGGTGCGGCGGCGGCGATGTCGGAGTCGTGGGAGAGAAGAAGGAGGAGGGGGAAATGTGTTGGCGATTTTGCAAAAAAGTCTGTGAGATTTTCGATATTTCCAAATCGGTCCTTCGCAACCTTATTTTTGGACTGCGGGTTGCGGGTACGTTTCGTGAGGGGCTTTTCTGCAAAAATGAACGGTGACCGGTGGAAACCGGGGGCGACTGGCTGGTGACCAGGCGATGTGGCGTCTCCTGCTTGGCTAAAAATACGCCATGAACGGTGACGGGGAATTCGGGAAGGCGTGGATCGATCTCGGCCGTCCGTCGCGCCGATCGGACGACCGGAAGAAAGGGGGTGACGTGGAGCAAGGACAGCGCATGAATCCAACGAACTTTCATATATAGGTATATGATATTTACCTTTTGTGTGCTCATAGGTCCCCGTACTCTTAGAAAGTAGTTTGTCTTTTGTTAAAATAAAATCTTTTTGTGACTTTTCAGTAGTACATTGTTTGATTGATGTAGCATTTTGGTTCTGCCCTTAGGAAACTGTACTCTCTTTGATTGTAACAGTGTGAAATGCGCTTTGCTGGTGGAAATTGTATTACTACTTCGTTATATTTCTTTAAAAGAACTACTTATGATCATAACTTTTTGTGTATATGCAATTTCGTTGTGTATTTTTTTCTTAGTGGATATGGCCTTAACTTCATCAGACCATTATCTGCAGGAATTACAGGGAATTATGTGTATTTAAAGGGCCAGGGTCTTGTTTTGAGCTATTGGGGCTCCATGTTTAAGCGTGAATATGTCACATTTGAGGAAGCTCTTTTTTTAGATAAAGGGAATTTATTGATATCAAGGAACTACCAAATACACCCAACCTCTGCAACAACGTAGTTCCCTAATGGCCTTATAGATGCACACAGCAAAAAAAAAAAGAATTATAAAAAACAAAAGTCCCGCTGCAGCGATTTACTCCTTAAGACAACAGAACTAACACCACCAAGACAACACCAGAAGTCCAGCTTCTCCATAGGTTTGCACCCTCAATAAAGTCCTCGCACTCAAAACAATGCCTCCAACAAGGTCATTGTCAGGCACAACCAATTAAGGCCAGACCTTACCTTAGATCTTCACCCTGAGGCATAAGACTTTGGACTTCTCCCGCCCCCCCCCCCCCCCCCCCCCCCACTTACAAACCGCTGCTCAAGGTCACGAGTCACCCAGCCAATTCTTCATCACCACGAAGACATAAACCACCATTGCTAGTCCCCAGATCCCGCCTTCCATGACATTCTCCGCCAGCACCATGGAACGAGAAAGCGTGCTCCACAATATTAACAGTCAACAAAGCTTCAAAGCGCACCCTTGAAACCAAACGGTCAGATAAATACGTGGGTGCGTCTCGACCGAATACCACCCGATCCAGCAATCTCCAGGCATGAATCGCCCAATGGAGTTCGCCGACGGAGCCTTCCGGAACACGACCGTCCAGCACAGATCAATGGGACAAACATCCGGCAAATCTTCATCTTGTCGTGAGAAGAATCCTAGGAATGCCTCCATTATTCAAGCCAAGGCCGAGCAAGGAGCCCCCACGCCACCCGCCGGCACCCTGTTGGATCAACCAGTTCCAACCCCTCCAGCGAAGGCCGCAACGAGGAGGAAGACGGTCGACACAGGGGCGATCTCCACAGGATCCAGCTGACCCGCGCTGCGAGGCATGGATGTGGAGAAGGTAGGCACCCAGATCGAGATCATGGGAATTCCCCTCCCGTCCCACGACCCACGCCCCAACCGGCAGACCACGCTGCCGGAGATGATCTCCTCCACCACCCCGGCTAGGGGCGCCACCCTGGCCGCACTCGAAGTCCGGCGACCTGCACCTGCCCAGCAGCCTCGGCGACGACCCCCGAGCAACCACCCCCAAACCTCCAAATGGCGGCTGGGCCCGCCGCCGCCGCGGCGAGGGCCGGCGGCAGCGGCGGCGTGAGAGGCCAGGGAGGAGAGGGTGCGGGCGGCGCCCTTGTGGGCGGCGCAAGGGTTAGGGTTGAAGCTCTTAGCTTTGTGAAGAGAGTTAAGGTGAGAAAATTTCTCAATGGAACTTCGATCCATGTTTGCTCACAAAATGATAATAAAAGGAAGCGTGGTGTGATTGTTATGAATCTTTTCAGTGTTGACACTTGACAGACAACAATATGGGTATGTTTGGTCCATGTCCAAAATATATTCTTCTAGCTATTATGAATGGTAACAACCTGGGCCATGTTTGGACAGTTTCCATTTTCATTTTGGAATGTCCCTTTGCCTACTATAGTGCAATTTTCTTGCTTAAATGGCCAAATCGTGAGCTAGCAAATTCTTGTAGCCCAATTGGTTGTAAGGTATATTTTTAGTAAATTCTTGTAACCAAATTTTAAAGAGAGGGTATCTTGCATAGCTGCTTACATTGCATTTCTGTCATAGCAAGTACAGACATATAATCTTAATAGGGCTGCAAAAGCCCGTGCTTCGTGCTCTATTATACAACTCCAAATCTTTTACTGTGTGAGGGACAGTTCATTGTCTAGTAACTAGAGTGCATAGCAAGAAACTTCCTCTGTGTCCTTTTTCCAATCATTTCGTCTACTGCTTTGTTGCAGTTTGGCAGCAATTAATTGGAACTTTACATGCTTCCCTTTTCTCGAAAGAAAAATTGTCAGCAATCATTTGATGTACGCAGATTGAGCCCATGTCTGACAGACTGCCAACAGATCACATAAAAATGTGCATTCCTCTCTTTGTATCACCTGCCTTGTGTAGCTAATTTTCATTGAGAAAAAAGTTTGTCAAACATATGTAATTCCATGTGTGATGTATTTGTATTATACTGTAATATGTGGTTATACTACATTGTAGTAAGTTTGAGTCTAAGAGTTGTTATTTTATACATGTGAGAGGTTGCGAATTCGTGAGAAAAAGTTCTAATCCACCGAGTCACTGCCAGTTGTGGATTGAAATATATGTGCTTTCGGCTGCAAAAAAAAGGGAAGTTTAGGTAGATCCTAGGTTTAAACTTTGTTCAAAGCAACCTAAATAGGCGACGAAGTTTGTGAAACATTTCCTTTCATGTAACTTCAGCCATATCAAGTTTGTGAAGGAAGCTTTTCCTTTTCTAATGTTTTCTCTCTTATTCCCTCTGTGCTGCTGCCTGTAGCATAATCAGTAAATGTTGGGAAGATTATATGTGAATTTTACACATGTGCCATAGCCATTCTCAAATTAGTAAACCTTGTGAGAATGAAACATGAGGATACTACGTCGTTTTTATTTGTGTATCTATGACCATAAAACCCGAGGTTTGTGAAATTTAACATAACAACTTGTTCTTAAGGATATTCATTGTGTAGGAATCACAGGAAAAATATGATTATTGCTTTCAAAAACTTGGAGCAGGATTCAGGGGGCAGGATTTTAATGAAGCTAAATTTCTACGTCATTTGTAGCTGCTCTATGGGGATAGTTTCTAATAACTCACGGCATCCATGCTGTCGCTTACTGCATCAATCAACACTTGACATCACAACATGTGAACACTTCAGTACCCAAGAAGAATGCATTCACTGCATTTGGCCGACTTAAACCTGTAGTCAACTGTTGAGCTCTGCTACTACTCCGTAAGACATATGTTTCTTTGCGTCTATGGAATATAACATCTGAAATCATGACTGTTATGAAGTGAGACTAGATCACTTGACTGGATGAGTGGATGCACAATCGCAGACTCGAATTCCTATTTGTGCACTGTATGGGCTTCCCTAACAGCTTTCCTTGAAAAAAAATATGGCAGTTGTATGCACATTGTGGTAGACATGTTTGATCGAATTAACTCTGGTAAACAAAAGCTTCTGTTTAACCAATCCAAGCCTTTAATATACACTGCATCATGTCTTCTTGTACAGGTCCCTCCGTTCGAAAAAGGATGTCACTAAATGGATGTATCTAGTACTAAAATATGTCTAAATACATCATTTTGGTAACATCCTTTTCCAAACAGAGGGTAAATATGTCTAAATACATCATTTTGGTAACATCCTTTTCCAAACGTGGAGGGAGTACGTGCTATACTTATCACTGATCGGTGTGCTCCCATCTTACCCTCATTCAGAAGTAATATGTAGCCGAGACATTTCATCATATAAATCATGACTGCTTTGATCCATTCTGCTTCAAATACAGCTTTCACTCCTTTTCCGGGATCACCGACATCCGCTGGAGGAGCTAGGGAAGTTCAAACCCCTCCCTTCTCCAAGCACCATGTACAGCCACGGCACAATTTGGATGTTTGTATTCCTGATGCCATTTCTGCTCCTGAGCCTTCTCCTCGCCAATGAGAAGCAACTGGACGGCTTCCTTCTTCGACAACCGTTCACAGCCTGAGGTTCTGTTTTCCGATGAAGGCGACCGAACAATGTAACATGTGAAAGGAACTGATGTCTGGTGATAATCCATTGAAGCCAGGATCGTGTCCATCTTTGCGATCTGCCCTTATACTGGTACTGATGCGGGAGAATATATGGAACCAGATGCTAAGATGAACTTCAGTGCCCAATGGCAGAAATAATTTTAAATATGCTTTAAACCAAAACGCTGCCTACACATGGTTTGTATGTTGCAGAAGAAACATGGATACATTCCCAGGCCCCAGGCGTACAATACGAACAGAAACTTACAAAGTGCATGTATCTAGACATTTGATCAAAAGTGAGACATCCTTTATTGGACGGAGGTAGTACTTCCATGATCCATCTAACTTCTTTTTACACATTTGCCCAATCATTAACACTACTCTACATTACAATCCCGAGGTCAACATTTGCCAGGCATGCATGGTTAGTTTGAGAGCGTCAAGGCATGGTCCTGATAAGAAACTAAGTTTTGCTGATCCAATGGTTTCTCCAGTTAGTTTCCATCGATGCAGATGCATGTCATGGTAATCTCATGATCCAGTGAATTCCATCTCGCACCATGGGAGTAGTGCATCCCATAAACACTGCAGGGAAACCCCAAATATGAATCCCAGGCTAAGGGCATCTCCAGTCGTTCGGCCCCCCCCATGTTTCGTTTCGGCGCTTTTTAGCCTTAACGCCGGCCCGGACCAAAACCTGGGGGGGGGGGGGGTTATTTCACCAGCTGTTCGGCGCCCCCAAGAAAAACACATGAACATAAATTTGAAAGTCCTTCTTCCCGCCCCAAAAAATAGCCCGAGTTCGGCGATCCAGCGGCCACAGTTGGGTGATCATACAAAAAAACGTCACAGTTGGGCGATCACGGCCACATTCGGCAGTCAGATCAGACAGAGGCCGGCGCGGCGTCAGAGTCGACGTCGAAGATGGGCGCGCTGGTCGGAGCTAGCGCCGATCTTGGAGTGACATCCTCGGCGGTCTCGAGGTCGACGACGGGCGTGGCATCCTCCAGGTCGATGGCCGTCGCAGCAGTAGTGGCGTTCTCCACGACGACGGGCGTCGCAGCAGTGGCAGCAGGCTGAACGTTCGGCATCGCAGCAGTCGCCGAGCTCGACGGGCAGGTTGCCGGCCGGCTGATGTCGCTGAGGATGAGGCGGCGCTGCGCCATGAACCATGCCCTTACCTCGGGGTCCATCGCGTCCGGATCGCCGCCCCCCACGAGGAAGGCGAGGTCGTGGTTCCTCTTCTTCGCCTCGGTGCCGGTCCTGAGGAGGTCGAGCTTGACCTTGGAGTTGTCCATGACCGCCGCCCACCGCTGCTTGGAGGTCTCGTCCCTTTTGGCGGCGTGGGCCTGGGCGTCGGCGATGCAGGTCTCGATTGTCGCCTGGAGCTTCGCCGCTGCCGGCGCGGCCTCCCTCGCCGCTTTGGCTTTCTTGTTGCCCATTGGGGGAAGGCCATCAGACGCGCCTGCAACCGCCGCGTCCGGGACATAGTCCTTGCCGCCCTTCGTCAGCATGCGGCGTGCTTCGTCCCACTTCTCGCACCCCTCGAGGACGACGAACACGTGAAGGTACTTGAAGTCGGTCTTCTCGTCGTCCTTGTACGCCTCAAACATCCGGACGAGCTCCATCTCCCGGTTGGCCCCGCTCTTCGGCCTGTACTTGACCTCCTCTTGTATACCATGCCACTTTTTGCAGGCGGCCTGCATAAGCGCCCAATGGTTGGCCATCGCCTTCTCGCCGCGCTCCGTCAGGCACCCGGCGTAGTCAGGGTCGATCATGCGGTGCTCGTCGTACGCCGTCTTCACGCGCTTCCACTAGTTGTCCAGGGCCTGGTTGGCGCCGTAGATCGCGTCGAAGCTGGTCGCTTTCCATGCCTCGGCGAGGAGGACGTCCTCCCTGGTCGTCCACTTGATGCGAGGCTCGACGGGCGGCTTTGGGTGCGCGGCCTGGGAGCCCTTCCTGGGACGACGGCCGCCCGTGTCACCTTCCTTGGCCAGCTCTTCGTCACCCTCGGCAGCCTGCGTCTCATCGCCTTCTTCCTCCGCCGCCTCCGTGCTGGCACCGCCGTAATCCATGCCGCCCGCCGGAAATTCCCCGCCTGGGGCCGACAGGAAGCCCGGGTATGCCGCTGCCGCCGCCGAGCCCGTGGTGATGATCTCGTCCATGCTGTCTTGGTGCATCCCGACCATGGCCTGCGCGGCGAAAGTGGGGGAACGGCGTAGCGGCGGCGAAGGCACGTAGCCCGGCAAGCCGACGTACATCATGGGCGGATGAAGGGGGAAGGTGACGTTGGGGTCGAAACCGCCAGGGGGTCCGACGTCGGCGTACCCAGGTGAGGACCGCAAAGACGCGCCCCAGCGCGGCAACGGCGAAGCGGCGGCTTGGCCCCAGCCGAGGAAGGGATGGGGATGAGGATGAGGGGAGATGACGCCCCTGCGCTTGGCCGGCGGCGCCGCAGATGCGGCTGGAGTTGGCGGCGGCACATCTTCATCCTCCGCCTCCCCCCCTTCCTCCTTCTCTTCTTCGTCGACGGCAGCTTCGCCCGCGGCCTCCACCAGCTGCGCGTCCAGCTCTCTCTGACGCTGCTTGTTCTCCCTCCCCCGGCGCTGGATGTTGTCCGCCTTCCGACACGCCTCATCAGCGATCCAATCTTTGTTGGTCATGGGGGGAAGGTCAAAATTATGGAGGGAAATCGCCTGCGCTCGCCGACAGGTCTGGCCCGTGCACACCTTTTGCCCTCCCCAAGCGGAACCCAGGAAGCTGGGTTTGGCCAGGGTTCGCCGGCGCAAAACGGCGCTAAATCGACTCTGGGGGGCGGCTGGTGGATTTTCGCTCTTGGGGGGGAGGCGCTGGGGGGACGACTGGAGATGCCCTAAAATGAACTAGCTTTTCCAAGATCTTGAAAACCAAAATTTAAAGATACAAATCAATTTGATAAAACTTGCACATGGAACACACAGATGCTGACTCAAATCTTCTTCAATTGCCAGACCACCGAATACATAGATAGATCAGGCTGTGCCATCATTACATGAGACACAACAAAATATAACTCAGAAACGAACACGACACCAGCAGTTCTTGTTCAGGAACCATCAAACAGCAAGATCCCATCACACGGATCACTACTGTCGATCCAAACTCTTCATACGAGCGACACAGGAAACACTACGGCGACTACTACTGATGATAGGTATGACTTGCTGAAGAGTAAAATAGCGAGAAAGGAAACAGAGCAGTCAGATCTGACTGCTGGCAGGACAGCGCCTAGTAGGACTTGTTCTGGGGGCACTCGCGGGAGATGTGGCCCTCCTCGCCGCACTTGTAGCACCCACGGCCGCCGCCACCACCTCCATAGCCACCACCGCCGCCACCACCCTGAGGGCAATCCCTGGAGATGTGGCCCTCCTCGCCGCACTTGTAGCACCCACTGCCGCGACCGCCACCACCACCTCCGTAGCCGCCGCCGCCACCTCCATAGCCGCCACC
Organism: Poa annua; assembly: GCA_026929855.1. Lineage (NCBI taxonomy): Eukaryota > Viridiplantae > Streptophyta > Magnoliopsida > Poales > Poaceae > Poa > Poa annua. Next base: position 82,041,191 of record CM049437.1, on the reverse strand, counting down.
GCCGCCTCCATAGCCGCCGCCGCCACCCTGGGGGCATTCCCTGGAGATGTGGCCCTCCTCGCCGCACTTGTAGCACCCACTGCCGCGACCGCCACCACCACCTCCGTAACCGCCACCACCACCTCCGTAGCCGCCGCCGCCTCCGCCGTAGCCACCGCCGCCGTAGCTGCCGCCGCCGCCATAGCCCCCTCCGCCGCGACGGTCACCGCCACCATCGCTGGGGCGGGGACCGCCGGCGAGAATGCCCCCTCCTGGTGCGGTCACGTCCGTGGCCTTGGTGCGGCCGTCGTCGCCGCTGATGACCTCGAACTCGACGACGTCGCCATCGTTGAGGCTGCGGTAGCCGTCGGACTTGATGGCGGACTGGTGGACGAAGAGGTCCTCGCTGCCGTCCTCCGGGGAGATGAAGCCGAACCCCTTGGTGGTGTTGAACCACTTGACGGTTCCCTTCACCCTCGCCGACATCTTGCGCCGCCGCCGGAAACAACAGCCCGAAACCCTAGCAGGAAAACCCTAGATCGGTGTGGAGGCGGAGAGGGAGGAGGTGTCGTGCTGAGGCAGATGCTATTTGGCTTTATAAGCTGATTTTGGGGCCAGGTGGGCCGTGGTACCCTAGATTTCGGAAAACATGAGCCCAAACACAGCCACTAACCCAAACTGGGCCTGGACGGCTGGACAGACAACTTCACGTGCTCGTTCTCGCCTGCGCTGTTTGTAATTTTATTTTCCAGAAACTAATATATAGGGGGCGGGCTTCCTCAATCGGATTGGGTTAACTTGACCCCCTATATCCGTAGAGAAGTCCTCCAATTGGCCTAATTTGACTCCCTATACACGTCCGGACGTGTCCGTCGACTCTCATTTATCCTCTCTTGTAACCACATTCGCATATCCAAACTGTTAAAAATCTCGTGTAAACACATGCACGTGGAGTTTTCACAGTGGGAGACCCTTCCCTCATCTTCGTTTGCCCCTCCTCATAATTGGTGAGCTTTTTCTTCAGCTCGTCGCAGTCGCCCAAAAACTTCAGCATGGTTCGGGCAAGGCCCCTCATCCCGTCCTTCTCCACAGCTTGCTCGACATGGAGCCGGTCGCACCCCATCGCCAATGCCGATGGTCTTATCCTGGTGCTCCACCATTTTGGTGGTGACCTCGGTGACATGAGCAGTTATCCTGGCCCGTGAATCTTGCAACCCATGAGGGAAAAAAATGATGGAATAGACGTGATGATAGAAAAGAATGGCGGGAAAATGGTGTGCTACAAAAGTAGTACCCCGGGATTTTAGGGCTATGATCGATTATGTCGCTGTAGTTTCAAAATTTGAAGACGATAGTGGATACCTCAAAACTCAAGAAAATATATTAGAGAGTGCGCTAGGTCGATAATGATGGAAGCTTACCTAGATGTGATGCTTTCTTGATAGGTCATCTTCAAAAGAAGACGATATGTTCCAAAATAATGCCTGATGGCAGAGGGGACTCTACCTTCACGACAGGTAGAAGTCCTTCGTACATGTGTTGATCAATTCTTGACAGCAGCCCGTCATTTACTATTTCCTTCCTCAACAGGCAGGTAGCAAAGGATTACGTGGAGGAAGGAAGCGCCTCCTGCTTTATTTGTTTCTTGCCCTTCAGTTTCAGCACACTATTAGAGCTGTTGATTTTTTTTTACGATGTTTGAACTTGATTATAAATTATCTATTTGGTTGGTTCTGGTAGAGACCAAGAATGAATCTAACTAGACGTGCATGCGCGCTTCGCCGCACCGCCCGTTGTGCGTTGGTGTACGCTTGTCAGCGACATAGATGCACTGTGTATGTATTAGGCGAACAGAACGGCGTCGATCATATTATTGTTGCATTTGGTACACCAGCATCTGTCACTATTTGTAAGTGGCATCTAAGTATTGCAAAATTTAAACAAAGTGCCAAGTTGTTAACACATCACACAAGAGCAAAACATGCTCTGCAAGGTAAGAAGATCACATTTTCAGCAAAGAGCTTAGTTTAGCAAATAAATTAGCTGTCGTGCCAAGATAAGTAACCAATACCATCTAACGGCAACAAATTTATGGATATACAAACTCAATAATAGACACTGTCGTCTCAAGTCGAGTGAAACTATACCATGTTCAAACTGGAACACAAATCTCGAACAGCTTTGACCGCACATATAAGACCGTACATATACAGATAAGACCGTATCATTACAAAGAACTTAGATATAGCCAATGACAGTGCTTGTACTTGAACGCCAAAATTGATTGCAAGGTACTGGACAAAATTACATAAACTTCAGATGGAACTATTGAGTAAACACTTCTTAGGATCAAAGCCTTGCCTGAGCCCATAGCAAAACGATAAGCTTGAAGGTGTACAAAATTGAACCTCTGGTGCCATGTTCATATGCACTTGGAAACCGTCTGCGTAAGAACAGAGGAATTATTGACATGCTGTTGTATCAACTCATCTTGCCGTCCTTTGCTTATGTTTTCATCGTATGAAAGGAAGACGAGTTTATCATGCCAAGGCCTTCGCCTCGCCACCTGCATTTCGTTTTGGCCCAACATGGCCGGCATGGTAGAATTGCATGTGTTTTCTCAGGTTAATTTGTCAACTCATAAAACGTTTCTTGTCTATGACAACATCAGTTAGTGAGTAAGGGACCGGATTCTCAGAATTCAGAATAAGAGGTGGACCTAGACTATCTATCTCATATCTTGGAATCAATTAGCATCATACCCAAAAACAAAGAATGCATAATTTAGAGAAGACTTGGACTACATATCTACTCATGTGAATCAACAGTTCATGCTCCCAAAGGAATACAACAAATTTCAAGTCGTGGATGCAAGCAGAAAATAACCACTCAATGAGGTTCGAACTTTCTTTCAGCTAAAAAGAGGGAAAGCATGTTTACCACTTACTGATAGTCGAAACTATAGTTCCTAATGTAGCTAACTGAACCACGCAAGGATATAACTTGTTTGACCAAAGGAAGAGAGAAAAGATATTTCACTTACGGGTAAAGTAGTTAATGATCTTGTTTAATAGGACATGGTGTGAAACAAAAAAAATCTGACAATCCATGATGTTTCATGGCACTTTACATGACAATTTTACCACCAAGTGGTCTGAAACTCCAACCTGCATTCTGGTGAATCTGCATGAAATATATTCCTGAGTGTCAGCTGTTTCAAATGAAAATTCTTAACATAGTAAGTAAGGATGATAGGCAGAAGGTTGTGTTAAAAAGGTCAATGATTATTCATATGTCGTATTTGCTTGTTGTCACCCCAGATTTTATACACAAGATGCTCAAAATTGTTACAATCGATCTATAAGATTCTTAACGCATATTTAGAATTAAGAAGAGAAGATGAAGCTTCGGTTAATGGAATACCAGATCAAAGATAAAGATTCTCTTCATCAGTTCTCAACCAAATAGTAAAAGAGCTTGGGGAATAAGGTGCTGTAAAAAGCTTTGGCGGGAGTTGTGTTTGCTGCCACCAAGTAAGTTAACACAGATGAATAAGGTTCTGATCAAGAAATTTGCACTTCCCATAGTCTGATCTGTTCAGGTTTGCCTGATATTGTAATGTGTGACCACCAAAGGTTTGTATGTTCGGATCTTAGGCAAATGTTCTCATGCTGGATATGATTGTTATTGTTTTTTTATTCGCTTGTGCAGGGACAGAGGAATCAAGAGTTAAAATGCAACCATCTCAAGTTCCTAACACTTATTGCCAATAACTGCCCGCAGTTTCTTTGCCAGACACATTGTGTATCTTTTTACTCTTACAAAAACTAGCTTCTCTTTTCCGTTTGCATAGTACATTGGATAATACCAAACTCACTAATATTTCTACTGTTTAGGTAGTTGTGCAGATAGGTCAAGATTTGCAATTTGTTTGCATAGCACATTGCACAATACTGAACTCACAAATAATTCTACTCTTTAGTTAGTTCTGCAGATGGGTCACGCTTTCTATTTTCTCACGTGAGAGATTCTTCAATGTACTTTCTTCAACTACATGCCCGCCGCAACGTGCGGGGGTAATGCACATCTTTTGTCCCCTCTCTCCTCTGATTTCCTTTTTATGTTTTAGGTATACCTTTTCTATATACGGTTCTTATAATAATTTTATGTTGACTAAAATTTCCCACCGCAACGCGCGTGGTATCATTTAGTATCCAAACACCATTGCCTTCTCGTCTCCTCGCCATCCTTATATGTTCCACTTTCCTCCAACGGTGGCGACGACAATTCTCTTCTCGGCTATTGACATGTTATTTCAGATGCTATAAGATCGGCCGAACTTTTCTTCGTGTGCGTCAAAGGCTTGCAAGTCACATTTCTGTCTTGTGCTACAACTTGTCATGAAGAACCTACAGTTAACATGCAGCATGATTATATACTTCAATGTTCCTAAAATAAAAGTCTAAAACTTCTTCCATTTTCTGCTCAAATTTCTGTGGATCAGTATCGTACACATTTATCTTTTGTCGAGTGGGCTAGCACTTAACGATTTACTAGCTAGCCTAGCTGCAGCACGTCATCTACTGCTATAGGTGCAATAATCAAGCACGCACACCTATCCTATATATGCGTTTCACATGTTCTCCTGAGCAAGCTAGCTACTCTTGCACCGGAATGAAATGGCTCTCTTGCAGAAAATGGAAGTAGCGAGGAAGAGACTCTCTCTTGCAGATCTGCACCGGAATGGAATGGTGCACAACCAAGATCGAGCAGGCAGAGTTCACATGGTGCGCCTGCCTCTGATCTGATCTTGCACCGGAATGGAAATGTGAATGTGATGTACAAACCTACAGCAAGTGCATATGGGCCTCTCGACGTTATGCACCCTGACGCGTTTAGGATGGGAGACCGGCTTGGAGAAGTTGATCTTAAGGGCAGGTATCTCTTGAAAGCAAGAGGTCGAATCTTTCGGATGACACACCCAGAGACTCTGATAAACATCACCTTCTCTCGTTCACCAGTAGGAGCAAGCAGATATGGGTGTTTCGATTAAGAGTGGACAAGTACGTGAGGTGGGTATAGAGTTTGTACATTTCGTCGCCCAGGTTAGGAATATGACTCTTCAATAGTGCGGTAGTGCCTATGCCTACATGCATGCTAATCGATCTTCTCTCTGAGATGAATATAACCTAATTGCGAATTCTCATACGCCACAAAATTAACTAAATCTTAATCATTTTCTAGTCATTAGATTTACATCGCGATTCGTATGATCCGTGAGTTGTAAGTAAGTTGCAACTGAGAATAACTAAACATGGGTTATAACCTTCTCTCCATTAGATTTACATCATGATTGCGTGATCAGTGTGTTGCAAGCGAGTTGTAAATGAGATTTTTGTAGTTACACATGGGTTACAACTTCCTAACCATTAGATTAGCACCACGATTCGTGTAGTCTCTGAGTTGTAAATGGATTGCAAACGAGATTTTGACTTGTAAGTGGGTTTTGGCTAAAAAATAATCTAGACTAACTAACCATAAGATTCATCGCGATTAGTGTAACATGTGAGTTGTAAGTGGATTGTAACTCAGATTTTTAAATTATGTCATCCGACTAAAATTTAGTCAACTAAAAGCTAGGTGCGCCCTAAATATAACTAGCATGCATGCACAAAATTTCCATCTTGGATTACCACTTCACTCTCCTGAAGCTTGACGTTTTTCACACTTCGCTGCACGCCATGCACTGCTTGTATATTATCATGTCACACGTTTTTCACATAGATTTGTATGATTGTTCTTCTATAATACGGAGTACCTTTATACACCATCGATCTACTGACTACTGTACTGATGTTGCTTTTTTAATTAATACGCAAATTAGCATGCATGATCGGCTAGCTAGTTGCCGTAACTGATGTGATTAGCAAAGGATGCAAAACAGTTATTTCCCACTATGAAAACTTTGTTATGTGCCAAGGCCATGCCACTCCATTCACGCGTTCTCTCGACGAATTTGTGAGATGGACAACGAAATTGCATTATTAGAATGCAATACGTGAAGGTCAGAAGGAGGAATTATTATATCCAATTCCTATGTTACCTGTTTTTTTCACAACATGTCCTTAACCAACACATTATCATTGCTGAAAAATTCAGAGATTGCTCCAGAACCATTCTTAGAAATTTCGCAAGTCTCTCCTGAATAATTTGAATAGACATCAGAGCTGATCTTGAGCAATAATCGCATGTGTGATGAGTCATGAATAGGGCAAACATGAGACCACATGGGAGTCATTTCGCCTTTTTCAAATGTCGAATGTGCATGTCTAGAACTCCATTGTTTTTCTTCTTTGTTTGGCTACCAACTTTGCACCGCTATTCATCTATTATGTGCAAATCTCCCGCGCATCCTTTGTCCGAAACCAAGGTTTTCAAGACCTCGAGGAGACATGCATGGGCCAAATTAGCTTAGTAGCCGAGGGTATTTCCAGAACATAAAAACAACAGGTTTCGCGCGGGCAAGCGTACGCCTCATCCCTCCACAATCCACGTATTACCACAGAACAAATCATGCATCTCCGAACTAAATCGGATCATCATAAGACTACTAATATATCCACACTATGCTGCCTAGCTTGTAGCTAGCTGCATCAATGTACTTACGAATTGTCTCAGATCTTCTTGAAAACTAATTAAGCTAAGTGCAAGAGTAATAATCAGCACCTCGATACGAATTGTCGCAGATCTTCTTGGAAACTAAGCTAAGTAGTACTACTAATCAGCACTAGGTACCTTACTAGGTAGAAGTAGAACTGCCGACCGCGGACTGGCTTGCGCATATATATTGCGCCGTTTCAGGGATCGGCGGTGTCGTCACTGGCTGCATCTCCACGCCGCCGACGGCGAGCGGCTCGTACTCTCCGACATAGTTGAGGTGGACTTTGTCGACGACCTCGTGGTGGTAGTTCTTGCACACCATGTACACCACCGGCTGCGCCACCAGCGTGACAACCACCACCGCCCACAGAGCCACGGCCATGGCCGCCCCCGCGGCCACCTGGAAACCGCGTCCGAGGCCCAGCGCGTCCTCAAGCACCAGCTTCAGGAAGGCTATCTGCAGAGCCATGAAGCAGCCGTCGAGCGAGACGAAAACGGCCGCCGCCACCAAGAACTTTCCGGCGAGGAGCGCCCGGCTCTTGCGCACGGCACCGAAGCAGACGGCGTCCGCCAGCACCGCCACCACGCAAGAAAAGTGGAACACCACGGCGATGTACGCCGCGCCGGCGAGGAGAGCAGCGCCGCCGAGCAGCCGTAGCGCCAGGACGACGACCAGCTCGTTGGAAGCGTCAAGCCGCGGAAGCTCGTGCCAGGCGAGGCCGGAGAAGAAGACGTAAGCCACGGCAAGGGGATACACGTGGAGAAACATGGGGATGATGCGCCCGAAGGCCGCATGGGGCCATGGGGGACGTCCTGGAGGAAACGGTCGGGGGCGCCGGAGTCGCCGTCGGTGCAGTAGAGGGCGGCCACGCGGTACACGGAGTCGGCGGTGCAGATAAGCGAGAGCAGGATGATGAAGGCGAGAAAGACGGCCTCAAGTATCACGAAGGTGACGGGGACACGGTCGGGGTCGTCGAGGCGGGAGAGGAAGGCGTGGTTGGCGGCGATGTGCGAGAGCAAGACCGCGGAGAGGATGGCGGCGCTCCAGCCGGCCTTTTTGTTTGGGAGGATGGCGCGGAGGAGCACTCGCTGGGTCTCGCGGCATATGCCTGCGAAGCCAAGGACCCCAAGGTCCAGCTGCTCCGGTTGCCAGTCCATGGATCGAGCACGCTATGGTGGTTGGGACTTGGGTGGAAGGAACTGAAAACTGAAAAGGGGCCGGGTGGCAAGGTGTGTTCTTGCGTGGTCTGGTGAATGGTGATGCTGGAGGAGAGGGCCTACTATACATATATATATATATACTCCGTGAAGATATATGTAACAGAAATTTAATCGAAATTAGTACTGTTTTAGAGACCGGCTGGCCGTGTCTAACATGAAAGCTTTTAGAAAACTGATTAGAAGAAGTAATTAAACATATGCAGTATTGCAGTGTGGCGCTACTTTGTACTCGTACTTCCTATTTGTACGGCAAATGTTAACCATACTCTAGTACAGGAATCTAGTGCTCATGGATTACCCTATATATAATGGGGGGAGATTTTCACGCCCTCACGTCGACCGGGGTACTGTTCCTATGAACAGTTATCTACAGTGCTTTCATCCCGCGCCGTCGCTGCCTGAGCTGACGGTCCCTGTGGCATTTTTACAAGAAAGTCCCTGCAGTTTTCACAAATTGTGAAACGGCCCTCTTATATATAAACTAAGCCTTAACACTAGAACGTGATTCCTCTTCATTTTCCCCACCTGCCTCCACCCCGAGCTGTCCTACCTACTCCAGCCCGAGACGGCGCGACGGCTCTCCTCCGGCGGCGTGGAGGCAGGTAGTCTAAGGGCGAGCGTCTTCCACGAGGGAGCAGCGGGGGCCCAGCGAGTTCGCCACCCCACCGCGCCTCCTCCTCCTCGCCGCGCGCCTCCCCGGCTTCCTCGCAGGCCGACGTCGGACGGAGTGCTCAGCAGCGCAAGCACCATCGGGGCTCCGACCACCTCCGACCGGCAACGCATCTACCTGGTTTCTCCGCCTCTTCATCGCCACTAGAGATGACGGCCAGCAGCGCGGCGGCCGGCCAGTTGTCTCTTTGTCATCGATGACCTGCAGGTTTCTCCCCCTCTTCCTATCAGGTTTAGTTCCATGGTCTCCTTCTTCTTCTCATCTCTTCATCCTTTTTGTTTGGTCTCCGATGTAGTGTGCTCCGCTCGAGATCCCTTTTGTTTGGTCTTCAATGTGGTGTGCTCAGTTCGGGAAGAGGAGGATGTGTGCCTCGCACGGTGGCGGACAGCTAATCAATCAGCATGCAACCTTTTTTTTAGAACTGGACATCTCTTCTACGCAGTTGTAGATTTAAAATCAATCTCATGGTCGGCCGCATCTGCAATTTTAGTTCATTCCCTCCCGATTTTTTTGTGCTGCTCGATATCAATTGGAGTGTCATGCTCCAATCTCCCGAGTCTGTCTCCCTTTTATTTTTGTTGATGAATTACATGTACTACTCACGCTGTACAAAGAGAGGAGAATTGGGCATACTAATCAATTAACAGTGTCAAATAATTCAGGCGATTTGGAAGTTCGATTTTGAGTCACTGTTTCTGCTGACACTCTAGGTTAGGAAGGTTTTTCTTTTGTAACTCCTCCTTCACCAATCATAGATAATTTATACATGAGTGTTATTTCCTTTTAACATGCATCATACGGTGGAGATAATCATATACTATATTCAACTAGTAAAATGCCCATGCGTTGCTACGGTAGATAAATTTTATCCTCGTTGGGATTTCACTTCATGCCTCGTTTTTAACCCTGCTTTGTAAGAAGAGACCAAGTTATTAATTACCGTCCTGCATCAGAATGTCTCACTCGAATCTGCAGCATGGAGGACAACCGGCCGACAGTTCGGCTCTTCGTGCGCGACCTGTAAACTCAGGCACGGGAGGAGCATGGCCAGGGGTTGGCACGGGAGGAGCTCCGACATAGGGACTGGAATGATCTCGGCTATGAGATGACGGGGAAGAAAAATAGAGAGGGCTTGGTACTGAGCACTCGGATGCGGCGTTCAGGCTTCTTCTCGGGCGCTGACAGCAAGCCGTCGCGGCGCCACGGGAAGCTCGACGAAAACCAGGCCGCCCCGCCTTCCAAACCGAAACAAATCCTATCCCATCCGCATCCCCGTCCCTAGTACCGAGCTCCTTCCACCGGCCCCATCTCTCCTCCATGTCCCGACCTCCCCTCCTATCATTTATCCGAGGCGAGCGGTGCGGCTGAGTGTGATTTCGCGGTGGCCGACATGGATTCACCGGTGAGGAATTTTCCTATCGTAGTGTGATTCCTGTGGTAGTGTGCGACAACTTTTTTTGGGCCGGCCCAATTTGAGGTTTTTGCGTGCGATCGGTAAGAAATTTTCCGGCGATCTATTTGTGCGTGCGATCGGTAAGGATTTTTCCGGCCCACTTTGATTGGTTGGATGCCATCTGTTTGTGCGAGCAACACGAGCGAGCGACGTACGTACGGTCGTTAGGCCGTATTAGATAGTAGAGACTATGCATTGATTAGATTTTATCCTTCTTGCATTGATATGCAAACTCAATATTTTCTAACGTTGTGTGTTCTACAGGTTATTATATCTTCATTCAAAGTTTCAGTTTGCAATGTTGATTTTTGTTGATTGTCCGTATCTAATTGAGTCTGCAGTACAGACTGTTTTTTTGTCGTTGCACCTCATCTCATTTTAGTTGCTATGCAGTTTTCTTTTTTCCCAGATGTTTCCTGGGCTTCAGAGTGAAATACATAACATATATCTATTTAGATTTTATAGCACATAGACTGTAGAGCCTAGCAGGTCATATCTGATGGTTCCAAAAGTTTAAGGCTGTCGTCGTGATATTTTCCCATGCAGGTGGAGTACCCATGGTATAGTTAATGTGATTTTGCTGGTATGTGTGTACTGTCGAATTTTGTATGAACTTGATGACAACTTCTGGCCAGCAGCTAACATATATAATGGAAGTTGTTTTAGCCATTCAGATTGCATACACGAGAGAAAGGAGCAGGCAGGTTCAATACCAACCGAATTGATTCCATGACAACCTTGCAATTGTAAGTACAAAGCATACCCAGATTACTGAAATAGTTAATTGTTCATGTTGTCATTTTTGTAATGTAAAATGTCTTACTATTTCTAGGGTTACTTGAAATGGATGTCTGCGGCTATTTGTACCAGATTTACTTTATTTCCATGACATGATTTTTCTCTTGGTACATAAAAGATAGCAAAAGTATAAATATGAAAGAACCAACGGGGTATTACACCTTGGGGTGGTGGGTGATACACCCCAAAGGTATAAATGATGGTTCCTCTGTTTCTTTCAAATAAAAATTACTCCATCTGGAATAACTGTTGCAAACTATTATGAATTTTGTACTGCGACAGTATAGTCTCCATGACAAGTTTATAGGATCGAAGGTAGTAATAAATAATTGGATGTTTTGGATATTTTGTTTCACAATGACTTTGTGAATGTATCTTCAACTGGTGCTTTTCTTAGTCATGTCTTTCCTTCTAGACTACTCACCCCTTCTCTTCTTCCTGCCCTGGTCAAGATTTCTTTTCTAGATCACCTCAAAATTTTGTCGCCCCTCCAGTAATGTCAAGATTTGTTTCCCAGATTTTCTAAGGTTTCTTTTCCTTCTGATTTTTTCAGGAATTGCGTCATCGGCCAAGATCGCATGATGCAAGATTTGGAGGTTTTCATGAATGGAGCAAGGAGAAACCGAGGATCAACAATAAGCCTAGGTCTAGCCTTACAATGTAGGAATTATTCTCTTCAGGTGACACAGTTAAGATAATTATGATCTGCTTAGCTTGATTCAGTAGAGTTCATGGTTTAGCAACGTTTTAATTGTTGTTCTAACTTCAGTTTCTATATAGAGATGTACTTTTGAAGATAAAAAGGTGTCTGAACTATTAAAACAAACTAAAGACCCTTTAGATACATCAATCATAACCGTGAAACTGAAGTGTGCAGATCTTTTAATATAAACATATTATGATACTTCTGAGTAAATAAATGTTTAAACCTGTTTGGAATATACTACAACCTGATTAGTAGAAATAATATGCTCTGCAAAGAAAGATCGATAGTGCAAGCTGCAGCTATGGCATTCACATTTATGATTGGTTCAACTTCACCCTGTTAATTAAGAACTAATTGGTGCATACGTATATGGCCCCAACAACCTTTTGTTGATTCTGAGTAGTTCATATGTTATTTTCCCTTCTATTTGTTCTTCTGTATCATGGCTCAAATTGGAAGTGGAGAATAATCAAAGAAGAACTAGGTTCGTGGTTACATTAGTTAGCACTATCTCTAGCAATTACATTGAATGTCGACATTAATTTTCAGAATTCTTTGTTGTTTCTTGAGAAAACAATTTGTTGTTCACTTGCAGAACTATGATTAGTAAATATATAATATTCCTGTCCTACAGTTCTTTGTCATGCAAGTTTAAGTAAGTATTAGCGCAGGGATACCAGCCCTCAAATTTGTGTCAACTGCAGAATACCAGTTTGGTGCCGGTGGTCCGTCGACGAAACAATCTAAGAAGCAAAATGTCTATCCATATCTTTATTATACGTTCTGATTAAGACTTTTGCAGGTCAAGCTGAAATTAGCGCCATGTTGCTTGACATGAGATTTCCAAATGATTGGTGCAACATACTGTATGGTTCCTGAAAGCAATAGAGGTAATATTTTTTACGACGTGCATATATTTGGAGCATAACCTTTTTCTGTACTAATTTCTGATCCAACTAGAAAACCAGTTCTTCATTATGAGAGGAATGACTAATAGCATGATCCGTGCGAGCATTTGATTTGTTTTTCAATTCCCCTAGATATTCTGTACATTTTATGTTTTGACTTTGTCTTTATCGGTGTAATTTTTTTCTCATGTTTCGAGTTAGGCATAGCCGTACCAATTTGTGGTTTGCCATCATGCTGGTGTTATTGTTTCTGTTTAGCACATCTATATATTTTTGTTCCTTCCAAGGTAATCCGGTTGTTTGTTATTTTTACCTTTTGATATTGCAAGGCCATAAGAGGATTGATGCCACTGATTTTAATCTTATGACTGAAACCTTTCAGGATAATCACGTGTCCTTTAATTCTTGGGCCGACGTTATTTGGATTCAGATCAATTATTTTTGGAGCTGCGAGGAACATCTGTGATTCATGTCACATGAGGAAAGATGAGGATATTAAAGATTGATGTGTATAATATAGACAAGGTAAGCATGATTTAAGTGAATCACTCGAGCTCTTTTTCCTTAAATGCCATGATACAACAATCTTAGATTTTTGCCCCTGCATTGTTTTTCAGTCGCTTCAAATATTGTTTGAATTTGTGTTTCATAACAGAATCAGAAATACCAAGAGTTTATGAACAGATTTAACATTAATTTCAACATATTGTCTTTGAGGCCACAATCAGTAAAACATTGGATGCTACCGTCTTATGCCATTGTCTTACTGTCTTCAGTTTTCCAATACATAGCTACATACTTCATTCAGTCCTATCATAATAGATTTCTTCAGACATGATACAGTTTACTGCACCTAAATATTCAGTATCATATGGACTTGCTTTCCTACACAACATTTCTCATAATGCTCTGACTCTTTCTGTGGTTGCTATGAGTATACCAAAATGTTACATTATGGCGCATTCTGCGGATAGTTTTTATGCGTTCTTTATATTTAGCATCATGTGTTGTTGTGCGTGTTTATGCTAGGATATGTATATGCAAGAATTTAGCATGACGTATTGTTTGGAAAGTACGGTCCTACCGTTTACTTTCTCTAAGCAATATATACAGAGATTCCCTTATAGATGTTATATTATGTAAGTTTCTGATTGTGATAAGAGTCAGGAGTGCTTACCCCAATCGCTTACATTTTTCAGGCACTATATGCAGGGTTGCCCTTATAGATATTGAAGTGTACAACTTCTAACACCTAAGCTGCTATCTCAGCTAAGCAGGATACCATCCAATCTTTGATCGTATCGATGTCTTGCTGAGACTCTGCCAACCCAGAATGGATGCCCGTCTAAATGTTTGTGCCGCCACTTCGGCCACCGTGTTGATCAGGCCATTATGAAGATTTTGCTTTGAAATTCTTAGTGTTCTGTATACATACGACCATCATGTTGTCTAATGTAACCCCATATAATCTTATATATGTGTAACCTCATATGCATCATGTTCAGTTTTTCCGCCAAACCATATCGACTATTCAACTAAATCCATTGTATGAGTTAAAAATGCCACTTCTTCTAACAACCTATATTATTCAGTTAAAACTGAGGAAAACACAATCAACAAAATTTATCATTAAGAATTTTCCAAAAAAAATATCATTAGGGGCAACATCATGAAGCAGATATGCCCTAGAGGCACTTAATAAATATAGTTTATTCGTCATATCTCAATTGTTCATTATATGTTTTATACCATGCCATAACTGTATTAAGCGGAAACATTAATACACGTGTGGTAGATAAACAACCAGGTCCCTAGTAGCCTCTATCTTACTAGTTCATTGGGCAATTGATGATCGAGGTTTCCCGATCATGTGACATTTATGTCAGTTGACAATGGAGTAATGTCATTGGGAGAATGACGTGATGGACATACCCAATATTTGTAGGACGTGGTTATTACGCCTTTGACCGTGAGATCTACTCTTATTGCTATTCCTGGAAGACACTTTGATTGCATCAAACGTCATATCTTACATAGTGTGACAATAAAGGTGTCCCTCTCGTGTGTCGGAAAGGAGTATGTTGAGACGGGGGGTCAAGAGCGGGATTTGTCAGTCCGCATAGCAGGATAGATACTCTAGGGCCCACTCGGTGAGATTATGTCAAACGAGCTTGCAAGCGTGTGACTAGGTCACCAGGACATAATATCATGTACGAGTAGAAGTTAGCAGTGTCGGTAACGAGATCAAGCTGGGTATGGAGATATCCATGAACGAGTCTCGGACACGCTAAGTATCGCATGGCAAAAGGTTTAAGACTCAGACGTCTAGGTTCGAACGGTAAAGTATTCGTTATCTCGCGGGGATTAATTCTGGGTATACTCGGTCCATGAATTAGTCATTGATCGGAGAGGAGTCTCGATCATGTCTGGTGAGATAATCGAACCGCTAGGGTAACACACTTAAGGGGAGTCGACATTTTACCGGAAGAGAAAAATAGGAAAAGAGAGCACCGGGAACGTCCCGGGAAAGTTCCGATGGAGATCGGGCAGCGACGAAATAGTTTTCGGAGCCGGAATAAATTATATAATATGTATTTCATATTAATTAATGTAATTAATAGTTAAATATATTTTTATTTAATTTTTCCTGAATTTTTAAAGGCAATTTACCCTAAATGGGCCTCCCCAGGCAGAGAGGCCCATGAGGGGGGGAAGAGTCCTCCCAAGGGAGGAGGCCTGGTTCGGCCAGCCCCTAGTGGGCCACATGGGGCCAACTAGGGCCGGCGCACCAGCCATGGCCGGCTGGGGTGTGGGATTAGTCCCACACCGCCAGCCTGGCAGGTTGGGCAGCCCCTGGCCTCCTATATATATGGGGGTACCCATGGCCTTTAAAACACACCTAATTCTCTCTCTCTCTCTCCTTGGATCCCGTGACTCCCTTGTTTGGAGTTGCGCCGAGGATAAGTTTTCTCCACCATACGCACGCCACCGTGCTGCTGGTCTTCCGGTCCCAGTCTTCCGCTGCTCGTCCCTGGATCGGGCCCGGAGTTCGTCGGCTTCACCGTACGTGTGTAACGCCCTACGAGGTGCCACGCTAGTGGTGCTGGAGGTCTGCTTCCTCTACACGGCCTCGAGGTCGTCGTCGGTTTCATCGACATCGCCGCGTCATCGTCTTCTTCGTCGCGCCAAGTTCTCCGCGACCTTGAGGTCGGCTACGGCGTCTACGTCAGCAACGCTTGTGCGGGAGCGTAATCCCCGCTTTTCGGTCTACAAGGGTATGTATACCGATCTCCTCCGTATTACTATATCTGCATAGTATAGATCCTGGCTAGTTTAAGATTATCACTGTTAGGAAAAATTTTGTTTTCTGCCTGCGATCCCCTTCAGTGGTATCAGAGCCGATCTATGCGTAGATATAGCTGTACGCTAGTTGCAGCCGTGTTTATCACGGGGACATCGTTCTATTATTTGCTACCCTCTCGCGTGCACTTGCACTGCCGGCAGCATCGAGTTGATGAAGCGGCCCGGACCGACTTTACGTGTACGCTTACGCGAGACTGGTTCCACAACTGACATACGGCTGGTTCCGTATATGTGGCTGGCGGGTGTCTGTCTCTCTCTCTTTAGTTGGCTTTGCATTTTCAATGGAGGGCCCGAAAGGGATGAATAAATATGCAATTATTTGATCGTTGTTGTGGTCATAGGTTCGTAGGTATGAAGCGGTTCTATTTACGACAGCCCCAAGCCACGTAAAATATGCAAAAGATAAAGTAGAACGCGTCTAACTTTATTTTGCAGGGGCAATGTGATATGGTCAAGGTAGGTTTATTAAATTGTTTATAAACTGTGGGCGCAAAGGAGACCACCGGCGCAAGGACCATGTCATGTCGCATTACATATTGATGTTTTGTGTGCATCTTATATTGTGTGTGTATATATATAGTTATATATTAGTCACACAGCGGTAGTAATATAAGATGATCCCTCCAAAATACTATTAGTGTTCTCCCTTCGACGTGCACCACCAAGAAAGTTCTACGTTATGAGGCAGGCCGTGACGATCGGGTGTCAGACATATCGTCGTTCGCATACAATGGGTGTAAGCCATGTTGCACAAGCGTATACGTTGAAGGTTATTATGGCGAGCCTAGCATGTACAGACATGGCCTCGGAACACGGAGACCGAAAGGTCGAGCATGAGTCACAAAAGTTGTTGTGATTGACATTTCGATGTCTACCTTTGAAGTTATGTTGCCGGCTCTGACGATGAGGGGTTGCATAATGAATGAGGATCGTGTAATCACTAAAACGATTAGAGGGATACTCGTTTTGAGTGTGAGTTCTGATAGTTTTATTTTATTAAAACTTGAACCCTATTTTATAATGAACAAAGTCTTTATGTTTTGCAAAACCTTTGTAGATATTAACCAATGTAATAGCCTTATTTAAAAATTAGGCGCAATCCTGCGATTGAGAAACTTAAAAGGTTGGGTCCAAACTTCATAGTTTTATACTTTAGCTTGAGGATACTCCTTGTTTAAAGCATTAGCTCTTTGTGATACAATACCCGCTAGGAAATTGATGCACACGGTGGGTGTGTTGTTGGGAGACCCCAAGAGGAAGGTATGAAGTAGTGCAGCAGCAAGTTTCCCTCAGTTGTGAAACCAAGGTTATCGAACCAGTAGGAAATAATGAATTCCCCCGAGGTGTCAACGGCGCCAGAAAGGTCTGCGACGTAAGTGACGTGGAACCTGCACACAACACAATCAAGATACTTTGCCCCAACTTAACGGTGAGGTTGTCAATCTCACGGGCTTGCTGTAACAAATGATTAAACGTATGTGTGGAAGAAAGATGTTTGTTTGCAGAAAGTAACAGGTTTGCAGTTTGTGGTTTATCAGATTAAAGAGAAGGACCGGGGTCCACAGTTCACTAGTGGTGTCTCTCCATAAATAATAATAACATTCATGCGGGCAAACAAATTACAGCTGGGCAATTGATAGAATAATGATGAGCAAACCAATGCATATACCAACGTTATGATGTCTAGTGTGAGATTCATTCGGGCATTACAACAATATACATAGACCGTTCCAACCGCATCTATGACTAATAATCCACCTTCCGGTTAGCGTCCGCACCCCTTTCAGTATTAAGTTGCATGCAACAGATTATCGCCTTAAGCACTGTGTGTAAAGTAAGTAAGTAACATCATCCTTAGACAAAGTACTACTGTTTTATCCCTAGTAGCAACAGTACATTTACAACCTTAGAGCTAGCTGTCACCACCCCAGATTTAATAGAGACATGAACCTACTATCGAGCATAAATACCCCCTCTTGGAGTCACAAGCATCTACTTGGCCAGAGCATACACAAGTAACGGAGAGCATGCAAGATCATTAAATAACACACACATGATATATTATGAAGCAATAACTTTAGTACTCAATATTCATCGGATCCCAACAAACACAACATGAAGTATTACATAACGGTGATCTTGATCATGATAGGCAGCTCACAAGATCTAAACATGATAGCACAATAGGAGAAGACAACCATCTAGCTACTGCTATGGACCCGTAGTCCAAGGGTAGACTACTCACGCATCAGTCCGGAGGCGGTCATGGCGACGTAGAGGCCTCCGGTGACGATTCCCCCTCCCAGCAGTGTGCCGGGGAGGAGTTCTGATCTCTGCCGAATTGGTGTTGACGACGGCGGCGGCTCGGGACCCGTGGAGGAAAATATGAACACCGTGCTAGGGTTTTTGGTCTGGGGGTATATGTAGGCGAAAGGGCGAAGTCGGTGGCGCCCCGAGGGGCCCACACCACGTGCTCGCGCGGCCAGGGGGCCTGCCGCGCGAGGACCTGGTGACGGCGCCTCGGTCGCCCACTTCGTCTCGTATTCGGTTTTCTGGAACGTTCCCAAATAAAAACTGACTTCTGAAAAGAAATCGTCCAATTCCGAGAATATTTCCTTAAGTACTTTTCTGAAACCAAAAACAGCAGAAAACAGGGAACTGGCACTGTGGCATCTTGTTAATAGGTTAGTCCCAGAAAATGCATAAAACTATATAAAATGCATATAAAACATGTAATAACTTGGTATAATATAGCATGGAACATAAGAAATTATAGATACGTTGGAGACGTATCAACATCCCCAAGCTTAGTTCTACTCGTCCCGAGTAGGCAAGAACGATAAAAGAAGAATAATTTCTGAAGTGACATGCTTAAACACAATCTTGATCATAATATAATGTAAGGCTCATGTTATGAATGAAGTGACTCAAGGCAATGATCTATAGTTTGCTAACAAATAGACAAGGAGTAAACAACTACATCATATAAGTAAAACTTTTCATGAATAGTACTTTCAAACAAGCATCAAAAAGATTTGCATAAGAGTTAACTCATAAAGCAATATTATCTAAGCAAAAGAGCATTGAAGCAACACAAAGGAAGATATAAGTTTCAGCATTGGCTTTCAACTTTTGAACATGTATATCATATAGATAGTTGTCAACACAAAAAAATATAACAAGTGCAATAAGTAAGCATATAAGAATTGTTGCACACAGTTGACACAAGTGTTTGCTTCGGGGATAGAAAAAAGTAGGTAAACTGACTCAACATAAAGTAAAAGATAGGCCCTTCGCAGAGGGAAGCAGGGATACAAGCATGTGCTAGAGCTTCTTAGTTTTATAGGTTTTTGAAATCATATAGAGAGCATAAAAGTAAGTTTTGAGCGGTGTTTGTCGTTGTCAACGAATGGTAATGGGCACTCTACCCCCCTTGTCAACCAGACTTTCAAGAGCGGCTCCCATGAAGGACGTTATTTCTACCAGCAAGGTAGACAATCCCTCTTATCTCTTTTGTTTACACATATAGTTAAAAACTGTTGTCATTGCTTGACTGATTGGATCAGGGCAAAAATGTGAAGAGATTGCAGCGGTTAAAATTGTAATTAATTGGGACTGGGCACCCCATTTGCCAGCTCTTTTTGCAAAGTTAATGGATAAGCGGATGTATATGCCACTAGTCCGGTTGTGAAAGTCTGTCTAAAAGCAAATGACAAGGTTGATATTCGTAACACCACATACTTCCTCATGAGCTAATTAATAAACATTGACACAAATAAGAGATAATATGTTTTGAATAATAAAAGGTAGCACACGAAGTATTTGCTTGGAATGGCAGGAAATACCATGTAGTAGGTAGGTATGGAGGACACAAATGGCATAGGTTTTGGCTCAAGGATTATGGATGCACGAGAAGCATTCCCTCTCAGTACAAGGCTTTGGCTAGCAAGGTTGTTTGAAACAAACACAAGTATAAACTATGACAACAAGACGTATATAAAAACATATTGCAAGCATTATAAAACTCTACATTGTCTTCCTTGTTGTTCAAACACTTTAACTAGAAAATATCTAGACCTTAGAGATACCAAACATGCAAACCAAATTTCAGCAAGTTTTACGGTAGTTCCTCACTAATAGGTTTTAACTACATGATGTAAAAGCTTAAACATGATCTACTTGAGAGCTCAAAACAATTGCCAAGCACCACAACATGCAAGATAACAATCCATACGATCATGTATATCTTTCTTTATACCATTTACCACATTTAGCATTTTCTGTTTCCAACCAAACACCAATCAACTTATTTAAAAGATAAACTCTCCAAGTAATTAAACAATGAGATATGAGAGTATAACATAATAAAGCTAACAGCTCTAGCAAGAGATGCATGAAAAACAAGAGCTAGAAAGCATTGAAGTAACATAGAAGAATACTCAACAAATATAAGTGAAGAATACGAGTATTCATAAGAAAAAGCGGAGCGTGTCTCTCTCCCACAAAGGAATGCTAGAATCCATTTTATTCAGAGAATGAAAATAACAAAAACAAAAACAAACCGACGCTTCAAGAAAAGCACATAAGAAGTGGCGGAATTAAAATATAGTTTCACTAGAAAGGACCTGATAGTTTGTTGATGAAGAAGGGGATGCCTTGGGCATCCCCAAGCTTTGACGCTTGAGTCTTCTTGAAATATGTTGGGGATGAACCACCGGGGCATCCCCAAGCTTTGGCTTTACTATCCTCTTGATCACATCATATCATCCTTCTCTCTTGATCCTTGAAAACTTACTCCACACCAAACTTAGAGTAAACTTCATTAGAGGGTTAGTGCACGAAAAATTATAATATTCTGTAGGAACACAATTGCTACCAATGCTACTGGACATTAGCTACAGCCACTGATACTTCATAGGATAAAAAAGATCCAATCAAAATAGCAAAAGAGGCATTGCAAAATAAATGGCAGAATTTGTCAAAAACAGAACAGTCCGTAAATACGAATTTTTTCGAGGCACTTAACTTGCTCAGATCAGAAAACTCAAAACCAATGAAAGTTGCATATATATCTGAGGATTACGCACAAAAAATCCCAGGTCCATCCGATTTTTATGTAAAGAGTTATGAATTTAACGGTGGACAGCAGAAAACTGTTTCAGCACAGCAATCCAAATTTAGCATGAACTTTCAACTAGAGGCTTATCTTGACACAACAATGCAATAAAGTAAAGATACAAAGGAATTGCTACAGAGGTAGGACAAATCCTTGACACAACAAAATAAAATAACAGGAATAAAAAGTGGGTTGTCTCCCATAATTTAACGGTGGTCATACTTGATGACATTGAGAAGCCTCGCTCAGCTCGATCACTGGATGACAGACAACGTTGCCAGATGCAAATGCTTTTTCATAGACTATGTCATGCAAGGGGAATCGTTCATCTTCATGGTTCTTGATTGCGTTGGAAGAATCAAGAAGATGAAACAGATCGTCGGGAAGTCATCGATGATGATGGTGTATATATGATATACACGTTATGAATGTTTTACCTAAGCAAGTACTCGCAGTAGTGACTAAGTTTTTGATACTAATCATGTTTTATGAAAACTAGATTTACTGCTTGAGTAGCTTGGAAGGATGAGGCGACAATGTGTGTTGATGATGGCAGACAAAATGTTGTGATGGCCATAGACACTCTCCCTCTAGATCTACCATTTGAATAAATTCTTTTATGATCGTCTGTCAGTATGATCGTTATAAGTGTGTCTTCTTTAACAAGACAATTGTTCATATATATTAGTGACAAAATCGTTGTCCTATATTTATGAAGTAATGATCATAAGCCGATTTGAATTTAGATGGTAGAAGCTCCCACATTCATAATATTAATGCCAAAGGATACAAACTTAATAAAGACACCACATTCGTGTGGCACTACCGTTTAAGTCATGTCAATGTTATAGTCAATGAACAAGCTCCATACTAATGGATCTACAAGTCCTTAGATTTGATATTTTGACACTTGCAAGATAACTAAGACACCGTTTTTTGGAAAGCGGTCATATGACTTATTGATAATCATGCATATAGATGTATGTGGATCAATGAAGTAATTAACGTGTAGTGGAGACCTTTATTTCGTAAACTTCACTGAGCGTTTTGAGTATAACTTGTTGAGAATCATGCATATGGGTGTATGTGAATCAATGAAGTACTTTAACGTATAGTGGAAGTCTTTATTTCATAGACTTCATGAATATTCCGAGTAGATATATGGATATCCACTTAGGGAATGTTAATCTGGAAATTTTGATTCGATCAAACAAGTTCAGAATGAAGTAGGAAATAAATTTAACAAGAAAATCAAATTTCTGCGATACAGATCGAGGAAATAAAGATTTGAGTTATAATGTTGGCATATCATTGGAAGACTTGTGAGAAGAGTTCCACAAATTACGTCGCATGGAACACCATAGTGTTATGGTATGACGTCATAATCGCACCCTATCGGATAGTGTGTGGTAAATAAATCTCTTATCAAATTATTGTGATCATTGGAGTCATATGGTAGAAACATAACATTCACGTTAGATAATAGGAAAACCATTTAAATCCATGGAGACAATACCATATGAGTGATGGCATGGCTTTTAGCCTGGATTGTCGTTTCAGCAATTTAGTGTTTCGATGTGATCAAACCTAAAATGGATAAATCTTAGTAGTGTACCGTACCTAAAGAATTAGTTGGGTACATGTCTCACGACATAGGCAAAAACATTGCCGGGATATAACTTGCAAAAGAAATAGTTTCTTGTCCAAGGGTATAAGTGGGAAAGAAAGTAGAGCAAGACGAAGTTAATGAACTTCCTCTCCAGACATCAGAGTGGCGCATCGGAAAGTGTTTCCGGTGTTGTGCTCCTCAACTGGAAAGAAGCAGATGATAAAGATCATGATGCTCTGAGCTCATACTAAGAACGCAGGCGTACGAGGTTGTGTTTCACACTGTCTGGTACAACAATCTTGTTATGAAGGTCATGTTAATGGAATATGACAGACCTACGAACTACGAAGAAGAGATGGTAGACCTAAGTCCGAGAAATGGCTATGAGTCATATATGATCCGAGATAAAATCCATGTACGATTACCAGGTAATGACTTGGGAGATCTTCTTGATGGCATCTAGGCTGTTAATAGAATATGGAATTTTATGAGAGAATAGACGCTGATAAGGATCGATTTGTCGTAAAACAGTTCCGACAGATTCAAAAGTTGACCACAACGAGATTTTGTCTCAAGTGGCGAAGACTAAATCTATTCGGGGTCGTTTAGCAATTACTATAATTTCAAATTGAGAAATTGATAGATGGATAAGAAAACCATGTTTCTTAATGGTATCATTAAGAAAGAGTTGTAATTAGTACAATGAAATGGTTTGGTGATCCTGAGGATGCTAAACATGTATGCAAACTTCAGCTGTCCATTCATGGGCTGAAGCAAGCATATCGGAGCTGGAATCTTCACTTTGATGATGTGATCAAAGGATTTTGGAGTTGTCCAAAATAGTTGAAAAAACTTGCATTTGCAAAGAAGTGAGTGGGAGCTAAGTAGCTTTTCTTGATCTTATATGTGATTGGCATATTTGAGTGGGAGGTAAAAGAAATTCCTTGGTCTTATATACGGATGGCGTATTTAAGTGGGAGCTAAGTGTCATTCTTGATTTTATGTAACGACATATTGAGAATGATACAGATCCTCTAGCAAAGTATAAAGGATTATTTAAGTGATTAAATTTTCTATGAATGAAGTTAGGATTATTAGGCATCCGATCTATAATTGTATAGATCAAAAGGGGCTTAATAACATTAGGTCGGAATATTTTCCTAGGTTAAGATTCTGAAGTGTTTCAGAATAGAACAAGCGAAGAAAAAGGTTCTTGCTTGTATGACTAGGTAAAATATTAAGTTTATTTTGGCATTTTCAGTGATAGAAAATGATGTTCGACATTCTCTATGCCTCAGACATAGATTCTATCAGACTGAAAGCTCGACTTGGTGTGACCCAAGTTCTTGGTTGAAGAACGGGTTCTAGAGTGATCCTTGTGTGGATCAATGAACAAACGTTAAGTATATTCTTTAGTGTCTGTGAGAACTAAAGATATGTTTTCTGGTAAAGGGTAAGAGTGGAAAGACAACTTGCCGTAAATCGGTTACGATGATGCAAGTTATTACACTGACCCATACGACTAGAAATCTCATATAGGAGATGTCCTTTGTTTTGAAGAAAGACATGGTTAGCTTGCGAAGTCGCATATGAATGCACTGTCGCATAATCTACATAATAGGTATAGAAATATATGGCAACTTCAGAAGTAGACAGTGTGATTGGACTGAGCGGTTTTCCGAGCATATGTGGCCCCCCTTAATAGATCTCTTAGACTTTTAAGGCCCATGCTACGCGAAGGTTCGAGTCTCACTCTATCGACTAAGATATATTTCGCCGTCATCGTAAGATGCGGGATGATGTCAAACTAGGTGACATAGAAGTGTTGCAAAGCACATACAGGTCTCAATGTGTGAGATCTGTTGACTGTATTCCTCTTCCACGAGACAAGCATGCACCAAGTTGCTATGGGTGTTGAGCTTTTACCAAGTTGTAAACTAGATTAAGTGTTACTCTAGTGCAAGTGGGAGACTGAATGAGATATGCCCTAGAGGCACTTAATAAATATAGTTTATTCGTCATATCTCAATTGTTCATTATATGTTTTATACCATGTTATAACTGTATTAAGCGGAAACATTAATACACGTGTGGTAGATAAACAACCAGGTCCCTAGTAGCCTCTATCTAACTAGTTCATTGGGCAATTGATGATCGAGGTTTCCCGATCATGTGACATTTATGTCAGTTAACAATGGAGTCATGTCATTGGGAGAATGACGTGATGGACATACCCAATATTTGTAGGACGTAGTCATTACGCCTTCGACCGTGAGATCTACTCTTATTGCTATTCCTGGAAGACAGTTTGATTGCATCAAACGTCATATCTTACATAGTGTGACAATAAAGGTGTCCCTCTCGGGTGTCGGAAAGGAGTATGTTGAGACGGGGGGTCAAGAGCGGGATTTGCCAGTCCGCATAGCAGGATAGATACTCTAGGGCCCACTCGGTGAGATTATGTCAAACGAGCTTGCAAGCGTGTGACTAGGTCACCAGGACATAATATCATGGACGAGTAGAAGTTAGCAGTGTCGGTAACGAGATCAAGCTGGGTATGGAGATATCCATGAACGAGTCTCGGACACGCTAGGTATCGCATGGCAAAAGGTTTAAGACTCAGACGTCTAGGTTCGAACGGTAAAGTATTCGTTATCTCGCAGGGATTAATTCTGGGTATACTCGGTCCACGAATTAGTCATTGATCGGAGAGGAGTCTCGATCATGTCTGGTGAGATAATCGAACCGCTAGGGTAACACACTTAAGGGGAGTCGACATTTTACCGGAAGAGAAAAATAGGAAAAGAGAGCACCGGGAACGTCCCGGGAAAGTTCTGATGGAGATCGGGCAGCGACGAAATAGTTTTCGGAGCCGGAATAAATTATATAATATATATTTAATATTAATTAATGTAATTAATAGTTAAATATATTTTTATTTAATTTTTTCTGAATTTTTAAAGGCAATTTACCCTAAATGGGCCTCTCCAGGCAAAGAGGCCCATGAGGGGGGGAAGAGTCCTCCCAAGGGAGGAGGCCTGGTTCGGCCAGCCCCTAGTGGGCCACATGGGGCCCACTAGGGCCGGCGCACCAGCCATGGCACACCGCCAGCCTGGCAGGTTGGGCAGCCCCTGGCCTCATATATATATGGGGGTACCCATGGCCTTTAAAACACACATAATTCTCTCTCTCTCGCTCCTTGGATCCCGTGACTCCCTTGTTTGGAGTTGCGCCGAGGATAAGTTTTCTCCACCATACGCACGCCGTCGTGCTGCTGGTCTTCCGGTCCCAGTCTTCCGCTGCTCGTCCCTGGATCGGGCCCGGAGTTCGTCGGCTTCACCGTACGTATGTAACGCCCTGCGAGGTGCCACGCTAGTGGTGCTGGAGGTCTGCTTCCTCTACATGGCCTCGAGGTCGTCGTCGGTTTCATCGACATCGCCGCGTCATCGTCTTCTTCGTCGCGCCAAGTTCTCCGCGACCTTGAGGTCGGCTACGGCGTCTACGTCAGCAACGCTTGTGCGGGAGCGTAATCCCCGCTTTTCGGTCTACAAGGGTATGTATACCGATCTCCTCCGTATTACTATATCTGCATAGTATAGATCCTGACTAGTTTAAGGTTATCGCTGTTAGGAAAAATTTTGTTTTCTGCCTGCGATCCCCTTCACATCAAGGGCGCTGCGTGTCGCCGCGCCGATTTCAACTAGTTCATATTACAAGCCAAGGAATCTCAGGATTAAGCCATTACAGGGAGAGGAGGAGCTCCAGAGGAAGGCGAAGACGAGAGGAGAGGAGACAGAAGCCAGGAGGCCGAGGCCGAGGCCGTCCTAATCCAAGTCGAGCTGTTCGTGATATCCTTTCCTGCGCACATATGTAGTTGCTCTGTTGCATTGCTTCAGAGTAGCCCAGACCCAATAGGGACACAATGGTCCAGCCCATAGGGATAGTAGGAAGGTTGCTAACAGGTTATACCATGCATACTAATGGTCGATGTCACCCGGATATTGTTTTCGTTCGTGCTATAGTGAAAGGCTCATTGGGCGGGGTACTGCTCATCCCTCCCAGATCTCCTCTGAAGAATCGGAGTAGAGTCGTCTACTTGACATAGACTGGTGTGACGTCCATGCCGCTTTAGCAAGGTCTCGCTAGGTGATTAGAGTCGATGAAGAGTGATGATGATGATACTGATGGGCAACATGAGGAAGACCTTTGTTTTCGACCGTGTGCAACTTGTGTTCGTAGATGTGTGTTTCCTCTTGATGGTCGTGTTCTATGACACGGTGGGTGAGTTGTTCTGATTTTTTCCTGTTTCCCGTTAATTAATCAGTCAACCTCTCTTGTTCTTAATTAACAAAATGGTAAGTTTTTTTGTCTTGTTATAGTAAAAACCTCAGATCACTAGCTTGAAACTTGTATGTGCCTGCATCCTAATTGTAAGTGCGTTAGGAATTAGTGGAGAAGATATGATAGTTCAGTTTCAAAGATTCTGCTTAAACAAAGCCAGAACTTCGGGATCAGAAGTATCCATGTTCTTGGTGGGAGGAGGCGCAAGGATGTTAGTTTATTTTACGATGAAGAGAATATATTAATACTAGTTTATTGTATATCTTTGTAGGATTTACTGTTCATTAGGGATTACGAGCAACCATGTCATGAAAATTTCGCTCTGGGTTTAAGACGTAGGAGACGCCGCCATAGACGTTAGCACATTCCTATCTCCCACCCTGGTCAATGGACGTCATCTATTATATACTAAAAGCAAAATGAGTATGTTTAATAGAGACACCACGTTAAGTCACATCATTAAAATTAATTATGATAGTTAGATCTAAAATCAGTGGCTAAGATTTAATCAAAGCCTATTAGTTACGTAATGGTGGTAGTTCTATTTGACACAATAAACCATGAAAAGGTAAGATTAATTGTCACGATATATAATCACCAAAACCGTTTATGAGAGCTGGGCGGCTGGGCCCATGGAGTCCACGTGGAGCACGTACTTGCTCCAATGAAATCCAAAGCTGAACGTATTTAAGGAGTCCATGTGGTGTACGATTGCCCTCGCTAGAATTTCATACCATCTCCATGCAAAAGAAAAAAAAGAATTTCATACGATCTGCATGTGTATAATAAACGTGCAAGTATTTTCTCTAAAAAAAAATAGGTGCATGTAATTAAGAAGAACCTGTCTGGAATATAGGTCTAAAACTGGGGACATCGATAGATCGATGCACATCAACCTGCACATGACGGTATCTCTAACTTCAGGCCGACCATGTTGGCCTCACACCATCTAAAACTAGCCGCACAACAATGGCTAAGGAAAGAAGTCAAGAGTATGCTAGGTGGAACTTCATCCTTGATTAATATCCTATGAAACGACATAGGCAATCCAGAACTCTAAAGTCGGACCTGTCTAAAAAAAGAGGATATAATTTTTATCATCAGCCGGGTATGGGCAAATAGGATAGCATGTTCTTTTCTAGGTCAACCTATATAAAGTGCTCTTCTTTAGATTAAAAAACAAAATGTTCCTTTTTAAGATTATAAAATTACCTACATCATTATTGACTGAACACATAGTCTGTTTAACACGGCTAATGTTGAGA
The DNA here is from genome assembly GCA_026929855.1 of Poa annua. Classification (NCBI taxonomy): domain Eukaryota; kingdom Viridiplantae; phylum Streptophyta; class Magnoliopsida; order Poales; family Poaceae; genus Poa; species Poa annua. The sequence goes on along the minus strand of CM049437.1, from coordinate 82,013,102 downwards.
AGATAAGTGCCGAACATTGAGCAATTATAATTCAGGCATAACTTCTGAGCACGTCACACACATATACAAAGCCATGGATTTCTCTAGCCATGTGTAAAGAATAGTTTGACTGAATGTTGAATATAGATCCTGACTCCTAGAAACTTTGTTCTAAAATACATAACCTTTTAGAATTAGTGATGTCAAGCATCTCTATTTGTGATTGCTAATGCATAACAAGTTATGTAGAATTCTCATTTGTTCGATAAAAAGATGCATTAGATTCGTCATTTAAAATAGTTTACAAAAATATCCAAGCTATTTATGCATATACTTGAACTTCAAACTCTAAATGTTATCTATTTTGATACAATTTTTCCATTGGAGATAAATATGTGATGAGGGTAAGATATTTTTACGAGGGTACTATCAGGAGGTATGTATTTTAATGTGGCCGCACACCTCCAGTTTTGTTACAATTTAAACTTTTCGTTAATTGGTTTAACCAGACTCTAAAAAATTAGTGTGGATGTAGTAGGTTACTATACCTATAGGGCCATCTAATAACATAATTAGAGATCTAAAAATGGATTCGACTTCTCCGTCTCTAGCAGTGACATGCTAATGTGACATGCATGTTCTTCCAAGAATCTATCAAACTAGGTAGGTCCCCGCCAACTGTTTGGTTGTTTTGAGAAAACTATGATTGTTGGGTCAACAACAATCTCGGTTTAGAGGTTTAAGTAAACCAGTGAGAAGTATTTAAGTGAGCAAGTCTGGAGACAAGAAACTTTAGAGAGAAAGAAACAATATAAATAGTGTGTACACAAAAATGGATGTCCTTTGTGTCCAAATTAAGCCTCTTTTAGAGATAAAATGGGTAAAGGTAGGGTTGAGCGTGTGACATACCAAACATGGCTTGAAAGGTCATATCAAAGCATGTCACATTTCTAAGATATCCTCAAGAAAATATAGGAAATATGACATAAAGAGGGTGAAATAAAATAGACAAAATGATAAAGACATGAAGAACCATCCTATTAATTTCATATAAAAATCAAGGATAATAAATAAATTTGTTCACTTTGATTTGATACTGCACTGATAAATCAATAGGAAATAAATAGTACAAAAAAATTGTGTCTTCACAAACTGTTTTTGTTACATTATAGTAATTTTAAAACTAAGCCATAATACCCACAATATGTTACCAACATAATTAATTTTGTTTTGAAAATATTGAAACTCGTTTCCATCAAGAATAAAATTCGGAGATCATGTTTTTAGTATGAGTTGGTTGGCTTCAAACAAAACCCAAAATTTATCTAAAGAGCATGTACAAATTGGTTGTGTCCTAGAAACCTCACATTTGACTGTATAGATAAGATATCAAGAAGGAAAGTGCAAATATAGTTGGTCTTTTTTTATTAAACATATCATAACTCTTTAATTTCATTCATTTATAATATAGCCATTCGCAAAAATAATATGAGGTAGAAATATATTCATAATACCAACTTATAAACCAAAATTATCAACAAACTACAAGTAGTGCCCTGCGAGGGCCCCTGTGCTAGTTGCTCCAAAAAGGAAATGAAGTTACTCCCTGTTTTTGCAAATGGAAATCAAGTTACTCAAGCAACAGTAGCAAGCCATGTGCACCAAGTCCTCCCAAGCAGTTGTCTCTTCACTTTTTCAGGGTCGAATGACCTTTGAAATGAGAGGTTCAGAATACGAAATTGGTTTGCATCCGACGTTTTCCGTCCGATTTCTGTACGACACATCAATCTAACGTTGCTGGTTGAAACGCTGTAGCAAAGCAACGGACTGATCAGTCCGTCGGACGTGCGTCTTACAGGAAATCGTCGTACGCCCAAGCAGTGCTGTTCAGAATATAACTGCATGCATCTGCATGCATTGGGCCATGACCACCAAAGATAGCACGAATACGCCATTAAAGGATGCGTCGACGATGGATGGTGCACACCTGTGACTGTGAGGCTTCCCGGAAACGGAGCCCAGCTGAGTCATGGGCTCATGGCTTCGTGTCTACACTAAGAAGTCCTACATTTATGGAACACACGGAGTAGAACAATATCAAAAATGGTGCATAGGCTATTTGCTAACAAGGATTGAGAGAAGATTGCAGTCCAGTTTAGAATTTCCTAGCTCTGCTGGAAAATTAGGAATGGTCAATTCAGTTTTCTCTTCTCTCCTAGTCTTTTATGTGGGCACTTTGAAAATCTATAAAGGTATCCTTGAGCAGTTGGATAAGTACAGAAGGCACCATCTTGAGGAGGAGACCTAACTTAGAGCATCTCTAGCAGACACTCAAATCGGTAGGAACTGCATTTTTCCGGCGAGTTTGCAGGCCGGGCCCAGTTCGGTGCGTAGATTAGAAACCGCAAACGCGGCCCGGCCTCCATTCGTTTTTCAGGTCACCGCAAATCGCAGACAGTATTTATGCCGATCTGGATAGGATTTGCGGTCCGACCCCGTTCCCCTCCGCCGCCGAACCCTATGAATTGCTCGCCGCCGATTCCATTTCGTCCCTCCACTTCGTCTCCTCCAGCCGCCGATTCCGGCCGCCACCGCCACGATGGACGACCTCCCGTGGCACCTCCAGCAAGAGCGCCGCCGCTGCGTCATCGCCGACAGCGCACGCAAGCGCGCGTCCAGGAAGTGGACGCAGCACGGGCTGCCGGTGCCGCCGTCGCTGTTGCGGCGGGAGACGGAGGAGTTCGATCTCCTTCCACGGTCTCCTGCCGCCTCCGGCGCCGCCCGCTGCTGTAGCGCCGCCAGCGCCTCCCGTGCCGCCCGCGCTGCCAGCGCCTCCCGCGGCTGCCGCGCCTCCCGTCGACGAGGACACCTCCTCCGGCACCTAGACGTTGTCGCCATCGCCGCACAGTCCCGTCGAGGTCGCCGTGGACGAAGACGGATTCGAGATCTATGATCCGGCCGCCTTTGACTCCTCGGTGACCCGCGAGGACTTCGTCCCCGACGAGGTCCTCGACACGGTGACCGGCGCCGTGCAGGCGCGCTCCGCGGAGGAGGTCCAAGCGGACGCCAAGCGCCGCCGCCGCGAGGTCGACATCGACCAGCTCCTGCTCGATCAGGGGCTCAACCAGGACCGCCGCCACCGCGAGCAGGAGGCCAGCCGCAGCAAGGGGAAGGACGTCATCGTGTACGTCGACGACGACACATCCGACGAGGAGTGAAGACTCCGGCGACGGCGCGGCCGCACCCTGCGAGCTCCGGTGAGCTCATTTTGGACCTTAGGGTTAGGGCCGCGTTTAGTCTAGCTAGATTTTGGCCGATCGAGCGAGCTCCGGCGAGTATTCCGGCGAGCACGCTCCGTATGTAAAGATGAAATTCTCCCGCGAACTTTGAATATGGAATATGCAGTTTCAATTTGCAGTATCTGATCTGCGCGCGAGACTACTCGGCCTGCATACGCGTTTTTCGCAAACTGTATATCGCGTTTGCAGGTTCAGAAAATGCAGTGTCTGCTAGAGATGCTCTTAGCGCAATCCTTCATTAGCAGCATGGTCATTGGTTTGTAACTTTGTATGCCTAAAGATAAAGGTGGATTGGGAGTGACTGACCTTCAGGTGCTTAATTAGATACTTGCTCATGAAACAAATTTCTAAACCATGATGAGACATGTCTTGTGTGGAGAAAATACTACTGTTCAGCATTACCACCAGCCAAATTAAACGAATGCTTCTCTCCTATCCATTTATAAGGACTGAGCCAGTTGCCACTTGCCCTGGTCCCTAGGAAATCCTCTCCAACTTCAGTCAATGATTTCAGGTCCAGATTTGTTCAACTGTACTCTGAAAGTTCTTTACAAAGCTGTTGGCCCATAGGTTGCAAATTTTGCAGCTAGTTCATCAAAACCAATGTGGGTTTATCAAGGACAATCCAAGACTTCTTAGCTTGGGCCTATAAATAATATTCATGTCAAGTAATACTCCCTCCGTTCTTTAATGTAAAGCGTATAGTTTTGAACGAAAAAAATCCAAAACATAAGATGTATCGCGATTATGGACAATTTTATGCATCCAAAAAAGAGTTTCAATCTATAACAGAGAGGTTTAAAGGACCGCTTTCAATTTGTGAGTGTTAGGCACTCCTCTCTTTCAAACATTTTCAGAACAAAATGTGTCCACCGTACGCAATATTCTCATGTTTTAATATTCGTGTAAAAAACTATACGTCTTACATTTAGAAATGGAGGGAGTCTAACAGATCCATATATTTGTCTTTTCTGTGTAGTTAGCAAATTAATCTGTTCTCATAGGTTTTTTCAAAAGATATATAGAAAACACATACATATAACATGTGTATATTTTCTGTACTTTTAAAACAAAATTTTAATTCAAATGTGACTTTCGAAATGTTGAAAATCAAGGCTCACAAGAGCCCAAATCCAAACATCCACGCTGGCATTAAAACTGTTGATATAGAATAAAAACCTAGAATATTAGAATATGCCACTAGTATTGCCCACCTTCTTAGAGACAACTCACTACACATGGCGTCTTAAGCCGGTAGTTCTGCACTGTCAGAGTAGGAGAAAATAATTACTCTGTACTTCCTCCGTTTCTAAATTATAAGATGTCACATGTATACAAATGTATCTAGACATATAAATGTTTTCAGTGTGTATGTTTACTTATTTTAATATGCATCTAAACAATATGTGTAACACTTAAAACATCTTATATTTAAAAACAGAGGGAGTAGCTTATAGAGAAATCAACTTGGCAAAAGAAAAATATTAATTTCCATAAGGAACCTCAGCTGGAAAACTATTATAAAAAGTACCACCTGAAACAATGACCAACACATGTACACTAACTGTGAAAGATCACCAAATAAACAGGCCCTACCCCAAAATTGAACACCATCATCCTAGCTAAGCACACTAATATACAAAACATCTACACTATCATCTTGGACCAGAGAGCCGCACAGCTGAAAGTAAAGCCTCACTATTGTAATCTGACATCCCCGACGACATGCCCTCCTCGCTGCTCGATTTGAAAGCGTTTGCATAGAGCCTGTATCCAATTTGTGAGGATATCGGTGGCTGGGGAACGTCGCAGACGCATTCAAGCATCTGGACAACCTTTGACATGGAAGGTCGCTGGTAGAAATCGTCCTGGATGCACCACAGGGCAACCTTGATCGCTATCTCCAATCGCTCATCCTTGTCACTGTACTTTAGCTTGGCGTCAAAGATCTCACGAAAATCACCTTCCTCCAGCTTCTTGAAAGCAAAGGACGGGAAATGTGCTTTCTCTGAGCCTTCCACGGGATCAAAGTTTTTCCTCCCGCTAATTATCTCAAGCAGAACCATCCCGTAGCTGTACACGTCACTCTTCTCTGAGATGGCATAGTTGGTGATCCACTCGGGCGCAAGATAGCCCCGCGTGCCTCTCAGCGTCGTGAAAACATGGCTCTGCTCCCTGCTCATCAACTTGGCAAGGCCAAAGTCAGAGACCTTCACAAGGAAGTTTTCATCAAGAAGAAAATTCTCAGGCTTGATGTCGCAATGAATGATCTTCGATTCACAGTCCTGATGGAGGTACACCAATCCCTTTGCGGCCCCAAGTGCAATGTTGAACCTTGTATCCCAGTCCAGCAGGGGATCATTCTCTTTAGTACCGAAAATCCACCTTTCCAGTGACCCCTTCGCCATGTACTCATACGCAAGAAGCCTGTGTGACCCCTCAGCACAGAAGCCTCGAAGTTTAACTAGATGGATGTGGTGGATGCTGCCAATTATTGTCACCTCAGAGCGGAATTCTTTCTTCCCTTGGCCTACACTCTCCAGTTTCTTTACAGCAATACGACTTCCATCTGGGAGTGTTCCCAGATATACAGACCCGAATCCTCCCTGACCAAGCTTGTCAGAGAAGTTGTTTGTCGCGTCTTGGAGCTCCTTGTAAGTGAACCGCACTGGTGCTCCAGATATCGTCTGCATATATCCATCGTCTTCCGATGAACCAGCCTCATCTTGTGAGGGTGGAGGATACCTCTTCCTCCTATAAATGAAGACACCAGCATAAACAAGAACTCCTATGACAGCCAAAGTTCCAACTATAATCACAACAATAATGATGGTGTGCATTCCACTGTCACTCCCACTTTGCCCTGATCCACTGCTAGATAGCTTGATGAAAGATGCAAAATCAGTTTTATTTCCACCTTTCAAGCTACCAATTTGGTCGAAAAGGAAGCAATTGCCTGATTTCTGGTCAAAGAACATCGCAATGCACGTGCAGTTAGCCATGCAAGTATTTTTGCATCCTGTGATGTTTGTCTTAGGCACAGGTGAGGAGAAGCTAGTACCAACATACCCAACGCCACTGTCCAGTTGAGCTAGCTGAAACGCCTCTTTTGATTTGCATGGTGATACGACACCTGGGTCGCAGTTTGAAAATGAGCCAAGAGTTGAAGGGCACTGGCAGGTCCCACTATTGCAAATGGAGTATGGTTTGCAGCGGGTTGGTGTGTCACACGAGTCCTGTGGGATTGTGGTCGGGAGAGTAGTCTTGCCATTCCCACTCTGCAGCATACTGAAGGCAATCGACCCATCATCACCGAGGACAGCAGCCAACGTGGTGTTGGGATCACCCTGCTGCGATATGAGGAGCTGTGATAGAACAGACCCTGACTGATCGTAGAAGTACCAAGAAGTTGAATTGAGGTTTGCAGAGTAAATGTCGCCATTCTTGTTAACAATCAACTGATTATCCTGCAACACGGACCAGTAGGGCTGGGGGTTCTGGAAGCCTGCATACAACATCATGTCCCCGGATTTGATTTGAAGTGTATATGAAATGTTCTGTCTGGTGGACTGGCTCACAAGGGTCATCCCATCAGTGAAGCTCTGGCCAGACAGAAGTGTGTTTGTTGGATTGCTGAAACTCTGCCATAGAGGAGAAGAGATATCTTTGCCGAGCACAACAAGATTGCCAGAGTCCAGCAGCTGCATAGAGGCACCTTTGCCAGAGATATTGGCAGTCCAGACAGTGGAGCCTGCAGACTGCAGGTAGGCATTGCCATCCTTGTCGAACTCAAAGCTATCTGAATGAGAAACAGGAGAGTTAGCATTGGCAGTCCAGACGGCAGTAGAGCTACCCAGGTGCACAACCGCAAGAAGGTAGGTTGTGCTCTCTGACGCACTGCTGGTGACAAAACCAAAGCCAAACACTGAGCCATTAGAGAGCAGAAATATTCCCCCGTTATCAATGTAATACATTTCCGAGGCACTGAACCCTGGCAGGAGAACTTGTTTCTGAACACTGCCGCTGCATATTACCCAGAGGTTGGGTAACACAAGCATCCACAGCATAATAGAACATAATGAAGAGCTGTGACGTTTGCTGCCTGATGTCATGTGTATGAAGATGAGCCCTTCTAGTAGGCAATCTTCAGAAACCATCCGGTCAGGAACGTCGTCTGAAGTGTTCACAATGAAAACAATTAGATATGTATTGAATAAACGAAGATAGTTAGAAGCTTATTTGGTAGAGGAAATATAGGAGTCTATAGACTGAACATAGTTCTACATGGAGCATTTTCTGATAGGTTTTCTGAACAATTTCCATGCATATGCAGTTGGAAGCATACAAAATAATATGACTATTAGGGATCTTCAATAATGCACTGCCAGGTGGTATCTTATGCCAGAGAGTAAAAATAGGTAACATGTTGGTGCTAGGCAGTCTTCATGTTATAATACACTGTATAGGTGGAAAATTCGACAAACAACTGTTGCAGTAGAGATAACAAAATGTCCTGCAATAATAACTATTGGATCGATAACAATTAAGAGGTTCCTCTATTTATTTATTTTGGATAATTCATACTATTTGTGAGTGCAAAGTAATGCAGCTATTTGATCTTGATGATGTTTTCTCAGGTAGCTTTCTGAGCAAAGCGTAGAGAAAGCATGATATGCCCATCCCTTTTGTTCACGGAAAAGGAGCCGATCCACATCGTTTTCAAGACTTCTTACTATATGAACTGACCAATGATTTTAGCACCATAAGCTTTTGCACACATACACAAACGTTCACTGAATTCAGAATTAGAAACTCTGAAACTGAAACAGATGTATGTATCGACTATCGAGGGACTACAAAAAGTAAATAATTGGTTGGCGGAGAGCACACTGTACAACCTGAGGTGGGAAAGACTCCTGATGAAGCTCCTTGTTTGTCTCTTGAACCCCTGTACAAACATTTGCCACTTTTTTTCACGCGGTCCAAGGCAGGGTCCTAGATATGAGAAACGATTAGTAATGGGAAAGCACGACAATTAATTAACAAATCAATAAAATTAGAGAAAGACTGGCGTTTTCCAGAAAAGAAAAATCTCCAAAGCCGAAACTGAGACGCGTGGTAGCTGCTAGAGTGTCCTTGACACGGACGTTTACATTTCCGTTGCAGCTAGAAATTCTACGCATCCGAGCCATCCTATATCATCCACATACGAACAAACCTACTTAACCGCCTGTTCGTTTCCTCTCGATTCGAGCCTAATTTCACAGAGGAAGAAAAAAAATCACAGCAGAGTGCGCCAAAGCCAAATTCTTGAGAACGAGAGAGCAGGAACCGGCTGGAGCAGGCCGGAACCAAGGGAAAATTCACCTCGCTCCGTCTCCAAGAATCGCACAGAGAAATCAGTAGAGCGAGAACACAGAGCACGACGCTAGGTGAAGCAGCAAGAAAGATCCATCAATGGATATGGAGGGGGAAACCGAGCAAAGAACAGAGAGGACAAGATGAGAAGCGGGCGCCTCACCTGAAGGAAGGAAGGAAGGAAGGATGAGAGGAACAAGAAGACGTGACCGGAGTAGTCTACGGATGCCCTTGAAAAAGATTTGGTGTGAGAAAAGAGGGGAGACTCGAGTAGGAGGGGGCGACGACGGTGGTGGGAGGGTGGTTGGGAGGTGGTGGCAGCGGGACGAATAACTGCGGCGGGCGGGGCGGAGGCAGGCGGGCGGGCGGTGGATGACATGGGAGGTGGGGGGTAGATGGATGGAAATGCAAGTGGGATGGTGTTGCTATCTTGCTAGTATTTTAATCTCTTCTTCTTCCTCTAGCTCTTGTTTATCTCCCTAGCTTAGTACTGCTAGTCTGTTTGTTTAGCGCGTACGGCGACGCTGCGAGCAACAGATGGATCCGCGACGCTCGAGCTCGCCCCACGTCCATGAGGAATACCAATTGTTTAACGGATTAAGTATTCCTGATTTGCTAGTGCATTTAATTTTGTAGATCTCGGAGATCGCACGCTCTGGCCACGCACGTGTCACCAGTGCATCCCATTTTGAATTTGATCCAGCATGTCCATAAAAATGCACGATAAATTTAAAATACAGTAAAATAGTCCACATAGTCGAATAAATAAAAAATAAAAAAAACCTGACTAAATTTGTTAAAAATAAGATTGGAAAACTGCTGATTTCCTCGATGAATCCACGTATACTCAACCAAATCCCGTTGAAAGTGAACATGAGCTGTCCCAACATGATTTGATAATGCACATGGAGGAACTCTTGAACCGTTGCAGTCGCATCCATCAAAACGCCCCTATCATCTTTTGATGATGTATGGGTGTAGAAAAACTTACCAGAGCTATCTGCCATGGCGAGAGTGTACCATGCAAAATCGACCGAGAACATGTTATCGGCAGTGCAATTTCTGGCCACAGACAAGCCTACAGATCGGGGAGCACAACTGTGTCCAACCCGAACTCATCCCACGGCACAAACTCAGGTGTCAATGGCGGCACGGGACGACGACGACGTTGGCTGTAGGTCCCAAGCTCCTCCAGTGCGAGCAAGAGGTGAATACAATGTTGAGCTAGAGGCATGTACTCCTTGAACTAGCGGCCACGAAGTCGGTGCATGGAGAAAGGCTGGAGTGACGGGTGTTGAAGTTGTCGTCGGCCAACCTGACTCTAAATCATGTTATTGTTTAACCAGAAATATATTATTAATTATTTAGGAGCATTTTATCGAGAGGAGAGGAATAGTGACCTCCTTAGGCGTGTTTGTTTAGCGCTTTATATGCTTTCCATGAAAATAAGTTGGACATTCGAACTGGGTTTTGTCGCTGGCTTTTCCATAGCCGGAGTCGCAAATGCACTAGACAAGCAAAGCACACTGGGAGGTGCTTCCCACAACTTCGTGAAAAACAAAGCGACATGTTGTTTTGCCACTGGCGTTGTTCGTATTTACGTAGATTCTGTCTTTGCCACCTCGTTTTATCGTTTCCTCGCACTAGAGTTGAACCAGTGACATTTAAACCCCGCCAGGCTGCTTGCTATGCTGCTTTGCTGCTGCATGCATGTGCATGTGGCATGCGAGCTGAAGGGAACGACAGTGTGGGGGAAGTGGATCATGAGGCCCCGATTGGGAACCCCATATGTTTAACCGGCCAGTATTTTCCTACCTGCCTCCTAGAGGGAAATATACGGATCTGGGTAGGTCTGTTTTTCTACCCGACAAATTACGGAGCCAAACCGACGAACCAAGCGCGGCCTGATGGATGTTTACCTCAGCTCATCAATCTTTGGATAGGGGAGTGATAATCCAACGTTTAATGGTGTGTTAAAGCTTTTTGTCCTTGAAGGATAAGAGTGTCTCTAATAGATACACTATAATCTCTCCGGTCCAGAAAATTCCGGCCGATATGCTGGGTGGGTTAGTTTTCTTGGCCCGACCAAATCGCGCATATCGGGCCGCCTGATAAATTTATCTGGGCCTCCAGACAAGCGGTGGCTCCCGCAGTATATAACGGGTAGCGGGAGTCGGATATTGTACCAAATCCCCATCCCTCCGCCACCTTTCGTCTCCCTATGTCGCTACCCTCTCTCTTCTTCGACGAGCATTTAAGTAAGCTTCGTCGCGAATCTCTCCTCCCGAGTGTAGATCCATGCCCAGCTCCTCTCTGCGGGGCTTCAATGGGAATGGCGGAGGCTGTGGGCCTTCGGGCGAGGATGAGGACGCCTGCCGATGCTGCTTAGAAGGCGCGCGCAAGCGCGGCTTGTACCAAAGGCACCGGCGGGCGGGGCTCGTCCCTTCCTTGAGGACGCACCACACGGTGGCAGAATACTCTTTCGGTGGCCGGAGAAGAAAGAATCCGGAGGTGGAGGAGGGTGACGAGTGTGTTTTGCCTCCGCTATCAGCTGGCGAGGTCGTCGTCAGTTGTGGCCACCGTGGCTCTCACGACACCTCCATGGATGGAGGAGCTCCTGTCGGTCTTCAAGCAAGTGACGAGGCCGACGACGAGCTCGTGATCGCCACGCTCGCAAGGGAGGCATGAGCTCCTGGCGCTGCAGAAGGCCTCCAAGCGGCGGTGGACGAGCAATGTGGGCGGGGCACCGAGGAGTTCGGCTTTTCATCGGTGGATCGGCAAAAAATAAGTAGATCTTAGTTTAAATTCAGCTTTTAGTTATAGTCTTGCATCCTACTCTATAAAAATCTTGCACGATCTCTAGTTGTTGATCTTAGTTTAAATATGCAGTATCATATCGTGGATCTGTTCTACGCAGTCTTTCCTATACCGTAAAATAATTTTAGTGCTTACCAGGTACGATATATCCCATACGAGATTTTATTTATTGTCTCTGCTAGAGATGCTCCAAGAAGCTATTGGTTCATTGGTTTAACGTAGTGCATGAATATGTATTTTGAACCGTGTTATATTTTGTGACTCATTTAACGTGCACTCCAATATGAGGCTATTGGTTTATTGCTTTTAACGTAACTGGCATGGTGGCCATTTGCCAGGGCATCATTTGTTGTTGGTTGAAAGTGTTTGAAAAATAAAAATAAGAAGGTTTCATTGATACCATATTATTTCTCATTATGTGACAATAAATAAATTTATTCTACAACTATCTTAAATTTTGATAAGCGAAATATCACGTATGCGAGTAACATCTTTTGTAATCTGAAGGTTTGGTTAATTATTATCACACCATATGTTGAAACCCCCATGTAAGTAATATTGGATCTATAATGTGACTATAGTTTTATAGTTCTGACACGATGTTAGATCGGTATGGGAGATTAGTTATCTTTGATAAAACATTGAATTAAGATAAAACGGTATATCCTCCGTAATAGGCCGGTTAAATTAAGAAGTGAGAGTTTCTTGTTATGCCTCGCATGTACTCGCTCCATGTCACTATCAGCAAGATTTTAGAAACATGAATGTGGCGCAGCGCTGGCCACGGTTTTGCTAATTCTCAGACGCCTGAGAATTTCTTAAGTCTCAGTCACCCACAAAAATATGCATCAGTTGCACTTTTCTGATAAAAAAGTGCAATTGCACTTTTCTGGCAGAAAAGTGCAACTCGTTTTCAGTTGCACTTTTTTTAAACTGCGGTTGCACTTTTCTGAGTTGACTGAGACTTAAGAAAAAAGCTGGCGCCTGAGACATAAGCACTCCCGGTTTTGCTAATTCTCAGACGCCTGAGAATTCCTTAAGTCTCAGTCACCCACAAAAATATGCATCAGTTGCACTTTTCTGGCAGTTCAAAAAAAAGTGCAACTGGAACTTTTTTGAACTGCAGTTACACTTTTCTGAATTGATTGAGACTTAAGAAAAAATCAGGCGCCTGAGACATAAGCACTCCTACTGCTATTACTTTTTGTAGACATATTTTAACATGTTTATACATTAATAGTCAAAGTTAGAGAAGTACTACTCGAAGTTTTTGAGACTCTTAACTTATCATGATCTTCGTTTAATCGTTGAAAGTGCTCAGGAAATAAACTAAGGTTTCATATATTATTTCTCATTGTGTGACGATAAAACAAAATTGTTCTAAAACTATCCAGTTTTTTGGTAACAAAATATCACGTATGTGAGTAACATCTTAGGCAATCTCAAATTTTTGGGCAAAGATTAGCATGCCATATCTTGAAACACCCCGAAAGGAATATTGGATCTGTAAACTTAACTATACTTCTGACATGATTTTAGATCAGTATGGGAGATTAGTTATGTTTGATAAAAAATGTTGAATTAACATAAAACGGTATACCCTCCTAAATAGGAAGGTAGTATTAAAGAGAGAAGTATCTTATTCTGATGTTTCTTCCTCTCATTTATCTACTCCATGTTACAATGTGCAACGTTTTAGAAACATCAACATGGTGAAACACTGGCCATTATTATTTTTATATGAATATACTGTTAAAGTTAAATTGCTTTTTCTAGTCATATATGTTAACATGTTTATACAATAATGTCAAAGTTAGAGAATAACTACTCTAAGTTTTCCTGACTCTTAACTTATCGAGATTTTCATTCAATGGTTCTACACATCTCAGTCACATGTATGTGTTATGCAGAATGTCTACCTGACTTGGATATCATAGTTCAAAATTCTTAATCCGATTGAATTGCCATACAAAGCAAACATATCTGTCAAAATAACTCATGAGAATTAAGTGTATGCTTTTAACGTCCTCGGATTAAAAATTGAATTGACACACCGCGTGCGGATACTATACATGAAACACAACGGTCAAAAATATGTGGCGACTTGGCCCTATGTGTACCATTAATTCAAAATATAATATTTAGTGTGAGGGATGCACTCGTCGCTAATGTGTCTACTAATGTTATATCGTCAATAATTTTAAAGATTTAACGCTTCGTGTCTCATTATATAGAATATTACGGACTCACAAAGAGTGAGCCGGTAACTTTTCAGTGTGAGGGACGTTCCTGTCGATAATACGACTAATGTTATTAATACATTAATATTAAAATGTCACGGCTTGGAATACCAGACTCCTACGTGCGTTTTGTGAGCGTGTTGGTCTGGTGGAAGTTAAATAAATTCGTCATTTATGTGTACTCAATCATAGAAACAATGTATCTAATGCAACTAATGTCATTAATTAATTAATTTTAAAATTCCACGACGTCAAACTTCTGCACACGTTTTTTAGTGTGTTGGTGTGATGCATATGGTCGTCGAAGAAATTTGTCAATTATGTGTACTCAATTATAATAACAATGCGCTCTCTCAGTTCACGGTTAACATATATAAAAAACATTTAAAATACAAAATCGTTAGTATTAGATTCACAAAATGTATTCTCTTATTGAATAATTTTTTTATTAGGAATGTCGATATTTATTGCTACATCCTAAGTTATTTTTTATACAATTTAATTTTAACCAAACTAAAAAATGCAGGATAAATTAAATAAAGAACATATTTAGTGACCAGGCTTTTACCTATCGTGTTTTAAGGTAGTTTTATTTTATTTTGAAAAGGATGTTCCAAGGTACCGATTCTTTAAACAGAGACACAACATATTTATTTAGCGGAAGGGTGTAATTAGCTAGCCCACGATTTCCATTACTATTTACGTGGTAGAAAAAGTTTTTGTTACTGTGTCAGGGTTGGATAGTTTCTTTCTAGCTAGTCGGTACTTTGTTGGCATATATATATATATATATATATATATATATATATATATATATATATATATATATATATATATATATATATATATATATATATATATATATCGACGCGGATTTGGTGCCCATGGTGGTAGCTGTGCATGCGCTTAGGTTCATCCGATGCGGTGCCGTGATTTGTGCTGCCGTTGGTCTCTGTTAGAGAGGTCTGTTAGTCGTGTGTGAATTATGGGCTTGTGGTCAGGACGAGTCAGAACTCAGAATAAAAAAAGTCTGTATCGGCTCGTTCCAACAAAAGGGACAGCAAAAGAAAAAGCATCCGCATCTGGCAGTTCATGCCGACAACTTTTATCCATGCTGTCGAAAATGGGGTGTCACCAGAATGAAATATCTTTCGTTTTAAACTCTGTTTCCCCAGCAATTTTTTGTTTGATTAATCAACCGTGATTTTTGTTTTTAAAACACATCTTAAGCTCTCATTAAAAAGAGGGTGATTTGTTTTCTTCAACTTTTTTTTAGAGTTGTTTTCTTCACCCGTCATAAAAGCAAATTTCAGTTAGATAATAGGGACTGGATCAGCCAGAAAAATTAAGATTGGAAAAAATTGGATCCAAATTGAGAACACACCATGTAAATAAAATAAAAAGGACATGATTCCCGTTTCGAAAAAATGGGCATGATTCCTTAAAAAAATGGAGCAAAATTCAGATCAGAACGGGATCTGGGATCAGAGCAAAACGGGATCTGGATCAGAGCAAAAGTCCTCACGCGCCGGCCGAATCCCAGTCTTCACGCGCCGGCCGTCGGCGTCCTTGAAATCCTTGCGTGGCCGGCCGACGGCGACGGGTACATCGAGTACGCCGTATCTTCCGCGCGACGCCCCGACGTCAACGGCGCGAGCAACGCCGGCCCGCCCTGGACCAGGCTTGCACCACCCCTGGACCCCTGGAGCAGCGTAGCCCAGGCCCCTCCTCCACCTCCTAGAGTACCCCGTCGGTGGGAAGCACGAGCTGCAGCGCGGGCGCAAAAATGGCGCAGGGGATGACAGGCGGCGCGGGCGCACGCGGTGAATCTGGATCGGGAATATGTGAAATCAATATCAACGTGATTCACTCTGTTAGAATTAGTCACGTAATATGCATTCGACACGAACTTGTATTGGACATGTAGTCCGTCTTCTCTGTAAGCTAGCACCGCAACGTGCACCCAGAAATAGAATACGGAGTGAAGAAAAAACCAGATCGGAAAAAAAGAAACGGATAAATACAGGAAGAAAACGAATCCCGATCGAAAAAACAGGAAGAAAACGCATCCCGATCGAACCCCTCCCTCTTCTGACCCAACACGGCAAGGCCCCCACGCCAGACCTCCCCAGCCGCCTGGAGCCCACGCGCTTCCTGCATCGGCGCCATCATCGATCGATTTGGATGCGCTGAATCGCATCAAGCCGGTGTGGCGCGACGAGCTCCTCCATGGTTGCCATCGTTTCGAGCGCGCCGGCCCGGGAAACGGCAACGACGGCGCATCTTCCCGTTCCGTCTTCGGCCTGGACGGCGGCCGCGAGCGCGCCTACGAAGGATCGACACTTCCTGGAGAATCCCGTCCATGGTGAGCACGAGCTGCTGCGCCGGGGATGACGGGCGCCGCGAGCGAGCGTGGTGGAAGCGAGCCCACGGTCAGGAGCAGCGGTGGAAGACGACCTTTCCGCCCGCGCATGGAGGCGCTCGGGGCGGCGCGTTCGATTTGGCGACGGTGGGGAGGTTGGCGGTGGTTGGGGATTGTCTGGGAAAGGAAGAGGAGAGAGAGCGTGCGGGGTGGGGAAGGCAGGAGAGAGAGTGGTCAGATCGGGGTGAAAAAGGTGCGGCTGGTGACTGCTGGCTAAGGTGCGGACGGAACGGCGTCATCTCGATCAGAGGTCAAAACTGCTCTATAGGGTGATCCAAGGGTTGGTAGTGGGTGCGTAGCTATCACCATGGGCAGCCCACTATTTTGCATATATATATATACCTAGTTGTCAAATAATAAGTTGTACCGAGAAAAAGAGAAAATTTATAGGGTGCGACACTTGCCCCTGGTCACAAGGTGCCTGTGTTTTTTAGTGATCAATTCCAGGGACAAACCCAACAACTAATGGAAATAATCTTGCCTAATTAAAAGTTAAGATTGTCTTGAGTTTGGAAAGTCAAGTATTATCTGGAGTCCTTGTGCGTGGCTTGCATGGCCATAGTCGGTTTGCATGCCATAGTCCGTTAAGTCAAAGGAAAAAAAAAAGCTAGCACACATCTCCTTGGCCACCACGTATAAGGTAGATTCTTTTTATATTTAAATTAGGTTGTTTTTTCCGGTGCAGCTAAGGCACGCATGTTACGTTTATTGCTAAATCAAGGGATGTCACGTCTCTCAATATAAAGGTGTGTGTTACGTAACTCTAGTTTAAAAAGATCATAACCACATATTTTAGATCTAACCACTAAAATTAATTAAGATGATGTGGATTAACCTGGTGCCTCGAAAAACTAACTCATTTTACTTTTAGTATATAATAGATGTATATGTAAATTGGATAAATATACAATTATTAGTATTATGTAGTGATCATTTTGTATGAATTAGTGGTTCATAGGGACGGAGACAAGGTGGGACGAGCAGGGGCTACGCCCCCTATACTCATGATTTTCTTAGCAATATTAAGCATGCTAGCTCATTGTTCATGGTGGTTTAGCCCCCTCCATAGAGATGACACACACCGATTAGTCTAGCACTGCCCCCCTTTGTTCAATTGTTGGCTCCGTCCCTATTTATATGTTATTTATTACACGTAAATCAATAATAATACTAGACGGTAGAGATGTTATAGGTAGTTCCATAGATTATAGGC
This sequence comes from Poa annua, assembly GCA_026929855.1. Lineage (NCBI taxonomy): Eukaryota > Viridiplantae > Streptophyta > Magnoliopsida > Poales > Poaceae > Poa > Poa annua. The sequence continues at coordinate 81,995,774 of CM049437.1, read as the reverse complement.
AGCTAGTTGCCGAACACTAAACTCAGAACATCCGTTTTTCCTACACAATCAACAGCCAGAAGGCACAAAAAAAACAGAGGTAACAGGATGGGCCGACCCAGTTGGAAGGGCGAGAGAGCAGGTGGATAATATAAACCAGGTCGGCTGGAGTCGCTGCGTGGCTCTGTGTTCATCCACCCTGCAGTTTTCTTCCGACGGCTTCCATGCTAGGTGACGTGGACGTGCCGAGGCCGATGGCGCCATGTCGTCACCCTGTTAGGCACGGAAAGTCTGACTTACTTTCTAGCCTAGCTAGTGTATGGTCCTTGTCCACCGTTGTCGTCTCTGCGTGCAGCATGCTGAGATTTTCGAGAGCGACCTCAAATTCTAACGACGTATGTGCGTGCTCACAGTTTGTTTTTCATATCGTAGCGTGAATCAGTTTTTGCTCGCAAAGACTATGCGTGCCACTGTCGTAGTCACCACTGATGCAGGAAAGCAACCCATGTCGTATGGGGACGCAGCTCCAGGTAAATCTCATCCGTTCCGTTCCGTTCCATCCCAAGCGGGGAACCACCAGTTTATTCAGTCCATTTCTTATTCGAGCTGGCGATTAGTTGGTGTGCGGTGGTGTTGCCCTTGCACTTACACCTGAACCATGAATCTCCTTTTGGAACTGCATTGGTACTGCCATGAATGGCCAGCGAAATTATTCATCACCGGTTGATTGATTCACTAGTAGTCACGTCCTAACTCCTAAAGGAATATAAGTACTTACGTTTTAAACTAGAAGTCTTATATTTATCTAGATTCATCTACATGTAGGCACTAGAAGTCATCTATTTGAAACGGACTACGGAGTACGAATGTAGTAGAAGATATAGGCCCCTCCTCCCGAGCCGCTCCCACGAGAAGACGGGGAACCATAGATCTCCGCCACCGGTCACCCTCTCTGTCCCCTCCTCTCCCCTAGGCGCAGCCAGAGGGCATAACCGGGATAAGCAAGGTGCACGGCGGCAGCGCTGCGGTCGGTCAGGGTACGATGTTGTGCGCGGCGGTGTCATGGCGTGGTCATTCGGCGGCTGCGCGCAAGCTGTGCGATGTTGGCGTACCAGTGGCGGCTCCCCTAGGGCGGCCGGTGTGGTGGGCGGCGCCACTCAGTGGCTGGGGTCGTTGGAGGAGGTCGCGAGCGCAACAGAAAGGCAGGTCGGCACAGGCGCAACTCGGTGGCTCGGGCACAACCGGTACGCTTTAAGGCCCTTTTTGGATCACAGGGTTGAAAAACAGAGGAATAGGAAAAAACATAGGAATCTCACAGGTTTGCCAGTGCAAAACAGAGAATTGTAAAATGCAGGAAAAATACATGAATAGTCGTCGGATGAAACACAGGAAAAACACAGGAAAATTGCCTTGATCCTATGCGCTTGAGTTTAAAAAAGAGGTTGGAGTGGATGTTTCAATTCCTATGGAATTGAGGCATAGGAATCCATTCCATAGGATTTTCGTATCACCATTCCTTCAAAGGCAATCCATAGGAAAAATTCCTAAGGATTGGAATTCTTTGAAAATCTTTTAAAAATCCTACAATCCAAAGAGGCCCTAAATTCGAGCCGATCCGAGCCGGCTCGGCTCGACTCGTTGATCAAACGAATCTAGAATTGGAACTCGGTTCAGCTCATAAAACTCAAGGGTTTACTCATTTAACTCGGTAAACCCGCTAACATGCATTATAATAGCTTATATAGTTTTTCCTAATTATTTGGTCATGTATGGTTGATTTGGGAGGTCTCCGACGACTGCCGGTAGGGTTGTGCGGTCTTCGGGTCGCCTTGTAACTGGGAGGGCAGAGGCCCTATCCGAGCCCTTTGGCCCTCGTACCAGCTCGATCGCCGGTAGCGATGGGGGTTGATGGTTGCCAGCCTAGGGTGGAACCCTCTCTCCTCGGTGCGTTTCTCCATCTCAGCGGAGCGCAGAGCTTGGACGTCAGGGAAGTGGCCCTGGACGGTGGGGTCATTTTAGTTGACAGGCGTGTGATGCATGTAAAATGCATACATAAACTTTGCATTGTATTACTCATATTTCATCCATATTTGCATCATATAAGGGTTATATCAATGTTTTATAATGTTTTGGGGAATATTTCACACTTTCCCTATTTATTTGGAATTAACCCAGTGCTTTCAGAAAACCCCTTTTTCTATATTTTGATGTTTCAGGGACCCAAACGACGTTCAAATGACCTAATATTCCACGGAGATCCTTTTTTGGAAGGAACAAGGCTTAGGAGCGAAGGAAGAGCAAAAATGGAAGCCCGAGGACCAAAAGGAGTGGACCCACGCGGCCAGATTCCTTGTCCGCGTGGGGCCCCTCATCTTGGCCCTCGAGCCTCCGATGTCGTCGATCTTCGTCTCCCTGGCTTCGTCTTGACCTAAAAAATGACTATAAAAATAGCCCCCCGAACCCTTTCGGAGAGGAGCGACGCAGAAAGACAGAAACCACGAAACAAAGACTTGGAGCTGCAGATTGGAGGGGGGAAACTCTGGCGGGGCGCTGCCGGTGTGGTCTCCACCTTCTCCAACGACTTCTCCACCGTCTCCATGATGAAGAGGGAGTAGTCCACCCCTGGACTATGGGTTTGTGGAAGTAACTTATGTATCTCTCCTCTCTCTTGAGCTTCACTAATTAGTGCCATATGAGCAGCTGAACATGATTATGGTCATATATGTAATACCTTTGTGGTGGATCTCTTAAGTTGATATATGTTATGATGATTGCCAATATTATGTCTTTGTTATGAAAGTAGATGCATATTATGTACCCCGTTCTTATCTATGTGTTTTGATCCAACATGTTTATGAGAGCGTGTGAGGGGGAACATGTGCATTAGTTGGAGTAACGGGGGGTGGTTTTGTGGTAAGTTGACAGCAATACCATGATCCACGTGGGTTTTTACCTTACTTTGTTGCCTCACTAGGGATAAAGGAAATACCATGCTACCGGGGTATGTGGGTGACATTGCCACTATCACCATGACTAGATCTAGCATGTTCTTATTTAAACTTCATGTCATTGAACTTAAAGCTATACTCTGTTTATCTTAATTACTGAGGTGTTATGATTTAGTTCGCATCTTGGTGGAGTATAAGAGAGAATAATAACCAAAAGATCTCTATGTTAGTACGTGATGCCCATATTATTAATAACTTGTCTTGTTGCAATCTCATATGTCAATTCCTATGTTCTATTATCTACCACTATGTAACACCCTGAATTTTGAGCCTTTTTAAATTTTTCCCAAAATACATTATTTCCATTTATTTGAATGTATTTGGATTTAAACCTCAGCAAACCATTTGAATTTCTAAATCCTTTCAAATCTGATAAATCAAGTTGGGATCTTGTGCTTTCCATTTCCCTCCCACTTGGTACTTGAAGGGGATCGCATGCAGAAAACAAAATTTTTCCTATCGGCGATATCCTTAAACTAGCCAGGATCTACACTATGCAGATATAGAAGTACGGCGGAGATCGGAATACACACCTCTTGTAGACCGAAAAGCGGGGATTACGCTCCCGCACAAGCGTTGACGACGAAGACGACGTAGCCGACCTCTAGGTCGCGAAGAACTCGGCGCGACGAAGACGATGAAGATGACCTCGAGGTCGGGTGGAGGAAGTAGGCCTCCGAGTACCGCTAGCGCAGCACCTCGCAGGGTGTTACACACATACGGTGGAGACGACGGCCTCCGAAGCTCCAGTCCAGGACGAGCAGCGGAAGACTTGGACCGGAACACCAGCAGCGCGGCAGCGGGCTATGGTGGAGAGATCCCCTCTCAACTCGGCGCAACTCCGACAAAGGGAATCATGTTATCGAGGAGAGAAAGAGAAATTAATTGGTTGAATTAAAAGGCCAGGGGTGCCCCTTCTTATATAGGCTCCCGGGGGGAGCCAACCTTGCCAGCCAGGCAATGTGGGACTATCCCACATGCCTGGTTCGGCCAAGATAGAGCCGCCGGCCCTAGGTGGGCCCCATTTGGCCCACCTAGGCCGGCCCTCCCCCAATCCGAAGCCCTGGGGGGACTTTCCCCCCCTCATGGGCCTTCTTTCCACCAGAAGGCCCATTTAGGGAAATCAGCCTTTAAAAATTCGAAAATAAATATATAAAATCATATTTAAACATTAATTACACTAATTAATATCAAAAATATTATATATAATTTATTCTAGCTCCGAAAACTATTTCGTCGCTGCCCGATCTCCATCGGACCATTCCCGGGACGTTCCCGGTGATCTCTTTCCTTTCCGGTTGTCTTGTCGAAACCCCTTAAGTGTGTTACCCTAGCGGTTCGATATAATAACAGACATGATCGAGACTCCTCTCCGATCAATGATTAACTCGTAGGCCTGGACCCCATGAATTAACCCCTGTGATATAACGAATGACTTTCATCTATCAAACCTGGACGTCGAGTCTTAAACCTTTTGTCATAGCGATACTTAGCGTGTCCGAGCATCGTTCATAGATATCTCCATATCTAGCATGATCTCGTTACTGACAACACTATCTTCTACTCGTCTATGATCTTATGTCAGCTGGTGACCTAGTCACATGTTTGCAAACTCATTTGACATAATCTCACCGAGTGGGCCCTAGAGTATCTATCCGGCTATACGGACTGACAAATCCCGCTCTTGACCCCTCGTCTCAACTACCCCCTTCCGATACCCAAAAGTATCACCGTTATTGTCACACTACATAAGACATGACGTTTGGTGCGATCAAAGTATCTTCCAGGAATAACAATAAGAGTTGGTCTCACGGTCGAAGGCGTAATGACTACGTCCTACAAATTATGGGTAAGTCCATCACATCGTTCCACCTAACGATATGACTCCATTGCCGACAGACGCCATGTCTCATGATCGGGAAACCTCGATCATCAATCGCGCAATGAAACTAGTCTTAGCAGAGGCAACTAGGGACCTGGTTGTTTATCTACCACACGTGTATTAATGTTTCCGCTTAATACAGTTATAGCATGGTATAAAACATATAATGAACAATTGGAATATAACCAATAAACCATCTTTATTAAGTGCCTCTAGGGCATATTCCCTTCAGTCTCCCACTTGCACTAGAGTAACACTTAATCTAGTTTACAACTTGGTAAAAGCTCAACACCCATAGCATCTTGGTGCATGCTTGTCTCGTGGAAGAGGAATACAGTCAACAGATCTCACACATTGAGACCTATATGTGCTTTGCAACACTTCTATGTCACCTAGTTTGACATCATCCCGTATCTTACGATGACGGTGAAATATATCCTAGTGGATGGAGTGAGACTCGAACATTCGCGTAGCATGGGCCTTAAAAGTCTAAGAGATCTATTAAGGGGACCACATACACTCGGAAAACTGCTCAGTCCAATCACACTTGCTACTTCTGAAGTTGCCATATATTTCTATACCTATGTAGATTATGCAACAATGCATTCATATGCGACTTCGCAAACTAACCATGTCTTTCTTCAAAATAAAGGACATCTCCTATATGAGATTTCTGGTTGTATGGGCCAGTGTAATAACTTGCATCATCGTAACCTCTTTACGGCAAGTTGTCTTTCACTTTTTCCCTTTACCAGAAAACATATCTTCAGTTCTCACAGACACTGAAAAATATACTTAACGTTTGTTCATTGATCCACACAAGGATCACTCTAGAACCCGTTCTTCAACCAAGAACTTGGGTCACACTAAGTCGAGCTTTCAATCTGATAGCATCTATGTCTGATACATAGAGAATGTCGAACATCATTTGCTATCACTGAAAATGCCAAGATAAACTTAATATTTCACCTAGTCATAAAAGTAAGAACCATTTTCTTCGCTTGTTCTATTCTGAAACACTTCAGAATCTTAACTTAGGAAATATTCCGACCTAATGTTATTAAGCCCCTCTTGATCTATACAATTATGGATCGGATGCCTAATACTCCTAACTTCTTTCATAGAAAATTTAATCACTTAAATAATCCTTTACACTCTACTAGAGGATCTGTGTCATTCAATATGTCGTCACATACAAAATCATGAATGACACCTAGCTCCCACTCAAATATGCCTTCCGCATATAAGATCAAGGAAAGCTACTTAGCTCCTACTCAAATATGCCTTTCGCATATAAGATCAAGAAAAGCTACTTTGCTCCCACTCACTTCTTTGCAAATGCAAGTCTCTTCAACTATTTTGGACAACTCCAAAATCTTTTGATCACATCATCAAAGTGAAGATTCCAGCTCCGATATGCTTGCTTCAGCCCATGAATGGACAACTGAAGTTTGCATACATGTTTAGCATCCTCGGGATCACCAAACCATTATTGTACTGATTACAACTCTTTCTTAATGACACTATTAAGAAACATGGTTTCCTTATCCTTCTATCAATTTCTCATTCGAAATTATAGTAATTGCTAAATGACCCAGCATAGATTTAGGCTTCGCCACTTGAGACAAAATCTCGTTGTGGTCAACTTTTGAATTTGTCGGAACTGTTTCACGACAAATCAATCCTTATCAGTGTCTACTCTCTCATAAAATTCCATATTCTGTTAACATCCTAGATGCCATCAAGAAGATCTCCCAAGTCAATACCTGGTAATCGTACATGGATTTTATTTCGGATCATATATGACTCATAGCCATTTCTCGGACTTAGGTCTACCATCACTTCTTCGTAGTTCGTAGGTCTGTCATATTCCATTAACATGACATTCATAACAAGATTGTCGTAACACATAGTGTGGAACACAACCTCGTACGCCTACGTTCTTAGTATGAGCTCAGAGCATCATGATCTTGTATCATCAGCCTTTTTCAAGCTGTGGAGCATGACACCGAAAACACTTTCGGTTGCGCCACTCTGATGTCTGGAGAGAAAGTTCATCAACTCCGTCTTGCTCTACTTTCTTTCTCACTTATACCCTTGGACAAGAAACTATTTCTTTCACAAGGTGTATCCCGGCAACGATTTTGCCTATGTCGTGAGACATGTACCCAATTAACTCTTTAGGTACACTACAAAGATTAATCCATTTTAGGTTTGATCACATCAAAACACTAAATTGCTGAAACGACAATCTAGGCTAAAAGCCATGCCATCACTAATATGGTATTGTCTCCATGGATTTAAATGGTTTCCCTATTATCTAACGTGAGTGTTACGTTTCTACCATACGACTCTAATGATCACGATAATTCGGTAAGAGATTTATTTACCACACACTATCCGATAGGGTGCGATTACGACGTCCTAACATACCATAACACTATGGTGTTCCATGCGACGTAATTTGTGGAACTCTTCTCACAAGTCTTCCAATGATATGCCAACATTATAACTCAAATCTTCATTTTCTCGATCTGTATCGCGGGAATTTGATTTTCTTGTTAAGTTTATTTCCTACTTCATTCTGAACTTGTTTGATCGAATCAAAATTTTCAGGCCAACATGCCCTGAGTGGATATTCATATATCTACTCGGAATATTCATGAAGTCTATGAAATAAAGACTTTCACTTTACGTTAAAGTACTTCATTGATTCACATACACCCATATGCATGATTCTCAACAAGTCATACTCAAAACGTTCAGCGAAGTTCACGAAATAAAGGTCTCCACTACCCGTCAATTACTTCATTGAACCACATACATCTATATGCATGACTATCAATAAGTTATATGCCCGTTTTCCGAAAACGGTGTCTTAGTTATTTTGCAAGTGTCAAAAGATCAAATCTAAGGACTTGTAGATCCATCCGATATGGAGCTAATTCATTGACTATAACATTGACATGAATTAAACGGCAGTGCCACACATATGTGGTGTCTTTATTAAGTTTGTATCCTTTGGCATTAATATTATGAATGTGGGAGCTTCTACCATTTAAATTCAAATCGGCATATGATCATTACTTCATAAATATAGGACAACGAATTTGTCACTAATATATATGAACAATTGTCTCGCTAGAGGAGACACACTTATAACGATCATACTAACAGGCGATCATAAAGAATTTATTCAAATGGTAGATCTAGAGGGAGAGTGTCTATGGCCATCACAACAATTTGTCTGCCATTATCAACACGCAATGTCGCCTCATCCTTTCAAGCCACTCAAGCAGTAAACCTGGTTTTCATAAAACATGACTAGTATCAAAACTTAGTCACTACTGCGAGTACTTGCTTAGCTAAAACATTCATAACATGTATATCATATATACACCATCATCATTGACGACCTCCGGCGATCTGTTTCATCTTCTTGATACTTCCAACGTAATTAAGAACCATGAAGGTGAACGATTCCCCTTGCATGACATAGTCTATGACATAGCATTTGCACTTGGCAACGACGTCTGTCATCCAGTGATCGAGCTGAGCGAGGCGTCTCAATGTTCATCAAGTATGACCATATGTCATCAAGTATAACCAATGTTATCAAGTATGACTGCCACGTGCTCCTTCAATGTGTGTATTCTCTTCCATCTTGGTTGAGAAGACAATCAGTCAACGTACTGATAAACTTCATCAACCCAACTTTAGGGGTACCCCGAGTTTAGCGACCATCTCATATGTTCGCGATCTAAAAACTCGTACCCACCGTTGGTTCTCTATGGCAGAGATCATAGCATACACTGGACTATGATGATATCATCCGCACAAAACCTGATAATCCAAATTATCTTTTGTTAGCGGAATCTCCGGGTTTATCTCCTAGCGGGTATTGTATCACAAAGAGCTAACGGTTTAAACAAGGAGTATCCTCAAGCTAAAGTATAAAACTATGAAGTTTGGACCCAACCTTTTAAGTTTCTCAATCGCAGGAATGCGCCTAATTTTAAAAGATACTATTACAATGGTTAATATCTACAAAGGTTTGCAAAACAGACTTTGTTCATTATATTTTGAGTTCTAGTATTTTAGAAAATAACTATCCGAACTCCCACTCAAACGAACATCCCTCCTGGTCGTTTAAGCGATTACACGACCCCCATCCATTGCACAACCCCTCATCGTCAGAGCCGGCAACACAACTTCAAGGGTAGACAATTGTCAATCACAACAACTCTGTGACTCATGCTCGACCTTTCGGCCTCCGTGTTCCGAGGCCATATCTGCATATGCTAGGCTCGCACAATAACCTCCACGTAACGCTTGTGCAACATGGCTTACACCCACTGTATGCGAACGACGATATGTCTGATACCCGATCGTCACGGCCTGCCTCATAACGTAGAACTTTCTTGGTGGTGCTCGTTGGAGGAAGAACACTAGTGGTATTATGAAGGGATCATCTTATATATAACTTCCGCCGCGTAACTAATATATACTAATATATATAATCACACAATATAAGATGCACACAAAACATCAAATGTAATGCGATGTGATATAGTCCATTGCGCCATGGTCTTCTTGGCGCCCGCAGTTCATAAACAATTTAATAAACCTACCTTGACCATATCACATTGCCCCTGCAAAATAAAGTTAGACGCTTCTACTTTATCTTTTGCATATTTTACGTGGCTTGGGGCTGTCGTAAAAAGAACCGCTTCTTAACTACGAACTTATGAGCACAACAACGATCCAATAATTGCATGTTTAAGCATCCCTTTCGGGCCCTCCATTGAAAATGCAAGACCAACTAAAGAGAGAGAGACAGACACCCGCCAGCCACAGATACGGTACAAGCCGTATGTCAGTAGTGGAACCAGTCTCGCGTAAGCGTACGCGTAAAGTCGGTCCGGGCCGCTTCATCAACTCGATGACGCTGGAATCACAAGTGCACGCTAGAGGGTAGCAAATAACAGGAACGGTGCCGCCGTGCAGAACACGGGTTCTAACAGCGTACAGCTATATCTACGATAGATCGGCTCTGATACCACTGAAGGGGATCGCATGCAGAAAACAAAAAATTTCCTATCGGCGATATCCTTAAACTAGCCAGGATCTACACTATTCAGATATAGAAGTACGGCGGAGATCGGAATACACACCTCTTGTAGACCGAAAAGCGGGGATTACGCTCCCGCACAAGCGTTGACGACGAAGACGACGTAGCCGACCTCTAGGTCGCGAAGAACTCGGCGCGACGAAGACGATGAAGATGACCTCGAGGTCGGGTGGAGGAAGTAGGCCTCCGAGTACCGCTAGCGCAGCACCTCGCAGGGTGTTACACACATACGGTGGAGACGACGGCCTCCGAAGCTCCAGTCCAGGACGAGCAGCGGAAGACTTGGACCGGAACACCAGCAGCGCGGCAGCGGGCTATGGTGGAGAGATCCCCTCTCAACTCGGCGCAACTCCGACAAAGGGAATCACGTTATCGAGGAGAGAAAGAGAAATTAATTGGTTGAATTAAAAGGCCAGGGGTGCCCCTTCTTATATAGGCTCCCGGGGGGAGCCAACCTTGCCAGCCAGGCAATGTGGGACTATCCCACATGCCTGGTTCGGCCAAGATAGAGCCGCCGGCCCTAGGTGGGCCCCATTTGGCCCACCTAGGCCGGCCCTCCCCCAATCCGAAGCCCTGGGGGGACTTTCCCCCCCTCATGGGCCTTCTTTCCACCAGAAGGCCCATTTAGGGAAATCAGCCTTTAAAAATTCGAAAATAAATATATAAAATCATATTTAAACATTAATTACACTAATTAATATCAAAAATATTATATATAATTTATTCTAGCTCCGAAAACTATTTCGTCGCTGCCCGATCTCCATCGGACCATTCCCGGGACGTTCCCGGTGATCTCTTTCCTTTCCGGTTGTCTTGTCGAAACCCCTTAAGTGTGTTACCCTAGCGGTTCGATATAATAACAGACATGATCGAGACTCCTCTCCGATCAATGATTAACTCGTAGGCCTGGACCCCATGAATTAACCCCTGTGATATAACGAATGACTTTCATCTATCAAACCTGGACGTCGAATCTTAAACCTTTTGTCATAGCGATACTTAGCGTGTCCGAGCATCGTTCATAGATATCTCCATATCTAGCATGATCTCGTTACTGACAACACTATCTTCTACTCGTCTATGATCTTATGTCTGCTGGTGACCTAGTCACATGTTTGCAAACTCATTTGACATAATCTCACCGAGTGGGCCCTAGAGTATCTATCCGGCTATACGGACTGACAAATCCCGCTCTTGACCCCTCGTCTCAACTACCCCCTTCCGATACCCAAAAGTATCACCGTTATTGTCACACTACATAAGACATGACGTTTGGTGGGATCAAAGTATCTTCCAGGAATAACAATAAGAGTTGGTCTCACGGTCGAAGGCGTAATGACTACGTCCTACAAATTATGGGTAAGTCCATCACATCGTTCCACCTAACGATATGACTCCATTGCCGACAGACGCCATGTCTCATGATCGGGAAACCTCGATCATCAATCGCGCAATGAAACTAGTCTTAGCAGAGGCAACTAGGGACCTGGTTGTTTATCTACCATACGTGTATTAATGTTTCCGCTTAATACAGTTATAGCATGGTATAAAACATATAATGAACAATTGGAATATAACCAATAAACCATCTTTATTAAGTGCCTCTAGGGCATATTCCCTTCAGTACTTGCCAACATTATTCTTACCTTGGACAAATATTAATTTGAGAAATCCCTTTTCTCTTTTAAAAAATTACCTTTTATCTAGCCCTCCAAAGGAACCCCTATTTTTATACCTCCAAAAATTCTGCAAAAATCAGGGATTCATCCCTAGTGGTTGTGCAACCTATTTCTATGAAAATATAGAACCTTGACTTAGGAAAATATTTCTCCACACCCCTTTTTCTATTCTTCCCATTTTGCAAATGTAATTTTTAAACCCTCCAAAAATTATTTCTCCTGGTCAAACCCAAGGAATGGATAGGCTCACATTTACCTCCCCTACCTCAGGACAAGCGGGCATCTTCAACCAACACCATTTACCCCTCCTAACAAAATATCTTCATTTTGGCCAGAACTGTTTTTGAAAAAATTTGTATAGAACTTTGGTCGAATTTGCAAAAACTTTCTTCGGCAATCTGGTAGCCCTCACCTTTTGGCGCACGGGGATGTTCCCCTTTTTGCATTTGGAGGCCTGTGCGCCGAGAACGGTGTCGATGCCGCTTTTGGCATGCTCTGTAACGCGCCGGCGTCGGCACGGCCGCGTCCGCAGAGCGCCGCCAGTTTCTGGTCGCCGGAAAAACGCACGCACTCGCACCCCTGCACGTCTCCCGCACTCCCCTCCTCTCTTTGACCGTCCACGCACACGCCCGCTCGCACGCGCGCCGCCGCAGAGCCGCCAGCAGCTAGCCGACGCGCCGCCCGGCCACTGTGCACGACGGGCCCCGCTCGTCAGCGTGTCCGACGGCGCCGCGCATTCACTCCTCCCCTCCTGACGCGGCCATGGGCCGTACTGTGCCACCGTCCCCACGACACCGGCGTTGACTGCCACCAGAAAAGCCGCTCATCGGCCGAGCCACCTCTTCACTCCGACCGCTCGCCGCGCCAATATAAAAGGCCTCCCCAGCCCTCGGTGGAGACGCACACCACCTTGAAAGGATCGGTATGACACCTAGAGGGGGGGTGAATAGGTGCTAATTAAATTTTTAGTTCTTTTTCAAATTAAGCTTGACACGAAAGGTAAATTCTCTAGATATGCAACTACGGTAAATTTACCTATATGACAAGCTAACAGTTAAGCAAGATACAAAGTAAAAGCGGTAAACAAGGATAGAGGTAACCGAAGTGAAAGCACGAGACGACAAGGATGTATTCCCGAGTTCCTCCCTTAAATGGGAGTACGTCTCGTTGGAGAGGTGTGAACCAACACAATGGTTCAACGGCCACAAAGGCCTCACCCAAATCTCCGGTGAACCGCACCACAAAGGTTTGGTTCACTTTCCACTATCGGAATCCTTCGAGGCGGAATCCGGAGCCTTTACAACAACGATTCGGGGCACGACCCACAAAGGGCTTGGGGGCTCCCGAACAGCTACAATCTGTCACAAAGACAATAGGTAAGTACAACAATGGGCTAGGTTTTCCTAGTGGAAACCCTAGCAAGTGTTCCCTCAAATGAATGAGGGGGAAATGAAGAACGGCTCGGTGAAGATGTAGATCTAGGCCTTCTCCTTCAATCCTCCAAAGATCAGCAAGTTTGGACGGAGGGATTGGAAGATCTAGTGATTCTTGGACTTGCAACAATGGTGTTTTTCTTGATTTGGTCGAGCACCTTGGATGGAGGAAGAGGGAGGGGTATTTATACCCCTCCCAGAAATGTAACCGTTGCAGCCCACTTACACCGGAGACTCCGGTCCTGAAGGGCCGGAGACTCCGGCCTGACCGGAGACTCCGGTCCCTGAAACCGGAGACTCCGGACTCCAAGGGCGGAGACTCCGGTGCAACTCCGGGCTCACTCCGGACCCCATATCAGAGGGTGCCGTCTTCTTCTCGATTTGTTCTCGAATGCGCGAGGTCCGAAGACTCCGGTCGGGGAGGGCCGGAGACTCCGGCTGGACCGGAGACTCCGGTGATACTCCGGGGTAACTCCGGACCCCCACCAGAGGCTGCCGTCCTCTGGACCTTTTAGCTCCAACATCCTTGGGACCGGAGACTCCGGCCCCTGAGCCCATAAAGGCCGGAGACTCCGGCCAGAACTATTTTCAGCGCAAAACTATTTGGTTGATGCCATATGGATTATTTCTTTTATTTCCTGCATCACTTATTACACATTAGATGGATATATCCTAGTGTTGTTGCCTAACACACAAAACCAAGGGAATATAAGATATGCTCTCCCCTTTTTGGTGTTAGATGACAACACTAGGATTTGCAATAGCACGAAACACATGTTTCAAAAAGAATTGAGGAGCTCCCCCTACATGTGTGCATATAAGTAGTTTGCATTTGAATACAAATGCTCAACATGTATAGGAGAGACAACTCACAATAATATTTGAGCAAGATATAAGACTTTAGACATAACAAAATAATGGATTGAGAGGAAAGAGTCATACCTTGTGCACATTTAATAAGAGATACATCCAATGCACAAAGATACATATCACAATAATAGATACCATCTCAACCATTGATAAAAAATATCCATATGTCTCGTACTAGATGATCCATAGTCTCACAAATATCAAATGGAACATAGTCTCACAAACATTAACAAAACCAAATAGAGTTCAACAACATCGAATAAAAGGGGCACAAGCTTTAACGAAATGATAAAAAATATCCATATGTCTCGTACTAGATGATCCATAGTCTCACAAATATCAAATGGAACATAGTCTCACAAACATTAACAAAACCAAATAGAGTTCAACAACATCGAATAAAAGGGGCACAAGCTTTAACGAAATGATAAAAGAGCATGCTTGTGACCCGCCCATGCAAATCCCACGGCGAGAATCCTAATAGAACTACTTCTCCCCCTTTGGCATCGAAACACCAAAAAGGGAAAAGAGCAAGACTAGTGCACCCCGAAGGAATCACTCGAAGTCATCTTCGTCGGCGTCGTCGGTACCATCATCATCATCATCATCATCATCATTTTCATCATCTTCATTATCTCCACTAGCCTCTTCATTTTCTTCCTCACTATCTTCCTCACTTACTTCTTCATATGTGATAGGGGCCTTGCCGGTGTTGCGAGAAGAGGAAGGCATGGAGGACACATCTTGGAAATCAGCCCATGGAAAGAGATCACAATTCCATTCCTCAAGAGGGATGGTGCGCTCGGATGGCGGAGAGGCAGGAGCACCTTCTGGACGAGGAGGAGTGAGACCACCATTGTTCGTTTTGCGCATCTCCTTCATCATGTTGGCTTGGTTGGACAAGATCTTCTTGTTGCTAGCATAGAGTTGATGATTCTCCTTGTGCACCGCAATGCCCATGCACATCATAGTCTTTTGCCACCAAGAGACACGCTTCATCTCATTGTTAACACGGGTACGCCCACCGGAAAGTGATGAGGAAGGAGTGGCATTCTTCCTTCTTGCCCTAGGAGCTTCTTCCTCCTCAATCTCTTCATAGGTGCGTTGGGAGGAGCTATGAATGGCAAGCACTTGAAGAGTCCCATACTTGTGAGACGTGAACCGTGAGGGATCAAGTTGGAGCTTGGAGAGAATAAGCTTCATGACATAAGGAGCATACATGGGGTTCTTCTTCTCAATGAGGGTGATGTGCATCTCATTCTTCATGAAGTCCATCACATCAATTTCAAACCCTTGACAATCCGGTCCGGCAAGGTAGGCCCGGTGAGCATGATGCATGAGGTTGACTAGGGCCCCACGGATGGCATCCGTATTGCCGGCTTGAGGTGCAATGCTCCAACGAAACATCCGGATCAATATGTTGTAGATGGGCTTGAGACCACGGGTGGTAGCTAGATTACCGTTGCTAGCACAAAGTGGGAGAAGGAGCTTCTTGTCATAGAATTACCCCTCGACATGCATCCTTCGACCAACCGGAGTGGATACTCCTTTGAACTCATAGCCCAAAACCTGTCCAAACTCGGAGAAGGTGGCGGAGCATCGAACGGGCCCGGTCATCCAAGTCATCTTGGTGTCCTCTTCCGGTCCGAGAACAAGAGTAGCAAAGAATTGTTGGATCTTGATGATATCCTAATCTTGTTGAGTGGACATGAGGCGCTCTAGTCCCAACTTCCTTGCAACCCAAAGTGCTTCCACAAAGTATTGCTTCTTGGCCAGAGTTGCAAAGTTGAGAGGCTTTTGAGGACAAACACGAGCTTTTGGGTCAAGATTGGCATAAATCTCCTTCATGATAAGCTCTTGCTCCTTTCTCCAAAAATGACCATCGGTTGAGTTGTTGGGCATAGCATAGAAATTATGCACCCGCATAATGCGGTAATCTTCCTTGTTCAAGCTCTTGACGGAGGAGATGTTCTCGAAAGCGGCCCTCTTGGCCCTTTCCTCTCTTTGAAGAGCAGCCTCTTGCTTGAGCCTCGGTGACTCGGCAGCACGTTCCTGATTCAAAACACTCCGCTGCACAGTCCGATCAGATGCTTCATCATAGACAAGGTAGTCTCTCCCTTGCTTCTTAGAAGATGTCTTCTTGATCTTGGATGATGATGAGGCACCGGGGTAGCGCTTACTAGCTGTGAAATAGAGGTAGAGAGGTAGCATATAGGTAAGCATACATGTCCGAGAGAAGTTTCAAAGCGTAGGAAATTATGTGACTTAATTTGCCTCAGAGATGATCTAGACCGGAGTCTCCGGTATCAGGGGGGCGGAGTCTCCGGCCGCACCGGAGTCTCCGGTCGAGAAGACCGGAGTCTCCGGCCTGAGACGGGGAACTCCGAACTAGGTCGAATCTGAGAGAAATTTAAACCCCACGAATTTCCTAAGATGTACATTGCCACCAAAAGGGTACTACACCATGAATTTCAACCAGTATTCCTCTCAAAACTAGATCGGGAGCGAATCCATAGAGGGAGAGAGAGATGTACCGGTTTCTTTCATGGTGAGATGCAAACGACAGAGAGGAGGGTCTCCGGCGCTTGGGAGGAGAGGGAGCCGGTGGCACGGCGGATTCCGGCAGCGGGAAGCGGCCGGAGGAGCACCTGGGGTCGAGGGCGGCGACAGGGAGAGGTTTGGGGGTCGGGGGTGTGTGAGAGTTATGAGAACAACTCCCGCCCCGATCCCCTTTAGAGCCCTGTGAAAAACGCAGAGACCGGAGTCTCCGGCCCAAACACACCGGAGTCTCCGGCCTAGCCGGAGTCTCCGTGGTTTGGGGCGGAGACAATGGTCCGACCGGAGTCTCCGGGCCTGAACACCGGAGTCTCCGGCCCCTGCGACCCCAAAATACCAGGTATGGTGTTGGACATGTATGTGGCAAGATGAGCACGGTTTTAGGCGAGAAGGCTTGGGTTGGACACAAAGTTACTGAAAAGGGAACTATACCCTCAAGCTTGGTAAGAAGCAACGAAAACGACTTTAAGAGGCAAGACTTGAGTGCATTTTCCATAAGAGCAAGAAGTAGGCAAATAAATCCAAATAAACACTCCATGAAGTCCAAATCTTCACTAGGAAGATGTCGGTGGCCTAGGCCACCATGTATGAGTGTATGTGGTGTGACACCGCGAAGATATATCTTGGGTTCACCGCCACTACTCACCATTTAAGCTCACAATTCATACAAATGAACAAAAGAGACAAAAAAGTTCTTACTATCGGCATAATGGGGGGAGGGATAGTCCAATGGATTAGGACCGCACTCCCCCTATGTCCATGCCTACACCTAGATCAAATATATAGTTAAGATAGAGGTGTGCAAGCAAGGTAGTCATCCAACGCTCCTCGAATCCACGATATTTAGCTGATGCCTCAAAAATGTGAACCTTGCTTCATCAAGTGGCTTCGTGAACATATCGGCAAGTTGAATCTTCGTGGGAATATAACCAAGCTCAATGTCACCCCGGTTGATGTGATCCCGAATGAAATGATAACGAATCTCAATATGCTTCGTTCTTGAATGCTCCACCGGGTTGTGACCAATCTTGATGGCACTTTCATTGTCACATAAAAGAGGCACTTTGTCACAATGGACACCGTATTCCTTTAAAGTTTGCCTCATCCATAACAATTGAGTGCAAGCACTAGCGGCCGCCACATACTCGGCTTCGGTGGTGGATAGAGATATGCAATTTTGCTTCTTGGAGGACCAACTCACCAATGACTTCCCAAGGAATTGACATGCCCCGGAAGTTGACTTCCTATCATCCTTGCAACCGGCCCAATCCGAATCCGTGTAACCGGCAAGAGAGAAGTTTGACCCCCTAGGATACCACAAACCAAACCTTGGGGTATAAACCAAATATCGGAAGATTCGATTCACCACTATCAAGTGACTTTCTTTAGGAGCCGCTTGGTACCTTGCACACACTCCTACACTTAACACAATATCGGGTCTAGATGCACAAAGATAAAGCAAAGAACCAATCATAGAGCGATAGAGTTTTTGATCGACATCTTTACCCTTGGGACTAAGTTCAAGATGACATTTGGTGTCCATAGGAAACCTCTTCTCTTTAGCATCTTGCATCTTGAACCTCTTGAGCATGTCTTCGATATACTTGGTTTGAGAGATGAAAGTCCCTCCACTCAATTGTTTGATCTCAAAACCAAGAAAGAACTTCAACTCTCCCATCATGGACATCTCGAACCTATCGGTCATAAGCTTTGAAAATTCATCATTAAAAGCTTTGTTAGATGAGCCAAATATACTATCATCAACATAAAGTTGGCATATGAAAAGCTCCCCTTTGACCCTCTTCGTGAAAAGAGTGGGATCGATTTGCCCCACTTCAAAGCCACGGTCTAGTAATAGCTCTCTTAGGTGCTCATACCAAGCACGAGGTGCTTGTTTGAGACCATAGAGGGCCTTATCAAGCTTGTAGACATGGTTTGGGAAGTGTGGATCCTCGAATCCCGGTGGTTGCTTAACATATACCAACTCCTTTAAGGGACCATTAAGAAAGGCACTTTTCACATCCATTTGTTGCAACTTAAAGTTGTGATGTGATGCATATGCAAGAAGGATACGGATGGACTCAAGGCGAGCCACGGGAGCATAGGTCTCTCCAAAATCAATGCCTGCAACTTGAGAGTACCCTTGAGCTACCAATCTTGCCTTGTTCCTCACAACCATTCCATGTTCATCTTGCTTATTCTTGAATATCCACTTGGTGCCTATAACATTTTTGCAATCTTTTGGCTTCTCCACTAGATTCCACACTTTGTTGCGCTTGAAGTTGTTGAGTTCTTCATGCATGGCTTCCAACCAATCCGGATCTTCAAGAGCTTCCAAGACTTTCTTTGGTTCCACCATGGAGATATGAGCTTGATGTTCACTAAAACTTGCCAATTGACCTCTTGTGGACACCTTGCGAGAAACATCACCAATGATGGCTTCAAGCTTGTGACACTTGATTTCCAAGTTTCTCTTGACTCTTGCTTGACGACGGGTTTCGATATCCCCATTGTTACGAGGGATTTCGGATTGATCATCTTGATCATTTGAGTCCCCGTCTTGACCGGAATGATGAGCTTGACCATCTTGTTGTACATCTTCAATAATGGGAGTAGATGGTTGCTCTTGATCTTGATCTTGACTAGAGTTGATAATAGGAGAACTTGATTCTTGTGTGGTCTCTTTGTCAACATGAGGAGGAACTTATACTTGTTCTTGGATAGGTGTCTCATTTGCTTCCATATTAGGTGCCGCTTCAACTTGTGATGATGGAGTCTCCACTTGAGTGGAGCTTGTACTTGCTTGAGGAGGCTCATGATGGATTTCAATGGGGCGACGGAAACCAACTCCCATTCTTCGTATGGCATCTTGAGATTCCTCATTATCTACATCACAAACATGAAATTGCGCCACTTGGGAGCCGTCATTCTCATCGAACCTCACACTACAAGATTCCACAACTCTCCCTAAGGATTTGTCGTAGACTCTATAAGTGTGAGAGTTCGCACCGTACCCAACAAGAACACCCTCTAAAGCTTTAACTTCAAATTTAGATAAATGAACACCTTTGATTTTGTAGAAACACTTACAACCAAATACTCGATAGTAGGAGATGTTGGGCTTGTTGCCGGTAAGCATTTCATAAGGAGTTTCCTTCTTTCCTTTGCGAAAGAATAACCGGTTGGAGGAGTGACATGCCGTGGAGATAGCTTCGGCCCATAAGAAGAGTGGAGACTTAAACTCCGCCAACATGGACCTAGCCATATCCATAAGAGTCCGGTTCTTTCTCTCGGCTACACCATTTTGTTGAGGGGTTTACGCGCGGAATATTGATGACGAATTCCCTCATCACTAAGAAACTCATTTAAGGTGTAGTTCTTGAACTCGGAGCCATTGTCACTTCTAATGGCCAATATGGGAACATTGTGTTGACGTTGAACTTCATTGGAGAAGTCGATGACGGTTTGTTGAGTTTCATCCTTTGTCTTGAAGAAGAAAACCCAAGTGAATCTTGAATAATCATCAACAATCACCAAACAATACTTCTTCCCACCAAGACTCGGTTGAGGTACGGCACCAAAGAGGTCAACATGAAGAAGTTCCAATATCCTCGTTGATGAGATGATGGTCTTGCTTGGGTGGGGAGAATCATGCATCTTTCCTTCAACACAAGCCCTACAAAGACGATCTCTAGAAAAAGAAACATTCTCATTTAGTCCAAGAATGTGGCCACCCTTGTGAAGACTTTGCAAAGTTCTCATATTGACATGGGATAAGCGGCGATGCCACAACCACCCCACGTCGGCCTTTCCGAATAAGCATATTGCTTGAGTGTTGGTTGACCCCGAAAAGTCCACCACAAACAACTCATTTTCAACATACCCAACGAACATGACCTTTAGAGTCTTGCTCCTCAAGAGTACCACCATATCAAGAGTGAAATGGACATCAAAGTTCATCTTATTAAGAGCACGAACGGACATAAGATTGTAACCTCGAGACTCAACAAGCATGACATTTACAAGGGTGATATCCCTTGCAACTACCACCTTGCCAAGACTCTTTACCTCGGCTTTAGACTTGTCACCATAAGAGACGGTTGGGTGATTTAGATTTGGTCTCAACTCCGTCATGATCTCCTTGCTTCCGGTCATATGACTAGTGCAACCACTATCAATCACCCATTTAGATCCACCGGAAGCATAGTCCTACAAGAGATCATATCTTGGATTTAGGTACCCATTTCTCAATGGGTCCTTTTCGGTTAGCAACAAGGGTCTTAGGAACTCAAATAGAGTAATCAATGTAACCATCATAAGGACCAACATATTTTGCATAAACATCACCATAATAGTCAACATAAAGAATATAATTGGGATTGTTATGCCCCGCGAAGTCACTACGAGTAGTCTTGCCCCTAGTGGCATTACTACCCGCAATGGGAGTCTTGGCTTGTGCGGGCTTGGTCTTGTTCTTCTTGATGTTGCTCACTTTCTTCTTTACCTCGGCCACATAACCAAGACCATCCTTCCCTTTGTGTGGTTTTTGCTCAAACAAGTAAGCAATACCCTTATCTTTACCTTTGGGAATAGAGGTCTTAGCACTAGTGGCCTTAGCAAGATCCACCTTCAACCTAGCATTTTCTTCACTAACATCTTCATGAACACGAGGAAGAATGGATATACTAGTTGAACAAGTTTTAGAAAGTTGAGCTTGAAGTTGTTCATGAGACTTGACTAGAAGGGAGTGGGTCGATTCCAAGACCTTGTGAGCTTTTTCAAGCTTCTCCATATCCTCAAGAAGTCTAGCATTCACAACTCCAAGTTCAACTTTCTCCTTTTTAATCACTTTATATTTAGTAAAGACATGATCTCTATCCTTAATGATTTTATCAATGATTTCATCATTTTTAGCATCAAGAGACTCAAGTCTTTCCTCAAGAGTGGTTCTGTATTCACTTTCTTCATCAAGAGAGCTATTTAAGGATGCTATGGAAGCATTCAAAGAAGCAATGGTGAGAGAATCCTCTCTCTCAATCTTACTCTTTTCTTGAAGAAGTTCTTCGGCCGCACATAGTTGTCTCATGAGAGACTCAACATGTTCTTTGGCCTCACCTTGCAAGTTAGTCACAAAAGTATCGAAGGCAACTAGTTCCTTCTTAATCTCAAGACTAGATTGATCATGCATAGTCTTAGGAGAAGGGGATGATACCTCGGTGACATGAGCCATGAGGCAACGAGCGGTGTTGGTGGAGACGTTCTCATTGGGGGATTCAAAGAGAGACGATGATGAAGTAGATACAATAGCCAATGCGGCTACCTCTTTATTGGGTGCATCTTCATCTTCGGAATCACTTGTGGCATATTCTTCTTGTGCCACCAACACAATTCTCGGTGCCTTCTTGAAGAAAGGCTTCCTTGGTCTTGTGGGCTTCTTTTGGATCAACTTGGAGTGATCCTTTGGGATAAGCTTCCCACCATTTTGCTCACGGTTCTCATAGGGGCACTCTCTTATGTAGTGATTCTTGTCATGACAATTGTAGCAAGTCTTTGTCCTTGAGGCAAGCTCTTTCTTGCCACTTGAGTTGTTCTCTCGATCAACACGAGCTTTAGCACTTGCCGGGTCATTCCAAAACACCCTTGTGGCAAGAGCAATGTGACTATTGAGGGCTTGCTCAAGATCATGTGGAGCAATGTTGCTTGGACAAACTTCAATCTCATCATTCTCATCCATACAAGTCACTTTGGCCTTCAAGGCAAGTGAGGGACCTTGTCTCATTCCCATGGCCCTAGCACGGTTATCTTCGACATTCTTGGTGGCAACCTTGGAGGCTTGGACTTCTTGCATAACCTCATGAGAAGACATTTGATGATAGTTGTATCTTCCTTGAATGGACTTCAACTCCATAGGCTCCGAAGGCAAGAGAGCATTCACATACTTCCTTTTTACCCAAGCATCATCCACATATGTTGCCCCCACATCATAAAAGGCTTTGGCGAGAGTCTTGAGTCTTCCATACATTTCTTCATGATTCTCATTGTCAAGCATGTAGAAACCTTCGGCGGCATTGCTCAAAGATTCATATCTATTCCTCTTCATGCTATCATTTCCAAGGAAAGCAACTTCAAGACAATCCCATGCTTCTTTGGCGGTGGTGACATGAAGAACATGATGTTTGTCATTGTCGCTCAAGGCTAGCTCGATCATGTGGAGGGCGGAAGCATTGAGTTGCTTTTCGGCGAACTCTCTTTTTTTCATGTTGCTTGGATCCTCAACATGATATCCATCTTCAATGATCCTCCAAAGCTCGATGGAGGCACTGTTAATATGAGATTTCATTGAGCGTTGCCAAGTTACAAAAGCTAATGCATTAAGCTTAGGTGGAGGACCTAGAGGGTTTATGCGGGTTGTAATAATTGGATCGGGAGAGTACCATCCCGGAATGTCATGGTACCCTTCCTTCTCCTCATGCAAAGTAGGAGATGTTTTAGGTCTAGTATCGGTTTCAACCCCCTTTTTCTCTTTATCCTCCTTGGAATCACCCTCTTCGGAGTTAGAGGCTTCCTCTAGTGGGATGATTTCCGAGCGCTTGCCATTTGCAAATTTCATGAACAAGTCACGAAACTCATCAAATTTGGCATTCATGGTCGATGTCAAAGTTGTTTCCAAAGCTTTGATATCGGCCATGGATGCCATGGTGGCTTTGGCCTTTTCAAGGGCCTCATTAGCCTTGGCAAGAGTCTCGGCCTCATCCTCACTTTGTGTCATACTTCTCTTAGGCGGTTAAACCCAACAAGAGAGCCTATGCTCTGATACCAATTGAAAGGATCGGTATGACACCTAGAGGGGGGGTGAATAGGTGCTAATTCAAATTTTAGTTCCTTTTCAAATTAAGCTTGACACGAAAGGTAAATTCTCTAGATATGCAACTACGGTAAATTTACCTATATGACAAGCTAACAGTTAAGCAAGATACAAAGTAAAAGCGGTAAACAAGGATAGAGGTAACCGAAGTGAAAGCACGAGACGACAAGGATGTATTCCCGAGTTCCTCCCTTAAATGGGAGTACGTCTCGTTGGAGAGGTGTGAACCAACACAATGGTTCAACGGCCACAAAGGCCTCACCCAAATCTCCGGTGAACCGCACCACAAAGGTTTGGTTCACTTTCCACTATCGGAATCCTTCGAGGCGGAATCTGGAGCCTTTACAACAACGATTCGGGGCACGACCCACAAAGGGCTTGGGGGCTCCCGAACAGCTACAATCTGTCACAAAGACAATAGGTAAGTACAACAATGGGCTAGGTTTTCCTAGTGGAAACCATAGCAAGTGTTCCCTCAAATGAATGAGGGGGAAATGAAGAACGGCTCGGTGAAGATGTAGATCTAGGCCTTCTCCTTCAATCCTCCAAAGATCAGCAAGTTTGGACGGAGGGATTGGAAGATCTAGTGATTCTTGGACTTGCAACAATGGTGTTTTTCTTGATTTGGTCGAGCACCTTGGCTGGAGGAAGAGGGAGGGGTATTTATACCCCTCCCAGAAATGTAACCGTTGCAGCCCACTTACACCGGAGACTCCGGTCCTGAAGGGCCGGAGACTCCGGCCTGACCGGAGACTCCGGTCCCTAAAACCGGAGACTCCGGACTCCAAGGGCGGAGACTCCGGTGCAACTCCGGGATCACTCCGGACCCCATATCAGAGGGTGCCGTCTTCTTCTCGATTTGTTCTCGAATGCGCGAGGTCCGGAGACTCCGGTCGGGGAGGGCCGGAGACTCCGGCTGGACCGGAGACTCCGGTGATACTCCGGGGTAACTCCGGACCCCCACCAGAGGCTGCCGTCCTCTGGACCTTTTAGCTCCAACATCCTTGGGACCGGAGACTCCGGCCGCTGAGCCCATAAAGGCCGGAGACTCCGGCCAGAACTATTTTCAGCGCAAAACTATTTGGTTGATGCCATATGGATTATTTCTTTTATTTCCTGCATCACTTATTACACATTAGATGAATATATCCTAGTGTTGTTGCCTAACACACAAAACCAAGGGAATATAAGATATGCTCTTTCACACCTTCACTCCCCCTCAGCTCACTCCCCTGCCCCGATTGAAGCTCGACGAGCACCGCAACTCCGGCGATGGATTTGCCCTAGCCGCCTCGGCCGTGGACAAATTTCTCGCCAGAGGAAGCCCCGTTCGTCGATTGACCCTAGCCCTAGCCTCCCTAGCTCACTACGATCCCAAAGCCACCCTCGCCTCGGCAAACCGCGCTCGGAAACCTCGGATTCGTCCGCGACCCGACGCCGGAGCCGTAGACGAAAAGGGCATCTCCACCCGAGCCCTCCTCGCCGCCCAAAACCTCGCCGCCGTGACGCCCCCGTGCACGGTGAGCCACCCCGCACCCTCCCCTAGCCCTAGCACCCCCTGCCCTGGCCGCAAACCCTCGCCGGGGTTCTTGCCGGCGACGGGAGCGCCGCCCCGTTCTGTTTTCCCACGACGTAACGGTTCGAATAGAACCGGGGTCGCTGACATGTGGGACCCGCACGTCAGCGTTTTAATCTTTATCCGAAACGTTTTATGTTTTATTTAAAACTCTGTTTTTATTTATTTAAAAACAGAAACTTTGAAAGGGCATATCTCACTCAATTTTTGTCCAAAAATTACAAACTTTAGCTTGTTGGAAACTAGAGGAAAATCTCTATCCAATGAAACCAAGATGGGTTGATTTGGAGGTTATTTGCTGGCTTATTTCTTCAGTAGCTTTTGGTAGGTTTTTAACTCATATTTATTGATTTTAAATAGATTCTAAGGATCTTGAGGAGGAACCATCACCCTATATTGTGGAAGGCAAGACATCCACCACATTCCACCATTGCTGCATTTTGGAATTGCTCCATTTGACTTGGATGTTTTTGCACTCGTTCTTGCATTTACCCGCTGCATGTGAACCCGCCATTTGCATTTGTTATATGGATATATGAATGTTAACAACCCACTAAAGACGACAAGTGGTGGATCTAGGCTTCATAGCTAAGAGCCCCCTGTCGGATCAATTGACCTTGTTTGTTTCGTTGCTTGTGTTGATATTATAACTGTTAACAACCCACTAAAGACGACAAGTGGTGGATCTAGGCTTCCTAGCTAAGAGCCCCCTATCGGATTAATTGCTTTTGATTGTTTTCTTGTTTGTGGATTATTATGACTGTTAATAACCCACTAAAGACGATAAGTGGTGGATCTAAGCTTCACAGCTAAGAGCCCCCTGTCGGTTTAACTGACTTTGATTATTTTCCTGTTGTATTGATATGTGTATATGTTGTTATCACCATATTTACCTGTTGTTATACTAACCCTGTTTTGGTGATGCAATCGGAACCGCTGGTTTTGCATTCATTGTTGTGGAAAACATCTTTTGGGAAAGATCTTGATAAATTTGACTAAGAACTTAACCACCTCCTTCGACTAGATTGAGTCATCGGTGCCATTCACCAAACATTTTTGCTCAGTCACGCGTCGTCTGAAATGGGCGGACCTAGCTTAGTAGCATTATCGGGATCCCCTTTGATGTCACCCCTTGGTGAGTCTAGTCGGTTACCTGTGTGGTCGGGGCTAGTCTTGTGATAGTCCGGAGCTAGGCGTCGCTCATAGGTTGGGGACGTGCCGGAAAGTAGTTCAGCCCAAGACAAGGCCCGTAGGGCATGTCGGTGACTATACAGGGGGCATTCTGATCTTGTGGACCGCCGGGGAGTGTGCACCCGCCGCCAGGTATGGTTATGTACTTCGGTACCAGCGGGACTATTGTCCACTCCAGCGTGTGTTGTTGCGACCTCTCGAGAGTGTATCTAGATACTAGCCTAGTCCCAAGTATACGGGACAAGTTTGGGTCGAGTCACACTTAGAGTCAGTCTTGTCACGGGGAAAACTTTGCAAATGAACTTGATAAGCTGTGTGAGACTCGTGGAGTCTAATTGTGGCGCCAGAGTTGGCGAGGGGCTAGGAAGCCCGGAAATCGGGAAACTTACCATGAGATGTATGTTGTGGACACTGCTCATCAGTGTCATATTTAAGCTCCAACGTTAAGTTGGGACTCGTTGTTCATTTGATTGAAGCTGTGCTAGATTATTCTATATTGCTTTATCTATGCCATGTTTAGGACAAAGCTATGCTATTTTCCGTACTTATGCCATGCTACTTTCCGTACTTATGTCATGCTACTTTTCGTACTTATGCCATGCCATATAGATAGTCATGTGTGCCGTGTGGCCGATGTCTTGCGAGTGCATGCAATGTACTCACCTTGCTAATTATTTGGTCAGACCCTCCGTCGCCCGTCCCGGAGTACCCGTTTTACGAAAACTAGTATCAAGTATTCCAGGCAGAACCCCGTGGAGTCCGCCCGCCGTACTACGCTTCCGTCTACGCTTTCCGCTGCATTAGTCCTTAGTTCCGACGATCAAGAATAATGTACAAACTGTTGTGTGCGCCGTTGCGCATTCCTCCGGAGCCCCTCTCGCGAGTCGTGTTTTGTATAATTATTCGAACCTATGTATTTGGTCTTGCCTTTAATATCAAGTGATCGTATACTAGTGTTTCTGGGTCTAGTATACGGGACTATTCCGATCTTGAGAACGGGGTGTCACACACTATATAAAAGAGAGAGTGCATTTGTGGAAACATGAACCCCAGTCCATTTTTAATCATAAGAAACACCTTTCCAACACTTTTATTACACTTTACATTTTCTGCTATTATTAAATCCGAAAATACAAAAATACTTTTATATCTTGCAAACACCATACAAATCACAAAAACATCATCTCATATCATTTATACCATCCTTGTTTATTTTATTTATACCATTGCATATTTATTTCTGTTTTGCATTTATTATTTCTAAATCTTTTACTTACACCTTGTGCTTGACAACCACTTGGTGAGGTTGAGGGCACAAAACAATCTACTTTGTTTTGTAGGTTACATAAAGAAGGATAAGGAGACAACAGCTTTTGGTTCATTTCCCCGAGAGTTCAATATTAAACCCTCGAGTCACCCTCATGTGGAAAATTAGTCTTTTCCCTTACTATACACTTTGCAATTGGAGTCTCAACCTAACCCACATTCTTTTGACGCAGGTACTTGGTGCTCAGCAAGACTATCTTCTGGCGCCATCGTCATCATCGTCAAGGGCCATCAGCGTGCCAGGAACCCTTGTTCTAGCTGGTGACCATGGCCGTGAGGGAGGTGTGGTGGTCAGCGAGTGGCGTGCTTTGCCGTTGGTGCGAGTGTTGCTTCGTCGATACCTAGTGCCAGGTGCAGGAGGAGGTGAGGGTGGCCAAGGACCGAGGGAAAACCCTTGCCTGGGGTCTTCTCGGCCTGCGGCGGAGACATCCACGGACGCTCTCTCCTTCTTGAAGGCGTCACAGATGCCTCTCCCGCTCCTTCTACCACTCCGGATGAAAATCCAAGATCCTTGGATCGGGCGATAGAGGCACTCCGGTGTCGTGCTCTTCTTGAAGATGTCTCCTTGGAGTTCACGGCGTGTTGCTCTCCGGAGGTGGCATAGCGACCTTCGTCTTGCTTTCTCTGGCAAGGCCTGCACCTTGCTCCACACCTTGACGTTTCTTTGTTCGGGGCTCTGCGGGTTTTCGTGCCTTCGGCTCTGTGGACACTGGCGGTGATGATCTAGGTGGTGCGGCCATCTATGGCGTAGCTCGTCTCGACGGTGTGCCGCGTGTGTTTGTGTGTCCGTGTCCCTAGCTCCAGCCTGACACCTATGCTTGTCTTACGTGTGTACTCCTTCTTCGGTTCTGCCCATTTGGTGTTCTTCTGTAATCTTCTAGTAGCCTTGTGTCTTGTGTGTGTGCACCGTCGAGTTGTCTTTGTACGTGTTTCGCCGCTTTCAGCGTTATAAATTCAGCCCGTTAAGTAAAAATAAGTATAAGATATAGAAGGAAGATCGGTAATATTTTGTTTCATGAGTCACGACCCGAGGGCATTGCGTAGGATTAAGCCACACCAACCCACGTACTAATCAAAACCATTGTTAATTAGCACTGGGAAAAGTTGGTTTGGATTTCAACACCAGTACACCACCAATGCAGCCGTTCTAGATTGCTGACCGTTCTAAATTAATTAATTAAGACGTACCTTGTGAAGTTGTGATCTGTTTCTTTAGTTAGGCACAGGTGCAACGTCCCATTAAGAACTTTATGATTCTATATCCTGGACTCCTGGTCCTATGTGTTACATTGATTTTTGTTACCCTGTAAACTTTTTTCCTGGCGTTTGCACAATATGGTGCCCTCTTTTTCAAAAGGAATTGATAGTATATACTCTACTTCGCCATTTGAACGGATGATACTGAGCAATTCTTTTGTCAAGCAGTTGATTGTGCATCTTGTGACGTTGTCGAGAGAAAAAGTTGCGATTGGTACTAGTGGTTGCTGCTGCGTTGCAACTATGAAAATCACAACGACAAATATCATTCTTTCACAAAAAGTACAAAACGATGCAGTATTAAAAATAAGAGTGGCTCAGTTCATATGGGAATTCAGTTTTGAAACCCGTACAGCAACTAGTAATGGAGGTACGAGCTCCTAGGTAGGGTTGGACATAAATCTCCGTAGCTCGGTGAGTTTAACGAGCGCTCGGCACCTCGACTCGTTTTGTTAACAAATTGAGCTAAGCAGCAATTCCACTCCGCGACGATGCTTCATCGAGATTCACTGCCGCCTCCTGCCGATTCAACTCCGCGACGATGACCAATTCCACCCTGCCTCGCCGTGTTGGGATCGTCCGGGGCAGAAGCCCGACCCGTGGAGGCGCTCCGGCCTCCTCGGGAACGCCGAATACGACTAAGGCAACGGCGGAACCTGGGTGCCGCCCCTGCTGGATGAGGAGGAGGAGGACGAGGAGGAGGAGGAGGAGGACGAGGAGCTGCCACCGCAGCCGGAATACGAGATTCTGGTGGCTGACTTCCAGCCACCGGAACTCTCAGAGTAGGACGCCATCGCAGCCGCGATGGAGCAGTCCGAGCTTGAGGAGCTCGGACGCTGGGAGGGTCTCAGCACAATGCTGAGGGCCTCCGCCTTCATGACAAGCGGCACGTCCAGCAACCGCGGGCCGCCGCTGCCGCTGCCGAAGCAGGAACAGTGGGATCCATGGCCCGCGGCGGCGAGCTCCTCCCAAGCACCACCACCACCACCTCCTCCGCGGCCGCAGGCGGTGCCATCGGTGGAATGGTCCTTTCCCTGGGTCCCGCCGCTATTCTACGACCTCACCGGCGACAGCGACGAGGAGTAGGCGCCGGCGGCAAGCCCTAGTTAGGGTCCTTTTATATATTTTTTCTGTTTTTTAATTCTTGCATTTATTTTCGCGTCCTAAAATGTAATATATCTATATTGATATAATGAAGTTTAAAAAATGCGTCGAGCCAGTGGCTGGGGCGCGACCCAAACTGACAATGAGGACGGACATAACCCATTTTCTATCCGCAGCCCGACGCAAACGGATTAAATTGGACAAGATTTAGTCCTAATATGCATCGGGCCTCTGGAGATGCCCTTACGCAATGAGGACACTCTCTGTAGACAGACACTTGCGCAAAGAATGCCTCCCACGTATACGTCGACAACCGGGTTCAGTAATTGCTGGACATGGGAGAGCTCTTCGTATCTAGAGAATATACGGGTTGGAAGGATATTGTTAGATTTTCGAAATGAAATGAAATACTGATTATACGTGTCTTTGTTCAAACTATTGTTTAACCAATCAAATTATTTTTCCTGTCTGTCCAGACGGAGCTTTTGCGTGCGCTGGCCTGGACTAGCTCGTTTATTTTGGATTTGTTCATCTCCAAATAATTCCTCCTGCCAAGTAGACACTCCTATACTCTGCGTTAGTATGGTGGACATGGGCGGAGGGAGGATCCACGTGCTCCCATTAAGATCTTGCTCGCGCTCTGCTGCTGGCAGTGGTTCTGATTTGTCGGCTTTGCGAATTGAGACGAATCGAGGGTGTTTGGTTAGACTTTTTTCTTGGCTTTTGCTTTTGGCTTATAAGCCATAAAAGCACCTAAATATGTGCTTTCGGCTTTTGGCTTTTGGTTTATACCATAGTGTAACATAAGCCAAAAGTCAAAAGCCAAAAGCACCTATTTAGGTGCTTTTATGGCTTATAAGCCAAAAGCAAAAGCCAAATATAAAGCCTAACCAAACACCCTCGAAAGCTTATTCACCCGTAGCTTCGACTACGGCCCTGATGCTCACGAGTCACGGGCTCACGGCAGTCTGCTTCCTGAGCCGGCCCAGGTACGTCCCCTTCCTCTATTTCGTTTTCCTATTTCCCTATCTTTTTTTGTTTTGTTATCTTTTCATTTCTTGTTCATGTGTTGTTTATTGGTGTTTTTATTTTATTTATTATTTTTACAGATGAATTTATTTTTCTGTGTAAGGAGTGAACACTTTTATTGAACTTTGTAATCAATTATTCTAAACTCACGAACATTTGTTGAACTCGTGAACATTCTTTTAAACTATACGAACTCGCGAACAATTCTTTTAAATTGTATGAATCTTTTATTAAAGGAAAAATACTGACCTACATGCGGGGGATCGACAGTCCGCCTCGCTGGCGCACCACGCTCGCGTACCTGAGACACGTGACCCCAGTCGTGTCCGCACAAACGATCCCACCCTTATCCTTTCAATCTTGTTTAGCTTCTTCCTTCCAACATAGAGTCCCGGCCATGCCCAGCCTCCGGCGCGTCGTGCGCCGACCCACCTAGACCCCCTGCACAACCGGTGACTCCCCAGATCATCCCACCACCACCATCCCTTGGATCTCATCTTCGACACTAAACCTCTCCATTGTTGCTTGCGTGCTCCGCCTCGCCCCCACCCAGTTCAATTTATTCTTCCCCATGGTGTCCAGCGCATGGGCCATCGATGCCCCGTTGTGCCGCTTCGCAGCTTTTCTCCATGCCCTCATCGTCG
Source organism: Poa annua (assembly GCA_026929855.1). Classification (NCBI taxonomy): domain Eukaryota; kingdom Viridiplantae; phylum Streptophyta; class Magnoliopsida; order Poales; family Poaceae; genus Poa; species Poa annua. The sequence continues at coordinate 81,964,244 of CM049437.1, read as the reverse complement.
ACGCTATCCCGATCCCTAATCCCACCACTTGTGACATCTCTCTCATCCCTCAAGTGAGGCCGGTGCTTCGAACCGGAACCCACAGCCACCAACCTGGGTAGGTTACCGGCTCAACCTTAACGTTGCGCCTCAACTTTTCTAATGCTCTTATGGGGGGGGGGGGGCACTGCTACAAGGGGAGATGACGGTGATGCTAACAAGGGGCGTTGTGCTACGAGAGGCACCCGACGATGCTCCCCATGGCAGTCGGCGGTGCTGCAATGGGCGAACGATGATGCTACTGATGGCACTTGACAGTTGGCGAACGACGATGCTACTGATGACAATCGATGCTGCAAGCCTGCAAGGGGCGGCCGACATCGCTACTAACGATTCCCAACGATGCTACCAGCGGCGCAACTTTGACATTACTGCTATAAGAGGGAGAGATGTCATCAGCTAGTCGCCGGTATTGAGGGCGGAGACTCCATGGATGATGCTTGTGGAGGGGAGGCCAAGGCACGCGTAGGAAAGAGGCAGAGTAGTTTTTTATTTGCGCTTTTCGTTGTCTTTTGTTGTATGCGGGACGAAAGAATGGCGGAAAAAGTATTTGTCGCGGGGTAAGGGACACGTGTTGGGCTATCAATGCAAGGGATCGGAGCCTTTGCAGCTTTAAGCGGTAAGCTGGAATAAAGTGGCGAGGAGTAGGCGTCGCAAGGAAAAAAATACAAAAAGAGAGAAATTTCAGGACCCACCAGAATTCCCAAAATTTATGATTTTTGAAAAATATTTCAAAAAAATCTTTCAAAATTCATCAAATTAAACTTAATTTATATTTCATCAGAATATCGTCTAAAACATTCGATTAAATATTAGTTTGATAGCCACCAAAATTACTGATATTTTGGCTAAATTTTGAACACGACTGTCATGGTAGAGTTTTTTTACCTGCTGTTATGGTAGAGATGTAACCACACTGACGACGCGTGGTAAGGGATGACTTATTCTAAAGAAACTATAGGTTGTATATTGCAGTAGACACTGAACACTCACGTACGGAACTACGGATGGTTGTACGCCGGTCAGTGACGTTCTAAAGGTACCCCTCTGTCCCCATATTAGATGACATGTTACAACTTTAGATACATATAATTTTATATAAATAGAAGTCATCCAATTAATTCGAAGCGAAGGGTACAGTAATTATTGAGAACGTGAGATTACAAACAAATGAATTACTCGCCGGCGGGAACATATCGTTCTTTTTTTTTCTCACGAACCATGTTCTCACCTACTCCACCTACTCCCTCCGTTTTTTAATATAAGATGTTTTACGTATTACACATGTTGTCTAGATACACACAAAAATGAGTAGACGTGAATACTAAAACATGTCTAGATAACATGTGCATATGGTAAAAACTTAAAACATCTTATATTAAAAACGGAGGGACTAGTTGCTGATTTTATTGCACGCGTCATGTTCCGATATGATCAGAGCCCTATATATCTGTGACTGAGAGGTGTTCTACTCGAAGAGTTTCAGTCGTAGCTGCTCACCCAAAGCGATACTCCGAAATAATTGAGTTAGACATTTCGCCTTTCCGTTTGTTTGCTTATTATTACTCGGCTTCGTCAGCACCTACGTACCTCTTGAATCTCGACCGATCGTTCTTTGCATCCCTTCCCTTCTCGTGTGAAGAGAGAGCGAGGGTGCGGGAAGAGGGAGAGCTAGCTGCACACTCGGCACATATGGCGAAGGATGAGAGCGTGGAGGAAGCTCTCCTGCTGGCGAGCGGCACAACGGAGTACGATGGCGGCGGCAACGAGAGCGGCGGCCTAGGGGTGCGCGAGGAGGTGAGGAAGCAGCTATGGCTGGCCGGGCCGCTCATCGCCGGCGCGCTGCTGCAGAACCTGATCCAGATGATCTCCGTCATGTACGTCGGCCACCTCGGCGAGCTCGCCCTCGCCGGCGCCTCCATGGCCAGCTCCTTCGCCAGCGTCACCGGCTTCAGCCTCCTGGTACGTCTCCGCTCACACCTCCTCACAGAGCGTTGGCGTTGCACTCAAGGAGGCCGCGCTTGGATGATGGCATTTCGTCGGCGTTTACATATCCTGTTGATATTTTGCTCAAAGATATCACATAACTGGTGGCCGATGTGCCCATACTCATCCGGTCATTCTCGCAGTGCGATTATTCTGGTGTAGGGGTAGACAAGATTAGTTTCTCAATAGAAAATATCACTGTCTAGACTACTATGGTCGCGGTCTGGTCTGTGCGCGTTGCTTTCCACCGTTCATCTCTCACGTGGCTTTAAGACTTTCTCAGGCCGGGTACGAAGGTCAGTTATTCTCCGATAGCGTCCAGTTGCTGACAAAACGTGGACCAGTTGAGATCATTTCAGACTAGTCGTATCAATGCATATGATCTACTCTATGTTACTAACTAAATAGTGGGTGGTAACATATATGTGGTATCATGTAATCATGTATTTATTAGGCTATAGATTCATCTTGTCTTGAAATCCGTCATGTTACGATATCTACCTATGATATCAACATCACCTTTCTCCTCATTAAATACTTGCCACAATCATCATTTTTGCCTATGTGGTATTTATGTTACTATCTATGTTACTCCCACTGTGACTAGTCTCAGCACCAAGACGATATTTAATAGTCATAGTATTATTGACAGGTGTCGATCAGGTTTTTTTAACCAACCAGAGCTGTGTGCTGCAGACACAAAAGTTCTCTATTTTTATAGATAAAGGGCTTTATTACTTAAAATGTTTAACCATTACACTCGGCATCTACATAAGAATGCACACAGCCACAGTCCAAAAGATCCAAAAACAACAACAAAAAACGGCAGTAGACTTTTTTTAGAAGAAGAGAAGAGAGAACAAAAGTTCTCTTTTTGACTTTTTGTTAGATGGGATATGGACATTTCCTAGAATTCTGCGGTTTAGACTTCATCCAAAGTTTGGATCTGAAAAAAATATGGACCTTCTTCTTCCTCAATGGCTCGTTGTGCCGGACTGCCGGTGACTCGGGTCGGCAATATCATAACAGAGCAACTAGATCAGGTCCAATCCTTAATCCAAGGAATAAGAAGTAGAGGCGATGATACATGTTTGCGACAATACAACTTCTATCTTGCGAGTGATATTAAATTTAAAATTCGTGTAGAAAAACTTCACGGAAAGCACATGAGCACTTCTCGTCATATTATCATATATAGCCAAGCCTCTCACATTTTATTCCACTTTGATCAGCTCGGAATGGCAAGTGCGCTGGACACCTTGTGCGGACAAGCATTCGGAGCCAGGCAATACCACCTCCTCGGCATCTACAAGCAGCGGGCAATGCTGATACTCACCCTGGTCAGCATCCCGCTCGCCGTGGTGTGGTTCTACACTCGCGAGATCCTCCTCCTGTTCGGGCAGGACCCCGAGATCGCCATGGAGGCCGGCACCTACGCACGGTGGATGATCCCGGTGATATTCGCCTACGGGCTGCTGCAGTGCCACGTCCGGTTCCTGCAGACGCAGAACATCGTGCTCCCGGTGATGGTGGCCGCCGGCGCCGCCGCAGCCTTCCACCTTCTGGTGTGCTGGCTGCTCGTGTACGTCGTCGGGATGGGCGGCAAGGGCGCGGCGCTCAGCAACGCCATCTCCTACTGGATCTACGTGATCATCCTGGCGGTGTACGTGAGGGTGTCGAGCTCCTGCAAGAGGACGTGGACGGGGTTCTCCACGGAGGCGTTCCATGATTTGCTCAGCTTCTTCAGGCTCGCCGTCCCCTCCGCCCTCATGGTCTGGTGAGCCTGATAATTTAGTACTCTACCTGAAGAATTTCTTTGATGAGGGTGTAGGTGTCATGGGGTTTAGGCACAATTTACCCTTCTTTGATCGGTTTAAGATTTTCATGATGACAATGAAGCACGCAATTGCAGCTTGGAAATGTGGTCGTTCGAGCTCATAGTGCTCCTCTCAGGTCTTCTTCCCAATCCAAAGCTGGAGACATCCGTGCTCTCCATCAGGTATCTAATGGCAGATTAAAATTACCACACATTTCGCCCATTTCTTGGGGCTAACTGCACTCTTGTTCTTCGCAGCCTCAACACCGCTGCCTTCGTGTGGATGATCCCCTTTGGGCTCGGCTCTGCCATAAGGTAAACTTGAGCACATCATGTCCTTCCTACGACTTGTGCTGTAGCGATGCTCATCGTCGATCTGTATCTCGACTTATCATGCAGCACCCGCGTCTCAAACGAGCTCGGTGCAGGGCGCCCCAATGCCGCCCGCCTTGCGGTGCGCGTCGTCGTCTTCCTGGCCATTGCTGAGGGCCTGATCATTGGTCTGGTGCTAATCTGCGTGCGCTATGTCTGGGGACATGCCTATAGCGACGAGGAGGAGGTTGTGACTTACGTTGCACAGATGATGCTGATCATCACAGTGTCCAACTTTTTCGATGGAATCCAGTGTGTGCTTTCAGGTGCAGATCACTGTCTACACTTTTGTGCACAATTTCCATCGTCGAGATTCCATTCTAGTGGATAGATCAACCTTACTATGATGCTATTCAGAAGAATCAGAAATCATAGACATGCCTGCGTTTGAAACATAGATAAGAATGTTCTCTTTGTTATGTGCAATGTAGGAGTGGCTAGAGGCTGTGGATGGCAGAAGATCGGTGCTTGGATCAATCTTAGCGCCTACTATGTCGTTGGCATCCCTTCGGCTTACCTCATAGCGTTCGTCTTGCACGTCGGCGGGACTGTATGCCTTTTTGCCCTCAATTTCAGTGAGTTACTATGCGTCAGTGGTTTTCGAGTGACTGATACTGTGTATTTTATCGGTGAATGAGAACAGGGCCTTTGGCTGGGCATCATCTGTGGCCTGATGGTGCAAGTCCTGCTGCTCATGGCCATTACAATATGCACAAACTGGGATACGGAGGTACACCGGCATAGTTGAATGAATTCTAGCTGGGATAACAAATGTGATTTCGCTGCATTTATAATCCATGAGTCACATATTTTTGGGTGGCCTGATACTCCAATTTTTCACAGGCGGCGAAGGCGAAGAACAGCATCTTCAGTTCTTCTCTCCCGACGGACTTCGCCACATGAAGACGATACAATCTGGGCTAGTGATGTACTAGTGACAGGCTAACAGAGCACACTACATGTGCGTATTGGGACCTTCACATCTAGGATCACACTTTTTCTTCACCGAAATTGTATGTGAACCCTTGTTCACGTAGTCTTGTGACGGACGGCGATTTTATAAACACAAACTTGGGAGGGCTTTTAATTATGACATCTACTCCAACTACTATTCTTCCAGCCCCAGCTAGCACTAGGGCACACGATCAACGAAATATAGTACAGTGCTACTGAGCAGTAGAACAAATGCATTCAAAAGATCCGTAGTAAGTGCCATCAAGTCCGAATTCTGGCAATACATACAAAAAAGGGTGAGCAGACCCGAGTGATGCGGGATCCTTCCCAAAATCTACACTTGCGTGCAATCGTTTTCTAGAACAGACCTAGAAGCATTGACCAAAGCTGTCCAGCGAGTTTGATGAAACTACCTGCGGCATTCCTCCCCAAGCCTAGCAACCTTCCGTTTAACACTTTCCAAGTGCTGGTTCCGTGCCGTCTCCCCTACTTGATTGCTCAAATCTCTTTCAAATAGATTGGTTTTGAGATCAAATTTCCCTTTCTCGGCGGCCTGAAGCTTTCCTTGTAGATTATGACGCGCATGCATGATGGAGGTTTCTGATTTGGCGGCTTCCAGCTGATCCTTCAGCTCAGCAATATGGCTTTTGAGCTTGGAATTCTCAGATTCTAACGCACCAGACTTTTTGGAAACAACATCCACCAGGTCCACGAGACAAACATTCTTCTGGGAAGCAGCTTCAAGTAGTATCTTGAGGGCAGTGATTTCAGCTTCAGCTTGTTCCCAACCTGCATAAACGCATCAATGGCAAAGGCGAAGGAATCAATTGTCCTATCACTTGCACTAAATTCTATAGGCTCGAATCTGGCGCTAGAAGTAATTTTTTTTCGAGAATAACGGGGGGGAATAAATCCCCACCGCTTGTTGCATTCACCAAAAGTAGCCTGGCGGGCCATGTTCTTACAACAGAATAGCACTTGTACAGGGGGATACAGAGGAAGAGAAACAACAAAAACATGACACTAAGCAGCAAACCCTGCAGGTAAGGCCTTCAGCTCTTTTCATCTTCCGTTTACCGTTGGACGCCAGTGCACCAGAAACTTCACCGCCGAAGACGAAGGGCTTCACTCCGCCGAGATCAGCCACGATGGGTTGGAGCAGCCGAAGGGCAGCACATTTATTGCCGAGTCCACACCGGACGAAGGGCCAAATGTCGCCGAGGCTTTACACAACAACCAACAGCGTAATCGAAGGGCCTCGCGCAGCCGAGTCGACACCCGGGAAACTTCACCGGCACTAGCCCGGCCGTTAACCGGCATCAGAGAAGAGACGCTGGCCCCTCCGAAGAGCTCGAGCATCGTGGCCATGGGGAGACGACACCGAGAGGAGAGCAAGGAGGGGAAACACCACCACCACAGCCCGAAGAGGATGCAATAGGCAACAAGAGACGAGGGCATTGACGGTGGTTCATCAAAGATGAAGTCGCGGAGCACCACAGTGCTGCATCGCGCCACCACGACAGCCTGCAACCTCTCATGCCCCGGACAGAGAGCAGCATGGGTTCCATCACGACGCCTCCAAGGAGGAAGACGACGCCACCGGCATCGTCGTCGCTGAGCTTTCGCCCGGAACCAGCGCCCTCACCGGAACCTAGCCAGGGGTTGGGAGCACTGAACAGCTCAAGAACCACGCCTCCATGGAGTTTAGCGACGCCGGGAGGCGCCGCCGTGGTCTGCCCACGCGCAGAGCGTGAGCACGGGTTTCCCCGTGTGCAGGCAGGAGGCTGCCGAACCATACCTGACGAGGAATGCATCCGTGAGTCAGAGTTGCGGCCCGCCGAGCCCATCAGGGCCCAGATTGAGCCCGGGACCCGCCGCCGCCAGGAGCCGCGCCGCCGGCAGCAGCACCGCGAGCAGAGGAGGAGGGCGAGCCAGCAGGGGAAGCTCGCCGGGGCGGGGGCGTGAGGGAGGCGGAAGGGGAGAAGGGCCGTCCGGCGCGGCCGCCTCCACGAGCAGCAACAGGACGGCGAGCTTCAATGGCCCCGCCATCCCCTTCACCGGCGCCGAGCGGACTTGGGTCCGGCGGCTGCCTCCGGGGACGGCGAGGGAGGGAGGCGGAGTAGGAGGGGGTGGCGGCGGGAGCTAGGGTTTGCCCCTCCCGTCGCCCAGAGAGGAGGCGACGCGAGGGGGGGGGGGGGGAGCCACGGTGCCACCAGTGTGAATGAATTTTGACGCTAGAAGTAATTTTAAAATACGAATACAGAGTTTTTTAGGTGCACTATCTACTGTAACTTCAGCATGCTGCTTTAGCAGATTCTCTTTAGCACTGACAGTCGAAAGTGCAGTAAAAGATTTCCCATTCAGACTCTCCAAAGGCTCCTGGATATCTTCACCTCTGACATCTGAGGATGCATGGCCATGCTGTGGACAAGAATTATTTAGAATAGCTACCGGTGCTAGATTCCAGTTTGTGGACTTTGTGACTCTGGTATGTTGGGTCTCGTCATCCCTAACCCTTTTCTTTGATGGTGCATCATCCCTAATCATTGACGAGATTCCGTACAATGGACCAAGACGTGGTGAAGCATTTGCTCTGAACCAGGCAACTGTCCTATTTGCCCAAACGTTGGAGGATTTCCAAAAAAGGTCAAGCTTTCTCAGCTGTGCAATGTGCATAAGATCTTGATTTTCACTTATTCCGAGCTTCATGCAAATAATGGCAAGGCAACAGGCAGCAATCTTAGAATTTTCGGGAAGTGGAAAGTACCCAGTGTTATATAAACGTGCATACTTCCATGTCGCTCTTGAATTTTCCAAAGATGGATCAAGAGCATAGGTTCTGCAGATTCTGCACAGTGAAATGAGAGTCTCCTTCGTCATCATATGCCAAAGGCATGATCCTAACTGAATGAGTGATGCATGTAGTCCAAAACAAGCACGCATGTACAAACTTATAGCAAATATTCCTGCAAAAGCCAATTCCTGCTCGTAAAGCATCTGACACATTCCTTTTGCATCTTTGAGACCTTTGAACTCATACAAGAAAGGGGCTAAGGTGTTCCTGTAGACCGTTTTTGTCGTATATATAAGTTTTAAGGCCTTAATGCATTTCCTGTCTGGCTTAAACTCGGTAAGTGGAAAGCTGATATTATAAAACATGTAGAACATATGCGGAATGTGCTTGTCAGTTGCAATCATGTACGTAGTTATCAGCTGACTCACTGAACAATCGGAGTGTACTGGCCGATATGTACGCACATGCAGCAACATACTCATCATCTTCAATGCCCTTTGGCCTGACATACGGGTCCTTACCACTTTTATTGAACACACGTTTTGTCAAAGTGTTGATACCTATGTCTGATGCAGCTGCACAAGGGTTTTTAACAGGAAATACATGAGACACCGTATCAAATTGTCTCATGTTCCAGGCCAACAACATGATATTTGCAGCCCTTCTCTCTGTCATTTCATGAGTTAACCCAGTAAGTACATCCTTACAGAGCTCCAATAGGTTGCTACCAATTAACCTGTGTAGATGTATGCTCGGGCGATTTGTCAGATAACTGTCTCTCCAAACCTTTTCTCTTCCTGGGTTCATTGTCATATCATGATCCTCCATTAACTCGTCTCTGATAATTAGGGGAAACGTTGTGACAAACTTTTTATCAGGATATTCTGGAAGAGTTCCGACATCAACTGTAGAAATGCTACTTGGTTGAATAATGGGAGTGATTGAGAGGTTTATTATAGCATCTCGAATTTTTGCTTGCTGATTAGCTTCAGATGATGCATTGCTTGAGACCGGCCTCACAACCTCCTGGTTTAACAAGAGATAACAAATTTATAATGCTTTGAGTAAATCATATAATCTCATAAAAGCAAATCATTTGTTAGGAATATATATGTAGTGACCAGACTCCAGAATTAGTGTGATGTGTTAGCTGTCTATATATTATGTTTAAAATCATTACTTAGTGAAGTCCCCATTCATTGTGCAGCTCAATTACCATTATTCGAAGGAAAGGGCAAATATGTCAACAAAAGAGGTCATGAGTATGGAGAGCAAAAGTCCTGAAAATCGATGGCATGAGAGGGATTGGCACTTATCCAGCGGCGGATCGTGGAATCAGTGGCTTCTAATGGGAAAAAAATCTGATTTTCTCTTAATAAAATTTCAAGCATCAACAGAACTCAGGTTTGAACAATAGAACTCGAGTTTCAAGAACAGACTACGACTCATGGGTTACTAAGTTTTATAAATCCCAGTTATGCTATGAATGGTGCATGAAGAAGCCCTTGTGATAGCTAGCCAGCAAAACCATTTTCCTTAACCATTCTATGTGAATCAAATGTTCGAAAACAACTATATATAGGGGCAGCTTATCCTATAGTTGCTGACAAGTCTAAGGTACCACCAGGGGATCCTCACTCAAATGTTCAAGTTCCTTCTGAGCTTAAAGTATTTCGAGACACAATTGTCTCGCAGAAATATGGAATATGTTAACAATATTCAACTGTTTTCAACAGTTAACCAAAAAGCTATGAACAAACAGCAGCTAAAAGATATACACTATTAGCGAACATTCAGGACTGATCAATAGAGGTCAACTGTCAATATCAACAACATTGCACAACTGGAACTACTCGTATAATGCTCGTTGGTTTTTTCTTCTCAAACCCACGCCGAAGTGCGCATCCTTTTGTGTTAGAAAAAGAAAAACTCAATATAGCGCCACAATTACAGGGGCACCAATGGTGACCGCGACCAGAAAAAAATCGACCATTTTTTTTACACAGCTCAAAGAGCACGACTGCATCTAAGAGTCCACTCACCAATGGCAAGGGCCCGCCTTCATTCTCAAGAACAAGAAAAAACACGACCATCCTCAGCAAGCGACGGGCATAAAAAAAAAGAGAAGAAAGAACATGCCGATAGAAGTTATCTGTTGTATCACAGAAAATGCATTCACTGAACGTTAGCATGTGAATTCCGGTGCCCTACTAGAATAAGCCCAAATTATAAGTTTGGATGTTTACTGATTTTTTTCTCTAAGCTAGTGAAAATGGCATCAGCTATCTCCAGGAAATAAACTGAAGGGGTGGAGTAGAACCTGATCATGCAGCCGGCAATCCATGACCGTCAAGTATTCCGAGTTGCAGATTATTGTTACTGGCCTGAATCGAACAGCAGGAAGAGAGAGAAAATATTAGTTTGAAAGATTTAATACCTTACCCTCACAGAATATGCAATACCACCATGAATTCCAACAACTCATCGATATTAACTGCACGATATTAGTTTTATTAACAACACGAGGGGAAAATCGCAATAGGGCGTGACAAAAAGAAATCTTGTCTTGGTACGAAAACTGTAGCCATAGATATAATGCTCCTACCTCCGTAGATAAAAGTGAAAAACAGAGGACCGTTCCCAAATCGACAATAGAAGAGAAGAACACTCCAGAAACAAGAGGAACAAGAGGCGAGCGGGAACTCACAGTCCCTAAATTTCTAGACGCCCCGACTTCCTCTCGCCAATCGCCAAAACCCGCGGTAAGAAATCAGCCCATATGACCTCAAAATCCCAAAAATCTAGATCTAACTTCCTGAAAACGTTTCCGGCAAAATTCTGGGCGCCAAGAACAAGTGGTAAATAAAACAAAATACTACGCCAACAACAAGGAGCGGAAGACGAAAGGACAAAGGTGGAACTGGAGCATTCGTACCAAGAACTGAACCATCAAACACCAGGCAAGTAATGGTTTTCCGGTTTCCCCCCTTGTGCGGTGTGCGCGGTTTATAGGAACGAAGAACGAGGAGTCACAGTGTCACACTGGCACCGGTTTAAGTAAGGGTGGGCATAAAAACCGATGACCGAAAACCGAAACCGAAAAAACCGAGACCGAAACCGAACTGACCGAGACCGAAAAGACCAATACAAATTTGGGTAGTGTATTAAAAAGACCGAAATTAGTTTAGAAATTCGGTCAGCACATCTAGATAACCCGAATAGACCGAATAACCGAATTTATATGCTACCAAGCGTTCCACCTATTTTTTGGTTGTTCGTTGCTCCCTGGCTTAGTTAGTGGTTGATGCCTTTTCTAAAAAAAACAGTTAGTGGTTGATGCCTTGTTCGTTATCTTATATTTGTGAGTTGTGAGTTACTATATGTAGTTGGGCTACCATTTTATGTTGCCACTGTATGTTGTTGTGCTATCAATTTTGTATGTATTTGTGCAAAGTTTTTTGTCATTGTTTTCAGGTTTGTGATGCCATCGAAAGGTGTTGCGCTGCCATTTTTTTTTGCTACCAATATATATACTTGCGCTGTCATTTCTTAATTTGGTCGATTTGGTCATGACCGAAGACCGGACCGAACAGATCGAAGACCGAATACATAAACACCGAAAAGACCGAACGTAATATGGGTAGCATTTCTGGATAACCGAAATTGTCAGAGACCGAATAGACCGGACCGAAAAAACCGTACAGACGGAACGCCCAGGCTGAGGTTTAAGGCTAATGGTGGCCAACGGGCTCGAGGTACGGGGAAATCCCGGCCCGATCAGCCGGGCCAGGCCTGGACCTGTGGTGGGCCGGCCTTTATCCGTTTCCAAGCGCGTAGGCTGGACGGTCACAAAATTCCATGAGCCAACCCTTAGCAAGATGTATGGGTGCCCTCAAAAAAAAAAGCAAGATCTATGGGTACACAGTACACTCATATCATATCCATTATATATCATATCCATTATATAGACATGTATATCTTATCCGTGGAGCTTCGCCATATACAATCCGTTATTTTAGTTGAGATAATTGTTATGTACTCATCTACTCCCTCCGTTCCAAATTAATTGACTTCTATTTGCCCACATGACATACACATATGTGGGCAAATAGAAGTCAATTAATTTAGAACGGAGCGAGTATCTGTTATTGATTTGAGATAAAAAAAATTTGTCTAATGTGCTACCGATGAATGTAAAATTATGGATAACTTGTGTACTATTTAATCTACAAGTTGTTGGCTATACGGTCCCGAGGGGTATTGATATGGGTAAAGTTTAATACCCATGAGTACAGGTATGGATAGAATTTTATATTCATTAACCATATGGGTATGGGATAGTATTGCTCTACCCGCCGCATAACCTGTCATTGACATTACCATCCTTAGCCCTAGCTCTGCTACCGAATTATACTTCTTGGCTACAGTCTTCCACTAAAAAAAACTCAAAAAAAGGAGGCTACACCTGGTCTAGTGTTTCATGCCTAACACTCTCACTCAAGATTGGTTGTATTTCGGTGTAACTTTCATTTTTGATGTTTTTTTTTGTTACATCGATGTATTTGAAATCAGAAAATATGACAAGAGCTTTTATAAGAAGTTTGCTTCAAAAGTCAAGGTACCAATTAGTCTCACTTGGAACAAAGGAACACGAGAATTCTTCAGGATAGGATTCATATAGGAAAAGTTCCTATGAAAATGTTTGAGATAAAGAAATAGGAAACCTTAATCTTCTCAACTTGGAATGAGCTAATCCATAAGAATTCTGGACGAAAAGAAGAACTCTACCCTCATGTTTTAATCTATTTTTGTCTACAATTGGTGAGTTTGAAACACATACTTTTCAAGTTTTATGCTCTTTTAAAATTCTTGTAGGAGGATATATGGCATCTCAACTCATGTGTTTTTCTTCATGTATGTTTGTTCATGGGTTCCAAAGTGTCGCTAAAGATTAAGATTTTATATTGGGTACTTATGTTGAAGGGCGACTTTAGCAAAATGCTAAGCACAACTCGAAATGCAGATACAAATCATGAAACTATGTTTACAAGAAATTCTATGGGCTCTAGTAAATCCCGTAGAAAAATTTAGGGCCTCTTTGATTCGTAGGATTTGAAAAACAAAGGAACAAGAATATTGCACGAATAGAATGTCATGACACTTTAAACCCTACATTAATAAAAAAAATGTAGGATCACTAGTAGTTGTGTAGTTGTTGTTTGGTTGCACTGCAAGAAAAACACAGGAGGGGAATTTGTATTGAGATTGAGTGCATGTCATAGTTGTCCTAAACACAAAGGGATTTTTTTCAAGAGCTCTCACATCTTGTTATAAATCTTGTAACATTTTGGAGGATTCAATCATTTGAATCGAATGGATTCTATAGGAAAAAATCGCATGGGTGAAAACCCTATGTAGTTCTTTGACCCTTATAAAAAATTCCTTGTGCACACTTTTATTCTTAGGATTATTTCTTAGAAATTATTTTCATAGGATTGCATTGCACTATGTTTGGGAGAAAAATCTTCATCCACTCAAACCTCGTATTATAGTTCCCTTTGTTTTTCCTACAATTCAAAGACTACTTGTCAAAATTTCCTCTAGGTTCTAAATCATCTAAGATTCAATCGGATATAACACTCTGATCACGCGTATTTCATATTCCTACGTTTGGAGAATCCTACCAATCAAAACAGACTGAAAGGAGATCTATTTGTTTATTTACACATGTTTAGGGCCTATATTCGCAGGATTTGATAAACGGAGTATAGGGATATTTCAGGAATAGAATATCATGACATTTAAAATACATGAATAAAAAACGCAGCAATCAGCAGCATGTGTTGTTATAGGAAAAAATGCTATGGCCTTTGGGTGAAAATCCTAGGCAATTTCCTTTGAAAATCCTCTGAATCAAAAGGCCCTTACAAATGTGAGATTATAGTGTTGGTCTTACGTGCACAAATGATCAGAGGCTGACAAGGAGTTAGGATGACTCCAACGGGTCAACACATCGAGTCCGGCCGCATCAGTTCCTGTCCGCGCGAGTCAAATCAAGACCCAACAGGGCGACGCAGACGGATAACGGTCCGTTTTTCTGTCCGGCGTGACCCATTTTCGACCCAAATTTGGGCCGATTTTGCATCGGCCCCGAACACGCGCGGATCTCCTCTGTGTCTGCCTGTGTTCTCCGTTGGCCCACGTGTCATTGGCTCCAGCGGCCACTACCGCATTTAACTGTGGGCGTTGAGCTCTTTAAAAGCACGATGGTGGCCAAATCTAGAGCACAAACCCTAGCCCCACCCCTTTGTCTCCACCTACGGCGGCAACCACATCCCTTTGTAGATCGAGTCCACCACCGCATGGATCTGCCGACGCCACCGTAAGATCTAGTCGAGCCGCTATCACGGCAGGTTCTCCCGTCGGATGGTGACCAGCCCGACATGGGCCGGCATGCCACCACAGCCAACAACGGCTATTCGATGGCGATTCGATGACGGACCAGTTAAGATGTACTCCCTCCGTTCCATATTAGATGATTTACTTTTGTCAAAACGTGGATGTATCTAGACTTACATCCACTTTTATCCAAATAGAAGTCATCTAATTTGAAACTGAGGGAATACAATTCTGTAACGAAGCTCGTGAGCGATTCGACACCGACGACTAAGGTCGTGCTCAATTAAAGGTAAATATTTAGAATGGTTGAAAATAATCATCAAAATGGACAAATTCCCAACCGGACAGAGTAAATGCGTCGACCTGTTGGGGCAGTAGCTGGAAAGGCAAGGACATGGACCGCACGTCTATCTATTTGACGACCTAACGGACAAAAAATAGACAAAATACCTATCTATTTAGTCGGTCCTTTGTAATCGTTCTTGAAACATGATGGCCCGTGAAACATGCACTAAATTGCAGGCGACATGGCAATCCTGTGGAGCCAAATCCTGCCAAGAGTTTGCCTTTTGTTGACGTCTGCTTTCCTTGGATCTGGCATTCCTTATGCCCCTGCCTATGTGGTGCGAGTACTACTAGCAGCTACCTTGACAACCTAGGCTTCTTTTTGCCCCTCTTTTCCTTTGTTTGCTTCTTTGCAAGAAATCTATGATGATGGCCGGCGATACAGACTGTAAAAACTCTTGGGCGGACGTCTTGATGCGTATCCGTGATACTATTCTGTTATCTTGCGTCGGTACATTACAGAAGAACGTGATCTTGATTCTTGATGTCGTTGCTTTCTGGAAAACGGTTCGAATCCTTTTATCCAAATCCGGTTTAAATTTTGAACAGTGAGGTGGCACTTTGCATTAATCAAATCATCATAGACTGGTACGGTCCATTAGTCACCTTTGTCTCTCTAAATTACAGAGTAGGTCCACGCGGTCGCGCTTTTTGGTAGCCTAGCTAGTCTCAAAGATACATGCACCCTTGAGTTGAATCAGCTAACTAAACAAGTATCTGTATTTCCTCACATATATGTATATATGTATGTATCTAAATATATTTTAGTGTTAGATACATCCATATCTACAAATAGGTCAGTCAAAGAATATGGAACGTAGTGAGTACATACTAAACCTCTTTCAAGGGTTATAAGGCTTCACCAAGAACTGAGAATTGTTACATCGGTTAGACATAACATACTCATTGGTTTTACATCCTACTTCTTCCGATCCTATTAATTATCAGTGGATTAAATTTTATGGCACGTATTTTAGTACTTGATACTTCCGATACAGCAAAATCAATACAGATCGGACAGAGTATCTTTTTTAGTTTAGCGTTTCATATATATATATATATAGGTTAAAAGAATCATTAACTGTGTTCCCACTAAAATAAACTATAAACTTGGTAATGTGCATGATAAATGTCGACAATGGATGGAAGGCATAATAAACATAATTTAAGTGCAGCGGACGCCGCAAAGTTTCACGCAAGCAGCCAGTTTTTCAGGCAACCTGACTCGGAAAGAACTCTTGAAAAAACTGGGAAAGAGATGAGGCACTGATATGGCAATGATGCTTATATGATCCACCAATAGCTAATTAATGATCTATATGCACGTAGAACGATCGCGTTTCGGCTAATTGAATATATAAAAACCGCCTCAGCCTAAGAGATTAATCATGAAAGGAGAGATTAGCGCACTCAATCTCCATTAGTTGTTCTACCAATTCAGTGCGCGTGGTATGCATGCGGCATGCCTCATACACGCCTTCAGCTGCTCTTTTATCCATGTCAGCAATGATTAATGTAACCAACCGCATTATGTATGCATCTCAGTGTGATGGGATCCAGAGGCACGGTACAACGCGAAACTGTTTTTTTTTTCTTTTCGACCCAACGAGGGATCGCTTGCGTGCTTCTCCAACTCTTTCTGTTAAGTACTTCTCCCCCTCTCATCTCAAAATAAAAGGGTTCATATGTACACGTGTTCAATCTATTCACTCTCACTGCATCATGCATTTCAGTGAGATGGGATCCAGAGGCACATACAATGCAAAATGTTTTTCTTCTTCTTTTCGAGTGAATGGGGGCTGCTAGAGCATCAGCGCCGTGACCGTTGGCGAGCTGCTATCGAGACTAGAGCGGAGGCGAGAAATGGACTTATCGGTTTGGGGGCAGCTGACGACAAAAATATGGTGTGGAGTGTGTGCCGGGGGGGGGGGGGGGGGGCAATATCTGAGGGTGAGGCGACTGCATGAGCGCCGTTAGCCAGTGATGACGGGAGGTTCGGTTGACGGTGGATGTGAAGGCGGGGATGATCTTCTTCCTCCGACTTTGTTTGTCCCATTTTTCCTGCCCGAAAATGTATCAAGAGCTCGCGCACGTATGTACTCTCTCAGTTTATAAAATATAAAACGTTTTGATAGCTAAATTTAAATTTAAGTACCAAATTGTCTTTATATTTTAATACGGAAGTATCTCGGAAGCCCGTACTTACACAGCCACAATACAGAATACACACAGCAGTTGTACACGTGTGTTTGAAATCCGTGGGCACTGGCGCCCGTCCATGGTAGCCGTGCCGGGTATCCTGCAAAACTGGGGCCGGAGCGTTCTGCAAAGCATCCGTCGCGTCGCTTTTCCTACTAATCACTAACACGATGTCAGTGTCATATGCACGTCATACATTCCCGCCTCCCGATGCCCTGTCTCCCCCTCCGCCTCGCCTCTCGGCTCTCGCCATGAAAGCGACCGAACGAAAAACAGCTAAAATCCATGGCCGTCGCCATCATCATCGCTGCCTCCTTCCAACCTTAATTAACCGTGCACTATCAGGCCAGTAGTTGGGTACGCGTAGGTCCGCCCGCTCCGCCCACCGCCCCCTCTCTCCAGTCTTACGCTCCGGTGCAGTGCAGTCCCGGCACTGTCAAAAGCCACAGCCCGCACGTCTAAAGCCGACGAATTTCTTCTGCCACCAAAGCTGCCGCGACTGCTCGACAGCTCCATATATTGCCATCTTCAGACATGGCACAGCACGGACTACCGATATGCTGATCTGAGGCTGGCTGAAGAGTGAATTAGTTAAAGACAGTCATGGAGGGGACCTGCCGTGCGGCCGCCTCGGCGCCGTCGCCGCTTCAAACATCCAAGAAGAGTGCCGCCGCGAGCGCAGGCATCCCGTGGCTGCTCAGGAAGCGCGCCAGCAAGGCGCCACACGTGCGGCCGCTCGCCGTGCAAGAAGTGCGTCCCGACGTCGACGATGAGGTGGAAGACGAGGGCGGCTACGCCGTCTCCACGCCCTCCGCCGTTGCGGGAGGAGGAACCCCTGAGCCGGCAAGGAAGCGCCGAGAGGCGCTGGCGCGGCTCCGGTCGGCGGTCCTGGCCGTGGTGGCGCGCGCGCGGCGCCGGCGCAGGACGATGGGGTCCAGCGTCACCGGCACCATCTTCGGGCGGCGCCGCGGCCGGGTGCACCTGGCGCTGCAGACCGACACGCGGGCGCCGCCGGCGCTCATGGTGGAGCTGAGCGCCTACTCCACCGACGCCCTCGTCCGGGAGATGTCCTCCGGGCTAGTCCGCATCGCCCTCGAGTGCCAGAAGACGCCTGCGCACACAGGTACGTAACATTAAACTGACATGCATGCGTGTGCTCGATCGCGAAAGTTTACTAACATGCATCATGTCCATGGCGATCGCCGTTATGGGTGCATGCAGGCGGCGAGAGGCGGCGGACAGCGCTGGTGGAGGAGCCGACGTGGCGGGCTTACTGCAACGGGCGCAAGTGCGGGTACGCTGTGCGGAGAGAGTGCGGCGCGGAGGAATGGCGGGTGCTCAGAGCCGTCGAGCCCGTCTCCGTCGGCGCAGGCGTCGTCCCGGACGGCGGCGCCGGCGACGGGGACCTCATGTACATGAGGGCCAGGTTCGAGAGGGTGGTGGGATCCAGGGACTCGGAAGCCTTCTACATGATAAACCCCGACGGCAATGGCGGGCCCGAGCTCAGCATATATCTCCTCAGAGTCTGAGCGATACTGATACGGGGTTATGGCGCCATGCATCATGCATGGTTTGGTTTTATGTGTAAGTTATGCGTGCTTAGTTCTTAATTACGTACTGAACGGCTGGTTTGTTCACGTACTTAATTACAATAATAATCCCACTCACTCAGTTTTATGTTTGTTTAGTGATTGAGTATTAATTGAGCTATATCATTTTTAAGTTGGCGTGCTCCTCCTAACAACACTGATATGCATCGTAAGGCCTAATGCGACATATATACCGGAAAGATAGCCCGAACTTTGCAGCGAGAATCTCTTTAAAAATTATATTATGAAATGTATGATACCGTAAGTTGTCTAAAGAATATGCAAAGTTCAACTTGTCACATTCGAGATACTAAATTTAATGGACATGAAATGAATGTGCATTATAAATTATTAATATGGAAAATTAGATGGTTAAAAGAATGGATAATGTGAAGTTTACATGTAAAGGTTAATATTTGGTAGTGGAGATGACATGGACAATGGAGTGAGGTTTTGTTTTATAAAAAGTATGGATAGATTCCTGAATACCACGAAACAGGCGTTCGCCCCGCTTTATAAATAAAGCCCAACGGCCGAACTGATACAAGGTGATGAGTAACCCACCTTACAAGGCAGATCAAAGATACAACAAAGAAAAAAGGAAACCGGACTTGCCACCGAAGACTCGGGCGGAGGATCGAGAAGTATCGAGACTCCACAACGACGCCCCCAACAGGGTCACGACGCAAAGCGCCGCTGTCGTCTCGACCAAGAGGTCAAGGTTTTCACCCGGATCCCTAGTGCGGTGAGGGCAACCACAAAAGCGCCCTCATGAGGGATACGACACCCGCAGGCGTCGTCGCTGTTGGCACTGAAGCACAGAGCTTTCGCCCGGAAGCACCTTTCTACGACTAAGTGCGGAGAAGGCACCCACAACAACGCCCCCAAAAGGGTTACGACACCCGCAGGCGTCGTCGCTGTTGGCGCAAAAGCGCCGAGCTTTCGCTCGGAAGCACCATTCTACCGCATCGATACCACGAAACGCCACGAGTCTCGAGCCAGGCCACCAGGACACGATCTGGGCACCGCCATTGCCGAAGCGAAGCCAGCACCAGGGACTCCATCCGCCAACTCCACGCCACCCACGTGGACCGAGAAGACGACCATCACCGCTGCCACGTCACTCGCCACAGAGTCGCACGCGCAGACCACCTTCCAGGGCCGCCGCCTCGGCATCCGCAACCTCCACCCGAGGAGCCAGCAAGTCACAGGGTCCACACAGCAAGTTAGTGAGGCCGGCAACGGAGCTAGGCCTGCGAGCTGGACATCGACAACCTTTAGGGGGAGATCCAGTCCCCCACCGCCAAAGACGGTCGCCGACCGGACACAGCGGCAGTGCCGGTCAGGCCCAGATCCGCCCGATCAGGCCCGACCAGCTCCGCCACCGTGCTGCAGTATCAAGATTGCAAACGTCCTCCTGCAGCACGACACAGGACGGCACCTGCGAGGTCGACATCGACAAACTTCAGGGGGAGATCCAGTCCCCCGCCGCCAGAGACGGGCGCCGACCGGACACAGCGGCAGTGTCGGTCAGGCCCAGATCCGCCTGATCAAGCCCGACCAGTTCCACCACCATGCCGCAGCATCAAGAATGTAGACGTCTTCCTGCAGAATGCCACTGTACTGCACGCACTGGCTAGGGCCCGTAGAACCCAGATCGGGCCCGAAGGGCCCAGATCTGGGCCGAGCCCCTCCGGCCAGGACAAGTCCCGAGGCGACCCGCCCCCGTCACCGTGCTCCCCTCATCGCCAATGCTGTGCAGCCCCGCCGCCGAGGTCGCCGTCCTCCTCCGAGTCGCCGCCGTGGCCTTGCTGGGCACCCACTGGTGGAGGCCGCTGCACCACCCGAGGAAGCGTCGCTGCCGAAGCCCCGCCGCCACAACCTAAATTTTAAAGAGCGGGTGAAACAGGATTGTTATAACCCAACTCAATATCAAACACGTCATAATTTACACTAGCAAAAATATACTCTCTAAGCTTTGATTTTAATTTTTGTATAGAACAAGAGAGTGAATATATACATTAAAAAAGTTGCTTCAGCGGTCATTCTTGCTTGCATGTTTAAGCAAAATTCCATGCATTGGCGTTGGACTATCATGGACTTGGGATGGATATGTACACCCACTTCTTCTCTACCCACCGGACAAACTGTCTCGACATACTCATTCTACCAGACACGTAGCGTCACTGCGTCATCGTGGTTCACCGTAAATCATCACAAATTAACCGTGTGTTGCCTCCTACATGCTGGAGGATGAGACATTGGCATGTCTATATGAATGTGCGTCTAGATGTAGATTTTTCTCAAACCGGGGACGACAAACATTTCAGAGTATATATCCCTATTTTCTTTGTTCATGTCGAGGCTGTAAGGGAGAAAAAAGTCTCATCATGTCACCCGTAGCCACTGTCCATAATTTAAATATTAAACCAGTGTCATCATTTGTTAGACTCAATAGAAAACACCCAAAAAACGTAAAACCACTAGATATTTTTTTACTTCTCAAAATTCTCTTAAACTGCATCTCTTTGAATATCTTAATATTTGCAACTTTTAAGTATTGGAGAACTTTTAAAAGAGCATAAAGGAGAAATAATCCAAAAGGTGGTTGTGGAACTCATGACTTTAGTTTGCTTTGCTCATCTTCCAGTATACTATATTCACTTTTAATTAAAGCTAATCATTAGTCTATACTCAATATGCTGCAGGCAGCACTAAAATTTGATAACAAAAGCTAGTCGATAGGCACATCAGTATGGTTCCCTCTTTTATTAGGCATATCAAGATGGTGTTCACCCACTTACATGGTACTCCTAAACTGAAAAAATTCACGTCTGATGTAAATAAAACTTGACACGTTTTGGTATTCAAGTTCTCTTCTTTAGGTAACCATAATTCGTAAGACATATACATGCTTCAAGAAATTAAAATTTCACAAATATAATATGTAAAAATAGAGGCAGGGATTGGTCGTATATATTCAATTTGAAGTTGATACAGAGGACTTAAGCTTAATTGTTTTTCGCACAAATATATGTTTAGTCTATCTTTCGTGGTAGTATTTTCTTTCGGAAGCCATCTATGTTTATTAAAATATGAATTAAACACTGTATCATGTGCCTAATAGTCACGATTCAATGCTTATCCATTTCACAATCGACAACCATGACGTTCGAGCTACACCGAGAGGTATAAAACATGTTTGGTATATCCATGCACATAGAAAGTTGATTTCGGCATCTCTGGTTCGTAGTCAATTTATTTCCTATCATCAAGTTGGTCCTCGATGTTTTTTATGTGGACTTTGTTCGGTTTTGACTTGACTTTTGCCTTGATTTTAATAATATATAGTTGTGCATCAACTATGCACATATAGGGGATTATCTATCTTCTAAAAATATCAGGGTTTAAGAATAAAAATCAGCTTTTTACTCTCTTTACATTTTAGTCTCTACGTCTTGTGGTAGCTTTTGATTGAACTTTTTTTCTTTCCAAAATACCTCTTCGTGCGGGTGCACTATTTGGAGATACTAGAAACATACCCCGCGCGTTGCAGCGGGAATCTTTTTTGCTATGCAAATATAGGGATATAATACATGGTTATGAATTTTTTACATAAATATACAACATATCACGATTGTCGAAAGGTTATATTATTTGACGTGATTTTTTTGTATTTGATGATAAAAAATATGTGGCATGGAAAATTGGATGATAAAAAGTAAATGACATGAATATGTTGCATGCAAGAAAATACTGGTTTTACTAAATTAGTGGGATGACATGGACATTTGGTTGGTTAAAAGAATGGATGATGTGGATAACTTCCATGTTGAGATAGAAAATAATTAATGTACTTAATGGAGTTTTGCTTTATAAGAGGTATAGATTGGGCGCATGGTGCTTCGGTCATTGATTACATGCATGCGGGCATGCGGCGCTAGATAGACTCGTAACTAGCTGTGTGCAGGGACTATTCCTCTCTCATGGTCACAACTATCCTACCGCGCTCCCCATTTTTTTTCCCTCGATGGAGCTTGCAAGGGCAAATGGAGAAGGAAGAGGTGGCAATAGATCTCTCTAGCCTCGCTGAGGTGCTCGAGGAAGGAGAAAACATTAAACGGAGTTGTAGAGGGTGGACATTGAGGGTGAGAAGTGCAACAGGTGTTGGACCATGGCGGGCTTAACCGGGAGGGGGCATTTTTGTAAACACCAAGCATGTAATGAATATTTCCATAAGCTTGGCCATTTGGTTGAAACTTATGAAATGTTCATACATGGTAGCCCTTTTTTTGTACACATTTTAATAGTACCATATTTAAGGTTTGATATTTTTCCTGCCAACTATGTTACAATGAAAGACTGCTTGTGCAAGTTTTCCATTTTTTAATTATTCCCATTTTCTTTAGTTGTTTTAAAATGGGGTCAAATTTCCGGTTTGACCATCCAAAGCAAGTGGTCGAATATTAGATTTTTAGTGTCTACTCCATAGATTCATAACAGGGTTTTGATGAATGATTTCTTCCAAGTCTTATGATAAATTATAAATGGTTATAGTTCAACTTTTGAATTATATTTGAAAGATTGACTGGAACTAAAAAACTACGAGAAAATTCTTAACATCAAGTAGTTGACTATCCAATAAGGTCTATTTTGTGTGAAATTACGGTGATGCCATTTTGGGCCATATTGTTTTGTAGTTGCTTCGCAAAAACACCTTTTTTGGCACTAATAAAATGACAAATGATTTATTATGAAACAAAGTTGGAAACTCCTTTTTGTGTTTTCGTTTGCCATGCCAAGATGCACGTATGTGCAAAATATGCAAAAATTATCGCCAACTATGCCCTAGATACGCCCATCATTGAGGCCATTAGGGTTTATCACATTGTTGTGATTCAAATTTAAATTACTTTGAAAATTACACCAAAACTAAAAATAAATAAAGTTATCTACAAAGGACAAAATCTGTCACCTTCGGTAGTCTGCCATCCAACAAGGTCTACTTTGTTAAAAATTACGGTGGTGCCATTTGGCCGGCTGCAATAAAAAAAACTATTTTTGATAGTAATAAAATGGATTTTTGTAGTGAAACTTAGTTGGAAGCTCCTGTTGAGACTTTTGTTTGCCATCCAAGATGCATGTGTGTGACGAATGTATGAAAATTATGACCAAGTTTGTTATGGATATGGCCATCATCTTGATTATTTGGGGGTTAATACCATGAACGTTCATACATTATATCATTTTGTGAACACTATTTTTCGCAGTGCATATTCTAGATTTGATGTTTTTCCTAATAACTATGTCACAACAATGAACTCTCTGAGGATGTTTTTAATCTCTTGTTGTTTTCTCATTTTCTTGGACCATTTTCACAAGAAGTTCAGATTGTTAGCATGTCCATTTATAGAGGTCGAATATTTGAACTTTTTTCCTGTCTACCACGTGGAATCATGCTAGAGTTAGTTCTACCTTTCGTCCCGACATGACATGTGACACCCTTTAGGAAATACATAAAATCAGTAAGAACATATTTTCACATCTTTTTGCAGATCCCAAAGCACCAAACAGGCTCTCGGTGCTGGAATTTTGGCCTAAATTGATCAGCCCATTTAATCTATTCCATAATTCCTAAAAATCCTAGAGGTCTATGTGGCCCATTCATACAAGGCAAGGGGTGGGACACCAGTTTATAAGGTGAGCTCCTCTAGCACTAGTACGAGCGAGAATAGGAGAGAGCTCCACGTGCGCTCCTCCGCCCGCCTCGCCACGCCTCGTCACGACGTGCGCGCCGCGTGTTGCAGGAATCTCATCGAGCCGATGTGACAAATGCAGACAGAAACGGATGGCTGGTTGTTCAATTCGCCTCCTACGTTGTGCCTATAAAAGAGAGGTCGCTCCTCTTCCTTAGACACACCGTAACACCAGCCACAACTCATGCGCCTACCTCCTGGTTCTCGAACACTGCGTCGCCGATCAAGTCTTCCTCAGTCCGTTCCGCGGCGTGCATCGCGTGACGGAATAGTAGGCCTCCGGAACCCCGTCTCTCGTGATCCTGTATGGGAGAGATGCGATAAGGTTTTTGGGGAGCGTCTTCACGCGACTACTGGCTCCCTCTCCAATACGGACTCCGACGACTACTTCCCGGACGACGACTTATTCCCCGACGTCGACGCCCTCTTCGACAACATGTCCAACACGAACGGATCTTCCTCCACTGGAGTACTGGACCGTATGTGTTTATGTTTAGTCTATTCGAGATCAAGTTTCAGACTTTCCATCTAGCAATATGTGTAGAATTCCTATATGCATACTCTATGTTAGATTGCATGACTAGTTTGATTCATACTTTTCTAGCCATGTTTTATCTACTGTTTTTATGGATTAAATAATGTAGAAAATTGCTCATATATTCAACACTCGGCAGGCAGGTTAGATAGGTCCTACACCTATGTCCAAATGTTTTTTTTTTTTGAGACATTTTCCAATATATATAAGGACAGTAGGCCGCCTCATTAAAAACCTTCCAGCCCCTTTCGGTACCCTGGAAGGAAAATAGTGCGTCTGGAACCTACTGCCCGAAAACACAAGAGTTACAAAAGAGTTACATCATTCACGAGCTTGCTGAGGATAAACCTAGGGGGTTCATCGACCCAAGTACAAGAATTTCCAGAACTAAAAGAATCTCTAGCAAGCTCATGTGCAACCTGATTAGCTTCCCTATTACAATAATCAATGCTAACCTTACCAAAACCACTCCACAAAGAATTACAGTCATCAAAAATAGCAGCCGACGCAGTAGCTGAAAACCCACCTTCTTTCATCGTCTCTACTACTTGGACACAATCAGTATGGACAACAAAATTCTGAATACCAATCCGTTGTGCCAACACCAAACCATCCCGGAAGGCATAAGCTTCGGCCATAGCAGCATCAACAACATGAGGTAGGAATGTTTGCATTGCTGCTAAACAACCACCCGTGCAGTCACGGATCACCACACCCGTAGCTCCTCTTCCAGATTCTTCATCAAAGGCCGCATCAACATTTATCAAAAGATTTCCTTCCATCGGTTTTTTCCATCCTTCCTTTGGAGTTGCAACAGGCTTCTTTAACACATTCATATAGTTTCTAGCTAAAACATGAATATTCATAGCCGATCGGAAAGAAGTTTGGACTTTCTCACCATGAACAAGTTGTCTCCTTTCCCACCAAATATACCAACCTGCTATTAAACAAATTTCAGCAAAACCAATATTTTCCAACGTTGGTACACGACCTCCTATCCGTATGATTTCTTCAACCAGCACCGACCCTGATCTGTCTTGGTTTAAGATCCTTTCCAATTTACTAACCAGGCCAAGACATTCCCAAATCTCTTTTGCTCTCGTACAAGTAA
This sequence comes from Poa annua, assembly GCA_026929855.1. Taxonomy (NCBI): domain Eukaryota; kingdom Viridiplantae; phylum Streptophyta; class Magnoliopsida; order Poales; family Poaceae; genus Poa; species Poa annua. Next base: position 81,938,349 of record CM049437.1, on the reverse strand, counting down.
ACAGTAAGTGTTTAATATCTTCACAGCTTGACATACATAGCGGGCAACCACCTTGATTACCAATATGTCGATTTGCCAACACTCCTTTACATGGGATCATAGCATGGAGAACCCTCCATCCGAAAATCTTTATTTTATTTGGGATCTCTAGGATCCATAGCTTTTCCCAAACAGGATTACTAGCCCCTGCCGAAATATTTTCATCCCTGTTATTTTGCCCAAACTTGTAGTTCCATTGACAATAATATGCAGACCGGACCGAGAAGATACCCAGCTTGTTGTGATGCCATGCTACGAAATCTTCTCTATTTGGTGTCAAAGGAATTTGCAAAATTCTGTGAGCATCAATCGGCCAAAATATATCCCCAACTAGATCTTCATCCCATGTACCATCAACAGGATTAATTAGATCAGACACCTTTGTGATAATATTAGCCCCCCTCGGAGTCATGATCCTTAAGTTATGACTAGATGGTATCCAATTATCTTCCCAGATATTAATCTGATTTCCGTCACCCACTCTCCAGATGCTACCTCTTTTGAAACACTCTAATCCTGCAAGAATACTTTGCCAAGTAAAAGAACTACCACTTTTCAGAGTTGCATTAAGAATCCGGCCATCTGGGTAATATTTTGCTCTCAACACCCTTGCACAAAGAGACTCCGGCTCGCACAGTAGCCTCCACACCTGTTTAGCCAGCATAGACAAGTTAAAACATTGTAAGTCTCTAAACCCCATACCTCCACTTTTCTTTGGGATACATAATTTCCACCATGCCTTCCAATGCATGTGTTTTTGCTCTTCCTCGTCGCCCCACCAGAATTGAGAGATGGCGTCAGATATTCCTTTACAAATGTTTTTTGGAATTTTGAAGACCATCATAGCGAACACTGGTATTGCTTGAGCAATTGCTTTTATAAGAATTTCCTTCCCTCCCAAACTCAACAACTTTTCTTTCCAGCCACTGATCCTGGCTATCACTCTATCCACCAAATGTCTAAAACATTCACTTTTATCGATTCCTACCATGGCCGGAAGGCCCAAGTATTTATCATTAAGCGATTCAGTTAAGATATCCAAAATCTGACAAACTTCAGCTCTTTCCTCCACCACTGTATTCGGGCTGAAATAAATACTAGACTTACTTTCGGATAGTTTTTGCCCCGAATTTGCACAGTAATTGTCAAGAATTTCCTTAAGCTTTGTAGCATTCTTCCTATCAGCATGCATAAGAATAAGCGAGTCATCCGCAAATAAGAGATGTGATACCATAGGCGCTTCTCTACAGACCCGCACCCCCTCCAATTCTCCTCTTAGCTCGGCACCTTTCAGCATGCTTGATAAGCCTTGAGCCACTAACAGGAATAAATATGGGGATAATGGATCCCCTTGCCTTAAACCTCTTGATGGTGTAAACTCCTCTGTCTCCATTGAATTAAATCTGATGTTATAATTAACAGAGGTAACACATGCCATGATCATATCCACCCATCTCTTATCAAAACCCAACTTTAGCATAATCTTTTCAAGATAACACCATTCAACTCGATCATAAGCTTTGTGCATATCAAGTTTAACAGCACACAACCCTCGTTTCCCTTTTTTCTTCTTCATAGCATGAAGACTTTCATAGGCTACCAGAATATTATCCGTAATGAGCCTTCCTGGCACAAAAGCGCTTTGGTGATCGCTAATAATATCAGGGAGGTGTTTCTTCAAACGATTTGATAACATCTTTGAAATAACCTTATAAACAACATTGCATAAACTAATAGGCCGAAATTGTGTTACCTTCTCAGGATTATCAATTTTTGGGATAAGGACTATAGTTGTCTTATTCCATCCCTGCGGAACTGATTTAGTATTTACTGCACTAAGCACCTCCTTAATCAGATCATCACCCAACATCTCCCAGAACCTCTTATAAAAAACCGCATGTAGTCCATCAGGCCCTGGAGCTTTCAGATCCCCAATACTGAAAAGTGCTTTCTTCACTTCCTCGGCTGTGAATGGAGCAAGAAGGCTCCTGTTCATATCTTCTGTAACTAGGAGCTGGACGTCGGCAAACACGCTCTCATCCGGTGCCGAAACTTCAGATGTGAATAAACCTGTAAAGTAGTTGTATACAACATCACACATCGAATCTCTGTCCTCATGCCGATTCCCATGATCATCAATTAAGCATTTGATAGTATTCTGTTTTTTCCTTTTTGAAGCAAATCTATGGAAGAAATTAGTATTTCTATCACCATGTTTTAACCAGTTTGTACGTGCTCTTTGCACCCAAAACATCTCTTCCTTTTCAAGCGTCAATTCTATTTGCATTTGGACCTCCTTTTGGGCTGCCAACGTAGCATCGGTCATAGGACCTCTTCTAAGTTGTTCCAAATCCTGTTTCAATTCCTTCAATTTCCTGGCAGGCCCCTTCAGCACCTCCTTGTCCCATGTATGTAACTCTGAATGAACATCATCACATTTTTGCATTAGAGATGGTTCCTCCCCTCTAGCCTTTGCCCTTTCCCAAGCAGCCTTTACCATCTCCTCAACCGCATCCTCCTGGAGCCACCTCGCCTCAAATCTGTGTGGCTTCTCTGTTCTTGCGTGCACATTAGATAAATAGTCAGTATCCACTAGTAAAGGTCTGTGATCAGACCGAGTAGTCTCACTATTAATCAGACTAGCATAAGGAAAAGCATTATTCCACTGATCATTCACCACTCCCCGATCCAATCTTTCACGTACATGTCCTCTCCTCCACGTGAACAGATCTCCCACATAACCCATATCTTCTAGCTCACAATCTTTTAGAGCATCATGAAAAGCTTGCATAGCTTGCTGTGATCTAGCCCGACCCCCTTCTTTCTCAAAATTAAAGAGGATCTCATTAAAATCCCCAAGTGCTAGCCATGGCAAATTCATCTGTCCGTGTAGCGTGCGCAAAGCATCCCACGTAATATGTTTTTGTCCCCAGCTTGGTTCACCATAGATCCCAGTAAATCTCCAAGAAACATCATCTTCAATGACAACATCAATATAATTTTTTGTAACTCCCTTCTCAATTACCTTCACATTGTTCCTCCAAAGCAACAATAAACCTCCGCTCTGACCATCACTCTCAAACAAGGTTAAATGATCAAAGCCCAGCTTCCTTCTAAGATTTTCTGCCCTAGCTTTATCCAAATGCGTTTCGGACAGAAAAAACACATCCGGCTTTAAGTGCTTCTCCAGATCGAGAAGCGCACGAACTGCCCGGCGGTTACGCAAACCGCGGCAGTTCAGTCCACAGAGTTTCATTGCTCCCGGCGATCCTCCTTCTCGGAGGTCGCCGATCCTACTAGCCCTTCCATATCCTTCTCTTCACCTACCTTTCTCTGTCTTTTTGGTGGCTGTACCTTTTGAGGGGTTGTCAGAACTTTCTCCCCATTGTTGGCTGAACTATTATTTTCCAGGAGATTAACCTGTAGAGCAACTCTTCCTTCTAATGCCAGCGCTTGACCATTACCAGATTGGTTATAGATTCCATCTTCGCCTATTAATCTTTTCCTCGTCACGTGGTTTCCAGGGAAAGAACGATCACTGCCCCAATCCATATCGGTGGCTTCCGACCAATTTGGTTCTCCTGGCACATGTCCTCTTCCTCTTCCACGTCCCATACCTGTCCTTCCGGCCGTACCCCGACCACCACCTGTTGGGGCATTCTGTTCAAACACTACTTTTAGCCATTCTCCCCATTGACATTGACTCTGCTCATGTACTCCATCTCCACACTCATTTACTACATGCCCCATGATACCACAGAAGTTGCAGAAATCAGGTAATTTCTCATATTGGACCGGATATGTCTTCCTCTCCTTAATCGTGATCGGTACAATACGCACAAGAGGTTTATTGACATCAAGGTAAACTCTCGCACGCAAGTATTTCGAAGTGTTCAAAACGCCTTCTCTGATAATAACTTTAACCGGTGGTTCCCCCACTTTTCTTGCTACCTTTTCGGCCAGTTCTTTCTTTTTCATAAGCCCCTCCGGAACACCTTGGATCCTAGCCCAAACTGGAATCTTATCCAGCTTATACTCTTCCACATTAGTGAAGCCATCATACTCTGTCATGACCAACGCTGCTCCTCGGAATAACCATGGACCAGCATCCATAACTCTCTCCCAATCACCTAGGCAATGAAATTGAACTAGGAACAAATTGTCACCTTTAGCTTTGAACGTTGCTGGTTTTGCTGTCGCCCATGCGTTGCGCATCTGTTTGAACATAGCAGCGTGGCTAAAAGCTTTTGTAGTATGAACCCTAAAAATTGCCAGCCAACGAACCTCTCCAATGAGATCATCAATTTCGCCTGAAAAATCTAGGTCCGTTTCTTCTTCCCCACATAGATCAAGCCCCTCGAATCGATCTTCCAGATCATCGCAACAATCCTTGCTACCCGAGGTCTCAGCATTAGAATACCCCGCCGAACCTACCGGCGAACTGTCCTTCTCAGAATCACTAACCGGAGTTGCTTCCAGAGTTGAAGATGGTGGCGGCGGCGGCGCCGGCGGCGGCACCGTGACGCTTTTCTCCGCCATGCACGACTCACCAGAGTGCCAGAGGAACTCCAACAATCTCGCAAGATCCGGATCACACAAGAATTTGCGTGAGAGTACGTCGATCAGGACGATCTAGAGCACCAGACTCTCACGGTCGCCGTGAGAGGAACTCGGGAACCCTAGGAGACCTAGGGGTGTCCAAATGTATTTCTTAGTTTTTATTAGATGGTTTCGATCTTTAAGAAACCTTCGTGTAGAAGCCCATTGGGTCGTCGAATTAATGGACGTTCTCATATCCCAAGGATTGATTCCATTTCAACACCCACTCTAATTTTTCTTGTGACCGGAAGGGCCACAGCCCCGATCGATGACATTTTTTTAATAATAGATTTTAGATATTTATTTGAAAAATAGCATACATTTCGTCGTCGACACCAGGCATGCCGAAAGCAAGGGTTTAGCAATGATAGGTTTGAAACCTTGGTTTCGTCTTGGCCCTTGCTGAAAATAGGTATGACCTGTACATACGGTACATTTTCTCCATAATAATTTTTTGAGTAAAACAAATTTTATTCAACAGTTCTTTATTTGAGATAAAATATATATGAAATATATGCGTATCGATAAGTTATCCCATTCACGTGAGTCGAGTTTGACCGACTCTAACTTTTTAATTTTGAATGGCAATTCATACAATCATTTGACGAATTCTGTTAATTTTTTTGCACTTAGTCGACCGTTTAAGATTTTCTTTCACGAGTATATGGATGTCACCCTTCTCCACAACTTTTATGTTGTAACTTTTTGTTTTGACGGATGTATTGCCGTTTCTCTATAGTACACGTGTTCTTCTATAGATACTATAGAAACACGTAAAAGTTGTGGAGAATGGTAAGATTCATCTACTCCTCAAAATAAATTTAAACGGTCGACTGAGTGTGAAAAAATTGATAAAATTCGTCAGATAATTGTATGAATTACGATGTGATCAAACTCGAAACCGATCACGAGAATCAAACCTACTCATCGATGCACGTATATTTCACATATATTTTGTCTCAAATAAAGACACGGTTGAACAAATTTGTTTCAGTTAAAGAATTATGGAGAAAACTTGTTTTAGTTAAAGAATTATGGAGAAAACGAGCATACCTACGGCACAGTTAGTTTCGGATTTGTTAGAAAAAGGTAGTTTCTGCAGGGGCCAAGAGGGAACCAAGGTTTCGACACGGGCGGTGCCAACGGCGCGCTAATTTTTTATTGATTTGAGAGCATCTCCACCGGCAGCCCTAAAGGCCGTCCAGCACAGACGCCGACAACGCGGTTGGGGGATGGCAGAGATTTATCAAACATCCAAATCAAAGCAAGCAAAGATTTTCACCGTCGGGCAAAGTTGTTTACCTTATCAAAACGTCGAACACGTTGCACGCGCGGCGAGGATGGACGGTTGGCGGCGAGTTGGCGGCGCCGCCTAACTCGCGAGTGCTCAAAAGGACAACCCCGCCGCCGCTGCCACTCGTGGGGTGCTCACGAGGGCGCCTTCCGACCGGTGCAGTTGCATGCCGTCCTCCAAAACCCGTCCACGGCGGCAACCCAATTCACGGAAATACATCAGCGACAGCAGGTCGAGAGCCCTCCAGGGGATGGGCGGCACGATATGGGGGAGAAACTGGTCGAAGACGACCGGCTGCGGCTGGGAGATGGCCGGCGACAACATCGATTCGCAAGGTGGCGAGTGGGATCCAAAGTACATGGCCGGGGCGGTGTGGGACGAGCTCAGTCTTTCCAGCGTGGCGTGCGTTACCGCGTGTTGCCGACAGTCCAAAACGGTCTCTGTTTGCCGGGACTGGACAAGCAGTGCCAAATAGATTGGAGGGCGACCCAATCCATCTGTAGCGTTTGGGACGCGCCGGTGCGGTTTTTTTTTTACCCAGACCCAACTACCGGTGAAGAAGCTCTTAAAACGTATGTTACTTTTCAAAAAAATATTGTAGTAGTATTTTTTTTTGTCCCGATCGAACGGGACCGGCAGGAGCTGGGGTTGGAAGCGGAATCTTCGTTCCGGATCCAGCCAGGATACCCTCTGACCGACCGATAAACCTCTCCAAAAATCACGGACAGTTTCCCAGCGTCCCGACCCTCAAATATTCAACCCTCAATCAAGTCTCCAGTAACAAACACACCTCGTCGATTCGATTCGATCTGATCCTAATCCAAAACCGAGCCGGACCCGCAATCTGGGCCGTCCGTCCCGCTCTGGGCCGCCGCCACCACCTTTTCCCATACTCGTATTATTTTTTCCCGATTTCTCTCTCCTCCTCGCCCCCGTCCTCGTCTTCCCCGTCACACCACCGCCCTAGACCTAACCCTAGCCAGCCAGCCAGCCGCCGCCGGCGAGACCCCGACCCCAGCGACCCACCCATCGTCCTCCCCCACGGCTCCGGACGCATCCCCGGCCGTCCTTCCGCCGGGGAACCCTAGGTAACGCCCCCCCTCCCCTCGCGTCTCACCCCCGATCCGGATCTCGCGGGCGGGGGGTCCTGCCCCCGTACGTACACGGCTCCTCTAGGGTTAGGGTTTCTTCGCGTTCCTTCTTGTTCTGATGATTCCCGTTTAGGGGCCTTGCATCACCCCCCACGTATGTTAGTCTCTATGCTTGTTCCTAGTATGTGTGTGTGTTGTTTATGGCTGCTACAGGCTGTGTAGGATTGACTTGTATTGATGCATGGTTGATTCATGTTCTCTTCATTCATAATTGTGCAATTAAGCACATTATTGCTAGTGTTTATTTGCTGACATTGGAATGTGTACAGAGGCAATGTAGGTTTTTTTTAAAACTTGTCTTACTCTCGATGTCCGGCTTTGCATTACTTGTTTGTATCTCCTTGTTTAGTACCATTTGTCCCCGGCTATTATTATATGGGTTGGATCGAGATGCTGATTAAACTGTTACTACTGGCTTAAATCTCGGGATGTCAGGTGATCCACAAGGATGATGGCACACAGCCTGCAAGGGATCCAGCAGCGGCATGCACCAAGTGGGTTCCCGATACAGAAACCTTATGCACAGGCGGCGAAACAAATTCTTCAGCTGGATAATATGGATTCGGACACTTCTCCAGTTCGTGTTGTGATTCAACATAAAATGTAAGTTCTGAAACCACCATTATCAACAAAATGCTAGTAGCTCACTCACTACTATATCAGCAATGGTTACATTCTAGGTCTAGCTATTTTACTGCATGTACTACTCTCCATCTTGATCATATTTTTATAACTATGTCATTCTTCATATTTCTGTAGTTCCTGAGACTGGTCGCAATGCGTTGGGCTTTTCCTATATGTCGCATTTTCAGTCATAGGCAGACGTGTTATAAAATTTGGGCAAAATAAACTGTCACTTTTGTTTACTGTTGGACTTCAGCCATATATCTTCATGCAAGTTACGCTGACATACTGTGTGTGACTATCGTTATTTTGCTTAATTATTTCATACGCATGCATAGTTGATCTTCAGCAATAGACTGTCATTTTCAATCATATTAGAGTGTTTGAGAAAGGATTGGTTCTGTCTTTGGCAACTATTTTATCATTGCCATTTCTTGTTTACAAAGTATATCTTGATTTCTTTTCTTCTCCAGTGTAAACTACCTGAAAGGAAGGGACGAGTTCTGTAACTTGCACCCACATTATCTTGTGGCAATTTCAAAACGTATTGATGCGCAGCTTTATAAGGAGGCCGAATCACAGGTTTGTGTTGCTTCTTGGTGAATATAATTCTTCCCTCTGTTTCACTATAATCTGTGCTCAAAATAGGACTTTCTGTTTCAAAATTAATGTCCATTGAGGGAATCATCAACTACCTAAACATACAGCCGAAGAGGTTAAGTGGTTGTAACATGTCATTAATAGTGTTATCTGTGGTCCTTTCTCATCAACTTGATAGATTTAGTGTTCCCTTGGTCTGTGAAGTAAATGGAGTGTAGTTCTATAGCCTGTGGTGCTTTATTTAAAGATATTTCTGCTATCTTATTTCGTCATCTTTAGATTTTACTCCCTCCGTATCAAAATGTAAGATGTTTTAGCTTCTTTTGGCCCAAACGTATCTGCCCATGTTTTAGTGCAAGGTTCAGATGAATCTTGCATTTAATGATGTCTAGATACATGTGGATTAAAAAAGGCTAAACATCTTACATTTTGATACGGATAGCTTTTGTATTGAACATAAACTGGTTGTCAAAGTTTTAGCTATTATTGTCATTGTTTTGTTTATTTTTCATGGTATTGTTACTATTAACTGATGTGATATATGCTCATGGAATTCATCAATCATATGAATTCAGAATGACTTTCTGACACTTAGTCCTTTTCTCAGGTCCAGTACATGGATTTTGAAACTGTAAACGTTAGGGTGAATACTGTTCTCAGTCGAGGATCATTTCACAACAGTAGATATTCTCGGGCTTCTGCAGGGTCTTTACCTGCATACTCTGAACAGCCTGGCATTAAAGTAATTGATTCAAGTATACAGCATGGTAGAACTGTTCCTGGTTCTATTAATTCGTCCTTGCCTGCAAGAGACATACCACATAATGTGTTCTATCCTCAAGGTGAGTTACGAACTTAAGATGTTGAGTTTTGTGCTCTGTCCTCACAGCACAAGTTCAGATTTTTTATGCTGGTTTGATTTTGGCAGGTTCAGCACCAAATGACCACCATAAATTTCCTGCCAACTTTGCTTGTTCATCAGCTGAAAGCTTAGCAATGATCATGGCTTCTCCATCTGTGTCAGCACCACCGGAATACAGTCCATCTCTTGCTGGGGGGTTCAGTGGTGGAGTGCATACTTTTCATACTAAGGACTATTTCCGAGGTAAGTTATGTTTACTTGCACTAACTTATGTATGAACCTGACATTAAGCTATGTTGTATCATAAATAAACATTATAACCAAAATGTTCCAGGTGATGCTCATCAAGTTGATACTCCACAACCGTCGACCTCTGGTAGTTCCACTTCTGTTTCTGCCATGCGTGATCAATCTGCAAATTCTACAAATGACACCCAACATTCCACTGGCCAAGTACCATCTTTGCTACAGTATGGAAAATGTGATGAAGAGTTGTATACACCTGGTAACCCAATAGAGCAATCAGATCAGTCAAATATCACAGCTGGAGGCCAGGTTTTGTTGTGTCTCTATGATCAATCTAAAACACGCCAGAACCTCAAGGGAGACTACGGACTTGACAAATGCATGCAAATGAATGAAATGTGTAGCCAAGTATCGGACTGCCACGGTGTCAGCAGAGAGAATTGCTCAAATTTGAACACTAAATTCAGCCATAATCAGTGCCGTTACATGGCCGACTCTGGTGATTGTGGTTCTGTTAGAGAGAGAGTGGAGAGAGCAGAACAGACATCAAATAGCACTGTATCAAAGCCAACCTCACCTACTTCAGATGAATGTTCAGGCAAGCGTCATCCAGCAAAACGATTGAAGGTTAATTTTCCCAGTCCTGTCCATGCCACTAAAGTAGAGTTTCCAAAGGAACAACATCCTGCTGCCAATGAAATTGAATCTTCTGTAACAGTAAAGTCTGAAACCACAGAGTTACCTACAAAGTCACCCTCTGGCTGTTCCACGGGGGACAGCAATGTTGTACTCGGATTGAGAAATGAAGATCTACATAGCATGGATATTGTTAGATTGCCAGAGACTGCGTTAAAAGCAGAAGAAGAATTGGGTGATGTCAATATGGAGGACTCTAAGCTTAACTCAGTGGATCAAACATCAGTAGGAGTCAGCTTAGGTTCAATGAAGAAAAGAGGGGCTTCAGTACTTTATGCTTTAACTGCTGATGAGCTTAGAGATCACATGAGAAGTTTGAACCAGCATACATGTCCGGTGAGTTTAGATTCCCTTTGGGTCTCATTGGTTTTCCACTATCTTGTAATATCACCTGATACTATGTCACTTAGTAATATGCAAAAGTTAAGTATCCATTTGCTCAAAAAAGTAATTACTACGTATTTTCACTTGATTCAGCCTCAAGAAATGTTAGTTCTTTTATCATGGCAACTGGATTGATTGTATTGTGCAGAGCTATTATCTCATATCCCTTTGTCACAATTTGCTTTGTTTTTTTGCAGAGTAAGGTGGCGACTGAAGAACCTCATTCAGGCTTGCCTGACCAAAATACATGCAATTTATGTGGGATGGAGAGGCTTCTTTTTGAACCGCCCCCACGATTTTGTGCTCTCTGTTTTAAAATAATAAATTCGACCGGGTCATATTATGTTCATGTGGAAAATGGGAATGATAAGGCTTCAATATGTGGCAAATGTCACCATCTTAGTACTGCAAAAGCAAAATATCAAAAGAGGTTCAGTTATGCAGAAACAGATGCTGAGCCTGAATGGGTAATGTGCTTTTCTTACCTATCTAGTTATTCATATTTTGTACGGATTTCTCATCTTTTGTTCACTTATGTCATTTCAGTGGGTTGCTTGCGATAAGTGCAAAGCTTGGCAGCATCAAATATGCGCTCTTTTTAACCCTAAGGTTGTGGAGGAGGAGGCGGAATATACTTGTGCCAAATGTTTATTGAAGGAGAAGGATAGTGGAGATACAAATTTGCTGGAGTCATCTACTGTTCTAGGAGCACTTGAGTTGCCAAGAACTAAACTGAGTGATCATATTGAGCAAAGACTTTCAGGGCGGCTTGAGGAAGAGCGGCGGGATAGGGCAAAGGCTTCAGGAAAAGGCCTTGAGGAGGTATTTTGTCTTGTTTATTATTATCTTGTACCACACACAGAAGAAGTCCCATGAGTAATCTCCAATTATTGACCATAAAGCTAACTGTAGGCCTATCACATCCCTGTTTTAAGACTTCATTATTTTCCAGGTGCTAATTTGATGAGACAAACTTAACAAGAATAATGATTGCTGATATTCACTCTTTATCACTGTGTTAATTTGATTATTTGCTTGTCTCTTCAAACTTTGTTACAATATGATGTCAACTATGGAGTAAATTGTTGTAATTTTCCTTTTTGTGCTGCAATTTTTAGGTGCCTGGAGTTGAAGGTCTTACTGTTAGAGTTGTTTCTTCAGCTGCGAGAGTGCTTCAAGTCCAGCCACGTTTTCGGGATTTTTTTAAGGACGGAAAATATCCTGGGGAATTCCCGTACAAATCAAAGGTGATTGAAAGAAGCTTTATTTGACAAGTTCCTTTGTCATACTATCCATGTTAATAGTTATTCCAGGTATTTAGTACATAATGAGTGCTGACTTTTGCCGCCTTTTGTTATATACAGGCCATTCTCTTGTTTCAAAAGAATGAAGGTGTGGATGTTTGTCTATTTGCCATGTATGTGCAAGAGTATGGTTCTGCTAGCCCATCACCAAACCGAAGGCATGTTTATCTTGCATATATCGATTCTGTCAAGTACTTCAGGCCTGAAATCAAATCTGCAAGTGGGGAAGCTCTCCGTACCTTCGTGTACCATGAAATTTTGGTATGAGAATGCAAATACTCAACTGACACTTACCATTCTTGATTTCATGTTGGGCTCAAATTCTTCCGATATGTTTTTCTCGTAGATTGGTTATTTGGACTACTGCAAGAAACAAGGATTTGTAAGCTGCTCCATATGGGCTTGCCCATCTACAAAGCGTGATGATTATGTTTTGTATTGTCATCCCACATCACAGAAAATGCCAAAGTCTGACAAGCTTCGGAGCTGGTCTGTATTTTGACCACGACATTTATGATTTTAACCTAATTATTATTTGTTTATGGGCATTCATTGGACATTCTCATGCATCTTCTTAGGTACCAGAACTTGGTCAAGAAGGCTCTTAAGGCCGGTGTGGTTGTGGAGCGCAATACGCTCTACGACTTCTTTCTTCAGCCTACCAGTGAATGCAAGGCCAGTATCTCAGCAGCATGCTTGCCATACTGCGAGAACGATTTCTGGCCTGGGGAAGCAGAGAGACTCCTTGAGAAGAAAGATGACAAGACCTCACAGAAGAAGGAGACACAAGTAGGAAGGCTCCTACGGGTTGCCAAACGTGATGACAGGAAAGGAAACCTTGAGGATATTTTACTAGTGCACAAGGTTAGTTTATTAAATTTAAATCATGTTCTAATCCACTTCAGTATATATTTCGGTACTGAGTTACTGACACCATAATTTCATTGTTGGCAGCTTGGTGAAAAGATGCGAACTATGAAAGAAGACTTTATTATGCTTTGTCTTCAGCATTTTTGTAAGCATTGCCACCAACCCATTGTGTCCGGTAAAAGTTGGGTTTGTAATACCTCCTGCAAAAGCTTCCATCTTTGTGACAAGTAAGTATTTCTTCTGATCACTATTATTTTATTTTGACCTTAAAGAATCTGGTGGCTTATATGTATTTTGGTGACCAAATAGAATAATGTAAAATAGAAGCAGTGAGAATATCCGTCCTTATAGATAGTTATCTAACTGCCCACATGCATCGTCAGCTAGCACCTAGGCCCTTGCAACAATCAGCTTCCATCTTTTTTTAATTGATGAAATGTCTATTAAATTGCAAAGTGGTGTTACATGCCCCCTGTTCAACTTATTTAGTTTTTTTTCATCGATAAATTCACCCATTTCATTGACAAAGCACCCATTACTGACAATGGTTTTGTTTGATCTTGTAGATGTCATGCAGATGAGCTAAGTGCTCCACAAAAAGACAGGCATCCAGCTACAACAAAACAAAAGCATACATTTGACAGAGTACTACTATAAAAACTCTGCTGTACTTTAAGTTCATATTATCAGCCTAATAAAGCATTCACCAATTTGTATGCTGCTATTTAATTATGTATGATAAAATTTATACTGACGAGTAACTAATTATTCTACAGATAGAGAAAGAACCTCTTCCAGAGACTGATGATGGAGATCCAACAATGGAAAGCAAGTATTTTGACAGCAGAATTGATTTCTTGAAGCATTGTCAGGATAATCAATACCAGTTTGACACACTCCGACGGGCAAAACACTCGACAATGATGATTCTTTATCATCTACATGATTCGGCTTGTTCTGCTTGTCATCGTTCCATGGATCAGTGCTTGGCATGGCGATGCCTGGTTTGCCTTGGCTGCAAATATTGCGACTCATGCTATAAACAAGGCGGTGAAAATTTGCATATTCATAAACTTAAACAGACGGACAGTCGCTACCAAATGCCAAACTATACTCTACAGGTATTGTTTTATCCCTGTTCGCTGTCCAGTTTTCTGAACTGTGCTATTCTGAACTTTGTATAGTCTGCTGCATAAAAATAGTAACTGAAGTAGGAAAAGATGATTCAACAAATGTTCAAATAGGAAGAACCTAGTCAGACAAACAGGAGCTGTGCATCTCTTATGTTTTGTTCCCTTCCCTAGTTCGGATAGAATATCTCACTGTGTTTTTTGTATTGTTTGGAACATCATTTTCATAGATAACCTTTTGTTTGTCGCATCATTGCTTTTTATCTGACTAAAATTCGCCCAATTAATTTTTTCTTAAATAAAAGATGTAATGTGAAATTTGTTGTGTCACGTATTTTGAGTGTTGGAGGTGTTTATACTTGTTCGTCCAGGTAATTTCGTTTGGTGACTTTTAAGCATATCCAGCGTAATAAGCAGTGTGACATGTGGAAATCATTCTATATTTTGCATTCTCACGTAGTGAAGTGTTTAGTTTTTCAAGCAATTTTCTTGATCTCGATCAAATGAATTTTCTGTTGTTTCGTACTAATGAACTAGCTGTTTTCAAAGCAGGACTACCTTGAGGGTCTGGTCCATGCATCAAAATGCTTTTATGATCCGCGTAATTGCACATTTAAACTTTGCATTATGATGAAGAAGTTGTTCTTCCATGGCGTACGATGTGATATCCGTAACCAAGGAGGTTGTCAGAAGTGTATCTTCATGTGGAAACTTCTGCTCACCCATTCAAAACATTGCCATCACGGAGACTGCTCAGTTCCAAGATGCAGGTAAAATTCATGCATCATCCACAGTATGCAGCTGCTGTCTCTATCTGCATATTTGCATTACTCAATATATGTCTTCTCTTTTCTTCGGCTTGCTGATTATTTCCTTCATTTTGTTTTCAATAGGGATATAAAGGCATTCATGGGCACGGCAAAAGTGCGCACTGGAGCTTGCGCTTTAGTTTACTAGCAGATCTGAAATGAGTGTCCCTGTACTTGTTTCTTGAGAAGATATGTTCAAGAAAATGTAATAAGCTGGTGGCCGTCATACATTATCAACGGGATCACAAGGTAAATAAAATGACAGAATCAGTGGCGGGCAGCAGCATAGTTTAATTGTTTCGCTGGTTTTCCTGGAATTCGCATGAAGGGAGACTGGCGGGTCTCCAGGCAGCCGTCTTTCACATGGATGCATCCAGAGAAAACAACAGCGGAAGCTTACATAGACAGTCTGACTTATGTAGGGTTGGTACATATACCTGTATAGTTTCCTTGCAAGCCATAGTTGGATCCACAGGAATAGATGATTTTAGTTCCTTCTTTATTTTCCCTTTCCTTTTTCTTGATTGAATTGAACAAGGCCACAATTTTGTCACTTGTTGGCTAAATCCAAATTCAATGAATGTGTATATCAAGTCCCCTTTTTTAAACCAGTTCTCAGGTTTGTCGCCTTCCTCTTGAATTTGTACTTGCGGCTGTAGAGTTGTGAGGGCGTCAGCCTCCTGGCACAAGTGATATGTTTTTGCGCTCTTATAATCTTCTGTTGATGACTTGATTTCCCTTGGAAAAAGTAACAAGGGTAAGCATGAAATGAATGGGAGGACTGTACGAGTACCGTGTGCAGACAGAACTGTACAAATTTTGGATGTGTAGTAAGAGCGGAATATATGGGAAAATCAGATTATTTTACTTTTGGAGATTAGACCTTCCTCAGGCTCTGCTTTATATTGAAACCAAGATGTCACGAACTGAAAAGGAGGAGCTCAACATGAGCTGCGAAACATGCCGACAGCTGCGTAGCCTACTCCCTTCCCTGAAGCAACGTAAGACATAAGAGGAAGAACTAGAGAAGATTTTGGCTCCAGTTCCCTTTTTTTTTTATTCGTAAGTTTTTAAAAGTCAGAAAATCCTCCATGCTGTTAATGATGTATCACATAAAAATGCAAAACTTCAGTTTTAAAACTTTATATTCTGAGCTAACAAAATGACAAACTGTGGATTGGAGTATATACACTTTCAAATCTAAAAATAATAATTATTTCGTCATTTCTGTGTTGGTCATAATAAAAAAAATTGCATTGTGATTTTGCAAGCTTTTAGATGCATTATTGACTACACCCAAAATTTTGTTTCAATTTTTTTAAAAGATTCTAAACATAGGTACAAAAATAAAATAATAAAGGAATCAATTTGAGGAGTCAAAATGACTTTCCAGAGAAGCTGTTTCAATCAACTTGCTTGTTGAGATTGGATCATCTTGGAAATTCTTCTTCGTTTTCTTTTGTGCTATTATTTGTTTCAAAAGAGCTTTTGTGAAGGCTGTATGCGCAATTCATTTCTTGCATAAAAGTTGCCCTATACTCGAACATATGCTGAAACTCAACCCAAGTAGGTTGAACATGGCAGAAAGCTAATGCGCGCTCACGCCTAGTTCGAGTGAGCCCAGAATTTTCTGAGAGCGCCGCACCATACGAACCTGTGGTTCTGAATCATGAACTTGCACTCCAGTTTCCTTCAAGGCGGCAGGGCTTCACTATACACGTCACTGGCCGCAGCACACGCGGAAATCCGAAGATCAAAGAAGAAATGTCACAAGAGTCACTGTCCGTGCCAGCAGCCACTCCTGCTTATCTCCCCAGATTACAAAACATGACACGCAGTTTTTTTTTAATAGAAAAGGGGAAATCCCCAGTCTCTGCATTGATTGATGCACACAGCTGTACTTATTACAAAATTCGGAAAAGTCTCAAGTTTACAAATCAATCATCGCATAAGGTTGAGACAAGTATCAACCATCTAAAACATGACAACATAGGATCACTACGCCTGCAGTCGTCTAGTATGCTGCCACGTAGGCCGGGAGAAGAACCCCTGTGCGACCATCAGGAGCCGGGTAGAACCAGTAACCATAAGGTCTTGCTGGTCCTGAGGCAACAAGTATGCCCATAGCTGAATCCAATGTGCTGTCATATGAATAACCTGCATGATGTGGAAGTGCGAAGATCTGTTAAAAACAAGATTATTTCGACAATTCCATATGGACCAACAAATAGCTGAAACGACAATACGAATTCTAGGCTTGGTCTTGTTATCAATGCCATTCAACCAATTTCCAAACATATTCTTTATATTGGTTGGTGGTGGGATATTATATGTGCTGTACACAACTCTCCAAACTAGTTGTGCAAACGGGCAAGAAAGGAAGAGATGCTCAATTGTCTCCTCCGATCCACAAAAAACACACTTAGTACATCCTTTCCATTTTCTTCTAGTCAGGTTATCTTTATTAAGCAATACTTTTCTATTCAGGAACCACATAAAAATCTTTATCTTCAAAGGTAATTTCAGTTTCCACAAATATTTGTGCAAATAAGCGGTATGTCCATTCATCAAGTCCTCATACATCGATTTGACGGTGAACTTCCCGTTTGCAGTGAGTTTCCATACAAAAGTATCATTGTTATCCGACAAATGGACCTCCATTAACCGAAGACATAAGTGAGACCAAGCATCCCATTTATCCCCCAGTAATGCCCTTCTAAAACCAATGTTCAAAGGGGGCGCAGCCGCCAATACAGAGTGTACAGAAACATTTTTACGTTGTGTTATATTATATAGAGAGGGGTACTGATGCATGAGGGGGGTGTCTCCCATCCAAGTATCTTCCCAAAACCTGGTAGATAGACCATTTCCTATTTTAAAGGAGGCTCTATCAAAAAACTCTTGTTTAATCCGCATGAGACCTTTCCAAAAGGGTGAATCAGTCGGACCACTCTCAACTTGAGCAAGTGTTTTACTATGCAGGTATTTATTATGCAATAGCTCCTGCCACATACCCTCCTCATTTAATAATTTATACAACCATTTGCTAAGTAAATTTTATTCTTTAATTCAAGCACCTCAATTCCAAGACCCCCCTGATCTTTTGGTCGACAAATTATATTCCACTTAGTTAGTCCATATTTCTGTTTATGCTCATCGCTTTGCCAAAAAAAAGCGTGACCTATAGTAGTCAAATCTTTTCCGTACCCCTATAGGTACTTCAAAAAATGAGAACATAAACATAGGTAGACTTGTTAATACCGAATTGATCAAAACAAGCCTGTCTCCATATGAGAGCAACTTGCCTTTCCAACACCCTAGTTTGTCCGCAAAACGACATTCAATTGGGTACCATTCGGCATTGCGTAATTTTCTATAATGGATAGGCACACCTAAGTACTTAAAAGGTAATACTCCCGACTCGCATCCAAAAATTTGTCGGTATTGATCTTCTACCTCTTTTGCCTTGCCAAAACAGAAAATTTCACTCTTGTGGAAATTAATTTTAAGCCCGGAGAGTTGTTCAAATATACATAATATTAACTTCATATTGACCGCCTTATCTAAATCATGCTCCAAGAATAGAATTGTATCATCCGCATATTGTAGAATAGAGACTCCACCCTCAACAAGATGAGGTATTAAACCCCCTACTTGCCCATCTTCCTTCGCCCGCGCGATAAGAATAGCAAGCATATCTATAACAATATTAAAAAGCATTGGGGACAGCGGGTCTCCTTGCCTAAGACCTTTTTTGGTTTGAAAATAGTGACCAATGTCATCATTTACGCGAATGCCAACACTTCCACCTTGGATAAATTGCATAACCGATTTGCACCATTGTTCCGCAAAACCTTTCATACGCAACGCTTGTTGGAGGAAGGGCCATTTAACCTTGTCATATGCCTTTTCAAAATCGATTTTAAAGAGGACACCGTCCAATTTCTTGCGGTGAAGCTCATGTATCGTTTCATGGAGTACAACTACTCCCTCTAGTATATGCCTGCCGGGCATGAAGGCAGTTTGTGTAGGCCGAACAACCTTTTGGGCAATTCCCGTTATTCTATTGGTACCTACTTTAGTAAAAAATTTGAAGCTTACATTGAGAAGACATATCGGTCGGTATTGCTGAATTTGAACAACATTTTCTTTTTTAGGGAGCAACGTAATAACCCCGAAATTCAGCTTATACAAGGGCAAGTTCCCTTGCTGAAATTGCAAAAACAGGGCCATTAAATCGTCTCTTATTATTTCCCAAAAAGTTTGATAGAACTCAGCAGGAAACCCATCCGGTCCTGGAGCTTTGTTCAGTTCCATTTGAAAAATGGCCTCATACACTTCTTTCACCAAGAAATCAGCTGTAAGAAGACTATTTTCCTCTGCAGTTAGCTGCGGGATATCAAGGTTATTATTCTCATCCAACGCAAAATTATTTGGTTCCGGCGTTCCAAACAATTGCTTATAATATTCTGTGATATAGACCCTCAAGTTTTCCTCCCCTACAATGGTCCCCTCGTCTTGCTCAAGTTGAAAGATCTTTTTCTTTCTATGTTTTCCATTTGCAATCAAATGAAAATACTTTGTATTGTTTCCCCCCTCTTGCACATGTTTTACTCTAGCTCGTTGAGCCCATTTAGACTCTTCATCTCGGCGCAACGAGCTTATAAGATCTTGAGCCTTTCTTAGTGTCTCCCGCTCGGAAACATCAAGAGTAATTGTTTCAGCCTTAATATCAAGGTCATTTATGATTCGCTGCAATCGTTCCTTTTCTATTCTATATTTTCCACTTTGGTTTTTAGCCCACCCTTTTAAGAATCGACGCAAATGTCTAATTTTGTTTTGCCACACCTCAATCGGTGAGGACCCCTTAACAAACGCCGCCCATTCAGACGCTATCATGTCGTAAAAACCTTCCATCCTAAGCCAGAAAAGTTCAAAGGAGAATCTCGCCACATTCCCAAGATGAGCCTGGATTCCCGCGTCAATGAGTAACGGAGTATGATCTGACCCCGTGCGTGTCAAAGCTTGTACCGTGGCTAGTGGGAATTCTGCTCCCAATCAACGCTCGCGAGTACCCTATCCAACTTCTCAAAAGTTGGTGTATCTCTTCTACTAGCCCACGTGTATTGTCTCCCTGTGAGTTCGATCTCTCTTAAGTTTTAACTCTCAATGATAGAATTAAACATAAAAGACCATCGAGGGTTGAAATTGTTATTATTCTTTTCTTCGGGTTTTCGAATTACATTGAAATCACCACCAACCAACATTGGCAGCGCTTCTTTTTCACAAACTCTTGCCAACTCCGCCAGAAAAGCAGGTTTTTTATCATCTTGTGCCGCTCCATAAACCGACACTAGCACCCACTCAAACCCATCACCTTTCGACCTAATGGATAGCTTGACACAAAAGTCACCGGCCTCCACATTATTAACTTGAATGGTCGCGGAGTTAATTCCAATTAACATGCCACCCGACCTTCCTTGCGGCGGTAGACAAAACCAAATGAAGTCAAAACCCGCCGATAAATGAGTTAGAAAGTTTTGGGAAAAATGGGCCCTTCCTGTTTCCGACAAGGCAATAAAATCCAATTTTAAATCTCTAATACTTTCTCGAATTAAAAAGTGTTTGCCCGGATCACCTAAACCCTCACTGTTCCAAAAGACTCCTTTTATTCCTTGCATTTAACAACCAGTTTGTTTTTCAGTCTCGCGCTACGCCGGCGATTTGAATTACTCGCTATTTTCTTAGTTCGTTTAAGATTTGTTCTGACCGGCTTCGGAAGAAGATCCAAGTGATCCACCTCCGCCCCTAGAATCTCATCATCGTCCATATCCTCACATAAACAAGAAGCCCTATTAAGCACCAAGCTAGTAGGATCACCATTCTCATTTACACTAGCAGATATGTTTTTCTCTAAAATATGTAGTTGTCTCTTAGCCTCAGATTCTTTAATTAATTTAACAAAATTCTTACTAGTTTGTGTGGTAGTTCCCAAAGAAACTCCTAATTTAGTGGCATGATCAATAATACGCTCATCCGGAATAGACAACAGCGAAAAAGTAGGGTTTAAGTTTTTACCCGAGATAGAGTCACGACGCTGGAGCAGGGCCATTGCCCTAGCCATCTGAGTGGCATCAGCGTTGTCTTGTGCTCGGATGTGTCCACTGGAGCGGATGCCCGTCGCCAGCGGATCCGGGACACCTCCGAAGTCGGCTACCGTTGCACGCTGCGTCAACGACAGCGTGTCGCCGGCCTCACCAAGAGGCGACGGCGTCCTCGGCGGTGTCCTCGCCTCACTCGATCCACCACCCCCTCCTGGGGTGATCGGAGAGCAAGGGGTCAGCACCCCATCCACGAACATCGACGTGTCGGCACCCGCCAGCACAACCACCTGTCGTACCGGCGAGCTGACAGCGTCCTCCACCGTAAGCGCCATGGGGACAACACCCATGGCCGGCACCTCCGGCTCCATCATGTAGACCGTCGTGTCGACACCCACCGGTACAACCTCTTGTCGTACCGGCGAGTTGACACAGACCTCCACCGGATGCGCCATAGGACCAACACCCATGGCCGACACCTCTGGCTCCATGCAGTTCGGCGTGTCGACACCCACCGGCACAACCTCCTGTCGCACCGGCGAGTTGACGCGGACCTCCACCGTAGGCGCCATGGAACCAACGTCCTTGGCGAACACCTCCGGCTCCACAAAGCCCTCGTATACAAGAGGGAAGCTGTCCTCATCAGTCAAGTCTTTTACCACATGCGTACTGTCACTAGGCAAACAATTTGTATCCTCCTCACTTCCTCTATCTGAATGTCTCTCCATGAGATCTCTCCTGAGAGCAGCCAGCTCCTCCTTAGCTTTCTGAATAGAACTCCTAACACTTGGAGAGAACACCACTCCCGCTCTAGTTGCTGTCTGAGTAGGAGGTGCAGCAGTTCCTCCCCCACTCGCTGAGTCCTCCGGAGTTGCAGCAGTACCTTGTACACCACTGGTCTGCTGAATATCCTTGGCCAAAGCCTCCTGGAAATCCTCTCCGAGCTCCCCATCATCATCATCATGTTCATCTTTATGCTGGTCATCAGTCTCCATATCATCCCCCTCGGGTCTTTCTTCTCCCTCAACATCAAAAGTTAAGCTATAGAACCCATCTTTGATGAACAAAGGAAATCGTGCTGGAATTTTAGACCAATTGAGGCAGCCAATTAAGATCCTAAGTACCCCATGTTTCCTAGTATACTTCATGTCAATTTTCAGAGTCTTCCCAAACATATCCCCAATAGGCCAAAGAGCTAGAAAATCTTCTCGATGAATCCATGGGATCCCTGAGACTCTCACCCAAATCTCGGGTAATGTCTCCATAGGTTGTGGAGCATGAGCCCAGCTATCAAAAGTCAGCTCACACTCACTGTTTGGAACCCTGCAAGTACCGAAAACCTGTAGCCTCTCCAAATCTGTCCGACAAGGAAACTGCACCTTGTACATATTTTGTCCAATCTCTTGCACCTCCCAAACAAAACTTTCAGATGGCACAAGTCTCTGGAGCTGTTGGATAATCTTAGGGATGGTCAACTCACCCTTTGACACAACTAGAGAGGCCAACCTATAATTCTCAAGCTTTGGGACATAAGTAGCAGTTAATTCCGACTCAAAAAAGAGAAGTTCCTCATGAGCATATCCGTATATATGGATTCTTGGTTTTGGAGCAGACAACAATGGGCAAGGTCCAAGCACATGCTCCGGTTCTTCACAGATATCACACATGGCCGCCATGCATTCAGCCATGCGATGAGCAACATCACCGCATCTAAAACATTTCTTCACCTTCTTGGGTACTGCATTGTTGATTGCCGATGCAAGCTGATCAGCAGAAGCACCCGTCCCTGCAGCTGTCAACGGCGCTGCCTGTGCATGGATAGGTCCTGCCGCTGGAGCAATCTCCTGCACTGCTGCGGCCACCGGCGGTGCAGCCCGCGCTTGTTGCACAGGTGCAGCAGCTGCCGCTGGTTGCTGAGCTGCAGCGACTTGAGGTGCGGCGACAACAGCCCCAACTCCTCCTGCTGCGCGTCCAAGTCCAGTCACCGCGGCGACGGCATGGCCACCTCCCGCGTTCTGACCAAAATCAGCATAGCGGCCGCGCACCCCGCGCGAGTGATCTGTACGTCCTCCAGCATTGTCCCCATGACCTCTGCCTTCCGCACGGCCATAGCCGCCGCGCCCATGGCCCCGATATCCTCCACGGACACCAACATAGCCACGGTACCCTCCACGTCTGCCGTGGACATTGAAGCCAGTTCCCGCATGGAAACCTCCTCGCAGACCTCCGGCGGCGCCGTACCCGAATTGGCCTTGGCCACCGAACGGCCCCCGCTCCTCTTGAGCGCCAGCGGTTCCACTTGGTCCTCCGGCCTCAAAGTTGTTGAATCGAAGTACAAAAGCGTAAGCCGAAGCGAAATGACAGATAGATGGCCACGCCAACGCAGCTTAAGCACTTCCCTCAAGTGGTGAAGAATGTCCATAGCTTTCTGCCGACCGATCCGTCTCCTGTCGGAGATCCTCCGTCATCCTCATCACCATCTTCTGTCACTAGGTCGCCATCTGAGGGTGTCGAGGGCACGCAATCTGGTACCGTATCTATTCCAGTCATGGAGTAGCCGGCATGTTTGCTTGTGTTTCCGACAGGAGCGTGGGCTTCCCCGGCTTCTGTCTGATCAAAGGAGAAGTTCCAGTTAGTACAACCGCAGAAACAACGAAATGGATTAAGAAAACGTATGCACCACTAAGCTCAAAGAGTCCCTTAGCAGCACATGGGCAAGAGCCCAGAAGATGAGAAGAATGTGCAGCCATAGAGAGCTGATCTTACCAGAGGAATCATATGGGAAGACTCTATCTCGGTTGACATCTGAGTAGCAGGCACCTCACCGGCAGAAGCAGAAGCTCCTTTCGCATCATCACCACTGCTTGCTTCTACTCTCCGTTTGCATCTCGCCTTCGTAGCTCTCGTTTTTCCAGATCTTGTCTTGGATGAGTTTGCAGCATTTACACTGTCGTAAACATGAAAAGCGTAACAGTCACCCGCCGCATGTGATTCATGAAGCAAAAGGGAGTTTGACTAGAAGTCAAACAAAAATACTACTGAAGATCAAATCTTCGAGAGAAATAACCAAAACGTTTAAAACCAACCAAAGAGGACTCACACTCTGTTGCGCCTAAGATTGTAACGCTTCTCTCCTGGCACTTGCATTGCTGTGCCGCCGAGTTGCTGCCTCTTGCGACCCGGCCCTCCCAAAGGATCACCATCAGAATATACTTCAGTCTTGTTCTCCACACACTGCTCAGTATTTCCTGCGCTTGCAGCGACACAATCTTTCTGGTCATTGTGTTTCTCGGATATCGGGCCAATTAACATTTTAGCCTCCTCAATCACTGCCCGCATAGTTTGTGTTCTCTTCACGCCTGTCAGTCGACCTTCCTTCTTCTTTTGATGCTCTCCTTCATTTGGGTGCACAACTTTAGGTGTGTCTGAAGATTCATTCCCACTTCCATCATTCAGTGTAATATTCGCATCAAATTCCATACCATTATTCGTGTCCCCTGACTGGGTTTTGATAATATCATCTGCAACCCCGAATGAGAACGATCCGGACTCGCCCAAAGAAATTCTTTCAAGTTCGTCCGTCTCCCCATCCCTACTATCATATGGGATCTCCTGAGAAAAAGCAAAAGAGTCATTTTGTACTTCATAAATACGAGAATGCCCGTAATCATTCTCGTGTTCTGAGGCTTCACTGTCAAGCCTTGTGCTAAATGATACTCTCTGTACCGGTGAATGTTCAGCATTCTCCGAGGGATCCAAACAACTCCGCAGCAGCGTAAGATGGTCGCTCGAATCGATAAGCCCGCCTCTTCCCTGAGCTAATGACTCTGTGTTCACGGAATGATCATCCTCTGCGATACCTAATTTTGGATAGTGAGCACCTGTGCTATCTTTAATACCAGGAACACACAACTCCTTGAAAACAGGAACTCTGCAAGTTTTGCACAACTTGTACTTGTCAATCAAACCAATCATGTGATTCTTCTCCTTAATATACGCCTCTCGCTCCTCCTTCAGTCTCTTGCTAAGAATATTAAGTCTATCGATGTCCTCCTTAATATCTGCTTTGTCAGTTTCCAGCTTTTGCCAGTCCTTGACTAGTGCATTCCTTTTGTTTTCTAATTCTTTCTTCTCAAATTTGATCTTCTGAATCTTGGACCCATTCAATTCCACCGCGATTCTGATTTCATTTTCAACACGATCCAGTTTCCTGTTTGGTTCATTTTTCTTGAGCTCCAGTTCTTGCTCTTTATTCACCTGTTTTTGTTCCATATCCATTTCTATCTTATGCCGGTCAAGCTCAAAGCTGCGCTGAATGTTGGCACGTTCCGCCTCCAGTAATTGATTGTTCTGAAATTTCTGTTGTTCTATGTCACACATACAAGCTTCTTCTTTACATCTGATGTCCTCCATCTGCTTCTTATGTTTTACTATCATCTCAAGTTCCACGTCCTTCAACCTCATTTTTTCACTGTCATGGAACCTTTCTATTCGTGTCCTTTCATAACTAAGATTCTTCGCGGCCTCCTCCGTATAAGCGTTTTTCATGTCAAGCTCTTCCCATGTTCTCTCAAGCTTGAGCTTCTGCTGCCTCAGATCATCAGCTTCTTTGGATAGTGAGTTGCTCTCCACTCTGCATCCCTCAATATCCTGCTTCAGTTGCACTAATATCATACTATGTGCATCCCTCTCTTCCTTTGTAAATTTAAGTATCTCTTGCTCTTTAAGACTACTCTGTTTTTCTGCTTCTCCTGAGGACATTTTTCTTTCAACATCTAGTTTGTACATGTCAATATCCTTTATTTCATTCCTTAGATGTCTCTTGCTCTCTGACATCTTTTGCTCCTCAAATTTCAATGTTTCTTCCAACTTCTTCAAGGCTTGCGATCTGAAATCCAAATCATTCTTCCAAGCATCCAACATTTCAGTGTTCCAATTCAGTTCTTGATCACTCTTCAAAAGGTTACTCTCCTTAGACTTGACATTCTTTTCTCTCCACTGCAATTCAGTTACTCTTTTTTGCATCTCTTCACTTAATGATTCACGTTCCTTCTTCATTACCAATTCAATATCTCGTGTTTTGGATTCTAGACCAGCCTTGTTATCGTCGATAAGCTTATGTAGCCCCTTCTGGAACACGAAGAAAACAAGGCCAGATAAATATGCATATTTAGAATAAAATGGCATAAATGCAACTTACATTTTCTTTCATGTTGATTCTGGTTTCCCAGTCAGCTAATATTTCCTCCCTTTTCTCCAGAGTTTTATACTTAGACTTGATATCCTGCAAATTAATACAGACGGGTAATTGCTAAGGCACATAAAGTGGAAATAGGATAGGTAACATTTTGTTCAGTAAGTTACCATTTCATACGCATGTAATTCATGTAACCTATTATTGATATCATACTTTTCGAGTTTCAAGGATACATTAGTGTTCTCAACTGCCTGTTTTGTCTCCTGGAATTCTTCCTGTTTGATCTTCAAAATTCTATCATTTGCGTTCAGCTTCTCCTCCCTAATACTAAGGGATCTCTGCAAATGGACAAGACTCTTCTCCCAATCATACAGAGACTCCTCCTTCTCCTTTAGTTGATTCTCTTGTGCCTTCCAGCTGAAAATAAAAGGAATATTTTTCGTCATAAGAAGAGAAAATTTCATGATCACTTCTGTACACAAGCGGTAAAGAAAAATCATCAGGTACAAACATCGTACTCAGTCTGATAGCATAGCTTTTTCTTCTCATATCTATCTTGACGAGCTTCAATGTCTTTGATTTTTTTATCAGCATGTAACACAGTAAGGTTTGCTTCTGCAAGTTTCGCATCTGCAGCATTTAACTTCTTGTCGATCAGCAAGGATTTTTCATCAGCCTGAAGTGAATTAACGTCGCCGATCTTTTTCTGAGACACGAACTTGACCTCAGCAATTTCTGAACGCATTGCACACAGCGCTTTTTCAAGCTGCTCAGACCAGCAGAAAAAAACATAAAGGCAAAAACTCATCAAATAAGACTATTTCGAGAAGAAAAATCCGGCAGATCAAATGTCAACCAAATCCCCCATATAAGACAAATATATAACAAGAAGACAAATGAGTACAAATGGGATAGTAACATACATCGGCAACACCTTGTTTCTCAACATATAAAGCTTTTCGAATACGTTCTTCCCGTTTCTCGTATTCAGATATTGCATTCAAGTGTGCTGCTTTTTCACGCTTCAGTATCTCCTCATTTTGTGCATATGCTTGACAGAATTGGTCATATTTGGCAGCCCACTCTTTCTTCTCAATCAAGAGTAAGCCCATGATGTGCTGATACTGATGCAGCTGCAGAGGCACACACCAAATTACAGAGTTAACAGTCATTGTCACATAAAAATACTTAAGGCAAGAGAACAGGAGCACCGTGTGAGAAATTGAAGAATCCCGAAATCATACCTACAAGCTGCAGCTACCTTGCTAAGCTCCCTTGCTCCATGCGTATTTTGTGTGTGGCGGCTGAGTGTGTTGCACATCTAGCTCTCACACAGCTCCTTCCTCTTCTAGGTCATTATATGGGCTGGGCCTCATGGGCCATAACAGTTCAACACTCCCCCTCAAGATGGGTGGTAGATATCTATCATCCCCATCTTGACACATGCCAAATTGCAGTCTTTTGTTCCCAATCCTTTTGTCAAGCAATCTGCAAACTGCTGCGCAGAACTGACATGAGTAAGGCTGATGATCCCGGCATCAAGTTTCTCCCTAATGAAGAAACGATCGATTTCCACATGTTTTGTCCTATCATGTTGAACCGGGTTATTTGCAATACTTATAGCTGACTGATTGTCACACCACACTCTCAGGGGACCTTTCCTCAAAAGCTTCAACTCGCCCAGAAGATGCTTCACCCAGAGCATCTCACTCAACCCATGGGATAGGGCTCTATACTCAGCTTCTGCTGTTGATCTAGACACAACTGACTGTTTCTTACTTCTCCAAGACACTAAATTTCCTCCCACAAACACACAATAGCCTGATGTTGATCTTCTGTCATCTTGACAATCACCCCAGCTTGAGTCACTGTAGCCATCCATTTCAAGATGTCCACTCTTTGCAAACCACAACCCTTTTCCCGTAGTCCCCTTCAGGTACCTCAAGATTCTATGCACTATATCAAGGTGCCCACTTCTTGGTTCATGCATGTATCTGCTCACTACGCCCACGGCGTATGTAATGTCAGGCCTAGTGTGACACAAATATAATAACCTCCCAACCAGTTTCTGATAATTTTCCTTGTTCACTAGCTCACCTGATTGTGCTGTCACTTGATGATTTTGCTCAATTGGAGTGGGGGCTGCACGACATCCCATCATGCCCATGTCGCTCAAGAGATCTAAGGTGTATTTTCGTTGACACAAAGATATCCCCTTCTCTGTCCGGGCCACTTCTATACCAAGAAAGTATTTTAGGTTGCCCAAATCTTTTACCTCAAACTCCTTACTCAGACACTCCTTTAGTCTCTTGATTTCTCCTTGATCATATCCGGTGATGATTATGTCATCTACATAAACTGCAAGAATGGTGATTTTCAGATCGGAGTGTCTGTAAAACACCGTGTGATCACCATTGCATTGACCATACCCCATACCACAAACAACACGTTTGAACCTATCGAACCATGCCCTTGGTGATTGTTTCAGTCCATACAAGGATTTCTTCAGCCTGCATACTTTCCCTGTAGTCTCTGAGGTACCAAAACCTGGTGGTATCTCCATATACACTTCTTCCTTCAGGTCACCGTGCAGAAAGGCATTCTTGACATCTAGTTGATGCAACTTCCACCCAAAGTTAGCAGCACAAGAAACTAAAATCCTTACTGTGTTCATCTTTGCCACTGGGCAAACGTCTCATCATAGTCAATTCCATATGTTTGACTAAATCCTCTAGCGACCAATCTGGCCTTATACCGTTCTACCTTCCCCTCAGGATTCTGCTTCACAGTGTAGATCCACTTACAGCTCACAGTTTTCTTTTCTGCTGGCAACGTGGTTAGCACCCACGTCTTATTTTTCTTTAGTGCCTCCAACTTCTCTATCATCGCAGCACGCCACTTCGGATCTTGCTTTGCACTCTTCCAATCCTTTGGAACAGATGCAGATTGGAGAGAGGCAACAAAGGCTCTGTAGGAAGGAGACAAAGCCTCATAAGACACAAAATTTCCAATATCATGGTCATCCCATATATTTTGTAGTGCCTTCTTTGCCACTATAGTATCTTGCTCATCCCTGTATTTTTCAGCGGGCTTTCCTGCCGTAGCTCGTGGTTCTTTCCTCAAGGCAATAGGAAGATCCACAGTGTCACATGAGCTAGCATCACTGCCTTGCTGCTCCCCCTGCACATGTGTCTGCTGTCCCGCAGTGTTGGATGAGCTCGTGTCACTGCCTTGATGCTCCCCCTGCACAGGTGGCTGCCGTCTAGAGTACACACGGAGATTCTGCGGCCAACGATCTCGAACAGGAACAGGGACCTGAAGAGAACCAATTTGAATTGTACCCACTGTTGTCTGAACCGGAACCTGCACCACTGTTGGCTGAAC
Organism: Poa annua; assembly: GCA_026929855.1. Taxonomy (NCBI): domain Eukaryota; kingdom Viridiplantae; phylum Streptophyta; class Magnoliopsida; order Poales; family Poaceae; genus Poa; species Poa annua. Next base: position 81,909,059 of record CM049437.1, on the reverse strand, counting down.
CGGAACCTGCACATCATTATCAGTGTTACTACCCACAGAATCACCCTGAGTACGTGATACAACATTCTCCCCCTCATGACCATCTTGCACAGAGTGTAGGTGGTCAAGCTCTGCAAACAATAGACTCAAATCGGTCGGTTCACCATAGAAGGGCTCACATTCCCTGAAGGTGACATCCAGACTGACAAAATTTCTTCGCTCTGAAGGATTCCAACATTTATAACCCCGCTGTCCAGGAGAGTACCCTATGAAGATACACTTCACAGCCTTCGGATCTAGTTTTCCCACGCCCGGTCTATGATCCCTTACAAAGCATGTGCAACCAAATAATTTTGGGGGAACCATGAATTTGTTCTCTCCTAACAACAGCTCACACGGAGATTTCCTACCCAATATCCTTGAAGGAGTTCTGTTAATCAAATAAGTTGCAGTCATCACAGCTTCACTCCACAAGAATTTTGGAACATTCATGGTGAACATAAGAGATCTAGCAACTTCCAGAATGTGGCGGTTCTTCCTCTCAGCAACTCCATTCTGGAGTGGAGTGTCTGGACATGAAGTCTGGTGAAGAATGACATGCTCTGACAAGAAAGCCCCAAACTTGTTATTCACATATTCAGTTCCATTGTCAGTTCTCATTGCCTGCACCTGCACACTGAACTGAGTCTTGATAAGAGTATAGAAATTCTGAAAACAGTCAAACACTTCATCTTTATGCCGCATCAGATAAACCCATGTCATGCGTGTGTGGCAGTCAATGAAGATTACAAAGTACTTTGCACCGCTAACGGAAACCACGGGACAAGTCCATACATCTGAGTGAACAAGCATGAATGGAGAAATATTCCTAAGTCCTCTACTCACATACGATGTCCTTGTATGCTTTGCAAACTCACAAGCATCACATTGCAATTTGCTCTTGTCAATGCTGCACATAACATCTGGAAATATTCTACACATCTTGTCAAAAGAAATGTGCCCAATCCTACAATGATGTATCATCGCCTGCTTCTGCTTGTCCTCCATGGTCGCAGCACACACCAAGTCTGGCTGCACCTCCTGGTCCACATACCGCACCTTCTGGTCCACATACCAGAGTCCCCTACGCCTGGTGCCAGACCCAATTGTCTGCCTCGTTTGTCGCTCCGCAATCAAGCAACCGAACTTGTCAAAAGTCACACTACAGTCAATTTGATCAATCAGTGCACTTAAAGAGGCCAAACTGACAGGAAATGCTGGCACATGCAAAACTGATGATAGTGAGATTTCCGAAGTGCATTTTACTGTGCCAACCCCAACGACAGGCTGCTTTGTACCATCAGCAGTTTGAATAGTGCCTTTGTGAGTAGGAGGATGCATATTGTAAGACTCAAACACACAAAATTTACCTCCAACATGCTTAGATGCACCAGAGTCAAGAACCCATTCTGTATCACTTCTGTGAGCAGCAATATTGGCCTTTTCAGTGCTACCTTCATTGGTACAGATGAAATGAGCAGTTGCTGCCAGTTCTCCGACCGTTTCCTGCACTTCCTTGCTCGCCACTACCATTTTCTCCTCCTTAATGACTTCTACCTCACACATACATCCATCATCCGGTTGCATCGAATCCATGACCTCACCACCGGCCATATTCCTCTCAGGCACCTGCACACAGCAGCTAGCCCCTTCTTCACCAGATGAGAACACAACCATCAATGCCCTCTGAATGAGCCCGTCGAGCACCTTAAACCACCTATCGAGCTCAACGACGTGCTCAGCCTCCTTCCGCTGCTGCAGCATGTGCAGCCGCACAGTGACGTGCCTCGCCTCCTCCAGGACAGCGAGGAGCTCCCTAGGGATCCTTTCTGCCGTGCGCTGCCGAGCCGCCTCCTCCCGCGCGACATCGGCCAGGTGCCCCATCTCCTCTGCGTCCGCCGAGGCTAGCACCGCTGCCGCTGCCTCAACATCCACCACTGCCCGCCGCAAAGGCAACTCTGAAAACACCCTCGTGAGCGCCTCCACTACTTCTGTTGTCGACACCATCTCCACACGCCCTGGTCAGCCTTCCCTTACTCCAGCCGGCTTCTTCTCGCACACGTACGCAGCCTGCACACGCAGAAGCAGCTTCCTCCTTACCTCCCCTTTTTTTTCCTCCTTCTCCCAAGCTGCAGCAAGGACAGCAGCTACAGCAGCTCAGCTTGCAATCAGGCCAGATTCAGCTCTCTCTCTCCGGCCGGCCGGCCGCACGCACACAGCGTCCACAGCCGTCCCTTCTCCGTCTCCTCCACCCTGCAGACGACCCCAGCTCAGGTAGCTCGCTCCGCTCCAGCTGACTTCCTCCTCCGCATCGCAGACCCATCTCCGAGCCGTAGCTCTGATACCATGAAGAATCCCGAAATCATACCTACAAGCTGCAGCTACCTTGCTAAGCTCCCTTGCTCCATGCGTATTTCGTGTGTGGCGGCTGAGTGTGTTGCACATCTAGCTCTCACACAGCTCCTTCCTCTTCTAGGTCATTATATGGGCCGGGCCTCATGGGCCATCACAGTTCAACAGAAATATATAGTTATTTCAAAATACTATTCTACCCACAAACATTTGCATCAGCTGTACTTGCTTATATGCTGAAAAGAACACAAAGATCTCACTGCAATGAGGGGTGTAGTTTTTACGACCTACAAAACACTAGCTCCAATTGGTAAATAACCATCAACACTGAGTTACTAATAGAAGACACTACTAGAATACAAAATAGGAGTAGGCTGGACTCACGAGCAGCTCGGCTCGTTTATGATCGGATAGTTAAGCTCGTGATCGTTTAAGCTCGGTTCGTTAAGATCGTTAAGGATAACGAGCTCAAAAAAAAGCTTGGCTCTGTTCGTTAAGACTCGCGAGCGCTCGCGAGCAGCTCGTTAAGATCGTTAAGGAGGGGAAGAGAATAAACAGAGGGTGGCGGGCGGCGGCGCACACCCTTGTGCAGCTATGCTTGTGCGTGTGTTTAGTGCTGGACGTGTAGTTAGGTTAGGGTAGGGATTAGTCATTAGTATACGCTGAGTTTTTTAGGTTTTTAGGCTTTTCTGCTATTTTTTTGTGGGCTTCTAATTATTATTTAGATGGACTTCTAATTAGCGAGCCTGACGAGCTGCTCGCGAGGCTCATTAATCTGCTCGTTTAGCTCGTTAAGGATAACGAGCTGAAAACATTGTTTAGCTCTGTTCGTTACCATAATGAGCCGAGCTAAACGAATCGAGGTAACGAGCACTTGTTTAGCTCGCCGAGCTTCGAGCTTTATGTCCAGCCCTAATGGGAAACCAAGCTAGAAATCTCTGAAATTGGCTGTGCCTTTCCCTGTAACTGTAAGTGATATTTTACAAAACATACATATAGCTGAATACTTCTATACGTTACAACTATTTTTCAGGAATTACACCGCCTAACATACACATACACCATCAAGCAGTTCAATAATGTGCCAACACTTCTACCCACCTAATTTTACCACAAGAATGTGGCCATCCGAACCAAACCTTCACTTCGAAAGTTTGCTACTCTAAAAGTGGGGGTTGCAGAGATGAATACAGTAAGCAACAATGGAACATGTATGTATGGTATGGGCCTAAACAACCGGCACAATTGAGCAAACCTCTTTCTCAAGCTCGGTGATCCTTCCTGGGACTGCCCTTCCCTTGCCATATGCTAGGCCGGTAGCTGCTGCGCCGCCAATCTGCTGGTCTGCATGAGGCAGAGCCGGTATCGACAGTCCAGTCCACACTTTCCCATGTGGAGTAAACATCACGATGGCCTTCGTCCTGCAATTCCGATTAGTGATTAACGGGGTTTAGGATAATCTAAATAAAAATTAACGTGGTTTATGTACTTCCCTTAATCACCCGAATACCACACATGGGATCCTTATTCTCTAACTTATACTATAAGGAAAAAAGTCAAATTCTACTCAGAACAGCATGAACCCACTGCAATGCGGATGCGATTGTAATCTTCTCCAAAAGAAACAAGGGATAAGACGCCGGAGGTGGAAGAAGAAACCAATAAACCAAGACGAAAATCGAAACCTTCAAACGCCGCGCAGAGACGATCGATTCCCCCGCAATTACCGAGGGAAGAAAAGCCTCAACCAAGAAAGGTTTGAGAAACCGACAACAGCGGCAACAACGTAGAGAAGGTCAAGGACTAACTCCAGAACGATCGACGTCACAGACCGCCGGCGCCGAGAGCGAATGTTTTTTTTTACATGCCGCGAGAGCGAGAGTTGAAGAGGTGAGGGCGGAGAAGGGAGAGGAAATTAATCACCCTTATAAAAAGGCAAGGAAAATGGGCAAGTTTATTTTTTCTAGGGTTCTGAGGAGCCGAGCACGAAATGTTTTCTTTTCGAATTAAAGGGCTTCCTGCCCCGATTTCATTTTAAATGAAACCAAATTAGTTTTTACAGCCCGTAAAAAAATAGTTTTTACAGCAATTCTCGCAAAACACCGAGCACGAAATGTGCTCACTCGCTCACACCGATCGAGGTTTTACTCGACCCAAAAAATACTTACGGGGAATTGGGACCCAAAAATCTTCGTTCTTTTGTTGTTGTGGAAAATTCGTGTTGCTGATGGGGCGAGAGAAATAAATAGTTTTGATTCGCAAACAGGAGCGAAGAGCCTTTACGGAAAAGAAAGTCGGCGGCCTAGGTTTCAACCCTAGCCGTCGCCACCGGTGCCATCTGTATTTTTATTGTCGCCTTCGTCTAATAATTGACGGGTCCTCACCTCCTCTAGGTGCCGCTCTGGCACTAGGAGGGGTGGGGATCTCGGATCTGCGCAGGGCGCTATACAAATGTTCTTAATGTTAGAGGTTGGTTTTGGTTGTTGTCTTATTCGTCAATAGAGATGGCATCGTCTGAAAAAGTAATCTTCCGTGCTTCGTTCGTCAGCGAGATCTCCTTCTCGACGTTAATGGTGGTTTTGGAAGATTAGGTTTGTCTAGATATGGTTTTTCAGATGTTGCTTCGCCAGATCAATCTTGGATTGTTTCTCAGGGTTGTGGCGAGGAGGTTTGTCCTCGTATTATCTATCCCGTCTACTACGTCTTCAGCAATAGTGATTCGTTCTTTCGGCTCCCAACGTCATCGACAAAGTGGCTCGGTTATTTGTCCCTGAAATATCAGTGGTGGTGCTCTTGCCGATGTTGCTTGATTAATTTAATGGATGCGTGCATGCATAAAGACTTGCATTGCGGCTCAAAATTGAATGAGAATCATCAGTGGCATTCACATGTCTGTGGTTTGATATTCTCAGCGTTTTTCTACGACTTCTTTCAGAAAAGTAAAAGATTGTGTCATGGAGAAAGAAAGAGTTTGAAAATCTCATAGATTTGCTCGTCTATTTTAGTATTGTTTTTGTAATCGATTTAATCGTGTACTCTTTGTTGGATTAATATATATGAAAAATTCAAAAAAAAAAAATCAATCCCTTTCGTGGAGTACTTACGTTGGAGTAGTAGGGATTTAAGTTTGATTCTTCTCCCAGTCGTTCGTTTGCTGAACAACAGTGCGATCTGAATAGTACAGTAATTGGCTGGCGAATGCTGCGCGATGCAGAGTTTGAATTTACACCCAGACTCCGTGCCGGTCTCTGTCTCTCTGACTACTACCTAGACTCGGACTCTACATGCCAGGCCCCTTGGACCTACTCCCCAAAACAAGTGTGTCAACTTTCATAAAAAGTGGATGTATGTAGACATAAAACATGTCTACATACATCCATTTTTTCTCAACTTTTATAGAAAGTGGATGTATGTAGACATAACATCCATTTTTTTATTAAAAAAAATGCCTCACAATCTGGGTTTAGATACTAAATCTTCTTTCAGATTGTGGGACATTTTTTTGTTCGGGATTCTGTAAAAATCTGGTGGGGAGCAGTTTCTCCCAGAATCTACCGGAGAAGCTGAAAAGAAGGAGGCCTAAATATGTTTTGCCTCCGCCCCTCGGCCAACAGGATCGAAGAGGGTCAACAGAGTTCGATTAACCTCACGATCGAGATATGCCTGCTGTGCATAATCGTTGCTGCTGTGCATAATCGTTGCTGCTAGAGTAGTAGTCAATCTCACGAGATGATCCGAACCGTGGTGCAGGTGCAGCGGGCTGTTCGCCATGCGGCTGGTCTCGTCACCCAGGCCCAGGCAAGAAGCGCGCGCGAGCACCAGCAGCGCCGCCAAGGCAGCAGCTCGGGCAAGATACGGCCACCACGCTCATGAGCAGACGACCGTCGTCAAGCAGGCGAAGCCGAAGGCGTATGGATCAGCAATGGCAGCGCGGCGATCGCCGGTGTCCGCGACGACATGCCAATGCGCGCTACCAAGGGAGTTCGACTTGAAGGCCGGGGTGCTGGCCAATGCGAGCTACGCCGCTTTCTTGGTTTTTTGCCATTTCTACTGCAAGCTGGCGCTAGGACCAGTTGATGTCAAAAGCTCAAAGTGAATTGAAAAATGTGGCAAGTGAGGCCAGCGTGTAGCATGTGGTCTACGCTGGAAATTTAAGTATTTTTTTTAAAAGGGGCAAAAATTTTGCGTCAATCTTTTAGTTCAGAAGAAAAAATTGTCCGATTAATTAATGGAAAACCGGCTAAAAGCCAATACAACTACTACTAGAAAACAACTAATAATTGACGTGATGACCGGTGGGAAATGCTCATGCCGGTGTTATAATAGATGATAGTTAGCAAAATACACTGAAATAGAAATATAAACAGAAATAACACTGACAGTAGCCGCGCCACTGAAATATGATTTATCGCTCAACAGCGATCTTATTGTTCATCTAGTTAATTTAACTACTCGTAACTACCTAGCTAGCTAGGCATCTAGGGTAGCGATCACCTTAGGCATGAAGTCGTTATCATGTCTAGGGTCATGATCCTCAAACTCGGAGTTGCGGGGGCCCTATAGATGAAGTAGGTCTCGGCGGCATCATTGTCAAGAAAGAATCTGCACCTCTCAGCACGTTGCATGCCGTAGAAATCAACAAGTTATGTCCAACAAGCTCCATGCCAAACTCTGAAACTTCGAGTGGGCACCGTCATCTGTATTACGTTGACCTCAAATGTCATGTGGTCAGTAATGGGAACACCCACATGCTTCAAGAAGTCACGTTGACGTGGTGTGATCACATCAAATTCCATGGTTAGGTACCTAGGGTTTCGTTGGAGGGAGGAGGAAGTAGTCGCTGGTGATTTCGGACGGCTGACAAGTAAGGAGTCTACCCAGATTCAGGCTTCTGGAGGGTAACACCCTACTTCTTGCGTGTCGTGTCTCTAGTTATTGACATCGAGTTTACAAGGTATCTATAATGGAGTCCCGGTGAGATGAGTTCTCGCTAGAGTTTCTGGTCGTAGGATTGCGTGTCCTTTAGCCGTCGTCCCTCCCAGTCTTTATATATGAGGTTGGGTCTCCGCAGTTCGTATCCGGTTAGGTTTACATGATATGGTAAGTCTATGTCGATACGGATTGCGCCTGCCTTGAGGCGTACTCCTTATCTTGGGCCGCCATGGTCCTTAACAACAATTGCCTTCTTGGGTTCAAGCGCCATAGCAACCGTGTTGACCACATGAACTGTATGGGAGAGGCTGAGCTGGAGTAATACCACCTTACAACGCATGTCACCCAGGGATGGCAGTTTGGGATATTCAGCGACCAACTGTCGCAATTTGGGAGTGGCCTATTTGGCGACCAACTTCAGGAGGGCTCTACCGTAGCCATGTTACAGACGGGTAACTGGTTCATCCAGCTATGATGCGAGACATGTCAAACAAGGTGGGTGAAACATGTCTTCGATCCAAAGTCTGGTAGTGAGTGCAGGGCACGGTCACCTGGATTGCGAACGTCTATGGGTAAAAGTAACACACCTCTGTAGAGTGCATCAAAATTGTTGCATTGTCACTCCCTGTTCCGGGAAGGAGCTACGAACGTGGCGAGAAAGGAATCCATAGGGGATATTAACAGCTCGTGAGGTAAGAAGATCATAGATTTTATAAATAAAACTTGACCTTTTCGATAAATGTTTTCGAAAATCATTGAACTTTTGGACCATTGGTCCTAGTTTGGTCCTAGTAGATGATAGTGCATTCAAACACCATATTATTATCTGAACTTGTTGAGTACCTCTGTGTACTAACCCCTTGCCCCTTGAACCCCTGCTTAGGTTGTTGTGAGCCGATATCTGCTAGAGTAGAGAACCCATACGTTTAGAAGGAGGAGTTCCAGGAGCAAGCACCACCCACTGGAGGTGAAAGAGTCATCAACTACTACTTGGACTTCATCGAGCAACCCAATGCGTGTTTATCGGAAAATTGTAGCATCTAGGATATTATTCTTGTAAATTCTTGTAAGAGTTGAGTTGTAATTTGATTTGTAAAAGTAATTCAAATGCTTATGTATCAAATCCACTAGCATGTTTCTGTTATGCTACTCTGATGGGCAAGATGTTGGTAAAGTAACGCTTTACTCACGTCATGCCAACTTGCCACACATGTGGTGGCAGGGCGTGGGTCGTTACATTGGGCAACTTGGACTGAACAATCGAAAAGTGGCCTCTTAGTGAGTCTAAAGATAGAGTTTTTGTGGATGTTACTTTCTCTCTTCATTTTTATCGATATATAAGACATCTCGAAGATATGAGCAAAGTGAAATGTTGTTTTTTTGGAAAGCAAAGTGAAATGTTAGTGAGAAGGACTATGGACATGAAACCGATCGCTAAAAGAATCCACTAGATTGTGGGCCCGTGGTGTCATCGTCGTCGAGTCCACGCCCCTCTCGCCACATGAATCTGCCATTACGCTGCCACTTCGTACTCATACCTATCCACAAAAGATCTACCCTACCCGGTACCCCGATCGTCCGTATACTAACTCTAACAGTGCTCACTGCCACAGGGACCCACAAAACTGAATCCTCAGGGGGTCCCACCTGTCATTGGCAGCCAAGCAGTAGCAGCATCTTTGTCATGGAACAGAGGCGAGAGCGATCAGCCAAGGCTCTTTTAAAAAAGGGAGTGGGAAATAACCAGGAAACAAACAATAACGTGGAGAAAAGAATAGCGAACTCGAGGGGGCGTGGTGGGGGTGGATCGGAACCCTAGGCGAGGCCGGCGGCGATGGCGGCAGCGCCGGAGACGTACATCGGGAGCGTGATAAGCCTCACCTCCAAGAGCGAGATCCGGTACGAGGGCGTCCTGTACACCATCAACACCGAAGAGTCCAGCATCGGCCTCAGGAACGGTGGGTTTCCCGCACCTCATCCCTTCTCCCGATCGGTCGCCCGATTTTCTGGGGAGGGTGCCCCTCAGCGATGCGGTTAAGTTTGTAGGTTTCGCCTCCTCGCTTCTTCGTTTTCTCGCTCGTGGGAGGAAAATTCGTGTCGCCGATGGTGCGGAATTCTGAATCCCCTTGTGTAGTAGGGATTTAAGTTTGATTCTCCACAGTCGTTCGATTCCTGAACAACACCCGTGCTCTCTGAATAATATGCTGGTGAGTTATTAGGCGCGATGCTGAGTTCGAATTTACAAATGTACAAATGTGGGGATTAGCTGAAGATCTGTTGTTTTCAGTCTCGATTCCCTTACCTGTAGCAGTAACACGGCAAGTTGATGTCTACAGCTCAGGAGATGGCTTATGTCACAACGAGCCAGTAGCGATGCACATTACTTTTGGAAAGTCTTCCGTTTTGTTGTCCATCTAGAGTAATCAAATTGGGACTAGTATCGCATTAAAATTAACAGCTTGCCACCAAATCGCGTGGGGGCTTGAATTGTTGTACAGCTGAAAGGGCCTTGGAACCTTTGCCATGTTTGGAGTGTGGAATAATGCATGTCCAAGGGTCCCATTGCCTCTGTTGCACCACCAATTGGCACACATCAGCCTAGGTCGTAATTATGGACAAACAAGCAAAGGTTTTAATATTTGGCCATAGTTACTGGTTCCAAAAAAAAATCCTTATTGGGGAAGCTTCTCCAGCTTAAGCTCTCTAGTGCTCGACAAAATGTAACTGCCATGCATCTGTTTAGATGGCACAAGCGAAAGTTTCTCTTTCAGGCATAGTTTCTACACGTTGCTGAAATACCAGGTTAGGTACATAGTAGGAGCTAAAAAAATTATCAGACGATAAGTGGAATCCAATTGGAAATGGATGTGGTAAGAAATTTTTATGTATGAACAATATTTTGTCCCTTTTATCAATAATAGCTCGGCCCCTGGAGGACACCACGTTCGTAGTAATTCTTCCCTTGTTGCATATTAGCCTTTTCTTACTGCATTATTCTGTGTTTTACTATGTTGCAGTTCGTTCATTTGGAAGCGAAGGTCGTAAGAAGGACGGCCAACAGATTCCTGCTAGCGACAAGATATATGAATATATACTATTTCGAGGAAGTGATATAAAGGTAATGATGGTAAATCAGATAAAGTATTACATATTCTTGTCATATTTTGTTATAATTGAACTGATAATCATATTATATCCAATACTGGTACAGTTTATTGCTATATCCGTAAGTTGTTATTGACAATCCACTAATCCAGTGTTTTCTGGTTTGCTATGTTAAGTTTTGGAAATATCTTTTTTTTGGTACACCCGAGGCACGACGTGTATCTCAGATAATTCTTGTCATATATGTTGTTATAACTGAACTGGCAATCATATTACATTCAGTTCTGGTCTAGTTTGTAGATATATTTGTAAGTTGTTATTGACAATCCACTAATCCAAATTTTTCTGGTTTGGTATGTAAAATTTTGGAAAAATCTATGTTTGGTATGCACGAAGGGCTTCTTGCATCATGTAACAAAACTTTTTCTAGGAATTGCTACTTTACTAGAAAGCAAGTTACTATTTTGGACTCTCAAGTTTGGTACAACCAAAATGTAAAGTATATTAATGAGGGAGCTTGGAAAAGGTTAGATCACAACTTGGAGCGATTGAAGTTCAAGATATTGTATAAGTAGTAACGATCTCGATCCACAATGACTCAATGCAATAACTGACAATCTTTTAAAAGACTGGAATGCAACTCAAAGGAACGCACACACAGACACAGAGATATTGGGATTTTTGCGACTGAAGGAATTAACTATCATACAAAATTCCTGCCAAAGAACGCACTCCTGTCGTAGAAATGCAAGGAAAGACTAGCTCAATTGCAAAAGTTGGTCGGCAACAGATTTGCACACTTTGCCCACCGCTTTTCCTTTCTCTACTCTTGACACTTTGCGGTTCCCACAAGAGAGTACTTGGCACACCTTGCTTGGTCATTCATCTTTTCTTTTTGACCCTTTCTTTCATTTTCCTCGTGTCAAGATGATACAAGACTAACACATAGGAGCTCACAACAGGATCAAAATTAGCTTGAATTTACCATTGCAGAATTTTTTGGGATGATAGATGCTTATAAGCAAGCTTGCCAAGATTGGATACTAAGAAGGTTCACTTCCATTCTGGCTGGATTGGGCTCGTAGGATTGTTGTAGGATACCCATAAAACTACTGTTCTAGAGTAGAGATAAGGTGATTATTTTATATATTTTACTGAAGTTATAGCCTACATCAAACCAGGATCGAAATCGAAACATGATCATCCGACCATAAAGTTCTAAGATACTCGGTCAACATCAGGACAATCTTGTTCATAAGCATTTTGAAAACACATATGATACTCGGTACAGATCTGGACCAGGAAAGATGCATGCAATACAGATCACTCTTAATTGATGTACTTTTCTTATCACTACTGTACCAGTACGACCTGCTGGTCATCTTTTAATTTTCTTCATAGCTGTGTCTTAACTTTAGTTGCTTTATTTCAGGATTTACAAGTCAAATCATCGCCACCAGCTCAGCCTGCTTCTTTACACAATGATCCAGCTATTATTCAGGTTAATGTTGTTTCCTGGTTAACCGTTGTTAAAAGAAAATACACAACTTTAATTGTTTTTCTGTTTGAGAACTTGTTAGATTACTTAAATGTAGTCCATATATCTTTGCTCACTGTTATTATTCTCTTTTTGTAGTCACACTATCCTCGTCCTACCTTGGCATCTACAAGCTTGCCTCCTGCTGCAAGCACAACGGCAGTTGACCCTACGTCACAAAATGGTCAGTCAGGAGTTCAGATGCCACCTCCGTTTCAAGGGAGCTTGCCTCCTACCTCACAGACTGTTCAGTTAGGAATTCAGACGCCACCACCATTTCAAGGGAATTTGCCTTCAACCTCACAAAATGTGCATTCAGGAATTCAGATGCCACCACCATTTCAAGGGAATCTGCCTCCTACCTCCCAAAATGCGCAGCCAGGAATTCAGATGCCACCACCATTTCCAGTGAATTTGCCCCCTACGTCGCAAAATGGCCAGTCTGGGATTCAGATGCCACCACCATTTCAAGGGAATTTGCCTCCTACCTCACAAAATGTTCAGTCTGGGATTCAGATGCCACCCCCATTTCAAGGGAATGTGCCTCCTACATCACAAAATATTTATTCAGGGATTCAGATGCCACCTCCATTTCAAGGGAATCCATTTCAACCTCCACCAAGCTTACCTTCATGGAACTCGTCACCTATGCCATCGTCTGTAAATGGAAGTGGCCTTGCAATGCCACCGATGTATTGGCCGGGACATTACACCCCACCAACTGGGTTTGCTCATCTGCAGCAACCACCCTTTCTGCGCCCCCCACATGGTTTGGCAGTTCCACAGGCCCTGCAGCAGTCTGTGCAATATCCTATGCCAGCTGGGTTTCCAAGCATGCCAGACTTTCCTTCTTTACTCCAACCTAGTAATAGTCAAAGCCAAACTTTAGGTGTATCGGCAGTCCCTGCCTCATCAAGTGCATCTACAGCTGAAAATCAAGTGAGCCAGCTGCCAACTAAGCCGTCAGTTGTTCCTGCTCCTGTATTATCTGTGGGTTTAACTCCCCCATCTGTTAGTCCTTCCAGTTCCATGGTTGAACCCAGCATCTCCCTGTCCCAAGGCATGCCTTCTATAGTGAACAATAAGCCGGTTGTTCTATCTGACTTTAGTGTGGCTTCTCTCAGCAGTAACAAGCCCGGCAATGTATCTTCTTCTGCGTCAACTTATCAACCATCCCAGCCACCATCTGCTAACATCGCATCTAGTGCAATAACTGTTGCTGAATCAATTTCAGTTGTCTCTTCTGGACAATTTCTGCCAACTAATTCCTTGACCTCATCAGAGACCAGGCCAACTACTGCTGTGGCTCCACCTTCTAAACCTCCCTCTGTGGTTTCTTCCTCTCAGACTGCCTCGACGGTTCCATTCTTACACCCCACTTCCTCTGTAGTTTCACACCCGCAGGCTGCTTCTACTACTGTTCTATCGTCGCGGCAGCTGGAGCTGAGGAATGAAAATAAAGAAGCTAAGCAGACTGAACAGAAGGCTAAACAACATGTGGTTGCTCCATCTGTAAATAAGGAGCCTTTGTTGCCAGCACCAAAGCCCATTCTTCAGAAGGTAGTATTCGAGTAGAGAGGAAGATTATTTTCTGTACTTGTTTCTTGTACATTGTGATTATATCTTTTTTAATACTTTTATGTTTCAGCCTGCTGGAGCTTCCTCATATGCTCAGTACAATCATAGAGAACGAGGCCGTGGAAGAGGTCGAGGCAGAACAAATGTGGTATGTATATTCAATGCAAGCTTTATTATCTTACAGCCTTTTCAAAACTGGAAATGATTGGTTCTTTGTCATAAGTTATTGCTTTATTCTATAGTACCATCCATATTTAGAACATTTAGGTATCACTTTTATTGAAATTTGTAACCATCAAGGATGATCTGGTATTCAATATTTCTGAAATAGTGTGTGTGCAATAATATTTCTAGTGATAGTTACATCATTGGTATTTAATGATTATACTATTGTCAATGTGCACTAACATGATCACCAAAACACCAGTATTCAGGTGTAGCAACAGTCCGCTAAATATTGCTAGTTGCTAGAACTATGGCATTTTGAACCTTATTTTGTATCATGATTAGTTTCGATTTCCTGCTAAAACAATTCTACAGCAGAATAGATCTATTGTGCTGTCCCTAGTATTCGAGCAATGCCAAAGTTATTAATAGGATTGATTTTGTTAGTGGAAGCAGATGTTTTCAATGTTTGAAGAGACAATGTAGCTAACCAGGTGAGATTGCCTTAATATATATTACTCCTCTGATCCGAAATTAGTGTCGTGGCCGGTACAGGAAGTTGTACATCGCTAGTAGTTCCTCCGCGACAATTTTAACGGACCAGAGGTAGTAGTTGTTATTATTTGGAAGTACAGTGAATTAAAATAAGGTTTTACTTTTGCAGTCAATAAAACTATTAGTAGTGAAGTAATTTCAATACAATTCTTGACAGACGTCAAATAATGTTAATCAAGTACAATCGACTGCCCTTGAATGAATCTGTTACTCTGGAATACTGCATCATTGGATACCATGATCTGTGCACTCTTCTTTAAAATAGTGGTACATTGTCTTACTAATTTCTTCTCTCAGCAATCACACCCAGTAGCCAAGTTTGCCGAGGACTTTGATTTCATGGCTATGAATGAGAAATTCAACAAAGATGAAGTATGGGACAATCTTGGTAAGAGCAATGGACAGTTTAGTGACGATCCAAATGAGTATGAAGATAATGTTCTGGAAGACGATGTGGTGTCTCCTGGAAAGCCGGATGTGAAGGTATGCATTTTCTATCGGTTGCTTCTTATTATTCATTATGTCTTTGCTGATGCTGATTAGTCTCTTATTTAAGCCTGTTTATGTCAAAGACGACTTCTTTGATTCCCTATCAAGCAACACAATTGATAATGGAGCTAGAAATGGAAGAATCAAATTCTCCGAGCAGAGAAAAATAGACACAGAGGTAATGCCATTGCATCTTTAACCTTACTACATTGCTTGACATTCAGTGCTTATGATACGAAGCTGTCTGTAGACCTTCGGTGATTCTGCAAGGCATCGACCTATGGGCATGCGGGGTGGAGGGAGGGGCGGCCCCCGTGGCGGTGGTCTTCGTGGTCGTGGTGGCTACTATGGAAGAGGGTATGGATATACAGGGAGGGGACGTGGCTATTCTTACCCAAACCATCAGCCTTGAGCTCTTGGTAAAGAAAACAGAGGATTTGCTTTCAGCACGTGCAATTAGGTAATTTATGACGGGGAGGCCTATGTCAATACTGTAACCGTATTGCGGCTGTTGGAAGCAAAATATACGGTGATGCTTATCTTCCAGCCCGTCTGACCAGATGAGGCACTCAATGATCAAAGCTGTTGATTTGATAAGTTAAGGATTGTCGCATTGCGCTGACTGCAGATTGGAGCACCCGTGGTTATAAAAATCTGTCTACTCCCCTGATGGTTATGGTGCTCATTTTTAACATACAGAGGCATGAACTAGATCTCTCCTGGATGGAGTAGGCGATTATGCGCAGACCCATTGTGTAGGTTACATCCTCAAACTTGGTATGGAGTATGCAAAGTGTGTGAAACATAGGAACAGGGCTCCTATTGTATTGTATGCTATTTAACATGTCCCCATCTTGTAGCTTGTGGCGCAATTTGAAGAAAATTGAATTTGAATGGCAACTTTTTGGATCTTTTAAGTTTATTGTACTACCTGGCATTGTATGCTCTGTCCATTTCATTGAAGGTTGCAGACTTGCTGTGTTCTAGCTCTTTTGTGCTATTTTTATTTTACTTAACGACTTTTGTTCCTTCTTATAAGAACATCTTATAAAAGCGAACGGAGGAGTACTATGATCGTAACAGACATGTATGTTCTACAAGCCAAAAACGCATGAGCATAAACAGAGGACATCTAACCTGGGGCTTGAGGAACGACAACATTCAGTAACCTTGGGCATTGTGAACCACACTGCTTGCACATAGCCTTCACTACTACTACTAGCAATCTAAGTCATGCTATGGTTGATTACTAGGTCTTATGTGCTCCCTCTATCCCAAATTATAAGAAGTGTTTGTAGCTAGATACATAATGATCAAAAGTGGCCACAAAATCTTACATTTTGATACGGAGGGAGTAGGTCTTATGTGCTTCCTCTATCCCAAATTATAGGAAGTGGTTTTTTCACGTGAATTGTAAGAAGTGTTTGTAGTTCAAATTAGCCTACCAAGACGTTTAAAATGGATGAAAACGTTTTATAATTAGGGACGGAAGTTGTACTATATTAGAGTACAAAGCAATTCAGCGTAGGGGATATAACTTTAACCGATTATTTATTTGTATCGATGAACACACTAGGTGCACACAGTGCGACACTGAAACGTTCTGTTATTTCTGTTACGTTCTGAGGCCAACCTGCTTCGCTGTTGTATGAACCTCCTGGTTTTTTTTTTAGATAAAGGGAGTTTTATTACTTTAAGAGATTTAAGCATTACACCCGGCCTCTGCATAACTGAGATGCACACAGCCACCAGTTCAACATTTATCAATTCGAACGGAAAATAAATAGACGAATTACATATCATAGTGAGAAATTGTAGATCCGCCTAAGGTACTGGTAGGTTTATCCGGAGACTATGTTGCCATCCATGCCGGCAGAGAATCTCTCTTGCCGCCGCCTCCAGCCTCGACGCCACCTCCAAAAAAAGGTCTCGGTGCTCCACATGCTGCAGTGCCGACCATGCCCGTAAGGTAGCCGTACACCGATAAATGACCTGCAAAACATTAACATTCACATCATTAAAAACCTTGTCATTTCTACATAGCCACAGCGACCAAATAATGGCAATCGCACTCATCCTACAGAAACGTTTAAACCTAGGATCCACACCATTTAGCCAATTGCCAAAAATGTTTGCCACTGTAAGTGGTGGATGTAAGGTACAACCTAACTGGATGGATGACCATATAGACCTCGCGAATTCACACTGGAAGAACAAGTGAGTAATGGTCTCGTCATGATGACAGAAAACACATTTTTTACTTCCGTGCCAATTACGCTTAGCAAGGTTATCTTTGGTAAGGATAACACCCCGACGAAGATACCACGTAAACACTTTCGTTTTCAGCGGTATTTTCATCTTCCAAATTTTATTACTATTCTCAGTATCGACTGGAACATCAGGTAGGATAAGTGCTCTATACATGGAATCAACCGAGAATTGACCATTCTTGGTTAGATTCCATTGAAATTTATCTGGACCTTCCGACAAATGGACCGAATCCAGTCGGATGAGCAAGGCATTCCAAGCTGCTTGTCTCATACCAAATAAACTTCGCCGGAACGAAACATCCGGTGGGGAGGTACCCAACACCTTGGCGAGTGTGTCGCTTTTGTTTCGTACGATAGAGTAGAGAGCCGGATATTGTTCTCTAAGGGTAACTTGGCCAAGCCATTTATCCTCCCAGAAACGAATTTCTGATCCATCCCTAATTGAGAAAGATCCATGCGGGAAAAAATACTTCTTGGTAGCCATAAGACCAGCCCAGAAGTGTGAATCACCCGGTTTCCAATTAACCTGGGAAACAGCTTGGTCTCCCACATACTTTCTCCTAAGCAGGGTTTGCCAAACTCCATCTTTCGATAGAAGTTTGAAAAGCCATTTACCTAGCAAGGCTCTATTCTTGACCTCAAGGTCATGAATACCGAGACCCCCTTGGTCTTTAGGGCAACAAACCACACTCCATTTCGTCAGTCGATACTTTTTCTTCTCTGAATCCCCTTGCCAAAAGAATCTAGACCGGAAATAATCCAGTCTTTTCAAGACTCCTTTGGGCAAATGGAAGAAAGAAATCATATACAGTACCATATTTGTTAGTACTGAGTTTATGAGTACTAATCTTCCACCAAGGGATAAGAGTTTTCCTTTCCAACTGTTTAAGCGTAGTTGAAGTCTTTCTTCCACCTTTTTCCATTCAGCATTTGTAAGTTTCCGATAATGAATCGGGATACCCAAATAGTTGATAGGAAATTGACCTTGTTGACAGCCAAAAAGTTCAGCGTACAAGGCGGCGTCCTCTTGAGCCTCGTCAAAGCAAAACAATTCACTTTTATGGAAATTTATCTTAAGACCCGAAAGAAGCTCGAATGCTGACAAGATCAGTTTAAGATTACGAGCTTTTTCAATATCATGTTCCATAAAAAGAATCGTATCATCAGCATATTGGAGGATCGATAAACCACCATCAACAAGATGTGGAATGACTCCTTCAAATTGACCCTCAGGTTTAGCGCGTTCGATCAAGATAGCCAACATATCAGCCACTATATTAAATAGTATTGGTGATAATGGGTCACCCTGTCTCAGGCCTTTCTTCGTTTGGAAGTACTTGCCAGTGTCATCATTGACCTTGATAGCAACGCTTCCTCCCGAAACAAAGCTGTTAATTAACGCGCACCATTCTGAAGAAAAACCTTTCATTCTGAGCGTCTGCTGAAGAAAAGACCATTTGACTTTATCATAGGCTTTCTCAAAGTCAATTTTAAGGATAACCCCATTTAGCTTTTTCCTATGTAGTTCGTGAACCGTTTCGTGTAAGATCGCAACCCCATCAAGGATGTTGCGGCCTTTCATAAAAGCCGTCTGAGACGGACGAACCACATGGTCTGCCACACTGTTCAGTCGAATCGTAGCCACTTTGGTGAAGATTTTAAAACTAACGTTAAGGAGGCAAATAGGTCTGAATTGTTGAATCCTTTCTGCCTCGTTAACCTTAGGTAATAAAATTATCTCACCAAAATTTAGACGAAACAACTCTAGCTGTCCAACGTGGAGACAGGCGAACAGTTGAAGCAAATCAGACTTGATAACATCCCAAAAGTTCTGGTAGAACTCAGCTGGGAAACCATCAGGTCCAGGAGCCGAATTATGTTTCATTTGGAAAACCGCCATCCTCACTTCCTCTTCTGAGAAGATTTTAGTAAGAAGACTATTTTCCTCATCTGAAACCTGGGGGATATCTTCTGTTCGGGACTCATCCAGGTGGAAGTTCCCTTCCTCCGGGGCTCCGAACAGACCCTTATAATAATTTGTAATGTACGACTTTAGTTGTTCATGGCCCTCAATCGTTCCCTCCTCCTGAACTAGAGAATGAATGCGCTTTTTCCTGTGTCTGCCATTGGCAATACTGTGGAAATAGCGGGTATTCGAATCCCCTTCCAGAATGAATTGGGCTTTAGACCGTTGGTACCATTTTAACTCCTCCTCTCGCAAAAGTTTTGCTATCTGTGCATTGGATTGGCTTTTGAGCTCAATCTCTTGCGCGGATAGTAACCGAACTTCTGCTAATGCTTCAAGAGCATCAATTATCGAGGAAAGTCGGACCTTCTCTTTTTTAAGTAGACGAGAGGTATGACGCGCCCAGCCAACTAGGTGCGTGCGTAAAGCACGTATCTTATTGTTCCATCGCTGAATAGGCGTATCACCCGCAACTGGTAAATCCCAAATTCTTTTAACCATTTCATGGAACCCATCACGATGCATCCATCCAAGCTCAAACTTGAAACGTGGACTACACTGTGGCCTAGGTAAACCAGTAGTCAAAAGGATGGGAGCATGGTCCGACAAACCCTCAATACGTTCTAGCGCCCGTACCGACACTAGTGGGAACCTAGCTTCCCAACCAGTATCCATCAGTACACGGTCTAGTTTCTCGTACGTGGGTTTAGGGAGAGAGTTAGCCCAAGTGAACTGTCTCCCCACCATTGTAACCTCGCGAAGGTTCAAGCTGTCAATGACTGCATTGAACAAAAGAGGCCAACGGTTGTCAAACCTACCCTTACTCTTCTCAAACGGATAACGTAGCAAATTGAAATCCCCCCAATGATGACAGGGTGGGGGTTATCTTTTGCCAAATTTACCATTTCACAGAGAAAGGCAGACTTAGCCGTTTCCTGAGCGGGTCCATACACGGCAACAAGACTCCAAATGAAGTTGTCGGATTTATTACGGATGTGCATTTTGATATGAAAAGCACCATCTGTAACCTCCAACACTTCCATGGTATCAGTCCTAATGCCAAGTAGAATGCCCCCGGAACGACCATGAGGGGGACGTGAGTACCAATCAAACTCTATTCCGCCCGAAAGTCGGTTCAGAAGCGATTGGGAAAACTCACGTCTACCCGTCTCAGAAATAGCTAAGAAATCCAAATTATGGTCCCGAACACAACCAGCAAAATGCAAATGTTTAGCCAAGTCACCAAGACCTCTGCTATTCGCAAACATGCCATTCATTGGGAAACCATGGGGGATTTGGATAACTTTGAACGTTTCCGAAACTTGTTGTTGGTAGTTTTAGATTTCCGACCAGACGCTTTTAAGTCATATAATGAGCTCAAGCCGTCGTCATCCAAACCACCATCCAACACTTCACCAATTAGATGAGAAAAAAGCTGACCATCTGATGTGGCATTCGCTTCTTCTTCATCCAAATAGGTGGCAGTCAACCCAGTCGAAGCTTTAGGTATAACCGTGAGACGGTCAAATTCCATATGCCTCAAGACCTTAGTTGACATATCAACTTGCAAAGAACTACTACCAAGATTAAAACCTATACTAGAAAGCTTAGACTGAATGGAATTAGGAGAAAAAGAAAGAAAAGATTTGGACTTCACATTCGTACCACTGTAGTCCAGGTTGCGCACTGCCTTGCGACGCATGGCCTTCTTCATGGAGTCCTCGTCCGTCACAGATGCCCCGTCTCCCGCGACACCAAACCTCTCACTGCGACGGGGCGGTGTAACCCCATCAGTGAAGGCCGACACAGCGAGAGGAGGGGTGGAAGGCGTGACGGATCCACCCTCGGATGACGACGCCAGAAGAGTCGTGACAGCCTGGGACGACACTGTTGAGGCAGTCGTCCCAGCCGTCACCACAGCTGTCGAGGTATCAGTGACAGACGGGTGAGTCAAAGTCGTAGTCGAGACTACACCCCTCTCGACCGAGCACGGAGCCGATCCATCACAAGGGGGCTGTGGTGAAGAAGACACCCCCCCCGGAGATCAGCCCCACGTCAGCGGCCTGCGCCGTCTCCCGCTCCATTGCCACCAGCGCCAAAGCTGCACCCGGCGGCCCACCAGAGCCATGGCCCACATCGAGGTCAGGCAGGTCCAGCTCCAGGGCCGAAGTACCAGGCTGAGGCGGTGGCTCCACTCCTGGGCCGTGGCCAGGCTGCGGCGAGCGGCGCGCAGCCGGCGAAGCCAACGAGGCCGGCTGGGCCTCCAACGCCCCTGCAGGGCTGCCAGCCAACGCCAACGGGCGGTGGGCAACGAGCTCGCCGTCTCCCGGCCCAGAAATCTGCGCGTCCTCCACTCGAACCAAACTCGGAAACTCCTTGCGAACCTTTGCCAGAATCTCAATCCCCCGAGAAGATTTCGGGATTGGATTATAAGGAGTGATAGCACAAATTGCCACAGTTTTTCCAACGTTGGCCGCACCCGAGGGCTGAGTAGAGTCAACGTCCATACTAGAGTTCTGCAGCAAATTACCAGAGGGAGCATCCGCGGAGTCCTCCAAACCCTCCTCAGCACCACCGAAGTCATCAACATCATCTCCCTTCCGTCGCCAGAAATAGGGGACGAACTCCGCGTCCGGAATAAAATCCTCAGACTCACGGCGGAAAACAAAAGCAAACTCCTTCAGCTTCACAACACACGCTGTACCTAGATAAGGACCCTGCTTGTCTTGTTGTCGGTCTAAAGGCTTGGAAGAGGGCATGGCCACCAGGATACGCACAATCCCTCTACTCCTCAAGGTAACAAGATCAACATCCAGAGTTTGACCAATCAGGGATCCAACAGCCCAAATACCAAGGAAATGCCTCACTGGATATGGCACCCCCTGGACATGGACCCACACCTGCTCAAGCACTCTCATAGGATGAACAACATACTTCTTCCAGAACGAAATAGTGGCAGTAGCGGAGAAGCCAGGAACCCCCATCTGCATCCCCTCCATCCGCTGAAGGTCTCCGACACAGGGGAACCCAATCAGAAAAGCATATGTACCATGTGCAACCGCCTCCCATGTCCAAGACGAGCTCGAAGGACACATCCTGGAGATCAAACTCTGAACAGCTGACGCAGGCACCTGATCCCCAACAATCCGCACAAGAGCTGTGGGCGAACACGTAGGAACCATGTGGGGTTTGTACACACTATCAGGAAGCTGCGTGAATATCGTCTCCTCTCTGCCATAACCAGAGGTAAAAGCTGTGGGCTTTGGGAGCCGGAGAGTAGGACACCTCAAGGCAGTGGCGGAGGACGGAAAAAAAATGAGGTCGGGCGAACTCTTAAGGGGAAGAAAAAATTGATGCAAGAAACTAAAATTGACTAGACATATCAATACTTATATTATACTAACCATCAATTAGTTCGTACAATGATAACAACAACGTATTTAAATCAAAATAGAACAAACAAACGTACCAATAATGAAATATCAATGCCTTCTAGAAGTTCCAGGCAATGGCAAAGCTCTACCTTTCTTCTGAAAATCCTCCTTGATTTCAGCAAGATCAATACTTTTAAATATCTCTCGCTCGATGTAGACCACCATCAAATCATTAAGCCAACCATCGGACATCTTGTTACGTAACTCGGTCTTGATGATCTTCATAGCTGAGAAGGCCCTTTCAACGGTTGCTGTCGCCACCGGTAAAAGCAATGCCAACTCAATGAGACGGTAAACTGTAGGAAACATGATGTGCCTTTCAAGTTCAACCATCTTTCTAGCTAGGCTTGCAATATCAAGACAACCTCTGAAATCGTCAATTCTCCTCATATGAATAATAAAAAGATCAAGAGAATCTCGTATATGCTCACGCTCACAATCAGAAAAATCTTCAAGATAAATCTCTGTAAGCCGAGCAAGTTTGTTCACATTGAATCTAGCAAATGAGTTTGTTGGATCAAGACAAGAGAAATTCTGAATAACCTCTGTGGATGCCTCATTAAAGCGATGATCAAACTCGGTCATAATAGAGTCTATGGCAGCATAAAAGGTGTCAACACGGTAAAAGTGATCAGTGGTAACCTGGTGATGTCCCCCTTTTCTTGTTCTACCCCATTTTGTTACCATTGTATCCATACTTGGGATTGATAGAGTCTATGGCAGCATAAAAGGTGTCATACGTGTTCGAACATCCATAACCAAAGACAATGCCTGAAATGATATTAGAAATTTAGATCAACAAAATATACATATTAGAAGTAGATTGGTAGAACTATACAACATTATGCATCGCATATACCTGAACAATATTTTGATCCTTCTTTTGCAATAGCTGAGATACATCATTTGTCATACGAAGTAGTTTTAGCATCATCTTCATGATGAACACAAAGCTAAAAGCCTCCATTTTATGCACATAGCCTCCTGCCTTACATGGAACACGCGCGTCATCATCAACAATGCCCAAAATTTCTATCACTGCCTCCCACATTGATTCAATACGACATAATGTTTTGTAGTGAGAACCCCATCTTGTATCTCCAGGTCGGCACAAGTGAGTTTCTTGATTCTGTCCTTTTCCCGTGGGCATCTCACCTTCCATAATCTTAGCTAAAAGGATCTCTTTGTGCCTATCAAGTAATATATCCATCCTCTTGCAGGATGAACTACAAAGGTTGGCAATCATGGCGGCATCATCAAAGAAATCCTCAAGACCTTTGCAACATCTTGATAGAGCAACAACTATCAATTGCAACTGGTGGGCAAAGCAATGAACATAGAAAGCATATGGGTTTTCATCCCGGATTAATTTTTGAAGGCCATTAAATTCTCCTCTCATGTTAGATGCTCCATCATACCCTTGCCCTCGCAGCCTTGCAATAAGTAGACCGTGAGTATCAAATTTTTTCAAAAGAGCTTTCTTTAAAGCTACAGATGATGTGTTGGGGACATGTTGAATACCCAAAAATCTTTCAACAAGAACTCCACTCTTGGTCACATACCTAGAAAATGATACAATTAGTTAATTTACACTATATATAAAGAATGAAGCACACAAGTAAATACATAAATAACATTAACACAATAACACGTACCTCACAACTATGGCCATTTGTTCTTTGATCGATATATCACGAGATTCATCAATAAGAACAGAGAAAAGACAACCATCCATCTCTTTTTTGATGTAGTTGGTCACCGCTTGGGCACAATGGTTGGCAAGTATTTTCTGAATAGTTGGAGAGGTCATTTTGGCATTTTTAGGACATAGCTCATCAAATGCAAGTTGCACTTCCTTACTCCTTGCTTTATACCAATCAAGCATCTCCAAGAAATTGCCTTTGTTTAAAGACAAAAGAGATTCATCGTGTCCACGGAATGGTTCACCTTGCAATGCTAGATGACTTACAATGCCCAAAGAAGTATCCACACGAGTTTCATACTTTACAAGTGAATCATTGGAATAAGTTGTAACTTTGCTTTTCACACTTGTCTTTTGATTCTTAAAATCATCACATGCTGCCCTTGAGATATTATGGATGCTACATGGCCCACCCACATGCTTGCGGAATGCATCTACCGCATTCTTCCAATGGTCAAACCCAATTTTGTTGTACACATCATGCCCAAATTTCTCATCCATCCGATCATGCTTAAAAAGATAACAATAGAAGCAATAAGCCTTATCCTTTTCCACACTATATTCCAACCAATCAAATTTCTTATACCATTGTGGCCGAAAGGATCTATTATCTCTATTTAGTGGGAAATTATGGACACTTGGTTGAGTTGGACCATTGTTAAGATAAGCAAATCTAACATCTTCTATAACATTAGGGGCAAACCGATCCATTTGAATTCGAAGTCCAGGATCAAGGTGTATGTATTCTATGAAATCAGTTATACCTCCAGCTCCTAGACCCTCAGCATTCTCTTCCACTACGGCGTCAACAGAATTGTGCACTTGTTCCGTATCGGTGGCCATAGAACCTCCAGCCTCTCCTTCCACTTCTTGCTCTTCATGTGCGGTTCCACTTCTGTTTGCACTTTCCCGAGTGCTTGGTTTGGAGCTACTGCCACTAGCAATTGGCATAAAAAATCTCTTCAAATCTGCAATTAAAAACAGTAAAAACCATCAGTACTTTGCCTTGCCCATTAGGCCATTACAGTAGCTCACAACACATAATTTCAGTTTTCACAATTGAACAAATCTTACCTCCCCCCTTTGCAGCGGCATGTCTTTTTCCCTTCCTGTCCATCTCCAAAGAAATGCCTCCAAATCGCCGTCGGGGAGTCGCCGGCAGGAAATCGAAACCCTAGAGGCCTACCCACCGGCCAGGAAAGTGGGGAAAGGGGCAGGCGGGCAGCAGCTTGCCGGCGAGCTGGGGAGGGACTGAGGGAGGAGCAGGGCTGCAGGGATCAGAGGAGGAGGGAGGCGACGAGCTTGCCGGCGAGCTGGATGCGAGCATGGATCAGAGATTCAGAGGAGGAGGGGCGCTAGATGGAGATGCGAGCGAGCTGCGGGCGTCTCGCTGGAAGCCTGGAACAGATGAGCGAACTGCGAAGGGATGCGAGGCGAGATGCGAGCGAAGCTGCGGCCTGCGGGCGAGATGCGAGCGGGGCAACGCGAGGAAAGCCCAGTTCGCGGCCCAGTGGCAGCCTTTTCCCTTTTTTTTTTCAGAACTTCAGAAAATACAGGAAATGATATGTATATCAGAGAAATGCCTATATATACTCGATTTTTTGCCAAAAATCAAGGTAGGGCGGCTGCCCTACCTTGCCCTAAGGGGAGCTCCGCCACTGCCTCAAGGTAGGATGGGCCTCGTTATCACAGACTAGACAGTAATGTTTCACCGGGCAACCCTTAGCAGAATGAGTATCGACCGCGCACTTCCAGCACCTAGAGGTTTTCTTGGTTTTACCACTGGCTCCATCCTGCACCACGTCCTTCAGTTCGGCCCCAACAACATGAGGAGCACCTTCCGGAGCTGCAACAACCGTGCTAGCGCCAGAGAACTGCTGACCCTGCACAACACCATTAGGCGGCAAAAAGAACTGCGGCTGGAACATCTGCGGCTGCGGCTGCGGCTGCTGTTGCTGCATCAAGGGTGGAGGCTGCTGCCCAAACTGTTGCGGATATTGCTGATTCTGGACCCCTTTCTTCTTCTTCCTCTTGGGTCTTGGACCTTGAGACACCGGCATAGCAACCGGAGGCTGCGGTTGCATCGGCGGGAACCCATAAGGTTGCAACGGCGCAAACGGAGGCCCCTGGAACTGCAGCTGCTGGGGCAAGGGAACATAGGCAGGCGGCCCCCCTTGACGTGAAGGAGCTTGCAGCGGCTGAAACGGCGGCGGACGGAACTGCGGCACGGACAGAGGCGCGGAAGCTGGAACCATCTGAGCGCCGGCGAACTGCCCCCCAGCCCCGACCCTCACAGGTTGCTGATGGGAAGGGGACGGAACGACGGGGCGCGCAGCTTGTTGTTGAAGAGGCGGCACGGCAGGGCGGACGCCGCGCATCCGCTGCCCTCCACCATGCTGCGGGCGAGGTGGCGCCGACATGACGCGCGCAGGAGCCGCCGCAACCGACGCGAACGATCGCTCCCAAGGCCTGCACGGAGCCGAGGCGACGAGGAGGGGCGGCGATCTTGGCGCGATGGAGGATGACGGGGACGGGCGGAGGTGTCTAGACGAAGGAGCCGCCGACCCACACCGAAGCACAGAAGAACTAGGGCACGGCCTGGATGGACGGTGGAGAAACGCCCACGGGTTTGAGTGTCCGAGATCAACCGCGCTTCCGAAGGGGTCCACCTGCAAGCAATTTGAAAAAAGCTCCGCCTCCGACTCCGAGATTGCCGGATCATGGATCGCCGAAGAGCACGACCGAGCAGGGACCGGAGCCGGCGAGGACGACGAAGAACGAGCAGCCATGGCCTTGTCGATGAAGGAGGCCATGACCGGAGGCGGAGTGATGCGGCGAGGAGGAAGAGGGCCCCGCCATGGCCCCATTCTCGGCGGCGTTCGTGAAAGACGAAGTCCCGATGGCGAGGAGCTCCTGCCGCGTCCTTCCGGCGGCGGCGTAGGTGGATCCTCCGACCTGCACAGAGAACCAGAACCAGAGCTAGGGACAAAACCTGCTGACGACGATGAACCATGCTCCCACGTCCTGCACGACGGCGACGGGAAACCTGCCTCAGCCCAGAACGCATCGACCATGGCCTGATCAGAGATAGCAGGCCTCTGGCTCGGCGCGTGGTCGTCGTTGATCGTCTCCTCCGCCACCCGCACGGCGACGTGATCCGGCTCCGGCATCGCCTCGAGGTCCTCCTCCGCCATGGGCGACTCGGCCACGAGCGCTCCCAGCACGTCGAACCTCGAGCCGGTGGGACAGCATCCCCATGCCGGCGCTAAGGTTTTCCGTCGACGTCGCAAAGCCGTCGCCTCCAGATCGCCTCAGTCCATCACGGTCTAAATTGACTCCGAGTTACAATCTGGGAGCAATCACCATGAACCTCCTGGTTATTAGTTGCAGAAAGAAAAACAACCTCTTGGTTATTTATGTTATATGATGCACCTTGCCAATATATACGTTAGAAAAAAGTCACTCAAATTGCAATAGTGCCAACATGCGCAAAAAACAATCCTGTTCCTGCTGTACAGAAATGAATACAGCACGAGCAAGCCATCATGAACAAAAAATATCCCTCCGATGCCTCAGAGGCTCAGAGAGCCATGTCTCTTGGCCATCATAAAATTCCTAAATCAGACAGAATATTCCATACTATTCTTGTCACAGAGGTGCAATTATTAGTGTGCTCTCCCGCTGACACCGATGGCTTGTGTGGGCACTTGCCAATGATAGAAAAACTAACAATCTCCGTTTATTTATAATGCGAGTGGATTTGTAGAGAATATAAGCTTGAGCTCTGCTATTTACTGTGATATGCACGATTTCTTGAACCAACGGCTCGGATTCACCCCATCATGGCGTGATTGCAAGTCAGAGGGTGTAAAAAATCTGCAGGGCGTATCAACTCATTAATTGGACTTCACATGCCTGGCCATCACAATGGGCCACTGGATTAGAGCATTAATTGACAGGGCGTGTAACAAGCACCGGGGAGATTAAAGAAATCTCACGGTTTCTCATCTCGGAGACAAGCAGAGCTGGTGATCCCTCAGCTAGGGGATCGTTAGCAGCAGCAATTTACTTCCAAAGCTACTTGAAACCTTTCTTATCTGATGATCCCTTTAAAATTTCTACAGTCTTCGAGGTTGCTAATCTGCACTGGGCATTCCTGGCTTGGCAGTGAAAACCCAAACACTACAGCTGAACATACAATGTACCATCACCATCACAGACGATCGAGTGCACATCCCATCACACACTAGGCATTTGTTTGCAAAAATGTATAATACCAGTTGACCCAAGGTGAGCATCAGGTTATACCCTACCTAAACCATTAACCTAGTGGCGCTGACTTTGCAAGTTGGCATGCTACTAGCTAGGGAAGGAAGTGAGAGTTTGGAGGAGTTATGGAGAGATTAGACAAGGGCTATAAGATAATGTTAGTCAGAATCCCTGGTTCATTAGCGAATGGGAATTGTGCGTGGAATTTAAGAGATTTTTGTTTCTTCCTTGTCTGGTTGATGGAAATCCATGGAGGATTAGCTAAGTGATGATAATGCAAGTTACAGTGAAGGGGCGAGATGTTATGTGTCCTTGAGTGAGTAGTTTTGGCTTAGACTCCATGGACCCTGGAAATTTGCAAAAATAGAAAATAGCATATTGATCTACAAACATTGATATTTTTTGTTGATACGTAATGATATGATCTACGACTCTACGTATCTGCAAAGTTTCGTTAAAATATGTTACATTTTGGACTACACAAAAATCACGAAGTTGGTGCACTAAAAAGAAAAGAAAATCTGTTTTGATCTCCAAAATTGTGAGGCGGGAAAGAAACACTATTACTCGATCGGTTGTTATTAGACTTTTTATTATGTGTTAATAAAAACTACATTAACAGAAGGCAGATCTTGTTCGAATATACGCCGCATTAATGACCATGGATGGAAGAGTAGAATTGGTCACTCTGCTAGACATGTGCATTAGCTAGCAGCGTGGACATCGATCATATATAAAAATAAAGAGGAATAGACATGCAGATGCCAAGGTGCAAGCAACTGCCCACATATCTTAGCCAGTATCAAAGCCAGGTGATTAACACCCTGTAAGTTACAGCAATCAAAGGGATCTGAAGGCATCAGTATCTTATCCCTGCAGTTTTGTACGTCATTAGATGCTAATCCGCCGTGGACATTCCTGGCTTGGCTGTGAAAACCCAAACACAAGGGATAAAAGAAGTGCACCGATAGAGGGTGACTAAAAGGAGCCATGACCACCTATGCTACATGCACCTCTTTCTTAAATGAAAGGCTCGACCAGTCCGACTTTGAATTAGCATTGCTCTCAACCGGTAATGAGTATGAAGCATTACAACCGACTAACCGAGGATCATTGCTGAGGATGTTAGCTTATAAGGCACACACAACAAAAAAGAACCAACACCCAACAGTTATAAATAATAGGTAATTAATGACATGACAGGCAAAGTCTTGCATGTTCTTCCAAAAAAACTAGATACACCAAGCCAAAAAGGGTAAAAGTAAAGAAAGGTTGCCCAAAAATTGAAGAACAAAGGGTGTCGCCAGATCGGGCCCCAACCTTCACCAGAGTCCCTGCAGCAACGACTTCAAAGGCAAACATTCACTATAGCGCACGAAAAAGCATAAGACAATGAGTACCGGTGTAGGTCAAGTTCTCAAGAGCAACACTTCCAAGAATGGGACAAAGCGAATGCAACGCCGCTGCCAATCCACACGGATCTAGTTTTTTGACCGAAACCAAGATGGGGAGAAAACAGAGCCTACATGAAGCCTCAAAGGAGGTAACGGCACCCGCAAGTGTCATCGTTGTCGGCACTGGCGAACACAATTTCTGCGGCTTGGCATGAAACGACTGAAATGAACAGGGTTGGAGGTGTTCGTATGTGTTTGCAAGATAAACTAGTTGTGGCAGTTTTTTTTACATGGAAAGGCCCCGAGGGGTCTGGATGCTATATTAAATATAGAAGGATTGCAGGTACAAATTACATCAGGGCCCATTAAATAGAAAAATTACAACACAGTCCCTAACTTGTACAGAAAAGACCCTCAAAATATGTAGAAAAAAGCAATGGGGTTCTATATACTTGGCAGATAGTTTCCTCTTTTTTGTGACTTGCAGTACCGAATTTGTAACAACAGGAAATTTGTCGTGTCGATTATTGAGCCCATCCGTGCATCCACGGTACACTTTGTGAGTGTGTTTGATTACCTACAACGATTTTGGTTTTTTTTTGCATCAGTGGCTCTCGAGGGCCGCCCTGAAAAAACGCGGTTTGTGTCACGTTTTGTGGTCCGTTTAGTTGTCCACAAAGTGGTAGCCAGACCCGTTATCCTGGCACCAAGTAAATGATGCTCTGCTGCTTGGTTGCGTGTGTGCGTAACATAGAACCAATTACCCAATGTTTGGTTGCTAAACGATGTTGGTTCCAGTCACCTCTTTGCAACAATGGTGACTTATTGAAGTATGCTAAGGGAATATGTTTTACAACCAAGTGATTAACCATGATTTAGGCCTAGCTAATAACAAATAGTAGTTCATCACGACATAAAAGTTGTCCTAGCTACTAGAAAATGTAAGTTTTTATCACGCATACTAGTTAAGGGGACAAGTTCTGGCAATAAGGAGAACATATCATGCGGTCATTTCTTCGTC
Organism: Poa annua; assembly: GCA_026929855.1. NCBI lineage: Eukaryota > Viridiplantae > Streptophyta > Magnoliopsida > Poales > Poaceae > Poa > Poa annua. The sequence continues at coordinate 81,878,272 of CM049437.1, read as the reverse complement.
GTCTTCCTCAGATCCTGTAGGTGCCTCTGTTTGCCCACATAGAGTTAGCTCACTCCTTTCTCAAGTTGTTCCAAGCTTCTTGATCATGAGCTGCGATACCATAGCACAACTTATTCCCATCTGGTGTCATATCTTGTTCATCATGAAAATACTCATCTATACCCTATTATAGGATCATGTTATGAAGAATGCAACATGAAATAACAAACTTGACTTGGGTGCGGAAAGGGTTGAATCTTAAATCTGTTTTTAAAAGTAGAAAAACTCTCTCCACCGTAACTCTAAGTCTATAATGTCTCAAATTGAAAAGTTCATGGGAATCCCTAGGGTAGTGCCTTCCGGAGAACTCATTGAGATGGTACCTCGTACACCTTAAGGTTGGAAGAACACCAGCGCGGCATGCATATCCAACATCTCTTAGGTAGAACTTGCATTTTGAAATATTTATCCCATCAGCTTGATTCATGTTGTCAGCAAGGATACTAGGCATCATGGACATATCCTTCCCAACCAGTTAGCATATGTGAACTTAAGGCCGAAATCAACAACCGCAAGCACATTCTGATTACTGTAGTGCTTTCTACCCCTCTAGGCAGCAAAACGTGAACTCGACACTCTTGTTGTTGCATGAGTACCATCAATTGGCTCCGATACAGTCCTATTGGCATGAATACAATGATGTGATGACATGAACCAAAAAAAATGTGAGTTCCTCACCTTGAAATATAAATACCACCTATGTATATCACATATCTTCTCTAGAGTCTGACCAGACGGTGGCTTGATCAACTCTGCTATGAGCTTTCCAATCACATATAAGACTTGCTTGAAATACCGGGATATTGTCTCACCTGATCTCTTGAATATGATGTGAATCACTCTGAACATCTGGTCATGACCAACAACATGTAGGAACACTACTACTTGCTTTTCCATAGAGGTGTGGATGTTATTTTTGTAACAACCATGTGCCACTACACGTCTCCACAAGCTTCGCAAGGGGCTTTACCCATTCGCAACATGTTCAGAGCCTCTATCTCGTCGTTGTTGTAGATGTAGTTCAGATTTACCATCTGATGCATGTAAAATGCGTACATGAACTTTGCACTTTATTACTTGATATTCCAACTTATTTGCATCATATATGGGTTATATTTATGTTTAATAATGATTTATGGGAATAATTTACAGTTTCCCTAATTATATGGAATTAACCCTGTAGAACCGGAAACCCTATTTTTCTACCTTTTTGACTTCCAGGGACCCAAACGACGTCAAAATGACCTAATATTTTACGGGGACCAATATTTGGAAGGAAGGAAGGGAGCGTACGAGCCAAGAAAGAGCAAGAAAGGAAGTCAGAGGAGGAAACCAGATTCCTTGTCCGCGTGGGGTGTGCTCTTTCCCCCCTCGTGGCTCCGTTGCCGTCGATTTTCATCTCCATACCTTCGTCTTGATCTAAAACCGACTATAAAAATAGTCCCCCGACGCCTTTTGGAAGGGAGCACCGCAGAAACACAAAACCACGAAACAGAAGCCTAGAGCTGCAGATTGGAGGGGAAAACTCCAGCGGGGCGCTGCCAGCATGGTCTCCATCTTCTCCAATGACTCCACCATCGTCACAATGATGAACGGGGAGTAGTCCACCTCTGGACTATGGATTTGTGGAAGTAGCTTTTGTATCTCTTTTCTCTTGAACTCCATTGTATGAGCACCATATGAGCTGCCTAACATGTTTACAGTCATATTTGTATTACCATCTTGGTGGATCTTATTATGAGTTGATATTTGATATTGCAATTAGTTTCAGTTAGAATAGTAGATGCATATTATGTACCACTTCTTGTTTACTTGTTTTGATCAAGCATGTTCATGAGGGCGTGTGAGAGGGAACGTGTGTATTAGTTGCAGTAACGGGGGTGGCTAGCGGGAAGTTGACAAAGAAATCTCGTGATCCACTTGGGTGTTTTACCTTAATTTGTTGCCTCACTAGGGATAAAGAAAATACCATGCTACCGGGGATTTGGTTTGACGTTGCCACTTCTCCATGACTAGATCTAACATGTTTTTATTTTAACTTCATGTCATTGAACTTAAGGCTATACTTTGATTTATTTCTTAATACTAGGTTGATAGAGTTAATTCCCTTCCTAGTGTAGTATGAGAGAGATGAATAACCAAAACATCTCTATATGTTAGGACGTGATGCCCATATGAATATCTTCTTTACATAAACATGTTGCAATAAAATATGTCAACTATAGTGTTCCATGGTCCACCACAACTTATAGAGAGAGTGCATAAGTGAAACCATGAACCCGGTCCATTTTAATCATAAAAAACACTTTCCAGCGCATTTAGACCATTTTTCATTTTCAGCCATTTTAAAATCCGAAAATACAAAAATACTTTTATTTCTTACATTAACCAACCAAAACACAAAAACATCATTTATTTCTTGCATTGCACTTATTATTATTATTATTATTATTATTATTATTATCATCATATTTAACACACCTTGTGCTTGACAACCACTTGGTGAGGTTGAGAGCACAAAGCAATTTAATTTGTTCTGTAAGTTGCTTGAAGAAGGAAAAGAAGATAAACCATTCAACACATAGTTTCTCGAGAGTTCGATATTACTCTTGAGTCACTCTTGTGGGGAAAAGAAACTTCTCGGGCTACTACACTTTTCTCTGAAGTCTTAACCGCACATCACCATCCTCTCCTGGTTTCGGAAAAAACAATGATCTATATCTGATTACCCCTGATAGTTGCGAGGAACTCCTCTATGATGGACTAAGAGCATACATGCCTCCATCACTGCAATCGGTACTACTGCATGAACGATTAGATGCATCTGTTTGTCCTAGTGAAACCAAGATCCATAAAGTAACCGTCGTGTGTAGGTACTACTGCTATTCTATGCCATTATAGTGTGTTATGGTGTTTACCTCCATGGAGAAGAAGGCCACGACCTGCTGGTGCCATAGTCGTGTCGGTAGATGGATATATCATGGTCTAGCCTCTTGAGCTCTTGGTCCTTGCCGTTGCCAGTGCTGTTATCGTCCTCGCCGTCCAAGATCTAAGCCACCTTCCTGTTGTGGCTCATATCTAAATCGCCTCCGCCGTCGGGAAAAAAAAAGAGTTTGGCCTCCCCTCGAGTTGACTGAGTTAAAGAGGTGGTAAACATAGCTTTGCCGCCATACTGGCGCACCAACTTTTCATCTTCCGCCATCTCTATGCCTGCATTCTCGCGCAACCCTGCATGTGCCACTCTCCACAAATTTTCTCTCCTCGACCTAGCTCTCTAGAAACGGCCAAATCGACCGTTCCCCTACACCTCGTAGAGGGGTGCTTTAAGGTTTATGCAGGCCAACAAGGCAGTACAGTTCAGGCGACCAAACGGTCCACACTTGTTTAGAGGCAAAAACTTTACCCCTTATATTAATTAAGAAGGAGTTGCAAAAAAGTAATTTTAGGACGGACCCATTATCATAGGTCGGACTACGATCTGTGCTTCATCTGTTCTTTCCCAGAGATAAAAAAAACGGATCGGACGGAGTAATGAAAATGAAACACAGAATCAGGTGCAATTATGAAGCTGGATCGATCATATGGAGAGCAGTACCCAGGAACTTGATCAGGCATTAAATGCTAGTGCATTTCTATAATCACTCATTATGCTGATGCCTCCACCACCATTAATCGTCGTCTTCCCCTGTGGCCATGTGGGCGTCGTTGCAGAGTTGCGCTATATAACGCCGCCGTACCCAGCAGGAACTTGCCGAATCGAGCAGCTTAACGCCTCCTGCCTGTGGCATACCCGCACGTCGATTGGCGAGCTATACACCAGTGTCAAGTGTGCTACTGTGGTGCACCCTATAGGCAGGTCCATCACCAGTTTCTGTTGGCATTCGTCGCTGCCCATGGCTCTAGTGGGTCAGCCAGCCACGCTCTGCTACGACGCCTTAGCCGGCGACGGTGTGCCGCCGTTCATGGACGCCGGCTTCGGCTACGGGTACGACGACGATTACCACTACCCACCCCACCTCCTCGAGGAGGAGTGCCTGCTCGGAAGCCACGCATGGGAGTCGCCGACCGGCGTCCTCGCCGCCGATCCTGGCAACGCCAGCGCGCTTCACGGGCACGACGTCGGCTGGACGGACGCAGCCGGCGCCTCGTCGTCCTCCCCTTCTTCGGTGCTCTCCTTCGACCACCCCACGGCGGCGTCCGCGTCGCACAAGCGGCCTCGCGCGCACGCGCAGGCGAAGCAGGGAGCGGAGCAAGAGAGCTGCAAGAAGCAGTGCGGCGGCGCCAGCAAGTCGGCAATCAAGCCCAACAAAACGTCCGGGAGCGCCAGTCCACCCAAAGAGCCTCAAAGCGATGCTGCCAAGGTAAGCAGTTTCGATCCAAAACCTCGCACGCATGCAATTGGAGATTGATTCTCGGTGTACTGACGGGATTTGCCTACCGGATGATTGCGTGCAGTGCCGTCGCGAGCGGATCGGCGAGCGGCTGAGAGCTCTGCAGGAGCTGGTGCCCAACGGCAGCAAGGTGGACATGGTCACCATGCTCGACAAGGCCATCACCTACGTCAAGTTCATGCAGCTCCAGCTCACGGTACGGGCATGAATTAATCGGTTCCACAATATATATATGAGTTTTCCGCTTCGAATTATTGTTAGTCCTTGTTCTTATCCGTGAACTGAACTGCTAATGTCAGGTGCTCGAGACGGACGCGTTCTGGCCTGCGCAGGGCGGCGACGCGCCGGAGATCTCCCAGGTGAAGGCGGCGCTCGACGCCATCATGCTCTCGTCGCCGCAGCACACTCGTCAGTGGAGCTAGCAGCAAGCAGATCGATTGCTACCACTAATACATTCAGCAAGACTTCAGAGCATGCATTACACCGGTACCTTTGGACAAAACAAGCTTGCTTATCTGCGATATGTCCTTTATCTTGTTGACCCGTTCTCTGTAAACATCATAGTAGCAATTCCTGTTGCAGTAAAGTCGCGTTGTTAGTTAACGATGACATGTACAACTTGCCTTCCCGTTAACGTACGATGCATATTGTTTTTTAAACAACGAGGCAAAAGTTTTGCCTTTATATTAACTGCGAGGGCATCACCTTTTGTTTATCGAAATCTTCTATTATTTAAGTTTTTGTTATGAAGATATTTCTTTCTCCCATCTAATAGTTTAGTTGTAAATATACACATGGATTCTACGTAGGCATGGAGTTATTTTTTTTGCCTAAATTTATGTTAAAAGAAATTATAAAAACATAGTTAATTTTTTTGTATAGAACATGTAATGATATTAAATATTTTTTATGAAAATGTTATCTGCTCGAATCAGTTGTGGCCATTGTTTGAAGCTTATCAAACTCGCACTATTATGGTCGTAGTATTAAAACAATATAATATAACACAATATAAAGTTCCTTTCTTTGTGATCAAGCGAAATAGTAGGGTTCCTTCACTAATTGACCCGAGGGCCTCTGTAATCAACTAATCTTTTTCTTCTATACATCCACTCTATTTGTTTTAACTACTTAATTTATGCCATATCTCTCTCCATTCTTAGATCGTAGCTCACTAATGGGCTTTGTTTCGTTAGTACGTCACACGATTAATGTAGATTTACCGAGTCTCAGATAGTGAGACATACAATCAGGAGAAAAGTGAAGAAGCCAATCAAATTCCATAAAAGTATGAAGTTTGGTAAAATTAAAAGATATGCTTTGTGTCATGTTTTTCGTGAAAGAGAACATTTAATGTCCGGACTTCTACCCAATTTTTTTTGGGGGTTTCTTTGACATTTTGAAATCCATTTAAAATCTATTTTCCACAATGGGTACATCGATACCGAAAACATTGACATGCTTTGTTTGTCCGCTATTTATACTTTTTACTTTCTCCCCAAGTTGTTTGTCTACATACATGCTCGCCTCATTATATCTAAATGGTTTTGATAACCCACTAACCAAAATTTCCTGCTAACATAAATGGTGACATTTTGTTTGTCAAACCAACCAAATCACTGACGATCATCCATTGTAATTTTTTGTTCGTCTTAGACAGATATTAGACATGTCAAACCTCTTTTTAGATGTATAATCAAGTTATTAAGTGACGCTGTGGGCATAATAACCCTACGGGAATCTATAGTAATTTTATAGTTGTGGAGTACACCAATTAAACACTATAGGAAATATAGTGTAGGAGAAAGTTTTGAGAAAATACACGAATTGTTTTGGGGACGTCATGAACTTCCTCTCCTCTCTGAATTACTTCTAATAGCTACCCCCCTGGGTAGCCAATCAATATTCTTCAAAATATGACGTTTGACGTTGAACCGTTTCAAGTGTATGCATAATGAAATAGTTGTATTATTTTTCTAAAATCACTTCTCATGACATGCCGAATGCATTTTTAAAAGATAAGTAAATCTAATTTATTATGAATTGGGAGTCATAAATCGAGATACTCTATGTATTTAACATAGTATTAATCAGTCAAACTATTTCTCATTCATGGTCGGAGCAATCGATAGCTAGTCCTGGATTACCAAAGAAAGCTAGGCTGAAAAATCTAATTCAATACAAAATTCAAGTGTGATAAAAAAATCACAAAATACTATAAATAACTGGGATATATTTCCTAACCGAAGTCTTTATTACCATTCCTTGAAAAGGTTAAATTCCTGAACAGAGTCACTTGGAATCAAGATTTCTATACACATAACATAAAGTATTGCTTACATCCCATGAGAAAATGTAGTGCTTACATGTGTTAAGAGGAATCGAAAGTTAGTGATTGTTGAATCTCTCTTCTAATTCCTTCCATGCTTCCAATTCTTAAGTATGAAAATTAAATTAGCACACTTGAATTTGGAGTGTACTCTCAAAAATATGATACACCTATCGCGTACTCTCGAACAAATAAAAAGAAATTGACACGATAGAATTATTTGAAACATGTACCTTTATTTTAAAGCAACAATTTATAATCATTGCATTGGATGCACAAACTTCGAATTTTCAAAGTGTAACACATTAATTTTCAAGCTATAATATGTTATTGGAAGATGCGCCGAAGTTCATGTGTAATGTGTAGATCCATTTGAGTCATATCGATTTTGTCCTGAACCTAGCCCAGTCTCCAATGTTTCAGATAGTGTTTTTAAGTGGAGCTAGCAAAACTTAAAAACAAAAATTTACAATTGACGTCACTTAATTCCTGTAGAGTTCATGCCAAATAGTAATGAATAGTAACGTTGTGCAAACTTTTTTTGTTAAGCGGTCCATGGTCACACATCTTTTCACGTATTATGCACATAGGCGTATTGTTTCAGTTGTAACGGTGCATCACGATCCAACCAATTTAGTTTCTTGACCGGGCAGTTAGCTAGAGACATTTTTTTATAGATTAGTTAGAGACCTATTGAGATACGCCCGAGACTACTAATTTTTTTCACGGTAATGTTAATGGTAGGTGGACCCCTTTCATATTTGATCCTTCTCAAAAAAAAATTGACACGTATGCCTAACATAGACCGTGCCAAAAGGTTTACGTAACTACAAATCTCTTTTTACATCTTAGCCGTATATTTTAGATCTAACTATTAAAATTAATTTAGATGATGTGGCTTAACGTGATGGCTTTATTAGACTCCCGCATTTTGCTTTTAGTATATAATAGATTTTTTTTTTGTCATTTCCGGTTGATGCTGAGTCGTTGGTGCTGTTCACAAGCATCACCGTCACCCCTCCCACCGCCTTTGATCTGGCAACTCCGATCTTGGCGTAGATGACCATCAAAAACACAATCCTTACGGGGACTGAATGGTAAGTGCATCGATCCATGCCAAACTGTTGACCGCAGCGCCAGCGACAGCGGTCCTAATCTCGGCGATGAGTTTTTGAGGAGAAAAAAATGCAGGGCTTGCTCATGGAAAACTCGAACTCTGAGGTATACCGTGGGAGCTCTCGTTCCACCGTTAGGGTGGCCGGGCCATGTCTACGCCCATGATGGCATACTCAACGCCTTTGCCGGCGTTAGACTTTTTGGCCACCGCCAATGCGTCTCGAGCCGCCTTCACAGTACCGAACAGGCAGGAACTATCCCTGGTGAGTGGACCTGCGATTGATGTGGCGGGCGTGTCCCGATATGTCATGACACCCCTTGTCGACTGTGAATGTTGGGTTCAAAGAGGTGTTCGGACAAAAAGAACCTATAATTTGGCTGATCGGGAAGACGTCTTCTGTAAGGATGACAATGGGACGGGATTGGGCGGGTACACTACATTTAGATCCATATCCATGTCCATCATCGTCTTGATGCTTGGCCAGAAAGGTAACCATGGCTTGAATGTCGCCTCATATCAAAATCCGCCTGACACCCGAGTATCTATGGATACCCATGTATTTACACACTATGCACATGAGCATAACAACATTTCAGCATGACAACAACAACATCATGTCAGTAGCATTTCGGCACTACCATAACGTTTCAGCACTACAACAGCATTTGAACAATAACATTTAAGGATTTCAACAGCAATATCTGATACAATTATGTGGGCAATGCATAGGAATATCACATGAACGATCTTTCAAACACAGACTCAAATAAGGACTCAAAATATGTCAAATTCATACGATCACACCATAAAATACATAATTGTCTCATCTCAATCACAAGATCATCACCAATCTTTTTTATTACAAGTCCACCCTAAGGGTCTGGGAGAGCTGGTATTGGAAAAATCCCCATCGCTGTATCTGTAAGATATTCATGGGCAAAACCTCTGCCCTTGGCCACGCCATGAGTTAGTGGATATCGCCCCATGAAATCCGTGGATATAACCAGCCCTCCATACCTTTATCCAACTGGCCGGGTATCCGTGGATATGTGTCCATGGATAAAATTACCATATGTAGTCCTCTTAACTACCGTTTTCATCTCCGGACCCATATCCGTGGATGCCAACTGTACCATATTAGTCCACCACCTTATGAAAAGCGGCGTGGCCCTTTGTCATGACCCGGATTCGAACGGAACAAGAAGGAGGTGGGCTGCAAATTTGGCCCGTCGTGTGATTACTACAAATCACACTACGATGGGCGTCGCCCTTCATCAACTATAGTATGCCCCCAGTTCCCAACTGAAGTTCTCCTAAAAAAAAGGGTCCCAGCTGAAGTTCTGCAAGGAAAAACGTAATTAAGCTGACAAGACAATCTCAGTTCGTCATCCTCTATGCAAGTAGTAACTGATGATCTCTGCCCCTTTGGAAAAGCATCATGATCTCTATTAATAAAGAGGTGAACATTTTGTACTTGCAATGGCACTCAGCTCAATGACTTGTCCATGCCGTACTTTCTAGGAGACATGATTGTTGGTCAGCTAAGCCAACAAAACATAATGACGTGGACAGAAAGCTACTGATGGGTGCAGTGCAAAACTACACTGCCTGTATATTTATGTTACTCCCTCCGTCCCGGTTTATAAGTACTCTACGTATCCCTGTCTGTACTTGTAATGGTATAGTTTTTATATTTTAAAATTTCTATTATATTAGTTAAATTCACGGTTTAGGGATACGTAGATGACTTATAAACCGGGACGAAAGGAGTAGATCTTTGCCTCTTCGGGATCTTGCTGATCCATTCAGGAGAATAGTGCCGGAGAACCAATATCTAGGGATCACCTGGCGAGTTGCCCCATGTCGTATCCCGAGACCTCGAGGAATTAATCCCTACATGCGGACAAGATCAGGCACTTCACTCTCACGATTTGAATTGCATGCTGTGGATTGGACCTACATCTGCTGTGTGTGGTGCACAAGAATTCAGGGATTCACCGTGACATTGTATCCAGGCAATCCATAAACGAGCGGGAACCTAAACTGTTTTGGAGTATATATCACTGGGTTATCCCTTTGGCTCCCTGCCCATGCTATATCTGGTGCGAAAACGGCCACACCTCTCGACTTAACTGACTTTCTTGTAAGCGTGAGGCAATGATGTCAGCAAGCCAGACTCGTGTGACGAGATCAATAGGCGGGTCAGATTCACATATCACTACTAGTAGACAAGGATATTCAGGCAATCACCAGCAAGGCAGCAAACAGTACAAAGCCCTTGCGAGCGAAAGAGCAAGAGCCGAAGACTGAACCGATTGCTGAACAAAAAGGTGGGAACACGAAGGAACAATGTTTATCAGCAATGGAACAAAAAAAATAGAAATATACTCATACAGAAAAATAGAAATCATGAAAAAAGGACATACAACAAAAGGTAGGAGGAAATAAGCGTGAAAAACATACCGAAAATAGAAAAGAAAAAAGAAAAAAGGAAGAAAGACACGTGAACAATGAGGAACGAAAGAAAAGAACACGGCGAGAGAACCTAGAGAACTAAAATGAGTATCCATTAAAAAGAACGAAAACAGTATAGAGGAAAAAATAGTGCGTGCAGAAATAGTGAACGGAACACTGCGTGCGGGAACAACATGTTGACGAAACATGCAATTGAACTACGGATGGGCCGGCCCATAGATGCTCGCGTGCGGGCGATTCGGTGGTATGAATCACCCGAGCGATACGGAGGGAAATCCAAAAATGTGTTTCATGTTTTAGGGTGTATGTTCACTTATTTTAGTTCGGATATTGACAAAACGAAGGGAGTAAATATATGAAGCCAACATCATAAGTTCATAACACACATCACATGTGTCACGCGGCTTAATACAAGTATCTTGAGGCATAACCCGACACGACATCGATGTTATCACATGTCCCGTGAAGCTCTGCTAGTCAAACATAAGTACAAAAACGATTTAAAAAAAATATAAGCACATATGTACCCGCCCCCCTCCCCCGATATTTTCTGGTCAAGGGGCATAAATACGCCAAAGGGGAGCCCCTGGAGTTGGCCCCACCACTAGCGCATGAAGACGACGTAGCCAAGGGGTGGGTGCGCCAAGCCCTTGTGGGCCCCCTCCTCAAGATCTTCTAGCTTCGTGGTTTATTTTTCATAAAAATGACTTTGTAATTTTTTTTAGAATTTTTAGAGCTCCAGAACTTGCATATCCTGACGATGTTTTTTCCAGCTGATTCCTTACTCCGCCGCTTTATTCCCGGATATATGTAAAACATGCCAAATAAGATAAAATAACTGAATTATTACATTCTAATATAAAGTATATCAACGAATAATTGTAAATTATGATATAAAATAGTGATACAAAATGGGCGCATCACAAGGTCCTACGGTAGGGTGGCCCTTGCTTGCGCCAGAGGTGGGGGTGCCCCCCCCCCCTTTGCCTTCTGGTGTGCGGCTTCGTTTTGAAGTAAATCTTTTTTTCACAATTTTCATGGAACTTTCCGAAGATCTTTTCTTAACAAGATTTTCTAAAATAAAAAATGGTAGAAAACAGAAACTGACACTGTGAAATGACTCAAATTGATATAATAATGCAATATAAACATGTGTTAATAATATAAACAAGCATGAAATATCAAAAATTATATATACGTTTACGACGTATCACCCTAGCAGTATATTTCTCAACGTCGGGGTCACTGGCATACAACGCTCACTTGTTTGATTCCTAAGTGATGGATGTGCTAGACTTGTCTAACACCTCGAGCCAATCCCAAAAGTTGGGGACAGACACGGGGATGTCACACAGATTTTCAGGCGGTTTGGATGGGTGGGGCAACCTTGACGAATTTTTGTGTCGTACACCCATTGAACCGACCGAGAAGCCTATAGGGTTTGTCGGGGGGAGATTCTGTTACGATGGTCTGAAGCATCGGGCTATTCCGCAATAGGTAGATTTCTAATTAATTGCTTCTCTAGTGCAAACTGCCCATAGATTAAAAAAAAGGAAGATTTTGTGCTTTCTTTGGTTCCTCGTCTCCTCGTTGTATGTTTCTTCCACGCCGACACACACACAACATCGTCTTCGAGCGGCAGCGCCGCCTGAGAAGAGGGAAGTGTCCGGTGCGGAGAGGAGACTCGGGAGAAGAGAGTATGGGGGGGGGGGGGGGGGGAAGGGGGTGGCTGATGTTGTAGTAAATGTTCACACTTACCTTTCAACGTCAACTGGCTTGATGAAAGCTCACTAGTGGCTTAATTGGGACAGGTAGGCTATTCTATCGCGAACATGACATATTCTACCGCTACAACCATGGTAGTAATTGGTAAGTCTGCTTTCACGATGTTAACTTACTGTTTTTTTAGAGCTGATGGATCCTCCTGCGTTTATACCTGGTGAAGAAAAGGAAGAAACGTCCCACTACAAACGTGCCTTTTTAACCACTTGGTGGGCGGCACACGCAGAGGATAGTATAGTAACTCTGGACTATGGCTGGGTCAAACGTATCCACGGCTGAAAGAACACAAAACAGAGATCCGGTAGGTAGACATTTGGCAAATACTCCCCTTTCAGAAGGAGGCGGCCACCATCTTCTCACTCACTCCCACTCGTCCTCTGCTGTTCTCACTCACTCCCACTCGTCCTCTGCTGTTCTCACGTCTTTCCCCTCCTCCTTTCGCCACATCGAGGTTCGAGCAATCATCAGCAGAACACCATTCAGTCCGTACACGAAAGCCTTTCTCCGGTTCCGCCGGAGCACAGAACATGGCGTGGCCGGCGCACCGCCGGCTCATGGGCACGCCGTCTTCCCCAGCACCAGCTGGCGCAGCTGCTGCATCTGCAGGGCGCGGCTCGAGCCAGGACGCGATGAAGATAATGGTGTCCGTGCTGGTTGTGGTCATCTTCTGCACCCTCTTCTACTGCATCTACTGCTGGCGCTGGCGGAAGCGCAACGGTACGTCGTCTCTGTTCCGGCGTACGCTCGTGTTCTTGGTTGTACTAGGGTTGTTGTAGTAGTAGCGAAATCTTGCGCTGATTTGAGGACGAATGCAATTCGTTTGGCCGCTCCTCCAGCCGTCAGGAGATCGCTTCTCCAGAGCCTGAGGCCGATGTCCAGCTCGGACCTGCCGCTGATGGACCTCGCCTCCATCCACGCCGCCACCAACAACTTCTCCAAGGCCAACAAGCTCGGCGAGGGCGGCTTCGGCCCTGTCTACAGAGTGCGTGATTTACAGCAATTGATTAATTAGTGTATCAATTTGCTCTGCTCAATCTGCTTAACATTAATTTGTGTAATAAATCAAAGGGCGTGCTGACGGGCGGGTCGGAGATCGCGGTGAAGCGGCTGTCGGCGCGGTCGCGGCAGGGCGCGGCGGAGTTCCGGAACGAGGTGGAGCTGATCGCCAAGCTGCAGCACCGGAACCTGGTGCGGCTGCTGGGCTGGTGCGCCGAGCGCGACGAGAAGCTGCTCGTCTACGAGTACCTCCCCAACCGCAGCCTCGACGCCTTCCTCTTCGGTGCGTTTCCCTTTCCTTTCACCCCCGGACGTCTCGTCGATGATCGGTTGGTAGCTCCGCGCGGTGGTTGAAACCTGCGGCGTCGCGCCATTAAATTCCTTCCTCGTCTGGTTAATGGGGGCCAGCCAGTGCTGTGCCCGAGTTAGTGAACGATGGGCCGTGCACTTTAAGCGAGCAATCGATTAACATTAACTCATGGACTGATTGAGCGTAACCTGTAAGTAGCTACATAATTATGGGTTGATGCGCACCGGGACCTGCTCCTCACATGGTACGCCCAGTTTTTCCGGCCGGACAATGAGATCTTCCATCAATTGCTTATTGCACAAGCGTGATTTACAGCTGATTTTACCATTTACAGAGTAATAATAAGTAACTAGAAATTGACCTGACAGTGTGTGCTGTTCATTCCACATGTCAGACGCTAGCAAGAGCGCGCAGCTGGACTGGAAAACCAGGCACAGCATCATCCTCGGCATTGCCCGAGGGCTGCTCTACCTCCACGAGGACTCGCTGCTCAAGGTCGTCCACCGGGACCTCAAGGCCAGCAACGTGCTCCTCGACAACAAGATGAACCCCAAGATCTCCGACTTCGGCATGGCCAAGATCTTCGAGGACGAGTGCAATGAGGTCAACACAGGCCGCGTCGTGGGAACATAGTAAGCAGCCACGGATCAACTGTCTACAAACTTGTGGTTTCTTATACCGCCAACAGTTGGCCCGTGCTGCATGGTGACCAAGCCGGGGTTTACTGACCTGAATTTTAACTCCAGCGGGTACATGGCGCCGGAGTTCGTCATGGACGGCGTCTTCTCGGTGAAGTCGGATGTGTTCAGCTTCGGGGTCCTTCTGGTCGAGATCCTCGGCGGGAAGCGGAACGGCGCCTTGTACCTCGAGGAGCACGAGCAGACGCTCATCCAAGACGTACGATATCTGTAAAAAAAATCCATGTACTGTTATTTTTCAGTGGCGATGGTAACTGAAAGTCTCAACTTATATATACGCAGGCATGGAAGCTGTGGACAGAGGACAAGGCGCTGGAGTTCATGGACCCGGCGCTGGGGCGGTCCTACTCCAAGGACGAGGCGTGGCGGTGCTACCACGTCGGCCTCCTGTGCGTGCAGGACGACCCGGACCTCCGGCCAACCATGTCCACCGTCCTGCTCATGCTCATCAGCGACCAAATGAACCTCCCTGCTCCGGCGAGGCCGCCGCTCTTCACCAGGCTCAGGACCTTCCCGGCGTCAATGATACCCTTCTCCACCAAGTCCGAGTCCACCTACTCGCCCCAGTCCATCAACGACGTCTCCATCACCGTCGTCGAGCCAAGATGAGAGGCTGTTGCTTGCTGCCGCTAGGTGTTACTATGTTGTTGTACATACTAGCTGGATGATGATGTGTGCTGTTGATGGCCGGCCGTCTACGATGGATTTTTGTAGCTCTGAAAGTACCAACAGTTCGTACCACGGTGTACAAGCTGAGTGCCGATGGTGACATAATGAGATCCATGACAAATTGGGTACAGATGATTATCTTTGTTCCATCTGGTTCCTACTTCCTAGGTAAAGAAAAGAATGGCTTGTCAAGACGATTTTTGTTTTCTGCGTTTTACATGACAATTTTGTAAGTGCTACTGCATCAGGAAAGTCTTGCAGAAACTGGAGTGTGACTGAAAGTGTTGCAATGCGGACAGAAGATACGCTAAGTTTCTGTCTTGGCAATTGACTGAACCTTGGAACGAAAAAAGCGATTCCCCATTTCTTTCACTCCTCGACATGTCATGTCATCCTTCACTTGTGCTGCTTCCGAAAGAAACTTTGACCACTGACCAGATGGAGCAAGACTTTATGACTTCATCTGCAGCCGGCCTACTGGATTGTAGGATTTAAAAACATAGGAATACGAAAAAATTAAGATATCGTTTTTTTTAATCTGTACATGATTTAAAACATGTGAATTCTGTAGGAGATGCATTTAGATGGTCCTGACAAAAAAAACACAGAAGATTTTTGGAACCAGAAGAGAGAGATATTGTGTGAGAGCATTGTACTTTTTAAAGGAAATATAAAATGAGTTTGGAGCTTATATTGAGATTAGGATATGGGGCATAAGAATGGATTTTAGAAATTTAATGGGCTCAATCATATGATCCAAAACAAATCCATAGCCAAAACTCTTATGGAGTGAAACCTCCTGAGAAATATGAAATCCATTCGATCCAGATAGGCTCAAAAGGTGCCGCTGATAACTTCTTAAAATCATGGTGCTTTCGAAAGGTCCATGCACTGCTCAAATGCGTCTAGACCAAAAATTACGTCATAGTAGGCCCCTATATGTTTGAACTCTTCGGGGTTTTGTACAACATCTCTTTGATCGCTATTTCACCAACCGATGGAAGTGGATGCTATTGCCACAACAGATGACGAAGAGAACCAGAAGATTTTCGATGTTCTTCTAGATGTGCATATGAAGTAGAATGCACCTTCCCAACTCGGAGAAGCGAAACCTTAGCGACAAGCCAATAAGAATCATCGAAGGGCTATGAGTCTCTTTACAATGACAATTTTTTACAACCCATGGGAAGGTCCAATTCCATTTGGAGAGAGCTTTAGAATGAAAAAATTAAGGTTTTCGGAAGTATTAGGACTACTTCCAACAAAAACAGGATTGCTACGGACTTACGGGATTCTTGTCTATTCAGAAAATGCACTATTATTATATGATGTAGTGCTTATGGAGTTGTTGCAGATAGTGTACAAGCCTATCTTCGTATGTCCGAGTCCACGTGCATCGACACTATTCATAGGTTTTATGCAATGATGGTGGAAGTGTTTGAACCGATCTATCTGAGACCACCAAATATAGTGGACACATCTTGACTCAAGGCACAAGTGCATCGAGAGGATTGTATGAGATAGTTGGACGTATCAGTTGCATGTACTTGCAGTGGGAGAATTGTCCATTTTCTTTCAAAGGGATCTATAAAGATCATGTTTGAGTTTATAGTGTCATACTTAAAGTTGAGACAGATTATGAGACGTTAATTTGACACTCTTTTTTGGTAGGTCGGACTCTTGCAATGAAATCAACGTGCTGCAACACTCTCCGATAGTGTTGTTGAAGGCCAAACTTCGGTGTGCAACTATGATACTAATGGCCACCAACACACCAATGGGTACTACCTAGTTGATGACTTCTATCCTTGTTGGTCAACATTTCTGAAAACAATGTGCAATCTTGTAGGTTAGAAAAATATCACTTTATGGGGAAATAATTAGAATTGTTAGAAGGATGTGAACCGAGCATTTGGTATGCTCCAAACTCCTTTTTATCTTGTCTAGTACCTGTTCAAACATGGTTCTCGCCATGCATCACGGAATTCGTGATGACAAAACTCATTACCAAATGCAACACTATCTAGTCAAGCACTTGTGGTTGCTCAGAGGAAGCGGATAGTTTGAGTGTCAGGTTCTTTCTTACAACTTGCTGAATTTAACTTTTACATTTCAATTGCTGCATTACAATATTATTTAAGTGTTTGAATTATTGTTGAACAATACAATCTAGTAGTGTATCATTTAGATAGAAATATGAACATACTGATGAAAATAGTCACAAAATTGAATTGGACGGTCCATTTGGAAAGGGAGCTGGCGCCACCCTGGGGGGCAGCCGTCCCATAGGTGTGTACATGTGTCCAAATCTCCCCAAAGTGTACACAGTTTTGGGTGTGCCGGATAATTTCTAGGGCACCGGTGGAGATGCTCTAACTTCTTATACTCGTTCAAACACATGAGTAAAAAGTAGAAGATCTCGACACATTATGTACCTGTTTGGTTCAGATTTATACATTATTACATGGGTTACAATGTCATGCTTAGAAAGGGTGCAATATACATGAAATTTTTCAGAAAAGGAGGATGACCTATGGCCTCAACATTGACTGATACACACAATCATGTATTATTCAATATCAGAAAGATGCTGAACAAATTAGCTAACAAGACTGAAAACAAAAACTATATGTGAGGATCCACAATCCTACTAAAAAACTACAAGATGTTATTGAAGAACATTAAACAACCCCTCCGAGAAGAGATCGTTGCTTGTGCCACAATGTTGACGAGTCCAATCAACAGTCAATGCTGAAATTTACATGTATTAAGCCAACCTTCAACAAGGGCTTGATGCATGCATGGCAACCCATTCATGCTTGATCTAGCTTGAGATCATGTGTTTCCATCAGGAGAGTGTGCATACTTTTTGTTGAAATCGTCGTTGCCAACGATCTGTCTAGTTTGCTAGCCAGATCATGGGGCGGAGAGATCCCAAAACCTGCCCACTGCGCTCAAGAATATGTAGAAGTAGTCTGAGGACTTATATTTGTTTTATTCAAATACTCCCTATGATCCTAGTTAAAGTGTCGCAACTTACACTAGGCATTTGCACTTGGTCATTTCTCTCTCCACGACATTTAAAACTGATCAGAGGGAGTATTTTTCACTATTTGATGTAATGAAAATAAGTTCTGATTTTAACGAGAATGTATGGCTACTAGTATTTCAGATCTTATGATTTACCATATTTCTTTATCAAATAATAAAGCTGAAATACATTTTTATAAAGTGTTAGTTACTAAATTTTGAAGTGTTAATGATTTGAATGTTGTCGCTTAAGAATTATTATGTTAACAAAGCAAAATGTTTGACTGTTTTTTTCCACGATTTGCCCAAAACAAACACACATCCATATGTTAAGATAAATAATTAGAAAAGTTTTAAATTTTCCAACTTCCTCATACACGAATGCAGTGATGTACAAACTATGTCCTAAAACTATTCTTCCGTGATAACAGATTTACTTACATGCAGGGGCACATGTACATGGTGGAGGAGATGAGCCCACTGGTGTGAAAAAAAGAGGGAGGGACAATGTTGGTGCTCGATGGAGATAGGGGGCGTGGCGATTTTGGACAAACGGGAGGAAGAGATGGGCGCAGTGATGGGCGTAAAGATAATACGCTTAGGTTGAGCTCCAAGTGCAGAGTTTGTAGATGTGGGAGACTTGTTTTCCCCACAAGGGTGACTCGAGGGTTTATATCGAACTCTCGGGGAACTGTGTGTAGAAGATTTACCCTCTTGTCCTTCTCTTGATTACCTGCAAAACAAAACAAGATGTTTTGTGCCCTATACCTCACCAAGTGGTTGTCAAGCACAAGGTGTAAGTAAAAGATATGGAAATAATAAATGTAAATCAGAAATAAATATGCAATGGTGGTAAATAAAAGTGCAAGGATGGTATAAATGATAATGGATGATGTTTTTGTGGTTTGTATGGTGTTTGCAAGATGTAAAAGTGTTTTTGTATTTTCGGATTTTTAAATGACAGAAAATGTAAAGTGCTTATAAAGTGTTGGAAAAGTGTTTCTTATGATTAAAAATGGACTGTGATTCATGGTTTCACAAATGCACTCTCTCTTTTATATAGTGGTATATAATGGAACATAGAAATTGACATATGAGATTGCAACAAGACAAGTTATTAATAATATGGGCATCACATCCTAATATAGAGATCTTTTGATTATTAATCTCTCTTATACTCCACCAAGATGCGAACTAAATCATAACACCTCAGTAATTAAGATAAACAGAGTATAGCTTTAAGTTCAATGACATGAAGTTTAAATAAGAGCATGCTAGATCTAGTCATGGTGATAGTGGCAATGTCACCCACATATCCCCGGTAGCATGGTATTTCCTTTATCCCTAGTGAGGCAACAAAGTAAGGTAAAAACCAAAGTGGATCACGGTATTGCTGTGAACTTACCACAAAACCACCCCCGTTACTCCAACTAATGCACACGTTCCCCCTCACACGCCCTCATACACATGTTGGATCAAAACACATAGACAAGAACGGGGTACATAATATGCATCTACTTTCATAACAAAGACATAATAATTGCAATCATCATAACATATATCAACTTAAGAGATACACCACAAAGGTATTACATATATGACCATAATCATGTTCAGCAGCTCATATGGCACTAATTAGTGAAGCTCAAGAGAGAGGAGAGATACATAAGTTACTTCCACAAATCCATAGTCCAGGGGTGGACTACTCTCTCTTCATCATGGAGACGGTGGAGAAGTCGTTGGAGAAGGTGGAGACCACACCGGCAGCGCCCTGCCGGAGTTTTCCCCCTCCAATATGTAGCTCCAGGTCTCTGTTTCGTGGTTTCTGTGTTTCTGCACCGCTCCCTTCCGAAAGGCATCGGGAGACTATTTTTATAGGTGTTTTTAGGTCAAGAGCCAGCCACGGGGCCGAAGATCGATGGCATCGGAGGCTCGAGGGGGGAGATAGTGGGCCCCACGCGGCCAAGGAATCTGGCCGAGTGGGCTACCTCCTTTTCCTCCTCGGACTTCCTTTTCTACTCTGCCTTCGCTCCTAAGCCTTGTTCCTTCCAAAAAATGATCCCCGTGGAATATTAGGTCATTTGGACGTCGTTTGGGTCCTTGAAACATCAAAACATAGAAAAAGGGGTTTTCTCACAGTGCAGGGTTAATTCCAAATAAATAGGGAAACTGTGAAATATTCCACAAAACATTATAAAACATTGATATAACCCTTATATGATGCAAATATGGATGAAATATGAGTAATATAATGCAAAGTTCATGTATGCATTTTACATGCATCAACATCCCCAAGCTTAACCTATACTCGTCCTCGAGTATGAAGGTGATAAAACTAAACATGGACTTGGCATTTTATTACTTAACAAAGGATATCAAAGATGATTGCTACATAGAGTCAAATGATTCATTCTTTAATAAAGAGTAGCAACATACAAGACATATTATCAAGAGATATCAAATATTCAAGGTAAAGATGTTCAATGATAATTCACAAAGTGTAACATGAAAGAAAAGTTCTATGGACCAAATGAATGCATAAACGAAAAGTAAAAGATATCCTAGGTTGGTCATACAGTATTGTTATAAAAATCTGAATATAAAAGGTGGATGATGCACCGGTGAGGTGTTGTTGGGAAACCCCAAGAGGAAGGTATGAAGTAGTGCAGCAGCAAATTTCCCTCAGTTGTGAAACCAAGGTTATCAATCCAGTAAGAAACTAGAGTTCTTCCGAATGTTGCTGCGGTTGACCTTGGCAGGGCGCACTACCGGTGTCAACCACGAACGTGGAACCTGCACACAACACAACCAAGATACTTTACCCCAACTTAACAGTGAGGTTGTCAATCTCACTGGCTTGCTGTAACAAAGGATTAAACGTATGTGTTGAAAATGATGTTTGTTTGCAGAGAATGAAAGTAACAGGATTGCAGTAGGTTGTTTTATCAGTTTAAGGAAAAAGGACCGGGGTCCACAGTTCACTAGTGCTGTCTCTTCATAAATAATAATAGCATACATGCGTTTAAACAAATTACAGCTGGGCAATTGACAGAATGAAGAACTGCATAATGATGCATATACTATAGTCATGATGTCTAGTATGAGATTCATTTGGGCATTACAACAATATACATAGACCGTTCCATCTGCATCTATGACTAATAATCCACCTTCCGGTTAGCGTCCGCACCCCTTTCAGTATTAAGTTGCAAGCAACAGATTATTGCATTAGGCAAAGTGTATAATGTAAGTAATACAATTATCGTTAGACAAAGCACTACTGTTTTATCTCTATTAGCAACAGTACATCTACAATCTTAGAGGTTGCTGTCACTCCCCCAGATTAAATAGAGACATGAACCCACTATCGAGCATAAATACTCCGTCTTGGAGTCACAAGCATCTACTTGGCCAGAGCATCTACTAGCAACGGAGAGCATGCAAGATCATAAACAACACACAACATGATATATTATGAAGCAAATGACATAGTATTCAATATCCATCGGATCCCAGCAAACACAACATGTAGCATTACATAAAGATGATCTTGATCATGATAGGCAGCTCACAAGATCTAAACATGATGGCACAAAAGGAGAAGACAACCAACTAGCTACTGCTATGGACCCGTAGTCCAACGATGAACTACTCACGCCTCAGTCCGGAGGCGGGCATGGTGATTGTCGTGGGATTGTCACGGCAGATGTTTCCGGGTGGAAACTTTGAGATGAGGGGCAAGGTGACTCTGGTGTTCAGGAGATTGTCTAGCTCTACGGGGAAGAAGATGTTTTTTACCCAAGTTCGGGTCCCCTCGGCGGAGGATCCCTACGTCTTGCTATAAGTCACTGATATGATAATATGTTACATGGTGCGCCAATGGCGATCGCCGGGTTTAGATGACTCCGGCGTGGGAGCTCTCTCTATTTTGTCTATCTTACTTGGCTTCTTTTATTCGACTTATTGTAGCCTCTTCTAACTTATCTCTCTATGACCTAGGAGCCCGCTTATAAAAACATCCGGGTCTCCTGGTTTACATGGTAAGACTACTTGGAGTTCTACTCTAACTCGTCTTGTCTTTCGTATCCTCCAAGTCTTGGACTCCGTGATGCGTACTGCCTCCGGGTCTTCTAAAGCCTTCCTTACTTAGGCCGGATTACCGACAAGCTCTCCGGCCTATCACTGAAACCCGACCATGCTTCACTCTTCATGGGCCTACCGGGTTATGATCCCCCCAACAGTAGCCCCCAGGATAACTTGGACATCAGACTTGGCTTGCTTCACCTTGCACTCTTGGGCATAATCTTGGGGAAGCCGTCACTTCTTTTGTCCGGGTTATCATCTGAAAAAACAATAACAATCATCAAGCAAGCAAGCTCTCGGGTATCAGTTTGGCCGGTTCTTGCTGGCGGCCCGTTCATAACCCGGCCATCGCTTTGTGACTTTTATCTCTAGGACTTTGGATATGAGCTTGGTTTGCTCTCCTTCGTGACCTTGATCTTGATCATCATGTTCCGGATGGAGCCGTCAGCTCACTCATGCGGGTTAATTTCCTGAAATAAGATAAATACTTTGTACTAGAAGTCCAAGTTAATTAAATCACGGGGGACGACTCTTCTTGGCGCACCTACTCAGATAAACATGTTTTTTTCAACCCGGGTTTATCTGACCTGGACTTGATTAAGCCTGCTCATGCGGAGGCTATGCTGAAGGATGCTCCAGATATTTATGATCCGGACTTGATAAGACCTACTCATATGGAGGCCGTGCTGAAGGATGCTCTAGGTCTCTATAACCCGGGATTGATGCAGCATACTCACACGGAGGCTGTCATTTAAGACCCGGTTTTGAAGACCCGGTCTTGAGAATATGATTTCAATGCTTCAACTTGGGATATTACTTCCCGACTCTAGCCCCCAAGTGCCGGGTTGTTGCTCGCAGCAACCTGGGACTTCAAATTTCTTACTTTAATAGCTTTTGAGCTTCAAACTGAGTAGCCCTCAAGAACCGGATCTGCAGCTTGCTGCGTTCCGGATCTTCTTGTAGGCCTTTGAATTTATAATACCCAGAAATCTTTGAACTGAGTAGCCCCCAAGAGCCGGATCTACTGCTTGCAGTGTTTCGGGTCTTACTTGATAACTGATAGCTTCAAACTGGGTAGCCCCCAAGTGCCGGGTTCTAGCCTGCGGCAGCCTGGGACTTATAGCAATTTGAGCCTAACTGTCTTTTCCGATGAGTATCCCCCAAGTGCCGGGTCTGCTGCCTGCAGCTACTTGGAGCTCTCTAAATTTCATAGTACCATGTTATTCTGATGGTGTACGCACACCCTGAGAATTTGCTTTATTTGATGAACGTTATCTGTCGTTCTGCAAATCGTTTGGTTTAGATGACCCTTTTGGTTTACTTGAACTATAAGCCGGCTTTCGCATGGATTTTTCCTGTCGCTTCTTCTCTGATAAAAACAGGGTCAGACAAGTCCCAATGGGCATCAGGCTGATTGAATTTACAGGTGAGCAATCAGACCATATAAGCGCGAGTCACATCGAGCTTAAGCTAGGAAACCAAGAAAACAGTGGCTCTGATACTTGCCGGATCATGAGATTGTAGCTGTACCCTTTTTTTTTAAGTAATCAGCCCCAATGACCAATGTGGCTTTTTGCCGGGTCTTGAGTTTGTAACTGCGCTATTCAAGCGATCAGCCCCCAATACCTCAAATTTGCCATATTGCGAAGCACTCTCGGGCAAAGCTAACCGAAGTTGCGAAGCACTCTTGGACGAAGCTAATATTTGGCTGCAAATCACTCCTGGGCATCGCTAACCGAAGTTGCTTAGCACTCTTGGCGTTGATGATGTTGTAGAGGAGCGCGGGCTGTTCTAGACGGTCGCAGCAATATTGAAGATGATCGCGTTGCTGTGGGAGCCGGCTCATGGCCCGGTCCCCAATATTTATCTGAAGCCGGTACATGACCGGGTCATCAATCCTTACAAGGTCGTCTGACGTCGGCTTGTGTCCGGATCTTTTCGATAGGTTGGCTTGATTCCGGACCGCTGACATGTCTATTATTGGATACGCAATTCATGCATCGTATTTATCATTTCTTTTTCCCAACAAGCAGCAGTGTACTGGGTAGCACTCAAGGGCCACTCTCCGGATTTTTTTTCTTCTGCACACCCCCATGGCTGCTCTAAATTTTCTCTCATTGATTGATTTGAAGCTAGCCCGTTATCGGCGTATTGCCGGGTCACGATGATCATGATTTTCAGAAGCCGGACATGAAGTCTTGTTCTTCCATGGCCAGATCTTTTTTTTTTTTACTGGCGCACGCGCCGATCTCATTTATACACGTTTGTGGAGTTGGACGTTTGTCCGCTTTGCGAAACGTTGATTCTTCTTCTGCTGGTAGCGACATGGGAGCCGGCAATGACTGCGATAACTGTGTCGCTCGTGGATTGCTGATGGTATCTTCACATGACCTGACTCGAGCTGCATGTACTGTACGTAAGACATAGTGTAGATTTTCTTTTTATCTGTCATTCAACACGCCGATGGCCATCCAGATATTTCTCTTCTCATGATTGCTTCAGCTGATTTTTGAATCACTCTGCTCTCGGTGGCCTGTATGTTTACGTAAAACTCATCCACCGAGCTAAGAATTCTAAACCAGTTTGATCTTCTTGATGCGTTGATCCATGCAGAGTAGGACCAGTAAATTGATTTTGTTGATAACTCCACTTGAAATAAACAACGATTACCCTGTAGTCCGATTTGACAGCATGATTATTGACTTCCTGCGTCTGGATATAACTCCCGATGACCATGGGTGCAAACCGCCGCTACTAGCACTGATTTTGGCCAATTAAATTGAATCGCACGGAGTCCTGGCTTTGCATGCCGTGCTAACCGCTCACATACGCCGTAGATTTTTTTTTTCTCGATGAATATTTTATGGGCGCGCCTAGATCTCAGTCGACTGAGAACTCGTGAGTTCTCAGTCGGCTGACGTAAGCATGACGTAAGCATGAGTTCTGACCCAAAAATGTTCAAATTCGAAAATTGTCCCGAAAAAATTCAGTTGCAACCCAGTTGCAACCGAAAAATCCAGTTACAACTCACTTGTAACTAAAAAAAAATCAGTTTCGACCAACTTGCAACTGGAAAAAATTCAGTTACAAACCGCGTGTAATCAGAAAATCTCAGTTACAGGTCGCATGCAACTGGAAAAAACATGAAAAAGAAAAGAAAAAAGGAAAAACGCACGCATCTTGGCGCATGATCGAACGGTGGTGGACGCGACTGAAAACTCGTGAGTTCTCAGGCGACTTAGAACTAGCAAAACCGATATTTTATCGATCCACACGAACGTGGCCCGGCATGGTAATTCCCGGCTTCGATGGATATACGTGTGGCCTCCGGTTGCCGGCTCTCTGGTTGTTCCAAGTCCAACTTCTGTATGGCTGGCCCTTTTTGACTCTTCTTACGTAGCATGATGCAACGAGGTAGCAACGCCAACTCTTTCTTGATCGATCTGATTTTTCTTTCTTTCCAATTTTCTTTGGTAGCGTTGGAAACCGGACTGCACCTGGACACGCGATTGATCTTCGTTGGCACTACTCGGACATCACACAGAATACTGATTATGAATCATGATCCGGTAGATTTTGATTAGCAATACTCGAGGGCAGTATTGATCTTGTGTGGCCGGCTGTTGGTTTATGGTGTCTCCAGCTCTTCTATCTGCCGGCTCTTCTGTATTCAACTTCTGATACGGCCGGCTCTTTTCTGGATGGCCGGCTCTTCTTCCTCTAGCGCCGGTTTTTCATGACCTGATCACAAAACGGAATCAAACTTCCTCTTGTCGATGACGAGATTATTTTCCCTTGCCGAGCTTCTCCGTTGATGAGGACACACTTGGCCGCAGGCCCCACGGTGGGCGCCAACTGTCGTGGGATTGTCACGGCAGATGTTTCCGGGTGGAAACTTTGAGATGAGGGGCAAGGCGACTCTGCTGTTCAGGAGATTGTCTAGCTCTACGGGGAAGAAGATGTTTTTTACCCAAGTTCGGGTCCCCTCGGCGGAGGATCCCTACGTCTTGCTATAAGTCACTGATATGATAATATGTTACATGGTGCGCCAATGGCGATCGCCGGGTTTAGATGACTCCGGCGTGGGAGCTCTCTCTATTTTGTCTATCTTATTTGGCTTCTCTTATTCCACTTATTGTAGCCTCTTCTAACTTATCTCTCTATGACCTAGAAGCCCGCTTATAAAGACATCCGGGTCTCCTGGTTTACATGGTAAAACTACTTGGAGTTCTAATCTAACTCGTCTTGTCTTTCGTATCCTCCAAGTCTTGGACTCCGTGATGCGTACTGCCTCCGGGTCTTCTAAAGCCTTCCTTACTTAGGCCGGGTTACCGACAAGCTCTCCGGCCTATCACTGAAACCCGACCATGCTTCACTCTTCATGGGCCTACCGGGTTATGATCCCCCCAACAGTGATGTAGAGCCCTCCGGTGATGATTCCCCTCTCCGGCAGGGTGCCGGGAAGAGGTTCTGAACCCTCCCGAACTAGGGTTGATGACGGCGGCGGCTCCGTAAGGGTTTCTGGAAAAGTGTTCGGATTGTTTAGGTTTTCACGCCGGGCGGTATTTGTAGGCGAAAGGGCGAAGGCGGTGGAGGCCCGAGGGCCCCACACCTGGTGCTCGCACGGCAAGAGGGGGAGCCGCGCCAGCCTATGGTGTGGGCGCCGCTCGGCCCCACTCCTTCTCGTCTTCGGTGTTCTGGAACCTCCCGAGATAAATAGGCACTTTGGCTTTTGTTTCGTCCAATTCCGAGAATATTTCCTTAACAGGTTTTCTGAAACCAATAACAGCAGAAAACAGGGAACTGGCACTGTGGCATCTTGTTAATATGTTAGTCCCAGAAAATGCATAAAACCATATAAAATGTATACAAAACATGTAGGCAATTGGTATAATATAAGCATGGAACATAAGAAATTATAGATACGTTTGAGACGTATCAGTGGACACTTTGGAAAGATAAATAAGTAGAGGAATAACATGCAAGAGTATCATCTAGCTTCCAAATGCTTCAACTTAAGCTAATGTTTGCCATGTAGTGCCCATTGGTGTGAAGTTCTCATTACCCCTATCATAGCATCTTTAGTGATTAATAGTTGAAAGTGAAAGCAAATATGAGTTATGTGCTTGACAAAGTATGGGTCAAAAGCCCCATGCCCGTTGAAAACAAAAACCTCTCCGACTGGCTACTCAACTTGGGCCACAAAGCAAGTGAAGGTTACAGTCATCGTGAATAAAAGTGGCGTCATAGAGAGTATCACCCCGGGTACCCTTTGCCCCAGGACATGGAAGTGGGCTGTAACATCCCAAATTTTCAAATTCAAAAGCATGCATACATCCATCATAATCATCATTGCATTTTAAATCTCTAGTTGACACGGTCGGCCCAGTGGAATCTAGGGTGTGCAGGGCCCACTCTCCACAGCCCTCGCACGCGACGGTATCGAAGAAATGACTAAGGACCAAGCAAAACGCTTGGAGAGACCCTCGAGAGGAAAAGTCCTCGAGAGGGCTTGAAGGGGCAGCAAAGGCCTGAAGAGGCTCCCCCCGCGACTGCCCCTCTACAAGGCTCTCTCCCCTGGAGAGGAGTCAACGCAAATCCCTCCACAAGGCCGCTCAGGCCCTGTGGAGACGCTTCGCTGTGAAGCAACCGCCGCAGAGCGCACATGGCCTCTGCCGCGGCCGCAGAGTGATGCGCGCGCCTGCGCGCGGTGACGACGACGTCGCAGTTGCCATTCTGGTGATTAAAGGGGTCAACAAAGCTGTGCCCCCCACGCCGGACTACGAAGCTTTCCCCTTTGGTGATAAAGCGGATGGCCGGCGCTACGCTCCAACGACGACGTCACCGTGGGCACCCCCACGATCTCTGCGGCGCCGGCTGGCCGTCCTGCGCGGACGGTGGCTTTCCTGCGTCAAGGACAGGCTTTACGACCATGGACCGAGTCCATGGACAACCCAGCTGCGGTGCACCCCGCTCCTCCGTTTCGTCGCCATGTGGGAACCCTTCTGCTGCGCAGGGCGCCAGGATGAGGCCCGGGGCGCCTATAAAAGGAGAGGGAGCACCTCCGTAGCAAGCGATCGATGATTCCGACCTTGAGCACTCCACCGTAGTGTAGTCTAGCCAAGCGCACTCGAGGAGGAAGAAGACCCTAGAGTTCCCTCCTTGAGCTCCGCACTGCCGTAAGAGAGCCCTCGGCAAGCTCATTGTGCTGTACCCTCTGCAGTGCAATACAGACAAGCAGGAGTAGCGGTTTTACCTCCTCTAGAGGGCCGTGAACCTGGGTATGGGCTGGTGTTCATCTCTGTCGTGGTGTCCCTCCTCAGGCTCGACGAGCACCGTCGCCGTGCCGGTTGAGGGTTGTTTGACCTCCGCATTCAACCCCCCTTCGAACATTCTCTTCAGAGTGTGACCACCCCTGTCTCGAGGGAGTCACTCTCCGACATTTGGCGCGCCAGGTAGGGGCTGAGGCGCGTGTTCAACCTTCGACCAGCCTCCGCGCCATGACGGACACTCGCACGACGCGCGCCAACAGGCGCGCAGCTGAGAGGGCTCATACTGAGCCCGGCACCGCCACCACCCGCGGCCGCCGCGGCCGCCCTCGCACGGCGGAGCGCGCCAACACCGGCCCGCACGTGGAGGAGCCCGAGAGCGAGGATCACCGCGGCAGCGACCACCGCGACGGCGAGGACTTCTCCGAGCACCGTGAGGACGCTGAGACCTCGCGTCCGTCTCGGCGCCAAGGCGCGTCCTCTCAGGGACGTCCCGAGCCCGGTCCGCATACTGCGCTGCTCATGGCTCAGGAGCTTCTCCGCTACCGGCCCAACCCGGAGGCCCACGACCTCTGGCTCGACCGCCTCCACCACCTCGTCGACATCGCGACGACGCTCCCCGCTCCGTCGCGTTCGCCGGTTCACCACTCTGGCCGCGCAGGAACGGCCGCGCCGAATGCGCCTCCGCCACCACCGGGACCACCTCCGGCTGCGGCACAGAGGGCTGCCTCCCATGCGTCCTCTCCGCACGACTGCCAAATCGTGCAGCGCACCGCGCCTGACGCGCGGGTGGGGATGGAACGCCGGAGGGACCTCCAGAACCGCCTCGTCGAGGAAATCGGCCAGGCGGGGCAGCAGAACCGCAGGGCTCTCCAGGGCGGAACCGCCACGCACGCCACCGGTTGCATGGCCTTCACCCGCGCCCTGCGCCGCGTGGTCTGGCCACAGCTCTGGTACATACGCACAACTCCCTCAAAGCCCACTGGTGAAACGCCGTTCGCCCTGGTCTATGGAGCCGAAGCAGTCCTCCCCGCAAAAATCAAGCACGGATCCCCACGGGTCCTTGCCTTCAACGAGGACGCCCAAGAGGACCTCCACAACGACGACCTGCTGCTTCTCGAGGGACTGCGCCGCCGGGCCGCCCTCAGAGCGGCAAAGTACCAGCAAGACCTGCGACGCTACCACAGCCGCCATGTGCGCTCGCGCACTCTGGAGGCGGGCGACCTCGTCCTCAGGCGAATCCTCTCCAGAGAAGGCCTCCACAAGGTCTCGCCTATGTGGGAAGGCCCCTACAGGGTCTCTCACATCGCCAGGCCTGGCGCTGCGCGCCTCGAGACTGAAGACGGCATCCCCGTCAAGAACCCGTGGAACATCGTGCACCTACGCAAGTTCTACCCGTGATCATAGTCACGCCCGTGATCATTGTCACGTCAGGCATTTTTTCTCTCTAGAGGGAAGCTCACGGCTTCACCTCCAAGCTTCACAAAGCTTCTCCTGAGGGTCAGCCCTCCGAGCTCTCCTTGTAACGAGCCACCGCAGGCCGTAGAGAGTCTCAGCCACTAATGGGTGGTCCCCATGCCTCGACATGGAAAGAACATTAGCTTGTAAACCCCAAGTATAATGAACCATTTCGTTCCTAAGTGAACTATGCGCTAATGCGCCGCTATGTAATATTTTGGTGGTGAGTTTACTTTCATCATTTGCCTTTGCATGTGCGCTT
This sequence comes from Poa annua, assembly GCA_026929855.1. NCBI lineage: Eukaryota > Viridiplantae > Streptophyta > Magnoliopsida > Poales > Poaceae > Poa > Poa annua. Next base: position 81,848,364 of record CM049437.1, on the reverse strand, counting down.
ATATTCTTCCCATGCGCACCTCGCGAGAGGGGGCTGAGTACGGTGCCTGTGCCTCAAGAGCACCCCAGCAGCACTGCAAAATCCAAGGGATCCGAGCTCTGGCTAAAGGGCATGCTCCCAAAAACACGCCACCTCTCCAAGGGACCTTGGTACTTACTCTACTCGCGAGATACACCTGAGGAAACCTATAAGCGCACATGAGTCCTTACTACCATGCACTAGCGTTTGGGTTCGCCTCTCTAACATCCGCAGGGAACAAAAGTCCCTCCAAGCTCGTGGAGGCGAAACTCGGCCTCTAGAGGAGAGCGCATCGCCAGGGAAAGCCTACGCAGAGCAAAAGCTTCGCAAAGCTAAGTTCAGCGCTCACGCCTCGAGAGTCTCTTCATCTCTCTCACGAGCACTCGTCGTCCCTCGAGCGATTCTTTTCCCTCACACTCCATGGACTGCTTGCACGTCAAAGGGGGGCCCTTGAGCATCGCGCCTCGAGGACTCTTACCTCTCTAAGCCTTAAACTCCCCCCGGCCTTGCCGAGTCATTGCTCAGGCATACCGCAGCGGCGGAGTCATAGCGCAAGGAGAATGGTCCTAGCGATGCAGAGCGAACAAAGACATGAAGTTAAAGTAAAAAGGCCCTTCGAGGGGCGCACGTGCGAACTCAATAACATTTACTTAAAAGTATATTACAGACTGTGGAGCAAAAGTCTCTAAGCCTAGTCTCTTAATGGCGCTACAAGCGCATTACAATACAGGAGAGGATAAGGCAGAAGCATCGTCGCCCTCCTCCGCAGACCCTTCCTCTCCAGGCTCGCCCTCGGAGCCTGCCTCCTCGCCGTCGTCCTCCCCCACCTCAGCCCGCTTGAAGTGGCTGCAGAAGTCGTCGACCTGGTCTCGGACGGAGTTGGAGATCTTCCACCCTTCCTCCCCCTCGAGAGGCTCGGTCACCGACGTGTAGTCGAAGCCGGGCTGGAGGCGCTGGAGGTTGGTGAAGATGCGGTCGACGGCCACCGCCAAGAGTTGGCGGCATTCCTCCTCGACGACGTCGCGGAGCTCCGCGGCAGGGCCCTCGAGCGCCGTGAAGAGCTGGTCGAAGTAGGCGAGGTACGCGGCGGGGTCAGCGTTGCCCTGAGCTGGGACGTGTGGCGCTTCCACCCCCAGCTTCGCCGCGAGATCGTTGCCCCGAGCCACCAAGGACTGGAACATACGCTCCCGCTGCTGCGACAGCACCCGCGCCGCTTGGGCGCTCTCGGCAGCCTCCACCGCTCGATCCACGGCAGGGCCCACCTGCTTGTTCATCTTCTCCATGTCCGCCATGAGGGCGGCGAGGTCCTGCGACATGCGCTCGCGAGCCTCTTCGGCAAGGCGGCGACCGTCCGTAGCACGCCTCGCCCGGGAGTTCAGCCTGGCGTTCATGTGCTCCAGCTCATGGATCCGGGCGTTATCCTCGGCGCGCCTCTTCTTGAAGCGAGTCTCTTGCTTCGTGAATCTCTCGCTGTAGTCTCGAGAGACGGCAGCGCGGTACTCCCTCTCCCGAGCTTGAAACTCCTTCTTCGCCTCCGCCTTCCGCTCGGCGAGCTTTGCGTTGAAGCGCTCCACATGCTTCTTGTGGGTAGCCACTTCGCGGTTGAACTTGCCGAGGGCTTCGGCCAGGTTCCCCTCCCGGGCCTCAAGGTCGGTGCGCTGCACCGACAGCTCCTGCTCCGCCTGCAGCAGCTGCTCGTCGCGCTGGCGCACGTCGTTCTCACGCTCGCTCAGCCTCTGCCCCCGGGCATCCAAGGCCGCGCGGACCGCCTCCAGAGAGGTCCGCACGACCTCAGAGTCGGCGAGGATCTTGGCCTCAAGCTGGACAAGCTCGCGATGCTTGTCCGCCAGCAAGAGCTCCACCGTCTCCCGCTCCGCCCTCGCCGCGGCCAAGTCGTCCGCCGCCGCCTGGCGCTCGGCCTGGAGGGGCTCCAGGAGTTCCTCGGCTTCGCGCACGGAGCCCTCACGGACCTCCTTGGCGAAGCGCAGCGCCTCCTCGCGCTTCGCCTGCAGAGCCAGATCGCTCTGCCGGCGAGCCTCCACGGCTGCGTGGAAGGCGGCCCAGGCCTCCGCGAGCTCGTCCTGTCGCCGGGCGATCTCCGCGTCCTCGAGGGCGAGGTGGGTCTCCAGCCGGTCCAGGGACTCCCGCACCAGGCGGAAGGCGACGCCGCGGCGTCCCCTGCTCCAGTCCCAGCCACTCAGGACCAGGTCTCGTGAAGCCCCACGCGGCGCTGATGTCCCGGCACCCGCGTCGAGCTTGACGAAGGGGGCCTCTGCGCGGGGCCCTGCAGCGTCGTGGGCCTGGGGGCTTGGCGGCGAGCTCTCTTCCTTCGCGCCTGCGCTCCGCACGCCGGTGTCGCCGCCCTCAAGCGGCCCCTTGTCATGGGCCTCAGGGGCAGGAGAGGCCTGCCCCGTAGCAGCTGTCTCCGTCTCCGCTGCAGGGCTTGGCGGGGGCGGCGGAGGAGCTTCCCCCTCCGTCTCGTTGGCCCTTGGCGGGCTCTGGATGGGTGTCGTGCCCGCCTCGGCCTCCTGCTGCGCTGGAGGAGTGGCAGCGCGAGGCGGAGTAGGCGCCCTCTCCGCTTGCTCCTCAGGCCACCTCCCCTCGAGAGGCGGCGCAGCCGCCTCAGCCTGAGGCGCGTCCTCGGCAGGGCCTACGGTGCCCACCACCACAGGCCTCGAGGCCTCGTCAGCCGCGGCCTCTGGCGCGGCTTTCTTCACCTCCGCGGCCTTGCGAAGCCTTCGACGCTTCACAGGCACCAAGTCACTGGTAAGGAGCGAGAAAATCCGTTAGAAGAGAACGGGCAAGCAGAGATCGAGAAAGAGAAAACCAAGAGCAAAATACTTACCCAGCTTTCTTGGCGCGGGTGTCAACCCACGCCATGCCAGGCGAGCGCCATGAAGGCGTGGTCCTGGCTCCGGCCCCCTCGAGCGGCGCTTCCGCTTTCCTCTTGAGGGGAGCGCCCATTGGCTCCCCAGCAGGCCTGTCGTGGACCGGGGCTCTCGTCGCCCCGTCGCATCCTCATCGTCGTCGCTCCCTTCCCCCTGCGCGCTTGCAGAGGGCTCCGCCATCGCCGCCTTGCCCTTCGCGGAAGCCATCGCCGGAAAAGGAAGAAGTACAGGAGAGCGCGGAAGGAGACGAAGATCGCCGGAGTGAGGAAGCTCAGAGATGGGAGATTGAGAAGCCGGATGCGCAAAGTGAGGGCAGTAACGGCTGCTCGGACCGGCGCACAGGCTTTATGTCTCGTCTGGGCAGTTACCGGGGCGTGGTGGGGCCCCCCACGACGCACGCCCCGCCGAAGAGATCGTTTCGTCGCAGACGCGCAACCGATCGACGCGTGTCTCGGGCTGGCCGGACACTTTGGGCCCACAATGCTTCGTCTGAGTCATGTGGGCTTCGCCGTGCCCGTCATGGGCCCAGGGGCTACTGTCGGCCCAGTGGAATCTAGGGTGTGCAGGGCCCACTCTCCACAGCCCTCGCACGCGACGGTATCGAAAAAATGACTAAGGACCAAGCAAAACGCTTGGAGAGACCCTCGAGAGGAAAAGTCCTCGAGAGGGCTTGAAGGGGCAGCAAAGTCCTGAAGAGGCTCCCCCCGCGACTGCCCCTCTACAAGGCTCTCTCCCCTGGAGAGGAGTCAACGCAAATCCCTCCACAAGGCCGCTCAGGCCCTGTGGAGACGCTTCGCTGTGAAGCAACCGCCGCAGAGCGCACATGGCCTCTGCCGCGGCCGCAGAGTGACGCGCGCGCCTGCGCGCGGTGACGACGACGTCGCAGTTGCCATTCTGGTGATTAAAGGGGTCAACAAAGCTGTGCCCCCCCGCGCCGGACTACGAAGCTTTCCCCTTTGGTGATAAAGCGGATGGCCGGCGCTACGCTCCAACGACGACGTCACCGTGGGCACCCCCACGATCTCTGCGGCGCCGGCTGGCCGTCCTACGCGGACGGTGGCTTTCCTGCGTCAAGGACAGGCTTTACGACCATGGACCGAGTCTATGGACAACCCAGCTGCGGTGCACCCCGCTCCTCCGTTTCGTCGCCATGTGGGAACCCTTCCGCTACGCAGGGCGCGAGGATGAGGCCCGGGGCGCCTATAAAAGGAGAGGGAGCACCTCCGTAGCAAGCGATCGATGATTCCGACCTTGAGCACTCCACCGTAGTGTAGTCTAGCCAAGCGCACTTGAGGAGGAAGAAGACCCTAGAGTTCCCTCCTTGAGCTCCGCACTGCCGTAAGAGAGCCCTCGGCAAGCTCATTGTGCTGTACCCTCTGCAGTGCAATACAGACAAGCAGGAGTAGCGGTTTTACCTCCTCTAGAGGGCCGTGAACCTGGGTACGGGCTGGTGTTCATCTCTGTCGTGGTGTCCCTCCTCAGGCTCGACGAGCACCGTCGCCGTGCCGGTTGAGGGTTGTTTGACCTCCGCGTTCAGCCCCCCTTCGAACATTCTCTTCAGAGTGTGACCACCCCTGTCTCGAGGGAGTCACTCTCCGACAGACACATTATTTTTCTTTTAGCAAATGACAAATGGAATTGAATAAAGTGCACTATTTGTTCCATAGACAATAATTGAAATTTCACTAAATCATTTTAAATCCCAAGTGTTGCTAAAGAGTGCTATTTTGGATAAGCTTTTCGAAACATATTTTTCCATATTTATATGAAGAGGTTTGAATCAAATTCTATTTTAAATTTGATTTCAAGATATTAAAACAAAAAAGAAAAAGAATTAAAAAAAAGAGAAGAAGCCAGGCCGGCCGAGCCGGCCCAGCACTTACCGTCTGCGCGGGCGAGGCGCATCAGCCCAACTGCGGCCCACGCGCACGCACCTCTCCCTCTCTCTGCCAGGCGGGCCCCACCTGTCAGCCCTCTCTTCTCCAACCGTCCACGCGCTCAACGCGCACGACCCCGACGCCACGCCGCCACTCGCTGCACGACTCCACTCCCCCGAGCTGCGCAACGGGCCGCTGACCGTCTCCTTTAAATTGCCGTCCCCTTCTCTCACTCTCGCCCAGCACGCGCACCCCCCATACGCTGCCAGGCTGCGGTATCTCGAGTTCACCGTGCCGACCTTGCCGCCGCCGTCCACCTCCGATTTCCGGTGAGCACCGTGTCCCTCGGCTCCTCTTCTTTCTCTCATTTTCTTCCCTGCACCCCCGCGCACCTCTTTGACATCACCTTGTGGCCACAGGAGCACGGAGACGACGAGGCCGTCCACGACCTGAGCGCTGCGACCGCCGCCGTCCGTTTCTGATTTCGGTGAATCTCGACGACCTCTTCTCCTCTCTGTTCATTCATCGAGATCCACTCGAACAAGTTCATGCTTCTGACCTTGTTTCTCACCCCCTCGCGCTCCAGAATGACCACACCGTCCACACCGAAGTCCGTCGCCCGCAGCTGCAACTCCGGTGAGCAATAGCCGGAGAAGCAGGACACCCCCGCCGTCCGCGACTTCGCCATCAGCCTCGCCGCGACCTCCTCTCCCATCATGTACCAACAGAACTGCCCCGGCCCCTCCTTTCTTCGGGTCCGTGCACGCCGGCCATGGAGCCACCGCGACCGGAATTACTCCGGTGTACCGCGCCGCCCGTTTCTGGTCGATAGGACCAGGGCCGTTAGATCTCGATCCGACGGATCCGATTTAACCTTTCCCGAACCGTACCATTTAATCCGGTGCGTTCGCGTTAGTTAGATCGGACGGCTGAGATTAATCCGTATTACGAATAAATGTTTAAAAAGACAGAAACCAAACCAAACTTCAAAAATTCATAACTTTCAAACCACAACTTCAAATTAAGTAAATTTTATGTCCCTAGAAAGCCCTTGGCATGTAGTTTAATGTTGCATCATTTGTTTATAATTTTGCATCTGTTTAAATTGATCAAATTGCAGAGAGGTAATTCGGCCATTTAGTTCATAACTTTTAATTCAAAATTATTTTTAAAGTGAAACCTTTTGCTAATTGGTAGTATCTACACCCTCTGTCCAGAGAACTTAAAACCTAAATTTTATAGAACATTAAACTATAGAAGTGCAGTTATTTTATATGATAAACCTAAAATACATCAAATAAATATTTGTAACGAAAATAATTGCATTCAATTTGTCCATGGCATTATGCATTAAGTCATAAAATAGAGAATTATTAAGTTAACATAATATAATTAATTTGTGTCAACACATTGCATACATACATGCATAGCATTGTTTTTATATTGCCATATGTGTGGATTGTGAGTGAGTGTTTCTTTGTGCTAATTTTAGATTGTGCGGAGTGCCTAGCTGTTTGTGACTACTGTACCAACCCTTCCTGTGACCAAGGCAAGTGACGCTCATGAATCTCCTACTATTTTCACTATATCGCATAGTAGTAATTTTTGTAGTATGCATGCTAGGAATTGTGTGCAGATACTATATTATGCTATGCTCCTATTTAGTGTGTAGCCCTCCCCCACCTTGAAATGTAGTAGCACCATACATGGTAGAATGCTTAGTCAAGCAATAAAAATGTTTTGATTAGTTGGATAGTGAAAATTAACTAAAACTAATCAATGAACTAACTGGGTGCTGGTTGGAGAACCATGGTGGGTGGCTACTCAGGGGGTCCATGTCTATGGTTCATGTCTATGGTAATCACCCTTGGTGGAAGTGCACAATTATGGAAAGTCACCCAGGCTTAAAGAGATTGTAGACGCACCTTGTTTAGTAGCTTCTAGTGCAGCCACATGTCAAATGGGCTCTGTCTTGATCATATATGTTGTGAGACCCCGAAATCCGCGTGACTAGCAGATGTAGGGATGATAGGTGGGAGGGGTCCGCTTTATGGATTTTGGGGAATTGCTTCGGAAAGATCTCGTCTCAGTCTTGTTTTTTCCATTTCACAATTGGGCGTTATGGAGGAGGGAATGATTGGGTCGTGTGGTGAAAGTGCACAACCTCTCGAGAGTAAAAACTAAGTATACTTAGCCGTGTTCCCGGTTATGGACAATTTGAGCGACTAGACAGGGCAGATGTTGAAAATCTCCTCATCCCAATTTCTTAATAAAATTTGATGGGTGAACAAGTGTTTGGGAGCTCATTGATGTCTATCGGTGGTGCTCGTTGTGAGTAGTTTTCAAAGTTGTTAACTGATGTCTATCGGTGGTACTCTTTGTTGTCAAAGGTGTTCACTGATGTCTATCAGTGGTACTCTTTGTCTAAGATGAAAAGATGTTTTATAAATGATAGGACAAAATTGGCTTTTATGCAAATCAGCCTCAAACTCCACCTGGCCAAATATGCATGTAGATATAGTCTTGCTAAATAAATCAACATAGTGTCATCTTGCCACCACAATTCAATTGTGCTGACCCAATATAGTTTGGGCTGCAACTCACCATTGCAGGACCCTCTGACGAAGAGTGAGGATTGATAGGGTCGCGAGTCTCCAACCAACATGCCTTGCCTGTGGCACATGATGAAGATGGAACTCACTTTATCCATTTGCTTTCCGCTGTGTGCTTATTTCGGTTTGAGCTAGCCATGAGCTATGCACCTTGTATCGAACCCTTTTATTTCTGGATCATCGTGTAATGAATATTGATGCAATGTTATGGTATTTCATCTTAAACTGTGTGTGCTAGCAAGTCGATCCAGGGTCTAGCACTATACACAGGAGGTCACTACCTTATATTAAAAGGGGGACCTTTACATGGGCACATGTCCAAATGACAAAGCAAGCAAACAGTGGACATCTCTACATCTCTTTCTTTACTCATGCTTTTTTCTTGTAAATGCTTTTTCTGTCGTGAGATGTGTCATAGATTCCTCCACTATGGTTATGTTGCAAATTTCCACCATGAACCACATGGCTTAGGTTAGCCGCCACAGGTGTCTCTCTAACTAATAATACCACTCGCCCGAACTTACTAAGTTTCCATCTTCATTTCACGCAATGTTAGGCATCCATCACCAAAAGAACATGATATCAACTTTTATAAAGAATAAAGTGCAATGTTGGAAGCTTTCCACGTGTCAGCACGTATGAGCTAGCTCCCAACCAAAGACCTTTGTCAAGCCCAAAACATCATAATCTTAATCACAATGGGTCAAGTTTATTAAGTGCATAAAAAGTAATGTGTGCATCAAGTTCGTGAGAGCTTTTAAACCAACTTAACCCATTACAATCCCAATAACATAAGCATCTTAATTTGGAAGCATAGATAAAACAATATAACATGGTAAACATACTTGGAATAGCATATTAGCTAATAGGTAGATATGGTGGACTCACTGGAAAAACTTGGTTGAAGGTGTTGGAAAACAAGCTTTTTACTTGTTGGAGTTTTTGGGCTAGGAAGAGGGAGAAAGTTGACCATCTAAATGCATGCATAAGTGTCCATAGAGCTAACCATTTCATGTTAAACAAAGTAAAGCATCATTCAGCATATAAAACATGAATAAGAAATAACTCTAGGCAAGACACTTGCATATTAATATTCATTAACAAAGCACATGAATCATACAACTATATGTATTCTTTTAAATCAACTCAAACATCCTCTTCCCAATATTTTTATAGCATCCAACTTAATTCAACCCAAACTTGCAGTAGCTCTCTCATAACATAAATAAAAAGTGGTGGTCTCAAACAAAAAACCAAACCGAAATAACAAGAAGAACAAAAACGCTCCAAGTTTATGTGATAAAGTGCAATGAACGAAAAACAGAAGTTAGAGGTGTGCAAACCGAGAGTATGTAGGTTCAGTGGGGTTGTCTTCACGTCCCCAAGATTATGGTATTCACCATCCTTGGATAGCTCTTGGTGCATCTCCTCTAATCCCTCTGAAAAAACTTCAAAACACCGTTTCTCCCATTTCTTTTATGTGGGGTGACATTAGTAGGCACAAAACAATAGAATTGCTTGTTGTATGAAATCCTTAGACAAACATAAGAAACATGTCCAGAAATTGTATAATGTTGTATTCCTTCTAATAAACTCAATTGGATCAAAAAGATTCAAGTTAGAAGCTTAAAGAATGCATAAAACAAAATGAGACAGAATCTGTCCAGAATAACAGCAGCAGCAAAACGTATTTTTTTACCACACTTAAATATGTCGAAAAATCTGAAAACATTAACGCTTACAGAGGATGAAAAGTTGCAACTACAGTTCAAATTTCAGCTCATTCGGAGTTACAGAATAGGAATTAAAAATCATACCATGCACAAATTCGTGCTGGAATAAAATCTCCGAATGGAAAAAGCAACTTTCAAAGCCCAAATGGGTAAAACTTGGCACTTTATTAAAAATTCCAGAACCCAAACTAAAAACAAAGTCTCTTGGTACAGCAATAGGACTCAAAGAAAATATCAAATAAAAACAACCGGGTTGCCTCCCGTAAAGCGATTTCTTTATAGCCATTTAGCTAGGCTTCTTACTTGATATTTATTGTGGATGAAGCTCATGAGGGAGCTTGAACTTTGGTGTGTCCCTCTTCCTTGGAAAGTGCTCCATGCATTTCTGGTGTGGGAACTGAAACTTCATGTTCCCCTCCTTTGAATCGATGATAGCACCTGTAGTACGAAGAAAAGGTCTTCCCAAAATGATAGGACTAGAGGTTTTATTCCCCACATGTCCATTATTACAAAGTCAACAAGCACAAAAGTCATGTGTAACTCTACCATAACATTACTTATTTTTCCTAAAGAATATTTAATGGAATCATCAGCAAGTGAAAGTTCAATAGAGCATTTTTCAAGATTCTTTAATTCAAGTACTTCATATAGTTCCTTAGACATAACAGAGACACTAGATCCTAGATCTAATATGGCATGGTGTGTCTCTTTTCCAATTGTTACTAATACCTTGGGGACCCAAATATCCCCAAGCTTAGGTGGTGTCATGGCTTCCTTATTATACCTATTAATTTTCTCATTTAAAACATGGCTAGCAATAAAAGAACCAAAACCAGCTTGGTTAATATTAATAGAAGGATCAGTAGCAAATTTTTGTAAGATAGACATAAGTTCATGCAATCTACAAGTCTCTAAGTTAAGTAGTGGTTCCTTGACTTCACTAAGCATCTTAACTTCTTCTCTCACAAGAGGATCATCACTTTTAGTTTCATTAGCTTAATTGAAACTATTAAGATAAGACATAAATGACAACAAGTATTTAGGATATTGTAACAACTCATTAAAAGTTTGTTCCAAAGTAGATGGAACATTTTCAGCAATATTAATAGAACTAACTCCAACCACGGGTGGTGCTTGTGGTTTTCCTGCAGACATACTCAATAAAGTGGATTGATTATCAGCTAGTTTTGAAAGGGATTTATCTAGTCCTTCAGCTTGTAGTTGTAAACCTTTAATATCAGAACTAATGGAAGTGACAGCTTTATTCAACTCTTGTATCATGGTATTATGACTAGCAACTTGTTCCATAAGTATTTTATTAGCATCAAAATTATCACTACTTGAAGGCATAGGTTTCCACTTATTATCATTACTACCAGAATATGGAACAAAAGGACGGGCCTTTTGAACATATGGAGGTTTACTATAAGAATTATAGTTGTTACCAAACCCACTATTACCATATCTAACAAAGTTAACATCAACATTTTCAGGATTATTACTCACTAGTTCTTGCAAAGGAACATTCTCAATATTTTGTTTATTAATAAAAGCAAGAATAGTATCCATTTTAGATGACAAGTCACTACTTTCTTCTATGGAATTTACTTTTTTAGGGGGATTAGGTGCTCTTTCAGTGTTCCATTGACTATAGTTTGGCAAAATACTCTCTAAGATGTTCTTAGCTTCTACTATAGTTTTACTCATAAAAGTCCCTCCAGCAGCAAAATCAAGGATGTTTCTAGACATGTAATTTAGACCATTGTAAAAAGATTGTAATATGGTCCATTCGTTAACCCCATGTGATGGACAAGTTCTAAGCATAAGTTTTATCCTATCCCAAGCCATAGCAACATGTTCATTTTCATTTTGCCTAAAAGAAAGGATATTGTTTCTATTTTGCAAAAATTTAACAGGTGGATAATACGTCTTAATGAAAGCTTCTTTTAAATCATCCCAAGTATTAATACTATCAGTAGGTAGTGAATGCAACCACTCTTTAGCTTTCCGTCTAAGTGAAAAAGGGAATAACTTTAGTTTCAGTATATCACTTTCAATATTTTTAAATTTTTGCATCTCACATATTTCAACAAAATCATGAAGATGCATAGAGGCATCCTCCATAGCACTACCACCAAATTGTTCCTTAGTTATCAAGTTCCACAAACTAGGAGTCACTTCATAACTCTTAGTTGTTATCTTAGGTGTAGCAATAGGCCTAGCAATAAATTGATCGTTTGGAGTGTTTGTATGGTCACACAACTTAGTTCTTTCTCCCATTGTAGCAAGTTTTTATGTGTTTTTAATTTTTTAATGCAAAACTGAAAATAAAATGACACTAAATAATGCAAACCGAAATGATAAAAGTAAAATAAAATGCAAAACTGAAAATAAAAATAGCAAACCGAAATAATAAAAGACAATAACAAAACAAAATAAAATGCTTTGAAGGTAAAGATGGACGAGATGATGCTCACGTAGGTGCAACCTCCCCAAGCTTAGGTGTTTGCACACGTTGGTGATGTTGACTTTGTTGTGAGATAACCTTCCACTATTTCCCCGGCAACGGCGCCAGAAAACAGTCTGGTGCGTGGCTGAGAGACTAGTAGGACAAATCTTCAAAGTAACAGTTCCCCGGCAACGGCGTCAGAAAACAGTCTTGATGGGCGTAAAGATAATACGTTTAGGTTGAGCTCCAAATGCAGAGTTTGTAGATGTGGAAGACTTGTTTTCCCCACAAGGGTGACTCGAGGGTTTATATCGAACTCTCGGGGTACTGTGTGTAGAAGATTTACCCTCTTGTCCTTCTCTTGATTACCCGCAAAACAAAACAAGATGTTTTGTGCCCTCAACCTCATCAAGTGGTTGTTAAGCACAAGGTGTAAGTAAAACATATAGAAATAACAAATGCAAAACAGAAATAAATATGCAATGGTGGTAAATAAAAGTGCAAGGATGGTATAAATGATAATGGATGATGTTTTGGTGGTTTGTATGGTGTTTGCAAGATGTAAAAGTGTTTTTGTATTTTCGGATTTTTAAATGGCAGAAAATGTAAAGTGCTTATAAAGTGTTGGAAAGGTGTTTCTTATGATTAAAAATGGACTGGGGTTCATGGTTTCACAAATGCACTCTCTCTTTTATATAGTGGTAGATAATGGAACATAGGAATTGACATATGAGATTGCAACAAGACAAGTTATTAATAATATGGGCATCACATCCTAACATAGAGATCTTTTGGTTATTAATCTCTCTTATACTCCACCAAGATGCGAACTAGATCATAACACCTCAGTAATTAAGATAAACAGAGTATAGATTTAAGTTCAATGACATTAAGTTTAAATAAGAACATGCTAGATCTAGTCATAGTGATAGTGGCAATGTCACCCACATATCCCCGGTAGCATGGTATTTCCTTTATCCCTAGTGAGGCAACAAAGTAAGGTAAAAATCAAAGTGGATCACGGTATTGCTGTCAACTTATCACAAAACCACCCCCGTTACTCCAACTAATGCACACGTTCCCCCTCACACGCCCTCATACACATGTTGGATCAAAACACATAGACAAGAACGGGGTACATAATATGTATCTACTTTCATAACAAAGACATAATAATTGCAATCATCATAACATATATCAACTTAAGAGATCCACCACAAAGGTATTACATATATGACCATAATCATGTTCAGCAGCTCATATGGCACTAATTAGTGAAGCTCAAGAGAGAGGAGAGATACATAAGTTACTTCCACAAACCCATAGTCCAGGGGTGGACTACTCCCTCTTCATCATGGAGACGGTGGAGAAGTCGTTGGAGAAGGTGGATACCTCACCGGCAGCGCCCCGCCGGAGTTTTTCCCCTCCAATCTGCAGCTCCAGGTCTCTGTTTCGTGGTTTCTGTGTTTCTGCGACGCTCCCTTCCGAAAGGCATCGGGAGACTATTTTTCTAGGTGTTTTTAGGTCAAGAGCCATCCACGGGGACGAAGATTGACGGCATCGGAGGATCGAGGGGGGAGATAGTGCACCCGACGCGGCCAAGGAATCTGGCCGCGTGGGCTACCCCTTTTCCTCATCGGACTTCCTTTTCTGCTCTTCCTTCGCTCCTAAGCCTTATTCCTTCAAAAAAAATGATCCCCGTGAAATATTAGGTCATTTGGACGTCGTTTGGGTCCCTGAAACATCAATATAGAAAAAGGGGTTTTCTGACAGTGCAGGGTTAATTCCAAATAAATAGGGAAACTGTGAAATATTCCCCAAAACATTATAAAACATTGATATAACCCTTATATGATGCAAATATGAGTAATATAATGCAAAGTTCATGTATGCATTTTACATGCATCACGCAGTGATGGACGGCTAGGGAGCGAGGGAAAAAATAAGGCAGGTAAACGTAGTGGGGCCAAGCGGATGTGCGGTAATTTTTCTAGCTTTGGGGGACTAAATTTTGGGGATCATCTATTGGAGATGTAGACTCCAAGACCCCCTTCTCCTCTCACCCCCGTGTGGCGGCGCCGCGCCACACCGGGGTGCCCCCTACCGGCCGCGTCCTCCAACCCCTCCCACAAGATCCCCTCCTGCCGCCGCCGCTGCCTCCTCGTGTGGCTGGCCGGTGGTGGCGGCGGTGGTTTTCCTCGGCACAAAATCCGGAGCATGGTGGCATTCACTCCGGCCTGATCTACGGCGGTGGCGCAGGGTGGCGGCGACCAGGGTTTTCTTGTAGGAGGCGGAGGTGGACAGGATATGGCCAACATCGATGGTGGCGTCCGATCTGGACCTAGATGGGTTCCGGTGGGCCGACCAGAGGCTGTTTTGACCTGTCCTCCATCTTCGTCAACAGCATGTAACTCCTAGTCTAGACCTGCAACACGAGGACGTCGGGGCTCCGGCCTTGGGCGTGGTGGTGGTGGCCTCCTGCTTCGCCGGAGGGGGTCGGCCGGCTAGTTGTGCCGGATTCTTGATCACAGCTAGTCCTGGCGGCGAGGTAGGGAGTCGTAGCTGCCGGTGAAAACCGAGTTCTGACTACGGTCACGACACGCGATGGCGGCACTTATGCGTCGTTACCTGGTTGAAGTCATCGTTGTTGCAGCTACTGTCAACCCGCATGCGGCGCTTGCGGTGTCGCTCTCCCTCTTGGGGGCATTGTTTTTGGAGCAGAAGCTGATTGGAGAGAGACGAGTCTTGGCGGCGTGGCGCTGTAGGGTCTCGATTTTTGATGCTTCGCGCAAGGTGGCGCTGTCTGGCATCGTGGCGATGCCGACGGTAGGCCTGATTTTGCAAGGTCATGGTGTTGATACTTTCTGAAGATGGCTTATTGGAAGACGGTGGCAGCGATTTCTAAAGCGTGCATATCGGTGTGCGTTGAGTGTTTGCTGAAATGGTACTCCGGTTGTAGATGATGTGCGTAGGTGTGAGATCATAGGCATCGGCTTTGTCTTAGGCACCCGCATCATGGTGGTAGCGACCCTTATTGTCGAGAGGTTGACTTTAGTTTGTTTCAATATTGTATCTTGTAAATCTAGTTCGGTTAATAATTACGAATGATTGTGTGCATCATTTTAATGCAGGGACTCGCACCCTCCTTTTTTGAAAAAATATTCGGGGTGAGCTCAACAAGGCTGAGGCCTGAGGTTCGGAACTCCCTGTATGTCGCTCTCAGGGCAAGGTGAAGGGGGTGTTTCCTGTACAAGACAGGCATGGCCGAGATAAACAATACAACTACCAAACATCCAAATTTCAGGTAAGGTGGGAATATTTGGGCTAGTGAAGGCTATCAAGACCGAGAGTAATCCTTGGGATAATGAATAGAAATGATAGCATGTCGTAATAAAACTTGTTAAACGTAATATTATGATTAGAACCGGATAATGGATGAAGAAAATGAGGGAAAGTGACATAAAAATAACAACTAATGAAATTAATCCGACTCACTGAACAGCTTATAGATTAACTCAATTTCAGCATAGATGAGCCGGACATCTTCTTTGCGGTTTGGGTAACAGATAGGTGCAGTTTATTACTGCTAATATGTTACACTAAAACACGTATAGATATCTCTATGGATAAAAAGGACTAAAACGTCTTACATTTATCAACAGAGGGAGTACGTGCTTGCTCTGCGCTGCATCTACCTGTACCAGCGACAACTGAAGAAGGACCAGAAGCAATGTGCGGCAGCAGTTACGTACAGCATGCAGATGCAGCTGGATCTTCCAAGTTGTTGGAGACTTGATCTACTTCTATCAAATGGTAGAGTCCCTGCACCAAGTGGCCGGCCGGCCGGCCGGCGGCGACGAGGCAGCGTACGAAGGCGGCAAGAAACCAACGGCGGATATCGTCATCAATGGCGGTGCAGTGTATCGTACTGCTAATACTGATCAGTGGATCGATAAATGCACACGTCAAAGGCAGTGCAGTGAATCGTACTCCTAATACTGATCATCAGTGGATTTAATACACTCAGCGACCACGTCAATTCGTCGTTATTATCAGCATCTAGCGCACGGCCTTAAGGGACGTTACAGGGGACGGCACGTGACAACGACAGCACCGACGACGTAGCGTACGTATAGGGAGTGAAGAAAGCCCCAAACGATCAACAGCAACCGAGTGCACCCAACATGTTGTATCCATTAAAATTAGGGTAAATTAGTGATCAAAGTTAAAACACATAAGGACGACATGCATTTTAGTGATCAAAGGCGGCGTAGGGGTCATCACCCTGCACACCCATTAGAGGAGGGCGAGGAGGAGGGGGGACCCGACGAGGCGTCTCGCGGCGTGGGCCTGCTACGCAGCAAGGAATCAAGAATTGGCTTTGGCAGTGCCGCAGGGGCTTTCTCCGCCACGGCCCGCTCGAATAGCTCGATGCCCTCCTTAAACGCCTTCGTATTCATGTAGCGTCTGCACCTATCCAAAAGGGGATGGGTGAGGTGTGGGTGTCTGGGTGGGTCATCTCAGAGGAGAATAAAGTTAGTAGGCGACGCTCTCACCTAAGGGCACCTGAGCTTGTGATAGTCATCATTACGGAGAGAGATATGGGACATTTGGTTGGGTTTAGTGAAGAAGGGGAAGAAAAGTGGAGAGTCATTGATTTCAGGCATGACCGGCACCGCCCCTCCATGATATGACACCGACGACAAGGGGTTGTAAGCTCTTGTGGTGGCCGTACACCGTCGCACATGGGCAGAGGGGCAGATCAGTACACATGGGTGTAGAAATGTACACCAATATTGTTAACACAAGTAAAATATATCTAATTCACATATATATATCAAAATATATCAAGTAAATTAGGAAAAACATAAGTAAAACCGTATTTTTTTAGCGCAATATGCACACTCGTTATAGAAATAAAGACAGGATAAGGTGGTTTGCCCAGCCTAGAATAGAGAAAGTGGAGTAGTTGCAGGTAAATCTAGTGTTGTGGGGCATGGGGATAATAATCGGAGAGTACTCAAGCTGGTAGCGCAGCTCGTCGCACGAACAATGGCATGTCCCTGTGAGAGCTTAGCCAGAACACATTCTCTTGTTAACATTTAAAATTATCTTCTAATGCAACGACCTTCAAAATGTAATGACGCTAAACAAGGAACTAGAGAGTATTCAAATTTCACCGATATCTTGTCCATGGGGGAGTAGTAAAACATGCATAAGAAATCCAGAAACCTTGATGCTCCCATTCCTTACATCATTGTGTGTTCTTTCAAGCGAATATTTTGAAATTCATGCATAGTAGTTTTGGGAATGTGGAGAAAAATGTTAGTTCATACCTGGAATCCAGTTTGGAAAATCTCGAGGCAAGTAATGCAACAATGAAAACCGCTCGCCGTCAAATCCGTAAAAGTTGTCGTGAGGTGCGTAGGAATTTATACAAGTTTAATTAGTATTGTTTTCACGACAATCTTTACCGACTAGAGGTAGTAGTATTCTACACTGCTGTATCGCTCTCTCATCTTTATCAGTACTTTCTTTCCAATTGCGACGACGGCGCGGAGAGTGACACTGGCAGTTTTTTTTTTGTTTTGAAATTAGTGACACTAGCAGTTGCGCAGGTGAAATAAGAAGCCGGCACGTTGTGAGAGAAGAGAGCCCAGGAACCGACAAGTATTGGTCGGCCCTTTAAAAGAATTTTCGCGCGCTCGTTGGCATTCCTGCAGGTTTCTGGAACCATATCACACATAGACCCATACGGTTTAGCCAATGTGGCCTTTCCAAGCCCAATTCAAAATCTGTCCGGCCACATCTTTCCGCTGGACCTGGACCGAGGTCTGGTGGTTCAAAATCAGTGTACGTAGAGATTTCCTAAAAAAATAGCGTATAGATACGTTTATCTTTAAAAATACATTGCTCGTTTAAAGGTACCACATCACATTCGTAAAAAAAAGGGTAGAGATATGTTCTCCTGAAAATAAACTCTTTTTCGAGAATTATATTTCAACAGCAGCTACATTAGGCACCAGTACAGGGTATGCCGGGTTGGCCACGGCATACCCTGCGATCCAACGTGTATGCCCAGCCCGTGCAGTTCGCCGCCGTCCGGTCAGGCCCGTGCAGCTCGCTCATGTCCGCGCCTGCCGTGGCCGGCCTCGCGCGCACTGCGTTGCCATCCAGCTAGCTCCCACCAACGATTGGGGGTCTGGTTGCGTTTTCTAATTTTTGAGCAGGGACCTATTGGTAAAATTCAGAGGCCTTTTCTTATACACATGTTTTGACACAGTTTTATCGCGTCGAAATTTGCAGCCTCCGTTAAATATGCTCAGGTTGGACGCTAAATTTGCAGTCTCTCTGTTGGAGATGCTCAGGCCGCAGTACGTGCGCTAGAAGTGCTAAAATTGTCCTGTGGGGGTTTTATACGCTTGTTGGAGATATGTTCTAAATTTGGGGACTGGTCAAATGGAATATTTAGCTATTAACTGCCACGTTTAAACAATCCTACACTTTTTAAAAACATATAGATAAATTTTAACATTCCCAAGATATATATTGTTACATATCTCATATGCTTTTTGTTATTTATTTTAACACAACGAGGTCGTGCTGTATAGGGTGCCAAAGTAATACCGGTGCCTATCTCCTCGTCGAATATTTTGAAAATTAGAGTTGCCCATACACAAAATAATTTAGTTCAAAAATTAGACTGCCTTGTTGGCCATGCATGTGTCACTATACTTTTTTCTGATAGTTTATAATTGGTATTTCTTCTTTATATACTAAAAAAATTGATGTTAAAATAAACATTTTTTTAATGTGCATACCCTTTGATAAATTTCTAGGTCCGCCACTGTTAGGCACGGTGTGATAGAACAATGTAAAGGTAGTAAGGGCCTGTTCGGATCTCCTCCCCTCCGCTCCAGAATTTTGCGTCCGAGGAGCTCGGTTTTGGCTGCTCCGCGAAAATAGGCTGCAGATCCGTCCGCTCCGGGAGCGCGCTTGCGGGAGCGGAGGGAATCCGAACGGGCCCTAAATATGCAACACCGTTCGTTCGCATTTCGCAGTTACTTTGCGATCGATCTACCGGGAAGGTCCGACACTTGAGAGAACATTCCGAGTTTGGACGTCACATGCGTGCACTGACGTCAATTATTGCTCTCGTGAAGAAGAGATCACGTCGGGATGCAGTCACGGATGCATGCTCCATCGGCAAGGGTCGGGCCAGCGCCCAGTAGCACAGTCAGTCATGACTGATCTACGTCTTCGTCGTCTGGCCACCGGCCAGGTAAACGGTTAATACAAATGTTGCCAAATCAAACTGGGGTTGCGAGCTGATCGGCTGCCCGGGGCTAGTCAATTCTCGACAGTGTATTTCATTGACCATCAGATGTCCTAAAGTAGGACCACGATAAGAAAACCCCACTATAATCCCAGAATACCAAAGGATGTCTAGGGCTCTTGTCGAGTTCGAGATTAGCAAATGGTGGCGTATGCGTGTTGGATGGGATGAAATCGATGCTTCGCAACCGGTCATGGGTGTGCCTGTAAATAACGTACGCATGAGAGCATCTCCACCGGGACTCTAAATCGGTGTCCGGCACCCCCAATTGGGACTCATTTGGGGGTGCCGGACATGTGTCCGGTCAACATTTAGACGCCGGCCACAGCGGCACTCCACAAAAGCCCACCCCCTAAACGCGAGCAAACTGTTGAACACCTCGCGGTCGCACGAACCGGCGCCGATGAACAACAAAAACGATGAACACAAATTGATTCAAACATTTAAACGAGATTTAACAAACTTACAATTTCTAATCTAAATGAGATTTAACAAACTAAACCTAGACTAGGGGCGAGAGAGAAGGCCTATGCATCTTCGTGCACGGCCATCGCTCATCATCATATTTCTTGACGCCGGAGAACAGATGCCGATTCATGCCCGGTGAGGGGAAGATGCGAACCAAGCCAGGGAAGCAACGCCGCTTCACTTCTGGCCATCGCTCATCTCCGTTCCCATCGGCTGCAGCCTTTAGAAACGGTACCATAGCCTCGGCTGAGCACTGGAGGCTTCAGGCTTTGTCGGCGCCGTGTTCGATTCACCGCCGTGACATGCGGCGGGGCGTTTGATGGGAAGCCTCTTCGGCTTGCGGCGCCCCTTTCTTCGGTGACGGCGACGCTGCTGACCAAGATGCTAGAAGCTCTTGGCCGGCGCCTTTCTTCGGTGACAGCGACGTTGTTGATGGCGTCGTCGGTTGTAGAGGCAGATCGGGCAGCTCGGGGTTGTCGTCGTCGTCGCTGGCGTCGCCGTCCTCACCGTCACGGTCGTCGTCCGTTGAGGACAACTCCGGCGTCGGCTCTCGTTGACCGCTACGACGCGCCTCGTACTCCTTGTCCACCACGGCGTGCCAGTAGGGCGCCGAGATGGAGTACTTGGGGTCGAGATTTTGCTCGTCCGGCATCTCCGTCCACTTGCAGCTGACGAACTCGATGCGTTCCTGGCCGCTGAGCTGCGGCGCCACCGGAATGTTGGCGGCGCTCCTCACCCACCCGTCCGGAAGGATGGCGTCGTCAGGCACCGGCAGCTGGTGGCGGCTGCTCAGCCGCGCGGTCTCCAGCGAGACCACGTATGGACGAGCGCTCTCGGCCTCCTCGCGCCACATGGCTCGCTGGAAAGCCTTGGCCATCTCCGCCTCCTCGTTGCGACGTCGGAGTTCCTCTAGCTACTCGTGGCAATGCTGCCCGTCAGGGCTGCCCGCCATGGTGGCCTATGTTTATTGGGGGAGAGGGAGGGAGTGAGAAGTGTTTGTGTGAAGATGAGTGTTGCGCTGCGTCGGGTTTTAAAGCGGCCGGAGGAGCGGGGTTGGGTGGCCTGCATTAACGCGGCCACCGCTTCGCCTGGCCGCGCATTGACGCCGACGAAGCGTATACAGGGCGCCGCCGCTGCGACTCCAGCACGCGTCGCTTCCGTCTGCGGCGTTGGAAGCGACGCCGCGTTATTGCGAGGCGTCGATTCGGTCTGCGGCGCGTGATGACAGGCGTGGCACCGTCTAGTCGCCTCGACATTAAACGCGGCGCAACGGCCTCCTGCACAGCGTTCGTTAACACGGGTAGAGGCGCGTGTGTGTATGACGGGCGGCCAGCGCTGTCAGGGCCATGGCCGAAGCGATATCCGGCACTCATAGGAGGGCCTCCAAGTATGGAGACCCGATAGGGGGTGCCGGACATAAAATCGCTCGGGACGAGCCTTTGGGATACCGCTTGTGACGGTTTTTCGTGTCCGGGCCCCCAAAGGGCCTTTAAGGGGTCCTTTAGAGGCGCCTGGTGGAGATGGCTCTGATGATCATGATCACGAGCCGAAATACCGCCCCTAACCGTGAGCCTAGTAATTTGTGAACGCCAAGACGCAACACTGTCATTGGAAACTGAGGTGGTATCACGCCGACACTTTGACTTTTGTGGTGTTTTTCAAGTATCAATTCTCAAGTTCTAGGTGAAAAGTCTTCGTCCGACCTTCATTCTTGTATGTCCCAAGGACGGTTTTCTGACTGTTCCCTTGCAACGATGGCTTTCTCACCATTCTCTTGCTAAAGACATTGTTTGTAGAGGTTGGACTTTTCATTAGGTGAAAACTCATGATCCAACCTTGTGGTTAGATTAGGAAAAGCTAGCGCTCATGTACAATTCCCTTCCTAAAAGCGTTGTTGTTGGAAAAACTTTTTATAGAACAGGTGCTGCCAACGTAGTTACTTGGTTACTACCCGCGGTGTTGTTGATTACTTTGGGGCGGATTCTTTTTTGACACGTCTGATCCATTGTTGATGTATAAACTAGTTATTTAACATTACTGTTAAATATATTCTTAACATGTACATATAATTGATCCTGTCGCTAAAACAATAGGCTACAGTGATCTGGTAGATTGAAAATATCCCATCATCACCACTAATATAAAAGGAGAGAGAGGTGACAGATCCAAATCATCAGGACGTGGAACCAACGCTTATGAGCACCGTGTTTAGCGGTAAAACATGGTCCGCTCCGCTCCACTCCCCCCGTTCTCCTCTCCTCGCGACTCGCCTTCGCAATTAGCGGTAAAACACGGCCCGTTGACTGCTCGCTAATCCCCATAGCCCGACGAGCGGAACCTGCCTCTAGGCCGTCGCTCCACGCTGCTGCCCCATGCCGCCGCCGCCGCTTCCCGTCCTCCACGCTGCCGCCTTGCCCTACTACATGACGTTGTGCGTCCACGCCGCCGCCCGTCCCCCCGCCATCCTTCAAAACGCGACCAGTGCGAGGACATGTAGATGAAAAGCTCCTGACGCCGTGCATCCACGCAGACCACACCGCGACCTTCCTCCATGGGGATGCCCTGTAAAATGCGACTAGCGGCCAGGACGACGCCGCCGTCTTCTGCGACGCCGTGTTCCAGTACGTCGTCGCCCTGCCCGCCACGAGGACGCCGCCGCCCTGCACCTGTCGTCCGACGCCAAATCCACTGCATCTGCCCGTCCCCATCGGCCATCGCCCAACTCAACAGACAACAGCGTACTGCTCCTCCAAGCCAGCGGCCTCCCTGCACACGAAATTCCACGAGGAACTAATTCCGCATCCACTCATTGAGCATCCGCTCTGAACTAATTCCGCATCCACTAATTCTGCATCCGCTCTGAACTGTGTAATTCGACACTCTAAAGGTACTTACATATGCCTGATTGGTTACTGCATATTAACCTTTTTTAACTGCTATAAAATCACCATGCTTTGTTGTTTCTTTGCAGATTCAAGAAATATAATGGTGTCACCTAAACTGAACGGATCCATTTGTTTGCTTCATAAAGGTTTTCCTTCTCTATTTAATACAATTTCAGCACTTTATGCATATGCATAAGTAACCTAGACATGTGATACTATCTCAGCTTATAAACCCAAAACTGACAATTATGAACACCATTAGAATAAGCAAAGATTACGAAAGTGTTCGATTACAAAAGCCACTCCTCTTTCCTTTTCACCTTGCATTGGCTTATATTACTTTTATGTTGCCTTCATTCCGTTCTTCAAATTAAAGAATCATTTTTAACTGCCTGTTGTTGTTGGTTTATGATATGGATTATTTTGAAATCAGAGGTGCCGCTAAAGAACAGTGGATTTGTCCCTATGTGATTTTTGGGAAGAAATTGTTTCAGCTGAGTAGAACATTGCAGAGTGTAGCCGAGTAGTTTACACCGCCAATTTTGTTGACACGCGTGTGAACTAGCGTAAACTGAGACATATGAAACTCCCTTTTGACAGCGTGTACTAGCATAAACTGTGACATATGGAACTCCCTTTTTCAATCATGAATTATTTGTATTGAATATTTTCTTAAGGCTTTTGGGTATTTTTGAGTTTATATTTTCTGTTTGAAACCTCAATGAGACGACTTTAGGAAGCAAAGTAAATAACGAAACAGATGGTAATGCATGAAGTGGTGATTGCCAGTTGTATGTGTCGGTTCATGTTATGAAAAGAAGACATATGAATGTTTGATGTTTAAATTGTCTAATCTAGAGGTAATTTGCCATTTGCATTTCAATCTGGTGCATCCCCTTCTGTTTCGTATTTCACTTTAAAATTGTCATATTTAATAACCTTCTCCGATCAAGATAGTTCTGAAGATCTAATGTTGCAAGATTTGGTGTAATTTTAATTATTTCGTTTTGGCAGATCCATGAAGGTTGAAACCATACAAGACATCTTTAATTATTTCAACTTATATTGTGCATCCCGTCCTATTTAGTTCTTAACGTGCAACCTTCATTGAAGAAAAATATCTCTAGCTATGCTCTAAACAAGATGATGTGTTGTTCTTATTATTTATTACAAACATATTTATCTGTTACTAAACAATAAATCTCTTTTGGTGGTAATGTAATTTATCCAGATTAACCTCGAAATCTCTTCTATTTTTTTTCAGGAGTTAATGAGCTATTATAGATTAAATCATTATAGCACTGGCTGGCCAGAATTAAGATAACATTTACATGTTGCACGCATGTTAAATATGAGGGGTTAGGACTTAGGAAGGGTTCTAATCTGACCTCTACAATATTTATTTTAATTTTAATTCTTGAATGCTTAGCTGGGTGCTAAGTTCGTATACAGTGTGGAAGAGAAGTAGCTGAAGGATTCTAAGTTGGAAACTTTCGCCCAGTCAAGTAAATTAGTTGCCGCGGTTTAATTTTCTTGATTGTGGAAAGATAGCTTCATTATTATCAACAAACTGCATTTGTTTTCAAACTCAGTACATGAAAAATACAATGGAAACCATGGCGGCGTCTATTTTTTATAAGAAAAACATGTTTGTGAACATTATGTAATGAGAAAGAGGATGGTAAAACAGTTCAACCATGACACTATGAAGTTTAATGAAATACTATTGTTTACTGTTGTGTAACATATTTCAAAGTATTTATAAACAGTATGAAAATTTATAATAGAAAATATTAAATAAATTATGTGTATTAGTCGACACGTGCATTGCACGTGCACCATTATGCCTCGTTTGGATGTACATATTAGGCCTAGATATTAGACATTCGGAGGTTGAGTTTACCGAATATCCAGAATCTGAGTGTTTGGATGTCTGGGATATTAGCTGACGATTTTCGCCTGAGATATCGAGGTAGACACCACATAACGCGAAACAGCCTGTCCGAACCTCCACCTCTACCCCTGGAGATTGGGAGACATTCGCGAGTCGCGACCCCCCAATCCATCTCGTACCTGTTCGATCTTCTCTCCCAGCACGAGGCAGAGCCGTGCAGAAGACCTAGCTCCTGGCGGCGGCGCTGCAGGTCCGCACCTCCTCCGCCCTCCCGACCAGCGGCCGTCCCCGGCGTGCTCCGCGACTCTCCCTGCTGCTGTGCTTCCCCGCCTCTGCTGCTGTGCTTCGTCTCTCACCGTCTCTATTTTGGTTGGCAGGTTGGGGAAGACCGGAGGTAGCCTGTGGCCGGCCCGTCAAGAGCTCCGGCGAGCAGCGAGCAGCGACCAGAGCTCCGGCGAGCATCGACCGGAAGAAGGTTTGTTTCTACTAACACCATCCCTCTATTCCATGTCTCTGATCTGTGATGAGATGTTCATAATTAGTGGCCCAAGATGTTCACAGATCAGTTTGTACCCATCTTTAGACATGTTCAATCCTTACTCCAATGTTTTCTCACGTGCACTACATATTTAACCAAATAAGTGGCCTCCTACAGTCCTGGGGGTAAACAAATAAAACATAGCACAGAATAGTAAAACTTCCAAGGTCAAAGGCACATGGATCATATGCTTGTAGTTTAGTTTTGTGATGTGTGTTGTAGTTTGATTAACATGCTTTGGTAAAAAAATTGTGTACATTGTAGATAAATGTCGGAAGAGTTAGACTTGGTTAATTATGTATCCGAAGAAAACAAAAGAAGGAAGAGGAGAAGGATTGTGTTCATGAAATTATACTTTGAATCCACTCTTCTTGCGATGGCATATCTTAGTACACGAAGACTACCGAGGGATTTAGGGAGCTTTACCGATGATGAGCACAAATTATTGCTTCGAAAGTATTTGTTGAAAGATATGTATGATGGTAGTGAAGTTGCTTGCTATGATCAGCTTCGTCTAACCAAAAGAAACTTCCATGACTTGTGTGCTATGCTGCGTGAGAAGTGTGGTTTACGTTGGCAGTGTGTATGTTGCCGTGGAAGAAAAGGTTGCCATGTTCTTGCTTGTTGTTGGACATGGTTTGAAAATGAGGTTGCTGCGAGGGCAGTACAAGAGGTCCTTATGGACTATTAGTTCACATTACTCCAATACTCCAAAGGTGCTTCGAAAGGTGCTACTCCGTACAATTTGGCATGAATATAACTGTATAATGATCAAAGTCTCAAAATACTCCAATATCACCACTTTTGTGCATCCAAACGACATTTGACATTCAATCTCAATATCTTGTTTCTTATCCGAATATCTAATACATCCAAACAGAAATATTGATATTCAATCTCAATATCAATATCTTGGATATTGGACATTCATCCCAATATAATATCTAGGCTCTCAATATATACATCCAAACGAAGCATTACTAGTATTAACAGGGGAGTGACGTCTTGACACGAGGGAGCATGCTCGGTTTTAAAATATGTTTTAAGCGCATTTTGAAATGTCAAAAATATTTGATAAAAAAGTGTATATCTCAACATATGTGCTCACAGTGTTGTTTTGTGACAGATATTTTTTGTAACATGTGATTTTTTACACGCGACACAAAAATTGTCTGATTTCCACGAGCTTGGTGTGCACATATAAATCTCGAGATGTGCGCTACAGTATTTTTCAACATTTTAAAATGTTTTTTTCCGGTAGCACGAGCTCCCAAGGTGAATTCCACATATTATCGGAGGTTTTGCTGAAGTTGGTTTTACTGCATGCCTATCCGCTTCTTTTCGCACTCTCGTCAGGTCAGTCGTCGCTGTCTTATGTCTGAATGTCTCCATAGAAAGATCCCTATACGGCTATACCGTACAGAGCTCATACCCGCTGCCGGCCGGAGCACCTACGCACGTAGGGACTAGGAAACAATGCGTCGCCTCAGCTGCACTATCATCCTCCTACTCTCCGCCACCCGCCTCCTCCTGCACGCCGCCGTGGCGTCGCCGGCACTGCCTGACCCGGCATCTCTGGAGCCGTCGATGCTCTTCCCGTCGACCGGTGCCTCCCAGGCGCAGCCCGCCGCAGCTTCTACCATCCCGGCATTCCCGGAGCAGTCCGAGGCCGCCGCCTCCTCCTCCGTCTGCCAGCTCACCCCTGCTCCGCCGCTCCTCCCGGCCGTCCTCGCCTCCTGCAACGCTGGAAGCAGCGGTGGCGCGCTCCCGCCGCGGCTGCGGTGCTGCCCCGCATTAGCCGCCTGGCTCTACGCCGCCTACGCGCCCACCGCGCTGGGGAGCGGCGGGGGCTGGGAACGTCCCGCTGCGGCGGCGGACGTGACGGACTTGCCGCTGCTGCCGGACGACGCGGAGGAGTGCGCGGGCGCCGCGGAGCGCGCGCTGAGGTCGGCGGGGGCGACGCTGCCGCCGCCGCAGCCGCAGGTGGGGAGCAACGGGACAGCGTGCGACGTGCCGTTCTGCTACTGCGGGGTGAGGCTCAGGCGGCCGGTCTGCCCGGTGCCGGCGGGCAGGGCTGCGAGGAGGCTGGAGAGGGACTGCGCGCGGCCGGGCCTCGCCGGCTGCTCCCGGTGCCTCCGGGCGCTGAACCTGGTAAGCCTTCGTAATCATAAGCCTTGAGTTCGGAACTCTGTTTGTTTGGATGCTTCCATGAGTACGCTTTGCAACACTACAAGTCTACCAACATATTTTGATGGAGACTTAGTGAGGTTGTGCGCTTTAATGAAAGCTAATCAAGTAATCATGCTTCTTTTTCTTTGAGAGCGAAGAACCCCAAAGGCCTTTCCGGTCGGTTAGTAGGATTCTGAAAAACGCTAGATATATGAAAAATGTGATTGGGCTTACAAAGTTACAATGCCATGTCGAATATTACAGAAATCCAAAACCCTATTAAACAGCGTGAGAAGTACATGGGTTTGAATAGCTGCATCCTGTATGTGACAGTTGTCGTTGGAACAAAGGGAATTTTTCATGAAAATTGTCAGAGGGATGTTTTTCTATGTAATTGCATGAAAAATAACCTATATATGAAAATCTTCTATGGTTTCCAGTACTACAGACCAAATAAACTCTATAGAATTTTCTTCTGAGAAGTGAGAATAGGATCCTCTTAACTTTCTATGAAATTTCTTTGAACCGAGGATGCTCCCAACTTTTTTTTTATGTCAGGGACACTATGGCCAAGAAATGAAGTAGTATATGAGTAGCTTATTTCTATTCTTGAGCATTACATGTCAATTAATGGATGAAGTAGCTTTGACGCTTCGACACCGAAGACTCACTTGTTATTGCATACAAAATAGCAGCTGTGGTATGTAGTACATAAACTTAGTATGTAGTTCAGATGACACCATAGTTGAAATTATCTTATTAGAAAGCTTATCCGTCCTGCCACATTGTATTTATTCGATATGAGGAAACAGTACCGAGATGGATTATATTTGTCAGCAAACACCTAACAGGAAACTGGGTAATTGAGTTGATAACTTATCCTAAAATCTGGAATATGTGTCATCATAATAGACAAAGAGGCGGTCCCAGTTTTACATACCCCGAGTAAACGGGTCCCAGAATTTATCGATGATTTATCGATAGCCTACAAAGAGTCCCGGAAAATGTTGGAACACAGCTCGTCATCTCTGTCATAGAACTGGAACAGTAGGAGTCCATAGTAACAGTCGTAGTCACTGGCATGCACTGCACGCCTGAAGATTCACATCACTGAATCTGAATGGCAACAAGGATATGTGTACACAGTACATACTCCAGTATCACGGAACGTACCAGTAACTAACCGTGTTTCTTGGTTCTTCTACTGACCAAATTTTCCCCCTACAACTCTACAAGGCTAGATCGATAAGATTTCAGTGAGTGATCCGGGCTGAATGAGTAGGGCCTGGAGGAGCATGATTTGGTTCAGAACACCATGCCTCCACTCCACCACCCCTTTTCCACTTTCACTTTGGGT
This sequence comes from Poa annua, assembly GCA_026929855.1. Lineage (NCBI taxonomy): Eukaryota > Viridiplantae > Streptophyta > Magnoliopsida > Poales > Poaceae > Poa > Poa annua. The sequence continues at coordinate 81,820,140 of CM049437.1, read as the reverse complement.
TCAGAACTCGATGCTCACATTGCTTCCTCTCATCTCATGTTTTCATCAACCTAAAAAGTATCACAAGCAAGCTACCGCTTCTCCTACCATGCCACCGAAGCCGAATCATTTGCTTTCCGACCATGAATCCGTCTCATTCCATGAACGGATTAGTATAATTTTCGAGAGAGCTGCATCAGCCGCCTCGAGTGAAAGAAAGAAAGGCATACATCAGGGCAAGGGACCCTCCCGTTTGAGACAGAGATCTACGTTGCGTCACATGAGGTTTAGCAGAGTTCCTAGAGATGCGCTAGCACCGTGAGCTCTTGTCGCATGGGCCAGCTGGTGTGAGAGCGAGGGTTTTGTCCCTTCGTCTCAACTGGAATTTCTCATCATGTTCACCAGATCAGCAAACTGTGGTAACTTGACCTCGACAGTTCTGTACAACGGTGAACTTTAGGGCAAATAAAAACACTTCGAAATCTTTTAAGAAACAGTGACTGACAGACAGACATGTGCGCAGGGTCGACAATGCAGTTTCTTCGAAATTTGTATCACCTTACATGAGTTGGGTCGATTAAGCTGTTCCATTTTGTTGCCTGAAACCTAATCGATTCTCTCGTTTCTGTCATGGCATGGATTGCAGCTGAACGTCATGGAGGACAAGAACACCACGTCGGCCAAGGTCAAGCATGGCGGCGGGCCACGTGAGCGCGACTGCCAGCTCATGGGGCTGACGTGGCTGCTGCAGCGGAACGCCATGCGGCACCGGGCGGCTGCTACCGCGGTCATCCGAGCCATCATGGCGGCCGACGAGGCGGGCACCACCGGCGGACCCGCCACTTGCTCGCTCCAGGTCGACGATCTGCCGCTCGCCGTCGCGTCGTCAGAGATCAATGGCGGCGCCGCCGCACCTACCGTCGAGCGTCTCGTTCACGGCCTGTTAAGCGCCTTGGCCATCGTCTTGTCCCTGTGCCTCTGAGCACAATCTTGATGTTGCAGCAAGGTTATGGCTTGTTAATTGTTTGTTTGTTGGGTTTGCACTTTATGATGTTAATTAGATCTTAAGAGTCTGAACTTTTGATGTTAGTGTTTCTTCGTGTCCTAGAGACTAGATAGTACTAGTACGTTGGACCTCATTACTGTAATTATATGCAACCCTGGTGCTAATCTTGGTGAAGCAACTGCATCACCTAGTAAAGTAAACTGTATTTGTGTTTAGGATCAGGAGAGTATCTCACCAACAAGGTCCACCCAAAACTCTGTATACATGAATATGTACATGATCACTTCCTACCATTGGGACCCACTTCTGACTGTATTTTGGGTAAGAGTAATTGCCCTAAAAAAGGCCGGCCTACACAGAATATTTAGAGGCTGCTACACATTAACGTTTTGGGCCTGCAAATATAGAGCTATCCACGAAAATATTATTTGCCGCCCGCTGCGCTCTATCGCCGCTCGCTGTTCAGGGCCTGGCCCATTTTATCCTCATAGGTACATTTCTTCGGGAGCGCCTATTCTACGACCTGGGTGCTCCGCACACACTAGGGTATCGTTAAAAAAAGCAAGCCTCGGTGAAGATCGCTTTGCCGTCCGCGCGACACGCCGTCACGCCACGTGGTCGTCGTAGAAGCCCCCCGCGGCCGTTTTGTTTTCCAGCACGTGAAGCCTCCCGTGGGTCAGCTCGTACTAGGGTTGAAAATGACAAGGAAATTTTCCGGTTGTTTTCATATAAAAAGGAAACGAAGAGTAAAAAACGGAAACGAAAATGGCATTTTACGGAAACGAAACGGAAACGGCATTTTTTAAAACGGAAATGATAAAGGAAACGATATAGCAATTTCCGACGGAAACGGAAACGAAACGGAAATTTCCGAAAATATAAATACGGAAACTTTCCGTAATACCATGAAAAACATGGTCCAAATGCAAACTAAGATCTGGATGGATTTGCTAGTAGGCTCCATTAGGGATTAGGCTATTAATACTAAACCCTAATTAATCTAATTATGTGCATGCGGTGCCGACACCACCGCCTCGAGTCCTCGACAATTGCTTTGAGAATAGCCGTCTCAAACCCTCGACGTCGACGACTCCTGCCTGTCCAGCGACACACTGCTCCATTCCGCGCCTCTATTATGTTGGGGTACAGGTCAACATATTATGCTACTATTGTGTTCTGACAAATATTCGTTTTCATATCGTACCCGTGTCACATCCGTTCCATATTCATTTTCGGAGATTTCTGATTCCGTATTCCGTTTCCAGGATTTCCGATTTCGTTTCCGATTCCGACAAGATAAAAGGAAACGAAAACGATAATGCATGTTTCCGTCCGTTTCCGTTCCGTTTTCAACCCTAGCTCGTACGCATGTTTTTGTCACTTCGTACGCGTGGCGTGCATATTAATGACAAGTACACCGTAAAAAAAATTAGGTTGTACCTACAACTTTTTCTTTTCATAGAACTACGGGAGCTTTATTAAACTTTGTTTCCAGTACAATCAGCCCTCAGGCTAAGGGTCGGAAAACTCGGACTCTCATCCAGCCAGCTATCAGTCTGCTCAAGATTACAAGCTAACTTCGCACAAGTATGTGCAGAATTATTTGCCGAATGTCTAACATGTTGCACAGAAAACGACACAAAATCAGAAACCAGCTCCCCAACTTCATCTAAGATAGGCGCCACGATGGAGCGATCATCTTGACGCGAAGACCAGAGGTTAACTACCTCTAGACTGTCCATCTCCATCACCACATGTGAAAATCCTCGAAGTTTTGCAAAAATCACACCCTCTCAGAAGGCCAACACTTCAGCGATTAATGGATCAGTCACACCCATAAACGGTTTACTCCAAGCACCAAGAAAGGACAGGTGAGACCTAGCCACACCACCGCCGCCTCCCTTTCCTTCTTGTGCACTGATGGCGCCATCTGTATTGATTTTAACCCACCCTGGGTCAGGAGGGCGCCAAGACTGTCCGGCTGCAACTTTTAGTATTTTTCCTTGCAATTCTAGCATGTGCAGCTCCTCTCTAATCTTCCTCAGTGACAGAGTTGGATCATATACCTCATCATCATGAACCAATCGATTCCTCGACGACCAGATTGCATACATGATACTGATTATAATGCATCTTTGGTCCTCAGTGAACATGGGATCACATAAAATATCCTTTGTCCACGTGTTCTGGTGTAACCTTGGCAATTTTAGATCAAAGATCCGTCTCCCTTCATCCCAGAACTTTTGTGCATGTGAACAACTGATCAGAGCATGCATAAGATTTTCTTCAGAATGAAGACAAACCTCGCATCTCCCAATCTCCTTAATGTGCCGCCGGCACACAGTAGCATTGTCCGGTACAAAACCCCTAATCACCCGCCACCAAAACACTCTAATTTTAGGCAACACTTGTAATTTCCACAGAGATTTCCACATATCTTCTTCTGCAATTGAAGTTCCCATAACCCTCCCTTCTTCTAGAGCGGAATGCTCTTTTCGAATCATTAGAGCACGGTATGCCGATTTCACAGAATATATGCCAGTCTTCTCCAGGCTCCACGCCAAAAAATCCTCCCCTCCACTTGCTCTTAATGGAATATTCAAAATTGCATCCGCATCTGGAGCTAGGAAATTTTCGCGAACTACATCCACTTTCCACGTACCACTTCCAGCATTAATCAAATCTGAAACTTTCTCCAATGGGAGAGAACCCTGCCGCCCCATAGGTTTCAACAATAAAGTGCCTGGAATCCATCTATCATCCCAAATTCTGATCTGAGTTCCATCACCTACTCGCTTGATCAGCCCCATAGTAAGAGCTTCTCTACCTGCCACAATAGCTCTCCATGTCGCCGATGCACCGCGAGGTACATTAGCCTCCATAAAATCCACATTGTGGAAATATTTCCCTCTCAAAACTCTAGCACATAATGAGTCTGGGTGCGTCAAAAACCGCCAGCCATGTTTACCCAATAAGGCCAAGTTAAATTGCTCCAAGTCTCGAAAGCCCAAGCCACCCTTTGCCTTCGGTAGGACAAGCTTGTCCCACGCTAGCTAATGGAGAGCTCGCCTGTCCAAAGATCCACTCCACCAGAATTTTGCTATGCTTGAAATCAGTATTTTGTACACCTTCTTGGTGAGTTTAAAACAACTCATGCTATACAGAGGTATTGCCTGAATAACCACCTTTATAAGAATTTCTCGAGCTGCACAAGCAAGGAACTTTTCAGACCAACCATTCATCTTACCACGAGAGCGTTCACCAATATGATCAAATGTCCCGCTAGTAATCCTTCCCACTGCTGTTGGGAGTCCAAGATATCGCTCTATGAATGCTTCCACCGAAATCCCAAGCAGATGTTTAACCACATCTTTAAGAGGCTGCATTGCATTTGGACTGAAATAAATAGAACTTTTTTGTTTATTCACCTTCTGACCAGAGCAATCAGCATAGATATTCAAAATAGAGCTAAGTCTTTCCGCACTATCAGCCCGAGCATTCATGAAAATAAGACTATCATCTGCAAAAAGTAAATGATTCACCCAAGGAGATCGTGCGCTCACCCGTATACCTCTATCCACATAAGCTCCATATCTGTTCAACAACGAGGTCAGCCCCTCCCCACATAACAAAAATAAATATGGTGATATTGGGTCACCCTGTCTCAAACCCCTCGTTGGTGAGAAAAACTCTTGTAATTCTCCATTAACCTGGACAGCAAATCTCACCGAGGAGACACATTTCATAATTAATCTCACGAAGTTACTATCAAAGCCAAGCTTCAATATAACAACTTCCAAATAGTGCCACTCCACTCTATCATAGGCTTTCATCATATCCAGTTTAACTGCACAATAAGCTTTTTTGCATTTCTTCTTCTTTTTAAGGGAATGCACACTCTCATATGCCACCAGCACGTTATCGGTAATTAAACGTCCTGGCACAAACGCACTTTGTTCCTCCCCAATAACATCATCCAACATTCCCCTCATTCTATTTGCAATGGATTTTGCAGCAATTTTATATAGAACTTGACAAAGGGAAATAGGTTTGTACTGAGAGATATACTGACGATTCCGTACCTTTGGAATTGGAGTGATGGCAGTGTCATTTAATCCAACCGGTAATTCCCCACCATTCAAAAAATGTAAGACAACTGGCACTATATCTTCTTTTAAAAAGTCCCAATGTCTCTGGAAAAAGCATGCTGTAAAGCCATCCACCCCCGGCGCTTTTGACGGTGCCATTTGAAAGAGTGCCTTCTTAACATCCTCTTCTACAAACTCCTTCGTTAGTGTGTCATTCATATGTTCTGTTACTTTCGGAATAACCACATCAAGAAGTTACCCCATCTCCCTATACCCCTGCGACTGGTACAAGGCATGATAAAAACCCTGAATTTCTTCAGTGATCTCACTAGGTTCTTCACAAACCCGATCACCCTGTGTAGATCTCAGAGATGAAATTCGATTTATTCTCTTCCTCTCGGCAGCTTGAGCATGAAAGTAGGAGGTATTGCGATCTCCCAATTTAAGCCACTGTACTCTACTCCGCTGCGTCATCCAAATCTCCTCCTGCCTCAGAGCTTCTCGCAGCTTCCTGGCAACTGCCCGCTCCTCATCCGATGGTCCAGAACCCACCGATGCAGCACGTAGTCTCGCTCTAACAACTGCTGTAATTTCCGAACCTTCTTCCTCAAACCACCAAACTCTTTCGTACCCCACGTACCAAGTTTATTTTGCAACTCTTTTAGTGCCGAAACCACCCCATGTAAACCAGACTGGCCAGCCCCATGCTGCCATGAATTCTTGACCAACTCTGTAGTGACCCCGCACACCACTGCATATTGTAGTGTACAAGTCTTGACATAACACCCACGGAAGGACTGATCCGTAAATATTACATCACACAGAGTAGTACAACAGAAACATTGCGGGTCCACTTTATTTCACACTGCTGAATATTACAAGCCAGAAATGCATAAAAGATTCAACGTCTTCCTCCTGTAAAGGTGGAATTTCAACTACTGGCCAGGTGACAGATGTCAACCTACGGCTTATTGATAAAAGCAAACTAAGAACCATGGCTCAGCACTAAGTAGTACTAGTCTAGTATTGCTCGGCCCGGCTCGTAACTATGCTTCAAGTCCGGGGCTCCTCCTCCTAGTCGTCGCTGGCTCCATAGGCGATCAGGTAGTCCACGCCTTCCACTGCTCCGGATAATTCCGGCTCTTCGTAGTCCACCTCGCTAGTATGGTACAGTCCATAACCCACCTCCAGATTCCCCTCACAGTCTAAGCAAGGGATCAAAAGAGGAAACAAATGAGCAACAGCGTTACTCAGCAAGTTTAGCATTATGCTTACATAAGTGGTATGCACTATCTACCATTTTGACCAAAAAGTCAAAATAAATATGCAGGTTTTGGAAATCATTTCTTGAAATGTCCAATTTTAATTTAGAAAACTAAGCTCCCAGTCTCCACGGGTTCATAGCCATCACTTGGGATGCCTTTCCCGCTGCGTTCTTTGGTTCCCTCCTGGAACAAGGATGTGACCGTCATAGTTTCTCTTTTTATGACTCTGCAGAGCTGCATCGCTTTACCCAACAGCAGCCTGGCCCCTAAATGCTTTCTTTGCACACCATCTGTGCTATAGCCAGGACTCAGGGCACCTAGCCATGTGGAGTCCTTCCCCGGCACAATGCATATCCACCCCTTATGGCCCAGCTGGTACTAAGACCAAGTTCGCCACCACTCCCGAGCTACTATTCCAATTCACCCCGTCGGGTGGGAACGTATGCGATTCCACGCTGTTGGCCGCCGCAACGGACGCAACAAGGAGATAGCCTGACGAGGATATACATCCGAAGGAAAGAACCTCTAGCTAGCCCATCCATAGTGAATCTATTGGCCGATACTTCAACACGGCGCTAGGATCACTGGAACTTGGGTAATTAATTCCTAGGTATTTACTTTCCGTACGATGGAACCTCCACCATGATATCCGTACCATCCATGGTTCCACCGCCCGCCAAACAATATTTATAGCACTTCACATCATTCGAAAATAATTTTTATTTTTGAAATGCAATGATATTACTTTGCACATACTTGTAATAAAATAGACAATCAGGACATGCAAGTATGAAACTTGCCTTGAGACTGACAAGTAGTGCGGTCTAAAGCTTCCGACAAGTTGTGGCCCTCATGTTCTGAAAACCAAATCATTGCTCTATGAGACAATGTTCAAAAATCCAAATTCATGCCTTAATGCATAGATGATATGCATTTGAGGTGTTTCCCCAAAATTCCCCCGATTTAATGATGATTTCTTGGTGTATATAATAATCTAGGATGAGTGACGGGATAGTCATATTTTGAATTGTAAATGAGGTTCAAAATGTCTTTTGAACTTGTTTAATAATTCTCCCAATTTATTTACTTGTAGAAAATAAGTTTTGGAAAATATTTCAAAGATCACTCAAAAGTTTTCCAAATAATCCAATAAAAATCATAATCAAATTCCTTAGATTTTTCTGATGTGTGTGGATATTTTTAATGTATTTTTAGAGTTTTATTTCAGTGAGAAATAATTGTTTTAACTATGGCCTTTTATTAAATAGTGAAATTACTAAAATGCCCCTAGGCTGGCTCGGTCGAACCGAGCCCAAATGACTCAGACCTGGCTCCGATCGAGCCAGTCGGGTCAACCCGCTCGTTCTCTCTCTCTCTCCCGAGCCCTGTCTCTCTCTCTCTCGCGATCTCCTGGCGACTCGCCGCCGCTGCCGCGCCTCCGCCTACTCCGGCCAGCTCCGGCCACCGTTGCCGTCGAGCTGTGAGGCAAAATGCTCCCCGCGCTCCGCTCCACCTTTCTGCCCACGTGATTTGCCTCTTGCAACCTCTAGCTCTCGCGCGCAACTCAACCCGATCTAGGGTTTCGGGGGACGGCGCGCCTCCGAGCTCGGCAGTGCCATGGAAGCTTCCGAGCTTCCCTTTGGTGCTCAAGTGTGATGCTGGTGTACCTCTACAACTACTGGCCCCCTCCAGAGGTTGCACGAGCCCTGCCTCGTCGCCTCGGAGCTACGGCCATGGTCGTTAGGTATGGGTTCCTCTCCTGCTACTCTTTCTAGATGCTTCTGGTACTTTTCCTAGCGGCATCTCTTCTCATGTGCCTCTGCTCTAGCCTCTATTGCTCCAGACAGTGAGTAATTAGGGTTTCCCCCAATTTCTAGGGTTTCCCACACGCTGCTGCAAGATTATTGGTTTTTCAGTGATGTCACTGGCAACAAAACGTATACTCTAAGTGCTTAATGCTCTGCTGCGTGCTCTGCTGCTCTGCTAAATGCTTAACCTGTCTCATGTGATCCTAATTGGTGCACTGTATAGCCCAGTAAATGCTTAGCACCGTTTCTGAAGCATATTGCTTCCTAATAACAGTGTATGGTCTGAATAATGGCTTCTCTGGATATGCCAGTGTGGTATTTATCTCTATCCAAGGCTTTCCTTCTCTGATAAATTGCTAGGAATGCTCTAGCATCAGTAATTGATGCTCTGGTGTGTTTAATACACTCCAGTTGCATTCCCCAACCTATCAAAAGCTTACATACTTTCTCCTCTTGCTCCTGCTATTTTAATAGCAGTTGAGCAATTGGTGCTTAGCAACAACTACTCCTCTTCCTTCTGTCTAGCTCTCCTCTCAGCTTGGATTTAATCCAGCTATGATATTAATTAATCTACTGAGCTGTGCTCATTGGCGTACTAAGCAATGATGTGTGTTAGACATAGCTTAACACATCATTTTTAATGTTGATGCCTCCAAAACTGGAGTTACACATTAATTTGGTGTGTCAAATCTTTGTGTTTAACTTTTCTGATGCTTTCCTGTGCTTCTTCTGCACATAGGTGATGAGTGTTCACCTAATGCATGCACAAGATAATCCAGATACCTCTCCGGTTCACTTGTGTGTGTAAAATTAAAAGAATAGATGCTACATCTCTCTTTCTCTCTTCTCTCTCAAGCAAATAATTGCTAGGCTAGGTTCTGTAGGAACAGAACTAGCTCTCTCTCACTTCTCTCACCCACTGAGCACACAGCTGAGATTGCTTAACAATGCTCTGCTCATTTGCAGGGCTACTAGCTCACACCAGAATCAACCTGCTGTTGTAGTGTAGTTGTACACAATTTGAAGGGTTGGTTCTCGCTTCAGGGGTTGTGCCTGCACCTCCTAGCTGCTTCAAATTTCCTAGAGTGTATGTTCTAGCTGAAAAGGCTTGAGGGTGGTGTGCTTGGGTTCCAGACATGGTCTGGGGTTGTTCTTGGTTCAAGAACAGTGTTGTTGGTTGATCTCCAAAGGTTGTGTTGTGCTCAGGGTTGGTGTGTGTGGAATGCTCACTCGACTGGGGTCTATTTATTAACTTCTGAACCGACCCTATACCTCTCCAGGTTAACTGAATTTGCCTCTCTCTCTCACTGCTGGTGGACCTTCTCCTCGAGTTGCCCTTGTTAACTAAGTCTTGCACTTGGTTTCACCCTATGGATAGAACTTGCACTGATTCTCACCAAGGTGATAGGCTCTGCTGCGCAGTTCATCACCTCTTGAGGATTACTATTGAGTCACTGATCCTATCTCATCTGAGATATTTATGTTGGCTTGCTTGGCTGTGAAGTTTTGAATTAACAATGTCAGCATGGGCTTGATTAAGTCGGTTGGGATGTGATTTGCTTATCTGGTTGCTTACTTAAGCTAATTGTAAGCTGATCAATGTGTTTTGGATCCATTTATCTAATTAATAGATAGATGTGATACCACAATTGCCTAGGTTGCCTTTTTATAATTCACTGGCATATGTTTTTATTTGGAATGCATTTGCTTAATTAAATCTTGATGATCAGATGCTAAAAGAACTTTAATTAGGATGTGCCAAATGATGCACTAGATGCCTTTGCCCCTCTACTGCCTTATTTAACTGACCACTGATCTGTCCCTGTTGCCCTTGATGCTCACGGGTGTGAGGAGTTGGAAAACCCCAAGAGGAAGGTGTGATGAGCGTAGTAGCAAGTTTCCCTCAGTTATGAAACCAAGGTTATCTAACCAGTAGGAGATGAAGAACACAACGAAGGTCTCCCCGGCGCCAGAAAAGTGCTGTTGCAGGGAGGTGGAATCTGCACAACACAATCAAGAAACTTTGCTCCAACTCAACAGTGAGGTTGTCAATCTCACCGGCTTGCTGTAACAAGGATTAAACGTATGGTGTGGAAGGTGATGTTTGCAGAGAATGAAAGAAAGCAGTTTGCAGTTGGTTGTATTATCAGTTTAAAGAAAAGGACCGGGGTCCACAGTTCACTAGTGGTGTCTCTCCATAAATAATAATAATAATAGCATACATGCGGGTAAACAAATTACAGCTGGGCAATTGACAGAATAAAGAGCTGCATAATGATGCATATACTAATGTCATGATGTCTAGTGTGAGATTCATTTGGGCATTACAACAATATACATAGACCGTTCCAACCGCATCTATGACTAATAATCCACCTTCCGGTTAGCGTACGCACCCCTTTCAGTATTAAGTTGCAAGCAACAGATTATTGCATTAGGCAAAGTGTGTAATGTAAGTAATACAATTATCCTTAGACAAAGCACTACTGTTTTATCCCTAGTAGCAACAGTACATCTACAATCTTAGAGCTTGCTGTCACTACCCCAGATTAAATAGAGACATCAACCCACTATCGAGCATAAATACCCCCTCTTGGAGTCACAAGCATCTACTTGGCCAGAGCATCTACTAGCAACGGAGAGCATGCAAGATCATAAACAACACACAACATGATATATTATGAAGCAAATGACATAGTATTCAATATCCATCGGATACCAGCAAACACAACATGTAGCATTACATAAAGATGATCTTGATCATGATAGGCAGCTCACAAGATCTAAACATGATGGCACAATAGGAGAAGACAACCATCTAGCTACTGCTATGGACCCGTAGTCCAAGGATGAACTACTCACGCATCAGTCCGGAGGCGGGCATGGTGATGTAGAGCCCTCCGGTGATGATTCCCCTCTCCGGCAGGGTGCCGGGAAGAGCTTCTTAACCCTCCCGAACTAGGGTTGACGACGGCGGCGGCTCCGTAAGGTTTTGTGGAAAAGTGTTCGGGGTATCAGGTCTTGTATTGTCGGGGGGTATTTGTAGGCGAAAGGGCGAAGGCGGCGGAGGCCCGAGGACCCGTCACGCGGTGTTGGCGCGGCAGGGGGGGGGGGGGGGGGGGAGCCGCGCCCCCACCTTGTGACTGCGCCTCGGTGCCCTCCTTCGTCTCCTCTTCGGACTTCTGGGACGTGTCGGGAAAAATAGGGACTTTGGTATAAAAATTGTCCAATTCCGAGAATATTTCCTTAAGTGGTTTTCTGAAACCAAAAACAGCAGAAAACAGGGAACTGGCACTGTGGCATCTTGTTAATAGGTTAGTCTCAGAAAATGCATAAAACAACACAAAGTGTATATAAAACATGTAGCAATTGGTATAATATAAGCATGGAACATAAGAAATTATAGATACGTTTGAGACGTATCAGCCCTCGAAGCATTCCAAATACTTGTTGCCATCTTTACTTAGCAGTGCTTAATACTGCTCAAGTAATGCCAGGGTTTTATTTATAAACAGTCAACACCAAATGGTGTTGACAACATTTTAATCCTAACCCACACTTTCTTTTGTCATTGTTGTTTATTTATGCAGGTTGAAGGTATGCTTGATACAAGATCAAGACTTGTAGTTTAGGTCTTTAGATTTAGGTGTTAAATTATGTTTATTTGAAATTGGTCACATGTAAAGGGATATGTACTTGTAATATTTATCCAGTGTTGTATTCATGGATTTGCATTCTTGTTTAGGATTATTGTAAAGAGATGAAATTCCCTTTTGGAATTATTTTGTAATTCTTATACCTTTATTTCAAATTCTTGGGTTGAGATATATTTGTGTACGAATGAATAAAGACGTATTTCTTCTTATTTTATTGTGAGTTATTTAACTTAATGGTATTTGTGGTTTATATATATGAATGTTGTATTTGTGAACGTGGATAATCTCTTTTGAGATAAGGAATTAAGATATTTTTCTTTTAATTGAACTTATGAATTTTTGTGACTTGGATTATTTGTGAATGTGTGTAGGTTAACAATGTGATTAAATGGTTGTCCAAGGATTATGTTACATTTGTCTCATGAATTGGAGATGGTCATATTTCATCTATTTATTTTCAAACAAATTCATAATTAATTCTCCTTGTTTTTGAATTCCTCAATTTGGTGTATGAATAAAGAGAAGATAAGATTTGAAATGATTTCTCCTAAATATCTCGAGACTCCATTTCAGAGTTCGAGTGATTTGATTTTTAAAATCCCCCTCTTCTGCACTCCGGGGTTTAGGTGTATCGACAACTCATGACTACTTGTCAGAGATCATACCAGGGATCTCTAATGTTTGTCGGATATCGACTCCTTCTCCCTTTTGCACAAAAGCGCGAAAATTATCCTGATTTTCCAAACATGCATGAATGCGAAGATGCACAATTCTAACTTCTACCCTTCCGGTGCTTATAACTATGGGGTATTACAAACTCATCATAATTAGAGTGAGTTTGCCACACATTTTCATACCGAAACGGCTTCATACCGGTAGTAGACTGACGACTCGCCTGACGTAGCTATGTCAACACAAAACAATGGTCAGACTCCACCGAGCTAATATGTTTCACTCTTGCCATTTAAAAAACCTGCAAAAAATCCGCATTCACAAAGGATCTATCCAGCCTTGCTTTGACATTTGCATTTCCTTGCTGCTTATTATCCCATGTGAACGGAACCCCAGAGAACCCCAGATCCTGTAAGGAACAATCCTCTACAGCCTGTCGAAATCCCCTCATCTGCCATTCAGGTCGAGCCGTTGTACTGAAATGCTCATCCACAAATAGTGTTTCATTAAAATCACCAGTACACAACCATGCACCATGTTGCACCGCATGCAAAGTACGCAAGAATCGCCAGCTATGGTGACGGTTCTCCGCTCGTGGTTCCCCATAAAACCCAGTAAAACGCCACATTGGTAAAACAGAATTAATCATCTTCACAGTTGCATCAATATGCGCTAGACTGAAACTCTGAATATTAACTTCCACCTCATCAGACCAAAAGAGGCCTATCCCACCACTCAGCCCGTCACTATTGACGGCGAAACAATGTTTAAAGCCGAACACACCACTCAAACTCTCGACTCTCTTCGTAGGAATTTTTGTTTCCATGACAAACAAGAGAGTGGGACCTTCCTGCTTCACCATATTGCAAAGCTCACGAATTGTCGCTGGGTTCCTAAGCCCCCGACAGTTCAGTCCTAGGCAACTCATTGTGTCGGGCAGGGCTGCATCGCAGCCGCTGCCGAGTTGCCAGAACTTGTTGGGGTAGGTTTCTTCTTTTTTGGTTTCTCCCCACTCAGGTGATCCTTCTCTCCATCACCAGCAACAGCTGCAAGAGAAGTCTCAATATCCATATCAGCTCCACTACCATCAGTAATAGCTAGCATCGGCTTCTCCACCTTCCTGTAAACTTGCTGATGCAAAACCTTTCTGTTAAACTGCACACTTCTCTTCTCAGGAGATGACACCTCTCCCTTCTCGGCTGCATTACTTGGACTTCTAGTTTCAGCAGTATGGTTCTTAAACGAACCCTGACCCCCATTGAACCATCACTAAAAGATTGCTTCTTCCAATCTTCAGGTGCCCTCAACTCCTTTCCAAAGGGCAGATTTCCCTTTCCATCTCTCGAACCAGGAGTAGGACAAAGAAGATCGCCATGTCCGAAACGGCCACATGAGAAACAAAAATGCGGCTCTTGTTCATATTGAATCTCATAAGCATCTGTGCACTTTCTTCTTGCCGAATCAATCAAAACCAATGTCATCAAAGGTTCCGCAATATCTATCGTAACCCTTGCTCTCAGAAAACCACCCCCATGATCAAACTGGGCACTCATTGCGTTCTTATCAATCTTCTGTGCAATCGGCAACCACCACTTCTTCTCACGGAGGTTGAAAGGCAAGTTGAGCACTCTCGCCCAAAGAGACAGTTTATCAAACTTCAGCTCCGATGAACTCATGCACTCCTCAAACTCAGAAAGAGGTGATCCCTCCCACACACGCTCGTGATCTCGTTGTGTCTCAAACTCTGCGACAAACGTGTTAGCACCAATATATCGGAACACCAAACCCTTAGGATTTCCCCAAGCTGGACGGAGAGCACTGACAATGGTCTGGATGTGAAAGATGTTCCTGTGCAGAACTCTACCCGCTAGCAGCCACTTCTGAAGCCCCTCCTCCCGATCATCAATGACCAGAGGCGTAGCCTCCGCCTCCGTGATGTCCAGCTTCCCTAGTTGTTCTTGAAGCTCTGCCCTGGCCGATCTCGGCGACAAGGGAGCCGCTTCTGACCCCTTCCTTCGCTCCGACTCCATGGCGGTGTTGAGCCTCTCGTTCCCACGCGCGCTGATGTGGTTATACCCAACGGGTATATCCACGTTACTATAATAAGGCCCATTCTACTGGAAGGTCCACCCGGTGGCCCATAAAGACAACAGCACAAGATGGCGCAAGTCAGCCCAGTGTAGATGGAGTACGGCTCAAGGCAGAAGGAGTCGTATCGAGTTAGAATTAGTCATATCTGTAAATCGAGTCGTATTCAAACTCCTGAGACCTGGCCGCCTATATAAAGGCCAGGAGGGAGGCTACAGAATTTACGCAATCTAGTAGCCAGAAACCCTAGCGAGCCTTCGACTCGCCGGGACACCATTGTAGCCACCTTGTAACTTGAAGATCTATAATCAGACAAGTAATTCCATGCTTGTCAGCCGTCCGAATTCACCAACAACCATATACTCTTCTACCCGATACAACCCTAGGTATTCCACCATGGGATTTGCCGAGGTCACCCCTCGTCAATTGGCGCCGTCTGTGGGAAGAACGAAAGTTGGATCTATGGATTCGGCGGCCTCATCGACTTCGTCTTCAGCATCCGCAACGATTCGGGACCTGCCGGATCTGCGGAAGCCGTACACCCTCGGGACCTTCAACTTCCTCCCGCACTCGGAATCTGAGCGACCAGCGTTCGCGGGGATTCACTCAGGTATGGATCTGACGTTCGGCGGTTTCCGTTTTCTTGTCAACCAGTGGGGAACGCTCGACGTGTCAAGCCCTGCCCGATCTCCGAGGTCGGAGGCCACGATCGCGTCTGCGCCGAACGCCATCGACTTCGCCCCTACATCGACTTCGAACGCCATCGACTTCGCACCTACATCGACTTCAGCCGCCACCAACTTCGTGCCTTCATCGACTCCGGCTGCCATCAACTCCGCGCCTTCGTCGACTGATGGCTCTGACGTCACTTGTTACTGCTCCGACTGTGTTATCTTTCAGGTGGCAGCCATTTTGCGCGGCGTCGACTCCGCATCAAGCGATGATGGCGATCGCTACGGCGAAGGTCGCAATGCGCGCAATCGACCATCCAGCCAAGTGTTCGTGGTGAACGGCGCACCAGGCGCTTTCATGACTCCGCTGCAGCACAGGAAGCCTGAGCCTGTCCAGTACCCGCTGGTAGTTCGGCTAAGCGCTGACAAGGAACTTTCCATCACAGAGGAGATGGCAGTCCGAATCCAGGATGTCGTCAACAACGGTACCGTGATGCCAGAGGAGTCCCCTTTGGACGACTTGTTGGCATATCAATATTTATTGCGCAAGAAATATTTGGAGCTATTAGAGATGCACCGCGAGCTCAACGAGAGACAGTTAAGAGCGGATTCAGCCAGTGCAAAACGAGCGGCCAATTCTTCGTCTTACTCGACAAGATATGAGCCGCGAACAGCAGAGCACGTCAGAACTCGCACTCGAATGCCCCAGACCGGGTTAGAGCCATCAAATATCAGACAGAGGTTCATGACGATTGCAGACGATGGCATACCAGTGCCACAGACGACCGCAGCGGCAGTCGCCTCGGTCGCGACTTACCTGCGATCTACGTTGCCCCCAGTAAATGACCCACGTTATGGCCTACATAGAGCACAAATAGACGCCCTAGGAAACTTTGGGACTGCATTGGTACCAACCGGGCGACAGGGGATCAGCCCTGGGCAGAATCCGCCGAACACCGGCGCACGGTCAAGCGACAACAGGTCAACGGACATGCCTACTCCTCAAGGTGAGAATACACACCACGGCACTCGGCGTCGCGATCATGATGAACCGGAAGGAAGCAGGTCCAGACGCCGTCACCGTGATGAGCGCGACAGGGACGACCCGGAAAGAAGCAGGTCCAGGCAGCGTCATCGCAGCAGTCGTGACAGGAACGAGACAGAAGAAGAACGAACCACTCGACGCCGCCGCGAGCGAGAAGAACGCAGGCGCGACAGAGAAGAACGTTGCCAGTAGAGGCGTGCCGCAGGCTTCGAGCATGACTACATGGAGGAAGGAGTTGACGCGCGAGATATTATTACTCAGCGAACGATAAATAAGCGAAGGCACCAGCGAAGGCATCGCAGTCGTACCCGAGGCTCCAGTCGAAGCAGTTCGTACACATATTCGGAGGTCGAGCCATGTGGAGCCATGTGCTTCACGACTGCTGTTGGGGGGATCATAACCCGGTAGTCCCATCGACATAGAAGACCGGCCGGCCCGGCAGAAAGCCTGGGCCGGATCAAGCATAAAGGAGATGGGCCGGGTTCCACGTAAGCCGGCGTGCGACGTGTGACTTGGCAAGCAAGCAAGGAAGGATCCCCAGGACTTGGAGGATACGAAATACAAGACGGGTTAGAGTAGAACTCCAGTAGTCTTACCGTGTAAAGAACCAGGAGACCCGGATGTCTATATAAGCGGGCTCCTAGGTCATAGAAAGAGAGGTGAGGAGAAGTCGAATAAGAGAAGCCAAGTAAGATAGACAAAATAGAGAGAGCTCCCAAGAGAGAGCTCCCACGCCCGGGTTCATCTAAACCCGGCGATCGCCATCGGCGCACCATGTAACCTATCATCATATCAGTGACTTATAGCAAGACGTAGGGATCCTCCACCGAGGGGACCCGAACTTGGGTAAAAAACATCTTCCCCCGTAGAGCTAAACAATCTCCTGAACACCAGAGTCGCCTTGCCCCTCATCTCAAAGTTTCCACCCGGAAACATCTGCCGTGACAATCCCACGACAGTTGGCGCCCACCGTGGGGCCTGCGGCCAAGTATGTTCTCATCAAGGAGAAGCGCTACGAGGGACGGAGAAAATCACCGTCAGCAAAATCATCAAAAACCAGCAAGAAGATAGCACCATCTGTGATTTTGGGTGAAAACCCAGAGGTAGATTCGCTGAAAGATATAGAAGAGCCGGCTCTTGAGAAATCAAGAGAAGCCGGCATCGGGAGCCGCGGATGAGAAGGACAGGAGTTGAGAAATCTACCGGGTCGATCATCCGGTGTAATCAGGAAGAAAAAAGATCCACGCCAAGATTGAGATTAATCAATAGACATCAGAGCACGCGTCATCATCATCAAAATCATGTCGGTTCGTGCGCGGCATGAGTCCGGACCTCGTCTGGATTTCGGTTACCGGCCACAAATCAGGGCGTGTCATCCGGTGATCTGTGCAAGGGAGGAAGTCATTATTTGCGTACAGCCCAGAAGGCCGGGTCACCAAGTTAGACCCGGAATACGAAGATGTAACAAGCTCGTAAGGAGCTGCCCAGATCGGATCTAATTCCAGCACCCCATGGAAGGAGGGAAAGTACCAGAGCAGATCAATCAATCATATATTATGCGGATCCAAAACAAATATCTTCATCATGACCCGGCTGCAGCTTCAAGCAGCAACGGTCAGTGACCCGGCTAACGACCGGCTTCGAGCGCGCCTGCCGTCGGGTCTCACCACGTCGCCAATTGCCATAATCCGGCTTACGCATCAACGCCAAGAGTGCTACGCAACTTCGGTTAGCGATGCCCAGGAGCGATTTGCAACAAAAATTAGCTCAGCCCAGGAGTGCTATGCAACTACGGTTAGCGATGCCCATGAGTGCTTTGCGATGAAAAATAGTGTTGCCCAAGAGTGCTACGCAACTTCGGTTAGCGATGCCCAGGAGTGCTTCACAGCCAAATATTAGCTTCGCCCAAGAGTGTTACGCAACTTCGGTTAGCGTGCCCGAGAGTGCTTCGTAATATGGCAAATTTGAGATCTTGGGGGCTGAATAGCGCAGTTACAAACTCAAGAACCGGCAAAAAAGCCACATTGGTCATGGGGGCTAATTACTTAAAAGAAAGGTACAGCTACAATCTCATGATCCGGCAAGTATCAGAGCCACTGTATTCTTGGTTTCCTAGCATAAGCTCGATGTGACTCGCGCTTATATGGCCTGATTGCTCACCTGTAAATTCAATCAGCCTGATCCCCATTGGGACTTGTCTGACCCTGTTTTTATCAGAGAAGCGGCAACAGGAAAAATCCATGCGAAAGCCGTCTTATAGCTCAAGGAAACCAAAAGGGTCATCTAAACCAAAGGATTTGCAGAACGACAGATAACGCTCACTAAAAAAGCAAATTCTCAGGGTGTACATACACCATCAGAGTATGAAACTTAGAGAGCTCCGAGTAGCTACAGGCAGCAGACCCGGCGCTTGGGGGCTACTCATCAGAAAAGTCAGTTACGCTCAAATTGCTATAAGTCCCAGGTTGCCGCAGGCTAGAACCCGGCGCTTGGGGGCTACCCAGTTTGAAGCTAAGATTTATCACAGTTCTCAAGAAAGAACCGGAACGCAGCAAGCTGCAGATCCGGCTCTTGGGGGCTACTCAGTTTGAAGCTCAAAAGCTATTTAAAGTCCCTGGTCGATGCGAGCAACAACCCGGCACTTGGGGGCTAGAGTCGGGAAGTAATATTCCTCGAGGTGAAGAATCAAAATCAATTTCGGGTCTCAAAAGTAAGCCGGAGTTTTTG
Organism: Poa annua; assembly: GCA_026929855.1. Taxonomy (NCBI): domain Eukaryota; kingdom Viridiplantae; phylum Streptophyta; class Magnoliopsida; order Poales; family Poaceae; genus Poa; species Poa annua. Next base: position 81,801,135 of record CM049437.1, on the reverse strand, counting down.
TGCAAGGTCCTCTTGACAGGGTCTTAAATGACAGCCTCCATGTGATTAGGTTCCATCAAACCCGGATCATAAATATCTGGAGCATCCTTCAGCATAGCCTCCGCATGAGCAGGCTTAGTCAAGTCCGGGTCAGAAGAACCCGGGTTGAAGAAAATATGTTTATCTGAGGAGGGACGCCAAGAAGAGTCGGCCCCCGTGATTTAATTAACTGGGACTTCTAGTCCAAAGTATTTCTTATTTCAGGAAATTAACCCGGATGATTGAGCTGACGGCTCCATCCGGAACGTGATGATCAAGATCAGGGTCACGAAGGAGAGCAAACCAAGCTCATATCCAAAGTCCTAGAGATGATAGTCGCAAAGCGATGGCCGGGTTATGAACGGGCCGCCAGCAAGAGCCGGCCAAATTGATACCCGAGAGCCTGCTTGCTTGATGATTGTTATTGTTTTTTCAGATGATAACCCGGACAAAAGAAGTGACGGCTTCCCCAAGATTATGCCCAAGAGCGCAAGGCGAAGCAAGTCAATTCTGATGTCCAAGTTATCCTGGGGGCTACTGTTGGGGGGATCATAACCCGGTAGTCCCATCGACATAGAAGACCAGCCGGCCTGGCAGAAAGCCTGGGCCGGATCAAGCATAAAGGAGATGGGCCGGGTTCCACGTAAGTCGGCGTGCGACGTGTGACTTGGCAAGCAAGCAAGGAAGGATCCCCAAGACTTGGAGGATACGAAATACAAGACGGGTTAGAGTAGAACTCCAGTAGTCTTACCATGTAAAGAACCAGGAGACCCGGATGTCTATATAAGCGGGCTCCTAGGTCATAGAAAGAGAGGTGAGGAGAAGTCGAATAAGAGAAGCCAAGTAAGATAGACAAAATAGAGAGAGCTCCCAAGAGAGAGCTCCCACGCCCGGGTTCATCTAAACCCGGCGATCGCCATCGGCGCACCATGTAACCTATCATCATATCAGTGACTTATAGCAAGACGTAGGGATCCTCCACCGAGGGGACCCGAACTTGGGTAAAAAACATCTTCCCCCGTAGAGCTAAACAATCTCCTGAACACCAGAGTCGCCTTGCCCCTCATCTCAAAGTTTCCACCCGGAAACATCTGCCGTGACAATCCCACGACAACTGCCGTACGAGAAACGCGCATGCCCAAGAGGTTCAAGTTAACATTAGAAACTCCCAAGTCCGACGGCACTCAGGAACCATCGGCTTGGTTAGAGGATTACACCACGGCAGTAGCATGTCAGAGGGGAAACACAACGACGGCCATGCAGTACATACAGTTAATGCTCACGGGGTCAGCCTGGGCATGGCTCAGAAGCTTGCCCCGCAGTTCGTATTGAACGTGGGACTCCTTCTGTAGCGACTTCAAGAGGAACTTTTCGTCCACGTTCAATCGACCCGCTTCTTTTCAGCAACTCAGGGCCTGCAAGCAAAAGACTGGCGAATCGCTACGCGAGTACATTCAGCGGTGGACCACGTTGAAAAATTCTAGCGCTGACATATCAGAGGATAATGCCGTTTTTGCTTTCATCCAAGGAGTCAAGCGCAACGATCTTCAGGAGGCTCTGGGCCGCGAAAACCCCAGGACAATAGCTCACCTTATGGAAATAGCTAACAAATGGGCAGATGGAGAAGATTCCGTAAGAGCCGACAGATTACCATCACCTGACGCAGATCGCCATCAAGGCAATTGGGGGCGCCGCGGCCAAAACGACAGACGAAACAGGCAGCGACCTTACGACGAGTTGGATGGAGTCGAACAGGTCGCGGCCGGCTTTCAGGACAGTCGCAATCGAAGTACTACCCATCAGGGGGACAGTCAGCGCGGCGATCGCGGCGACAGAAACCGCGATGATAGAAACCGTGACGATGGGAATCGAAGACGCGAGTGGAAGCCTAGGGGAGCTCGAAGGGAGGAGCGACCATATCGCACCCCGGCTGAACAACTCACCGACCCATGCAAAATGCACCTGTTCAGAGGCGACGACGGCAAGTTAACAGCAACTCATCTTCTCAAAGATTGTCGAGACATCATAGCACTTCAAGCCGAGTTGCGCAGGAACGCAGTCCTACCACTCGGGCTTCCAGCACCCGAAGGTCCACCCCCACCACCAGCAGGGCACATCGCGGGGGCAATCCATGCAAACCAGCGGCAGGAGAGTTCAGCCGCAGCACAAGATCAATACCCAGAAACTAGAGGGACCATGTATATGATACAAAAAGGACGCCCGTCGAACCGATGCCAGAAGTTAATCAGTCGACAGGTTCATTTAGCTACAGCCTCCCCACCCGCCGCTCCAGAGTACCTTCAGGGTTCAGAAACTCCCATCTGGTTCACTCGCGAGGATCACCCTCCACGAGTGCCGCGACCGGGTCACGCTCCCCTAGTCTTGCATGCATTGATTTGAGGGTTCCGGATGAGCAAAGTTTTCATGGATGGTGGCAGTGGCATCAACATTATCTTCGCAGACACGCTACGCAATATGAACCTGTCTCTGACCAACCTGAAACCTTCGGACAACACCTTCCACGGCATAGTGTCAGGAAAGGCAGTATATCCGTTGGGTTCCTTATGGCTCGACGTCGTCCTCGGCGAGGCAGATCACCTCAAGAAGGAAAGCATCGAGTTCGAAGTAGTCGACTGGAAATCCCAGTACCATGTCATCCTCGGGCGACCAGCGTTCGCACGATTCATGGTGGTTCCACATTATGCGTACCTGATGCTCAAGCTTCCCGGACCCAAAGGAGTCATAACAGTCCGCGGCGATTTTCGGAAATCAGACAATTGCGACAGGGAGTTCAGCAAGATATCCGAGTCCTTTGGCGCGCAGGAGCAGCTTGCAGAGATCGCCCTGGACAATTGCGACAGAAAAAAAGCCGGCACTTGATAGCTCTTTCAGCGCCAAGAGCGACACAAGGGCACATCAGGTGCACCCAACGGATGCCGAAAAGACAGTCCTCATATCATCAAGTCTCAATGAAGCATAGGAAGGCGCGCTCGCCGAGTTCCTCCGTGAGCACTGGGAAATTTTCGCTTGGCACCCTACGGATATGCCAGGTGTACCCAGGGAACTCGCCGAGCACGCCTTACAGATTTTTCCAGGCACCAAGCCAGTTAAGCAAACGATGAGATGGCTGATGACCCACAAGTATAGTGGGTGTATCGTAGTACTTTCGATAAATAAGAGTGTCGAACCCAACGAGGAGCAGAAGGTGCTGACAAGCAGTTTTGATGAGGATTTCACTGTAAACACTACCAGACAAGTTTTTAGGAGTTTTTGATAATGCAGATAAATAAAGTGCAAGTAAATAGAGCGCGGCAATAATAATTGCAGCGAGTGGCCCAATCCTTTTTAGAGCAAAGGACAAGCCGGTTTGTTTACTTATGATGACCAAACGTTTCTGAGGACACACGGGATTTATGTCTAGTGCTTTCGCTTCATATAGATGATTAATCTTTAGTGTTTCGATAAGTGTTGTGTGGGTGAACCTATGCTAATGCACCGCCCTTCCTAGGACTAATACATACTTGTGATTATACCCCTTGCAAGCATCCGCAAATACAAGAAAGTAATTAAGATAAATCTAACCACAGCCTTAAACTCTGAGATCCTACCATCCCTCATGCATCGAGATACCAACGGGGGTTTAGGTTTCTGTCACTCCGGCAACCCCACAATTAATATTCGAATACACAATGCTTTCCCCTAGGCCCATAAAGGTGAAGTGTCATGTAGTCGACGTTCACATGACACCACTAGAAGAATAGCACCACAACTTAAATATCAAACCATTAAATATTACTCAACATAGTTCACTACTAACATCTAGACTTCTCCCATGTCCTCAAGAACTAAACGAACTACTCACAACACATCATATGGATCATGATCAGAGATGATTTAATGATGGGTAACAATCTGAACATAAACCTTAATTCAACGGTTCCACCCAATAGCATCAATAACAATAGTTATAAACACCGGGAGAGTTTCCCCTATCAAATGCACAAGATTCAGCCCTAGATGTTACAGCGGGAACGGAGTGGAACGATGGAGATGACGGTGTCGGCGGTGGAGATGGTGGTGATGATGATCCCGATGAAGTGCAGCTCGATGACGGAGACGATGGCGGCGATTTCCCCCCTCCGGGAAGGGATTTCCCCGGCAGCTTTTCAGCCTGCCGGAGAGCTTTTCTCTCTCGGTGGTTTCCGCCTCGTGGAGGCGGCGGCTCTGTTTCTGGTCGATCCCCCGAGTCTTAGGTTTTCGGGGGGATGAAGTACGCGAAAGGGCGCTGCCAGAGGTGGGCCAGGGCGGCCTCACAGGGTGCTGGCGCGGCAGCAAGGGGAGCCGTGCCGGGACCTCATGTGGGCCCCCTGGGGCCCACCTGGTTCTCCCCTTTTGGCTCCCTTCGTCATCTGGAAAAATAGGAACTTCTGTATTCTTGGTTTTGTTTTCTGAGCTTCGCAAATATTGTATCTTGTCGGTGCTTTTTCCAGCAGAATTCAGACTCCAGTGATTCATCCTCCAATAATCATCAAACATGCAAAATAGATGAAATAACATAAGTATCATCTCCAAATATGAAATATATCAATGAATAACAGTAAATTATGATATAAAATAGTGATGCAAAATGGACGTATCAACTCCCCCCAAGCTTAGACCTCGCTTGTCCCCAAGCGAAAGCTGAACTCAGTAAACATGACCACAGGTTTATGGAGTGAAGTGTCGATAAAGAATATACGGACAAGAAGCATCACATATATTAATACACAAATCATCTTAGATATCAACTCCGTTCATATAACTCAACTTGTAACAAGTAAAGGGAAATCACAATAAGGTACATAGAGAAAACCATAGTTGGTGTTGGCAAACTTCGTTCTTGGTCAGAGAACAATGAACATATTGAGCTTACTCTACAAAACAACCCTCTTTATTAGTTGCTAACTCCAAAAGTTATATTTATTAGGTAACAACAATGTGCTAAACAAGGAAGAATAAAAGACATGATTAACAATACAAATGTATAAATGGTTGAATCACAATCAACTCAAATGCTTGCTTAAGATAGAAGGGGATAGGTTTACTGACTCAACATAAAGTAAAAGATAGGCCCTTCGCAGAGGGAAGCAGAGATACAAGCATGTGCTAGAGCTTTTAGTTTTATAGGTTTTGAAATCATGTAGAGAGCATGAAAGTAAGTTTTTGAGCGGTGTTTATCGTTGTCAACGAATGGTAATAGAGTTATTGTTATCTTCCATACTAAGCAAGTTGAGAGCGGTTCCGAATTGTTTAGTAACAGGCATTTATAATATGCACTTTATTTATATAACTTGACACTCCTCCCAACCTTTGCTTTCACAAACCATGGCTAACCGAATCCTCGGGTGCCCACCAATCAATCTCAAACCATGGAGGAGTGTCTATTTTTTAACTTTCTCAACCTTTTTTATATTATAGTGGTCTAACCAGCTCTTTGCAATATTAGTGACGAGCAGATGGAGCATGCAAGTCAAGGGTTACTTAATTAGCATGGAAGATAACAAACTCAACTATTATTTCCTCATGAGCTAATAAACATTGACACAAATAAAGGATAGTAGTTTTGAATAAAGGTAGCACATGAAGTATTTACTTGGAGTGGCGCAAAATACCACATAATAGGTAGGTATGGTGGACACAAGTGACAAGGGTTTTGGCTGAAGGTTTGGATGTATGAGAAGCATTCCCTCTCGATACGGGTCTTTGGCTAGCAAGGTTGGGTAGCAAGCATAAGAGTTGAAGGATACAAACAAACATACATGTAGTAAGGAACAACATTCAATTCTTACTTGGAAGCACAAACAATTTTAAATTGTGAATACTAAACTTATTAGCTACAATTGAGAAAGATCATTGAATAATATGTCTACATGTAGTTCCTTTTTCTCCCCAGTCTCAAAGTATTGTAACTACTGACCAATGCTAAGTTTGCCAAAACCAAAAGATTTACTATATGTTCCCAAAGTGATGCAAATACTAATAACAAGATCGATCATATATGATAGAAGTTGCAAACTAAAATAAGGTGTGCAGAAAGTGAATGATAACACTTCTCATTAATATTCCATAACGGCAACTCACACCAAGGGATACATAGATAGATAACCAACTAAAAGAGAGATACTTCCACATTGCAAACCATCATATAAGATAACTTTCCTACTCATGATATGACACTACTAGAAGGTAAAAGATAAAAGATAATGGTGTGATACCGCGGCACTCCCCCCAAGCTTGGAACAAGCCAAGGGAGATGCCAATACCGATGATGAATTACTCCTTCGGTGGTGATGGAGGGACGACTCGGAGTGGAGTAAGGTAACGCTCCAACATCTTGCGAAGCCTGTTGTTCTCCTCTTGAAGTATATCCACTTCCATCCTCAGGACTTGGTACTAATCGCAAAACTAATCTGTGACTCGGAGAGCATCGGCCACATCTGGAAAAGAGCTAAGATCCGGAACAGGTGGTATTGCCCAATGCATGTTATGAGAAAAAGCACGTTGGGCGTTAATTGATCCCACAAAGTTGGGCTTGCTAGTCCCCGTCCTTGAGCGATCTCTTTTGGCCGACTGCATCTTCTTCACTTCCTCCATGACGCTTTCGTCCTTGTCCTTGCGCCTAGCCTTCACCTTATCATCGTCCGCCCATCCAACAAAAGACCCTTGATCAAGATCTTGAAGGAGTTCGCGTTGGCGACGAAGCGCGTAGTCTTCAGAACAAGATCCCTGAGACGACATCTGGACAGAAGCAGCTCGAAACAAAAACACGTCGAAAACACGATATACGGACCTCGGGGGTCTCGGGAGATTATATAGCAAAAATAAACGCAACAAAAGGAAGGCAACAAGGCGAAATCGAGTAGGAGACGGACTCCGAGGCCCTGTCATCATGTGCTGGCGCGGCCAGGCTGGGCCGCGCCAGCACCTGATGGCGGTGCCTCGGGCACCGTCTCGTGCTCGTTTTGGTCTTGTATTTTTCCATATTTTCTAAAAATAAATACTGCATCTTCCAAAATTAAATTCACGAACTTTTTCTTACCGAAACTGTACCTTTTCGAATTCAGCTTCTGTAGACTCAGAAATATGTTCTTTAATAAAAGCTTCCGGAGTAATTGCTTGAATAATATCAACATATTCATTATAAGAATCTCCAGAAATATAATGCTTGAGTCTTTGTCCATTTACCACTTGTGTAGAGTCATCTTTAAGTGAAGCAATTTTTATTGCACCCGAACGAAACACTTCCACGATAACATATGGTCCTTCCCACTTGGAGAGTAATTTCCCTGCAAAGAATCTAAGACGAGAACTATACAATAGAACTTTCTCACCAACATGAAACTCTCTCTTAAGGATTCTCCTATCATGCCATTTCTTAACTTTTTCTTTAAAGAGTTTAGCATTTTCATAGGCCTCACTTCTCCATTCATCTAAAGAACTCAAATCAAGTAATCTTTTCTCACCGGCAAGTTTAAAATCTCTATTTAGTTCTCTCACTGCCCAATAAGCCTTGTGTTCTAATTCCAAAGGCAAGTGACAAGCTTTTCCATAGACCAATTTATAAGGAGACATACCCATGGGATTTTTATAAGCAGTTCTATATGCCCATAATGCATCATTTAATTTACTAGCCCAATTCTTCCTCGTTCTATTAACAGTCTTTTGCAAGATAGATTTAATTTGTCTATTTGATAATTCTACTTGCCCACTAGTTTGAGGATGATAAGCTGAAGCAATTCTATGATTAACACCATATTTAGCAAGAACTTTTCTAAAACCACCATGAATAAAATGAGAACCTCCATTAGTCATGAGATATCTAGGAACACCAAACCTAGGGAAAATAATATCTTGAAGCATTTTTAATGATGTCTCACCATCAGCACTTTTAGTAGGTATAGCTTCTACCCATTTAGTAACATAATCAACAGCAACAAGTATATGAGTATTACCTTCTGAAGAAGGGAAAGGACCCATAAAGTCAAATCTCCAACAACCAAATGGTTCAATAAAAAGAGAATAATTCATAGGCATTTCATTACGTCTAGAGATATTACCAACTCTTTGACATTCATCACAAGATAAAATAAACTTTCTTGCATCTTTAAAGAGAGTAGGCCAATAAAAACCTGATTGTAGAACCTTTTGTGCAGTTCTATCTCCAGCGTGATGTCCTCCATAAGCACTACTATGGCATTTTCTCAATATCTCTTTTTGTTCATACTCCAGAACACATCTTCGCATAATACCATCCACTCCTTCTTTATATAAGTGTGGGTCATCCCAAAAATAATGCCTCAAGTCATAAAAGAATTTTCTTCTTTGTTGAGCTGAAAAGGTTGGAGGCAAATACTTCGAAACAATAAAGTTAGCATAATCAGCACACCAAGGACTATCTCGTGAACTCACCCTTATTGCAGCCAATTGTTCATTTGGAAAACTATCATTAACAGGAATAGGATCATATGCAATATTTTCCAATCTAGACAGATTATCAGCAACAGGATTTTCAGCACCTTTCCTATCTACAATATGCAAATCAAATTCTTGCAAAAGTAATACCCATCTAATAAGCCTAGGCTTTGCATCTTTCTTTTCCATAAGGTATCTAATTGCAGCATGATCAGTATGAATAATAACTTTAGAATCAACAATATATTGTCTAAATTTATCACAGGCAAAAACAACAGTTAGAAATTCTTTTTCAGTTGTAGCATAATTCTTTTGAGCAGAATCAAGAGTCTTACTAGCATAATGAATAACATTTAACTGCTTATCTACTCTTTGTCCAAGAACAGCACCAACAGCAAAATCACTAGCATCACACATAATTTCAAATGGTAAATTTCAATCAGGTGGTTGAACAATAGGAGCACTTGTTAAAGCCTTCTTAAGAGTTTCAAAAGCTTCCTTACAATCATCATCAAAAACAAATGGTACATCTTTTTGCAAGAGATTAGTAAGAGGCTTTGATACCTTAGCAAAATCTTTAATAAACCTTCTATAGAAACCAGCATGACCAAGAATACTACGAATACCTTTAACATCTTGGGACAATTGCTTCTGTGCCCTGGTTGGCTCTAGTTTATCCGTCTGTGCCATACCCGCGTAGTTTCTCCCGTCTGTGCCCCGTTTGGCTCGGAAATCGGCCAAACGCTCCGTTGCCCTCTAGTAACCGTCTGACTGGTGGGGTCGGCCTGTCGCGGCTCGGTTGGGATTTCCTGGGGTCGGCTTGTGTGCGGCTCGGTTGGGATTTCCTGGGGTCGGCGTGGGGTCGGAGCGTGGGGTCGGCGTGGGGCCGGGGCACTTGTTTAATCCTTCGCTACCGCCGATGGGGCCCAGGTGATCTTTCTCCCTGCGTCACTGCTGCCGCCGAGAGAACCCCCGAGGAACCCCAAAGAACAGAGCAATAGGAGTTGGATTGAGGGCGGAGAGCAAGGTGATTGAAGGCGCAAAGGACCTCCATCGCCATTGCCATTGTCATCGCCCGCCCGTCTCCCGTGGACCGTCGAGAAGGAGGGACAAGCAAGGAGCTCCATCGTCATCGCCATTGTACGGCCGCCTTCACTGTTTGGGGTTTTTTGGTCGCCGGCGGTTCCAGCTGCAGTCCATCAACCCCATTTCGATGGTCAGTGCTATCTTCTCTACATGTTTCATTTTCTTGTTTGGTGCATTATATGTGAATAGATTTGATTTTCTATTTGGCTTGCGGAATGGGGAAAACCCCAGGTTCCGCCTGTTTATCTGATTTTAAATTTCATTTGTTAAAATAGGATTCCTATAGCGATAGCGATGGCGTCGATTACTGTGCTGTGTGCCTTTACGAAGCAACTTTCTGTCGCATACTAACTCGTCGTTCCAATACTTTCAAAGTCCCGATGAAACACGGTTACAAAAGGGCCGTTGTAAGTATTGCCTTTCAAATTTGAGGGAATGTCATTTGTTTTTCCTTCAATGAGTGTCTTCATAGTTTCTCCGGTTTTGTATTACATGTAGATTCTGCCATGCCCTTTAAGATATCTTCTAGAGAGCCAGCCAATTGGCCCTCATAAGAACTGAATGGAGGCTCGGTGTCCGAACGGAGACCAGTACTTCTTCTACCTGGATAGGTGGGTATTTGAAAATGAAACAGATCAGAGCTATCTCGGTAAGCGGCTAAGTGGTAGGCTGAACATCCATCAGTACACGGAGATCTATGGAACGCAGTGGAACGCAGTGGAGAGTACTATGTGAATGCTACGGCATCGAGGAGGGCGATGTTGTCAAATTCACTTGGAATGAAGATCAGCATTTGTTCAATGTTGAAGTGACTGATACGTCTCCAACGTATCTATAATTTCTTATGCTCCATGCTATATTATACCAAGTTATTACATGTTTTATATGCATTTTATATAGTTTTATGCATTTTCTGGACTAACCTATTAACAAGATGCCACAGTGCCAGTTCCCTGTTTTCTGTTGTTTTTTGTTTCAGAAAAGTACTTAAGGAAATATTCTCGGAATTGGACGATTTCTTTTCTGAAGTCAATTTTTCATCGGGAACGTTCCAGAAAGCCGAACACGAGACGAAGTGGGCCACCGAGGCGGCGCCACCACGTGCTCGCGCGGCAGCACCCCTGGCCGCGCGAGGACCAGGTGTGGGCCCCTCGGGGCGCCACCGACTTCGCCCTTTCGCCTACAAATACCCCCCAGACTAAAAACCCTAACACGGTGTTCATATTTTCCTCCACGGGTCCCGAGCCGCCGCCGTCGTCAACACCAATTCGGGAGAGATCAGAACTTCTCCCCGGCACCCTGCCGGGAGGGGGAATCGTCACCGGAGACCTCTACGTCGCCATGACCGCCTCCGGACTGATGCGTGAGTAGTCTACCCTTGGACTACGGGTCCATAGCAGTAGCTAGATGGTTGTCTTCTCCTCTTGTGCTATCATGTTTAGATCTTGTGAGCTGCCTATCATGATCAAGATCACCGTTATGTAATACTTCATGTTGTGTTTGCTGGGATCCGATGAATATTGAGTACTAAAGTTATTGCTTCATAATATATCATGTGTGTGCTATTTAATGATCTTGCATGCTCTCCGTTACTTGTGTATGCTCTGGCCAAGTAGATGCTTGTGACTCCAAGAGGGGGTATTTATGCTCGATAGTAGGTTCATGTCTCTATTAAATCTGGGGTGGTGACAGCTAGCTCTAAGGTTGTAGATGTACTGTTGCTACTAGGGATAAAACAGTAGTACTTTGTCTAAGGATGATGTTACTTACTTACTTTACGCACAGTGCTTAAGGCGATAATCTGTTGCATGCAACTTAATACTGAAAGGGGTGCGGACGCTAACCGGAAGGTGGATTATTAGTCATAGATTCGGTTGGAACGGTCTATGTATATTGTTGTAATGCCCGAATGAATCTCACACTAGACATCATAACATTGGTATATGCAATTGTTTGCTCATCATTATTCTATCAATTGCCCAGCTGTAATTTGTTTACCCGCATGAATGTTATTATTATTTATGGAGAGACACCACTAGTGAACTGTGGACCCCGGTCCTTCTCTTTAATCTGATAAACCACAAACTGCAAACCTGTTACTTTCTGCAAACAAACATCTTTCTTCCACACATACGTTTAATCCTTTGTTACAGCAAGCCGGTGAGATTGACAACCTCACCGTTAAGTTGGGGCAAAGTATCTTGATTGTGTTGTGTGCAGGTTCCACGTCACCTACGTCCCAGGAAGTATTTTCTGGCGCCCTTACGTCGCAGATTTTTCTGGCACCGTTGACACCTCGGGGGAATTCATTATTTCCTACTGGTTCGATAACCTTGGTTTCACAACTGAGGGAAACTTGCTGCTGCACTACTTCATACCTTCCTCTTGGGGTCTCCCAACAACACACCCGCCGTGTGCATCAAGCATTTTTCTGGCGCCGTTGCCGGGGAAATAAGAATTCCTTTGAAGACCTTCACACTCCTCCGTCAACTTCGTTGCCGGGGAAATAAGAATTCCTTTGAAGACCTTCACACTCCTCCGTCAACTTCGTTGCCGGTGATTTGAAGATTCTTCTACGAGGGGAGTTTTCGCACTTCCAATCTTTTTATTTTGTTATTGTCTTGCTTAGTTTATTTTTATTACTGTCTTGTTTGCTTAATATCAAAAATACAAAAAAATTAGTTACTTGCATTACTTTGTTTATTTCGGTTTGCTATTTTATTTTCAGTTTTTGTTATTTTGGTTATTTCGGTTTGTTAATTAATTTGCTAAAATGAGTACTGCTGAGAATACTAAGTTGTGTGACTTTACTAGCACCAACAACAATGATTTTATATGCACACCTATTGATCCACCTGCATCTAAAGCTGAATTCTTTGAAATTAAACCTGCTTTGTTGAACCTTGTTATGAGAGAGCAATTTTCTGGTGTTAGTTCTGATGATGCTGCTGCCCATCTAAATAATTTTGTTGAACTATGTGAAATGCAAAAATATAAGGATATAGATGGTGGTATTATAAAACTGAAATTATTTCCTTTCTCCTTGAGAGGAAGAGCTAAAGAATGGTTGCTTTCATTTCCTAGGAATAGTATTGATTCATGGATTAAATGTAAAGATGCTTTTATTGGAAAATACTATCCTCCTACTAAGATTATTTCTCTAAGAAGTAGCATCATGAATTTTAAACAACTTGATAATGAACATGTTGCTCAAGCTTGGGAAAGAATGAAATCCTTGATAAAGAATTGCCCAACCCATGGACTGACTGCTTGGATGATCATCCAAACCTTTTATGCAGGACTGAATTTTTCTTCAAGAAACTTATTGGATTCGGCTGCTGGAGGTACTTTTATGTCCATCACCTTGGGGGCTGCAACAAAACTCTTGGATAATATGATGGTGAATTATTCTGAATGGCATACTGAAAGGACACCTCAAGGTAAGAAGGTAAATTCTGTTGAAGAAACCTCCTCCTTGAGCGAAAAGATTGATATTATTATGTCTATGCTTGCAAATGGTAAATCCCATGTTGATCCAAATAATGTTCCCTTAGCTTCTTTAGTTGCACAAGAAGAGCATGTTGATGTGAACTTTATTAAAAACAACAATTTCAACAACAATGCCTATAGGAACAATTATGGTAATAACAACTATAAGCCCTATCCTCCTAATAATGGGAACTCTTATGGGAACTCTTATGGTAATTCTTATAACAATAATAGGACTACCACCTCTGAACTTGAGACCATGTTAAAAGATTTTATCACTACACAAACTCTGTTTAATAAAACTGTTGAGGAAAAGCTTGGGAAAATTGATATACTTGCCTCTAAAGTTGATAGTCTTGTCCTTGATGTTGATCATTTAAAATCTAAAATCATGCCTACTGAAACTAAAGAGAGTAATCCCTTTGCTAAAATTAATTCCATCCAAGTTCAAATAGATGAAAATGTTAGGATGATGGCCCAATTACGTGCTAGATGGGAAAGAGAGAAAGAACTAGATAAAGAGGCTAATATTGTTAAAGTTTTTACTATTACTATCTCTGAAAATAATGGTGTTTCACATGCTAGTAAGCCTCCTATTATCAATGATAACATAGTTGGTGTTGGAAATGTCTCCTCTACTTCTTCCAAAAATTTAAAATTGCCCTGCTGAAACTAGTGTTGATAAAAGTGCTGAAATTTTTAAGAACATGGGAGAATGTGGTTCGGTTTGCTTTGATGATAATAATTTTGATTTTGATAATTGTAATATCTCTGAAGTTATTAAGTTCTTGCAAAAGTTGGCCACAAGTCCTAATGCTAGCTCTCTTAATTTGGCTTTTACTACTCATATTACAAATGCTCTCATTAAAGCTAGGGAAGATAAATTAAGACTTGAAGCTTCTATCCCTAAGAAGTTAGAAGATGGTTGGGAGCCCATCATTAAAATGAAAGTAGATAAATTTGATTGCAATGCTTTGTGTGACCTTGGTGCAAGTATTTCTGTTATGCCTAAAAAGCTTTATGATATGTTTGATTTGCCACCATTGGAACCTTGCTATTTGGATGTTTTTCTTGCTGATAATGCTTTGAAGAAACCTTTGGGGAGAGTTAATGATGTTCCCATTATGGTTAATAATAACCTGGTCCCCGTTGATTTCATTGTCTTGGATATTGAATGCAATCCATCTTGTCCAATTGTGTTGGGAAGGCCTTTTCTTAGAACTGTGGGTGCTATTATTGATATGAAAGAAGGTACCATCAAGTACCAATTCCACTCAAGAAAGGTATGGAACACTTCCCTAGGAAGAGAATGAAGCTACCTTTTGATTCTATTGTTCGTTCAAATTATGGTGTTGATGCTTCATCTCTTGATAATACTTGAGTTTTGCTTTCTGTGCCTAGCTGAAAGGCGTTAAACAAAAGCGCTTATGGGAGACAACCCACTTTTATTTCTTGTTATTTTATTTTGTTTGTGTCAAGGACTTGTCCTACCTCTGTAGCAATTCCTTTGTATCTTTATTTTATTGCATTGTTGTGTTAAGATAAGCCTCTAGTTGAAAGTTCATGCTAAATTTGGATTCCTGCGCAGAAACAGTTTTCTGCTGTCCACCGTTTAATTCGTAACTCCTCACAGAAAAATCCAAATAATCTGCCTTTTTTGGTGCGTAATCCTCAGATATATATGCAACTTTCATTAGTTTTGAGTTTTCTGATCTGAGCAAGTTAAGTGCCTCGAAAAAATTCGTCTTTACGGACTGTTCTGTTTTTGACCGATTCTGCCATTTATTTTGCAATGTCTCTTTTGCTATTTTGATTGGATCTTTTTATCCTATGAAGTATCAGTGGCTGTAACTAATTTCCAGTAGCATTGGTAGCAATTGTGTTCCTACAGAATATCATAATTTTTCGTGCACTAACCCTCTAACGAAGTTTACTCTAAGTTTGGTGTGGAGGAAGTTTTCAAGGATCAAGAGAGAAGGATGATATGATGTGATCAAGAGGATAGTAAAGCCAAAGCTTGGGGATGCCCCGGTGGTTCATCCCCAACATATTTCAAGAAGACTCAAGCGTCAAAGCTTGGGGATGCCCAAGGCATCCCCTTCTTCATCAACAAACTATCAGGTCCTTTCTAGTGAAACTATATTTTAATTCCGCCACTTCTTATGTGCTTTTCTTGAAGCGTCGGTTTGTTTTTGTTTTTGTTTTTGTTATTTTCATTCTCTGAATAAAATGGATCCTAGCATTCCGTTGTGGGAGAGAGACACGCTCCGCTTTTTCTTATGAATACTCGTATTCTTCACTTATATTTGTTGAGTATTCTTCTATGTTACTTCAATGCTTTCTAGCTCTTGTTTTTCATGCATCTCTTGCTAGAGCTGTTAGCTTTATTATATCATACTCTCATATCTCATTGTTTAATTACTTGGAGAGTTTATTTTTTAAATAAGTTGATTGGTGTTTGGTTGAGAACAGAAAATGCTAAATGTGGTAGATGGTATAAAGAAAGATATACATGCTCTTATGGATTGTTATCTTGCATGTTGTGGGGCTTGGCAATTGTTTTGAGCTCTCAAGTAGATCATGTTTAAGCTTTTACATCATGTAGTTAAAACCTATTAGTGAGGAACAACCGTAAAACTTTCTGAAATTTGATTTGCATGTTTGGTATCTCTAAGGTCTAGATATTTTCTAGTTAAAGTGTTTGAACAACAAGGAAGACAATGTAGAGTTTTATAATGCTTGCAATATGTTTTTATATACGTCTTGTTGTCATAGTTTATACTTGTGTTTGTTTCAAACAACCTTGCTAGCCAAAGCCTTGTACTGAGAGGGAATGCTTCTCGTGCATCCGTAATCCTTGAGCCAAAACCTATGCCATTTGTGTCCACCATACCTACCTACTACATGGTATTTCCTGCCATTCCAAGTAAATACTTCATGTGCTACCTTTTATTCAAAATTTATTATCCCTTATTTGTGTCAATGTTTATTAGCTCATGAGAAAGTATGTGGTGTTACGGATATCAACCTTGTCATTTGCTTTTAGACAGACTTTCACCAACCGGACTAGTGGCATATACACCGCTTATCCATTAACTTTGCAAAAAGAGCTGGCAAATGGGGTGCCCAGTCCCAATTAATTACAACTTTAACCACTGCATTCTCTTCACATTTTTGCCCTGATCTAATCAGCCAAGCAATGATACTAGTTCTAAACTACATGTGTAAACAAAAGAGAAAAGAGGGATGATCTGCCCTTGGGTAGAAATAACGTCCTTCATGGGAGCCGCTCTTAAGAAAGTCTGGTTGACAAGGGGGGTAGAGTGCCCATTACCATTCGTTGACAACGACAAACACCGCTCAAAACTTACTTTTATGCTCTCTATATGATTTCAAAAACCTATAAAACTAAGAAGCTCTAGCACATGCTTGTATCCCTGCTTCCCTCTGCGAAGGGCCTATCTTTTACTTTATGTTGAGTCAGTTTACCTACTTCTTTCTATCCCCGAAGCAAACACTTGTGTCAACTGTGTGCAACAATTCTTCTATGCTTACTTATTGCACTTGTTATATTTCTTTGTGTTGACAACTATCTATATGATATACATGTTCAAAAGTTGAAAGCCAATGCTGAAACTTATATCTTCCTTTGTGTTGCTTCAATGCTCTTTTGCTTAGATAATATTGCTTTATGAGTTAACTCTTATGCAAATCTTTTTGATGCTTGTTTGAAAGTACTATTCATGAAAAGTTTTACTTATATGATGTAGTTGTTTACTCCTTGTCTATTTGTTAGCAAACTATAGATCATTGCCTTGAGTCACTTCATTCATAACATGAGCCTTACATTATATTATGATCAAGATTGTGTTTAAGCATGTCACTTCAGAAATTATTCTTCTTTTATCGTTCTTGCCTACTCGGGACGAGTAGAACTAAGCTTGGGGATGTTGATACGTCTCCAACGTATCTATAATTTCTTATGTTCCATGCTATATTATACCAAGTTATTACATGTTTTATATGCATTTTATATAGTTTTATGCATTTTCTGGACTAACCTATTAACAAGATGCCACAGTGCCAGTTCCCTGTTTTCTGCTGTTTTTGGTTTCAGAAAAGTACTTAAGGAAATATTCTCGGAATTGGACGATTTCTTTTCTGAAGTCTGTTTTTCATCGGGAACGTTCCAGAAAGCCGAACACGAGACGAAGTGGGCCACCGAGGCGGCGCCACCACGTGCTCGCGCGGCAGCACCCCTGGCCGCGCGAGGACCAGGTGTGGGCCCCTCGGGGCGCCACCGACTTCGCCCTTTCGCCTACAAATACCCCCCAGACTAAAAACCCTAACACGGTGTTCATATTTTCCTCCACGGGTCCCGAGCCGCCGCCGTCGTCAACACCAATTTGGGAGAGATCAGAACTTCTCCCCGGCACCCTGCCGGGAGGGGGAATCGTCACCGGAGGCCTCTACGTCGCCATGACCGCTTCCGGACTGATGCGTGAGTAGTCTACCCTTGGACTACGGGTCCATAGCAGTAGCTAGATGGTTGTCTTCTCCTCTTGTGCTATCATGTTTAGATCTTGTGAGCTGCCTATCATGATCAAGATCACCGTTATGTAATACTTCATGTTGTGTTTGCTGGGATCCGATGAATATTGAGTACTAAAGTTATTGCTTCATAATATATCATGTGTGTGCTATTTAATGATCTTGCATGCTCTCCATTACTTGTGTATGCTCTGGCCAAGTAGATGCTTGTGACTCCAAGAGGGGGTATTTATGCTCGATAGTAGGTTCATGTCTCTATTAAATCTGGGGTGGTGACAGCTAGCTCTAAGGTTGTAGATGTACTGTTGCTACTAGGAATAAAACAGTAGTACTTTGTCTAAGGATGATGTTACTTACTTACTTTACACACAGTGCTTAAGGCGATAATCTGTTGCATGCAACTTAATACTGAAAGGGGTGCGGACGCTAACCGGAAGGTGGATTATTAGTCATAGATGCGGTTGGAACGGTCTATGTATATTGTTGTAATGCCCGAATGAATCTCACACTAGACATCATAACATTGGTATATGCATTGGTTTGCTCATCATTATTCTATCAATTGCCCAGCTGTAATTTGTTTACCCGCATGAATGTTATTATTATTTATGGAGAGACACCACTAATGAACTGTGGACCCCGGTCCTTCTCTTTAATCTGATAAACCACAAACTGCAAACCTGTTACTTTCTGCAAACAAACATCTTTCTTCCACACATACGTTTAATCCTTTGTTACAGCAAGCCGGTGAGATTGACAACCTCACCGTTAAGTTGGGGCAAAGTATCTTGATTGAGTTGTGTGCAGGTTCCACGTCACCTACGTCCCAGGAAGCATTTTCTGGCGCCCTTACGTCGCAGATTTTTCTGGCACCGTTGACACCTCGGGGGAATTCATTATTTTCTACTGGTTCGATAACCTTGGTTTCACAACTGGGGGAAACTTGCTGCTGCACTACTTCATACCTTCCTCTTGGGGTCTCCCAACAACACACCCACCGTGTGCATCAGTGACTAACGAGCACAATGCTGCAAAACCTTTTGTGCAACACACGGGTATGCTCGTTTGTGTTCTTTTTCTTACACATTGAGTAGTTTACAAGTTTTCTGAATGTCTTCCTCTCTTTGATCAGAGTTAAAGCAGATTGACGGATGCTGCAAGCCAGCCCTCCTGTCGACCATATTTGAGGAACCGAGAGATGTCACCTATTCAGAAATGAATGCGATATCTCTCGCTTTATTCAAAGATGCCACGAAGGAGTTGGAAGAGATCCCTCAGTTCTACGTGCGCAGGATTGAGAATGATTCTCTAGATGTCGTTTCTCTGGTATTCTGATACGATGCTCATGTTCTGTCATTTGAATGATCCCTCAGTTCTGTCATTTGAACTATTCTGATATGATGATCATGTTATTTTGATAGCATCTCAAGATTTAGGTATTAGATGGCTATAATGTTATTCCATCGCGTGATCTCATATTACGTCAAGTTCAAGGAAATTCTCGTCTTTTGGCGAGAGACGATGTCGAGATCTTTGGATCATATCGAGTGGTCAACGACATGGTTTACATCGAGTTCACGGAGAACTGGGATCTATTCTGGGAGCAACTGCCGATTCGCTTTGGTGATCTCTACGTTATCAAGGTGATCTTCAAGGAGGAGTACATCGAGCTGACATTTGAGAAGGTCAGCGAAGACGTGGAGCAGTCGGACGAAGAGATCAGCGACCCCGACGAAGACATCGAGCAGTCGGACGAAGAGATCAGCGACCCCGACGAAGACATCGAGCAGTGGGCTGACGAGATGATGTCCGGCTTTGAAGAAGTCAAAGAAGAGACTGATTAATATTACTATTAGTTGAATTTTGGGTCGGATGTAGTTTGGTTGAACACCTTATGGGCGTGCTCTGGGCATGAACTGGCGCGCTCTGGGCGTGCTTTGGGCTTGAACTGGCGCGCTCTGGGCGCGTTCTGTGCGCGCTCTGTGCGTCACCGTAATTATATTATGATGGATAAGCTTGCCTCCGGTCATTTATTTCAACCTTTTATGTTGCAAGTCCAAAACCACTTCTCTTTACTCTTGAGTTTATACGACATAGTTTGAGAAACACAATTGATACATGCATTTCTCGTCAGATGTATGTAGACCTTGTTTATCAACTTGAATCGTTAGTATATGACATAAGAGTATATGACATAAGACGACTATGTGCGCAGGATTTTCCTTTTTTTTTTAATGTTTTTGAATTTATTATGCTTATTTCAAATTCGGTCAAACCTAAGTTTGACCAACATTTAAACAAGTTTTTGACATGAAAATTGAAAACTAAGCATGGATCCTTCTTAGTCACTCCAAAATGAAGCTTTTGTGAGGTTTTTGAAAATTTCATGTTGCAATTCCAAAACCACTTCTCTTCACCCTTAGATCTCATCGTTTGAGTTTTGTGATATCACATGAGATCCATACCCTTCTCATCTTTGAAAAGTAGCAGGAGCATTACATAAACCAAAAGGCATACGTCTATAAGCATAAGTACCATAAGGACAAATAAATGTGGTTTTCTCTTGATCTTGAGTTTTAACAGCAATTTGAGAGAAACCAGAATAACCATCAAGAAAGCAAAAGTGAGTTTTATTGGCTAATCTCTCTAACATTTGATCTATAAAGGGTAATGGATAATGATCCTTCTTAGTAACTTTATTAACCTTTCTAAAATCAATGCACATTCTATAACCAACAACTACTCTTTGAGGAATAAGCTCATCATTATCATTAGGCACAACAGTAATTCCACCTTTCTTAGGGACACAGTGCACAGGACTAACCCATCTACTATCAGCTATAGGATAAATAATACCAGCATCAAGAAGTTTTAATACCTCATTTCTTACCACTTCCTTCATCTTGGGTATTAAACGGCGTTGATGTTCAACAACTGGCTTTGCATCGGGCTCCATATTAATAGAATGTTCACATATGGTAGTACAAATCCCTTTTAAATCATCCAAAGTATAACCCATAGCTCCACGGTGTTTCTTCAATACTTCCAATAATCTTTCCTCTTCTTTACCTGAAAGGGATATATTTTCTTATCATCAATATGAGCATACTTAAGATTATCAGGCAAAGGTTTTAAATCAAAGACAGGATCTTCTTTAGGTGGAAGTGTTTTACCCAAGTCTTCCACCTGTAAATTATGTTTAAGAATAGGTTGTCGGAGGAATATTTCATCAAGTTCATTCCTTTCTTCCATAAAGACTTCACTTTCATGCTTCCATAAATTGCTGCATAACATTGTCAGGAGCAAGAGCAATAGAGGCAAGTTGTTCTACTCTAAAATCCTCATTGGGTAATTCGGTTTCATAAGGGGTCTTAGCAAATTTCGAAAAATTGAATTCATACGAATCACCAGCAAACTTAGTAAAGATTTTCTCTTTCTTACAATCTATAACAGCACCACAAGTATTTAGAAAAGGTCTACAAAAAATGATAGGACAAGTCTTACTAGCGGCTGCACCAAGTACGAGAAAATTAGCAGGATATTTAGTCTTACCACATAAAACTTCAACATCTCTAACAATACCAATCGGAGATATAGTTTCTCTATTAGCAAGTTGAATAACCACATCAATTTCTTCAAGTTCACAAGAACCAATGTCATGCATAATTTCTCTATAAAGCTCATAAGGAATAGCACTTGAACTTGCACCAATATCACATAAACCATAATAGAAATGATCACCAATTTTAACAGATAACACAAGAACACTAGTTTTCCTTGAACTTTTAGGATGAGAAACAACATTAGAAGCATCTTCACAAAATATAATATACTCATCTCCAACATTTTTAGTAACAAGATCTTTAACTACAGCCACAGGAGTTTCAATTTTAATTTGCTCATCAGATTCTATAGCTTTCTTTGCACTTTTGTTAACAACACTAGCCATAACAGAATGTTCTTTCACTTTAACAGGAAAAGGGATTTTTTCAATATAAGGCTCAGGAATAATATGATCAACAGTATTAACTTCAATGCTTTTAGTTATAGGAGCAATAGATTTATATTTATAAGGTTCATGATATTTTTCAAAGCCCTCCTTGAGCAAACCGAAATAAGCAGCAAAGGATTTATAATAATTTGCAACAACTTGAGACTCAAGACCATAAGCATTATTAATATTTCAAAATGCATCAGTATTCATGAAAGTTTTAATGCATTCGAAGTCATATTGTATACCTGACTCCCTACCTTTGTCGTTCTCCCATGCTTCAGTATTCTCTTCAATATGATCAAGAAGATCCCACTTAAACTCTTCTTTATTACGAGTGAATGATCCAGCACAAGAAGTATTCAATAATGTTTTATCTTCAAAAGAGAGTCTTGCATAGAAGTTATCAACAATAATATTACCAGGAAGCTCATGAATGGGGCATTTGAGCATTAGTGACTTCAATCTCCCCCAAGCTTGGGCAATACTTTCTCCATCATGAGGCCAGAAATTATATATAGAATTCCGATCTTGGTGAATCTCACTTGGAGGATAAAATTTAGAGTAAAAGAGAGGTACAATTTCCTCCCATCCAAGAGAACTCCCGTTCTTCAACAATTTATACCAATGCGCAGCTCTCCCAGTAAGTGATATGGAGAATAATTTCTTCCTAACTTTGTCCATTGTAATACCTGCACACTTGAACAACTCGCATAATTCATGTAAAAACAGTAAATGATCACCGGGGTGGACAGTTCCATCCCCTTCATAGCGGTTATCCATAACACGATCAATAATTTTCATAGGTATTTTAAATGGCACTATTTCATCAGGTGGCGCCTCATTTTCTACCTCAGCAGTGGTAGAAGCTTTTCCAAACAGGAAAGCAATAGATCCTCTCTCCATAATTAAGCAAATTAGGAGACAGAAATAAAAACAGCACTTACAGCTAAAGTTTTCCTTACCAATAGCGCTAAGCTCCCCGGCAACGGCGCCAGAAAATAGTCTTGATGACCCACAAGTATAGGGGGTGTATCGTAGTACTTTTGATAAATAAGAGTGTCGAACCCAACGAGGAGCAGAAGGTGCTGACAAGCAGTTTTGATGAGGATTTTACTGTAAACACTAGCAGACAAGTTTTTAGGAGTTTTTGATAATGCAGATAAATAAAGTGCAAGTAAATAGAGCGCGGCAATAATAATTGCAGCGAGTGGCCCAATCCTTTTTAGAGCAAAGGACAAGCCGGTTTGTTTACTTATGATGACCAAACGTTCCTGAGGATACACGGGATTTATGTCTAGTGCTTTCGCTTCATATAGATGATTAATCTTTAGTGTTTCGATAAGTGTTGTGTGGGTGAACCTATGCTAATGCACCGCCCTTCCTAGGACTAATACATACTTGTGATTATACCCCTCGCAAGCATCCGCAAATACAAGAAAGTAATTAATATAAATCTAACCACAGCCTTAAACTCTGAGATTCTACCATCCCTCATGCATCGAGATACCAACGGGGGTTTAGGTTTCTGTCACTCCGGCAACCCCACAATTAATATTCGAATACACAATGCATTCCCCTAGGCCCATAAAGGTGAAGTGTCATGTAGTCGATGTTCACATGACACCACTAGAAGAATAGCACCACAACTTAAATATCAAACCATTAAATATTACTCAACATTGTTCACTACTAACATCTAGACTTCTCCCATGTGCTCAAGAACTAAACGAACTACTCACAACACATCATATGGATCATGATCAGAGATGATTTAATGATGGGTAACAATCTGAACATAAACCTTAATTCAACGGTTCCACCCAATAGCATCAATAACAATAGTAATCAACACCGGGAGAGTTTCCCCTATCAAATGCACAAGATTCAGCCCTAGATGTTACAGCGGGAACGGAGTGGAACGATGGAGATGACGGTGTCGGCGGTGGAGATGGTGGTGATGATGATCCCGATGAAGTACAGCTCGATGACGGTGACGATGGCGACGATTTCCCCCTCCGGGAAGGGATTTCCCCGGCAGCTTTTCAGCCTGCGGAGAGCTTTTCTCTCTCGGTGGTTTCCGCCTCGTGGAGGCGGCGGCTCTGTTTCTGGTTGATCCCCCGAGTCTTAAGTTTTCGGGTGGATCAAGTACGCGAAAGGGCGCTGCCAGAGGTGGGCCAGGGCGGCCTCACAGGGTGTTGGCGCGGCAGCAAGGGGAGCCGCGCCGGGACCTCATGTGGGCCCCCTGGGGCCCACCTGGTTCTCCCCTTTTGGCTCCCTTCGTCATCTGGAAAAATAGGAACTTCTGTATTCTTGGTTTTGTTTTCTGAGCTTCGCAAATATTGTATCTTGTCGGTGCTTTTTCCAGCAGAATTCAGACTCCGGTGATTCATCCTCCAATAATCATCAAACATGCAAAATAGATGAAATAACATAAGTATCATCTCCAAATATGAAATATATCAATGAATAACAGTAAATTATGATATAAAATAGTGATGCAAAATGGACGTATCAACGGCTATCCGAGCCAAAGCGATTGGCAGTCGGCAAAGAAATAGACAGGCTTTTAGACGCCAAGTTCATCCGAGAACTCAAGAAATCCGACTGGGTAGCAAACCCAGTACTCGTCCCGAAGAAAGGAGTAAAGAACGGGCGTATGTGCATCGACTTTACGTCACTCAACAAATGCTGCCCCAAGGATCACTTCCCATTACCACGGATAGATCAGATTGTGGATTCGACTGCAGGTTGCGAACGCCTCTCGTTCCTCGACGCCTACTCCGAATACCAGCAAATCTAGATGAAAAAGGAAGACGAAGAAAAAACGGCATTCATCACTCCTCATGGTGTATATTGTTACACGAAGTTGACCTTCGGGTTAAAAAATGCAGGTGCCACCTATCAGCGTATGATGCAGAATTGCTTGAAGGATCAAATCGGCCGAAACATACAAGTGTACATCGATGATATAGTCGTCAAGACTCGCCAAACCAACACCTTGATCGACGATTTGCGCGAAACTTTTGCTGCCCTCAACAAGTACAGAATAAAGCTCAATCCTACCAAGTGCGTGTTTGGGGTGCCATCAGGGCAAATATTAGGTTACCTCGTGTCCGCCAGGGGCATCGAGGCCAACCCAGAAAAAATCCAGGCAATTTTGCAGATGCCCGAGCCGACGAAACTACGTGAAGTCCAAGGACTCGCGGGGAGAGTGGCAGCTCTTAGCAGGTTCATCAGTCGGATGGGCGAGAAAGCATTACCATTTTATCAGCTAATGAAGAAAATGGACAAGTTCGAGTGGACAGCCGAAGCTCGAGCTGCTTTCAGCGATCTGAAACGAAGGCTCACAAATCCTCCTGTCCTTGTACCTCCACGCGAGCAAGAGACCTTATACCTGTACATAGCTGCCACCAACAGGGTGGTCAGTGCAGTTCTCGTGGTCGAAAGGCCAGAGGAGGGGAAAACTCAGCCGGTGCAGCGACCTGTGTATTACCTCAGCGAAGTACTCTCCCAGTCCAAGGAGCGGTACCCTCACTATCAGAAACTCGCTTACGGGGTGTTCATGGCAAGTCGCAAGGTCGTGCATTATTTCACGGAGCATCCAATAGTGGTGGTGAGCAGCGCCCCATTGGCCGACATCCTCAACAATTCCATGGCAACTGGACGAGTCGCCAAGTGGAGCATCGAACTCTGACCTAGAGATATCACCTACAGGCACCCAAAGGCCATCAAGGCTCAGGTCCTCCCAGACTTCACAACCGAATGGATCGAGGCTCAGCTACCTCATGTCCCCGATTTATCCAACTCTTGGACTATGTATTTCGACGGGTCCAAATGGTACAATGGTGCAGGAGCGGGGGTCATCTTGACATCTCCCAAAGGTGATAAGCTACGTTACGTGCTACAGATGGACTTCAAGAGAGCCTCGAACAACGAGGCAGAATACGAGGCACTGTTGCACGGCATGCGCATGGCAAAAGCCTGCGGGGCAACTCGGTTGATGATTTACGGCGACTCGAACCTCGTGGTGCAGCAAACGATGAAGGAGTGTGACGCTAACGCGGATAACATGCAGGCTTACCGCGACATGTACAACATCATGGAGGGCAGCTTCGATGGCTGCGAGTTGCGACATGTCGGTCGGGAAAGCAACGAGTAAGCAGACAGGCTAGCCAATATCGGGTCCAAGAAAGAACCTATCCCTCCCGGTGTTTTCCTTGAACGAATCAAGGAAAGATCAGTCAAAATAAAGACACCAGCCGCAGCCGCAGGAGAGGTGGACTCCCCAGCTGACAAAGACAACGCAACCCCGGGTGAGCAGCAGCCCGGCAACGCACTAGCCGCAAATCTTCCAGTCGAAGTTTTTCTCATCGAACCTTCCTGGACGAAGCCTTTTCTGGCCTACTTACTCTGCCAGGAATTACCTTCGGATCCAGTCGAAGCAAAGCGAGTCGTTAGGCGTTCCAAGGCCTTCACGGTAATCAACAAGGAGCTATATAAACGAAGTATCTCGGGAATATTGCAGCGGTGCATCGCACCCGAAGACGGCAGAGCAATCCTCATGGATATCCACGCAGGGACGTGTGGGCACCACGCGAGCAGCAGAGCACTCGTAGCCAAGGCCCTGCGCGCTGGTTTCTATTGGCCCACGGCTATGCAAGATGCAGAAGACGTAGTCAAAAAGTGCTTCGGCTGCCAGAAGTATGCGACTAAGCCGCACGCCCCAGCGTCCGAGCTCAAGACAATTCCGTTAGCCTGGCCCTTCGCTCAGTGGGGACTCGACATGGTTGGAACTTTGAAAAAATCGTCACGAGGTGGACACACTTTCCTCTTAGTCGCAGTCGACAAATTCACCAAGTGGATTGAGGCAGTACCTGTCACAAACGCTACGGCGACGTCGGCAGTCAACTTCATCAAATCTATCATCTTCCGCTTCGGGGTGCCCAATAGCATAATCACCGACAACGGCACCAACTTCACGGCAGAAGAATTTCAAGACTTCTGCAAGGATCAGGGAATCAAACTCAAGTACGCCTCCGTCGCTCACCCGCAGTCCAACGGGCAGGTCGAGAAGGCGAACGGCCTAGTATGCAGCGGCTTGAAGAAAAGACTCCTGGTGCCACTCAAGCGCGCAGCAGGCGCCTGGGCCGAGGAGTTACCTGCGGTACTCTGGAGTCTGCGCACGACTCCCAACAGGTCCACGCAGTACACACCCTTCTTCTTAGTGTATGGGGCTGAAGCAGTCATGCCATACGACCTCAGTTTCGATGCACCTCGAGTAGTTGCTTACGACGAACAAGATTCTGACGCCGCACTCGAAGACGACATCGACATCCTGGACGAAGCACGCGACATTGCCCTCGCCAGAACAGCAATCTATCAGCAAAGTCTGCGAAACTACCACAGTCGCCGTCTACGGCCACGGTCATTCGCGGTAGGTGATCTGGTTCTCCGACTGAAGCAAAAGAAAGTCCACAAACTCGCATCGCCTTGGTAAGGACCCTTCATCATAACAGAAGTCATCGGCAACGGAGCCTACTGATTGAAGCACGCTGAGTCAGGAGAACCCTCTCACAATCCTTGGAACGCAGCTCACCTGCGTCGATTTTATGCCTAGTATACTTACTATCTCAGCTCTTTCCTTTTATCCTCGAACAAAGACTGCAGTCAATCAATCTTGTATCAGACAAAAGTTATATTGATCAGCAATAAAATACAATGTTCCTCTGTATATACTCTTGTATTGCCATAAGTATGCAACAAGCATGATTTCTAAACACACCCCATGCTCGGGGGGTGCCTATAGCAATCATACAATTCAAAAATTCCAACCTGAGACACGTAATGCTTGGGAGCTATCGACACTAATTTTTTAGATTGTGAAAACAGTCATCCTAGAGTGGGCAGCACTCGGGGGCTGCACAATCGAGTCATTACAGGTAAGCTCCAGGAACGCCACCTCACGAACAACGCTCGGGGGCTGGACATAAGGTCCGAGACAAAAAGTCAAGGCTCGGAGAAACTGTCGCCTTGAGCAATCGGCGCTTGGGGGGCTTGGGACCCGAAAGGTTCTGACTACATCAACTTAATCACAAGCGTTCCCATACAAGCATGATCATGGGTACCTGTTTCCTATGGTCTAATCCTGTTTGCAGTTACTCTTGTTTCGCCGAGCCAAAGTTGCGGCGGTCACGCTCCATGTCAGTTTCTTGTTCAACCAAAGCAACTATGCAGTTGGCCGGACCTTCGGCTGCTTCATAGTTCGGTTGCATCACCACCGGACCAGCCTGGGCAGCTTCCCAAGGGAGACCAGCTCCAATTTCCGGCAGACTTAATCGTGGGTGGTGCAGGTGAACAAACGCCAAAGCAGCAGTCGCTCCGGCTACTAGTTGTCGTCGTACGAAGTCATGGATGGCGTCTCCATGACGGAATTTAGCCATCAGGGAAGCCAGTCCTTGCGGTTGGCTGTTCAGAGGAAACATGGCGTCGTAAATTTTAGCCAGGGCCTGCGTGCACGTCTGCATAAATTCTCCTACTTGCCCGACTCGGTCGCGAAGAGTGAGCAGCACTCGCGCCTTCGCCCTATCAGCCCAGACAACAGTGGTATCTCGGCCAATACTATTGGTAATCGCAATGAAGTGCGCTTGGACCCGGGCACGTTCATCATCGGCATTCTGTTGCACACCTGAGAAAAAGTAAAAGAATTTGTCAGTTAATAAGAGCCAGCAAGCAGAGGGACTCAGCACGGGCGACTTACACAGCAGCCCGTCGTTGGCGCTTTCGATTTCTGAGATTATGAAGTCTTCACGCTCAAGTGGCTTTGGTTATTTCGACTTCATAATAGCAAGAACCCCTAAGGTTTCCCTCAGTTTCTGTTCCGCAGCATTACAACGGCCCTCCAGCATGCCGTATCTATACCTATCGTGATGGTCATATGGCGGAATCGCAGATGGGACAGCCACAGGAGCACTCTGCACAAAGCCAATTTGATTCAGATACTCGCAACATGAAACCCCTGATGCAACAGTCTCGGGGGCTGAGTTGTTAAGAGATACAAAAGGCAGTTCATACATTACGACTAATCGTTAAAAAGGCAAGTTTTCTCCAGGTACATGTGCATCAGGCGCACATTCGGCACAAAATATTACAAAAGTGTAATGTTCTACTAAACATAAGCTAACTAAGTTCCAAGTTGGGTCTTGCTCTCAGAAGCAGCTGCAGCTGTACGGGCACCACGAGCCGCGGTCCATTTGTTAAGAGTTTCAACCAGAAGGTTAGCGAGTCTCTTGGCTTCCTTAAGGCAAGCTTTAACACGTCCTTCAGGGTACTCCGAGAGGGCACCCTCGAAGTCGCCCTGGACTCCATGCGCAAGTAGAAGCTTCAGAGTCGTTTGGGAGCCACGTACCGTCTGCTCCAGGATGAAGTCGTCCAAGCCGAGCAACTTCAGGGTTGAAGGTTGAGATCAGCTCGTCCAGAGTTGTTGGTAGAGGAGCTCGCGGGAAGACAGTACTGTGCAATGCCGTCAGTGATTCCACCGCCTTCGGCATGACCACGGCAATCCGACTCCCCAGCGTGTCTAGACTCTCCGGTACCTTCAACAGTTTGTCCTCCGCAGCAGACGGACTCGGGGGCTCTGGTATATTGAGTGCAACTGCACAACAAAGTCATCCAATCAACTCATTAATTCATATCATCAGAAAAGTGTGTAGCGGCAGAGCAACCAAAATAGCAAGACAGTCAGATGAAGTCGCGGCCATTCAACTCACCTGTGAAAGCGTGGTTGAGAGAAGACAGCCTTGCGGTGAGAGTCGACTCGCGCTCCGCCTGGCGAGTTTTTTCCTCCCTCTCCCCTTCTTGGCGCGCAGCGGCAAGCTGGGAAGCAGTTGACTCTTGGAGTTCTTTCAACTGAGTCTGAAGTTTCTTCAGTTCAGTCTCTGCTGCCGATGCGTCAGCTGATAACAATAAGAGCCAGAATCAGTAGTTGTGCGGAATATTAGCCACTCGGCATTTGCTAACGTGAGCATCAAAAGGAAGTTACTTTTGGCCTTCAACAGCTCTTTGCGGAGGTCGGAGTTGTCAGCCTCCACCTTCACAAACTGGTCGATAGCCGCCAGAAGAGGAACCGCAAAAGGCTGCAAACACAAGCAGTAGAAAAGCTACAGAGTCAGAAACAAGTGTGCGCAAGTTCTCGGGTTTTCGAGCCTGTGATCACCTCCAAGGAGCTAATCACAGACTCCAGGGCTACCCCCATCGGGAGCACTGTCGCGCACCCGATGAGGGTTAGAAAAGTATTACAGGTACAACAGGAGTTCGCTTACATGATTGGAAGAACTGGAGGAGGTTGGGCCTGGAGCCGCTCGATGAACGATCTCGTACTGGTCCACATCCGTCGCCTCCGGCGTCGCCCTCTCGGTCGCAGCAGCTGTCGTTTCTGTGCGTTCGCCAAGTGTTGTTGGAGCAGCCGCAGTCGTCGAGGTCTTGGTGAACGCCGAAACGGGAATCTCCGGGACTATCTCTTCTTCTTCTTCGTCGGAGCTGTTAAAAAGAGCAAGTGATAGTATGAGTCAGGAAGAAGTTCACAGAACTATTGCTCATCGTCAGTTCAGTCTACAGCAAGCTTACTCGGAAGCAAACGGGTTGTTCCGTCTAGAGACGGGTGCGACGGGTGGCCGGCTTCGGAGCGGGATCACCGGCAAGGGGTTGGCGAGAGACCCACCGCGGATGATGCAGCGGCCTCACCGCTACCATGAGGAGTCGCGGAGCATTTCTTCAGCGCAGCGGAGTCGGCCGAGCTCTCTTCATCACCTTCCCCGCGCTTCCGTTTGTCTCCAACAGAAATCTTGTCAACCATCTCCACTTCTTCATCCGACTAGGAGTTGGCAGCCGGGATGGACGAGGTAGAAACATCTTGCAAAAGTTCGTCGTCAACTCCAATCTCTTCGGGAGTGGGAGGTCGACTCACCAAATCAGCGTGTCCCTGCAAAGCAGAAGTGAAGATTGTCAGAGCAGGCCAAGCACAACAGTCACA
The DNA here is from genome assembly GCA_026929855.1 of Poa annua. Taxonomy (NCBI): domain Eukaryota; kingdom Viridiplantae; phylum Streptophyta; class Magnoliopsida; order Poales; family Poaceae; genus Poa; species Poa annua. The sequence continues at coordinate 81,770,518 of CM049437.1, read as the reverse complement.
GAAAAGCAAGTCAGCAGAAAAGGTTGCAAACCTTAGGACGAGGGTGCTCCTTGCTATAAGGTTTGATTGGCGCTGCCAGAGCGCGAGTCCTCAAGTCCTTCGCAGAGGTCAAAATTTTCACCACCTGCAACAGGCCATTGGCTTCATAGGCCACCTTGGAGATTCTCGAAGAGTCGTCGGCTCCAGCATAGTCCCACATGGGGTGCGGTCGATCTTGTAGTGGCTGGACTTGGCGGCGGAGGAAGGTGGACATAAGGTGGATGCCTGTGAGCACCTGCCCTTCTTCGAACTGCAGCTTCTCCACCTTCAGTCGCAGTTGTTCGGCCTCCACGGCTTCCGTGTCAGTCAAGCCATGGGACCATGATCTTTTCTTGGCAATCTTGGCATTGGCGTCGAATTCCGCCAGACCAGTGGTTCAACTATCAGAAATCTGATTCTTGAGATAGAACCACCGTCCTCGCCATCCTTGCACCGACTCGGATGATTGAATATCAAAGTATCCAAAGCCGCCACGAACCTGCAACCCGATCTTGCCGGGGCCCGTGGGCGCTTGATGACGAAGCATCGTCGCCACAACCCCCAGTGTGGAGCAATGCCAAGGAATGCCTCGCACAGGGTGACGAAGCACGCCAGGTGCAGAACGGAATTGGGCGTAAGGTCGTGCAGCTGCACGCCGTACACACACAACAATCCCCGCACAAAAGGGTGAAGCGGGAAGGACAAACCTCGGTTCAGGAAGTCGGTGAAGCAGACGCGTTCATCCCCGCGCGGTTGCGGGATGATTTCTTCGCCGGGCAGACGGATTAAACTTGCATCGGCGGGCAGCACGCCGCCGTTGCGCAGTGCGTCGAGCTGGGCAATCTTCACATTGGACTGGCGCCAGGCTCCTTTGGGCCCCTTCGCAGCCTTGCCAGTGTTTTTCTTCGGTGCCATGGAAGACGCAGTGCGCTGGGGGAAGGAAATCGCAAGGAAGAAGATGAACAGGGAGATGGCGGCGCAAGTGAGAGAATAAGTGAAAAATTTCTCCCCTCGGTGAAATGTATATCCTCGGCTTTCATTCATCCTGGTCGTCCAAACAGCAGGTGTAGCCACGTGGCGCACATCTGCGTCGCACCACGAAGCGCAAGCGGCGCGGTTACCGCCCACTACGCATGAGAATTGAGGAGCTCATCATCACGTTCCGCTTCCCGCGCAACGTGACCGGTCAAATCGGACCGGCCGACCGCAGTAATCACTGACAGTACGACCCCACTTTGGTCATGTCCCGTCAGCAGTACCGCGGTATCTTATCAAACGTCATCAGTGACGTCATTTTAATCAGTGGATTGGTATTGAAAATTGCAGAAGTGTTCGCAGTCGACATGTCGCAATGTGGGGTTCAGTATCAGTTATGAGACGATTACACGGTCACTAGATGTGTTACCTGGTCGACACTTATTGAAACAGTAAGTGCACTCCCTTCGGGAGTGTAATCCGGTTATTGATAAGTAAGTGCACTCAATCTCGGGGGCTACTCCCATCGGGAGCGCTGTCGCGCACCCGATGTTGTCAGTCGATGATCAGCGTCAGTCGAAGATAAAACACACTCGATGGATCGGAGTCACCCGACGAATATGTCAACTCAAAATCCTGTTCATACAGACGGAAGTTCGGTTGAGTACTTCCCAGCTTTTGATTGATTAAATAAACAATTCCGAGATGCTCCAGCCTAGACTGGTCCTCGATGCTGTGCGAACAAGTACAACGGTAAGACCTGAATAATGCCGGGTGGCCCATACAAGATATGCGGACCTGTTAATTTCCGTGCCAACAGGTGCGATGCAAAATCCCGGCGGACGCGCCAAGGGTACTCTAAATATGATCGGGTTACGACCAGTAAGTCCCAACAGGCTTGAGTCGAACTTGAACGGTCTCGCCGGATTCGAGAGAAGGGACTCCAATCTGAGTAGGCTAGAAAGGTATCTCGCCCAAGTCGCGAGTTAACTTGACCCCGATCCGTCGGTTGAATCAGGCCTACTACGCCATCCATCCCCCATAAGACGAAAAGAAGTTATACTTAAAATTAAGAATAGCGAGTTGTTTTTCCTCGCCTTTGTATCTTTATGCACAGTTTTAATTATCATCAGGAACCACTTGAAGGAATAAAGGGTGATGAGTCCCTTCACGATCCTCCGGAGTCGAATAGGCACTCGGGGGCTACTGATGTGGTTATACCCAACGGGTATATCCACGTTACTATAATAAGGCCCATTCTACTAGAAGGTCCACCCGGTGGACCATAAAGACAACAACACAAGATGGCGCAAGTCGGCCCAGTGTAGATGGAGTACGGCTCAAGGCAGAAGGAGTCGTACCGACTTAGAATTAGTCATATCTGTAAATCGAGTCGTATTCAAACTCCTGAGACCTGGCCGCCTATATAAAGGCCAGGAGGGAGGCTACAGAATTTACGCAATCTAGTAGCCAGAAACCCTGGCGAGCCTTCGACTCGCCGGGACACCATTGTAGCCAGCTTGTAACTTGAAGATCTATAATCAGACAAGTAATTCCATGCTTGCCAGCCGTCCGAATTCACCAACAACCATATACTCTTCTACCCGATACAACCCTAGGTATTCCACCATGGGATTTGCCGAGATCACCCCTCGTCACGCGCCACCGACGAGATCGATGGCCGCCGCCGCGCGTCCACAAAAACCTAGTCGCCTCAGGTGAGGCTCCGGGAATTTCGGGAATTTTCCTGTTGAGGCAACGTATTACTTGTACCTACAACTAAGAAACGTATAACTACACGCATAGGTTTTATGTACAACCACACAAACTCAGATTGTATGTACAACTATACAGACTTAGATATATAACTATACACTCAGATTGTACACCTAGATAGACTCAGATTATATGTACTACTACACAGACTTAGATTGTCCGTACAACTACACAGACTTGGTTTGTCCGTACAACTACACAGACTTGGTTTGTACGTACAACTAAACAGACTCAGGCGTACACCTAAACAGACTCAGGCATACAACTGTACAGATTCAGGTTGTACGTACAACTACGCAGACTCAGATCATACGTACAACTACACAGACTCAGGCATACAACTACACAGACTCACTCAGATTATACGTACTATTACACAGACTCAGGCATATAACTACACAGACTTATGTTGTATGTACAACTAAACAGACTCAGTTTGTACGTACAACTAAACAGACTCAGACGTACAACTAAACAGACTCAGGCATACAACTGCACAGATTCAGCTTGTATGTACAACTACGCAGACTCAGATCATACGTACAACTACACAGACCCAGGCATACAACTACACAGACTCACTCAAATTATATGTAACACAGACTCAGACGTACAAATACGCAGACTTATGTTGTACGTACAACTACACAGACTCAGTTTGTACGTACAACTAAACAGACTCAGGCATACAACTGCACAGATTCAGGTTGTACGTACAGCTACGCAGACTCAGATCATACGTACAATTACACAGACTCAGGCGTACAACAGCACAGACTCATATTATACGTACAACTACACAGAATCAGATTGTACGAACTATACGTAACCGGAAGTATAAAAAAAAGTTCGTCAAAATCTATCGACATGGGATCTAGTTTTGAAGATTTCGACGCGAGGAACTCAAAAATGAAAACGGTTCGTAATTTGGATCAGCGGTTATTGAGATATTTTGTTTTGAAATTTCGTTTTTGAAAAATAAAAGGGAAAACTTTTCTCCACCTCTCTCGTGTCCATATATCTCTAATCCTCATCCCCACATTTATTCTGGTACCGACACTTGGCGGACATGTAAACAATCATGGGGGACCAAAATAATCAGAAAGCGACACTTGTCACGACGAGAATGAGTGTAAAATTCCCTTTGCAAATGGAAGCCTTTTTTTCGTGATTTCCCACACACCATGAATATTTTTTTAACGTGAACAATTTTTAAGTTTAGAAGATATTTGCATATGGACAATTTTCGAATTTAATTTTTTTAATATGAACAATTTTCGAATATGAACACTTTCAAACTAAACATTTTAAATTTGAACAATTTTCCAATGCGATTTTTTTTCGAATTTAGACATTTTTATGTGCACAATTTTTGAATTTGAACAATTTTCGAATTTAAACATTTGTCAAAAACGGGAACAATTTAAAATTCAAACAATTTTAAAATATGAACACATTTTGATTTTTTTAGTTTTATTAATTTCTAAAATCTGAACATCTATCAAAAAGAAAAAAGAAAAAGAAAAACACAAAAATAGAAAAGAAACGAACAGAAAAAAGAAACAAGCACAAAACCGAAAAAAGCTAGAGGTATAAATTTATTGGGCCGGCCCACGAAGGGGTGTGCGGAAGCAATTGCGTCCCGACATGGTCACATGGTCGTCAAATAGGAATCGCCCATTTCTGTCGGTTTTTCCTCTTTTCTCATTCCGGTTTTCTGTAAGTGGTTTTGTCTCTACTCCTTGGTTGTCTGCTTAGGTTTTAGGCTTTAATATTCTATTTTAGGTGCAATAGTATATTTTTTTGTAAATTATTTCTTTCTCTTCACCTTTTCTGGGTGGGCAAACAGGCCCACCGAAATTGGGTGGCCCAACCCAACAACTCGGCGTACACATATCCATTGGACAATATAGTTAGTCAATCATTCAGAAGCCATGCTGAGTTAACCTTTTTGCAATGCCATGAGCACGCGTTATATACATCTCATCACAATGGTATGCGCATAGTCTTATTTCGACGATGTTATTCGACGTCAATGAAGAGGAAGGAGACATATAGATGTGTCGACGTATAGACTCAAGGCGCTAGAAGGACAACACAAATGTGGCTATGATTTTTCTTTTTCTCTATGAGTAACTCAGTTAGCCATAATGGTGATTGTTTGTGGCGGCCTAATTAGTGAAGCAAGAGAAATTTTATCTTAAACCAATTAGGGCTCTTAGCATAAACTAGCAAGTTAGGTCTTTTATCTCACAAAACACAGTAAAAGACAGAGTCATTTAGATACAACACGAAACTACAAACATTTTAAAAAAACTTATTCATATGACATGGCTTAAGGCAAAATACATTAAGAAATCCCTTAGGGCCTCTTTGATTTAAAGGGTTTCAAAGAATTGTGTAGGATTTTAATCCATAGGAAAATTCTGTCCATTTGATTAAAGAAATGAATCCTTCAAGGTGTCTATGGATTCGTTTCCTACACTACAATCTCATAGGACTGCTGAAATGAGGAGAGACCTCTTGGAAAAAAATCTATGTCTGTGTTAAAGCTATGACATGTAATTCTGTATATTTCCTGCAATGGTTAATTTCAAAGGTCACAACATGCTATTACTGTATATTTGTATTCATGTGTTTCCAAATCCTGCAAATCAAAGAGGTGCGAACCAAGCAATAATCTTGATCAAACATAACCTCTCGGTGAGTAGCCAGTGTAGACCAAACGATGCCTTAAAGAAAAAGTTCAGCGGAGGCACATCGTATCCATGGTCAGGAAAAAGAAGAAGCACATCAATATCCTACTAGATTCGTATCGTACCACAAGATTTGATTGGATGAACGAAGGTTTCACTTTCCGCCCAGAGAATCGCCATCCGTGTGACGTGTCCATGCCTCCCTTCTCGCAACGATTTGGTACCACACAAGGGGCACAGCTCAGATGAACTCCTGGCAAAAGTGAGCCGAGAATGGTGTGCTTCCTAGGTTGAGACGTGATGTTGCCCACATGATATGATAGTGCGCGCCCATGTCCACCTACTGCCAGGCCACACATATATATCCATGCAGAAAGAGCGCGCGCGCATGTGGCCAACAAATAGTGTTTCCAAATAATCTAGCGAAGAACTGTTGTTTGTGCATTTTTTGCCTAAATCTCGCATTTTTTTATTGCAATACGTGTCTTATTTTGATAAATATCAAGTTACGACAGGTACACACTGATCTAGCGGAACTGAAAGAAATATAGGATAATAATAAAAATAGCGCCTTCGACACCACTGAAGCAACATCAAATGGATGGAAGACAGATCACTTTTTTACCCGAGCTTGACGTGGCTTTCGCTGATCTGTACCTTTACGAACCAACAAAATAGTTTGCGAGAAGCAAAACCATTACCGTTGAAACATCAATCTGGCGTGTGGTTCGGGGCCAGCACGTACGGCGTCTATATTGCGTGTGTCGGTGCCAAGTCATTTTGACAAGTAGACATTTCAAAGATAAGGTTCGGTGCCAGTCTATGTCCGGCGCTGGATTCAGGTGGCGGCAGCGTGTGGATCCTTGGCACCGTCCATACTGACACCGAACTGGGGGCTAGATTTGCAAATAGTTTCGTCGGAGAGGGGACACGGAGACGGAGACGGAGATGGAGAGGGAATAGTTTTGCCAAAGGTCATACTAACCATGCAATTGGTTTTGTATATATTTCCTTACCCAACAGGGAAGGATTAGTTCACTAAAATCCTCTATAAGTGTTGATTAGGGTTTTGTTAAGTATTATTTTCTGAACACACATGACCGTCCAATAGAGATGATGTGAATAGAAGGTTCAGGCTTGCAAAGAAAACTTTGTTTTTTCAACTGAGGGTAAGTTTATCGAGGCATCGACCTTATAAAGTATATAGATATAGCTAGTAATTAGCAAATCTATTTTGTTTTATAAAACACCAATTTAGAAGTTCTTTTGACTTATTTTTTATTGCAGTGGTTTATTTGCTGAAGGTAAAAAATTGGACGTGATGTAAAAACACTTTAGACCAGCTATGGTGGAAAGAAAGTAACTTCAACTAGTAACATGCACATATTTATAGTCTATGTTATTATCTTTATAATGTAAATTAACAGAGAGGTAGTGTCATAGATGATTTCGTTTATTACTTCATATATAGTATTACTCGTTTTCTCCTAAAAAATGTGGTGTGATGGTAACTAGTTAAGTTACTCTACTCCCTCTATCACAGTTACTGGAGGCACATGAGGTTTCTCTAGGATTTAGGCAATCACTGATTGGGTCAAGAAAAACTTCTCGTTGTTAACTTCCCTAGCCAATAAATGAGCAGTTTTTCTGCATGCATTTGTGGAGACTGTTTCCACCCGATTACATAGTACAAGAGAAAAGGAAAGAGAAAAGAATATTGGGCAGTTTTCCATTATTTCACCCTAATTAAATTATTAATCAATGTAAAGGGGCCTAAGACAGCCCCGGTTGTGAAATTGCATGATATTTGAAGGGCGTCCAGTGAACCGTGACAGAGGGAGTATTTGTGTTACTCTCATTATGTTGCTCATAATGGGAAGTAACATAGAGAAGTAACAAGCTCATGTTACTAGCCGATGTTACTATCTTCACAATGGGATGGTAACTAACATATGTGTGGTGTCATATAAGACTTTATTTATTAGACTATAGACTCATTTTGTCTTGATAAGTGTGATGTTACAGTAACTAGCTAAGTTACCACAAACATCTCTCCTTATTAACTACATGCCATATAAGTAAATTTGTCTTGAGATGAAGTTACTAATCAAGTTGCTCTCACTATGACTAGCCTTATAGGTATCCATAGTTATGGTATCTCAAACAAAATTAGCCTATTAATTAAGCAGGGACCACATATAAATGAGAATTGTACAATTACTGTATCCGAAAGAAGATTAGAGACCCTTCATGTATGTCTACTATAATTAAACTCCTTAATCAACTATTATGTGGACAGGGCTTCACTTTGAGATTTAAGTTTTTTCTGGAAAATATAAATAAAGATATTCCCTTTTCTTTCCACTTGTGTGGTTCCTATTTTTCGGTGGGTCCATACAAACTGCAAAGATGATGGTTAGACTAGTCATAGTGGGAGTAACATATGTAGTAACATAAGTGCCACATAAGCAAAAATGATGATGTGGCGAGTATTTAATGAAGAGAGAGCTGATGGTGGTATCATAGGTAGATACCGTAACATAACGGATTTCGAGACAAGATGAGTCTATAGCCTAATAAATACATGATTATATGATACTACTCCTATGATACTCCCCACTATTGAGATAGTAACATAGACTAGTATCATATGCATGATACTACTCTATAATACTCCCCAAGACTAGTCACAATGGGGAGTATCATATACTAGTATCATGCATATGATACTAGCCTATGTTACTACATCGACTATGGGGAGTAACATATTTATGGTCATATAGTATTGTATTAATTAGGTTGTCGACTCATCTTGTCTCGGAATGCGTTATGTTACGGTATCTACCTATGATACTACTATCATCTCTTTCATCATTAATTGCAGTGCCACATCATCTTTTTGCCAACGTGGCGTGCATGATACTATCTATGTTACTCCCACTGTGACTAGTCTACCGCGCTGCACCACCTTAGCGGGAGACGAAGAGTGAGTGCTAGATTCTTATGACAATGGCAGATACTTCAAGATCAGCAAGAACCCAATCAATGAGAGCGTGACCATAGCATCCTATTCCAAGAGACATTTTCCTGTTTCTTTTAGCGAAGCACCTTTTCTAGCCTTTCACTTCATTCGGCTATATATGCCAATTGTATTTGCCGCTGAGGTACTTGCGCGCCATTAACGTAACCGTATCTTTGCATTGCATACGCAGATGTCTATTTTAGAATTCGAAAGTCATTGTCACAAAACGGGTTGAGTGCTTGCATATAGTTCAGCACGAGTGTCCTGTCTTTTTATATGGCACGTGCTAGCTGCAAAGAGTTCAAAGCAACAAAACACCCATAGAGTGCCTGCAGACTGTGAGTGGCTCCTGAGCTCACTTGTGCTCGTTTAATTTTAAATGAGAACCATATTTGTAGGTCCCAAAAAATTCTGAAATTTGATACATAAGTACATATACACATTATGTATATACGACAGAGATTTTATCGAAAACAATTTTGGGCTACACAAAAAATAAATTTTGACGAAAAAAGCCCTACTATTCCTGAAAATGTCAGTGGCTTCCAAGCTCACTGGCACCAGAGTTTTTCAAAATTTTGAAACAATATTTTTAGTTCTTAGAAAAACTTGAAATTTGGTACACAAGTGCATATACATATCATATACTTAAGGTAGAAGTTTCGTAAAAAAGCCTTTGTATCCGGGTTATACAACAAGTGCTATACAATGTTTCATACAAAGGCGTCAAGTAATTTTTGTCTCTGACAAATGCTACACACACGATGTCTCTTACGGAGTCGTTAAGTCGTGCATGTTTTTGCTGACTGAAAGTGATGCGACAGTGACTGGACGATGTGGAATATTTCGGCTTCCAATAGCTCCTCCGGTGGCTCTTCATCATCGGCGCACATGTGACTATCCCTTTTTGGAGGCTTTAAATTAGGAGTTGTGCATTTTTTGTTTACATTTTTCTAGAAATGGCTAGCGCTAATCTCTTGAGTTATTGCCGTGAGGCATATATAGGCTTAAATTAGGAGTTGTGCATTTTTTGTTTACATTTTTTTAGAAATGGCTAGCGCTAATCTCTTGAGTTATTGCCGTGAGGCATATATATACACGTCTTTTTTTTTTCCTTTTTCTTTTTTATGCTATGTTTGTTCTGTTTTGTTGTTTGGCTTTGGCAAGTTCTATGCTTGTGTGCATCAGTCGTTAGATTTGCTTAGCTGATTAAGTTGGACTACAACTAAGTTTTTTTTTCAATTCCATGTGGGGTACAACCGAGAAACATACCCCGCGAATCGTTTGGTTTGCTCCGTGATTCTTAATGTAACATGTGTTACAACTAGAAAACGTTCTGAACCATTGGATTGTTCCATAAGTTGCAATGTGAGACTTTATGACGTCAACTGAAAATTAACTTAATTCTCATGTTGACATGGAGAGTTAGTCACAACTTTAGATTAAACAATAAACACAACGAAGAGAGGAGCACAGATAAGGTAAATATGTTCCATATAGTAGGACACAACACAGACCCATATTGTTTCGATCATGACAGCGACAAGACCGATGATTGGCTGTTAATTACTGCAACTTATTAGGTAACGCTAGCGGATTTGTCGGCCGGCGAGCGAGCGAGCTAGCGGCGGCGGCGGTTGGCCGGCTCCTTCTGCGCGTTGAAGTACATGGCGGCGACGGGGAGCCCCAGGTTGTGGCGCTCGGCGAAGGCGCGCGTGCTGAACCGCGCACGCATCGCCGCCGCGTCCGTGCCGGGCGCCGGCGCCGCCACGCGAGCCTTCTGCTGGAACAGCACCAGCACGTATCGGTGGATGCCCAACGGCGGCCGCGGCGCCATGTAGGACACCACCTCCTGACCTGCACATTGATCGTCAATCATCTACCACGTACAACCATTAACAAACCAAATTATAAACATGTTGTCCCAAAAGAGATCACGTAGGCATGGTGCTCCATTGTTCACGTGGATCAGGCTAATTATGAGCAAGCAAAAGGCAGAGTGAAACCGGCCGATCTGCCGGCGGCTTGCGGCGAGGGTGACGGGGCCGGGCCGCTCAGGTCGACACGCACCGGGGGCGGCACTGACGAGACGCCGTTACGTGGACACTCAGTGGGCCCGGCGCGGCGCCACGTGTTGCAACGCGCGGTGCCACAGGTATCGTGCGCCGGCTGGCACATACAGTACTCTATTGTGAAGCTGTTGATGGATTTTTGTTTAAGCTTGTCGTGGAGTCACTATCAGGCTTAATTATTTGTTACCTCGATAACTATTTCGACATGCATGAATGTATAGTGGAATATAATATTTTACCTTGAGAAGGATCTGCTCCGCCAGGTATGTTAACCACCAGCCTGCAGGTCCAAGAGATCATTGCCCAGGAGACACAGCGTCAGAATTAATCAGCTCACACCAACATTAGTCCAAGATTGTAAGTGTAGTATGCTTGCTAAAGTGTCAACTGGTAAGTTTGAGTAGTAAAATTAATTAGTAGTTCAGTAATTTACCAGTGAAGCCACTCCTTCAAGGTTGGCTCGCTGGGGCTCGGGGCGTCCGGATCAGTCATGACCTAAAAAACACAACACCAAATTCACAGTAACTTAAGAGCTGGATCAGAGTGCATGTGTAAGTAATTAACCACGCATGAAGACACAGGTTCACGACGTGAAAAAACATGCATGCGGTGAATACGGACCAGGGTGAAGAGATCGCGAGCCCGGCCGGCGATCTGGACCGTGGGCGGGTCGGCGGCCACGGACGGCTTGATCTCGCCGCCGTTCGTCAGGTCCTTGGTCCCGAAGCGCACAGCCATAGCCATGGTAGGCACGAACATATCCACAACGTCACCGATCACCCTGCCTACCACAAGGGGATCCACATGGGCTGCCATGGCCGGAGGACGGGAGGAGGTCGATCAACAATCACAAAACTAGCCAGCTAACCAGCTCGATTCTCAAGAGCCTCTGTTGTATGTGGAATGATGTTGGTATGGAGGTGAAAGGGTGAGTGAGTATTTATAAGTGGGGAGGTGGTGGAAAGATGACGTGGACATCTTTTCTGGAGTGTATTGTGATGATAAGCATGTGTGATGGTTAATTGTCATTCATGGATTGTGTGTGTCATGCTTGTTTGCTGGTTTTCCGTAGAGAGTTAGTGGGCTAGCTTCGCTTGTGTAATTAATTACTGTGTGTGCTACATATATATGGCCCCTAGTTTTGTTATCATAACTGATTAGCTTTGTGGAGTTTGTTTTTCCAAAGTTTCTTTTATGGAAAACGCTTCCACCGCCCGGGCAACCGATGGGGCGTAGCGATCGGTCGCCCCCTCTCGCACGTCGCGTGTCCCCTAATTTAGCCACCTCCCAACTTACCATTTGTTTTGTTCCTCCTCGTTCATCTCCCCTCTTCTCGCTTTTATCCTTATTCTCCGCAAGCATGTCTAGCACTAATGTCCAGGAGATTGTGCCGCCGTCCCGGCAAACATCACCACTCCAGATTCCCTTTCCTCCTTTGCTAATGTCGTTCAGGTCCTCCCTCCACCCCTACCGACTGTTGCAGTGCGAGGGAGGTGGTGTTGTAAGCCAGTCATCGACGTATTCGGTGCCGCGAGTGCGAGGTACAGCGCCATTGCATCGCGACTTCCGTCGGCGCATGTGACGAGTCCTTTTGCCTCCTTGAAGGCGTCACCGAGGATACAATGACACCTCTGCTAGTTTTGGATCTTACCTTCGGGTGAAATACCTAGATCCACCTTGTCAGATTGTCGATGGCGGCATGCTTATTAGATTGATGTTGCAACAATAATGGAAGCATTGTTTCGGAGACACGATTCTCGATGAGAGCACATGTGTTTCGGTCGAGTGGTCAATGGTCGGATGAGCATGGAGTCTATATGGTGGAGCGTCCGGTTGGGCTGGCGGCGATACGAACATTCTTGGCACGCGGTGATGTCAGACGAGTCTTGTTCGTTGTCCTCTATAGATCAGCGCGCCACATGTCTTCTCTCGCCGAGGTCGACGAGGTTGGCAAATGTGCTCCATATGGATTTGACATTATTGCAGAGTTGATAGGTCGTGATCGCAATGGACGATGTACGCTGACGATGTTGGCTTCATTAATGTGCTTTCAGGGGTTTTTGTATTTTTTGTGGTCCTTTAGATCTAACTAATAATTTACTTACACCTAACAAAGTGTATTTTTTTTTCTAAATTCAATAATGTGAAGTTTGATCAAACAGAAAAAACTATCAGCAACTATAATATTCATGGGTACACTATGAATATATATAATTATGTATCTAATAAGTCAATTCAACGTCATAGAAGTTCATAGTTTATACCTAATAATAGGAAATTTTCTTGTGATACGTTATTGGAACTACCCCTAAAATTAATGAATATTACCTCACTGCCACGCTAAGTGAAAAAATGTTTCGTTAACCTTTTTCTTGATCCCGCAATGGCACACATGGGTCAAGCCCAGCGAGACAACCCGAACAGTTTATGGTCTGCGATGTTTTTTTTTTTTTGAGAAACACAATACAACGCAAGCGCTCATATACACGCGCAAACACTCACCCCTATGAACGCACGTACGCACACCCTACCCCTATGAGCACCTCCGAGAGACTGGGCCTGCGGACCAGGTTTTGAGATTGACGAAGTCACCATTGGCGCCACGCTGTCGACGTCGACGGGAACTTCGCCTCCCACTGAAGAATATTCCGCCTAAATGAGAAACACCAGCGTCAAATCTGGGATTTGAACTCTGGTGGGCTGGGGGCACAACCACCCACCTAACCATCTTGCCACAGGCAAGTTCTCTATGGTCTGCGTTGCTGTATCTGGATCGGAATACTCCCCTGTGCTGCTGACGTCATCCCCAGGAAATCCCCTGCTCGCGTCTGCCACGCTGCTCCTCCGCGATTCGCCACTTGGGCGCTTGGTCTTGCACATGCTACTCAGAGGCTTAATTTTTTTTTTTTGAAAAGTGAAGCAAGTAAATTTGACCAAAATTTGAAAAAAAAACCTATGATATTATATAGATACCATATGAAAATATAGTTCATGATGTTTATAATGACATTGATTTATATTTTACATGTTATATTTTTCTATTTTAACTTAGTCAAAATTCATTGACTTTTCTAAAAAAATATAAATCTTATCTATACCTACTAATAAAGGAAGCAAGACTTCCTTGGTTTCCTTGGTCCTGGGGCCCACTTGTCAGCCTCATACGTCGCTCTTTTTTGCAGAAAACCCCTGCCAAATAGGGAAATCAACCCGCAGTCCGGCGAGCAGAGGACGCTGCGCCACACCGTTTTACAGAAAACCCCCGACGAATAGGGAATTTACCCGCAGAACGCGGCCGGCGCGATGGGAGGAGGACGGCCGTCGCCGACGCGAGGGGAGGATGAGGACGACCGCCGCTGGCGCGCGAGCGGAGGAGGAGGATGGCCGCCGCCAGCGTGAGGGGAGGAGGAGGCGGCCGCCGCCGGCGCCTCTAGCGCGCAGGAAGGAGGACGCGGACGGTGCGAGGGGAGGAGGAGGAAGCTGTCGCCGTCACCGACGCGAGCCGCCGCCGCTACGCTCCTCCTCCGATAAATCGAAGGCCACAGGGAGGTCCGCCACCTTCTCCTCTCCATCTCCATCAACTCACGCGTCCTGGGATGCCCAAGGCGCGCCGGAATCGCCGCCGCCGTGGTCGCCTTCCTCGGGGCCGGCCACCGCCCCGCTGACCTCGATTCGGTCGCTCCCGACCTCCTCTTGCCTCGCTGAGCCCTCCATCGCGCTCCTGGTTAGCTCCTGCTCTCGTACGACCTATCCCCTGTCCTCCCCGTCCTCTGTACCCTCAGGCCGCCATGTACGTCGCCGTCCGCCGCCGCCTCTTGGTCACCGGCTCCCGTAGCGAAGCACGGGTGTTTTTACTAGTTCATTAAAATGGAGGTAATAGTAACATACACATGTTACATGCTACTATTCTCATAGTGCAAGTTAACATATAGTCTCATCTATTACTCTATATAACCATTTATTTTGAAAAATGTGATGTGATGGTAACTAGCTAAGTTACTCTATTTGCCTCTCTTCTCATTAATTACATGTCACTTCATCTTTTTTACCTACTTGGCATCTATATTAGCACTTTTATTACTTCCACTGTGCACTTTTATTACTTCCACTGTAACTAGTCTATACCTGGTGGGTGACCAAGGGCTCAACGCCCAAGATGGAGATCAAAGCTTCTACTCTGCTACGGTCGATTCGCTATGATGAAGCTGGTCCAAAGACAAGGGTTATAGCAACACTTCCACAACATGTTATGTTGCCTGCGATCCTTCAAAGTCTAAAATTACATTATACGGGAATTGGCCGGAGGCGGCAGGGATCGATGCGTGGTGGCGGCGCGCTGGAACGCGTGCGGCCGAGGCGAGCGACCGGCCCTGCTGCAAGCGGTGGCGGTCGAGGCGAGCGGCCGGCCCTGCTTTCTTTGGCGGCGGGGATCGATGCGTTGTAGCGGCGCGCTTGCGGCCGAGGCGAGCGGCCGGCCCTGCTTCAAGCGGTGGCGGCCGAGGCGCTGAGCCGCGACCCGAACCACTGGAGGTCACCAAGCGAGCTAGGAGGGCTTCGTCCCCAAATCCAGCAAGGAAGGAGCCGAGCTCTTCGGCTAGCCCTCCTTGCTCGCTTCCAACATCCATATGAGCTGTTGCGCCGTGGAAGGAGGCCGGCGTGGGTTGGAGGCTTGCGGAGGCGCGACGAAACCGCGAGAGGGGCTGATCGGGGTCGGCGCAGCACCGACGTGGGTTGCGGGTTTCGCGAGACTGCGAGAGGTAGGGTGAGGTGTGCTTCCGTTGACGATAAGGTTTGGAGTGCGGGTTGGTTTCCCGATTTTGAAGGGACAAAAGTGAAAAGTGGCAAAAAGGCCCACAAAGCAGTGTCACAAAATGGCAGATGGCGTGGGAAGCCTTCGTCGGCTCCCGCATTATATCTTTAGTTAATGTCTTTGTGTAGTCCAGGGCAAACTTTGATAGGTAGACATGTTCTTTTGCGCATGATGCGACGGTTAATTAGTTGCTTTATTGGACATAAGGCAGACTTCATGCAAGTCCTGAAACAATGCATGCCGTTCATCACTTTTTCAAGTTGAAGAAAGTTGAAACAAGAAGCTTTGATCCCCTAAGATTTGAATTTGAAGCTTTCTTTTGGTGAAATTGATTTTTAGCAGAATGTGGAACTCATGCCGAAACAGGACCTCATCTTCCCCTAAGGACATCTTCAGCCATGCCCCCCAGCGTCCCCCAAGGCCACTTTTTGGACCAAAAAGCGCCGGAATTCTACCAGCCAGCCCCCAGGATTTGAAAAAGCGTCATTTTAGCGCCGGCGCACCCAAGACGAACCCAACATGCTGGGTTTGGCCTGGGGCGATTTGCATGCAAAAGGCATCTTTATTCACTTTTTCTCTAATTTGCATGCAAAGATGCCTCTCTCCTACTTTTTCTCCCCCACTCCACGTGCTCTCACCAAAAGACCCCCATTTTTCATGCTTGGGTGGGCTACGACTGAAAAAATGACCTCCCCAGGTTTTGATTTTGCGTCGTTTTACGCCGTTTTCGCTCAGTTTTGAATCTTGGGGGGGGGGGGGGGGGGGGCAAAACGACTGGAGATGCCCTAAGGAACCGCTTGCAGGCTGATGCAGCCGGCTAGTTAGAAAATCCAAAAAAAATATTTTGATTTTTTACATTGGAGATTTATTCTTAAGCCGTGGTATATCTGCATCCATGACCCGATATGGATTTTCGACTTTCATCACTCTATTTTTACGGACATGTTGACATGTCTAAGTGCTAGAAATTATATCATATTATTTTTAGGTTTGTAAGTACATATTTGTTATTGTAAAAACAATTGCAACGCATTTACTAGTTTTTTAAAAATATGTTTAAATTTTTCGTGATTTGACTTTTGATAAAATTTGTACCCCCTCCGTTCCAAAATAAGTGTCACAACTTTGATAGAAAGTGAATACATGTAGACATGTAGACATGTTTCTATAAAATTTGAGACAACTTATACGGGACGGAGGGAGTACGTTTATCTACGAAACGGAGGGAGCCTGGCGACTTTTTTCTCCGATAGACCGAGCAGTTCGTTTTTTCTCCAACGGACCTAGCAGTTCTACCCAAAATGGCCGCCGTACGATGAGGCCGGCGGCATAAAAACCCTAGCCCTCGGTCGCCCCGCGGCATGGCCACCGCCACCGCCTACACGCTCCGCCTCACCCCGCCTCCGCCGCGCCCGCGGCACCACGCTCCGCTCCTTCCACAGCTCCGCCGCCGTGCGGCCGCTAAGGTGTCTGCTAGCTGGGCTCCAGCCGGCGGTGGCAACTCGGACGACGGGGTTGGCGGCTGGTCGGTCGCGGAGCAGCCCGTGGAGCATCGGAGGGCAGGTAGATCTCTGAATGACTTCGTTGCTCACGGAGTTACTGGATGCGGATAGATTGCACCTTTGCTCGCATATTTTGTTGTTCTGCTGTGACCCGTAAGGATTGCATTTGCAGGGTTTGGGAGAGCTCTTGTGGTCGGCCTGGGGGCTTCGGCAGCGCTCGCGTTGGCCGGGATCACGTGGTGCTCGCCATCCTCGAGGAAGTGTAAGTTGCTCACCTTTTTTGGCCCCCGCCATGTACATACTAGATTGATAATCCCCTTTTGATTTCGATGTGATACTGAAGTTTAGATGTACGAACCTATAAGGATTGCGCATTTGCTACTACTAATACTCACATTAGCTGGAATGCAACAGCTAAAGCAGTATCTGCAACATCTAATTCTTAGAGGATAGAAGAAATGGCAGTGGCCTCACCACCGCCTTTTGGGCAGATTGTTGGCTCGGGGGTGCCCCCCTTCACGACAGATTCCCTGCCCTCTTCTCGCACTCCTCTCGGCCGCATGCCCAACTTGCTTGGGTCCTTGACAACCAACTCTCGCTTTCCCTCGCTCCTCGTCTCTCTTCCTCTGCGGCCGCCGAGCTCGAATTGCTCACAATCGAGCTGCAGTCTGTTTCCCTTAACCCCCTTCAGCCCGACTCCCGCCTCTGCCGCCACTTCCAACATAGCTTTCAAACAAAGGGTTTTACTCCAATAATTTTTTGCAACTAACTACTGATGATCAGGCTGTGCGAATGTGGGGCAATGCTGCTCCTCTAAAGTGCAGGATCTTCAACTGGCTAGCCCGACGCCGACGGCTACCCACCAACCAAAGACGATACCGGCACAGTATTGCAGACTCGCCGGCTTGCCCCTTCTGTACACAGGATGTCGACGACCTCCTGGTCACATGCCACAAGGCCAGGGAGATGTGGGAATATTTCTTCCTTAACAGCAATAGCCAAATCCACAGCATCCATGAGCTGTGGCAGGCCCGAAGCCGCACCTACGCTGAGTCAACAATCTGCACCGCGATAGCATGGAACATATGGAAGCGACGCAACGCGAAGACCTTCAATCATATCAAGTGGATGAATCTCTGAGTGTCGCTACCCACCGATGCATCTCGGACCTACGCCTTTGGGTGCACCGATGCACCACCCCCCTTGTAACTAACCTCATCAAAGCCTGGTGTCTCAAATTTGACCCACCATAGGCTCCTGTATGTAATCTCTCACCCTCTCCCTCTTTTCTCCTGTAACTGCCTTCCCATGACAACATGTCTCATTTGAAATAAAGGGTTCAGGCTGGCTTTTGGCCCGCCGAAGGTATGGTAAAAAAAAAAGAGGATAGAAGAAATACAGCAGAGCATTGCCGCATTTTTTGTCTTGAATTTATGCTAACTTAACACTTGTACGATTCTCACCAGCTTCCTGCTATTCAAAATGGAAGGGTAGATTTAGCGTGTGCGCTATTTTTTTAGTTCTTTTGGCTGTTTGAAACTGTCTATTTAATATAATCTGTATAGATTAGCTTGTTGTGTGTTTGCTATGGGGAAACATGTTTTTTTTCTTGTAAATAGAGTTAGCTTGTTTTTTTTTTTGACAGAATAGAGTTAGCTTGTTAAGGAGAGTGAAAGAACCAAATAAATTGTTCAATAATACTGATTTATTTCAGGGTTAGAGCAACTTGCTGGAGCTCCATTTCATTATGTTCAAGAGAAGCTGTCAATAACAGAGTCAACAGAAATTCATGAAGATGATGCAAGCGTCAGAGAGCCGGGTACAACTGAAGTTTTCGGGGTAACTGTTGTTGAGAGGAATGACACATCATCTGTTGACTCAAGCCGAGATCACATAGCAACTGGTGGTGGTCATGTTTCCTTTGCAGTTCCTGTAGATCCCATGCATGAGGAGGCTTTGTCCATATTGAAGAAGCTACAGGTGTGTTACATATTTACGGTCGTAACCATACACATGTTATGTTTTATACCTGAATCATGAATGGTGTATTATCTTTTGTGAATGCATTGGCTTACAACTCAATTTGCATACAAGTTATTTGCTAAACCAACTTACAAGGTTTGTACATACATTTGTGTGTTGCCTTTATACTTACAAGTCAGTAAATGGCTATGCGCTCAACAGATCATCCGGGTAGGAAATACTACACTATTGTGAATTTCCTTGATCACCTGTTTGCCGTTAGTTTGAAGGTTTTTAGCTTTTTTTCACAGGATTATAACTACAAGTTCAAAATTTTGTCGCTAATATGACCTTAATATAAACTATACAGTTTCTTGCAGATTTAATATAATATCTTATGTAGGAAATCATCTGTCGATCTTATTATTTTTAATTGGATTCTGTATCTTCTTTTCACATTAGTTTGTGTGTTGGTGTGCAGTATCACCTGCAAGTGAACAGACAAAAAACAATAACTTCATTCTCTTAGTTCATATATTTCTCTAAATATCATATAGGTTTTAGATAACATTCCTACTATCTATGAACTGTAAGTGTTTCTGTAGTTTACAACGTATTTTACGAGTACTTTCCTACTAGGAGTGCTTTCCCATTCCTTTAAGCTTAACTCTATTCTTTAAGAAACCTTATAGTTATTTAAAAAGAAAATCATTAGTTCTAATGCTATTTTCATCACCTTCTGTGCCTCAGATAATTGAGAAAGATGCTAACTCCAGTGAATTTTGTACTCGGAGAGAATTTGCAAGATGGTTTGTTAAATTATGCTCAAAATTAGAGAGGTAATGAAGCTACGCATTATTAACAAAATGTGAGTTTTGCATGTCATTCTAGTCTTGTGTTATTTATCATTGTTTTGCAGGGAAAGGATGCACAGGATCATGCCGAGTCTGATAACTTCTTGTTCAGTCGAAAGTGCGTTCGATGATGTAAAATTTGATGACCCAGATTTCTTGTATATCCAATGTAAGTTTCTGTTTATGTCAACCGGTATTAAGCCCAATCTCGTAATTCGTTACATCTCAGATACAAGCCCATGTAATATGAAGTGATGCTGATAATCTAATAGTCTTTCATTGATGATGGAAAGCTTTAGGAGAATCTGGCATTGTGCCTAGTAAGTTATCAAGCTTCTTTGGAACATCGACAAGCGGCTCTCAAAGTGGCAACAGAAATTCCAATTTCTTACCTGAAAGGTACTAACATATGGATTTTTTTCGTTTTTCCCTTATTCCGTTGAACTGATGACTAAAATGTTTTGATTTTTTTTGGGCTCGTTGTAGTTATCTATCACGGTTTGATCTTGTTAACTGGAAGGTACTAGTGGAGTATCCGCTTGCATCAGAATCAGACCAAAAGGTACATATACCTTTTGATCTTTTTTATGTTCTACTGCATTGTTTCTAGTATTCTTCTGTTTCCTCTTTTGTGAATCCTGACTCTGGTTACAGTCCAGATGCTGAGTAAAAATGTTCATACTTTGGATTTGAGCGCTTGGCCAGATGTTTCAGCATCCATACTTACGGAATTGTTTGGTCACAATCACAGCATCGTCAGCAAAGTTTTTGGTACGTTGTGCTCATTTTTTATATATATGCGGTTAGTTGGTTGCAAGGCTACGATTATCTATAAATTGAAATACTGATAGTCTTATATAGTTTAGCAAGACTACAATATTCTTTGTCATTTACTCGTTTTTGTAATTTCTTATTTTAATGACTGGGAGCTCCATTTTGTTTGGACATGTTAGTGGTGTGTTTCAACTTGTGTTTTACATGTGGTTGGTTTCATTGTCTGCATGCATCTGTGTGGTCTATCTTCCAAGTAGTTGCTTATATTTGCTAGTATTGAGTTCATGCATAAAGTGTGTGGTTGTTTCTTCTCTTCATATTGTAAGTGCCATGTACAGGAAGTACTACAGCAAGTGTGCCAGGGCCCCTACATCCATGAACATGGTCTCGAAGTTGGTTAAATTAGTACCAAGATTGACACCTAATCGGTTGCAGGTTTAGTTCGTATCCAAGGCGCCTGCTTGGAAACTCTTTTGAGTTCATATCAGGGTAGGATTATATTTCAATTGCACTAGATGACGGAATCTTGACCGTGAAGATCGATATGCTGCATGGGAATGAAAAATAGACAATCAATCAATAAAGCCACAGAGAACTCTTAGCTCCCTCAAACTTGTCTGAAGTCAGTCAATTAGCACCACATTAGGATTGTCACCTACTCCCTCCGTGTGCTAGAACATCTTATATTTTGATACAATTCATTGCAGGTTTAGTTCATATCCAACTCAGGACAGCTAATAAGAATGTTTTGTACTAGAGGATGGACTCTTTACTCTAAAGAGAGATAGTCTGTGCCTGTTGGGGGGAAGACAAAAACAGTCAATCAGTGGACTAGAAAAAGAGAGGTTTACCTCCAGGAACCCTAGCTATCTTGCACCTGCACTCCACCCACCACACACGATCACCGTCTATATGCTCCTTGGCAGTATTGAGTTCTTGGTCTGTGGGCAGTGGCGGAGCTGCAGTACAACCGTTGGGTTCAAATGAACCCAATGGAATTTGTAAATCCTTCTTACATGATCTAGTCTTTTCTACTGATTATTAGTGAAAGACTACATCATTAAAAAGGCATTGAACCCAATGGCATAATTTTGTAGCTTCGCCACTGCAGAAAAACCTTTCTGTGTGTTGCTTTGTCCATATATAGAGCCCTGGAGTTGCAATGAAAAAAGAGTATGCTTTTCATGCTAAATGTTCTTTTTAAACGTGATTGTGGATAATTCTAACCACTATTTCCTATAGCAATGAAAATATGCTTTCCAAAGCGTACTCTGTTTTCTGTGTTCTTTGCATCCCGAACCGAGTTTGTGCTGGGAAGCATAAGATCATTTGTTAGCAAAGGGAAGTATACATAGTGAAAACTTATAGATGTGCTCACTTTGTTTTTATCCCATGTACATAGGTGTCCCATGTGAAGCTTCTATCTTATATTTGCTTTCCAATGTGAATTTAACTGTACTCTTGGAAATGATAGGTGTTCTTCATGTTAAAGGGATGCCATTAGTGTGTTGAATTAGGACAACTACTCTTTTGTCCTGATACTTGTTCTTGTGATGTTATCTATGTTTTTAGTTGCGAACTCTCATGAAAAATATGGACTTACGGACAAGCATGACCTGAGCTGGCTATTTTCTGTATGAGTGTACCTGTACAAGAACCGCTCTCCATACTGGATCCTACTCTGTTGTGTCATTTTTTGATTCATATAGTTTCTAACAGTACTGCAGATCAGCTATCTTTTTCCCAATATGCTATCCTCAGTGACTTGTGCAATCGATGCATTTTATAGGAAACACCAGGCGCCTTCAACATCATAAGCCTGTAACAAAAGCACAAGCGGCCGCTGCACTGACCAGTGGCCGAATGGAAGAAGTAATATACGATGAATTAAACAGACTTGAAGCAGAGAATCAGTCCCGACTTGTTGTTATAGGTGAAATTATGGACGAGTTAACTAATAGAGGGGATATAAAACAATATTGGGAAGACAGGATAAAAAAAGAGCAAGACCGCGAGCTTGATGTTGATAAGCATCTTCAAGATGTGTTGCATGAGCTTGCAAATGAGAGGACAGATCGAGAAAAGGAAACTGCAGTCTTGCTAAAAGAGAGAAAAGCTTTGGAGTGTCAGAATCAGGAACTTGTATGTTTAAGATCAGAAGTTGATGACATGTATGATAGACTAGCCACAGAGAGTCTAGAGGTCATGGCTGATGAGCAAGATCTGGAGAAGTTGTCTTCTAATATGAGCAGCAAGCATCAAGCTGTCACTGAAGCTAAATCGTATCTTGAAGCTGAGAAGGAAGCTCTTACTATGCTAAGGTTTGTCTTTATACAACCTTCACTTTCGTTATTACATGGTACCTAATACATAGTACCTGCAGATTATAAATTTATATGGTACCAAAGAAACACTACTTCATCATCTTACTTGTAAATGTATGTGCACATACATTAGGAAAAGGTGCTTCATCCTATCGTAGTGACTAGTGAGCATTTCATAATGATAAACTTGCTCATTGCAGAAGTGATATTAGGGGAAATTAACTGGTCATGTATTCAGGTAAAGCAATACAAAGAATCCATGGTTCTTAAGGGACTGGTAGACCCTTGATCTGAATTGTATGAAACTTAGCTCTTCATGGATATCAAAAAAATAAGTGTCAGTTTCTCTACCATGCCAATTTTTGCAGGATTTTTGTACCTGGCAATTTGCTGATTGTTTCTTTTGTAGAGTATGCAATGGCATACCATACTTTTATAGAAGACAACAAATTGTTTAACTGGCATCTATTGTGTACGAAAGAACATTTCCGTAATACCCGTTGGTATGACACTGGCTCATTTGTATCAGGTCCTGGGTGGAACAGGAAGCGGAGCGTGTGCATGAACGTGCTGAGGTACTTCAGAAGGCTGTGAGAAGATGGCGAGTCCCAGCTGATTGATCAGCCCCGCAGATTAGTCTGGCATTGTATTTGGTGCAGTTACAAACTTGCCGCAGCAATTTTGTGTTGTATCGTCTACGCTTCTGCTGTCGGTCATAAATACTTGCCGCAAGCCCACAACAGTCTGGAATGTCAGGCCCTCAGAGATCATTGTTTTCTTTTGCTGTATGTCAGTGACTTGCCGTTTATGTTTCGTCGGGAATCGGAGTTCATTATGTTGTAGATACTAGAGTATGTAGTCTCTATGCTGCGACGATGCTTTATCAGCTGGATCAGGATCGCTTGTGTATGCTTGTCGACTGGAAACGATGCCACTCGTTCGTGGAGTGTGATGGGAATGTGAAATATTTCCAGCACCCAGTTTGTGAAAAGTTACGGATTTGGTATCTGACGCCACTGTTTTTACTACCATGTGTATATATGTACTAGCCAGATTCTAACAAGGGTGAAACCTTCGTGGTGGCGACAGTGGAAGCTGCATAAGACACTCGCACGCGTTACGGACCCACGAGTAGTCGCTAAGTGTTAGTGCACTCATCTGACGCTCTGGAAAAAGCCCATGTATCGCAGTTACTGTCTGTCATCCGTCATACTACGCAGAATTGGAAGAAGCATGCGGCAGGATCTAGGCTCTGCGCAATCATGATCGAGCCGGAAATGTTGGGTGGTTGCTCGCTCACTCAATGCTCGTCTTCACTCTCTTACCCTTTTTCGTACCCTCACACCCTCTGGCAGCACCCAATTTCCAGTGGGCCCGTACCAACAATCGGTTGCAATCATACATGCGAATGGAGCAGATCTTGGCGATGACGCCGATTGCACTATCCTTGAGGTTTCTGGTGGTGGAATCGGCATCATCTCCTCGGCATCGCGTGGGTGCATAGGCAGATGCATGGGATAACCCCAAGGCGTGCGGTTCGCGGCACTCAGCATCAGCATCGTTGGTGTTGGCACTCCTGATTTCAAGTTCTTTAAACAGTGTACTATTCACCACACATTTGTCGTTTTTGCCCATTCTACAATATAAGGAATTTCAGTTTAAACTTTTGCACACTTGTATATCTCGCCACTATCTACATCTGTAATTTTTCTCGGTTTTTGAAACCTAAAAGTATCGTTTTTTTTAAACGAGCTCCATGTAGCTCGGGAGCCATTTGTCCACACTCATGGAAACAGCCTTAACCAACCTCCGATTTTGCTACCTCTTGGTTAGTCGAGAAAAAAATTAGCACTCGGTCGATCTCCCCTGTGAGAAACTGAGAGAGGAGGCGAAGCTCCTCATCGGCAATGTCAACTGCGGTGACGAGGACCGGAGCGAGCCTGAGCCACCGTCGACGCGGCGGACACGAGCAAGCAATTTGTCTGGTGGGTGGAGGTACCGACACCGATAAAGACGCAACATGGATGGGGGATTTAGAGGGATGATCGGGATGTCGGTAGACCAACGGAGTAAGAGATTGGGGCAGGACAGGGCGACACCATGCCGGCCACGGGCGAAGAGGATGGTGGTTAGGGCGACGATAGCTGCGGGGTCATCAGAGGAGAGGAAGAAAGGGCTCAACCGAGCGCAAGACTATTTCTCGGTCGATCGAGACCTAGGCGGGTCCAATCTAGTAAGTCTATTAGAGGCTCGGAGCATAACAACCATCAACGGTTGGACCTGCCGGCCGGGCGGTGGGTGCTGCCCATGTTCCGTTGCGTTTCCCGTTCCCCGATCGATAGCTCCAAGCAAGAAAGCCGGTGGCAGTTGATCAATGTTTCTTGTGGGATACACACATACGATACCGTCGACGCATATCCGGCGAAACCAAATGTTTATCGCACTGATATATGATGATGGGGCGACAGAAAAGTGGCAACGGGAAATGCTCGGTTGGTGTTTGTATTTTTGCATTGCACTGTGCACTGGCCGGCCGGGCAAAACATCTTGTGCCACAAGTAATGCTCACATGATTAAGCTTTGCCCATGAGTAGTTTCACCAGATTTTGTCTCTTGTTTATGGGAAGTTCTTCACGTTTAAGCTAAGTTGTTCCATTCCTTAGTACGTAGTACATGACAAATGCAGGCAGTATAGTCTATGAGTCTATCCCAGGTGCGGTTCAGTGTCTCCTTTAGTCCTTTTGGTGTCGAGATCCCTCATGATAAGGGAGATATATGGTGGTGCTAACTTGTACGTGATAGGCTTGTCAGTTCAGTGCTCACTTTTCGAGGCCTCCGGAGTTATACAATTGTGTGTAGGTGTGTGAGCTAGAGTACATGGCTCCGATCAGTTACACCCCTTTCATCAAACTTATAGGTGTAGCAACATTTGTTGTCGGGAAGTTGGCTTCCGGTTGATTGGTGTATATTTTTTTATAAAGCTTTTTTAAATAGTTGCGTGCATCATTTTAATGCAGAGTCTGGGGGCACAACCTCTATTTTGAAAAAAAAAATTAGTGCCCACCAGAATGTACGGCTCCTAACTCGGTAAGAAGTAGTTGAAAATATTATATATCTAGAAATTTACTTCACATCTAAGACAACACTCTGCAAAAGAAATACATGCATCAAAAGACTAAAAAATATTAACGACGAGTGATCAACACGAGATCGATGGGGACCCCTAAATATTTTACTCCCCCTCTTGAATTGTTTTACAATTCATTGAAATGATGGGGAGCTTTGTCTTTTCATTAGTATAGCCAAGACAAAAGAAAACACTGAAATTGCCCGCTTCCGCACATCCACCACCGCACCAACAAAATAAATTGGCACACATTCTAGCAAAGGAAGGCCTAACGTCATAGGGGAGGGATGTAGGTCGGGCTCCATCTCTGCGACCGGAGAGGAAGCATCAGCCAGTAAGCATTTAGTCTCACGACGCCCGGGACAAACTCACTCTGGTCTGAGGACCGCCCCGAAAGCCACATAAATTGATGCGGCTTACTCTCTTGCAGTCCTCTTAGCAGCATATGTTTCATGTAAAATAAACACACTAGAAGTTCAAAACATTTGGAAATTGTCATCTCCTTCATTTATGTAAAAACAATCCAGTCAACAATTTAGAACCACCTCTTAGTGGCTGTTAGAGTTGTAGGGACATGACTGTGGTGCTCACACACTGGTGAATTTAGTAGGAATCGACCGAGATTCGCGGATTTTTCTCTAGTCTCCATCATTCTATTGTGCAGTTAGGCGTTACGCTCGCGTGGCTATATTGTTTGTGTGTCCGATCACTTCAAGCTTTTGCCACCAGCATATCCGGTTGACATGCCTCGATTACATATCGACTAATGATATGCGTATGACATCAAACATGCGGCGTAAAGCGAACGCAAATGGAAACAGTACAATATTTAACGGTACATAGTTTGAGGGTACGTTTTGAGTAACAGATGCTACCTCTGTTTATAAATATGACGTTTTAGATAGTGTGCATGTTGATTAGATGCACACTTAAATGAATGTACATACACATTAAAATATATTTATATACATGTAGATACATGTGAATCTAGGCAAGTGCTAAAACATTTTATATTAAAAAACGGAGGGAGTAGATATTAGATATAGATGGAGACATTGTGTTTACTTATGGTGAGCTTGTTTAGGTAGTACAACTGAAGAGAAAATAAAAACGGTACATCGATCAAAATCATATTTTTAAAAGGGCAGATCGATGTGTTTTTTTTTTTTTGACAAAACAAAACCCTCTCTGGGAGAATTTGCCTAGTTGATCAAGTCCCACAGGCAGGATCAAAGAAAATTGCATAGACACCAAGTTTTGCAGAAAAGTAATATATTTCCTATCATTACAATACCATAAAAGAAGAAAAAAGGGGTGAAATTACACCTACAAAGAAAGGTGAAAGAAAGCAAGAAACAGAGCACTAAGAAGAACATATACACGAACGCTGAGCCTTGCACGCACGCACTCTGTCTCACCGGACAAAAAACAGAGCAAGCTTTGCCGGCATCTTTTTGCTCGGCTCAAACTGACCAAGGAAGGAGAAGGAAGGAGGAGGAGGGTGTCGGCATATATGGACGCTACGCCGCCTACGCTAGTAGAGGCCGGCGTTGGCGCCGAGCTTGAGGGACGACGGGAGGGGGCTGCGCATGGGCGACCTGGGCGGCTGCGCGAGGCGGTGCCCGTCGGCGTCGTAGTAGATGACACCGGAGAAGTCGAGCGGCTGGCAGCGCTCCCCCATGAGAATCTCCTTCCTCCACAGCCCGCCCTCCTCCTTCTCCCGCGATCCTCCACACCCCGTCGGCAGCGAGAACGCCTTCCTCCACGGCGACGCCTTGCCGGCGCCGATCCTCCTCGCAGCCCGCTGCAGCCGCCGCGTGCACGTGCCCATCAGCGCCGCCACCGCGTGCAGGAGGCTCACACCCATCTCGGCAGCCCGATCTCACTTTTTCTTGGCTTCTTGGTGCCTGTGTGCTGTAGCGGATTATTGCTTTGGGGTGGTGGCCGTTTGGTTTGGCGGCATATATAGGCGGGGCGGTGGCTGTGCGAAAGTCAAACAAGTAGGTCCGAAAAGAGATTTGTCTATTAAAACATTCCAAACGACGGAATTTCGTCTTCCTCTCATCGAGGGTGTGTAACAAAAGGAAAAAAAATAGCATCCTATGAGAAATAGCGGCGGCCTCCTCCAGATACTATAAAAGTTATAGCGCGCTAATAGGGTGCTATATTTTAGTACAGCGTTCTGAAAAATACCATATATATATACAAATATTTTTTTATAAGGAATAAAGAATATAGTTTAGAAATGGTAGAAAAATATATGCATAACCAAGTACCAAAAATATTCTCCAATTATTTAGAAACTTAAAATCAACATATCATGGGCCAACAAGATAAAATAATTTTTTTATTCAGAATCATCAACATTTGACGACATCTTTCAGTTCAGAAGAGGAACCTGTAAATTGTAGTTCACCGTAAACACAAACAAAAAAGAAATTTTTGCTTCTTCTTAAGGTGGAAAACTCGATGCTTTGCACTGATAGGCTGAAAAAAGAAAACAACGTGCTAAAGTTATGACGGTTTAGCGCGATATAACGTGCTATTTCGTGAATAGCTTCATAGCGCGCAAAAGTGGTAAAATTTAGTGTGGACCCTTCAGATATGTTATAACACGCTATTAGCGAATAAATAGCGTGCTATTTTTTTCCATGGTAACAAGGGTCAGCTCGAGCGCTTGAGAAGTCATGGCCAAAGTGGGATTTTCAAATCTGTTTTTAGCACGGATTTTGTTTTTTCGCACAAATCAACACAAGTGTCATTTCATGAAATTTTATTTGTATAACAATGGTATATGTTTGTCTTCATTATTTTTCAGATTACTTATAATTTTTTTACTATTTTTATCAGACATGAGCATATGAGCTCGGAAAGGGAAACACCTCTCTCATAATTGCCTCATTAATTAGCGAAAAATTAGGTGGAGACCGACACAAACACCATCACTGATC
Source organism: Poa annua (assembly GCA_026929855.1). NCBI lineage: Eukaryota > Viridiplantae > Streptophyta > Magnoliopsida > Poales > Poaceae > Poa > Poa annua. Next base: position 81,741,655 of record CM049437.1, on the reverse strand, counting down.
ATCGTATAATCCTTCTGTCTGCCATCACAACCTACACACCTTAAAATGAGAATTGTAGTGTCATAAGAGTCAGGGACTACGATTTCACTGAAGAAAGGATCGCCAAAGTGTCTTAAGAAGTACATGCTGACAATACCAAACAGTCAACTCTTCACGTAAGGCGTGTAGTTTCGATTGTAGTGACGATTTTCGTTGAGGAGATATGCAAGAACTGAGCCACAAAAGATTTTTACAACCAGACCGCCCAACACAGGTCATCGTTGCTACTCAACATACCTGACAACGGTTCCGACTTCGCAGCAAGGGAAACCAAACATGAAGACACGCCGTACACGCGGGAATATAAGCTGACTATATATGAAAGTCTTATCGTGACAAACCGTCACTCGTCAGTGTTATCATTGCCGCATAAGCCGTCACGCGGAATCTCGCATGGCAAAGCTAATCTGCCATTTGCCAACCACGATGTCGTCAGGAGCGGAGGCAGGATATCTTTATTTTGGCTGTCAAGGGGGGCCGGTTTGCCTAATTTTTTTATAATGAACATTATTCATAGAATTTTAGCAACAAATCCTTGGTGTTAGGGGGGGCCAGCCCCCCTGCCCCTGTCTCCGGCACTCATGTCGTGCAAGTTCAGCCCACCCGGAGCACATGGGATAACACAACACAATCTTCAAGATGACGTTCTCAAGAGGGGCGGCGTCGTCTGACCATGCGCTGCAGGGTTTAAACCTTGACCTGAAGATGTGACCCGAGGGTTGAGAACGTCGAAGAGCTGCACCATAACAACGCCCAAGGAAAGAGAGCGACGTCCATTACAATCTAATGAAGACGGCGGCTGACCTTTGGCAAATGGCAACCTGGCTCGCCGGTACGTCAGTGAATTTGGACAGGATAAACAAAGGGACAATAATGCATTCTATCTATCGTGGTCATATGCACGTCGTACGTACATCCTCTCAAGCTTCAAGTTTGGCATGTAGATACGGCTCTTGTGATTTATGAAGAGCAAGACGGCGTCAAAATGATGATAAGGCCGCATTAACCCACAAGAAAGATAACCTCTCACTCGTTCCTTCCTGGTTGACCCTGAATTAATTAAGTCTACGTGCCCTTTCAAGTGCCATATCGCTAAACGTCTGTCGCTTTCGATTTTTGTGTGAGCCGACTATCTGAAAATTGCCCAAAGCGGACGGCTCCACTTGGACGGCCTCGGGGGTCTACGGGCCGCAGGGAGAGGGAAGGAAGATTGAATTCATCGCCGAGTTGCGCGCGTTGGCCGCAGCAAGCCCAGCAAGATGGCTGGTGTTCGGAGACTTCAACTTGATTTACAAGGCTGAAGACAAAAGCAACAACAACCTCAACAGAAGGATGATGCGGAGGTTCAAAAGCGCTCTCGATGCAATGAGGCTCCGAGAGCTGAATCTCTCGGGAAGGAAGTTCACTTGGTCAAATGAGCAGGCAACACCAACCATGACACGGATCGACAGGTTCTTCTGCTCAGAGGGATGGGACTCGGCATTTCCATCGGCTATACTGCAATCACTTCCGTCCTCGCTGTCCGATCATGCACCTCTTCTGTTGCTAGGTGCAGCTGAAATTCCGAGACACCGAACCTTCAGGTTTGAGGCCTTCTGGCTGAAAATGGAGGGATTCCAGGAGGTGGTGCTGGAGGCTTGGGAGAGAGAGGTGCACTCGGCAGACCCGGTTCGTAGACTTCATGTGAAGTTGGAGCGCACGGCAAAAGCTCTGAAGCATTGGCACAAGACAAAATTTGGGGACTTAAAGCTGCAGCTTGCTATAGCTAGAGAGGTGATTCAGAGGCTGGATATGGCGCAGGAGGCCAGGGAGTTAACGGTGGACGAGCGACGACTGAGGATCAGCCTTCGGTCAAAAATCTTAGGCATCGCTTCCATCAACAAAGTGCGGATACGGCAAAGGGCGAGATTGACTGCAATCAAGCTGGGGGACGCAAACACTAGGCTGTTCCACCTTCGAGCCAATGGAAGAAGGCGGAAAAATTCCATCCAAAGCCTACATACCACAGAGGGTTTTGCAATCACGCATGCGGAGAAGGAGGCGGCAATTTCCAACCATTTCAATCAGTTCCTTGGTTCGGTACAGCAGCGTGTCACAAGCCTTGACTGGGCTGAGCTTGGCTATGTGGCCCATGACCTGGAGCATCTTGAGGCCCCCTTCGGGATGGAGGAGCTGCGTGCGGCTGTTTTTTCCCTTCCGGGGGAGAAGGCGCCAGGCCCGGACGGCTTCATCGGCCTTTTCTTCCGGACTTGTTGGGCGATAGTTGACGACGATTTGCTGGAGGCCATGGTGCACATGGCTGAGCACGGAGGGACAACCACAAGATTGCTAAATTCAGCGAGTATTGTGCTTCTGCCAAAGAAGACGGACACGAGGACCATCGCCGACTTCCGGCCGATCAGTCTCATTCACAGTGTGTCAAAGATTTTCTCCAAGATTTTGTCGCTACGTCTAGCGCCGCTACTCCCGGATCTCGTGTCGGCGAGCCAATCGGCATTCATCAAGAAGAGGTGCATCCACGACAATTTTCTTCATGTCCAGGGGATGATAAAAGCTATGCACCGAGACAAGACGCCGGGGTTCTTCCTCAAGCTTGACATCACAAAGGCGTTTGATTCGGTCAGCTGGGCCTACCTTCTCGAGCTCCTCCAAACTCTGGGGTTCGGCCCCCGATGGCGGAGATGGATCTGTCTACTTCTGTCCACGGCCACGTCCAGGGTGCTTCTGAACGGAAAGCCTGGACCGCGGATTGCTCATAGGAGAGGATTGCGACAAGGGGACCCGCTATCACCGATGTTGTTCATCCTTGCTATCGACCCCCTCCATCACCTGTTCCGGGTCGCCGCCGAGAGGGGCCTACTCCTACCGTTCAGGGCGGCGCCAGTGCGGTTTGCGGTTTCTCTCTACGCGGATGACGCGGGCATTTTTGTTGGGCCGGAGGCGGCGGATATGACGGTGGTGTGTGCGATACTGAAGGCCTTCGGTGAGGCCTCGGGGCTGAACACCAACCTTGGCAAGTCCGAGGCCTTCCCGATTGGATGCACCGATGAGCAAGTGGCAGCGGCACTTGCAATTTTCCCGGCTACGCGTGGATCTTTTCCATGCACCTATTTAGGGCTGCCTCTACATCATTCCAGGCTGAAAATTGTTCACTTCCAGCCTCTCATCGACAAGATAGGAGCAAGACTCGCAGGGTGGTGGGGGAAGCACTTCACAAGGGCGGGGCGTGTGGTTTTGTGCAGATCGGTTCTCACCTCCATGGTGCTGTATCACCTCGCAGTTTTCAAACTTCCTAAATGGGTGATCAAGAGAATTGAGAAGATAAAAAGGAGCTTCTTATGGATGAAGGCTGGGGCTGTTCCGGGTGCAAGGCCGCACCCTTTGGTCAGTTGGCGCATGATCTGTAGGCCTAAGGAGCTTGGGGGCCTAGGCATGATGGACTTGTACAGATTTGGGAGGGCCATGCGGCTGAGATGGTTGTGGCTGGAGTGGACGGATGACACAAGACCATGGCATGGGATGCAAACGCCATGTGATGAGGCGGACAGACAGCTCTTTCGGGCATCCACAGAGATCACACTTGGGGATGGGAACAAGTGCCGTTTTTGGCTTGATGCCTGGGCGCGAGGAGGGGCATTGCGACACCAGTTTCCGGAGCTTTTCGCCATCGCCACACGGAAGAGAAGAACAGTGCAAAAAGAGATGGAGAACAACAACTGGATTCGCTCGCTTGCAAACATCTCCACAGCCGGACAACTGGAGCAGTACACTAGGCTGTGGGCACTAATGCAAGGAGTCCTTCTACTCCCGGTGCCGGATTCCATACGGTGGCGTTGGACGGAGTCGGGGGTATACACGACGGCCTCGGCCTACCGCTGTCAGTTTGCAGGTTCTACGGCCCCTTTCCGCTCGGCCAAAGTTTGGAAAGGGCATGCAGAGGCTAAGTGTCGGTTCTTCGCATGGATGGCGCTCCATGGCAAGATTCTCACAGCTGACAACTTGGCAATTCGTGGGTGGCCAAACGACCCAATCTGCAAGCTTTGCAGGATACATCCTGAGACAGTGCAGCACCTCACACTCGACTGCAGCTTCTCGACATTGGTGCGTGAGCGCATCTTCGCTTGGCACGGGCGGATTGGTGCCCCGCCGCCACCGAATGGCAGCACCCTCAATGCTTGGTGGAACACGACAATGGCAGGTCTCCCAAAGAACAAGAGGAGGGAGGCGAGTGGGGCGATCATCTACTCCATGTGGGGAGTGTGGAAGGAGAGAAATAGGAGAGTGTTCCAGAATGTGGCGATCCAGGCGGACGCCGTCGCGGCATTGGTGAGAGAGGAGATGGCGCAGCGGGCATATGCGCACACACAGGATCCCGGAGACACCTAGATTGTGTTCTTTTTGTTTTATGTTTTTGCCTATGTCTCATTTGCGAGACTAGGCGTGCCTAATGTACATAAACACTCTATTTCTACCTAATCGAAAGGCAATACGACTGCCGGTTCCTCAAAAAAAAATTGCCCAAACAGTCTAGTGTAACCATTACGATTTTGCGGCGGTACCAAAAGAACCAGACTCTCGGGAATAAATAAGCTGAGATGATATCACTTGAGACTTGGGAATTATGTTTACCATCAAACCTCAGGACCAATTTGGTTTACCCTAGAGTAAGAAAATAGAACAATTCATGTAGCCTGTCGATGTTCAACAATTTGTTCTTCCCCTCCTATCTGTCTATCTGGCGCCTCCCTCTCTTTTTTTTTGTGATATCCCGGCCTCTCTATCACATTGATGCATACCCCCGGTGACTCCCTCGTCTTATACGACATTCCCAGAGATAAGCCACGCTAGCTAATTTAACTTTGGAAAAGCGCATGAAAATACATGTCAAAAGTAGCTAAACATAATGGTGGCCTGAATTTGCCTAAAGAAATGAAAACATAAGACTTGTTTTTAGATAAGACTTGTTGGTTCAGTTGGTCGAACGATTCCAGATTTCCAGTCAACTGCAAATTCAGCCAAGCTTTTCTTTTGCCAATCCAGTCAAGCTGAACACATTAGCTTAAGATACTCTAAATAAAAGTAGATTCGAGGGTAGGTTACTAGATTGTGTCAACATTTCATGTCAAAATTCGTCGGATGGCATTAGCAGCAGGAAGGGACGTGCGAATGTTTCAGAGGCATGGCGGTCAATCACCCAACTCGACGGTTCAGTCACCATATACCTCACTGGGTTAGGTGATCACCAACAAACTGTACACGTACGTGCATAATTGCATGTTTGGTACACGCACGCCAGCTGAATAATCTTCAGTCTCGAGTAGGTGTCGAGTGTTAGGGGGGGCATGCCTGAAATTGTTGCGAAAGGGATCCCCTGCTTCCACGAACAAAAAGGAAAGGTTGTATTGCTCTGTGATTTCTTATTGGGACAACATGTGGTGTGGATAGTTTATATCAATGGCCAAAGTAGATGGTTAAGACTTAAGAATTAGAATCATCAGTGCCCATGTACGTCAAGATTACACGCACTAATGCATCACAAACTGTTGCGATGAAAACATGTTATGGTGCCCGATATAGATCGAACAAGTGTGATGTAATATACTCCCTCTGTCCCAAAATAAGTGTCTCAACTTTGATAGAAAGTGGATGTATATATTTTTTTATCATTCTTATAATAAATCAACCTGATATTGTATCGGTTCCAAAATATATGGTATAATCGACTTCTTATGGTCTCCTACACATGATTTAATTGTGGTATCCACTAGTTAAACATACCCCTAAAAAACTAGTTAAAGCACATAACGATATAAGATCATTTACAAGATAAATGCATCAATATTATTTTTACATACCCAATTACTGTGCTTTCACAAATAGGAGCAATCAGAGTTTGTAAAGCGTCGACCCCATGTATATATTCGTGAGCAAGAAAGAAGCACCAGAGGCGGGCGCCAGTGGATCGAAGCCTTCTTGGCAGAGATCTTGGCCGCACTTGACTTGATTTGAGCGGTGAAAACGTTTTGTGGCTACAAATGTCTTTTTTTTTTCGCTGGGGGAGGGGCTGTCACTAATTTGTGGACGATTAAATCTATGATTTTGTCCACTCGCGAAAAAAGAATACTGCTGCCTTCCTAAAAATAATTAAGCTTTCCCACTACATTTGTGGGGCTCTGTTTGGTTCAGCTTTCCCAACCAGCTTCCGCTAAAATAAGTTGAAAGTCAACCAAACGGATAGCCTAGGCGCCGCAGCCCGCAGTCCTTTTGGTGCTCGTACATTTTAGGGAAGGTGCAGCGCTCCCTGCACGGCAACCAAATATGTGATTGATGGGGAGTGAACGCGTGGCCAAGGCAGCACTGCCACTATACCCAAACGAAATGTTGCCACTGGTTTCTATTTTGCCGACCGGACAGCTCACACGAGCAATTACAGGACAATTTTCATTCTGTATTTCTCGTCTGGTGTAACATATACGGGAGAGAAGGTACAACAGTGGGTGTGCGCATGTGCCTGCCTACATACTTTCCCTACCCAACATAACAACATAAATTCTCCCACCCATGCCACTCGTTTTCTTGTCACTTCTCCAGAAAGATATTAAGGCGGTAAACTTTGCTCCCTCCTCCTACCGGCGAGGCCGAGGGTCCCTGCCTCCTATGTGCCCGCTCCCGCTGTGGGATGGGGACTACGACCACGACGCTTTAACCGTAGTGAGTAGGCTGGGTTTCCTTAGGATTTTCCATGGACGCTGCATGGAAGGCAAACGTCGCCCCGTTGAAATAAGATGCTTGTGCCCCCCACCTTCCCATGCCCCTAATATCGGCAATGTTGTAATTGGCAACTTCGAGTAGCAGGTGATTTGGTCCTCTCACCATACTTCTAATCTGACGAGTTTAGTTTCTCGCTCTGTCACTAACATTTGCCGTTGTCCGCGGCGGTGCTGGTAGCCATGGACGAACAGATGGTATGGAGCCAGGATCTTGGTTCAAAGGTTGTGAATTTATCGTAATTCACCGACTTCGTCGATAATATATGTCAGATCTAGGTCCAAGGTAGCACGACTGTACAAGGACGATCCCCGGGTGCCACAAAAACACGTGGCTCGAGGCCTGTTCGTCGATCTAAAGCCTCTTTGTTGATGGTGCTTCGTTGAATCTGGTAATGGTGGAGCCTCGATGTCGATGATGTTGAAGTTAGGCACCGGTTCGGTGTGTGCATGAAACCCCTAGTGACCATTTTTTCCTATCGTCTAGTGTTCTCTCTGCTAGGTTTTCAGGACAACCATTTTTTCTCATAGCTCATCTTTTAGTTTCTATCTATGTTTGTTCATGTAACTGTTTTTCCTATTAATGAAATATGTGGTTACTCTGTAAAAAAAATCAGAAGAACATAGAAGGAGAATGACCAAAAGTGCTCTTATTGGTACTTCATTGTCAGTAATTCATCAGTGGTTAGTCGAGTCATAAAGAGAAAAAATAAAATAAAATTGATAGGAAACATCAAACATCGATATCAATTAGGCTCGGTTAGGAGCTCCAATTTCTTAAAACCATAATATTCCAAAAAAAAAATGAAATATTTATGTCCCAGATGGATGAATACTTGAGTTTCTTTGTTAGGAAAAAAAGGGGTCAAGACCAAAGTTTCTAATACAACAAAAAATAATGCAGTTTTGGGGGAATACTTTAGTTGTGAAACCACCTTATTCATTGCATACAAACGCCTAAAAGTGTTTAATCCTTCATTTTTTTTAGAAACTATGGTATTCTCGGGTTACTTCAAAGATATTTTGATACCAAACGGTCCCTTACCTTTCATTCCAAAGTAAAATGAGACAAGTCACTACGATTTCAATGAGATATAGTTTTTTTTTGCACACAATGAGATAGAGTAATAGGGTATCTTTTTGGTACAAAGGCAGCATCGCCGTGGGAACAAGTTGTGATAGAAACTGAAGGACAGTCAACTGTGAATCGTATCGTTCAGCCGTAGCTCCTCCATCACGGGCTCAGTATTACAGACGCCTTTGTTCGGTATTGGGTGTTCTCTACCTACTTCGCATGTTTGGTATAGTTTGTCTCCATCGCAACTTCCGTTTGGAATAGTTTGAGTTGACCAGTGAAGTAGTAAGAGGAACAGGTCTTCACCACTTAATAAAGTCAGCTTGTAGTGTTATGGTCGTAGTAGTACTTAATTGGAGTGAGGGCAATTGACTAGTTGGACGTGCTGAACTTGAAGTCAGAGATGTGCTACCGATTCTTTTGGTCCAATCCTGTAGCCCTTTTAGGGTGAGCCATGTCTCTAATTTGCTAAATTGTCCATGGATTTACCACCGTACGTGGCGCTGAAGACAACAGACAGAGTAACAAGGCCGGAATGTCAAAAGACGAAGATGAGAAAAGGGTGATGAGTTTTTTTGAATACTACTGATATATTCACCTCCGCTAATTCTGCACATCGGTCTCGAATTGGGCCAGGTAGCAGTCAATCCCAGAACAGTGTACCTAAAAATTCGACTGGTCCCGGCTTTGTACCCACACTTCTCGGGTCAAGACATACACACGTCACAGAGACCACGACTAGTTTATAAAAACTCAGCTCGTTCTTTGAGTACGGTAAGCAAATGCATTGACAATTTCATAGCTCACTCAACAGTTTAAAACATGCAGTCCTGAAAATGCAAAGTACACATGGGTTTAATGATTGGAATCTAGTGGAAATCAACCTGAACCTGGATGTAAGTGTGCTGGCAACAGAAAGCACATAGGCGAGAGGTGGAAGCACTGGAGGTGAGTATATATAAATGCTGGATTGCATTTTTTTAGCGAATTTCATGCCCAATATCCCTACCCAACTAATCACAGTTTCAGACAGTGAAAAGATAAGAACACAACAAGAGCACTATGACAGAGCACAATGACCTGGTGGTTTTGAATGATGTAGACATATGATGCTAGTACTGAAAACAGGTTGGCTCCTAATTCCAGCAAATAGCCCTAATCCTTCAGCATGGTTTTGTGCAAAGCAGCAGTACAAGTAGAGATGTTTACAGTTATAGGGTGGCACCACGCGAAGGATCAGTACTTGAATAAATGGTACAGTACATACAATGTTATAAAAAGTGCACGCTTAAGCTGACTTAGGCGCTGAGTGGAAGCAAAACGCCTAGTGCTTAAAGTTGCGCTTAGCACTTTAATCCTTCAGAAAAGGAAAAATCGGAGGCAAAACGCTCAATCGACAACTAGCCCTTAACAAAACCTTGAATACATATATCAAAATGCGAAGAATGAGCGCACCACCAAAGTACATAAGTGGCATAAACACCAAAATAATTATAGACAGACAATGCATGAAAACTGAAACCACTGCAGTCCCAAGCAAATGAATAACAAGAATGAATTAGGGAATACACAAAAAATCAATATATAATCTCTCAGGTAGCTGTGTTAGTTGTTGAAAATGTGCTTGTGTTCTCTTGTTGAAGAGGATTGGTACTTTGGTAGCATCTAAGACAACTGTCTTTCCACACTGCAGATTTGCTGAAATATATGATATGCCTTTTTACATCTAAATGATAACTAGCTGGATAGGCATTGCCTCTCCAAACAATTGCAATTTTTTTTGCCAAAATATCGAGATTATTAAGTAAACCTGATATTCATGAAAATAACATGTCTTATAGGTCCAAAAATGTTTAACTATATGACAAACACATGCTGCGCTATGCAAATGTACTTTCCTCATTTAATAAGATTGTAGATCCCTTGAAGTCAATGAAAAAGAAACATACACTATTCTTATGTGACTTCCTGCATGAATGTGTAGGGTGCTAATACACCTACGTACTGATATACTCCGGAGACGTTCTCTGGCTATATGAAGTACCAAGCCACAAAGTCTCAATCTTTTAATGTAGTATTAAGCACTTAGCTGTAGACTTCGATTCTGACACACTGGAAAGTAAACATCACAGGGTGCTGTTGACAACTTGAGATCATCGACTGCAACCCGTTTAATGCACCCTGCCAGCGTCATATACACCCTGAGTAAGAAACAAAGTGATATCCCATAGATGGAGAAAATTGCAAAGGCAAACTACATTCATAAATTGAAACAGGCAATAACAAGCTCTAAAACCCATCACTCATAACGTTTTTGCGTCTTCAGATAAATTGTACCAAACATATAAAAGATGAAGAATAAACAAGTAATTTGCTCCAAAACACACAGTTCCATAGACTGTCAGAAATAATGGAGAAACTCTGCCAAAAAAATAGCTTCAAATGTGTGTAACATAACTGACACCACACTTTGAAATAGTAAGCATATAATGTGAAAAGTATAACCTACCGTTTCATGGAGCTGAAGTAGAATGCATGTAACAAAAATTCAAGCACCCCAGAAATCCAACAATAGCAAATATGCTTCTCCAGCCAAAAAAAAACGAAGAAATATTTGCTGCCATTATTCACACCCTCCGCCCTATTGATATGTCCAAAGGAAAGTACATTATTTACTTGCTTTCCTAAGAAGTATCTAGCAAAAGATTTATAGGAAATTGCAGATTCTATTATGGTGAAAGCAATATCATCATATAATGATATTAGACATTTGTTCATAACTACACACTATGGTCACAGCTTGAAACCAACCATCTCTAGTTCAGATCTATGCACAAGTCAGAAACAAACAGACCAAGGACAACAGGAAATAAGGAAAAGGGAGATGCATAAAGATCTAAAAAATTGTATCTTTCACATATACGGCTTAATAGCATGCATATTGGGAGAGTTCAGCTTGAAATGCTAAAAAAACAGGCATAATGATTAATGGGTATAACTTTATTGTGTTAGATCTTTGAAATCAATGAATGAGTTAGTGCCACAATATTACAACGTACAACAGATGGAGTCTAGAAAAAAACTCCAGCAAGTGTGTGCTCCTATAGTATCAAGAAATCATACAAAATGTTATCTTCTTAGAATCTCCAAATCTCATCCCAACATTTGTCGATCACTCTCAAAACCCTCTTCTGCCTGCAAACACCTCTCACCACCATAGCCAAAATGGCAGCATCTGGCACAATATACTTAGCCAGCATCACCATCATGATCTCTCCAGCTGCCTTATTCCTTTTTCTATTGCATAATCTGACCACTAGACCCTCTAAAAACTCCCTTCCTTTACCCTGTGCAACCTCAATTTCCCGCAAGAACGTGTTGCATGTCACTGTGTCTGGATCACAACCCTTGTCAAGCATCTGGTTGAGCAAGTTCATGGCCAGAGGAAGGTCCTTCGCCCGGAGCAACCCATCAAGCAATACATTATAACAGATGACATCTGGATCAGCATCACCCCTTGCCAGCATGTCGTAAAACAGCCTTAGAGCACCATCCACCATCCCAGAAATACACAAGCCCTTGATCATCGAAGTATAAGCAATCATATCAGGTGCACAGCCACGACCAAGCATGTGCTTCCAGACCATCATAGCATCCTTCGATCTCCCTACGTTGCACAATCCGTTGATTAATATGCTATAAGTAACAGCGTTTGGTGTGCACCCAACACTTAACATCTCCTCCCATAGAGAAAGAGCCTGTGATGAATCTCCAATCTGGAAATATCCGTGAACCATCGAGCTATAGGTCATTATATTTGGTTCACATTTTGCCTCAGCCATCTCTCCAAATAACAGTTCAGCGTCAGTCATCTTCCCACACCGGGCAAAGCCATCGATCATGGCCGAATACAGAACAACGTTCGGCCTTACCCCAGCGGAGACCATTGCGTCCCACACCCTGGATGCCCTATCGACCTCTCCTGACTTGCAAAACCCAGTGATCACAGGGGAGAAGACAAACTCATTAGGCGCAAGACCCTTCCTATCCATTTCCTCAGTCACCTTCCATGCATCATCCAGTCTTCCACACCTCACCAGTCCATCTACAATTGCCCCGTAGGTCATCACACCTGGCGTCACGCCCTGCCTCTCCATTCTCTTCATGACCTCCATCGCCGCTCTGGCCCTGCCGCAGACCAACAACCCATGGAGCAGCACATTGTATGTGGCCGGCGACGGCTCGCATCCCTTTAGCTGCATGAATGAAAACAGTTTGGCCGCTCCTTTAACATCCCCGGCGCGCAGCATTGCGCTCAGCACAGGATTAAATGCCTCGGCAGCCACCACCCCATCGACCACCATCTCGTGCACCAGCGCCACAGCATCGTCAACCCGCCTTGCATCTGCGAGAGCAGACACGACCGTGGAGTAGGTGAACTTATCCGGCGAAAGGTTGCACCTCGGAATGGTATCGTGGAGAATGCGTAATGCGACTTCAAGATACAGACGGTTGTTCCTTGGGACGAGAGAGGAGGAGACGCACTTGAGGAGGAGGTTGAAGGAGAGGAGTGTGGGGGCGAGGCGGGGGAAGCGGCGGAGGGAGTGGGAGAAGAAGGGCGGGAGCAGGTGCGGGGGGAGGGGGAAGCGGAGGAGGGCGGAGTTGAAGGAGTGGTGAGTGGTGGCGGCGGAGGTGGGCGGGCGGAGGAAGAGGCGGAGGGCGAGGAGGGGCCGGGGCGAGCGGGAGAGGGCGGCGACGAGGTGGGGGAAGATATGCGGGGAGGCGTCGGCGGGCAGGCGGTGGAGGAAGCCGAGGACGGAGGAGACCGAGGGGCTGGGGGAATTGGCGAGCGAGCGCGCGACGGAGAGGAGGGTGGGCGCACCGGCGGCGGGGAAGAGCTCGTCGGCGAGTGGGGATTCGTCGTCGGAGGATGATGAGGCGAAGGAGTCGGAGTGCGAGACGCGAGAGGCGGCGGCGTAGAAGGGTGGTGGGTTGGGGATGAGGCGTCGTAGGGGGAGAGGGGAGGTGGGAGGGGGCATAGGGGGAGGAGAAGCATGGCGGAGAGTCGGCGGCGGGGTTTAGGGGAAGGGGCGGCGAGGCACAAGCATATTGTTGGGCTGCCCATTTCGGCAAGCCTCGCTCACGCTAGGGTTTACAAAGAGGATTACTTTTTTTTTTTGCCGTAGGCATTTTTCCGAGAAGGGGGAAACTCTGCATCGATTGATGCATATGCGATTTCAAAAAAAAAAAAAGATTGATGCATATGCAGCTTCTATTACGCATACGTTACTTGCTTTTTTGGACAACAAATCACACATTACATGTTTTTTTTCTTTCTTGTAGTAAGAGAGTCTTTAATCTAAGATGGTCGCCACCCAGCTGTGTCTTGATTTACCAGGTCGCTAGCAGCATCAGGCAATTGATTCATCCAAAGGCAGCTGCCAGCTGATCTAGCCACCTATGCAAGCAGTCGGCAACTTTGTTGCTCTCTCGTTTAACAGTCGAGATTCCGAACTCACTGAATTTCGTCAGTAGGGTCTTCGCTTCTTCATGCGTATCCCACAACACCGACATGTCCATTGCTTGGGATCGAAGAGCCGCGATAACGTTGGCACAGTCGAGCTCGAAGATGATTCCTTCTATCCTACAGCTCCTGCCATTTAACCACGCATGTCTCAGACGTTGATGCAAAAGGCAAAGCACCCATGTTCGCTCCTAGAATTGTTGTTGTACGGTTTTCGCCCGGTTTCTTTCATAATAAACCGGACACCTTCTTCTTAGTAAAATGATAAGGCAAAGCTTTTGCCTTCGGTTTAAAAAAAAAACAGAAGGTGTCCGCCAATGACTGGTCACTCCGCGGTGGATCAAGCTAAACTCCAACGTCCTTCATCGGGCCTCGCTACCCTAGCGGGGCTGGCTCGATTGCTCGGAACCATCACGGTGACGTCGTTCTGGCTGCATGCTCTCCTTTCCTGCACTGCTCTGACCCTGAAACTGCTGAGGCCAAAGCTGTCTTGAATGGGATCAAATTGATCGCTTACAAGGATCATACGTTACATGTTAGTAATTGTATTCATGATCGTAGGATATAAAGTTGATACACATACAAGAAGAAACATAAAACTAAGATGATAGACCTGGATGTACTACTGCAAACAACTCTTGCCGCCATCGCCGAAGAAAAAAAGCATCGTCCACAGCTGACGCTGAAGAAACACCTAGCTTAGGTGTTAACAATCCGCGACAGCCACCAATCCTGTAAAGTTGGATCTAGCTCGATAAAAAAAATATCGACCGGCAGAGCTCTCCGAGTCTCTTCAATGTCGCCACCCAGGCACGATCAGGGGCCAGCACCACCGCACCCTTGATCAGGCATCTGGATCCCCCACAACATTCTACATATCCACAACAATAAGCACCACCACACTCTAAGAACGACCCATATCCCCGCCGGCACGCCAAGCCGAAACGCCTGATTGAAATCACTCCAACAGATTGGACTTCACAAGTCTCTCTTCGACGCAAGAACACCTCCGACAAGCAGGAGCACGGACTGGGTGACCATTATCCCTACTAGCAGCATCAACATTCGCTCCACCATGACATCGACGAAGGGAACTCGAAACCTAGAAAAACCTAGTACTAAACACACACACCAACAAGTACCAGAGCTCCCCTCGCCCTCATGACGAGAGCGGTGGGTTTGTCGGTGATAAAGTTGGACCAGGGAGATTGGAACCGCCTGGCGGTTATTTGGTTTTGCAAATTAACCAAGTGCAATTCAGTGGTATCTTCCATAGAAATACCAGTACACATTTTGCCACCAAACATATTAGGCACACTATGGTACAAATAATTTTCCACCACATGCAATTTATTATTCCCACCTATGAAAAATAAGTGTCGCAATTCTGCAATTCTGAATTGGGCTAGTTTCAAATTACGACACTTACTATGAACCAGACTATCAGAGATAGTACAACAAGTTGAAATTTGTGGTACCGCGGTACAAAAAATAGCTAGAAGTAATAAAAGTAGGCCAAATAATTCCCAAGCAGACATGTGACATGGATTATTTTGCAAAACACCCCTACATGTTTTAAACTGATACATTTATCTCAGCTCCGCCTTTAATGTGAACCCCACATGTCAGCGGGCCAAGTTGGAAAAAACAACTAAAATTATTACGACGAATGAAGGGGGCCGAAAAGATCGACCTTAACAGTGTTATACACACAAATAACATACATATGCATCCCTTCTGTCTTGGATGCTCGCTTTCGCGACTGGTACCACTCGGCAACCATCACATTCAGGGTTAAAATGATGGGCTCCACCCGATGCCGATGCGTACAGTGACATTTATCTCCTCCCTCGAGCCAAGGAAGGGTAGAAGGGGCGTATCCAGTGAGGGTGCCATGGTAGTGACACCCCTCCAAAAAATATATATAATGTTTATAACTATTAATATTTGAACTAATTGTGTCTAAATGGTAAAACATAATAGGGGATTATTTTAATCGTGGCACCCCACTATTTTTTTTTTGCCGTTAGCAGGAGAACTGCTAAATTCAATGATTAGAAGAAAGGAGTGTTACAAAGGACGGGTGAGAAAAACATTAGCCCGAAGGTTTATGTCACCCGTGTAAAAGAAAGGTTACAACACATGGGACACACTCAACCAGGGTCAAAGGGGATGGAGGCCCCTGCCACGTTCCAAAATGTCGCTTCATCTCGTATCCGCACAAGTAATGCGCTGGCTAAAAGTTATTCCTTTTGAAAGATACGCCTATTCCGTTCTCGCCAGATCTCCCAAGTGGTAAGGAGTAGCAGGGATTGTAGTCCCTTCCTCTTGTCCACCTCCGCTCTTGCTCGACATCTTTTGATCTAGTCTGCGATGGAGGTTTCATTCCAAGTTTTTGGGTTCAGAGCATCCGATGAGGTCCAATCAGCTAACGCTGCCCAAATCTATCTTGACCAAGTGCACTCGGTAAGGAGGTGCATCGGGGTCTCGAGGTTTCGTCGGCAAAAAGGGAAAAAATAGTCGTTCTCCCAGCCCCGACGTTGAAGGGCATCCGCTGTGAGGATTTTCCCAAGAGCCGTTGTCCACATGAAGAACTTGCATTTGCCCGGGGCCCAGCAATGCCAGATGGTGGCAGGAAAGTCGGAGGTCGTTGCCCCAGCAAACTGAATGTGATAAGCCGACTTAGCAGTGTACTCGCCCGAGGAATCGAGTCGCCATCGGATGGAGTTAGGAGCGCCGTCCATTAAATGGACCTCGTCAAGTAGACGTGACAGTCTTAGTAATTCTGGGAGCAATGCCTCGGTTAGCCCATGGCGGAGATCAGTGAGCCATCTGTGCTCATTTAGAGCCTCTCTGACCGTGTGCGGGGCAAGATCACAAGGAGCCGATCCTTGCAGCCACCTGTCTATCCAAAATTTTGCAATCGAACCGTCTCGAAGTGTGATTTCAGTTGCCGCGCAAAGAGAGCCTTGTCGGTCGCATCACAGGGTGTAGGTGAGCCAACCCAAGGTTTACGTGGGGTTTTCCAAGCTGCCCAAAGCTAGCCTAGTCTAAGGGCATGTACAACGCCGAGCGCTTATTTAGACGCTTGAGAGGATAGGAAAACGGGAATTAATCCCAGGGGACAATTGCTTCTGTGCCCCGGTTCTCTCTAGTTTATCCGTCTGTGCCATACCCGCGTAGTTTCTCTCTTCTGTGCCCCGTTTGGCTCGGAAATCGGCCAAACGCTCCGTTGCCCTCTAGTCAACCGTCACTTGGCCTGACTGGTGGGGTCGGCCTGGCGCGGCTCGGTTGGGATTTCCTGGGGTCGGCTTGTGTGCGGCTCGGTTGGGATTTCCTGGGGTCGGCGTGTGGTCGGCGTGGGGCCGTGGCACTTGTTTAATCCTTCACTACCGCCGATGGGGCCCAGGTGATCTTTCTCCCTGCCTCACTGCTGCCGCCGAGAGAACCCTCGAGGAACCCCCAAGAACAGAGCAATAGAAATTGGATTGAGGGCGGAGAGCAGGGTGATTGAAGGCGCAAAGGACCTCCATCGCCATCGCCATTGTCGTCGCCCGCCCGTCTCCCGTGGACCGTCGAGAAGGAGGGACAAGCAAGGAGCTCCATCGTCATCGCCATTGTACGGCCGCCTTCGCTGTTTGGGGTTTTTTGGTCGCCGGCGGTTCCAGCTGCAGTCCATCAACACCATTTCGATGGTCAGTGCTATCTTCTCTACATGTTTCATTTTCTTGTTTGGTGCATTATATGTGAGTAGATTTGATTTTCTATTTGACTTGCGGAACGGGGAAAACCCCAGGTTCCGCCTGTTTATCTGATTTTAAATTTCATTTGTTAAAATAGGATTCCTATAGGGATAGCGATGGCGTCGATTACTGTGCTATGTGCCTTTACGAAGCAACTTTCTGTCGCACACTAACTCGTCGTTCCAATACTTTCAAAGTCCCGATGAAACACGGTTACAAAAGGGCCGTTGTAAGTATTGCCTTTCAAATTTGAGAGAATGTCATTTGTTTTTCCTTCAATGAGTGTCTTCATAGTTTCTCCGGTTTTGTATTACATGTAGATTCTGTCATGCCCTTTAAGATATCTTCTAGAGAGCCAGCCAATTGGCCCTCATAAGAACTGGATGGAGGCTAGGTGTCCGAACGGAGACCAGTACTTCTTCTACCTGGATAGGTGGGTATTTGAAAATGAAACAGATCAGAGCTATCTCGGTAAGCGACTAAGTGGTAGCCTGAACATCCATCAATACACGGAGATCTGTGGAACGCAGTGGAGAGTACTATGTGAATGCTACGGCATCGAGGAGGGCGATGTTGTCAAATTCACATGGAATGCAGATCAGCATTTGTTCAATGTTGAAGTGACTAACGAGCACAATGCTGCAAAACCTTTTGTGCAACACACGGGTATGCTCGTTTGTGTTCTTTTTCTTACACATTGAGTAGTTTACAAGTTTTCTGAATGTCTTCCTCTCTTTGATCAGAGTTAAAGCAGATTGACGGATGCTGCAAGCCAGCCCTCCTGTCGACCATATTTGAGGAACCGAGAGATGTCACCTATTCAGAAATGAATGCGATATCTCTCACTTTATTCAAAGATGCCACGAAGGAGTTGGAAGAGATCACTCAGTTCTACGTGCGCAGGATTGAGAATGATTCTCTAGATGTCATTTCTCTGGTATTCTGATACGATGCTCATGTTCTGTCATTTGAATGATCCCTCAGTTCTGTCATTTGAACTATTCTGATATGATGCTCATGTTATTTTGATAGCATCTCAAGATTCAGGTACTAGATGGCTATAATGTTATTCCATCGCGTGATCTCATATTACGTCAAGTTCAAGGAAATTCTCGTCTTTTGGCGAGAGACGATGTTAAGATCTTTGGATCATATAGAGTGGTCAACGACATGGTTTACATCGAGTTCACGGAGAACTCGGATCTATTCTGGGAGCAACTGCCGATTCGCTTTGGTGATCTCTACGTTATCAAGGTGATCTTCAAGGAGGAGTACATCGAGCTGACATTTGAGAAGGTCAGCGAAGACGTCGAGCAGTCGGACGAAGAGATCAGCGACCCCGACGAAGACATCGAGCAGTCGGACGAAGAGATCAGCGACCCCGACGAAGACATCGAGCAGTCGGACGAAGAGATCAGCGGCCCCGACGAAGAGATCGAGCAGTGGGCTGACGAGATGATGTCCGGCTTTGAAGACGTCAAAGAAGAGACTGATTAATATTACTATTAGTTGTATTTTGGGTCGGATGTAGTTTGGTCGAACACCTCATGGGCGTGCTCTGGGCATGAACTGGCGCGCTCTGGGCGTGCTCTGGGCGCACTCTGGGCACGTTCTGTGCGCGTTCTGGGCGTCACCGTAATTATATTATGATGGATAAGCTTGCCTCCGATCATTTATTTCAACCTTTTATGTTGCAAGTCCAAAACCTTAGACCTCATCGTTTGAGTTTTGTGATATCACATGAGATCCATACCCTTCTCATTTTGAATGTATGTAGACCTTGTTTATCAACTTGAGTCGTTAGTATATGACATATGAAGACTATGTGCGTCGGTTTTTCATTTTTTCGATAATTTTTGAATTTATTATGCTTATTTTAAATTCGGTCAAACCTAAATTTGACCAACATTTAAACAAGTTTTTGACATGAAAATTGAAAACTAAGTATGGATCCTTCTTAGTCACTCCAAAATGAACATTTTGTGAGGTTTTTGAAAATTTCATGTTGCAATTCCAAAACCACTTCTCTTCAACATTAGAACTCATCGTTTGAGTTTTGTGATATCACATGAGATCCATACCCTTCTCATTTTGAATGTATGTAGACCTTGTTTATCAACTTGAGTCGTTAGTATATGACATATGAAGACTATGTGCGTCGGTTTTTTATTTTTTCGATAATTTTTGAATTTATTATGCTTATTTCAAATTCGGTCAAACCTAAGTTTGACCAACATTTAAACAAGTTTTTGACATGAAAATTGAAAACTAAGCATCGATACTTCTTAGTCACTCCAAAATGAAACTTGGACACTATCAAACTTTTCAAAACCCCGTTGAGTGACTCCAAACCCCATTTGAACAATGACCGTCGATTTAACCCTAGCGCTGAACTGCAGCCGTTTGATCGTCCTTTGGAAGGAATCTGGCAGACTCGGGGCGATCCGCGAGAGACTCATTCTGCGATCTGATTGGCTGTAACCCATGTGAGAAGCTCATTCTGCACAACCCGTTCGATGTGTTTCAAATGAGCTCCAAAGGTAGGGTAAACGGTCCCATTTCTAAGCAAAAAGGGTTGGTGGACTCGCACCGCCGCATGTGACAGTTACACGCTCACCGCGGACCCACCATTTGCCTCCTCTTCACAGACAGAGCATCCATCCTCTTTGGACGATCTTCTTCTTCCTCCTCCTTCCTCTTCCTTCCTCTTCTTTCTCTCCGGCGACGAAGGGCAGCAGCAATGGCGAGCTCCTCCAGTTCAACCCTTCGCCCCGTTTGGCCAAGGCAGCCTGAGGTGCCGTTGCCGTCATGTCCTAAATGCTCACGCACGGATGCACTGGAATGTTTGACTAGTAAGAAGGAGAATGCCAACAAGGGGAGCGAGTATTTGAAATGCCGGAGCCTGCCACATAACGTAAAGATCTTTCTCTCGCATCCTTTTGCTTTGATTTCTTTAGTGTTTTCAATTTCTTGCTCAGATCTGGGATTTAGGGTTCAGGTTGACTTTTTCAGTAGTTGGAACCATGCGGCCATTTTCAGTGGTTGGATGTATACGTTATGCAGCTTAGACGGGATGGAAGGTTGCCGCGCGACCTTACTCTGCCGTCTGATATGGAGATTGCGCCCTCTGCTCCGCCGATGGGCATCGTTGCTCCGCCGATGGGGTTTGACATGGTTGCTCCTCCGATGGGGCTTGAGAAAGTGAGAGGCGAACTGAAGAAGTTGAACGAGAACTTAAGGCAGATGAATGATCTGAAGAAGCAGGCTAATCTGATAGCTGCAGGATTTTATCTCTGTATAGTTGCTCTAAGATTTGTTTATCTGCTGACTGTCAGTCGTAGTTAATTAATGCGATGTAAGCATAATTAATGCAATGTATCTGCTGATCGTCTCATTTGGACCAACCGTTTATTACTAATCATCTCTACCGAAACTATCTACAGTTTTAGGTGCAGATCTATACACCAACACGTATTTTACACTAGAAATTGCTTATATTTTTGGGACAAATGACTAATCATCCATACCGAAACTATCTACTATTTTAAGGGCAGATCTATAAATCAGCACGTATTTTACACCAGAAATTGCTTATATTTTTTTGGGACAAATGACTAATCATCCGTACCAAAACTATCTACTATTCTAAGGGCAGATCTATAAACCAACACGTATTTTACACCAGAAATTACTTATATTTTTTGGGACAAATGACTAATCATCTGTACCAAAAATATCTACAATTTTAGGGGCGGATCTATACAGCAACACGTATTTTATACCAGAAATTGATTATATTTGTTGGGACAAATGACTAATCATCCGTAAAAGCATTGAAAGAAGAGGGTCCGGGCCCGGTTAAACCCTGCTCATTTCAATGCTTTATAATAGGCTTAGAATGTTGTGGTATATAAAGAGGTCGCGCACACAGGCAACTAGCGAAGTGGGACTAAAAAACAACTCAACAACACAGCGGGAGACGTGGTAAGTTTGAGCCGCGCCGCACACAAGCCGACCCCAGAAAATCCCAAACGAGCCGCGCCAGGCTGACCCCACCAGTCAAGCCACGTGACGGTTGACTAGAGGGCAACGGAGCGTTTGGCCGATTTCCGAGCCAAACGGGGCACAGACAAGAGAAACTACGCGGGTATGGCACAGACGGATAAACTAGAGCCAACCAGGGCACAGAAGCAATTGTCCCTAATCCCAGCGTTCGAAGGAAGAGTCCACTGCTCCAACGCAAGGTCTCTATTTCAGGCGCTTATCGCTCCAAACTGACTGGTCCGATTTTCCTTCAACTAACCAACTCTTAGCAAAGCGTCGGACGCAAAGTTTAGCGTCGACGTCTATAATCAAGCGCCCATAGCCCGAGATTGTATCGCATAACTGCCGATCGGCCGGGAACAAATTCCTGGCGCCCATACATAAGCGCCCCCGTTGTACATGCCCTAAGGGCCCGGTCAAATTTGACTAGATCGTGGATGCCGAGCCCTCCAAGCGTTTTGGGTCTACAGACAACCGACCATTTAATACGGCAGTGTCCACCATTGCATGAGCCTTCCCCTCGCCAGAACCAGGCTCGACAACGCTTCTCTATTTTCTCTAGCACTGCGGCCGGGAGCCTGTGGGTAGTCATCATGTAGATCGCTACCGAAGACAACACACTCTTGAGGAGGACCAGCCTTCCTTCTCTGGAGATCATGGAGCCTTTCCATGCAGCAAGGAGAGCATCGATCTTGTCAATGAGTGCTTGGAAATCTCCTTTGCGCCATTGGTATAGAGATAGTGGCATTCCTAAATATTTGCACGGAAACTCTTTGATAGCCATGCCCAGAGGCTGAAGAATGGCATCGAGGTTAATTCCCTCGCAGCGAATAGGCATAGCAGTGCTCTTGGCTAGGTTGGTAGCTAGTCCTGTGACCCTTTCAAAATGCACCCCACTAATTTCATGCTTGATCCGCCATTGAAGGGCTGCCCCCAGGTTCATGTAGCCTTGGATGAAAGGACACACAAAAAGCTATTGCCCTATATGTATCAGTGTGGTTTGCAGAGGAGCCAACCGCTTGAACTAAAATGTGAGGAGAGAGGGAAGAAAAGGAGAGGGAAGAATGACGTCGCGGGAAGTCTGGCAAGCAGGCGCATGGCCTTAGCTATCCAAATCTATGTGGCAGGCATGGGGTAGCGGCATACCACTGCCACCACTGTTTGTTTTTTCGATAAAGGGCGCTTTATTACTCAAAAAGTTTAAGCGTTTACACCCAGCCTCTGCATAACTAAGATGCACACAGCTGTTCCAACGTACACAATCCGAAAGCGAATAAAGGCGAATTACATATCATAATAATGAGCAAATGCAATTACGCCTGAAGTGGTGGTGGTTCAATCCGTAGATTATGCTGCCACCCATGATGGGAAAAAGTATCCTTCGCCGTGGACTCCAACCGTGCACAGACCTCCGTAGATAGGTCTCGGTGCTCCACCCGCTGAAGAGACGACCATGAACGGAGTGTACCGGTACACCGATAGATGACCTGCAAAGGAGAAGACAATTTATCGTTAAACACTTAATCGTTTCTACATAGCCATAGCGACCAAATGATGGCAAGCGCTCCCACCCTAATAAGCTTCCTAAACCTAGTATCGATACCGTGTAGCCAATTCCCAAAGATATTGGTCACACTGCGTGGTGGATAAAGGTTTGATGCTACTTGGATGATTGACCATATAGACCTCGCGAACCGACATTGGAAAAAGAGATGTTTTATTGTTTCATTCTGATGACAGAAAACACAACTCTTACTTCCCTGCCAGTTCCGTTTAGCAAGATTGTCCTTGGTTAGGATTACTCCACGACGAAGGTACCATCCAAACACCTTTGTTTTAAGTGGTATCTTCATCTTCCAAAGCAACTTGTTGTTATCGACCGGTATATGAGATTGGGATAAAGCATTATACATCGAGTCTACCGAGAATTTTCCATTCTTGTGTAGGTTCCATCGAAATTCGTCTGGCCCAGCTGTCAGTTGTATAATGGCTAACCTTTGTAAAAGGGCTTGCCATGCAACCAACCTCTGACCAATCAAATCTCGCCTGAACGTTACATCTGGAGGTGAGGTTGCCATTACTTTCTTAATGGTATCACTTTTGTAACGAACAATATTATATAATACCGGATATTGTTCTCGGAGTGGGGTATTGCCTAGCCACGAGTCCTCTCAGAACCTTATCTGAGATCCATCTTTAATCGAAAAATGTCCAAATCTGAAGAACTGTGATTTAGCAGCCATCAGACCAACCCAAAAATGCGAATCACCCTGTTTCCAAGAAACTTGTGACAGCGGTTTGGAGCCAACATATTTCCGATTCAGTAGGGTTTGCCACTGTCCATTTTCGGTCAGCAACTTGAACAACCATTTACCTAGAAGAGCTGTATTCTTGACCTCAAGGTCATGAATTCCCAGTCCTCCTTGATCTTTAGGTGTACAAACCACACTCCATTTAACCAGTCGATATTTCTTCTTCTCACTATCCCCTTGCCAAAAAAATCTAGACCGGTAATAATCTAGTTTTTGGAGCACACCTTTTGGCAGGAGGAAGAAAGATAACATATATAGTGCCATATTGGTGAGCACCGAATTTATGAGTATCAGTCTTCCGCCGAGGGACAGCAATTTACCTTTCCAACTACTTAAACATTTTTGTAGCCTTTCTTCGACGCATTTCCATTCGGCAATAGTAAGCCTCCGATAATGAATTGGGATGCTTAAATACCGAATCGGGAATTGACCTTGCCCACAACCGAAGAGTTCGGTATAGAGGTTGGCCTCGTCTAAGGCCTCGCCAAAAAAGAACAACTCACTCTTATGGAAATTAATTTTGAGACCTGAAAACTGCTCGAAAGTTGCTAAAATTAATTTCATATTTCGAGCTTTTTCAATGTCATGTTCCATAAAAAGAACTGTATCATCGGCGTATTGAAGGATGGATAGACCCCCATCAACAAGATGAGGAATCAACCCTTCAATCTGGTCATCAACTTTGGCGCGCTCAATCATAATAGCTAGCATATCCGCCACTATATTGAAAAGCATAGGGGATAAAGGATCGCCTTGTCTAAGACCTTTCCGAGTCTGGAAGTAACGTCCAATGTCATCGTTGACTTTGATGGCCACGCTACCTCCAGATACGAAATTACGAATTAGAGCACGCCACTCATCAGAAAAACCTTTCATTCTGAGAGTTTGTTGGATGAAAGACCACTTGACTTTATCGTAAGCTTTTTCAAAATCTAATTTAAGGATGACCCCATTTAGCTTTTTTGAATGTAACTCATGAACCGTTTCGTGCAACACCGCTACCCCATCAAGAATATTACGTCCTTGCATGAA
The DNA here is from genome assembly GCA_026929855.1 of Poa annua. Taxonomy (NCBI): domain Eukaryota; kingdom Viridiplantae; phylum Streptophyta; class Magnoliopsida; order Poales; family Poaceae; genus Poa; species Poa annua. The sequence goes on along the minus strand of CM049437.1, from coordinate 81,717,119 downwards.
GGCAGTTTGAGACGGACGCACAACATGCACCCGAGCTGGTCCTTTCCAGTCCGCTCCCCAGCTCATCAACCAGGTCGGTTGGCGTTGTATTCCCCAACACTGCTGACTTCCATCAAGAGCAGCAGTCTGAATCATTTGGAATAGGTTGCACCTTCCCGTAAGCTTTTGTGTCGTGTTACCACAAATTTCAACCTGTTGTACTAAATTGCAGGTAAACATATTCGAAACCGCTCTCGTGCGGCTCCTCACGGGCCGCACCGGAGCTCTATATTTAGCCGGTGGGAACGCCTCCCTCTCCTCTCCTCTTGCCTCCGCATTGGGGTTAGCCTTGGGGGCCACATCACTACAATGTTTGATGCTCCATGACATTGGGAGAACATACCACTATAGACGGATCTAGCATCCCTCTTGCCCGAGCAACCGGCCAGGCTTCGAGACGACGCCCCTGCTCATGTTATGTTACTTTCTACAGTGATTTTATTTGAAAATCAGACATTTTATGCTTGTTTGCCGGCCTTCGAGAATTTTTTGGGTCTACCACTGCTTTCATCTCGTGCTGCAGCGGTCTAGACCTCTTCCTTTCCAATCCAATAAGATTACTCACATTAACATGAGCATGAATGTTAAAGCAAATCATCAAACTCCTCTAGCCTTTAAAATATTGACTTAGTAAAAAAGTTAGACGTAACTCACGTGAGTGCAGCTTAGCTTAACAGCTTTCGCCCGTGTGGTTCATCTGACCTCATACATGCAGGGCCGGTCCTGAAATTTTGGAGGCCCGGGGCGAACATCGAATTTGGGGCCCTTATATAATTATTAAAATAATAGTCAAATATTTATAGTATATAATATTTATACCAATAAATACTTAAACATAACACATCAAAATATATTGATCATTGATGCTAGGAGGCGGCTCTGGGCTCCTCCTCCTCCATGCACGCACCGCTGGGAGGCCGAGCTCCTCCTTCTCCTCCATGAGCAGCCGGAAGGAGGTCGCGCTCCTCCTTTTCCTCCATGCGCCGCCGACGAGAGCAGGCACGACGCTCGACACTGGGATGCACGCCACCGGTGTAGAGCTTGAAAGAGGAGTGGGCATGGAGAGACGACGGTGGAAGAGCTTCTTCTGTTTGCGCGGGGAAATGAGCGTGCGGTGTGTTGACCCCTAGCGAAGCGCGTTGGGATGGACTCGGCATGGCTGGGTTGTGATGCAAGATTCCAGCTTCACAACCAGGCATGACAGACATGCCTGTTGCTTTCGTATGAATCGGGCATAGCCCAGCAGAGCCGACGCCACAACAACAAAAAAGTGGGGTGAGGTGGGAATATCCTGGTTCACATCGGTACCAAACACAGCCTGATTGAAAAAAAAATTGTACCAAAATTTAGCTGATCTGTGGGCTCCGCTGTTGCTTGTGTTCAGAAATAGGTTAATGTCCTCGCATGTACATCCTTTCTGTATACAGCGTGGCTCCTTTCGTGCTTCTTTTCCGTAAAATGCACCTAAGTGCAATACAATCTTTTATAATAATTACAAAAACAACAAATATGCGCGTGCATCTATATTTGTCTATGTTACTTGATATATAAAAAATGTTAGCTAGTTTCGCCGCATCAATAAATAAAACTTCCATTTTTAATAAGTCCATCTCCTTTTGCAATAGAACCTTAGCCCTGAAAATAGTGTTAGCGAGTTATAATAGCAGCCAGGGACGGAGGAAGGGGACCAGAAGGGGCTAAGCCACGCCCAACAATTTGATGTTCTTCCTAAATTTCCTAATACTCATGCTTATACTTGTTAATTCTATGCCATTTTGCCCCCTCCATCATGGTTCTGCCCCTTCCAAAGTTACTTGCTAGCTCCGTCTCTGATAGCAGCGATTCTCACTTAGCATATGAGGGTTGTCAATGTCAAGATTCTTCTTCTAGTTACTTTTGCCAACTTCTCTGAAAATGCATATGTGAATGGGTGGGCCAAAAAGATATGAGCGGAAGCATAAGAACGAATCCGGTTCGTACCACTCAAGACTCAACTGTTGCTCACAATAATAAAACCGGAAAGCTTTTTTTGTTTTCTTGCCTCCGGAGCACAAGTGATCTTGGCGTTTTACAAAAATCAAAAAAACTTTTACAGGTTTCAAAAAATTCTAAAAACAATCAAGGATGTAGAATGTACAACTTCAAATACCTTGTATTCTGTGCCAGACAAAAATGACAAAATCACACAAATATATAGATTTTAAATATACATCTTCAGATTCACACTTTAGTCATTTTTATGTATCCCAAAATATAAAGTATTTCAAATTGAATTTTTACACGTTTGTGGGATAAATTATTGGCTACATCTGGATTTTTTTTCCTGAAATTTCTAAATATTTCTTTCAATACTTTTAGAACACCGGAATAACTTGTGCTCGGAAGCACAAAATCTCGTGTCAAATAAAACACACTGCTGTCACCACCCTTTCTACTATTCTACACAAGACTAGAATCATCATACTAGCGTATCAAAATACTACGAAATTTTTCCAGAACATATATACTTTATTATTCCCTGATCACGTACTGGCCGGCCAGTGGATCAGACTATGGTACAAGCGTTGGGATTCTCCTCGCTGAAGATGGCCGTCAGCCGGTTGGCGTCCGTGGCCATGCTGTAGATGCCCTGGCGCACCGGCGTCGGGTAGCACCACCTGTACTCGCCGGAGAAGTACTCGTGGCGCCTTGGCGTGCCCGTGGCGCCGAGCATCTCCCACCGAGTCAGCGGCGACGGCGCGTACCTTCCGTAACCGCCCTGCGGCGCCGGAGAGTACGCGTGGTGGTGCTGGTGTTCGTTGCCGTACGCGGCGGCATCAATGCTCGTCGTCCCTGCAGACGATGCATGGTGGTATGCGTCGGCGACGGTCGGCCGTGGCGCTGATCCGGCGTATACCGGCGCAGCTGGCGTGTTGAACCGGACGTGCTTGGACTTGGACTTCCTGCGCTTCCGGGGCTTCCCGGCTGCTCCGGGCGGGGCGGCGGCGGTGGCTGGGGCGAACGGGCCGTGGACTGGCGGTGGGATCGCGTAGCTGTTGGGAGGGTGGCTGGTGGTGGTGACGGCGCGTGCGGTTGGACGCACGTAGCAGGTTTGGGCGTGAGGGTACGCCATGGCGTAGTCTAGCTTCTCCTTCCTCATCCATCCTTTACGGCGCCCTGTGAGATGGTGCGGCAAAATTGAGATGCACGTAAAACTCAAAAAAAAAAAAAAATTGAGATGCACGCATCATGGTAGGATTTTAAGTACGGCTACAACTTACCGCTGCATTTCTTGATGACTTTTGAAATCATCCTGCCTAAGGGAGAGCAACCCATCTGCCTCTCTGGAGCTGCTAATTCCATCTCTCTCGATCTCTCATCTGCATATATATGTGTACGCATACGTGAACTCATGGTATAGTTGGCTGCCGTAATCAGCTTAATTAGGCCAGTAACTGGTCTGTCTCTGTCTCTCTCCCCTAACACATGGATTGAACCGAATGATCTTTTGAGAGTAGTCTTCTCTTGGTTGGTGCAGGAAAGAGTATACTAAAGCGAGCTGGGTAGGTACTGAGAATCGATTAACGAAATGGGATCACCAACAACCTAGCACATATATATCTAGTTCAGCATCTGACCTGGAAATTTTAAAAGCGGGCAGCGTAAATGTGGACCCTTGTTTTGTCTTGTGGATATGTAATGAGCACTGAGCAGGCGACGAACGAGAGTGAGTGGTGTCAGAATATATGCTTCGGGCCGGAGAAATATCAGTTCATCTTACAAAAGCTACTTTGCACGGATGTTCTTAGCTGGTTCAGAAAGAGACGGATATGTGAAGCGGTTTCTCACGTGATTCGCAGTTGTGCAGCTCAATCCAATGATTGTGTATAAAATATACAAAGATGTAGGTATACAGAATAACTCATTAAGCTAAAATCATGTACAGTAGTACAAGTTTGTCACAGGAGTACTAAGGCCACTTCACACTGATTTTCGGAGTTACAAAATCAACAGGTCGGTAAAAGGAAGAAAAAAAAAGGCAAATTAGCAAGCAATCAATCTAATTTGTGGCAAAGCATCTCTCATCCAGCCTAAAATTTGGCAAATACAAATATATGAGAGCACATAATTAAAATCTTATTATAAGAGCTCCCTATAGTATTCAAGTAAATCAATTGCGCCCCTATATTTCCATATAAGAGCTCCCTATAGCATTCAAGCAAATGTTTTCCTGAAGTTGATAGAATTTTTTTGGCAGAAATCTTTATAGGGAGCTCTTATATGGAAATATAGGGGCGGAATTTTGGAGGATTACCTGGACTTAACTTATCACACAATGTTGTTTCATAGATTTCAGTACTTTTAGTATGAAGAAGTCTAATATCAATAAATTATTACACGTAAAATAAATATCATATAAGCATTCCCAAAAGCAAGCAGTAAGTCAGTAACAGCCCGTGTCATCCCACTTTTTTTAGGGACACAACCAACGTTACTCGTGGGTTTCTAGCCATCTCTTGTTGCAAGCTGCCCTCCTTACTCCAGCGTCGTTCTGCAGTCTTCACAAATTCATCCATGATCTCTCCTGACGACCCAAAATGCTGGATAATTATTGGCTCGAAGCCAGCTCTCAGCATATTGGCTATCCTGGTTGGAGTAATCAGCATGTTGGCTGAACCACTTGAAGGTTCGTGCACCTGCATCTCTCTGATTGAAAATGAACCTTCTAATTCAATGATCTCTCTCAACTCTTGGTCAGAAGGTCCATATATTGGTATGTAAAAGGAATCAAACTGTTCCTTGTTGATAACACTCTGTTAATTGCACCAAAAGCTTCGGATGTCAAATGTACGATCATATATGTCAGTGTGCAAAGGATAAAATATTACTAGAAGTTAAAGTAGGGGCATTTACGTTTGAGGCCATCTCACTTAAAATCTGAGCCACAGATTCCCAAGCATGCCTGAATTTGGAGGCGAGTTCTTCAGAACGCCTCCCTGCAAGGGAAACAACCATACGACCTTCTGATGCCAACTCTTTGGCTCTCATCTCAAGAAAAAGAGTGAAATCTTTCCTAAACTGCCGCGCATAAGCTCCAATAACCAAAGGCCGTCTTTCTTTCCTAACATGCTCATCGATGTCATACGCTGGGATTTGGTTCCTCTTTAGTTCTTCAGGAGCCTGTAATCATGTCCGAAAATAATTTGTTGTTGAAGGGTGTATAAGTGAGGCAATGGCGCCACCGATCTGTGTAAAATTCGTACCTCTGAAAGCCAATGCAAGCTGTTGGATGAGCAGACAAGATGCAAGGATCCCCTAGTGAAGAGTCTCCCGTAAAATGATCCTGGTACAATGCCAGTAACAACTGACTTTTTGTTTTTCTGGAACACGACTAAGCTTTTCACCACCATGTTGAAGTCATTGTCAGGAAGATCGTTAAGGAGAACACAAACTTCTACTTGTGGCTGCTGGAAATGAACACACTGATTGTGGATCGCGTCGACGGCTATGGACACTAGAGCTAGTGCGTTTGGCCCAGAGGAACAGCCCAAGTCTACAACCACCATATTTCTACGAAAGAAGCTGCTGGCGCTGCATAAATCAGCGATAGTGTCCTCTATCATGAGCCTCATGTTGCTCTGTTCAATATTCTGCAAGTGAGTTTTATCATTCATCAGAAGATTGTTAAATATTAGCTCCTCGAAATGTTATGCCTTCTGTTCAGATTATTGTTCATATTTTGAGAACCGAGTGTCTTGGGTCGCAGGGGCGAAACACAGGGACCCAAGTTCGACCCCCATCGGGGGCAGAATTTGGAAATTCTCACAAAGTTAGGTTTCTACTATATCATTGTCACCAAGGGCTAGTCCTGATAGGCTTTCATTTTTATTCCCCCCCCCCCCCCCCCCCCCCCCCCCCAAAAAAAATAACATAACTAGTAATTAGGCAACTAAGTTATGGAGGAATATGAAAAAAAATAAAACATTAGCGAATCAATTAATAGATGAGAGGATACCTGCAGGCTAGAGTTGCGAGCATAGCTTGTTTTCCCTTGTCCTTGGTTCATACGCACCATCTGCTCATGCTGGGAGGCCATGGATTTTTGCTCAGGCAACGCCAAACTTCCGATCTTGCACCTTCAAGGGCAATATAACAAGGCAATGTTAATGGCGTAGTGCCTAAAGTTTCAGAGCTTTTATGTAGGCCAATCACAAGAAGATAACTATTCTGGCGGCTTATTGGCACCAATAGTAAGTGCAGTGTTCTTTCTTCAGTCCTTAGTACCAGACAATAATGAGATAGAAAGGTCGAGTAAAACTTTGATAAGGACATAGCACTACCTACCAAAGTATTATACCCAGCCAAAATTAGCATGACCTGGTTTTAGAGAGTGGATTTGCCAGGAGTGTGGCACATTAAAGCAAACAAAAATGTTTTTTTTACCTTTATGTTTTTGTCGCCGTTACGAGGGAGTGAAAGAAAATGTAAAATTCACTTTGCATCCTAAACTGCAAATTGGTGTAAACAAGTACTCAACCTAACAATAACATGTTTTTCCTAATGGTTACGTTTTTTATTCATTTTTAACCTCATTTTCTTAAACTAAATCTCTAATCAGACGTGTGTGACGAGCTGAGCCGGACACCATGCCACAAAATACTGAGAAATCGTTGCAGCAATTATCTAATTTCTAAATACAGAATTCGAACGCAAAAGAACATCACATACAACAACACGAACAGCAGCTAACAGAGGCTAACAAGGAGCAATAATTAAGCAAACACGGAGAAAAAAATAGCCCCAATAATAGCAGCTAAACTTCCATTAACCAGTGGAACGAAGAGGCGGCTGACCGCCGCATCTGGATGCAGAGCGTGCGGAAGCGGCCGCGGGTGATGGGCCACCGGGACGAGAGACGCCGGAGAACGGCCGGAGAGAGGACAGGAGGAGGAGGGCGTGTGAGAGGACAAACCTCCGTCGCCGTCTGGTCGCCTCCCGTATCTGCCGAACGAAAATTGTTTGGTGCTGGAGGTCGTTTCCACAGTTCCACTAGCGAATTCCTAGTAGGACATCAAACAGCTGAATTGGAGGATACGGAATACTACCAAATCTGAATTCTGGGCTTCAAAGTCAACATACAAACAGTGCCTATACTTTGGAAAAATAATCTCGACTAACAAAGTAACAATTCAGGGGCTACATATACAATCTCCTTTTCCTTGCTTGTTGGAGCTGATGAGGAATACACAACAGCAAATCAATGGAAGAAAAAACTTGTGAAATACTCACTCTGTTTCAACACAGATGACTCACATGTGGCTACATGTACACCTAATTTGGAAGGGGTAGCTTGACACAATTTACTCAAGGCCATATTTTTATCACAAGAAAATAAGCATATCTGTGCGGAAAAAAGAGAGAATCACACACATTTGCAAGATTTTTGATTATGCAAGCTTCATATACTAAAAAAATGAAAGCCTACCAAGACTAGCCCTTGGTGGCGATGATATAGTAGGAATCTACCTTTGTGAGAACTCTCAAAAACTGCCCACGACAGGGATCGAACTCGGGTCTTTAGGTTTGCCACTACGTTCTCAAACCAGTGGGCCACTGCCCCGTTCTTGCAACTTGCAAGCTTCATATATTGGAGTTCACGGACAACGTCATTTACACCGCAATGTTGTTTTGTCGACTCCTACATACATGATGATTTGGAAACCTAGGACTTCTCCTAAATGCAATTTTTTTACTTGACTTGTCATAAAAAATCGATTTTGGATAGCAAATCGCCTATATCGTAAAACTGAGGACTTTGTCCCCTTTGCAAGCGTGAACCGGAGACTACGACCCACTTCATCTTCATATGCCGTTTCATAACGATAATTTGGAATAGCTTTGGCCATTGGCTTCATCTTGACGGGTTGGATCCAAACTCTAGGGACCGAACACAATCGGTTGAAGAACGTGGGGAGACCATGATTTTCACCCCATTGTCATACAGGAAGGCGATTGCCCACATCATAATGCTTGTTTTTGACAGGTTTGGAGGAAGTGTAACACGGGTCTTTCACAACATTTCCACAAGACAATGATGTCGACAATCATAACAACAAGAATCAAAGAAGGCGATTAATATGATCATTGTTGTGGCAGAGCACCCGGGTAACCTTAGTATCAGGAGAATGGACTTTTCTTTTGTTTGACCTTCTGGTCGTAACACAAACATCATTTGTTCATAATTAATGGAAAGACAGCCTTTTGTCTTCCTAAAGAAATAGTGGAGGTGTTTTTTGCACCAACAATACCATGAATTCATAATTTGTGCGATCCTTTTATCCCAAGAAAACACACATATACTAGTCCTATCTCGCAAGGCAAGCATTCAAATGCAAGCTACCTATACTATACTGGATGTAAACTCTCTCCAACAATTTCCTGGATCAGTAATCTACAGTCTGTCCAAATATCATAGATTCCACAAGAGACAATATATACATAAATCACCTCTACAGATCCTTATTACCTGTACGTAGTAGCACCACACATAGATACAAATATACTTCAGGGATCATCTCCGACACGCGCGCAATCAGGTCTTCCATGCACAAAACAGAGATACAGGGGCAGCATATACATAGGCTACGGGGACACGAAGACTGGATCGACCCCCAACGAACTGCCCGCTACAAGGTGTGTACTATGGACATGAGTTGCCTGCTTGCCATGGCGGCGATCACATGGATTTGAGCATGGCGGTGGTGCAGGATCCCCCGGACCTGTACGGCAGCGCGGGGCGGCCGCTATAGTGGCAGCCGAGCAGGTACAGCGCCAGCCGCTTCTTGACCCTCCTGAGCAGCAGCAGCTTATCTTCGCCCCACTCCACCACCGCCACCACCACCTGCCGCTTCCACCTCCTGTCGCGGTACTCGTATCGGTCTTCGTCGTCGGCCTCACCGGCAGCGGCAGCGGCGACGTCGCCGTGCCCCTGGTGCTTCTTCTCGTCGCCAGCGGCCGGCGAGTCCCACTGGAGAGGGTAGCTGCGCAGGAACACCCTCCTGGTGCTGTAGTCCTCGTACCGGAAGCTCTTGGTCGGCTTCATGGCCGCCTCCTCCATGGATATCTTCCGGTCGAACTGATCCTCCATTGTTTGATGATGTATGGCCGGGTTAGCTGCTTGGCTTTCGACGCCGCTCACTGGCTCTGGCTGAGCTCACAATGCGATCCTGCTATGCACTATATATGCACGTATGGTTAAGCGGCAGATGGCCACGTCGTTGGACTTTAACTCGTTTTCCTTCTGCCTTTCTCTTGTCGTGTGTGTGGCTGTGCTCGTTTGTTTAACAATTCGGGGTGGTTTGATGGGCATGGCACGGAGGTGTTTTCAATTGCTTTGCGGGAGAAGGAACTCCTTTACCGGAAATCTGATGGGAACCACACCGGGACGACGTTATTATTATAACGAATTTCTGGTTCTCTCAAAAGAAAGGCTAGCTAGTCGATCTCGGCTTCGATGCAAATGCTTTTCTAAAAGATCTGCTTTTCCACAACGAGTAATGTCGAGCACAAGCTCTTTCTTACCACCAACAAGACTGCTGGTACAGACGACAAACCGCTTTGAGAAAATTGCCACCCGCTGCTGCATGAGCTACACAAATCACAAGTTGGACAGACTTTTGCAACTTTCACCATGTGGTGGTACTCTAATATGTTGCAGTTTTCACCACTTGGTTATCTAACCAACTATTCAGCCACGCACTTGGCTCCCGCATGTCAATGCCCCAATTAATGTACAAAATCTAATAAACTTGAAAATTCAAACAAAAACTTAATTTATTCATCTACAAATTATGAAAACAGTTGAATGTACTTTAGAATGTACTCCCTATGTTTCTAAATGTAGGATGTATAGTTGTTGCGTGAGAAATTAAACCACACCCATGAAGGGGCAAATTACATCAGTTTTGGACGGAATTAAATCTAACTAATTTACGCGAAGAAGTTAATTTGCATAAGATAACTGAACATGATCAAATCTCTATAAACTTGTCGATACGAGTGGTGGAAGTAATACCCGTTATATTTTGAATTTTTTCTTAAAAAGATATACACCTTATATAGAGACATAAAGGAAATGACTAATAGACTTCATTCTATGTAGCATTTTACTTTAAAAGGATTTTTTTCTTATATTTTAAAAAAATTACTCGTGATGAACTATACATACTATAGGAAATAAATTACGTGGATACAAATTCACATATAATTTCATATTTGATTTGTTTAGTGTGTCACGGAAATTTGATTTGTTAACTAATAAATTTTTTGACTGACCATTGATTTTTCTTATAAAATTCGTCATTACATCCTACAGTTCAATGCACAACAAACTCATAATTGTTGGAACATTAATCAATTTCATGATTTTCTAAACTTTGTATTTTTCAATTATTCAAATTCATGCACGTTAATTGGAGCATTTGCATACGGGGGCTAGCTGTCGGTTTTAGTTTCAACATAGCTAAATAGTTGATTACATGTTCAAGTAGTGGAGCTTGCAACATATTGATTAGGAGATAATTGCAAAAAAAACATCGTAAGTGGGACAATCTTCGCAGAAAGGTTACGAATTTTTGGCAAAAGACCACCCGGATTGAGCCACAACGTGGCATGAAGCACTGATTCGCTTGATTAGGGTCGTTAAGGGTATTTATGACATGTCAAGACCACCCCAATTGGGGAAATCTTTGCACAAAACCACCACGTTTGAGGCAATTTTGAAGTGGGTCTGACATGGTGAAAATATACTTAGCGTGCCTAACCAAGCGAATCAGTGATTTTAGCCGCGCCGTGCCTCAATCCTGTTGGTATTTTGCTATAAAAAATCTTATCCGATGGTTTTCTGCAAAGATTTCCCCACTTATGATGCTTGTTACATTTATCTCTATTACTTACATCACACTATGAAAGCTGCAAAATGTGAGTTCAAGTGATCTTTGTGCAACACGTTGAGAAGGAGGAGGTGGAAGGTGCAATTTTCTTGGCCTCTATGGGTTTGAACTTTGTAGGCTACTGTTTTATAGCACTCCCTCCGTTCCGTATTAGATGATTTTTATTTGTATAAAAATGAACGTACGTAACTTGCAAACATGTTTAGATACATCCATTTTTATATAAAGGGAAGTCATCTAATATGGACGGAGGGAGTAATTAAAAACTGGCGTTACTAATTAATCATCTCCTGTAGAAAACCAACGGTCCTCAATGGCTGGCAGTGGCAGGTCTCTGCGTGTGAGCTAGTAGTAGTACGTATGCAAAACGATGTTCGTGGTGCATCTATATGTGCAGGAGAAATTAATGGTTATCGCCGGCATCTCTTTCCCGATTTTCTTTCCGCCAACTTAACCAAATTGAAAGTACATAATCCGGTGTGTTAAGTTAGGCCATTCACCAATGCTCGCCTTTACTGCTTTGGCGATGGGATGCAAATGAAAGCTTGCAAAGTCACCGGATAACGCACATGACGTACGCTACGGCTGCGCGCGGTGCGACTAATAAAGCCATCGCAGTTTTCGTCTCCGGCGGGCCTCCTTCCTTCCTTTGGCCAGGCCACGCGATACGTCAGAGAGATTTCCTATCTTCTATCGATCGCCTCTTTGCCTTCTTTTCCTTTCGGTCGAGCAGGGAATTTCAAGTTCTGGACTCTCTCCGGGTTTGCCTATTCTTTGCGGATATCGCCACGCTGTGTGACCTCGACAGGAAGCGACTAGTTGTTTCTGTTGGTGTGCGTGGGGTATGGTGCCGGCGAGGTAGACGATGATGTATATACGCTGGCCTTGCTTGTTCATCTCTGTGATGGCATGAGGGGATGTCTATGTCAAATACAACTCCGGGCCTCTACGCTTAGTTGTTGGTTAATCTCCACTAATATTAAAAGACACAGTCTGTCAGATCCGGAGGATCTGAACCGTCCACGGACCTACATCCAACGGATCACATCCCACCAATGATGTATGTTGAGCGATGCTTTCCCTCGACAGAAAAAAAAAACGTTTCGAGAACAAAGCCACGACGCAGGACTTCCTCTGCTCACTGCCGCCGAAACCGCCGCCGCCGACTCCGCGCCTCAACGCAGCCGCCTCCGCCTCTACGCCGCCGCCGCCGCGCCTAGCCGCCGAATCCCCGACCTTGCATCGCCGACCACGCCGCCGCCGACTCCGCGACTCAACGCCGCCGCCTCCGCGCCTCACGGCCTGAACAATAATGGCCTGCAGCGACGAGATCAAAACCTTCAAGGTCATGGTCGCCGTGTCGGCGCCGCTATCTCGGCGGACGCACGGCCTGCAACAACGAGAACAAGACAGCCGCCGCCGTATCTGCTAAAAGTTCAGGTGATAGTGGTCGACACTGCCACCCGCTACTCGCAGCCCGCCTCAGGTTCCGTCCCCTCCCCGCCCTGCCCTGCCCTGCCCTCCCACCTCTCTGTCATGCACAAGAAATTAAGTAATAATCACTTAGGATTTGAAGGATTCAGATGATGTTGTGAGATTGAGATTCCAGCGCCAGCTGAGAGTATTAGGCTACAATAAAAGGAAGCCTCGCTTAGGATTGGAAGGATTCAGATGTTGTTGTGAGATTACGATTCCAGCTGACAGCTGACAGTATTAGGCTACAACAAAAGGAAGCCTCCTAGATCGTGTGAATTTGATCATTCATGAGTTCAGTTACTAGAATTCCCATGTATAGTACATCTCTACAGATTGCTTCACTGGTCATCCACAGTGATGCTTGCTGCTATATGCTCACAATGATTTGCTGGAGACAAAAATTTACGTCACTAAGTTTAGATGGTGGATCCGGTTTACGTATTGGTTAGAGAAGCTGATATGCTTACTGTTGTAGCTTCCAGCGACGCAATACTAAAGTTCAAGGCACCGTACATTTTTTAGCATCCATGAATCTTGATGAAACTTATTGGATTGTAAGCCAAAATTGAGTTGTTAGGTTTGTGCGCTAAATCATTTTTGTATTCGTTGCTTCTCTACAACAAATAGTAAATCCTTCTTTGCTAGGTTAGTAACTGTAGTATCCAATGCTTTTGGTAACCAAATTTGGATTTACAATTGACTGACACTTTCAGCAAGTTAACAATTGATCTTTCTTTCTAGAGCCCCGCAACCACATCATCTTTCCTGGATAATAAGCCAATGAGCAGAGCTAAAAAGAGGAGCCGGAATTTCCGAGCCTAGATGGACCGGAAATTCCGGTATGCTTGATAAAGGCGGAATAAAACTAGTGTTTTACTTTAGCAAGCATACAACCTAAATATACTAGGTTCACCTATGTGCACCAACAACTTATGCTAAGCAATACAAGTAACAAGGTGATAGCAAGATATATATATGACTTCAAGCACGAAGGCTATCACAATGTAAAGTGCATAAGTAAAGAGCTCGGGTATAGAAATAACCGAGGCACGCGGAGACGAGGATGTATTCCCGAGTTCCACCCAAAGGGTGTACGTCTCGTTGGAGAGGTGTGCGCAACCACAACAGGTTAGCCGCAACGCCACCAAGGCTCACCTTCTTCTCCTGATGAACTAAACCACAAAAGGTTGCGAGTTCACCTTCCACTATTGATCCCCTTTGGGGCGGAGATCGAATCCCTTACAACAATCTTGAGGCACACACCCACAACTTAATTGGGGGCTCCCAAGTCTTGAGGCACACACCCACAACTTAATTGGGGGCTCTCAAGTGACCACAAAAGGTCTTGACCACAAAAGGTCTTGGCCACAAAAGGCCGGCCACAAAAGGCGTCTAGGGTCCAATGACCCAAGAGTAACAAGCTCACAAGTATCACAACCACGAATCCTCGTGGAGGGCTCAAACCGATGCAAATGCAATGGCAAGAGCACACGAAGTGCTCAAGTCCTTCACTCTCAAATTCCAACAAAGCAACAAATGCTTATGGGGGAATAAGAGAGGAAGAACACAAGAAACCACAAAGGAGTCAAATCCTTCACTCCCAAATCCCACCAAAAGCAACTAATGCTTATGGGGGGAGAAGAGAGGAAGAACAAAGAGAAGAACCACAAAGGAACTCCAAGATCTAGATCCACTAGGTTCCCCTCACTTAGAGGAGAGATGGATTGGTAGGATTGTAGATCTAGATCTCCTCTCAACTTTGCCTAAAGAATATGCAAGAATCTATGGAGGGATTGAGAGGGAAGTGAGCTTTCCAAGGTCAACAATGGAGTAGGAGAGAGAGGGAAAACTTGCTGCCTTTGTTGTGCTGAGGAAGAAGAAGGGGAGGGGTATTTATACCCCTCCACAAAAACTAGCCGTTGGCTGAATCGACACCCGGAAATTCCGGTGTAAGTGAGACTCGGAAATTCCGGTCACCCGGAATATCCGGCGGAATGAAATTTCCGACCACAATTTCCGGCTCAGTCCAGACAGCCCTGGGCTCCTTTCCTTAGCCGATTTTCCGCGAGGTTTTGAGAGCCACTCGGAAATTCCGAGTCCTGGAAATTTCCGAGCACAATTTCCGGCTCCGTTCAGAGAGCAACCTCTTCTTTTCCTTAGCCAATTTCTTGGACGAGTTGGGGAACCGGAAATTCCGGTGGAACGAAATATCCGGCCCCAATAATCCGGTTCAGAACAGCCAAACTAAAACCGCTATAACTTTTGCAAATGAACTCCCAATGAGGTGAAACCAACTTTGTTGGAAAGATAGCGACGAGCACAGGGCTACAAAAAGTGGAAATATTGCATCCCATAAATAGAGCACAGTCACCACACATGGCAAGGTGTGGGACTTTCCTCATGGTCGAACCGGCAATATTTCCGCCACCGAAAACGCAAGAAGTTTTCCAAAGTAAAACCGTTTTCGAAGCACTTGGGCTTGTCATGAGGAACACGACAAGCACCAAAACCCAACATCCAAAACACAACAAGATGAACGAATGAAATCCCGATTTGGATGAGCTAGCGCTTGGCATGAAGATGAACCAAGCTCTAATTCCTCACATGGATAAAAGCCAAATAAGAACCAGGAAATATGATATGCCAAGTATGCAAAGGTTTGAGCTCTCCACAACGAAGCGATCAAGTTACTCACTTGAGAGCCCCTCTTGATAGTACGCCTATCTATCCTATAGCCCTATCAAGATCATACCTTTGCCTTGAGCATTCCACTTGAGTTAGATGATGACTGTCTTGATCTCTTCAAGTGGATCACCTTTCTTGATTGCGATTGCTAGCACATGTTTGATGAAGACTTCTCCAAGTACTCCCCCATACTCCATTATGGGAGAGTCTCGCTTAGCTTCGTCTTCATGCCTCCATTGCAAGCTCCAAGCATAGGATCTCTTCCAAAAGCTTCTCTTGGTCTTGCACATCTCGCCTTGATGACGATCACCACATGACGTTATCCTCCATGAGCTATATGAAATCTTCATTTGTTGCAAGCCCATGGGAAGATACCTAACCTCATATAAAGATACCACACACACATATATCATGGGTTAGTTCACAAAGCTATACGAACAAGTGTTTACCATCCCAAGAGATACATGATCCCTCTTGGTACATCTTGTAGCTTTGTGTGTTGATCAACATCTTGATCAACCTTGTATCTTCCAACATTTCTTCACTAATATAATGTCTTGAATCCTTCAAGACATACTTGCAATATGCTCAACCCAACACATGACCATCCATCATATACACCTTTAGATGGAACCTTGGTCATCAAATAAGCTTCTAGAGTCCAACACATGAACTCCACCATTCCCATGGACACGATCTATAAAGATATCTTAATGCAAACATTAGTCCATAGAGGTTGTCATCAATTACCAAAACCACACATTAGGGAAAATGCTCTTTCAATCTCCCCCATTTTGGTAATTGATGACAATCCCTTTTACGAGGGTTTATATAAGGAATTGAACAACTATTCAATGCACTAAGCGAAGCAAGGATGCAAGGGAACAAACACGTATTCCCTTAAACCCTCTAAATCTCTCCCCCATTGGCATCCATTGCCGAAATGGGCGAGAAAATTAGAAGGCCAATATAGTAAGAGCTCCCCCATAATTTATGCATTTCTCATGATATGAGTGAAATCAAATGCACATATCCAATGACGAATAGATGGAGGGGATCAAACTATATTGAGGATCCAAAGATTGCACAAGAAAGACACCAATTGAAATCCACTAGAAGGATACCAATTGCAAAAGAAGGATGCATTCACAAAGAAGCAAGCAATCAAAGGATCCAAGAAAAACAATTGAGCACAAGAAGATATTATGATAAGATCAACCAAGTGTTCTAAAAATCAAGAGGGAACTCCCCAAGGTACATGCACAATGAAAGAGTTGTATTTCAATATAGCGTGCATAACATGGAATCCTCACTTCCTCCTAGATAATTTTGAACACACACAAATGTTGAGCAACAAGAAATAGAAGTGACAAATGAAGACTTGCTCAAACAAGAAAGGATGGGTGTGACATGGAAATACATTTTAGGAGACTAAAACAAGGATGAGCCAAGGCATCACTATAGTCTTTCAAAATATGAGGCACATAGTGCATATCATGTATTTCGCATACAAGCACACCAAAGAGGATACATCAAATAGGATCACAAGCTTATTAAGAGGCAATGTGATACCAATAGAAAAACAAAGCTTGTGCCTTTTAGAGATCACCAAAGAATCAAGAAAGTAATAAAAGGTGATCACTAAAGATTTTGAATACCAATTAAAGATGTAACTACACTCATGTGTATAAGTTTCTAAGTAGACACTAAGTCCACAAAGAAACATGCACACACAATGTAGGTACACGGTAAAGCACATGGTATCCAAGAGGAAGTCATAAATACACCGATAAGATTTTTGCTTAAAAGCAAAGCACATAGCTCAAATTATTCTTAGAGGGTATAGATGAACTTCCAACACCAAATTCTCAAAGCATCACAAATACCCACATAGGATAAGTGATAGTTGAGATGCTTCGAGAAAGATAACAAATATCACATAAGGCAAATGATTTTGAGAATTCATCAATATTGCACATGAGAGACTTTGAAGAAGATTTGCTAGATTAACATATTGGGGATCGGTGAATCATGAAAATGATTATATATATTCCCCTTGATGTGTAATCATCCCGGCTTACTCACATTTGCAATGAAGATGTTGTGAAAGGAACTTTGCAAAAATCATATTAAATGCAACTTAGAGATACTCATGCCAAAGAACAACCTACGCAAGGTTTGAGAGCTAGAACTATATGCATGAGTTAGATACTTGTTACCGAGATAGCATTGACGGTGTAGAAGATGAGATTTCACAATCATCCAAGCTTGGCTCCAAGAAGCACATGTTGAAGACATCTTCTTTAGTATGAGACAAGCTTCCAATGCATCTCCCATGTACCTAAAATAAATCAAGTACACCATGGTACCCAAACTAATTGGGTCCAAAGTAGTTAGACCAACTACAATACATATAGTAAATATGCATGCACAAAACTTTCAATAACCAAATAAGATACAATTTGGACAAAACACAAATTAAATCAAGAAGCTACACAAAAGTGTGGCAAGAGAAAGATTTGTCCACATTATATCAAAGACCCAAATCAACACATGATTGGAGATACCAATATGAAAAGATATCAAATGACAATATAGTCAAGGAATGACCATAACCCTCTACACTTTTCATGATGGTCCGAAGTACCAAGACGAAAAACATTTGTCTTTCAAAGAGACATGTCATCGGGATCAAATACCCATTGAAGACAACTAATGTTCAATAACATATAGGATTGCTCCCCCAAGATTTGTGCATTCTTTATGATCTTGTATATGAATACAAAATGCACACAAATGAGATCATCACTCTCCATATACATTGTTAAAACATTAGTCATGTTCAAGAAGAGCAATAAGATACCAAACCAATCTTAAAGAATAGTGTTCTAAAGAGTATAGAGTAGCTTCCCCATGATTAGTGCATTTTTAAGATCTTGTATGTAAATACAAAATGCACACAAGTGGGATCATTACCCTCCATATATCTTTTTGAACACAAAGTTCAAGAAAATCAATAAGATATAGTATCAATTTAAAAGATGATGTTCTACTCAATGTAGGATAGCTCCCCCAAGAATGGTGCATTACTTAGAATTAAGTCTTTGAGTGTAAATGCACAAGAATGGGATCCTTGCTTTTCCTAACTCAAGAAAGCACAACATAAATTATGAGTAGAGCAACAAAAAGATCCAAATGAAGCAAGGATGACAAAAGGGTGGTTAGACCAAAACAAACTTGGCGATAAAATAAGACAATTTATGAACAATAGCCAATGTGAAGATGATCAATAAATTTACCACAAATATAATTATCACTTGTCAAAGACAATGATTGTATGGAGATAGTTCTCGGTGGTACATGACATATATGTATTCAAGATCATATTCACAAAACATAAGCATGTGGCAAAATAAGAGAATTGAAAAACATGCTTATCTAGAGATTCTTGATGGCTTCAAATAATCGATGATCATACTAAGCATCAAGAAACTCTCTCACAAACAAGATACCAAAAGATGGGTGAACGAAAAGCATTTAAGCAAATATGGAACTTGTTTGAGTACCATGCCACCTAGGAACAAGATAATCAACAATATCAACTCTAGGTGACACTACCTCACATGTTCACATTTTCTAGTCTTGTAATATGCACATAGCTTATTACTCCCCCATAATGTGATAATCCATTCTTTTTAACGAGAGGCAAAAGAAATCCAAGAGATAATTAATGGACATTAGAATTTGAATTTCTCATGAGTAAGACATACCACAAAGAGAGTAGATAACATTGATATATCACCACTAAGTGGTAGTCCTCATGAATACACATTTTAGGATAGTGAGTTACCAAAAAGCACATCACTACCCAAAAATGGGATAGTCCATTAATATCCTTATAAGAGCCAATTAAGATGAAAGCAAATAGGCAAGAGGCTCAAAACATACATGGTGTGCAAACCAACATACACAAGCTTGATTACTCAACATAAGTAAGTAGAGTGCACACCACATATAAACACTTGTAAGGTACAAAACCAAACACATGCAAGGGTGCAAGTAACTTTCAATGCATACATATGATTTAAATACAAGTTACCGCAAGGAGGAGCATTGGATAAAAGCTAAGACAATATAATCCAATTGACTTGACTTGAGAGAATGTAGATGATGAAGATCCCTTAATTCTTCATGATGTAGTCAAGTCTCCAATGTCCTCCACCAACACCTATTGATCAAGTTTTAGCTTGTTGGTCCCCAACCAATTTGGGTCCTAAGAGGTTAGTCACAATAGGCTTGGCAACCCAAATGGTTCTTTTCTTGACACCACTTTGAGTACCAATAACTTTGGCAAACACATTGCCAACCTTATCCTTCCGAAGAGAATGAACATTATCAATTTTAGTGGGGTTGGATAAGGTACCGTGAGTGCATGAAGAAGCAAAGTGATCCTTCCCACGACAATTGTAGCAAAGTCGGCTTTTACCTTTCTTCTTGGGAAGGGGAGGTTCTTCAACTTGGGAAGCTTGAGTTTGGATTTGAGGTAGCTTCCCTTGTTGCTTCTCACTAAGAGGCTTCTTCTTCAACGGGCAAGATCTAACATGGTGCCCTTCAACCTTGCACTTGAAGCACACAATCTTGGCCGAATCAATTACTTGTTCTTGGCCCTTCTTCTTGATGAACTTGTGCTTCATCTTGTTCTTGGACTTGTTCTTGTCATTGGAGTTGAATCCAAGTCCACTCTTGTCATGAGGAAGTTGTTGCACTCTCAACATGTTGTCGAGGGTGGACTTCCCTTCATGACACTTCTTCAAGTCTTTCTTCAAAGAAGTGACTTGTGCCTTGAGCTCTTTGAGTTCCTCTACATGGTTAGTTTCAATACAAATACTAGAGGAAGTAGATGCTACATTGTTGGAGCAACAAGGCAAGGAAAGTAATTCATCACAAGATGTAGCAATTTTATGAGTGGATGAATTACAAGAACTAGCACATGGCAATAAAGCATTAGAAGTAGAGTTTGTGCTAGTGACCACAAGAGGCTCACAAGATTTTACCTTCGTAGTGACCGCCTCATGAGCTAACTTTAGCCTAGCATGGGATGCTAGAAGATCCTCATTAGAGCTAAAAAGCTTTTCATGAGTCTCTTCCAACTTCCCATACTTACTAGTTAGCAAATCAAGTTGAGCCCTTAGCTCAACATTCTCCTTCAAAATAGATGCTTCACACAAAGTGGAGTTAGTAGCACAAGCATCATTATTATTAGAAATGGAAGGAGACAACATGACAAGCTTATTATTTAACTTAGCATTTTCTTTACTAAGCACATTACATTTAGCAATAGCATGGTCATGTTCTTTAGTGAGTTTAGCAATTATTTCATTATTTAACTCCTCACTAGATTCAAATCTCTCCTTGAGAGCAACCCGAGTTTCTTGCTCTTCCTCAAGAGCATTCTCAAGATTGTGGATCTCACCCGCGGAATCACGAGCAAGACCCCACCCTTCATGACAACGGGTCTCCAAAGTCTCAAGGGTCTCCTTGTGCTCAAAAAGAGTAGTCATGATTTCTAATAAGTTCTCATGAGCATTTTTATTATTTAAGAGAGCATGAGAGACAATATCAAACTTCTCCTTAATTAGATCATCATCATCATCATCATCATCATCATCATCATCATGAGATGTATTGGAATTCAAGGTAGGAGATACCTTAGACTCCTTAGCCATAAGGCAAATGAGAGTAGTGGATGAAGACAATGAAGAGTTACTTGAAGCACCATTGAGGTCCATGTCTTGTTCCAACAATTGTTGGGATTCCTCTACATTGTTAGCCAAACAAGTACTAGAGGAAATAGAAACATTTTGATCATGGCAACAAGACAAGGAAAGCATATCATCATGAGATTTAGTTAAGCAACTACTACATGATATGCAAGGACTATCAACACTAGCATGTATGACATTTGGAGTGCTAGAGGTGTTTAAGTCCAAAGATAGAGCATTGCAATAAGATGGGTATGAAGTATAGTCAATAGTGGATTCATCATCAAGAGTGCAATTTCTATCACCACTCACCATATCATTACCTTGTGGCAAACCACATGTCGGTGAAGTGGAAGAAGACGTGAGCTCATCACGGCCGGAGGTGGAAGGAGGACAATCATCCTTGGAAATGTTGGACACCTCATATATATCTTGAAGTTTTGTCCATAATTCATGAGCGCTCCGAAAAGGCATGATTGATGCAAGAACTACATCGCTCAAAACACATATGAGACCATTAGATGCTAGAGTATCGAGATAAGAGTTTTTCTCATCCTCTAAAGATAATTCTTGTGAATCCTTTGGAGGAGAAAAACCCATATCTACAATACTCTCTAAATTTGAACCCATGTCTCTAAAAAGATTAAGCATGCGAATTTTCCAAACATCATAATTTGTGCCATCGAATATATAAGTGGGATTGTGCACTAATTCTCTAAACGACATCTTTATCTCTAGGCGGTTAGTCCTAATAATGAGATAACCTGGCTCTGATACCAATTGAACGGACAGATGTCGCCTAGAGGGGGGGGGGGGGGGGGTGAATAGGCGATTTAAAACTTTTTCCGGGGAGCCGGAATTTCCGAGCCTAGATGGACCGGAAATTCCGGTATGCTTGATAAAGGCGGAATAAAACTAGTGTTTTACTTTAGCAAGCATACAACCTAAATATACTAGGTTCACCTATGTGCACCAACAACTTATGCTAAGCAATACAAGTAACAAGGTGATAGCAAGATATATATATGACTTCAAGCACGAAGGCTATCACAATGTAAAGTGCATAAGTAAAGAGCTCGGGTATAGAAATAACCGAGGCACGCGGAGACGAGGATGTATTCCCGAGTTCCACCCAAAGGGTGTACGTCTCGTTGGAGAGGTGTGCGCAACCACAACAGGTTAGCCGCAACGCCACCAAGGCTCACCTTCTTCTCCTGATGAACTAAACCACAAAAGGTTGCGAGTTCACCTTCCACTATTGATCCCCTTTGGGGCGGAGATCGAATCCCTTACAACAATCTTGAGGCACACACCCACAACTTAATTGGGGGCTCCCAAGTCTTGAGGCACACACCCACAACTTAATTGGGGGCTCTCAAGTGACCACAAAAGGTCTTGACCACAAAAGGTCTTGGCCACAAAAGGCCGGCCACAAAAGGCGTCTAGGGTCCAATGACCCAAGAGTAACAAGCTCACAAGTATCACAACCACGAATCCTCGTGGAGGGCTCAAACCAATGCAAATGCAATGGCAAGAGCACACGAAGTGCTCAAGTCCTTCACTCTCAAATTCCAACAAAGCAACAAATGCTTATGGGGGAATAAGAGAGGAAGAACACAAGAAACCACAAAGGAGTCAAATCCTTCACTCCCAAATCCCACCAAAAGCAACTAATGCTTATGGGGGGAGAAGAGAGGAAGAACAAAGAGAAGAACCACAAAGGAACTCCAAGATCTAGATCCACTAGGTTCCCCTCACTTAGAGGAGAGATGGATTGGTAGGATTGTAGATCTAGATCTCCTCTCAACTTTGCCTAAAGAATATGCAAGAATCTATGGAGGGATTGAGAGGGAAGTGAGCTTTCCAAGGTCAACAATGGAGTAGGAGAGAGAGGGAAAACTTGCTGCCTTTGTTGTGCTGAGGAAGAAGAAGGGGAGGGGTATTTATACCCCTCCACAAAAACTAGCCGTTGGCTGAATCGACACCCGGAAATTCCGGTGTAAGTGAGACTCGGAAATTCCGGTCACCCGGAATATCCGGCGGAATGAAATTTCCGACCACAATTTCCGGCTCAGTCCAGACAGCCCTGGGCTCCTTTCCTTAGCCGATTTTCCGCGAGGTTTTGAGAGCCACTCGGAAATTCCGAGTCCTGGAAATTTCCGAGCACAATTTCCGGCTCCGTTCAGAGAGCAACCTCTTCTTTTCCTTAGCCAATTTCTTGGACGAGTTGGGGAACCGGAAATTCCGGTGGAACGAAATATCCGGCCCCAATAATCCGGTTCAGAACAGCCAAACTAAAACCGCTATAACTTTTGCAAATGAACTCCCAATGAGGTGAAACCAACTTTGTTGGAAAGATAGCGACGAGCACAGGGCTACAAAAAGTGGAAATATTGCATCCCATAAATAGAGCACAGTCACCACACATGGCAAGGTGTGGGACTTTCCTCATGGTCGAACCGGCAATATTTCCGCCACCGAAAACGCAAGAAGTTTTCCAAAGTAAAACCGTTTTCGAAGCACTTGGGCTTGTCATGAGGAACACGACAAGCACCAAAACCCAACATCCAAAACACAACAAGATGAACGAATGAAATCCCGATTTGGATGAGCTAGCGCTTGGCATGAAGATGAACCAAGCTCTAATTCCTCACATGGATAAAAGCCAAATAAGAACCAGGAAATATGATATGCCAAGTATGCAAAGGTTTGAGCTCTCCACAACGAAGCGATCAAGTTACTCACTTGAGAGCCCCTCTTGATAGTACGCCTATCTATCCTATAGCCCTATCAAGATCATACCTTTGCCTTGAGCATTCCACTTGAGTTAGATGATGACTGTCTTGATCTCTTCAAGTGGATCACCTTTCTTGATTGCGATTGCTAGCACATGTTTGATGAAGACTTCTCCAAGTACTCCCCCATACTCCATTATGGGAGAGTCTCGCTTAGCTTCGTCTTCATGCCTCCATTGCAAGCTCCAAGCATAGGATCTCTTCCAAAAGCTTCTCTTGGTCTTGCACATCTCGCCTTGATGACGATCACCACATGACGTCATCCTCCATGAGCTATATGAAATCTTCATTTGTTGCAAGCCCATGGGAAGATACCTAACCTCATATAAAGATACCACACACACATATATCATGGGTTAGTTCACAAAGCTATACGAACAAGTGTTTACCATCCCAAGAGATACATGATCCCTCTTGGTACATCTTGTAGCTTTGTGTGTTGATCAACATCTTGATCAACCTTGTATCTTCCAACATTTCTTCACTAATATAATGTCTTGAATCCTTCAAGACATACTTGCAATATGCTCAACCCAACACATGACCATCCATCATATACACCTTTAGATGGAACCTTGGTCATCAAATAAGCTTCTAGAGTCCAACACATGAACTCCACCATTCCCATGGACACGATCTATAAAGATATCTTAATGCAAACATTAGTCCATAGAGGTTGTCATCAATTACCAAAACCACACATTAGGGAAAATGCTCTTTCAGTTGTCAAGACCCAAAGCTCCTGATGTCTCTATTATTCAATAAGTCATAATTTAGTTTGGTTCAATCAAATTCATATTACAAAGCTCCTGATGTTTTTCTTTGGCGTCGCATCAGAACAACTAGATTGACAAGCAACCATGACAGGTTAATTAACCGTATTAGTCTAGATCTGTGGTTCAGTATTTTTATCTACGTGTTACTGATAAATAGTTGTGTATATCTGTACAGCAACATGTCTGGTTTTTTGGTCCTAAAGTATATGCGATCATGAAATGGTAGAGAAGTTGTTCGACCTGTCGTGAGAGTGAGTATTTCAACATTCATGTTTTTCCCATGTAAATGTTAGATCTGGCAAGATATTTAACATAATGTATGTGTAGGACGCCTACGACCTGCAAAGCAAGGTGCTGGTACACATGCTCACGTTCACCGACAATGAATGTCGAGCCAACATTCCTCAAGATGTACAACAATTGGCCAACCGTATCGGGATGGATTACTTTTGTTAAAAAAATTGTCATCTGATGTATTTTAATTTACCTTGACGTTTCATCTATGTGAGGATCTTATTGTATTTACTATTATTATGTATGTTACATGTGCACGTTTATTATCAGAAATACTATTTATGCACATCATCATTATCAGCTTAAAAAATGACAAGAAAATACTTTATTCAATATGTATAATATATTTTTGCACATTACTATGCAAAAGTTTTCCTTGTGATTATGAACCTTTACTTAAGACAAAAGTAGAACTCACATCTCCCTGACTGAACTTGTTATACCACCTAACTGGTTCATAAATTCCGGAAGTGTATGTATTTCTTAATTTTGTAGTGCGTACTAAGAGTTTTGTTTCCTGTTTTTTAAGATGATGGTCTATGCTGTAGGAACTAGGAAGCCAACTTTTTAGCTTATATTTTTGCAAATACCTTTGGTTATTGGAAGTGTGCACTGATGGTTTTCCTTGTAAAGATTTTGAGATATGTTACATATGTAACTGAATTAGCTCATCTGATTCTTCAAGGCCAGATTATACTAGATTAAATTTAGCGTAGTGTATTCTGATTACATTTAAAATATATCTACTCTATTCTGTTGTAGGCATATTTTATCGAGATCTTGTTAGTTTTATGATTTTCAGGAAACCAAATAACCTGTTTTACCACTCAAGTGAGAGGGGATGCCGTTGTCCTCAATATACATAAAAATACTTACCTACTGGAGCTGAAGTTCGTTTATCCGAAAAAATAAGAGCTTTGTCAATCCAACCATTTTTGTCAGGTTTTGACCAAATTTACAGTGCATGAATGGTCTGTCAGCTTATTTTTTTGTTTGTTCATGATTTACTTGCAAGGTCATACCGTCATACTGCTAGCACAGGAGAGACATTGCCAGTAGCATGCGCCTTTAATTTGCAAATTTGTTTCTCTTATCTATTTTGTAAATTCGTTTGGTTCACTGTAACATCAGACATCATACAATTGCTTTATGTAATGTAGAATTTCGAGTCAATGTTGATGTCCAATATCTAAGCTTAATATCGCAGTGATGCCACAATCATTTCATGCCATTTCATGGGAGAGGACCATGGACTTAGATGTTTTGCACTGTGGCAGCAAAATTCAGTCAAGGACGCAATATGCAAGTATATAACTACACTAATTTCTCACTGCCAAACTGAATTGCCAAAGCAGCTTTAAATATTCAAATGGTGATCAAGAAACTGGACAATGAAGAGGCAGTGTCAATCCATACAATTGGGAACCAAGGCATATTCTCATATTCAAGCAAAGAATTCACAAGGGAACAGTGAACTCGGCAGATGGTTTGCAAAAGCTGAGCAGTACAAAGGCAACTTATCCACATAATTACTACTGTTATAAAGCCCTACAGAATCTAGCTTTCTCATAATATTTCAAGAGTCACACGAATTATGCTGTCGAGAATATGAATTCTCACTCTCTAATAATAAGATGAATTTCAGTAAGAAATGTATGTTATTTGTACTTAAAATTTTGTTCACCAATCAATACGTGTATTACACGTGCACGATTACTAGTTGGAGAAGTTCAAGGGAGGTGAGAAAAAGTGAGGAGAACATCCCAAGTGGGCAACGCGCTCGTGCAGGAGGAGGAAGATGGCTCTCCTCAGCCCGGCCTAAGAGGGAACGGCCGAATCGGGCGTTACTTCACATCCAGGGCCGGGCCCAGAGTGTTTTAAACATCGTGCGCATGCGGACTCGTGGGATCGGGCAGGTAAGTAAACAACCACTTTTTACACCGCTGGGGTCTGATTGAGTAATGAGTAGCCCGTGGACTAGCAAACACGCCTTACATACATGTGTTCTGTTAATTCTTGGTTGTATATTGCCTTGGTCGCACGAAGGGAAAATGGAAGTGTACTACTCCCTCCGAACCGTTCGGGATTAATTGTCTCAAAGTTGGATGTATCTAACTTTGAGACAACTAATTCCGAACAGAGCGAGTATTTGGTTGTATGAGTTAAGAGGACCAATTTGGCAATCTCTTCTCGGAGTGGTGATGTGACTAGCATTCCTGCACTTAGTACATAGTGTCGACATACATGGGAATTCATCCGGTGCTCCCGGTTGGAAAAATCATTTTCCCAAAATTTAAAATGTGTGTAAAAATGTTGCGCACGTAGATTTCGCATGTACCAGGCATGCGTAGAAAGTTTTATAGAAAAATAACTTTTTATTTGGCCTGTGTAAAAAAGACAAAAATACGTCACATATACACTACTATATAGCACATAAATTTTCTCTTTTTTCTGAGACAAAATAAATAACATTTTTGGCACGAAATTCATGCACGGGTACATATTTTGTAAGTCATGTACATGAAATTTTTGTTTCACATTTTTTAAACATGCTTTGACTTTTTTTTTGCAATTAAAAAAAACGGGAGCACATGCACCCGGGAGCCATCTATGCACTCTCCGACCTACATAGAATACCATAAGCACGACCTGGTGTTAAGCATGCGAGGATGAGGAGTTAACACACATTCACATACAACATCAGTGGTTTGGGTCCATACAACATCAGTGGTTCCGAACGGCGCACACACCATTTGGCGCACCACCCAGGATTAGAAAACACCAATGCAGCAAACCGACCGACCAGAG
This sequence comes from Poa annua, assembly GCA_026929855.1. Classification (NCBI taxonomy): domain Eukaryota; kingdom Viridiplantae; phylum Streptophyta; class Magnoliopsida; order Poales; family Poaceae; genus Poa; species Poa annua. The sequence goes on along the minus strand of CM049437.1, from coordinate 81,689,553 downwards.
ACCAAGGCCCATGTGATTAGCCTGCTCCCTCTGTTCCAAGGCCCATGACTACATGGACCAAGGCTACTCATACTGCAACGGCCTACAAGATCCATTGAACCTTACAAGACATGAAAACTGCAAATCCGACTCCTTCTCCGGATGCACTTTGGACGAAACAAAGTTGCATCACTATCTAACATAAAAGTTGTGTGAGAGGCTGGGGCTTTGCTCCCATTTCGAAAAAAAAAATCTAGTATACATTATTAGGTTGAAAAGAATCAGGCATTAAAATATATCAAAGATGATACTACCAAAACGATGGAAAGAAATTAAGGGAAGTGTGTTCAAATTGCCGCCAGAGCCCAGAATGCTGAAGAGAACTAGAACTTTACAAAGGGTTCGACACTGGGCTCAGGTTCCTGCTCTCTGCTTATTTGGGTTGCGGCATGAATATCATAACAGAGGACGCAGATGGAGGAGACAAAGGTATCCCAAAGAATAGAACTGTATATGTACCGGACAAGTGTTCCCTCCAGAGGCTACGAGTATACTGCGCCAACCGTCTCCTCCTCAAAGCGCTTGATATCACCTGCCAAACGCTTCATGTTATCGTCATAGACGTACGGTACCCCCTCGAACATCACGCTAGTGCCATTGGTTGGTCTTGGCACGAACTCCCGGCAAGGCTCTCCCAAGACATTGATAGAGTTATGGTAATGATAATATCTGATCAAGCTCTCGGTATTGTGGGTTGTCCTCCCGTTGACATTTTGTGACATGTGCACACCGGTGGAATATGCATTCCGAGCTTGAATTGCATACTTGCGATCCCGCCTCACTCCAGTGATTGAATTGCGGAAAACTAGTTTTTCAAACCCCCACTGCCTGATGATCAATCACATAAAATTTGTTAGTGTTGGAAAGTTTGTCACACGCATTAGACGGATCACAGCGCGTGCTCACGCATATGCACACAAAATAAGTACGCCAAGGTAAATTAAAAAGAAATGATGTAGATATGTTATATTAGATGGACACCATAATCCTTTCTCAAACAGTGAAAACAGCTAGCACCAGTTGTGCTACTTTCATTTACATGACTAAGCCATGTAAATGTCTGGGAATTCTCAGCAATAACAACAAGCAAAGTTGGGTTGCTGGGGAAATATTTGAAATAATCAATCATGAAACAACCAAGTTGGATTACACCTTTCATCGGTTATGATCCACTTACCGGATAATTAGTGTTGGTGCAAAATTATTAGGTCTCTCCTAGTGAAACAACAAAATAATGGCCACCCAATGCTGAGTTTATTTATATGTCATCTCAACGGAAGATTTGTTACTAGCATACTGCAGCTTGAGGTTCCTAGGATAAATTTTCATTTATCCAAAAGAAATTTACTAGAAAAGCAGACAGTATTGATTAGGGAGTGCCTATGTATCAGCCGACTGATTTTTTATTAGTCTCAGTCACCTCAGAAAAGTGTAACTACAGTTAAAAAAAAGTGCAACCAAACCCTGAACAGAAAAGTCGGAAAAGTGCAATTGCACGTTTCTTTAAACTGTGATTGCACTTTTCAAAAAAGTGACTGAGACTTAAGAAAAAATCAGTCAGCTGAGACTTAGCAAATCCGTATTGATTATGCAAAAATTTGTTGTGATGTTCAATGAAGAACCAAACGGTGGCAACAAATTTGGTTTGGGTTAACAACTAACACAAAGTGTTGTTTGCAACTAGTCAGAACTGGGAAAGTAACAACTTAGTTCATACTCCATCCAGTTCAAGAAAACGTGACGTTTTGGACATTGGCAGAGTCTTGCCCAACTCTCTTTGGGCATGTAGTACCCTCCTGTTCACCCCTTTCCGTTAGAAAGTATTCCAACAAGACAATGTTTGAAATTCATGTCAAATAAATATATTATAGGGGCTCAATGCTTCCATTTTACATGGCTATTTTAATTTTATATTATACTTGTATAGAATCCATATAAGCTAAGTTTCATCAGTCAGCTTTGCTAGAACACCTAACTTGCTAGAGATTCTGTTTACTAAGGACACGAAAAAAAACAGTCTTAATCAATATTCCCTCCGGTTCAAAAAAGTATCCGTTTGGATACTGGTCCAGTCAAAATATTCAAAACTTGTAAAGTTTTGACTCCCAGTATCTTCTTATACATCGAAGTCATTGGGTAGTTTTTTCTCTGAAAGTAGCACTTCCTTAATAACATTATTTTTGTTAGGTTTATAAATACATTAAATATGTTCAAGTTATGTTTAGGAGACCACAGAAACTTCTGTGTGAACTGGACGGAGTATAAATTAGTTTGATTGGACAAGATTTCTCTTCGCGAGGAAACAGAAGCACTTCCAAATATTTCAATAAAATCCAAACTATCCGAGACCAAAGAGGAATCAATATAAATGGACAAGCAGCAGGTTAGTTCATAGAAAAAGGACTACAAAAAATAGGATTCATGAATCATATGACCGTAACTTATATGTGTTTAATAAAGCGTCCTTGATCCGAAAAAAATACGAGTTCATATATGAACATGTTTTTTTTTCGAAAAGGGGAAAACCCAGCCTCTGCATTGAGTGATGCACACAGCTGTTTTATGGCATGTGCTGTTTTATTGCATAGTTTCAAGTTCATATATGAACATGTTGCAAGTAGCTTTAAAAGATTTGATCAAAGAAACTTTCACGACTCTGATTTAACCTCAATGATAAGCCTCCAGATCCATTGAAATACTACATTCTGCTTCATGCAATTTGCCAATGGTGGTAGCCCGTAGAGACGTACTATATCTTAGGTACTTAATTGATTAGGATGTCTGGTAGGCACAGAGAACATGAAAACTTAGACAGGAAGAAGATAAATTTGGAGAAGTATGTGCCAAAAGCAAACATACAAATTAGCCTCCGGGCAGCGGAAATCAGGAAAGTAGCCCTAATTTCCAGTAGTGTTTCATGTAGGGCTGAGTTTAATACAGAACACCCCACAAATAGCTTATGGCAGTGGACCCTTCAATTTAATTACTACAGTAAGGAACAAAACAGTCACGCTACCCGATCAACCTACTCACAAGTCACAACCTAGGTTCTTGAAGCATGTGTGCTGATAGAAAAACAAATTGACAATGACTGGAGCTGCATTGTAAGACACTCATCTCTCCAGGAATACTATGTGGTAAAAACGAATATGTTACGCCGATTGCAGTATTGTATTGCGCGAATCTATGCTGGATTCCGACAGGAATAGCAAGAGCATAAACAACTGCAGCAATAATTTACATAAAGAAAGTGTTGAGCAGGCAAGAAAGCAGACCTCGTGTAGTGCTTGGTTGGATCCTCCACGCAGAGCTTGCTGGACATGGGGTTCTGCTCAATGGTGAACTGCGTGTACCGCTCGAGCTGGCCGAGCACCTCCTCCAGCGTACGCCCGTCGGGGAGGTAGATGTACTCGTCGACATCAAAGAAGAAGGTCCAATTCGCGGCGTGGCGGTAGCGGTGGAGGCAGTCGTTCACCACCAAGAACTGGTTGTAGTAGTAGCCGTCGTACTCTGCTTGCGCCTTGATATCCTGAAGAGTGACCCTGCCGGTCCTCATCCACGGATCCAGCACCGCCTTGACCTCCGGGCTGACGCCGCCGGCGTCATGGAGAACAAAATGCGAGCTTGCGCCGAAGAAATGCGCGTGGTAGGCCAGCCACTCGCGCATGCGCGGCGCGCTGATGTTGCCGTAGAGCGAGGAGCCGCAGTAGAGGTATTGGTAGGGGAACGGTGGCCGGAAGCGGGACTCGTCGTAGGACCCCGGCGCCTCCTCGAGCGCGACGAAGCGCTCGTAGCGGCGGGAGGCGGTAGAGTAGTAGGCGTGGACGAGGAGCTTCCCGCCGCGATTGCCGGCGTTGGGGTTGGACGGGAACGTACAGTTGACGATGACGACGGTGTAGACGCGACCGTAACCCCAGTCGGGGAGCATCTTGTACGCCTTTGTCCGGACGGGCCTCGGCGCGCCGCCGCCGCCGCCGACCGGGTCCGGGTTGGGTAGCCACTCGCACTTGAAGTAAGAGGTGTCGAAGACATGTGCCGGCTTGGACGCCAGCCCGACGATGGCAAATGTGCGCGGCCCGCCGCGGTAGGCACCCATCTGGACGAACAGCGCCGCCGCGCTGCCGTACGGCCGGAGCTCCCGCTTGTTGGGGTCCCGTGGACGGGATGGCAAGGCTGGTCTTGTCGCCCTGACGGCGGTGGTCGGTGGGGCTCTGTCGGCTGTGGAGTTGGACAAGGGTACTGCCGCTCCGGCAGCGGCGGTGGTGGATAGGGAGGATGCGACGGTGGAGGTAGGTGAAGGAAGGAGAGGACAGGAAGAGGAGGAGGAACGGGTAATGGCGAGGATGGGCTGGTATGGGTGGAGCTGCCAGAGCGCCATGATGAGGGTGAGCAGCGCGAGCGAGGCGATGAAGGATTTAATGTCGAGGCAGGAGATGCCGAATGCGGCACCGCCAAGACCGCCGGCGGCGTCTTTCCTCACGGCGGCGGGCTTCATCGATCGATCGGTTCTCTGGCACTGGCTCGATCTGCTCTGCTTTCTGACTGAATTGTGCGGAGCCGACAGTGGAGCAAGAGTGGAACTTCTGCTTGCCAACTTTATCCTCGTTTCTTGCGGAGCAGCTATGGTGCTAGCTCGATTTATGGGGAATGCGGAACCAGCCAAACAGCAGATCGATCGGCTGCGAGATTATGGGGAGAAGGAAGTGGGAGATGGGGGGTGGAGAAGGAAATGGAGGAGAAATCGCCGGAAGAAATGGAGAAGAGTGAGGGACTGGGGGGCGGATGACACTGAGCTCTGTGGGTGTGTGGGGAACTCGGGATTCCCTCCTGTGTCCTCCCTCCGGACTTTGGAGCTTTGGCGAGTGTGGGACGGACGGACTGTCCCCTGTGTGGCCTGTCTTGTCTTGGCTGGGCCTAATCTTGGCCCTTCTAGCCAAGATATGCTTAACCTCCTTGGTTACATCTCCGTCCCGCGGGGTTACGCTGGGCCGCACCGGACGGCCATCCCTAGCCTCCTCTAGCCCTTCTCAAGGCTGTCCCTCTCTTCCCGCCACCGCTGCTAGGGACGTCGCTGGGTAAGCTCGTGCGGTGTGGCGGCGGCCGATCCCCTCGCGGACCGGTGGGTTTCGTCGCGTTGCTGCCCTTGCTGCATTCTCACCTCTGGTGGCGGTGGACGTGGCGGCTCACGGACATGTTTCTGGGCTGGACTAGTAGCAGGAGGACACCAGGGGCAGTGTCCTTGGGCATGGCGGTGTCGTCCTCCTCCTCCGTTGGAGATGGCATGCCGCTTTGCGGCTGGGTGTGCCGGATCTCAAGATCCCACATCTAGCCTCGGTCGCGAGTGTAGTCTGCGCGAGTCCATTTTCGTCGGCTTCGGCTGGACACCTGCTGGCTGCTACCGCATTGGCTTGGGCTGCGACTAGGATTGTCTTTGATCTCCCAGACTTTTCTGATAGGTCGGGCGGCCGAGATGGCCGGTTGCGTGGGGGGTTCGGCCTGAATAAAGGCGTAGGTCCTAAGGTCCTCTTGCGACAAGACGAATATCTACGTGAGACACATCCTCCTTTGATATGGCCGGAGCGATCTCCCATGGCGTTCATGCTTAGAGATCGCTGAATCGGGTGGAATTCAGTCGCCCAAGGGAGCGGCGTCAAGTTTTGCTTCTGTCGCCATGATGGACAAATCCATGATAAAGTCAGAGGTGGAGAATGACGTGGTGAATAGATAACCGACACCTAGACCTAGGGGGGTGAATAGGTGCTACTTCAAATTTTATTTTATTTTCAATTTAGGCTTGACAAGAAAGGTAAATTCACTAGAAAGGTAAAAGCATAAGCTTGGGGATGCCCATGCAACCCCAAGAATAGAAAAATAAAGACCAACTGGAGGAAGAGTGGAGTAGCTACTCATCTCCTACTCCCAACAATGGTAATGCACAAATTCCTGTGAAAACTTCTTATATTATTGAAAATAATAATGATTCTTTATTTCCTAGTAGTCCTCTATGTGGAAAAATTATTACTAATATATGGGAGGATGAAAGTGATATAATTGAGTTAGATGATCCATTATGCTCATTGCTCATTGTATGATAAGTCTTTATGTGGTGATTCTATTAAAAACTATGTGGCTAAATTTAACTTAAATACTTGCAACTATTATGAGAGAGGAAGTGATAAGAGTTCTCTTTATATTTCTATGTAATTTAAAATGCAAGATACTGATCATTATATGCATCGGTTACCACAAAGTTGTTGTTATTTATTCATATATATAATGCCAATACATAGAAAGAGATTAGACTTAAATGTTTTGTGGTGTGCTCCTTATGCTTTCATTTCCTATTCGGTTTGGGCACACCTTTATATCTTTACAACATGTAAATAACTTTATCTATTGTTATCTAATAATTAGTTTAATTTTTCACTTAATATAACATTTGGGAAAGTAAATGAGAAAGATGAGCAATGAAAAAGTTGGGGTCGACCTTGAGCATGTGTTGTTCATGCCAATGGAACCATTGCAAAGCCTACATCATTAAAACTTCTCACATTATAAAACAATTAAAAGAGTTTTATTTTGTATATATTTGCTTCTTTAATAAAATAGTCTCATAATAATTACTAGAGTTCACATCTTGGTGATGTATGTAAAATACATACATGAACTTTGCATTATATTACATGTTATTCCGATCATATTTGCATCATATAAGGGTTATATCATCATTTGATATTGATTTTGGGAATATTTCATATTTTCCCCATTTTTTTGGAATTAACCCTGCATAGTAAGAAACCCTATTTTTACCTTTCAGGGACCCAAACGACGTCCAAATGACCTAATATTTCACGAGATCATTTTTTGGAAGGAACAAAGCGTAGGAGCGAATGAAGCGCAAAAGTGGAAACCCGAGGAGGCAAAGAGGTGGGCCCACGTGGCCAGATTCCTTGGCCGTGTGGGACCCATCAACTTCCCCCTCGATCCTCCGATGCCGTCGATCTTCGTCCCCGTACCTTCGTCTTGACCTAAAAACGACTATAAAAATAGTCCCCGATGGCTTTCGGAAGAGAGCGCCGCAGAAACACAAAACCACGAAACAGAGATCTGGAGCTGCAGATTGGAGGGGAAAAACTCCTGCGGGGCGCTACGGGCGTGGTCTCTATCTTCTCCAATGACTTCTCCACCGTCTCCGTGATGAAGAAGGAGTAGTCCACCCCTGGACTATGGGTTTGTGGAAGTAACTTATGTATCTCTCCTCTCTTTGAGCTCCACTAATTAGCACCGTATGAGCTGCTGAACATGATTATGGTCATCTATGTATTATCCTTCGTGGTGGATCTTTTATGAGTTAATATATGTTTGAGATTGCAATGGTTTTATTTCAGTTATGAAAGTAGATGCATATTATGTACCCGTTCTTGTGAATGTGTTTTGATCCAACATATGTATGAGGGCGTGTGAGGCGGAACGTGTGCATTAGATGGAGTAACGGGGGGTGGCTAGTGCGGTAAGCTACACTGAAATATCGCGATCCACTTGGGTTTTTACCTTACTTTGTTGCCTCACTAGGGATAAAGAAAATACCATGCTACCGGGGATGTTGGGTGTGACCATTGCCAACTCTCCATGACTAGATCTAGCATGTTCTTATTTTAACTTCATGTCATAGAACTTAAGGCTATACTCCGATTTATCTTAATACTATGGTGCAAGATTTAATTCACATCATTAGTGGAGTATGAGATAGATGAATAACCAAAACATCTCTATGTTAGGACGTGATGCCCTTATGATTAGTAACTTGTCATGAAACATTGTTTGCAATCTAATATGTCAATTCTGGTGTTCCATTATCTACCACTCTATTAAAAAGAGAGTGCATTTGTGAAACCATGAACCCCGGTCCATTTTTAATCATAAGAAACACCTTTCCAACAATTTTTATCCACTTTTCATTTTCAGCCATTTAAAAATCCGAAAAAACAAAAACACTTTTATTTCTTGCATTCACAATACAAAACCCAAAAACATCATCTATTATTGTTTCCATCATCCTTGCATATTTATTTACTACCATCATTGTTTTCTGGCGTTGTTGCTAGAGAGATTTATCCCCACTAGTCCCACGTCAAGTACCACACTGTTTTCTAAGCACCGTTGCATTATAATCCATTCCATTATTGCATATTTACTTTTAGTTTTGCATTTATTTTATTTTCATCTCTTTGCTCACACTTTGTTCTTGAACACCACTTGGTGAGGTTGAGGGCACAAAACATTTTGTTTTGTTTTGTAGGTATTCTAAGAGAAGGACAAGAAGATAAATATTCTACACACAGTTCCCCGAGAGTTCGATATAAACCCCGAGTCACCCTTGTGGGGAAAACAAGTCTTCCACATCTGCAAACTCTGCACTTAGAGCTCAACCTAAGCGTATTATCTTTACGCCCATCACTTGGTTGAAACTATTATGTCATTTGTTTGGAGAGCTAACCATTTTGTAGGCATTAAAGTATCATGAAGATGAAAATATTTCTTTGTTTGAGATGAGTAACATGATATGATGAGGACTAAGTAGAGTACAAGAACTATCAAAACCACAGGCTTGGGGATGCCAATGCATCCCCCTCTTCTTTCAAGTAATATAATTTCAAACTCATGGTTTAGTTTTCTCATCATGTTCTCTTTTGTATGTTTATGGAGGGCATGTTTTCATTTGGCATTTTGTTTTGTTTGGTTTTTGTTTTGCAATTTCTCTATAAGATCAGAAACACCAAAAAATATTTTATGTTTATTATTTGGTTCTTCTTTCGCCTTTTTGATAGATCAAAAAAAGCCCAAAAAATTCCTTCTTTATTTGTTTCTCTTGATTCTTTCTTGGTTCTTTTTTGCTTCTTTTTGATTTTTTATCTTTAAACTTTCTTCTCTGTTATAATAGGCTGTTTAGTTTTTATTTACAATTTATAACAATAAAGTACCAAGTTTTACCCATTTTAGATTACAAAGTTGAAACATATATATAGAGTTACACGTTCCTGCATGAAGTTGTTTACCGTATGATTATATATTTCTTCTCCGTAACTCCGAATGAGCTCAAAGTTTAACTGCAGTTACAATTTTTCATACTCTGTATGCACAAAAATTGGCATATTTTTCGACATTTTAAGTAGGGTAATTAATTACATTTTGCTACTGCTGTTTTTTTGGACAGATTCTGTCCAATATTGTTTTATACATTCTTTGGACTTTTAAGTTTATTCTTTTTTATTCATTTGAATTTTTAAGGAAGTATTCAACATTATATACCTACTGGACATTCTAAATAAACTTGTGTTTAGGAATTTATAGCAGCAAGCATTATATATTTTGTACTACTAATGTCAGCCCACAGAAAAAAATTATGTGATGCTTTCGCAGTTGGAAACCCCAAGAGGAGGTGTGATGAGCGTAGCAGCAAGTTTTCCCTCAGTATGAAACCAAGGTTATTGAACCAGTAGGAGATGAAGACACTTCTGAAGGTGTCAACGACGCCAGAAGATCTTGACGTGTGACTTGGAACCTGCACACAACACAACCAAAATACTTTGCCCCAACTTAACAGCGAGGTTGTCAATCTCACCGGCTTGCTGAAAATAAAGGATTAGACGTATAGTGTGGAAAATTATGTTTGTTTGCAGAGAATGAAAGAACAGTGTTTGCAGTAGGTTGTATTATCGATATAAAAGAATGGACCGAGATCCACAGTTCACTAGTGGTGTCTCTCCATAATAAATAATAACTAACATGCGGGTAAACAAATTACAGCTGAGCAATTGACAAATAAAGAACTGCATAACAATGCATATACTAGTCACAGTGTCTACTATGAGATTTACTTGGGCATTACAACATGATTCATAGACCGTTCCAGCTGCATCTACGACTAATAATCCACCTTCCGGGTAGCGTCCGCACCCCATTCAGTGTTAAGTTGCAAGCAACAAATTATTGAATTAAGTAAAGTGCGTAATGTAAGCAACACAATTATCCTTAGACAATGCATCGTTGTTTTACCCCTAGTGGCAACAGCACATCCACGACCTTAGAGGTTGTTGTCACTCCCCCAGATTAAATGGAAAATGAGCCCACTATCTAGCATAAATACCCCTCTTGGAGTCACAAGCATCTACTTGGCCAGAACATCCACTAGTAACGGAGAGCATGCAAGATCATAAATAACATACACATGATATAAATAAGAATCTTGACATAGTATTCAATATTTATCGGATCCCAGCAAACACAACATGTAGTATTACTGGAAGGACAGACGTCGCCTAAATATGCATGCACAAAACTTTCAAGAACCAAATGAGATACAATTTGGACAAAACACCAATTAATTCAAGAAGCTACACAAAAGTGTGGCAAGAGAAAGATTTGTCCACATTATATCAAAGACTCAAATCAACACATGATTGGAGAAACCAGTTTGAAAAGATAACAAATGGAAACAATGTCAAGGCTAAACCAATGAGCATAAGAGATAAAACAAACAAAAAAACATGCTCAATGGTTTATCTCATCCATGAAGGTAGTCTATTAAACATGGGATGAGATAGCCAACTTCACAAAGAAGAGTACGGTTCCAACAAATAAACCAAGCCCTCTACACTTTTCATGATGACACAAAGTAGCAAGACGAAAAATGTTAGTCTTTCAAAGAGACATGTCATCGGGATCAAATACCAATTGAAGACAACTAATGTTTAATAACATATAGGATTGTGATACGTCTCAAACGTATCTATAATTTCTTATGTTCCATGCTTATATTATACCAATTGCTACATGTTTTATATACACTTTGTGTTGTTTTATGCATTTTCTGGGACTAACCTATTAACAAGATGCCACAGTGCCAGTTCCCTGTTTTCTGCTGTTTTTGGTTTCAGAAAACCACTTAAGGAAATATTCTCGGAATTGGATGATTTTTATGGCGAAGTCCCTATTTTTTCCGACACGTTCCAGAAGTCCGAAGAGGAAACGAAGAATGGCACCGAGGCGCCGTCATCAGGTGGGGGCGCGGCTCCCCCCCCCCCCCCCCCCTGCCGCGCCAGCACCTGAGGACGTGGCCTCGGGCCTCCACCGCCTTCGCCCTTTCGCCTACAAATACCCCCCGACAATACAAGACCTAGAACCCGAACACTTTTCCACAAAACCTAACGGAGCCGCCGCCGTCGTCAACCCTAGTTCGGGAGGGTTCAGAAGCTCTTCCCGGCACCCTGCCGGAGAGGGGAATCATCACCGGAGGGCTCTACATCACCATGCCCGCCTCCGGACTGATGCGTGAGTAGTTCATCCTTGGACTACGGGTCCATAGCAGTAGCTAGATGGTTGTCTTCTCCTATTGTGCCATCATGTTTAGATCTTGTGAGCTGCCTATCATGATCAAGATCATCTTTATGTAATGCTACATGTTGTGTTTGCTGGGATCCGATGGATATTGAATACTATGTCATTTGCTTCATAATATATCATGTTGTGTGTTGTTTATGATCTTGCATGCTCTCCGTTGCTAGTAGATGCTCTGGCCAAGCACTCCAAGAGGGGGTATTTATGCTCGATAGTGGGTTCATGTCTCTATTTAATCTGGGGTAGTGACAGCAAGCTCTAAGATTGTAAATGTACTGTTGCTACTAGGGATAAAACAGTAGTACTTTGTCTAAGGATAATTGTATTACTTACATTACACACTTTGCCTAATGCAATAATCTGTTGCTTGCAACTTAATACTGAAAGGGGTGCGGACGCTAACCGGAAGGTGGATTATTAGTCATAGATGCGGTTGGAACGGTCTATGTATATTGTTGTAATGCCCAAATGAATCTCACACTAGACATCATGACATTAGTATATGCATCATTATGCAGTTCTTTATTCTGTCAATTGCCCAGCTGTAATTTGTTTACCCACATGTATGCTATTATTATTATTTATGGAGAGACACCGCTAGTGAACTGTGGACCCCGGTCCTTTTCTTTAAACTGATAATACAACCAACTGCAAACTGCTTTCTTTCATTCTCTGCAAACATCATCCTCCACACATACGTTTAATCCTTGTTACAGCAAGCCGGTGAGATTGACAACCTCACTGTTGAGTTGGAGCAAAGTTTCTTGATTGTGTTGTGCAGATTCCACCTCCCTGCAACAGCACTTTTCTGGCGCCAGGGAGACCTTCGTTGTGTTCTTCATCTCTTACTGGTTCGATAACCTTGGTTTCATAACTGAGGGAAACTTGCTACTACGCTCATCACACCTTACTCTTGGGGTTTTCCAACTCCTCACACCCGTGAGCATCAAGCAATTTTCTGGCGCCGTTTCCGGGGAGATAGGAGCACCTCTGTTCAGAAGACCTTGATACTCCCTCGTCAACTACACGCCATCAAGAAATTTTCTGGCGCCGTTGCCGGGGAGATCAAGACACATCTGCAAGGGGAGTCTCTCACTTCCCAATCTCTTTACTTTGTTTTTATCTTGCTTAGTTTATTTTATTTCCTGTTTTGTTTGCTATTAAATATCAAAAACACAAAAAAATTAGTTATCTTGTTTGCTTCTCATTATCAAAAACACAAAAAAATTAGTTACGTGCATTAATATTTATATTTCGGTTTTGCCTTAATATTGCTAAAATGGGAAGACCTTTCCTTCGCACAGTTGGTGCTATTATTGATATGAAAGAAGGAAATATAAGGTACCAATTCCCACTTAAGAAAGGTATGGAACACTTCCCTAGGAAGAAGATGAAGCTACCTTTTGATTCTATTATTCGTACAAACTATAATGTTGATGCTTCTTCTATTGGAAATACTTGAGTTTTGCTTTATGTGACTAGCTCAAAGGCGTTAAAGAAAAGCGCTTATGGGAGACAACCCAATTTTTATTCATGTTATTTTATTTTCTTGAGTCAAGGAACATGCCTACCTCTGTAGCAATTCCTTTTTATCTTTATTTTATTGCATAGTTGTGCCAAGTTAAGTCTCTAGTAGAAAGTTGATGCTAGAATTGGATCTCTGCGCAGGAACAGTTTTTCTGCTGTTCACCGTTAAATTCATAACTCTTTACGGAAACGTAGGAATGACCTGATATTTTTTGAGCGTGATACTTAGATATGTATGCAACTTTCATTAGTTTTGAGTTTTCTGATTTGAGCAAGTTAAGTGCCTCGAAAAAATTCGTCTTTACGGACTGTTCTGTTTTTGACAGATTCTGCCATTTATTTTGCATTGGTTCTTTTGCTGTTTTTGAATGGATCTTTTTGTTCCATAAAATTCCAGTGGCTGTAGCTAATGTCCAGTACCATGATAATGATTGTCTCCATGCAGAATATGAGAATTTTTGATTATGCACTAACCCTCTAATGAAGTTTACTTTGAGTTTGGTGTGGAGCACTGTTCAAGATATCAGCCGATATGCCGATAAATCGGCCGATATATCGCTTCTCAGTGTCTAACTAATAAGATAACTTGGCCGATTTATCGGCCGATATGTCGATAAATCAGCCGATATGCCGATAAACTGTCTGATATGCCGATAAATCGGCCGATTTACCCCTTATCGTGGGTCGACCGATAAGTTCCCGATAAGCGATATCCCCAACATTGGTGTGGAGGAAGTTTTCAAGGATCAAGAGAGAGGATGATATGATGTGATCAAGAAGATGAAAGAGCCTAAGCTTGGGGATGCCCCCGTGGGTCACCCAAGCATATTTCAAGAAGACTCAAGCGTCAAAGCTTGGGGATGCCCAAGGCATCCCCATCTTCATCAACAACTTATCAGGTTATCTCTAGTGAAACTATATTTTAATTCCGCCACATCTTATGTGCTTTACTTGGAGCGTCTGTTTGTTTTTATTTTTGCTTTTGTTATTTTTTTTTCCGAATAAAATGGATCCTAGCATTCTTGTGTAGGAGAGAGACACGCTCCGTTTTTTCATTTGAATACTCCTATTCTTCACTTATACTTATTGAGTATTCTTCCATAGCTACTGTAATACTTTCAGCTCTTATTTTTCATGCATCTCTTGTTAGAGCTGTTAGTTTTCTTATGGTATACTCTCACATCTCATTGTTAAATACTTGGAGAGTTTATGTTTTAAATAAGTTGATTGGTGTTTGGTTAAGAACAGAAAATGTTAAGTGTAGTAGATGGTATAACTAAATGATACATAATCTTGTAGATCATTAAATTGTGTCACTTGAATCATTGATGTTGTTTTGAGATATTAATATGCTTAATGGTAAAACATGATGGTTTAGTAAAGTGGAATGATTAATGGTTGGTCTAGAAAGCTTGAAGCTGTGCCACACTTAAATATGCAGCTGATAGCATAATGATATATGACTTCTAATGTTAAAAGCAACCGTAATGACTTTGTGTTATGCGCTACGGTCGGGGTCCCAACAGTGACTTGTTCATTTGCCACAGTCCCTCATGGAGTGATTTTCATTATCCCTTGTAAGATCATATTTCTAGTTGTAATCTTTTTGCTTGTGAGTTCTAAAGCCGCGGTTTTCATGGCACTTCAACCACCATATTTGCTAGCATCTTCGGTACTTTGCATTGCCCTTTCTTACATTGAGAGTTGGTGCATACTTCGCGGGTACATCCAAAACTCGTGGGAGATCTTCATCATGTTCTTCTACACATAAGCCAAATATCTTCTTCAAAACATCCACCATACCTACCTACTACAGCATTTCCATAGCTGTTCCGAGATATATTGCCATGCAACTTTCATCTTACATTACATGACTTGTTGTCATTTATCATTTATATATTGCTTTGCATGATTCTATATAGCTGATGTGTGGTTTTACCCATGTTACGCTAGATCATTGCATATCCTGCTACACTGGCAGAGGCATCGTTTCATACATTATGTTTTATTCCTTATGAGGTCCTTGTATCAAAAGTGTGTTGTCGTATCAGAATGTTTGCCCCTAAAAGTGAAAACAGCCATGGAGGCCATCGAAAAGAGAAACAGAAAAATAAAAAAATAGAAAAAAAAGAAGAAGAAAAAAGAAAGAAAGAAAGAATAAAAAGGGGGCAACATTACTACTCTTTATCCACACTTGTGCTCATGTTATAGCACCTGTAATATTTATAGTCATCATTTGTGCTCATGTTTAGCACCTTTACTCCATATGAGAGAGCTTGCATAACTATGTGGGGAACTTTACATTATAGAACTTGGCTTGTATATTCCAATGATGAGCCTCCTCAAAAGTGCTCTAGGTCTTCATGAGCAAGCAAGTTAGATGCACCCCCACTAGTTCCATTGGAGAGCTTTCATACACTTATAGCTCTATGTGCATCCGTTGTGTAGCAATCACTACTCCTTGCATAGCTTCGATTATAAGACTTTCTCTTGTCTAATGATCACTTTCAGCTGTGTGAGACTTTCTTCCGTTGGCCTTCCAAACCCCCCTTATTATTCTTTTAACCACAACATCCTGGTGCCAGGAACCAACGCTGAACACTTCCTTGTTTTTGAGTGAACAAATAGAGAGATGATCTTCTACGTGCATATTGTTATTGCTTAACTTGATCCTTTCACAAAGTTGTCATGAGTGTTTGATTCATTAGATGATTATATTGTTATTCTTGAAGCTTAAATCATCTTTAATATCTATTTTGCACGGTTGATTGTTCTCTAGTACTAATTCATTGAAAGTTTTACTTTGTTCTTCCTACTTGTTTATTCATTACTCATTTGATATCAATATAAACTACAGCTTTTATTCATTTGATCTCAGTTTATATGCATTACATTATTATATGATCAAAATTGTGTGAAAGCATGTCACTTCAGAAATTATTCTTGTTATCGTTTTACCTACTCGAGGACGAGTAGAACTAAGCTTGGGGATGCTTGATACGTCTCAAACGTATATATAATTTCTTATGTTCCATGCTTATATTATACCAAATGCTACATGTTTTATATACACTTTGCATTGTTTTATGCATTTTCTGGGACTAACCTATTAACAAGATGCCACAGTGCCAGTTCCCTGTTTTCTGCTGTTTTTGGTTTCAGAAAACCACTTAAGGAAATATTCTCGGAATTGGACGAATTTAATACCACAGTCCCTATTTTTCACGGGAGGTTCCAGAACACCGAAGACCTAACGGAGAGGGGCCACGAGGCCCCCAGATGAGGTGCCGGCGTGGCCCCACTTCTGGCCGCGCCAGCACCTGATGACGGGGCCTCGGCCCTCCACCGCCTTCGCCCTTTCGCCTATTTAAAGCCCCCGACAATACAAAACCTAGAACCCGAACACTTTTCCACGAAACATTACGGAGCCGCCGCCGTCGTCAACCCTAGTTCGGGAGGGTTCAGAAGCTCTTCCCGGCACCCTGCCGGAGAGGGGAATCATCACCGGAGGGCTCTACATCACCATGCCCGCCTCCGGACTGATGCGTGAGTAGTTCATCCTTGGACTACGGGTCCATAGCAGTAGCTAGATGGTTGTATTCTCCTATTGTGCCATCATGTTTAGATCTTGTGAGCTGCCTATCATGATCAAGATCATCTTTATGTAATGCTACATGTTGTGTTTGCTGGGATCCGATGGATATTGAATACTATGTCATTTGCTTCATAATATATCATGTTGTGTGTTGTTTATGATCTTGCATGCTCTCCGTTGCTAGTAGATGCTCTGGCCAAGTAGATGCTTGTGACTCCAAGAGGGGGTATTTATGGGGGTATTTTTGCTCGATAGTGGGTTCATGTCTCTATTTAATCTGGGGTAGTGACAGCAAGCTCTAAGATTGTACTGTTGCTACTAGGGATAAAACAGTAGTACTTTGTCTAAGGATAATTGTATTACTTACATTACACACTTTGCCTAATGCAATAATCTGTTGCTTGCAACTTTATACTGAAAGGGGTGCGGACGCTAACCGGACGGTGGATTATTAGTCATAGATGCGGTTGGAACGGTCTATGTATATTGTTGTAATGCCCAAATGAATCTCATACTAGACATCATGACATTAATATATGCATCATTATGCAGCTCTTTATTCTGTCAATTGCCCAGCTGTAATTTGTTTACCCACATGTATGCTATTATTATTATTTATGGAGAGACACCACTAGTGAACTGTGGACCCCGGTCCTTTTCTTTAAACTGATAATACAACCAACTGCTTTCTTTCATTCTCTACAAACATCATCTTCCACACATACGTTTAATCCTTTGTTACAGCAAGCCGGTGAGATTGACAACCTCACTGTTTCGTTGGGGCAAAGTAATTTGATTGTGCTGTGTGCAGGTTCCACGTTGGCGCCGAATCCTTTGGTGTTGCGCCGTGCCAAATTCGCCACCGACAACCTTTAGACGTGTTCTTCATCTCCTACTGGTTCGATAACCTTTGTTTCATAACTGAGTGAAGACTTGCCGCTGCACTCATCATACCTTCCTCTTGGGGTTTCCCAACAACACCACCGTGTGCATCAATCATCACTCTCCATATATATTGTTAAAACATTAGTCATGTTCAAGAAGAGCAATAAGACATAAAATAGAATTAGAAGATGATGTTCTACTCAATGTAGGATAGCTTCCCCAAAAATAGTGCATTACTTATAATTAATACTTTGAGTGTAAATGCACAAGAATGGGATCCTTGCTTTTCCTAACTCAAGAAAGCACAACACAAAATATGAGTAGAGCAACAAAAAGATCCAAAGGAAGCAAGGATGACAAAAGAGTGGTTAGACTAAAACAAAACTTGGCGATAAAATAAGACAATTTATGAACAATACCAATATAAATATGATCAATAAATTTACCACAAATAATTCTCACTTGTCAAAGACAATGAATGTATGGAGATATTTCTTGGTGGTACATGACATAAATGTATTCAAGATCATATTCACAAAACATAAGCATGTGGCAAAATATAAGAATTGAAGAACATGCTTATATAGAGATTCTTGATGGCTTCACATATTCAATGACCATACTAAGCATCAAGAAACTCTCTCACAAACAAGATTCCAAAAGATGGGTGAACAAAATGCATTTAAGCAAATATGGAACTTGTTTGAGTACCATGCCACATAGAAACAAGATAATTAACAATATCAATTCTAAAGTGGCATTACCTCACATGTTCACATTTTCTAGGCTTGTAATATGCACATAGCTTATTACTCCCCCATAATGTGATAATCCATTCTTTGTGACAAGAGGTAGAAGGAGTTCAACAAGAGATAATTAATGGACATTATAATTTGAATTCCTCATGAGCAAGACATACCACAAAGAGAGTAGAAAATACTTGATATATCACTAAGTGGTATTCCTCATGAATTCAGATTTTAGGATAGTGAGTTACCAAAAAGCACATCACTCCCCCAAAATGGGATAGTCCATTAATATCCCTATAAGAGCCAATTAAGATGAAAGCAAATAGACAAGAGGCTCAAAACATACATGGTGTGCAAACCAACATACACAAGCTAGATTACTCAACATAAGTAAGTAGAGTGCACAACACATATAAATACTTGTAAGGTACAAAACCAAACACATGCAAGGGTGCAAGTAACTTTCAATGTATACATAAGAATTAAATACAAGTTACCGCAAGGAGGAGCATTGGATATATGCTAAGATAATATAATCCAATTGACTTGACTTGAGAGAATATGGATGATGAAGATCCCTTAATTCTTCATGATGTAGTCAAGTCTCCAATGTCCTCCGCCAACACCTATTGATCAAGTTTTAGCTTGTTGGTCCCCAAACAAGTTGGGTCCTAAGAGGTTAGTCACAATAGGCTTGGCAACCCAAATGGTTCTTTTCTTGACACCACTTTGAGTACCAACAAATTTGGCAAACACATTGCCAACCTTATCCTTCCGAAGAGAATGAACATTAGTGGGGTTGGATAAGGTACTGTGAGTGCATGAAGAAGCAAAGTGATCCTTCCCACGACATTTGTAGCAAAGTCGGCTTTTACCTTTCTTTTTGGGAAGGGAAGGTTCTTCAACTTGGGAAGCTTGAGTTTGGACTTGAGGTTGCTTCCCTTGTTGCTTCTCACTAAGAGGCTTCTTCTTCAACGGGCAAGATCTAACATGGTGCCCTTCAACCTTGCACTTGAAGCACACAATCTTGGCCGAATCAATAACTTGTTCTTGGCCCTTATTCTTGACGAACTTGTGCTTCATCTTGTTATTGGACTTGTTCTTGTTATTGGAGTTGAATCCAAGTCCACTCTTGTCATGAGGAAGTTGTTGCACTCTCAACATGTTGTCGAGGGTGGACTTCACTTCATGACACTTCTTCAAGTCTTTCTTCAAAGAAGTGACTTGTGCCTTGAGCTCTTTGAGTTCCTCTACATGTTTAGTTTCAACACAAATACTAGAGGAAGTAGATGCTACATTGTTAGAGCAACAAGACAAGGAATGTAATTCATCACAAGATTTAGCAATAGTATGTGATATAGAATTACTAGTACTAGCACATTGCAATAAAGCATTAGTAGTAGACGTTGTGCTAGTGTCCACAAGAGGCTCACAAGATGTTACCTTCCTAGTGACCTCCTCATGAGCTAACCTTAGCTTAGCATGGGATGCTAGAAGATACTCATTAGAGCTTGATACCTTTTCATGATTTTCTTCCAATATCCCATGCTTTCTAGTTAGCAAATCAAGTTGAGCCCTTAGCTCAACATTCTCCTTCAAAATAGATGCTTCACATGAAGAGGAGTTAGTAGTACAAGCATCATTAGCATTACTAATGGAAGGAGACAACATGACAAGCTCATTGTTCAACTTAGCATTTTCTTTAGTAAGCACTTTACATTTAGAAATAGCATGGTCATGTAAGGGAGTTGAGGTGCTAGGTTTCTCAAGGTTTGATAACCGAGTTTGAAGTTGATCGTGAGACTTGATAAGAAGATCATGTTCACTTGTCAATGCCTTGTGAGCATTGTCAAGTGACTCAAAGTCTTCAACAAGTCTAGCATGAGCAGCCACAAATTCGGTCTTTTCATTTTACACAATTTTACATTTAGCAAAGTAAAGATCACGATCCTTAGTTAGCTTAGCAATTTCGGAGTTATGAGACTACATGATAGTTTCAAGTTGCTCTTGAAGGAGAGCATTAGTTTCTTGTTCATCTTCTAGAGATGATTGAAGAGATGCCTTTTCATGGGCATCTTCTCTCTCAATCTCACCTTTTAGCTCAAGATCATCCTCAAGCTCACCTATACGGCTCATAAGAGAGCCAAAGTGTTTCTTGCCAACTCCTTTCAAGTTAGTCATGAAATCATCAAATGCAATAATTTCTTGTTTGATTTCAAGACTAGTATCATCATCAACATCATGGGATATATTGGAATTCAAGGTAGAAGATACCTTAGACTCCTTAGACATAAGGCAAACGTGAGTAGTGGATGAAGACAATGAAGAGTTACTTGAAGCACCATTGAGATCCATGTCTTGTTCCAACAATTGTTGGGATTTCTCTACATTGTTAGCCAAACAAGTACTAGAGGAAATAGAAGCATTTTTGTCATGGCAACAAGACAAGCAAAGCATATCATCATGAGATTTAGTTAAGCAACTACTACATGATATGCAAGGACTATCAACACTAGCATGTATGACATTTGGAGTGCTAGAGGTGTTTAAGTCCAAAGATAGAGCATTGCAACAAGATGGGTGTGAAGTATAGTCAATAGTGGATTCACCATCAAGAATGCAATTTCTATCACCACTCACCATATCATTACCTTGTGGAAATCCACATGTCGGTGAAGTGGAAGAAGACGTGAGCTCATCACGGCCGGAGGTGGAAGGAGGACAATCATCCTTGGTAATGTTGGACACCTCATATATATCTCGAAGTTTTGTCCATAATTCATGAGCACTCCGAAAAGGCATGATTGACGCAAGGACTACATCGCTCAAAACACAGATGAGACCATTAGATGCTAGAGTATCGAGATAAGAGTTTTTCTCATCCTCTAAAGATAATTCTTGTGAATCCTTTGGAGGAGAAAAACCCATATCTACAATACTCTCTAAATTTGAACCCATGTCCCTAAAGAGACTAAGCATGCGAATTTTCCAAACATCATAATTTGTGTCATCAAATATATAAGTGGGATTGTGCACTAATTCTCTAAACGACATCTTTACTCTCTAGACGGTAAAGTCTAATAATGAGATAACCTGGCTTTTATACCAATTGGAAGGACAGACGTCGCCTAGAGGGGGGGGGGGGGTGAATAGGCGAATTAAAACTTTTTCCGAGGAGCCGGATTATCCGGTCCAAGAAGGACCCGGATATTCCGGTATGCTTGATAAAGGCGGAATAAAACTAGTGTTTTACTTTAACAAGCATACAACCTAAATATACTAGGTTCACCTATGTGCACCAACAACTTATGCTACGCAATACAAGTAACAAGGTGATAGCAAGATGAATGACTTCAAGCACGAAGGCTATCACAATGTAAAGTGCATAAGTAAAAAGCTCGGGTATAGAAATAACCGAGGCACGCGGATACGAAGATGTATTCCCGAGTTCCACCCAAAGGGTGTACGTCTCATTGGAGAGGTGTGCGCAACCACAACAGGTTAGCCGCAACGCCACAAAGGCTCACCTTCTTCTCCTGATGAACTCAACCACAAAAGGTTGCGAGTTCACCTTCCACTATTGATCCCCTTTGGGGCGGAGATTGAATCCCGTACAACAATCTTGAGGCACACACCCACAACTTAATTGGGGGCTCCCAAGTGACCACAAAAGGTCTTGGCCACAAAAGGCCGGCCACAAAAGGCGTCTAGGGTCCAATGACCCAAGAGTAACAAGCTCACAAGTATCACAACCACGAATCCTCGTGGAGGGCTCAAACCGATGCAAATGCAATGGCAAGAGCACACGAAGTGCTCAAGTCCTTCACTCTCAAATTCCAACAAAGAAACAAATGCTTATGGGGGAATAAGAGAGGAAGAACAAAGGAAACCACAAAGGAGTCAAATCCTTCACTCCCCAATCCCACCAAAAGAAACTAATGTTTATGGGGGGAGAAGAGAGGAAGAACAAAGAGAAGAACCACAAAGGAACTCCAAGATCTAGATCCACTAGGTTCCCCTCACTTAGAGGAGAGATGGATTGGTAGGATTGTAGATCTAGATCTCCTCTCAACTTTCCCTAAATAATATGCAACAATCTATGGAGGGATTGAGAGGGAAGTGAGCTTTCCAAGGTCAACCATGGAGGAGGAGCGAGAAAAAGTCGTGCTGCCTTGGATGAACTGAGGAAGAAGAAGGGAAGGGGTATTTATAGCCCACGACGAAAAATATCCGTTGACTGTTTCGACACTCGGAAATTCCGGTGTAAGTGAGACTCGGAAATTCCGGTCATCCGGAATATCCGAGTCTGACAGAAATCTCCGAGCACAATTTCCGGTTGAGTTCAGTGCCGAAAACAATTATTTCCTTAGCCGTTTTCGCGAGGTTCTTTAAGGGCAACTCGGAAATTCCGAGTCATGGAAATATCCGACCACAATTTCTGGCTGAGTTCAGCACCTCTTTTCCTTCTTTCCTTAGCCGTTTTCTTGGATGAGCTGGGGAACCGGATATTCCGGTAGAGCGAAATATCCGGCCCCAATAATCCGGTTCAGCAGAACACCGAAACGAAAACTGCTATAACTTTTGCAAAAGAACTCCGAATGAGGTGAGACCAATTTTGTTGGAAATATTGCATCCTATAAATAGAGTAAAATCACCACACATGGCAAGGTGTGGGACTTTCCTCATGGTTGAACCGGCAATATTTCCGCCACCGAAAACGCAACAAGTTTTCCAAAGTAAAACCGTTTTCGATGAACAAGAGCTTGACATGGAGATGAACCAAGCTCTAGTTCGTCACCACCATAAAAGCCAAATAAGAACCAAGAAATATGATATGCCAAGTATGCAAATGTTTGAGCTCTCCACAACGATGCGATCAAGTTACTCACTTGAGAGCCCCTCTTGATAGTACGCCTATCTATCCTATAGCCCTATCAAGATCATACCTTTGCCTTGAGCATTCCACTTGAGTTAGATGATGACTATCTTGATCTCTTCAAGTGGATCATCTTTCTTGATTGCGCGTCCAAGCACATGCTTGATGAAGACTTCTCCAAATACTCCCCGATACCCATAATGGGAGAGTCTCGCTAAGCTTCGTCTTCATGTATCCATAGCAAGCTCCAAGCATAGGATCTCTTTGAGAAAGCTTCTCTTGGTCTTGCGCATCTCAACCTTTCTTCACTAATATGATGTCTTGAATCCTTCAAGACATACTTGCAATATGCTCCACTCAACACAAGAACTCCACTATTTCCATGGACAAGATCTATAATGATATCTCAATGCAAACATTAGTCCATAGAGATTGTCATTTAATTACAAAAACCACACATAAGGGAAAATGCTCTTTCAATTACAAGATCTAAACATGATAGCACAAGAGGAGAAGACAACCATCTAGCTACTGCTATGGACCCATAGTCCAAGGATGAACTACCCACGCATCACTCCGGAGGCGGGCAGGGTGCCGAGAGGAGCTTCAGAACCCTCCCGAACTAGGGTCGACGACGGCGGCGGCTACGGGATGTTTCATGGAAAAGTGATCGGGTGTCTAGGGTTTTCCCGTGGGAGGGTTTAAATAGGCGAAAGGGCAACGTCGGTGGGCGCCCGAGGGGCCCACACCACGTCACGGCGCGGCCAGGGGGGCGCGCCGCCACATGGTGTGGCTGCCTCGTGGCCCCTCTCTGTCTCCTCTTCGGTCTTCGCGAACCTTCCAGGAAAAATAGGCACTTTGGTTTTTGTTTCGTCCAATTCCGAGAATATTGCAGAACAACTTTTCTGAAACAAAAAACAGCAGAAAACAGGAACCGGCACTGTGGCATCTTGTTAATAGGTTAGTCCCAGAAAATGCATAAAAATAATATAAAGTGTGTATAAAACATGTTGCAATTGGTATAATATAAGCGTGGAACAACAGAAATTATGGACACGTTGGAGACGTATCAATATGGGAGAATGTTTTTTTGTTGAAGTTTTTTCATAGGGGTTAGAGGAGTCATGCACCAAGAGGTATCCAAAGAGGCACCCCTTTGGACCTATCAAACTCTCGGTTTGCACACGTCTAATTTATGATTCAATATATTATTTTCCATGATCTATTGTGTCTCTATGTTTATGTTTGAGTAGTGATTTGTTCATGGCAATTGTGAAATAGTTTGTTTATTGGTTGCATACAAGATGTTTTCTTCTATGATTGTCTTTATGTACTAATGTATGAGTGCACACATATGTTGGGGAGTTGGGAGGAGCAAGTGACGAAGTTGACAAGAAACCTATTCCAATTTTTGACGATGTATGTTGCGGGGGGTATAACTATGGGACCTTGAATCTATAGGCTATGCTGGGATATTTATGTCTTAATGATTCCTTTCCTTACTCATGAAAATGGCCTTAGGACCCCTCATAAGAGTTGTGTAATTGTTCATTTATTTGGTTGCACCTATGTATGGCTCATCCCTACAAGAAACAATAAAGACTAAAACTTTTGCTACACTAATTGTGACAACCACACGAATGAAATAATAATTGCTAGAACACTTGCTCCCTTTGAGATTTGCTACTCTGAGACACTTGCTTTGAGAAACTTGTTGTGAGAAACTTGCATAAGAAACTTACTTGATAAACTTGTCCTACATCATTTGTCTAACTTGCTTTTATTAGTTTATTTGTACTTTTAACTTTTAGTAATTTTCTGTGTTCTAATTAGTAGTACAAAATTCCTTTCATACTTTAATTTATTGCTTTGCATAAAAGTCCATATAAGAGGGTTATAGGGTTTTTAGAGAATAGATAGTTTATCTTCAGCTCCTCGTGGTTTCGGCACTCAAATACTTATCAAATTATGGTACAGTGATTCCCTGCTCTTGGGGATTATCAAATAGCCGACGAAAACAACCAAAAATGCCCGAAATCATGAGTTATTGACGATTTCAATCTGTAACGGAGTCACTGGCTATTAAAATTCACCCTGCACCCCAAAACAGTGTGCTATAGCCCATGAAAACAGCCAAGAATTCCCGAAATCACGATTTTTTGACGATTTGGATAGACTTCTGTGACGGAGTCACAAGCCATTGAAGTCCACCTCGGACCCAAAAAATTGTGTGCTATAGCCCACGAAAACGGCAAAAATGTCTGAAATTATGAGTTTTTGACAATTTCGGTAGACTCCTATGACGGGGTTATGGGTTATTGAAATTCACCCCTTACCCAAAACAGTGTGTTATAGCCCACGAAAACGGCAGAAATGTAAAAAATCGTAAGTTTCTGGCGATTTCGATAGACCTCTACGGCGGGTCACGGGCCATTGAAATCAACCCCGGACCCCAAAACAGTGAGATAGAGCCCATAAAACGGCAAGAAATGCCTGAAATCATGAGTTTTTAACGATTTCGATATACTCCTGTGACGGGGTTACGAACTATTGAAATCCACCCCGGACACCAAATTAGTGTGTTATAGCCCTTGAAAACTGCCGGAAATGTCGGATATCATGAGTTTTTGACGATTTCGGTAAACTCCTATGACGGGGTCACGGGTCATTGAAATCCACCCCAGACCCCAAAACAGTGTGTTGTAGCCCAAAAAACAGCAGAGATGCCCGAAATCACGAGTTTTTGACGATTTTGGTAGACTCGTGTGATGGGGCCACGTGCCATTGAAATCTACCTAGACTCCAAAACAGTGTGCTAGCTCACGAAAACGGCCAGAAATGTCTGAAATCATGAGTCTACCACTCATGTGACACACCCAAAACAATGTTTTATAGCCCACACAAACGGCCAGAAATGTCTGAAATCACAAGTTTTGACGATTTCAGAAGAGGACTGCGACGGGATCACAGGACTTTGAAATCCACCCCAGACCCCAAAACAGTGTGTTTTAGCCCATAAAAACGGCCGGAAAACCCTGAAATCACGAGTTATTGATGATTTCGGTAGAATCCTACGACGGGGTCACGTGTCATTGAAATCCAACCCGGACTCCAATACAGCATGCTATGAATGGTCATGTGAAATGCCTGAAATCACGAGTTCTTGACGTTTTCGGTAGACTCGTGTGGCGGGGCCACGGGCCATTGAAATCAACCCCGGACACCAAAACAATGTGATAAAGCCCATGAAAACGGCAATAAATGTCCGAAATCACGAGAGTTTAACGATTTCGATAGACTTATCTGGGAGTTACGGGCCATTGAAATCCACCTCGGACCATAGAACAATGAGCTATAGCCCTGGAAAAAGAAATGTCTGATATCACGAGTGTTTGATGATTTCCATAGACTCATGTCACGTTGCCACGAGAAATTTAAATCCACCCGGAACAGAATACAGCGTGCTATAGCCCACGAAAAAGGCCAAGATTGCCCGAAATCACGATTTTTTCACGATTTTGATAGACTTCTGTGATGGAGTCATGGGCAATTGAAATCCATCCCGGACCCGAAAATCGTGTGCTATAGCCCACGAAAAGGCAAAAAATGCCTGAAATTACAAGTTTTTGACGATTTCGGTAGACTCCTATAACGGGGTTATGGGTGAAAATTACGAGTTTTTGATGATTTCGATATACTCCTCTGACAGGGTTACGAGCTATTGACATCCAAACGGACCCCAAATTACTGTGTTATAACCCACAAAAACTACGAGAAAATGTCGATATCATGAGTTTTTGATGATTTCGGTAGACTCCTACGACGGGCTCACAGGCCATTGAAATCCACCCCGGACCCCAAATCACTGTGCTATAGCCAACCAAAATGGCTCGAAATACTTGAAATCACGAGTTTTTGATAATTTCGGTAGGCTTGTGTGATGGGGTCACACGCTATTGAAATTCACCTGGACCCCAAAACAGTGTGCAATACCGTACGAAAATAGCTTGAATGCCCGAAATCACGAGTTATTGACGATTTCAATAGACTCCTCTAACGAAGTCACTCGTTATTAAAATCTACCCTGGACCCCAAAAATATGTGCTATGGCCCACAAAAACGGCCAAGAATGCCCGAAATCATGAATTTTTGACAATTTTGATAGACTTCTGTGATGGAGTCACGGGCCATTGAAATCCACTCCAGACCCAAAAATTGTGTGCTATCCCACGAAAACAGCCAGAAAGGCCTGAAATCGGGAGTTTTTTTACTATTTCGGTAGACTCGTGTGACGGGGCCACGTTGAAAGGACATACGTCGCCTAGAGGGGGTGAATAGGCGATTTAAAACTTTTTCTGAGCTGC
The DNA here is from genome assembly GCA_026929855.1 of Poa annua. NCBI lineage: Eukaryota > Viridiplantae > Streptophyta > Magnoliopsida > Poales > Poaceae > Poa > Poa annua. The sequence continues at coordinate 81,662,121 of CM049437.1, read as the reverse complement.
CGGATTATCCGGTCCAAGATTGACTCGGATATTTTGGTATGCTTGATAAAGGCGGAATAAACTAGTGTTTTATTTTAACAAGCATATAACATAAAAATACTAGGCTCACATATGTGCACCAAGAACTTATACTAAGCAAGACAAGTAACAAGGTGATAGCAAGCTAAATGACTTCAAGCACGAAGACTGTCATAATGTAAAGTGCATAAGTAAAGAGCTTGGGTATAGAAATAACCGAGACACGCGTAGACGAAGTTGTATTCTTGACTTCCTCCTTGTTAAGCGAGGCGCATCGTTGGAGAGGTGTGAGCCGACACCATAGGTCGGTCTCAACACCACAACTGGCTTCACCTTCTTCTTCGATTAACCGCACCACAAAAGGTTTGGTTTACCTTCCACTACTGATCTCTCCTTTTGGGAGGAGATTGATTCCCTTACAACAATCTTGGGGCACACACCCACAACTTAATTGGGGCCTCCCAAATGAGCACAAGAGGTCTTGACCACAAAAGGTCTTTGCGAAAAAAGGCTTCTAGGGTCCAATGACCCAAGAGTAACAAGCTCACAAACTTTCACTTCCACGAAACTTCGTGAAGAGCACAAACCGATGCACGATGCAAATGGAAAGAGCACATTAAGTGCTCAAGAGAAGAAGATGAGGGGTATTTATACCCCCACCCCCATATTATCTAGCCACTGGAATAAACATGGAGCGGATATTCCGGTTGTCTAAAAATTAACAGAAACAACACAACAAAAACTACAATAGCTTTTTTATCCGGATTGCGGTTTCGATGATTTTTGGCTCGTTGGAATCACAACAAAGAGCTCTATAAGATAATACATAGAAGCATCATATTCCATAATGTGAGGATAAAACCAAATGAAGAAAGGTTAGACTCTCCTATAACATGCAAAACGGTAAAACCTCCAACATAAAAAACGCAAGAAGATATTCATATGAAATTTGTTTTTGATGAATTAGAGCTTAGTATGGAGATAGACCAAGCTCTAAATTGTAACCTGGATAAAAGAAAAATAATTACAAACAAAGATGATATGCCAAGTATGCAAAGGTTTGAGCTCTCCATAAAGATGCGATCAAGTTACTCTCCCGAGAGCCCATCTTGATAGTACGCGTATCGATCCTATAATTTGGTCTCCCAAAAACATGAGACCGGTAAAAAAGAAAACCTATCAACATCATACCTTTGCCTTGAGCATTTCACGTTAGCTAGATGACGACGATCTTGACTCACTCAAGTTGGAGCACATTTCTTCATCGTGCTTGCTAGCACATGCTCTATGAAAACTTCTCCAAATACTCCCCCATACTCCATTATGGGAGAGTCTCGCTTAGTTTCGTCTTCATGTATCCATTGAAAGCTTTAATCAAATGATATCTTCCGAGATGGATCATATTGAACTTGCACTTCATTTTATTCTCTTTGTGTTGATCAACTTGAATCTTTGTCTTGATCAACTTAGCACTACACTTTGAATATAACCTTGATCAAGAAATAATCTTCTATATTCCAACATATGAACTCCAATATTACCGCATGGACAAGATCTATAAGGGTATATCAATGCAATCATTAGTCCATATAAATTGTCATTAATTATCAAAACCACATATGAGGGCACATGCACTTTCACACGTGCCATTGAAATCCACCCGGACTCCAAAACAGTGTGCTATAACCCACGAGAACGACCAGAAATGCTCGAAATCATGAGTTTTTGACGATTTCGGTAGAGTCGTATGACGGGGTCACGGGGCATTGAAATCCACCCTGACCCAAAATTGTGTGCTATGGCCCACGAAAAAGGCCAGAAATGCCTGAAATCACGAGTTTTTTTGACGATTTCGATAGACTCCTGTGAGTGGGTCACAGGATATTAAAATCCACCCCGGACCCAAAACAATGCGCTATTGCACATGAAAACGGCCAAAAATGCCTATTCACTCGCCTAATCAGGATGAGGGCCTGATCGAAGGACATGATGATTTCAAGGATTATATCATGAACTACTGTAAAGATCTTTGCAGGGCTCCAGGGGAAGGAAACTTTACCCTTGACAAGTCGAGAATAGATGATATCCCCCAAGTTACTCCTGAGAAAACACCTTTCCATTCTCTATTTTCTGAAGATGAGATAAGTAGGACGGTTTTCCGAATGGAGCATAATGATACGTCTCAAACGTATCTATAATTTCTTATGTTCCATGCTTATATTATACCAATTGCTACATGTTTTTATATACACTTTGCATTGTTTTATGCATTTTCTGGGACTAACCTATTAACAAGATGCCACAGTGCCAGTTCCCTGTTTTCTGCTGTTTTTGGTTTCAGAAAACCACTTAAGGAAATATTCTCGGAATTGGACAAAATTAATACCAAAATCCCTATTTTCACGGGAGGTTCCAGAACACCGGAGAGCTAACGGAGAGGGGCCACGAGGCCCCCAGATGAGGTGCCGGCGCGGCCCCACTTCTGGCCGCGCCAGCACCTGATGACGGGGCCTCGGCCCTCCACCGCCTTCGCCCTTTCGCCTATTTAAAGCCCCCGACAATACAAGACCTAGGATCCGAACACTTTTCCACGAAACATTACGGAGCCGCCGCCGTCATCAACCCTAGTTCGGGAGGGTTCAGAACCTCTTCCCGGCACCCTGCCGGAGAGGGGAATCATCACCGGAGGGCTCTACATCACCATGCCCGCCTCCGGACTGATGCGTGAGTAGTTCATCCTTGGACTACGGGTCCATAGCAGTAGCTAGATGGTTGTCTTCTCCTATTGTGCCATCATGTTTAGATCTTGTGAGCTGCCTATCATGATCAAGATCATCTTTATGTAATGCTACATGTTGTGTTTGCTGGGATCCGATGGATATTGAATACTATGTCATTTGCTTCATAATATATTATGTTGTATGTTGTTTATGATCTTGCATGCTCTCCGTTGCTAGTAGATGCTCTGGCCAAGTAGATGCTTGTGACTCCAAGAGGGGGTATTTATGCTCGATAGTGGGTTCATGTCTCTATTTAATCTAGGATAGTGACAGCAAGCTCTAGGATTGTAGATGTACTATTGCTACTAGGGATAAAACAGTAGTACTTTGTCTAAGGATAATTGTATTACTTACATTACACACTTTGCCTAATGCAATAATCTGTTGCTTGCAACTTAATACTGAAAGGGGTGCGAACGCTAAACGGAAGGTGTATTATTAGTCATAGATGCGGTTGGAACGGTCTATGTATATTGTTGTAATGCCCAAATGAATCTCATACAAGACATCATGACATTAGTATATGCATCATTATGCAGCTCTTTATTCTGTCAATTGCCCAGCTGTAATTTGTTTACCCACATGTATGCTATTATTATTATTTATGGAGAGACACCACTAGTGAACTGTGGACCCCGGTCCTTTTCTTTAAACTGATAAAACAACCAACTGCAAACTGCTTTCTTTCATTCTCTGCAAACATCATCTTCCGCACCATACGTTTAATCCTTGTTACAGCAAGCCGGTGAGATTGACAACCTCACTGTTGAGTTGGAGCAAAGTTTCTTGATTGTATTGTGCAGATTCCACCTCACTCGTCAACCACGCGCAAGCACTTTTCTGGCGCCGGGGAGACCTTCGTTGTGTTCTTCATCTCCTACTGGTTCGATAACCTTGATTTCATAACTGAGAGAAACTTGCTACTACGCTCATCACACCTTCCTCTTGGGGTTTTCCAACTCCTCACACCCGTGAGCATCACATAACAAGACGCCGTGACCAGATGGTTTCCCTGTTGAGCTCTATCAGCATTTATGGGAAACTATCAAGTCTGATTTTCTTGAGTTATTCGGATGCTTGCATGCCGAACAACTGGAGTTATTTCGCCTTAACTTTGAGGAAATCATTTTGTTACCTAAAATTCAGCTGGCTGAGAGGATACAACAGTTTGAACCTATATGCCTCCTGAATCTTAGTTTAAAAATCTTTACTAAAGTGGCAACCATTAGGCTAAATTATGTGGCTAATCGTGTGGTTAATTCTTTCCAAACGACATTTATGCAAGGGAGTAATATGAATACAAAGAACTTGATGGGGTTGATATTCAAAATAGACTTTGAAAAGCATATGATAAGGTTAAGCAGCCGTTCCTCCAACAGACTGAGAATGAAAGGTTTCTTAGAGGAGTGGTGTGCTTTAATCCATAATTTATATCCTTTGCCACCAGCTGCCATTTTCACGTGATGACCCTGACAAAATCCTTTTATATCAAGCACGTGTTACTGCTGTTTAGTATGAGCAAATCCGTTTCATTTGATTTGTACACAACTTCAGTATAGGAGCTAGTACAAATTAACTATCGGTGAACTCGCAATACAGTAGAATCTTGTGCAAGCTTCTAGGTTGACACATTAATGCAAGCAGGCGCACCATATACGGAGTACCGTCCAAAGAAACCAGTTACGCGGAAACGGAAGGCGCGCCCCTTTCACATTCTACATGATCACCAACTTCTTTTCAAAAAGAAAATTTTAAAATTAGCACTGTGGACTCTACATGAACGAAGCCGATCGGACCGATCATCAGGGCGCACTGGCTGGCCTGCATATGCTTTTCGCTTTTGTCCATCATGCATTAGTTAGGCTAATTAATCAAATCCTGCCATGTCCCCAAATCTGGCGCCACACTCCATTGCTAGCTCGCTCTTCGTCAAAGCCCACCTACACCTACCTTCCTGCCGTCTTCCTCCTCCTTCCCCTACTCCTATAGGCTATATATCGCCATTTCTGATCGCCACTTGACCTCCAACCAACGCCGTTGAGCTAGCTCACGAGTACAACATACGCGTGTTGATCAATTATCCGAGAGCTTGATTAGCTTAGATAAGTGACGTACATGTGGTAGCTAGAGGCAAGAAAGTCAAGTGATCATGGCCATGGGTGTCCAAGAGATCAAGTACTTCTCGCAGGCCAGGCTTGGCCGACGGTGGCGACGGCCGGTGAGGGGGTTCCGGCTCAGCCCGGCCCGCCTATCCGTCCGCCGGCTGCGCGCAAGGCTGTGGACGGTGCTCGGCCTGCTGGGCCGCTACTTCCGCAGCGTACGGCTGCCGCAGCTCACCAGGGGCCTCGTCGCCGCCAGCGGCAGCTCTCCCGCTTCGACTAGCGGCGGTGGCAGGATGGTTTTGGCCGGCGGTGCCGGGCGTGCAGCTGGCAAGCAGGCGGCAACGGCGCAGGCCGCCGGTGCCAACGGCAAGCCGCGGAGGCCGCCGTGCATGCGGTCCAATTCGTTCTACGCGCGCGCCGTCGCAGACTGCCTGGACTTCATCAAGGGCAGCAACGCCGCCACCCCGGTCGAGGGCAACAGCGGCGGCGGGACGGACGGCGTCCGGCACGCCCACGGCCAGCATCAGGTGGTAAAAGCGACGTGAAGTGAAATCCAGTCCTGTCCACCCCGTGTGCACTGTAAATACGTCACGGCAGGCATCGTGGGGTTTGCATGCATGTTTTGTTCTGAGCTTGTTAATGTCTGGCATGGTTCTTTGTGGGCTTGCTGTTTCTCCTTCGTTTCTGTTTGTTCTAGTTAGTGCTAGATTGTTTAGGGGGTAATTGATGCAAGAAAAAGGGTGAGGAAGGATTTCTTTATCGATTCGACATGCAAATACCACTTGTCAATCATTTCTGCCGAACACGGCTTGGAAGCGCGTCATGACAGTTCTTCATCTTCTGTTGAAATTAAGCTGGCGAATGCTGATGAGTGATGCCAGTTCTTCGCGCGAAAATATGTTTGTTTGTGACAGAGTACTTGTCAAGGCACTGCAAACTGCATGTTGTGGTAGTTCACACCCAACGAACTTGTATGGAAAACAAAGAAATCGCACCGGCATATATTGCTAGTACTAGCTAATACTCCCCCGGTTCAGATAAACTTTGAAAGCATTGAGTGCTGGTATTTACATTGGAAACATGAATTCATGTTGTGTGTACAAATTTGTCTCGAAAAATATTTCTTCAATGCTAAAAACTGCAGGATATTACAGGCGTACTATAATAGAAATAGTGGTAACAACCTCAAGCAAATAGCGACACTAGAAATAGTGATCAAAATTACACATAAAAATTTCTACAAAGAAAAAATGATCCGCAAGACGATGTCAATGTCTAAAGGCTTTTTTAAAATAAAAGAAGGGATCGTCTACCAGAGACACAGACAGGGTATAATCTTGCGTCATGAGTAGTTAAGTACGTACATCCTACATTTCTCTTTCCTTGTCGTTCTTAATGAGATCTCCAACAATTGTCAGCTACATACTGGTCAGGATGGATCTTGTCCACCTTATGAAAGCACCTTCTTACCAGTACGATCGATCAATTGTCTCTTTTGCATCTGGAGCACTTCATGACAAATAAATGTCCCGTAGTAAATTATATTCCCTCCATTCTGAATTAATTGATTCAGATTTAGTTTAAGTTGTACTAAATCTAAGTCAATTAATTTAGAACGAAGGGAGTAAATGTTAGTTCAAACTTCAGGTGCCGCATGCTATTCAATTAAAAACAAAGTGGGCAGATCTTCTCCTTTTTTTTATAGCTGTGTACCTGCTGCAGGTTGTGAAGATATGCTTTCGCGATTTTGAAGAGGTCTTACTAATGCCAAAATAAGCTCGAGCTTATCCACTGAGTTAATTAGTTTGTACTCTCTCTGCTCAGTAATATAAGATGTTTTAGACATTTTAATATGGACCAAATATCAAGCAAAATGAGTGACCTACCCACTAAAATATGTCTAGAACGTACGAATTAGAAAAATGCTAAAGACTAGGCTTATATTTAAAAACGGGGGTACATCTCAATAGGGGCATAGTATTTTCCAACCGAAGCATTTGTGGCCTGGCAGAGAAAAAGGAACCGGTGAACTGAGCCACTATATGGCTTAACAAAATGGAAACGCACCATGATCTTACTTACGGGGGACTGCTAGATAGATTCGGTGCATTCCGCCTGGATCACCATGCCGCACACACGATAGTTTAACTCGTTAAACTTAGCTAGCTCATGAGCTGCCATATTAGCTTCCCTACGAAAATGGCTAAATTCAAAATCATAGAAAAAAATTAGATGTACTCAATGATGTACGAACATGGGATCCGTATATAGTGAACCGTGCATATTAAGTACAAAATTCATAAGAAATTTTACTTTTGTGTACCCTAGAGGTAAACGAATTTACCATTGTGATTTTTCATGCTTGTAGGATAAATTATTAATTACATCTAGCATTTTTTCGTATATTTTTTAAACTTTTAAATATTATTTCTGAGTTTCTAAAATAAAGTGCGCACTGGAACTCGAGGGCCAAAAAAAATCGCTAGATCATGATGTGTAGTGATAATTAGTTTCACAAAACATGCTTTCTAGGAAACTGATGGACTTCCGTTATTTCCCAAAAATAGTTTTTTTATTACCATTATGGCGCTAGAGAAAACTATATTTGTAATTGATGAAATACGTGTCGAATATGTGTACGGTTGTGCTGCAGGTAGACTTGTAATGAACATAGTGTTATGCATTTGAGTGAACAATGCATATCAGTGCATGATGCTTTCAATAGTAAAGCAACTCTGAGCTTTGTTGGTATTAATTGTTGATTCTACTATAATGGAACAGCGTGATTAATTGATCATAGAAAGAATAAATAGTAGAGATATAAAAATACCGAAATTGCATGTGCTTCAAAATTGCATTGTCGCTACGAGTTTTTTAGTAGTGGGGTGCAATTATTTCCTGTTGTTTTGGCGGAATATTTCCGGCTCGTGATGAATAGCTCTTTTTTTACGTGGAATATGTAGCTTTATTAAACCATTCGGCAAAACCGCTCTGAAACAAAGTCTAGGGAATGCACGATCCCCTCTGAGATCGGCAAACCCGCTCTAGCACCATATTGAGCTCATGGGTAACCTTACTACAATCACGACGACAAAAATTGAATTCAAAATCATCGAAGTTTAGGATGCAGAAACTCTACCTCAGGGAGTAGGACCCCCAATATCTGATGAATCATACTCCCTCCGTTCCTTAATATAAGGTGTCTAAGGTTTTTAGAAAAATTTCAAAATATAAGGTGTATTGCGATTTATAGACAATTTTATTCATCAAAAAACAAGTCAAAATGTGGAACGGAGGGATTTGACCTATTGTTTTCAATTTGTAACTATTAGAAATTACTCTCTCTCGATTTTTGTCTAAACAAAATGAGTGCATCCTATGTAAAATATTGGCGTCTTAATATCCGTGCCAAAACCTTAGACACCTTATATTATGGAACGGAGGGAGTATATTTTTGTAGAAGGGAGGCTCGAAATGAGCCTAGCTTTAAATTAACGAAGCCATCAACCTTCTAGGAGTTCCAGGTGTTACAATATCATGCTGGGGTTGCCAACTACAAATAGAAGCTCAAAGTACAACCAAAAGACCACAAAAGATGTGGGAAAACAGGCAAAACTGCGAAGCTCTCTTGATCTGTTGAAGAAACCTTGTCTTCATCAATTGCACGCGAGAGGCACCAAACCTTCTCAAAACCAACAATCTTCACTTGTACCTGCTACTCCCTTAGGGCAGACGCTGTATCAGCAGAAACCAACTCGAGTATGACAGGCGAGGGGCTTCGAACGACGCCTCCAACTCATATCTCCTTCTCAACTATTTCCATTGTGATTCTCCTCTTTTATTACAGCAGTGGTAGTCTCAATAGTTCAATTTCAGTGCCCGTAGGACACCTTGTATTTATCAAAATCGATATCAAAATCAAAAACATGAAAGATGACGCCTAGCGTGTCAACGTCGTTGGCACATACCAAGGTCTTGCAAAACTTTCACCAATGCCCCAAACCTTCAGAACGATCAAGCTCATACACGCAACCACCATCACGTTGGTCAATGGCAAAAGGAAGCGCCACAACTCTCATAGTATGCACCACCCCTAACCAGCCCCCCTAGGCGTCAGGGCGGCCGCTGAGAAGTGACAAATCATACAGTCGTCAGCGCTTGGAGTAGGATAGCTGAATCAGATTTCAAACATGACGACTGTAAACTCCCAGCCGGGAAGCACAATCAATCACCGTCAAGCATCTGTCAAAAAAAAAAAAAAATCACCGTCAAGCATGCAATTAAAACTGAGACAGCAAAACACATTCGTAACTACCACGATTTTAAATGAGAAAGTTAAAGCCAAATAGGTAGAGAAAATGCTGCTCACTAGCATAACAGAATCCCCTAAAAAAACATAGCAGAAACATTTTGCTACATAACACACCCTTGGATTGTGACACAATGTAGTACTCTAGCACTTGAAATCTATTCTTTGCCGAAAAGTATCTACCAGGTTCTGTTTGAGACGCAGAGAGCAAAGTTCACAACATCGCTCCATAGACAACATGCCTCCTGATAGTAAACAGCATTCAAAAAATCATATTGTCATTCATCAGCACAGTTTCTTTCTTGTGCGTCAAATAGGAATCAACTTCCAGCAGTGTATCATATATTTGTGGCCTAGAATCAATAACAGTACTCTTCTGTAGAGCTGCGATTCATCACATTGTGCCTTACAGTGCAGATTTTGGCACAAATGAAGTTCTCGGACAACTCCCAGCTGATTCCACCAGATATAGATATAGTCAACCGGTCTTCCCTTCCTGTGCTCCAACCTCCTGCAGGTAGTGCTCCGCATCCAGAGCAGCCATACAGCCTGCACCATCAACGCATACAACACCAGATTAGAAAACTGCTCTTGAATTTACATGTCATCACAATGAGCCAATTTGAAGTTAAAAACAAGATACCACCGATTCGATACTAAATGGCAGGTGCTGTGGTGATGCAACTATACCATGCCTCACCAAAGAACTAAATCAATGTTGATAAATTTGACTGCTAATGGCGACACATGTGTCTAATGATTTCAGCAATTAAGAGTTCCAAAATTTATACAAATAAGTTGATACTCATGATTAAAAAACTCCACCATTCCTAACAACCCTCGATAAATGCCCAACAATCCATAAATTCAACCACATGACATATGTTACGAGGCTAAACTTTTAATATGACTTCTAAGTGTCATCGTGGACCTCTTAAAACAATCCAAACGGTTTGTTTATTATAGAATTCCTTGCCAGATTTCTCTGAAGTACTCACTTGACTAAAGAATTCTGAACAAGTCATGACCTAAACCCATATTAACAAATAACCGACCCGACTGAAAGTATTTTGAGTATTTTGAGTAGAGCTTCATCTGAGTAGCCCACATCCGACTTATTGGAGTAAAAAAAATCTGCTTGACTTGGACCAGAACACATCATTTTTGCAAAAAAAAAAGCAATTTATAAATTGCTTGTATTTCCACAAAAGCAAACTGCACGGGAAGTCGAAAATTGATGTTGCATTTTCTATAAAAGGAACTTCCATTGCTGTAAATTCCATCTGCTCTTTTCCCCTTTGATTATGAAAATACTCATTCTTGTTTTCATTATCACAAACAGCTAGTGAGATGATTACAAGTCTAAGACAACTGGCTAATACTTCTGCAACGAAATTATCACAAATTAAGATGCAAAGATTAAGGTCCTCCTTAGTTGGTAATGGTATACTAACCATGCCACGCTCCACACCACAAGTTATGCTAGTATGAGCAAGTTAGTCACCCATTTGGTACGCAGCCAAGCCTGTGGCAAGATTCGGGATTACTTTCCAGTACCCTAGGTCCCACATGTCACTGACTTAGAAAAGTCTGGCGGGATTCCTTATCTTTGGAACCAATTTTTGATCGAGTAACCTTAAGCATGTTTGGCTTAAAAGAGTGGCAAGCTGCCTCCCTCCGTTCCTTAATATATGATGTTTTAGGTATTTGGCATGTTGACTAGATGTGGATCCTTGTTACTAGAAGTATGAAGCGTGCTAGCAAATGAGTGAACATACACATTAAAACGTGTCTAGATACATGTAAATCTTGAAAAAGGCTACAACATCTTACATTTAGAAACTGAGGGAGTAGTTAGTACACGAACCAAACATGCCACTTGCCATGGTGCCACTATTTAGTCTTTAACTGTGGAGCTCGCTAAGTACTTATGGTTTGAATAACATCTTTAAATGTTATTTCAAAAGAATGGCATGGGAAAAAGATCTTATGATTTGAATAAGAAACAAGCTGATTTTCTCAAAGCCCTACATGATGAGGTTTAGTTTTTTACTAGAACTTTCCAAGTTGGCCATCTAATAAGACCAGGGTGAAGTCTCCATCGACGGAGACCATAAAAAGAGAAACTAGCAAGTAGCAATAAAACGTTGGATGAAAAAACTAGAGGATGCTGAAGCTTATAACTCATTTTCAATTTCAAGTCATATGCTACATGGGCATGCCAGCTTCGGAAAAAAGATGAGCATGCTGCCATTCACCAACTGCTTCAAACAGGATTGAGTTTGTCGAGCACATATTTCCATCCTTCTCCAGTCCAACAAACTCCCATCAACCCTTCCTTTGCAAGGAAACATAAAATGCCTAGTATTCGGCAGCCTCAGCTGCACGTTTCTGCAGTGCAAATCCTAGGCAGGACCTAGTGGCGGCCTGGGTATTAGGTGTTGTGTTGCAGTTGGCCTGGCAGCCAGGCCTTCTTGAACACTTTGCTAAGTGTGCAATGAAGTCTGAGCCCATTGAGGGGAGCATAACTGGTTCTAGTGTGTCATCACTCATAATGTTGTGATCCACAAAAGAGTATAAAACAAATACTCCCTCTGATCCTTTTTAAGTGTCGTAAGTCGTATACAGTTTTGTACTACCGCAGGTCTATTTTCACGACAGTAAATTCGGAATGGAGGGAGTAGTATCCCATATTTTAAAGAAATGATTTAATCTTCTGAAAATCCACATAACCAAACATGCTAAGCTACTAATAGTATGGCTAGTTTTTTTCCTTCCTTGGCGGGGAGGGATGGGCACAAAATCCAAACATGCAGAAAGATCTAATATATACTGGAATAAGGGCCTAGAAGATTGTAGAAAACAATATTATGTGTACAACCTAAAAGGGGCATCTTAAATTATTCTCTTAAGAAACCATGAAGTGTAACTCTTTTCACATTAGGCAAAATATCTGACATGTCATTTACGACTAGCAGCACCTGGTTAACAAACAATATGCTATTGCTTCCCCAATTTCAACCAAAAGGGTCAGGAATTTGGAAGGGCGAGCACGGCATTTGAGATTTCTTTACTTGGCTCCATAAACTATTGTCATTAAGCAAAATGGCAGTTATCAAAACACTGGCTTACAACAACTGACACAATGTTGGCGCATATTTAAGTTGCACAGTGGACGCATAATAAATCAATAGACACCTTACCTACTATGCTCAAAATATAATTGCCAGTACCATGGGATAGAATGTGTAAGGAAATGACGTAGCGAGGCCTAGGAAATAAGACCACATGTGGATAGCGTTCTCGAAGATTATAGCTAATAGAGTGCAGAACATGACATTAAAAAATCAAGGTTGACGACCCAACTAGGGTATGATGATGATACCTTAGAACATGACACTAGAAAATCAAGGTTCACGACCCAACTAGGGTATGATGATGATACCTTAGAAATGCATGTGCATTCAGAAAAAGAAAGAAATAAAGAGCAAGAGGAGGACAAAATTGGTGGTTCTCCAGGCCTAGCTGCCCCTTTTCCAGTCCCTCACTCAATCCCAAAATACCTTGCTTGACTCGATCATATGGTAGTTTTTCTATCCTTGGTGGAGCAAGATGGGCAAAGAATCCAACCACAATCATCACATTGTGCGTCTATTGTTTGACTTCAAACGCAATAGAGGCCATCAATGTTCGTAAAATGTAGGACATATAATCAAATATCTGATCTCAAAGAGCTAGAATTTTCTATATTTAGAACGAGTAGATGTGTCCTATATTTGCATGCTTCGGAGGAGGGGAACAAATGGGAAGACTACAATCCAGCAATGCATTTAATTCCAAATTTTATCTACACGTCATGTCCATGGTTGGCACTGATTTATAGTGATAATTAGAATGCAGTATCATCAAAGGCAACTTAGACATAATTCTGAAACCTAAGAACTAAAATAGCAGGTAATAAGTGTTCAAGAAAGCTTATATACCTGATCCCGCGGCAGTAATGGCCTGGCGGTACTTCTTGTCCTGAACGTCCCCGGCAGCGAAGACCCCCTTCACACTGGTGTGCGTGGAGCCCGGCTTGGTGGCCACGTACCCCTCGGAGTCGAGCTCGAGCTGTCCACCGAGAAACTTGGTCGCCGGCTCGTGCCCAATGGCGAAGAAGAGACCTGCCACCTGGTAGTCGGATACCTCGCCACTGACCAGGTTTTTCACCTTGACACCGGCCAAGGGGCCGCCGTCGGAACCGCCGTAGGCCTCCACGACCTCGGAGTCCCAGACGACCTGGATTTTGGGGTTGGAGAGAGCCCGGGCCTGCATGATCTTGGAAGCACGGAAGGCGTCGCGGCGGTGGATGATGTAGACGCGGGAGCCGTACTTGGTGAGGAAGTTGGCCTCCTCCATGGCAGAGTCCCCTCCACCGACGACAGCGATGGGCTTGTTCCGGAAGATGGGCGCCGCACCGTCGCACACGGCGCAGGCGGAGATCCCCCGGTTCCAGAAGGCGTCGGAGCCGGTGAAATGGAGGCGGCGGGCGACGGCGCCGGTGGCCACGACAACCGAGTCCGCGTGGACGACGGTGTCATCGGAGGAGACGCGGAAGGGGCGGGACGAGAAGTCGACGGAGGTGACGGTCTCGGAGAAGATCTTGGTCCCGAAGCGCACGGACTGGGCGCGGCAGCGGTCCATGAGGTCGATGCCGAGGATGCCGTCGGGGAAGCCCGGGAAGTTCTCGACGTCGGTGGTGGTGGTGAGCTGCCCGCCCGCGGCGATGTCGTTGGCGAGCCAGCCCTCGAAGAGCACGGGCCTGAGCTCGGCGCGCGCCGCGTAGACGGCAGCCGTGTGCGCCGCCGGCCCGCTCCCGATGATGCACACGCGCGTGCGCAGCGGGCCCGCGGCGGCCTCCTCCATCCCGTTGGCGGCCGCTGCGGTGGTCACGGACGCGGACGCGGCGGCGGCGGTGGCGGCGAACGGGCGGGACCTCCGGAGCAGCGCGGCGAGCTTGGAGCAGAGGCGCATCAAGGCCGGCTGCGGCGGCGGCAGCGGCCGACGAGTTGTGTGGGTTCTGGTGGTACGAGGCTTCGGGCCGGGCCGAGCCGGGGTAAGCCAAGCGGAACGGGCCGACGCGCGCGTGGCCTCGCTGCCTCCGTGGCTTGCGCGGGATTTTATGCAACAGGGTGTGGTCGTGCTCCGCCGCTGGAGGCTCGAGCTCGACTCTCTCAAGAGCAAATGTTCGACACGGCGGCTATGTCGACCGGATCACCAATCCCAAATGTGATGTTGAACTTTTCAGTATTGGTTTGCTACTTGGTTTTATATATGTTCGCACGTTTTATGTTTTTCTTATTCGTAAAGCATTGGCACGCTTTTGCTATCCAAGTTCGTTGCTGGTACATACCGCTTTGTTTCACCATATAAGATGTTTTAACCATTTTTCGTATTTATACGTGATCTAAACATATTATATATATTTATATTAGTGTGAATCTAGTCATCATGTTTTACACCTAAAACATCTTATACTACTCCCTCCGTTCCATATTAGATGACTTCGTTTTGTCAAAAAGTTGATGTATCTAAACTTATATCATATCTAGATACATCCACTTTTGTCTAAAAAGAAGTCATCTAATATGGAACGGAGGGAGTATGAAACAAAGGGAGTACATAACTCGAGCCGGTAAAGTTATGTGCAAAAAATGGTAAAGTGGTCTTTTTTCAAAACGGAGATAAAAGATTTGCTCCAATCTATTAATTAAAAATAAATTTGTTAAATTAATTAATAAAAAACTAGATGAATACCGTCACAACAAAAACACAACAATAAGCAAAGAACACGCAAGCAAGCAACCACCCGACCTCCAACAAACTCACCCAATCAATTACAACTACTAACACGTGGAACACCAACATATCAAGTCATTGTGGAAGCTTTCCTTGTCCTCCTAAGAGATTTATCCACCTTCTTGATTAAGCTTGTCCCGTCAAGATGCAAGCAATCTACTTGTTGTATCCAGAGCAAGTCGTCTCCAACTCAAGGAGAAGGTCACAAAAGCTCTTCAGCAAAGAGAGACTCAGAATTAGGTGCCAACACAGATGTCTCAACAACTGCGTCACTCAAAGATGAGTGAGTGACAGAAGCAGCCAACCTTCACTCTCCACAAAGACGAGCGGCTCACGGGACTGGTAGCGGTGATGAGGATGTCATGGACACCGCCAACGAGTCCAATGAGCCAAACTCCATAGGTAGCATTGTAGATGGTTCCTCACAAAGATCATGCAGGTATAACCTGCATAATGGGAGGCACGACCTCGGTCATGACGACATTCTAAGGAATAGGCGGCATCAAATAGAAAGCGCGAGGAGAAAATTCTCCAAAGAAGCATCCATACCCCTCATCAACGGAACCAAACTGGAGCTCGGGCAGCATAGACACAGTCGACGCAACTTGAAGCTTGGCAAGAGCGGCGCGATGCTCAGTGTGAAGTAGCTCGACCTCCTGAAGGAGCTTAGAGCGAAGCAGGGCAAACTGGGACTCCAAAGCAAAGACCAATAAGTCGTTGACATCAAAATCCTTGTCACACCTAATGGAGACCTTGGAGGCACCGACACATGCAGTGACGAGAGGCCCCCGACCTCAGCCCAACTTCGTGGCAGCGAAGGACGACAAGGTTGGACGGTCGTGGAGCAGCTCTATTGGCAAGGAGCACGAGCAACCGGAGAGCGAGCAGGACAAAACCTCTCTCGATGACTAGGGCCATGGAAACAAACGCATCTGAAAAGCCCACGACATTACTTAACCCGGTGACCACGCTCGAGGCAACAGAAGAATATCCCTCGAGCCTAATGCTTGAAGGTGAGGCTGCGCTCGCAATCGTCCCTCGGCGACTCAGGTGGAGCGCCGAGGCTGGAGCACTGCCCTCGACCCAGAAACTCCCAACCCTCCTCGGCATCAATGCAGCAGCTGCAACAGAGAGGCCATCGCAGGTTGGCGCTGAACACAGACCAAGCAGACTAGGATCCATTTTCCCTGGCGTGTTGACACCATCGCGGACAACGTTTGTGCCTTGAGCTTCACCGGATGCAGCGCCTCTGAAGGTGACCGACAACAATAGAGGGTCATGGGACACCAGGGCTAGGGTCGGCCTCACCAGAAGAGACAACTTGGGGCGGCATGGATGCCCAAGCGATGACAACGACAAGGACCCAAGACCCCCAACAGTCAGCCCAGCGGGTGCAACTGCTTGTTTGGAGGGTTGGCAACAGCAGGATGCACCATCGCCGACTTACGGAAGCTACGAGCTCGATGCAATTGACCACCAGTTGCCAGGCCTGACCCTAGGTGAGCGAGGGCCTTCCGTGACAAGGGAGTCAACGTGGATGCGGGCATCGTGAGGCGGTGCTGGCGAGAGTAGGACGCGGTAAGATGATGTCCATCACAGCAGCCAGCACGTCCGCGGCCTTCCTCACTGGCACCAGCAAGGAAGGTCACGGAGTGGAGGCCCCCTCGTCCCGACACGGATTCTCTGACTTACTGCCTCTGACTTTTCCCTGACTTTGAGTCACTGAAACATGGACCCCACCGGATGTGGAACCCACATGTCAATGACCCAAAGTCAGGCTTGAGCAAGTCAGAGAATCCCCGCCGCCCTCGGCCACCACGACTCTAACGACGAAGGTATTGGTTTCGAGATGGACGAGGGAGAGCGTCGAGAAGATTGGATCTTGTCTCAGAGATGGCAGTGGCTACCGGACGGGAAATATCAGGGCCGCGGTGCAGGCACGCGGTCAGTTGTGGCCATGGTCGCATTAAGGTGGATTATCACTCGGTGTAAAGCGATCTCTGTCTTCGTTTACTCGGATTTCTCCATCTTGACATTGCCCCGTCGATACCAACAATCTTCTCCTTGCTTCATGTTTACTTTTGCACAGATTAACGTTGACCTAGAGTTGGCATACGTACTCTATCATTTCCTTTTTCTAAAGTTAGTAACGAAAGAACCATGAAGCTACTCCCTCCGATTTTAAATATAATATGTTTTAGCATTTTTCCACATTTAGATCATGTTTTAGTGGATATATCCGCTCATTTTAATCCGTATCTAGACAACATATACCATAGCTAGAACATCTTATAACGAAAGACATGTTTTAATGGATATATTCACTCATTTTAATCCGTATCTAGACAACATATATCATAGCTAGAACATCTTATATTTAAAGACGGAGGGACCGAGGGAGTACTTCTTAGTGAAATACTTTGCACTTGTCACTTGAGCATACTTTTGCTTTGAGTTTTATAGTGACTTTTACAGTCGAGATCCTTATTTTCAGATGAAAGACAATAAAAACGAGGCTCCGTTGTGAAATTGTGGTTTGCTTCATTGGCACGTCTTTGTAGGGTGCTCCTATATTTTTCGTTCATCATCTTTTTAATCCCATGCATATTTATTTAGGCTCGTGAACATCTTTTTTCTAATCCGTAAAAAAAATAACCCATGCACACTTTTTAGCCTTGTAAACATTTATTATTTTTATTTTTGGAACGTGTGAACAAACATTTTCTTAACCTTGTGATTTTTTTTTCAATTCGAAATTTACACCAAAAAGTTTTTAAAAAACAAAAAAAAAACAAAATGAGAATTAGATTCGATAAAACAAAAAATAACATAGAATAAAAAAATGATGAAAATCAGAAAAGAAACATGAAACACCAAAACACCAAAATAACAATGAATCGAAATCACAAAAAAACCGGAAAAGAAACACGAAACCACGAAAGAAATGACAGAATCGTCTACTTAAAAACAGTGTACGTAATGGGGTTAAAGACGTGTTTGGTTTCCTGCACCTTTTTTGGTTATTTTGCAGCATTTACATCTATGACTCCATAAGGCCTGGCCCCGAAAAAACAAGACAAAAGTCACATTGTGCATCTCATTTTGGTCGCCCACAAAGTGGTAGCCGAGCCCGTTTCTCTTGAAACGAGTTCTGAAAACCCTGGTGTATGATGTTTATCTCTGCTTTCTCACGTCTTATATCATGGTGATCTTACCTCATATAACTTTTATCGCGGGTAATGAGCAGGACGACAGTACGACGTGGTGGCGGCATGCGGGCAGAGGTTGTGACAGAGTGGTTCACGATGGCGGGGGTAGAAGAACACACTGTACACTAGCTGTAATTTAAACAGGTACATAGCTCAATATAAGATCTACTCGTAAATGTCTGTCAAAATAGAAAAGATACAAGGCGAAGTTATGACAAACGGCGAGGTTAATCTAGTCGTCAAAGTAAATTTCAAAACAGTCAACCGAGTGCAACGAATTTGACCAATCCGTTTAAAAATGGCGAACATTTCTGAAATTGAGAAGTTATAGTCGATGAAACTCGAAACCAAGTATGAGAAAACAACCAACTCATCGACGCACATATTCATTTACTCTTTATTTTGAATCAAACAATATAATATTTGTGTAGATTATAGAGGCGACTTAGTGGAGCAATTTAAGCTGTTTAAATTTAAGGAGGTGAAGAGAGCATATGTACCCAAGTGAGTCACCCTACGTGCAGTGGTGGAGTTAGAGCAAACTCAATCACGGTGCAGTACCATGTAATATGTACTGATTAAGCTTACCAGGTGGCACTAATCGTTGATTACAGGGGTGCGCATATTGATTTTTAGCTAATTACAAGGCAAAAAGAAAAACTACCGAGGTGCACGCAAGTGTTTTTTCCTCGAACGAGGTTGACTCTAGAAAAACACTCGAATCGGACATTCTCCCCGAACTAGGCCCTAGACTGATTTAAAGTTTACTCGACCAACAAAGTGGAGCTGGGTTAGGCTAACAAACAGGCCAAAACTTGCATTGAACCGTGAAAAACCAGGCATAGCAGAAAACTAAACACATCCTAAGAGATGACTCTAGCCTCCAGCGACGGCGAGCCACCCTAGCCGTCATTAAGGAAGCAAAAGTAGCATTTCTTATGTTTGTATCCTTCTCCTTTATTGTGGATAATGGGTCGAAAGAATGGAGGTGGTGATTTGAGTCGTAGGACTAGATAGTCCTATTCTAATAGTTATAATTTAAATATATTTAAAATGTCAAAAGTTAGATAAAAGTTCTGAACATACATCCAGAAAATTTATCGCACACAAAGTATTTGTGAAAAAAATATGTTTCATGTCTTATTAAATATGAAAAAAAAATTGTGCTACAAAAGACGTATGTTTGACATTTTTTTATTTTTGTTTACACAGGCCACAAAAACATTTCTTTCATATAATTTTGTGTGAACATAGAATGTTGAGATATTCACCTGATTATTTTGAAAAATAATAATATTTTAAAACACGATTGTAAACAATGAGAACAAATGCTCCTCTTTTTTTTTGAAATCAATGAGAACAAATGCTCCTATGAAATGGATTTCCGAAGAGCAAGCGGAATCTTTACCGCGGCGGTAAAGGATAGCGTGCACCTGCGCACCGCTCTTCGCTCTGCAGTCTGCACAACGCAGCTGGTGCATGAAACAGCCGTTGCCTGCGGCACGGCCAGCACGCCGAACAAGAGATCGACTGAAATTGTCGGATATTCAGTAGCCCCACAGCAGCGTGCCAGTTTTATCAGCTCTCTCTCTTCTCTCTGTAAATATAGTGAAGCAGTTTTTCTCTTTGTGCCAAGAAAATTGAGGATACAATCAGACAGCCTTTCGTGGCATGTCAGTAGGACTCTCTGGGTGTTGGTTAAAATCAAATGGTGTAGAATTTGACCAAATAACTAGGACAAAAAGATATCAAAATCTACAATATCAATTCAGTACTGCTACCGTCATCATAACAAAAATATTTTCATACTGTATATGTTGGTAGTTTTTACAAAATTTACACTATTTCACTTTGGCCAAAGGTTTTACGCGGAGTAATTAAGAATGGAGAGAAAGCAACTCAGAACACGATGACAAAAACATGTGAAAAATGATATGGACTAGGAGGGAATGATTGCAGTAAGTAGTGGTAGTGTCGTCAATCAGTAGTGGTAGTCTCATCTTACGAGTATGGCAAGATATGACATGTTGATCACTTTAACGTCCTGTTTGGAACACATGACGTACGTAGAAATAGAAAAAAAACATAAAAATTAAGGTGTCATGTTTACTAAATTCTTACAGAAAATAAAATCACATATTTTCTTTTCAAAGTGTTGTTTGGATGACATGAAGGAAAAAACACATGAATTGTAAACATAGGAAGATTAAAATGTGAGGTGATACCTCATGTTTATTTTTCTCCAAAACTCCTATGGAATAACCTATTCCATAGGAATTTTAAAGAAATTCAATTCCTACTCCTTTGTTCCAAACGGTACCATAGAAAATTTTCCTGTAACATTCCTATCCTCCAAAATTCTTATCAAATTCCTTTGTTCCAAAACGTGCATCAGTTTAATATTATATCAGAGTCAAGAAGTATTAAAAAACTATCCCCACCTCTCTCCATCATCGAAGGGCTTTTTGGATCACATGAATTGGAAGAATAATAGCATTGTAGGTGCAAAACAGAGGATTATAAAACAGAGGAAAACTACAGGAATTGTCATTTGGATAGAACACATGAAAACATAGGAACAATGTCTCGATCCTACGCGAATGAGTGTGAAAAAGAGGTTAGAGTGGATGTTGCAATTCTTATGGGAGTGGAGTGTAGGAATGCAATCCATAAGAAATTCTAGAGGTGACATTCTTTTGATCTAGAGGGATTTCTTAGAAAAAAATCATATGAATTGGAATCCTCCAATAATCTTATGAAAATCCTACAATCTAAAAGAGGCCCTAAGACTTTTGATTTAGTTGACTTAAACATCAATCTATCTAAAGTGAAATCTTACTAATTAGTCATTTCATTTATCTATCTTAACATCCAACACAACCACCTCATCACATATTTAGTGTCGTCGGATTCTACTCCCTCCGTCCATGTCTTAATTTCATTCAAATTTATATGTATCTATATACTAAAGTATGTCTGAATGCATGTAAATTTAGATAAAACTATGACATCTTTTTGTGAACGGAGGAAGCAATATTTTCCTTGCTTCTAGACGATCGCACACTAGTAGAGAACAAGGCAGTAGCACCGGCTTTAAAGGGCCTTTAACACCGGGTGTGCAACCGGTGCTGAAAGGTCGGGACTAAAGGGGTACCCCTTTCGCACCGGTACCCTATGAACCCGGTGTTAAAGGGATCCACGTGGGCACGGCTGCGCGCGCGGGGGCGGAGGACCTTCTGTCCCGGTTGGTGGTTTTAATAGTTTCTGATTTTTTTTTCATTCCACTTTTTTCCAGGGTTTCTGTTTTTTCTTTTATGCTTATTTTTTGGGGTTTAGGGCTTCTGTTTTTTCATTTCTGCTTATTTTCTAGGGTTTCGGAGGAGATCACGTATAAAGTACCCATTACACATATAAAGTATTCATATTACACGTATTAATATTTTTGTCTTGCCTCGAAGAGGACTAGGGATTTTAGAAGATTTACACATATAAAGTATTCATATTACACATATTAAAATTCAGTCTATATATATACACCTCGCCGGAGTTTCTTTCGACCAAATCTTCAATTCGAAGTCCTTCACCATGGTCGTTTAGAACTTGTGTAAAATCACCGGCATCTTCTATCTCCTCGTCTCGCAAGTTTTTCGTATCTCAATGTACCCTGCAATCAATAAAATTTGCAACTATAATTTTGCATCTATAAATAAATTGTAACAAGAAAATGCAATTCTGCAATGTTTAAAAAATACAGCCCAAATTAGGGCCAGCATTGGGTCCTACCTGCCAGCCCAAATTTGGGCCAGCAGTAGGTCCTTAACAATTCCAGACTCGCCTTCTGCCAGCCCCAATTTGGGCCAGCATCTGCCCCTGGCCAGGAGCGTCTAGTCAATGCTGGCCCACCTGCGAGCGACCCGCAGGGCAACGTGCCCGCATGGCCACTTCGCGTGGCCAACCGCCACGTCCCCCGCGACCCCGCGTGACCGCCCAACTGGCCTAGGCTGGCCCACCTGCCAGCGACCCACCCGCCCCCCTCGTATTCCACCCCGAAGTCAATGCGTCCCCGCGTGACCGCCCAACTGGCCTTTGCTGGCCCACCTGCCAGCGACCCACCCGCCCCCCTCGTATTCCACCCCGAAGTCAATGCGTCCCCGCGTGACCGCCCAACTGGCCTATGCTAGCCCACCTGCCAGCGACCCACCCGCCCCCCTCGTATTCCACCCCGAAGTCAATGCGTCCCCGGCCCCACCTGCCAGCGAGCCACCGTCTCCCACCAAACGTCCCCCACCAACCGTAGTCAATGCGGCCCTTGATGGTCCTTTAAAAATTGACCCCGGCCGATAGCGACCCACACTTCCCCTTCCGGCGCCCCCACCTCCAGCCCTATAGCCATGTCGAAGTGGTTCAAGCCAGCCAAGAACCAGCGTGAGTCCGGCGGCTCCGGCCGTCGCGCCGCGCTTCCTCCTCCTCCGTCACCGCGCCCCGCGAATCCTCCACCTCCTCCGCCGGCCGCGTTCGGCCTCGTACCGGAGGGCGTGCAGATGGTCGGGGGGACGGCGCCGCAGACCAAGAAGAAGCGGCGCCGCCGCTACGTCCGCGTGGAGGAGTGCTGGTGGCATTGGAACAATGCCACCCCGGTGTACTGGCCGGACGTCCACCTGCCGGACGACTGGCACCTGAATCCGCAGCGGATTCCGGTGCCGCCCATTCCGGCCAGTGGCAGGTCCAGGGCGGTGGAGATCGCACGCCGCCGCCGTCTCCTCCCACCGGACCTCTACAACGACCCGGCATACGCGCCGGCATCCCGCAACTGGGACCGCTGGTTCGCAGCCGAGCACGACGACCGCCGCCGCACCTACTTCGCGCCGGCTCCAACACCGCCGACCGGCCAGCTCCCGGAGTACCCCGCACCGCCGCCGGGCCAGGAGCCCGAGCTGTGGATCGAGGAGGATGTCGTCGACAATGATGACGACCCGGAGATGAAGGCCGTCTACGAGGCCTCACTCCGCACCCTCGTCAGCGACGAGGTCAAGCGCTGGGAGCGGGTCGTGGCCGCGGCCGCCATGCCGCCGCCACTGCCGCCAATGCAGTGGTGGCAACATCTGGCCCGGGAGCAAGAGGCATCGGAGGAGATGGAGATGGGGACGGAGCCAATAATGCCAAGCGGGCTCCTCGACCAGTCCTGGACCTGGACTGGCCAGGTCCCAAGTCCGCCGCAGGAGCAGCCGCCGCAAGAGCAGCCCCAGCCGGAGCAGCCGCCGCAAGAGCAGCCGCCGCAGGAGCCGGAGGAGCATCACATTCCGGCGGAGGAGCAGCCGCCGCCGAGCTATCTGTACACCCCGCCGCCGTACTACATCCTAGACTAGGCCTCCGGCGTCGCTGCCCCCTGCATAATGTAATGGCCTTAGGCCTTTTTTTCTTTAATGCCTTAGGCCTCCGGTGTCGTCGCCGCCCCCCGTATCAGACCTGAAAATGTAATGGCCTTAGGCCATATCGCCGCCCCCCTTATATATATAAATGTTTAAATTTGCAACTTTTATTTTACTTGGCCGGACGGAGCTCACCTCGGTCCGATTCCGGAAGGGGATTGAGCTCGGGGACGGGCACTGGGAGGGAGGAGGAGCTCACCTGTCGGTCCGATTTCGGAGGGGATCAAGCTCGGGGAGAGAGAGGAAGGGCTCACAGCAACGCGTGCGCCGGGGACGGGGGATGGCGACGATGACGGGCCGGGGACGGGGGACGGCGATGATGACACCACAGCTGCCCGGGGACGGCAACGGCGACGAGGAAGGGCCTCAGGAGGAACGGCTAGGGGCGAGGTCGCCGGACGGCCGTCAGGGCCGTGGAGGAGGAGGGCGAGGCGCAGGAGGCGACGGCGAGCGGAGCATGGCTTCGCCGGAGGCCTCGGAGCGGAGGATTGCGTGGGCGCGGCGTCGATTTTGAGAAGTGAGAATGCAAAATTTCGGGCGCGGGCACAGATATTGCCGCGAAAGCAGGGCTCTAGCACCGGTTGCAGATACAAACCGGTGCTAAAGGTTGATTTGGGCAGCTCCAAAATTTCGCGCGCGTAGCCCACCCCTTTAGCACCGGTTGGCATAACCAAGCGGTTTTAATGGTCTTTTGAATTTTTTTTGGTTTTCTGTTTTCCTATGTTTTTTGTTTTGCTTTATATCTAGTTTCTTTGTTGATTTGTGAACAACGTACCAAAAATATGATGCAAAATGGGACCCATTTAATTTTCATGGAAACTAGTACACATATGATGGATAATCCCCAAGTATTAGGTTTTTCCTTGATTTCTAACTAATTTCCCATAGTTTAATGAGTTTATGGTTATTTATCGAAAGTAATTCAAATTTGAACTACAACTGTTTGATAGTTTGTTATGAAATTTTTGGAAAAATCATTTTGAGGTACACAACTAGTGGTTATATCACAGAAACACTGATAATTCTAGAAAATATTACCTCTTTCGACGAATAGTCATCGCGACCGTTTTGATCGCTTTTACGAAAAATGAAATAAATTGATAAACATATCAAAAAATGAAATACTTTGGCATGTGCTCCTTATATGTGTACTAGTTGCTATGAAAAATGATAAACTTGATTTTTGACAAAATGTGCAAAACAAAGTCTTCACAAAAAGGTCTATCATGTATGAACATCTAGACGTTTCAACACAAATGACCAAGTTATGGTCATTTCCACGGCATAGTTTGTGATAAATATCTCATATCCCACAAATAGATGTATCTTGGTATAAGAAACAACCTTGCCAAAGGAAATCTTAAAATTAATTTCATAAGTATTATTTTCCATTTTTTAAGTGAAAAAATGACTTTTTTTGTGAACAAAGTACCAAAAATATGATGCAAAATGGGACCCATTTAATTTTCATGGAAACTAGTACACATATGATGGATAATCCCCAAGTATTAGGTTTTTCCTTGATTTCTAACTAATTTCCCATAGTTTAATGAGTTTATGTTGATTTATCCAAAGTAATTCAAATTTGAACTACAACTGTTTGATAGTTTGTTATGAAATTTTTGGAAAAATCATTTTGAGGTACACAACTAGTGGTTATATCACAGAAACACTGATAATTCTAGAAAATATTACCTCTTTCGACGAATAGTCATCGCGACCGTTTTGATCGCTTTTACGAAAAAATGAAATAAATTGATAAACATCTCAAAAAATGAAATCCTTTGGCATGGGCTCCTTATATGTGTACTAGTTGCTATGAAAAATGATAAACTTGATTTTTGACAAAATGTGAAAAAAAAGTCTTCATAAAAAGGTCTATCATGTATGAACATCTAGAAGTTTCAACACAAATGACCAAGTTATGGTCATTTCCACGGCATAGTTTGTGATAAATATCTCATATCCCACAAATAGATGTATCTTGGTATAAGAAACAACCTTGCCAAAGGAAATCTTAAAATTAATTTCATAAGTATTATTTTCCATTTTTTAAGTGAAAAAATGACTTTTTTTGTGAACAAAGTACCAAAAATATGATGCAAAATGGGACCCATTTAATTTTCATGGAAACTAGTACACATATGATGGATAATCCCCAAGTATTAGGTTTTTCCTTGATTTATAACTAATTTCCCATAGTTTAATGAGTTTATGTTGATTTATCCAAAGTAATTCAAATTTGAACTACAACTGTTTGATAGTTTGTTATGAAATTTTTGGAAAAATCATTTTGAGGTACACAACTAGTGGTTATATCACAGAAACACTGATAATTCTAGAAAATATTACCTCTTTCGACGAATAGTCATCGCGACCGTTTTGATCGCTTTTACGAAAAAATGAAATAAATTGATAAACATCTCAAAAAATGAAATCCTTTGGCATGGGCTCCTTATATGTGTACTAGTTGCTATGAAAAATGATAAACTTGATTTTTGACAAAATGTGCAAAAAAAGTCTTCACAAAAAGGTCTATCGTGTATGAACATCTAGAAGTTTCAACACAAATGACCAAGTTATGGTCATTTCCACGGCATAATTTGTGATAAATATCTCATATCCCACAAATAGATGTATCTTGGTATAAGAAACAACCTTGCCAAAGGAAATCTTAAAATTAATTTCAATTTTCCATTTTTAAGTGAAAAAATGACTTTTTTTGTGAACAAAGTACCAAAAATATGATGCAAAATGGGACCCATTTAATTTTCATGAAAACTAGTACACATATGATGGATAACCCCCAAGTATTAGGTTTTTCCTTGATTTCTAACTAATTTCCCATAGTTTAATGAGTTTATGTTGATTTATCGAAAGTAATTCAAATTTGAACTACAACTGTTTGATAGTTTGTTATGAAATTTTTGGAAAAATCATTTTGAGGTACACAACTAGTGGTTATATCACAGAAACACTGATAATTCTAGAAAATATTACCTCTTTCGACGAATAGTCATCGCGACCGTTTTGATCGCTTTTACGAAAAAATGAAATAAATTGATAAACATCTCAAAAAATGAAATCCTTTGGCATGGGCTCCTTATATGTGTACTAGTTACTATGAAAAATGATAAACTTGATTTTTGACAAAATGTGCAAAAAAAGTCTTCACAAAAAGGTCTATCATGTATGAACATCTAGAAGTTTCAACACAAATGACCAAGTTATGGTCATTTCCACGGCATAGTTTGTGACAAATATCTCATATCCCACTGTGTTCATTTTAGAAGTTACACATCACGAACAACCACCCTATCTAGTGTTCATTTTTTCTTCGTGTGTGTCCCTTTCTTCTCACTGCGCCGTAGCCATGGACAATCTTCATCATTTAAAGCGATGCTTGGGTCAGTTCTCACTTTGAAGGGCGGAATTTCATCAAACTTATTGTAATCTTCTGACATGTCTGTCTTGTCCTCCACTCCCACGATGTTTCTTTTCCCTGAAAGAACTATGTGGCGCCTTGGCTCATCGTATGATGTATCAGCTTGCTTATCTTTTCTTTTTTTCGGTCTGGAAGACATGTCCTTGACATAGAAAACCTGAGCCACATCATTGGCTAGGACGAATGGCTCGGTGTAGTACCCAAGATTGTTGAGATCCACGGTAGTCATTCCGTACCGTCGGTCTATCTCTACCCCGCCTGACAGGTTGACCCATTTGCACTTAAACAAAGGGATCTTAAAAGAAGGTCCATAGTCAAGTTCCCATATCTGCTGTATGCAACCATAATATGTGTCCTTTGTCCCATTGTCGTTTGTTGCATCAAAGCGGACACAACTGTTTTGGTTAGTGCTCTTTTTGTCTTGGATTTCCGTGTAAAATGTATTTCCATTTATCTCGTACCCTTCGAAAGTCAATATAGTCGAAGATGGTGAATTGGCCAACAAGTATAGCTCTACTCCAACATCTTTGTTATTAATGAGATGTGTACGCAACCAACTGCCAAAAGTATCCACGTGTTTTCCTTTAATCCAGTAGTCAGTCTGCTCCGGATATTCGGAGCGTAAAATATCCATGTGTTCCACGATATACGGAGCCACCAATCTGGAATTTGCTAAAACTGTGTAGTGTGCTTGGGTGAAAGAATGTCCATCCATACTTGTTGTTGCTTTCTTTCCTAGCGTGCCTTTTCCACGCAGTCTCCCCTCATGGCGCGATTGAGGAACACCGATCGGCATAAGATCAGGAATAAAGTCCACACAAAACTCAATGACCTCCTCTGTTCCATAGCCCTTGGACATGCTTCCTTCTGGCCTAGCACGATTATGAACGTATTTCTTTAAGACTCCCATGAACCTCTCAAAGGGGAACATGTTGTGTAGAAATACAGGACCGAGAACGGAAATCTCTTCGACTAGGTGAACTATGAGGTGCGTCATAATGTTGAAGAAGGATGGTGGAAACACTAACTCGAAGCTGACAAGATATTGCACCACATCCTTCTGTAAACTTGGTAGAGTTGCTGGATCGATTACCTTCTGAGATATTGCATTGAGAAATGCACATAGCTTCACAATGGGTTCTCGAACGTTTTTCGGTAATAGCCCCCTCAATGCAACCGGAAGTAATTGTGTCATAATCACGTGGCAGTCATGAGACTTCAGATTTTGAAACTTTAGCTCTGTCATGTTTATTATTCCCTTTATATTCGACGAGAAGCCAGATGGAACCTTCATACTGTGAAGACATTCAAAAAATATTTTCTTCTCTTCTTTCGTAAGAGCGTAGCTGGCAGGAGCTGGTTCATTCTCTGTCCCATTGTCGTCTCGATGCATCTCTTCGCTCATACGTTGATGGGTCTGCCTTACTTTCGGTGTATCTTTTGACTTCCCTTTTTTTGACTTCCCCTTTTTGGACTTCCCTTTTTTTGACTTCCCTTCTTTCGACTTCCCATACACGCCCAAGAAGTTAAGCAGGTTGCAGCAAATATTCTTTGTCACGTGCATCACGTCGATTGCACATTGAACTTCTAGCAGTATCCAATAGGGCAGCTCCCAAAATATAGATGTCTTTTTCCACGTGGGTACGTGGTTGCTTGCGTCATTCGGAACTTATAGTCCCCCAGGACCCTTTCCAAAGATTACTTTTAAATCCTTAACCATATCATATATAACAGAACTACAAGGGCGGGTAGGCCTCAGCCGATGATCTGCCTCACCTTTGTCATGTTTGCCTTTCTTCCTTAAGGGATGCTTGGGTCCAAGAAATCGACGATGCCCCATGTACATAATCTTGTTACACAAATATATACTGTCAGTCTTATCTAAACAATGCGTGCATGCATTGTATCCCTTGTTTGATTGTCCAGAAATGTTACTAAGAGCAGGCCAATCATTGATGGTTACAAACAGCAACGCTCGTAGGTTAAATTCCTCCTGTTTATACTCATCCCACACACGTACACCTTCGTCAGACCACAACTGTAAAAGTTCGTCAACTAATGGCCTCAGATACACATCAATGTCGTTGCCGGGTTGCTTCGGGCCTTGGATAAGCACTGGCATCATGATATACTTTTTCTTCATGCACAACCAAGGAGGAAGATTATAGATACATAGAGTCACAGGCCAGGTGCTATGACTGCTGCTCTGCTCCCCAAATGGATTCAAGCCATTTGTACTTAGACCAAACCTTAAGTTTCTTGCGTCAGCTGCAAAATCTCGAAACTCACTGTCAATCTTTCTCCACTGCGACCCATCAGCGGGGTGTCTCAGCATCTCGTCTTCCTTACGGTCTTCTTAGTGTCATCGCAACAACTTGGCATGCTCTTTGTTTCGGAACAAACGTTTCAACCGTGGTATTATAGGAGCATACCACATCACCTTGGCAGGAACCCTCTTCCTGGGGCTGGCCTCGCACTCAACATCACCTGGGTCTTCTCGCCTGATCTTATACCGCAATGCACCGCATATCGGGCATGCATTCAAATTCTCGTACTTCTCACCGCGGTAGAGAATGCAGTCGTTGATGCATGCATGTATCTTCTGCACCTCTAATCCTAGTGGGCAGACAATCTTCTTTGCTTCGTACGTACTGGAGGGCAATTCATTTTTCCTTGGAAGCATCTTTTTAAATATTTGTAGCAACTGTTCAAATCCCTTGTCAGATACTCCATTTGTTGCCTTCCATTGAAGCAATTCCAGGGTGCTACCCAGCTTTTTCTGGCCATCTTCACAAGTTGGGTACAACAATTTTTTGTGGTCCTCCAACATGCGCTCTAAGTTCAACCACTCGTTTTCAGTTCCGCAGATTATTTGTTCATCAAGAATAACCTGACGAAGATCATCATCAGACTGATCATCAACAATGACCTCATGCTCAGCTTCATCTTCCCCCATTTTAGTATCACCGTGTTCAGAGAACAGAGGATAGTTGTCATCATCATCTTCTTCATTGTCCTCCATTATAACCCCTGTTTCTCCGTGCTTGGTCCAACAAAAATAATTGGGCATGAAGCCTTTCCGGAACAGGTGGAAGTTTAGGGTTCTTGCGCTAGGGTAATTCGTCTTATTCCGACACTCATCGCATGGACAAAACATAAAACCATTCTTCTTGTTTAACTCAGCCGCACGGAGAAATTCCTGTAGGCCGCTAATGAACTCCGGAGAGCGTCGGTCAACTTATATCCATTGTCGATTCATCTGCATTATATAAATATATCTAAAACCATTACACCACAGCTATATCATATGACTAAATTCATTAATACAAGTTCACCGGATTTAAACAAATCAAATACATAGTTCTCATAAACATTCATTAATTTAAACTAACATATAACTAGATAAAGAATTTAAATCCAACGATAAATGCGCTCAAAATCGCAACTAAGGTAATTATTGAACCAACAGCATAATGATACCAAGCCTCTTGACTAATGGCATATTTTCTAATCTTTTTAAGCTTCAAGCGTATTGCATTCATCTTGATCTCGTGATCCAAGCGCATTGCCTCCATCTTGATCTTGTTATCATCAACGACGTCGGCAATCTTCAACTCCCATTTCATCTTCTCTTCGAGACGAAGATCTTCGCTTCTTTTCAGTTTTGCTTTCAAATCATCGTTTTCTTTTACAAAAAGCTCGAGAATAGGGTCGGGTTCATTTTGCGGTTCAACAACCTCCTAGATAAAAATATATCTACGTTAAGTTGGTCGACTTAATTGTTAGAAACACGAAATTAAACAAATATATAGTTATAACAAACAATCGTACCACATCCGAATAATAGAGCGGACGAGAGCCGGTGTGGACAGATGTCAAAACCATGACCACTATATATATAACAAACAATTATCAAGTAAGAAAAATATACAAGTAATAATTATGCATCTAAACCATACAACTAATATTTTTTAAAAATATAAGAAAAAAACAAGAGGCTCACCGAGGTGGTGTCGATCACGGGGCGCCGCGGGCGATCGGCGGCGGTGAGGAAGTGGGGACGACACTATAAAAATGCACAAATCTTATTTTAAATTGAGCTCAAAATGCATATAAAACAAATAAAATCCCTAACTTAGGCATTTCATCAAACACCTTGCTTGCACTAGAAAAATCAAATGAGTTAAACTAGCAAAATGAGCTAAAATTGAAATGCCGGAAGAGAAGATGAAGTTGCTAACCCTTATATAAGTAAGTGCTACCAATCTTAACAAATGTTGTAGAGATCAAGTAGTGCTAGAGCTTGGGAGAGCAAAGAGAGAAGAAAATGGAGCTTGAATGAAAGCAATGGAGCTGTGCGTCGGGTGGAAGAAGGCAATATAGGCCGAACCTTACAAACCGGTACTAAAGGGTCTGGCTGTGGGGGCCGGGCGCTGCAGGCCGAACCTTTAGTACCGGTTTGTAATACAAACCGGTACTAAAGGGTCTGACCGTGGGGGCCGCGCGCTGCAGCCGACTGAGGCAACCCTTTAGTACCGGTTTGTATTACCAACCGGTATTGAAGGGTCCAACGCAACCGGTGCCGTTGCCTGCCGGCTGTCTCGCCTCTGGAACCGGTACTAATACCCCTTTTGTACCGGTTACAGTCAATCCGGTGCCAAATGTGGCCTCACCAAATCCTCGTGTTCTACTAGTGGCAGGGTAATCCCCACTACAATTGTTTCTCCACATGCAGTCCTGCACGTCACCTATCCCAGTCAAATCATTGATGATTTTTGCTGCTTTGGTGGTGAAGCCATGTCATAGCAGATTGTACAAGAGCTGCAGCAGAAGATTTTTTGTACAAATATGACCCACTGTCCAATCTATTTGTCAAAAATAATACTCACCGATTTTTATTTGTCAAAAATGACCCTGGCGATGTACAAAAAGAGACACGTGTCATTCGGACAAATGATATGGCAGGAAGTGGCTTTGTGCCGCTTGAGATGGCGGAAGGTGACTTCATGCTGGGTCAAACAGCACAAGAACGACCATTTTCCTCCCGTCAACTGGATTGGCGGAAAGTCACCTAACGCCACTTGAGCTAGCAGGAGGTCACGTTTTGCAAAAAAATCCTTCCGCCGGGTCAGTTTTGAAAAAAAAATCAGTGGGGTCATTTTAAAAAAAACAATAAACAGTGGGTCATATTTGTAAAACAATCATGATAAAAGCGACGGTCGTGACAGCCTCAGGATCAAAGCAAAGACGAAAATAGTTCGACCGAGAATGTTCCAACTTTCCACTCGTAGCTGAATGATACGAACGGTTTTTTTTTCATTGCCAACCACATTTTGAGTGCTCGATGGAATGCCATCATACAGTTTGCCAAAATGGCAGACTAGCTTCTTCAAAAACAACTACTCCCCCGTTTCAAATTAGATGATTTTCATCTCTATAAAAAATAGATGTATCTAGATATGTTATAAGTCTAAATACATCATTTTTATATAAATAGAAGTCATACAATATGGAACGGATGGAGTAATAAATAGCATACTACTCAAGATATTTCTCTAATCATAGTTGTTGTTTCCCATTTGCAGACTAGAAGGGTGAAGTTTGAAACAATGAA
The DNA here is from genome assembly GCA_026929855.1 of Poa annua. Lineage (NCBI taxonomy): Eukaryota > Viridiplantae > Streptophyta > Magnoliopsida > Poales > Poaceae > Poa > Poa annua. The sequence continues at coordinate 81,629,374 of CM049437.1, read as the reverse complement.
GTGATAATGTGATATGGTTTATTAACGAGTTGCAAAATGAAGGTGACAAGAAGCAAATCAATCGATAGCTTTGAGTATCTAACTTATACCGCTTCATCACGCTTCCTCGCGTGTTATTATGATATTTAAATATTCTCAAAAAAGTACTAAAAATGTATACCACTAATAATTTCCGATCACACTTCATGGTGTGGATCCTATTATGTACCACCTAATCTCTTCGCATCAATATGCAACCAGGGAATTAAGTAAATTTTCTTTTCACTGAAATAAAAACTAACGGAGACATAATTATTAGTAGTGATGATATACTCCACATAATAAGTATTTGTGTAACCACGTAATAATGTGCTGCTATTTCCCGCCGTAACGGGCGTGGAATTATCTATTGCGATAACCACCCTTGTTAAAAGAGTTGTTTGAAAGTTTGTATTACATGCAAATGGTATAGTAAATCCACATTTTTTGTATATATATACTTGATCAAAATTTACAAAGTTTGACTTAGATAAAAATCATATGCAATATTTTTTGTGCAGAAGGGAATAGTGTATTCACATATTACAGTCAAATAAAACCGTTAATTCGAAAATTGAAAATTTTGTCTCTCGGCTTTCTTTGGAATTTAATAATATTGGTTTGATATTTTAGATGTTAACATTCTTTGCTTATACCTACTCGAATCTAATAAAGTTTAACTTTGACCAATCCTAACGCATGTAATAATGTAAATAGAGAAAGTATAACAGCAAGAGAAAATAAACTAGGGTTTGGAATCTTGAACTGGTCAGCAGTTTTGCTGGTTAGTCGTATACCCAAGTTCGAGAAGACAAAATTGAGAAAAGCAGGGATTGCCCATGTGGAAGTGACGCAGACAAAAACAAAGACCAGAAGGCAGCGGACCAGCTGTCCGACTTGAGTGACACCAAAAGGTCGTTGCGAATTTCAATCGCGCTTTAAGTTTTTAAAAGTTATGTTTGGCCTTGGAAGGGAGGTATACAAATGCAAGGTTGAAACTTAAATCTTGAAAACAAAACGTAAAAGAATGCCACGGCGACAAGCATCATTGCATAGAGAAGTAGCGGTAAAAGGCCACGGAGTACATAGAAAGATTACAGGATTAACCACTAATAAACACCCTAACTAACCGGACACATACTGACATTTCGTTCCTACAGACACTGATTGACCATCTTAATCCAAAAAAAATATGTCTTGCAACTCTGATACTTGGCGGTGCATAGCACTAATCTACTGGCGAAAAATGTACCTTAGACAAAAAGGCTTTCCCACATGATCGATATCACAGCTTCTAGCCATCCCTTAATCCTGCCACGCCCACGCCATTGCAAAGATCGATCCTGAGAGTTGAGAACTTGAGATAGGAGTAAAGATCATGGCTTGCTCAAGCTGCTGAAATCGACGCCGGGTGCCGTCGACCGGTAGCTCCCAACATTCCCTCCAAGCCTGCACAACGACCCGTCAAGCCTGCTGCCGCCGCCACGGTCCTCGTTTCCGGTCACCTCTGAAGACTGCGATGCCCCAGGCTGCTGCGGTACAGCGCCGGGTGACATCGCTGCGCCTGCTCCCTGCGCGTCGACGGCTGCGGTGGCTGTGCCTGTGGCGGCCTCTTCTTCTCCCCCCTCCAGCGGCAGCCGCTCGTAGACGGTACTCCCAAACGACGCGGCAATGAGGAACACCGGCCTGGCGGCGACGAGCCGGCCGACCACGCTCCCGCCGAAGACCTGTCCCTGCTCGCCAGCGAGGAACATGGCGAGGCCACTTGCTTCTGGGGGCGCGGGCGGCGGCAACATCGTGCCCGTGAGAGACAGGATCTCGAACTGCCCGGGAAAGGTGGCGACCAGACCGCCGGACGACGACGTGCCGGGCTGACGGAGCGCGACGTTGGTGACGGCGCCGCCTCCGCTGAGCACGCAGACGCCGCGCTCGCGCCGGCGCGCGTACTCGCCGACGCACTCGACGACGTCGGCGCCGGCGGCGACCTCGAGGATGTGGGAGTGGAGCGCGTAGGGGCTGTCCCGCGTCACGATGATGGGCGGCTTGGGCAAGTTCTTGGACCCCGGTGGCCTCCCCCGCGGGCGCCGCGTCGGCAGCACGGGCCTCTCGCCGCCCTCCGCCAGCACCATGACCGACGAGGACGGTTTCTGGTCGGCGCCGCCCCCGTGGGACTCGGCACGGACGACGGAGGCGGGGCTCCTGTCCGGCGACGCCATGGAGTGCTGCTCCGCCTTGACGTGCGTGCTGGGACAGAGTGCCGTCGGCGGCGACAGCTGCGCGAGGAGGAGGTCGAGGTAGCGCGACGGGCCCCGAGCCTCGCCGCCGCCATGGTCAATCCCGGCCATGGCGCGCTCATCGTCATCGGCCCGCTCGCACCACTTGCTCGCCGCCAGCTCCTCTCGAGACTCCATCTTCTAGCAAAAAAAGCTCCTCACTTTGGATTTCTGGCCGGCGCGGCGCGACACCGCACAAGTAAAAGGGATTGTGTACCGTAGGCGGCGGGGTGTGGACTCTTGAAACGAGACGAGACGAAGTGGCTACTGGTGATACTGGGTGAACATTTCGGTTCCGAGGTTATTGGTGCAATATACGCATCGTCATTTTGCCTCCCGAGTACTCATGATCGTAGTACTATTTTATAAATTTAAATAACATACTTAATTTTTTGAACAAATCTGTTAAAACAAATTCACACGTTGTCAATGATGTATACTATAAGCGTGTAAAATCACAATGCGATTTTTTGTATTATAAGCTACATAAAAATGAGAAAAATAGAAATTTAAAACTATAAATTATTCAATATATTAAGATATGTATGTATGTTAACTTTTATGTAGCTTAAAACGTAACGTATTTTACAATACGATTTAATACGATATATCATTAAGAGCATGCATGCTTATTTCAGATCTTTTCAAACTTTTTTTTTTTGATTTTTAAAATAGTGAGATCACTGTCTCTCTCGAGAATACCAACTCTCCACTTGGGCTAAATACAATTCATAAGCGACGGGGAAAGTTGTATAGAATTCTTGACAGCTTAATTTATACCTCAACGTAAAATTTAACTTTAAATTCAAGTTAAAGTTTGAGCAGAGAAGTACATAATGCAATCTTAAATATGCACGAATTAATTGGTTTTTTCTTCCGTGGATATGGGTGTGGTATTTACATTCAGTCTGAGATTAGGCCAAAGACACTAAGCAGACAACACAACATATTTTCTACTCCCTCCGTCCCAAAATAAGTGTCTCAAATTCAAATTTGAGACACTTATTTTGGGACGGAGGGAGTATATAATTTGAAGGTTTCAAATCTTCTACTGTACTATATTTATTCACGAAAAACCTTACAGTTTGAAAATTTTAAGACTTCCAAGAGTAGACACGAGTACAACCGAAATTGGATGAACTTTTATTTGAGTACGGACGTACGGTCGCGAAAATATGTGCTTTTCTTGTGCCAACTGCTACTGGCTTTTTGACCATGCCTCTTTAATCCTTTTGACCATCTTTTTGCCAATACAAGCAAAGAATCTCGACGTACGCAAACAAGATAAAATTACCCGTTTCTGCCTGCTCAAGAGATATACAGTCGTGCGTTCCACCGCAGCACCGGCGACGAACACGAAAAAACGGCCAGACGGAAAGTATGAAAGCGCCACGTGTGGCTGTAGACGTTTGTAGTGGCGGAGCGAAGTATAAACCTGTGATATCAGTTTAAACTTGTGATTTGTTAAATATATGTATTTGTCTGAATTTTGGAATTTTTTGGTATGGATTTTACCCTATATGTGAAGCATTTGCTAAAAGTTGTGTAGGCATTCGATACACATAAGGTTGCAAGTGGGATGAGATTAGGACATCCATCTCCCACCTTGTGTACGACTCCATTTATCGCGTCACCCACCTTTCCGATTTTCCAACAACTTTAATTTTATTGGGATTCAACAGGATGACCCACTTGTCCCCAAAAATCCCACCTAAATCCTCTCTACAAAAGCTTTGTCGTTCGAGCTCCGCTGTGTCGGCTCTGTAGGATGCCCCCGACAATCGGAGACCTCGAGGCCTCAACTCCCTCCTCCCCAAGTCACGCGAGCCGGGGCACCCGTTTTCGTCGGCGGATTGGTTTTCTTCCTCAACATCGGAGGTTGGTCGCCGTGGTCGATTCGCCGAGCGTTGTTGTCTACCGTCGCCTGGGAGCATCCCGGAGATCCTCCCGCAACCATGTGGCTCCCAGCGCCGCCAATCGTCTCCCCTGGTGTCGCGCTTCAAATCCTCTCGGTTCCATCCCGAGCGCATGCTCCCCTGCTCGAGCGTGAGCTCGGCATAGCTGATAGAGCTCGCCACGGCAGATCGTCAGGCTGCTGTTGTACATATCTTCGCCGCCACCAAGCTCGGCGCCCTCCCCACCGGGCAGGTGTTTGTGGCCGAGGGGTAGCTCCCGATGTTGGCGCCGAGTAACCCACCCATTCCGCCGGCCTGATCCGGAGTGCACGGGAGGAAGAGGAGTGGAGGTGGCTTGGATGGATTTGGGGGCGGAGGAGGCTCTCACTCCCGGTGGCGGGTACGAAGGCAGGGCGAGCGGACGGGGAAGGAGGAGTCTGTAGGCGGACGGCCTCTGGTCGGTCTGTCTGGGACGAGGAGATGGGAGTAAGAGCCGGGATATGTGGGCTTCCGATGGGATAACTAGGCTAGTCCCATTAAACCACACGAGATTAGTGGTTTTTTAAATAGGACAAGTGGGATATTTAACGTGGGATGAGACTCGGGACTAGTAACATGTCCGTCCCACCTGAAATCTTAGATACACAGGTTATAGTGTGGCTGCGCCACGGGAGGCGCCACTGGACGCATGCGATATTTCCCGCGGCAACTGACATCACGATGAAAGAACGAAATTGCCCTAACTTTAGTTCTTCACTAGTACCCCTCCCTTTCACAAGATAAGATGTTATCGGTGTTTCACATGTTGTCTTTATTCGAAGTAAAATGTGTGGACATATAAAATAAAACATGTTTATATATATGTGTATATATGTGAATATGAATAAAGTCTAAAACAACTTATAATGTGAAATGGGCAATATCTCATTCCAGATAAAGGGAAGCCCCGGTCTAGAGCATCTTCACCAACACGCCCAAACAATCTCAAAAGCGCAAAATGGTCTCAATGTCAAAAAAGTCTCTAGGGGCACCCCATACGTCTCCTTATCTGTATGAACCGACGTAAGAACTGCGTGACACCTCCGAGACCGACTCCATACTTGGGTTCATGCTTACAGACGCCAGACACAATCGAGTTTTGGATGCCATACACACGCGATCGCAGAGGCCCTTAGCCATTTGCCCCAACCTTCGCTCTAGTTTTCTCTACGCGCCGAACCACGCCACTGCCGATGCACCTTGTTGTCGCCAAATCTCTGCAGGAAGTCTGCAGTGACCCGCAAGACAATTAACCGCCGCTTCATGTTCTCGTTTTGCGCTGCCACAACTAATTCTGCTGTCGTCGCCACTATCTCCCTCATGCCCGCCTGCAAAGTGCCGTATTTTCCAATAGTTTATTTCCTTGATTGTTGATTCGTTGAATAGCTCCATTGTTAATTCACGGTTGCCTAATAGGATACATAATATAGAGATGATGATATCATATTTCACCAAATCATGGAAAACTACCATGCTCTTGCAGCTAACAATAAAGAGAATCATATGATTCTCAATATTCTTTTATTTGCGCAACTATAGGTGGAAGCGACTCCGAAACGTGGAGGAACGAGTCCAGAGTGGCTACCCAACAAGAACAATCGAGTGAAAATGGGTCATGTGCTGTTATTCAATGACAATTCTTTCTTGAACCCAACAAACAATGCCTGAGTGATTTTTGTAGTCACTTCAGGATGAAGAGGGAAGTGTTGATTAACATTGTGCATGGTGTCGGGAGTATGGTGACTATTTTGAGCTGAATTTTGTTTGCACTAGAACTTCTAAATTCTCATCCATCCAAAAATGCATTGTTGCTATACAATGTCTTGCATATAGAGCTCTTGCAGACTATTTGGACAACTAACTCCGTATGTCTGAATCCACGTAAATGTTTTGTGCATCGCTGGTGGTAGTGTTTGGACCGACCTACCAAAGAGCACCAAATGCAGCAAACATAGCTCGGCTCATACCACAAGGTGCGGCGAAAGGATTTGCTGAGATGCCTGAGTGTATCTATAAAATATGTCTGGTGGGAACAAGATTTCAGGAAGTGCAGATTCCACCCCAATGTAGGCTTATTTCGTGATTTTGCAATATGTCTATTAATTTCTACACATCAGAGTGTAAATCAAAAAATTGTGCTCTCTTACAACTATTAATAGTTTGGTACAAATAAGTACTCTAAATATCATGGATAATATCACAATAGACTACATAGTTTGCAGAACATCAAACAAATTATCTTTCTAATCATCTGCCTACTCGAGGACGAGCATGGATTAAGCTTGGAGATGCTTGATACATCATAAATGTATCTATAATTTTTGATGTTTCATGCTTGTTTTATAACATTAATACATGTTTCTATTGCATTCTTATATAATTTTGAGATATTCTTATGAACTAACCTATCAACAAGATGTCCAGTGCTAGTTCCTGTTTTCTGCTGTCTTTTATTTCAGAAAATCCCCTTCGAGAAATATCCTCGTAAAAATCCACGAAAAATCAGGGAGAGGTTTTCCTTTAGAACGAAGCACCACACAAAAAGGCAAGAGGAGGGGCCCACCAGGATGGCGGCGCTCCCAGCTGGTGCAGCCTGCGCCAAGAGGTGGCCCACCCGCTAGTGCCCATCCTTCGACTACTTATTCCCCCCGAGAAAAAATCCTAGACGAAGAAAATATTCCACGATACATCCCCGAGGCCGCCGTCACCTCAAAACCTAGTTCAGTAGGATTGTGAAACTCTTCAGGGACCCTGCCGGAAGGGAGATCATCTGAACGGACAGACGTCGCCTGGGGGGGGGGGGGGGGGGGGTGAATAGGCGAGGTGCACTTTTTACAATTTAGTCTTGATAAATGCGGAATAAAACTTAGTGTTTAACTTATCAAGAACACAACCTAAATATACTAGGTTCACCTATGTGCACCAACAACTTATGCTAAGCAATACAAGTAACAAGGTGATAGCAAGATGGATGACTTCAAGCACGAAGGCTATCACAATGTAAAGTGCATAAGTAAAGAGCTCGGGTATAGAAATAACCGAGGCACGCGGAGACGAAGATGTATTCCCGAGTTCCACCCAAAGGGTGTACGTCTCGTTGGAGAGGTGTGCGCAACCACAACAGGTTAGCCGCAACGCCACAAAGGCTCACCTTCTTCTCCTGATGAACTCAACCACAAAAGGTTGCGAGTTCACCTTCCACTATTGATCCCCTTTGGGGCGGAGATCGAATCCCGTACAACAATCTTGAGGCACACACCAACAACTTAATTGGGGGCTCCCAAGTGACCACAAAAGGACCACAAAATTTCTTGGCCACAAAAGGCGTCTAGGGTCCAAAGACCCAAGAGTAACAAGCTCACAAGTATCACCACCACGAATCCTCGTGGAGGGCTCAAACCGATGCAAATGCAATGGCAAGAGCACACGAAGTGCTCAAGTCCTTCACTCTCAAATTCCAACAAAGCAACAAATGCTTATGGGGGAATAAGAGAGGAAGAACAAAGGAAACCACAAAGGAGTCAAATCCTTCACTCCCAAATCCCACCAAAAGCAACTAATGCTTATGGGGGGAGAAGAGAGGAAGAACAAAGAGAAGAACCACAAAAGAACTCCAAGATCTAGATCCACTAGGTTCCCCTCACTTAGAGGAGAGAAGGATTGGTAGGATTGTAGATCTAGATCTCCTCTCAACTTTCCCTAAAGAATATGCAAGAATCTATGGAGGGGTTGAGAGGGAAGTGAGCTTTCCAAGGTCAACAATGGAGTAGGAGAGAGGGGAAAGTCATGCTGCCTTGGATGGACTGAGGAAGAAGAAGGGAAGGGGTATTTATAGCCCTCCGCGAAAAACAGCCGTTGGCTGTTTCGACACTCGGAAATTCCGGTGTAAGTGAGACTCGGAAATTCCGGTCACCCGGAATATCCGGTCAAAGTAAATCTCCGAGTTGAATTTCCGGTTGGAGTCAGTGCCGAAAACAATTCTTTCCTTAGCCGTTTTCGCGAGGCTCTTTGAGGGCAACTCGGAAATTCCGGGTCATGAAAATATCCGACCACAATTTCCGGCTGAGTTCAGCACCTCTTTTCCTTCTTTCCTTAGCCGTTTTCTTGGACGAGCTGGGCAACCGGATATTCCGGTAGAGCGAAATATCCGGGGCCAATAATCCGGTTCAGCAGAATACCGAAACGAAAACTGCTATAACTTTTGCAAATGAACTCCGAATGAGGTGAGACCAATTTTGTTGGAAAGATAGCGACGATAAGCACCCAACAAAAGGTGGAAATATTGCATCCCATAAATAGAGTAAAATCACCACACATGGCAAGGTGTGGGACTTTCCTCATGGTTGAACCGGCAATATTTCCGCCACCGAAAACCCAACAAGTTTTCCAAAGTAAAACCGTTTTCGATGAACAAGAGCTTGACATGGAGATGAACCAAGCTCTAGTTCCTCACCACCATAAAAGCCAAATAAGAACCAAGAAATATGATATGCCAAGTATGCAAAGGTTTGAGCTCTCCACAACGATGCGATCAAATTACTCACTTGAGAGACCCTCTTGATAGTACGCCTATCTATCCTATAGCCCTATCAAGATCATACCTTTGTCTTGAGCATTCCACTTGAGCTAGATAATGACTATCTTGATCTCTACTAGTGGATCACCTTTCTTGATTGCACGAGCACGCACAAGCTTGATGAAGACTTCTTCAAATACTCCCCCATACCCATAATGGGAGAGTTCTCGCTAAGCGCCGTCTTCATGTATCCATAGCAAACTCCAAGCATAGGATCTCTTCGAGAAGCTTCTCTTGGTCTTGCACATCTCATCTTTTCTTCACTAAGATGATGTCTTGAATCTTCAAGACATACTTGCAATATGCTCCACTCAACACATGACCATCCATCATATACACCTTTAAATGGAACCTTGGTCATCAAATAAGCTTCAAGAGTCCAACACATGAACTCCACTATTTCCATGGACAAGATCTATAATGATATCTCAATGCAAACATTAGTCCACAGAGATTGTCATTTAATTACCAAAACCACACATGAGGGAAAATGCTCTTTTATCATCACTAGAGGCTTCTCCATCGTCATGCCTTCCTCTGAAGTGATGCGTCAGTAGTTCATCCTTGTAATACGGGTCCATAACAGTAGCTAGATGGTTGTCTTCTCCACTTGTGCCACCATGTTTAGATCTTAGGAGTTGCCTAACATGACCAAGATCACTTTATTGTAATGATATATGATGTGTTTGCTAGATCCGATGGTTCAAAGTTATGTTCAGATTGCTTATCATTGTGTATTCATGTTATTGTTATGTTTATAATAATGCATGCTCTCCGGTACTTATATTACTTTGGACAAGTGATGGTTGTATCTCCAAGAGAGAGTATTGATGCTGGATAATGGGTTCATGCCTCCTGTGTATCTGCGCTCGAGTGACAGAAACGTGTAAGGTCGGGATGTGTTGTTTCCACTAGGGAGAAAACAACGGTGTTTATGTCTATATGATTATATGCATTGCTTACATTACATAACGAACTTATTATAATTATCTGTTGCTTACAACTTAATATTTGGGTGACATACTTGGTAGTGATCCCAAGGTGGATTATTAGTCATAGATGCATTTGGATTACGGTCTATGCCTTTTAACGTAATGCCCAATACTAAATGTTTTAAGTCAATCTTTGTCATAACAGCCTTTATGAAATGCTTTCGGAATTTTGTCAATTAGCTATTGTAATAGCTGTAATTTGTTACATGTATGCTTTCTTTTATCGGAGAGACCCCACTAGTGAAATTATGGCCCCCGGTCCATCTTTTATTATATTGTTTACACTGCTATTACTTATTTTCATAATCAATTGCTCAATGTCCACTTTTCATAAATATCATATTATTTTCACCATACTTTTAATAGCTTTATTTTCACGAATATGGGTAGCTTGACAATCTTCGTGAAAAGTTGGGGCAAAATATTTTATTTAGTCATGTGTAGGTCCGCGTCATATCGTAAATGGCGTTGTGCAAGATTGACACTAAGTTATAACTCACCATTCCTTTTAAACGATCCGAAAAAAGGCTTCCATTCAAAGCTGAAGAGAAATACTATCCCCACTCCGATCAAGATAGAACTTCAACTCTGAATTGTTTGGGATTTCTCAACAACTCCAATTGAGCTGTACCCTTCATTTGACTTGACACATGTCGAACATCGTTTAATTTGGCCTCAGTTAAGATGCCGAACACAAATTTACAGACCATCAGTGGAAATGCTCTAAGTTCAAGTAAATCTAAGTCAAGTAAATTCCGGGTTCTGACAGGGTTGAGATGACCACACAGAACTACGAGGTTTGAACGTACGGTTCTATGGTTGGCCGCGAACTAGCCGTGCGCGCAACGATGAAGATGCTCGAAGCCAGCTTCGAAGAGAGGGCCATGATATCCATGAGCACGTGTACGAAACTCGCCGGTTCGTGTGGCGTGTTCTGGGCCTTCTGGCCGTGCTGAAAAGTGCAAGTGTTCATGTGTCACTCTACTAGAGTACTAGTCTACTAGATGTCCAATGTATGTGTTCCTTCAAAGCGTTCCGCGAACGGCACTCCCCATCTTGGGCAAACTTGCAGAGGCTGTAACAGAGCATACAGATTGTTCTTCTGTTCGATTGTTCATCCAGATTTTCTCAATAGATTTACTCTTGTACTACCAGTTCTTTATGACTTTGTTTGTCCATGTCTTCCATAGAAATCTTAAGACATCACATAATATAACACGCACGCCGGCGTATTCAATGTATGTATATGTGGCGGCAGTCCACAAATGCGTGCACGTCACACCTTCATTGCAGATTAGGAGTCAACCAAAGCTAAAGGCAAAGAACGAACATAGATTTCCTCCGAAGCATCTACACTTGCAGAAGGCTTTACTTATGAAGCAACCAATCAGTGGCAATCCTTTTACATCACGGGCGCCGTATGGTCGATCATCAACACGTGCCCGTAGCTACGTAACGGCCGCACAACGACCCAACAGAAACTCAAAGCGTTTCGCACAATGATCAAACACGCCACAAGATCGTTGGATCACTGTGAAAGCCTAGTGCAGAGCCATGATTCTTGAAGCCTAAACTTAACTGAGCTTACCACCGTGATACTATATGATTCTTCTTTCCCCAAGAAAATATTATAGGACTCTCAGATGGAGGCTGGGATAACCAGCTTTGGTCTTGTATTTCTCAAACAGTTCTTGCAAGGCACCCACGAATTGTCCGTGTACTTCATTTATCTGTCGACAGCGGGAAACTTGCTCTTAGAAAACTGAGACGGAACAAAGCAATATGCAAGCATGCAATTCTGGGTATCTGTGTCAGTGTTAGGAAAGTCATTTCATTTAGCGCTTCCGTTCCATGGAGGCCTTAATTTCAGTGGAAGCAGTGCAGGTTTCTATCCAAGGTCAGGTGAAATGTGCAGAGATGAACTCTCAGATAGTCCTATGAGTAATCAACTTATATTTTTCTCTACTGGCTTTTCAATAGATTGACAAAATTGTTTCTGACAGCAGTAACATCATTATTTGTTCTCACCTCATCAATGGTAGGCAAAGGATTTTTCTTGAGCTCAATGGGTCTACCAACAACCACATGCATAGATGTCGACAAAGGGATCGGTGTCCTGCATTCATATGTGCCAGTAGGCAAAGAGAACAATATTAACCATTGATAGCAGGATCCGAAAATAAACACATCGATGTGTATTCTAATTATCTTGTCCAAGAAGCAGGACATTACCCGTATATTCCCCAGAAGAAAATAGGAGTAAATTTAAGCAATCTAGCAATGTTGACAAATAATTTGCCTCCTGGCCTCCACCACCTGTAAGCCTTGCTCTAACCAAAGAATAACAACAGATAATCAGCAATGGTAATCCACAGCTTCCTTGTGTGAGTGGCATATGTTTTAAGCTCCTCAAACTGAATTTCCTTCTAGTTTGCCTTCGACATTTACATTTTAAGCAATCAAATGTAACATATCACAAAATCTTGTTACCTGTCCGAAGCAGAAGACAGGGACTAAAGGGCAGCCAGACTGCATAGCTATCTTGACAAACCCTTTTCTCGATTTAAGGAAAGCAACCTGCAAAACACGGAAGGATTAGATCTCCACGCATAGTTGATAAACTTAGCATAGGATGACTGATAAATAAGATTATTTTAACTTGAAAGTCAATGATCCTCGTGTAAGAACGATGCACACCAAAGGAAGCCATTGACAGGCCATAAGCACAAACCTCGGAGTCATGATCCATATGAAGAATCTCTTGTATACCTCCTGGCACTACAACACAACTATAACCAGCTGCAAGGTAGGAGTAGAAATTATTCCTTGTTGCAGCAATCAGTCCTAGCCATGTCCATATTTGCCTGAGGAATGGGGTGTAGAACACCTAACACAAAGGATCCATGAACAGAGTAAGGGACACGGCCTACTGATCGGTGGAATTCAAGTAATCAACGACACTGCGTTCCAAGCAAATTCAGGGGCCTTACGGCACTGCTGGCAAGGACTTTGAGTTTAGGCAGGGGCATAAAGCCGACATGATCAGCAAGAGCTGCACAGCCGATGGGTAGCACAGAATGTGGCTCGTAGCCGAACACTGCAGATACAGTACACAAGGGAATCAGTATTCAGTAGAGCACAAACTCAATTGCCTAACTCTATTCTTCACTTCTTCTTCCCCCTTCTTGATATCGTCAGCAAGGAAAAGGAGGTTGGACCGCCACCGAATTAGCCCGGGGAATCTAGTCCAGAGCTATATATATGATGATCAAAGCATCCATAAACGGAAACAGATATTTAAGGGGAACTCACCGTAAGCCCTGGTGGGATCGAAGGCCTTGTAGTCCTCCACATGCAGGCTAATCGGGAAGTACACCATAGCGTACCTGCATATGAACCTGGAACGGCAATTTCCGCAAGCAACCCATGCATCATCGACCCGTGATAAAAATCGAGCAAGTTGTAGCGAAGGAAGACTCAAGACGGTGCAGGGGAAGGAACGAACCTGCCGATTTTGCGGCCCCATTTGTCGTCGCCGTTGAGCGGGATGACCATGAAGATGAGCTGCAATGCCACCACCCTGCATCGAGAAAGGCAGGCGTAGCCGAATCAGCAGACGTGGACATGAGCAGCAGCAGAAGAAAACAACCAGAGGAAAAAAAATGCTCTTTCGCTTCCAAGAAAGAAAGAAAAAAGCGTATCTTTTGAGCAATCAGAAAGCTCTAACTTAATGCTAGGTCAACCGAGAATTAGCAAAAGGGGAAAACAAAGAGAATCATTTGAAAAGGATGGAAGGGAATTGGACGCACAGGGCGGCGACGCGGAGCGGGAAGAGGAAGAGCGAGGCGAGGATGAGGAGGACGTTGAAGTGGATGCCCCCGAGCCAGAGCGCGAGCGCCGCTATCGTCCGCGGCAGCGAGTACTTGGTGCCCCGGAACATCATCGCCTCCCCCTCCTCGGGCCTCTCCTCCCCCGCCGCAACCTCGCCATTCGCGCCGCCCATGTCGCGCGCGGAACCGGGAGGCGGCTCAGCCGGCGAGAGGGGAGGAGGAGGAAGCTCCCGGTCGGTCTCCGCCGCTTCGTCCGAGGCGAGCGATCGGGCGGGCGGGTGTTTGTTCTTCCTTGCTTGCTCACGCTCCTCCGCCGCGGCACAAGCGGGGCGATCCGTCCGGCAAGATGCCAAAATGCTTCCTTTGTGCGGCGTGGTGGCGCGTTCCGGCCGTCGGATGTGCGGTGCCCGACTGCCCGGTGCTGCGGATGGGCCACGGCCTTTTAAAGCCGATTCCTGCCTGCCTGGGGCCGGTCTCAAGAAAAAAACAAAGTGTGTCGTGTGCGCGTCGCATGCTTCCGTCCACGTGCCTCCTCGGTATCCATTGAAAATTTGAAGTTTCAACTTCAAGACAGTACAAGCATCAAGAAAAAAATCTCAACATTCAGAATTTAACGTCAACAAGTTAAAGACTGTACAAGCATCAAGAAGAAAATCTCAACAATTTCACGTCATCAGGATGGAAGAAGCGGTGGAGGGCCAGAAAACCAGAAGAACAACGGCGTGGGATCTGGAGAAGACCGCAGCCTCAAGACCTGACAAGATCGGCGGCCGTCCATAGATTCTCAGGCTGAGGCGCGGCTGGAGGTCTCACCGCGACACCGCCGCCGCTCCTTCCCGCGGCGAGCAATAGGGAACCCGTACCGTACGGCAGCCTCCACTGCTCCTTGTGGCTCCGCCTCTGCTGCTCCTCGCGTGGTGTTGCTGTAGGTGAGGGAGAGTTTGCCGTAGAGGAGACGATGAACCGCACCGTGCCGGTGTCGGCGTGGAGACGGCGGAGAGGACTGATGTGGAGACGGCGGAGGGTACCGGCATGGAGGAATCTGGACGAGCGAGAGAGAGAGAGAGGGCTCATGGTAACGATCCGTTTCCGCTGGGGGATGGGCGGTATCATGTTAAAACAGGGTGCGATTTGTTTACGGGGTACCTGATTATAGGCAAAACGAAACAAACACGGTTTAATGTTATCTGATTACGCTGTAAACAGGTTACGTTACAAACAAGCGAACCAAACGCGTCCGAAGCACTGGTGAGGCAAAAGAACACCAGCAAAACCCTGCCGCGGTAGAGGACAAGTTAAGTAGAGATGCGTGCAACTGTTTGCCGCATCTGGGATCAGATCACGGAACCACATATCATCTTACCTGTTACCGACATACCATGTTCCATGCATGTAGTATGATCAGCTCCTTGGATAAACTATATACTGGTATGCCCGAAATGGATTTCCGCGTAAGAAGCCTCTTGGCAGTCGCGTGGGTCATGGGTGGCAGCATCGAGGGGCATGTGTTTTCATGTTGTATTGCTTCAACAATACATTAATAAATAAATAATTAAGTAGGGGAAATCTACTAAAAGGCGCCGCACGGAAGAGACGCGCGTGCGACGGCGTGCTGCGATTCGTGCTGACGTCCAGATGCGTTTCGCCGTGCGAGTCGTGTGCCCCGGCCCGTTCTGTGCGTCGCCTGTGCGTCGCCCTCCGTCTTCGTCCGAAGGACGTAGAGAAGATCCAGATTTCTACGCGGAGCTCATGCTTCCCCGCCGGTGGAGAGGCTCGCCGTCGCAGTCTTCGGCATGGTGAGCAAATTTCCCCTCTGGATTCGTTTTTTTCGCGGCGTATATGGTCGTTAGGTTCTAATTCATCCACAGTTTCTGTTGGCGTCAATGGGGTAGAGGAATAGAGGCTCGTCGACACTGTCCTGGTCGTCATTAGCTGTGTAACCTCTGGATTTTGTTGCTTTCGGGTTGTATATGGTCGTTCGTCCTGCTCATTAGGTACTGGTTCGTCCACTTTTGCCGTCGGTGTCAGTGGAGGGGGCAGAGTGGCTTGTCGGCGCTGTCCTTGCCGTGGTTAGCACTGTACCCTAGAGTTTACGGTGTTTTTTCATGATCTATGTCCTCTATGGCCGTCTGCCTGGTTTCCAGCCAACGGTGGACATGTTTGTGTTCAGGTAGTGGCTCTGCTTGTATCTGCTTGGGTTATGTCGTGGCATGAGATAGACATGTGGATTGTGTTATTCGTGTGTGTGTGTGCTGGTTGTGATGGAGGTGCCAGTGTGGAGTTGTATATTGTACCAAAGTGCTTATTTGGGTTTGGTTGAGTGGTTCAATGAGCAGCATGATCTGTGATCCATTACAAACCGTTGTTACTTGTGTTAGGTATAGTCAAATTAGGGATGGGGTGTTCCTTCCGACATCGTATGTTTGTTTTTGTTTTGAAACTTATATGTTATAAAATCTGGTATCTATGTGTCCCAAACCTGGTAGTTGTGTGCAATAAACCTGGTAGTTGCATTGTTTTTTTGCTTTGAAAATTTTATGTTATAAATATGGTATCTCTGTGTCCCAAGCCTGATAGTTGTGTGCCATAAACCTGATAGTTGCATTTGTTATTTTGTTTTGAAAATTATATGTTATAAAATCTGGTATCTCCGTGTCCCTAACCTGATAATTATGTTTCACAAACCTGGTAACTGCATTGTTTTTCACAACCGGGGTTAGTGCGATGGCTAGGAGGAAGGGCAGCCGGAATAAAGCAGGTGGTGATGTCATCAAGGGGAAGGGCATAAGGAGAGGGGAGTGATGTGAGTTGTTTGGTCCTACATTTCCCTTGTGCAATACTAGTTTTGATGTCAAGGGGGAAGAGCAATGATGTTGTTGTAGCCTGTAGAACAATTTTGTTGCATAACAGTTAAGAGATATGTTAAGTACCTTGAATTAACCTGGTAGCTATCACCAAATAATATAGTAACCAACTAGGAGCAACCTGGTAGCATGGTAATTAGCAGTAAGCTCATTTTTAACCACTAGTAAAATAACATTATAACTACGAGCAAATAACATGGTAGCTAAGATTGTATAGTTAACCAGCTGGAAGAAATATAATACATAATCATATAGAACATGATAGCTAGGAAGGAATAACATGGCAACTGTGAGTAACATAGTTTTTTTTTCAGGCTCAATCACCATGTTTTTTTTATTACAGTTCATCTAAATTTAGCGGATTAATTTTTCCAAGCTACCAGTTTCTTTGTACTTGGTTACAAAGTTCTTATCAGTTCAAGGAGCTACATTTTTTACTTCAATGTTTCTTTGTACGTGTTCTCTTGTATCCATGTTTTTCTTTAAGTTTTAGTGGGTTTTCAAGTGTGTCGCAAGGGTTGTGGTGTGGAAATAGCCTTAGTTGTGCCATTATTCCTGTTTTCCCCTTCACCCATGGGTGTTTGAGAACTCATTCCATGCGGTTCATGTTGGGGAAAAGAGTTTTGGTAGCTGTTCATTTAATATATGGTATTTGGTAGTAAAAAACTTGGTCACCACCATCATGTAAAAAATTTGCCGTCTTCTCCTCCACCTCCAGGTTCAACCTCCGCCTCTCTCTGTAACTTGTTCTTGTCTTCCAACATGGGATCGGTGAGATAATCCTATGATTGAGGCTCACTTTACTCCTTGTCGCTGATATGCCTAGTTGTGTACATTTTCTGATAGTTGTTGGGAAAATCTGGTAACTATTTTGTTGAAATCTGATATTCATTCGTAAGCAAATTGGTTTGATTTAACCTAATACTTTTGCCTAGCAAAAATCTAGTAACCGTGTCTAAATAATCTGATAATTGTGCCTATATAATGTGGTTGTTGTGCCTAAATAATCTGGTAATCTTGTAACCGTGTCTAATTAATTAATCTGGTAACTGATATTGAGGTAATCTGATAACTAATAGTTGGATAATCGGGTAGCCTGATTGCTAGACAGGTTGTGTTGAGAGACTACCAAACTCGCTGATTTTACTATTTTGGCGGCAGTCTTGTGGTGTTTGATTTAATGTTGCTCAAGGAGCTGAAGCATGAGGAGACACTCTTCTCACAAGACCTCGGTCAGAAATGTTGTTTGATAGTACTTATGTTGGAGCATCCTCCGTGATGATCTTTGGAACTTGGTTCTTCTCCATTATCTGGTTTTCAAATACCATGCTACCTACCCTGTTGCCTCCTATTGTCGTTGTCCTGACATTCATGTCACTATGCATTTTGTTTCTGGTCATGTTTTAGTTATCTTGAGATAGTGATAATTTGGTAAATGTTAATTAATCACCTGGTAATCAAAGTATAATGTAATATGATAACCGTAACCAATTAATTTGGTAGCTCCTACTGCGATAATATGAAGTGCGACTAGCTAATGTGGTAACTGTGACTAACGAATTTGATAATTGCCCCTGCGAAATATAATAATTGTGACTAAGTCATGTGGTAATTGCTACTGAGATAATCTGGTGATTGCTTTTACTGATAGACATCATGGTAATTGTTGCAGATAAAACTAGATAGGTGTGTGCCTAATTATTCTGGTAACTGCTCCGGGATAATATGGTAATTGCTTTATCGACAGCAGTTGTAATGAGGGTTTCTTGGTTTTCATGTGCCTATGTCTCTAGTATGCTTTGTTGATGTTTGTTTTTGTAAATGCATGCTGCGATTTAGGGCAGTTGGTGGCTATTTTTGAATGCGACGTCGTTTACTAACCAACTGGTAGTTTTGTATCAATAAATTCATAGTTTGGTTGTATTAAAATTGCAAGCCTTCCTGTCAAATGTTATAGTTGTTTTAAAAATGGAGCAATTAATTTGACATTTTATTTCGGTGGATCCTGTGGTAGTTGTCGGTAACTAAACAGATAACTGAATGTTTATATCCTGGTAGTTGCATCTCCCTAACGTGATAGCAGCGAGATGTCTCATACACCATCGGCTCTGCACATCCGTCCAGGGAGTTTCTTCGTCCCCAGCAGGGTGCTCAAGTGTCTTGATTGCCTTCAACAGACCTGCATGCCTGTCATGAAGAATACACACGTTCGGCCTATCTTTCACAACCCCCTTTTTCAACTGCACGAGAAAGAATAACCAGCTTTAATAATTCTCAGTCTCAACAAAGGCAAACGCAATAGGGACGATTTGTCCGTTGCCGTCCACTCCTATTGCAGTCAATATCACACCCTTGTACTTGCCGGTGAGAAATGTGCCATCGATGCCCAAGACTGGACGGCAATACTTAAATGCTTCAATGCATATACCGAAGGAGAAGAACAACCGGCCAAACACGGACAACGTAGGATGGTTGTTCCAATCACATAGTTGCAATTGAACCTCTGTGCCAGGATTTCTCATTTTCAGTGTGTTAACCATGTTAACAGCGCTGTCATAAGCATCATAAAATGTCCCGAACCTCTCTTCTAGAGCCCTCTGCTTAGCTCTCCAAGCCTTCCCATACTTTATACTGGTTTTTCCATCTACTCTTAACTGTGAGCTGAATGCTTCTTGCGGTCATGTCTTTCTTCTGCACAATCTCACTGAACAAGAGGCGTGCAATGAGAGTTGAAGACAGCTTTGGATGGTCCGTCACCGTACTAGATATCTCACAAGTGTGTGGCTCGAAATCAGACACCACCCAGAGCACGTCGTACTTAGGTACGTGAGCGTGAACCCTTGCAGGACAGTCGATGTTCGTGCAGCTCATAGTCAAATATCGACTATTTGACACATCAGTTCGGAATAACCTTTGCGTGGACAATGCTCACTCGATCACGGCTTCCCTCAGCTCCTACTTCGTGTTATACTGGGCTCCGATTCGAATATTTTTCATTCCGTACTCCCATGCCGCAGAATAACCATCGTCCACAGCTGTCATGTTCGACTTGTCCATATCCCAGGAGTGAGGATTAGGCGCATCGTCGACAATCCAGGACTGACGAATCGGCACATCTGCATCATTATCTTCTTCATCATTAGCAACATCATCCTCATTTGCGTCATCTTCATCATCAGAATCAAGATCTTCTGCAACACCATCCTCATCTTCAGCCAACATCTCTTCTTGCAAAGTACCTTCGTACTCATCCGCATCAGCCTCTCCAACTGGCGGAGGTCCTTCCGAGTCAACACTTAGTGCTGGCTCATACTTATCATGAATATCCACATTTTGTGAATCAGTACCCTGACTGCTTTCTCCATGCAGAAAACTTCCGCCACCTTGTTCTACATTGTTCTGCTTCGGATAAAATATCAGCAGGACTTCGGGTTGGGTACCTCGACGTTTGCATGATGCTAGCCAAGCTATCCACTGACCTGTTCGATCCAGCGGTAGCAACTCCCGAAAAATATTTGTACGGGATTTGGACCATACCGACTGAATCTTAACCGTAAAAATATTAGGATCATACCCAAAATTGCCAGTGAAATACTTCTGCACTGCAGCTATTCTAGCTCTCTCTGGGTATGGTAACTGCATCACCATATTATTAAATTCCCTAAGATCAACCCCAGTCTCTGTAACGCGGACAGTACCAGCGTCGAAGTGCACAATAAAATCAATCACTTACATTACCTAAACAAATTTATTGCGTCAAATACTACATAAACAATTATTACGACCACCCGAAATATTACCAATATTACTAATACTCCTAAAACATTAACACAAAACCGACAAATATCGACCGACACAGGAACCGACATCCACCGACAAACGCATCCATCCGACAAAATTATTTATAAAACAACTATATTAACACATTCATCCCGCAAATATCCACCAACAAAATAAACGCATCCATTTAACATATATCTATACTACAACTAACGCATTGTTCGGACAAAATTATTTATACAACTATATTAACACAATAACCAACATCCACCGACAAAATATTTTACACTACAACTATCACATCCACCGACACAAATAATGTACAACTAACACATACATAATAAATAAATTCACTAAACAAGATAAACAAGATTCATCTAGTGATTACTTAGGGTTTACCCTTGACGCGTGGAAATCCCGTTTCTTCCGTTCCCGGCCTCAATCTACCGCCACCACTGCTCCACCACCACACCTCCTCCTCCAACACGAGCTCCCACCACTGCTATCCACCATTGTTGGCCTCCATTACTTCCAATCCTCCACCTCCTCTCCTCAAAACGAATCAACGAAAATCTACCCCATGGACAGATCCTTCATGCCCTAGTCCTCCTCTCTTCTTTCCTAGCAATCTAACCTTCTCAAACTTATTTTTTGGGCAAGATTTCGCAGTGTATTTGTGGGGGGAGAGGAAGAACAGAGGACAGAGCTCGGGTTCGACGCGAGGAGACGCGAGGAAGAAGAAATGAAGAAAGGAAGGAGCCGGTGCGGGGCACTTATTTCGGCCCAGATCGGCATGACCCATGCCGATCGGCATGAGTGCTGCCGAAATATGCGGGCCCGGCCTGCGCGCGTCTGCCGCATGCAGCCGTCGGTGTGGGTCCCGCCGACCGCCACTTTTCGGCACGGCCCGTGCCGATCGGCACGCCTGATGCCGACGGCGCCCTAGTTTCCGAAATTTCAAATTCCGCGCGCTAGATTCCGAATTTTGATTAAAAAACGTATTATTTAAAAAAAAACTCCTACTGATGGACCATCCACCACGATCTCCACTTAGTGAGAGTGTAAGACCAAGGTCCAGGCATCATATATATACAGGAGGAAGAGAATCAACGTCAATCATCCTCGCGGTCATTTAGCCGGTTCTCCGGTTCCGGCCGCGCCGGTACGACGGCAGCGACAAAAGCAGTTGCGGCTTAGCGAGACGGACCGACGACGACAAGGACGACGATACGTCGGAGGGAGAAAGAAATCAGTTAGCTTGCGGCCGGTCGAGTCAGCCCAAGCATATGCTGCTGAACAGCGAACGGCCGGCCGGTAGCTTGGTGTGCGGTCAGACTCCGTTGGCCTCTTTTCGACGGCCGGTGTGCGGTCCGTTTTCATCTTTCCATCCCTGTGTTCCTTTTTTGAGGTTCTGTTTGGTGAGGATCTTTAGGGTGGATTGTTTTGCTTAAGAAAGCATTTTTCTGAACAAAAATCTTCGAGGTTCTATGTGATTTAGGTGGTTTATAATACACACCATATACTAGTTGGCTAGTTCAGTCATATGATGAATATTCAGTTAGGTCGTTCGCTTTCAGCTAGCTTGTGGTGAAGGTGTGGCAGCTACGCGATACTGCTTTCTTCGGGAACAGGAGGCTAGCGGAGCGAAGCGACCCCGCGACCTTCCGCCGCCGCCACCACCGCCGCCGGCCAGCCCGCGCCGCCGCCGGCGTCCGCCCCCGCCCTCCCTCCTCCGGGCTTGTTCCCCTCGTCGCTCCCGCGAGCTACGGGGAGAACGCTAGCGTCCTCCTCCCCCAGCTCCTTCCTGCCGCCTCCCTCTCCTCGCCGCCGCCGGACGGCGCCGCCGGCCGTGGGCTGGGCGTTGGCGGCGGCGAGGCCCCTCCTCTCCCTCGCTCGCAGAGGCTGGCGCGGGCCGGCCTTGGCAGCTCGGGCGCCATGCTGATCGAGGGCGCGGCGGCGCGGCCACTCCGACGGCGGTGTGGATGCTCGGCGGTGGTGGGGCGGGTCTGGGTCGGCGGCGCCTCGTGGTGGCGGCGGCGGCGGCGGCTCGGATGACGCGGACAGCGGGTTCAGGCCGGAGTTCTCAGTCAGGGTGGCAGGAGTCTCTCGACGACAGCTTGCATCTCGAGCAGGTGACGGGAAGGTGCAGATGCGGCTTGGCCTCGGGACGGTGGATGGCGGAGCTGGCCGGAGGCGGCGGGCTCTCGACCCAGATCTGGGCCCAGGTGGGCCCGATCCGGGTTGGGCGCGCCCTGCTGCCTGGTGGTTTCAGTGGTTCCCGAGAACCCTTCCCCCGACCATGGAGTGGATGGGGTGCTGGATCCGGGCCAGGAGGGCCTGGATCCGCTGACCGCCTAGCAGCCTCGTTTTCTCGGGGTATGCGGGTGTGACCGGCGGGTGCGTCCTGCTAGTTGTACCCCCACTATCCTAGGGCCAGCTACCTCGGTCCTTCTACTGTCCGTTCCGATGGAATTGTCGTCTGGACACCTGTTTTTCCTTGGGTACGAGATCTTGGATGTCGGGGCGGCGGCCTCGGAGAGTGGTTTGCGCGTGCGACTCTGCGGCGAGCGACGTGGCAGCGGTGATGGTCGTCTTCTCGGACCATGTGGGTGGCGTGGAGTTGGCGGAAGGAGTTCCTGGTGCCGGCTTCGCTTCGGCAATGGCGGCTCCCAGATCGCGTCCTGGTGGCCTGGCTCGAGACTTTCGGCATTTCGTGGTATCGAGTGTGGTAGAGAGGTGCTTCCGAGCGAAAGCTATGCGCTTCGGCGCCAACAGCGACGACGCTTGCGGGTGCCGTAACCCTCTTGAGGGCGCTGTTGTGGGTGCTCTCTCCGCACTTAGGGTGGTCGAAAGGTGCTTCCGAACGAAAGCTCTGCGTTTCGGCGCCAACAGCGACGATGCCTGCGGGTGTCGTAACCCTCTTGGGGGCGTTGTTGTGGGTGCCTTCTTCGCACTAGGGCTCCGGGTGAAAACCCTGACCTCTCGGTCTTGACGGCAGCGGCGCTTTGCGTCGTCACCCTGTTGGGGGCGTCGTCGTGGAGTCTCGGTACTTATCGATCCTGCGTTGGAGTCCTCGGTGGCAAGTCCGGTTTTCCTTTTCTTTGTTGTTTACCTTTGATCTGTCTTGTTAGAGGGTTCCTCATCACCTTGTATCGGTTCGGTCGTTGGTCTTTTGGGCGTTGTGCTGTCTGGCCCAGCAGCGGTCTCAAACGTTGTGGCTTTATTTATAAAGCGGGGCAAAAGCCTGTTTCGAGAGAGAGGTGTGGCAGCTAGTTAAGTACTAGTAGTGGTTATCACCTGCAGAAATCGCAATCTTACGTAAGCACTTATATACAGGTGCATACACTCACCCCTATAAACATACACATATACACTATCCCTATGAGCACCTCCGAGAGAGTGAACCTGCGAACGAGGTCTTGATATTGACAATGTCATCACAGACGCCCGCTATCGTCGAGAACGTCGCCTTCCACTGAAGAGTATTCCGTCTAAATAAGAAACATCAGCGTCAAACCTGAGATTGAAACTCTGATGGGATGGGGGTACAAACACCCCCTAACCATCTTGTCGCAGCCTCTTTAGGCCTTGTTCGGTCCGTATGAAAGTAATCCATGCAGTGAACCTTGTTAGAATAGAATACGTATACGAGTTAGTATTAGACTAGAACTTCTAAACCTTCTCCTATTCCAAGTATATCTACTCTTGTACTACTCCGTCCGATCCGTATTAACGGTCGGGAGCTGCGCAGTCATTTTGTACTAGGCCTATACACTTTTCGCGACAATTTTTTCGGACCAGAGGTAGTACTATATATACCCCATGAGGGTCAAGGCAATACAACATCAAAAATTAGGGATTCAATATTTTCTACATGGTATCAGAGCGGTTAGTCTCACGACGCCGATCTTAGAGTTCTAAACACTTCCGCATCGCGCCGCCCCCGAGGAGATTGATCTCTTCTCCTCGGGGGCGCGGCACCGTTCTTTAGATTAGATTAGATTCAAATTTCTGTTCATAGTTTAGACAATTTTCGAAATCCCCAATTTCATAGATTAGATTTATTAGCCAGCAAATAAATCCCTATATACTCTACGATCCTCCAAATTATCGGTCGCGGGAGGGCGAAATCCCGCACACGGAGCTGCGATCCAATCTGGTTGCCGTGTGAGGCGTTGGCAACTCGATCGGCATCCACACGCAAGAAGGCTGCTGACGAGGTGGATCCCCATCAATACCCATGGTTACTAGCCTAGGGTTAGAGTTATGAGGTAGAGAACGCGTAATGCTGGTAGACTCAACGGCTGACAAGCTGGTTTTACCCAGGTTCAGGGCCCTCGACTGAGGTAACACCCCTACTTCCTGCTTGTCTGTTATTGCTCTGTGAATATGCGATGATTACAAGGGTCTAGCGAGAGTTCGTCTCGCTAGGGTTTGGTGGCTCTGACTGTCCTCTGCCCTTCACCGGCCACCCTCCTAGCCCTTATAAAGGGGGTCTAGGTCTCGGGTACGTAACCGACTAGGACTTTATACATGGAAACTATAACCGACTATGTATAACTCGGAAAGCAATCCTCGTCTTGGGCTTCTCTTGATGGGCTTCTTTGATCCGTTTGACAATTGGGCTGTAGTCATTACGTGCACCAGGTACCCACACGATAGGGTACCCGTTTGGTATAACCTTGTCACTAGCCCCCGAGTGCTTGGCTAATTCGGAGAATTGGTCATGGACTCACTCGTAAGTGCACGCCTCATGTGTATGATGTATTGTCTTTCGACTATGATTTTGCATTTTGTGTCAAAGGATTATTGACTTAGTAGGCCTGGATTTACTCGATAGGTCGAGACCAGTTAAATGCGCATTCGGGCAAAACCTTACTAGCCTTCAATCAAATTCGAGTCCTCGGGCTCGAATCTGGAACATACTGGACAGAAGACGACTCAGCCCTTTCGTGGTCTTACTGATTCGTTCTGAAGTCGAAACTTTGCTACCCAGTGCGTCCACCGGGATTTTCTTCGCGTCTGTTGACACGGAAATTTCTAAGGAAACACTGCCGGAGCGATCCTCAGCCCTGCTCGAAATATCGGCGGGTCTTACCTTTGCATTTAATGTATGCAGCATCCGAAACATCATTGACTGACGCTTTACTCGGGAATCCTTTTGAACTTTTGACTGAGGCGAATCAATGCTATCGACTGCCTTTTTATGCTTTTGAATCTATCGGGTGCGCGACAGCGCTCCCGATGGGAGTAGCCCCCGAGATTGTGCTTTATTGCATGTAATGAAGGATAATCTCAATTTTTGTTTTTATATTTGTTTTTAGTTGAAGAAACTCTTACCCGCTCCCGATGGGAGTATACTGGATGTTTTCATTTTTTGCAGTCGGGATGAGTTATGAACGCTTGCTTTTTGTGTAGTCCTGACAATTTTCATTATCGTCAGTCGATATACGTCTGTTTATCCAGTCGACATGGATTTTGACTGTGCCTGCTTTATGCTTTTGTTGTTAGGTGAATACCGTCATGCATGACAGGCATGGCGTGCTCGAAGAGTACTGACGTGACTTGTCATTGTGGGGCCCTCCTTTTGACCGTGGTGGACGTCTGTTCCTGTTCTGATTTGATTTGACGTGGCGAGATTTTCGCGTGCGTGATGATGGCCTCCTCGTTTTACGCGCGTAGTGGGCGGTGTGGCCTGCGACGGTTGCTCTCTGATAATGCCACGTGTCATGGTTATTTTGCATCAACGGCTGAGATTGCCTTTCCAGCACGGTAAATACCAATCTCGCTACTGTTTTCATTTTTTACCCAGCCATTTGCCTCCTGCGCCCTTGCCTTTTCTTCTTCCTTACGCTTTTGCGCTCTGTTCGTGCTTCCTGCCTTTTTGCCATGGCACCCAAGAAGACCTCCGCCGATGCGTCATCCTCCGTCGCCGCCACCGGCAAGAAAAAGAAAAGTGATGCTTCCTCGACTCCTGTGATTGCACCATCCGTTGCAACCGCTTCCCAGATTGAGAAACGAAGAAAGGAGGCGAGTGCTACTGCAGCTTTAAGAGAGATGTCTGGTGATTGGGTTAAGTCTTCTGTCACCGAGGAGAAGATGACAGCGTTTCGTCGAGGTGGACTGCTTTCTTCAGCGGATCAAGTGGCCGCTCGTGCTCCTGTCAACAAGGAAATCATTCCTCAGCCTCTTCCCGGTGAACGGGTATGTTTTGCAGAGTTCCTTCCCCGCGGATTTGGATTTCCGCTGCACGATTTTGTTCGTGGTCTTTTATATGCCTACGGGATTCAGATGCATGACCTTACTCCCGAAGGTGTTTTACACATTGCCTGCTTCATGGTTTTATGCGAGTGCTTTTTGGGCGTTTCTCCCAGCTGGGCACTCTGGAAGTCCATCTTCCAGGTGCAACTGGTTCAACGTGATGGTCGTGCTCTTTCAACTGGGGGATTTCGTATCGTGGTACGGGGCGACTGCCCATTTTTTGATTTGAAGACAATTGATTTTTCCCCGCGGTGGAGAAACAAATGGTTTTATGTTTCAGTCGACCAAGTTGTCCTTCCTGAGTTCTCGACTGGGACGCCTTTTTCGAAGTCGAAGTCCTGGAATCACACCTTATCAGATGTGGAAAAGGAGGAGGCTGCTTCTCTTATGATCAAGGTTCAAGAGCTGTTGAAGACAGTGACAGTTGTTCAACTGATTAGCACTTTTGTGAAACGCCGAGTATGTCCTTTGCAGCATCGCGCACACCCTATGTGGCGATATGAAGGTTTACTTGACGTTACTCGAATGAGCAATACAGAGATGTCGAGTTTCGACTTTCATGATCACGTGAGATATATTACCAGCCTCAGGCCAGACGATGTTTCTTCGTTTGATTTTACTATATTTCCTTTTAGGTTGGACACTCCTCTGCCGCAGGTATTTGGCGCGCATTTTGACTTTATCGTTGATTTTGCTGCTTCTTATGAACGATTTTGATTACCCCTTCCTTGTATCAAGGTCATTCGACTATAACATCTCTTCCTCCACTTCCTGAGCTTGATGACGCCAGCAAGCGCGTTGCAAAACGTCGCCGTTTTCGGAAAGTTGAGTCGTCGAGTGCGCACTCGGGGAGTGAGGGAAAGGAATGTCTTGACGATTCTGAAGTTTATTCGCCTGGTGTTGAAGACAATCCAGACTTCGAAGGATTAGGTATTGATGTCGACCCTAGTTCAGAGGAAAACGAGCATAGGTATGTATGCTTTGTCTTGCATTACTTGCTTTGCTTTGCTCTTTCTGCTTTCTTCTTTATTGTGTCTTTGTAATACCAGTATCGTCGTTGGACAAGCATGTATTTTGTCTGCTGCGGGGAAAATTGTTGCCTCCCTTCTTCGAGTGGATGGTATGATGTCAGTTTTGCCAGCTGAGATTTCCATGCCGCATGTGGCTGTTTTGACTAAGAGCTCGCCTTCTTGTGTACCTCCTTTATGGACTGAGCATGTAAGTTTCTTTACTCTGTGTCTCCCTGGGCCTGTATTTCCTTGCACGTTTGTGTGTAACTCAAGTTCTTTTTGTTCAGCCCGCCATTGGTGGCTTGTTAGCTGCTGGGAAAGCTTTTGTGCAGCCGGAGGAGGAGCGTGTGGCACTCCGTTCCCGTCTAGACGAGCTAAGGGGTAAGTTCTTGCCTTATTTCCTGTCCTGCTTGTAGCTTGACTCCTGTGTTTTAACGTTGCTTCGACTGTATGCTTGTGTAACTCCAGAGGAAAATGTTGCCCTTGTGAAGCAACTGGATGACGCGGAAAAGAAATTGGCTGCCGAACAATCGCGTGTGGAGACGGAACTTGAGGCAGCTCGGAACTCTGCTGCGACCTGCGACGGGGAGCGTGCTCAGCGGCTGCTCGGCCTTATGCGCGTCCTTGAAGGTTTGCAGATCCCGATTTTTATTGCAATCTCCATTTTGACCTTCTGTTGCCTTCTAAACTTTTTTGTTCTCTTTTCATTTTGGAAGGTGTTTCGACTGCTGCTCCTGATGATGTGGCGAGTGGTGTTTTGTCACTTGATCATGTGATCAATGAGCTTGACGCCACCATCCGATGTACCAAGGGCTCATTGGATATGTCCCTGGAGACCCTTGGTACCGTTTTGGGGGAAGTACTTCCAACAACTCCGACTCCTTTGAATGCGCAAGGCTTCGCAGATTTGTTGGGTTCAGATTCTTCGATTATGAAGTCCTTTGCGCGTCATCTGATGGTACGCGGGTCAGAATCTGCGATCAAGCTCCTTTTGGCCAATGGTGTGGATATCGACTATGAAAGTGTCCTCTCCAAGTTCCCATTGAGGCCGGATGGGAGGCCTTTACCACTTAGGGGATAGCTGATACTGCCCAACGGCTTTCGAAGGTTGCTATATGCACTATGGAGCGTAGAGCTGCCGCATGTGGCCGGAAGTCTCAGTAGGGTGGCGACACCCCCTGTTCTTTTGACTAGCATGTCTTGTAACATAGCGTCTCGCACGTTTAATGTGCCTTTGATTTGTGATTTCAGCTTTTCTGACTTTTATTGTCCTCCTTTGCCTTCCCCTAGTATGTTGTCTGTGTGTTAACTTGTTATGAGCTGTGCCCAGCCCCCGAGCACTCGAGTGGCTGAACTTTTGCCATGTGTAGATAAGACTCAGCCCCCGAGTGATCGAATGGCTGAGGTTTTGATGCTTATAAGACCAAGACTCAGCTCCCGAGTGATCGAGTGACTGAGTTTTTGCCGTTTGTGAATAAGGCTCAGCCCCCAAGTAATCGAGTGGCTGAACTTTTGCCATGTGTAGATAAGACTCAGCCCCCGAGTGATCGAATGGCTGAGGTTTTGATGCTTATAAGACCAAGACTCAGCCCCCGAGTGATCGAGTGGCTGAGTTTTTGATGTTTACGGACGAGGCTCAGCCCCCGAGTGATCGAGTGGCTGAGTTTGTGATGCAACAGTAAGGTACATGAAATTTTGCAGCAAAATATCATCTTTATTTCAGATGTTTGACCAACAGGCCGCCTCATTAAAAACCTTCCAGTCCCCTTAAGTACCCTGGTAAGGAAAAGAGCGCGTTTGAAACCTGTTGGTCGTTTTGACATTATGCTCTTGATTACATCGGTTTGGTTTGTGGAATCTACGCATAAAAGCGTCGTAGATGCGCCACATTCCAAGGATTATGAGATAACTCTCCTGACTGGGCATGTTTTAGTCGATAAGCACCACCGTCGATAACTTCTGTGATGATGAAGGGTCCTTCCCATGACGATGCGAGTTTGTGCACTTTCTTTTGCTTTAGTCGGAGTACCAAGTCGCCCACCATGAATGTTCTGGGTCGTAGTCGTCGGCTATGATAGTTGCGGAGGTCCTGTTGATAGACAGCTGTGCGCGCAAGAGCTGTATTTCGGGCTTCTTCCAGCAGGTCGACTGAGTCTTCGAGTGAGTCGTTTGCTTCATCTTCCTCGTACGCTTCGACTCTTGGTGCATTGAATTTGACTTCTGGTGGCAGTACTGCCTCTGCCCCATACACCATAAAAAATGGGGTGAACTGAGTTGATGCGTTGGGTGTTGTGCGTAAACTCCAGAGTACGGCAAGGAGTTCATCGGCCCAAGCGCCCGCTGCCCTTTTGAGTGGAACCAGTAACCTCTTCTTGATGCCTGTGCAGACAAGGCCATTAGCTTTTTCTACCTGTTCGTTAGACTGCGGGTGCGCCACCGAAGCGTAGTTGAGTGTGATGTTCAGTTCTTTACAGAAGGAGCGGAACTCCTCAGCTGTAAAGTTTGTGCCATTGTCTGTGATAATGCTGTTTGGTACGCCAAAACGATAGACGATGGATCTGATGAAATTGATTGCTGTAGCAGCAGTCGAGCTTGTGATTGGAACTGCTTCGATCCATTTTGTGAACTTGACCACTGCTACCAGTATATGTGTGTGTCCTCCAGGTGATGATTTTTTAAGTGGCCCGACCATGTCTAAACCCCACTGGGCAAACGGCCATGCCAATGGTATGGTCTTGAGTGCTGATGCCGGCGCATGAGGCTTGGTGGCAAATTTTTGGCACCCGATGCATCTTTTGACTATATCTTCTGCATCCTTGAGTGCTGTAGGCCAGTAGAACCCTGCGCGAAAGGCTTTGGCTACGAGTGATCGACTGCCTGCGTGATGCCCACAGGTTCCTGCATGGATATCGCGGAGTATAGCTTTGCCATCTTCGAGTTCTATACACCTTTGGAACATACCTGAGGTGCTACGCTTGTATAGCTCACTGTTTATGATAGTGTATGTTTTGGCTCGTCGAGTGATTCGTCGAGCCTCTGTTGCGTCTTCTGGTAGCTCGTCGCGGAGCATATATGCTAAGAAAGGTTCTGTCCATGCTGGTGTTACCTGGTCGCCTTGACATAATAGAACTTCGACTGGAGGATCTGCTGCGCTTGGTGCTTTGCTGCTGGATGCTTTATTCGCCATTGTCTGGGGCCGTTGTGTTTTGATGGATCTATGCTCGATTCGCTCTAGGAACACTCCTGGTGGTACTTGTGCTTTAGTCGAGCCGATATTGGCGAGCATGTCAGCTTCTTCATTACTTTCCCTTCCGACATGTCGTAGTTCACACCCGTCGAAGTCGCCTTCTAGTACGTTGTAGAGGTCGCGATATGCGATCATGTTTTTGGCTATGGCATCGCATGTCTTCATTGTTTGTTGTACGACTAGGTTGGAGTCTCCATATATCATCAGTCGAGTGCAACCTAATGCCTTTGCCATCCGCATGCCGTGGATCAGCCCTTCATATTCTGCCTCATTGTTTGATGGTAGCTCGAATGTCATCTGCAGCACATACTTCAGTTTGTCGCCCTTTGGGGATATGAGTACGACTCCTGCTCCTGCGCCTTCATTCTTTTTGGATCCATCAAAATACATTGTCCACGAGTTGGAAACATCCGGTATTCCCGGTAGTTGGGATTCTATCCACTCTGTCGTGAAGTCGGGTAAGACTTGTGCTTTGATGGCCTTTGGGTGGTCGTATGTGATTCCGAGTGGCCCGAGCTCGATGAGCCATTTTGCTACCCTCCCAGTTGCGTCTGGATTGGTGAGTATGTCCCCGATTGCTGACTTGCTGATTACCGTGATTGGATGTTCTGTGAAGTAATGTCGAAGCTTCCTTGTGGTGATGAAGACGGCATATGCTAGTTTTTGAAAGTGTGGATACCTTTGTTTGGATATGGACAGTACCTCACTGACGTAGTATACCGGCCTTTGGATACCTTGAGTTTTGCCTTCCTCCATGCGTTCGACTACCAGCACCGTGCTTACCACTCGATTTGTGGCTGCCACGTAGAGATACATTGGTTCTTGTTCTTTTGGGGCCGCCAAAATTGGGGGTTTTGTGAGTATCCTTTTGAGGTCAATGAAGGCTGCTTCCGCCTCGTCCGTCCACTCGAACTTATCTGTTTTCTTCATCAGTCGGTACAGTGGTAGAGCTTTTTCCCCTAGCTTGCTGATAAAGCGGCTAAGTGCTGCTACTCGACCCGTCAGTTGCTGTACCTCGTACAGCTTTTTGGGTCTCTGCATGGTTATTATAGCTTGAATTTTCTCTGGATTTGCTTCGATTCCTCGTGCTGACACTAGGTATCCCAATAGCTCTCCCGCTGGTACACCAAAGGTGCGCTTGTCTGGATTCAGCTTGATGCTATATTTTCTGAGGTTTGTGAATGTTTCCTGTAGGTCCGCGAGTAGTGCTTCTTCTTCTTTTGATTTAACGACTACATCGTCGACATAGACTTCGACGTTTTTCCCGATTTGTACTTTTAAGCAATTCTGCATCATACGTTGGTATGTGGCTCCTGCGTTCTTGAGCCCGAAAGGCATTGTGGTGTAACAGTAGACTCCGAGTGGAGTTGTGAATGCCGTTTTTTCTTCGTCTTCGATTTTCATCTTTATCTGGTGATATCCTGAGTATGCGTCTAAGAAGGATAAGCGCGCACATCCTGCCGTGGAGTCGACGATTTGGTCTATGCGAGGTAACGGAAAGTGGTCTTTTGGGCAACATTTGTTTAGTCCGGTGTAGTCGACGCACATCCTGGTTGTTGTTGTCTTCTTCTTTTCGACTATCACAGGGTTGGCTACCCATTCAGATTTTTTGATTTCCCGGATGAAGTTTGCTTTGAGTAATTTGTCCACGTGCTTCTCTATTGCTTCCCTTTTTGGTCCTGAGACGCGGCGTACTGCCTGCTTGACTGGTCTGGTGCCTGGACTGAGTTGGAGGGAGTGTTCGGCGAACTCTCTGGGTATGCCCGGCATGTCTGCTGCACACCATGCGAACATATCTCAATTTTCCCGGAGGAACTCGATGAGTCCCTTTTCTAGTGCTGGAGGTAGATTTGCTGAAATTTTGACTATTTTTGCTGGGTCCGTAGGGTGGATTTGGTACTTTTTTGTGCCATCCGTGGTGCTGAACGCCTTGTCGATTGCATGTTTCTTTTGCTCTGGCATGTACGTTGGGTCATTTGTGAGTGACAACTCTTCGAGTGTTTGCTCCATGCCGAATACTTCCGACATCTTGTTGAAGTCGCGGTCACATGGGTCTGATTTTTGGAAGTTACCTTTTACTGTGATTACGCCTTTCGGACCGGGCATCTTCAACTGGAGGTATGCGTAGTGTGGTACTGTCATGAATCGAGCAAACGCCGGGCGTCTGAGGATAGCGTGGTATTGTGATTTCCAGTCGACGACTTCGAACTCGATTGGCTCGGTTCTGCAGTGTTTGGGCCTTCCCTGGGACAATGCCATGGAAGGTGTTCGCAGACTGAGGCAGGTTTTCGACTGACCTATTCATCCTGCGTAGTGTGTCAGCGAAGATGATGTTGATGTAGCTTCCTCCATCCATAAAAACTTTAGTCATGGCGTATCCACCGATTTGAGCGTCGAGTACTAGGGCAGCATGGCCTGGTCGGTAAACTGATGGTGGGTGGTCCTCTCTTTTGAACTCGATTTCTGTTTCTGATCCTCGGAGGAATTCCGGGATAACTGGCAACTTCAAGACTGCCATATTGACGTGTCGAGTATGTAATTTTTGCTGTCTATTGGAGGGTCGCCCATTTTGAATCATTTATATTTGCCTGTATGTTTTTGAGTGCTGCTGGAGACGTTGTGTTTCTTGCCAGTTGATTCGTTCGTCGTGGTCGACGTATGCTTCGTGAGGTTGCTTCAGGTTGTCTTCATTGCTATGAGGGAATTCCTGATCAGTATAGATCTCTGGGCAGGTGAAGTCATCTAGGTAGATGCTATCTTCTCTCTCTTCTTCTTGTATAGAGTTAGGTGCAGTGTCGAGTTGGTTGATGCCTTCGACTGTGTTGACTTGAAAGTCAGACTGTTCCTCATCATCTTGCGCCATGAGCTCGTTAAGTTCTGCCGTCGTTATTGGGGTGACAGGCGATCTTGGCGGTGAGATCGAGTTGATCTGTGATGAAGTAGCTCCGAAGCTTGCTGGAGAGACAGCCATGAAGGATGGCCCCTCGACTGTGTCGTGCTGATATGTGGATTGTACTTCATCGTCTGCAAATTCTTCCGCCAGGATCCTATTGAGCTCGCGTGTCCACATGGAGGTGGTTGGGGATGCCATGGATGTGATCGAATCGATCTGTGATGAGGTATCCTTGTTGCCTGCTGGTGATACGATCGTAGTCGACGGGTCGTTGACTGCCTCCGTCATGATCGAATCGGTCAAGTCCTGCACACCAAATTTGTCGACGAAAAAATTATGTTTTCCCACAGTCAGATCGAAACCAGAATCGAGATTAGAAAAAACTTCCTGAGCTTCTGCTGAGTATGGTTTGATACGCTTTGGAGATGTGATCCGCGATGTTGGCGACTGATCACCTGTTGACTTGACTGTAGTCGAGTTTGTCAGCGCGTGGCTGTTTGAAGATGAGATCGGCGAGTTACCTTTCGTAGTGAAAACCGGCGAATCCGTAGATCCAACATTACCACTTCCCACAGATGACGCTAATTGACGAGGTGGATCCCCATCAATACCCATGGTTACTAGCCTAGGGTTAGAGTTATGAGGTAGAGAACGCGTAATGCTGGTAGACTCGACGGCTGACAAGCTGGTTTTACCCAGGTTCAGGGCCCTCGACTGAGGTAACACCCCTACTTCCTGCTTGTCTGTTATTGCTCTGTGAATATGCGATGATTACAAGGGTCTAGCGAGAGTTCGTCTCGCTAGGGTTTGGTGGCTCTGACTGTCCTCTGCCCTTCACCGGCCACCCTCATAGCCCTTATAAAGGGGTCTAGGTCTCGGGTACGTAACCGACTAGGACTTTATACATGGAAATTATAACCGACTATGTATAACTCGGAAAGCAATACTCGTCTTGGGCTTCTCTTGATGGGCTTCTTTGATCCGTTTAACAATTCGGCTGTAGTCATTAGGTGCACCAGGTACCCACACGATAGGGTACCCGTTTGGTATAACCTTGTCAGCTGCCATGCACTGTCGGGCCTCAGGCGCGCTCCTTCTCCACCAGCTACACCGGCCATTGACAAACACGCGCACAGAAGGCAGCGACCGGCCGGAAATTCTGCATCACATCAGGTGTGTTCACGTACATGATGCTTGTTGCTTGCATGCAAGCAGGACCTGCCAGGTCTTATGCGAAGAAAAGAAGAAAATAAGAGAACGTGACATGGAGCGGATCACGGTAGAGGACTCCGCCGATCGTCTCCAACACCATCGACCTCTTCCGCACGCCGTCTACAACTCTACATCGACTGCCTCAACAACTACACCAACCAAGCCAAACCACGACATATTCTGTTGTACGACTACACGAAGATTTTCGTCGAATTTTACATCGCCAAGGTCTACATCTAAATGGTTTTGTGTCGCCGCCGTCGCCAAAAAATCCCGCCGCTGCACAAATACCCGCCGCCGCCGCACCCTGGCGCTCTGCTAGGGCGATCACACAATCGACTCGCCCGCCTGACCAAAAACCCGCCGCCGCAGATTCCTGCCGCCGCCGCACAATGACCCCAAAACATGCCGCCGCCGCATACTATGCCGCCGCCGCACAGAAAAAAAACCCGCCGCCGCCGCATATTGACCAAGACCCATGTCGCCGCCGCAGTTTCGCCGCCGCCGCACAAAACCAAGACACTACGACCAAAATCTCGCAATTTTTTTGCGCCTCGATGCAACGGATACATCAACCATGACAATATCGATCATGGCTATATCAAGACCGGCTATCTCGACATCGACATCCAGAACAACGTCTACAGCAACACATCGGTAACAACGCCAGTCAGCACCGTCCGCATCGTCACTTGCGTCCACGGCACTCCCGCTGTGACTGCGGGAGGGAAAGAGAGAAGAGACCATCAGAGACACAGTTGATGATGACGGAGAGGAGAAGACGACGCAGTTGATGATTACGGAGAGGAGAAGACGACGAACGCGTAGGACTACAACTGAGGGGAATGTGAGAATAGAATACGTATACGAGTTAGTATTAGACTAGAACTTCTAGACCTTCTCCTATTTCAAGTCTATCTACTCTACTATATATACCCCATGAGGGTCAAGGCAATACAACAACAAAAATTAGGGATTCAATATTTTCTACAAACCTACCACCCAGGGGTTTTGGTGATCCCCGACCCCTCACCCAAATTCCTGCTGGAATTAATTCTATGCTACTACACATGCCCCTCCACTAATTATGCGTTCGGTTAATCCCATCCACGGAGTGTTTCTTCGGTTAATCTCGACAATGGCATTGGCCGGCCGCCGGCGGAACCCGTTCATCCTTCTCTTAGGTCCGCCGTACGCGTTCTTCAACGAGGCGCTACGCTAGCGCTTCCGAGTCCTCGGGTTCTTCGCCTACGGGGAACCCCTCTCGACCTTCCTCGCCGCGGCCGCGTCCACGCCAGAGCTCCCGCGCGTCGTGGTCGTAGTGGGCGGTGGTTATGTATGTGCGTGGTCTGCACGGGCTCCGGTGTCAACTATGTCGACCTCGCCGAGTTGTGTGCTCCGAGTTGTAGAGGTCGCCTCCGAGGCACGTTGCTGCCCTTTAATTTCAAGCTTTGAGAGAGGAAGAGGAGTTCCCTGCAGCCGTGCGCCTGTGGGTGGTTGCGCGGTCGTAGTGAGTGGTCTTGTCGCGAGGGAGATTGGGAGGGGTGCTCCGCCTCCGCCACCATTCGCCTCCACGTCGGTGTGCCGCGGCCGCCGTCGCCTTTGTGTTGCCTCCGCGTGAGAGAGATGGGTCGGGATCTGTTCCATGAGGTAGGAGACCATTATTTTTCCCTAGCAAAATGGATGGGATTGTGGTGGATTGGGCCGGGCCGGGATCGCAACCAGGCGTAACCGAATGCGTTTTCTTTGGTAGACATCCCCGCCCGAGACGACCGACGGGGATTAGCAGCAGGTGTATGTTGCTTTGGTGGATACCGGTCCCAGACCGGACCTATGTTCTTCCGTACGTCAAGGCAATTATGTTTTCGTCCAGAATATTCCAAGCTCCAAAATAATAAGCTAAAACAACCTGATTCATGATGAAAGGACCTCAACCGGTTTAATTAACAGTGGTAAAGCTCACCAAAGGTGGCAAACTCTGTTCTTCTAGGGAAGGCGATGATTACTGTATATTTTTTCCCAGATTTGAAAGGAGTACTGGAAATGGTAAGGGCCTATTTGGAACGCATGCTTTTGAAAATGTGAGAAAAGAAAAATCGGTTATAATTCTTAAATCATGCTTAACTATCAACCCGTTCGGTTATACATATAATTCTTAAACCCGTTCAGGTATACATATAATACTGAAACACTTTGCATATTTAGATATTTTAGAAAAGGAGCATATATTAATACCACATAGATATCAACTACACCCAACCTCTATAACAACGTAATGCCCTAATGACATAACGGATGCACACATCCAATAAAAGAAAGAAAAAATACAAAAAAAAGTCCCGCTACAATGATCAGATTCTCGAAGCAGTGAGACTAACACCACCAAAACACACACAGAAGTCCAACCCTTTAAAAAGCGACGCCTTCAAGAAGAAAACAGTGTATAAGCACGATTGTCGCCTGATCAAATATCCTAGGTTTTCACCCAGGAGTTTCGCAGAACAATGCCTTTAACAAGGCAATTGCCAAGCACAACCAGTGAATGCAAAATCTTGGGTTTTCACCCTACGAAGTACGGCCGTGAACTTCTCCAGTGATGTCGCCCCTACTATCAGGCGCTGCTGCGATTCCCAGCTCACCAAGCCAGCTTCTCATCACCACAAAGAGTCAATCCACCATCGACTAGTCCTTGTATCTCGACTTTCATGACATTCTCTGCATCTGACTTCATCATGGATCATCAAAGACATATTTCAAAATGGTAACAGACAGCAAAGTTTCGTAACACTCCCTCTAAAACCAAACGGTTAGAAAAAACATGGGCGCGCCCGACCGAATCTCTTCCGATCCAGCAAACTCTCCAGACATAAGGCGCCCAATGGATATCGCCGACAGAACCTTCCGAAACTCGACACTCCGAACAAATGAACGAGGTCGCGCCTCCAGTAGATCTTCATCTTCGCGCGGGAGAAACCCTAGAGCCGCCACCTCTATTCAAGCTGAGCAGGAACAAGAGATGTCAATCCAGAGCACTGTTTCGCCGACTGGCCTAGCCATTACCAGATCACGCAGCACATCCCGGATGGGCTCCCAATTCCACACCGAGGGAGTCGAGAACGACCGCATCGATGATTCACCGCCACCTCCTTGACGCCGCTGCGCCAGTGTTCACCGACCAGACCGACTCTGCCCGTGACGCCCATCCGCGCCACCAGAACGACCACGGGCGTAGGCGGGCACCTAGACCCGTGGTTGCCTCCTCCGCCCGCATCACCGTGAATACGCCGCCTTGACCACTGTCCGCAGCAACCTCCGCCGGCGCCGCCCTTCCAAGGATGCCGCTGCTACTCTCTCACAGAACCCTGGGCACCGAGGGCCGCTGCCATGGCAGTAGCGGCGGAAGGAAGACCGACCGAGGAGTGTGGAATTGGGCGGCGGGATCTGCCCCCCCCCCACCCACCGCCGGCGTCCTGGGGTGCGCCGCAGGAGGGAGTTACATGAGGGCCACTGATAGTTAACTCTCTCAATGACTAAAGAATACATCCCTCAAAGAAAACTCTTGTAAGATACAATTTCTTCGGGCTGAAAACATCTCCATATCAAACGAGAGCATTCTTATCAAACTTGTTCGTCGCAGGTTAGTCTTCTCTTACTTTATTTCACAAAAAAGCTTCGTGGTGATGGGTTGTAATGCAACTACTGTTTGCTGGGTCACATAATCATATACTCAAGTAGTCAAGTTACAACCTCCGGTGGACAACTAGCGTTCTACTCTATGCCACTTTCCGAAAAAAATGCAGAGTGTAGGTAAACATATATGGGACAGACTGCTTGGCCCGAAACAGAACGATCCAAGTGCGAATGCTCAATTTGTGAATTTTAAGACAGGATTATAGGTGGAAGAGAACAAGTGGCTATGTCTGTATCCCAGAGACCCAGACCCAATAGAGCAAGTGCATACGACAGCTATGCTTCCTGGGTTTCAGCTTAATATTCCATCTTCTAAAGCACAGGCCTCTATCTCTGTTTGGAAGTCTCAAGATGTGGTGCCGACAAAAGTTCTTGAGAAGGTCTGGGCTCATGTTGAAGGCGTGCCTTACGCAATGAGACACTTCCTGGGTTTTTTGGGGGTCGGTTCCCTAATTGGGACTACTCTGGATGTTGATCTTGTCACTTACCGGAGCCTTGGTGTGGTTCGTATTTTGGTAGGCATGTTGAACTCGTCAGTGCTTGATACACGTGTGGGTGATGATGGCCCTTATGTCGGGGCTGCATGTGTGGTGAAGCTCAAGCAGTATGCGTTCTTTTTTAACCGTGAGCCAGATGACTTTGTTCCTGATCCCAATTTCACCCCATTCTTTTGGCGCCGTAAGAGTGATGGCGCTGATGATGACGAGGGTAATGAGCACGGCATGGACGGCTCGGTGGAACATGATATGGCACATAACTCGCTCTCCTCCAGCAAGGACGTTGATGGCAGTCTTGCTTCGGAGACTTCGGCGGTCGACACGACCACGGCTCCTCGAGCTAAAGTTTTACCGGTGATGGCTATTACTCCGTACAACTCCTGTCCGACTACTCCGCGAGGTAGGGAGATAGTGGAGAAAATACGGCGTGCTTCGCCGAACCTGCTGCGCTCTTCGCCGGTGCTGGAGCCGGTGTCATCTCCGGTCGGAGGCGGCGGTGCTGCTGCTTGCGCTCTTACTGTTTCGGCAGACTCTGTTGTGATGGGCGTTGAGCTGGGAATGCCGGCAGGCCGCTCTGGCCCCTGGTCGCGTCCTGATGCTGGGCTTGATCAAACTGTGGTGATGGGCACCCCATCTGCTGCTGGGCTTGCAAGAGATGCTGCTGAGGGGCTGGCTACGGCTCTTGCTGTTGGGCTGGGCCAAACCGCGCCAGAGCTTGGCTCGGGCGGGAGCGCTCCGCCAGCTGGGCCGGCCCAGGGGATGGCTGCGACAGCTATTGTGCCTGCCCTGGATGTTTTGCATGGCTCCCCTTTGCCAGGTGCACCATCGGGTGGCCTTGACGAGCTGGTTTCCGGGGGGGCGTCTACTTCGCCACAGCCTCCCATGGATGGATGATACGTCCATTTTGCATCACTATTTTATATCATAATTTACTGTTATTCATTGATATATTTCATATTTGGAGATGATACTTATGTTATTTCATCTATTTTGCATGTTTGATGATTATTGGAGGATGAATCACCCGAGTCTGAATTCTGCTGGAAAAATCACCGACAAGATACAATATTTGCGAAGCTCAGAAAACAGAACCAAGAATACAGAAGTTCCTATTTTTCCAGATGACGAAGGGAGTCAAAAGGGGAGAACCAGGTGGGCCCCAGGGGGCCCACATGAGGTCCTGGCACGGCCCCCCTTGCTGCCGCGCCATCACCCTGTGAGGCCGCCCTGGCCCACCTCTGGCAGCGCCCTTTCGCGTACTTCATCCCCCCGAAAACCTAAGACTCGGGGGATCGACCAGAAACAGAGCCGCCGCCTCCACGAGGCGGAAACCACCG
The DNA here is from genome assembly GCA_026929855.1 of Poa annua. Taxonomy (NCBI): domain Eukaryota; kingdom Viridiplantae; phylum Streptophyta; class Magnoliopsida; order Poales; family Poaceae; genus Poa; species Poa annua. The sequence goes on along the minus strand of CM049437.1, from coordinate 81,588,960 downwards.
AGAGAGAAAAGCTCTCCAGCAGGCTGAAAAGCTGCCGGGGAAATCCCTTCCCGGAGGGGGGAAATCGTCGCCATCGTCACCGTCATCGAGCTGCACTTCATCGGGATCATCATCACCATCATCTCCACCGCCGACACCGTCATCTCCATCGTTCCACTCCATTCCCGCTGTAACATCTAGGGATGAATCTTGTGCATTTGATAGGGGAAACTCTCCCGGTGTTGATTACTATTGTTATTGATGCTATTGGGTGGAACCGTTCAATTAAGATTTATGTTCAGATTGTTACCCATCATTATATCATCTCTGATCATGATCCACATGATGTGTTGTGAGTAGTTCGTTTAGTTATTGAGGACATGGGAGAAGTCTAGATGTTAGTAGTGAACTATGTTGAGTAATATTTAATGGTTTGATATTTAAGTTGTGGTGCTATTCTTCTAGTGGTGTCATGTGAACGTCGACTACATGACACTTCACCTTTATGGGCCTAGGGGAATGCATTGTGTATTCGAATATTAATTGTGGGGTTGCCGGAGTGACAGAAACCTAATCCCCCGTTGGTATCTCGATGCATGAGAGATGGTAGGATATCAGGGTTTAAGGCTGTGGTTAGATTTATCTTAATTACTTTCTTGTATTTTCGGATGCTTGCAAGGGGTATAATCACAAGTACTTATTAGTCCTAGGAAGGGCGGTGCATTAGCATAGGTTCACCCACACAACACTTATCGAAACACTAAAGATTAATCATCTATATGAAGCGAAAGCACTAGACATAAATCCCGTGTGTCCTCAGGAACGTTCGGTCATCATAAGTAAACAAACCTGCTTGTCCTTTGCTCTAAAAAGGATTGGGCCACTCGCTGCAATTATTATTGCCGCGCTCTATTTACTCGCACTTTATTTATCTGCATTATCAGAAACTCCTAAAAACTTGTTTGCTAGTGTTTATAGTGAAATACTCATCAAAACTGCTCGTTGGGTTCGACACTCTTATTTATCGAAAGTACTACGATACACCCCCTATACTTGTGGGTCATCAAGACTATTTTCTGGCGCCGTTGCCGGGGAGTGAAGCGCTATTGGTAAGTGGAATTGGTAAGGAAAACTTTAGCTGTAAGTGCTGTTTTTATTTCTGTCTCCTAATTTGCTTAATTATGGAGAGAGGATCTATTGCTTTCCTGTTTGGAAAGGCTTCTACCACTGCTGAGGTAGAAAATGAGGCGCCACCTGATGAAATAGTGGCATTTAAAATACCTATGAAAATTATTGATCGTGTTATGGATAACCGCTATGAAGGGGATGGAACTATCCACCCCGGTGATCATTTACTGTTTTTACATGAATTATGCGAGTTGTTCAAGTGTGCAGGTATTACAATGGACAAAGTTAGGAAGAAATTATTCTCCATATCACTTACTGGGAGAGCTGCGCATTGGTACAAATTGTTGAAGAACATGAGTTCTCTTGGATGGGAGGAAATTGTACCTCTCTTTTACTCTAAATTTTATCCTCCAAGTGAGATTCACCAAGATCGGAATTCTATATATAATTTCTGGCCTCATGATGGAGAAAGTATTGCCCAAGCTTGGGGGAGATTGAAGTCACTAATGCTCAAATGCCCCATTCATGAGCTTCCTGGTAATATTATTGTTGATAACTTCTATGCAAGACTCTCTTTTGAAGATAAAACATTATTGGATACTTCTTGTGCTGGATCATTCACTCGTAATAAAGAAGAGTATAAGTGGGATCTTCTTGATCGTATTGAAGAGAATACTGAAGCATGGGAGAACGACAAAGGTAGGGAGTCAGGTATACAATATGACTTCGAATGCATTAAAACTTACATGAATACTGATGCATTTCGAAATATTAATAATGCTTATGGTCTTGACTCTCAAGTTGTTGCAAATTATTATAAATCCTTTGCTGCTTATTTCGGTTTGCCCAATGAGGGCTTTGAAAAATATCATGAACCTTATAAAGATAAATCTATTGCTCCTATAACTAAAAGCATTGAAGTTAATACTGTTGATCATATTATTCCTGAGCCTTATATTGAAAAAATTCCTTTTCCTGTTAAAGTGAAGGAACATTCTGTTATGGCTAGTGTTGTTAACAAAAGTGCAAAGAAAGCTATAGAACCTGATGAGCAAATTAAAATTGAAACTCCTGTGCCTATAGTTAAAGATCTTGTTACTAAAAATGTTGGAGATGAGTATATTATATTTTGTGAAGATGCTTCTAATGTTGTTTCTCATCCTAAAAGTTCAAGGAAAACTAGTGTTCCTGTGTTATCTGTTAAAATTGGTGATCATTGCTATTATGGTTTATGTGATATTGGTGCAAGTTCAAGTGCTATTCCTTATGAGCTTTATAGAGAAATTATGCATGAGATTGGTTCTTGTGAACTTGAAGAAATTGATGTGGTTATTCAACTTCCTAATAGAGAAACTATCTCTCCGATTGGTATTGTTAGAGATGTTGAAGTTTTATGTGGTAAGACTAAATATTCTGCTGATTTTCTCGTACTTGGTGCAGCTGCTAGTAAGACTTGTCCTATCATTTTTGGTAGACCTTTTCTAAATACTTGTGGTGCTGTTATAGATTGTAAGAAAGAGAAAATCTTTACTAAGTTTGCTGGTGATTCGTATGAATTCAATTTTTCGAAATTTGCTAAGACCCCTTATGAAACCGAATTACCCAATGAGGATTTTAGAGTAGAACAACTTGCCTCTATTGCTCTTGCTCCTAACAATGTTCTGCAGCAATTTATGGAAGATCATGAAAGTGAAGTCTTTATGGAAGAAAGGAATGAACTTGATGAAATATTCCTCCGTCAACCTATTCTTAAACATAATTTAAAGGTGGAAGACTTGGGTAAAACACTTCCACCTAAAGAGGATACTGTCTTTGATTAAAAACCTTTGCCTGATAATCTTAAGTATGCTTATATTGATGATAAGAAAATATATCCTGTTATTATTAGTGCTAACCTTTCAGGTAAAGAAGAGGAAAGATTATTGGAAGTATTGAAGAAACACCGTGGAGCTATGGGTTATACTTTGGATGATTTAAAAGTGATTTCTCCTACTATATGTCAACATTCTATTAATATGGAGCCCGATGCAAAGCCAGTTGTTGAACATCAACGCCGTTTAATACCCAAGATGAAGGAAGTGGCAAGAAATGAGGTATTAAAACTTCTTGATGCTGGTATTATTTATCCTATTGCTGATAGTAGATGGCTTAGTCCTGTGCACTGTGTCCCTAAGAAAGGTGGAATTACTGTTGTGCCTAATGATAATGATGAGCTTATTACTCAAAAAGTAGTTGTTGGTTATAGAATGTGCATTGATTTTAGAAAGGTTAATAAGGTTACTAAGAAGGATCATTATCCATTACCCTTTATAGATCAAATGTTAGAAATATTAGCCAATAAAACTCACTTTTGCTTTCTTGATGGTTATTCTGGTTTCTCTCAAATTGCTGTTAAAACTCAGGATCAAGAAAAAACCACATTTACTTGTCCTTATGGTACTTATGCTTATAGACGTATGCCTTTTGGTTTATGTAATGCTCCTGCTACTTTTCAAAGATGCATGTCTGCTATCTTTCATGGTTTTTGTGAGGAATTTGTGGAGGTGTTCATGGACGATTTCTCCGTCTATGGGACTTCTTTTGATAATTGCTTGCACAATCTTGATAAAGTTTTGCAGAGATGTGAAGAAACTAATCTTGTTCTTAATTGGGAGAAATGTCACTTTATGGTTAATGAAGGAATTGTTCTTGGACATAAAATTTCTGAAAGAGGTATTGAAGTTGATAGAGCCAAAGTGGAGGCAATTGAGAAAATGCCTTTCCCCAGAGATGTTAAAGGTATTCGTAGTATTCTTGGTCATGCTGGTTTCTATAGAAGGTTTATTAAAGATTTTGCTAAGGTATCAAAGCCTCTTACTAATCTCTTGCAAAAAGATGTACCATTTGTTTTTGATGATGATTGTAAGGAAGCTTTTGAAACTCTTAAGAAGGCTTTAATAAGTGCTCCTATTGTTCAACCACCTGATTGGAATTTACCATTTGAAATTATGTGTGATGCTAGTGATTTTGCTGTTGGTGATGTTCTTGGACAAATAATAGATAAGAAGTTAAATGTTATTCATTATGCTAGTAAGACTCTTGATTCTGCTCAAAAGAATTATGCTACAACTGAAAAAGAATTTCTAGCTGTTGTTTTTGCTTGTGATAAATTTAGACAATATATTGTTGATTCTAAAGTTATTATTCATACTGATCATGCTGCAATTAGATACCTTATGGAAAAGAAAGATGCAAAGCCTAGGCTTATTAGATGGGTATTACTTTTGCAAGAATTTGATTTGCATATTGTAGATAGGAAAGGTGCTGAAAATCCTGTTGCTGATAATCTGTCTAGATTGGAAAACATTACATATGATCCTATTCCTGTTAATGATAGTTTTCCAAATGAACAATTGGCTGCAATAAGGGTGAGTTCACGAGATAGTCCTTGGTACGCTGATTATGCTAACTTTTTGTTTCGAAGTATTTGCCTCCAACCTTTTCAGCTTAACAAAGAAAAAAATTCTTTTATGACTTTAGGCATTATTTTTGGGATGACCCACACTTATATAAAGAAGGAGTGGATGGTATTATGCGAAGATGTGTTCCGGAGTATGAACAAAAAGAGATATTGAGAAAATGCCATAGTAGTGCTTATGGAGGATATCACGCTGGAGATAGAACTGCACAAAAGGTTATACAATCAGGTTTTTATTGGCCTACTGATGACCCACAAGTATACGGGATCGCAACAGTCTTCGAGAGAAGTAAAACCCAAATTTATTGATTCGACACAAGGGGAGCCAAAGAATATTTATAAGCCTTAACAGATGAATTGTCAGTTCAGCTGCACCTGTGAATAGACTTGCTCGAGACAGATTATCAGTAGCAACAGTTTTATAGTAGTGACAGTAGTGAAATAACAGCGACAGTGAAATAAAGACAGCAGCAATGATTATAGTAGACAACAGGATTAAAATACTGTAGGCACAGGGACGGATGAACGGGCGATGCATGGATAAGATAATTCATGTAATATCAAGACATAGGCATTTGCAGATAAATAAGATAAAGCATCCAAGTATTTATTAACCATAGGCATGTGTTCCAATTTAGTTGTGCGTGCTCGCAATGAGAAACTTGCACATCATCTTTTGTCCTACCAGCCCGTTTGCAGCGGGGCCTCAAGGGAATCTACTGGTAATTAAGGTACTCCTTTTAATAAAGTACCGGAGCAAAGCATTAACACTCCGTGAACACACGTGATCCTCACATCACAGCCTTTCCCCGAGGCTATCCCAATTATTGTCAATTTGGGACCTAGGGTTCCGGACAATGACATGTGTAATACAACTTGCAGATATGATCCAAAACAATGATTATCCTCATGATACAATAACATGTTCAGATCTGAAATCATGGCACTCGGGCCCTAGTGTCAAGCATTAAGCATAACAAGTTGCAACAATGACGTAACACACCGATAACGGATACTAGGCACCATGCCCTAATGATATTACAACTATTACATGAACGATCTCATCCAATCCCTACCATCCCCTCAAGCCTACAGCAGGGAATTACTCACACATGGATGGGGGGAACGATGATGGTTGATGGAGAGGCGTTGGTGATGACGATGGCGATGATCCCCTTCGATTCCCCGTCCCGGCGGAGTGCCGGAACAGAGACTTCTGGTCCCCGAATTGAGTTTCGAGGTGGCGGCGGCGCTCGGGTCTGTTTTCTGGAAAAGTGTCTAACACTCTCGCGTTTTTAGGTCAGAGGGGGGTTATATCCGCGAGGGGAGCCCGAGGAGGAGAGGGACTCGCCCCCCTCATGTGCTGGCGCGGCCAGGCCCTTGCCGCGCCACCACCTGAGGTGGAGGCCCCCTGGCGCCCCTCTGTCAGGGCTTCTGGCTCCGTGAGTCTTCGGGCAAAATAAGGACTTTTGCATTATTCCTGGTGTTTTTCCATAAAGTCGAATTTCTGCATAAAAATAAGACACCAGGGTAATTCTGCTGAAAACAGCGTCAGTCCGTGTTAGTTGCATTCAAAACACACAAGTTAGAGGCAAAACAATAGCAAAAGTGTTCGGGAAAGTAGATATGTTTTGGACGTATCAACTCCCCCAAGCTTAGCTTATTGCTTGTCCTCAAGCAATTCAGTTAACAACTGAGTGCGATAAAAGAATTTTCACGAACACATTTGCTTCATATGATGTAAATATTCTCATTATCTGGCAAATGCTTAGGCTATTCATAATAAGATATATATATATGATGCCACCTAGTTAATTATGTAAACTATGAAGAGATGCCAATCATACCAATAGTAAATAACATGAAACATATCAATTCACAGGATTGCAAAGCTCATAAGAAAGTATGATAAGGTGGTATCTCGCTTGCCCGAAAGTGTACAGCAAAACATAAATGCCCAGGCACCTCTGAGATTCAAGAGTAGACTAGAGATAAAGATGTCAAAGATAAAAGCATCAAAGTTACACCGCAGTTAACAGTATTCTGGGACAAGCACATTACACTAAGAATGACAACTATGCTCTCAAGAAGGTGCTCAAAGAAGGATGGTGACTCAACAGTAAGTAAAAGATATGCCCTTCATTGGGGGAAGCAGGGATTTGACATGTGCTAGAGCTTTTCATTATTTTGAAAACGGAGGTAAAATTGTTTTTGAGTGGTGGTTGTTCCGTCAACGAATGGCAATAGAGTTCTTGTTATCTTCCATACTAAGTAAGTTGAGAGCGGTTCCGAATTATTTTAAAATCAAGCATTTATAATATGCATATTTATATTTTAGCTTTTTGATATTTTGACACTCCTCCCAACTTTTGCTTTTCACAAACCATGGCTAACCGAATCCTCGGGTGCCCACCAGCAATCACATACCATGGAGGAGTGTCTATTTTTCACTTTTTAAAACTTTTGATATTATAGTGGTCTAACCAGCTCTTTCCAATATTAGTGACAAGCAGATGAAGCATGCAAGCCGGTGATGCACTCACGGTGTAGTTGGAAAACCCCAAGAGGAAGGTGTGAAGTAGTGCAGGAGCAAATTTCCCTCAGTTGTGAAACCAAGGTTATCGAACCAGTAGGAGATGAAGAACACGTCTGAAGGTCTCCCCCTTGCAATGGCGCCAGCAATTGCTTAGTGGAGGTGGAACCAGCACAACACAATCAAGAAACTTTGCCCTAACTCAACAGTGAGGTTGTCAATCTCACCGGCTTGCTGTAACAAAGAGATTAACCGTATGGTGTGGAAAATGATGTTTGTTTGCAGAGAATGAAAGTAACAGTTTGCAGTTGGTTGTATTATCAGTTTAGAGAAAAGGACCGGGGTCCACAGTTCACTAGTGGTGTCTCTCCATAATAATAATGATAGCATACATGCGGGTAAACAAATTACAGCTGGGCAATTGATAGAATAAAGAGCTGCATAATGATGCATATACTAATGACATGATGTCTAGTGTGAGATTCATTTGGGCATTACAACAATATACATAGACCGTTCCAACCGCATCTATGACTAATAATCCACCTTCCGGTTAGCGTCCGCACCCCTTTCAGTATTAAGTTGCAAGCAACAGATTATTGCATTAGGCAAATTGTGTAATGTAAGTAATAGCATCATCCTTAGATAAAGTACTACTGTTTTATCCCTAGTAGCAACAGTACATCTACAACCTTAGAGCTTTCTGTCACTGCCCCAGATTAACTAGAGACATGAACCCACTATCGAGCATAAATACCCCCTCTTGGAGTCACAAGCATTTACTTGGCCAGAGCAACTACCAGCAACGGAGAGCATGCAAGATCATAAACAACACACAACATGATATATTATGAAGCAATGACAAAGTATTCAATATTCATCGGATCCCAGCAAACACAACATGTAGCATTACATAAAGATGATCTTGATCATGATAGGCAGCTCACAAGATCTAAACATGATGGCACAAAAGGAGAAGACAACCATCTAGCTACTGCTATGTACCCGTAGTCCAAGGATGAACTACTCACGCATCAGTCCGGAGGCGGGCATGGTGATGTAGAGCCCTCCGGTGATGATTCCCCTCTCCGGCAGGGTGCCGGGAGCAGGTTCTGAACGCTCCCGAACTAGGGTTGACGACGGCGGCGGTCCGTGAGGAAAAGTGGAAAAGTGTTCGGGTATTTTGCCTTAGGTTTTCGGGGGGATTAAATAGGCGAAGTGGCGAAGGCGGTGGAGCCCCGAGGGCCCCACCTCAGGTCCTGGCGCCGCCAAGGAGGCTGCCGCGCCACCCCTTGAGGTAGGCGCCTCGGTGCCCGTCTCCTTTTCTCCCTCGGACTTCTGGAACGTGTCTGGAATTCTAAGATCTTCGGTATAAAAATTGTCCAATTCCGAGAATATTTCCTTAAGTGGATTCCTGAAACAAAAAACAGCAGAAAACAGGGAACTGGCACTATGGCATCTTGTCAATAGGTTAGTTCCAGAAAATGCATAAAACAATATAAAATGTGTATAAAACATGTAGGCAATTGGTATAATATAAGCATGGAACATAAGAAATTATAGATACGTTTGGGACGTGTAGTTCTACTCGTCCTTGAGTAGGTAAAATGATGACAAATAATTTCTGGAGTGACATGCTTTCACATAATCTTGATCAAATAATAATGTAATGCATGTAAGTTGAGATCAAATGAATAAAAGCTGTAGTTTATATTGATATCAAATGAGTAATGAATAAACAAGTAGGCATAACAAAGCAAAACTTTGAATGAATCAGTAATAGAGAACAATCAACCGTGCAAAGTAGATATTAAAGATGATTTAAGCTTCAAGCACAACAATATAATCATCTAATGAATCAAACAATCATGACAACTTTGTGAAAGGATCAAGTCAAGTGATAGCAATATGCACATAGAAGATCATTTCTCTATTTGTTCACACAAAAACAAGCAAGTGTTCAGCATTGGTCCCTGGCACCAGGATGTTGTGGCTAAGAGAATAATAATGGGGGTTTGGAAGGCCAACGGAAGAAAGTCTCACACAGCTGAAAGTGATCATTAGACAAGAGGAAGTCTTATAATCGAAGCTATGCAAGGAGTAGTGATTGCCACACAACGGATGCACATAGAGCTATAAGTGTATGAAAGCTCTCCAATGGAACTAGTGGGGGTGCATCTAACTTGCTTGCACATGAAGACCTAGAGCACTTTTGAGGAGGCTCATCATTGGAATATACAAGCCAAGTTCTATAGTGTAAAGTTCCCCACATAGTTATGCAAGTAAAACATGAAAACTCTCACATATGGAGTATAGGTGCTAAACATGAGCACAAATGATGACTATGAATATTATGGGTGCTATAACATGAGCACAAGTGTTGATAAAGAGTAGTAATGTTGCCCCTTTTTTTTATTCTTTCTTTCTTTTTTTATCTTTTTCTCTTTTTTCTATTTTTTTTGTATTTTTCTGTTTCTCTTTTCGATGGCCTCCATGGCTCTTTTCACTTTTAGGGGCAAACATCCTAATATGATAATATGACAACACACTTTTGATACAAGGATCTCATAATGAATAAAACATAATGTATGAAAACGGTGCCTCTGCCAGTGTAGCAGGATATGCAATGATCTAGCGTAACATGGGTAAAACCACACATCAGCTATATAGAATCATGCAAAGCAATATATAAATGATAAATGACAACAAGTCATGTAATGTAAGATGAAAGTTGCATGGCAATATATCTCGGAACAGCTATGGAAATGCTGTAGTAGGTAGGTATGGTGGATGTTTTGAGGAAGATATTTGGCTTATGTGTAGGAGAACATGATGAAGATCTCCCACGAGTTTTGGATGTACCCGTGAAGTATGCACCAATTCTCAATGTGAGAAAGGGCAATGCAAAGTACCGAAGAGGCTAGCAAATATGGAGGTGGAAGTGCCATGAAAACCGCAGCTTTAGAACTCACAAGAAAAAGGATTCCAAATAGAAACATGATCTTACAAGGCATAATGAAAATCACTCCACGAGGGACTGTGGCAAATGAACAAGTCACTGGTGGGACCCCAACCGTAGCGCATAACACAAAGTCATTACGGTTGCTTTTAACATTTGGAGTCATATTTCATTATGCTATCAACTGGAAATTTAAGTGTGGCACAGCTTCAAGTTTTCTAGACCAACCATTAATCATTCCACCTTACTAAACCATCATGTTTACCATTAAGCATATTAATATCTCAAAACAACATCAATGATTTAAGTGACACAATTTAATGATCTACAGATTATGTATCATTTAGTTATACCATCTACCACATTTAACATTTTCTGTTCTTAACCAAACAACAATCAACTTATTTAAACATAAACTCTCCAAGTATTTAACAATGAAGCAAGAGAGTATAACATATAAGAACTAACAGCTCTGAACAAGAGATGCATGAAAAACAAGAGCTGAAAGTATTGCAGTAGCTATAGAAGAATACTCAACAAGTATAAGTGAAGAATAGGAGTATTCGAATGAAAAAGCGGAGCGTTTCTCTCTCCCACACAAGAATGCTAGGATCCATTTTATTCAGAAAACAAAAATAACAAAAGCAAAAGAAACAAACAAACAGACGCTCCAAGTAAAGCACATAAGATGTGGCCGAATTAAAATATAGTTTCACTAGAGATAACCTAATAAGTTGTTGATGAAGAAGGGGATGCCTCGGGCATCCCCAAGCTTTGACGCTTGAGTTTTCTTGAAATATGCTTGGGTGACCCACGGGGGCATCCCCAAGCTTAGGCTCTTTCATCTTCTTGATCACATCATATCATCCTCTCTCTTGATCCTTGAAAACTTCCTCCACACCAAACTCAAAGTAAACTTCATTAGAGGGTTAGTGCATAATCAAAAATTCTTATATTCTGTATGAACACAATTGCTACCAATGCTACTGGACATTAGCTACAGCTACTGGAATTTTATGGAACAAAAAGATCCATCCAAATACAGCAAAAGAACCAATGCAAAATAAATGGCAGAATCTGTCAAAAACAGAACAGTCCCTAAAGACGAATTTTTTAGAGGCACTTAACTTGCTCAAATCAGAAAACTCAAAACTAATGAAAGTTGCGTACATATCTGATGATTACGCACAAAAAATCCCAGGTCATTTTAATTTTTCTGTGAATTCTTACGAATTTAACGGTGGACAGCAGAAAACTGTTTCAGCACAGGAATCCAAATCTAGCATCAACTTTCTACTAGAGACTTAACTTGGCACAACTTATGCAATAAAGTAAAGATACAAAGGAATTGCTACAGAGGTAGGCATGTTCCTTGACTCAAGAAAATAAAATAACAGAAATAAAAAGTGGGTTGTCTCCCATAAGCGCTTTTGTTTAACGCCTTTCAGCTAGGCTCGGAAAGCAAAACTCAAGTGTTTCCAAGAGAAGAAGCATCCCAAATCAATAATTTCATCCAAGACATGGTTTGTTGTAATAGGTGCTTTAGGTATCCATGAAGGTGTCATATTACGTAAATCACTACCATCATTTTTAGGCATACTAGGGGGTTTCGGTTTGGGAATATAGATGAACTTTTGCTCCCTCCCCACAAAAGCTTTCTCTTTCTTAGTTTTAATAGAGGAAAAGGTTGAACTTAAAGTTTCCATAGCCTCTTCTAATCCCTCAATTCCATGATTATGAGTCTCAAGGGTGTTACTAGTTTCTAAAGCAGTGATTCTTCCATTAATATACTCTATTGATCCATTACTCTTGCTAGCATTATCAAGAAAAAATTTCTCCATAGAATCCAACCTTTTAATAACATCTTCCAGAGTGATCTCAGTTTTAATTTCCTTAGTAGGTGGTGGTGATCCTACCAAACTCTCAATTAAATTGCAGGCCTCCAAAGCAGAAGTACCAAGAAAATTACCCCCCGTGAGAGTGTCAAGAACATACCTATACCAACTAGAAATACCAACATAAAAATTCCTAAGAAGGATTAAAGTGGAATGTTTTTTAGTGCATTTTTGATTAGCATCATTTATCCTATACCATGCATCTTTCAAACTTTCTCCTCCTTGTTGCCTAAACGAACGTACTTCAACTTCATGACTTCCCATTTTAACAATATTAAAGCAAAACTGAAATAATAAATATGCAAACCGAAATAAAAATGATAATGCAAGTAACTAATTTTTTTGTATTTTTTATATTAAGCAAACAAGACAATAATAAAGTAAAATAAAATGCAAGACAAAAAGAGATTGGGAAGTGAGAGACTCCCCTTGCAGATGTGTCTTGATCTCCCCGGCAACGGCACCAGAAATGTGCTGTTGCAGGGAGTCAAGACTTGCTGACACAGAGGTGCTCCTATCTCCCCGGCAACGGCGCCAGAAATTCTTTGATGCACTCACGGTGTAGTTGGAAAACCCCAAGAGGAAGGTGTGAAGTAGTGCAGCAGCAAATTTCCCTCAGTTGTGAAACCAAGGTTATCGAACCAGTAGGAGATGAAGAACACGTCTGAAGGTCTCCCCCTTGCAATGGCGCCAGCAATTGCTTAGTGGAGATGGAACCTGCACAACACAATGAAGAAACTTTGTCCCAACTCAACAGTGAGGTTGTCAATCTCACCGGCTTGCTGTAACAAAGAGATTAACCGTATGGTGTGGAAAATGATGTTTGTTTGCAATGAAAGTAACAGTTTGCAGTTGGTTGTATTATCAGTTTAGAGAAAAGGACCGGGGTCCACAGTTCACTAGTGGTGTCTCTCCATAATAATAATGATAGCATACATGCGGGTAAACAAATTACAGCTGGGCAATTGATAGAATAAAGAGCTGCATAATGATGCATATACTAATGACATGATGTCTAGTGTGAGATTCATTTGGGCATTACAACAATATACATAGACCGTTCCAACCGCATCTATGACTAATAATCCACCTTCCGGTTAGCGTCCGCACCCCTTTCAGTATTAAGTTGCAAGCAACAGATTATTGCATTAGGCAAAGTGTGTAATGTAAGTAATAGCATCATCCTTAGATAAAGTACTACTGTTTTATCCCTAGTAGCAACAGTACATCTACAACCTTAGAGCTTTCTGTCACTGCCCCAGATTAAATAGAAACATGAACCCACTATCGAGCATAAATACCCCATCTTGGAGTCACAAGCATTTACTTGGCCAGAGCAACTACTAGCAACGGAGAGCATGCAAGATCATAAACAACACACAACATGATATATTATGAAGCAATGACAAAGTATTCAATATTCATCGGATCCCAGCAAACACAACATGTAGCATTACATAAAGATGATCTTGATCATGATAGGCAGCTCACAAGATCTAAACATGATGGCACAAAAGGAGAAGACAACCATCTAGCTACTGCTAAGGACCCGTAGTCCAAGGATGAACTACTCACGCATCAGTCCGGAGGCGGGCATGGTGATGTAGAGCCCTCCGGTGATGATTCCCCTCTCCGGCAGGGTGCCGGGAGCAGGTTCTGAACCCTTCCGAACTAGGGTTGACGACGGCGGCGGCTCCGTGAGGAAAAGTGGAAAAGTGTTCGGGTATTTTGCCTTAGGTTTTCGGGGTGATTAAATAGGCGAAGTGGCGAAGGCGGTGGAGCCCCGAGGGCCCCACCTCAGGTCCTGGCGCGGCCAAGGAGGCTGCCGCGCCACCCCTTGAGGTGGGCGCCTCGGTGCCCGTCTCCTTTTCTCCCTCGGACTTCTGGAACGTGTCTGGAATTCTAAGATCTTCGGTATAAAAATTGTCCAATTCCGAGAATATTTCCTTAAGTGGATTTCTGAAACCAAAAACAGCAGAAAACAGGGAACTGGCACTATGGCATCTTGTCAATAGGTTAGTTCCAGAAAATGCATAAAGCAATATAAAATGTGTATAAAACATGTAGGCAATTGGTATAATATAAGCATGGAACATAAGAAATTATAGATACGTTTGGGACGTATCAGTCGGTTACTCAATTAGTATGGAAGATAACAAACCCAACTACTACTTCCTCATGAGCTCGAAACAAGGGCACAAATTGAGAAGTGTTTGAAGGTTTTAAAGATAGCACATGCAAATTTAAATGAATGGTTTGAAATGCCATGCATAGGTATTTATAGTGGACTCTTTGGAATAACTTGGTTTTCAGGGATTTGGAAGCACAAGCAATATTGCTTAGTACAAGTGGAGGCTAGCAATAGACATGGAAGCGACAATTCAAGAGAGCAATAACCGTCATAATCATGCTTGCGACAAAATAAAATTAACGGAGGCATAAAAGTGATACTAGAACTCTGAGGCAAAATAAATCATCAAGGCTTAATTGACTCTTTGTTTTCAGTCATATACATGTGTGAGCATGTGCCAAGTCGATACAAATGAATTTGTTCAGAGGAGGATACCACAATGTCATACTCTTTCATGAACAAAACAATGCAAGCAAACATCCATATAAACATGGCATCTACTATTAATAAATTGGAATTGATCATAAGAGAACAGAAACAACTAAGCATCCACCAATCGACATATATATTATGCGAACCATCTAAGCATGCTCACATGAATGAGTATATGTACAAAAATGAAAAACAAATAGAGTTCATTACCAGCCTCTTACCCAACTCGAATTGTCATATATCGTCATTATTGGTTTTTCACTTGTGTGGCTTGAATAATATGAAATGAAAACCAATCTCCACGGAGTAATGGATGGCATTGAGCTGTGAAACAAACTATACAAAACCAAAAGAAACAACAAATATTTTTGGGATTTTCGGATTTAGGAACTAAAAACAGAACAGCCTGTGAAGACGAATTTTTTCGAGGACCTTAGCATGCTCAGATCAGAAAACTCAAAACTAATGAAAGTTGCGTACATATCTGAGAATCATGCACAAGAAATTTCAGGTCATTTGGAGTTTTCTACAGGAAGTTATGATTTAAACGGTGGACAGCCGAAATCTGTCCCTGCGCGAAACAGCAAACCACAAAGCAAAATATTTTTGTGTTTTTTGCATATTGAACTGAATTAAATACTAAGCATACTGATACTAGATACTAAAGCAAACCAGCAAGAGAAATAACAAAAATCTTTTTGGTATTTTTGAGTTTTGGAAAGCAAAGCAAAACATGAACAAATAAAAGAAAGAAAACTAAAACGAAACATGGATATACAAAGTACCGATGTAATGATATATAGGTGAGTGTGCTATCGGTATACCTCCCCCCAAGCTTAGGCTTTTGGCCTAAGTGGGAATCAGCCCCATGGTGCCCAGTTCTGGGCTTCGTCGTGGTATGTCGAAGACCCTTCCCCATAATACGAGCTCGAAGATGCGCCGGCGTAGTGCGTGGTGTAGTCTTCCTCGGGTGTCTCCTCCACACCATGCTCCCTGTAGAAGACTAGTGTGCTCAACCGCTCGTCCAACTCCACCACCGAGTACGACCACGGCCTCCTGTCAATACTGAACAAACCGGGCTGCGGCAAAGGGATTTCCCTTTCACTATCGTTAGAAAACATTAGCTTAAATACAAGGTTATCCAGAGTGGATCCATTAGTGACAAATTGATGACCTTTCATTGCAGCAAGGTCGAGATAGCAAGGAGCAAGTAATGTATCATTAGGATCAATATGCAGCCCCAAATGTGCAACAATACGTGAGGCAGTAATTCCTCCATAAATGGGCCCCTTAGCAGCTAAGCGGCGAGCAATCAAGGTACCAAGGTTAAATGGGAATTCACCCTTAAGTGCAGCAAGAAGAAATGCAAGGTGATAGTTAGAAATATTACTAGTGTTATCCCTACCAAGCACACTAGTGGCAATGTAGTAAGCAAAATACTTAATAGCTGGGAACTGAATGTTCCTTATCTTGCCACGTTGTGCGGAGCGGGTGTCATCATTTGTCACATCCTAGTAGATTTGCGCCAAATCCTTCGGGTCCTTCTGAATCTTCTTTGATGTCCCCGTGTCCGCTGTACCTATCACGTCACAAAAAGTACGTAGAGGCAGGGTAACAGGCATATCATAAATCTTAAAGGAAACAGAAGAGCCAAATATTTTGTTGTTGAGAGCAAAACTCTCAGCAAAAATTTTGGTAAGCCTGACATATTGGGGACTCTCGTCCAACATGTAAGAAGTCAGGCCCACCCTTTCCACAAGGGTTTGGAAATCCTCAAGTAAACCTGCAGCACTAAGAAAGTCATTACATGGGCGGTATGCTGAGTTTGGGCAACCATCATCCCGCTCATCTCCAATGCTTGGTGCTAGGATTTCCTCGTTGTAGGTATGGTTATGCATCTTGGTGTATCCCTCTCAAACATGTCTCCATAGGTATGGTTATGCATCTTCCTCTTCTGAAATTTTTAGCAAATATCATAAAAATTGATTCTTAGCCAACTAAATGAGGGGAAAGCGCTATAGTGATTTGCTAGAGGCTTAAGCATGCATCAAAACTAGTTATACTAACTTAGAACAAGCATTTAAACTCACTAAACATGACACCTACAGCAGCAAAATACTCAATATATAATCCATTAAACAAAATTCTACTTGGATAATCGGAGGAGGCACATACCGGAGAGTGAATACCCCAAATCTCATCAACAAAGATGGGCTGAGCAAAGAGATCGAAAATCCGAGGCAAGAACAGGAAGAACACGAGATTTTTTGATTTGGCTGTGTTTGGTCGGGAGAGAGAAAGAGTGGGGAGGAAGATGACTAAGTGGAGGGCCCAGGTGGGTCCCCCTCATGTGCTGGCGCGGCCAGCTCCTTGCCGCACCACCACCTGAGGTGGGGCCATGGTGGGTCCCCCTGGCCACCTCTTGGTATTTCCAGAACCTCCCCAGAAAAATAAATCTTTTGGTATAAAAAATTTTAATTTCTGAGATTTTTTTTTCATGTTCTAGTATTTTGCATTAATAATATTAAGGGAGAATTGCTTCTGTGCCCCGGTTCTCTCTAGTTTATCCGTCTGTGCCATACCCGCGTAGTTTCTCTCGTCTGTGCCCCGTTTGGCTCGGAAATCGGCCAAACGCTCCGTTGCCCTCTGGTCAACCGTCACTTGGCCTGACTGGTGGGGTCGGCCTGGCGCCGCTCGGTTGGGATTTCCTGGGGTCGGCTTGTGTGCGGCTCGGTTGGGATTTCCTGGGGCCGGCGTGGGGTCGGAGCGTGGGGTCGGCGTGGGGCCGGGGCACTTGTTTAATCAAGGGATACCGCCGATGGGGCCCACGTGGTCTTTCTCCCTGGCTCACTGCTGCCGCCGAGAGAACCCCCGAGGAACCCCCAAGAACAGAGCAATATGAGTTGGATTGAGGGCGGAGAGCAGGGTGATTGAAGGCGCAAAGGAGCTCCATCGCCATCGCCATTGTCGTCGCCCGCCCGTCTCCCGTGGCCCATCGAGAAGGAGGGACAAGCAAGGAGCTCCATCGTCATTGCCATTGTACGGCCGCCTTCGCTGTTTGGGGTTTTTTGGTCGCCGACGGTTCCAGCTGCAGTCCATCAACCCCATTTCGATGGTCAGCGCTATCTTCTCTACATGTTTCATTTTCTTGTTTGGTGCATTATATGTGAGTAGATTTGATTTTCTATTTGGCTTGCGGAATGGGGAAAAACCCCAGGTTCCGCCTGTTTATCTGGTTCTAAATTTCATTTGTTAAAATAGGATTCCGGTAGCGATAGCGATGGCGTCGATCACTGTTCTATGTGCCTTCACGAAGCAACTTTCTGTCGCACACTAACTCGTCGTTCCAATACTTTCAAAGTCCCGATGGAACACGGTTACAAAACGGCCGTTGTAAGTATTGCCTTTCAAATTCGAGGGAATGTCATTTGTTTTTCCTTCAATGAGTGTCTTCATAGTTTCTCCGGTTTTGTATTACATGTAGATTCTGCCATGCCCTTTAAGATATCTTCTAGATCAGAGCCGGGCAATTGGCCCTCATAAGCACTGGATGGAGGCAAGGTGCTCGAACGGAGACAAGTACTTCTTCTACCTGGATAGGTGGGTAACTGAAACTGACACGGATCGGACATATCTCGGTAAGCGGCTAAGTGGTAGCCTAAACACCCATATCTACACGGAGATCTGTGGAACGCAGTGGAGAGCACTATGTGAATGCTACGGCATCGAGGAGGGCGATGTTGTCAAATTCACTTGGAATGAAGATTAGCATTTGTTCAATGTTGAAGTGACTAACGAGCACAATGCTGCAAAACCTTTTGTGCAACACATGGGTATGCTGGTTTGTGTTCTTTTTCTTACACATTGAGTAGTTTACAAGTTTTCTGAATGTCTTCCTCTCTTTGATCAGAGTTTAAACAGATTGACGGATGCTGCAAGCCAGCCCTCCTGTCGACCATATTTGAGGAACCGAGAGATGTCACCTATTCAGAAATGAATGCGATATCTCTCGCTTTATTCAAAGATGCCACGAAGGAGTTGGAAGAGATCCCTCAGTTCTACGTGCGCAGGATTGAGAATGATTCTCTAGATGTCATTTCTCTGGTATTCTAATACGATGCTCATGTTCTGTCATTTGAATGATCCCTCAGTTCTGTCATTTGAACTATTCTGATACGATGCTCATGTTATTTTGATAGCATCTCAAGATTGAGGTACTAGATGGCTACGATGTTATTCCATCGCGTGATCTCATATTACGTCAAGTTCACGGAAATTCTCGTCTTTTGGCGAGAGACGATGTCGAGATCTTTGGATCATATCGAGTGGTCAACGACGAGGTTTACATCGAGTTCACGGAGAACTGGGATCTATTTTGGGAGCAACTGCCGATTCGCTTTGGTGATCTCTATGTTATCAAGGTGATCTTCAAGGAGGAGTACATTGAGCTGACATTTGAGAAGGTCAGCGAAGACGTCGAGGGGCCCGACGAAGACATCGAGCAGTCGGACGAAGAGATCAGCGACCCCAGCGAAGAGATCGAGCAGTGGGCTGACAAGATGATGTCCAACTTTGACGACGTCAAAGAAGAGACTGATTAATATTAATATGAGTTGTATTTTGGTCGGATGTATTTTCGTCGAACACCTTATGGGCGTGCTCTGGGCATGAACTGGTGCGCTCTGGGCGCGCTCTGTGCGCGCTCTATGCGTCACCGTAATTATATTATGATGGATAAGATTGCCTCCGGTCATTTATTTCAAACTTTTATGTTGCAAGTCCAAAACCACTTCTCTTTACTCTTGAGTTCATACGACATAGGTTGAGAAACACAATTGAGACATGCATTTCTCGTCAGAATGTACGTAGACCTTGTTTATCAACTTGAATCGTTAGTATATGACATAAGACGACTATGTGCGCAGGATTTTCCTTGTTTTGAATGTTTTTGAATATTTGAAGCTCATTTCAAATTTCAGTCAAACCTAAGTTTGACCGACATTTAAACAAGTTTAAAACAAGAAAATGAAAAACTATGCATGGATCCTTCTTAGTCACTCCAAAATGAAGCTTTTGTGAGTTTTTTGAAAATTTCATGTTGCAATTCCAAAACCACTTCTCTCTAACCTTAGACCTCATAGTTTGAGTTATGCAATATCACATGAGATCCATGCCCTTCTCCTTTTGAATGTATGTAGACCATGTTTTTCAACTTGAGTCGTTAGTATATGACATATGAAGACTATGTGCGTCGGTTTTTCAATTTTTCGATAATTTTTGAATTTATTATGCTTATTTCAAATTCGATCAAACCTAAGTTTTTGACATGAAAATGAAAAACTAAGCATGGATCCTTCTTAGTCACTCCAAAATGAAGCTTTTGTGAGTTTTTGAAAATTTCATGTTGTAATTCCAAAACCACTTCTGTTCAACCTTAGACCTCATCGTTTGAGTTTTGTGATATCACAAGAGATCCATGCCCTTCTCATTTTGAATGTATGTAGACCATGGTTTTCAACTTGAGTCACTAGTATATGACATAAGATGACTATGTGCGCAATATTTTCCTTTTTTTTATTTTTTTTGAATATTTGAAGCTCATTTCAAATTTTGGTAACAAGTTTAAAACATGAAATTTGAAAAACGAAGCATCGATCCTTCTTAGTCACTCGAAAATGAAACTTGGACACTTTATCAAACTTTTCAAAACCCCGTTGAGTGCCTCCAAACCCCATTTGAACAATGACCGTCGATTTAACCCTAGCGCTGAACTGCAGCCGTTTGATCGTCCTCTAGAAGGAATCTGGCAGACTCGGGGCGATCCGCGAGAGGCTCATTCTGCGATCTGATTGGCTGTAACCCGTGTGAGAAGCTCATTCTGCACAACCTGTTCGATGTGTTTCAAATGAGCTCCAAAGGTAGGGTAAACGGCCCCATTTCTAAGCAAAAAGGGTTTGTGGACTCGCAACAGCCGCACCACCGCATGGGACCGTTACACGCTCACCGTGGACCCACCATTTTCCTCCTCTTCACAGACAGAGCATCCATCCTCTTTGGACCATCTTCTTCTTCCTCTTCCTTCCTCTTCCTTACTCTTCCTTCCTCTTCTTCCTCTTCTTCCTCTCCGGCGACAAAGGGCAGCAACAATGTCGAGCTCCTCCAGTTAATTCCTTCGCCCCACTTGGCCAAAGCAGCCTGAGGTGCCGTTGCCGCCATGTTCTAAATGCTCACGCAAGGAGCCACTGCTCCGTAAGGCTCCACAAGGGGTGCGAGTATTTGAAATGCCAGAGCCTGCCACATGATGTAAAGATCTTTCTCTCGCATCCTTTTGTTTTGATTTCTTCAGTGTTTTCAATTTCTTGCTCAGATTTGGGATTTAGGGTTCAGGTTGACTTTTCCAGGGGTTGGAACCATGCAGCCATTTTCGGTGGATGGATGAATACGTTTCGCAAATAAACGGGATGGAAGGTGGCCCACGCCCAGCGACCTTCCTCTGCCGTCTGATGTGGAGATTGCGCCCTCTGCTCCGCCGATGGGGTCTGACATGGTTGCTCCGCCGATGGGGCTTGAGGAAGTGAGAGGCGAACTGAAGAAGTTGAACAAGAACTTAAGGCAGATGAATGATCTGAAGAAGCAGGCTAATGTGATAGCTGCAGGATTTTATCTCCGTATACTTGCTCTAGGATTTGTTTATCTGCTGATTGTCAGTCGTAGTTAATTAATGCGATGTAAGCATAATTAATGCAATGTAACCTCTATGTTATTTGGACCAACCCCTTATGATAAACCAGTCCTCTCATTTGGACCAACCGCTTATTACTAATCATCTCTACCGAAACTATCTACAGTTTTAGGGGCAGATCTACACACCAACACGTATTTTACACCAGAAATTACATATATTTTTTGGGACAAATGACTAATCACCGAAACTATCTACAGTTTTAGGGCAGATCTATACCCCAACACGTATTTTACACTAGAAATTGCTTACAAATGACTAATCATCCATACCGAAACAATCTACTATTACAAATGACTAATCATCCGTACCAAAACTATCTACAATTTTAGGGGCGGATCTATGCAGCAACACGTATTTTACACCAGAAATTGCTTATATTTGTTGGGACAAATGACTAATCATCCGTAAAAGCATTGAAAGAAGAGGGTCCGGGCCCGGTTAAACCCTGCTCATTTCAATGCTTTACAATAGCCTTGGAATGTTGTGGTATATAATGAGGTCGCGCACACACCCAACTAGCGAGGTGGGACTAAAAAACAACTCAACAACACAGCGGGAGACGTGGTAAGTTTGAGCCGAGCCGCACACAAGCCGACCCCAGGAAATCCCAACCGAGCCGCGCCAGGCCGACCCCACCAGTCAGGCCAAGTGACGGTTGACTAGAGGGCAACGGAGCGTTTGGCCGATTTGCGATCCAGCCAGGGCACAGACGAGAGAAACTACGCGGGTATGGCACAGACGGATAAACTAGAGAGAACCGGGACACAGAAGCAATTGTCCCGAATATTAATATTGAAAAATTGTTTTCTAACACCAAATGCAACTAAACTTTGCAAACTAAATGATATTACAGTAGGTAAAACAAAGAGGAGAAGAAAAAAAATGTTGTTTAGCTCTTCCATGCACTTAAAACATGTTTGTTAGCAAGGGTTATCAAGTCTTACCACCAAACAAATTTTAGATGACATAAAAGGATTCAAACATTGTGAGACACTCGTGTTACCTTATATGGTATTGATATGGATCCAATAACAAGAGTTTTGAATTCTTCTTTATAAGGGCAATCAATACTTCCCACTTTGATGGACCTCACATTAGTCATTGTATTAACTCCAGGCATTTTATTCATTTTCTTGGGGAAATAGACAGTATGTTCCTTGTCATTCACATTGAAAGTTACTTTTCCTTTATTGCAATCAATAACAGCCCCTGCAGTGTTTAGAAAAGGTCTCCCAAGAATAATAGACATATTATCATCTTCAGGCATTTCAAGCACAACAAAGTCAGTCATGATTAAACAATTATTAGCTACTTGAACAGGAACGTCCTCACAAATGCCAACAGGAATAGCAGTAGATTTATCAGCCATTTGCAAAGATATATCAGTAGGTATCAATTTATCAAGGTAAAGTCTCTTGTAAAGGGAGAAAGGCATAACACTAACTACTGCTCCCAAGTCACATAGAGCAGTTCTAACATAATTATTTTTGATAGAGCAAGGAATGGTAGGTATACCTGGATCGCCCAACTTCTCTGGAACCTTGCCATTAAAAGAGTAATTAGCAAGCATAGTAGATATTTCCTCATTAGGAATTTTCCTTTTGTTAGAAACAATATCTTTCATATATTTGGAATAAGGGGGCAACTTAATAGCATCAGTCAAAGGAATTTGCAAGAACAAAGGTTTCATCCAATCACAAAATTTATTATAGTGTTCTTCTTCTTTGGTTTTAAGTTTCCTAGCAGGAAAAGGCATTTGTTTTTGGACCCAAGGTTCTCTTTCACCACCATGTTTCTTAGCAATAAAATCTTCCTTAGTGTACTTTTTATTTTTAGTGTGTTTTTCAGGTTCCTCTTCTATTTCTTCCTTATCCGAATTATCATTCTTATCATTATCATTGGCATTATTATTATCATTATTAAGTTCATTACCACTTTCAGTTTCAGCATCAGAAACAGATATACTATTAGGATTGTTAACAGGTTCCGAGGGTTCTACAACAGTTTTATGTTTCTTCTTCTTTTTCTTAGAAGGGGCACTAGGTTCATTAACTTGTTGAGAGTCTTGTTCAATTCTTTTAGCATGTCCCTCAGGATATAAAGGATCTTGAGTAGATTTACCACCTCTAGTTGTTACTTCACAAACATGTTTTTCTTTATCTATAGAGGCATTCATTAACATTTCTTTTTGCAATTTAGAAAGTTGATCAATTTGAGTTTGAACCATATGAAAGTGTTTAATAAGTATTTTAACATCATTGGAGGTTCTATCAACAATATCATGCAAGTTACTAATAGCGCGAGAGTTTTCTATTAAATGATTCTCAATTCTCATATTAAAATTACCGTGCTTAGCAATAAAAGTATCAAATTCATCTAAGCATTGATCAGGAGGTTTAGAGTAAGGAATATCTCTATCATCAAACCTTTGGAGAGAGTGTACCTCAATTACGGGTGAAGGAGGAATTGGCTTACATAATTCTTCTATAGGAGGTAAATTCTTCACATCTTCAGATTTAATACCCCTCTCTTTAAGAGATTTCTTGGCTTCCTTCATCACTTCATCATTTAATTCAATCATACCTCTCTTCCTTGGTGTTGGTGTAGGTGTTGGAGTAGGTTCAGGAATATTCCAATCATCAGAATTCTGGCTTATCTTAGCCATTAATTCCTCAGATTCTTCTGGAGTTCGTTTACTGAAAACACAACTAGCACAACTATCCAAATATGTCCTAGATGCATCGGTTAGTCCACTGTAAAATATATCAAGAAGATCATTTTTCTCTAAATCATGGTTCGGCTGGCCTCTTATTAGAGAGCAAAACCGTGTCCAAGCATCAGGCAATTTCTCATCCTCTTCTTGATTAATATTATAAATCTTTAACAAAGCATCGCGTTGAGCACTAGCAGGAAAATATTTCCGAAAGAAAGTATCAAGCAAACAAATAGGACTAGTAATGGAACCAGGAGACAAATTATTATACCAAGTTTTAGCTTCTCCTTTTAATGAGAAAGGAAATATTTTAGTGACAAAGTAAGTGCGCATCTTTATGTCCTCAGAAAATATACCACTCAAATTAGAGAGTTCATTCATGTGTTCTACAGCACTTTCATTTTCAGTTCCACAAAAAGGTTCTCTTTCAACAATAGCTATGTGAGCCAAATCAATAGAGAAATCATAATCTTTATCTTTAATATTTATGAGAGATGTAGCAAATTTAGCATCAGGAGATAATTTATATCTAACAGCATGTTTTTCAAGAAGGCTTTTCATAGCAGTAGCATCTTTAGTAGCATTAATCTCATCAGCAAAATCATCATCAAGTTCCACATAAGTTTCACCGGGATCATCAGGAAAATACTGAAAGAACATCTTGTGTATCCCGATGTGTTTTGTGTGTTAGACGACAACCCTAGCATTTATGTATCTAATGTGGTAATAAGTGTGCAGGAAAAACAATAGAAATAATCATATAGCTCAACACCTGAAATGGCAATTCAGCAGATCATCTGCTCAGGCCGGAGTCTCCGGCATTTGTGGGCTCAGGGGCCGGAGTCTCCGGTCCCAAGGT
The DNA here is from genome assembly GCA_026929855.1 of Poa annua. Taxonomy (NCBI): domain Eukaryota; kingdom Viridiplantae; phylum Streptophyta; class Magnoliopsida; order Poales; family Poaceae; genus Poa; species Poa annua. Next base: position 81,564,129 of record CM049437.1, on the reverse strand, counting down.
TTTTGTCGGCCCAGTGGGCTCCAGGGTGTGCAGAGCCCACTCTCCACGGCCCTCGTACGCGACGGGATCTACGAAACGGCTAAGGACCAAGCAAACGCTTGGTGAGACCCTCGAGAGTCAAAACCCTCGAGAGGGCTGAAGGGGGCGGCGAAGGCCAGAAGAGGCCCCTCCCGAGGCTGTCCCTCCGCAGGGCCCTCTCCCCTGGAGAGGGGTCAACGCAAATCCCTCCACAAGGCTGCCCAGGCCCTGTGGAGATACTTCGCTATGAAGCAACCGCTGAGGGCGCACATGGCCCCTGCCGCGTCGCAGAGTGACGCGCGCGTCTGTGCGCGATGACGACGGCGCCGCAGTTGCCGTTCTGGTGATGAAAGGAGTCAACAAAGCTGTGTCCCCTGCGCCGGCTTACGAGGGTTTCCTCTTTGGTGTTAAAGCAGTTGGCCGGCGCTACGCTCCAAGGACGACGTCACCGTGGGCACCCCCACGATCTCTGCAGTACCAGCTGGCCGTCCTGCGTGGACGGTGGCTTTTCTGCGCCAGGGACAGGCTTTGCAGCGATGGACCGAGTCCATGGGCAGCTCAGCAGCAGTGCACCCCGCTCCTCCGTTCGTCACCATGTGGGAACCCTTCCGCTTCGCAAATCGCAAGGAAGAGGCCCGGGGCGCCTATAAAAGGAGAGGGAGCACCTCCGTAGAAAAGGATCGATCATTGAGAAATTGGACACCCTACAGCAACGTAGTCTTAGTTGCAGACGCTCGAGGAGGAAGAAGACCTTAGCTTCCCTCTTCGAGCTTCACTCTGCCATACGGGAGCCCTCGGCAAGCTCATTGTACTGTAATCTCTGCAGCGCAATACAGACAAGCAGGAGTAGCGGTTTTACCTCCTCCGGAGGGCCGTGAACCTGGGTACGGGCCGCTGTCCATCTCTGCCGTGCTGTCCCTCCACAGGCTCGACGAGCACCGTCGCCGCGCCGGTTGAGGGTTGCAGACCAACGTGTTCAGTCCCCTCCACGAACTTCTCTCCCGAGAGTGGTTATCCCTGTTTCGTGGGAATCACACCTCGACATTTGGCGCGCCAGGTAGGGGCCTGAGGCGCGTCTTCAACCTCCAGCCGGTCTCCGCGCCATGACGGACACCCGCACGACGCGCGCCAACAGACGTGCTGCTGAGAGGGCTCACACCGAGCCCGGCACCGCCCCCACCCGCGGCCGCCGCGGCCGCCCCCGCACGACGGAGCGCGCCAACAACGGCCCGCACGTGGAGGAACCCGAGAGCGAGGAGTACCATGGCAGCGACCACCGCGACGACAGGGACGTCTCCCCTGAGCACCGCGATGATGCTGAGTCCTCGCATCCGTCTCGGCGCCAAGGCGCGTCTTCTCAGGGACGCCCGGAGCCCACGCCGCACACCGCGTTGCTCATGGCCCAGGAGCTCCTCCGCTACCGGCCAAGCGCGGAGGCCCACGACCAGTGGCTGGATCGCCTCCACCACCTCGTCGACGTCGCGACAACGCGCCCCGCTCCGTCTCGCTCCCTCGTTCACCACTCTGCCCGCACTGGAACGGCCGCGCCGGATGCACCTCCGCCACCACCGGGACCTCCCCCGGCCGCGGCACAGAGGGCTCCCTCTCATGCCTCCTCGCCGCACGACTGCCAAATCGTGCAGCGCACCGCGCCTGATGCACGGGTGGGGATGGAGCGCCGGAGGGACCTCCAGAACCGCCTCGTCGAGGAACTCGGTCAGGCGGGGCAGCAGAACCGCAGGGCTCTCCAGGGTGGAACCGCCACATACGCCTCCGGCTGCATGGCCTTCACCCGCGCCCTGCGCCGCGTGGTCTGGCCACAGAAGTTCAGGCCAGCCCTCCCCAAGGGCTTCGACGGGTCGAGCAATCCCCTCGAGTTCCTGCAGCTCTACACCACCTCCATCCAGGCTGCAGGGGGAGACGACAAGGTCATGGCTAACTGGTTCTCCCACGCGCTCAGGGACTCCGCGTTGTCGTGGCTCCTCAACTTGCCTGAGGACTCCATCGACTCCTAGGAGGAGCTCTGCAGGCAGTTCGTCGCCAACTTCAAGGGCACATACGAGCGCGCGCTCACCCACAACGACCTGCGCGCTGTGGTGTAGAAGAAGGATGAAACCCTCCGCAAGTACATCCAGCGCTTCAGCCAAGTGCGCAACAAGATCCCGAACATCCCCGACACACAGGTCATTGCCGCCTTCAGAGAGGGCGTCACCAACCGCAGGATGCTCGAGAAGCTGGGCATTCACGACAAGCTCACCTCTGTGGTGAAGCTGTTCGACCTCGCAGACAAGTGCGCCAAGGCTGAAGAGGGCCTCCTCTTCGTCAAGATGAGCCAGCGCGCGGATGACCAGGCCGAGGGCTCCAAGAGCCACAAGAAGCGCGAAGAGACCAAGCGCAGGACCACCGCTGTCCTGGCGGCGGAGCCAGCCGCCAAGAACGACCGCAGAAACTCCCCCGAGCCTGGCGACAAAGAGGTGGACAACCGTCCGTTCTGCGTCTACCACAACAGGCGCGGCCACGCCACAGACAACTGCTTCGACCTCAAGAGGCTGAGCAGGGACCGTGAGCGCGAGGAAGGCAGCGGGAACCGCCGCAGAGGCCGCGGCTACCGCAGAGACGGCAGGGGCGGACGCAGTGGCGGCTACCAGAGGCCTTCAGGCATTCAAGCCAACGCCGCCGAGAAGAACAACAACCTCCCTGACGAGGAAGATGGAGGCTATCAGGCCCCAAGGGGAGCCATGGCCTGCATCCTCGGCGGGGCTCAGGCGCCCAAGTCGAACAACCAGTTCAAGCAGTTCGCTCGCGAGCTCAACGCCGCGCTCCCAAGCACCGAGACCTCCAGGCCCCTCAAGTGGTCCCAGTACACCATCGCCTTCGACGCCAAGGACCACCCCAAGTCGACCAGGACTGTGGGAACTCTCCCCCTGGTCTGCTCCCCCACCATCAACAACATCACCGTCTCAAAGACACTCATTGATGGGGGAGCTGGCCTGAACGTCATCTCTGTCGAGACCTTCGAGACGCTTCAAGTGCCTTATGAGTGGCTTATGCCCTCCAGGCCATTCACAGGGGTCACCAGTGGTTCCATCGAACCCCTGGGGCAGGTCCGGCTGGCCGTCACCTTCGGCACGCAGAAGAACTACCGCACTGAGCTGATCGACTTCGACGTCGCACACATCGGCCTGCCGTACAACGCCATCCTCGGCTACCCCGCCCTCGCGAAGTTCATGGCCGTCACGCATCACGCCTACAACATGGTCAAGATCCCCGGCAGCGCTGGCACCATCGCCATCCACGGTCATATCCTGGATGCCACGTGCGCTGTCGAGAGCGCCTACAAGGCAGCCGCCATGGCATTTCCGGCTGACGAGGACACGGAGCCCCTCGAGAGGCCCAAGAAGAAGAAACAGGTGTTCTCTCAGGAGCAGGCCGCCACGAAGAAGGTGTCGCTGAGCACCGGTGGCTCGGGGGCTGAGGGCTCAGGGGCTAGCGTCACCATAGGCGCTGCCCTGCCTCCCAAATAGGAAAATGCGCTCGTCGCCTTCCTTTGGGCAAACTCTGACATGTTCGCATGGACTCCGTCAGATATGTCTGGTGTACCAAGGGAGGTGATCGAGCACCATCTAGCCGTGTGTCTAGACGCACGCCCCGTCAAGCAAAAAGCACGCAAGCAAGCCCCCGAGAAGCAAGCATTCATCGTCAAAGAAGTAGAGAATCTAAAGGCGGCAAATGTCATCCGCGAAGTCGCGCACCCCACTTGGCTCTCCAACGGCGTGGTTGTCCCTAAACCCGCTGGAGGAGGCCGACTCTGCATCGACTACACCGACGTCAACAAGGCCTGCCCCAAGGACCCATACCCCATGCCAAGGATAGACCAGATCGTGGATTCCTCTATTTTCTGGACGCCTTCTCTGGTTACCACCAGATCAAAATGGCTAAAGAGGACGAGGAGAAAACAGCATTCCTCACCCCCTGTGGTGTGTATTGCTACACTTGCATGCCTTTCGGCCTGAAGAACGCTTGCGCCACTTTCCAGAGACTCATGAGGATAGCCTTGGGGGCACAGATGGGCAGAAACGCAGAAGCCTATGTCGACGACATCGTGGTCAAGTCTCGCGAGGGAGACACTCTCTTGAAGGATCTCGAGGAAACCTTCGCCAGCCTGCGCAAGGTGAGCATCAAGCTGAACCCCGCCAAGTGCGTCTTCGGCGTGCCTTCAGGCAAACTCCTCGGATTCCTGGTGTCCCGCCGCGGCATAGAAGCAAACCCTGACAAGATCAAGGCCATAGAAGGAATGCAGCCTCCTCGCCGGCTCAAGGACATGTAGCGCTTAGCAGGCTGCATGGCCAGCCTGGGCCGTTTCATCTCCAAGTTCGGCGAGAGAGCCCTGCCATTTTTCAAGATCATGAAGAGATCCGGCACATTCAAGTGGACCCCTGAGGCGGACAAGGCTTTTGAGGACTTAAAGAGGTACCTGGCCAGCCCACCAGTCATGGTGGCCCCCAGGGCAGGCGAGCATCTGTAGCTGTACCTTTCAGCCACTCCCCAGGCCGCAAGCGCCGTCCTGGTGGCTGAAAGAGAAGAGCCAATCCTCCCCAAGAAGAGCACGGCCACCCCAAGCCCGAAGCCACCCGACGAGGATCTCGCCAAAGGAGCAGCCTCCACAGACCCACTGCCAGGTCCACAGCCTCAAGTCGAGTCTGCTCCCAACACCCTTGCCGAGACCCCTCCACAGGCGGATCTCGACAAGGGCCCTGAAGAGCCTCCACAGAGGGCTGACGCTGCACCTCCGTCGACAACCCTTGTCGAGCATCCCGTCTACTTCGTCAGCACAGTGCCGCGGGACGCTCGGGAACGGTATCCAATGCAGCAGAAGCTCCTCGTCGCGCTCCTCATCGCCTCCAGGAAGCTGCGACACTACTTCCAGGGCCACCCCATCACAGTGGTCACTTCTTTCCCCCTGGAGCAGATCCTGCGCAACCCCAACGCCACAGACCGTGTCGCGGGATGGAACATAGAGCTGCAGCCATTCAACTTTCGCTTCGACACCACAAGAGTCATCAAGGGAAGAGCGCTGGCGGACTTCGTCGCCGAATGGACTGACCCAAGCCCTGAAGAGCCTCGAGGAGAAGAGGCCGAGCCCTCTGGAGACACAATGCCCAGCCACTGGACCATGCACTTCGACGGAGCCTTCGCCTGCCGTAATGGCGGGGCAGGCATCGTCCTGACCTCGCCCAAAGGCGACAAGCTCTACTACGCTGTCCAGTTATGCTTCACGATTGACAAGATCTCCAACAACATCGCTGAATACGAAGGCCTCCTCGCCGGCTTAAGGGCCGCCATCGCTTTAGGCGTCAAGCACCTACTCGTCAAAGGCGACTCCCAGCTGCTTGTCAACTTCTCCAACAAAAGCTATACGCCTAAGGACGACCACATGGCCGCATACCTTGAAGAGGTCCGCAAGCTCGAGAAGCACTTCAGGGGCATGGAGCTCATGCACATCCCGAGGAAAGAGAACCAGGAGGCCGATGACATCGCCAAGCGAGCCTCGCGAAGGCAAGCCCAGCAGGCAGGCGTTTTTGAATAAAGGCTCGCCAAGGCATCCATCAAGCAGCCTCGAGAGGCTACAGCCGCAAGCGCGGACGAAGCACTCCCACCACCTCCTGAAGCTGGGGAACCCGACTGTGGTCCCCACACAGGGGAGCGTCTGTTGCTGACGGCGGCTCACCAAGACACATGCTGGATTGACGAGCTCAAAGACTACTTGGCAAAGGGGATCCTCCCTGAAGAAGATGCGGAAGCAGAGCGAATCGCTCGACAGGCGAAATCCTACTGCATCCTTGAGGGAGACCTCTACCGCAAGCGCCCAAACGGCATCGCGCTCAAATGCGTCCCTCCCGAGGAAGGCCGAACGCTGATCAGGGACATCCATAGCGGAGAATGCGGCCACCACTCGTGTGCGCGCACCCTCGCAGGCAAGGTCTTCAGGAGCGGTTTCTACTGGCCACAAGTGCTTCAAGATGCGGTCACCATCGTCCAAGCTTGCGACGCCTGCCAGTACTACGCCAAGAAAATTCATCAGCCGGCGCTGGGGCTCCAGACCATCCCGCTCTCCTGGCCGTTCGCGGTCTGGGGGCTGGATATTCTGGGCCCCTTCCCGAAGTCGCAGGGGGGCTATCGCTTCCTCTTCGTGGCCGTCGACAAGTTCACCAAGTGCGCCGAGGTTGAACCAGTGCGCACCATACCAGCCGGAGCAGCGGTGAAATTCATCAGGAGCCTGGTCTGTCGCTTCGGAGTGCCTAACCGCATCATCACCGACAATGGCTCGCAGTTTACCAGCGGCATCTTCCGAGCCTACTGCGAAAAGCTCGGCGTCAAGATCTGCTTCGCCTCGGTGGCTCATCCACGCAGCAATGGTCAAGCTGAGCGAGCGAACGCAGAAGTTCTCAAGGGCCTCAAGACCAGAAGCTTCAACATCCTCAAGGGCCACGGCAAGGGCTGGATCGACGAGCTCCCATCTGTGCTCTGGTCCATGCGCACAACCTCTTCAAGGCCTACGGGCGAAACACCGTTCGCCCTTGTCTACGGAGCTGAAGCAGTCCTCCCTGCAGAAATCAAGCATGGATCCCCACGGGTCCTTGCCTTCAACGAGGACACCCAAGAGGATCTCCACAACGACGACCTGCTGTTCCTCGAGGGACTGCGCCGCCGGGCCGCCCTCAGAGCGGCAAAGTACCAGCAAGATCTGCGACGCTACCATAGCCGCCATGTGCGCTCACGCACTCTCGAGGCGGGCGACCTCGTCCTCAGGTGAATCCTCTCCAGGGAAGGCCTCCACAAGCTCTCGCCGATGTGGGAAGGCACCTACAGGGTCTCCCACATCGCCAGGCCTGGCGCAGTACGCCTCGAGACTGAAGACGACATCCCCGTCAAGAACCCGTGGAACATCGCACATCTGCGCAAGTTCTACCCGTGATTATAGTCACGCCAGGCATTTTTTGTCTCTAGAGGGAAGCTCACGGCTTCACCCCCAAGCTTCTCCAAGCTTCTCCTGAGGGTCAGCCCTCCGAGCTCTCCTGCTAATGAGCCACCGCAGGCCGCAGTGAACCTCTGCCACTAATGGGTGGTCCCCATGCCTCGACATGAAAGGAACGTTAGCTTGGCAAACCCAAGTGTAATGAACCGATTTCGTTCCCAAGTGAACTATGCGCTAACGCGCCATTTCGTTCCTAAGTGAACTTTGTGCTGAGGCGCCGCTGTGTAATATTTCAATGGCAAGTTTACTTTCGTCATTTACTTTTCCATGTGCGCTTATATTCTTCCCATGCGCACCTCGCGAGCGAGGGCTGAGTACGGTGCCTGTGCCTCAAGGGCACCCCAGCAGCACTGCAAAATCCAAGGGACCCTGAGCTCTGGCTAAAGGGCATGCTCCCGGATACACGCCACCTCTTCAAAGGACCTTGGTACTCTCTCTCCTCGCGAGATACCCATGAGGAAACATATAAGCGCGCATGAGTCCCAACTACCATGCTCTAGCGTTTTGGTTCGCCTCTCTAACATCCACAGGGAACAAGAGTCTCTCCAGGCTTGTGGAGGAAAAACTCGGCCCCTGGAGGAAAAGGCATCGCCAAGGGAGTCCTACGCAGGGCGAAAGCCTCGCGAAGCTAAGTTCCCTGCTCACACCAAGAGAATCTCTGCATCTCTCTCACGAGCACTCTGCGTCCCTCGAGCGTTTCTTTCCCTCACTCTCCATGGACTGCTTGCGCGTCAAAGGGGGGTCCTTGAGCATCGCGACTCGAGGACTCTTACCTCTCTAAGCCTTAAACTCCCCCCGGCCTTGCCGAGTCATTGCTCGAGCATACCGCAGCGGCGGAGTCATAGCGCGAGGAGAAGGGTCCTAGCGACGCAGAGCGAAAAAGACATGGGAAGAAGTCAGGCGGAGGCCTCGCCGTCGTCCTCGCCGGACCCTTCTTCTTCAGGCTCGCCCTCCTCATCATCGTCCTCCTCATCCTCCGCCGCGGCCCGCTTGAAGCGGCTGCAGAAGTCGTCGACCTGGTCGCGGATGGAGTTGGAGATCTTCCACCCCTTCTCTCCCTCGAGAGGCTCGGTCACCGTGGTGCAGTCGAAGCCAGGCTGGAGGTTCTGGAGGTTGGAGAAGATGCGGTCGACCGCAACCGCCAGGAGCTGGCGGCACTCCCCCTCGACGACGTCGCGGAGCTCAGCGGCAGCGCCCTCGAGCGCTGTGAAGAGCTGCTCGAAGTACATGAGGTAGGTGGCGGCGTCGGAATTGCCTTGTAGGGGGACGCTCGGCGCATCCGCTCCCAGCTTCGCGGCGAGCTCGCGGCCCCGGCCCACCAAGGACTGGAACATGCGCTCCCGCTGCTGCGACAGCACCTGCGCCGCCTTAGCGCTCTCGACCGCCTCCACCGCTTTCTCCACGGCAGGACCCACCTGCTTGTTCATCTCCTCCATGTCTGCCATGAGGGAGATGAGGTCCTGCGCCATGCGCTCGCGAGCTTCTTCGGCGGCCCGGCGACCATCCGCAGCACGCCTCGCCCGGGAGTTCAGCCGGGCGTTCATGAGTTCCAGCTCGCGGATGCGGGCGGAGTCTTCGTCGCGCCTCTTCTTGAAGCGGTTCTCCTGCTTGGTGAACCTCTCATTGTAGTCGCGAGAGACGGCGGCGCGGTACTCCTTCTCCCGCTCCTGGAACTTCTTCGCCACCTCCTCCTTCCGCTCGGCGAACCTGGCGTTGAAGCGTTCCACGCTCGCTTTGTGGGAGGACACTTCACACTCGTGCTTGCTGAGCGCCACGGCCAGGCTCTCTTCGCGGGCCTCGAGGGCGGCGCGCTGCCCCGACAGTTCTTGCTCCCTCAGCGCCAGCTGTTCGTCACGACGGCGCACGTCCTCCTCGCGCTCGCCCAGGCCCTGCCCCCTGGCTTCCAAGCTCGCGCGGACCCCCTCCAGGGTAGTCCGCACGGTCTCAGAATCGGCGAGGATTTTGGCCTCAAGCTCGACAAGCTCGCGGTGCTTGGCTGCCAGGGAGTGCTCCACAGCCTCCCGCTCTGCCCTGGCCGCGGCCAAGTCTTCTGCCACTTCCCGGCGCTCGGCCTTCAAGGGCTGCAGGAGCTCTTCGGCGTCGCGCGTAGCGCCCTCGCGGACCTCCTCGGCGAAGCGCAGCGCCTCCTCGCGCTCCGCCTGCAGGGCCAGGTCGCTCTGCCGGCGAGCCTCCACAGCCGCGTGGAAAGCGCCCAAGCCTCCGCGAGCTCGTCTCGCTGCCGGGCAAGCTCCCGGTCCTCCAGAGCGAGGTGGGCCTCCAGCCCCTCCAGGGACTCCCGCACCAGGCGGAAGGCGACGTCACGACGCCCCCTGCTCCAGTCCCAGCTGCCAAGGGCAAGGGCCTGGGAAGTCCCGCTCGAAGCGGAAGGCCCTGCGCCTGCGTCAAGCTTAGAGCGGGGAGCCTCCGCGCGGGCCTGGGGGCTTGGCGGCGAGTCTTCCGCCTCGGCGCCCGCGTTCTGCGCGCCGGCGTTGCCCCCCTCAGGTGGCACCACGTCCTGGGTTTCCGGGGCAGGAGAGGCCTGCCCCGTAGCCGCTACCTCCTCCTCCGCCGCGGTGGCTGGCGGGGGCGGCGGGAGATCTGCTCCCACCGTCTCATCGGCCTTTAGCGGGCTCGGGGCCGATGTAGTGCCTGCCGCGGCCTCCGGCTGCGCTGGCGGAGTCGCAGCGCGCGGCGGAGTGGGCGCTTTCTCCGCCTGCTCCTCAGGGCGCTCCTCCCCCACAGGCGGCGCGGTGGCCTCCGCCTGAGGCGCATCCCCGTGAGGGCCTGCAGGGATTTCCTCCCGCAGGCCGCGAGGCCTCTTCTGCTGCGGCCTCTGCCGCGGCCTCCGGAGTGGTTTTCTTCACGTCCGCCGCCTTCCGAAGCCTTCGGCGCTTCGCAGGCGCCGGATCACTAGCAGAGAACAAGAAGTCTTGTCAAAGGGGAACAGACGAGCACATACTGAAGAAGGAGAACCAGATTAGAAACACTTACCCTGTCTTCTTGGCGCGGGTGTCAACCCACGCCATGCCGGACGAACGCCAAGAAGGCGTGGCCCGGGCTCCGGATCCCTCCGGAGCCGTCTCAGCTTTCCTCTTGAGGGGAGCGCTCGGGGGCTCCCCAGCAGGCCTGTCGTGGGCCGCCTTGGTCCGGGGTTCCTGTCGCCCCGCCTCGGCCTCCTCCTCGTCGCTGGATGAAAGCTCGAAGACCTCCTCAGGAGGGGCGCGGCTCTTGACGAGCTCGCGCCGCCTGTAGAGGGAATAGCCCCAGCCGCCGCGTCGCCCTGCTCAGCGTCAGATGCGTATGGCGACTCCGCGGCGTCTGGTCCCTTCGCCACAGGCATAGGCCCATCCTCCTCCTCTTCCCCCGCCAGGCCTAGCGGGGTGAAAGTGGGCATCAGTTCACGAATCGCCAGGCGCGGAGCCAGGTTCATCTGATGAAGAGGCCTCAGCTCGGCAGCAACCGCCACGGGCACGTCGGGGTTGATGAAGAGGCCACCCATGATGGTGGCGATGACGGCGGGGCGATGGTCGCAGGGGTGGAGTCGCATCGGGTCCATGAGCCCCGAGTACATCCACATTGGCTTCTTGTGCGCCTGGAGGGGAGCGATGCGGCGCTTCACGAAATCCTCCGCAACCATCTGGCCGGTGAGGCCGTTGTCCCGGAGCATCCTCATGCGGCCCACGAGGTCGGCTATCTGCGCGCCCTCGAAGACCTGCTTGCCCCAATGATACTTCTTCACAGGCGGCGCCTCCGGGACGTCGAGGAAGGAGCTCTGCGACTTGACGCCGATGAGGAACCACTTCTGCCTGAAGTCGTCCACCTTCTTCGACACCGCCGTGACAGGCTTCTCGCCGCTCCACGACATGGGGATGTAGACGTCCCCCATGCCGTCCACGATGCGGAAAGACACGCATCCCGTCCGCTCGGACTTAGCGGAGTTCCGGAGCGCGTAGAAGCTCCTGAAGAGGGCCACCGAGGGCTGCACTCCCAAGTAGGCCTCGCACAAGTAGGCGAAGATGGAGTGGACGAGGATGGCGTTGGGGTGTAGATGAAGAAGATGGATCTGGTAGAACTCCAGAACCGCCTCCAGGAAGGGTGAGTACGGAGGCACCAGTCCGGCGAAAAGGGTGTGGAGGAAGATGGGGAAAAACCCCGCCGGAAAGCGGCCGAGCTTCGCGGCCTGGATGGCGCTGGTGCCATGCTCGTTGGTCTTCCCGGCGACCAGGTGCCGAATCTTGTCCAGCGCCACCGCATTGACGCGCTCCCCAACTAGGGCGGGGCCGAGCGCCTCCTCCCCCTGCGTGTCCGGGGGGAGCACCGTCATCGCCGCCTTGCCCTTGGATCCGCCCATCGCCGGAAAAAAGGAGAAGGACGAGGAGGAAGACGAGCAGAAGGTAAGAGTCCGCCGGAGAAGGAAGGCTGGAAGGATGAGAGCAAAGGTCGGGAGCGCAGAAGTGAGTAATGACTGCTGTTCGGACCGGCGCGCAGCTTTATACCCCGTCTGGGCAGTTACCAAGGCGTGGTCGTGGTGGTCGTGGTGGGACCCCCCACGACGCACGTATCTGCCGGAGAAACCGAGTCGCCGCTAACTCGCCTCCGATCGACGCGTGCCTCGGGCCGGCCGGACACTTTGGGCCCACGACGCTTCGACTACGCCAGGTGGGCTTCGCCGTGCCCATCATAGGCCCGGGGGCTACTGTCGGCCCAGTGGGCTCCAGGGTGTGCAGAGCCCACTCTCCACGGCCCTCGTACGCGACGGGATCTACGAAACGGCTAAGGACCAAGCAAACGCTTGGTGAGACCCTCGAGAGGCAAAACCCTCGAGAGGGCTGCGAAGGCCAGAAGAGGCCCCTCCCGAGGCTGTCCCTCCGCAGGGCCCTCTCCCCTGGAGAGGGGTCAACGCAAATCCCTCCACAAGGCCGCCCAGGCCCTGTGGAGATACTTCGCTACGAAGCAACCGCTGCAGGGCGCACATGGCCCCTGCCGCGTCGCAGAGTGACGCGCGCATCTGTGCGAGATGACGACGGCGTCGCAGTTGCCGTTCTGGTGATTAAAGGAGTCAACAAAGCTGTGTCCCCTGCGCTGGCTTACGAGGGTTTCCTCTTTGGTGTTAAAGCAGTTGGTCGGCGCTACGCTCCAAGGACGACGTCACCGTGGGCACCCCCACGATCTCTGCAGTACCAGCTGGCCGTCCTGCGTGGACGGTGGCTTTTCTGCGCCAGGGGCAGGCTTTGCAGCGATGGACCGAGTCCATGGGCAGCTCAGCAGCAGTGCACCCCGCTCCTCCGTTCGTCGCCATGTGGGAACCCTTCCGCTTCGCAAATCGCAAGGAAGAGGCCCGGGGCGCCTATAAAAGGAGAGGGAGCACCTCCGTAGAAAAGGATCGATCATTGAGAAATTGGACACCCTACAGCAACGTAGTCTTAGTTGCAGTCGCTCGAGGAGGAAGAAGACCTTAGCTTCCCTCTTCGAGCTTCACTCTGCCATACGGGAGCCCTCGGCAAGCTCATTGTACTGTAATCTCTGCAGTGCAATACAGACAAGCAGGAGTAGCGGGTTTACCTCCTCCGGAGGGCCGTGAACCTGTGTACGGGCCGCTGTCCATCTCTGCCGTGCTGTCCCTCCACAGGCTCGACGAGCACCGTCGCCGCGCCGGTTGAGGGTTGTAGACCAACGTGTTCAGTCCCCTCCACGAACTTCTCTGCCGAGAGTGGTTATCCCTGTTTCGTGGGAATCAAACCTCGACAGTTTTCGGAGCAAAGAGCCCCAGAAGACGGCAGCCTCTGATGGGGGGTCCGGAGTGACCCCGGAGTATCACCGGAGTCTCTGCTCCGGGAGGCCGGAGTCTCCGGCTTCAGGGACCGGAGTCTCCGGTTAGGCCGGAGTCTCCGGCCCTCCTAGACCGGAGTCTCCGGTGCAAGTGGACTGCAACGGCTATCTTTCTGGGAGGGGTATAAATACCCCTCCTCCTTCCTCCAGCCAGCTAGCTCGACCAGAATCAAAAGTCCACCATTGTTGCAAGCCCAAGAATCACTAGATCTCCCAAACCCTCCGTCCAAACTCGTTGATCTTTGGAGGATTGAAGGAGAAGGCCTTGATCTACATCTTCACCGAGCCGTTCTTCATTTCCCCCTCATTCACTTGAGGGACCATTTGCTAGGGTTTCCACTAGGAAAACCTAGCCCATTGTTGTACTTACATATTGTCTTTGTGACAGATTGTAGCTTTTCGGGAGCCCCCAAGCCCTTTGTGGGTCGTGCCCCGAATCATTGTTGTAAAGGCTCCGGACTCCGCCTTGAAGGTTTCCGATAGTTGAAGTGAACCAAACCTTTGTGGTGCGGTTCACCGGAGAAGAGGGTGAGGCCTTTGTGGCCGTTGAACCATTGTGTTGGTTCACACCTCTCCAACGAGACGTACTCCCATTTAAGGGAGGAACTCGGGAATACATCCTTGTCGTCTCGTGCTTTCACTTCGGTTACCTCTATCCTCGTTTACCGCCTTACTTTGTATATCGTGCTTAGCTGTTAGCTTGTCATATAGGTAAATTCACCGTAGTTGCATATCTAGAGAATTTACCTTTCGTGTCAAGCCTAATTTGAAAAAGAACTAAAATTGGAGTAGCACCTATTCACCCCCCCCCCCTCTAGGTGTCATACTGAACCTTTCAATTGGTATCAGTGCCTAGGCTCTCTTGTTGGGTTTAACCGCCTAAGAGAAGTATGACACAAAGTGAGGATGAGGCCGAGACTCTTGCCAAGGCTAATGAGGCCCTTGAAAAGGCCAAAGCCACTATGGCATCCATGGCCGATATCAAATCTTTGGAAACAACTTTGACATCGACCATGAATGCTAAATTTGATGAGTTTCATGACATGTTCATGAAATTTGCAAATGGCAAGCGCTTGGAAATCATACCACTAGAGGATGCCTCTAACTCCGAAGAGGGTGATTCCAAGGAGGATAAAGAGAAAAAGAAAAAGGGGGTTGAAACCGATACTAGACCTAAAACATCTCCTACTTTGCATGAGGAGAAGGAAGGGTACCATGCCGTTCCGGGATGGTACTCTCCCGATCCAATTATTACAACCCGCATAAACCCTCTAGGTCCTCCACCTAAGCTTAATGCATTAGCTTTTGCAAGTTGGCAACGCTCAATGAAATCTCATGTCAACAGTGCCTCCATCGAGCTTTGGAGGATCATTGAAGACGGATACAATGTTGAGGATCCAAGCAACATGACAAAAAGAGAGTTCGCCGAAAAGCAACTCAATGCCTCCGCTCTTCACATGATTGACCTCTCGTTGAGCGACAATGACAAGCATCATGTTCTTCATGCCACCACCGCCAAAGAAGCTTGGGATTGTCTTGAGGTTGCCTTCCTTGGGAATGAAAGCATGAAGAGGAATAGATATGAATCCTTGAGCAATGCTGCCGAAGGCTTCTACATGCTTGACAATGAGAATCATGAAGAGATGTATGGAAGACTCAATACTCTTGCCAAAGCCTTTTATGATGTGGGAGCAACATATGTGGATGATGCTTGGGTCAAGAGGAAGTATGTGAATGCTCTCTTGCCCTCGGAGCCTATGGAGTTGAAGTCAATTCAAGGAAGATACAACTATCATCAAATGTTGCCACCAAGAATGCCGAAGATAACCGTGCTAGGGCCATGGGAATGAGACAAGGTCCATCACTTGCCTTGAAGGCCAAGGTGATTAGTATCGATGAGAATGAAGCTTGCCCAAACAACATTGCTCCCAATGATCTTGAACAAGCCCTCAATAGTCACATAGCGCTCGCCACAAGAGTGTTTTGGAATGACCCGGCAAGTGCTAAAGCTCGTGTTGATCGAGAGAACAACTCAAGTGGCAAGAAAGAGTTTGCCTCAAGGACAAAGACGTGCTACAATTGTCATGACAAGAATCACTACATAAGAGAGTGTCCTTATGAGAACCGTGAGCAAAATGGTGGGAAGCTTGTCCCAAAGGACCACTCAAAGTTGATTCAAAAGAAGCCCGCAAGACCAAGGAAGCCTTTCTTCAAGAAGGCACCAAGAATTGTGTTGGTGGCACAAGAAGAATATGCCACAAGTGATTCCGAAGATGAAGATGTACCCAATAAAGAGGTAGCCGCATTGGCTACTGTATCTACTTCATCATCGTCTCTCTTTGAATCCCCCAATGAGAACGTCTCCACCAACACCGCTCGTTGCCTCATGGCTCATGTCACCGAGGTATCATCTCCTTCTCCTAAGACTACGCATGATCAATCTAGTCTTGAGATTAAGAAGGAACTAGTTACCTCCGATACTTTTGTGACTAACTTGCAAGGTGAAGCCAAAGAACATGTTGAGTCTCTCATGAGACAACTATGTGCGGCCGAAGAACTTCTTCAAGAAAAGAGTAAGATTGAGAGAGAGGATTCTCTCACCATTGCCTCCTTGAATGCTTCTATAGCATCCTTAAATGACTCTCTTGATGAAGAAAGTGAATATAGAACCACTCTTGAGGAAAGACTTGAGTCTCTTGATGCTAAAAATGATGAAATCATTAATAAAATCATTAAGGATAGAGATCATGTCTTTGCTAAATATAAAGTGATTAAAAAGGAGAAAGTTGAACTTGGGGTTGCAAATGCTAGACTTCTTGAGGATATGGAGAAGCTTGACAAGGCTCACAAGGTCTTGGAAACGACCCACTCCCTTCTAGTCAAGTCTCATGAGCAACTTCAAACTCAACTTTCTAAAACTTGTTCAACTAGTATATCTATTCTTCCTCGTGTTCATGAAAATGCTATTGAAGAAAATGCTAGGTTGAAAGTGGATCTTGCTAAGGCCACTAGTGATAGGACCTCTATTCCCAAAGGTAAAGATAAGGGCATTGCTTATTTGTTTGAGCAAAAACCACACAAAGGGAAAAAGGGTCTTGGTTATGTGGCCGAAGCAAAGAAGAAAGTGAGCAACATCAAGGAGAACAAGACCAAACCCGCACAAGCCAAGACTCCCATTGCGGGTGGTAGTGCCACTAGGGGCAAGACAACTCGTAGTGACTTTGCGGGGCATAACAATCCCAACTATATTCTTTATGTTGACTATTATGGTGATGTTTATGCAAAATATGTAGGTCCTTATGATGGTTACATTGATTACTCTATTTGGGTTCCTAAGACCCTTGTTGCTAACCGAAAAGGACCCATTGAGAAATGGGTACCTAAATCCAAGATATGATCTCTTGTACGACTATGCTTCCGGTGGATCTAAATGGGTGATTGATAGTGGATGCACTAGTCATATGACCGGAAGCAAGGAGATCATGACGGAGTTGAGACCAAATCTAAATCACTCAACCGTCTCTTATGGTGACAAATCCAAAGCCGAGGTAAAGAGTCTTGGCAAGGTGGTAGTTGCAAGGGATATCACCCTTGTAAATGTCATGCTTGTTGAGTCTCTAGGTTACAATCTTATGTCTGTTCGTGCTCTTAATAAGATGAACTTTGATGTCCATTTTACTCTTGATATGGTGGTACTCTTGAGGAGCAAGACTCTAAAGGTCATGTTCGTTGGGTATGTTGAAAATGAGTTGTTTGTGGTGGACTTTTCGGGGTCAACCAACACTCAAGCAATATGCTTATTCGGAAAGGCCGACGTGGGGTGGTTGTGGCATCGCCGCTTGTCCCATGTCAATATGAGAACTTTGCAAAGTCTTCACAAGGGTGGCCACATTCTTGGACTAAATGAGAATGTTTCTTTTTCAAGAGATCGTCTTTGTAGGGCTTTTGTTGAAGGAAAGATGCATGATTCTCCCCACCCAAGCAAAACCATCATCTCATCAACGAGGATATTGGAACTTCTTCATGTTGACCTCTTTGGTGCCGTACCGCAACCGAGTCTTGGTGGGAAGAAGTATTGCTTGGTGATTGTTGATGACTATTCAAGATTCACTTGGGTTTTCTTCTTCAAGACGAAGGATGAGACTCAACAAACCGTCATCGACTTCTCCAATGAAGTTGAACGTCAACACAATGTTCCCATATTGGCCATTAGAAGTGACAATGGCTCCGAGTTCAAGAACTACACCTTAAATGAGTTTCTTAGTGATGAGGGAATTCATCATCAATATTCCGCTGCGTATACCCCTCAACAAAATGGTGTAGCCAAGAGAAAGAACCGGACTCTTATGGATATGCATGGCTAGGTCCATGTTGGCGGAGTTTAAGTCTCCACTCTTCTTGTGGGCCGAAGCTATCTCCACGGCGTGTCACTCCTCCAACCGGCTATTCTTTCGCAAAGGGAGGAAGGAAACTCCTTATGAAATGCTTACCGGCAACGAGCCCAACATCTCCTACTATCGAGTATTTGGTTGTAAGTGTTTCTACAAAATCAAAGGTGTTCATTTATCTAAATTTGATGTTAAAGCTTTAGAGGGTGTTCTTGTTGGGTACGGTGCGAACTCTCACACTTATAGAGTCTACGACAAATCCTTAGGGAGAGTTGTGGAATCTTGTAGTGTGAGGTTCGATGAGAATGACGGCTCCCAAGTGGCGCAATTTCATGTTTGTGATGTAGATAATGAGGAACCTCAAGATGCCATACGAAGAATGGGAGTTGGTTTCCATCGCCCCATTGAAATCCATCATGAGCCTCCTCAAGCAAGTACAAGCTCCACTCAAGTGGAGACTCCATCATCACAAGTTGAAGCGGCACCCTACTATGAAAGCAAATGAGACACCTATCCAAGAACAAGAACAAGTTCCTCCTCAAGTTGTCAAAGAGACCACACAAGAATCAAGTTCTCCTATGGTCAACTCTAGTCAAGATCAAGATCAAGATCAAGATCAAGATCAAGAGCAACCATCTACTCCCATTATTGAAGATGTGCAACAAGATGGTCAAGCTCATCAAGTCGGTCAAGACGGGGACTCAAATGATCAAGATGATCAAACCGAAATCCCTCGCAACAATGGGGATATCGAAACCCGTCGTCAAGCAATAGTCAAGAGAAATTTGGAAATCAAGTGTCACAAGCTTGAAGCCATCATTGGTGATGTTTCCCGCAAGGTCTCCACAAGAGGTCAATTGGCAAGCTTTAGTGAACATCAAGCTCATATCTCAATGGTGGAACCAAAGAAAGTCTTTGAAGCTCTTGAAGATCCGGATTGGTTGGAGGCAATGCATGAAGAGCTCAACAACTTCAAGCGCAACAAAGTGTGGAATCTAGTGGAGAAGCCTAAACATTGCCGCAATGTTATAGGCACCAAGTGGATATTCAAGAACAAGCAAGATGAGCATGGAATGGTTGTGAGGAACAAGGCAAGATTGGTAGCTCAAGGGTTCTCTCAAGTTGAAGGCATTGATTTTGGAGAGACCTATGCTCCCGTGGCTCGCCTTGAGTCCATCCGTATCCTTCTTGCATATGCATCACATCATAATTTTAAGTTGCAACAAATGGATGTGAAAAGTGCCTTTCTTAATGGTCCTTTGAAGGAGTTGGTATATGTTAAGCAACCACCGGGATTTGAGGATCCACACTTCCCAAACCATGTCTACAAACTTGATAAGGCCCTCTATGGTCTCAAACAAGCACCTCGTGCTTGGTATGAGCACCTAAGTGAGCTATTACTAGACCGTGGCTTTGAAGTGGGGCAACTCGATCCCACTCTCTTTACCAAGAGAGTAAAAGGGGAGCTTTTCATATGCCAACTTTATGTTGATGATATTATTTTTGGCTCATCTAACAAAGCTTTTAATGATGAATTTTCAAAGCTTATGACCGATAGGTTCGAGATGTCCATGATGGGGGAGTTGAAGTTCTTCCTTGGTTTTGAGATCAAGCAATTAAGTGGAGGGACTTTCATCTCACAAACTAAATATATCCAAGACATGCTCAAGAGGTTCAAGATGCAAGATGCTAAAGAGAAGAGGTTTCCTATGGACACCAAATGTCATCTTGAACTTAGTCCAAAGGGTAAATATGTCGATCAAAAACTCTATCGCTCTATGATTGGTTCTTTGCTTTATCTTTGTGCATCTAGACCCGATATTGTGTTAAGTGTAGGAGTGTGTGCAAGGTACCAAGCGGCTCCTAAAGAAAGCCACTTAATAGCGGTCAATCGAATCTTCCGATATTTGGTTTATACCCCAAGGTTTGGTTTGTGGTATCCTAGGGGGTCCAACTTCTCTCTTGCCGGTTACACGGATTCGGATCGGGCCGGTTGCAAGGATGATAGGAAGTCAACTTCCGGTGCATGTCAATTCCTTGGTAAGTCCTTGGTGAGTTGGTCCTCCAAGAAGCAAAATTGCATATCTCTATCCACCACCGAAGCCGAGTATGTGGCGGCCGCTAGTGCTTGCACTCAATTGTTATGGATGAGGCAAACTTTAAAGGAATACGGTGTCCATTGTGACAAAGTGCCTCTTTTATGTGACAATGAAAGTGCCATCAAGATTGGTCACAACCCGGTGGAGCACTCAAGAACAAAGCATATTGAGATTCGTTATCATTTCATTCGTGATCACATCAACCGGGGTGACATTGAGCTTGGTTATATTCCCACGAAGATTCAACTTGCCGATATGTTCACGAAGCCACTTGATGAAGCAAGGTTCACATTTTTGAGGCATGAGCTAAATATGGTGGATTCGAGGAGTGTTGCTTGACTACCTTACATGCACACCTCTATCTTATCTCTATATTTGATCTAGGTGTAGGCATGGACATAGGGGGAGTGCGGTCCTAATCCATTGGACTATCCCTCCCCCCATTATGCCGATAGTAAGAACTCATTTGGACTCTCTTATTCATTTTATGAATTGTGAGCTTAAATGGCGAGTAGTGGCGGTGAACCCAAGATATATCTTCGCGGTGTCACACCACATACACTCATACATGGTGGCCTAGGCCACCGAAATCTTCTTTGTGAAGATTTGATCTTCTTGGAGCTTTATGGTCTTTTTGCCTATCCGTTGGTTTTTATGGAAAACACACTCAAATGATGCTTCTTATTTGACTTTTGTGCCTCTTACCAAGTTTGAGTGTGAAGTACCATCTCCAGTGACTTTGTGTCTTATCCCAGGCCTACCTCATCTAAAACCTGCTCCTCTTGCCTCATACATGTCCACATGATAAACTGGGATTTTTGGGTCGTAGGGACCGGAGACTCCGGTGTCCAAGCCCGGAGACTCCAGTCTGACCAAAGTCTCCGCCCCAAACCACGGAGACTCCGGCTAGGCCGGAGACTCCGGTGCGTTTGGGCCGGAAACTCCGGTCTCGGTTTTCGCTGGGGTTCATAAGTGAGTCGGGGTGAGGAGTTTTTCATAACTTCTCCCCACCCCCGACTCCATCACTCTCCCAGCCACCGCCTCCGCCTCAAGGACCCCAATCCGGCCGCTCCCCGCCGCCGGAATCCGCCGTGCCGCCGGCTCCCTCTCCTCCCAAGCGCCGGAGACCCTCCTCTCTGTCGTTTGCATCTCACCATGAAAGATACCGGTACATCTCTCTCTCCCTCTAAGGATTCGCCACGATCTAGTTTTGAGAGGAGTACTCGTTGAAATTCATGGTGTAGTATCTTTGTGGTGGCAATGTACTCTCTAGGAAATTCGTGGGGTTAAGATTTCACTCAGATTCGACCTAGATTGGAGTCCCCAGTCTCAGGCCGGAGACTCCGGTCTTCTTGATCGGAGACTCCGGTGTGGCCGGAGACTCCGCCCCCTGAGACCGAAGACTCCGGTCTAGATCATCTCTGGGTCAAAACTAGTCACATGATTTCCTACGTTTTGGATTCCTCTCGGAC
Source organism: Poa annua (assembly GCA_026929855.1). Taxonomy (NCBI): domain Eukaryota; kingdom Viridiplantae; phylum Streptophyta; class Magnoliopsida; order Poales; family Poaceae; genus Poa; species Poa annua. Next base: position 81,543,287 of record CM049437.1, on the reverse strand, counting down.
ATGTATGCTTATCCTTTATGCTACCTCTCTACTCCTGTTTCACAGCTACCAAGCGGTATCCCGGTGCCTCATCATCCTCGAAGATCAAGAAGACATCTTCTAAGAAGCAAGGGAGAGACTACCTTGTCTATGATGAAGCAAGTGATAGGACTGTGCAGCGGAGTGTTTTGAATCAAGAACGTGCAGCTGAGGGAAGGAGGCTCAAGCAAGAGGCTGCCCTTCAAAGAGAAGAAAGGGCCAAGAGGGCCGATTTCGAGAACATGTCCACCGTCAAGAACTTGAACAAGGAAGATTACCGCAATATGAGGATGCAGAATTTCTATGCTATGCCCAACAACTCAACCGATGGTCACTTTTGGAGAAAGGAGCAAGAGCTCATCATGAAGGAGATTTATGCCAATCTTGACCCAAAAGCTCTTGTGTGTCCTCAAAAGCCTTTGAACTTTGCAACATTGGCCAAGAAGCAATACTTTGTGGAAGCAATTTGGGTTGCAAGGAAGTTGGGACTAGAGCGCCTCATGTCCACTCAACAAGATTATGATATTGTGAAGGTCCAACTATTCTTTGCTACTCTTGTTCTCGGACCGGAAGAGGACACCAAGATGACGTGGATGACCGGGCCCGTCCAATGCTCCGCAACTTTCTCCGAGTTTGGACAGATTTTGGGCTATGAGTTCAAAGGGGTATCCACTCTGGTTGGTCGAAGGATGCATGTTGAGGGCCAATTCTATGACAAGAAGCTCCTTCTTCCTCTTTGTGCTAGCAATGGTAATCTAGCTACCACCCGTGGTCTCAAGCCCATCTACAACATTTTGATTCGCATGTTTCGTTGGAGCATTGCACCTCAAGCCGGCAATACGGATGCAATTCGTGGTGCCCTAGTCAACCTCATGCGTCGTGCTCACCAGGCCTACCTTGCCGGACCGGATTGTCAAGGGTTTGAAATTGATGTGATGGACTTCATGAAGAATGAGATGCACATCACCCTCATTGAGAAGAAGAACCCGATGTATGCTCCTTATGTCATGAAGCTTATTCTCTCCAAGCTCCAACTTGATCCCTCACGTTTTACGTCACACAAGTATGGACCTCTTCAAGTGCTTGCCATTCATAGCTCTTCCCAACGCACCTATGAAGAGATTGAGGAGGAAGACGCTCCTAGGGCAAGAAGGAAGAATGCCACTCCCTCCTCATCTTTCTCCGGTGGGCGTAACCGTGTTAACAATGAGGTGAAGCGTGTCTCTTGGTGGCAAAAGACTATGATGTGCATGGGCATTGTCGTGCACAAGGAGAATCACCAACTCTATGCTACCAACAAGAAGATCTTGTCCAACCAAGCCAAAATGATGAAGGAGATGCGCAAAACGAACAATGGTGGTCACACTCCTCCTCGTCCAGAAGGTGCTCCTGCCTCTCCGCCATCCGAGCGCACCATTCCTCTTGAGGAATGGAATTGTGATCTCTTTCCATGGGCTGATTTCCAAGATGTGTCCTCCATGCCTTCCTCTTCTCGCAACACCGGCAAGGCCCCTATCACTTATGAATAAGTAAGTGAGGAAGATAGTGAGGAAGAAAATGAAGAGGCTAGTGGTGATGATGAAAATGATGATGGTACCGACGACGCCGACGACGATGACTACGAGTGATTCCTTCGGGGTGCGTTAGTCTTGCTCTTTTCCCTTTTTGGCGTTTCGATGCCAAAGGGGGAGAAGTAGTTCTATTAGGATTCTCGCCGTGGGATTTGCATGGGTGGGTCACAAGCATGCTCTTTTATCATTTCGTTAAAGCTTGTGCCCATTTTTATTCTATGTTGTTGAACTCTATTTGCTATGATTAATGTTTGTGAGACTATGTTCCATTTGATGTTCGTGAGACTATGGTTCATCTAGTAAGAGACATTTGGATATTTCTTATCAATGATTGAGATGGGATCTATTATTGTGATATGTATCTTTGTGCATTGGATATATTCCTTAATAATTTTGCACAAGGTATGACTCTTTCCTCTCAACTCATTAGTTTGCGATGTCTAAGGTTTTATATCTATGTTCAATTTAATTGTGAGTTATCTCTTCTCTACATGTTGAGCATTTGTATTCAAATGCAAATTACTTATATGCACACATGTAGGGGGAGCTCCTCAATTCTTTTTGAAACATGTCATTTGTGTTTTGTGCCTTATTGCAAATCCTAGTGTTGTCATCTAACACCAAAAAGGGGGAGATTGAAAGAACATCTTGTGTATCCCCATGTGTTTTGTGTGTTAGACGACAACCCTAGCATTTATGTATCTAATGTGGTAATAAGTGTGCAGGAAAAACAATACAAATAATCATATAGCTCAACACCTGAAATGGCAATTCATCAGATCATCTGCTCAGGCCGGAGTCTCCGGCCTTTATGGGCTCAGGGGCCGGAGTCTCTGGTCCCAAGGTTTTCGGAGCAAAGAGCCCCAGAAGACGGCAGCCTCTGATGGGGGGTCCGGAGTGCCCCGGAGTATCACCGGAGTCTCTGCTCCGGGAGGCCGGAGTCTCCGGCCCTCCTTGACCGGAGTCTCCGGTGCAAGTGGACTGCAACGGCTATCTTTCTGGGAGGGGTATAAATACCCCTCCTCCTTCCTCCAGCCAGCTAGCTCGACCAGAATCAAAAGTCCACCATTGTTGCAAGCCCAAGAATCACTAGATCTCCCAATCCCTCCGTCCAAACTCGTTGATCTTTGGAGGATTGAAGGAGAAGGCCTTGATCTACATCTTCACCGAGCCGTTCTTCATTTCCCCCTCATTCACTTCAGGGACCATTTGCTAGGGTTTACACTAGGAAAACCTAGCCCATTGTTGTACTTATATATTGTCTTTGTGACAGATTGTAGCTGTTTGGGAGCCCCCAAGCCCTTTGTGGGTCGTGCCCCCGAATCGTTGTTGTAAAGGGTCCGGACTCCGCCTTGAAGGTTTCCGATAGTTGAAGTGAACCAAACCTTTGTGGTGCGGTTCACTAGAGAAGAGGGTGAGGCCTTTGTGGCCGTTGAACCATTGTGTTGGTTCACACCTCTCCAACGAGACGTACTCCCATTTAAGGGAGGAACTCGGGAATACATCCTTGTCGTCTCGTGCTTTCACTTCGGTTACCTCTATCCTCGTTTACCGCCTTACTTTGTATATCCTGCTTAGTTGTTAGCTTGTCATATAGGTAAATTCACCGTAGTTGCATATCTAGAGAATTTACCTTTCGTGTCAAGCCTAATTTGAAAAAGAACTAAAATTGGAGTAGCACCTATTCACCCCCCCCCCCCTCTAGGTGTCATACTGATCCTTTCAAATACTCTCTAGACTCAGGTGAACTAGCAGAAGTATTAGAATTTTCAGCGTTTTCAGTTTGTTTAGATTTATCAATTATAGCATCTAGAAAAGGTCCTAAGGAACCATTTTCATCAAGCACAGTAGAAGCATCATCATAATTTTCAGAAGCATTTTCAGATTCAGCAGAAGTAATAGTACGAGTAGCATGCAGCGGTGAAATAAGCTTACTCAACACAGACGGAGAATCAAGTGCAGCAGCGGAACTCAGAGTTGTACCTTTTCTTGTAGTGGATGGCAGTATGGGAAACTTCTTATCACCAGGTTTTCCCATGATGAATGAATTCCAGAAAGCAATATCAATCTCAGGTGAACTTATAAATAAAGCTATGCTCCCCGGCAACGGCGCCAGAAAATAGTCTTGATGACCCACAAGTATAGGGAATCGCAACAGTCTTCGAGGGAAGTAAAACCCAAATTTATTGATTCAACACAAGGGGAGCCAAAGAATATTTATAAGCTTTAACAGATGAATTGTCAGTTCACCTGCACCTGTGAATAGACTTGCTCGAGACAGATTATCAGTAGCAATAGTTTTATAGTAGTGACAGTAGTGAAATAACAGCGACAGTGAAATAAAGACAGCAGCAGTGATTATAGTAGACAGCAGGATTAAAATACTGTAGGCACAGGGACGGATGAACGGGCGTTGCATGGATAAGATAATTCATGTAATATCAAGACATAGGCATTTGCAGATAAATAAGATAAAGCATCCAAGTATTTATTAACCATAGGCATGTGTTCCAATTTAGTTGTGCGTGCTCGCAATGAGAAACTTGCACATCATCTTTTGTCCTACCAGCCCGTTTGCAGCGGGGCCTCAAGGGAATCTACTGGTAATTAAGGTACTCCTTTTAATAAAGTACCGGAGCAAAGCATTAACACTCCGTGAACACACGTGATCCTCACATCACAGCCTTTCCCCGAGGCTATCCCAATTATTGTCACTTTGGGACCTAGGGTTCCGGACAATGACATGTGTAATACAACTTGCAGATATGATCCAAAACAATGATTATCCTCATGATACAATAACAGGTTCAGATCTGAAATCATGGCACTCGGGCCCTAGTGTCAAGCATTAAGCATAACAAGTTGCAACAATGACGTAAAACACCGATAACGGATACTAGGCACCATGCCCTAATGATATTACAACTATTACATGAACAATCTCATCCAATCCCTACCATCCCCTGAAGCCTAGAGCGGGGAATTACTCACACATGGATGGGGGGAACGATGATGGTTGATGGAGAGGCGTTGGTGATGACGATGGCGATGATCCCCTTCGATTCCCCATCCCGGCGGAGTGCCGGAACAGAGACTTCTGGTCCCCGAATTGAGTTTCGAGGTGGCGGCGACGCTCGGGTCTGTTTTCTGGAAAAGTGTCTAACGCTCTCGCGTTTTTAGGTCAGAGGGGGGTTATATCCGTGAGGGGAGCCCGAGGAGGAGAGGGACTCGCCCCCCTCATGTGCTGGCGCGGCCAGGCCCTTGCCGCGCCACCACCTGAGGTGGAGGCCCCCTGGCCCCCCTCTGTCAGGGCTTCTGGCTCCGTGAGTCTTCGGGCAAAATAAGGACTTTTGCATTATTCCTGGTGTTTTTCCATAAAGTCGAATTTCTGCATAAAAATAAGACACCAGGGTAATTCTGCTGAAAACAGCGTCAGTCCGTGTTAGTTGCATTCAAAACACACAAGTTAGAGGCAAAACAATAGCAAAAGTGTTCGGGAAAGTTGATACGTTTTGGACGTATCACCTACTCTCTTTAAAGATGCAAGAAAGTTCATTTTATCTTGTGATGAATGTCAAAGAGTTGGTAATATCTCTAGACGTAATGAAATGCCTATGAATTATTCTCTTGTTATTGAACCATTTGATTGTTGGGGATTTGACTTTATGGGTCCTTTCCCTTCTTCAGAAGGGAATACTCATATACTTGTTGCTGTTGATTATGTTACTAAATGGGTAGAAGCTATAACTACTAAAAGTGCTGATGGTGAGACATCATTAAAAATGCTTCATGATATTATTTTCCCTTGGTTTGGTGTTCCTAGATATCACATGACTGATGGAGGTTCTCATTTTATTCATGGTGGTCTTAGAAAAGTTCTTGCTAAATATGGTGTTAATCATAGAATTGCTTCAGCTTATCATCCTCAAACTAGTGGGCAAGTAGAATTATCAAATAGAGAAATTAAATCTATCTTGCAAAAGACTGTTAATAGAACGAGTAAAAATTGGGCTAGTAAGTTAAATGATGCTTTATGGGCTTATAGAACTGCTTATGAAAATCCTATGGGTATGTCTCATTATAAAATGGTTTATGGAAAAGCTTGTCACTTGCCTTTAGAATTAGAACATAAAGTTTATTGGGCAGTGAGAGAACTTAATAGAGATTTTAAACTTGCTGGTGAGAAAAGGTTGCTAGACTTGAGTTCTTTAGATGAATGGAGGAGTGAGGCTTATGAAAATGCTAAACTTTTTAAAGAGAAAGTTAAGAAATGGCATGATAGGAGAATTCTTAAGAGAGAGTTTCATGTTGGTGAGAAAATTCTATTGTATAGCTCTCGTCTTAGATTTTTTGCAGGGAAATTACTCTCCATGTGGGAAGGACCATATGTTATCGTGGAAGTGTTTCGTTCGGGTGCAATAAAAATTGCTTCACTTAAAGATGACTCTACACAAGTGGTAAATGGACAAAGACTTAAGCATTATATTTCTGGAGATTCTTATAATGAAGATGTTGATATTATTCAAGCAATTACTCCGGAAACTTTTATTAAAGAACATATTCCTGAGTCTGCAGAAGCTGAATTCGAAAAGGTACAGTTTCGGTAAGAAAAAGTTCGCGAATTTAATTTTGGAAGATGCAGTATTTATTTTTAGAAAATATGGAAAAATACAAGACCAAAACGAGCACGAGACGGTGCCCGAGGCACCGCCATCAGGTGCTGGCGCGGGCCCCATCCTGGCCGCGCCAGCACATGATGATAGAGCCTCGGAGTCCGTCTCCTACTCGATTTCGCCCTGTTGCCTTCCTTTTGTTGCACATATTTTTGCTATATAATCTCCCGAAACCCCCGAGGTCCGTATATCGTGTTTTCGACGTGTTTCTGTTTCGAGCTGTTTCTGCCAGATTTCAACCTTGGATCTAGAGCCATCATGTCTACGCCCGAGCCCTCCAAGGACAGTTTCTTTGCAAACGTCATCAACCCGTATTTAAACGAGTTGAAGATGCATCTGATGTCTACGTACGCTTCTATTCTTGTAGACAGTGTTGGGCCTCCAAGAGCAGAGGTTTGTAGGACAGCAGCAAGTTTCCCTTAAGTGAATCACCGAAGGATTATCGAACTCAGGGAGGTAGAGGTCAAAGATATCCCTCTCAAACAACCCTGCAATTAAGATACAAGAAGTCTCTTGTGTCCCCAACACATCCAATACACTTGTCAGATGTATAGGTGCACTAGTTCGGCGAAGAGATAGTGAAATACAAGTAATATGGATGATTATAAGTAGTAATTGCAATCTGAAATAAAAATGGCAGCAAGCAAACATGTAGCAGAACTGGTTGTAAACGGTGTTTCAATGCTTAGAAACAAGGCCTAGGGATCATACTTTCACTAGTGGACATTCTCAACAATGACATCAAAGCTGAATAATAAATACTACTCTCAAACACTCTCTTGTTGGATGATAAACACCATTCACTGTGTAGGGCTACAAGAGCACCCTCAAAGTCAGAGTAAACTGACACCACAACGTCATAAAGGAATCACACACGGTGCACATACTGTCACCTTTACAACCGTGAATAACCCCGGAGTTCATAATAAAGTAACCTCTAGAGTGCATAATAGATAAAGAGTAACATCACATATTCAACTAGATTACAAAGCTCATGATCACATAAAGATCACATGGGAGAGAGATATAAACCACATAGCTACCGGTAGAGCCCGCAGCCCCGGGGGAGAACTACTCACTCCTCATCGTAGGAGTCAGCAACGGCGATGGAGATGGCGGTGGAGTTGATGGAGATGACTCCGGGGGCAATTCCCCGTCCCGGCAGGGTGCCGGAACAGAGACTTCTGTCCCCCGAATCTTGTCTTCGATGGCGGCGGCGCAGCGGAACTCTTCTCGGGAAAAGGCTTATTGTTTTAGGGTTTTCACGTCGGGGGGGGGGGGGGTTATATGGGCGAAAGCGCGAAGGCGGTGGAGGGCCGAGGCTCCCTCATGAGGTGCTGGCGCGGCCAGAAGTGGGGCCGCGCCGGCACCTCATCTGGGGGCCTCGTGGCCCCTCTCCGTCAGGTCTTCGGTGTTCTGGAACCTCCCGTGAAAAATAGGGACTTTGGTATTAAATTCGTCCAATTCCGAGAATATTTCCTTAAGTGGTTTTTTGAAACCAAAAACAGAAGAAAACAGGGAACTAGCACTGTGGCATCTTGTTAATAGGTTAGTCTCAGAAAATGCATAAAACAATGCAAAGTGTATATAAAACATGTAGCAATTGGTATAATATAAGCATGGAACATAAGAAATTATAGATACGTTTGAGACGTATCAAGCATCCCCAAGCTTAGTTCTACTCGTCCCGAGTAGGTAAAACGATAACAACAAATAATTTCTGGAGTGACATGCTTTCACACAATCTTGATCAAATAATATTGTACGGCTCATGTAATGAATGAAATGACTCAAGGCAATGGTCTATATTTTGCTAACAAATAGACAACAAGTAAACAACTACATCATATAAGTAAAAACTTTTCATGAATAGTACTTTCAAACAAGCATAAAAAAGATTTGCATAAGAGTTAACTCATAAAGCAATATTCTCTAAGTAAAAGAGCATTGAAGCAACACAAAGGAAGATATAAGTTTCAGCATTGGCTTTCAACTTTGAACATGTATATCATATAGATAGTTGTCAACACAAAGAAATATAACAAGTGCAATAAGTAAGCATATAAGAGTTGTTGCACATAATTGACACAAGTGTTTGCTTCGGGGACAGAAAGAAGTAGGTAAACTGACTCAACATAAAGTAAAAGATAGGCCCTTCGCAGAGGGAAGCAGGGATACAAGCATGTGCTAGAGCTTCTTGGTTTTATAGGTTTTTGAAATCATATAGAGAGCATAAAAGTAAGTTTTTGAGTGGTGTTTGTCGTTGTCAACGAATGATAGTGAATGAAAACTATATTTACCATGTTATCTAGACTTTCAAGAGCGGCTCCCATTGAAGGACGTTATTTCTATCCAAGGGTAGATCATCCCTCTTCTCTTTTGTTTACACATGCACACTTTTTATAAATTGGTTTGGCACTCCTCCCCACCATTGCCTACACAATCCATGGCTAACCGAATCCTCGGGTGCCTTCCAATCCATCTCAAACCTTGGAGGAGTGCCTATTTTTTGAATAACATAACACTTTGGAACTTTCTTTTTGATAACTCATTGAAAAACCATGTGAAGAGAATTGAACAATTAAACTTGGGACTGGGCACCCCATTTGCCAGCTCATTTGAAAGTCTATCTAACAAGTTAAACATAGAGTAACCCACATACTTCCTCATGAGCTAATAAACAGTGACACAAATAAGGGATAATAATTTTGAATAAAGATAGCACACGAAGTATTTACTTGGAATGGCAGAAAATACCATGTAGTAGGTAGGTATGGTGGACACAAATTGCATGGGTTCTGGCTCAAGGATTTTGGATGCACGAGAAGCATTCCCTCTCAGTACAAGGCTTTGGCTAGCAAGGTTGTTTGAATCAAACACAAGTATAAACTATGACAACAAGACGTATATAAAAACATATTGCAAGCATTATAAAACTCTACATTTTCTCCCTTGTTGTTCAAACACTTTAACTAGAAAATATCTAGACCTTAGAGATACCAAACATGCAAACCAAATTTCAACAAGCTTTACGGTAGTTCTTCACTAATGGGTTTTAACTACATGATGTAAAAGCTTAAACATGATCTACTTGAGAGCTCAAAACAATTGCCAAGCACCACAACATACAAGATAACAATCCATAAGAGCATGTATATTTTTTCATTATACCATCTACCACATTTAGCATTTTATGTTTCCAACCAAACACCAATCAACTTATTTAAACATAAACTCTCTAAGTATTTATCAATGAGACAAGAGAGTATAACATAAGAGAACTAACATCTCTAAATAAGAGATGCATGAAAAACAAGAGCTGAAAGCATTGAAGTAATATAAAAGAATACTCAACAAATATCAGTGAAGAATAGGAGTATTCATAAGAAAAAGCGGAGCGTGTCTCTCTCCCACATAGGAATGCTAGGATCCATTTTATTCAGAAAACAAAAATAACAAAACAAAAATAAAAACAAACATACGCTCCAAGTAAAGCACATAAGATGTGGCGGAATTAAAATATAGTTTCACTAGAGATAACCTAATAAGTTGTTGATGAAGAAGGGGATGCCTTGGGCATCCCCAAGCTTAGACGCTTGAGTCTTCTTGAAATATGCTTGGGTGACCCACGGGGGCATCCCCAAGCTTAGGCTTTTCACTCTTCTTGATCACATTATATCATCCTCCGGTCTTGATCCTTGAAAACTTCCTCCACACCAAACTCAAAGTAAACTTCATTAGAGGGTTAGTGCACAATAAAAAATTCTCATATTCTGTATGGAGACAATCATTATCATGGTACTGGACATTAGCTACAGCCACTGGAATTTTGTGGAACAAAAAGATCCACTCAAAAACAGCAAAAGAACCAATGCAAAATAAATGGCAGAATCTGTCAAAAACAGAACAGTCCGTAAAGACAAAAAAATTCGAGGCACTTAAATTGCTCAAATCAGAAAACTCAAAACTAATGAAAGTTGCATACATATCTGAGGATCACGCACAAAAAATCCCAGGTCATTTTGATTTTTCTGTGAATTCTTACGAATTAAACGGTGGACAGCAGAAAACTGTTCCTGCGCAGAAATGCAAATCTAGCATCAACTTTCTACTATAGGCTTAACTTGACACAACTTTGCAATAAAGTAAAGATACAAAGGAATTGCTATAGAGGTAGACATGTTCCTTGTCTCAAGAAAATAAAATAACAGGAATAAAAAAGGTGGGTTGTCTCCCATAAGCGCTTTTCTTTAAAGCCTTTTAGCTAGGCATAGTGATATTTATGATGCTCACATAAAGATGAGAGTTGAAACATAAAAGAGAGCATCAAGAAGCATATATAAAACATATTTAAATCTAATACACTTCCTATGCAAAGGAATCTTGTAAGAAAATAAATTAATAAAGCACAAAGTGACTAGCATAGGAACGTAAATCAAGTGGAACTTCAAAAATTTCAACATAAAGAGAGGAGAGTTAATATTATTGTGATGTACGAATCCATGTCTCCCTCTCTCATAATGACCAATGGGTCTTAAAGTACCCAGCAAATAAAAGGAAATCAAGAGAAGGCTCAAAACATTCATCATAAAGAGAAGAAACTTAGTAACATGAAGATCTCTATAACCATACTTTCCTCTCTCAAAATAATTTTTAGCGGTATCATGAATAGACTCAACAATATAGCTATCACCTAAAGTATTCTTATCATGATCCATAAGCATAATAATATCATTACTCTCCACATAAGCATAATCAATTTTATTAGTAATAGTGGGAGTAAAACTATTACATCCATCATTGTAATCATCATAAATTGGAGGCATAGAATAATCATAATTAATTTTATCCTCAATAGTAGATGGACCGAAAATATCATATTCATCATTGTAAACGTCATATATAGGAGGCATATCATAATAAACATAAACCATATCCTCAATAGTAGGTGGACTGAAAATATCACAATGACTATAATTATCATATATTGGAGGCAAAGTATCATCAAAGAAAAATTTCTCCTCAAAGCTTGGGGGACTAAAAATAACACATTCATCAACAATGGCTTCCCCAAGCTTAGACTTTTTCATAGCATTAGCAATAATGGTGTTCAAAGAATTCATACTAATAACATTGCTACTAGCATGCAAATAAAGTTCCATCGGTTTTTTAATTTTCTCTTCAAATACTTCATGTCCTAACTCAAGATAAATTTCATAGAGCTCTCTAATTTTTTTTGTTGTTTTCCATTAAGCCTAACTAGTGAAAAAACAAGAAACAAAAAGTAATAACTGCAGGATCTAAAGGAGATACCTTCCAACGATTACCTCCCCGGCAACGGCGCCAGAAAATAGCTTGATGTCTACGCACGCTTCTATTCTTGTAGACAGTGTTGGGCCTCAAAGAGCAGAGGTTTGTAGGACAGCAGCAAGTTGCCCTTAAGTGAATCACCCAAGGTTTATCGAACTCAGGGAGGTAGAGGTCAAAGATATCCCTCTCAAGCAACCCTGCAATTAAGATACAAGAAGTCTCTTGTGTCCCCAACACACCCAATACACTTGTCAGATGTATAGGTGCACTAGTTCGGCGAAGAGATAGTGAAATACAAGTAATATGGATGATTATAAGTAGTAATTGCAATCTGAAATAAAAATGGCAGAAAGCAAACATGTAGCAGAACTGGTTGTAAACGGTGTTTCAATGCTTAGAAACAAGGCCTAGGGATCATACTTTCACTAGTGGACATTCTCAACAATGACATCAAAGCTGAATAATAAATACTACTCTCAAACACTCTCTTGTTGGATGATAAACACCATTCACTGTGTAGGGCTACAAGAGCACCCTCAAAGTCAGACTAAACTAACACCACAACGTCATAAAGGAATCACACACGGTGCACATACTGTCACCTTTACAACCGTGAATAACTCCGGAGTTCGTAATAAAGTAACCTCTAGAGTGCATAATAGATAAAGAGTAACATCACATATTCAACTAGATTACAAAGCTCATGATCACATAAAGATCACATGGGAGAGAGATATAAACCACATAGCTACCGGTAGAGCCCGCAGCCCCGGGGGAGAACTACTCACTCCTCATCGTAGGAGTCAGCAACGGCGATGGAGATGGCGGTGGAGTTGATGGAGATGACTCCGGGGGCAATTCCCCGTCCCGGCAGGGTGCCGGAACAGAGACTTTTGTCCCCCGAATCTTGTCTTCGATGGCGGCGGCGCAGCGGAACTCTTCTCGGGAAAAGGCTTATTGTTTTAGGGTTTTCACGTCGGGGGGGGGGGGGGGGGGGGGTTATATGGGCGAAAGGGCGAAGGCGGTGGAGGGCCAAGGCTCCCTCATGAGGTGCTGGCGCGGCCAGAAGTAGGGCCGCGCCGGGACCTCATCTGGGGGCCTCGTGGCCCCTCTCCGTCAGGTCTTCGGTGTTCTGGAACCTCCCGTGAAAAATAGGGACTTTGGTATTAAATTCGTCCAATTCCGAGAATATTTCCTTAAGTGGTTTTCTGAAACCAAAAACAGCAGAAAACAGGGAACTGGCACTGTGGCATCTTGTTAATAGGTTAGTCCCAGAAAATGCATAAAACAATGCAAAGTGTATATAAAACATGTAGCAATTGGTATAATATAAGCATGGAACATAAGAAATTATAGATACGTTTGAGACGTATCAGCATCCCAAAGAGTTGCTGCTCAAGGAAGGGAAGGTACAAGTTGAAGACGTTCAGGGCCCTCAAGGAGAAGGGAGCATGGAGGACAAGACGAAGAGTCTGGAGCAAGTGGTTTTCAAATACAAGAAGATGGCGGAACGTGAGGTGGACATCGTTCACCGGATCGTGGCTGAACTTATTGCCAAGCATGAGGAGGAGACCGCAAAGCTTTGGGAGGACATCTTCTCACTCCATAAGACTACCAACAATCTCCAGGCACAACTCTACGACGTTCAGAATCAAAACTGTGAGTATGAAACCAGGTTTAAACGCATAAGTGCTGCTGCGAGTTTCAGGATACTCGAGACCAAGTCATCATTTGTTGATGGAGAGCCCTTACCTTGCAAAGTTGATGAAGAAGACTCTTCACCAACGCCACCTCAGGATTAATTCATCATCGGTATTGGCATCTCCCTTGGCTTGTTCCAAGCTTGGGGGGAGTGCCGCGGTATCACACCATTATCTTTTATATTTTACCTTTTAGTAGTGTCATATCATGAGTAGGGAAGTTATCTTATATGATGGTTTGCAATGTGGAAGTATCTCTCTTTTAGTTGGTTATCTATCTATGTATCCCTTGGTGTGAGTTGCCGTTATGGAATATTAATGAGAAGTGTTATCATTTACTTTCTGCACACCTTATTTTAGTTTGCAACTTCTATCATATATGATTGATCTTGTTATTAGTATTTGCATCACTTTGGGAACATATAGTAAATCTTTTGGTTTTGGCAAACTTAGCATTGGTCAGTAGCTACAATACTTTGAGACTGGGGAGAAAAAGGAACTACATGTTGACATATTATTCAATGATCTTTCTCACTTGTAGCTAATAAGTTTAGTATTCACAATTTAAAATTGTTTTTGCTTCCAAGTAAGAATTGCATGATTGTTCTTTACTACATGTATGTTTGTTTGTATCCTTCAACTCTGATGCTTGCTACCCAACCTTGCTAGCCAAAGACCCGTATCGAGAGGGAATGCTTCTCATACATCCAAACCTTCAGCCAAAACCCTTGTCACTTGTGTCCACCATACCTACCTATTATGTGGTATTTTGCGCCACTCCAAGTAAATACCTTATGTGCTACCTTTATTCAAAACTACTATCCTTTATTTGTGTCAATGTTTATTAGCTCATGAGGAAATAATAGTTGGGTTTGTTATCTTCCATGCTAATTAAGTAACCCTTGACTTGCATGCTCCATCTGCTCGTCACTAATATTGCAAAGAGCTGGTTAGACCATTATAATATCAAAAGGTTGAGAAAGTTAAAAATGGACACTCCTCCATGGTTTGAGATTGATTGGTGGGCACCCGAGGATTCGGTTAGCCATGGCTTGTGTAAGCAAAGGTTGGGAGGAGTGTCAAGTTATATAAGTGCATATTATAAATGCTTGTTACTAAATAATCGGAACCGCTCTCAACTTGCTTAGCATGGAAGATAACAAGAACTCTATTACCATTCGTTGACAACGACAAACACCGCTCAAAAACTTACTTTGATGTTCTCTATATGATTTCAAAACCTATAAAACTAAAAGCTCTAGCACATGCTTGTATCTCTACTTCCCTCTGCGAAGCGCCTATCTTTTACTTTATGTTGAGTCAGTAAACCTATCTCCTTCTATCTTAAGAAAGCATTTGAGTTGATTGTGATTCAACCATTTATACATTTGTATTGTTAAGCATGTCTTTTATTCTTCCTTGTTTAGCACATTGTTGTTACCTAATAAATATAACTTTTGGAGTTAGCAACTAATAAAGAGGGATGTTTTGTAGAGTAAGCTCAATATGTTCATTGTTCTCTGACCAAGAACGAAGTTTGCCAACACCAACTATGGTTTTCTCTATGTACCTTATTGTGATTTCCCTTTACTTGTTACAAGTTGAGTTATATGAACGGAGTTGATATCTAAGATGATTTGTGTATTAATATATGTGATGCTTCTTGTCCGTATATTATTTATCGACACTTCACTCCATAAACCTGTGGTCATGTTTACTGAGTTCAGCTTTCGCTTGGGGACAAGCGAGGTCTAAGCTTGGGGGGAGTTGATACGTCCATTTTGCATCACTATTTTATATCAAAATTTACTGTTATTTATTGATATATTTTATATTTGGAGATGATACTTATGTTATTTCATCTATTTTGCATGTTTGATGATTATTGGAGGATGAATCACCGGAGTCTGAATTCTACTGGAAAAAGCACCGACAAGATACAATATTTGCGAAGCTCAGAAAACAGAACCAAGAATACAGAAGTTCCTACTTTTCCAGATGACGAAGGGAGCCAAAAGGGGAGAACCAGGTGGGCCCCAGGGGGCCCACATGAGGTCCTGGGGCGGCCCCCCTTGCTGTCGCGCCAGCACCCTATGAGGCCGCCCTGGCCCACCTCTGGCAGCGCCCTTTCGCGTACTTCACCCCCCCCCCCCCCCCCCCCCCCGCGAAAACCTAAGACTCGGAGGATCGACCAGAAACAGAGCCGCCGCCTCCACGAGGCGGAAACCACCGAGAGAGAAAAGCTCTCCGGCAGGCTGAAAAGCTGCCGGGGAAATCCCTTCCCGGAGGGGGGAAATCGTCGCCATCGTCACCGTCATCGAGCTGCCCTTCATCGGGATCATCATCACCATCATCTCCACCGCCGACACCGTCATCTCCATCGTTCCACTCCGTTCCCGCTGTAAGATCTAGGGTTGAATCTTGTGCATTTGATAGGGGAAACTCTCCCGGTGTTGATTACTATTGTTATTGATGCTATTGGGTGGAACCGTTGAATTAAGGTTTATGTTCAGATTGTTACCCGTCATTATATCATCTCTGATCATTATCCACATGATGTGTTGTGAGTAGTTCGTTTAGTTCTTGAGGACATGGGAGAAGTCTAGATGTTAGTAGTGAACTATGTTGAGTAATATTTAATGGTTTGATATTTAAGTTGTGGTGCTATTCTTCTAGTGGTGTCATGTGAACGTTGACTACATGACACTTCACCTTTATGGGCCTAGGGGAATGCATTGTGTATTCGAATATTAATTGTGGGGTTGCCGGAGTGACAGAAACCTAAACCCCCGTTGGTATCTCGATGCATGAGGGATGGTAGGATCTCAGGGTTTAATGCTGTGGTTAGATTTATCTTAATTACTTTCTTCTATTTGCGGATGCTTGCAAGGGGTATAATCACAAGTATGTATTAGTCATAGGAAGGGCGGTGCATTAGCATAGGTTCACCCACACAACACTTATCGAAACACTAAAGATTAATCATCTATATGATCGAAAGCACTAGACATAAATCCCGTGTGTCCTCAGGAACGTTCGGTCATCATAAGTAAACAAACCGGCTTGTCCTTTGCTCTAAAAAGGATTGGGCCACTCGCTGCAATTATTATTGCCGCGCTCTATTTACTCGCACTTTATTTATCTGCATTATCAAAAACTCCTAAAAACTTGTCTGCTAGTGTTTACAGTGAAATCCTCATCAAAACTGCTTGTCAGCACCTTCTGCTCCTCGTTGGGTTCGACACTCTTATTTATCGAAAGTACTACGATACACCCCCTATACTTGTGGGTCATCAATCGACCAGCGATTGTCCCGGTTGGGATGGGGGTGGTCTCGACGCCGACACAGACCCCCCTGCCCCATGTTGCTACGCTTGCTGCTGCGGTGATGTCTGGGTCGGCAACTTCTCCATCTACGCCGACCCACGCCACTGCTTCCCTGGCGCCTGTGCTTCCGGAGAGAGGCTTCATCTTGCCTTCCACACCTCCGTCACGTCGCAACGAGCGGTTCGGGGTGGAGGCGGATGGAGGTTCTGCTACTGACGAAGGCCATGCGTCGTAAAGTGGCACGTAACCTGGACTATTTTGGTATGGAAACTTCATCAAACTCTTTCCTACCTTTTTCTCCGCAGTCGATTCATTCTAAGCTTAGTAGTGTAGGTTTTAATCTTGGTAATAGTTTAAATCAAATTCATGTTTCAACTAAAGTCTTGAGACATATGGAAATTGACCGTCTAACGGTTACTCCTAAAGTCTCGACTAAGTTGTCTTCCACCTACGAGGATGAGGACGAAGCGATTGCCACATCAGATGGTCAGCTTTTTTCTCATCTAGTTGGTGAAGTGTTGGATGGTGGTTTGGATGACGACGGTCTAGACTGATTGTATGGGTTAAAAGCAACCGGTCGGAAATGTAAATCTACAAACAACAAGTCCCGGAAACGGTCTAAATTATCCAAATCTCCTACGGTTTCCCGATGAATGGCATGTTTGCAAATAGAAGAGGTCTTGGTGACTTGGCTAAATATTTGCACTTTGCTGGTTGTATCCGGGACCATAATTTGGATTTCTTAGCTATTTCTGAGACGGGTAGACGAGAGTTCTCGCAATCTCTGTTGAACCGTCTTTCTGGCGGTATAGAGTTTGATTGGTACTCACGTCCCCTTCATGGCCGTTCTGGGGCCATTTTACTAGGCATCAGGACTGATACCATGGAAGTATTGGATGTTACGGATGGCGATTTTCATATTAAAATGCACATCCGTAATAAATCCGATAATTTCATTTGGAGTCTTATTGCTGTGTATGGCCCGGCCCAAGAAGCGGCTAAGTCTTCTTTTCTCTGTGAGATGGTTAACCTGGCGAAAGATAACCCCCACCCCCTTGTCATTGGTGGGGATTTCAATTTGCTTAGGTTTCCATTTGAGAAAAGTAAAGGTCGGTTTGACAACCGTTGCCCTCTCTTGTTCAATGCAGTCATTGACAGCCTGTACTTAAAAGAGATTTCATTGGTGGGGAGACAGTTCACTTGGGCTAATTCTCTCCCTGAACCCACATACGAGAAGCTAGACCGTGTACTGATGGATACTGACTGGGAATCTAAGTTCCCTCTCGTGTCGGTACGGGCTCTTGAACGTATTGAGGGATTGTCAGACCATGCTCCCATTCTTTTGACCACTGGAATTCCTAGGCCGCAGTGCAAGCCACGTTTCAAGTTTCAGCTTGGATGGCTGCATCGTGAGGGTTTCCATGAGATTATTAAAAGGATTTGGGAAAGACCAGTTGTGGGTGCCTCGCCTATCCAGCGGTGGAACAACAAGATACGTGCTGTACGCACGCACCTCGTTGGCTGGGCGAGGCATACTTCTGGTTTACTCAAAAAAGAAAAGGAACGACTGTCCTCGATAATTGATGCTCTAGAAGCATTAGCAGAAGTTCGGTTACTATCCGCGCAAGAGATTGAGCTAAAGAGCCAATCCAATGCACAGATAGCCAAGCTTCTGCGAGAAGAGGAGTTAAAATGGTATCAACGGTCGAAAGCTCAATTCATCCTTGAAGGGGACTTGAATACTCGCTATTTCCATAGTATTGCCAATGGCAGACACAGGAAAAAGAGCATTCATTCCCTAGTCCAGGATGAGGGTTTGATCGAAGGCCAGGAACAACTAAAGTCGTACATTACAAACTACTATAAAGACCTATTCGGGGCCCAGAGGAAGGAAATTTCACTTTGGATGAGTCTCGAACAGAGGATATTCCCCAGGTTTCAGATGTGTAAAATAGCCTACTTACTAAACTCTACTCAGAGGAGGAAGTGAAGAGGGCTGTTTTCCAAATGAAACATAATACAGCTCCTGGACCTGATGGTTTCCCGGCTGAGTTCTACCAGAACTTTTGGGATGTTATCAAGTCTGATCTACTTCAACTGTTCGCCTGTCTTCACAGTGGACAGCTTGAGTTGTTTCGTCTAAATTTTGGTGAGATAATTTTATTACCTAAGGTTAATGAGGCAGAAAGGATCAAACAATTTCGACAAATATGCCTTCTTAACGTTAGTTTTAAAATATTCACCAAGGTGGCGACAATACGACTGAACAGTGTGGCAGATCATGTAGTGTGTCCGTCTCAGACAGCTTTTATGCAAGGACGCAACATCCTTGATGGAGTTGCGATCTTACATGAAACGGTTCACGAACTAGGAAAAAACTAAATGGGGCAATCCTCAAAATTGACTTTGAGAAAGCCTATGATAAAGTTAAATGGTCTTTCCTTCAGCAGACCCTCAGGATGAAAGGCTTTTCTACTGAGTGGGGCGCGCTTATCAATAGCTACGTCTCGGGAGGAAGTGTGGCCATTAAGGTCAATGATGACACTGGCAAATACTTCCAAACGAAAAAAGGGCTCAGACAGGGTGACCCGTTATCGCCAATACTATTTAATATAGTGGCTGATATGCTGGCTATCTTAATCGAACGCGCTAAAGCTGATGGGCAAATTGAAGGAGTGATTCCACATCTTGTCGATGGTGGTTTATCGATCCTTCAATATGCCGACAATACAATTCTTTTTATGGAACACGACATCGACAAAGCTCAAAACCTCAAGCTGATTTTGTCAGCATTTGAGCAACTTTCGGGTCTTAAGATTAATTTCCATAAGACTGAATTGTTTTGTTTTGGCGAGACCCAAGAAAACGCCGCCTTGTATGCTGAACTTTTTGGTTGCGAACAAGGTCAATTTCCTATCAACTATTTGGGTATTCCGATTAATTATCGGAAACTCACAAATGCTGAAAGGTGGAGGAAAGACTCCAAATTCGTTTAAATAGTTGGAAAGGCAAACTTTTATCCTTGGGCGGAAGATTGGTTCTCATAAACTCGGTACTAACAAATATGGTACTGTATATGATTTCATTCTTCCAATTGCCAAAAGGAGTGTTAAAAAGGTTGGATTATTTCCGGTCTAGATTCTTTTGGCAAGGGGATAGTGAGAAGAAAAAATATCGTCTGAATAAATGGAGTGTGGTTTGCTGTCCTAAAACCCAAGGAGGGCTCGGAATTCATGACCTTGAGGTCAAGAATAGAGCCCTGCTAGGTAAATGGCTTTTCAGACTTCTTTCGGAAGATGGAGTCTGGCAAACCCTCCTTAGGAGAAAGTATGTGGGAGATCAAGCTGTCTCTCAGGTTCTTTGTAAACCGGGTGATTCACACTCCTGGGCTGGCCTCATGGCTACTAAGAAGTTTTTTTTCCAACATGGTTCTTTTTCAATTAGGGATGGATCGGAAATTCGTTTCTAGGAGGATAAATGGCTTGGCCAATTTACCCTCAAGGAACAATATCCAGCTCTGTACTCTATTGTACGAAACAAAAGCGACACGCTCGCGAAGGTGTTAGGTTCCGACCCACCAAATGTTTCATTCAGAAGAAGTTTATTTGGAGCGAGAGAGGCATCCTGGAATGCCTTGCTTCTCCGACTGGACTCAGTCCAATTGTCGGAAGGTCCAGATAGATTTCAATGGAATCTTACGAAGAATGGTAAATTCTCGGTTGATTCAATATATAGAGCTCTTATTCTTCCCGAAATACCAGTCGATATTAATGATAATAACAAAATTTGGAAGATGAAGATACCGCTAAAAACTAAAGTGTTTGCGTGGTATCTTCGTCGGGGTGTAATTCTTACAAAAGACAACCTTGCCAAGCGTAATTGGCACGGAAGTAAAAAGTGTGTTTTCTGTCACCACGACGAGACAATTACACACTTATTCTTTCAGTGCGAATTCACTAGGTCCATATGGTCAGCCATCCAGATAGGTTCTTCCTTACATCAACCGCGTACTGTTGCTAATATTTTTGGCAACTGGTTAAATGGTGTGGATCCTAGGTTCAAACTATTCAGTAGGATGGGCGCGATTGCAGTTATTTGGTCGCTGTGGCTATGTAGAAATGACAAGGTTTTTAATGATAAAAATGGTTCTGTTATGCAGGTTATCTATCGGTGCGCAACTACGCTACGAGCTTGAGCGACCTTGCAGCGTGTGGAGCATCGGGACTTATTTTCGGAGGTGGCGTTGAGACTGGAGGCTGCGGCCAGGGAGTTACTATCCCGGCATGGTTGGAAGCATAGACTCCGGATACACCTACCAGTTTCCTAGGCGGATCTACAATTTCTCATTATGATATGTAATTCGCCTTTTATGTTTTCGGTTCTGAATTGGTTACTGTTGAACTGGTGGCTGTGTGCATCTTAGTTATGCAGAGGCCGGGTGTAATGCTTAAAACTCTTAAGTAATAAAATCCCTTTATCTAAAAAAAACGACAGCTATGCTTCCAGCAGACTAAAGATACAAGTGGGATGGGATTGGGACATCCGTTTCCACCAAAACAAGTAGTCCATTCATCCCATTGTCCCACTATCCCATTACCCCACTAACACAAATTGTAATGGGCTTTTACGGATTGTCCCACGAGCCCCGCCAAATCCCGCGATAAAATTAGGCTCGGTGCCGTCGCTACGCTTCCACCGGTTGTCGGCCTCATCGGCCTCGCCGTCCTGCGCTGCGTTGCTCGGGCGACGCCAAGCCATGCAGAGTTCTTCTACCACGTTGGGCTCGACGAGGCAACGGGCCTGTCGGAGGCCGATGGGGTTCTCCTCATGGAGCTGATGGAGGACTCGCCGGCGCCGCCCGTGGATGACGACCTCGACCGGCTGAGGCTGAGGCACGTTATCCGCTCGGTCGAGGCCGAGATCATGAGAGGTGGCGCCCCGACGGTACCCAAGGTGCTCTCTGTAGGTATATCCTTCCCCGAGCAGGTGCTAGCAATTCCCGGCGGCGGCAGCGGCTGGTACTTGACGGAGACGAGCGGGGCAGCGAAGCGGGAGGAGAAGTCGCAGAAGCTGGCGTGCTCGCCGCTCTGCCACTCCCGCCGTCGCGCCGCCGATGCGCTTGTGGCAAAGGGACGCGGAGGTGGTGGTGGAGGAGTAGGGGCCAGCAGCGGTGGCGGCGGCTACGGCGCGCAAAGAAGGTCGCCTCCGCCTCGTCAGCGCTGCCGCGTGGTGGTGGAGGAGGGCCAGCAGGGGAAACAGCGGCGGCTACGGCGCGCGAAGAAGTCCGCCGGTGCCATGGTCGATGTCCATCTCGCCTGGGATGCGCGAGCGGTGTTGGGAGGAGAGGAAATCAGGAAGGGGACGAGGGCCTGTCGGTTGAACGTGGTTCTGATACCGGTGGGATACATGGTTTCCAATGGGCCAAGATGGGATCGTACCAGTTGACCCGTACGCTATTACTGGGCTTTTCAACCGGGACAGGTGGGCCAGTTTTGGTGGGATGGGACACGGGAGAATTGACGTGCCCATCCCACTTGAAATCTTACCAGCAGATAAGACATGCAGCAACCAGCAAACTAGTAATCATGCAAGGTTCTGCTCTATCATTTACATAACCTAAACCGACAGGGATTCCTGCGCTCTCGTTCATTCTCAGAGCGGTCCCGCTTTCCAATGATGCGTGGGGAGAGATTACGTATACTCTAGCGATGTGTGTATTTTGGTCCCACCTGTATGTGCCTCCTTGGGTTGACGTAACTGTTTCTTTGCTTCCGCCGCCGCCACTCCCCTCATGCCGGTTTCGCAGGAGCCGCCCAACCAAATCCTCTCTGGTTCGGGTCCGCGGTACTGCATGGAGCACCGCCTCGCCTTTCTGGCCCTTCTGGCGCTGGTGTGGGCTCTCCTCGCCATCACGGGCGAGGCAGCGCAAGAAGCGTCCGAGGAGGCAACCCAGCTGATGCCGCGCCCGTTCGTCATCTACCTGCCAACGGCGGAGAAGCGCCAGGAAGGACCTGACGAGAACACGGAGGTGCGGTGCGCGAGCTAGAGGCTGGCGGGGAGGCCAACAACCTGGCGCCGTGGTGGGCGGTGCCCGAGGAGCGCGTGCCCCACGTGCGGCACTGCCTAAATCACGGGCCTCGCCTACCGCTCCGACCTCGAGCTCGTCGCGCGGGAGGCCTCAGCCTACGCCTGCACCGCTGCGCCCGCCGGGGACGCCGACGCATGGGTCTTCGACGTCGACAAGACGCTGCTCTCCAACCTCCCCTACTACGCTCATCAGGGATACATGTG
Source organism: Poa annua (assembly GCA_026929855.1). Classification (NCBI taxonomy): domain Eukaryota; kingdom Viridiplantae; phylum Streptophyta; class Magnoliopsida; order Poales; family Poaceae; genus Poa; species Poa annua. Next base: position 81,520,397 of record CM049437.1, on the reverse strand, counting down.
CCTTTGATTTTTGAAATTGCAGTGCTGAAATTCCGGTCCATGTGAATCGAGATTGCGATTGCTCACACGCGTTTGCTATTGCATTTTGAAACGACCCCTGCAGGCTCGAATTGTTCGACCACCTCGAGTTCGACAAGTGTGTGGAGAGGAGGAAGGCGCCGGCCATCCCTTCTAGCCTGAAGTTGCACAAGGAGGTGCGCGAGCTGTGGTTCAATACCTTCCTGCTCACCGGCTATGGGTGGAGAGGAGGGAGGCGCCGGTCTGTACAAGGAGGTGCACGAGCTGGGGTTCAAGACCTTCCAGTTCACCGGCGACAGCGAGGGGTACGAGGACGTAACTGTGGACAATTTCAAGAAGGAAGGCTTCCATGAGTGGGGCAAGCCTATACTAGGTACAATTTCACCGTCCTGCTACTATTACCATTGCAATGCATTCTTCGTGGGAAAGTTTTGGTATTAGTGAATAGTGATGGGGATTACCTGACTAGCACATTGGCTATTTGTATAGAGACTTGCTCATTAGTTTCGCATTTCATCGAGCTATGGCCTGTTCCAAATATCGAGGTGCTCCCAGATGGTGTTCCAAATATATCTGGTGCCACATAAATTCAATCGGGTAGTGCAAACATAATGACCAAATGAAAATTAAGATTTCAGTTGCAATTTGTCTTCTTTTCATGTCCACAATTTCTAAAATTGTCTCATAATACCTCTGTTTTTTAATATAATATGTTTTAGACCTTTTCCACATTCACATGTCCAAACTTGTATATAGACATGTTTTAGTGTACATATTCACTCATTTTTGTGTATATCTAAACAAAATGCAATAGCTAAAACTTCTTATATTAAAAAACGGAGGAAGTAGTTGTGTATCAATTGACGAACTTAAGCTACCAAGGTGTCTACAAAATAGACTGTTCAAATTCGCTTCATACACATGAAAATTAAACAACAGTTCAAATTCGCTTCATACACATGAAAACTAAATAACGGGCGCATTCGCTGCGCCAATCCTTCTAGTAACCACTAGCTAGCAGTTAATAGATGCCTATTTGGAACTTGCCTAAGTGGGATCAATATACTATGATTAAGCCTAAGTCTATACTAAATCAGCTGGCCCATCATCCTTTTCGGATTGCGTATGCACGGAAGTCGACAAGTATACGTAGTTGCTAGCACAGAAGTCTTTGCAAATTCTCAGAGTGGACGCTTCGACACAGAGAGAATCAAATGGTCGACGTCGTTGTGTGTAGGTATACACCGAAACGACGTCGTGGCAGTCATCGCTCGAAATAATTGATTGAGAAAATGGTCTCACCAACTCGTGGAGTTGAGTAATCCAACAGGAAGCTAGCTAGTTGTATTTTTCGTTGGAAAATGGCATCTTTCTGCTGAATTTTTCGCACGGAAAACAGTATGAAAAGGTCCTGGTGACCATGTAGTTACTAGAGTTGATAGCATAAAACTACCACTTTATGGAGATCAATTAGGGGATGGTACCACTTTGTGTTTGAATCGCATAGAACTGCCGGATTGTTTTCTAATTTTCGCAATAAACCCAAATTGCGGTATGCGGATGAATTGACAGCGATTCCAACAGTCCGGGCCCACCTGTCAGGCTGACGTGGCTATCTCAGACAAATTAACACTTAAACTGATGGTTAGACCCACTTGTCAGTGCAATAAAAAATCTGAAAAAATAAAAAATCTGAGGAAAAAATGCGGCCACCAGGAAGCCGCCGTTAACCCCGTTGGCGGCGCGTGCGCGGCCACCAGGAAGCCGCCGCGATGACCACAAGCACGCAGCCACGAACAGAGCACCCGTGCCCTGCTGGCCGGCCAAGCGCCGCTGCCTGCTCGCCGGTCGCCCCGCTGGCCGTGCTGCTGCGCGCACTCACGCTGCTCGCCAGCCCCCCGCGCCCTGCTGTCCGGCCAAGCGCCGCTGCCTACTCGCCGGTCACCGCGCCCCGCTGGCCGTGCTGCTGCGCGCACGCACGCTGCTCGCCGGCCGGCCACGCCCTGCTGTCCGGCCAAGCGTCGTGGCCTGCTCGCCGGTCGCCGCGCCCCGCTGGCCGTGCTGCTGCGCGCTGGTGGCTGCGCCATTGCCGGCCACGCGCGTCGCGCTGCTGGCCGCCTACGCGCCCCGCGCCGCCTGCTGCGGCTTGCTCGGCCAGCCGCGCTCGCCATGGACGCCAGCACGAGCACGAGCACGAGGCGGGTGGCAGAGGTGGCTGCGGGCGTCGCCATGGCCGTGGCGTCGCCATGGCCGTGGGAGATGAGGGCCGCACGGTATGCGTGGGAAGGAGAGGGGCGGCGCGGTGGAGTCGTCGGTGGAGTCGTGGGAAGGGGAGGACGTGTACAAGCTCACAAGTCTGGTCCGCGCGCTGGTGGCGGGTGTATGAGGCCTGGAGGTGGACGACAGGACGAGTACAGGGTGATAGCCAGGGGGCTGAAGCGGCTGGCGCTCGATGCCGAGGCGGCGGAGGTGGAGGCCGACTTCGCCGAGTGGGAGGCCAGTGTCTTCTCGCCGCTCGCCGCCGGCGCGACACGCCAGGGAGACGACCGGCGAGACGGCATTGGCTGCCGCGTCCACCGCGTGATTGCTTCTGCTCAAGTTTTATTTATTTTTCAGCCACGGGCACCCCTGTTTGGGGATTTCTTTTTTCTTCTTTTTCCATATTTTCATTTTTTTATTATACTGACAAGTTGGTCCCACCTTCAATTTGGTGTTAGCTTGCCATGTCAGCCTGACGGGACTGTCAGAACCGATGTCAATTCGCGATTAGAACAAGATTTGGGTTTTCTGCGAAAATTAGAAAACAATCCGGTAGTTCTATGCGATTCAAATACAAAGTGGTACCATCCCGTAATTGACCTCCACAAAGTGGTAGTTTTATACTATCTACTCTAACATATATGCATATTGAGGATAGTGACAAGACAGTGGATGTGGCTGTCCATGCATTATTAATACGTCACTAATTAACCCCGTCTTCATCTATTCAGCGCCTGCTAATTAAGCCGGTTGATGTGATTGTAGTTTGCTTTATTAAGCTGCGGACAATTTTCCACTTTTTTGAGCCTATAAGGCCACGTACAATGCAAGGTTTTTAGATAGGGCTTATAAAAATAAACGAAGCGTTTTCATAAGCGCCGGTGCCTATTTTTCTATAGGATAGGAGGGGTGACTAGGTAAGCATTTGTCTAGTATAAATAAGCACCGGTGCTTAGCTAAAAACCGGTTTATTTTCTAAGCACCTCTCATAAGCACCTTGCATTGTACATGCCCTAAGAATGTGGGTAATGATGTTGCAGATATGTTAGCAGCGCATTGGTACCTAGGGGTGGACATATTAACCGAGTACCGAACTGCCGAACAATAACGGGGACCGAATCCGAATAGACCGAAACCGAAACACCCGATCACAAATTCGGTCATCATCTGTTAAAAACCGAATTTAATATGGTCAGTTCGGTCCTGTTCCTGTATTACCCGAAGGAACTGTATAACCCGATTAGATAGGCACATGGCCCAAAAGTTCACATAGCCCATTAACTAGAGCCCATCACATAGCCCACTGGAACCATCGTTCCTTCCCACGTACACATCCCTTGCAGTACAACACCTCCACGCCCATTCTTTATTCCCCAATCATAATCTAACCTAAAATCCAGTGCGCTGCCTCTCAGCTCCTGCATACGGCAGACGGTGGCAACCTAAAGTCAACGCTCCACCGATGGGCAGCAGCGGCGTGCTGGCGACGCTTTTCTCCTACCACGTCCTGCTAGGGACGCTCCTTGTTCCCTCTGTGAAAAGCTATGCGATGGTGGCGGTGTCCTGGAGCTGATTCTGTCCACCTCTGCAAAAACCATCTTCCCTTGCTGTGATCCGAGATTGTATTTTTGCGATTGGAGATTATGTAATGTGATGAGTCTCGTGTGGTTTTACCCCAGTCTGATTTATTACTTTCATTGTGCATATGATGCTTATTTGCAAATCGATTTCTTTTTGTTTCATTTCATTAATCTATCTGTCAATTCGGTCTTAACCGAGGACCGAACCGAATGCTTGGTGGACCGAAGTTCTCGGTTAGCAGTTCTACAAATAACAGATCGGTCCTCATAGTTTCATAACCGAATTTCTTCGAATCCCGAAGAACCGAACATCGGTTCAGTCTAACCGAATGCCCAGCCCTATTGGAACCAGCCTCAAGTTTACACTTCAATTTTCTGTTTTGGCAGGCACCTATTTCGGGTAGGCACAAAAAAGGGGTAACCGGAATACCATTTCATTCGGTTTCATGTTTGAAAATAAGGAGTTATTCTAGGTCAATTCAGTTTTGTCCCTGATAACGCACAAGATTGGATAACCGAAATTTCTTAGTTTTTGTAAATGAGCAAATTATTTGTCCGCTTTTACTAATGCTCCGTTACCCGAGATTTATGTTATCGCTTGACCGATTTATTTTGAAACGTGCAATGGGTTTTTGTTGCAATCCGTGTTTTGTGATGTGGGCGTTTTTTGCTTTGAGCCTTTTTGTGCTCTTGTTGGGCCCTTTTGTTGTGCCTTTGTAATATGAGAACATGGGCTGTTGGGCTTTTTTTTGTTGCTGTTTTCTGATCGTGGGTGAAGATAAGAGAGGTAGAGAGCTTTTTTTGTTTTTGAAATGGAGGTAGAGCTGCTCTATGAGATAAAAAAACGTGGTCAACGGGGGAATGATCCCTCCCTTTACTTTACGTTGTTAGATAGGTGATATGCCCGTTTTACTAAGTGTGCCTCAGCGCATCCATTTTAGGCGCTGCTGGGACTCGAACCCGGGCCGGCTAGGCGCACACTTGCTGCCTTTGCCACTGACCTAGCACTCTCTATGAGATAGTGTGTGGTCGTGAGCTGGTTCAGTTGGGAGGGAGAGAGGGGCGGAGAAGTCGAACGGCGGGTTTTTTCTTGAGCAAGATTTTTGTTCGGCCATGTTTGTTATTTAGATTTGCCTTGGCCTGTGTTTTTATCGTCTTGTTTATGTGTCAACTTGTTTCTTTTTGTGTTATAAAATGCTTGTTTATTTATATATTCTAAAAACATTTTTTGTTGGGATTTTAAGTTTTTTTTGAGCTTTGTATTGTTCTGTTTCTCTCTGTAAATTTTCTTGTCAAGACACGACCACGCAGTTGCAGAACCCTCCCCGTGTAAACTGGACATTAAATAGTATGCAATTGCAGCTGATTTATGAACGTTCAGTTTGGCACATTAATATGCACTTGCACAATAGTTTGTAAATTATAAAAATAGTATGTGAATTGTTGTCGACATAAATTGTAATCGAACATGTAAATTTCCCCCCAAACATATATGAAGGTCGCAATTGCACATCAATGGTCATAATGTGCAATTGCATATTTTTTTTCATGATAGTGGTCTCGAAATTGCACAGTAGTGGCCGTGATGTGTACATTCACTAGTAGAAAATGGGGCTTCGGTTTTGAGCCCTGAGTCCCTTCAGTCCCGGTCCAGCCTGGAACCCGGACTAAAGGTACTATTAGTCCCGGTTTCAACGGCTAGTAAGGCATCTCGAGGTCGAAACCTATCAGTCCCGGTTCCAGACAAACTTTTAGTCCCGGTTGGTTATACGAACCGCGACCAAAGGTTTTAGTCGGGGTTCGTGTAACAAACCGGGACTAAAAGTCCCATTTTATATATACTTCGTCCCTCTCGCCCGAGCCAGCCGTTGCATTTTCTGGTCAGAGCGCGTGTGGAGAGCTGCTCGAGCTGTTCTTGGTGTTCTTCGCGTGGAACTCGAGTTCATCAGCGTTGCCGTCAATTTGTGAAGATTTGAAGCTTCCTGCCTTCTAAAAGGTTAGCCATTGTATCCTATTATCTCTTACTGCTAATTTTTGCTCATTTAATGCTTTAGAAGTATAGAGAATGGTGGATTTAGTTTTAGGAGTAATTTTGTGGGAAGTGTGAGCTCAAATTTTAGCTACCTAGCTAGTTTGCATATGTGTGAAGATACGGTCAACTTAGCTCAACATAGCTCAAAAATAGCTCAACTTTAGCTCAACTTAGTTATTTATATGTATATAATGATATGTTACATATCCGAGCCACGCAGCCGTATACGATGGTCGATAACAGCGAGGTCCCCGGCGTCGTGAACAACTCCTCCTTTTCGGATGAGGTATTATTAGCACATCTAGATGTCATGTCGTCTCTGTAATATAAAAATAATTTTTAATTTAGGGTGAGAATTTCCTAATTTAATTTTTCCAATTATAAATATTAGGAATCAGTATGTGAGTGCGGCATTCGTGATGGATGTGTCCAGTTTCAACATTGTCTACAAGGAAAAGTCATTCTCCTAAAAGAATTAAATTTTACAAGAGATGAGAAGAGAAAGACCGATGAAAATTTGAGTAGGACCGAAGAGAAGCTAAGGCTAGCACATGATACAATCCACAAGATGAAGCAAGATTTAAAAACTCTGAACGAAAAAAGAGACATGGTTGTGGAAAAGAAGGGGGAAATAGAGTTGGATTTGGCGGATATCATCGATGGACACATGATCCAGACTCGTGAAACTAGGGAAAGAACGAGGTTGAAAATTAATAAGATGAAAAAGGCAGCTCTCCGAAATGAAATGTTCCTACATTTCTCATTCGGTGTCATTGTTCTCCTAGTCGCGATTATAATCGCCATGTACGGTTTTTTAAAGTGTGCAAACTAGTGTTGTCGTACTGTGTTGGGACTCAGAATTATTGTTAGCATTGTGTGATTGCGCTTGTATTGTGATGAACACTATATTAATTTGAGCACTTACTCTCTATATATATAATTGTGTGTAGATGAGACGACAATGGATGTACAGTGACCGGCGATCGAATGAGTTCATGCAAGGCGTGCGGGAATTTGTCGAGGTTGCTAAGGCAAACGCGCATAATGGTTTTATGTGTTGTCCATGCTGTGTGTGTCGGAACGAGAGGGATTTCCCCGACTCACGGGATATTCACATCCACCTCTATACGTCCGGTTTCATGCCCGGCTATAAATGTTGGACCAAGCATGGAGAAATAGGGGTCATGATGGAAGACGACGAAGAAGAAGATAATAATGACGACTATCCTATGTTCCCTGAACAGTGTGAGAGAGAAAATGTCGAAAATGAAGAACAACAAGAAGAAGAAGTTGAAGCACCAGATGAGCCTATTGATGATCTTGGTCGGGTCATTGCTGATGCGAAGCGAGACTGCGAAAGTGAAAAGGAGATGCTGAAGTTCGGGCAGATGTTAGAGGATCACAAAAAATTGTTGTACCCAACTTGCAAAAATGAACAGAAAAAGCTGGATACCACGCTAGAATTGCTGAGATGGAAGGCAGAGAACGGCGTGACCGATAAGGGATTTGAAAAGTTGCTAAAAATTATGAAAAAGAAACTTCCAGAGGATAACGAATTGCCCGTCAGTACGTACGAAGCAAAGAAGGTTGTCTGCCCTCTAGGATTAGAAGTGGAGAAGATACACGCTTGCCCAAATGACTGCATCCTGTACCGCGGTGACTATGAGAATTTGGTTGCATGCCCGGTATGCACTGCATTGCGGTACAAGATCAGACGAGATAACCCTGAAGGTGTTGAGGGCAAGGGCACCAGGAACAGGGTTCCTGCCAAGGTGATGTGGTATGCTCCTGTAATAACACGGTTGAAACGTTTGTTCAGAAACAAAGAGCATGCCAAGTTGATGCGATGGCACAAGGAAGACCGTAAGAATGACGAGATGTTGAGACACCCCGCTGATGGGTCGCAGTGGAGAAAAATTGATAGAACGTTTCCCGACTTTGCAAATGAAGCAAGGAACTTAAGGTTTGGTCTAAGTACAGATGGCTTTAATCCTTTTGGGGAGCAGAGCAGCAGTCATAGCACCTAGCCCGTGACTCTATGTATCTATAACCTTCCACCGTGGTTGTGCATGAAACGAAAGTTCATTATGATGCCATTGCTCATCCAAGGACCGAAGCAACCCGGCAACAACCTTGATGTGTACCTCAGGCCATTAGTTGAGGAATTTTTACAGTTGTGGCAGGAAGAAGGTGTACGTGTATGGGATGAGTACAAACAGGAGGAATTTGACCTACGAGCGTTGCTGTTTGTAACCATCAATGATTGGCCTGCTCTTTGTAACCTTTCAGGACAGACAACCAAGGGATATCATGCATGCACACACTGTTTAGATAAGACTGATAGTGTATATTTGACTAACGGGGGGAAGAATGTGTACCCTAGGCATCGTCGTTTTCTTCCACCCAATCATCCTTTAAGAAAAAAAGGCAAGCATTTTGGTGAGGCGGAAAAAGGGAAGAAGCCTAACCTTCGTTCTGGTGCTGATGTATTTGATATGGTTAAGGATTTGAAAGTAATATTTGGAAAGGGTCCTGGCAGCCTAAAAGTTCCGAATGACGCTAACGGACACGCACCCATGTGGAAAAAAAATCTATATTTTGGGAGCTACCCTATTGGGAAATCCTAGAGGTCCGCTCTTGTATCGACGTGATGCACGTGACGAAGAATCTTTGCTTGAACCTTCTAGCCCACTTGGGTGTGTATGGGAAGAATAAAAAAGATACACCGGGAGCACGAGAGGACCAGCAACGTTTGAGAGAAATGGACGGCATCCATCAAGAGCCGTTTGAAGGTCCTGCCAGCTATACTCTTACGAAAGAAGAGAAGGACATATTTTTTGAGTGTCTGAGTAGTATGAAGGTCCCATCCGGATTCTCATCGAACATAAAGCGAATAATAAATATGGCTGAGAAAAAATTCCAAAACCTAAAGTCTCATGACTGCCACGTGCTTATGACCCAATTGCTTCCGGTTGCATTGAGGGGGCTTCTACCGGAAAGTGTTTGACTACCCATTGTGAAGTTATGTGCATTCTTGAATGCAATATCTCAGAAGGTAATCGATCCAGTGAGCCTACATACCTTACAGATTGATGTGGTTCAATGTCTTGTCAGTTTCGAGTTGGTGTTCCCACCATCCTTCTTCGATATTATGACGCACCTGAGAGTTCACCTAGTCGAAGAGATTTCCATCCTCGGTCCTGTATTTCTACACAATATGTTCCCCTTTGAGAGATTCATGGGAGTCTTAAAGAAATATGTTCATAACCGTGCTAGGCCTGAAGGAAGCATCTCCAACGGCTTTGGAACAGAGGAGGTCATTGGGTTTTGTGTGGACTTTATTCCTGATTTTAAGCCGATTGGTGTTCCTGAATCGCGGCATGAGGGGAGATTGAGTGGAAAAGGCACTCTCGGAAGGAAAACAATGATCTGTATGGACGGTCATTCTTTAACTGAAGCACATTACACAGTTCTGCAGAATTCCACCTTTGTGGCTCCTTATATTGAGGAACACATGAATATTGTACGGTCCAAAAACCCGGAGATGGATGACTCCTCGATAACAGAAGCACACAAGGCGAATTTCAGCGGTTGGTTGCAAGCACATCTCATGAATAACAACACTGTTGACATGGAGTTGTTCGACTTGGCCAGCGGACCATCTTCGACCATATCAACTTTCCAAGGGTACGAGATAAATGGGAATACATTTTACACGATGACACAAGATAAAAAGAGCACCAACCAAAACAGCGGTGTCCGCTTTGATGCAACAAACGACGATGGAAGTAAGGACACATATTATGGTTACATAGAGGAGATATGGGAACTTGACTATGGACCTTCTTTTAAGATCCCTTTGTTTCGGTACAAATGGGTCAAGATGACAGGGGTACATGTAGATACCCAGTACGGAATGACAACGGTGGATCTCCAGAATCTTGGGTACCTAAACGAACCATTCGTCCTAGCCAATGATGTGGCTCAAGTTTTTTATGTGAAGGATATGTCTACTAGACTGAATAAAAGAAAAGAAAAACAAGACAAAACATTATCCGGTGATACCAAGCGCCACATAGTTCTTTCAGGGAAAAGAAATATCGTGGGAGTGGATGACAAGACAGACATGTTAGAAGATTACAATAAGTTTGATGAAATCCCACCCTTCAAAGTCAACATTGACCCAACTATCAGGTTAAACAATGAAGATACTCCATGGTTACACAGCGCATATAAGAAAGCGAAACACTAGTTGATGTGTAATAATGTTAAACCTTTTATGTAACTCTATGTGTCAAAAGCTGTAATAATGTATTCCGCGCCATCACGCCGCCTTATTTCAAGTTATTATTAGTTTAATTATAAAATATAATGCAAAAGATCTGAGTTTACCTCATATTTAATTGAAAATGGCAAAATGGTTATTATTATAAAATTATTTTAAGAATCAGAAAATGATTTTATATTAGTTATTCAAATTGAAACACTATTCATGTTCAAATTTTTGCCAGAATCCAAATTTGTAGTCAGAACTTATTCAAATGTATGTTCAACCTCTTTTGAAATCACAAAATGAAAAATAATTGAGATTTGACGCAAAAACACACGTTTAGTCGCGGTTGGAGCAACGAACCGCGACTAAAGGTGTGGCACCGCGCGCGAAAACTAAGCGGCGAAATCTCAGCAGGTCGCGGTTCGTGGCTTCAAGTTATTATTAGTTTATTTATAAAATATAATGCAAAAGATATGAGTTTTACCTCATATTTAATTGAAAATGGCAAAATGGTTATTATTTTAATAGCTAAAATAATTATTTTAAGAATCAGAAAATGGTTTTATATTAGTTATTCAAATTGAAACACTCTTCATGTTCAAAGTTTTGTCAGAATCCAAATATGTAGTCAGAAATTATTCAAATGTATGTTCAACCTCTTTTGAAATTGCAAAATGAAAAATATTTGAGTTTTGGCGCAAAAACACCCCTTTAGTCGCGGTTGGTTTTACGAACCGCGACTAAAGGGGTGGCACCGCGCGCGAAAACTAATCGGCCGAAAACACAGTAGGTCGCGTTTCGTGGCTCCAACCGCGACTAAAGGGGTACCTTTAGTCGCGGTTGGAGCTACGAACCGCGACTAAAGGTCTGAGGTATAAATACTTCTTCTGCACTATCCCGGTTCAAGCCACGAACCGGGACAGCGCTAAGGAACCACCCAGGACGCCGACAGGCTGCCCAAATCGAGCGCGCCGCCGTCCGCTGCCGAACTCCGCCTCGCCGCCGTCCGCTGCCACGCGCCGCCGTCCGCTACGCCGCCGTCCGTCAACACCGCCACTGCCGAGCTCGCCGTCCCCGCTTCCTCTTCTTCTCCCTCAACGCCGCGCCGCCGAGCTCGTCTGCCCCGTCCCCGCCGAGCTCGTCGTCCCCGTCCCCGCCGAGCTCGTCGTCATCGTCGCAGCCGGTGAGCATTCCGGCCTCTCCCCTCGATCACTTAGTATTGGTGACGTCATGGTGACGTCATCGGCTTTTTTTTCTTTTCCAGAAAATGAATTAAGCCTTTAAATTGCTAGGAATTGGTAGGAAATTGATAGAAATGCTAGGAATTGCTAGAAACTGAATTAGTTTAGGTGTTCATCTTGTGTTTTAGTTAATCATTTTGGAATTGCTAGGAATTGGTAGGAAATTGATAGAAATGCTACTGTTTTTTAAATTGTTATAGGAAATGCTACTGTTTTAGATGAATTGCTATTGCTTTAGTACTATTTAGTTGATTAATATTTGTGCAATGTGTTGATTAATATTTCTGAAATGTGCAAAGGGTAGTGTCTTAGAATTATTGTTAGGAAAATGCTATTGTTCTTTAGTTGCTAGAGTTATGTGCAATGTGTTGATTAATATTTGTGCAATGTGTTGATTGATATTTGTGAAAATGCTATTTGTGACAATGTGTTTTTATGCACTGTGTTGATTAATTTGTGATGCAATGTTAAGTGAATTGCTACTGTTAAGCTCCATTGTCATGCTGACGCCAGCATGACTACTTTTGGCCGATGATTAGATGGTTGCATCTTCAGGGAGGTGTGAGTGAACCATGTTGTCTGAACATATATGCAATGTTCATTCCACGTTGTTCGCTGACACCATCCCTGAAGCAATTCTATATGAGGCCTTGCTGTCTGTTTTGCAATGTTAGGAAGTTTGTAAATTAGTGTGTTAGCAAATTGTTATAGTATTTTAGTGTCTTCAATTTAGAATTTAGAACTATTGTTTTAGGACTTAGTAGTTGAATTTAGAATTTAGCAATATGTTGGAATTTAATACAATGTCTTTGAATTTTACAATGTTTTATACAATGTCTTGGATTTTAAGAGTTAATGTAAAGATTCATAGTTTCAAGATGGACGGGACTATGGATGTCCGGGACTGGGCTCCGCCGGGTTGGCACTGGGAGGTGCTACCTTCCGGTGTGCGCAGATTGGTGAGGAATGAGGGAACCATCGTCGACCCGGAGCTTCTTTGGTTGCGGTCACGTGGGCCCCGACGGGTACAGAGGGTGCCGGCCCCCGAGGAGTTGGTACGTCGTCGTGTCAGGGAGGAGGACGAGCACGTCCGTCGGTACATGGTCGCGTTGGATGTCCGTCCGTCCAACACTTGGCAGCATCGTCAGGGATCTCACATTAGTTATGATCCTGTTTGGGTTCCTTCACTTTGGGTTTTCACCGCACGCGGCATGTTTCCGGCGGTTCGACGTCCATTTTAATTAGCGTGATGTATTATGGATGCGATATATATTATTATGACTTGTAACTAATTGATGTTATTGCTACTACTACTTTCAATGTCCCTCTTTGTTGTTATTGCTACTACTTTTAATCTTTATTTAATCCTTTTTCTTTATAGTTAAAGCTATGGACCACAACGGTAACCATGAAGGTGGAGCCGATGATGCACAGGTTGATGTGTCACCGATGGAGCGCTACCCCGTGGACAATATCGAAGAGAAGACTGATTGTGAGCTACACCAGCCATTGAAGAATATATCCACATGAAGGTGGTCGTCGGCTTTGCTTTGAAAGTTGATCCTGCAACGCGTTGGCATGGCCGCGAGATTCCAGTTGGGTATGCTCGTGTCGGGGTGGATGAAATTCTATCCGGATGTGAGACATTGGAGATTGACTTCGCTGGCCCTGAAGGGGAGTCGACCCTGGGAGAAGTCTTGCATGGAGTTATTTTATGGAAAAAGAAATACATCATAATTCCAGGCAACTTGCAAAGGACTAAGGCTCCCTCAGCTCCACGTCGATCATCGCGGCCTGATGCTCCATCACCTCCACCTCGATCATCGCCGCCTAAGGCTCCCTCACCTTCACCTCGATCATCGCCGCCTAAGGCTCCCTCACCTCCACGTCGATCATCGCCGCCTAAGGCTCCCTCACCTTCACCTCGACCATCGCCGCCTAAGGCTCCCTTACCTCCACGTCGATCATCGCCGCCTAAGGCTCCCTCACCTTCACCTCGATCATCGCCGCCTAAGGCTCCCTCACCTCCACCTCAACCATCACCGCCTCTTTCTGCACCTAAGGCTCCCTCATCTACGCCTAAGGCTACCTCATCTACGCCTAAGGCTCCCTCATCTACGCCTAAGGCTCCATCATCTACGCTTAAGGCTCCCTCATCTGCGACTAAGGCTTCCTCATCTGCGCCTAAGGCTCCCACATCTTACACGCTGCATCAGCGGACTCGATCTTCGGCGCCGCCCACTCAGTACATTGGAGTAAAGCGGAAGTTCCCGACTCCGCCTACTAAGGAGAAAGTGTCACCGCTCCCCAAGGGTCGTCCCACGGAGAATAAGAGGCAGCAGAGAGCCGACGTTGCCCATCTTGGACAACAGAAAAAACAATCGATCGTTCCGTTGAAGGTGGCATCCCCAATTGTATTACCAGAAAAGTTTGAAGAAATTCCTGGTCTGACGATTGGTGAAATGCTAGGCCTAGTTGAAACCGGCATGGCTCCCCTGGCAAGGCAATTTGTCATGGGGAAGGAACTGGTCACAGAGGCGGAGTTGGCACTGCTACCTCCAAGGATGCGAGAATTACATCAGTGGTACATGGAGCGCACAAAAGACGGCCAAACAATGATGTCTCTTACATATAAAGATGAACATTACTTCATCGGAGAACAGACAATCCATATTGATTTTGATGAATTATGGCAGTTATTCAATATGGAAGGCCTCGACAAATGTATCATGAGCTGCTATTGTCTGTAAGTGATTAATTTTTATTTCTGTTATTAATTAAGTCTCTAGCTAATTAAGTCTCACTACATACATTCGTTCATATGCTATTATGCAGAAAGAAGATTCTCGAATGTAAGAGGATGCCTAATTATCAAGTTGGGTTCGTTGACCCGGATCGAGTTCATGTACATAACCTAGAACAATTTCCGGAGGAAACGGAGAACAACTTGTTCAATACATTGAAGCAACAAAATTATAAAGATGTGATTTTGTTTCCTTACAACTTCAGGTGAGAGTGTTCTTACTGTCTTGTACATATTAACTTTTCGCTCTGACTAAATGTTGATGAACGTGTGCAGCTACCACTGGATTCTCTTTAACATTCAAATTGACTGTGGGATAGTTGAGATCGATGACTCAATAGCGCATACCTTGGAGTATTACGCAAGCATTACTGATATGCTCCAAAAGTAATTTCAATCGTTATTACACTATATCGGCCTCTTTATTTTCCTGTGTTCTAGTTATTAATATCTTCTTTATTTATTTTATTTGTAAGGTATGGAAGCGGTTCACAAGATCTGAGTGTGGTCATTTTAAATCAGAGCTGACCTTTAAACAAATACCCGTAAGTATAGTACTCATTTTAATTCAAGTTTTAATATCGGATTGTCCTGTTTCATTATTATTTGATTCAACTCTATTTTCGTAAAGTGCGAGAAACAGCCACTGGCGACTAATCTATGTGGATACTTCGTTTGCGAGTACGTGCGCACGTGTGTCAGTGCGCGGACTTCTCCACATGTACGTTCAACATTAATATATATATTCAGAGTTTTACTTTTGTTAATGACAATTTATATATTCATATCGACCTTCTATTTGATACAGAATGTGGCTTCACGGTCGCAACTCCCAGCAAAGCAACGCATAAGAGAAATTCAATAGGAAATTGCTGATTTTTTGCTTTACGAGGTCATAGCCCCAATAGGAGAATACCATGAAAACCGATAAGTGATATTCATGTAATTCTCGTGTTCGGAAGACACTCGTGTGTATATATGATCGAATGTATATATATGTTTGTACGACTGACTCGTTATATTATATATGCATGTATGCTTAATTTAGACTCGTCATACAATATATGCATCGATGTGTGTAATTGTACCGTACGAATAATAGCTTAAATCATAAATAAAACAGAAAACAGAAAACAAAATAAAAAAACCTAAAACCTAAAACCTCTCGCACTTTTAGTCCCGGTTTGTAATACAGACCGGGACAAAAGGTTATGGCCTGATCAGCTCGCCTGCGAGCCCACGTGGATGCTATTTGTCCCGATTGCAGACGGGACCGCGACTAAAGGGGCTGGCCTTTAGTTCCGATTCCGCAGTCCCGGTTTTTAAACCGGGACAAAAGGCCCTTACAAACCGGAACTGTTAGGCTGTTTTCTACTAGTGATTAGTGTGCAGTCGCACAATAGTATATGATTTCTGAATTTTTTATCATGGGGTAGTAGAGTAGGCAAATGCAAAAACAATACTGTATGAAATTGTACATTAGTATGTGAACCGAACTTGTGAGGGGCGTGGTATTTTGATTCGTAGCTATGAATGCACACATTTAAAAACATTGTTTAATACATTTTAAAATGTCAAATATTTCAAAGAAAAATTTCATGCGTATATTCAAATATTTAATGTTCACACACAAAATATTTAATGTTCAGATACACAACCAGTTTTGTTTCGGATTTTTTGACATTTTAAAATGCAATTTTTAAACAGTGGGTTTATCTACATCTATGACACAAAACATATTTCCCACTTGTAAGGCCCAATCTTACATTTGAAGACTAACAACTTAGAAGGACAAGCCCGATCTTGCAAAGAGTCGGTTATAGGTAATAATTCAGACAAACAGAAGGAGTTGGTTAAATCGACCGAGACTTTAGCTAAATCTCGATCAACCGAGTATTATCCACGTCGATTCACCAAAAAAGATAATCTCTGTTTTATCTGTTTTAGCGGAACGAACAAACTTACATGTGACGACTCTAAAATATTAATATAGCACACTCAAAGGCATAGATCCCCACCATCGCAATCTAGCAAGCCAGAGCCCAATAGGACCATTCTATCCCCTTCTGAGCCAATGGATTGCTGCGATTTTATTTTATCTCCGTTTTATCTGTTTTAGCGGAACGAACAAACTTACATGTGACTACTCTAAAATATTAATATAGCACCACTACAACAAAAACATGCAGTAGAGACATTTTGCTAGAGATACTCTGTACGGTGTCTTATAAATCCTAATCCAATTTTTCATAGAGACGTTAAAAGAGACATTTTAGGCATTGCCTTAGCGGTAGAGATATTTGTCTAAAGGCATTCTCCCGAATGTCTTTTAATCTGCGTGTAAAGGCACCCTAAGAGACATTCGTTTGATTGCCTCAACAATAGAGACATCCAATTGTCAACTGATACCCTGCTAAAAAAGTTTATACTCCTTCTTGGCGCGGACGTCAAAATAATCCAACCTACTCCCGCTCCGCTATCCTCGCCACTCGCCGCAACAGCTCTCTCCCCACGTTCCCCACGCTACCACGATCTGATTTAGAACTACTCTATGAGTCGCTCGACCACACCTCCCCTAGAGAGACTCACCTCCCCTATATGCGGCGCAACCAAAGTCCATGATGGCACCTCCTCGTAGTCGCAGACCTCGCCGCCCGCGTCGGAACCTCCCACCCAGCCAACGTTGGGCCCTGCGGAACGGCCGCCGCGATCGCCGTGATGCACCACGCACTTCCCTGACGGTCTGACCACTCAACGTCTTGCTTCTTCTTGCCCAGGTCCCCACTCCCCCGTCCCCCTCATCCAGGACGCCGCCAACGACCATGGTTACTGGCTCATGAATCCCTCTTTTTCCTGACCCAGCTCCTCTATTTTGCCCTTCAATGGCAGCCCCAAATTCTCTAACCTGCTCTCTGTTTTAGATTTCAGGCTGGTTGCTGCTAGGACTCTTCTAATTTGGCTCCAGATCAGTTCGCCGGCCGCGCAGGGGCTGCTCCCGCTTCGACTACAGGTGGGTGCTCTCGCTCTTAATTACTCTTGGCATAAAACTCTACAGAGACATATGGCTTTTAGCCCAGATTTCCGTGCTCGTACATCTGGTGGTCAAGCCCTCATGTCTAAGTTTAGTATGTAAGTAAGACATACATTCCCCAAATTATACTAACGTTGAAGATTAGTGAACCTACGTTAAATCCCGGATTTTTTTTCATATAGCGTAATATGGTTATCTTAGAGTAGGAGACGTTTCATAGATACAGTCCCAATGACCGGTATTAGTGTCTGCACCGTGTGAATGCAACCTTTTTGTTCTCAAATCTATTTACCTGTATCAAAAGGATTATAAAGGACATACCAGATGATGTTGATGAAAAATTTCAGGTCTATAATCAGTTAGTATTTGACTGCAGTTTATCTCACAATAAACAAAAGGTTTCAGTTCAACATTTTCCACTCTGTTTTCATTTGCTCATCGATTGATTGTTCCACTATTTTCTCACATCTTCTTTATGCTAACAATGGTATTTTTGTAATCATTCCAGATTTTCATGAATGGATTCACTAAAATGCTGGTGGACTTCTGTACCTACTTCTATTCTGTCTATTTTTTCTTGCAATGTTGGTTCTTCAGATTCGAAAAATTAGAATATATATGATTGAATGAGGCTCCATGCTATTGATATGCCTATATAAGTTCATCTCTCATTACTAATTTGATGTTTCAGTTTAGTTGAAAATTTAAATGGCATCCAAATGCTTATATGAGATCAAGATTGCCACAGGAAATGAGATGTATACACGCCAAGTACAGTAAGAATTCGTGATGCAGCATAATGCTTAATCTGGCCTTATTATTTTTTATAATTGTTCAAGACATTCGTTACTCATCTTGCAATATTCTCATATGCTGCATTAATATGTATTCAATTGTTTGTAAGATATATTCTATGTCATCATAGTGCACCTTGAAATATATTCAGCAAACTCCAAACATGGGATTCCATGATGTAGAAAGCAACTTGGCTATTTGCATGTTTATTCTCTTTACTTTGCTGAGAGTTCATGACTGGCATATAACTTGTTTGGGCTAACTAGGTTTGCCTTAATTTATCAACACTATCTCTTTTTAAAGGCTATTTTGTATGATGTCAGTATGTGTCACATATATTTTGTTTACTTTTTTGTGTGATTTTGGCATCATGTGCGTTATTGTGTTTCTTGCAGAGTTTGCTCCAGTTCTCGGCTTCTCTCTGGCAGCCAAAGAGCTCACCATTTTATCCTCCAACGAAGAACTCTGAGACAATGAAAACAACGCCCACTCATAGCCAAGACAAGGCGAAAAAGAAACCACATGTCCTGCTATGACACTTCACTTTTCCTATTAAGTTTTAGTCATCAGAAATGTAAATGTAACATAATCATCTGTTGTATGTAATTGGATCTGAATATATATTAGCATCACAAGCTCATCCTTTATAGATGGATTTGATGCCCGCATCTACTACTGTTACTATCCAGACCTTGCAAACACTAATTACATATCATTGGAGACATGCCGCACGGCAAATTCATTATGGACAATATGTATGTCTATATGCATTGTCTCTCTTAAGGACTAAATAGAACGCCTCGCTTACACATATATAAATTTCTAGAGATGGATACATTGCCACACCAAGATGTTTCTATTGATGTTAGAGACAAACTAAAATGCTTCATGGAAGTGGCTCTATACATATACATACACATTCCAAGTGTATCTTTGAAGTGCCTCTATGTGTCTAGATACACAACCTGATGTCTTTACAAAGTGACTTTATGCCATATATAGACATTTCGCAAAATGACTCTACCGTCTAAACGACACTGCCCGTAGTGACACTTTTGAGACAATGTGGAAAATGTCTCTACAACTATGTACAGGCAATATAAGTGTCTCTACAAAACCAAAAGAATGCCTCTATGGGCCAGTTTTGTTGTAGTGCACACTCAAAGGCATAGATCCCCACCAGCGCAATCTAGCAAGCCAGAGCCCAATAGGATCATTCTATCCCCTTGTGAGCCAATGGATTGCTGTGATTTTATTTTTGTGAGAAATTTGATGTGATATATTGGGCTTCTTCTCGTGGCTCGTCCCATCAGGTGTTATGTTCGCCTTGGTCGTTGTTTGGGTTTAGCTTAGATTATCACGTTTTTCTATCTGGGTTTTCTAAGACAAACGAGATTCTAGGATTATCCTTTTTGGCAAATACTTTTATGCATACTTCTTCTGGCCCCCCTCCATCTTTCGAAAACAACAAGAGGGTATTCTCAAGCAGGTGTATTCTTCTTCACTTACTAAGAAGGAATTTTATTGCTAACAAGACATTCTGGCAAACAAAAGAGCTATTTCTATCAAAGAGGAGAAAAGGCTAAGCGCAACTCCTCCAGAAACTGCAAATGACTCCTGAGCTACATGGAGCTCTGTCGAGGTGTGATTCCCACGGAACAGGGATAACCACTATCGGGGGAGGAGTTCGTGAAGGGGACTGAACACGTTAGTCAACAACCCTCAACCGGCCCGGCGACGGTGCTCGTCGTGCCTGTAGAGGGACAGCACGACAGAGGTGGACTCAGGCCCGTACCCAGGTTCACGGCCCTCCGGAGGAGGTAAAACCGCTACTCCTGCTTGTCTGTATTGCGCTGCAGAGATTACAGTACAATGAGCTTGCCGAGTGCTCCCGTATGGCAGAGTGAAGCTCGAAGAGGGAAGCTAAGGTCCTCTTCCTCCTCATGCGTCTGCAACTAAGACTATGTTGCAGTAGGGTGTCCAAGTTCTCAATGACCGATCCCCCCTAGGGAGGTACTCCCTCTCCCTTTATAGGTGCTCCGGGCCTCATCCCTGCGTCCTGCGCAGTGGAAGGGTTCCCACATGGCGACGAAGCGGAGGGGCGGGGTGCACCGTAGCTGGGTTGCCCATGGACTCGGTCCATGGTCGTAAAGCCTGCCTTCATGGCAGAAAAGCCGCCATCCTCGCAGAGCGGCCAGCTGGTACCGCAGAGATCGTGGGGGTGCCCACGGTGACGTCGTCGTTGGAGCGTAGCGCCGGCCATCTGCTTTATCACCAAAGAGGAAAGCTTCGTAGGCGGCGCAGGGGACACAGCTTTGTTGACTCCTTTTATCACCGGAACGGCAACTGCGGCGTCGTCGTCATCGCGCGCAGACGCGCGCGTCACTCTGCGGCTGCTGCAGAGGCCATGTGCGCTCTGCAGCGGTTGCTTCGTAGCGAAGTATCTCCACAGGGCCTGGACGGCCTTGTGGAGGGATTTGTGTTGACCCCTCTCCAGGGGAGAGGGCCCCGTAGAGGGGCAGCCTCGGGAGGGGCCTCTTCAGGCCTCCGCTGCCCCCCTTCAGCCCTCTCGAGGGCTTTTCCTCTCGAGGGTCTCCCCAAGCGTTTTGCTTGGTCCTTAGTCGTTCCATCGACTCTGCCGCGTGTGAGGGCTGTGGAGAGTGGGCTCTGCACACCCTGGATCCCACTGGGCCGACAGTAGCCCCCGGGCCCATGACGGGCATGGCGAGGCCCATCGGGTCCAGACGAAGCGTCGTGGGTCCAAAACGTCCGGCCGGCCCGTGACACGCGTCGTTCGGTGGTGAGTTTGCGGCGACTCGGTTTCTCCAGTAGAAACGTGCGTCGTGGGGGGTCCCACCATGACCCCCACGACCACGCCTTGGTAACTGCCCAAATGGGGTATAAAGCTGCGCGCCGGTCCGAACCGCAGTCATTACTCCCATTCCGCGCATCCAATCTTCCAGCTCTCGGCCTCTTAGCTCTCCGTCTCCGGCGAACTCTTTTCTTCTTCGGCACTCCGCTTCTCGCGCCTTCCTCGACGATGGGCGAATCGAAGGGCAAGGCGGCGATGGGGACGCTCCCCTCCGATGCGCAGGGCGAAGAGGCGCTTGGCCCCGCTCTGATTGGTGAGCGGGTCAATGCGGCGGCGCTGGACAAGATCCAGCACCTGGTCGCCGGGAAGACCAACGAACACGGCGCCAGCGCCATCCGGGCCGCCAAGCTCGGCCGACTTCCGGCGGGTTTTTTCCCCATCTTCCTCCACACTCTTTTCGCCGGATTGGTGCCTCCATACTCGCCCTTCTTGGAGGCGGTTCTGGAGTTCTACCAGATCCATCTCCTTCATCTACACCCCAACGCCATCCTCGTCATCTCCATTTTCGCCTACTTGTGCGAGGCCTATTTGGGGGTGCAGCCCTCGGTGGCCCTCTTCAGGAGCTTCTACGCGCTCCGGAGTTCCGCGAAGTCCGAGCGGACGGGATGCGTGTCGTTCCGCATCGCGGACGGCATGGGGGACGTCTACATCCCCATGTCGTGGAGCGGCGAGAAGCCCGTCACGGCGGTGTCGAAGAAGGTGGACGACTTCAGGCAGAAGTGGTTCCTCATCGGCGTCAAGTCGTAGAGCTCCTTCCTCGACACCCCGGAGGCGCCGCCTGTGAAGAATACCCATTGGGGCAAGCAGGTCTTCCAGGGCCCGCTGATTGCCGACCTCGTGGGCCGCATGAAGATGCTTCGGGAGAACGGCCTCACCGGCCAGATGGTCGCGGAGGACTTCGTGAAGCGCCGCATCGCTCCTCTCCAAGCGCACAAGAAGCCGATGTGGATGTACTCGGGGCTCATGGACCCGATGCGACTCCACCCCTGCGACCATCGCCCCGCCGTCGTCGAGACCATCATGGGCGGCCTCTTCATCAACCCCGACGTGCCCAGGGCGGTTGCTGCGGAGCTGAGGCCTCTTCATCAGATAAACCTGGCTCCGCGCCTAGCGATTCTGGAACAGATGCCCACCTTCACCCCGCTAGGCCTGGCGGGGGAGGAGGAGGAAGAGGTGCCCATGCCCGTGGCGAAGGGGCCAGAAGCTGCAGAGTCGCCCTACGCATCAGACGCCGAGCAAGGCGGCGCGGCGGCAGGGGCGATCCCCTCAGCAGGTGGGGCGAGCTCGTCAAAGGCCGCTCCCCCTACTGAGGAGGTCTTCGAGCTCTCGTCCAGCGACGACGAGGAGGCCGAGGCGGGGCGACAGGAACCCCGGACCAAAGCGGCCCACGACAGGCCTGCTGGGGAGCCCCCGAGCGCTCCCCTCAAGAGGAAAGCGGAGACGGCTCCTGAGGGGTCAGGAGCCCGGACCACGCCTTCGTGGCGTTCGTCCGGTATGGCGTGGGTTGACACCCGCGCTAAAAAGACTAGGTAAGTGCTCTTGGCTTTGTCTTTCTCCTTCAATCTTTGCTTGTCTCCTCCCTTTAACCGATATTCTTATCTTCTGCCAGCGACCCAGCGCCTGCGAAGCGCCGAAGGCTCCGCAAGGCTGCGGAAGTGAAGAGGGCCGTTCCGGAGGCCGCGCCAGAGGCTGCAGCGAACGAGGCCGCGGCAGATGAGGCCTCAAGGCTTGGGGAGGAGATTCCTACAGGCCCTCAGGAGGACATGCCTCAGGCGGGGGCACACGTGCCGCCTCCGGAGGAGGAGCGTGCGGAGGAGAAGATGGAGAGAGTGCCCACTCCGCCTCGCGCTGCAACTCCTCCAGCGCAGCCAGAGGCTGCGGCTGGCGCTACGCCGGTCCCGAGCCCGCCTAAGTCCAGCGGAGAGGACCTTCCGCCATCCCCGCCAAACACTACGACGGAGAAGGAGGCAGCGGCGATGGGGCAGACCTTCTCTGTCCCGGGAACAAATGAGGAGGTGCCGCCTGAGCGGGGCGACACCGGAGTGCAGAGCGTAGGCGCCGAGGCGGAGGATTTGCCGCCAAGCCCCCAGGCCCACGCGGAGGCTCCCTCCTCCAAGCTTGACACAAGCGCAGGGCCTTCCGCGCCACGCAGGACTTCCCAGGCTCTATCTCTCAACGGCTGGGACTGGAGTAGGGGGCGACGCGACGTCGCCTTCCGCCTGGTGAGAGAGTTGCTGGAGGGCCTGGAGGCCCACCTCGCCCTCGAGGACAGGAAGCTCGCCCAGCAGCGGGACGAGCTTGCGGGGGCCTGGGCCGCTCTCCACGCGGCTGTGGAGGCTCGCAGGCAGAGCGACCAGGCCCTGCAGGCGGATCGCGAGTAGGCGCTGCGGTTTGCCAAGGAGGTGCGCGAGGGCGCCATGCGCGACGCGGAGGAACTCCTGGAACCCCTCCGGGCCGAGCCCGAGGCAGCGGCGGAGGATCTGGCTGCGGCAAGGGCGGAGCGCGAAGAGGTGGAGCGCTCGCTGGCGGACAAACACCGCGAGCTCGCCTAGCTCGAGGCCAAGATCATTGCCGACTCCGAGACTGTGCGGACCAACCTGGAGGGGGTCCGTGCGAGCTTGGAGGCCAGGGGACAGAGCCTGGGCGAGCGCGAGGAGGACGTGCGCCGCCGCGACGAGCAGCTGGCTCTGAGGGAGCAGGAGCTGTCGGGGCAGCGCGCTGCCCTCGAGGCCCGCGAGGATAGCCTGACCGCGGCGCTCAGCAAGCTCGAGAGCGAAGTGGCTGCCCACAAGGTGAACGTGGAGCGAGCCAACGCGAGGCTTGCCGAGCGGAAGGAGGAGGCGGCGAAGAAGCTCCAGGAGCGGGAGAAGGAGTTCCGCGCCGCCGTCTCTCAAGACTATAAAGACAGGTTCACCAAGCAGGAGAACCGCTTCAAGAAGAGGCGCGACGAAGACTCCGCCCGCATCCGCAAGCTGGAGAAGGAGAACGTCACCTTGAACGCCCGAATCGGGCGTGAAGTGGACCGCCGCCGCACTGCTGAAGAGGCGCGCGAGCTCGCGGCGCAGGACCTCACCTCCCTCATGGCGGACATGGAGGAGATGAACCAGCAGGTGGGTCCTGCCGTGGAGAAGGCGGTGGAGGCGGTCGAGAGCGCTAAGGCAGCGCAGGTGCTGTCGCAGCAGCGGGAGCACATGTTCCAGTCCTTGGTGGGCCGGGGCCGCGAGCTCGCCGCGAAGCTGGGAGCGGATGCGCCGGCCGTTCCCCTTCAGGGCAACTCCGACGCCGCCACCTACCTCATGTACTTCGAGCAGCTCTTCACAGCGCTCGAGGGCCCTGCCGCGGAGCTCCGCGACGTCGTCGAGGAGGAGTGCCGCCAGCTCTTGGCGGTGGCGGTCGACTGCATCTTCACCAACCTCGAGAACCTTCAGCCTGGCTTCGACTTCACCACGGTGACCGAGCCTCTCGAGGGGGGGGAAGGGGTGGAAGATCTCCAACTCCGTCCGCGGCCAGGTCGACGACTTCTGCAGCCGCTTCAAGCGGGCTGCGGTAGAGGATGAGGAGGACGACGACGAGGAGGGCGAGCCTGGAGAAGAAGGGTCCGGCGAGGACGACGGCGAGGCCTCCGCCTGACTTCTTCCTGAGACTTCTTCCTGCAATGCGCTTGTAGCGCCGTAGGGATATTTGCTTTAAAGACTTTTGCTTTGCAGTTTGTAATATACTTCACATTTTAAGCATGTGTTGTTAAGTCTGTGTGTGTGCCCCTCGAGGGCTCTTTGCTTCAATTCCATGTCTTTTTCGCTCTACGTTGCTAGGACCCTTCTCCTCGCGCTACGACTCCGCCGCTGCGGTATGCTCGAGCAATGACTCGGCAAGGCCAGGGGGAGTTTAAGGCTTAGAGAGGTAAGAGCCCTCGAGTCGCGATGCTCAGGGCCCCCCTTTGACGCGCAAGCAGCCAATGGAGAGTGAAGAAAAGAGACGCTCGAGGGACGCAGAGTGCTCGTGAGAGAGATACGAAGATTCTCTTGGTGTGAGCAGGGAACTTAGCTTCGCGAGGCTTTTCGCCCTGCGTAGGACTCCTCTGGCAATGCCTTTCTCTTCAGGGGCCGAGCTTTCCCTCCACAAGCCTGGAGAGACTCTCGTTCCCTGTGGATGTTAGAGAGGCGAACCACAACGTCAGAGCATGGTAGTAAGGACTCATGCGCGCTTGTAGGCTTCCTTATGGGTATCTCGCGAGGAGAGAGAGTACCAAGGTCCTTTGGAGAGGTGGCGTGTATCCGGAAGCATGCCCTTTAGCCAGAGCTCAGGGTCCCTTGGGTTTTGCAGTGCTGCTGGGGTGCTCTTGAGGCACAGGCACCGTACTCAGCCCCCGCTCGCGAGGTGCGCATGGGAAGAATATAAGCGCACATATAAAAATAAATGACGAAAGTAAAACTTGCCATCGAAATATTAGACAGTGGCGCCTCAGCGCAAAGTTCACTTAGGAACGAAATGGCGCCTTAGCGCATAGTTCACTTGGAACGAAATCGTTTCATTACACTTGGGTTTGCCAAGCTAACGTCCCTTCCATGTCGAGGCATGGGGACCACCCATTAGTGGCAGAGGTTCACTGCGGCCTGCGGTGGCTCATTAGCAGGAGAGCTCGGAGGGCTGACCCTCAGGAGGAGCTTGGAGAAGCTTGGAGGTGAAGCCGTGAGCTTCCCTCTAGAGACAAAAAATGCCTGGCGTGACTATGATCACGGGTAGAACTTGCGCAGGTGTGCGATGTTCCACGGGTTCTTGACGGGGATGCCGTCTTCGGTCTCGAGGCGTACTGCGCCAGGCCTGGCGATGTGGGAGACCCTGTAGAGCTTGTGGAGGCCTTCCCTGGAGAGGATTCGCCTGAGGACGAGGTCGCCCGCCTCAAGAGTGCGTGAGCGCACATGGCGGCTGTGGTAGCGTCGCAGATCTTGCTGGTACTTTGCCGCTCTGAGGGCGGCACGGCGGCGCAGTCCCTCGAGAAACAGCAGGTCGTCGTTGTGGAGGCCCTCTTGGGTGTCCTCGTTGAAGGCAAGGACCCGTGGGGATCCATGCTTGATTTCTGCGGGGAGGACTGCTTCAGCTCCGTAGACAAGGGCGAACGGTGTTTCGCCCGTAGGCCTTGAAGAGGTTGTGCGCATGGACCAGAGCACAGATGGGAGCTCGTCGATCCAGCCCTTGCCGTGGCCCTTGAGGACGTTGAAGCTTCTGGTCTTGAGGCCCTTGAGGACTTCTGCGTTCGCTCGCTCGGCTTGGCCGTTGCTGCGTGGATGAGCCACCGAGGCGAAGCAGATCTTGACGCCGAGCTTTTCGCAGTAGGCTCGGAAGACGCCGCTGGTAAATTGCGAGCCATTGTCGGTGATGATGCGGTTAGGCACTCCGAAGCGCCAGACCAGGCTCCTAATGAACTTCACCGCGGCTCCGGCTGGTATGGTGCGCACTGGTTCCACCTCGGCCCACTTGGTGAACTTGACGATGGCCACGAAAAGGAAACGATAGCCCCCGTGCGACTTCGGGAAGGGGCCCAAAATGTCCAGCCCCCAGACCGCGAACGGCCAGGAGAGCGCGATGGTCTGGAGCCCCAGCGCCGGCTGATGAATTTGCTTGGCGTGGTATTGGCAGGCGTCGCAGGCTTGAACGATGGCGACCGCATCTTGAAGCACTTGTGGCCAGTAGAAACCGCTCCTAAAGACCTTGCCTGCGAGGGTGCGCGCACACGAGTGGTGGCCGCACTCCCCGCTATGGATGTCCTTGATCAGCGTTCGGCCTTCCTCGGGAGGGACGCATTTGAGCGCGATGCCATTCGGGCGCTTGAGGTAGAGGTTTCCCTCAAGGATGTAGTAGGATTTCGCCTGTCGAGCGATTCGCTCTGCTTCCGCATCTTCTCCGGGGAGGATCCCCTTCGCCAAGTAGTCCTTGAGCTCGTCAATCCAGCCTGCGTCTTGGTGGGCTGCCGTCAGCAACAGACGCTCCCCTGTGTGGGGACCACAATCGGGTGCCCCAGACTCAGGAGGTGGTGGGAGTGCTTCATCCGTGCTTGCGGCTGTGGCCTCTCGAGGCTGCTTGATGGATGCCTTGGCGAGCCTTTCTTCAAAGATGCCTGCCTGCTGAGCTTGCCTTCGCGAGGCTCGCTTGGCGATGTAATCGGCCTCCTGGTTCTCTTTCCTCGGGATGTGCATGAGCTCCATGCCTCTGAAGTGCTTCTCGAGCTTGCGGACCTCTTCAAGGTATGCGGCCATGTGGTCGTCCTTAGGCGTGTAGCTCTTGTTGGAGAAGTAGACAAGCAACTGGGAGTCACCCTTGACGAGTAAGTGCTTGACGCCTAGAGCGATGGCTGCCCTTAAGCCGGCGAGGAGGCCCTCGTACTCAGCGATGTTGTTGGAGATCTTGTCAATCGTGAAGCACAACTGGACGGCGTAGGAGAGCTTGTCGCCCTTGGGCGAGGTCAGGACGACGCCTGCCCCGCCGTTGCGGCAGGCAAAGGCTCCGTCGAAGTGCATGGTCCAGTGGCTGGGCATTGTGTCTCCAGAGGGCTCGGCCTCTTCTCCACGAGGCTCTTCCGGGCTTGGGTCAGTCCATTCGGCGACGAAGTCAGCCAGCGCTCTCCCCTTGATGACTCTTGTGGTGTCGAAGCGCAAGTTGAATGGCTGCAGCTCTATGTTCCATCCCGCGACACGATCTGTGGCGTTGGGGTTGCGCAGGATCTGCTCCAGGGGGAAGGAAGTGACCACCGTGATGGGATGGCCCTGGAAGTAGTGTCGTAGCTTCCTGGAGGCGATGAGGAGCGCGATGAGGAGCTTCTGCTGCATTGGATACCGTTCCCGAGCATCCCGCAGCACTGTGCTGACGAAGTAGACGGGATGCTCGACAAGGGTTGTCAGTGGGGCTGCAGCGTCAGCCCTCTGTGGAGGCTCTTCAGGGCCCTTGTCGACATCTGCCTGTAGAGGGGTCTCGGCAAGGGTGTTGGGAGCAGGCTCAACTTGAGGCAGTGGGCCTGGCAGTGGGTCTGTGGAGGCTGCTCCTTCGGCGAGATCTTTGTCGGGTGGCTTTGGACTTGGAGTGGCAGTGCTCTTCTTGGGAAGGACTGGCTCTTCCCTTTCGGCCACCAGGGCGGCGCTTGCGGTCTGAGGAGTGGCTGAAAGGTACAGCTTCAGATGTTCGCCTGTCCTGGGGGCCACCATGACAGGTGGGCTGGCCAAATACTTCTTTAAGTCCTCAAAGGCCTGGTCCGCCTCAGGGGTCCACTTGAACGTGCCGGATCTCTTCATGATCTTGAAAAATGGCAGGGCTCTCTCGCCGAACTTGGAGATGAAACGGCCCAGGCTGGCCATGCAGCCTGCCAAGCGCTGCATGTCCTTGAGCCGGCGAGGAGGCTGCATCCCTTCTATGGCCTTGATCTTGTCAGGGTTTGCTTCTATGCCGCGGTGGGACACCAGGAATCCGAGGAGTTTGCCTGAAGGGACCCCGAAGACGCACTTGGCGGGGTTCAGCTTGATGTTCACCTTGCGCAGGCTGGCGAAGGTTTCCTCGAGATCCTTCAGGAGGGTGTCTCCCTCTCGAGACTTGACCACTATGTCATCAACGTAGGCCTCTGCGTTTCTGCCCATCTGTGCCCCCAAGGCTATCCTCATGAGCCTCTGGAAAGTGGCGCCGGCATTCTTCAGGCCGAAAGGCATGCAAGTGTAGCAGTACACACCACAAGGGGTGAGGAATGCTGTCTTCTCCTCGTCCTCTTTAGCCATTTTGATCTGGTGATACCAGAGAAGGCGTCCAGAAAACAGAGGAGGTCGCAGCCAGCGGTGGAGTCCACGATCTAGTCTATCCTCGGTATGGGGTATGGGTCCTTAGGGCAGGCCTTGTTGACGTCGGTGTAGTCAATGCAGAGTCGGCCTCCTCCAGCGGGTTTTGGGACAACCACGCCGTTGGAGAGCCAGGTGGGATGCCGCTAAATCTCGATCAACCGAGTATTATCCACGTCGATTCACCAAAAAAGATAATCTCTGTTTTATCTGTTTTAGCGGAACGAACAAACTTACATGTGACGACTCTAAAATATTAATATAGCACACTCAAAGGCATAGATCCCCACCATCGCAATCTAGCAAGCCAGAGCCCAATAGGACCATTCTATCCCCTTCTGAGCCAATGGATTGCTGCGATTTTATTTTATCTCCATTTTATCTGTTTTAGCGGAACGAACAAACTTACATGTGACTACTCTAAAATATTAATATAGCACACTCAAAGGCATAGATCCCCACCAGCGCAATCTAGCAAGCCAGAGCCCAATAGGATCATTCTATCCCCTTGTGAGCCAATGGATTGCTGTGATTTTATTTTTGTGAGAAATTTGATGTGATATATTGGGCTTCTTCTCGTGGCTCGTCCCATCAGGTGTTATGTTCGCCTTGGTCGTTGTTTGGGTTTAGCTTAGATTATCACGTTTTTCTATCTGGGTTTTCTAAGACAAACGAGATTCTAGGATTATCCTTTTTGGCAAATACTTTTATGCATACTTCTTCTGGCCCCCCTCCATCTTTCGAAAACAACAAGAGGGTATTCTCAAGCAGGTGTATTCTTCTTCACTTACTAAGAAGGAATTTTATTGCTAACAAGACATTCTGGCAAACAAAAGAGCTATTTCTATCAAAGAGGAGAAAAGGCTAAGCGCAACTCCTCCAGAAACTGCAAATGACTCCTGAGCTACATGGAGCTCTGTCGAGGTGTGATTCCCACGGAACAGGGATAACCACTCTCGGGGGAGGAGTTCGTGAAGGGGACTGAACACGTTAGTCAACAACCCTCAACCGGCCCGGCGACGGTGCTCGTCGTGCCTGTAGAGGGACAGCACGACAGAGATGGACTCAGGCCCGTACCCAGGTTCACGGCCCTCCGGAGGAGGTAAAACCGCTACTCCTGCTTGTCTGTATTGCGCTGCAGAGATTACAGTACAATGAGCTTGCCGAGGGCTCCCGTATGGCAGAGTGAAGCTCGAAGAGGGAAGCTAAGGTCCTCTTCCTCCTCGTGCGTCTGCAACTAAGACTATGTTGCAGTAGGGTGTCCAAGTTCTCAATGACCGATCCCCCCTAGGGAGGTACTCCCTCTCCCTTTATAGGTGCTCCGGGCCTCATCCCTGCGTCCTGCGCAGTGGAAGGGTTCCCACATGGCGACGAAGCGGAGGGGCGGGGTGCACCGTAGCTGGGTTGCCCATGGACTCGGTCCATGGTCGTAAAGCCTGCCTTCGTGGCAGAAAAGCCGCCATCCTCGCAGAGCGGCCAGCTGGTACCGCAGAGATCGTGGGGGTGCCCACGGTGACGTCGTTGTTGGAGCGTAGCGCCGGCCATCTGCTTTATCACCAAAGAGGAAAGCTTCGTAGGCGGCGCAGGGGACACAGCTTTGTTGACTCCTTTTATCACCGGAACGGCAACTGCGGCGTCGTCGTCATCGCGCGCAGACGCGCGCGTCACTCTGCGGCTGCTGCAGAGGCCATGTGCGCTCTGCAGCGGTTGCTTCGTAGCGAAGTATCTCCACAGGGCCTGGACGGCCTTGTGGAGGGATTTGTGTTGACCCCTCTCCAGGGGAGAGGGCCCTGTAGAGGGGCAGCCTCGGGAGGGGCCTCTTCAGGCCTCCGCTGCCCCCCTTCAGCCCTCTCGAGGGCTTTTCCTCTCGAGGGTCTCCCCAAGCGTTTTGCTTGGTCCTTAGTCGTTCCATCGACTCTGCCGCGTGTGAGGGCTGTGGAGAGTGGGCTCTGCACACCCTGGATCCCACTGGGCCGACAAGCTCTTTTCCTGAAAAACTCAAAATCGGTATAAGGTTCCAAAAATCAAGAAACAATTTCCAGATGAATAGGGTGTCGAAATCTAAAAGCATGCAAAATATTAACTCCAATTCGTTAAAGTTTGGGGGTGCAAAAAAGACAAATTAGAAAGTTTTCATGTTTTTAACTGTGTACTGTTTACCACACATTCATTTTTGCTCAGCCTACAATATAACGAATTTCCCCGCTGTAAACGATGTGCAAAAATTGAAATCGAAATTTGTTATTTTGCACAATCTCGACTCTATCTACATCCGGGAATTTTCTCTATTTTTGGAAACTTAGAAGTGCCGATTATCGATATATAATTTTTCAGAAAACAAGCTCGATATAGACCGGGAGGCATTTGTGCACTCCCGTTTTCTCTGATTTTCTAATCTTGTCAGGTTTCTATCGGTTGCTTTTATGTGATATTCTATTTCCTTCCTGATTTTATTTTATATTTATCTTCTTCTTTTGTTTTCTATTTTCTCTTTCTTATTTTTTTCATTTTCATGTTTTCTTATTCTATTTATTTCAGTTTTTAAACGTTCATTGTCTTCATGGTTTAAAAACAATTCATCCGGTAACGATACAAATGCTAACATGGTTCAAACAAAGTTCACGAAGTTCAAAATTTTGTACTCCCACATTCAAAAATTGGTTCAATGGTTGCGAAATATGTTCACATCATTCAAATAATGTCAACTCTCAACTGTTAAAGAATATTCAAATAGTCAAAAATATGTTCACCGATTTACAGAAATATGTTCGCCAAATTAAAAAATATACTCACAAGTATGATTTTTTTAGTTATTACACTGATTTTAAAATTTAATATAAATCTGGAACTTTTTAGATAAAAGACAATATGTTACAAAAAAATAAAAGTGAAAACAAATCGGGCCCATTAATCGGTCTCTTCACCCAACGAGGGTGGCGACTAGATTGGTGGTTCCTATTTGACGACCAGGTCGTGCACCGCTTTATGGGCCGGCCGCCCAACAGGTATGCCTTTTCTTTCTTTCTTTTTTATTTTTCTTTTTTCTGTTTTTATTTCTTTGTTATTTTTATTTGTTTTGGATCTTTTTTTCGTTATTTTTTTATTATAATTTTTATATATTTCTTAATTTTGCTTAAATTTTCGTTTTTTATTTTTTATTTCTTCTATTTTTTTCTGTTCATAGACTTTTTCCGTTCATAGAATTTTTTGTGTTCGCATTAAATTTTTGTTATTTTTTGAAAATGTTCAAATTACAAAATTGTTCATATTTAAAAATGTTCAAATTTAAAAATTGTTCACATTCAAAAATTATTCAAATTAAAAAACGTTTAGATTTGAAAAATGTTCGAATTTGAAATTATTTCACATTCGAAAATTTGTTCACATTCAAAAACTGCTCATATGCGAATTTTTTTCTTTTTCTTTTTTCATCATGTTATTTTTCTGTAAAAACTGAAAAAGAAATAGAAAATAAAAAGTGAGGAGGTAGGATTTTAGCACAAAATATATCCACAAAGCTTACTAAGATATGTGCGAAAACATCTATTCGCACATATCTTAGTAAGTTTTGTGGATATATTTTGTACTAAAATCTTACATTTTGATACGGAGGGAGTACTCGTTAATTAGTATGCAGTTGCCGGAGGTACATATGCCAACAGTCCAAAAATTCAGCCCGTGCACCACCTTCTACCATGAAAAATGCATCCGGACGGGTGACTATAAAATTTAAAATTTAAAGACACCAGTGAATCACGGTCGATCACTCGTCGTCGGTCTAGCTTTGCCCCCGGTCGCTGCCTTGCAACTCTAGCCCATAAATCCAATAATGAGTATAACAAAATCAGTATAACAAGCGTTGTACTAAGGGAAAATGGTCCCTAGGGGGGCCAAACCCAGCAAAAAAAAAAGCTTTGTCAGGCCGTGGCCGCTGCCTTCGTCGGCACCGATCTTCTTGATTTTAAAATTTTGAAGTAAAGATATAGCTCGTGTCAAGCCAACTCGCATGGTCTTCAAATTCGCCGATGACTTTTTATCACACACGACTAATTAACACCATGACAAACGTGTGCAGAGTTTTTAAATGCACAAATATCCTTACCAAAACGTGTGGGAGTATAAGTAAATCTTGACAGCTATAATACAATTACTTCTTTTTGATCTCCTACGCCATCACAAACGATAAATTAACACTATGACAAACGTGTGGGAGTATAAGTAAATCTTGACAGCTATAATACAATTACTTCTTTTTGATCTCCTACGCCATCACAAACGATTTAGTAAAACTAATTGTCTGCGATACTTGAACGAATGCACACGATTTTCTCGTCTGTGTGCGATCTTCAGCACAATCGTCCACCCATGGAAAGAGACGGAGCCATAAATCGTGTATGATGGTTGATTTCAGGATTGCATGATCTGTACTAGTGGTTGTTAAATATGCATACAATATTTATATTACAAATTTTAGAGTATTTGGTATTTTTAACAACCGCTTCATCCGCTCTAATCTAACAGTGATAAAATTAGGACTGCCTGAAACTACTACATTATAAAACTACCAATTTCTTTTATTTTTTATCTAATGTAAAAGAGTATTCCCACTGTTAGTACGTATTCTCCCGTAACTCTTCTCATCGGGACCTGATACTAGCAGGTCATATGTACTATATATCATGGGAATGCCTAGATCTCACTCGAGTGAGAATTAACTTAACTCTCACTCAGACTACTCGTAGCATTCATTCACACACACACAAAATCACCACAAAGTTTCTATTCTAACAAGATTCAGGGTAAGTGTATCTACACTGTTTAGAGACATGCTATTGTGCTTGTTCAGTTATCAATGTAAATTGGAAAGGAACGGGCGGCTTGACTGCTCGCCTCGTCTAGGTTATATTGACGTATATATAGAGTACAAGTACATCAATCAGATTACAATCAGGATACAAGACTACCATGTACAGAAGATATCTTGCCATCTATGTGAGGCTTGGCGTGAACGCCAAGATAACCAGCAGCCAGCACAGCTGATGCGGTGGAGTCTGAACGTGTAGATACGTTGTACTCTAACGTCCCCCCCGCAGTCTGAACTGGGGAGAGCAGCAACTTGAAGACTGGTCCTGAAGTCCTGAAACAATGTTGTCGGTAGTCCTTTGGTGAAAATGTCCGCAAACTGAGAGGACGAGGGAACGTGAAGAACACGAACGACACCCAAAGCAACCTTCTCACGAACCAAGTGGATTTCCAACTCAATATGCTTTGTGCGGCGATGTTGAACCGGGTTGGCAGAAAGATAAACCGCACTGATGTTGTCGCAATAAACAATGGTAGCACTATCAATAGGTCGATGAAGTTCATGTAGTAACTGGCGGACCCAACAAGATTCAGCCACTGCTGTTGCAACGGCTCTGTACTCTGCCTCGGCGCTTGATCGTGACACCGTCGTCTGGCGACGTGATGAACAAGAAATAAGATTGTCACCGAGGAACATGCAAAACATGTAGTAACAGATAGTGTGCTAGAGTGAAATGGTTTCTTCCATTAATGTTCTTTATAGCGAACTATGCATCTCTACAGAATTTTGAATGCATATATTGCTTGGTCTAGAATGTGTCTGTTCAAATGGTGCTTAACTAACTTGGTAGTTCTAGTATACAACTACTACTTGGTTTCTTACGGACAGTTCTGCTATCACATAAACATTGGTCGCTTAACAATTTCTCAATGTCAAACAAGCTACTGTATTAAATTTGTGTTCTTGCTGAAGCAATATGTGTATAGGCTTGAATAGT
Source organism: Poa annua (assembly GCA_026929855.1). Classification (NCBI taxonomy): domain Eukaryota; kingdom Viridiplantae; phylum Streptophyta; class Magnoliopsida; order Poales; family Poaceae; genus Poa; species Poa annua. The sequence goes on along the minus strand of CM049437.1, from coordinate 81,485,878 downwards.
ACATCTTCTGAAACAACAAAGCAGATTCAGATCATGTGCACATCAGTTTTGACGTGGGTGTTTATTTACAAAGTTCTTACGGTGGCACTAGTCAACAAGCCTATGGTGGCCTTGCTGGTCTTTCAATCTGATGGTGATTGCCAAGAGGGCTCGAAGATTTCAGGAGGTCGATTTGGAGTAAGACACAACCAAATTACCGGCTACATGTACAAGTGTGTTATTTGCGACCCTGCTCTTCAGAAACAAAGAGGAAACAAGAGGCCGTAGAACAATTGGCAAATGCTCGAGCTAATAGTTTTGCTATGCCAAGCAATCTGGCATATTGTATGATTGTAGCTTTGTTATGCTAAACAGTGTGATCATGAATAAGAATCATGTTGGATGAAACTTCATTATGTTGTCTTGTTTCAAAACAAGGTATGTGCATGCAGGCATATCCATTACAAATGGATCTAACATCTGTAAATTACAAAACTCATGTCTACTTTGAACAATGGCAAACTGTTTGCTTCCGCTTGTCGTCGTGGTCAATCTGACTGACAAACTGCTCGTCGTGCTGCATATCACGTGGCTGCTCAATCGCCGACGGATGATCAGCAGCAATGTTGATTGATCACTTAGTGCGGCAGGCTGCAGAGCACGGTAAAATGGCCCATCGCCCCTTGTCCCTCGCTCACCAAGATAAAATCTTATAGAACCGGAAACCTTCATCCTCACTATCAAACATCCTGACAATGTCATGGAACTCAGCCATGTCTTCCTGTATATCAAGTTAACGATTATAAGTCAATCATAGGGCATACAAAAAAATGGGGAAAGATCGATGCATGAAACAACCAGTATCAGAAGGAAACATATTGATTCATATATCCTTCTTCTAACAACAATTAGATGCATGTTTGCAGTTCTGATACTGTCTACTCACGCTGGCAATTAGATGCATCAATTGATCAAACTGTATTTTTATTTCTACCTGTCGCGGTGCTACTACACTCATCAATTACAACCATGTAGGCAATAATACTGACTATAATCCAGTCACCTCTAACCAAATGCCGGTTCATTCAAGCCTATTAATACTGACTGCTCATCTGAAATAAAATTAAGACACAAACACAACTTAACCACATCTGACATATACCTTGCTACAGCACTAAAAAAAGGGTGATAATTGGTTTCACTACAATCACATAACATGCACTTATCCAATATCCAACCTCATGTACCTAGTTATATGTAGTTAAATAATGTTATGAGCAGCTAAACAATAAATTAATTCAACCTTCAAAGGTATTTTAGCAAACCAAATAACGACACAAGCACTACATGTATCAAGATATCGAAATGGTGTTCTAATACTGAACCACTACAGCCACATGATCTCTAGCTTCCCTGTGCTTATTCTAAAACTGATCCTGATGTGATTGTTAACAGACTGGTAAATTGCATGTGCAAATAGCTGCAATCTATGGACAAACTAGCAAAGCATGGCCACTCATGGAAACTATTCAGAGAAACAACAAAAATCATATCCAGATATGTATGGGGCCTTTCATAGGCTTCGGCACCTGAAAGATGCAACTGTTGTCCTCAGCACTACATCTCTTTTGATTTGAGATGTATCAGTACAACTAACTGATCGACAATAAATATGTGCGTAAACATATTTTCTCACTCTGAAAATTATGCCATTAGGCAACTTCTAAAATGAGTGTGGTAGCATACTACTCTGAAAATTATTGCTCTGGTAACTTACTGTCTCACATTTAAGTGCACGTCTTCTATTGGCAGATTCAGTCTACCCTGTGCAAACCTGAATCTAGCTTCTGGATTTGGCACCAGCAACACATAAACTACTTGCATCCAGGTCAAGAACAATAGTACTTAAATGCGCATCTAAATTATAGGTATCTAGGATTCCGGCAGAACCATTTTTAGAACCGACATCCCTGAAATCTCTGTACTGGATCACACGAAACTCTAGCCAATCGAATCACTGTCCTCAAATTCTCCATATCAATTGTTTCGTTTGTGTCAGACAGATGATCCGTATCCTAGATCCTGTAAACTACCGAAATTAATCTATCTATCTATTATATACTAAAAGCAATATACGGATGTTTAAATACAGCCACCATGTTAACCCACATCACCTTAATTATCTTGACTGTTAGATCAAAAAGTTAGGGTTAGGATTTAATATGAGATTGATTGTTACGTAACTATGTATTCTGAGTTTGATACGTCTTATGTTTTGTGTTGACATGTGAAAATCAGTTTAAAAAAGGGACAGGTAAAAAACGTAACTGACTATGAGAACTTGCCTGTGGCAAGATGGTTAGGAGGGTGGTTATACCCCCAGCCCAACGGAGTTCAAATCCCAGATTTGACGCTGTTGTTTCTCATTTGGGCGGAATATATTCTTCAGTTGGAGGTGACGTTCCCGTCGACAGTGAGGCGCCTGTGGTGACTTCGTCAATCTCAAGACCTGATCCGCCGACTCAGTCTCTTGGAGGTGCTCATAGGTCTAGGGTGTACGTGCGTGCGTTCATAGGGGTGAGTGCGTGTGCGTGTATATGAGCGCTTGCGGTGTACTGTGTTTCTCAAAAAAAAAAAGAGTTGACGCTTGAGATGGAACGTGTACAAAATACTCCTTTCTCCTTTCTCCAGAAGCTAGATTCAGCATGCACCTTCACACCATGCACCCCGTAATAATCAGCATGCACCTTCACACCATGCACCTTCACACCATACCGTACTGTGTTTCTAGAACAATAGTACTTAATTTTTTTTTCTTTCTCCATATGAAAGTCAACTAATATGCAACGGAAGGAGTACATCTTTCTCCTTTCTCCATATGCACGGACGATCCACACTTATTCGATTTTGACAATTACTTTACGGATGAAATTCAAAATAAGAATGAAAATTTAGTATTTAACTTCCATGCATAAAATTCTAGATATATTAGAAAAGCTTAATTTTTTAACATTTTTTCTTAATATATAAAAGCTGGATATGTTAGTAGGGGTGAAAAAGGAGCAGATACGGATGGATAGTAGTCAAACCGTGGACATTTCGAGAATAGGACTGCATATAGCACATATTATGGACTAAATTACTCGCCTTACACTCATCATGAAATTGCATAGTATGTTCTCAACATCAAGTGTTCGTAATGATATTTTTGGTATGAAAGAACTCATAATTTAAACTTTTAAAAATACATGGCATCAACTCTGACCATTTGTCAGTAATTATGCCGGTTACTTGCAGGATATAACCGTGACATATGGTATACCCTTAGATACAGACGGTTATTAGTAAAACCATATCCTTTTCTGTATCTGTGAACTACTGTCCATATAAAAATATAAAGAGTATATTCTTGCATCAGGACCAAAAATATGGGCATGCCGACGTCATGAAGGAGAATCACCCGATCAGTGCTAACAAACAGTATGCGCAATTAAGCATACCAAGCGAGGAAGCAAACAATTTTTTTGGTACGGTAAACCAATCTCGAAAGAAAGAACATGTAAAATAATAAAATCATTTCCAAATTACATGGCATGAAAATAAATAAAAAGCTACCAAACATATTAGTGAGAGAGAATAATTTAGTAGTTTTCGAAGAAGTATGAACCAATAGCTACATTGCCATAGTTGTGAAAGAACATGCACAAATAGCCTTAAAAAATAGGGCATACAATTATATAAAGATATGGATGTACTGCACCAACAAAGAAAACCTTATGCTTAATAATGATGAGTGTGAAGAAAGTGAACACAAGGTTGCAAACGAATACTCTTAATTAACATTACTATGAAATATAGGGATTGATTGATGGATAAAGAGAGCAAGAGTAAATTGGCATAAAAGTCTATGATCTTGCATATTCTACCTCATTTGTACTACAATGTCATTGGTTTCCTGCAAAACAAGAGTGCTTACCAGGAGGCGAATATATTTGCCATAAAAAATTAGTCAAGTCAAATCATATTGTATGGAAATGCACGATTTCTACAATAAATTATTAGTAACTTACTTCAGTATCACTTAATTAGCACAAGAGTATGTAACTTGCAAAGAGAACAACATTTATAAATGTCTATCTAACAACATAGTTAAAGATGAAATATGTGAGAACATACTATATATATGTACCCATTGTCACATGACAAAAAACTACGCGTCAGCGAGAGACTATAATGATGAACGGGTGATAGATGGAGAGAGTAAAACAAATATACTCATTTCGATCCAAAATATGTGTCGCATTTTTTAACCGGGGTTAGTTAAAAACTATGACACTTTTTATTGATCGGAGGCTTGCTGAATAAAGTAAATGAATTTCTAAAACATGTGACATGGTACTTTTTGGAAATGAAAGAATTGCTAACAATTCCATGCTTAAAAGATTCCACACATCTGATATTTATATACCATATTATTTACCCTTATAAAATGTTATGATTTAATTTTTCTTCTTTCCAGTATCTATCAAAATCTTATTTCATAAATAAACATATATAATACGCTTAGATAACGCCCTCGCATTTGCGAGGGCCACCTTGCTAGTTGAGAAAACAACTTGGTGGTCATGAGCGGCAGTCAGATTTCAGACAGATTAGGTAGGTAGCTGGTGCCTAAGAGAATCTCTAGTAGCTGCCCTATTTTAGCCTCTGTGCCCTAAAAACCGTTTTTTAGGGCACAAGAGGGCAAAAACCGTTCTCCAACAGCTGCCCTATCACGTGCCCTATTTTGGGGCTGCCCCAAATTTTGCTCCTCTCTGCCCCATATTTGGGGCAGAGAGGACCTCGGTCGGAGCTGCCCTATCCTTTCCATTTCCGCGCGCGCGCGACCAACCGCCGTTCTGAAACCTTTCCTCCCCCGACCTGCCTCTCCGATCCGCCTGCCGCCGATTCGCGCCGCCTGCCGCCGCCCCAACTGCTGCCCTTGCTCTAGCGGGCTGCCCCGCCGCTCCGCCGCCCATTCCCGCCTGGAAATGGGCGCCACGGCCCCGCGTCCGTGGTGAATCCGCCCCGCCGTCGTCGGCCGCCGCCGAGCTTGATTCGGCCGCCTCCCGCGGCGGCGAATCTCCGGGCGGGCGGATCCCGAGGGCCGCCGCCCGTCTGCCGCCCCTCCTCGCCCTCCCGCGGCCAGCCACCGTCGATGTGGAGAGAGATTTTGGGATTTTGCAAGCCCAATTTGCTATTGTCAGAGGACCGGCGAGGTTTTGGGATCAGGAGACCCTTTGGTACATCATGACGGCATGCGTGATCATGCATAACATGATCGTGGAGAATGAGCGTGGGCGGGATGCCATCTACGGCACCTAAGAGTTGATGGGGCGTCCGATCCGGCCGAGGCGAGGTGGAGACCGAGTCCAGCGCTTCCTTGACGTCTACCACGAGATACGGGACTCCGATGTGCACAACGATCTTCAGAAGGATCTCATGGAGAAGTGGTGGACATGGAATGGAAGGCAAAGAGCAAGGCCGTGCACTTGATTCTATTTCATTTGATGTTGTTGTATGTGATTAACAATTTGATGTTGTGTGCCCGTTTGTGTGTTATTTGATGAACCATTTGATGAACTAGACATATTGTGTTGTAATAAAATAAGTACTATTTAATTTTTATTTGTTAGAAATTTATTTAGATCATATATCATATCATTTGTTCGTCATATGTATGAAATATGTGCAAAAAAGAGCCATTTGGTATAGGATAGGGCATGTAAAATAGGGCAGCTGTTGGAGAAGTAGTGCCCTAAAATAGGGCAGATAGAAAAGTGGAAAACTACTCCGTGCCCTATATGTGCTAAAACATGTGTCCTATATGTGCTAAAACAACATATAGGATAGGGCAGCTATTAGAGATGCTCTATGGGCTAAGGAGGCAGTGGCATGCAGGGGTGTCCGAGGAGAGGCGCGTGGTAGGGCGACGGCAGGTACCTGGATGGTGAGGGCGGCGGCGGCGGCGCGACGGAGGTGTCTGCGCTGAGCTGCCGCTCCTCGGAGACCTTCTGCATCAGCGTGTCATGGGCCACAGGGAGATGCCGGCGGCTCTGATCCAGCTGTCCTCGAGGGCCTGGTGGTGGCGGCAGTGCTTGCGGAGCTCTTTGACGACACGCTCGAGCTCCACCTGGCGGAGGCGGTTGCCGGACATTTCCGCCCAGCGCTCGATCTCCTGCACTAGGAGCGTGACGATGCGGTGCTCGGCAAACTGATCGAGGGTCAGCCGGACGGGAAACTGATCTGGACAAATCACCACCGTACCTCACTGATTAAACTGAATATTTTGTTTAATGGTTGGATGGCAGGAAATGAGGAATAGATTAAAATGAAAGGACTGAAACAATTTAGGATGCAAACTACCTGGGTAGTTTCCACAACCACCGTAAAAGAGCTCTACGGAGACGATGGAATGTAAACATGGAGCCCGGACTAAATGATGCCCTTTTTTTCATCAATTCGGAATAAACATTTCTGAGTTTCTAAGAACTGAGACAACATTCCCAGATGTAGATATTGTAGTGTCCTACAATATCCTGCAAAGTTTTAATTCCAATAAGTTTTATTTTGGTGTGCACAAGGGAACAAAAAAAGTCGAAACAATCACCGTTTCAAAATTTGGAATTTTTCTCGATTTGTCTTTTTTATACAGCCTACAACATAAATAATTCGAAGGGAAATTTTTTCATACTTGTAGATCCCGACATTGTGTACATCTGTGACTTGTTTCACGATTTTACGAAACTCAAAAACGTCATGTTCGTTTTTTTCAAAACAATGGGCTCCATGGAGCCTGAGTTACAAAAATCCAATCTTAATGAAACTAGACTACATTTTTTTTTTCTCTTGTGTCTTCAGTTAGTATTTTTTTTGACATAAACTGGGAAGCACGGAGTACTGATTTACAGTTTATTGATATGCTTCTCGATGCCAATCAGACATTAACTAATTCTTTTTTAAAGCTGGCTATGATTATTGGATGTTGGAGCCTATGGAATCACGGAACAAGATCATTTTTTAGAATGCCGTGAGGGATATTCATACTCGTTCAGTTTCTTCAAACAATTTGTTAGTCTAATAAGGCATACAGTTAAACTTAATTATCCATGAGGAAGGGGTGCAAGACCGGCTTGAACTTCTGTACTTCTTAACTTTGGATTTTTATGTATTCGCTTTGTAAATATTGTCTTTAAAATGTAAATGAAAAATGATACATTGGGGGCCTTTCTACTGGTTTTGCGTAAAAAACTAGAGATCTGATTTAATGCTTTGTTATGTCGTGTTCGTCGTTATTACCAAGATTAGAAACCGAGATTTGCTAGCTCTCCGAGAATGGTGAAAACAATCGACGTTCACATGTGAGCATGCACGAGAAAACCTGCCACATGCACAAATCAAGTTGATTAATGAAGCACGGTGCCGGCCAAGAGACAATCAGGGCTGGTGATCCGGTAACATGATGAGGTTGTTTCTATCAGCATATACGGTTCTACTCCCTCCGAACCAGAAAATGTGTCGCCAGCTCTACTAACAAGTTGAACTAACTCAGGCCTTTTCCTACGACAGATAATATGGATCGGAGGTAGTACTATTTATCATGATACCTTAGCGGTTCGTTTTATTTAATTTAAAACATGGCAGTATATATGACAATCATTCAATGATACTTCATACTTGTAATTGTGACGAGGAAACTAGTGACCTGAGAATGTGGTGTTTATCTTCATCTCGTTGGTACGGACAAGAAATAAGTTATATTTGGTGTTTAGATACTACTGTCTTAATTTGGTGTTGAGTCTACAAAAGGAAATAACAACCATACTTATGCAGAACAAGTTTGAACATGTTCAATCATAGAAACGTTGTACAAGTTTATATTTGTACATATATGATTTAAGGATATAAGGAAATTTGTACTAGTATACCGGGGAAATACAAAACGACTTTTTTGGCCTATAAGGACAATTTCAAAAATATTTGAATATTTTAAAAAATGGTGACAAACCTAGTGGATCTGGATCTCCCTGCTTTATTATTCATCCCTAGCCAAGTTTTTCTTTCCACGCAGTTTCTGTATATTTCAAGCAGGCAATCCAGAAAACCATTTCACACGGTTTCATGTCCGAAAAACTGATTTAGTTTGGTCGATTCAGCTTTATGCCCTGATAAACCGAAAATACAAAAGAAAAAACGAAGTTTCGGTGGATTCAGTTTAATCAGTCGTCATAGCACCCTGTGCCAGCCCAACGTACCAAGCCTGCCCAATAGCACCGTACGTGCCAGCCCCTCATCGTTTGGCTTGGCCAGTCTATATTTAAGGCCGGTTGTGGTTGTCAAGAGAGTGACACCCGCAGACTGCCGCGCCGTGGATCGGTCCAATTAACTAGGTTGTGCTTGTCCTCCTATGTAAGATTGTGTCTAGCTTTTGGAGGATTAAGATTTTTCATCTAAAAATCTTATCATCTAAAAGTTACACACAATCTTAGACAGGAACTGGACAAGCGAAACCTTGCTGGGGTTATGGAACAATCAATCTTGTGAGAATGATGTAATTTCTTGTCCACAGAGAAACAACAAGACGACAAAAAAGGGTGACTCTTTGATTAGGCTTAAGACTAAGTCTCACTATGCCTTGCCATAAAAGGCAGGTGCGGGTAAGAGTCCAAAAAAAAACAGTGGACATAGGCTGTGTAAAAAAAGTTTGTCACACTGACCTCCCCATACACTAATTCGGGACCGATCTTAATATAGTCATGGCAAAACTTACATGAATATGGTCAATTTATTTACTCGAAGTAAATGTCCTCTGAGATTAGACACAAATATGAACATGTTGATGCGTAATCAACATCAAGAATTTTTTTAAACGAATACAACAATACCATTTATAGATTTGTAGTTCATATAATATATATTATATATAAGTGGTTAAAATTGAGCATCAGAAACCAACAAAAAATAGTGCACCTTCTTGTTTGGAAGGGGAGAGTATTTAATATCATTGGTGTTGATATTTGTTCAGTATATTTGGTTCAACTTAGTAAGCTTTGACTGTTGACCAAATTTATATGTCTTACTCGGATATAGTGCTAACTTAAGTCAGCATCGATCTACCTTCCACTAATATGACCAAGGATCATGCGACATCTAGAAAGATGTGCGGGGAAACATAAAGTCTCTAGCGCTTATTTCCATGCCAGACCGCGGACAACAATTTAACGCAAGAACACATGTTTCAAATTATCTATTTAGCGACCATGGATGCAAATTAGATACAAATGGAAGGGTGCAATCAGCATGAGTCTCAGTCTCACACTCTCGATACGCGTCTTGAGGTAAGGTGTATTTCATTTGTTTTGACCAATGATTTTACCAATAATTAGTATATTTCAGCAGAATGTCCGATCTGTTTTCAAGGTGCTGAGGATATTAGACACCTTCTGTTTACTTGTAAACGGGCAAAGATGGTTTGGCAAGCTTAGGGTTTAGAAAGAGTGATTAATAAAGCAGTCTCGGTTGATCGATCTGGTTCCGTAATTTTGGAAGAAATTCTTAGAAGTCCTATTACAAAATCGCCTGTTCTTGGACAATTGGGTTTACAAGAAACAATTTCGGTAGCAGCCTGGTATATTTGGTGGCAACGTCGTGAAGCTGTGAAGGGTGAATCTATTGCGCCAGCAGCAAGGTCAGCTTTCTCCATTCAAGCACTTACTGCAAACTTTTCACAATCAATTGGTAAGGCGGTGCCGAAAGAAATCATGTGGAAGAAACCTCCTTTTGGAACATACAAAGTAAATGTGGATGCATGTTTCTTCCCTAATGGAACTGGTGCAATTGCGGCAGTTATCAGAAATTCTTATGGTGAAGCAATAGCGGGAGTAGCTGAATCACAGGTTAATCTCCTAGATGCTATGATTTCTGAAGCATTGGCGGTGCGGTTGGGGCTCCGACTATTAGATACTATTGCTTGTTCACCAGCTGTGTTGGAAAGTGATAACTTGGAGTTGATCAATGCATGTACGGGAGTGATTGAGTTATGGAGCCCGTAGACGGCAATTCTTGCGGACTGTTTCCAAATTGCACAAGGCATTGGGAATATTTCTTTCATTCATTGCCCTAGAGAGGCAAACAAGGTGGCACATAATTTAGCTAGATTTTGTTTTGAATCTAAGATTTCTATTATTTGGGATGGGGACCCCCCACCTTCGGTTAGAAGCGATTTAATAAACGATGTATCAATGTTTATTTGAGGCGGCAAGTTTCAGACGCGCTCTTTTACTTACCAGGGTACCTACGGGGACTGGAAGGTTTTTAATGAGACGGCTTGCTGACCTAATATAATGTGGTTTAAAATTCAAAAAAATATGTAATGTATTGACATATAATTGATATCACTGTATTGCTACTCGGAAGTACTTCCTTAGGATTTCTGTCACGTAAGTAAGTGTTACATGAATAGCTCTTGGTCAAAGCTTAGTGAGAGGAAGCAAAATACACCTTATATTTCAGAATGGAGAAGAGTATGTTTTATCACACAACAGGAATGGTTTAAAATTAAACCCCATATAGAAATAATCATGATTAATAGTTACAACTACAAACACATGAAGGTTAATTAAATACGCAAGCGTGGTATATATATGATAACACGATAATAAACAATAGAGTTTTACATCACATATGCATACACAATATTGAATTACATTTTTTTAAAGGAAGGTTGTGCCCGACCTCTACATGGAAAAGATGCATACGACCTTTATTTTACAATATTCAATTACTCCCTACGTTTCTAAATGTAAAATGTTTTAGCCTTCTTTAGCCCACACGTATCTAGACATATTTTAATTGGAGATTCGCAAGAACCTTTCAATAAAACATGTCTAAGTACATGTGAACTAAAAAATCTTAAAACATCTTAATTTCAGAAATGGAGGAAGCATATACTCGCTCCGTTCCAAAGAAGATGACTTCTATTTATCAACATATGAATGTATCTAGACATGTTATATGTATAGATACATCTATATGTGGATAAAGAGAAGTAATCTAATTTAGAATGGAAAGAGTACCTACCATGGATTGTATAACCCAGGTAAGTACGTACTTTAGTAGTGTCATATATCACAGTGGGAGTACATATAGTACTTACAGAGTAGGAAAGGTGATGGAGGCGCTGGACGTAGACTGCGTTGTTTCACATGGCTAACGTGTGTGTTTTGACACACGTATGCATGAGTACAGTACTTTAGACAATTAAATTTTCTTGGGACAGGGTGCACGCAACACCATGGCCTCGATTGTGATTCCTGGTCCGAATGCCAGCATCGCCCCCCACTCCGGAAGCGGATCCGCCTTGCTACGATGGCGCAGCTCATCAAGCACAAAGACGATCGTTGCACCGCTCATGTTACCGTACTCGCGAAGCACATGTCGGCTGGCCGCCAGTTTCCCTGGCTCCAGCTTGAGCACATCGTCAATGTTATCCAGGATAGAGCGGCCACCCGGGTGCACCGCCCAGAAGAGGTCGTTCCAAGAGCACGGCGGAGCATCGCCGAACGCGTCTACGAGGCATCGCTCGACGTTCTGCGCTATCAGCGTCGGCACCTGGATGCCGAGGTGGAAATCCACGCCGGCGCCGGAGACCTGCATGCCGAGCACGTGCTCGGTCTTGGGTATTGTGGTTTGCGTGGCGGACACCATCTCGAACAGGAGGCGTTCGCTCTCACTGAAGGGGCCGGCGCCGACGATGACGGCGCCGGCGCCATCGCCGAACAAGGCGTGGCCGACCAGGTTGCTCCCATCAGGGGCGCCGAAGCAGATAAGGGTTATCTCGGAGCAAGCCACCAGGACGCGCGCGCCGCAGTTGTTCTCGGCGAGCTGCTTGGCCAGGTGGAGCGCCCTGCCACCGCCGTAGCAGCCGTGGAGGCTGAGGATAGTGCGGCAGACCTTGGGACGGAGGCCCAGGAGCGACGCTAGCTGGAGGTCCGCGCTGGGCGCCTGGCAGGCGGAGTAGGTGCTGAAGATGAGGTGGGTGATGTCCGTGGCCGGGCGGCCCCATTCGGCGATGGCCTTGGCCGCGGCAGAGCGTGCGAGCTCTGGGACGGCGGTGGCAACCATGTCGATGCGAGTGTCGAGCGATGGCAGGTCTCTGTCGAAGAACTCCGGGTGTGCAAGGATTGATTCAGCGGACAGGTGTAAGTGCCGTTTCTCGATGCCGGTTTTCTGGCCTGCAAGGAAAAGAAACTCCTCATATTTCGCTTCAGAAAATCTCGTCGGTACACACTGTTTTTTTTTTGAAACGAGGTAAAAGTTTTGCCTTTTATATTGATATAGGAGAAGCAAACTGATACGGCTGAGTCCAAAAGAAAAATTCATACAGGTCAAGACCTACTAAACGAAAGAAAAATAGAGCCGCGTGAGAATCCAAATCATCCTACTACGTCCAATCTCGCAGAGTGGAAAATCTCGTCGGATATGATACCGACTGTTTCTCTACCATATGTCTGTCCTATATACGTTTACAGAGTGGAAAAATGGAGGCCCGAGCTCCATTGAGCTACTTATTAAAAAAAGTTGAAAATATATTTTGAAGTTTCAAAAAGGCTAAAAAATTCTACATGTAGACAATATTATATTCTATCAAGGTGTAAATCTCAACTAGAAATATCTTATATTTTAGGCTGCACAAAAAATTACAAAGTCTGACATTTCAACGTCTGAAAATTGCAAACTTTGACTCAGAATTTGTGCAGATCATTGACAATTTAAAAAGTATGTTATTAAATCCGCAACGACGTGCATACTATTTTTGATGCAGAATGGAAAAATCAATTCTTATGGCAGCATAACAGAGGGAATAATATTGTTTTCCTCAAAAGTAGAGAGAAAACAGCAAGGGTGGGAGAATGCAGATACTTCCTTTTTTTGAAATATATTCATTGCCCCGGCCTCTGATGATGCACACAGATATATTTTAATTAAAAGCTAATATATACTTCCTTTGTTTCTGATTATCAAATGTTTTTGCTATTTTTAATGTCAATGGAATGAAACGAGTGATCATGCACTTATTGCACTCTAAAACACCTCTACCTATATGTGAATCTGCAGCATGGCAAAACATCTTATATTCTGTAAGAGAGGGAGTATATGCATGCTTACAGATTCTCTTAAGCTTTTCTTTGAGTTCAGTAAGGTGGTCGCTCTTGGTCAAGCGGAAGATGGTGTCGACGAACTCGTTCTGGGGCAGCACGAGGCCAGTCGGGTTAGCAGTGCCGATGGCGAGCATGGCCGCAGGGCCTTCTCCGTGCTGCTGCATGCTACGCACCACACCGTTGCCGTTGTTCTTTGCCATGGCCGACTGAGTTAATTGAAGACTGTACTTGTGTGTGTGGACTTGGATATTCAAAGGCAGCCAGGTGCGTGTGCGTCATACGGCCTCTGCTGGCCTCAGGCTTTATAGCTCCATGGCTAAGCTAACAACGACGACCCATATAAAGTCGGGCCAGCAACAAACCTCTATCAGCTTCAACGTATGATGCACACGTCACCGCATGTAACCAAGCAAACTGATTCTTGGCATTATATAGTTCAATTTTTCTCTCGAAATGGTCGACTGCAACTATTGATCATCATCGGCAGTACAAAGAATTCTAAAAATATTAAATTACAAATAGGTATTTGGACAACCTAGCGACGACTACAAACACTAGAGCGAGCCGAGCACCGTCCTCACCCTTCACTTAAACTTGTCGTGGTAGAATTTGTTGTAGTATACACGTTGCCGTAAAATGGCCCCGAAGGACCAGTGTATCAGAGCAAGAACTATCATCAATAATGTCAATCGTATACCGGAAGAGACAAACCTGTAACTAGACGAAGGAATACGAAAACCGACTGGATCCAAAGATATCAACTGGACACACAACTCAATGCACCCTCGGGCGTGATAGGCACACCACCGGAGTAAGAACAGAACGGGGACAACTTCATTATGACTTTATAATCTCGCCCCCCCGCCCCGCCCACCCCACCCACACACACACACAACATTCCGAAGAAGACACTGACACAATCTAAGAAAAAGGAGTGGAATCATTTATGCCGACGAGAGGCTGTGGGCCACTGTACCTTCGAGGTTCCAAGGACACCGCCGGAGGAGGGAGGATGGCAGCCCCCTAGATTACTTAATTAGGATTCAAACTGTGCCGTGCTTGTGAGATCTTTATTGGCGAGATATAAGTATTTGTTAGTCCATAAGTTACACTAACAACACTACCCCAAATGGAGAAATTCCCTGATCCGTTCCTGACGGTCCCTAAGTGTCCGTCAGGAAATATTCGTGTTTCTGGCGTGGACGATTTGTCGTCAGGAAAAATTGCACCTTTTTGTGACGACATCCCGAATAACTGTCAGGATATGTACATACCGTCCGGAACGACTAATTCTTTCGCGTCAGAAAGTATACTGGCCGTCACGAACGATTTTTTTGACTCCTGCACAGGCAGTGTGCGCGCCAACGAGGGAAATTTTGGGCCTCGTGGCGTGAAACGTTGGGCTTTCGCGACGTGGACTATTCACCATAGGTTCAGTTCATTGGTAGCTGAACTAAAGAAGGAATGATGATTCACCGGTTGATTCGTGAAATATGAGGACACTGTTACTAACAGGTATAATTTTATATGTTCTTGTGCTTCTCCTGATACATTAAAATTTAATTGCTAGCTAGAGGGACAAATTGTTTATTGGAGAAAATTGCTGCTTATAGTTACATTAACACCAGCGAGCAAAATGGCTGCAAAATAACATTATGAGATAAGTGTAATGCTGCATTTTGATGTTCTATTTCTCGTTTAACAGTCCAATTCAAATTAATTAATAATTCATATCTCTCCATTTACAGGTGCAATGTCGACTCGTTTGCATGATTTGCATTGTATATACCATTACCCCTGTTTCATCTATGCACAGATTCTTGCCTTTTTTCATTGGAAACCAGGTATGAAAGTAATATGCCAGCTTATTTGTTAGGCTACAAGGCGCCTTTTCTTTTGGGTTGCACTAGTGGTTTAAAATAGACTAGAAAAATAACTATCTCCAGCCCGTCTTCTGGATTTGACATGGCTAGTTGACTGCAGGAGGGTGAGATTCAGGCGCTCGAGAAGGGCATGGAGCCGGCATGGGGAAGCTTGTCGTTCTGATCTTCTTTTAATTTTAAGGCAAAGGTCTTTGCGAATCTGATCTTCTGCCCTGTGCATCTGACTCAACGAATCATTGGCATATTTGGAAATAATTGCAAATCCTAAACGTGGAGGTAGGTACTACTGGTTGGCCACCAGATTAGAGTGTACATGTTGTTGTATCTGCTGTTTCATATGCTAGGCTGCATCAGTGGGGGAGAGCTTTTTTCATTATTTTTATTTGCTTGTATGTGCAGTATATATGTTTTATCCTCATATGCATCGCCACCGCAACACGCACGCGACGCGCTCGACCGAAATGACGTCGCGCGCGACCGCACCGTCTCGGCCGCCGCCGCCACCGGAGCCACGGCCACCGTGGCCACCCTCGCCGAGGTCCGAGCGGTGGAGCGTCACGTTCACCACCATACTCGCGGCGGGTACGTTTTCGGGGTCTCTCATACTTCGTGTGGAGGCTCGTCGTCTCTGGTGGATGATGCAGGTCTCGCCGTGGATGCGCGTCTACTTGCCGCCGGTGAGGAGATCGCCATTGGTGGAGCGCTCGAGTTCCCATGTCACGTTGTTACAGTAGTGGCACGTATCCCGTCTCCATGTGTACCTACCTCCTCTCGGGTCCTGATGACCCACAAGTATAGGGGGTGTATCGTATTACTTTCGATAAATAAGAGTGTCGAACCCAACGAGGAGCAGAAGGTGCTGACAAGCGGTTTTGATGAGGATTTCACTGTAAACACTAGCAGACAAATTTTTAGGAGTTTTTGATAATACAGATAAATAAAGTGCGAGTACATAAAGTGCAATAATTATAATTGCAGCGAGTGGACCAATCCTTTCTAGAGCAAAGGGGAAGCCGGTTTGTTTACTTATGATGACCAAACGTTCCCGAGGACACACGGGATTTCTGTCTAGTGCTTTCGCTTCATATAGATGATTAATATTTAGTGTTTCAATAGGTGTTGTGTGGGTGAACCTATGCTAATGCACCGCCCTTACTAGGACTAATACATACTTGTGATTATACCCCTAGTAAGCATCCGCAAATACCAGAAAGTAATTAAGATAAATCTACACCACAGCTTTAAACTCTGAGATCCTACCATCCCTCATGCATCGAGATACCAACGGGGGTTTAGATTTCTGTCACTCCGGCAACCCCACAATTAATATTCGAATACACAATGCATTCCCCTAGGCCCATAAAGGTGAAGTGTCATGTAGTCGGCGTTCACATGACACCACTAGAAGAATAGCACCACAACTTAAATATCAAAACATTAAATATTACTCAACATAGTTCACTACTAACATCTAGACTTCTCCCATGTCCTCAAGAACTAAACGAACTACTCACAACACATCATTTGGAACATGATCAGAGGTGATATAATGATGGATAACAATCTGAACATAAACCTGAATTCAACGGTTTCACTCAATATCAATAACAATAGTAATCAACACCGGGAGAGTTTCCCCTATCAAATAGACAAGATTCAGCCCTAGATGTTACAGCGGGAACGGAGTGGAACGATGGAGATGACGGTGTCGGCGGTGGAGATGGCGGTGATGATGATCCCGATGAAGTGCAGCTCGATGACGGTGGCGATGGCGACGATTTCCCCCCTCCGGGAAGGGATTTGCCCGGCAGATTTCTCCCTGCCGGAGAGCTTTTCTCTCTCTGGTGTTTTCCGCCTCGTGGAGGTGGCGGAATATTTCCACGATGGCCTCCTAGTTCTTAGGGTTTCGGGGAGAAGAAGTACGCGAAAGGGCTCGGCCAGAGGTGGGCCAGGGTGGCCACACCACGTGGCCGCGTGGCAAGAAGGGGGGCCGCGCCACCACATGGTGTGGGCCCCCTGAGACTCTCCTCGGTCTCCCCTTTTGGCTCCCTTCTTCATCTGGCAAAATAGGGATTTCCATCTATTTACTTTGGATTTTTGGTCTTCGCAAATATGGTGTCCTGATGGTCCTTTTTCTAGTAGAATTCTGACTCCGGTGATCAATTCTCCAATAATCATCAAACATGCAAAATAGATGGAATAACATAAGTATCATCTCAAATATGAAATATATCAATGAATAACAGTAAATTATGATATAAAATAGTGATGCAAAATGGACGTATCAGGTCCCTCTGCGACCAAGCGGGAATTTGGGGCCTAGGGTTTTGTTCACGGAGCCGTCGGGTAACGCCGTTGCTAACGGCGGCGCAGATCGAGCCACGCGGCGCAATGGTGGGATTGAGCCGCCGATGTGTGGGGCAGTCCATGGGCCGCCATGGATTCCCCTTCGTGGACCTCGGTTCTAGATCTCTCCAAAAAATCCAGATACCACCATATCTGGGAGAGATCGCGGGCGGCGGGGAAGCAGAAGTTTGTCTTCGTCTCCACTCCTGTTTTGCGGCCGATCCTTCGTCCTACCTCTGGCTCACCTTCGTGGCAGGGTACGGTGCGAGGTGACCGCCGCTCCTTTGTAGCGGTGGCCAAACTTCCGCAGACCATGTCGTTCAACTACAACCGCAACCGCGGCCGTGGGGGTGCGCCGCCTCAGCGGGCGAACTTTCCTCCACGGCGGCCTCCTGGCGGTTATGGATCTGGTTCCTTTGAGCCAGTTACGGGAAATCGTGAGAGGTTTGCTGAGCCTCGGGGAAGGGAGTTTGTCTGTCGGGAGGCAGGAGCTTCCAGGTTCCCCAACGACAACAGATCTCGGAGTCGAGATCAGGGGCGGTGCGGTCAGAACTCGCCTGGGGGCAATTGGGCGCCGCCATCAACACTCGCCTGGGGGCAATTGGGCGCGACAGCTCCTCCAACAATACTCAAGGTAATGCGCATGGTTGATGCGATCATAGAGCTGAGATGAGGGAGGAAGAGTCTGATAACTCTCTGAATGATTGTCGTGTTGAGTCGCATTCTACTGCAAACCCTAGATCTAATGCTAGCGGCTCATCTGTTCCGATGACCTCCTCTGAGCTTCGGAGAGACATGGAGGATGATATCTATGATGATGATACACAGGAGGAAACACAGGTGGGTCTGAACAATGCAAGCAGGAATGTGAACTTCCAGGAACCTGCTGCTGAGGCGGCTGAACTTGAAAATCTTTGTCTGATCTGTGAGGCTAATCATGTGGATTCCTTTGTATTCACTGAGAGTAAGCCATGGGAAGTTGCAGCCCCCTCTGTGGGCGCAGCAGTTCCTGGTAGTGGTTTCTTTGTTATCCCTGACGTGAGGAATGCTGCTCCTGCCAGAGTAATGCATTAGGCTGTGGTTGAGGTGAAGATGGGTACTCCAACAAGCAGGCAAATTGAAAATGAGTTCTCTCAATGGGCTGGTGCGAGTTGCACCTGGTGATGGTATGCTAAGGCACAGTCTGCTAACAAGTTTTTGATGAGGTTTCCAAGTTCAAGAGACATTGATGCCTGGGTTCATTTTGGCAGAACAAATCTGAGGACTATGTCATTTGTGGCAGTTCAAGTTGACCACTGGACTCTTGATTACGGTGCAACAGGTGAGTTGGATTTTGCTTGGTTTCAGGTGAAAGGAATTCCCCTAGACAACAGAAACTGCCCAACTGCTACCTTTGTGTGCAGTATGGTGGGAAGGACCTTATCAATTAATAGACACATCTTGAACAATGTGGACTATATCAGGGTGTTGATTGGTGCCCTAGATGTTTCTCTTATTCCTCCCAGAGTATCTAATGTTAATATTGGGCATAGCTTGTTTGAGATTGAGTTTACAAGGGAAATTGCTAGAGGTCAAACTGTCAGGCAAGAGGTGGCTTCTACTGATATAGCCAGAACTACTGAGGATAGAGCTTCTGATGTGGGTCCGCAACAACAGACCCCCAAGAGGCCAAGGCAAAATGTTAACATGCCTGCTCCACAATCTGCTCCTGGTGGATTCATGAGAGATGCTCAAAAAACCTACTTGGCCACTTCAGCTGGACAAATGTTACAGCAGCAGAAACAGGCTGCAGAAGATAATGGGAAAGGCAAGAGGAAAGCTCCTGAAGTGACTACAAATGATGAGGATAGTGAAGAAGAATCATTCTCGACCAAGATACATAACTTGGGATATAATCCTAAGGATGATGGGCAATTGGTGCCTGCCTCTGGCCCTGGGCAGAGTTCAGCTGCTGGGACTTCTGCTATGCCGGCCATTGATTATTATAGCCAATATCTGGCTTATCTTGCCAAGCCTAAACTCATTACTGCAGGAGTGGTTGAGACCCCCGATGAAAAACTTTAGAATGAGATGACTTATGAGGAGTTCCTGAGGAATCTGTTGAAAACTATAAGTGACAAGACTAATGAGTGGAAGGGGATGCTGGAAAAAATTCCTGGTGCTAACCTTGAGCCTTTGGTGGAATCTCCAGATCAATCTATGTCTGAAGCACATGTTTCAACTGCTTCTAATTCAGATATGTCGGCTGAGAGTGGAGATAGGCGTCAAATTGTGGCTAGTACAGTGCAGATAACTGAATTGTCTCCTAGCCCTCCTTTGAGTTCTGTGAATGAGGCGATTCCTGTGCAGCCTTCATCCAACACTCCTGTGCAGCAAGTTCCTATCAGAGCAAGTACTAGAATCCAAGCGGCTGGTCAAGCAAATCTGCAAGTCTACCAAAGGGTTGCTGCTGTATTGGCAAGAAGTAATGGAACAGGTACTAATCCCAATTCTTTTTCGGTGTTGTCTGATGATGATATCATTAGTAGAGCTTTAGAAATAGGTATTGATGCTTCTTCTCTCCCTTTGGAGACTGTTCATATGCTTAAGGACTTAGAAAATGCTCGTGAAAGTTTAATAAATAGGAAGGTGGTGTTGCAAAAAGATGAAAATGTGTCCAAGCAATGTGTATCAGTTAGTAATCAACAGTTACTTATGAATGTTTCTGAGCATCCTCATGACGTTCCTGATGAAAACTATGATGTCAGCTCTGATTTGGAAGGAGAGGGGGAGGAACATGATTTCACTCCTGTTCTATCTAGGAGGACTAAGAAAAATTTGAGAAAACAAAAGTCTAATTCAAAGGAGAAGAATCAAGGGGTGCTCCTTGGTGGCACAATATCCCTTAATAGGACACAGTCTGCGCACCCTTTGAGTGGCATTGTGACTGGTCCTAGATTGAGAAACAAACCCAATAAATGAAGATGATAGGTCTCTTTCAGAATTGCAGAGGGGTGGGGAAGAAAGGTTTTTCTTTTTGGTTGAAAGATTTAATTGCTGAGCATGATTTTGACTTCATTGGTCTGCAAGAGACTATGAAGAAAGAAATCACTCCCGCTGTGTGGAGGAAGTTGGATCCTGATAATAAATATCTGTGGCATTGGTCGCCTTCTGTTGGTAGATCTGGTGGCATCTTGTGTGGCGTCAAATCCTCTAGGTTTGACATTATAAATGCTACTACTGATAGATATATTGTTAAAGCTCATGTTCTAGATAAAAAGCTAAATCATCAGTTGCTTTTGGTTGTGGTTTATGGTGCTGCTCAGGATGATGATAAGACTACTTTTTTAGCTTCCCTTGCTAATTGATACGTCTCAAACGTATCTATAATTTCTTATGTTCCATGCTTATATTATACCAATTGGTACATGTTTTATATACACTTTGCATTGTTTTATGCATTTTCTGGGACTAACCTATTACAAGATGCCACAGTGCCAGTTTCCTGTTTTCTGCTGTTTTTGGTTTCAGAAAACCACTTAAGAAAATATTCTCGGAATTGGACGAATTTAATACCAAAGTCCCTATTTTTTCACGGGAGGTTCCAGAACACCGAAGACCTAACGGAGAGGGGCCAGGAGGCCCCCAGATGAGGTGTCGGCGTGGCCCCACCTCCTGCTACGCCAGCACCTGAGGAGGGAGCCTCGGCCCTCCACCGCCTTCGCCCTTTCGCCTATTTAAAGCCCCCGACAATACAAGACCTACAACCCGAACACTTTTCCACAAAACCTAACGGAGCCGCCACCGTCGTCAACCCTAGTTCGGGAGGGTTCAGAAGCTCTCCCCGGCACCCTGCCGGACAGGGGAATCATCACCGGAGGGCTCTACATCACCATGCCCGCCTCCGGACTGATGCGTGAGTAGTTCATCCTTGGACTACGGGTCCATAGCAGTAGCTAGATGGTTGTCTTCTCCTATTGTGCCATCATGTTTAGATCTTGTGAGCTGCCTATCATGATCAAGATCATCTTTATGTAATGCTACATGTTGTGTTTGCTGGGATCCGATGGATATTGAATACTATGTCATTTGCTTCATAATATATCATGTTGTGTGTTGTTTATGATCTTGCATGCTCTCCGTTGCTAGTAGATGCTCTGGCCAAGTAGATGCTTGTGACTCCAAGAGGGAGTATTTATGCTCGATAGTGGGTTCATGTCTCTATTTAATCTGGGGTAGTGACAGCAAGCTCTAAGATTGTAGATGTACTGTTGCTACTAGGGATAAAACAGTAGTACTTTGTCTAAGGATAATTGTATTACTTACATTACACACTTTGCCTAATGCAATAATCTGTTGCTTGCAACTTAATACTGAAAGGGGTGCGGACGCTAACCGAAAGGTGGATTATTAGTCATAGATGCGGTTGGAACGGTCTATGTATATTGTTGTAATGCCCAAATGAATCTCATACTAGACATCATGACATTAGTATATGCATCATTATGCAGCCCTTTATTCTGTCAATTGCCGAGCTGTAATTTGTTTACCCACATGTATGCTATTATTATTATTATTTATGGAGAGACACCACTAGTGAACTGTGTACCCCGGTCCTTTTCTTTAAACTGATAATACAACCAACTGCAAACTGTTTTCTTTCATTCTCTGCAAACATCATCTTCCACACCATACGTTTAATCCTTGTTACAGCAAGCCGGTGAGATTGACAACCTCACTGTTGAGTTGGAGCAAAGTTTCTTGATTGTGTTGTGCAGATTCCACCTCCCTCGTCAACCACGCGCAAGCACTTTTCTGGCGCCGGGGAGACCTTCGTTGTGTTCTTCATCTCCTACTGGTTCGATAACCTTGGTTTCATAACTGAGTGAAACTTGCTACTACGCTCATCACACCTTCCTCTTGGGGTTTTCCAACTCCTCACACCCGTGAGCATCAAGCACTTTTCTGGCGCCGTTGCCGGGGAGATCAAGACACATCTGCAAGGGGAGTCTCTCACTTCCCAATCTCTTTACTTTGTTTTCTCTTGCTTAGTTAAATTTTATTTCCTGTTTAGTTTGCTATTAAATATCAAAAACACAAAAAATTTAGTTACTTGCATTTTATTTACTTTGTTATTATCTTTTTTGCTTCTTATTATCAAAAACACAAAAAAAAATTAGTTACTTGCATTAATTTTTGTATTTCGGTTTTAGCTTTATTTCTGTTAAAATGTTGCTCCCTAAGTACACCCTGGAAGACCTGCCAGTAGGAAGTGGTTCTATAATTGGAAAAGATAATATTGAAGAATTCTTTGACCATGTTAGTATGCATGATGATTTTGAGGATAGATCCATAGCAGAACTTGCTCCAAATTATGAAATTGCTGCAGCTTCCTTGGTTCACATGCTAGAGGCTAGGTTTGTTAACCTCCATCCTGTCGAGGTGTGATTCCCACGAAACAGGGATAACCACTCTCGGGAGAGAAGTTCGTGGAGGGGACTGAACAAGTTGGTCTACAACCCTCAACGGGCGCGGCGACGGTGCTCGTCGAGCCTGTGGAGGGACAGCACGGCAGAGATGGACAGCGGCCCGTACCCAGGTTCACGGCCCTCCGGAGGAGGTAAAACCGCTACTCCTGCTTGTCTGTATTGCACTGCAGAGATTACAGTACAATGAGCTTGCCGAGGGCTCCCGTATGGCAGAGTGAAGCTCGAAGAGGGAAGCTAAGGTCTTCTTCCTCCTCGAGCGTCTGCAACTAAGACTACGTTGCTGTAGGGTGTCCAATTTCTCAATGATCGATCCTTTTCTACGGAGGTGCTCCCTCTCCTTTTATAGGCGCCCCGGGCCTCTTCCTTGCGATTTGCGAAGCGGAAGGGTTCCCACATGGCGACGAACGGAGGAGCGGGGTGCACTGCTGCTGAGCTGCCCATGAACTCGGTCCATCGCTGCAAAGCCTGCCCCTGGCGCAGAAAAGCCACCGTCCACGCAGGACGGCCAGCTGGTACTGCAGAGATCGTGGGGGTGCCCACGGTGACGTCGTCCTTGGAGCGTAGCGCCGGCCAACTGCTTTAACACCAAAGAGGAAACCCTCGTAAGCCGGCGCAGGGGACACAGCTTTGTTGACTCCTTTAATCACCAAAACGGCAACTGCGGTGCCGTCGTCATCGCGCACAGACGCGCGCGTCACTCTGCGACGCGGCAGGGGCCTTGTGCGCCCTGCAGCGGTTGCTTCGTAGCGTAGTATCTCCACAGGGCCTGGGCGGCCTTGTGGAGGGATTTGCGTTGACCCCTCTCCAGGGGAGAGGGCCCTGCGGAGGGACAGCCTCGGGAGGGGCCTCTTCAGGCCTTCGCCGTCCCCTTCAGCCCTCTCGAGGGTTTTTCCTCTCGAGGGTCTCACCAAGCGTTTGCTTGGTCCTTAGCCGTTTCGTAGATCCCGTCGCGTACGAGGGCCGTGGAGAGTGGGCTCTGCACATTTTGGATCCCACTGGGCCGACAGTAGCCCCCGGGCCCATGATGGGCACGACGAAGCCCACCTGGCGTAGTCGAAGCGTCGTGGGCCCAAAGTGTCCGGCCGGCCCGAGACACGCGTCGATCGGATGCGAGTTAGCGGCGACTTGGTTTCTCCGGCAGAAACGTGCGTCGTGGGGGGTCCCACCACGACCACGCCTTGGTAACTGGCCAAACGGGGTATAAAGCTGCGCGCCGGTCCGAACAGCAGTCATTACTCACTTCTGCGCTCCCGACCTTTGCTCTCATCCTTCCAGCCTTCCTTCTCCAGCGGACTCTTCCCTTCTGCTCGTCTTCCTCCTCGTCCTTCTCCTTTTTCCGGCGATGGGCGGATCCAAGGGCAAGGCGGCGATGACGGTGCTCCCCCCGGACGCGCAGGGGGAGGAGGCGCTCGGCCCCGCCCTAGTTGGGGAGCGTGTCAATGCGGTGGCGCTGGACAAGATTCGGCACTTGGTCGCCGGGAAGACCAACGAGCATGGCACCAGCGCCATCCAGGCCGCGAAGCTCGGCCGCTTTCCGGCGGGGTTTTTCCCCATCTTCCTCCACACCCTTTTCGCCGGACTGGTGCCTCCATACACGCCCTTCCTGGAGGCGGTTTTGGAGTTCTACCAGATCCATCTTCTTCATCTACACCCCAACGCCATCCTCATCCTCTCCATCTTCGCCTACTTGTGCGAGGCCTACTTGGGGGTACAGCCCTCGGTGGCCCTCTTCAGGAGCTTCTACGCGCTCCGGAACTCCGCTAAGTCCGAGCGGACGGGATGCGTGTCTTTCCGCATCGTGGACGGCATGGGGGACGTCTACATCCCCATGTCGTGGAGCGGCGAGAAGCCTGTCACGGCGGTGTCGAAGAAGGTGGACGACTTCAGGCAGAAGTGGTTCCTCATCGGCGTCAAGTCGCAGAGCTCCTTCCTCGACGTCCCGGAGGCGCCGCCTGTGAAGAACACTCATTGGGGCAAGCAGGTCTTCGAGGGCGCAGATAGCCGACCTCGTGGGCCGCATGAGGATGCTCCGGGAGAACGGCCTCACCGGCCAGATGGTTGCGGAGGATTCCATGAAGCGCCGCATCGCTCCCCTCCAGGCGCACAAGAAGCCAATGTGGATGTACTCGGGGCTTATGGACCCGATGCGACTCCACCCCTACGACCATCGCCCCGCCGTCATCGCCACCATCATGGGCGGCCTCTTCATCAACCCCGACGTGCCCGTGGCGGTTGCTGCCGAGCTGAGGCCTCTTCATCAGATGAACCTGGCTCCGCGCCTGGCGATTCTGGAACTGATGCTCACTTTCACCCCGCTAGGCCTGGCGGGGGAAGAGGAGGAGGATGGGCCTATGCCTGTGGCGAAGGGACCAGACGCCGCGGAGTCGCCATACGCATCTGACGCTGAGCAGGGCGACGCGGCGGCTGGGGCTATTCCCTCTGCAGGCGGCGCGAGCTCGTCAAGAGCCGCGCCCCCTCCTGAGGAGGTCTTCGAGCTTTCATCCAGCGACGAGGAGGAGGCCGAGGCGGGGCGACAGGAACCCCGGACCAAGGCGGCCCACGACAGGCCTGCTGGGGAGCCCCCGAGCTCTCCCCTCAAGAGGAAAGCTGAGACGGCTCCGGAGGGATCCGGAGCCCGGGCCACGCCTTCTTGGCGTTCGTCCGGCATGGCGTGGGTTGACACCCGCGCCAAGAAGACAAGGTAAGTGTTTCTAATCTGGTTCTCCTTCTTCAGTATGTGCTCGTCTGTTCCCCTCTGACAAGACTTCTTGTTCTCTGCTAGTGATCCGGCGCCTGCGAAGCGCCGAAGGCTTCGGAAGGCGGCGGACGTGAAGAAAACCACTCCGGAGGCCGCGGCAGAGGCCGCAGCAGAAGAGGCCTCGCGGCCTGCGGAGGAAATCCCTGCAGGCCCTCACGGGGATGCGCCTCAGGCGGAGGCGACCGCGCCGCCTGTGGGGGAGGAGCGCCCTGAGGAGCAGGCGGAGAAAGCGCCCACTCCGCCGCGCGCTGCGACTCCGCCAGCGCAGCCGGAGGCCGCGGCAGGCACTACATCGGCCCCGAGCCCGCTAAAGGCCGACGAGACGGTGGGAGCAGATCTCCCGCCGCCCCCGCCAGACACTGCGGCGGAGGAGGAGGTAGCGGCTGCGGGGCAGGCCTCTCCTGCCCCGGAAACCCAGGACGTGGTGCCGCCTGAGGGGGGCAACGCCGGCGCGCAGAACGCGGGCGCCGAGGCGGAAGACTCGCCGCCAAGCCCCCAGGCCCGCGCGGAGGCTCCCCGCTCTAAGCTTGACGCAGGCGCAGGGCCTTCCGCTTCGAGCGGGACTTCCCAGGCCCTTGCCCTTGGCAGCTGGGACTGGAGCAGGGGGCGTCGTGACGTCGCCTTCCGCCTGGTGCAGGAGTCCCTGGAGGGGCTGGAGGCCCACCTCACTCTGGAGGACCGGGAGCTTGCCCGGCAGCGAGACGAGCTCGCGGAGGCTTGGGCCGCTTTCCACGCGGCTGTGGAGGCTCGCCGGCAGAGCGACCTGGCCCTGCAGGCGGAGCGCGAGGAGGCGCTGCGCTTCGCCGAGGAGGTCCGCGAGGGCGCTACGCGCGACGCCGAATAGCTCCTGCAGCCCTTGAAGGCCGAGCGCCGGGCAGCGGCAGAAGACTTGGCCGCGGCCAGGGCAGAGCGGGAGGCTGTGGAGCTTGAGGCCAAAATCCTCGCCGATTCTGAGACCGTGCGGACTACCTTGGAGGGGGTCCGCGCGAGCTTGGAAGCCAGGGGGCAGGGCCTGGGCGAGCGCGAGGAGGACGTGCGCCGTCGCGACGAACAGCTGGCGCTGAGGGAGCAAGAGTTGTCGGGGCAGCGCGCCGCCCTCGAGGCCCGCGAAGAGAGCCTGGCCGCGGCGCTCAGCAAGCACGAGTGTGAAGTGTCCTCCCACAAAGCGAGCGTGGAACGCTTCAACGCCAGGTTTGCCGAGCGGAAGGAGGAGGTGGCGAAGAAGTTCTAGGAGCGGGAGAAGGAGTACCGCGCCGCCGTCTCTCGTGACTACAACGAGAGGTTCACCAAGCAGGAGAACCGCTTCAAGAAGAGGCGCGACGAAGACTCCGCCCGCATCCGCGAGCTGGAACTCATGAACGCCCGGCTGAACTCCCGGGCGAGGCGTGCTGCGGATGGTCGCCGGGCCGCCGAAGAAGCTCGCGAGCGCATGGCGCAGGACCTCACCTCCCTCATGGCAGAAATGGAGGAGATGAACAAGCAGGTGGGTCCTGCCGTGGAGAAAGCGGTGGAGGCGGTCGAGAGCGCTAAGGCGGCGCAGGTGCGGTCGCAGCAGCGGGAGCGCATGTTCCAGTCCTTGGTGGGCCGGGGCCGCGAGCTCGCCGCGAAGCTGGGAGCGGATGCGCCGAGCGTCCCCCTACAAGGCAATTCCGACGCCGCCACCTACCTCATGTACTTCGAGCAGCTCTTCACAGCGCTCGAGGGCCCTGCCGCTGAGCTCCGCGACGTCGTCGAGGGGGAGTGCCACCAGCTCCTGGCGGTTGCGGTCGACCGCATCTTCTCCAACCTCCAGAACCTCCAGCCTGGCTTCGACTTCACCACGGTGACCGAGCCTCTCGAGGGAGAGAAGGGGTGGAAGATCTCAAACTCCATCCGCGACCAGGTCGACGACTTCTGCAGCCGCTTCAAGCGGGCCGCGGCGGAGGATGAGGAGGACGACGATGAGGAGGGCGAGCCTGAAGAAGAAGGGTCCGGCGAGGACGACGGCGAGGCCTCCGCCTGACTTCTTCCTGAAACGCAACGCGCTTGTAGCGCCGTAGGGATATTTATTTTGGAGACTTTTGCTTTGCAGTCTGTAATATACTCCACATTTCTAAGCATGTGCTGCTAAGTCCGTGTGCGTGCCCCTCGAGGGCCCTTTGCTTCGATCCCATGTCTTTTTCGCTCTGCGTCGCTAGGACCCTTCTCCTCGCGCTATGACTCCGCCGCTGCGGTATGCTCGAGCAATGACTCGGCAAGGCCGGGGGGAGTTTAAGGCTTAGAGGGGTAAGAGTCCTCGAGTCGCGATGCCCAAGGGCCCCCCTTTGACGCGCAAGCAGTCCATGGAGAGTGAGGGAAAGAAACGCTCGAGGGACGCAGAGTGCTCGTGAGAGAGATGTAGAGATTCTCTTGGTGTGAGCAGGGAACTTAGCTTCGCGAGGCTTTCGCCCTGCGTAGGACTCCCTTGGCGATGCCTTTTCCTCTAGGGGCCGAGTTTTTCCTCCACAAGCCTGGAGAGACTCTTGTTCCCTGTGGATGTTAGAGAGGCGAACCAAAACGCTAGAGCATGGTAGTTGGGACTCATGCGCGCTTATATGTTTCCTCATGGGTATCTCGCGAGGAGAGAGAGTACCAAGGTCCTTTGAAGGGGTGGCGTGTATCCGGGAGCATGCCCTTTAGCCAGAGCTCAGGGTCCCTTGGATTTTGCAGTGCTGCTGGGGTGCTCTTGAGGCACAGGCACCGTACTCAGCCCCCGCTCGCAAGGTGCGCATGGGAAGAATATAAGCACACATGGAAAAGTAAATGACGAAAGTAAACTTGCCATTGAAATATTACACAGCGGCGCCTCAGCGCAAAGTTCACTTAGGAACGAAATGGCGCGTTAGCGCATAGTTCACTTGGGAACGAAATCGGTTCATTACACTTGGGTTTGCCAAGCTAACGTTCCTTCCATGTCGAGGCATGGGGACCACCCATTAGTGGCAGAGGTTCACTGCGGCCTGCGGTGGCTCATTAGCAGGAGAGCTCGGAGGGCTGACCCTCAGGAGAAGCTTGGAGAAGCTTGGGGGTGAAGCCGTGAGCTTCCCTCTAGAGACAAAAAATGCCTGGCGTGACTATGATCACGGGTAGAACTTGCGCAGATGTGCGATGTTCCACGGGTTCTTGACGGGGATGCCGTCTTCGGTCTCGAGGCGTACTGCGCCAGGCCTGGCGATGTGGGAGACCCTGTAGGGGCCTTCCCACATCGGCGAGAGCTTGTGGAGGCCTTCCCTGGAGAGGATTCGCCTGAGGACGAGGTCGCCTGCCTCGAGAGTGCGTGAGCGCACATGGCGGCTGTGGTAGCGTCGCAGATCTTGCTGGTACTTTGCCGCTCTGAGGGCGGCCCGGCGGCGCAGTCCCTCGAGGAACAGCAGGTCGTCGTTGTGGAGGTCCTCTTGGGTGTCCCCGTTGAAGGCAAGGACCCGTGGGGATCCATGCTTGATTTCTGCAGGGAGGACTGCTTCAGCTCCGTAGACAAGGGCGAACGGTGTTTCGCCCGTAGGCCTTGAAGAGGTTGTGCGCATGGACCAGAGCACAGATGGGAGCTCGTTGATCTAGCCCTTGCCGTGGCCCTTGAGGATGTTGAAGCTTCTGGTCTTGAGGCCCTTGAGGACTTCTGCGTTCGCTCGCTCGGCTTGACCATTGCTGCGTGGATGAGCCACCGAGGCGAAGCAGATCTTGACGCCGAGTTTTTCGCAGTAGGCTCGGAAGATGCCGCTGGTAAACTGCGAGCCATTGTCGGTGATGATGCGGTTAGGCACTCCGAAGCGACAGACCAGGCCCCTGATGAATTTCACCGCTGCTCCGGCTGGTATGGTGCGCACTGGTTCAACCTCGGCCCACTTGGTGAACTTGTCGACGGCCACGAAGAGGAAGCGATAGCCCCCCTGCGACTTCGGGAAGGGGCCCAGAATATCCAGCCCCCAGACCGCGAACGGCCAGGAGAGCGGGATGGTCTGGAGCCCCAGCGCCGGCTGATGAATTTGCTTGGCGTGGTACTGGCAGGCGTCGCAAGCTTGGACGATGGTGACCGCATCTTGAAGCACTTGTGGCCAGTAGAAACCGCTCCTAAAGACCTTGCCTGCGAGGGTGCGCGCACACGAGTGGTGGCCGCATTCTCCGCTATGGATGTCCCTGATCAGCGTTCGGCCTTCCTCGGGAGGGACGCATTTGAGCGCGATGCCGTTTGGGCGCTTGCGGTAGAGGTCTCCCTCAAGGATGCAGTAGGATTTCGCCTGTCGAGCGATTCACTCTGCTTCCGCATCTTCTTCAGGGAGGATCCCCTTTGCCAAGTAGTCTTTTAGCTCGTCAATCCAGCCTGTGTCTTGGTGAGCCGCCGTCAGCAACAGACGCTCCCCTGTGTGGGGACCACAGTCGGGTGCCCCAGCTTCAGGAGGTGGTGGGAGTGGTTCGTCCACGCTTGCGGCTGTAGCCTCTCGAGGCTGCTAGATGGATGCCTTGGCGAGCCTTTCTTCAAAAACGCCTGCCTGCTGGGCTTGCCTTCGCGAGGCTCGCTTGGCGATGTCATCGGCCTCCTGGTTCTCTTTCCTCGGGATGTGCATGAGCTCCATGCCCCTGAAGTGCTTCTCGAGCTTGCGGACCTCTTCAAGGTATGCGGCCATGTGGTCGTCCTTAGGCGTATAGCTTTTGTTGGAGAAGTTGACAAGCAGCTGGGAGTCACCTTTGACGAGCAGGTGCTTGACGCCTAAAGCGATGGCGGCCCTTAAGCCGGCGAGGAGGCCTTCGTATTCAGCGATGTTGTTGGAGATCTTGTCAATCGTGAAGCATAACTGGACAGCGTAGTAGAGCTTGTCGCCTTTGGGCGAGTTCAGGACGACGCTTGCCCCGCCATTACGGCAGGCGAAGGCTCCGTCGAAGTGCATGGTCCAGTGGCTGGGCATTGTGTCTCCAGAGGGCTCGCCCTCTTCTCCTCGAGGCTCTTCAGGGCTTGGGTCAGTCCATTCGGCGACGAAGTCCGCCAGCGCTCTTCCCTTGATGACTCTTGTGGTGTCGAAGCGCAAGTTGAATAGCCGCAGCTCTATGTTCCATCCCGCGACACGGTCTGTGGCGTTGGGGTTGCGCAGGATCTGCTCCAGGGGGAAAGAAGTGACCACTGTGATGGGGTGGCCCTGGAAGTAGTGTCGCAGCTTCCTGGAGGCGATGAGGAGCGCGACGAGGAGCTTCTGCTGCATTGGATACCGTTCCCGAGCGTCCCGCAGCACTGTGCTGACGAAGTAGACGGGATGCTCGACAAGGGTTGTCGACGGAGGTGCAGCGTCAGCCCTCTGTGGAGGCTCTTCAGGGCCCTTGTCGAGATCCGCCTGTGGAGGGGTCTCGGCAAGGGTGTTGGGAGCAGACTCGACTTGAGGCTGTGGGCCTGGCAGTGCGTCTGTGGAGGCTGCTCCTTTGGCGAGATCCTCGTCGGGTGGCTTCGGGCTTGGGGTGGCCGTGCTCTTCTTGGGGAGGATTGGCTCTTCTCTTTCAGCCACCAGGACGGCGCTTGCGGTCTGGGGAGTGGCTGAAAGGTACAGCTTCAGATGCTCGCCTGCCCTGGGGGCCACCATGA
This sequence comes from Poa annua, assembly GCA_026929855.1. Taxonomy (NCBI): domain Eukaryota; kingdom Viridiplantae; phylum Streptophyta; class Magnoliopsida; order Poales; family Poaceae; genus Poa; species Poa annua. Next base: position 81,454,661 of record CM049437.1, on the reverse strand, counting down.
CTAGTGGGCTGGCCAGGTACCTCTTTAAGTCCTCAAAAGCCTTGTCCGCCTCAGGGGTCCACTTGAATGTGCCGGATCTCTTCATGATCTTGAAAAATGGCAGGGCTCTCTCGCCGAACTTGGAGATGAAACGGCCCAGGCTGGCCATGCAGCCTGCTAAGCGCTGCATGTCCTTGAGCCGGCGAGGAGGCTGCATTCCTTCTATGGCCTTGATCTTGTTAGGGTTTGCTTCTATGCCGCGGTGGGACACCAGGAATCCGAGGAGTTTGCCTGAAGGCACCCCGAAGACGCACTTGGCGGGGTTCAGCTTGATGCTCACCTTGCGCAGGCTGGCGAAGGTTTCCTCGAGATCCTTCAAGAGAGTGTCTCCCTCGCGAGACTTGAACACGATGTCGTCGACATAGGCTTCTGCGTTTCTGCCCATCTGTGCCCCCAAGGCTATCCTCATGAGTCTCTAGAAAGTGGCGCCAGCGTTCTTCAGGCCGAAAGGCATGCAAGTGTAGCAATACACACCATAGGGGGTGAGGAATGCTGTTTTCTCCTCGTCCTCTTTAGCCATTTTGATCTGGTGGTAACCAGAGAAGGCGTCCAGAAAACAGAGGAGGTCGCAGCCGGCGGTGGAATCCACGATCTGGTCTATCCTTGGCATGGGGTATGGGTCCTTGGGGCAGGCCTTGTTGACGTCGGTGTAGTCGATGCAGAGTCGGCCTCCTCCAGCGGGTTTAGGGACAACCACGCCGTTGGAGAGCCAAGTGGGGGATGGCGACTTCGCGGGTGAGCCAAGTGGAGGCAGGGCAGCGCCTATGGTGACGCTAGCCCCTGAGCCCTCAGCCCCCGAGCCACTGGTGCTCAGCGACACCTTCTTCGTGGCGGCCTGCTCCTGAGAGAACACCTGTTTCTTCTTCTTGGGCCTCTCGAGGGGCTCCATGTCCTCGTCAGCCGGAAATGCCATGGCGGCTGCCTTGTAGGCGCTCTCGACAGCGCGCGTGGCATCCAGGATATGACCGTGGATGGCGATGGTGCCAGCGCTGCCGGGCATCTTGACCATGTTGGAGGCGTGATGCGTGACGGCCATGAACTTCGCGAGGGCGGGGTAGCCGAGGATGGCGTTGTACGGCAGGCCGACGTGTGCGACGTCGAAGTCGATCAGCTCAGTGCGGTAGTTCTTCTGCGTGCCGAAGGTGACGGCCAGCCGGACCTGCCCCAGGGGTTCGATGGAACCACTGGTGACCCCTGTGAATGGCCTGGAGGGCATAAGCCACTCATAAGGCACTTGAAGCGTCTCGAAGGTCTCGACAGAGATGACGTTCAGGCCAGCTCCCCCATCAATGAGTGTCTTGGAGACGGTGATGTTGTTGATGGTGGGGGAGCAGACCAGGGGGAGAGTTCCCACAGTCTTGGTCGACTTGGGGTGGTCCTTGGCGTCGAAGGCGATGGTGTACTGGGACCACTTGAGGGGCCTGGAGGTCTCGGTGCTTGGGAGCGCGGCGTTGAGCTCGCAGGCGAACTGCTTGAACTGGTTGTTCGACTTGGGCGCCTGAGCCCCGCCGAGGATGCAGGCCATGGCTCCCCTTGGGGCCTGATAGCCTCCATCTTCCTCGTCAGGGAGGTTGTTGTTCTTCTCGGCGGCGTTGGCTTGAGTGCCTGAAGGCCTCTGGTAGCCACCACTGCGTCTGCCCCTGCCGTCTCTGCGGTAGCCGCGGGCTCTGCCGCGGTTCCCGCTGCCTTCCTCGCGCTCACGCTCCCTGCTCAGCCTCTTGAGGTCGAAGCAGTTATCTGTGGCGTGGCCGCGCCTGTTGTGGTAGACGCAGAACGAACGGTTGTCCACCTCTTTGTCGCCAGGCTCGGGGGAGTTTCTGCGGGCGTTCTTGGCGGCTGGCTCCGCCGCCAGGACAGCGGTGGTCCTGCGCTTGGTCTCTTCGCGCTTCTTGTGGCTCTTGGAGCCCTCGGCCTGGTCGTCCGCGCGCTGGCTCATCTTGACGAAGAGGAGGCCCTCTTCAGCCTTGGCGCACTTGTCTGCGAGGTCGAACAGCTTCACCACAGAGGTGAGCTTGTCGTGAATGCCCAGCTTCTCGAGCATCCTGCGGTTGGTGACGCCCTCTCTGAAGGCGGCAATGACCTGTGTGTCGGGGATGTTCAGGATCTTGTTGCGCACTTGGCTGAAGCGCTGGATGTACTTGCGGAGGGTTTCATCCTTCTTCTGCACCACAGCGCGCAAGTCGTTGTGGGTGAGCGCGCGCTCGTATGTGCCCTTGAAGTTGGCGACGAACTGCCTGCAGAGCTCCTCCCAGGAGTCGATAGAGTCCTCAGGCAAGTTGAGGAGCCACGACAACGCAGAGTCCCTGAGCGCGTGGGAGAACCAGTTGGCCATGACCTTGTCGTCTCCCCCTGCAGCCTGGATGGAGGTGGTGTAGAGCTGCAGGAACTCGAGTGGATTGCTCGACCCGTCGAAGCCCTTGGGGAGGGCTGGCCTGAACTTCTGTGGCCAGACCAGGCGGCGCAGGGCGCGGGTGAAGGCCATGCAGCCGGAGGCGTATGTGGCGGTTCCACCCTGGAGAGCCCTGCGGTTCTGCTGCCCCGCCTGACCGAGTTCCTCGACGAGGCGGTTCTGGAGGTCCCTCCGGCGCTCCATCCCCACCCGTGCATCAGGCCCGGTGCGCTGCACGATTTGGCAGTCGTGCGGCAAGGAGGCATGAGAGGGAGCCCTCTGTGCCGCGGCCGGGGGAGGTCCCGGTGGTGGCGGAGGTGCATCCGGCGCGGCCGTTCCAGCGCGGGCAGAGTGGTGAACGAGGGAGCGAGACGGAGCGGGGCGCGTTGTCGCGACGTCGACGAGGTGGTGGTGGCGATCCAGCCACTGGTCGTGGGCCTCCGCGCTTGGCCGGTAGCGGAGGAGCTCCTGGGCCATGAGCAACGCGGTGTGCGGCGTGGGCTCCGGGCGTCCCTGAGAAGACGCGCCTTGGCGCCGAGACGGATGCGAGGACTCAGCATCGTCGCGGTGCTCAGGGGAGACGTCCCTGTCGTCGCGGTGGTCGCTGCCACGGTACTCCTCGCTCTCGGGTTCCTCCACGTGCGGGCCGGTGTTGGCGCGCTCCGTCGTGCGGGGGCGGCCGCGGCGGCCGTGGGTGGGGGCGGTGCCGGGCTCGGTGTGAGCCCTCTCAGCAGCGCGCCTGTTGGCGCGCGTCGTGCGGGTGTCCGTCATGGCGCGGAGACCGGCTGGAGGTTGAAGACGCCCCTCAGGCCCCTACCTGGCGCGCCAAATGTCGAGGTGTGATTCCCATGAAACAGGGATAACCACTCTCGGGAGAGAAGTTCGTGGAGGGGACTGAACACATTGGTCTACAACCCTCAACCGGCGCGGCGACGGTGCTCGTCGAGCCTGTGGAGGGACAGCACGGCAGAGATGGACAGCGGCCCGTACCCAGGTTCACGGCCCTCCGGAGGAGGTAAAACCGCTACTCCTTCTTGTCTGTATTGCACTGCAGAGATTACAGTACAATGAGCTTGCCGAGGGCTCCCGTATGGCAGAGTGAAGCTCGAAGAGGGAAGCTAAGGTCTTCTTCCTCCTCGAGCGTCTGCAACTAAGACTACGTTGTTGTAGGGTGTCCAATTTCTCAATGATCGATCCTTTTCTACGGAGGTGCTCCCTCTCCTTTTATAGGCGCCCCGGGCCTCTTCCTTGCGATTTGCGAAGCGGAAGGGTTCCCACATGGCGATGAACGGAGGAGCGGGGTGCACTGCTGCTGAGCTGCCCATGGACTCAGTCCATCGCTGCAAAGCCTGCCCCTGGCGCAGAAAAGCCACCGTCCACGTAGGACGGCCAGCTGGTACTTCAGAGATCGTGGGGGTGCCCACGGTGACGTCGTCCTTGGAGCGTAGCGCCGGCCAACTGCTTTAACACCAAAGAGGAAACCCTCGTAAGCCGGCGCAGGGGACACAGCTTTGTTGACTCCTTTAATCACCAGAACGGCAACTGCGGCGCCGTCGTCATCGCGCACAGACGCGCGCGTCACTCTGCGACGCGGCAGGGGCCATGTGTGCCCTGCAGCGGTTGCTTCGTAGCGAAGTATCTCCACAGGGCCTGGGCGGCCTTGTGGAGGGATTTGCGTTGACCCCTCTCCAGGGGAGAGGGCGCTGCGGAGGGACAGCCTCGGGAGGGGCCTCTTCAGGCCTTCGCCGCCCCCTTCAGCCCTCTCGAGGGTTTTTCCTCTCGAGGGTCTCACCAAGCGTTTGCTTGGTCCTTAGCCGTTTCGTAGATCCCGTCGCGTACGAGGGCCGTGGAGAGTGGGCTCTGCACACCCTGGATCCCACTGGGCCGACACATCCCATAATTCAACAAATGTTTCTTAATCTTCATAATGTTGAAAATGCTGAAAACAAAGATTTTATCCTAGAAACCCTGCTTAAAGAATTTGGTGATGTTGCTAAAGAAGCTAGGAAAGTTTTTGATCGCTTTAATATGCTAGGCTCATGTGTGGAGGTTATCAATACACTAGAAAAATTGGGGCAAACCGAACCTAAAAAAGCAGAAGTAATCAAAGTACCAATACCTATGAAACTTGTAGCTATGCATGAAGCTTTGGATTGTCCCTGCGAATCCCTTTGATGAATGTAGTAAACCTAAGAGTAATGAAAAAGGGATCTCTGAAACCCATATATATAAAATACAATGTATAGTTGAGAGGATTTCTTGTATTGATTTGGATGCTTCTTCTCTTGGAAATACTTGAGTTTTGCTTTCTGTGCCTAGCTGAAATGCGTTAAAGAAAAGCGCTTATGGGTGACAACCCAATTTTTATTCCTGTTATTTTATTTTCTTGAGTCAAGGAACATGCCTACCTCTGTAGCAATTCCTTTGTATCTTTATTTTATTGCAAAGTTGTGCCAAGTTAAGTCTCTAGTAGAAACTTGATGCTAGAATTGGATCTCTGCGCATGAACGGTTTTTCTGCTGTTCACCATTAAATTCATAACTCTTTACAGAAACGTCGGAATGACCTGATATTTTCTGAGCGTGATCCTCATATATGTATACAACTTTCATTAGTTTTGAGTTTTCTGATTTGAGCAAGTTAAGTGCCTCCAAAAAATTCGTCTTTACAGACTGTTATGTTTTTGACAGATCCTGCCATCTATTTTGCATTGGTTCTTTTGCTGTTTTTGAATGGATCTTTTTGTTCCATAAAATTCCAGTGGATGTAGCTAATGTCCAGTACCATAATAATGATTGTCTCCATACAGAATACGAGAATTTTTGATTATGCACTAACCCTCTAATGAAGTTTACTTTGAATTTGGTGTGGAGGAATTTTTCAAGGATCAAGAGAGAGGATGATATGATGTGATCAATAAGATGAAAGAGCCTAAGCTTGGGGATGCCCCCGTGGGTCACCCAAGCATATTTCAAGAAGACTCAAGCGTCAAAGCTTGGGGATGCCCAAGGCATCCCCTTCTTCATCAACAACTTATCAGGTTATCTCTAGTGAAACTATATTTTAATTCCGCCACATCTTATGTGCTTTACTTGGAGCGTCTGTTTGTTTTTATTTTTGCTTTTGTTATTTTTGTTTTCTGAATAAAATGGATCCTAGCATTCTTGTGTGGGAGAGAGACACGCCCCGCTTTTTCATTTGAATACTCATATTCTTCACTTATACTTGTTGAGTATTCTTCTATAGCTACTGTAATACTTTCAGCTCTTATTTTTCATGCACCTCTTGTTCAGAGCTGTTAGTTCTCATATGTTATACTCTCTTGCTTTATTGTTAAATACTTGGAGAGTTTATGTTTTAAATAAGTTGATTGGTGTTTGGTTAAGAACAGAAAATGTTAAATGTGGTAGATGGTATAACTAAATGATACATAATCTTGTAGATCATTAAATTGTGTCACTTGAATCATTGATGTTGTTTTGAGATATTAATATGCTTAATGGTAAACATGATGGTTTAGTAAGGTGGGATGATTAATGGTTGGTCTAGAAAACTTGAAGTTGTGCCACACTTAAATATCCAGCTGATAGCATAATGATATATGACTTCTAATGTTAAAAGCAACCGTAATGACTTTGTGTTTTGCGCTACGGTCGGGGTCCCAACAGTGACTTGTTCATTTGCCACAGTCGCTCATGGAGTGATTTTCATTATGCCTTGTAAGATCATATTTCTAGTTGGAATCTTTTTTCTTGTGAGTTCTAAAGCTGTGGTTTTCATGGCACTTCCACCACTATATTTTCTAGCCTCTTCGGTACTTTGCATTGCCCTTTCTCACATTGAGAGTTGGTGCATACTTCGCGGGTATATCCAAAAATCGTGGGAGATCTTCATCATGTTCTCCTACACATAAGCCAAATATCTTCCTCAAAACATCCACCATACCTACCTACTACAGCATTTCCATAGCTGTTCCGAGATATATTGCCATGCAACTTTCATCTTAGATTACATGACTTGTTGTCATTTATCATTTATATATTGCTTTGCATGATTCTATATAGCTGATGTCTGGTTTTACCCATGTTACGCTAGATCATTGCATATCCTGCTACACTGACAGAGGCACCGTTCCGTACATTATGTTTTATTCATTATGAGATATTTGTACCAAAAGTGTGTTGTCATATTAGAATGTTTTCCCCTAAAACTGAAAAGAGCCATGGAGGCCATCGAAAAGAGAAACATAAAAATATGAAAAAAAAATAAAAAGAGAAAAAGTAAAAAAAAAAGAAAGAAAGAATAAAAATGGGGCAACATTACTACTCTTTAGCCACACTTGTGCTCATGTTATAGCACATGTAGTATTCATAGTCATCATTTGTGCTCATGTTTAGCACTTTTACTCCATATGAGAGAGTTTTCATGTTTTACTTGCATAACTATGTGGGGAACTTTACATTATAGAACTTGGCTTGTATATTCCAATGATGAGCCTCCTCAAAAGTGCTCCAGGTCTTCATGAGCAAGCAAGTTAGATGCACCCCCACTAGTTCCATTGGAGAGCTTTCATACACTTATGGCTCTATGTGCATCCGTTGTGTGGCAATCACTACTCCTTGCATAGCTTCGATTATAAGACTTCCTCTTGTCTAATGATCACTTTCTTCCGCTGGCCTTCCAAACCCCCCTTATCATTCTCTTAGCCACAACATCCTGGTGCCAGGAACCAACGCTGAACACTTGCTTATTTTTGAGTGAACAAATAGAGAGATGATCTTCTACGTGCATATTGTTATTGCTTGACTTGATCCTTTCACAAAGTTGTGATGAGTGTTTGATTCATTAGATGATTATATTGTTATTCTTGAAGCTTAAATCATCTTTAATATCTACTTTGCACGGTTGATTGTTCTCTAGTACTAATTCATTGAAAGTTTTGCTTTGTTCTTCCTACTTGTTTATTCATTACTCATTTGATATCAATATAAACTACAACTTTTATTCATTTGATCTCAGTTTACATGCATTACATTATTATATGATCAAGATTGTGTGAAAGCATGTCACTTCGGAAATTATTCTTGTTATCGTTCTACCTACTCGGGACGAGTAGAACTAAGCTTGGGGATGCTTGATACGTCTCAAACGTATCTATAATTTCTTATGTTCCATGCTTATATTATACCAATTGCTACATGTTTTATATACACTTTGCATTGTTTTGTGCATTTTCTGGGACTAACCTATTAACAAGATGCCACAGTGCCAGTTCCCTGTTTTCTGCTGTTTTTGGTTTCAGAAAACCACTTAAGGAAATATTCTCGGAATTGGACGAAATTAATACCAAAGTCCCTATTTTTGACGGGAGGTTCCAGAACACCGAAGACCTAACGGAGAGGGGCAACGAGGCCCCCAGATGAGGTGCCGGCGCAGCCCCACCTCCTGCCACGCCAGCACCTAAGGAGGGAGCCTCGGCCCTCCACCGCCTTCGCCCTTTCGCCTATTTAAAGCCCCCGACAATACAAGACCTACAACCCGAACACTTTTCCACAAAACCTAACAGAGCCGCCGCCGTCATCAACCCTAGTTCGGGAGGGTTCAGAAGCTCTCCCCGGCACCCTGCCGGAGAGGGGAATCATCACCGGAGGGCTCTACATCACCATGCCCGCCTCTGGACTGATGCGTGAGTAGTTCATCCTTGGACTACGGGTCCGTAACAGTAGCTAGATGGCTGTCTTCTCCTATTGTGCCATCATGTTTAGATCTTGTGAGCTGCCTATCATGATCAAGATCATCTTTATGTAATGCTACATGTTGTGTTTGCTGGGATCCGATGGATATTGAATGCTATGTCATTTGCTTCATAATATATCATGTTGTGTGCTGTTTATGATCTTGCATGCTCTCCGTTGCTAGTAGATGCTCTAGCCAAGTAGATGCTTGTGACTCCTAGAGGGAGTATTTATGCTCGATAGTGGGTTCATGTCTCTATTTAATCTGGGGTAGTGACAGCAAGCTCTAAGATTGTAGATGTAATGTTGCTACTAGGGATAAAACAGTAGTACTTTGTCTAAGGATAATTGTATTACTTACATTACACACTTTGCGTAATGCAATAATCTGTTGCTTGCCACTTAATACTGAAAGGGGTGCGGACGCTAACCGGAAGGTGGATTATTAGTCATAGATGCGGTTGGAACGGTCTATGTATATTGTTGTAATGCCCAAATGAATCTCATACTAGACATCATGACATTAGTATATGCATCATTATGTAGCCCTTTATTCCGTCAATTGCCGAGCTGTAATTTGTTTACCCACATGTATGCTATTATTATTATTTATGGAGAGACAACACTAGTGAACTGTGGACCCCGGTCCTTTTCTTTAAACTGATAATACAACCAACTGCAAACTGCTTTCTTTCATTCTCTGCAAACATCATCTTCCACACCATACGTTTAATCCTTGTTACAGCAAGCCGGTGAGATTGACAACCTCACTGTTGAGTTGGAGCAAAGTTTCTTGATTGTGTTGTGCAGATTCCACCTCCCTCGTCAACCACGCGCAAGCACTTTTCTGGCGCCGGGGAGACCTTCGTTGTGTTCTTCATCTCCTACTGGTTCGATAACCTTGGTTTCATAACTGAGTGAAACTTGCTACTACGCTCATCACACCTTCCTCTTGGGGTTTTCCAACTCCTCACACCCGTGAGCATCACTAATATGTGTTCTTGCATTTCTTTACCTGCTATTATTGGGGGGGATTTCAATATTATTAGATTTGATCATGAGAATAATAAGAAGAGTGGTGTTACTAAATTCACATGTGTTTAATTCAATAATTAATACCTATGCATTAAGAGAAATCAATATGGCTGGTGGTTAGTATACCTGGTCCAATAATCATAAAGATCCTACCCTTGAGAAGCTGGATAGGATTTTGGTTAACACTGGTTGGGAAACTCTTTTTCCTTTAACTAGTGTGAGGAAAATTCCTAGAATGGTTTCAGATCACAATCCTTTGATTGTTGATACTGGTGAGACTATTCCTACCAAAATAAAAGAGTTCAGATTTGAAAAAAGTTGGATTTCTCATCCTGATTTCCTGACAAGGGTGGAAAAAGCTTGGACTGAGGGAGTATCTGCTAGTGATAGTATTGGCATAATACAACAGAAGTTGAAGAAAGTTAAAGACAGCTTGAAAGGCTAGGGGGCTAATGTTAGAGGGGACATTATCAGAAATAAGAAGGAGTGGTCTGCTGAATTGGAGAGCTTAATTAGAAGATCTGGAGGAGAAGGGATGTCGGACTGGTGATCAATGTGCCAGAAAAGGTACTCTGCAGAGTAACCTGATGAAGTTGTATGAAGATGAATAGAAATATTGGTTTGGTAGATCTAGTGAGAAGTGGTTACTACAAGGAGATTCAAATTCTGCTTTCTTTCATAGAGTGGCTAAAGGGAGGAAAAGGAAGAATACAATGTATACACTGCAGGATGGGGATTTGCATATTCAAGGGACTGGAGATCTGCTGGAACATGCCACAGGTTACTACAAGAATCTCTTTGGTCAAGGGAAAGGGGACAAGGTCCAGTTTGATGAACAAGTGTGGGATGCAAATGAAAAATTGGATGATATAGATAACATTGAGCTGGATAAACCTTTCACTGAAGCAGAGGTTAAAAAAGCAATTGATGTCATGGTTAGGAACAAAGCTCCTGGTCCTGATGGAATTGCTATTGAGTTCTATCAGGTCTGTTGGCATATTGTTAAACAGGATATTATGTCTTTGTTTGATGATTGGTATAAAGGAGTATTGGGCTTTACAGAATTAACTTTGGGATGATTATTCTGTTGCAAAAATCTGCTGATGCTGACTGCATTCAGAAGTATAGACCTATTTGCCTCTTGCAAGTGATCTATAAAATTATTACTAAGGTAGCCACCCTCAGAGTGGAACCTGTGATGGGTAAAATTATATCTGCCTGTCAGACTGCTTTTATTAAAGGAAGAAACATCATGGATGGAGTCATGTCCCTGCATGAAATCTTACATAAAGCCAAGAGGAAAAAACAACAAGGAGTGGTGTTAAAGCTAGATTTTGAAAAAGCTTATGATAAGGTTGACTGGAACTATCTTATGAGATGTGTTCAACAGAAAGGGTTCAGTCCCTTATGGTGTAGACTGATCAATGAAATCATTAGAGATGGGACTTTGTGTGTCAAGATTAATAACACTACAGGAAGGGATTTTGGCAGTCACAGAGGTGTCAGACAAGGGGATCCCTTCTCCCCCTTTCTTTTTAATCTGGCAGCAGAGAGTTTGGCAAAAATGATTAGGCAAGCACAGTGTGCTGGGCAGGTTGTTGGTTTGGTTCCACATCTTATCGACAAAGGGGTTGCTATATTTCAATATGCTGATGACACCATTCTCTTTGTGCAAGATGATATCAATCAAGTGAGGCACCTGAAGTTGATTCTGTACCTTTTTGAGGCTATGTCTGGCCTCAAAATTAACTTCTTAGAAAGTGAAGTCATGATGGTGCTGGAAGATAATGAGAAGTGTGTTTTCTATGCTGATATGTTCAATTGGCAGACTGGTTCCTGGCCAATGAAATACTTGGGGGTTTCTGTGTGTGGATCTAGACTGCATGTGGCTGCTTTTAAACCTTTGAAGATCAGAATGGGTAGACACCTGGAGGGATGGATGAGTCATGTGGCCTCCTTGGGGGGCAGATATATTCTTATTCAGTCCACTCTCAGTAGTGTGCTAATATATCAGATGTCAATGTACCTGTTGCATGATACTTGTCTGGAGGACTTGACCAAAGTTCTTAGGAAATTCTTCTGGCAAGGACTGGCTTCTAAGAAGAAATACCACATGGTAAAAGGAAGATGGGCTCTGGCAAACACTGGTGAGGAAGAAATACAAGATTAGTCATGGGATCTGGAGGGTGAAGATGAGGCAGGATGATTCCCCTTTGTGGAAAGATTTGCTAAAACTAAAAGAGATTTACATGAGAGGCAGGATTATGGTGGTGGATGGTGGTAGAGAAACAGATTTTTGGCATGATACATGGTATGGCTTGATGCTCTACAGGCACGTTGGGAAACCCCAAGAGGAAGGTGTGATGATGTAGTAGCAGCAAGCTTTCCCTCAGTTGTGAAACCAAGGTTATCGAACCAGTAGGAAACTAGAATTCTTCCGAAGGTGTCAACTGCGCCAGAAATTCCTGCTAAGCGCTGAGTTGGCGTGGAACCTGCACACAACACAACCAAGATACTTTGTCCCAACTTAATAGTGAGGTTTTCAATCTCACTGGCTTGCTGTAACAAAGTATTAAACGTATGTATGGAAAATGATGTTTGTTTGCAGAGAATGAAAGTAACAGGATTGCAGTAAGTTGTATTATCAGTTTAAAGAAAAGGACCGGGGTCCACAGTTCACTAGTGGTGTCTCTCCATAAATAATAATAGCATACATGAGGGTAAACAAATTACAGCTGGGCAATTAACAGAATAAAGAACTGCATAATGATGCATTTACAAGTCATGGTGTCTAGTGTGAGATTCATTTGGGCATTACAACATGATACATAGACCGTTATCCAACTGCATCGATGACTAATAATCCACCTTCAGGATAGCATCCGCAACACCTTTCAGTATTAAGTTGCAAGCAACAGATTATTGCATTAAGTAAAGTGTGTAATGTAAGTAGCACAATTATCATTAGACAAAGAACTATTGTTTTATCCCTAGTAGCAACAGTACATTCACAATCTTAGAGGTTGCTGTCACTCCCCCAGATTAAATGAAGACATGAACCCACTATCGAGCATAAATATCCCCTCTTGGAGTCACAAGCATCTACTTGGCCAGAGCATCTACTAGTAACGGAGAGCATGCAAGATCATAAATAACGCACTCACATAATATATAATGAAGCAAATGACATAGTACTCAATTATTCATCGGATCCCAGCAAACACAACATGTAGCATTACATAAAGAAGATCTTGATCATGATAGGCAGCTCACAAGATCTAAATTTGATGGCACAATAGGAGAAGACAACCATCTAGCTACTGCTATGGACCCGTAGTCAAAGGATGAACTACTCACGCATCAGTCCGGAGGCGGGCATGGTGATGTAGAGCCCTGCGGTGATGATTCCCCTCTCCGGCAGGGTGCCGGGAAGAGCTTCTGAACCCTCCCGAACTAGGGTTGATGGCGGCGGCGGCGGCGGCTCTGGAACGTATCGTGGAAAAGTGTTCGGGTGTTTAGGGTTTTCCCGTCGGGGGGTCTTTATAGGCGAAAGGGCGAAAGAGGAGGGGCCCCGAGGGGCCCACACCACGTGGTGGCGCGGCCAAGGAGGGATTCGCGCCACCAACAGGTGTGGCCACCTCGTGGCCCTCCTCCGTATCCTCTTCGGTGTTCTGGATGCTTCCGGGAAAAATAGGAGTATTAACTTTTGTTTCGTCCAATTCCGAGAATATTTCCTTAACAGCTTTTCTGAAACCAAAAACAGCAGAAAACAGGGAACTGGCACTGACATCTTGTTAATAGGTTAGTCCCAGAAAATGCATAAGAACCATATAAAGTGTATATAAAACATGCATGTAGCAATGGGTATAATATAAGCATGGAACATAAGAAATTATAGATACGTTTGAGACGTATCAAGCATCCCCAAGCTTAGTTCTACTCGTCCCGAGTAGGTAGAACGATAACAAGAATAATTTCCGAAGTGACATGCTTTCACACAATCGTGATCATATAATAATGTAAAGCTCATGTTATGAATGAAGTGACTCAAGGCAATGATCTATAGTTTGCTAACAAATAGACAAGGAGTAAACAACTACATCATATAAGTAAAAACTTTTCATGGATAGTACTTTCATACAAGCATCAAAAAGATTTGCATAAGAGTTAACTCATAAAGCAATAGTTTCTAAGTAAAAGAGCATTGAAGCAACACAAAGGAAGATATAAGTTTCAGCATTGGCTTTCAACTTTTGAACATGTATATCATATAGATAGTTGTCAACACAAAGAAATATATCAAGTGCAATAAGTAAGCATATAAGAATTGTTGCACACAGTTGACACAAGTGTTTGCTTCGGGGATAGAAAGAAGTGGGTAAACTGACTCAACATAAAGTAAAAGATAGGCCCTTCGCAGTGGGAAGCAGGGATACAAACATGTGCTAGAGCTCTTTATTTTTTATAGGTTTTTGAAATCATATAGAGAGCATAAAAGTAAGTTTTTGAGTGGTGTTTGTCGTTGTCAACGAATTGTAATGGGCACTCTACCCCCCCCCCCCCCCCCCCCTTGTCAACCAGACTTTCAAGAGCGGCTCCCATTAAAGGACGTTATTTCTACCAAAAAGGCAGATCATCCCTCTTATCTCTTTTGTTTACACATGCAGTTAAAAACTGGTATTATTGCTTGGCTGATTAGATCAGGGCAAAAATGTGAAGAGAATGCAGCGGTTAAAGTTGTAATTAATTGGGACTGGGCACCCCATTTGCCAGCTCTTTTTGCAAAGTTAATGGATAAGCGGTGTATATGCCACTCGTCCGGTTGGTGAAAGTCTGTTTAAAAGCAAATGACAAGGTTGATATCCGTAACACCACATACTTCCTCATGAGCTAATAAACATTGACACAAATAAGGGAGAATAAGTTTTGAATAAAAGGTAGCACACGAAGTATTTGCTTGGAATGGCAGGAAATACCATGTAGTAGGTGATGCATACGGTGGTGTTGTTGGGAAACCCCAAGAGTAAGGTATGATGAGTGCAGCAGCAAGACTTCCCTCAGTTATGAAACCAAGGTTATCGAACCAGTAGGAGATGAAGAACACGTCTGAAGGTCTCCTGGCAATCGTGCCAGAGTACAGCTTGTTGGCGCGAAAGGGAGGTGGAACCTGCACAACACAATCAAACTACTTTGCCCCAACGAAACGTTGAGGTTGTCAATCTCACTGGCTTGCTGTAACAAAGGATTAAACGTATGTGTGAAGGATGATGTTTGCAGAGAATGAAAGTAACAGTTTGCAGTTGGTTGTATTATCAGTTTAAAGAAAAGTACCGGGGTCCACAGTTCATTAGTGGTGTCTCTCCATAAATAATAATAATATTATACATGCGGGTAAACAAATTACAGCTGGGCAATTGACAGAATAAAGAGCTGCATAATGATGCATATACTAATGTCATGATGTCTAGTATGAGATTCATTTGGGCATTACAACAATATACATAGGCCGTTCCAACCGCATCTATGACTAATAATCCACCTTCCGGTTAGCGTCCGCACCCCTTTCAGTATTAAGTTGCAAGCAACAGATTATTGCATTAAGCAAAGTGTGTAAAGTAAGTAATATCATTATCCTTATACAAAGTACTACTGTTTTATCCCTATTAGCAACAGTACATCTACAATCTTAGAGTTTGCTGTCACTACCCCAAATTAAATAGAGACATGAACCCACTATCGAGCATAAATACCCCCTCTTGGAGTCACAAGCTTCTACTTGGCCAGAGCATCTACTAGCAACGGAGAGCATGCAATATCATAAACAACACACAACATGATATATTATGAAGCAATTGACATAGTATTCCATATCCATCGGATCCCAGCAAACACAGCATGTAGCATTACATAAATATGATCTTGATCATTATAGGCAGCTCACAAGATCTAAACATGATGGCACAATAGGAGAAGACAACCATCTAGCTACTGCTATGGACCTGTAGTCCAAAGATGAACTGCTCACGCATCAATCCGGAGGCGGGCATGGTGATGTAGAGCCCTCCGGTGATGATTCCCCTCTCCGGCAGGGTGCCAGGGAGAGCTTCTGAACCCTCCCCGAACTAGGGTTGACGACGGCGGCGGCTGATACGTTTCAAACGTATCTATAATTTCTTATGTTCCATGCTTATATTACACCAATTGTTACAAACTATGCATTTTCTGGGACTAACCTATTAACAAGATGCCACAGTGCCAGTTCCCTGTTTTCTGCTGTTTTCGGTTTCAGAAAACCATTTAAGGAAATATTCTCGGAATTGGACGAAATTAATACCAAAGTCCCTATTTTTCACGGGAGGTTCCAGAACACCGGAGAGATAACGGAGAGGGGCCACAAGGCCCCCAGATGAGGTCCCGGCGCGGCCCCACTCCTGGCCGCGCCAGCACCTCATGAGGGCGCCTCGGCCCTCCACCGCCTTCGCCCTTTCGCCTACTTAAAGCGCCCGACAATACAAGACCTAATACCCGAACACTTTTCCACGAAACATTACGGAGCCGCCGCCGTCGTTAACCCTAGTTCGGGAGGGTTCAGAACCTCTTCCCGGCACCCTGCCGGAGAGGGGGATCATCACCGGAGGGCTCTACATCACCATGCCCGCCTCCGGACTGATGCGTGAGTAGTTCATCCTTGGACTACGGGTCCATAGCAGTAGCTAGATGGTTGTCTTCTCCTATTGTGCCAACATGTTTAGATCTTGTGAGCTGCCTATCATGATCAAGATCATCTTTATGTAATGCTACATGTTGTGTTTGCTGGGATCCGATGGATATTGAATACTATGTCATTTGCTTCATAATATATCATGTTGTGTGTTGTTTATGATCTTGCATGCTCTCCGTTGCTAGTAGATGCTCTGGCCAAGTAGATGCTTGTGACTCCAAGAGGGGGTATTTATGCTCGATAGTGGGTTCATGTCTCTATTTTATCTGGGGTAGTGACAGCAAGCTCTAAGATTGTAGATTACTGTTGCTACTAGGGATAAAACAGTAGTACTTTGTCTAAGGATAATTGTATTACTTACATTACACACTTTGCCTAATGCAATAATCTGTTCCTTGCAACTTAATACTGAAAGGGATGCGGACGCTAACCGGAAGGTGGATTATTAGTCATAGATGCGGTTGGAATGGTCTATGTATATTGTTGTAATGCCCAAATGAATCTCACACTAGACATCATGACATTAGTATATGCATTATTATGCAGCTCTTTATTCTGTCAATTGTCCAGCTGTAATTTGTTTACCCACATGTATGCTATTATTATTATTTATGGAGAGACACCACTAGTGAACTGTGGACCCCGGTCCTTTTCTTTAAACTGATAATACAACCAACTGCAAACTGTTAATTTCATTCTCTGCAAACATCATCCTCCACACATACATTTAATCCTTTGTTACCGCAAGCCAGTGAGATTGACAACCTCACTGTTTCGTTGGGGCAAAGTAGTTTGATTGTGTTGTGCAGGTTCCACCTCCCTTTCGCGCCAACAAGCTGTTTTCTGGCACGATTGACAGGGAGACCTTCAGACGTGTTCTTCATCTCCTACTGGTTCGATAACCTTGGTTTCATAACTTAGGGAAGACTTGCTGCTGCACTCATCATACCTTCCTCTTGGGGTTTCCCAACAACACCACCGTGTGCATCAAGCCGTTTTCTGGCGCCGTTGCCGGGGAGCTGAAGCACATCTGCAAGGGGAGTCTCTCACTTCCCAATCTCTTTACTTTGTTTTTGTCCTGCTTAGTTAAATTTTATTTCCTGTTTAGTTTGCTATTAAATATCAAAAACACAAAAAAATTAGTTACTTGCATTTTATTTACTTTGTTATTATCTTGTTTGCTTCTTATTATCAAAATCACAAAAAAATTAGCTACTTGCATTAATATTTATATTTCGGTTTGCTTTTAAATTTTGCTAAAATGACTACTGCTGAGAATACTAAGTTGTGTGACTTCACTAGCACCAACAATAATGATTTTATATGCACACCTATTGCTCCACATGCTTCCAAAGCAGAATTCTTTGAAATTAAACCTGCTTTGTTAAATCTTGTCTTGAAAGAGCAATTTTCTGGTGTTAGTTCTGATGATGCTGCTGCCCATCTAAATAATTTTGTTGAACTTTGTGAAATGCAAAAATATAAGGATATAGATGGTGACATAATAAAACTGAAATTATTTCCTTTCTCCTTGAGAGGAAGAGCTAAAGAATGGTTACTTTCATTGCCTAGGAATAGTATTGATTCTTGGATTAAATGCAAAGATGCTTTTATTGGAAAATACTATCCTCCTGCTAAGATTATTTCCCTAAGGAGTAGCATGATGAACTTTAAGCAATTTGATAATGAACATGCTGGTCAAGCTTGGGAAAGAATGAAATCTCTGGTTAAGAATTGCCCAACCCATGGACTGACTGCTTGGATGATCATCCAAACCTTCAATGCAGGACTAAATTTTTCTTCAAGAAATTTATTGGATTCGGCTGCTGGAGGTACTTTTATGTCCATCACTTTGGGGGCTGCAACAAAACTTCTGGACAATATGATGGTTAATTATTCTGAGTGGCATACTGAAAGGACTCCTCAAGGTAAGAAGGTAAATTCTGGTTAAGAAACCTCCTCTCTGAGTGAAAAGATTGATATGATCATGTCTATGCTTGTGAATGGTAAATTTCGTATGGATCCTAATAATGTTCCCTTAGCTTCTTTAGTTGCACAAGAAGAGCATGTTGATGTGAACTTCATTAAAAATAATAATTTCAACAACAATGCCTATAGGAACAATTATGGTAATAATAACTATAAGCCCTATCCTCCTAATAATAGAAATTCTTATGGTAATTCTTATAGCAATAATAGAAATACCTCCTCTGAACTTGAAACCATGTTAAAAGATTTTATCACTACACAAACTTCCTTTAATAAAACTGTTGAGGAAAAGCTTGGGAAAATTGATATTCTTGCCTCTAAAGTTGATAGTCTTGTTATTGATGTTGATCTTTTAAAATCTAAAGTCATGCCTAATGATACTAATGAGAGTAAGACCCTTGCTAAAATTAATGCTATCCAAGTTCGAATTGATGAAAATGTTAGGATGATGGCTCAATTGTGTGCTCGATGGGAAAGAGAGGAAGAATTAGCTAAAGATGATGATATTGTTAGAGTTTGCACCATTACTAGTACTGAAAATAATGTTACTTCACATGCTAGTAAGCCTCCTACTATTAATGGTAACATAATTGGTGTTGGCAATGTTTCCTCTACTTCTTCCAAAAAATTAAAATTGCCTAAAACTGCTGAAACTATGCTTGATAAAAGTGCTGAAATTTTTAAGAGCATAGGAAATAATTGTCCCATTACTTTTGATGATAATGAATTTGATTATGATAATTGTAATATCTCTGAAGTTATTAAGTTCTTGAAAATCTAGCTACAAGTCCTAATGCTAGTACTTTAAATATGGCTTTTACTACACATATTACAAATGCTCTCATTAAAGCCAGGGAAGAGAAATTAAAACTTGAAGCTTCTATCCCTTAGAAGTTAGAAGATGGTTGGGAGCCCATCATTAAGATAAAAGTGAATGAATTTGATTGCAATGCTTTGTGTGATCTTGGTGCAAGTATTTCTGTTATGCCTAAGAAACTTTATGATATGTTTGACTTGCCACCTTTGGAACATTGCTATTTGGATGTTTTTCTCTCTGATAATGCTTTGAAGAAACCTTTGGGGAGAGTAAATGATGTTCATGTCATGGTTAATAATAACCTTGTCCCCATTGATTTTATTGTCTTGGATATTGAGTGTAACCCCTCTTGTCCTATTGTTTTGGAAGACCTTTCCTCCGCACGGTTGGTGCTATTATTGATATGAAAGAAGGAAATGTAAGGTACCACTTCCCACTTAAGAAAGGTATGGAACACTTCCCTAGGAAGAAGATGAAGCTACCTTTTGATTCAATTATTCGTACACACTATAATGTTGATGCTTCTTCTCTTGGAAATACTTGAGTTTTGCTTTCTGTGCCTAGCTGAAAGGCGTTAAAGAAAAGCGCTTATGGGAGACAACCCACTTTTTATTCCTGTTATTTTATTTTCTTGAGTCAAGAAACATGCCTACCTCTGTAGCAATTCCTTTGTATCTTTACTTTATTGCATAGTTGTGCCAAGTTAAGTCTCTAGTAGAAAGTTGATGCCAGATTTGGATTTCTGTGCAGGAACAATTTTTCAGCTGTTCACCGTTAAATTCATAACTCTTTACAGAAACGTCGGAATGACCTGATATTTTTTGGGCGTGATCCTCATATATGTACGCAACGTTCATTAGTTTTGAGTTTTCTGATTTGAGCAAGTTAAGTGCCTAGAAAAAATTGGTCTTTACGGACTGTTCTGTTTTTGACAGATTCTGCCATTTATTTTGCATGGGTTCTTTTAATGTTTTTGAATGGATCTTCTTGTTCCATCAAATTCCAGTAGCTGTAGCTAATGTCCAGTACCATGATAATGATTGTCTCCATACAGAATATGAGAATTTTTGATTATGCACTAACCCTCTAATGAAGTTTACATTGAGTTTGGTGTGGAGGAAGTTTTCAAGGATCAAGAGAGAGGATGATATGATGTGATCAAGAAGATGAAAGAGCCTAAGCTTGGGGATGCCCCCATGGGTCACCCAAGCATATTTCAAGAAGACTCAAGCGTCAAAGCTTGGGGATGCCCAAGGCATCCCCTTCTTCATCAACAACTTATCAGGTTATCTCTAGTGAAACTATATTTTAATTCCGCCACATCTTATGTGCTTTACTTGGAGCGTCTGTTTGTTTTTATTTTTGCTTTTGTTATTCTTGTTTTCTAAATAAAATGGATCCTAACATTCTTGTGTGGGAGAGAGACACGCTCCGCTTTTTCATTTGAATACTCCTATTATTCACTTATATTTGTTGAGTATTCTTCTATAGCTACTGCAATACTTTCAGCTCTTATTTTTCATGCACCTCTTGGTCAGAGCTGTTAGTTCTCATATTTTATACTCTCTTGCTTCAGTGTTAAATACTTGGAGAGTTTATGTTTTAAATAAGTTGATTGGTGTTTGGTTAAGAACAGAAAATGTTAAGTGTAGTAGATGGTATAACTAAATGATACATAATCTTGTAGGTCCTTAAATTGTGTCACTTGAATCATTGATGTTGTTTTGAGATATTAATATGCTTAATGGTAAAACATGCTGGTTTAGTAAAGTGGAATGATTAATGGTTGGTCTAGAAAACTTGAAGCTGTGCAACACTAAAATATCCAGTTGATAGCATAATGATATATGACTTCTAATGTTAAAAACAACCGTAATGACTTTGTGTTATGCGCTACGGTCGGGGTCCCAACAGTGACTTGTTCATTTGCCACAGTCCCTCATGGAGTGATTTTCATTATGCCTTGTAAGATCATATTTCTAGTTGGAATCATTTTGCTTGTGAGTTCTAAAGCTGCGGTTTTCATGGCACTTCCACCACCATATTTGCTAACCTCTTCGGTACTTTGCATTGCCCTTTCTCACATTGAGAGTTGGTGCATACTTCGCGGTTACATCCAAAACTCGTGGGAGATCTTCATCATGTTCTCCTACACATAAGCCAAATATCTTCCTCAAAACATCCACCATACCTACCTACTACAGCATTTCCATAGCTGTTCCGAGATATATTGCCATGCAACTTTCATCTTACATTACATGACTTGTTGTCATTCACCATTTATATATTGCTTTGCATGATTCTATATAGCTGATGTGTGGTTTTACCCATGTTACGCTAGATCATTGCATATCCTGCTACACTGGCAGAGGCACCGTTACATACACCATGTTTTAGTCCTTATGAGATCCTTGTATCAAAGGTGTGTTGTCATATTAGAATGTTTGCCCCTAAAAGTGAAAAGAGCCATGGAGGCCATCGAAAAGAGAAACAGAAAAATACAAAAAAAAACGAAAAAAAAGAAAGAAAGAATAAAAAGGGGGCAACATTACTACTCTTTATCCACACTTGTGCTCATGTTATAGCACCTGTAATATTCATAGTCATCAGTTGTGCTCATATTTAGCACCTTTACTCCATATGAGAGAGTTTTGATGTTCTACTTGCATAACTATGTGGGGAACTTCACATTATAGAACTTGGCTTGTATATTCCAATGATGAGCCTACTCAAAAGTGCTCTAGGTCTTCATGAACAAGCAAGTTAGATGCACCCCCACTAGTTCCATTAGAGAGATTTCATACACTTATAGCTCTATGTGCATCCGTTGTGTGGCAATTACTACTCCTTGCATAGCTTCGATTGTAAGACTTCCTCTTGTCTAATGATCACTTTCAGCTTTGTGAGAGTTTCTTCCGTTGGCCTTCCAAACCCCCCTTATTATTCTTTTAGCCACAACATCCTGGTGCCAGGAACCAACGCTGAACACTTGCTTGTTTTTGAGTGAACAAATAGAGAGATGATCTTCTGTCGTGCATATTGTTATTGCTTGACTTGATCCTTTCACAAAGTTGTCATGAGAGTTTGATTCATTAGATGATTATATTGTTATTCTTGAAGCTTAAATCATCTTTAATATCTACTTTGCACGGTTGATTGTTCTCTAGTACTAATTCATTGAAAGTTTTGCTTTGTTGTTCCTACTTGTTTATTCAATACTCATTTGATATCAATATAAACTACAGCTTTTATTCATTTGATCTTAGTTTACATGCATTACATTATTATATAATCAAGATTGTGTGAAAGCATGTCACTTCAGAAATTATTCTTGTTATCGTTTTACCTACTCGAGGACGAGTAGAACTAAGCTTGGGGATGCTTGATACGTCTCAAACGTATCTATAATTTCTTATGTTCCATGCTTATATTACACCAATTGTTACATGTTTTATATACACTTTGCATTGTTTTATGCATTTTCTGGGACTAACCTATTAACAAGATGCCACAGTGCCAGTTCCCTGTTTTCTGCTGTTTTTGGTTTCAGAAAACCACTTAAGGAAATATTCTCGGAATTGGACGAAATTAATACCAAAGTCCATATTTTTCACGGGAGGTTCCAGAACACCGGAGAGCTAACGGAGAGGGGCCACGAGGCCCCCAGATGAGGTCCCGTCGCGGCCCCACTCCTGGCCTCGCCAACACCTCATGAGGGCGCCTCGGCCCTCCACCGCCTTCGCCGTTTCGCCTACTTAAAGCCCCCGACAATACAAGACCAAATACCCGAACACTTTTCCACGAAACATTACGGAGCCGCCGCCGTCGTCAACCCTAGTTCGGGAGGGTTCAGAACCTCTTCCCGGCACCCTGCCGGAGAGGGGGATCATCACCGGAGGGCTCTACATCACCATGCCCGCCTCCGGACTGATGCGTGAGTAGTTCATCCTTGGACTACGGGTCCATAGCAGTAGCTAGATGGTTGTCTTCTCCTATTGTGCCATCATGTTTAGATCTTGTGAGCTGCCTATCATGATCAAGATCATCTTTATGTAATGCTACATGTTGTGTTTGCTGGGATCCGATGGATATTGAATACTATGTCATTTGCTTCATAATATATCATGTTGTGTGTTGTTTATGATCTTGCATGCTCTCCATTGCTAGTGGATGCTCTGGCCAAGTAGATGCTTGTGACTCCAAGAGGGGGTATTTATGCTCGATAGTGGGTTCATGTCTCTATTTAATCTGGGGTAGTGACAGCAAGCTCTAAGATTGTAGATGTACTGTTGCTACTAGGGATAAAAGAGTAGTATTTTGTCTAAGGATAATTGTATTACTTACATTACACACTTTGCCTAATGCAATAATCTGTTGCTAACTGGAAGGTGGATTATTAGTCATAGATGCGGTTGGAACGGTCTATGTATATTGTTGTAATGCCCAAATGAATCTCACACTAGACATCATGACATTAGTATATGCATCATTATGCAGCTCTTTATTCTGTCAATTGCCCAGCTGTAATTTGTTTACCCACATGTATTCTATTATTATTATTTATGGAGAGACACCACTAGTGAACTGTGGACCCCGGTCCTTTTCTTTAAACTGATAATACAACCAACTGCAAAATGTTACTTTTATTCTCTGCAAACATCATCCTCCACACATACATTTAATCCTTTGTTACAGCAAGCCAGTGAGATTGACAACCTCACTGTTTCGTTGGGGCAAAGTAGTTTGATTGTGTTGTGCAGGTTCCAACTCCCTTTCGCGCCAACAAGTTGTTTTCTGGCACGATTGACAGGGAGACCTTCAGACGTGTTCTTCATCTCCTACTGGTTCGATAACCTTGGTTTCATAACTGAGGGAAGACTTGCTGCTGCACTCATCATACCTTCCTCTTGCGGTTTCCCAACAGCACCACCGTGTGCATCAGCGGCTCCGAAAGGTTTTGTGGAAAAAGTGTTCAGCTCTTAGGTCTTGTGTTTTCGGGGGATTTAAATAGGCGAAATGGCGAAGGCGGTGGAGGGCCGAGGCCCCGTCATCAGGTGCTGGCGCGGCAGGAGGTGGGGCCGTGCCGGGACCTCATCTGGGGGCCTCGTGGCCCCTCTCCGTCAGGTCTTCGGTGTTCTGGAACCTCCCGTGAAAAATAGGGACTTTGGTATTAAATTCGTCCAATTCCGAGAATATTTCTTTAAGTGGTTTTCTGAAACCAAAAACAGCAGAAAACAGGGAACTGGCACTGTGGCATCTTGTTAATAGGTTTGTCCCAGAAAATGCATAAAACCACACAAAGTTTATATAAAACATGTAGAAAATGGTATAATATAAGCATGGAACATAAGAAATTATAGATACGTTTGAGACGTATCAAGCATCCCCAAGCTTAGTTCTACTTGTCTTCGAGTAGGTAAAACGATAACAAGAATAATTTCTGAAGTGACATGCTTTCACACAATCTTGATCATATAATAATGTAATGCATGTAAATTGAGAGCAAATGAATAAAAGTTGTAGTTTATATTGATATCAAATGAGTAATGAGTAAACAAGTAGGAAGAACAAAGTAAAACTTTCAATGAATCAATACTAGAGAACAATCAACCGTGCAAAGTAGATATAAAAGATGATTTAAGCTTCAAGAATAACAATATACTCATCTAATGCATCCAACACTCATGACAACTTTTTGAAAGGATCAAGTCAAGCAATAACAATATGCACGTAGAAAATCATCTCTCTATTTGTTCACTTAAAAACAAGCAAGCGTTCAGCGTTGGTTCCTGGCACCAGGATGTTGTGGCTAAATGAATAATAAGGGGGGTCTGGAAGGCCAACGGAAGAAAGTCTCACACAGCTGAAAGTGATCATTAGACAAGAGGAAGTCTTATAATTGAAGCTATGCAAGGAGTAGTGATTGCCACACAACGGATGCACATAGAGCTATAAGTGTATGAAAGCTCTCCAATGGAACTAGTGGGGGTGCATCCAACGTGCTTGCTCATGAAGACCTAGAGCACTTTTGAGGAGGCTCATCCTTGGAATATACAAGCCAAGTTCTATAATGTAAAGTTCCCCACATAGTTATGCAAGTAAAACATGAAAACTCTCTCATATGGAGTAAAGGTGCTAAACATGAGCACAAATGATGACTATGAATACTACAGGTGCTATAACATGAGCACAAGTGTGGATAAAGACTAGTAATGTTGCCCCCTTTTTATTTTTCTTTCTTTTTTTTCTTTTTTTTTTCTATTTTTTTTTCTTTTTCTGTTTCTTTTTTTGATGGCCTCCATGGCTGTTTTCATTTTTAGGGGCAAACATTCTAATATGACAACACACTTTTGATACAAGTAACTCATAAGGAATAAAACATAGTGTATGAAACGGTGCCTCTGCCAGTGTAGCAGGATATGTAGTGATCTAGCGTAACATGGGTAAAACCACACATTAGCTGTAAAGAATCATGCAAGGCAATATATAAATGATAAATGACAACAAGTCATGTAATGTAAGATGGAAGTTGCATGGCAATATATCTCGGAACAGCTATGGAAATGCTGTAGTAGGTAGGTATGGTGGATGTTTTGAGTAAGATATTTGGCTTATGTGTAGGAGAACATGATGAAGATCTCCCACGAGTTTTGGATGTACCCGCGAAGTATGCACCAACTCTCAATTTGAGAAAGGGCAATGCAAATGTCGGCCCAGTGGGATCCAGGGTGTGTAGGGCCCTCTCTCCACAGCCCTCGCTCGCGACGGTATCGAAGAATGACTAAGGACCAAGCCGAACGCTTGAAGAGACTCTCGAGGGGAAAAGCCCTCGAGAGGGCCTGAAGAGGCAGCGAAGGCCTGAAGAGGTCACCCCTCGCGGGCGCCCCTCTACAAGGCTCTCTCCCCTGGAGAGGAGTCAACGCCAACTCCTCCACAGGGCCGCTCTGGCCCTGAGGAGATACTTCGCTATGAAGCAATCGCCGCAGAGCGCACATGGCCTCTGCCGCGGCCGCAGAGTGACGCGCGCACCTGCGCGCGGTGACGACGACGCCGCAGTTGCCATTTTGGTTATTAAAGGAGTCAACAAAGCTGCGCCCCCCGCGCCGGACTACAAAGCTTTCCCCTTTGGTGATAAAGCAGATGGCCGGCGCTACGCTCCAACGACGACGTCACCGTGGGTACCCCCCACGATCTCTGCAGCACCCGCTGGCCGTCCTGCGCGGACGGTGGTCTTCCTGCCCCAAGGGCAGGCTTTACGACCATGGACCAGGTCCATGGACAACCCTGCAGTGGTGCACCCCGCTCCTCCGTTTCGTCGCCATGTGGGAACCCATCCACCGCGCGGGGCGCAAGGATGAGGCCCGGGGCGCCTATAAAAGGAGAGGGAGCACCTCCGTAGCAAGGGATCGCGAATCAACCAGTTAACACCCCACCATAGCTTAACCTAGCCTAGCGCACTCGAGGAGGAAGAAGACCATAGCTTCCCTCCTTGAGCTCCGCACTGCCGCACGAGAGCCCTCGGCAAGCTCATTGTACTGTACCCTCTGCAGCGCAATACAGACAAGCAGGAGTAGCGGTGTTACCTCCTCCTGAGGGCCGTGAACCTGGGTACGGGCTGGTGTTCATCTCTGTCGTGGTATCCCTCTTCAGGCTCGACGAGCACCATCGCCGTGCCGGTTGTGGGTTGTAGACCAACGTGTTCAGTCCCCCTTCACGAACTTCTCTTCAGAGTGTGACCATCCCTGTCTCGTGGGTGTGGGGACCCCGGACTAGCTGTCCGAGATACCCGATTATGCTTAACACAACGATCCCGTGATCAGTCTGTCATTGCACATAATCCGAACTGAATACCAAAGTTTACATCCATTACAATACCGTATTAAAGTCTTACATAAACGGTCATTTAGACCAAGTCTTACATAGGTGCCTCCATGGGCCAAACCAAAATAATCAGCGGAAACTAAGGCGTAGTAGACATCATATCCTAACAATGACCCGACAGGCAGTCGACTTATGAAGATCCCTAGTTCGCATAGAAGTCGCCATACTCCTCCTTGGCGTAGTGCTCCTCCATGTCTGGCTACGACAATAGCCAGGGACGAAACCATTATGAGTACATTTGATTGTACTCGCAAACTACTCCAACATGAGTATGCACTAGTCTCGTTTTAATTTCATACTTTTATTTATTTAAAACATCTCTATATCTTTGTTGAAGAAGGTAAGAAGAATTATATAACTATCATTAATATAATGTCCCATTTTATTAGTTTCTCCAAAACTCCTCCTTTTTCTGACCATAACCCGTCATGGTTCATGGTTTCCAACAACCTCATACCGATCCGTTGGTATAGGTGTATGGAACATTCTCCACTTCCTTTTCTTTTTAAAACGCAAATCTTTTCAAAACTTGCACATGGTCAAAGTAGGGTCTCTCAACTGTCCATATCCGAGGACTCGGCTATTCGAATAGTTTTACACTCTGCAGAGGTAGCACGCTTTTCCCACATCCATCCGGTAACTCATCGTGTCAGCCACGTCTCGCCATACAAGGTGTATGCGAAGTTGAGACACCGATCCTACTCTGTCCTTTGCTCATGCTAGTATAGGAACCTGCCCATATGATACTTTCCCTCAACACTTAACCCAGCCCGTCGGGATCTAAGTGTGAGGACTCATAGTTTTGTCTGGCGGTGTATAGGGGACATCCTTCTATCCTCCTCCTTATCTTTTCATAGAGTTTGAGCGAGGACCCAGGTCAGGGGGTAGGTCATCAAACCATCCCCTCATGCATAACGGAGTCATCTCCGTAGATGAGGTATCCCCTACTAATATGAGCAAACTATATGACCAAGCCCTTTCCCATATGTGGGTAAATGTGGTCGCACAGGGTATTGGCTGATTGACGTAAGTACAAAGACACAATGTGCGTTTTATCAAAACCACCATTCTCCTTTTCTCCACTTCAACACCAACATCTCGGTGCTTCATAGCCACACAGGGTTTTCAAAGGGGTTTTGAATAAAACAATCTTTATTTTTCCCATCCTATAATTTATCTTATATTTCTACATAGGGTGGCAAGATAATTTCCATATACTTTTTGAAAAGGGCTTTTAGAAAATCTTTGCCTTAAAAGTAAATCCTGTTATAAGAATGGATGCATGTATTAGGGTGCAAGCTCAGAGAGTAGCTTGCCTTGCTCGGCAAAGTGTTCTTGGTCTTGATCTTCGGGTTCCACGAACTCTTCTTCCTCGATAAACCCGACAACGGTCTCGTCTAATGCATAATCAAACAAATACAAACAATCACTAACCTATTCAATCAATATCACAACAATACAATCTTAAATGCTCTAACTAGACACTTCATACATCAAGCAACACAATTTGGTTTCAATTTAATTGAATTAACCATTATTTAATTATGTCTTAATTATGGCAGAAGGTAGTTGAACATGTTTAATTACATATCTCAAGTTCTGTTGGTCACAAAAATACAACTAAATTTCTACAGAAAGCTACTGATGTGTAGAAGACAACACAATTGGATTTGGGTCAATTGGAGTTACCAAACTCCCTACATAATGGTTTTAATCCAGAAACTTAATAATCAAGTTTTAGCGATTAATCAAATTCTGTTGATCCTAAAATTAAATCCTCTTAGGGGTAGCTAGCCATGACTAAATGTGACCCAATAAAATTAGTCTTAACTCGTTTGGCCAAACAGAGTATCAGAAACAAACAAGTTTAGATTTTAAACCTTATTTGGTATTTTTAATGCTATGTTTTTATTATTTATCCAAATGAGGTGAAACCACTTGGGTTGGTTAGACAATTTCATAAGCTTTCCAGAACATTTTGATTTGATTTATTTGGAGTTATAAATCTCGAGATATTGAATTTCAAAATTGAGTCCAGTACTGGAATTTCAGAGAAATTTAAATTAGAAAACAATTCTGTTCTGGATAATGTTGAGAATCCTGACGGGTGGGGTCCACTCGTCAGCGACTCAACTGAAAACAGTGCGCGCGCTTGGAAATGTTTAAAACGCTGACAGCGGGGCCCGCTGGTCAGCGACTTAACGCACGAAACGGTACGCTGCCGTGGATCTAAGATCCAACGGCTGGGGATTGAGCACGCCGGCGACGACCTAAAACGGGCGGCGCCGTGTCTCCGGCGACGGCGAGGTCTGCGGTTCGCTCACCTAGGGGGCTCGGGAGGATGCGCGGGTGATGCAGATCGACGGCGGAGGCTCGGGGAAGCTTGCTGGACGAACGGCGCGTGCTGGGGCGGCTCCAATCGACGGCGGCGAGCAGCTCCTCCTCCGCGGCCGTGCTCCTACTCCGGCGAGGCTCCTGCGTCGATCCTGTGCACGAACCAGAGGGAAAAAGGGGGCGGGTGAGTGCGGGGTTCATGGGGAAGAGGGTGCGGGCCAGAGAGAAGAGAAGGGGAGGCCAGCACGGCTCGGCCGTGGTCGTCGTCTACCTCGGGCACGGCGAGCTCGAGGGTGGCCACGGGCGGCTGAGGCTTCGCGGCTACGGCTCCGCCCTCCTGGCGGTGCACGAGAGGGGGTGGTGGAGCAAGGGAGAGGCGGGGGTGTGGTGTGAGGAATTGCGAGGCTCGGGCGGGGTATTTATACCCGAGGTCCGGTCCATGGTGGACACGGCGCGGGAGCGGTTCAGGGGACGGCCGGGCTCGCCATAGGGGCGGTGGAGGTGTGGCTACGGTGTTGGGATGCAGAGGGACAAGGTTGGCGACGTTGATGCGAGCGGCGCTTGCTCGAGAACGGGACGGCCTCGGGAGAGCTTGGGCGGCGCATGGGCATGCACGGGCGACGCCAATCCGGCGGACTCGGGATCGTGCTAGGTGTGGTGCGGGTTCGCGAGGGAGCAGAGAGGCATGGGAGAGAACGGGGGGGGGGGGCACGGTGCTGCGCATCGCGGTGTTGCCACCTCCGCTGCCAGGCGCGACATGGCGACGTGCGCACGGCCGCGTCTGTCCCCTGCCGCTCCTCCTCTTCCCCGACCTCCTTGCTTCGATTTCTGGCGCGCAGAGAGATGAGTGAGGTGAGAGCACTCGAATGGAGGTAGTGGCTTGCCTCAATTTGCTCGAAATCGATCAATTGATCTCGGATTTGGGTCGGTTTAGGAAGAACAGGGTGGTGGTCACCAAGTGTTCGATGAAATGCTTGAACCAAAAATAAATTCTAATTTTTGAATTTTATTTTCATAATTTGCTTCACACATGTTTGTCAAGATTTGTTGTGCTATCTAATTATTTATTGGGCAAGTGCAACATAGCACATTTTGTGGTTTGAATAGGATAAAGAAAGAAATAGAATTTGAATTTAGGTTTTTTGAAATTAATATTAGGAGAGGGAAAAGTTGTAGGAAGAAAATGGGAGTGTTAATATTATCACTCCACTGAATTTGGTTTGAAAGAAAAAAGTGAATTCCCCATTTTGAGAAATGGGGTGACATTTGTCACATTGCTTTTATTGTTTTATGTTTGGTTTTGTTTATTTTCTTTTCTTCAAATTTTTAGTTAGAGCTAACAACCAACATGTTCACAAGAATTAATTATCACAAGCAACAATATGAAATCAACTCATATTAATTCATAAAAAGTTTTTGTTGTCCCACATTTTTGATATAATAATTCATAATATTATTTTGGGATGTTACAGATCCTTCCCCCCTTAAAATAAATCTCGTCCCGAGATTTGCTAGGTTTGGGCACTAAAGAGGTTTGGGAATTCGCTTCTAAGATAGTCTTCGCGTTCCCAAGTTGCTTCATCTTCCGAATGGTTAGTCCACTGGACTTTGTAGAACTTGATCGCGCGCCTTCGGGTAAGACGAACATCTTCGTCGAGAATCTTGATGGGTCTCTCACGATAAGTAAGATCTTGATTCAGGTCGATGGAAAGGTGGTCGATGTTTTTGAAAACATCAGGCTGGTCTGGAACTTCAAGACATTTCCGGAGCAAGGAAATGTGGAAGACATCGTGATAATCTGCTAACTCTTGGGGCAACTCCAGTTGATAAGATACTTCTCCTCGACGAGCGATGATCTTAAAGGGTCCAATATACCTTGGCGCTAATTTTCCTTTGACATGGAAACGCTGCATTCCTTTAAGGGGTGTCACTCGGAGATAGACATAATCTCCGACACTAAAAGTGACATCACGACGCTTGGGATCAGCGTAACTCTTCTGACGGGATTGGGCAGTTTTAAGACGCTCACGGATAAGTTGAACTTGTTCTTCAGCCTCACGGAGGGTATCTGGTCCAAACAATTTGCCTTCTCCGGTGTCGGACCAATTCAGGGGCGTACGACACTTCCTGCCGTAAAGGGCTTCAAAAGGGGCCATTTGCAGACTAGACTGGTAACTATTGTTGTAGGAGAACTCTGCAAATGGAAGACAATCTTCCCACTTGGATCCGTAGGATAGAACACATGCGCGAAGCATGTCCTCTAATATCTGGTTCACTCTCTCAGTTTGGCCTCCGGTCTGTGGATGATAAGCTGTGCTAAATGCTAACTTGGTTCCGAGGGCTTCGTGTAGGGCTTTCCAGAACCTTGAGGTGAACTGTGTGCCTCTATCCGATACAATCTTCTTAGGCACTCCGTGCAGGCTTACTATTCTGGAAATATACAGGTCTGCTAATTGATTTCCTCGATAGGTGGTATTGACGGGAATGAAATGGGCAACCTTGGTCAGTCTATCAACGATGACCCAAATTGAGTCATGGCCTCGGTTGGATCTTGGAAGTCCGGTGATAAAATCCATTCCAATTTCATCCCACTTCCACTCGGGAATTCTCAAGGGTTGGAGCAATCCAGCGGGTCGCTGATGTTCAGCCTTGACTCGCTGACAGATATCACACTTGGCTACAAAAACACCAATCTCTCGCTTCATTCCGTGCCACCAAAATCTTTCACGAAGGTCTTGGTACATTTTGGTTCTGCCGGGGTGGATTGAATAGGGGGTCTTGTGGGCCTCCTTTAGGATTAACTCCTTAAGTT
The DNA here is from genome assembly GCA_026929855.1 of Poa annua. Classification (NCBI taxonomy): domain Eukaryota; kingdom Viridiplantae; phylum Streptophyta; class Magnoliopsida; order Poales; family Poaceae; genus Poa; species Poa annua. Next base: position 81,422,909 of record CM049437.1, on the reverse strand, counting down.
CCGTGATATTGGGGACACAGATACGACCATTGAATCTCAACACTCCTTCAGCATCTTCGGTAAAACCGGGCGCTTTACCGAGAGAAATCTTCTTTTTAATCCCTTCTATGCTCTCATGACCTTTTTGGGCTTCCTTGATTTGATCTATCAGGGTTGGGGCTAACTCTAAATTGGCGAGATAACCGCGGCTAACAAGCTCTAGTCCAAAATCCTTGAACTCTTTGAACAGGGCTGGCTGTTCGGCTTGGATCAAGGCATTCAGGGTGCAGGGTTTGCGACTAAGGGCATCGGCAACTACATTAGCCTTTCCGGGGTGATAATGGATACCAATGTCATAATCTTTAATTAATTCCATCCACCTTCTCTGTCGCAGATTTAACTCCTTCTGGGTGAAGATATACTTCAAGCTCTTATGATCCGTATAGATTTCGCAACGATGTCCCGCAAGATAGGGACGCCACGTCTTCAGAGCAAGAACAACAGCGGCTAACTCCAGGTCATGGGTTAGGTAGTTCTCTTCATGCGGTCGCAACTGCCGGGACAGATACGACACCACTTTGCCTTCTTGCATCAGAACGCAACCAAGTCCGAGGCGTGATGCATCGCAATACACGTCGAAACTCTTGGTGACGTCTGGCATAATCAGGACGGGGGTTGAAGTCAGTCTCTTCTTCAATTCCTGGAAACTCTCTTCACACTTCTGAGTCCATTCAAACTTCTTGTCCTTTTTCAGCAGTTGGGTCAGGGGTCTGGCTATACTGGAGAATCCTTCAACGAACTTGCGGTAGTAACCCGCTAGTCCGAGAAAGCTTCGGATTTCAGTCACACTAGTTGGGGCTTCCCAGTCCACAATGGCTTGGATCTTCTCTGGGTCAACTGAAATTCCTCCCGCAGACACAACATGTCCGAGAAATGCCACTTCACTGAGCCAAAACTCACACTTGCTAAGCTTGGCATACAACTGGTGCTCTCGGAGGGTTGCTAAAACTAGACGCAGGTGTTCAGCATGCTCTTCTTCGTTTTTGGAGTAAATAAGGATGTCATCGAGGAAAACTACCACGAACTTGTCAAGATACTCCATGAAGATCTTGTTCATGAGATTCATGAAATAGGCTGGGGCATTGGTCAGACCAAAGGACATTACGGTGTATTCAAACAAACCGTAGCGGGTGGTCAAGGCGGTCTTGGGAATGTCTGTCTCTCGAATTTTTAACTGATGATATCCTGCCCGAAGATCGATCTTGGAAAAGACTCGGGCTCCGTTCATTTGATCGAACAGATCCTCGATCTTTGGAAGAGGATACTTGTTTTTAATGGTCACGTCGTTTAACTTGCGATAATCCACACACAGGCGTGTGGTACCGTCTCTCTTGTCCACAAAAATAATGGTTGATCCCCAAGGTGAAGCGCTTGGGCGAATAAGTCCTTTGCTGAGGATATCTGCTAACTGCTTCTTCAATTCAACCAATTCTTCCGGATTCATCCGATAAGGCCTTTGGGAGATAGGGGCTGTTCCTGGGATAAGTTCAATGATGAACTCAATATCCCGGTCTGGCGGCATACCAGGCAATTCTTCAGGGAAAACATCTCGGAACAGGTGAACAACACGGATCTCATCTAGGGTGGGTCGAGCTATGCTCTCATGGCATCCTGGTTGGGGTCGACTGGTTTCTGACACATACTCCACTTCTACTTCTTTGTCGGTGGTGAGGGATACAACTCTTCTGGCGCAGTCAATTCGACCACGGTACTTGGCTAGCCAATTCATACCAAGTATAACATCTATACCTTGGGTTCCTAGAATGATTAAGTCGACTAGAAACTTTTCCCCTTTGATCTCAAGGGAAACGTCAGGGCAAAACAACTTGGTATCTATGGTGGATTCTGGGATTTGGATGACCATGGGTTTGGGTAAGAGGTTTCCGACTAAACCTCCCTTAGCAACAAATTCTTGGGTAACAAAGGAATGGGTAGAACCAGAATCAAACAGAACAGTTGCAGGTACTGAGTTGACAAGGAACGTACCCAGCACAACATCTGGCGCATCCATGGCCTCTTCAGCATTGATGTGGTGCAGACGGCCCTTGGCAACAGCAACATTTCCGCGGGGTGCGGGGTTCTTGCCATTTCCATTACGGCCTTGGCCATTGTTCGGTGCTTGTGCATCGGGGCGTGGACCATTCTTCTTAGGATTGGGGCATTCTCTGGAGTAGTGACCCTTAGTGCCGCAATCAAAGCAGACAACATTGGCATTGCGGTTGAAGTTGTTAGAGTTCCCTCCGGGACGGGTGTTGTTATTGGGACGGTTGAAGTTGTTTGGGTTGTTTGGGCGACTAGGGTAATTGGGGCGTGGAGTTTGTGGTGGTCGATAGGCCGGTTTGGGGTTTTGTGGAAAGGTGCGAGGCTTCTGGCTGCTCGAACCTTCCTGGGCAATCATTCTCCTCTTACGACCTTCAAACATAGACTTGCGCTTGGTCTCCAGCTGGATGGCTTTGTCCACAAGTGACTCCAAATCAACAAAGTCATGGATAACCAAAGCACACTGCAACTCATCATGAAGTCCATTCATGAAACGCTCCATCTTCCTCCTCTCGGTGTTGGTGTCATCAGGAGCATACCGAGACAAGTCAGTGAACTCATCCAGATAACCGACCACATCTCTACTTCCCTGCCGCAACTTGCGGAATTCATCCTTCTTCCTTTCAATGAGTCCGCCGGGAATGTGCTTCTTGCGGAACTTCTCCTGGAACTCGGCCCAGTTGATAACATGACCAGCTTGCTGGAGAGCCTTGGTAGCTTCCCACCAAGACCGTGCAGGTCCTGCAAGATAGTGGGTTGCATACAGCACTTTCTCAGGTTCTCCCACGGCTGCAACTTCCAGGTTGTTGTTAATGGTGCGAAGCCAATCATCGGCCTCTAGTGGGTGAAGTCCCTTGGAATAGGTGGGTGGGTTGGTCTTCTGAAAATCGCTCAAAGTGGACCGCTGATTTCCTTCGCCATTGCCATTGCCATTGTTGTTGTTGTTGTTGTTGTTATGGGCGGCAGCGATCTGCTGCAGGGCAGCGAGATGAGCTTGACGCTCCGCCCGGGCAGCTTGGCGTTCCTCCATGATAAGCGCAAGAAGTTGGGCGGTGGTTGGTTCCGGTGGTGGTGGTGGTCCTCCATCCGTGTTGGAGCGACGAGTGTCCACCATCCTGAAGCACACCGGGTATAAGGGGCAAGGCAAAAGGTTTCGACCAAAGGAAAAAGGTTGGTTTCGCATAATGGTTGATTAATTAAGGATTATATGAAAAATATTTTACACAGATTGACAAGACTAGCACACATATATAGCACAACCATCACGTCAAGAGTTCACCACATCAAGCTTACAACATTGCCCTTCAGCTAATGTACATAGTACAAGTTTTCCAAAAGAACCACTACTTCGACTCTACTAGCAATAGGGGGTCAACCTAATCCTGCGGTAGTACTCAAGTCACTCGCCTACTGAGGTGGAACCTCAGGCTCTGCTGCGTCAGCGTCTGACTGGTAGGGTGGCTCCTCCGGGTCCTCCTCCTCGTCATCGAGAACTGCCTCGAGTGGCTCCTCCTCCTCGTCCTCTAGCTCCTCCTCGTCATCCTCCTGCTCATAGTCCATCTCCTCCAGGTAGTCGTCATCGTCACTGAGGAAAGCGTTGTTCTCCTTACGGAGATCCTCGCCCTCCTCCTCCATCTCGTCGGTACGGAGCTCCAGATCCTCGATCATCTCGTCCTGCTCTTCCATCTTCTTGCGGAGCTTCGCTATGGTCTTCCTCAGCTGGGTCCTCTTCTTGAGAAGAGCGACCTTCTCCTTCTTCAGCTGCGCCTCACTCTCGCGACTCTCCTTGAGCGAGATGCGTTCAAAGCGAGACCGAAGTCTAGCGCACATCAGATCCTCCTGGGTGCGAAAGAGCATAATCTCCATGTCCAGGATATACTCGCCGAACGTCGGGTGTAGAGGGGACCGAATAGGGTGTCCATCATCGGTGCGCCTCCCGTAGACTGGAAACGAGAGTTTACCAACTCCGCCTTGTGCTCCTCACAGAGTCGGGCTAGCATCCGCTGCATAGCACGACACAGTCCGTCTTCCCAGTGGACGTCCATGGTGGTAAAGATGAGTGTCCTGGATCCGGGGGACTTGATGTTCCCGCGAACAGACGCCTCGACCAACCAAGACAGGTTCCCGTTGCCGAGAGTGTCCACCTGGGCTCCCTTAAACTCTGGAGTGGGGCGACCTAACAGCTTGCTCAACTCGAACAGGTCCTTTTCGAACATCAACTTGCCGTCCTTCTCAAGCTGAACGAACTCGGTGAAATGGATTGCCATCTACAATTTTTTTTAGTCAAAATTTTAAGTTAGTGAGATGACAAGTGTATCAAAATTTTAAATGTAGTGAGGCAACAAGTGAGCAAAATTTTAAGTTTAATAAAATGACGAGTGTGCCAAATTTTTAAGGATACAAGGGAAAACGTAATATTTAGTGAGGGTAGAATTTTGCATAAGTGAGAGGATTAGAGATAAGCATTTTTCGAAAATACTTCATTCCTTTTTTTTTTTAGAATTTAACTTTTGTAACACCTACCTAGCGACCATGCTAATCTAGGGCTCCTAAAGTCGAGATGGCTCTGATACCAGCTCTGTGGGGACCCCGGACTAGCTGTCCGAGATACCCGATTATGCTTAACACAACGATCCCGTGATCAGTCTGTCGTTGCACATAATCCGAACTGAATACCAAAGTTTACATCCATTACAATACCGTATTAAAGTCTTACATAAACGGTCATTTAGACCAAGTCTTACATAGGTGCCTCCATGGGCCAAACCAAAATAATCAGCGGAAACTAAGGCGTAGTAGACATCATATCCTAACAATGACCCGACAGGCAGTCGACTTATGAAGATCCCTAGTTCGCATAGAAGTCGCCATACTCCTCCTTGGCGTAGTGCTCCTCCATGTCTGGCTACGACAATAGCCAGGGACGAAACCATTATGAGTACATTTGATTGTACTCGCAAACTACTCCAACATGAGTATGCACTAGTCTCGTTTTAATTTCATACTTTTATTTATTTAAAACATCTCTATATCTTTGTTGAAGAAGGTAAGAAGAATTATATAACTATCATTAATATAATGTCCCATTTTATTAGTTTCTCCAAAACTCCTCCTTTTTCTGACCATAACCCGTCATGGTTCATGGTTTCCAACAACCTCATACCGATCCGTTGGTATAGGTGTATGGAACATTCTCCACTTCCTTTTCTTTTTAAAACGCAAATCTTTTCAAAACTTGCACATGGTCAAAGTAGGGTCTCTCAACTGTCCATATCCGAGGACTCGGCTATTCGAATAGTTTTACACTCTGCAGAGGTAGCACGCTTTTCCCACATCCATCCGGTAACTCATCGTGTCAGCCACGTCTCGCCATACAAGGTGTATGCGAAGTTGAGACACCGATCCTACTCTGTCCTTTGCTCATGCTAGTATAGGAACCTGCCCATATGATACTTTCCCTCAACACTTAACCCAGCCCGTCGGGATCTAAGTGTGAGGACTCATAGTTTTGTCTGGCGGTGTATAGGGGACATCCTTCTATCCTCCTCCTTATCTTTTCATAGAGTTTGAGCGAGGACCCAGGTCAGGGGGTAGGTCATCAAACCATCCCCTCATGCATAACGGAGTCATCTCCGTAGATGAGGTATCCCCTACTAATATGAGCAAACTATATGACCAAGCCCTTTCCCATATGTGGGTAAATGTGGTCGCACAGGGTATTGGCTGATTGACGTAAGTACAAAGACACAATGTGCGTTTTATCAAAACCACCATTCTCCTTTTCTCCACTTCAACACCAACATCTCGGTGCTTCATAGCCACACAGGGTTTTCAAAGGGGTTTTGAATAAAACAATCTTTATTTTTCCCATCCTATAATTTATCTTATATTTCTACATAGGGTGGCAAGATAATTTCCATATACTTTTTGAAAAGGGCTTTTAGAAAATCTTTGCCTTAAAAGTAAATCCTGTTATAAGAATGGATGCATGTATTAGGGTGCAAGCTCAGAGAGTAGCTTGCCTTGCTCGGCAAAGTGTTCTTGGTCTTGATCTTCGGGTTCCACGAACTCTTCCTCCTCGATAAACCCGACAACGGTCTCGTCTAATGCATAATCAAACAAATACAAACAATCACTAACCTATTCAATCAATATCACAACAATACAATCTTAAATGCTCTAACTAGCCACTTCATACATCAAGCAACACAATTTGGTTTCAATTTAATTGAATTAACCATTATTTAATTATGTCTTAATTATGGCAGAAGGTAGTTGAACATGTTTAATTACATATCTCAAGTTCTGTTGGTCACAAAAATACAACTAAATTTCTACAGAAAGCTACTGATGTGTAGAAGACAACACAATTGGATTTGGGTCAATTGGAGTTACCAAACTCCCTACATAATGGTTTTAATCTAGAAACTTAATAATCAAGTTTTAGCTATTAATCAAATTCTGTTGATCCTAAAATTAAATCCTCTTAGGGGTAACTAGCCATGACTAAATGTGACCCAATAAAATTAGTCTTAACTCATTTGGCCTAACAGAGTATCAGAAACAAACAAGTTTAGATTTTAAACCTTATTTGGTATTTTTAATGCTATGTTTTTATTATTTATCCAAATGAGGTGAAACCACTTGGGTTGGTTAGACAATTTCATAAGATTTCCAGAACATTTTGATTTGATTTATTTGGAGTTATAAATCTCGAGATATTGAATTTCAAAGTTGAGTCCAGTACTGGAATTTCAGAGAAATTTAAATTAGAAAACAATTCTGTTCTGGATAATGTTGAGAATCCTGACGGGTGGGGTCCACTCGTCAGCGACTCAACTGAAAACAGTGCGCGCGCTTGGAAATGTTTAAAACGCTGACAGCGGGGCCCGCTGGTCAGCGACTTAACGCACGAAACGGTACGCTGCCGTGGATCTAAGATCCAACGGCTGGGGATTGAGCACGCCGGCGACGACCTAAAACGGGCGGCGCCGTGGCTCCGGCGACGGCGAGGTCTGCGGTTCGCTCACCTAGGGGGCTCGGGAGGATGCGCGGGTGATGCAGATCGATGGCGGAGGCTCGGGGAAGCTTGCTGGACGAACGGCGCGTGCTGGGGCGGCTCCAATCGACGGTGGCGAGCAGCTCCTCCTCCGCGGCCGTGCTCCTACTCCGGCGAGGCTCCTGCGTCGATCCTGTGCACGAACCAGAGGGAAAAAGGGGGCGGGTGAGTGCGGGGTTCATGGGGAAGAGGGTGCGGGCCAGAGAGAAGAGAAGGGGAGGCCAGCACGGCTCGGCCGTGGTCGTCGTCTACCTCGGGCACGGCGAGCTCGAGGGTGGCCACGGGCGGCTGAGGCTTCGCGGCTACGGCTCCGCCCTCCTGGCGGTGCACGAGAGGGGGTGGTGGAGCAAGGGAGAGGCGGGGGTGTGGTGTGAGGAATTGCGAGGCTCGGGCGGGGTATTTATACCCGAGGTCCGGTCCATGGTGGACACGGCGCGGGAGCGGTTCAGGGGACGGCCGGGCTCGCCATAGGGGCGGTGGAGGTGTGGCTACGGTGTTGGGATGCAGAGGGACAAGGTTGGCGACGTGGAGGCGAGCGGCGCTTGCTCGAGAACGGGACGGCCTCGGGAGAGCTTGGGCGGCGCATGGGCATGCACGGGCGACGCCAATCCGGCGGACTCGGGATCGTGCTAGGTGTGGTGCGGGTTCGCGAGGGAGCAGAGAGGCATGGGAGAGAAGGGGGGCACGGTGCTGCGCATCGCGGTGTTGCCACCTCCGCTGCCAGGCGCGACATGGCGACGTGCGCACGGCCGCGTCTGTCCCCTGCCGCTCCTCCTCTTCCCCGACCTCCTTGCTTCGATTTCTGGCACGCAGAGAGATGAGTGAGGTGAGAGCACTCGAATGGAGGTAGTGGCTTGCCTCAATTTGCTCGAAATCGATCAATTGATCTCGGATTTGGGTCGGTTTAGGAAGAACAGGGTGGTGGTCACCAAGTGTTCGATGAAATGCTTGAACCAAAAATAAATTCTAATTTTTGAATTTTATTTTCATAATTTGCTTCACACATGTTTGTCAAGATTTGTTGTGCTATCTAATTATTTATTGGGCAAGTGCAACATAGCACATTTTGTGGTTTGAATAGGATAAAGAAAGAAATAGAATTTGAATTTAGGTTTTTTGAAATTAATATTAGGAGAGGGAAAAGTTGTAGGAAGAAAATGGGAGTGTTAATATTATCACTCCACTGAATTTGGTTTGAAAGAAAAAAGTGAATTCCCCATTTTGAGAAATGGGGTGACATTTGTCACATTGCTTTTATTGTTTTATGTTTGGTTTTGTTTATTTTCTTTTCTTCAAATTTTTAGTTAGAGCTAACAACCAACATATTCACAAGAATTAATTATCACAAGCAACAATATGAAATCAACTCATATTAATTCATAAAAAGTTTTTGTTGTCCCACATTTTTGATATAATAATTCATAATATTATTTTGGGATGTTACAGTGGGAATCACTCTCCGACATTTTGCGCGCCAGGTAGGGGATAGAGGCGCGTCTTCAACCTCCAGCCGGTCTCCGCGCCATGACGGACACCCGCACGACGCGTGCCAACAGGCACGCAGCTGACAGGGCTCATACTGAGCCCGGCACCGCCCCCACCCACGGCCGCCGCGGCCGCCCTCGCACGACGGAGCGCGCCAACACCGGCCCGCACGTGGAGGAACCCGAGAGCGAGGAGCACCGTGGCAGCGACCACCGCGACGACAGGGACGTCTCCCCGGAGCGCCACGACGATGCTGAGTCCTCTCATCCGTCTCGGCGCCAAAGCGCGTCTTCTCAGGGATGCCCGGAGCCCACGCCACACACCGCGCTTCTCATGGCCCAGGAGCTTCTCCGCTACCGGCCTAGCGCGGAGGCCCACGACCAGTGGCTCGACCGCCTTCACCACCTCGTCGACGTCGCGACGACGCGCCCCGCCCCGTCGCGCTCGCTGGTCCACCACTCTGGCCGCGCGGGAACGGCCGCGCCGGATGCACCTCCGCCACCGCCGGGACCTCCTCCGGCCGCGGCACAGAGGGCTCCCTCTCATGCCTCCTCGCCGCACGACTGCCAAATCGTGCAGCGCACCGCGCCTGACGCGCGGGTGGGGATGGAGCGCCGGAGGGACCTCCAGAACCGCCTCGTCGAGGAACTCGGCCAGGCGGGGCAGCAGAACCGCAGGACTCTCCAGGGAGGAGTCACCACGTATGCCACCGGCTGCATGGCCTTCACCCGCGCTCTGCGTCGCGTGGTCTGGCCACAGAAGTTCAGGCCTGCCCTTCCCAAGGGTTTCGACGGGTCGAGCAACCCCCTCGAGTTCCTGCAGCTCTACACCACCTCTATCCAAGCTGCAGGAGGAGATGACAAGGTCATGGCGAACTGGTTTTCCCACGCGCTCAGGGACTCCGCATTGTCCTGACTCCTCAACCTGCCTGAGGACTCCATCGACTCCTGGGAGGAGCTCTGCAGGCAGTTCGTCGCCAACTTCAAGGGCACGTACGAGCGCACGCTCACCCACAACGACCTGCACGCTGTGGTGCAGAGGAAGGATGAGACCCTCCGCAAGTACATCCAGCGCTTCGGCCAAGTGCGCAACAAGATCCCGAACATCCCCGACACGCAGGTCATTGCCGCCTTCAGAGAGGGCGTCACCAACCGCAGGATGCTCGAGAAGCTGGGCATTCACGACAAGCTCACCTCTGTGGTGAAGCTGTTCGACCTCGCTGACAAGTGCGCCAAGGCTGAAGAGGGACTCCTCTTCGTCAAGATGAGCCAGCGGGGGGACGACCAGGCTGAGGGATCCAAGAGACACAAGAAGCGCGAAGAAACCAAGCGCAAGACCAGCGCTGTCCTGGCGGCGGAGCCAGCCGCCAAGAACGCCCGCATAAACTCCCCTGAGCCTGGCGACAGAGAGGCGGACAACCGTCCGTTCTGCGTCTACCACAATAGGCGCGGCCACGCCACAGAGAACTGCTTCGACCTCAAGAGGCTGAACAGGGAGCGCGAGCGAGAAGAAGGCAGCGGAAGCCGCGGCAGAGGCCGCGGCTACCGCAGAGGCGGACGCGGTGGCGGCTACCAGAGGTCGTCGGGCACTCAAGCCAACGCCGCCGAGAAGAACAACAACCTCCCTGACGAGGAAGATGGAGGCTATCAGGCCCCGAGGGGGGCCATGGCCTGCATCCTCGGCGGGGCTCAGGCGCCCAAGTCGAACAACCAGTTCAAGCAGTTCGCCCGCGAGCTCAATGCCGCGCTCCCGAGCACCGAGACCTCCAGGCCCCTCAAGTGGTCCCGGTACACCATCGCCTTCGACGCCAAGGACAACCCCAAGTCGACCAAGACTGTTGGAACCCTCCCCCTGGTCTGCTCCCCCACCATCAACAACATCACCGTCTCCAAGACGCTCATTGATGGGGGAGCTGGCCTGAACGTCATCTCTGTCGAGACCTTCGAGACACTTCAAGTGCCTTACGAGTGGCTTATGCCCTCCAGGCCATTCACAGGGGTCACCGGTGGTTCAATCGACCCTCTGGGGCAGGTCCGGCTGGCCGTCACCTTCGGCACGCAGAAGAACTACCGCACTGAGCTGATCGACTTCGACGTCGCCCACATTGGCCTGCCGTATAACGCCATCCTCGGCTACCCCGCCCTCGCGAAGTTCATGGCCGTCACGCATCACGCCTACAACATGGTCAAGATCCCTGGTCATATCCTGGATGCCACGCGCGCTGTCGAGAGCGCCTACAAGGCGGCCGCCATGGCATTCCCGGCTGACGAGGACATGGAGCCTCTCGAGAGGCCCCAGAAGAAGAAACATATATTCTCTCAAGAGCAAGCTTCCACGAAGAAGGTGTCGCTGAGCACCAGTGGCTCGGGGGCTGAGGGCTCAGGGGCTAGCGTCACCATAGGCGCTGTCCTGCCTCCCAAATAGGAAAGCGCGCTCGTCGCCTTCCTTCGGGCAAACTCTGACATGTTCGCATGGACTCCGTCAGATATGTCCGGTGTACCAAGGGAGGTGATCGAGCACCACTTAGCCGTGTGTCCAGACGCACGCCCCGTCAAGCAAAAATCGCGCAAGCAAGCCCCCGAGAAGCAAGCATTCATCGTCAAGGAAGTTGAAAAGTTGAAAGAAGCAAATGTCGTCCGCGAAGTCGCACACCCCACTTGGCTCTCCAACGGCGTGGTTGTCCCCAAACCCGCTGGAGGAGGCCGACTCTGCATCGACTACACGGCCGTCAACAAGGCCTGCCCCAAGGATCCATACCCCATGCCGAGGATAGACCAGATCGTGGACACCACCGCCGGCTGCGACCTCCTCTGTTTTCTGGACGCCTTCTCTGGTTATCACCAGATCAAAATGGCTAAAGAGGACGAGGAGAAAACAGCATTCCTCACCCCCTGTGGTGTGTATTGCTACACTTGCATGCCTTTCGGCCTGAAGAACGCCGGCGCCACTTTCTAGAGGCTCATGAGGATAGCCTTGGGGGCACAGATGGGCAGAAACGCAGAAGCTTATGTCGACGACATCGTGGTCAAGTCTCGCGAGGGAGACACTCTCTTGAAGGATCTCGAGGAAACCTTCGCCAGCTTGCGCTAGGTGAACATCAAGCTGAACCCCGCCAAGTGCGTCTTCGGGGTGCCTTCAGGCAAACTGCTCGGATTCCTGGTGTCCCACCGCGGCATAGAAGCGAACCCGAACAAGATCAAGGCCATTGAAGGAATGCAGCCCCCTCGCCGGCTCAAGGACATGCAGCGCTTAGCAGGCTGCATGGCCAGCCTGGGCCGGTTCATCTCCAAGTTCGGCGAGAGAGCCCTGCCATTTTTCAAGATCATGAAGAGATCCGGCACATTCAAGTGGACCCCTGAGGCGGACAAGGCTTTTGAGGACTTAAAGAGGTACCTGGCCAGCCCACCAGTCATGGTGGCCCCCAGGACAGGCGAACATCTGAAGCTGTACCTATCAGCCACTCCTCAGACCGCAAGCGCCGTTCTGGTGGCCAAAAGGGAAGAGCCGGTCCTCCCCAAGAAGAGCACTGCCACTCCAAGTCCAAAGCCGCCCGACAAAGACCTCGCCAAAGGAGCAGTCTCCACAGACCCACTGCCAGGCCCACAGCCTCAAGTCGAGTCTGCTCCCAACACCCTTGCCGAGACCCCTCCACATGCGGATCTCGGCAAGGGCCCTGAAGAGCCTCCACAGAGGGCTGACGCTGTACCTCCACCGACAACCCTTGTCGAGCACCCCGTCTACTTTGTCAGCACGGTACTACGGGACGCTCGGGAAAGGTATCCTATGCAGCAGAAGCTCCTCGTCGCGCTCCTCATCGCCTCCGGGAAGCTGCGACACTACTTCCAGGGCCACCCCATCACGGTGGTCACTTCCTTCCCCTTGGAGCAGATCCTGCGCAATCCAAACGCCACCGATCGTGTCGCGGGATGGAACATAGAATTCCAGCCCTTCAATCTGCGCTTCGACACCACAAGAGTCATCAAGGGAAGAGCGCTGGCAGACTTCGTCGCCGAATGGTCTGACCCAAGCCCTGAAGAGCCTCGGGGAGAAGAGGCCGAGCCCTCTGGAGACACGATGCCCAGCCACTGGACCATGCACTTCGACGGAGCCTTCGCCTGCCGCAATGGCGGGGCAGGCGTCATCTTGACCTCGCCCAAAGGCGACAAGCTCTACTACGCTGTCTAGTTGTGCTTCACGATTGACAAGATCTCCAACAACATCGCTGAATACGAGGGCCTCCTCGCCGGCTTAAGGGCCGCCATCGCTCTAGGTGTCAAGCATTTACTCGTCAAGGGCGACTCCCAGTTGCTTGTTAACTTCTCCAACAAAAGCTACACGCCTAAGGATGACCACATGGCCGCCTACCTTGAAGAGGTCCGCAAGCTCGAGAAGCACTTCAGAGGCATGGAGCTCATGCACATCCCGAGGAAAGAGAACCAGGAGGCCGATGACATCGCCAAGCGAGCCTCGCGAAGGCAAGCCCAGCAGGCAGGCGTCTTTGAAGAACGCCTCACCAAGGCATCCATCAAGAAGCCTCAAGAGACTACAGCCGCAAGCACGGACGAAGCGCTCCCACCACCTCCTGAAGCTGGGGCACCCGACTGTGGTCCCCACACAGGGGAGCGCCTGTTGCTGACAGCGGCTCACCAAGAAACAGGCTGGATTGACGAGCTCAAAGACTACTTGGTGAAGGGGATCCTCCCTGAAGAAGATGCGGAAGCAGAGCGAATCGCTCGACAGGCGAAATCCTACTGCATCCTCGAGGGAGACCTATACCGCAAACGCCCAAATGGCATCGCGCTGAAATGCATCCCTCCCGAAGAAGGCCGAATGCTGATCAAGGACATCCATAGCGGAGAGTGCGGCCACCACTCGTGTGCGCGCACCCTCGCAGGCAAGGTCTTCAGGAGCGGGTTCTACTGGCCGCAAGTGCTTCAAGACGCGGTCACCATCGTCCAAGCCTGCGACGCCTGCCAGTACCACGCCAAGCAGATCCATCAGCCGGCGCTGGGACTCCAGACTATCCCGCTCTCCTGGCCGTTCGCGGTCTGGGGGCTGGACATTTTGGGCCCCTTCCCGAAGTCGCAGGGGGGCTATCGCTTCCTCTTCGTGGCCGTCGACAAGTTCACTAAGTGGGCCGAGGTCAAACCAGTGCACACTATACCAGCCGGGGCAGCGGTGAAATTCATCAGGAGCCTAGTCTGCCGCTTCGGAGTGCCTAATCGCATCATCACCGACAATGGCTCACAGTTCACCAGCGGCATCTTCCGGGCTTACTGCGAAAAACTCGGCATCAAGCTCTGCTTCGCCTCGGTGGCTCATCCACGGAGCAATGGTCAGGCCGAGCGAGCAAATGCGGAAGTCCTTAAGGGCCTCAAGACCAGAAGCTTCAACATCCTCAAGGGTCACGGCAAGGGCTGGATTGACGAGCTCCCATCTGTGCTCTGGTCCATGCGCACAACCTCTTCAAGGCCCACGGGTGAAACTCCGTTCGCCCCTGTATACGGAGCCGAAGCAGTCCTCCCTGTAGAAATCAAGCACGGATCCCCACGGGTCCTTGCCTTCAACGAGGACACCCAAGAGGACCTCCACAACGACGACCTGCTGCTTCTCGAGGGACTGCGCCGCCGTGCCGCCCTCAGAGCGGCAAAGCACCAGCAAGACCTGCGACACTACCACAGCCGCCATGTGCGCTCACGCACTCTCGAGGCGGGCGACCTCGTCCTCAGGCGAATCCCCTCCAGAGAAGGCCTCCACAAGCTCTCGCCGATGTGGGAAGGCCCCTACAGGGTCTCCCACATCGCCAGGCCTGGCGCCGTACGCCTCGAGACTGAAGACGGCATCCCCGTCAAGAACCCGTGGAACATTGCACATCTACGCAAGTTCTACCCGTGATCATTGTCACGTCAGGCATTTTTTGTCTCTAGAGGGAAGCTCACGGCTTCGCCTCCAAGCTTCTCAAAGCTCCTCCTGAGGGTCAGCCCTCCGAGCTCTCCTGCTAATGAGCCATTGCAGGCCGCAGTGAATCTGAGCCACTAATGGGTGGTCCCCATGCCTCGACATGGAAGGAACGTTAGCTTGGCAAACCCAAGTGTAATGAACCATTTTCGTTCCTAAGTGAACTATGCGCTAAGGCGCCATTTCGTTCCTAAGTGAACTATGCGCTGAGGCGCCGCTGTGTAACATTTCGATGGCAAGTCTACTTTTGTCATTTACTTTTCCATGTGCGCTTATATTATTCCCCATGCGCACCTCGCGAGCGGGAGCTGAGTACGGTGCCTGTGCCTCAAGAGCACCCCAGCAGCACTGCAAAACCCAAGAGATCCGAGCTCTGGCTAATGGGCATGCTCCCAAACACACGCCACCTCTCCAAAGGACCTTGGTACTTACTCTCCTCGCGAGATACCCATGAGGAAACCTATAAGCGCGCATGAGTCCTTACTGCCATGCTCTAGCGTTTGGGTCCGCCTCTCTAACATCCGCAGGGAACAAGAGTCTCTCCAAGCTTGTGGAGGAAAAACTCGGCCCCTGGAGGAAAACGCATCGCCAAGGAAAGCCTACGCAGAGCGAAAGCCTCGCGAAGCTAAGTTCCCTGCTCACACCAAGGGAATCTCTTCATCTCTCTCACAAGCACTCTTCGTCCCTCGGGCGTTTTCTTTTCCCTCACTCTCCATCAACTGCTTGCACGTCAAAGGGGGGCCCTTGAGCATCGCGCCTCGAGGACTCTTACCTCTCTAAGCCTTAAACTCCCCCCGGCCTTGCCGAGTCATTGCTCGAGCATACCCCAGCGGCGGAGTCATAGCGCGAGGAGAAGGGTCCTAGCGACGCAGAGCGAAAAAGGGCATGGAGTTGAGGAAAGAGGCCCTCGAGGGGCACACACACAAGCTTAGCAGTACATGCTTAAAAATATGCTGTTACAAATTATGGAGCCAAAGTCTTTAAGACAAATATCCCTACGGCGCTACAAGCGCATTACATTGCTGGAGAAGGTCAAGCAGAAGCCCCGTCGCTTTCCTCCGCAGACCCTTCCTCCCCGGGCTCGTCCTCGGAGCCTGCCTCCTCGCCGTCGTCCTCCCCCGCTTCAGCCCGCTTGAAGCGGCTGCAGAAGTCGTCGACTTGGTCGCGAATGGAGTTGGAGATCTTCCACCCCTTCTCCCCCTCGAGGGGCTCGGTGACCGTCGAGTAGTCGAAGCCGGGCTGGAGGTGCTGGAGGTTGGTGAAGATGCAGTCGACAGCCACCGCCAGGAGTTGGCGGCATTCCTCCTCGACGACGTCGCGGAGCTCCGCGGCAGGGCCCTCGAGCGCTGTGAAGAGCTGCTTGAAGTAGACGAGGTACGCGGCAGCGTCGGCGTTGCCCCGAGCTCGTTGCCCCCAGCTTCGCGGCGAGCTCGTTGCCCCCAGCTTCGCGGCGAGCTCGTTGCCCCGAGCCACCAGGGACTGGAACATGCGCTCCCCCTGCTGGGACAGCACCCGCGCGGCCTGGGCGTTCTCGACAGCTTCCATTGCCCGCTCCACAGCAGGGCCCACCTGCTGGTTCATCTCCTCCATATCCGCCATGAGGGAGGCGAGGTCCTGCGCCATGCGCTCGCGAGCTTCTTCGGCAGCGTGGCGGCCGTCTGTTGCACGCCTCACCCGGGAGTTCAAGTTGGCGTTCATCCCCTCCAGCTGGTGGATCCGGGCGGCGTCTTAATCGCGTCTCTTCTTGAAGCGGCTCTCCTGCTTCTTGAACTTCTCGGCGTAGTCGCGGGAGATAGCGGCGCGGTACGCCTTCTCCCGGGCTTGGAATTCCTTCTCAGCCTCGCGTTGAAGCGCTCCACATGTTTCTTGTGGGTAGCCACCTCGCGATCATTCCTGCCGAGTGCCTCGGCCAAATTCCCTTCCCGGGCCTCGAGGTCGGCGCGCTGCGCCGACAGCTCCTGCAGCTGCTCGTCGCGCCGGCGCATGTCGCTCTCGCGCTCGGTTAGCCTCTGCCCCCGGGCCTCCAAGGTCGCACGGGCTGCCTCCAGGGAGGTCCGCACGACTTCAGAGTCGGCAAGGATCTTGGCCTCGAGCTGAACAAGTTCGCGGTGCTTGTCCGCCAGCGAGTGCTCCACGGCCTCCCGTTCCTCCCTGGCCGCGGCCAGATCGTCCGCCGCTGCCTGGCGCTCGGCCTGGAGGGGCTGTAGGAGCTCCTCAGCGTCGCGCACTGCGCCCTCGCGGACCTCCTGGGCGAAGCGCCGAGCCTCCTCGCGCTCCGCCTGAAGAGACAGGTCGCTCTGCCGGCGATCCTCCACAGCCGCGTGGAAGGCGGCCCAGGCCCCCGCGAGCTCCTCCCGCTGCCGGGCGAGCTCCCCGTCCTCGAGGGCGAGGTGGGCCTCCAGTCCTTCCAGGGACTCCCGCACCAGGCGGAAGGCGACGTCGCGGCGTCCCCTATTCTAGTCCTAGCCGCTGAGCACGAGGGCTTGCGAAGCCCCGCGCGGCGCGGAAGTCCCCGCGCCAGCGTCAAGCTTGGAGGAGGAAGCCTCTGCGCGGAGCCCGGCAGCGTCGCGGGACCGGGGGCTTGGTGGCGAGCTCTCCGCTTCTGCGCCCGCGCTCCGCGCCCCGGCGTCACCCTCGTCGAGCGGCACCTCATCATGAACTTCGGGGGCTGGAGAGGCCGGCCCCGTAGCCACCGTCTCTCCTTCCGCTGCAGAGCTTGGCGGGGGTGGCGGAGGGGCTTCCCCCTCCGCTTCGGCGGCCTTTGGCGGGCTCTGGACCGGTGTCGCGTCCACCTCGGCCTCCTGCTGCGCTGGAGGAGTCGCGGCACGTGGCGGAGTGGGCGCTTTTTCCACCTGCTCCTCAGAGCGCCCCTCCTCCAGAGGCGGCGCAGTCGCCCCAGCCTGAGGCATATCCTCGAGAGGGCCTGCGGAGGCCTCCTCCACAGGCCTCGAGACCTCGTCTGCCGTAGTCTCCGGCGCGGCCTCTGGCGCGGCTCCCTTCACCTCCGCAGCCTTGCGAAGCCTTCGGCGCTTCGCAGGCACCAGGTCGCTAGCAAGGCACAAGAAGACTTGTCAGAGGAAGGCAGACAAGCAAAGATTGAAGAAGAAAAGCCAAGTTAAAAGCACTTACCCAGTCTTCTTGGCGCGGGTGTCAACCTACGCCATGCCAGACGAACGCCAAGAAGGCGTGGTCCGGGCTCCGGATCCCTCAGGAGCCGTCTCGGCTTTCCTCTTGAGGGGAGCGCCCGTGGGTTCCCCGGCAGGCTTGTCATGGGCCGCCTTGGTCCGAGGCTCCTGTCGCCCCGCCTCGGCCTCATCGTCGTCGCCGGACGAGACCTCAAGGACTTCCTCGACAAGGGGCGCAGCCCTCGACGAGCCCGCCTCGCTGGACGAGGGGATCACCTTCGCCGCCTCGCAGCCCTGCTCGGCGTCGGACGCGTAGGGCGACTCCGCGGCTCCTGGCCCTTTCGCCACAGGCCTGGTCACTTCGTCCTCCTCCTCCCCCGCCAGGCCTAGCGGGGTGAACGTGGGCATCTGCTCCAGAATCGCCAGGCGCGGGGCCAGGTTGAGCTGGTGGAGAGGCCTCAGCTCCGCAGCGACCGCCACGGGCACGTCCGGGTTGATGAAGAGGAAGCCCATGATGGTGGAGACGACGGCGGGGCGATGGTCGCAGCAGTGAAGCCGCATCGGATCCATGAGGCCCGAGTACATCCACATCGGCTTCTTGTGCGCTTGAAGCGGGGCGATGCGGCGCCTCACGAAGTCCTCCGCAACCATCTGGCCCGTGAGGCCGTTCTCCCGAAGCAACTTCATGCGGCCCACGAGGTCGGCTATCAGCGGGCCCTGGAAGACCTGCCTGCCCCAGTGGGTATTCTTCACAGGCGGCGCCTCCGGGGTGTCCAGGAAGGAGCTCTGCGACTTGACGCCGATAAGGAACCACTTCTGCCTGAAGTCGTCCACCTTCTTCACCACCGCCGTGACGGGCTTCTCGCCGCTCCACGACATGGGGATGTAGACATCCCCCATGCCGTCCACGATGCGGAAGGATACGCATCCCGTCTGCTCGAGCTTCGCGGAGTTCCGAAGCGCGTAGAAGCTCCTGAAGAGGGCCACCGAAGGCTGGACCCCCAAGTAGGCTTCGCACAGATAGGCGAAGATGAAGAGGATCAAGATGGAGTTGGGGTGAAGGTGGAGGAGATGGATCTGATAGAACTCCAGAACCGCTTCCAGGAAGGGCGAGTATGGAGGCACCAGCCCGGTGTAGATGGTGTGGAGGAAAATGGGAAAAAACCCCATCGGAAGACGGCCGATCTTCGCGGCCCGAATGGCGCTGGCGCCGTGCTCGTTGGTCTGCCCGGCGACCAGGTGCCGGATCTTGTCCAGCGCCGTCTCATTGACGCGCTCCCCGATCAGGGCGGGGCCGAGCGCCTCCTCCCCCTGCGCGTCCGGGGGGAGCGTCGTCATCGCCGCCTTGCCTTTGGATCCGCCCATCGCTGGAAAAGGAGAAGGGCGCGGAAGGACGAGGAACAGGAAGGAGTTCGCCGGAGAAGGAAAGCCGGAAGAGCGAGAGCAGAAGGCAGAGCGCAGAAATGAGTAGTAACTGCTGATTCGGACCGGCGCGCAGGCTTTATGCCCCATCAGAGCGGTTACCAAGATGTGGTGGGACCCCCCACGACGCACGTTCTGCCGGAGAAACCGAGTCGCCGCAAAACCGCCACCAATCGACGCGTGTCTCGGGCCGGCCGGACACTTTGGGCCCACGAGGCTTCGACTAAGCCTGGCGGGCTTCGCCGTGCCCATCATGGGCCCGGGGGCTACTGTCGGCCCAGTGGGATCCAGGGTGTGCAGGGCCCTCTCTCCACAGCCCTCGCTCGCGACGGTATCGAAGAATGACTAAGGACCAAGCCGAACGCTTGAAGAGACTCTCGAGGGGAAAAGCCCTCGAGAGGGCCTGAAGAGGCAGCGAAGGCCTGAAGAGGTCACCCCTCGCGGGCGCCCCTCTACAAGGCTCTCTCCCCTGGAGAGGAGTCAACGCCAACTCCTCCACAGGGCCGCTCTGGCCCTGAGGAGATACTTCTCTATGAAGCAATCGCCGCAGAGCGCACATGGCGTCTGCCGCGGCCGCAGAGTGACGCGCGCACCTGCGCGCGGTGACGACGACGCCGCAGTTGCCATTTTGGTGATTAAAGGAGTCAACAAAGCTGCGCCCCCCGCGCCGGACTACGAAGCTTTCCCCTTTGGTGATAAAGCAGATGGCCGGCGCTACGCTCCAACGACGACGTCACCGTGGGTACCCCCCACGATCTCTACAGCACCCGCTGGCCGTCCTGCGCAGACGGTGGTCTTCCTGCCCCAAGGGCAGGCTTTACGACCATGGACCAGGTCCATGGACAACCCTGCAGTGGTGCACCCCGCTCCTCCGTTTCGTCGCCATGTGGGAACCCATCCACCGCGCGGGGCGCAAGGATGAGGCCCGGGGCGCCTATAAAAGGAGAGGGAGCACCTCCGTAGCAAGGGATCGCGAATCAACCAAGTAACACCCCACCATAGCTTAGCCTAGCCTAGCGCACTCGAGGAGGAAGAAGACCATAGCTTCCCTCCTTGAGCTCCGCACTGCCGCACGAGAGCCCTCGGCAAGCTCATTGTACTGTACCCTCTGCAGCGCAATACAGACAAGCAGGAGTAGCGGTGTTACCTCCTCCTGAGGGCCGTGAACCTGGGTACGGGCTGGTGTTCATCTCTGTCGTGGTGTCCCTCTTCAAGCTCGACGAGCACCGTCGCCGTGCCGGTTGTGGGTTGTAGACCAACGTGTTCAGTCCCCCTTCACGAACTTCCCTTCAGAGTGTGACCATCCCTGTCTCGTGGGAATCACTCTCCGACAGCAAAGTACCGAAGAGGCTAGCAAATATGGTGGTGGAAGTGCCATGAAAACCGCAGCTTAGAACTCACAAGCAAAAAGATTCCAACTAGAAATATGATCTTACAAGGCAAAATGAAAATCACTCCATAAGGGACTGTGGCAAATGAACAAGTCACTGTTGGGACCCCGACCGTAGCGCATAACACAAAGTCATTACGGTTGTTTTTAACATTAGAAGTCATATATCATTATGCTATCAACTGGATATTTAGTGTGGCACATCTTCAAGTTTTCTAGACCAACCATTAATCATTCCATTTTACTAAACCATCATGTTTTACCATTAAGCATATTAATATCTCAAAACAACATCAATGATTCAAGTGACACAATTTAATGATATACAAGATTATGTATCATTTCATCATACCGTCTACCACATTTAACATTTTCAGTTCTTAACCAAACACCAATCAACTTATCTAAAAATAAACTCTCCAAGTATTTAACAATGCGATGTGAGAGTATAACATAAGAAAACTAACAGCTCTAACAAGAGATGCATGAAAAACAAGAGCTGGAAGTATTGCAGTAACATAGAAGAATACTCAACAAATATAAGTGAAGAATACGAGTATTCATAAGAAAAAGTGGAGCGTGTCTCTCTCCCACAAAGGAATGCTAGGATCCATTTTATTCAGAGAACAAGAATAACAAAAGCAAAAATAAAAACAAACATACGCTCCAAGTAAAGCACATAAGATGTGGCGGAATTAAAATATAGTTTCACTAGAGATAACCTGATAAGTTGTTGATGAAGAAGGGGATGCATTGGGCATCCCCAAGCTTTGACGCTTGAGTCTTCTTGAAATATGCTTGGGTGACTGATGTCTACGCACGCTTCTATTCTCGTAGACAGTGTTGGGCCTCCAAGAGCAGAGGTTTGTAGAACAGCAGCAAGTTTCCCTAAAGTGAATCACCCAAGGTTTATCGAACTCAGGGAGGTAGAGGTCAAAGATATCCCTCTCAAGCAACCCTGCAATTAAGATACAAGAAGTCTCTTGTGTCCCCAACACACCCAATACACTTGTCAGATGTATAGGTGCACTAGTTCGGCGAAGAGATAGTGAAATACAAGTAATATGGATGATTATAAGTAGTAATTGCAATCTGAAATAAAAATGTTGGGCCAGCAAACATGTAGCAGAACTGCTTGTAAACGGTGTTTCAATGCTTAGAAACAAGGCCTAGGGATCATACTTTCACTAGTGTACATTCTCAACAATGATATCAAAGCTGAATAATAAATGCTACTCTCAAACACTCTCTTGTTGGATGATAAACACCATTCACTGTGTAGGGCTACAAGAGCACCCTCAAAGTCAGAGTAAACTAACACCACACCATCATAAAGGAATCACACATGGTGCACATACTGTCACCTTTACAACCGTGAATAACCCCGGAGTTCATAATAAAGTAACCTCTAGAGTGCATAATAGATAAAGAGTAACATCACATATTCAACTAGATTACAAAGCTCATGATCACATAAAGATCACATGGGAGAGAGATATAAACCACATAGCTACCGGTAGAGCCCGCAGCCCCGGGGGAGAACTACTCACTCCTCATCGTAGGAGTCAGCAACGGCGATGGAGATGGCGGTGGAGTTGATGGAGATGACTCCGGGGGCAATTCCCCGTCCCGACAGGGTGTCGGAACAGAGACTTCTGTCCCCCGAATCTTGTCTTCGATGGCGGCGGCGCAGCGGAACTCTTCTCGGAAAAAGGCTTATTATTTTAGGGTTTTCACGTCGGGGGGTTTATATGGGCGAAAGGGCGAAGGCGGTGGAGGCCCGAGGCCACGTCCTCAGGTGCTGGCGCGTCAGGGGGGGGGAGCCGCGCCCCCACCTGATGACGGCACCTCGGTGCCCTCCTTCGTTTCCTCTTCGGACTTCTGGAACGTGTCGGGAAAAATAGGGACTTCGGCATAAAAATCGTCCAATTCCGAGAATATTTCCTTAAGTTGTTTTCTGAAACCAAAAACAGCAGAAAACAGGGAACTGGCACTGTGGCATCTTTTTCATAGGTTAGTCCCAGAAAATGCATAAAACCATACAAAGTGTATATAAAACATGTAGCAATTGGTATAATATAAGCATGGAACATAAGAAATTATAGATACGTTTGAGACGTATCAAGCATCCCCAAGCTTAGTTCTACTCGTCCTCGAGTAGGTAAAACGATGACAACAAATAATTTCTGAAGTGACATGCTTTCACATAATCTTGATCATATAATATTGTAAGGCTCATGTTATGAATGAAGTGACTCAAAGCAATGATCTATAGTTTGCTAACAAATAGACAACGAGTAAACAACTACATCATATAAGTAAAAACTTTTCATGAATAGTACTTTCAAACAAGCATCAAAAAGATTTACATAAGAGTTAACTCATAAAGCAATATTCTCAAAGTAAAAGAGCATTGAAGCAACACATAGGAAGATATAAGTTTCAGCATTGGCTTTCAACTTTGAACATGTATATCGTATAGATAGTTGTCAACACAAAGAAATATAACAAGTGCAATAAGTAAGCATATAAGAGTTGTTGCACACAGTTGACACAAGTGTTTGCTTCGGGGGATAGAAAGAAGTAGGTAAACTGACTCAACATAAAGTAAAACATAGGCCCTTCGCAGAGGGAAGCAGGGATACAAGCATGTGCTAGAGCTTCTTGGTTTTATAGGTTTTTGAAATCATATAGAGATTATAAAAGTAAGTTTTTGAGTGGTGTTTGTTGTTGTCAACGAATGATAGTGAATGAAAACTATATTAACCATGTTATCTAGACTTTCAAGAGCGGCTCCCATTGAAGTACGTTATTTCTACCCAAGGGTAGATCATCCCTCTTCTCTTTTGTTTACACATGCACACTTTTATAAATTGGCTTGGCACTCCTCCCCACCATTGCTTACACAATCCATGGCTAACCGAATCCTCGGGTGCCTTCCAATCTATCTCAAACCTTGGAGGAGTGCCTATTTTTGAATATCATAACACTTTGGAACTCTCTTTTTGATAACTCATTGAAAACCATGTGAAGAGAATTGAACTATTAAACTTGGGACTGGGCACCCCATTTGTCGGCTCATTTGAAAGTCTATCTAACAAGTTAAACATAGAGTAACCCACATACTTCCTCATGAGCTAATAAACAGTGACACAAATAAGGTATAATAATTTTGAATAAAGATAGCACATGAAGTATTTACTTGGAATGGCAGAAAATACCGTGTAGTAGGTACACAAATGGCATGGGTTTTGGCTCAAGGATTTTGGATGCACGAGAAGCATTTCCTCTCAGTACAAGGCTTTGGCTAGCAAGGTTGTTTGAAGCAAACACAAGTATAAACTATGACAACAAGACGTATATAAAAACATATTGCAAGCATTATAAAACTCTACATTGTCTCACTTGTTGCTCAAACACTTTTACTAGAAAATATCTAGACCTTAGAGATACCAAACATGCAAACCAAATTTCAACAAGCTCTACGGTAGTTCTCCATTAATGGGTTTTAACTACATGGTGTAAAAGCTTAAACATGATCTACTTGAGAGCTCAAAACTATTGCCAAGCACCACAACATACAAGATAACAATCCATAAGAGCATGTATATCTTTTCATTATACCATCTACCACATTTAGCATTTTCTGTTTCCAACCAAACACCAATCAACTTATTTAAACATAAACTCTCCAAGTATTTAACAATGAAGCAAGAGAGTATAACATAAGAGAACTAACAGCTCTGAACAAGAGGTGCATGAAAAATAAGAGCTGAAAGTATTACAGTAGCTATAGAAGAATACTCAACAAGTATAAGAGAAGAATAGGAGTATTCAAATGAAAAAGCGGAGCGTGTCTCTCTCCCACACAAGAATGCTAGGATCCATTTTATTCAGAAAACAAAAATAACAAAAGCAAAAATAAAAACAAACAGACGCTCCAAGTAAAGCACATAAGATGTGGCAGAATTAAAATATAGTTTCACTAGAGATAACCTGATAAGTTGTTGATGAAGAAGGGGATGCCTTGGGCATCCCCAAGCTTTGACACTTGAGTCTTGTTGAAATATGCTTGGGGTGATCCACGGGGGCATCCCCAAGCTTAGTCTCTTTCATCTTCTTGATCACATCATATCATCCTCTCTCTTGATCCTTGAAAACTTTCTCCACACCAAACTGAAAGTAAACTTCATTAGAGGGTTAGTGCATAATAAAAAATTCTCATATTCTGTATGGAGACAGTCATTATCATGATACTGGACATTAGCTACAGCCACTGGAATTTTGTGGAACAAAAAGATCCACTCAAGAACAGCAAAAGAACCAATGCAAAATAAATGTCAGAATCTGTCAAAAACAGAACAGTCCGTAAAGACGAATTTTTTCGAGGCACTTAACTTGCTCAAATCAGAAAACTCAAAACTAATGAAAGTTGCGCTCATATCTGAGGATCATGCTCAGAAAATATCAGGTCATGCCGACTTTTCTGTAAAGAGTTATGAATTTAACGGTGGACAACAGAAAAACTGTTCCTGCGCAGAAATCCAAATCTAGCATCAACTTTCTACGAGAGACTTAACTTGGCACAACTATGCAATAAAATAAAGATACAAAGGAGTTGTTACAGAAAAGGAGTTGTTACAGAGTTAAGCATGCTCCTTGACTCAAGAAAATAAAATAACAGAAATAAAAGGTGGATTGTCTCCCATAAGCGCTTTTCTTTAAAGCCTTTTAGCTAGGCAAGAAGATTTTTATGATGCTCTCATAAAGATGAGAGTTGAAAAACAAAAGAGAGCATCAAGAGGCAAACATCAAACACATTTAAATCTAACCCACTTCCTATGCAAAGGGATCTTGTAGTAGGATAAATTATTGAAACATAAAGCAACTATCATAGAAAGATGAAACAAATGCAACTTCAAAACTCCCAACATAAAGAGAGGTGTTTTAGTAACTTGAAAACTTTTACAACCGTATTTTCCTCCCTCATAATAACTTTCAGTAGCATCATTGATAAAATCCACAATATAACCATCACACGAAACATTCTTATCATGATCCATATGCATAAAAGTATCATTATTTCTCTCATAAGAAAAGTTCTTCTCATTAATAACAAGGGGAGCAGGATCATCATAAAGAACTTGAACATGATAGACGAGTTGCATATTAAAAGGATGGGTTTGAGTAATTTCTCTATAATTATGACAAGTTTCAAGAGGATTATTGTAATTATAACTTATGTCATAGTATTCTTTATAATTATCAAAGACTGGAGGCATAGTATCATCATAAACAATAGAATAATTATCCTCCAAAGTGTGTTTATTTGTAAACACATCATCATTTTCACTAGAAGGAGAGGCATCAAATATATAATCATTAGTAGCAAAAGGATTTTCAAACACCTCATCCCCAAGCTCAGAGCTTTCTATATCATCATGGGAAGAAACATGGATAGTACTAATAGCATAGCAATTATTAACATCATCATTTTCAGAATTAGTGTCCCAGAGATCTTCAATATCAAAAGAAGTGTGCTTTTCCCAATCATGATCACTAATATAAATAACAGGCATAGGTTCATCATCAAGTTCAGAATCATCAAATTCAGAATTATAAGTATCAATTGTAACAGGACCAACAAGTTTGGGAGAGGATACCGTTTCCCCTCTCCTTTTACTCCTCTTCTTCTTCTTCCTCTTTCCCTTTTTTTTCTTCTTTTCCTCTTTAGGAGGGAGAGGCTTGAAAGGAAGCTTCTCCACATAACCTGGTTTAGTATTAGAGATAATGGAAGAAACTTGGGGGAATTTCCCTCTTTCATTAATAAGATGAAAACACATATTAGTCTTGTCATACTTTGGTAAAGTCTCATCTTTATAATATTTTGTATGTAAGTGTTAGCATGGCAATTATTAACACAATAGAGATAACATCCATGCAACACATCATTCATATCAATATCACTCATATTTAACAAAGAAGTTTTTCTTGATAACTCTTCACACCCCAAAAATAATGTAAGTTCATCATGTTGATTAGGAGTGATCATGTTATCACAAAAGTCTCCTGCAATATCTTTATTAGAACCTGAGCATTGAAATTCGAAATGACCCTCTTCATAGCAAAGTTCACAAATAAAAGGATAGGTGGCACAAATTGTTTTACCAAGATCTCTTAGAGACTTGTACCAAGCTCTAGTTTTTTCATTCCTATGGTGGATACAATATTCATCTTTGATTTGATTAATCCCACAAGGTCTATGTATTCCACAAAAATTAACATGCTTATAAGAAATAGTATTTTCAGAAGTTTGAGCATGTTTATTGCAATCATTAACAACAATTTCATTTTCCATGCAAGTGTCTTTGAAAGGTTCATGATACACGTCCCAATTTTCTTTAGGAACATTAATATGAGAAGCAAAGGTTCTAAAACAATCAACAATAATATGAGAATCAAGACCATATTTAGCACTAAGCTCTTGAAAACCAACAGTTTCAACAGAAGACTTAATGCAATCATATTCATAGTTTATACCTGATTCTTTACCTTTGTCATTCTCCCAATCCTCAGCATTGTTTTGAATTGTTTCAAGAAGATCCCATCTAGTTTCAACCTTCTTACTTGTGAAAGAACCCGCTGAACAGGCATCTAGATAATCCTTGCATAAAAATTATTAAGAATTATATTCTCAGGAAGCTCATGGTTAGGACATTTGAGTATTAATGTTTTCAGCCTTCCCCAAGCTTGAGCAATGCTTTCTCCTTCATGAGGCCAGAAATTATATATAGAATTCCGATCTTGGTGAATCTCACTTGGAGGATAAAATTTAGAATAAAAGAGAGATACAATTTCCTCCCATCCAAGAGAGTGCCTATTCTTCAACAATTTATACCAATGCGCAGCTCTTCCACCAAGTGACACAGAAAATAATTTCTTCTTAACTTTGTCCATTGAAATACCTGCACACTCGAACAACTCGCATAATTCATGTAAGAATAGCAAATGATCACCAGGATGGACAGTTACATCCCCTACATAGCGGTTATCCATAACACGATCAATAATTTTCATAGGTATTTTAAATGACACTATTTGTTTAGGTGGCTTTAGAATATCACAAGCATCATTAGAATTATCACATATTAGAGGCAAAGCATTATCAAGGCAAAATAATTCCTCCAAAGCAGAGGAGCAAAAAAGATTATTTTTATATAAACTAGCTTCCCCAAGCTTAGGCTTTTCCATAGCCTTAGCAATAATGGTGTCCACAGAATTTATACTAATAACATTACTACCACTATTATGCAAACTAACTTCCATAAGTTTTTTAATTTTCTCTTCAAAAGTATCATGTCCTAATGCAATATAAACTTCATAGAGATCTCTAATTTTTTTGTTGTTTTCCATTTAGCCTAACTAGTGTAATAAAAACAAGAAACAAAAAGTAATAACTGCAGAATCTAAAGGAGATACCTTCAAGCACTCACCTCCCCGGCAACGGCGCCAGAAAATAGCTTGATGTCTACGCACACTTGTATTCTCGTAGACAGTGTTGGGCCTCCAAGAGCAGAGGTTTGTAGAACAGCAGCAAGTTTCCCTTAAGTGAATCACCCAAAGTTTATCAAACTCAGGGAGGTAGAGGTCAAAGATATCCCTCTCAAGCAACCCTGCAATTAAGATACAAGAAGTCTCTTGTCCCCAACACACCCAATACACTTGTCAGATGTATAGGTGCACTAGTTCGGCGAAGAGATAGTGAAATACAAATAATATGGATGATTATAAGTAGTAATTGCAATCTGAAATAAAAATGGCAGCAAGCAAACATGTAGCAGAACTTGTTGGAAACGGTGTTTCGATTCTTAGAAACAAGGCCTAGGGATCATACTTTCACTAGTGGACATTCTCAACAATGACATCAAAGCTGAATAATAAATACTACTCCCAAACACTCTCTTGTTGGATGATAAACACCATTCATTGCGTAGGGCTATAACAGCACCCTCAAAGTATGAGTAAACACACACCACAACGTCATAAAGGAATAACACACGGTGCACACACTGTCACCTTTACAACCGTGAATAACCCCGGAGTTCATATTAAAGTAACCTCTAGAGTGCATAATAGATAAAGAGTAACATCACATATTCAACTAGATTACAAAGCTCATGATCACATAAAGATCACACCATGGGAGAGAGAGATAAACCACATAGCTACCGGTAGAGCCCGCAGCCCAGGGGGCGAACTACTCACTCCTCATCATAGGAGTCAGCAACAGCGATGGAGATGGCGATGGAGTTGATGGAGATGGCTCCGGGGGCAATTCCCCGTCCCGGCAGGGTGCCGAAACAGAGACTTCTGTCCCCCAAATTCGGGTTTTTGGTGGCGGCGGCGCAGCGGAACTCTTCTCTGGAAAACGACTCCGTATTAGGTCTTAGAAATCTAGGGGGGTATAAGTAGTTGAAAGGGCGAAGGCGGTGGAGGCTCAAGGGCCCCACACCCTGTCCTCGTGCGGCAGAAGGGGGGCCGCATCGGGAGGGGGTGTGGGCCCCTCGGGGTCCTCCTCCGTGTCCTCTTCGGTGTTCTGGAACCTCCTGGGAAAAATAAGCACTTTGACGTTTCGTTTGTCCAATTCCGAGAATATTTCCTTAACAACTTTTCTGAAACCAAAAACAGCAGAAAATAGGGAACTGGCACTGTGGCATCTTGTTAATAGGTTAGTCCCAGAAAATGCATAAAATGATATAAAAGTGTATATAAAACATGTAACAAGTGGTATAATATAAGCATGGAACATAAGAAATTATAGATACGTTTGAGACGTATCACATGCATGTTGGTACAATCATGGATGTTTTGAGGAAGATATTTGGCTTATGTGTAGGAGAACATGATGAAGATCTCCCACGAGTTTTGGATGTACCCGCGAAGTATGCACCAACTCTCAATGTGAGAAAGGGCAATGCAAAGTACCGAAGAGGCTAGCAAATATGGAGGTGGAAGTGCCATGAAAACCGCAGCTTTAGAACTCACAAATAAAAGGATTCCAAATAGAAATATGATCTTACAAGGCATAATGAAAATCACTCCACGAGGCACTGTGGCAAATGAACAAGTCACTGTTGGGACCCCGACCGTAGCGCATAACACAAAGTCATTACGGTTACTTTTAACATTCGAAGTCATATATCATTATGCTATCAACTGGAAATTTAAGTGTGGCACAGCTTCAAGTTTTCTAGACCAACCATTAATCATTCCACCTTACTAAACCATCATGTTTACTATTAAGCATATTAATATCTCAAAACAACATCAATGATTCAAGTGACACAATTTAATGATATACAAGATTATGTATCATTTAGTTATACCATCTACCACATTTAGCATTTTCTGTTCTTAACCAAACACCAATCAACTTATTTAAACAAAAACTCTCCAAGTATTTAACAATGAAGCAAGAGAGTATAACATATGAGAACTAACAGCTCTGAACAAGAGGTGCATGAAAAACAAGAGTTGAAAGTATTGCAGTAGCTAGAGAAGAATACTCAACAAATATAAGTGAAGAATAGGAGTATTCAAAAGAAAAAGCGGAGCGTGTCTCTCTCCCACAAAGCAATGCTTGGATTCATTTTATTCAGAGAATGAAAATAACAAAAACAAAAACAAACAGACGCTTCAAGTAAAGCACATAAGATGTGTCGGAATTAAAATATAGTTTCACTAGAGATGACCTGATAGTTTGTTGATGAAGAAGGGGATGCGTTGGGCATCCCCAAGCTTTGACGCTTGAGTCTTCTTGAAATATGCTTGGGTGACCCACGGGGGCATCCCCAAGCTTAGGCTCTTTCATCTTCTTGATCACATCATATCATCCTTCTCTCTTGATCCTTGAAAACTTCCTCCACACCAAACTCAAAGTAAACTTCGTTAGAGGGTTAGTGCATAATCAAAAATTCTTATATTCTGCATGAACACAATTGCTACCAATGCTACTGGACATTAGCTACAGCCACTGATACTTTATGGAACAAAAAGATCCATTCAAAATAGTAAAAGAGGCATTGCAAAATAAATGGCAGAATCTGTCAAAAACAGAACAGTCCCTAAAGACAATTTTTTTCGAGCCACTTAACTCGCTCAAATCAGAAAATTCAAAACTAATGAAAGTTGCATATATATCTGAGGATTACGCACAAAAAATCCCAGGTCCATCCGATTTTGCTGTAAAGAGTTATGAATTTAACGGTGGACAGCAGAAAACAGTTTCAGCACAGCAATCCAAATCTAGCATCAACTTTCTACTAGAGGCTTAACTTGACACAACAATGAAATAAAGTAAAGATACAAAGGAATTGCTACATAGGTAGACATGTTCCTTGACTCAACAAAATAAAATAACAGGAATAAAATATTGGGTTGTCTCCCAAAAGCTCTTTCTTTATAGCCATTAAGATAGGCATAGTGATTTTTATGATGCTCTCATAAAGATGAGAGTTGAAAAACCAACGAGAGCATCAAGAGGCAAATATCAAACACTTTTTAAGTCTAACCCTCTTCCTATGCAGAGGAATCTTGTAAAGAAACAAGTTATGAAAGCACAAAGCAATAAGCATAGGAAAGCAAAACAAGTGCAACTTCAAAATTTTCAACATAGAGAGAGGTGTTTTAGTACCATTAAAAATTCTACAACCATATTCTCCTCTCTCATAGTAGTTGCAAGTAGTAGAAATAAATTCAACCATATAACCACAAGAATCATTCAACTTAGATAATATAGGCATATAAAGAGGATCATTAAATTTATTTCGGAATTCATTAGCATGCTTCCCTCCTTCAAAATAGTTATTAAGATCAATATCAAGTTTAAGATCATGGTTGCAACAAAGATTTGGAACTAGAGACAATTGCAAACTACATAAGTATTTCTCAACATAAGCAAATTTCTCCTCCATGGTGTAATTAGGAGAATTCAAGAACAAAGCAGGACTCTCATGAGTAAGAGTACCATCACAAGCAGCAATTATATCATTTTTATCCTCACATAAATAAGTAATAACTTCTGAACATAGAGGATTATCGATAAGCATAGGACCATCATCTAAAGCATTATCATATAGCATATTTAAGCAATACTCATCATTATCATCAATAAGTTCACTTGTAGCATCATGAATAAAATTTACAACATAACTATCGCATAAAACATTCTTATCATGAGCCACATGCATAAAAGAATTAATACTCTCCACATAAGCATAGTCATTCTTATTAATTGAAGTGGGAGAAAATTCAACAAAATAGCTATCATTATTATTCTCATCACCATAATCATCAAATATAGGAGGCATTTTGTAATCATAATTAATTTTCTCCTCAATAGTAGGTGGACTGAAAATATCATATTCATCATTGTAATCATCATATATTGGAGGTATAGTATCATCAAAGTAAAATTTCTCCTCCGTGCTTGGGGGAATAAAAATATCATGCTCATCAAAACCAGCTTCCCCAAGCTTAGACTTTTCGATAGCATTTGCAATAATGGTGTTCAAAGAATTCATACTCATAACATTGCTATTAGCTTGCAAATAAAGTTCCATAGGTTTTTTAATTTTCTCTTCAAAAGCATCATGTCCTAATTCAAGATAAATTTCATAAACATCTCTAATTATTTTGTTGTTTTCCATTTAGCCTACCTAGTGTAATAAAAACAAGAAACAAAAAGTAATAACTGCAGAATCTAAAGGAGATACCTTCCAACGCTTACCTCCCCGGCAACGGCGCCAGAAAATAGCTTGATGTCTACGCACACTTCTATTCTCGTAGACAGTGTTGGGCCTCCCAGAGCAGAGGTTTGTAGAACAGCAGCAAGTTTCCCTTAAGTGAATCACCCAAGGTTTATCAAACTCAGGGAGGTAGAGGTCAAAGATATCCCTCTCAAGCAACCCTGCAATTAAGATACAAGAAGTCTCTTGTCCCCAACACACCCAATACACTTGTCAGATGTATAGGTGCACTAGTTCGGCGAAGAGATAGTGAAATACAAATAATATGGATGATTATAAGTAGTAATTGCAATCTGAAATAAAAATGGCAGCAAGCAAACATGTAGCAGAACTTGTTAGAAACGGTGTTTCGATGCTTAGAAACAAGGCCTAGGGATCATACTTTCACTAGTGGACATTCTCAACAATGACATCAAAGCTGAATAATAAATACTACTCCCAAACACTCTCTTGTTGGATGATAAACACCATTCATTGCGTAGGGCTATAACAGCACCCTCAAAGTATGAGTAAACACACACCACAACGTCATAAAGGAATCACACACGGTGCACACACTGTCACCTTTACAACCGTGAATAACCCCGGAGTTCATATTAAAGTAACCTCTAGAGTGCATAATAGATAAAGAGTAACATCACATATTCAACTAGATTACAAAGCTCATGATCACATAAAGATCACACCATGGGAGAGAGAGATAAACCACATAGCTACCGGTAGAGCCCGCAGCCCCGGGGGAGAACTACTCACTCCTCATCATAGGAGTCAGCAACGGCGATGGAGATGGCGATGGAGTTGATGGAGATGGCTCCGGGGGCAATTCCCCGTCCCGGCAGGGTGCCGAAACAGAGACTTCTGTCCCCCGAATTAGGGTTTTTGGTGGCGGCGGCGCAGCGGAACTCTTCTCTGGAAAACGACTCCGTATTAGGTCTTAGAAATCTGGGGGGGTATAAGTAGGCGAAAGGGCGAAGGCGGTGGAGGCTCAAGGGCCCCACACCCTGTCCTCGCGCGGAAGAAGGGGGGGCCGCACCGGGAGGGGGTGTGGGCCCCTCGGGGTCCTCCTCCGTGTCCTCTTCGGTGTTCTGGAACCTCCTGGAAAAAATAAGCACTTTGACGTTTCGTTTGTCCAATTCCGAGAATATTTCCTTAACAACTTTTCTGAAACCAAAAACAGCAGAAAACAGGGAACTGGCACTGTGGCATCTTGTTAATAGGTTAGTCCCAGAAAATGCAGAAAATGATATAAAAGTGTATATAAAACATGTAACAAGTGGTATAATATAAGCATGGAACATAAGAAATTATAGATACGTTTGAGACGTATCACATGCATGTTGGTACAATCATGGAGTCGAATGATGCGACTTGCCTTGAGGATATCTTTCCCATGAAGGATATGCCGAGCTCATCAAATCAGGAGATACCAAGTTCATCTAGTCAGGAATTAGTTGCAATTCCTGAACCCACCATTTCGATAGAACACCATGAAAATATCGTGGAGGATGACAGTGAAACTCCGAAAAGGAGTAAGAGACAGAGGACTGCAAAGTCTTTTGGTGATGATTTCATTGTGTACCTCGTGGATGACACTCCCAGTTCTATTTCAGAAGCATATGCATCTTTGGATGCTGACTACTGGAAGGAAGCTGTCCGTAGTGAGATGGATTCCATCTTAGCTAACGGAACTTGGGAAATCACTGATCGTCCTTACGGATGCAAACCAGTAGGATGCAAGTGGGTGTTTAAGAAGAAGCTTAGGCCTGATGGTACCATTGAAAAGTACAAGGCACGGCTTGTGGCCAAGGGTTATACCCAAAAGGAAGGTGAAGACTTCTTTGATACTTACTCACCTGTAGCCAGACTGACCACAATTCGTGTGCTACTATCATTGGCTGCCTCACACGGTCTTCTTGTTCATCAAATGGACGTAAAGACGGCTTTCCTAAATGGAGAGTTGGATGAGGAAATTTACATGGAGCAGCCAGATGGTTTTGTGGTACCTGGTCAGGAAGGAAAGGTGTGTAAGTTGGTGAAGTCTTTGTATGGTCTTAAACAAGCTCCTAAGCAGTGGCATGAGAAGTTTGAAAAGACTTTAACCGCTGAAGGCTTTGTTGTAAACGAAGCTGACAAATGTGTGTACTATCGCCATGGTGGGGGCGAGGGAGTTATTCTCTGTTTGTACGTCGATGACATACTGATATTTGGAACCAACCTTAAGGTGATTAAGGAAGTCAAGGATTTCTTATCTCGCTGTTTTGAGATGAAGGATCTAGGAGTAGCTGATGTTATCTTGAACATCAAGCTCTTGAAAGATGACAATGGTGGGATCACTCTGCTTCAATCCCACTATGTGGATAAGGTCTTGAGTCGCTTCGGGTATAGCGACTGCAAGCCTTCTCCGACACTGTACGATCCTAGCGTGTTGCTTCGAAAGAATCGACGTATTTCGAAGGATCAAATGAGATATTCTCAGATTATAGGCTCGCTCATGTATCTAGCCAGCACCACGAGGCCTGACATCTCCTTTGCTGTAAGCAAGCTGAGCCGATTTGTGTCAAATCCGGGAGATGATCATTGGCATGCTCTTGAGAGGGTTATGCGCTATCTAAAAGGCACTGCGAGTTACGGTATTCACTATACTGGGTATCCGAGGGTACTTGAGGGTTATAGTGACTCTAACTGGATATCTGATGCTGATGAGATTAAGGCCACAAGTGTTTATGTTTTTACACTTGGTGGTGGTCCTGTTTCCTGGAAGTCTTGCAAGCAGACCATCTTAACGAGGTCAACAATGGAAGCAGAACTCACAGCATTAGACACAGCCACTGTTGAAGCAGAGTGGCTTCGTGAGCTTTTGATGGACTTACCTGTGGTTGAAAAACCAATACCCGCTATCCTGATGAACTGTGACAATCAAACTGTTATAATAAAAGTGAACAATTCTAAGGATAATATGAAGTCATCAAGGCATGTGAAGAGGAGATTAAAATCTGTCAGAAAATTGAAGAACTCCGGAGTTATTGCATTGGATTATATCCAAACATCTAAAAATCTGGCAGATCCCTTCACGAAAGGTTTATCACGTAATGTGATAGATAATGCATCGAGGGAGATGGGTTTGAGACCCACAATATGAGTTGTTCACAATGGCAACCCTCTCTATGTGATCGGAGATCCCGTGAAGTAGAATTGGGAGACAAGTTGTTGATCAACTGAGAGGAGAGTATCCTTATTTCTGTATAATACCACTCCGCAAAGATGCAATACTCTCCGAAACTGCACGGTAGGCTGATGTATATCTTAATGTGTACCAAGAGGCTTTATTTTAAGCAGAGATGTTGTCCTGCAGAACATCTTTTGAGGAACACACCTATATGAGCATGACCGTCAAACGTCGCACCTATATGAGCATGACTGTCAAACGTCGCAGTCCATGAGAGTTGGGTGCTCTCTAATAAGCTCATGAAAGGCCTCGGAGTATGACGCATAAGCTCCACCCGCGGGGAAGACCCACGGCAGCCTAGTATCGGTCAAGGCTTTGTGTGAAGCTAGATTCGCAGAAAACATGCAAGTCAAGGCATAGTCAACTGTCCAAGTCGCAATCTAGTGTAACATGAAGTTCTAGGTGGAAGTTCAACTTAACAGTCTCCACTATAGCACCGGTATATAAACAGTGTTCGAAACCAGAATAAAATTTATGTGCCTCTAGAATCTTGTGGGGGATTGCTGGAATTTTGGCCTAAATTGCCCAGCCCATTTAATCTTTTCCATAATTCCTGAAAATCCTAGAGGCACATGTGGCCCATTCATACATGGCAAGAGGTGGGACAAATGTTTAGTCCCACATTGCTAGTTTAGAGAGTGCTACACCAGTTTATAAGGTGAGCTCCTCTAGCACTAGTACGAGCATGAGAATAGGAGAGAGCTCCACGCGCGCTCCTTGTAACGCCCCAAATTTTGAAACTAAGAAAAACATAGTTGTCAGAGACTCAAAATTTGGAACCAACAAAAACTTTTTGAAATGTCTTGTTAATGTACGTGTTTTACTCTTGTTTGCACTAGTTGCCTAGTTGTGGTTTGTTATTTGTGTTGTTGGTCCCTAAAATATCCACATATGAATTTTACCTGTTTATAAATAACCCTTGTGATCTATAGTAGGACAAGTAAAATGATTTACTATATCTAATCCTATCTTAGTTGTTTAACAAACTCTATTTACTATAATCTTAACAACTACCACAAAGACTTTTTATTCGAAAAATAAATCAAAGTATTTACAAAAGCTATATGCTTTCAAAAACTATAAAGGACCATATAGTAAGTCCTAATATATCTTGAGATTAATCTGTTGCAAGTATTAGCAACTCTCTTTTCAAAACCCCAATTTTATTATGTCTTTAAAAATTCAATTCCAAAAGTGATTGTTTAATTATATTTCTACCAAAAGCCTTGCCTTGATCTTGTTCGTCACCACCTCACCAATATAATTGTTTTATCTTAAAGGTTGGATTATTTATCCAATTGTGTATGTTTGATCTTTATGACTTGCTTGACTTGAAGATATAATTTTTATGAGTGCTCATGTGGTGTTGTATGTGACAACATTATATTGGGATCTAAATGGAAATGCAACTCACCTAACATCATCCTCACCACCTCTACTGTCCACCTATATCATTCTTTTTATTTTACAAAAATGTTTGATCACTAATTCTTGCTGGTTTTGTGTGCTGCATTATAAGTTGACCATATGTTATGTTACTAGATAGCAATTTGCCATTTTTGTATCTAGTTGTTGTTGAACCCTTTTTAGCTAAGCTCTTCAACCAAATACTGCACCCATATCCCTACTAATCAACCCATCTTGTCTCATAATTTTCTGGTCAAAGGATTGACTAATCCATCATAGCTAAGCAACCTAGTCCAATCATCCCCAAATTAATTCAACACCATAACCTTCACTCCCCTCTCCCCAAACCATTTGTTTTGGTTGTGCCATGAACCCTCACACACGTCTGCTAACCCTTAGCCACGACCCTGTCCAACCCTAGCCCTGCCTCTTCCTTTTCTTTTTCTTTCGGGCATTTGTGCAAACACCTGTTGTGCAGAAAACAGCCGAGCACCTCCCCCTCCACCCGACCAGTGCCCTCGACCATCTCGTGACCTCTCCTCTCATCATCAAACCTCCCATGCCCTTATGAGTACGCTGGCGAAGCCCTGCGCCATCCCCTTGTCGTTTCCTTCTGTCCCGAGTGCCGCCCTCGTCGTCCAGTACGCGTCGAGCGCGTCCCCGGTGTTCCGACCAGCCCACACCTCGTCCTTGCCCGAGACCGTGCCCTTGATATCTACCCTGCCTCTAGTCACACTCCTGGCACCGCCGAGCTCGACCAATAGCCCTCCCGTGCCCCTTCCACTCGCGCCCGTGCACGCAGTGCACCGTGCACCGGCCACCCCCCGTGTTTATCTACCCACAACGCTCCCCAAGCACCCTCTCCTTCCCCATTACCCTCCCTCACACTCACTCTCCCACCCCCTGCGAGCCCGCTCAAGCTCTCCTCCCCTCCTGCTCGAAATCGTCGATGAACCGACGCTCGGACAGGGAGCTGGTCGCGGACGATGCCGTCTTCTCTGTCTACCTTTGTCCTCCATTCCTCTTCTTGCGAGCTCCCCTCTTCCCTGGCTACCCCTTTGACATCTCCGTGCATTTGCAGGGGCACCGGAGCAGCACCAGCATGCCCGAGTCCGCCGCGGACGTTCTCGGCGTTCCTAGTGTTTGGAACCTCGCCGACATGAATGGCGACCTCCCCTGCACCGCCTCGACCCTCTGCGTCCGCCCGCATCCCTCGCCTTCGTCAGCCGAGCCCCTGGGTGAGCACCTCATGCCCGGCCTCTTCCCCTAGGGTTCCTGCTCGTCTGTTCCCGTCGCGAGGTAGAAGATGGCATGGGGCCGTCGATCTCTGCATCCACGGCTCTGTTTGAACGCCTCAAGATCTAACCTCGACCGTCCGATCTAGATCCGGCGGTGGCTTACCCCTTCGCCTGGGCGTGCGCCGCCGTGGGCCGGCCCAGCTCGCTCGGCAGTTGCTGGGCCAGATCCAACCCGTCTTCTCCTTTTCTTTTAAAGTATTTTTTTTCCTGTTTAATTTCCTATATTCTTACAGTGTAGCTTTAATTCATTTATGGTAGTTATAGACATGCAAATTGAGTGATTCAAATTTTGTTAGCTTCCTGTGTGTTTTACTAACCATGTGGAACTGGCCGTTTTCAAAAATATGTATTTATGTGTGTGCTAGAGTAGATCTTGTAAAAAGTATCCGTTTCACCATTTATTTAATAACTTGAGTTTTATAGATCCAAATATTCCAAACTTTGGTTCTATGGAAAGCCTAGAAGAGTACCTACCTAGATCTATAAGTCTTGCATGCAGGAGATGAGTATAAGTAAAGTTCTATCAAGTTTAAGATTGACACCAGTACCACTTTGGGGATTTTTAATTCAGTATTAAAAGTACTTTTTGGATTAAATCCAATTGAATGTGGTAGATATAAGTAGTAGCTATCATGTCCTAGCTTGGTAGAATTTTACAACTTATATTTTGCACATGGTGAATCATATTCTAAAACAGTGGGTTATTACACTTTAAAATGGAGATTCTTATTTTCTGTTAATTGCTTGTGTCTAGTTCAAATTGTTTATGCTAGATAGGTGTGTGCAAATGGTTAAGGAGTATTGTTGTTAGATACTTATATGTTCTCCTAAACAAGCAGAGCTGGATTTGTTCAAAAATAATTTGCATTTCGTGCAGTATTAAATAGTTAGTAAAATGCATGTTTGACACTTAAAATAAGATAACTTGAGTTAGGATTATCCAAATGAAGTGAATCAAATTTCTATAGAAAGATACAATCATTACCCATCTATAGCAATTGGTCTTGCATGTAGTAGTTTCTTAGAACAGAATATATAATCTGTTTGGTTTTAGGACCAGTAGCACTTAAAGTATTTTTAATTCTTGAATGGCAATAGCTTTTGATACAAATCCAATTTTCACAGCTTGGTATAAGTACTAGGAGTATTGTGGTAGAAGGGTTTAATTTTATGATCATTATTTTAATAGTTATGCATTTTCTCCCAAAACAGCAACTTGTTTAACTAATACTAGTCTTAAGTTAATCCCCTGTTTTAGTAATGTAAATTGTGTGTATGTTCTTAATCAACTTAGATCCCAGAACCTTAACTTGAACCCTAATAACTTGGTTTAAAGACTTTAATAGTGTTGTGGTGCATTTCTTGTTGTGTTTAACATAATCCACTTTGTACCCTAAGAATGGCACCGAGTGTTTCTATATGCTTTGTACGTGGTTATGTTTATGTGATAGATTGTTATCCAGTAGATGGTTGTGTTTTGTAATGCTTGCGGTTTGCTTGTTTAATTTAGATTGTTGTCAACACACTCCTTTGCAGTAATGTTTGTCGTGTTCTATTAAATAACTCACCTACACATTTTTACTCTTTATCAACAACTTGTGTAAGCAGTTGTGTTAAACTTTATTGATTTATTAACTACTTAATTAGTTTGTGTTCCCAGAGCTAGTAACATGCTTGCATGTGAATGTGTTTAATGCTAGTGTTAATACTTGCTTGTTAAGATACTTTTGTCTGGAGTACTTCCTTACTTATTAAAATACTTTTGTCTGGAGTATTTCCTGAAACTAATATATACACCCTGCTAAAGTATCTAATCACCCTAAGAGGTGCTTTGTTTAAGTGCGTAGTTAGAAGTACCATTTATAACAATTAGGGGTGTTGTATATATTTTCGTAGGTGTGTTGTTGTTTGTCTTAGTTATATGGATTTGATGCTTGTTATTGCTTAACTAAGTGAATTGCTTGC
This sequence comes from Poa annua, assembly GCA_026929855.1. NCBI lineage: Eukaryota > Viridiplantae > Streptophyta > Magnoliopsida > Poales > Poaceae > Poa > Poa annua. The sequence continues at coordinate 81,382,688 of CM049437.1, read as the reverse complement.
CCTTGATTGTTAGCTTTGTGTTTGGTGTAGTGCTTGGTGTTTGTTACGTCCTTATGGCATTGTCTTGTACTTTGAGTGTTGCTCCGTTTTCCTGTTTGCGACGTTAGATACGATCGGGAAGGAACTGGACGTGAGGAGTGAACCTGAGGAACATCAAGATCAAGACCATGGACATATTGCTGAGCCAGGCAAGCCACCTCACCACTATAATGAATCCTATTATTTTGCAAAGCATGTTTTGTTTTCGAAATAAAATAAGGCATGTTTTACTTCTTTTGTGGTACTTTGCCACCCAAAAAAACTATTTTACAAAATATTGTTTGGCCAAAGTTATCTACTAGATTCTAATAGGTGTTATGAAAATAAGTATTCACTTTATGTGCCCTGTTGTTGAAGGTGCTATAAAGAAAATCATATTTCAGCTAGTAATATATCTGCATAATCTTCCCTCAAAAATCTTAGGATGGGAGCCTGGTTTTGATAAAATGTTTTCGGAAGAAAAACCCGAGTTGCTGGGAGCAATCGGCGAGCAAGTGTTTTATAAAATCCGAGTTGCTGGGAGCAATCGGAGATGTTTACGAAAACCCGATCTGTTGGGAACAGTCGGAGGTGGAGATGTTTTTGAAAAACAAAGTACTGCCCTAGCAGCCGCCCGAACAATTAACCCGTGCAACCACATTACCTGACATGGGTAGGGCTTAGCCGGAAGCTTGTCTGTTTTAGTATTGGGGCTCTCATACTCTCTATAGGGGCCGGGCCCCTGAAGCCGGGTTGCCGTCTGGACGAGGCAATACACATGTGAGAATCGCGCCGGAAGATTACGCTGGGTCTCCCGACGTGGCGGTGTGGCGTCCTAAGAGAGACCAGGGGTCTAGTGGAGCACACGGTGCCGGGGAGAACAAACCTACCGGGAGGCCCCGATACTAGGGTAGACATAGTGGAAAGCTTTGATCGTGTTATCCGGACCTCCGCATATGGTCGTATGACAGGCCGTGGCAGACACGGCGGAATGACCGTTTGGTGTGGGTAAAGTGCGCAACCTCTGCAGAGTGTAAATCTATTCGAATAGCCGAGTCCTCGGTCATGGACGGTTGGAAAGGCCACTGATCTAGGCGTATGGGCAATTTTTAAGTTTTCAAAAGAAAATGGTTTCGGTGGAAACAAGGAGGCATCAAGGAGGTACCTGGGAGGTACGCAATTGGGAGAAGATGGTTGGTCCCGGGGAGACAATCAGTCCGATCTCAAGGAAAGAAAAAGGGGTATCCCCATCCTAGTGTTTTTGAATAGTTTTACAAATGTGTTTTCAAAACTTGGAGATGGTACATGCTATTTCTACAAGAGAGATTTCTGTCTCTAAAAGTTTTCTTCAACAAAGATACAGAGATGTCGTAATCTCTATATCGAAAGCATCTTTGCGAAAACTAAACCCTATAGTCGTATATAGCAGCTATCCCAGTTTTCGAAAAATTCTTTTATTGCATTACCAGGAAAACTTAAGCCTAGAGGTGGTTTTGCGAGTACGTAAATGGACTCATATGGCTGTGTCAGTGGATATTCAAACGTCCAGATTACAACGAGGAGATGTACGATGAGGACGAGAAGGACGCCGACGACTACGCCAGCTGAGTGTCACCGGTCAACTGCTCTGTGGGAATGCGTCTGGTTGTGACGAGGGCCGACGCTAGCCGAAAGCTTCCGCTATATCGCAGTTAATTCCGTCCTGTGTGACGATGATTGCAGACTTGGTCATGTGACCACCTATTTATGTAAGTCTTGTATTATTCGTTTTGAATGATGTAACTTTGTATACCATGTTGGTTATGTGATCGCGATGCACTGATCATTGGGATCGTGATCTGTTTACATAACGTGGGCATCTCGGACTGGTAGTCTGAGGGGTCCTCACAGACTTGGTATCAGAGCCATCGTTGACCTCAGGAGACCTTAGTTAGCATGGTCGTTAGCATAGGAAGGATATATTTTTGCTAAAACCTTATTTCTTAAAAAGATAACTCTATCTAGGAAGTTCTAGTATGGCTTCCACTTCTCACCTATTCTCAAAAATATCTTGATCTTACCTCTCTAATTTCATGTATTTCAAAAAGAGTTTTCTCTACTCTCTTGTCACTATTCAAAACTTGTTTAGACTTGACGATGAACCCAAATGAGAACTAAATAGCTAGTACCGAGAAGATGAAGTTCAGTCTCAAGACTTCAACATACGAGATCAAGGTGGTCGTCAAGTGAAGAAACAAGCTACAAAGCAACCCTTGCTTGCTGAAGCCGTCTCACTGTCAAGACTTCAATCCCAACAATGGTACTCCAATTGCAACTTCGACAGTCTCAAGCTTTCCAGCAGGAGCCCCAAGCGAGGAAATGAAGACTCCAACAAGTAGGATTGACCAAGACCCATAGGACATCTAGGATATGACCCTGGTCGGATTGCCCGACTATCATGATTGCTTGGTGTCCTTTTTGGTACCGTAGGTGCCTTGTGTGCTGGTTGTTTGTGTGCTGTTTTGCTGATATGCTTTTTTGCTTGTGTCTGTGTTGTTTGTGTGCTTGTGTTGTGTGTTGTTTTCCTGGTATGTTTCACAAGCACGCCTTCTCGGCAACTTAGACACATACTTCCCTTTGGTTTAATTAAACATCCTTGTGCCTCTACACAAAAACCTTTCTTGCCTTTTTGAAATAGCTGCACCCGGATACACTGGTAAAATCGTCTTGGAAATCCTTCCAAAATGTTTTCCCTCTAGCCTAAGCTTAACCTATGAGAGCTATTAACTGCACCTGATACAGAAGAGCACCCGGAGAAAGCCCATTCCCGTGATGTGACGAACCTTACCTAGTTTAATTAACCTTTTGAATTACAAGTATACCCTCACTAACTTAACATACCTAACTTTAGAGTAACATCTAACACCAGTGACGTGTTACTAACTAACCTACTCAAGACCTACTAATCGAGACAAGAAAAGAGATGCCAATGGAAGTCGCACCTCCAGATGGCAACACGAAGGACTCCAAGATCGGGAAGAGCCACTACTATTCGAAGATTTTGTGAAGCCCTCAAGCCGTGACGCGCAAAGAAGATCGACGTCAGTAACAACGAAGACAACCAACACTGAAGATCGTCTACATGAAGATGTACCACGAAGCAAGAGTCATCAGTTCCTTCTAGGCGCCAACCTTATTAACTCAACTGACCCGACTAGAGTAATATAGAAAGGAGCACTTATCTTTTAGGCTATCTTAGATCCGACTGGACTTTGAAGACTTTTGCGAAGCATCATGAAGCCCAAGAACCAAGGAAGTCTTCATCAACTTTCTTCGTCTGCTGAACCGAAGGCGGACGCAAATCAAGATAACATCATCAACAAGGTGCCAAGAGAGATGAAAAGCGCGAAGACTGATGCAATTGAAGAAATTAACTCAAGCTAGTTCTGACTCTATTCGTGACTTGTAACACCCTCTAACTCATTAGGAAGAACGAAAGTGAGTCAAGTCTACGGACCTGACGCCCCTGTGAGGCTTGTTAACTGTTGGTCTGTGTTTAACTACTAACCCCTCAAGACGGCAATATCAGGACACGTGTCTACATCAACCACCCCCCCCCCCCCCAAGCACCAAGGAGCTACGATCTAGATGAAGAGCGTCACGATACCTAAGACCCCCAACACCGTGAAGTCGGCAATAACTTGTACCACTAACTTTAACCCTTCTAGGCCCTTTTTAAGGGGGGAAGACATATGCTAGTTTTATTAGAAAGTTTTGACAAAACTGTTCTTGCACCTCAACCCTGGAGCATTTGAAGTCAACTCAACAAGAAACCTACATCAGCATCGACCAACATGTCAACCTCTTCAGCAAGGACCCAAGTCTTCCAGAAGAAATCAGACGCCGCATCGACAAGGAAACTCAGTCAAGAATCAACAACCTCCGAAGATGGAGAATCATCAAACCTCTTGTCCTTCCACTCTCTTAGTACCCGCTTAGGAATCTCGGGACGAGATTCTTTTAAGGGGGGAAGGTCTGTAACGCCCCAAATTTTGAAACTAAGAAAAACATAGTTGTGAAAGACTCAAAATTTGGAACCAACAAAAACTTTTTGAAATGTCTTGTTAATGTATGTGTTTTACTCTTGTATGCACTAGTTGCCTAGTTGTGGTTTGTTATTTGTGTTGTTGGTCCCTAAAATATCCACATATGAATTTTACCTGTTTATAAATAACCCTTGTGATCTATAGTAGGACAAGTAAAATGATTTACTATATCTAATCCTATCTTAGTTGTTTAACAAACTCTATTTACTATAATCTTAACAACTACCAGAAAGACTTTTTATTTGAAAAATAAATCAAAGTATTTACAAAAGCTATATGCTTTCAAAAACTATAAAGGACCATATAGTAAGTCCTAATATATCTTGAGATTAATCTGTTGCAAGTATTAGCAACTCTCTTTTCAAAACCTCAATTTTATTATGTCTTTAAAAATTCAATTCCCAAAGTGATTGTTTAATTATATTTCTACCAAAAGCCTTGCCTTGATCTTGTTGGTCACCACCTCACCAATATAATTGTTTTATCTTAAAGGTTCGATTATTTATCCAATTGTGTATGTTTGATCTTTATGACTTGCTTGACTTGAAGATATAATTTTTATGAGTGCTCATGTAGTGTTGTATGTGACAACATTCTATTGGGATCTAAATGCTTGTTGTTCTTATATTGCATGAGTGGAATGTGTTATCTCTTGTAAGGTTGTTTGGTGGTGATTTGCCCAAAAATTCTATTTTATAAAAGTAGAAAAATCTATCTTCACTCCTGTTAACTTTTAGCATTTCTAGAGCATGGCTATTAGGGTTTATTTTATTCAAAATGGAAATGCAACTCACCTAACATCATCCTCACCACCTCTACTGTCCACCTATATCATTCTTTTTATTTTACAAAAATGTTTGATCACTAATTCTTGCTGGTTTTGTGTGCTGCATTATAAGTTGACCATATGTTATGTTACTAGATAGCAATTTGCCATTTTTGTATCTAGTTGTTGTTGAACCCTTTTTAGCTAAGCTCTTCAACCAAATACTGCACCCATATCCCTACTAATCAACCCATCTTGTCTCATAATTTTCTGGTCAAAGGATTGACTAATCCATCATAGCTAAGCAACCTAGTCCAATCATCCCCAAATTAATTCAACACCATAACCTTCACTCCCCTCTCCCCAAACCATTTGTTTTGGTTGTGCCATGAACCCTCACACACCTATGCAAACCCTTAGCCCCGACCCTGTCCAACCCTAGCCCTGCCTCTTCCTTTTCTTTTTGTTTCGGGCATTTGTGCAAACACCTGTTGTGCAGAAAACAGCCGAGCACCTCCCCCTCCACCCGACCAGTGCCCTCGACCATCTCGTGACCTCTCCTCTCACCATCAAACCTCCCGTGCCCTTATGAGTACGCTGGCGAAGCCCTGCGCCATCCCCTTGTCGTTTCCTTCTGTCCCGAGTGCCGCCCTCGTCGTCCAGTACGCGTCGAGCGCGTCCCCCGTGTTCCGACCAGCCCACACCTCCTCCTTGCCCGAGACCGTGCCCTTGATATCTACCCTGCCTCTAGTCACACTCCTGGCACCGCCGAGCTCGACCAATAGCCCTCCCGTGCCCCTTCCACTCGCGCCCGTGCACGCAGTGCACCGTGCACCGGCCACCCCCGTGTTTATCTACCCACAACGCTCCCCAAGCACCCTCTCCTTCCCCATTACCCTCCCTCACACTCACACTCCCTCCCCCTGCGAGCCCGCTGAAGCTCTCCTCCCCTCCTGCTCGAAATCGTCGATGAACCGACGCTCGGACAGGGAGCTGGTCGCGGACGATGCCGTCTTCTCTGTCTACCTTTGTCCTCCATTCCTCTTCTTGCGAGCTCCCCTCTTCCCTGGCTACCCCTTTGACATCTCCGTGCGTTTGCAGGGGCACCGGAGCAGCACCAGCATGCCCGAGTCCACCGCGGACGTTCTCGGCGTTCCCAGTGTTTGGAACCTCGCCGACATGAATGGCGACCTCCCCTGCACAGCGTCGACCCTCTGCGTCCGCCCGCATCCCTCGCCTTCGTCAGCCAAGCCCCTGGGTGAGCACCTCATGCCCGGCCTCTTCCCCTACGGTTCCTGCTCGTCTGTTCCCGTCGCGAGGTAGAAGATGGCCTGGGGCCGTCGATCTCTGCATCCACGGCTCTGTTTGAACGCCTCAAGATCTAACCTCGACCGTCCGATCTAGATCCGGCGGTGGCTTACCCCTTCGCCTGGGCGCGCACCGCCGTGGGCCGGCCCAGCTCGCTCGGCAGTTGCTGGGCCAGATACAGCCCGTCTTCTCCTTTTCTTTTAAAGTATTTTTTTTCCTGTTTAATTTCCTGTATTCTTACAGTGTAGCTTTAATTCATTTATGGTAGTTATAGACATGCAAATTAAGTGATTCAAATTTTGTTAGCTTCCTGTGTGTTTTACTAACCATGTGGAACTGGCCGTTTGCAAAAATATGTATTTATGTGTGTGCTAGAGTAGATCTTGTAAAAAGTATCTGTTTCAACATTTATTTAATAACTTGAGTTTTATAGATCCAAATATTGCAAACTTTGGTTCTATGGAAAGCCTAGAAGAGTACCTACCTAGATCTATAAGTCTTGCATGCAGGAGATGTGTATAAGTAAAGTTCTATCAAGTTTAAGATTGACACCAGTACCACTTTGGGGATTTTTAATTCAGTATTAAAAGTACTTTTTGGATTAAATCCAATTGAATGTGGTAGATATAAGTAGTAGCTATCATGTCCTAGCTTGGTAGAATTTTATAACTTATATTTTGCACATGGTGAATCATATTCTAAAACAGTGGGTTATTACACTTTAAAATGGAGATTCTTATTTTCTGTTAATTGCTTGTGTCTAGTTCAAATTGTTTATGCTAGATAGGTGTGTGCAAATGGTTAAGGAGTATTGTTGTTAGATACTTATATGTTCTCCTAAACAAGCAGAGCTGGATTTGTTCAAAAATAATTTGCATTTCGTGCAGTATTAAATAGTTAGTAAAATGCATGTTTGCCACTTAAAATAAGATAACTTGAGTTAGGATTATCCAAATGAAGTGAATCAAATTTCTATAGAAAGTTAAAATCATTACCCATCTATAGCAATTGGTCTTGCATGTAGTAGTTTCTTAGAACAGAATATATAATCTGTTTGGTTTTAGGACCAGTAGCACTTAAAGTATTTTTAATTCTTGAATGGCAATAGCTTTTGATACAAATCCAATTTTCACAGCTTGGTATAAGTACTAGGAGTATTGTGGTAGAAGGGTTTAGTTTTATGATCATTATTTTAATAGTTATGCATTTTCTCCCAAAACAGCAACTTGTTTAACTAATACTAGTCTTAAGTTAATCCCCTGTTTTAGTAATGCAAATTGTGTGTATGTTCTTAATCAACTTAGATCCCAGAACCTTAACTTGAACCCTAATAACTTGGTTTAAAGACTTTAATAGTGTTGTGGTGCATTTGTTGTTGTGTTTAACATAATCCACTTTGTACCCTAAGAATGGCACCGAGTGTTTCTATATGCTTTGTACGTGGTTATGTTTATGTGATAGATTGTTATCCAGTAGATGGTTGTGTTTTGTAATGCTTGCGGTTTGCTTGTTTAATTTAGATTGTTGCCAACACACTCCTTTGCAGTAATGTTTGTCGTGTTCTATTAAATAACTCACCTACACATTTTTAGCTCTTTATCAACAACTTGTGTAAGCAGTTGTGTTAAACTTTATTGATTTATTAACTACTTAATTAGTTTGTGTTCCCAGAGCTAGTAACATGCTTGCATGTGAATGTGTTTAATGCTAGTGTTAATGCTTGCTTGTTAAGATACTTTTGTCTGGAGTACTTCCTTACTTATTAAAATACTTTTGTCTGGAGTATTTCCTGAAACTAATATATACACCCTGCTAAAGTATCTAATCACCCTAAGAGGTGCTTTGTTTAAGTGCGTAGTTAGAAGTACCATTTATAACAATTAGGGGTGTTGTATATATTTTCTTAGGTGTGTTATTGTTTGTCTTAGTTATATGGATTTGATGCTTGTTATTGCTTAACTAAGTGAATTGCTTGCCCTTGATTGTTAGCTTAGTGTTTGGTGTAGTGCTTGGTGTTTGTTACGTCCTTATGGCATTGTCTTGTATTTTGAGTGTTGCTCCGTTTTCCTGTTTGCGACGTTAGATACGATCGGGAAGGAACTGGACGTGAGGAGTGAACCTGAGGAACATCAAGATCAAGACCATGGACATATTGCTGAGCCAGGCAAGCCACCTCACCACTGTAATGAATCCTATTATTTTGCAAAGCATGTTTTGTTTTATAAATAAAATAAGGCATGTTTTACTTCTTTTGTGGTACTTTGCCACCCAAAAAAACTATTTTACAAAATATTGTTTGGCCAAAGTTATCTACTAGATTCTAATAGGTGTTATGAAAATAAGTATTCACTTTATGCGCCCTGTTGTTGAAGGTGCTATAAAGAAAATCATATTTCAGCTAGTAATATATCTGCATAATCTTCCCTAAAAAATCTTAGGATGGGAGCCTGGTTTTGATAAAATGTTTTCGGAAGAAAAACCCGAGTTGCTGGGAGCAATCGGCGAGCAAGTGTTTTATAAAATCCGAGTTGCCGGGAGCAATCGGAGATGTTTACGAAAACCCGATCTGTTGGGAACAGTCGGAGGTGGAGATGTTTTTGAAAAACAAAGTACTGCCCTAGCAGCCGCCCGAACAATTAACCCGTGCAACCACATTACCTGACATGGGTAGGGCTTAGCCGGAAGCTTGTCTGTTTTAGTATTGGGGCTCTCATACTCTCTATAGGGGCCGGGCCCCTGAAGCCGGGTTGCCGTCTGGACGAGGCAATACACATGTGAGAATCGCGCCGGAAGATTACGGTGGGTCTCCCGACGTGGCGGTGTGGCGTCCTAAGAGAGACTAGGGGTCTAGTGGAGCACACGGTGCCGGGGAGAACAAACCTACCGGGAGGCCCCGATACTAGGGTAGACATAGTGGAAAGCTTTGATCGTGTTATCCGGACCCCCGCATACGGTCGTATGACGGGCCGTGGCAGACACGGCGGAATGACCGTTTGGTGTGGGTAAAGTGCGCAACCTATGCAGAGTGTAAATCTATTCGAATAGCCGAGTCCTCGGTCATGTACGGTTGGAAAGGCCACTGATCTAGGCGTATGGGCAATTTTTAAGTTTTCAAAAGAAAATGGTTTCGGTGGAAACAAGGAGGCATCAAGGAGGTACCTGGGAGGTACGCAATTGGGAGAAGATGGTTGGTCCCAGGGAGACAATCAGTCCGATCTCAAGGAAAGAAAAAGGGGTATCCCCATCCTAGTGTTTTTGAATAGTTTTACAAAAGTGTTTTCAAAACTTGGAGATGGTACATGCTATTTCTACAAGAGAGATTTCTGTCTCTAAAACTTTTCTTCAACAAAGATACAGAGATGTCGTAATCTCTATATCGAAAGCATCTTTGCGAAAACTAAACCCTATAGTCGTATATAGCAGCTATCCCAGTTTTCGAAAAATTCTTTTATTGCATTACCAGGAAAACTTAAGCCTAGAGGTGGTTTTGCGAGTACGTAAATGTACTCATATGGCTGTGTCCCTGGATATTCAAACGTCCAGATTACAACGAGGAGATGTACGATGAGGACGAGAAGGACGCCGACGACTACGCCAGCTGAGTGTCACCGGTCAACTGCTCTGTGGGAATGCGTCTGGTTGTGACGAGGGCCGACGCTAGCCGAAAGCTTCCGCTATATCGCAGTTAATTATGTCCTGTGTGACGATGATTGCAGACTTGGTCATGTGACCACCTATTTATGTAAGTCTTGTATTATTCGTTTTGAATGATGTAACTTTGTATACCATGTTGGTTATGTGATCGCGATGCACTGATCATTGGGATCGTGATCTGTTTACATAACGTGGGCATCTCGGACAGGTAGTCTGAGGGGTCCTCACACTCCTCCTCCTCCGCCGCCCGCCTCGTCTCGTCACGACGCGCGCGCGCGCGCCGCGGGTTGCGGGAATCTCGCCGAGCCGATGTGTTCTTTTTGCCACACGTGAATGGATAAATATGAAGGTGAACGGTTGCACGAAGCTGAAACGTTTCGCTCTAAATGCAAATAAATACGAATGGAAACGTTAGCACTAATGGGAGATGAATACTAAACGAAAACGGATGGCTGCCTCTTCAATTCGCCTCCTGACTTTTCGTTTCATCTCCAGCGGTGTCTGTTCGCCTCCAATCTCTGTGCCTACATAATAGAGGTCGCTCCTCTAAACTAGACACACCGAAAACACAGCCACAGCTCATGCGCCTACCTCCTGGTTCTCGAGCACTGCGCCGCCGATCAAGTCTTCCTCATTCCGTTCCGCGGCGTGCACCGCGTGACGGAACAGTAGGCCTCCGGAACCCTGTCTCTCGCGATCCTGTACGGGAGAGAGGCGATAAGGTTTTTAGGGAGCGTCTTCACGCGACTACTGGCTTCTTCCCTAACACGGACTCCGACGACTACTTCCCGGACGACGACTTCTTCCCCGACGTCGACGCCCTCTTCGACAACATGTCTGCCACCGCGAACGGATCTTCCTCCACTGGACCGTACGTGTTTCTGTTCTGTCTAGTCGAGATCATATTTCAGACTATCCTTCTAGCAGTATGTGTAGAATTGCTACATGCGTACTCTCTGTTAGATTGCATGACTAGATTGTTTTATACTTCTCTAGCCATGTTTTATCTACTGTTTTTATGGATTAAATCATATAGAAAATTGCTCATATATTCAACACATGCCTGGACGTTGCACTCCTCCGAAGCAGCAACTCCAATTACAATAGAGAAGGTATGAATCAGAAAACAGTATACATGGATGCAGCCGAGCGTGCGAGTACGTCGCCAAGATCGCAAGTTCGTCCAGACAGGCCGGGTCATCTACACCGAGCGATCTACGCTCCATCAACCCGGACTGCACCAAGCCAACAACAACATCAAGGTGTATGACTATATTACGAGTCACTCTTTGTCTTCGTCGAGTTCTACATCGCCAACACAATCATCGCCAAGGTTTATATCCACATGCTCTTTTGTCTTTGTCGCCGCACAAAACGTAAGACACTACAACCAAAACCGTGCATTTTTTTGCACCCAAGGCGATTTCAGCTACATCAATCACGACAACATCAATCTTGGCTACATCATGACCGGCTATCTCGACATCGACATCAAGAACAAACTTGGCAGAGAGGAGAAGACGACGAAAGCGGTAAGATTTTAAAACCAATCGCAATCGTCCGCTTCACTCCCGTTACGATTGAGGGGGGAATGTTAGAATACGTGTATAACTAGGAGTTAGAGATAGACTAGTACTAGACTTCTTGTACTCGTTAATTAGCTCCCTCTTATACCACTATATATACCCCATGAGCATCATGACAATACAACAATAATGATTTGGGTTTCTACAATTTTCACATTGCGTACATGCATCAGCACGAACTAGTGATCGAACTATTGAAAACATGACAATTTAAGCCTATACATTTAACATCAATATCAAACTTCACATAGAGGTCTAGATTATTTTTTGTGATGGGTGGCATAAAGTTTCCATGATTAAACAGTGTGGATAGAAACTATTCCACTTAAATTAGAATTCAAAAATTATGAACTCACTATATGTTTTTTCAAAATTTGCAGGAATTTAGTACAAAAAACATGAAGTTTTTTTGAAAGCGACAAGTATTTGGGATTCATATTAAATTTTAATTTGAATTTTGCAAAACATGAAATTTTCTTAATATTTGTTTATATTTTCTCTAGAGTTAACATCTCCAAATACTTATTTTTCTTTGGAGAAATAATGGTCTTACTCAGTATAATTCCCCAACCATAATCTTAGTTGTTGACTGGTTCAAAGTTTAAACAGGAATGTCAACTTCCATTTAATATGATTGAACAGTCGTTAAGTTCTAGGTCCGATGAAGCGGGATTATATAGTCGGGCAGTGGTCTTTCAGATCTGATATCCCAAATAGACATGATGACAAAAGGACAATAGATAAATAAATACTCCCTCCGTACCTTGATATAAGGTGTATAGTTTTTCATGAAAAGTCAAACTTGACGAACTTTGACCAAGATTTTAGCAAAAACCATCAATATTTTGAATACTAAGAAATAAAATGCGAAAATATATTTCATGATGAATCTAATGGTAATGATTTGATATAGTAACTGCTAGTAATATTTTATAAAATCTTGGTCAAAGATAGTCAAGTTTGACTTTTCAGGAAAATCTATACACCTTATATCAAGAAACGGAGGGAGTATTATATTTTCCAATTAATCTAGAAAACACAACTAACACGGCTGCTAAGAACCCATCACTATGCTTCTGCATAAGCATATTTATTAAGCCTTTTCAATAGTTTTTTTTAGTTATTAAGCTTTAGTCTGACCATTACTTGCTACTACCTAACTTCTTATGTTCATGCAATAAAGTTGCACAACTAGGAGAAAGAAGCAGAACTTGTGGGGCTGTCGAAAGGATGTAGGTCTCGTAATCTTATATCCGGATCGAGTGTGCGACCCGACCTTTCCCTCTCGCGACCCACGCCGCCCCTGCGGCGGCCGGGCCGCGCCTTCGTCTCACGCCCCCCATCTCCCCCCTCCCGCCGTCGCTGGTGTGCGTCACTGGTGACGGCAGGCCGACGGCCTCTCCCCCTCTAGTGTTGGACGGCGCGGGGCGGTCCTGCTTCAGGCGGTGCAGCTTGAGGTGGCGAAGGTTCGGCGCGGTGCCAGGACCCCCAGTGTAGTGTGGGTGGCGGGTGTGGTGGACTCGCGGCCGTTGGTGGCTGGCAGCAGTAATGTGCTCAGGCCCTGCAGGTCAAGATCTAGTCCCTTTGGGCCCAATCTGGGTCAGGATGGGCTCGGCCGTCCTGCCTCCGGTAGGCATGGTGAACGGCTCGTGACGGGATGGTAGTAAGGACGTCGTGCCTGCTGCAGCGTGGATGCGTAATCTTCGCGGGACTCTCTGGGTCCGGTCGAGCCTATGGGGCCAATTAGAGGGCTGCGGCGGTGGCGGTCTTCGTGCAATAACATGGCGGCGGGGACTTTACGAGCCCCTCGGGTGGGGCTCGTCCTGGTGTGTCCCTACTACCGTGTCCGGTCGGCTCCCGTCGATGACGATGGGGGAAGTCCTCCAGCTGGTGTGCTACTGCCACCCTTCGGCTCCCATGGCCCGGTGTGCTCTAGTCGTTATATCCGGTCGGCTACCGTCTCTGGCGGCGGAGGTGTACCCTCCCGCGTGGTTGTGTTATTGCCGGTCCGTGTCTATGGCTATTTCGTCTCGTGTCAGCCGGCCCTGCAACGTTTGCCAGCATGATTGCCAGCAGTGGTCTCAAAATGGTTGTGTGATTGTCGACTTTTTTTTTCTCTTTCTTTTCTTTTGGGCATGATTGCCAGCAGTGGTCTCAAAATTGTTTCGGGTGGTTGCTACATTTATATAGCGGGGCGTAAGCCTGTTTCGAGGAGGAGGAACCTTATATGTGGATCCAATGCAGTGGGAGAGATTCGAGTCGGGAAGGAGTTTTCATATCTGATATCCAGTATAATAAGTGTACAATTAATCAAGATAAAATAACTACATGGCTGCTAAGGTCCCATTGCTAGCTTCTGCGTAAGCATAGTTATTAAGATTATTAATCTGTCCATTACTTGCTACCTGCTAATTAAAACGTTGGAATGAAAGTAGAGCACGATCGCATCAACTTTGCATGTAACAATTATTATGCTCAATTAGGTGAGAGCACGATTCCACGAAGCGACGACTGCAATAATTTGCTTCTTCTGTTCATGCAACCGCACAAGGAGAAGCATATGAAAGCATCAAATAACTTTGTACAGCTACCAGAAGGAAGGAGAATGTACTGGATCGACCACTTTTTTGTTGACACATTCTCTTTTTTGTTTGCTTCCTTATATTTGAACTAGCCCACTCATATTTAAGGCTTGGGCTTCGCATGGATGCTCGTATTTAACTAGATTTAATTCAGAAGTTAATCGCCGCTATTCTTTCAGTGGTAATAGACGTGTTTGTTAACCGCGAGACATCGGTGATGACTTCGTTAACCTCAAATCTGCCTGTGAAATGTAGCCCTTCTAGAAAACATGAGCTCGTCTAATTCCCGGTCTTGAAAATGCCATTATATTTTGATCTTGACACATTACTTGCTTATCCAAGTAGCACTGAATCGATGTAGTGTTCCAATCAATCAAGGGTATGAACTTAGTCGCATGAAGGACAATTATTTGGATCTGTCATTCCTTGGGCGTTATGTCCGAGCAGAAGTCTTGATGATAATCTGTGATCCATCTGTATGTAGACATATAGGATCGACCTGTATGTATAGTTCTGCTCTGTACCATGTGCTAGCTTGATTCACAATTAATTCGATGTTAATTCGGGCCTAACTTTGACCATGAAATAACCAACAAAGTACAATTTCTACGTCGACGACGTACGTCGTATAAGTTATATTAATGAAAAGTAAATATAAATATTATGGAATATTTCTGTGATATATTGTTTTTATTTGCTAAGTCCGCTGTGGGCTCAAAGTTTGTTGTGGACTTGCAAACCAAGCGGGGCGTAACAAATAGAGGCTTATAAGAAGCCAATTAACCTAAAACCCACTTGCTCTTGTACGTGAGTTCTTATTACAAAATTAGAAGGCTTCTCGTATGAGAAGGACGACAAGTCGATAATGCATGAACACATATAGAGACACAATTTTATTAGTAGTGGGGCTGCAAGAAAAGCTCTAGACTTGTGAGTGGCACGAGCTTCGATTCACCTTTTAGCTAGATTCAAGATCGACTCAAAAATAAAAGAGATGAGTATGAGCTTATATAGTTCGACCGGAAAACGAGCTTATCTCGTGGATCGCTCTATTTTATGTCACCGACTCAAATAATATAATCATGCATAAGGATAATTCGTTACCTTGCGTGTCATCAAAGTAATTTTTCTTCATTTTATATGCAAGAAAATTTGGCTGGTTAAGTGCAGCTCAAATTTAGGCACTAACATACCCTATATACCTAATTTCTTTATTTTCGGCCAACGTCTTTCGACAAAGAGAAAATAAACAAGCTATATTTGCAAAAAAAAATCATTGTTGTTTTGGTTCGAACAATATTTATAATATTTTCGTATTTGTCGGCATGGTAAATTAGATATCAATGTTGTCTTTGAATATAGAGGGATTTTCACTCACTTACTTAACTTGAGATCATTTGCAAGCTGTGTACAAACCAATTTTACGTTTTGAACTTAAAAATATGGATTCTGAGCAATCAAAATATTTATTGTTGTTTTCTTTCAGAAAAAAATACGTTTTGAACTTGAACTTTTTTGAATTTTGTTGGTATGGTATCATCTGAGCAATCCAAATGATAATAAGCTTTGTCTGAGTGCGATGACAATAGAGCCACTTTAAAAAGTAAAACATAAATTCTAAGTGCCTCTTTGGATTGAAGGATTTTCATATGAATATTGGAGGATTCCAATCCAAATGATTTTTTCCTAAGGATTGCATTTGGATCAAAGGAATGACACCTCCAAAATTCCTATGGATTGAATTCCTATGCCCCAATTCCATAGGAATTTCAACATCCACTCTAACCTCTTTTTTACACTCATTCGCGTAGGATCGAGGTAGTTTACCTGTGTTTTTCCTGTGTTCCATCCAAATGACCATTCATGCAGTTTTTCTCTGTTTTGAAATTCTCTGTTTTGCACCTGCAATTCTATCAGATTCCTGTGTTTTCTATTCCTGCGATCCAAAGAAGCACTAAATACTTCAAAAGCTTTCGGTTCAAGATTAATATTCATTGCTCTATAATATTGTGCAACAACCGCGCACTTGCCGAACTGAATCGAACTCGATTTGGCAGTGGATTAAGCGTCCCTTCACTGGAACGCTAGAATGTTTTTGCGGATAACAAAAAAAAACTACATGAAGCTGGCCAAAACTTTATTGGCGGGTGGTGTTTCTTTCTCCACAGGTCGCATCATATTATAACATGATATGTGTGACTAACTGTCATGCTGTGTGCGTGATAGCAAGGAGAGGAAATGTCTTGTGATTAGTGGTCCATCGGTCCAGATGATAATAATGAAGAGTAGGAAGCAGTTGTACACCTGTATTGAAAACATATGCCCTAACTAATATTCAGCAGACTGCATCTGTTTTAGTTTGGTCGATCGTTATGTGTGTCCGCATGTTGAAGCAGGCTTGTAGTTGTTGTAATCTTTATCTGATATTGACGCTACTTCCAAACTAACCCACGGCCGGCGGCTGCTAAGAGCAAGTCAATTGCTAATTATTCAGCAGACACATCAGGTTTTCGTTTGGTTGCAATCTATATCTATACCTATACCTAATAATAAAAGCAGGAAGGCTTCTTGTGTCGTCCGTCCTAATTTTACCCATTTACCCTCCCACCGGATAAGATATTACACGCACTGCCACCGCCAAGTCAAAATAATGGTTCGGTGCTCGAAACAACCAATCAAAGTGGGCCAGGAAGCTCTCCATCTAATGTAAAAAAAAAGGAAGCTTCCTCCATCCCCTTGCTCCCAGGGCCATCGTCGCGCTCCTCCGCTAGCGGCCGCGCTGCGGAGATCTGCCAGCAACAACCTCTCCGGCCTGCTGCGCGCCGAGGAGAACGTCGATCCGCCGCCCGTTCCCTATTCCGCTGCGGCGCTGCCCCTGCCGACGACGGCCTGGCCGCCACGAACCGGCGTGGCGGAGGACGCCGAGACAGCAGAAGGATCTTGCTCCGCCTGCCCCTCGGCGGTGCCGCCGGCTGCCGCGTCTGCGCCTGCGACGAGGGTGACGACGAGGACGCCTGCGTCTGTTTTCTACCGCAAACAGACGCCCCCCTCCTCCATTATACCGCAGCTGCCCGGGTGCTGGGGTATCGCGCTTGACACAGGCAGGAAAATAGCCCCGGTCGACATCTCTTGCTCCTGATTCTACTCCACGGGTTCCCTGCAGTTGACGAGCTCTCCTGCTCCTGCTCTGATCTCAGAGTGCTCCATGCATCGTCACACGGGTCTCCGCCATAGTCCATGGGTGTCGCGATGGAGGTCGAGAGAGCCGGCAGGGTCACTGCCCCCATCGTTTACTGAACTTTTCTACGCGAGATACACTGCCCTACGCCCTTCATGCACAGCACTCTGAACTTGTCACGCGCGCCGTTCGCTCTGAACCTCCCCGGCCACGCCGCTTTGAATCTCTTGATGAGGTACTCTGGATTAGCGTAGTAGTTAGCAGTCCTGACGACGTTTACCAATCACTTGGCCCAGCTACTTGCCTATCAATCATCGACAACGCAGCTAGCTCCATTGTCTGATGGCTCCTTTCTCTACACCTGTTGTCCCAGCCAAATATCCACGGATGACAGCCTCGTCCCGCGCCTTAATCTTCAGGATCTTCAGGCTTCTTCTCCATACCATGACAGAATGTATGACTTTCGATATCTGAAGAACTGAATTATCTTAGATTGGTTGACCGTCATCAGCCTGGTACAATGATACTCCAAATTAGCACCACATTTCATGATGACGGTGATTTTTTGAAAAACCGATTCAAATATCAAATCTTGGTGTGAATTCAAACATGACAGGTCCGAGCTAAATGGGGGCTGCCGGCCAGTTAGAAATAATTAATTTTACCTCCTACTTTGTGTTGTTTGGATTGACATGGTAGCTAACCTGGCCATGGAAGTTAACGGTTCGAATAAACCTATTTATAAGCATGTTCTAAATCAGGAGTCATTGGACCTCACACTTGTTGTTTCTACAAAACCTGGGTGAGGCTGGTTTTGAACTTCTACTGAACCTACGGCTGTCGATCCGATCCCCTGCCTCCTTCAAATTCCTGCATTTTGCTCTTACACTGGTCATATGGTGTATTTTTCTCCCTCCTACAAAAAATAGATATGATGAATGTATTATAGGTCGTTGCACTATTCTGATAAATGTTTTAAAATTAAGAAAAAAAAGTAAAATATAAAGTTTGAATTTTTTGGTTAAATTTGAAAGTAATCCTAAACATTAGAGAATTTGAGAAAATGTTCCATACGAAAAGCTTGTGGAACTTCATATTTTACCCACCTCGTTATGTCATTTGTATCATTTCGATAAAGCGGTTTGAAAATTCAATATATCCAAATGACAGTGCGTAAACACAGAGCTTCTACGCTGCAAGCTGAAGTTTAGTAACACACACCGAAAAGCTCATAACCAAACGAAGGGACTTCAAATATTCTGTTTTTATAGTGCATAAATCATACCCATTGAAATCATATATATAAGCTTTGACGACCCAAATCAACAGCTGGAACGTGTAAAGTGCAATGATAGGAATCAAACTCTTTTCCGTCTATAACACATTCAATTGGAATCAA
Organism: Poa annua; assembly: GCA_026929855.1. NCBI lineage: Eukaryota > Viridiplantae > Streptophyta > Magnoliopsida > Poales > Poaceae > Poa > Poa annua. The sequence continues at coordinate 81,364,112 of CM049437.1, read as the reverse complement.
CCCGTTGCAACCGCACGGGCAAATTTACTAGTTACTACCTATATTCGCTCTCAAAATATCCTTTCGAATTTCGTACTTCAAGGATAGATCACAACCATGTTCTCCTGCCGTTTGAAAATATAAATATCATTTTCTGTAATATTTAAATATCTAAGGTCAGAATGTTGTCGTACTATTTGTACTACCAAATTTTGTGTTCTGTTTTGCATGTCCCATGCATCCCGGGTGCTTTCTCCAAAAACTTGGTAGATTCAGTTTCTAGGTAATCGCTGGGCCTGGGATTGTCTTCATGATCATCTACTACTCCTTCTCGGTTCAGTTTATATATATTTACTTCATGATCATCTAGTCCTCTCGGGTCAGTATATATACAGATTTACTTCGTGTCATTTACGTCAATTTTATTGAATTTTTTACTTCTTTCTGTTTTAGAAATATTTACCGTTGCAAAAAAATTTAAATACATTCACTAGGTCTCGAGATCACCCACCCATGTTCAAAATAGTATGTGAATACGCAAAGAATTAGATTTTCCTTCCTCGTGTTTAATTTCTAGGTAAACGTTAGGATCAGCGTTATAAAATGGCTCTAACTCTCACCAACAAAAAAGAGTGACTTCGGGTGCCATCAGGGTATAGATCACCTATCAAAATGTCACTCCTAATTCCTCAAGTCTATATACTGTTTACTCCGGACTACGAAGCCTAATTAAGGAGTCTTCTTGATGTCACATTTTCCCAGCAATTAAGTAGTGGAAAAAGTATGACAAGACTTTCTCCATACAATCAACCGTATATATGATGATATTTATTTAGATCAACAGGGAGGGGCCTTCCCCGGTTCCATTAAAATGAAACCACCAAACCAAGTTCACAGCTTACAGCAATTCAAAGAAAAGACAAACTACTTCTAAGAAAACGTACAAACTGTTTTAAAAAGCTTATTACAAATTCTCCAGCCCTAGAAAAGTAAAAGAGAGAAGTAACAATATTTTTTACCGTATACGTGTTGACGTCGTTTGCCCCAGCAGATCCGCTTACCTCAGGTTTTCGCATTCCTTACGACTAGGGATGCTCGATCCCAAGTCAACGAACTGACATTCCGCATGGATGCAACTCCAACTGTCCAAGACTGGCATGTCACGGCACGCAACGTATATAAGGAGCCCCAAGGCTTTGGTGGAGAAAGGCATGTTGAATTTTATCCAAAGTAATATACAAACATCCACTTGGATTTGAATTTTATCCAAAGTAGTACTGATAACCATGTTCTTCTGCCCTTTGAAAAGAGAAATATTATTTCCTGTTATATTTTAAAATTTTAGGTCAGAGATGCCGAGCTATTGTACTACTGGATTTGTATTTTGTTTTGCATGTCCTTTCCCAGGTGCTCCCTTTTCTCTAAAAACTGGTTAGATTTAGTTTTAAGGTAAACATTGGGATCATCTTCATGATCATCAACCACTCCCAGTTCAGTATATTGATTTCTTTGATCATCTAGTGATCAACATATTTTTTTATTGAATTCTTACTTCTTTTGTTTTTTAAATTTCTACCATGATCACAATTTTGATTTCATAGGAAAAGAGACTCACAACACTCCTACCCATGTTCAAAATAGTATGTGACTATGATAGGAATTATACTTGTTCCTCCTCGTATTTAATTTGTAGGTAAACGTTTGGATCAGCCTTGTCGATTGGCTGCCTCTTACCGATAAAAACAGTGTGACTTCGGATGCAAATACGGAATAGATCACGTACAGAAATGGCATGAATGTTTTCATGACTCAACGTGTCCAAATGTCACTCGTTGTAACCTGAAGCCTAGCTAATAAAAGAACCTTCTAGGCATGAGCCCCACATATCCGGGAAGGACACCAGTAAAAAACCTGCCGGTTTGCACATCACGTAGAGCATGTACAAGGTGATATAAGCAGGCTATAGCAATTTGAGTAACATATTTTTTCTGAGTTGGAAGAGAGAAGAGAAGTGGGCTATACATTAGAGGTAATACATATAAGTATCTAACTATTATACTTGTTGGTATTTGTTTAGATATAAATGACATGGCATGATGGCAATAAGTTACATGCAGCAATCGTATATGCTATACCCAAAAGTCTACGAACGATGATTCTGCGTGGACTGGAATTCAAGACTGGCCTCTCAAGGCATACCATGTATATAAGGAACCCAAAGGCTTTGGTGAAGAAAGGCATGTTGAAAAGATGGACGATTTTGTCGGAGAGTGATTCCCACGAGACAGGGATAGTCACACTCTTAAGAAAAGTTCCAGAAGGGGGATTGAACACGCTGGTCTACAACTCTCAACCGGCACGGCGACGGTGCTCGTCGAGCCTGAAGAGGGACACCACGACAGGAATGAACACCAGCCCGTACCCAGGTTCACGGCCCTCAGGAGGAGGTAAAACCGCTACTCCTGCTTGTCTGTATTGCTCTGCAGGGGTTACAGTGCAACGAGCTTGCCGAGGGCTCTCTCAAGAAGGGAAGCTATGGTCTTCTTCCTCCTCGAGTGCGCTATGCTAGGCTAGGCTAAGCTATGGTAGAGCGTTGGTGGCTTCAATGATCCTTCGGGGCTCGATCTGGGGGTCGATCGATCGATCCCTCGCTACGGAGGTGCTCCCTCTCCTTTTATAGGCGCCCCGGGCCTCTTCCCTGCGTTCGGCGCAGCGGAAGGGTTCCCACATGGCGACGAAACAGAGGAGCGGGGTGCACCGCAGTCGGGCTGCCCATGGACTCGGTCCATGGCTGCAAAGCCTGCCCTGGTGGCAGGAAGACCACCGTCCTCGCATGACGGCCAGCTGGTGCCGCAGAGACCGTGGGGGCGCCCACGGTGACGTCGTCGTTGGAGCGTAGCGCCGGCCATCTGCTTTATCACCAAAGGGGAATGCTTCGTAGTCCGGCGCAGGGGACACAGCTTTGTTGACTCCTTTAATCACCAGAATGGCAACTGCGGCGCCGTCGTCATCGCGCGCAGACGCGCGCGTCACTCTGCGGCGCGGCAGAGGCCATGTGCGCTCTGCGGCGATTGCTTCGTAGCGAAGTATCTCCACAGGGCCTGGGCGGCCTTGCGGAGGAGTTTGCGTGGACCCCTCTCCAGGGGAGAGGGCCTTGCAGAGGGGCAGCCTCGGGAGGAGCCTCTTCAGGCCGTTGCTGCTCCCTCAAGTCCCTTCGAGAGACCTTTCCTCTCGAGGGTCTCTCCAAGCGTTCTGCTTGGTCCTTAGTCGTTTCTTGATGCTGTCGCGTGCGAGGGCTGTGGAGAGTGGGCCCTGCACACCCTAGATCCCACTGGGCCGACAGTAGCCCCCGGGCCCATGATGGGCACGGCGAAGCCAGCCAGGCTTAGTCGAAGCGTCGTGGGCCCAAAGTGTCCGGCCGGCCCGAGACACGCGTCGATCGGCGGCGGTTTTGTGGCGACTCGGTTTCTCCGGCAGAACGTGCGTCGTGGGGGGTCCCACCACGACCACGCCTTGGTAACTGCCCAGACGGGGCATAAAGCCTGCGCGCCGGTCCGAATCAGCAGTTACTACTCATTTCCGCGCTCTGCCTTCTGCTCTCGCTCTTCCGACTTTCCTTCTCCGGCGAACTCCTTCCTGTTCCTCGTCCTTCCGCGCCCTTCCCCTTTCCCGGCGATGGGCGGATCCAAAGGCAAGGCGGCGATGACGACGCTCCCCCCGGACGCGCAGGGGGAGGAGGCGCTCGGCCCCGCCCTGATCGGGGAGCGCGTCAATGCGGCGGCGCTGGACAAGATCCGGCACCTGGTCGCCGGGAAGACCAACGAACATGGCGCCAGCGCCATCCAGGCCGCGAAGCTCGGCCGCTTTTCGGCGGGGTTTTTCCCCATTTTCCTTCACACCATCTACGCCGGATTGGTGCCTCCGTACTCGCCCTTCCTGGAGGCGGTTCTGGAGTTCTACCAGATCCATCTCCTTCATCTGCACCCCAACGCCATCCTCATCCTCTCCATCTTCACCTACCTGTGCGAGGCCTACTTGGGGGTGCAGCCTTCGGTGGCCCTCTTCAGGAGCTTCTACGCGCTCCGGAACTCCGCGAAGCTCGAGCGGACGGGATGCGTGTCCTTCCGCATCGCGGACGGCATGGGGGACGTCTACATCCCCATGTCGTGGAGCAACGAGAAGCCCGTCACGGCGGTGGTGAAGAAGGTGGACGACTTCAGGCAGAAGTGGTTCCTCATCGGCGTCAAGTCGCAGAGCTCCTTCCTCGACACCCCGGAGGCGCCGCCTGTGAAGAATACCCATTGGGGCAAGCAGGTCTTCCAGGTCCCGCTGATAGCCGACCTCGTGGGCCGCATGAAGATGCTTCGGGAGAACGGCCTCACCGGCCAGATGATCGCGGAGGACTTCGTGAGGCGCCGCATCGCGCCTCTACAGGCGCACAAGAAGCCGATGTGGATGTACTCAGGCCCCTCGGACCCGATGCGGCTCCACCCCTGCGACCATCGCCCCGCCGTCATCACCACCATCATGGGCGGCCTCTTCATCAATCCCGACGTGCCCGTGGCGGTTGCTGCGGAGCTGAGGCCTCTCCATCAGATGAACTTGGCCCCGCGCCTGGCGATTCTGGAGCAGATGCCCACATTCACCCCGCTAGGCCTGGCGGGGGAGGAGGAGGAAGAGATGGCCATCCCTGTGGCGAAGGGGCCAGGGGCCACGGAGTCGCCCTACGCATCGGATGCCGAGGCAGGCGACGAGGTGGCGAAGGCGAATCCCACATCCGCCGGGGCGAGCTCGTCGAAGGTTGTGCCTCCCGCCGAGGAAGTCCTTGTGGTCTCGTCCAGCGACGGCGAGGAGGCCGAGGCAGGACGGCGGGAGCCCCGGTCGAAGGTAGCCCACGACAGGCCTGCCGGGGAGCCTACGGGCGCTCCCCTCAAGAGGAAAGCGGAGGCGGCGCCTGAGGGGGCCGGAGCCAGGGCCGCGCCTTCGTGGCGCTCATCTGGCATGGCGTGGGTTGACACCCGCGCCAAGAAGACTGGGTAAGTGTTTTTAACTTGGTTTTTCTTCTTCAATCCTTGGTTGCTTGTCTGCTCCCCTCTGACAAGTCTTCTCGTTCTCTGCTAGCGACCCGGCGCCTGCGAAGCGCCGAAGGCTTCGCCAGGCGGCGGATGTGAAGAAAACCGCGCTGGAGGCCGCGCCAGAGGACGCAGCAGACGAGGCCTCGAGGCCTGCGGAGGAGGCCCCTGCAGGCCCTCACGAGGATGCGCCTTAGGCTGGGACGACCGCGCCGCCTCCGGAGGAGGAGCGCCCTGAGGAGCAGGCGGAAAAGGCGCCCACTCCGCCGCGTGCTGCGACTCCGCCAGCGCAGCAGGAGGCCGCGGCCGGCATTACTACGACCCCGAGCCCGCCAAAGGCTGACGAGACGGTGGGAGAAGACCTTCCGCCGCCCCCGCCAAACACCGCGGCGGAGGAGGGGGCAGCGGCTACGGGGCAGGCCTCTCCTGCCCCGGAAACCCATGAGGAGGGGCCGCTTGAGCGGGGCGACGCCGGCACGCAGAATGCGGGCGCTGAGGCGGAGGACTCGCCGCCGAGCCCCCAGGCCCGCGCAGAGGCCTCCTCTTCCAAGCTCGACGCAGGCGCAGGGCCCCGGCAGCTGGGACTGGAGCAAGGGGCGTCGTGACGTCGCCTTCCGCTTGGTGAGGGAGTCCCTGGACGGGCTGGAGGCTCACCTCGCCCTCGAGGACGGGGAGCTCGCCCGGCAGCGGGATGAGCTTGCGGTGGCCTGGGCCGCTTTCCATGCGGCTGTGGAGGCTCGCCGGCAGAGCGACCTGGCTCTGCAGGCGGAGCGCGAGGAGGCGCTGCGCTTCGCCAAGGAGGTCCGCGAGGGCGCCGTGCGCGAGGCCGAGGAGATCCTGGGGCCCCTCCAGGCCGAGCGCCAGGCAGCGGAGGATGCTCTGGACGCGGCCAGGGCGGAGCGGGAGGCAGTGGAGCACTCGCTGGCGGACAAGCACCGCGAGCTCGTCCAGCTCGAGGCCAAGATCCTCGCCGACTCCGAAACCGTGCGGACCTCTCTGGAGGCGGTCCGCGCGAGCTTGGAAGCCAGGGGGCAGAGTCTGGGCGAGCGCGAGAGCGACGTGTGCCGGCGCGACGAGCAGCTGGCGCTGGCGGAGCAGGAGCTGTCGGGGCAGCGCGCCGCCCTCGAGGCCCGCGAGGAGAACCTGGCCGTGGCACTCAGCAAGCACGAGCGCGAAGTGGCTTCCCACAAGAACTATGTGGAGCGCTTCAACGTGACATTCGCCGAGCGGCAGGTGGAGGCGGAAAAAGAGTTCCAGGCTCGGTAGAAGGCGTACCGCGCTGCCGTCTCTTGAGACTACAGCGAGAAGTTCACGAAGCAGGAGGGTCGCTTCAGGAAGAGGCGCGACGAAGACGCCGCTCGTATCCGTGAGCTGGAACAAATGAACGCCCGGCTGAACTCCCGGGCGAGGCGTGCTGCGGATGGTCGCCGTGCTGCCGAAGAAGCTCGCGAGCGCATGGCGCAGGACCTCGCCTCCCTCATGGCAGACATGGAGGAGATGAACAAACAGGTGGGCCATGTCGTGGAGAAGGCGGTGGAGGCTGCCGAGAGCGCCCAAGCAGCGCGGGTGCTATCGCAGCAGCGGGAGCGCATGTTCCAGTCCTTAGTGGCTCGGGGCAACGAGCTCGCCGCGAAGCTGGGAGCGTAGGCGCCGCCCGTCCCCATTCAGGGCAACTCCGACGCCGCCGCGTACCTCGCCTACTTCGAGCAGCTCTTCACGGCGCTCGAGGGCCCTGCCACGGAGCTCCGCGACGTCGTCGAGGAGGAATGCCGCCAACTCCTGGCGGTGGCGGTCGACCGCATCTTCGCCAACCTCCAGCGCCTCCAGCCTGGCTTCGACTACTCCACGGTGACCGAGCCTCTCGAGGGAGAGGAGGGTTGGAAGATCTCCAACTCGGTCCGCGACCAAGTCGATGACTTCTGCAGCCGCTTCAAGCGGGCCGCGGCGGAGGATGATGACGGCGAGGAGGGCGACGACGAGGAGGGCGAGCCTGGAGAGGAAGGGTCCGGGGAGGACAACGACGGGGCTTCTGCCTGACTTCCTCCTGAAATGTAATGCGCTTGTAGCGCCGTAGGGATATTTGTCTTCAAGACTTTGGCTCCATAATTTGTAACAGCATATTTTTAAGCATGTACTGGTAAGTTTGTGTGTGTGCCCCTCGAGGGCCTCTTTCCTCAACTCCATGCCCTTTTTCGCCCTGCGTCGCTAGGACCCTTCTCCTCGCACTATGACTCCGCCGCTGCGGTATGCTCGAGCAATGACTCGGCAAGGCCGGGGGGAGTTTAAGGCTTAGAGAGGTAAGAGTCCTCGAGGCGCGGTGCTCAAGGACCCCCCCTTTGACGTGCAAGCGGTTCATGGAGAGTGAGGGAAAAGAGACGCTCGAGGGACGAGGAGTGCTCGTGAGAGAGATGAAGAGATTCTCTTGGTGTGAGCAGGGAACTTAGCTTCGCGAGGCTTTTGCTCTGCGTAGGCTTCCCTTGGCGATGTGTTTTCCTTCAGGGGCCGAGTTCTTCCTCCACGAGCTTGGAGAGACTCTTGTTCCCTGTGGAGGTTAGAGAGGCGAACCCAAGCGCTAGAGCATGGTAGTAAAGACTCATGCGCGCTTATAGGTTTTCTCTTGGGTATCTCGCGAGGAGAGAGAGTACCAAGGTCCTTTGGAGAGGTGGCGTGTATCCGGGAGCATGCCCTTTAGCCAGAGCTCGGGTCCCTTGGATTTTGCAGTGCTGCTGGGGTGCTCTTGAGGCACAGGCACCGTACTCAGCCCCCGCTCGCGAGGTGCGCATGGGAAGAATATAAGCGCACATGGAAAAGTAAATGACGAAAGTAAACTTGCCATCGAAATATTACACAGCGGCGCCTCAGCGCAGAGTTCACTTAGGAACGAAAATGGCGCCTTAGCGCATAGTTCACTTAGGAACGAAAATGGCGCCTTAGCGCATAGTTCACTTAGGAACGAAAATGGTTCATTACACTTGGGTTTGCCAAGCTAACGTTCCTTCCATGTCGAGGCATGGGGACCACCCATTAGTGGCCGAGATTCACTGCGGCCTGCGGTGGCTCGTTAGCAGGAGAGCTCGGAGGGCTGACCCTCAGGAGAAGCTTTGAGAAGCTTGGAGGCGAAGCCGTGAGCTTCCCTCTAGAGACAAAAAATGCCTGACGTGATAATGATCACGGGTAGAACTTGCGTAGATGTGCGATGTTCCACGGGTTCTTGACGGGGATGCCGTCTTCAGTCTCGAGGTGTACAGCGCCAGGCCTGGCGATGTGAGAGACCCTGTAGGGGCCTTCCCACATCGGCGAGAGCTTGTGGAGGCCTTCTCTGGAGAGGATTCGCCTGAGGACGAGGTCGTCCGCCTCGTGAGTACGTGAGCGCACATGGCGGCTGTGGTAGCGTCGCAGGTCTTGCTGATACTTTGCCGCTCTGAGGGCGGCACGGCGGCGCAGTCCGTCGAGAAGCAGCAGGTCGTCGTTGTGGAGGTCCTCTTGGGTGTCCTCGTTGAAGGCAAGGACCCGTGGGGATCCATGCTTGATTTCTGCAGGGAGGACTGCTGCGGCTCCGTTGACAAGGGCGAACGGTGTTTCACCCGTGGGCCTTGAAGAGGTTGTGCGCATGGACCAGAGCACAGATGGGAGCTCGTCGATCCAGCCCTTGTCGTGACCCTTGAGGTGTTGAAGCTTCTGGTCTTGAGGCCCTTAAGGAGTTCCGCATTTGCTCGCTCGGCCTGACCATTGCTCCGTGGATGAGCCACCGAGGCGAAGCAGAGCTTGATGCCGAGTTTTTCGCAGTAAGCCCGGAAGATGCCGCTGGTGAATTGTGAGCCATTGTCGGTGATGATGCGATTAGGCACTCCGAAGCGGCAGACTAGGCTCCTGATAAATTTCACCGCTGCCCCGGCTGGTATAGTGCGCACTGGTTCGACCTCGGCCCACTTAGTGAACTTGTCGACGGCCATGAAGAGGAAGCGATAGCCCCCCTGCGATTTCGGGAAGGGGCCCAAATTGTCCAGCCCCCAGACCGCGAACGGCCAGGAGAGCGGGATAGTCTGGAGTCCTAGCGCTGGCTGATGGATCTGCTTGGCGTGGTACTGGCAGGCGTCGCAGGCTTGGACGATGGTGACCGCGTCTTGAAGCACTTGCGGCCAGTAGAACCCGCTTCTGAAGACCTTGCCTGCGGGGGTGCGCGCACACGAGTGGTGGCCGCACTCTCCGCTATGGATATCCTTGATCAGCATTCGGCCTTCCTCGGGAGGGACGCATTTGAGCGCGATGCCGTTTGGGCGCTTGCGGTAGAGGTCTCCCTCAAGGATGCAGTAGGATTTTGCCTGTCGAGCGATTCGCTCTGCTTCCGCATCTTCTTCGGGGAGGATCCCCTTCACCAAGTAGTCTTTGAGCTCGTCAATCCAGCCTGTTTCTTGGTGAGCCGCTGTCAACAACAGGCGCTCCCCTTTGTGGGGACCACAGTCGGGTGCCCCAGCTTCAGGAGGTGGTGGGAGCGCTTCGTCCGTGCTTGCGGCTGTAGTCTCTTGAGGCTGCTTGATGGATGCCTTGGTGAGGCGTTCTTCAAAGACGCCTGCCTGCTGGGCTTGCCTTCGCGAGGCTCGCTTGGCGATGTCATCGGCCTCCTGGTTCTCTTTCCTCGGGATGTGCATGAGCTCCATGCCTCTGAAGTGCTTTTCGAGCTTGCGGACCTCTTCAAGGTATGCGGCCATGTGGTCGTCCTTAGGCGTGTAGCTTTTGTTGGAGAAGTTGACAAGCAACTGGGAGTCGCCCTTGACGAGTAAGTGCTTGACGCCTAGAGCGATGGCGGCCCTTAGGCCGGCGAGGAGGACCTCGTATTCAGCGATGTTGTTGGAGATCTTGTCGATTGTGAAGCACAGCTGGACGGCGTAGTAGAGCTTGTCGCCTTTGGGCGAGGTCAAGACGACGCCTGCCCCGCGGCAGGCGAAGGCTCCGTCAAAGTGCATGGTCCAGTGGCTGGGCATTGTGTCTTCAGAGGGCTCGGCCTCTTCTCCCCGAGGCTCTTCAGGGCTTGGGTCAGTCCATTCGGCGACAAAGTCCGCCAGCGCTCTTCCCTGGATGACTCTTGTGGTGTCGAAGCGCAAGTTGAATGGCTGCAGCTCGATGTTCCATCCCGCGACACGGTCTGTGGCGTTGGGATTGCGCAGGATCTGCTCCAGGGGGAAGGAAGTGACCACCGTGATGGGGTAGCCCTGGAAGTAGTGTCGCAGCTTCCTGGAGGCGATGAGGAGCGCGACGAGGAGCTTCTGCCGCATTGGATACCGTTCTCGAGCGTCCCGCAGCACTGTGCTGACAAAGTAGACGGGGTGCTCGACAAGGGTTGTCGGTGGAGGTGCCGCGTTAGCCCCCTGTGGAGGCTCTTCGGGGCCCTTGCCGAGATCCGCCTGTGGAGGGGTCTCGGCAAGGGTGTTGGGAGCAGACTCGACTTGAGGCTGTGGGCCTGGCAGTGGGTCTGTGGAGACTGCTCCTTTGGCGAGGTCTTTGTCGGGCGGCTTTGGACTTGGAGTTGCAGTGCTCTTCTTGGGGAGGACCGGCTCTTCCCTTTCGGCCACCAGAACGGCGCTCGCGGTCTGAGGAGTGGCTGATAGGTACAGCTTCAGATGTTCGCCTGTCCTGGGGGCCACCATGACTGGTGGGCTGGCCAGGTACCTCTTTAAGTCCTCCAAAGCCTTGTCCGCCTCGGGGGTCCACTTGAATGTGCCGGATCTCTTCATGATCTTGAAAAATGGCAGGGCTCTCTCGCCGAACTTGGAGATGAACCGGCCCAGGCTGGCCATGCAGCCCGCTAAGCGCTGCATGTCCTTGAACCGGCGAGGAGGCTGCATTCCTTAGATGGCCTTGATCTTGTCAGGGTTCGCTTCTATGCCGCGGTGGGACACCAGGAATCCGAGGAGTTTGCCTGAAGGCACCCCGAAGACGCACTTGGCGGGGTTCAGCTTGATGTTCACCTTGCGCAAGCTGGCGAAGGTTTCCTCGAGATCCTTCAAGAGAGTGTCTCCCTCGCGAGACTTGACCACAATGTCGTCGACATAGGCTTCTGCGTTTCTGCCCATCTGTGCCCCCAAAGCTATCCTCATGAGCCTCTGGAAAGTGGCGCCGGCGTTCTTCAGGCCGAAAGGCATGCACGTGTAGCAATACACACCACAAGGGGTGAGGAATGCTGTTTTCTCCTCGTCCTCTTTAGCCATTTTGATCTGGTGATAACCAGAGAAGGCGTCAAGAAAACAAAGGAGGTCGCAGCCGGCGGTGGAGTCCACGATCTGGTCTATCCTTGGCATGGGGTATGGATCCTTGGGGCAGGCCTTGTTGACGTCCGTGTAGTCGATGCAGAGTCGGCCTCCTCCAGCAGGTTTAGGGACAACCACGCCATTGGAGAGCCAAGTGGGGTGCGCGACTTCGCGGACGACATTCGCCGCTTTTAGCTTCTCTACTTCTTTGACGATGAATGCTTGCTTCAAGGGGGCTTGCTTCCGCGCTTTTTGCTTGACGGGGCGTGCGTCTGGACACACGGCTAAGTGGTGCTCGATCACCTCCCTTGGTACACCGGACATATCTGACGGAGTCCATGCGAACATGTCAGAGTTTGCCCGAAGGAAGGCGACGAGCGCGCTTTCCTATTTGGGAGGCAGGGCAGCGCCTATGGTGACGCTAGCTGTCGTGGGATTGTCACGGCAGATGTTTCCGGGTGGAAACTTGAGTATGGGGACATAGCGACTTCTGACATCGGGAGCTTGTCTAGCACGGCGTGGGGAAACAGGGGTTTACCCAGGTTCGGCCCCTCGTCTCGAGGTAAAGACCTACTTCCTGCTACTGCTTTATTGATATGGGTTTCGAGGACTCGGCGCCTTAGCTCCCGGGTCTCGAGATTACAATGGTAGTACTTGCGATCTGGTAAAGCTTATCCTTCTAAGGACCAGGAGACCCCCTTATATAGGCGGCGGGTCTCGCTGGACATACAGACGTGATCCGGGTTACAATCGTACCCGGACTCTACTCTAAGTCCTTCAAGTCTTCGCCTTCCTTATTGGGACTCCGTCTTGTACTTGGCCTCTAGTATTCTAGATCCTTCTTGACTTGGGGGCCGAGACACACGTGGCGCACCGGCTCACGTGAAACACGGCCCATATCTTCCTGCTTGACCCGGCCCAGGTTCTTACCAGGCCGGCTTACTCTTCTAGGTCGGTGGGCCTACCGGGTTACGATCCCCCCAACAGTAGCCCCCAGGATAACTTGGACATCAGAATTGACTTGCTTCGCCTCACACTCTTGGGCATAATCTTGGGGAAGCCGTCACTTCTTTTGTCCGGGTTATCATCTGAAAACAATAAACAACTTATTAAGCAGGCGAGCACACAGGTGTTGGTTTGGCCGGCTCTTACTGGCGGTCCGTTCCTAACCCGGCCATCGCCTGCCGACTTCCACTTCCAAACTTAGCGACTTTCAGCTTTCTTTACACTTCCTCGAAAACGTCGGTCAACCTCCGGAGTCAACGACATTTTTAATGCTTATCCTTTCGCGAGAATCGAGGAGTCGTGCGTCCATCTCGGGAACCCAAGATTCTGTCAGGTACAAAATCTGACATCTTGGATATGGTTCCCCAAAGCCATGATTATCCTCGGATTCTTCCTGTTTTGCCCCTAGGTCAACTCCCGCTTGGAATATAAATAAGTGGGGACGGGAAAAAAGCGACCATTTCCCCCGTGCGCCCCCACTCCTTCTTCTTCCTCCAGCGCCACCGCTGCCACTCCCGTGCTCGAGCTCTGCCACCGTTCGCCGGAGCTAGCTAGCGCCACCGCTCTCTTACTTCTTCTGCTCGAATCCAGAACTGTGCCGCAGGCATCCCCGCTGCCATCTCCTCACATTCCACTTTTAGATCTAGATCTCATTCCCTGCTTCCATGGGGAAAAAAGTAGCAAGCAAGGGTCCTGCCGCAGCCGCCGCGGCCGCCGCTGTTAGGGCCAACCTGAAGAAGGCTAAAGCCACCGCCGCTGCCTCCGCTTCCGGCACCGCCGCCGCAGCACCTGCTTCCGGAAGTTGGACTGGCTCAACGGTGTCTATTGCCAAGCTGCAAGATTTAGTCGATTCCGGCAATCTTTAAGCCCAAGACATCATCCACTGGCGCGCCCCGGGCACCGAGGTCGTGCCGGTTCCTCGGGATAATGAGGTAATAATATTTGCCGATCACCTCAATCGCGGCTTTAAGCCTCCGGGTTCCCTCTTTTTCCGCACCCTGCTCGCCTACTACGGCCTTAGGCCTCAAGACTTGGCCCCAAATTCAATTCTTTCCATCTCCAACTTCACCGTTCTATGCGAAGACTATCTTCAAATGGAACCCTCTCTCGACCTCTTTCTTGAATTTTTCTATTGCAACCCACAACGCTCCTCTGCCACTCTTCCTTTGAACGTTTGCGGAGGAGTCGCGATCCAACGGCGCCGAGACTCCCTTTTTCCGGCTCTCAAACTCAACAGCCATCCTCGAGCCTGGCAATCAACCTTTTTCTACTGCAAGGACACCTCTCCCAAGGGCCAACCCAAACTGCCGGGTTTCCGCGCTGAGCCTCTCGCGCTAGGAGAATCAACCAACTCCTATGCCAAGAACCGCGCGGCCTTGGCCCCCACTCTTTCCAGGATCCGAGCTCTCAAGGCCCACGGCCTCAAAGGCACCGATCTGGTCAAATGCTGGGTCGGGTGGTGTATAAAACCACTATCCATCCGTCCCAAACTTATTTGCGACTACACCAACATTCCCTCTGACTGTCTCCGGTTCACCTTTGAAGAGCCGGAAGATGAAGAAGTCATCCGAACTTCTAAGAAACTTTTGTCCGAGTCTATCGCTACGATAACGCTCAACGGGCTCCTCCCCTTCTGCTCCGAGAACCCGGCTCCAAAGGTACTTAACTTGCTCCCCTCTATCTCTTATACTTCTTTCTTTTTATCCTTTCTGCATTTCAGTACTCCATGAATGCCTCTATCCCTTCATAAGGTCACTGAAGACTGGTGGAACGCCGCCGATGAAACGCCCGTCTCCTCCGACCAAGAAGATGAGTCGGAACCAAATTCTGAAGAAGAAGAAGAAGCAGGCGAAGGTGAGCTTGACTCCATGGACCGGCTTTGGAAAAAACTCCTAGAAGCCGATCTTGAAGACGACACTTCTTCTCATACTCCCCACATTCCAGGTCAAGGTGAACAAGACTCCACCAAGGCTCCGACACCTCCTTCTCCACCGGCTGGAGCAAAGCGGGCCCGTAACGCGGTACAATTGATACCATGCTCTCGTTTCATCGATCTAGAAGCTGCTTCCGGCTCTCAAACTTGTCCGTCTGCGTAGGACAAGGATGAGGTGACGCCTAAACGTCGAAGGACTCGCTCGTCCGCATCTTCCGAAGAGCTCTCCTCAGGTATCCCAAACAGTCCTTCTCCCCGCGGGAGAAACGCTCATCAGACTTCCCCCGATGCACGTTATCCTTTGGCAAGTCGCCTCCGGGTTTCTAAATGCCGGTCTATATCCTGCTCCTCAGGTTCCGGCTCAGAGGCTCTTCCCTCCGACTTTGTCATCAACAAGGGGTAAGTCCTAGTTTTACTTTGCACCATGTCTTCGCTTTAGCCCACTTACTGTTCCTTGCATGTCTTTATACTTTTCCAGAGCCCAAGCCGTCCTCAGTGATGAGGAATCCCCTGACGCTATCACAACCCCTCCAGCCGAGCCTGAGGTTGAAGAAGCTCAAGCGGAGAAGCCAATTGAACCGACTCTCCCTGTTCCAGACTCTTCTTCCCCTCCAAAGTCCGATCTTCCTGTTATTCCGGAAGAACCGGATGTCGCTGTAACGGGCACCGGCTTTCAAGATCCCGCCGCGCCTTCAACTTCCGTGGCGAAGGTCCTTGAGCCGGAACTTAAGGCTGAGGAAGGGCCTGCTGCCCGTGCCGCAGGCAAGGAACAGGTCAAGGAAACCGAAGAATCGGACTCTGAAGACGAAACTCCTTACACCACCTTGGAGTTTCCAGAACTTTTTGAGAGAATCCATAAGCGACTCTCCAGGGTGCGAAAGGAGGAGTCTCAGCTGCGCAACTATCTGCACTTCCGCTACCAGGTATGTTCCCTCTAGTAGTCCCCAAGTGCTTAGACTTTACTTAGGTAAATGCTTAGTACTTGCATGATAGGGAACCTGTCTCAATAGAAATGTTTCTTTGAAGTAGTCCCCAAGAGTCGGAGCAGTAGCTTGGTGCGCTTCGGGTCTTTTTTACTAGTGAACTTTTGCAATGAGTAGTCCCCAAGAGTCGGAGCAGTAGCTTGCTGCGCTCCGGGTCTTCCTTACTAGTGAACTTTTGCAATGAGTAGTCCCCAAGAGTCGGAGCAGTAGCTTGCTGCGCTCCGGGTCTTCTTTGAGATACCGTCATTGCTTTATAAACTGCTTCCTGATCTTTTTGTCTCTCTGGATAAATATATGTTCCCTCTGCAGGAGTTTTCGAAAGACACCGCCGAGAGCAACAGCGAAACACGCCATGAACTTGCGCGTGAAACCGGCCTTCGTGAGAAGGCTGAGGAACAGCTGAAGCTTCAAGAAGAAGCCCTAAAACGGCTTCAAACTGACAATGAGGCTTTGCGGAAGAAGGTGCACGAACAAGAGCTCGCCATACAGGTGAAGGCTCTTGAGCTGCAAAGAGTAGTCTCCGAGCCGGAGAAAGTAAAGAAGCTCGTTCATAACTTGGCCGTTGCTGTCTTCGGTGAGTCTTCTTCTTGCCTTTTCTTTCTTGTATTGCTTTGTCATCGCAGGTTTCCTTATCCTCTGTTTGCTCCCTGCCAGGTCCGGCTCAGGGGGTGACCATAAAGGGAACACTTGAGAAAATTCAGGCCATATATGGCGTCACCCGCCGACTCTACTTTGGCTGCGCCGAGATGATCAAGGCGTCTACTTCTTCTGGGGAATGTCCTCCGGGTCTTCCGGATTTTCTCGCCGCCGCCTCTGTGGTGCCTATGCTGATGGAGCGATGGAAGGCGTCTGCCTGTCGCAAGGGTGCTATCCGTACACTTGCATTGGCGAAGGCATACTACCCCAACCTTGACCCGGCCAAGCTCACGAAGGGCTTCCCTGAATTCCAGCCTGATGGCACTGAGACCTCAAAGATATATGGGAAGCTCGTGAAATCCGTTCGGCGTCCGGCTTGTCAAATTACCAATGGGTTGGCACTGAACGAGTTCCAAGCTGCTTACGACGAAGACAACCATGCCATCAAGGAGGTCCCGCCGGAGCCGATCAACTTATGGAAGCCGGTAGAAGAGGCGCCACAACTCTTCACGCCCTTCACAACAAGTGCGAACCCCTCAAGCTCAACTCCTGACATTCCAGCTCCCTCTCGTCCCTCCGATCTTGACGGCTTTGAAGCCTTGGCTTCGGTCGTTTTGCAGAGGCCACGAAGCGGAACTACAAAGGATACGAGGGACCTTGGGCAAGGATCTGCACCGGCTCCTCCACACCAATAGACCGCCCCGATGTTACGAACGCCGACTTATGTACCGGCTTACAAACTTTTGACCTGACTTAAATTCCTGCAAAATTATATTGGTCTTCATGGCCTGTAATAGGTTAGATGTAAATACTTATTATACCTTTTCTGGTGCACCTTCGTGTGCCTCTGAGTACTCTGCGTATAACAACCCATCTTTTGCGAATTTGTGCAAGTCTTTGTTGGTTTAGATGACCCTTTTGATTTCTTTAGCTCTCTGCATAGCCGGCTTTCTCTTGACTCTGTGCATAAAATTCTCGCGCAATCAGGGTCTGCTAAGTCCCCATGGGCTTCATAGCTAGATTGAAAGCCGGATTTTAGCATCTGGTCATATATAAGATGAGAATAACATCAAGCTAGCAGGCAAGGAACCAAGAATAATTTTGGCTTTTTTGCCGGGTCATGAGTTTGCAACTTACAACTTTCTTAGTTGGTAAGCCCCCAAGACCCTGATCATATAAAGAATAAGGAACTGAAAACACAATACTCTTTTCTTCTTAGAGGTGCCTTCCTCACTTTATTGATCATATAATATGTACATAGCTAGCAAGCCGCCTCATTAAAAACCTTCCAGTCCCCTTAGGTACCCTGGTAAGGAAAAGAGCGCGTCTGAAACCTGCTGCCTTTAAACAAAAGAGATACAAAAAGGTGGAGCCCGTCTCATCCGGGGGCTCACAAAACCTAAGTGTAGTATGGTCGAAGTTCTGCTATATTCCAAGGCCTGTCGTTCTCTGTCAACGGGTTCCTTGTATGGTCTGTATTGTTTCCTGTCCTTGTAGCTTGCTCTCTGGCATCCACTAGGTAATAAGACCCGTTGTGCAAGTTCCGGCTTACCACGAAGGGGCCCTCCCATGGGGGAGTTAGCTTGTGGAAGCCGGTCTTGTTCTGGGCTAGCCTCAAGACCAAGTCTCCTTCCTGGAAACCTCTTGATTTAACCCGGCGGCTGTGATAACGCCTCAGGTCTTGCTGGTATATGGCTGACCTTTCCAGGGCTAGCTCTCTTGCCTCCTCAAGCATATCAACTGAATTTTGCCGGGCTTGCTCGTTCTCAGTTTCAACATAGTTTGCCACTCTCGGAGAATCATGGATAATGTCGCTGGGTAACACGGCTTCTGCCCCATAAACCATGAAGAAGGGAGTGAAGTCTGTTGATCTATTTGGGGTTGTGTTTATGCTCCAGACGACTGATGGGAGCTCCTCTTCCCAGCACCCGGCGGCTCTGATTAATGGAACCCGGAGTCTTGGCTTGATGCCTCTTAGCAGCTCTTGGTTTGTCCTCTCCACTTGGCCGTTCGACTGAGGGTGTGAAACTGAAGCAAGGTCGAGCCGGATACCGTTCTCTTTGCAAAATATCTGCATCTCTCCAAGTGAAAAATTTGTCCCATTATCCGTGATGATGCTGTGAGGATACCCAAAACGATATATGATTTTCTTCAGGAATTTGACGGCTGTTGCTGCTGTGCAACTGTTGACGGCTTGCACCTCTACCCACTTTGTGAATTTGTCCACTGCGACCAGTAGGTGAGTCTTTTTATTGGGTGAAGTCTGGAAAGGTCCCACCATGTCCATGCCCCAAACTGCAAAGGGCCATGTTATTGGGATGGTCTTCAGGTCTTGAGCCGGAATATGAATCTGCCTTGCGTATCGCTGGCATCCATCGCAAACCCGGGCTATATTTTCTGCATCAGCCAGGGCCGTCAACCAAAAGAATCCGTGCCCGTATGCTTTGGCCACCATCGATCTTGTGGACGCGTGATGTCCGCAGTCCCCTGCGTGAATCTCCTGGAGGATTTTCCGGCCTTCCTCTGGTGAGACACATCGTAAGAATACCCCGGACGTGCTCCTCTTGTGTAACTCGCCATTGATGATGACGTAGCCCTTAGCCCGGCGCACAATCTGTCGTGCTAGTACTTCGTCTTGAGGTAATTCTTCCCTCTGCAGGTAAGCCATATACGGCTCAGTCCAGGACGGTGTTTGATGTACGGCTGCGACTAGCTGTGATTCCGGGTCATCAGGGTTTGCTAACTCTTCTTCTGTCGGCAGCTTGACCGAGGGATGATGTAACTCGGCGAGGAATACGTTTGGAGGCACCGGCTCTCTGCTAGAACCGAGTCTTGATAGGGCGTCGGCCGCCTCATTCTTTCGTCTGTCAATATGGTCAACTTGGTAGCCGGAAAAGAAGCCGGCAATACGATCTACTTCTCTCCTGTAAGCCGCCATGTTGGCGTCTTTTCTATCCCAGGTTCCTGAAACTTGCTGAGCCACAAGGTCAGAGTCTCCATAGCACATGATTCTTTTGATGTTCATCTCTCTAGCGACTTTCAAACCGTGTAACAAGGCCTCATACTCTGCAACGTTATTGGTGCATGGTTCGAAATGTATCTGTAGGACGTAACTCAACTTGTCTCCTTTTGGCGAAGTTAGTACAACGCCGGCTCCCGAGCCTTCAAACTGCTTTGACCCGTCGAAGTGCATAATCCAATGCTTGGCGCTTGGAGGCGGAGGTAGGGGGTCAAACTCTGTCCAATCATTGACGAAATCCACCAAGGCCTGTGACTTGATTGCTGTTCTTGGCTCGTAGTTGATATGATAAGGCCCCATCTCGATGGCCCACTTTGCGATCCTGCCTGTAGCTTCTCTGTTTCCGATGATTTCCGCTAAGGGAGCAGAACTCACCACAGTGATGGGGTGTTCCTGAAAATAGTGTGGCATCTTCCAGCTTGCCATAAACACACCGTAGACCAACTTCTGCCACTGCGGGTACCTCTGCTTGGACTCTGTGAGAGCTTCACTAACATAGTAGACCGGCCTTTGAATTGGGTACTCCTTTCCTTCTTCCTTGCGCTCCACCACGACCACAGCACTGACGGCTCTGGAATTTGCGGAAACGTATAACAACATCGGCTCCTTGCTTGTGGGAGCCGCTAACACTGGAGCTGTGGACAATGTCTTCTTTAGGTCTTCAAAGGCGTCGTCTGCCTCCTGGCCCCAGACAAACTTATCTGACTTCTTCAACAACTTGTATAGTGGAAGAGCTTTCTCTCCCATCCTTGCAATGAACCGGCTCAGGGCTGTGACACACCCTGTCAGCTTCTGGACATCATTAACGCACTCCGGCTTCTTAAGGTTCATGATAGCCTTAATTTTAGCCGGGTTAGCTTCTATCCCTCTCTCTGAGACTATGAAACCCAGCAACATGCCAGCCGGGACTCCGAACACGCACTTGGTCGGGTTTAACTTCATCTGATATTTGCGCAGGTTATCGAAGGTCTCCTTTAGGTCATCCAGGAGTGACCCGGCTTTCTGTGACTTGATCACGACATCATCGACATAGGCATGCACATTGCGACCGATTTGGTTCTGGAAACAATTCTGGATGCACCTTTGGTAGGTGGCACCTGCATTCTTGAGGCCAAAGGTCATGTTTTTGTAACAGAAAGCACCGAAAGGGGTGATGAACGACGTCTTCTCCTGGTCGTCAACATTGAGCTTGATCTGATGATATCCGGAATATGCGTCCAGGAAACATAACAACTCGCTACCGGCTGTGGCATCGATGATCTGATCTATACGTGGCAATGCAAAGGGGTCTTTCGGGCAGACCTTGTTCAAGCTGGTGTAGTCAATGCACATGCGCCACTCTCCGTTTTTCTTCAGAACTAGGACCGGGTTAGCCAGCCACTTGGGATGGTAGACTTCCATGATAAACCCGGCTGCAAGCAAACGAGCTACCTCCTCTCCGACGATCTTTTTCCTCTCTGCGTTGAGACGACGTAGTCCTTGTTTTACCGGCTTTGCCTTTGGATCAACATGTAAGCTGTGCTCAGCAAGTTCACTCGGGACACCCGGCATGTCTGAAGGAGACCATGCGAAGATGTCCCGATTCTCACGGATGAACTTGATGAGCTCGCTTTCCTATTTCGGGTCCAAGTGGGTCCCCACCGAGAACTGCTTGGAGGAGTCTCCTTCTTCAAAATCAACCATCTTTGTATCTTGAGCCGACTTGAATTTTTTCTTCTCTTCCTCATGAGCCGGCTTTTCCAGCACACGCTTATCTGTCGGGTCTACATGAGATTTGTAGAACTTGAGCTCCTCCTCTGAGCAAGCCTGTTCTGCCATGATGGCATCCCCGTTGTCACATTCTGCAGCCATAGTCTTGCTTCCTTCTACTGTGATTATTCCCTGTGGTCCTGGCATCTTGAGTTTGAGGTACACATAACAGGGCCGAGCCATGAATTTGGCGTAAGCCGGCCTCCCGAATAGAGCGTGATACGGACTTTTTAAATCAACAACCTCAAACGTCAGGAACTCCGACCTGAATTGCTCTTTGCTCACTCCGAATGCCACCTCAAGGCTGATCTGGCCAATCGGATGTGCCGACTTCCCTGGGACTATGCCGTGGAAGATCATAGATGTAGGGGTAAGGCGGTCTTGGGTCAGACCCATCCTTCTGAAAGTATCGAGGTATAAGATATTGATGCTGCTTACTCCGTCCATCAGAACTTTATTCAGGGAGAACCCGTCCACTTGTGGTGCCACGACGAGAGCCAGGAGACCCGGATGTTCTACCGCTGGCGGGTGATCTTCTCTACTCCAAGTTATAGTTTGCTCTGACCACTTCAAGAATCTTGGAACGGCTGATGCCACTGCATTGACGGCTCTTGCTTTTAATTTCCTGTCTCTCCTGGACGTGCTGGTGGTGAAGACGTGATACTGTCCTTGACTGTGAAGCTCTTTCGGGTTCTGCTGATACCCGGTTGTGACTTGATTCTGTTGTTGACTGGACCCGGCATTATTGTTTGGCGGTCCGTTTGACCCAGCCCCCTGTCCGGGTCCCATCGAGTTGCCGTTGTTTCCATTGAAACCGCTGCTACCTCCGAAGTTCCCCTGACTCCTCTGGCCTTCCTGCTCATGTCTCATCCAAGCTCTGATGTCCGCGCACTGAGCTAGCGAGTGATTGGATGGTCTCCCGTTCTTGCTGTGTTTTGGACACGGCATGCTATACATCTCGCTGAAGTTCGAACCTCTCGGAGGTCCTCCTCTAAAGTTACCACCGGGTCTTGGTCCCCTGTAACCCGTCGTCTGGGTTGTGCCTACGAACTCTGAATTTCCGCCCTCATAAGGACGCTTGTTATTTCCGTTCTGATTGTTATTACTCTGGCTTGGGTTTGGGTTACGACCTCCGCTGATCCGATTGTTCCTCTGTTGTTCCTCTGTTTCATCCGGCTTCTTATCCGTGGCTGCATATTTATTCGCTGTTGTCACCACTTCCCCTATTGAGATGTTGTTGCAGGCCGGGTCTTCCCTCATACGTCCAAGCTTGTGTGTCAACGGCTCAAAACCGCAGTTTTTCTCCATGTATGATATAGCTGTGTGTGCCGAGATGTTGAGGGATGACTGCAAGATTTCTGTGACCCGGCCCATCCACTGTCTGGCTGACTCGGTTTTCCTCATGACACATCGATCCAGGTCGGCCTCAGTGTACTGTTTCTTGCAAGTTCCGGCGAAGTTCTTGATGAACGCCGCCTTCAGTTCCTCCCATGAGTTGATACTGCGTGGCAGGAGTCGGTCTAGCCAAATTTTAGGTGCTCCTTCTGCTAACATAAGATACATGTAGCGTGCACACAGATTCGGTGAAGCGTTCTTCATGTCCATGGCCATGCCGTAACTGCTCAACCATGTCTCTGGATTCATGTTCGGCTCGTAATTGCACACTTTGGTCGGCTCGTTGAATTTTTCTGGAAACGGCTCCGCCCTGATGGCATCTGACAAACACTTTGGTCCCGTCAAGTTTGAAGTTAAGCCCCTTGTGTGACCCGGCGCAGGAGAAGGTGCTGCGGGAGTCACTATTCCGACTCCTGGTGCTCCAGCTGCTCCGGCTCCCGCTGCCGGTGGTGCTGCCGCCGCGGCTGCACGTCTTGCTCTTGAACTATTGACTATTGACTGAGCCGCGGACACGGCCGGCTGTGGCGGCTGGATTACTTGCTGATTTTGGTGTTGGCCTTGCGGGTTTACCGGTCCTAACCGGTTCTGGATGGATCTTGCTGCTGGTGGCTCTCCGTGCCGGCTTCTGGTACGACTCCTTTGTGGTTCTGAGTTGAATGCTTGCGACCCGCGCGGATTATTGTTCTGTTGGACCACATCAGTGCGCAGCAAATCCACGGCTCTCCGTGCCTCAATACCGGCTGGCGAATTGTCGAACGGGATCTGCTGTAGCGCGTGTGCAGCTGCAAAAACATTATCAACCGGATTATTATAATGACCCGGGGGAGTAGTGAACCTGGGAGGTGGCGGAGGTAGTTGTTCTGCGGCTGCTTCCCCGGCTCCGGCTCCTCCCGCTGGACTTCCTGCTCCTCGTAACTCGGCCTGTGGTGCGCCGGCTCCCATCACCGGATTAACCGCTGCTATGGGCGCATTGGCCGGCGTCATCTGATATTCCAAGACTTGGGGCACTATGGTGTTGACTCCAGTCGGCAAGGGTAGCCGGCTTCCGCGCCTTCTGCTCTGCACCGCAGTCAACTCGTCCCTTCTCCTCTGGAGGGCGTTTCTTTCGTCTTGTAGCCTCTGCTCCTGCTGGGCCAAAGATTGTTCCTTCTCTGCTACGCGCCGGGCTTCTGCACGCTCTTGGTTCGCCCTAGCCATGGCTCGCCTTAAATCTTCCAACTCCCTCTGTATAGCTGAATTGGTGTTTGTTACTTCTCCCGGGTTCTGAGCCGGGATTCCCGATGCACCGGCTCTCGCCTGATCGTTCACCGCGGTCAGGATTGGGTTTGTGAACGCTGTCCCGGGTGCTGGCGTGTGTGTCTGTACTCCCGCGCCAAAAGTTGGTAAAACGGGTCCGGTATTGGGGTGTGGTGGAGGGTACGCCGCTGGTGGCATGCCAAGGTTGCTCTGATCCCAAATTTCTCGATCCCGTCTGGCGGTTCTTTCTGCGCTTGTTTCACTACTCACGGATGCTTCCACCCCATCGGCTTGCTGAGCCGCCGTTACCACGTGGACCGTCATGTGTCGCGCGGGTCCCGGGGACACCGGGTGGTCCTCTTCTTCGAGCCCAAATCCCCACCGATCTTCAAACAGCGGCAGAATTGACTCGGTATCTGTATCCAGATCGGACACGTTTGTTGGTATTCCGACGGAATCCTGTAGTGCTTGAATTGCCGCCTCTTCCTCGATAGTCATAACTTCGCACTCTGGCGATCCAACAGATTCTTCTCCATCCAACTGAGCCATGGTGGCTGTCCCGGATTCTGACTCGTACTCCGGCTCATACTGATCTGAGCCGGCTCCTGTGGTCCGGATCACGCCGACGAAGACGTTGATCTGTCCGAAGGCGATCATAGATCCGATTTCCAGCTGATCTGCTTCTTCTTTCCAGCCAAAGTCGTCCACGATCCGCTCCCCTCCTGGAAGCGTGTGGATCTGGCCGATAGCTAGGTTTTCCATACCGCGCCGCGCTTCTCTACAAATCATGATGTTCTTGGCCGCATGCCCCACGGTGGGCGCCAACTGTCGTGGGATTGTCACGGCAGATGTTTCCGGGTGGAAACTTGAGTATGGGGACATAGCGACTTCTGACATCGGGAGCTTGTCTAGCACGGCGTGGGGAAACAGGGGTTTACCCAGGTTCGGCCCCTCGTCTCGAGGTAAAGACCTACTTCCTGCTACTGCTTTATTGATATGGGTTTCGAGGACTCGGCGCCTTAGCTCCCGGGTCTCGAGATTACAATGGTAGTACTTGCGATCTGGTAAAGCTTATCCTTCTAAGGACCAGGAGACCCCCTTATATAGGCGGCGGGTCTCGCTGGACATACAGACGTGATCCGGGTTACAATCGTACCCGGACTCTACTCTAAGTCCTTCAAGTCTTCGCCTTCCTTATTGGGACTCCGTCTTGTACTTGGCCTCTAGTATTCTAGATCCTTCTTGACTTGGGGGCCGAGACACACGTGGCGCACCGGCTCACGTGAAACACGGCCCATATCTTCCTGCTTGACCCGGACCAGGTTCTTACCAGGCCGGCTTACTCTTCTAGGTCGGTAGGCCTACCGGGTTACGATCCCCCCAACACTAGCCCCTGAGCCCTCAGCCCCCGAGCCACTGGCGCTCAACGACACCCTCTTCGTGGAAGCTTGCTCTTGAGAGAACATTTGCTTCTTCTTCTAGGGCCTCTCGAGAGGCTCCATGTCCTCGTCAGCTGCCTTGTAGGCGCTCTCGACAGCGCGCGTGGCATCCAGGATATGACCATGGATGGCGATGGTGCCAGCGCTGCCGGGGATCTTGACCATGTTGTAGGCGTGATGCGTGACGGCAATGAACTTCGCGAGGGCGGGGTAGCCGAGGATGGCGTTATACGGCAGGCCAATGTGGGCGACATCGAAGTCGATTAGCTCAGTGCGGTAGTTCTTCTGCGTGCCGAAGGTGACGGCCAGCCGGACCTGCCCCAGAGGTTCGATTGAACCACTGGTGACCCCTGTAAATGGCCTGGAGGGCATAAGCCACTCGTAAGGCACTTGAAGCGTCTGGAAGGTCTCGACAGAGATGACGTTCAGGCCAGCTCCCCCATCAATGAGCGTCTTGGAGACGGTGATGTTGTTGATGGTGGGGGAGCAGACCAGGGGGAGGGTTCCAACAGTCTTGGTCGACTTGGGGTGGTCCTTGGCGTCGAAGGCGATGGTGTACTGGGACCACTTGAGGGGCCTGGAGGTCTCGGTGCTCGGGAGCGCGGCATTGAGTTCGCGGGCGAACTGCTTGAACTGGTTGTTCGACTTGGGCGCCTGAGCCCCGCCGAGGATGCAGGCCATAGCCCCCCTTGGTGCCTGGTAGCCTCCATCTTCCTCGTCAGGGAGGTTGTTGTTCTTCTCGGCGGCGTTGGCTTGGGTGCCCGACGGCCTCTGGTAGCCGCCATTGCGTCCGGCCCTGCCGTCTCTGCGGTAGCCGCGGCCTTCTTCTCGCTCGTGCTCCCTGCTCAGCCTCTTGAGGTCGAAGCAGTTTTCTGTGGCGTGGCCGCGCCTATTGTGGTAGACACAGAACGGACGGTTGTCCGCCTCTCTGTCGCCAGGCTGAGGGGAGTTTCTGCGGGCGTTCTTGGCGGCTGGCTCCGTCGCCAGGACAGCGGTGGTCTTGCGCTTGGTCTCTTCGCGCTTCTTGTGGCTCTTGGATCCCTCAGCCTGGTCGTCCCCCCGCTGGCTCATCTTGACGAAGAGGAGTCCCTCTTCAGCCTTGGCGCACTTGTCAGCGAGGTCGAACAGCTTCACCACAGAGGTGAGCTTGTCGTGAATGCCCAGCTTCTCGAGCATCCTGCGGTTGGTGACGCCCTCTCTGAAGGTGGCGATGACCTGCGTGTCGGGGATGTTTGGGATCTTGTTGCGCACTTGGCTGAAGCGCTGGATGTACTTGCGGAGGGTCTCATCTTTCCTCTGCACCACAGCGCGCAGGTCGTTGTGGGTGAGCGCGCGCTCGTACGTGCCCTTGAAATTGGCGACGAACTGCCTGCAGAGCTCCTCCCAGGAGTCGATGGAGTCCTCAGGCAGGTTGAGGAGCCAAGACAACGCGGAGTCCCTGAGCGCGTGGGAGAACCAGTTCGCCATGACCTTGTCGTCTCCTCCTGCAGCCTGGATAGAGGTGGTGTAGAGCTGCAGGAACTCGAGGGGATTGCTCGACCCGTCGAAGCCCTTGGGAAGGGCAGGCCTGAACTTCTGTGGCCAGACACCCGCGGCGCAGAGCGCGGGTGAAGGCCATGCAGCCGGTGGCATACGTGGTGACTCCGCCCTGGAGAGCCCTGCGGTTCTGCTGCCCCGCCTGGCCGAGTTCCTCTACGAGGCGGTTCTGGAGGTCCCTCCGGCGCTCCATCCCCACCCGCGCGTCAAGCGCGGTGCGCTGCATGATTTGGCAGTCGTGCGGCGAGGAGGCATGAGAGGGAGCCCTCTGTGCCGCGGCCGGAGGAGGTCCCGGTGGTGGCGGAGGTGCATCCGGCGCGGCCGTCCCCGCGCGGCCAGAGTGGTGGACCAGCGAGCGTGACGGGGCGGGGCGCGTCGTCGCGACGTCGACGAGGTGGTGAAGGCGGTCGAGCCACTGGTCGTGGGCCTCCGTGCTAGGCCGGTAGCGGAGAAGCTCCTGTGCCATGAGAAGCGCGGTGTGCGGCGTGGGCTCCGGGCGTCCCTGAGAAGACGCGCTTTGGCGCCGAGACGGATGAGAGGACTCAGCATCGTCGTGGCGCTCCGGGGAGACGTCCCTGTCGTCGCGGTGGTCGCTGCCACGGTGCTCCTCGCTCTCGGGCTCCTCCACGTGCGGACCGGTGTTGGCGCGCTCCGTCGTGCGAGGGCGGCCGCGGCGACCGCGGGTGGGGGTGGTGCCGGGCTCAGTATGAGCCCTGTCAGCTGCGCGCCTGTTGGCACACGTCGTGCGGGTGTCCGTCATGGTGCGGAGGCCGGCCGGAGGTTGAAGACGCGCCTCAATCCCTAGCTTTAATGAGAGCATTTGTAATATAAGTAGTAAATGCCATGTTTATGGTACTAGCATTAGGACTTGTAGCTAACTTTTGCAACAACTTAATAACTTCAGAGATATTACAATTATCAAAATCAAAATCATTATTATCAAAGCAAACCGAACCATTATCTCCTATGTTCTTAAAATTTTCAGCACTTTTATCAAGAACAGTTTCAGCAGTTTTAGGCAATTTTAATTCTTTGGAAGAAGTAGAGTAAACATTGCCAACACCAATTATGTTACCATTAATAGTAGGAGGTTTACTAGCATGTGAAGTAACATTATTTTCAGTAGTAGTAATAGTTTAAACTCTAGCCATATTATCCTTTTTAGCTAGTTCTTCTTCTCTTTCCCATCTAGCATGTAATTCAGCCATCATCCTAACATTATCATCAATTCGAACTTGGATCGCATTAATTTTAGCAAAGGTCTTATTCTCTTTAGAATCATTAGGCATAACTTTTAATTTCAAGAGATCAACATCAAGAGCAAGACTATCAACTTTAGAAGCAAGAGTATCAATTTTACCAAGCTTTTCCTCAACAGTTTTATTAAAAGCGGTTTTTGTAGTGATAAAATCCTTAAGCATGGTTTCAAGTTCAGAGGAGGTATTCCTATTATCGCTATAAGAATTACCATAAGAATTACCATAGCTATTGCCATTATTAGGGGGTAGGGCTTGTAGTTGTTGTTACCATAATTGTTCCTATAGGCATTATTGTTAAAATTATTGTTTTTAATGAA
Organism: Poa annua; assembly: GCA_026929855.1. Taxonomy (NCBI): domain Eukaryota; kingdom Viridiplantae; phylum Streptophyta; class Magnoliopsida; order Poales; family Poaceae; genus Poa; species Poa annua. Next base: position 81,336,309 of record CM049437.1, on the reverse strand, counting down.
GTTCACATCAACATGCTCTTCTTGTGCAACCAAAGAAGCTAAGGGAACATTATTTGGATCAATATGAGATTTACCATTCACAAGCATAGCCATAATAACATCAATCTTTTCACTCAAAGAAGAGGTTTCTTCAACAGAATTTACCTTCTTACCTTAAGTAGCTCTTTCAGTATGCCACTCAGAATAATTAACCATCATATTATCAAGAAGTTTTGTTGCAACCCCCAATGTGATGGAAATAAATGTACCTCCAGCAGCCGAATCAAGAAGGTTTCTTGAGGAAAAATTCAGTTCTGCATAAAAGGTTTGGATGATCATCCAAGCAGTCAGTCCATGGGCAGGGCAATTTTTAACCAAAGATTTCATTCTTTCCCAAGCTTGAGCAACATGTTCATTATCAAATTGTTTAAAGTTCATAATGCTACTTCTTAAGGAAATGATCTTAGCAGCAGGATAGTATTTTCCAATAAAAGCATCTTTGCATTTAATCCATGAATCAATACTATTCCTAGGCAATGAAAGCAACCATTCTTTAGCCTTTCCTCTCAAAGAGAAAGGAAATAATTTCAGTTTTATAATATCACCATCTATATCCTTATACTTTTGCATTTCACAAAGTTCAACAAAATTATTAAGATGGGCAGCAGCATCCTCAGTACTAACACCAGAAAATTGCTCTCTCGTAACAAGGTTTAACAAAGCAGGTTTGATTTCAAAGAATCCAGCTTTAGAAGCAGGTGGAGCAATAGGAGTGCATATGAAATCATTATTATTTGTGCTAGTGAAGTCACACAACTTAGTATTCTCAGCAGTACTCATTTTAGCAAATAAAAATCAAAACCGAAATAAATAATTTAATGCAAGTAACTAATTTTTTTGTATTTTTTTATATTAAGCAAACAAGATAGTAATAAAAAATAAACTAAGCAAGACAATAACAAAATAAAAAGATTGGAAGTTAGAGACTCCCCTCGCAGAAGAGCTTAGTTTCCCCGGCAACGGCGCCAGAAATTCTTGATGCTCTACATGCACGTTGGGAAACTCCAAGAGGAAGGTGTGATGATGTAGTAGCAGCAAGCTTTCCCTCAGTTGTGAAACCAAGGTTATCGAACCAGTAGCAAACTAGAATTCTTCCGAAGGTGTCAACTGCGCCAGAAATTCCTGCTAAGCGCTGAGTTGGCGTGGAACCTACACACAACACAACCAAGATACTTTGTCCCAACTTAACAGTGAGGTTGTCAATCTAACTGGCTTGCTGTAACAAAGGATTAAACGTATGTGTGGAAAATGATGTTTGTTTGCAGAGAATGAAAGTAATAGGATTGCAGTAGGTTGTATTATCAGTTTAAAGAAAAGGACCAGGGTACACAGTTCACTAGTGGTGTCTCTCCATAAATAATAATAGCATACATGAGGGTAAACAAATTACAGCTAGGCAATTGACAGAATAAAGAACTGCATAATGATGCATGTACAAGTCATGGTGTCTAGTGTGAGATTCATTTGGGCATTACAACATGATACATAGACCGTTATCCAACTGCATCTATGACTAATAATCCACCTTCAGCATAGCATCTGCAACACCTTTCAGTATTAAGTTGCAAGCAACAGATTATTGCATTAAGTAAAGTGTGTAATGTAAGTAGCACCATTATCCTTAGACAAAGAACTACTGTTTTATCCCTAGTAGCAACAGTACATTCACAATCTTAGAGGTTGCTGTCATTCCCCCAGATTAAATGAAGACATGAACCCACTATCGAGCAAAAATACCCCCTCTTGGAGTCACAAGCATCTACTTGGCCAGAGCATCTACTAGTAACGGAGAGCATGCAAGATCATAAATAACGCACTCACATAATATATAATGAAGCAAATGACATAGTACTCAATTATTCATCAGATCCCAGCAAACTCAACATGTAGCATTACATAAAGATGATCTTGATCATGATAGGCAGCTCACAAGATCTAAACATGATGGCACAATAGGAGAAGACAACCATCTAGCTACTGTTATGGACCCGTAGTCCAAGGATGAACTACTCACGCATAAGTCCGGAGGCGGGCATGGTGATGTAGAGCCCTCCGGTGATGATTCCCCTCTCTGACAGGGTGCCATAATGAGCTTCTGAACCCTCCCGAACTAGGGTTGACGGCGGCGGCGGCTCTGGAACGTATCGTGGAAAAGTGTTCGGGTGTTTAGGGTTTTCCTGTCGGGGGGTCTTTATAGGCGAAAGGGCGAAGGAGGTGGGGCCCCGAGGGGCCCACACCACGTGGTGGCGCGGCCAAGGAGGGAGCCGCGCCACCAACAGGTGTGGCCGCCTCGTGGCCCTCCTCCCTATCTTCTTCGGTGTTCTGGATGCTTCCTGGGAAAATAGGGGTATTGGCTTTTGTTTCGTCCAATTCCGAGAATATTTCCTTAACAGTTTTTCTGAAACCAAAAACAGCAGAAAATAGGGAACTGGCACTGTGGCATCTTGTTAATAGGTTAGTCCCAGAAAATGCATAAAAACCATATAAAGTGTATATAAAACATGTAGCAATGGGTATAATATAAGCATGGAACATAAGAAATTATAGATACGTTTGAGACGTATCATGGCTCTATGCCTCTATGTGAGCAATACCCTATGTTATTTGATATCTGTGTGACACAGGTGGCTTCTGTCAGAGAAATGTGAGATAAGAATTGGTAGTTAAATTTCAGGAGATGGCTTGATCCAGATGGACAGCAGCAAATGGGTTCCTTGAGGAACAAGTTGGTTGCAGTTGCACTTGGGGAGGGTGTGGATAGACCTAAATGGAAATAAACTAAATCTGGTTTGTTCACTGTCAAATCTTTGTATGAAAAACTATCTTCTCCTGGAGTTGATAGATCTTTCAAACAAATGTGGAAGGCCAAGATCCCTCTGAAGATCAAAATTTGGCTGTGGCTCATCTGGCATAATGCCATCCAAACTAAAGATAACATGAAAAAGAGAAAATGGGTGGGGGATTACTCTTGTAGGTTTTGTTCTGCTAATGAATCTATTTCTCACTTGTTCTTTCATTGTCCTGCTGCTGTTTACATGTGGAGTGTGATTAGTACAGCTTTGGGTGTGCATAGTAGGCCAACTTGTTTTACGCAGTATTTTTGGTGGATTGCTAAGTTTCTGCCCTTAGGCACTAACATACATGTGGTTGGGATTGCAGCCTTTTGCTGTGCAATCTGGAAAACTAGAAATCGAGCTTGTTTTCAGAATAAATTCATCTCCTCTCCAGTTGAGCTTATATGTTACATGTGTGCCTTCTTACGATACTGGGCAGGATTACAGAATCAGGAAACTCGCCAACAGGTATAGCAAGGTGCAGCCAGGATCCAGGCAACAGCGTTGCAAGCGCATGATGCTGCTAGGCATAGCAGACGTCTGCCTAAGGGAACTGGTGATCAAGGCAATGGACCAAGGTGAAGAGAGAAGCTGATAGCTGTTGCTGCTAGAAGCGATACTTGTGCATGTTTGGAAAGCTCGTGAAGTGTTGATGTTTCGTTGAAGCTCGTGAAGTTTGTGTTGAAGTGGATAAACTTCTATTTTGCTTTACCTGGTCTGTAAATATATTACTTTGAATGCCCCTGGTTCGTCGACCTGTGTTGGTCTGGCGCAAAAACTCGTGATCATGCTGTTTTCCCTGTGCACCTGGGGTTTTGGCTGCTGCCACTCAGGTGTTCCTCTTGGGATAATTGCAGTAGTAGTTCCCTGGCAGTCGGTTGTTGACGCTAGGATGGTAGTAGTGAGTAGTAGTCCTTTTTAGTTTGGTTTCGTTTGGTTCCTGTTTGCCAAAAAACTTTGTTCTGTTATCCTTGATAATGGAACCCGGCTCTTCGAGTCGTTTTGGTATATGTTTTATCCTCATACACTTTTCTTCTTTGATGTTTCAGGTACTGAATTCAGTCACTATTGTTTAATGAAGCAAGAGACAAGGAGAAATGGTTATAGGTAATTACCAAGTAACTTTTTTGAACTCATTGTGGTGTGCACACAAGATCCGTAGTGTGTTAGTTATGTTCTCTGTTATCTAGCCATTTGTGGAGCATCGTCTGTCAATAAACAATTGTCTACTCAGTCCAGTACCGTCCTGCACCTTGTTAATAGTTGTTTAAATTACAGAAAAACGAACTCATAGAATGAAATCCATGGAGATGAAGCAGATATGTCATGCACGGTGGCACTCCGATGGCATGCCTTGATTCGGATGAGTGGTCTGGTATGTATTGCTACTGCCTATTCCTCTATGCACAGATTCTGTTATGCCCATTATCTGGTATGTAGGTCATATATTACATGTTTATTTGTACAGATAGCATATCTGGATGGTCAGTTGAACTAATATGATTATGTTATCCGTTCATCATCGTTAGTTGAAGTTTGTTCGAACAATGCAAGTACTTCATACTCGTACCATTTTCTTGTAGGTGAATGGAACTTACCCAGCCCAAGATATGCTTGTACTACTACATTGACGACATATTCTAATGTTTAAGAGCGATGTGGTTCTTCCCTATCAGGCCATCATGCTGCTACCCGAGCACAGGAGGATCATTCGCCTATGTTTGGAGAAGAATAAGCATAAGAGTTGCTTATATATGTAGCTAGCATATTGTAGTTTGCCTTTCTTTTGTCGGTACTTGTAAATCTGAGTGTTGCTAGAGTGAATATACAACTTTTGTTGTCAAAATATTGATTGATATGGATTAATATTGAATGTGGTATCTGAATCAGAAGTGGGTCATCTGTTGCTAAAGGCAAGTTACAAATATTGCTGTCAATTTTCATATATTCTTAAATTAATTTGCTACTGTATTTTGAAATACCTAAATGTCTTAGTAAACATTCCTGACGGACATCATTTGCTCCTGACGGCCAAGATGACAGCCCACAGAAAATCTTGTACCGTCAGGTTTGATGCTTGTTCCTGACAGCCTAGCTTCTGACGGTAGTTCCTGACAGCCAAACCGTCAGCTTTGTCTTCTTTCGTGGCTCATGTAGTCCGTCAGGAAATGCTGACAAGAAACGTTTTTGTGACAGCCGGCCGTCAGGGATCAACACCATTCCTGACACCTTGTTCCTGACGGCTCATTCCTGGCAGGCACCGTCACGAACACCCATTCCTGACGGTTTTGAAGCTATTCCTGACGGTTCACGGCCGTCAGAAATGTCCTTGTTTGGGGTAGTGCAACATGTTTTTTCTCAGATATTTTTTCACTTAACACTCCTCCCCCAACATTATAACAATTCTGTCCTATAAAACATGTATTACTTTCTTGTAAAACCTTTTAAGTACCACCATGTATGTGTTACAATCTTGTAACACTGACCGCACCTTCAAATCAGGTCTTACAATCTTGTAACACGTTTTGCATGTCACCAAATATTTGTTACAGTCTTCTAACACTTGTTCCATAGTTGCTCGCATCCTAAATATTTCGAGTACTGATTAATTGTCCTTCTAATTGATAACTAACATCCGGTAGCCAGCTGCTGCCTCACGGGCTCCTGCTTCATGGGTTACTAAACATTCACAAGGACATACGAGGCAATCATGCACAAATGATATTGTCCATCACGCACGATTAAAGGAACCATATCACTATCCATTCTGCCAGCCGACGTGATGCTTCATTTTAGAAAAACGAATCTTTATAATCGATCACATTTGGAACGATACCACCAACTCTTGCGAATTTGTAAGATCATCTAAAATTGTGGTCTAGGAGTTGTGGAAAAATATTTGAGAATGCCTGACGTGTGTCTATCCCAACGGTCCATCCTAGACATCGACGATTGGCGTGTGGATGCCTGCTACATAGCTATACACAATGAGACTTGGGGTTATGTGTGGGGTACGTGTTTAAAAGCGATGCGTCATAGCTTAAAGATGTGACCTTATAACTAGCTAAAAGATAAGATGTCTACATCAGTTCTCCCACTGGGGCTTCTAATAACATGATTCGGTTGAATGTATATTCGATGTCTTGTGTGGTAAATCGTCCATCTTTTCAACATGCCTTTCTTCACCAAAGCCTTTGGGTTCCTTATATACATGGTATGCCTTGAGAGGCCAGTCTTGAATTCCAGTCCACGCAGAATCATCGTTCGTAGACTTTTGGGTATAGCATATACGATTGCTGCATGTAACTTATTGTCATTTATATCTAAACAAATACCAACAAGTATAATAGTTAGATACTTATATGTATTACCTCTAATGTATAGCCCACTTCTCTTCTCTCTTCCAACTCAGAAAAAATATGTTACTCAAATTGCTATATCCTGCTTATATCACCTTGTACATGCTCTACGTGATGTGCAAACCGGCAGGTTTTTTACTGGTGTCCTTCCCGGATAAGTGGGGCTCATGCCTAGAAGGTTCTTTTATTAGCTAGGCTTCAGGTTATAACGAGTGACATTTGGACACGTTGAGTCGTGAAAACATTCATGCCATTTCTGTACGTGATCTATTCCGTAGTTGCATCCGATGTCACACTGTTTTTATCGGTAAGAGGCAGCCAATCGACAAGGCTGATCCAAACGTTTACCTACAAATTAAATACGAGGAGGAACAAGTACAATTCCTATCATAGTCACATACTATTTTGAACATGGGTAGGAGTGTTGTGAGTCTCTTTTCCTATGAAATCAAAATTGTGATCAATAATGGTAGAAATTTAAAAAACAAAAGAAGTAAGAATTCAATAAAAAATTATGTTGATCACTAGATGATCAAAGAAATCAATATACTGAACTGGGAGTGGTTGATGATCATGAAGATGATCCCAATGTTTACCTTAAAACTAAATCTAACCAGTTTTTAGAGAAAAGGGAGCACCTGGGATAGGACATGCAAAACAAAATACAAATCCAGTAGTACAATAGCTCGGCATCTCTGACCTAAAATTTTAAAATATAACAGGAAATAATATTTCTCTTTTCAAAGGGCAGAAGAACATGGTTATCAGTACTACTTTGGATAAAATTCAAATCCAAGTGGATGTTTGTATATTACTTTGGATAAAATTCAACATGCCTTTCTCCACCAAAGCCTTGGGGCTCCTTATATACGTTTGCGTGCCGTGACATGCCAGTCTTGGACAGTTGGAGTTGTATCCATGCGGAATGTCAGTTCGTTGACTTGGGATCGAGCATCCCTAGTCGTAAGGAATGCGAAAACCTGAGGTAAGCGGATCTGCTGGGGCAAACGACGTCAACACGTATACGGTAAAAAATATTGTTACTTCTCTGTTTTACTTTTCTAGGGCTGGAGAATTTGTAATAAGCTTTTTAAAACAGTTTGTACGTTTTCTTAGAAGTAGTTTGTCTTTTCTTTGAATTGCTGTAAGCTGTGAACTTGGTTTGGTGGTTTCATTTTAATGGAACAGGGGAAGGCCCCTCCCTGTTGATCTAAATAAATATCATCATATATACGGTTGATTGTATGGAGAAAGTCTTGTCATACTTTTTCCACTACTTAATTGCTGGGAAAATGTGACATCAAGAAGACTCCTTAATTAGGCTTCGTAGTCCGGAGTAAACAGTATATAGACTTGAGGAATTAGGAGTGACATTTTGATAGGTGATCTATACCCTGATGGCACCCGAAGTCACTCTTTTTTGTTGGTGAGAGTTAGAGCCATTTTATAACGCTGATCCTAACGTTTACCTAGAAATTAAACACGAGGAGGGAAAATCTAATTCTTTGCGTATTCACATACTATTTTGAACATGGGTGGGTGATCTCGAGACCTAGTGAATGTATTTAATTTTTTTTGCAACGGTAAATATTTCTAAAACAGAAAGAAGTAAAAAATTCAATAAAATTGACGTAAATCACACGAAGTAAATCTGTATATATACTGACCCGAGAGGACTAGATGATCATGAAGTAAATATATATAAACTGAACCGAGAAGGAGTAGTAGATGATCATGAAGACAATCCCAGGCCCAGCGATTACCTAGAAACTGAATCTACCAAGTTTTTGGAGAAAGCACCCGGGATGCATGGGACATGCAAAACAGAACACAAAATTTAGTAGTACAAATAGTACGACAACATTCTGACCTTAGATATTTAAATATTACAGAAAATGATATTTATATTTTCAAACGGCAGGAGAACATGGTTGTGATCTATCCTTGAAGTACGAAATTCGAAAGGATATTTTGAGAGCGAATATAGGTAGTAATTGCAACCAAACGAAAACCTGATGTGTCTGCTGAATAATTAGCAATTGACTTGCTCTTAGCAGCCGCCGGCCGTGGGTTAGTTTGGAAGTACGTAGCGTCAATATCAGATAAAGATTACAACAACTACAAGCCTGCTTCAACATGCGAACACACATAACGATCGACCAAACTAAAACAGATGCAGTCTGCTGAATATTAGTTAGGGCATATGTTTTCAATACAGGTGTACAACTGCTTCGTACTCTTCATTATTATCATCTGGACCGATGGACCACTAATCACAAGACATTTCCTCTCCTTGCTATCACGCACACAGCATGACAGTTAGTCACACATATCATGTTATAATATGATGCGACCTGTGGAGAAAGAAACACCACCCGCCAATAAAGTTTTGGCCAGCTTCATGTAGTTTTTTTTTGTTATGCGCAAAAACATTCTAGCGTTCCAGTGAAGGGACGCTTAATCCACTGCCAAATCGAGTTCGATTCAGTTCGGCAAGTGCGCGGTTGTTGCACAATATTATAGAGCAATGAATATTAATCTTGAACCGAAAGCTTTTGAAGTATTTAGTGCTTCTTTGGATCGCAGGAATAGAAAACACAGGAATCTGATAGAATTGCAGGTGCAAAACAGAGAATTTCAAAACAGAGGAAAACTGCATGAATGGTCATTTGGATGGAACACAGGAAAAACACAGGTAAACTACCTCGATCCTACGCGAATGAGTGTAAAAAATAGGTTAGAGTGGATGTTGAAATTCCTATGGAATTGGGGCATAGGAATTCAATCCATAGGAATTTTGGAGGTGTCATTCCTTTGATCCAAATGCAATCCTTAGGAAAAAATCATATGGATTGGAATCCTCCAATATTCATATGAAAATCCTTCAATCCAAAGAGGCACTTAGAATTTATGTTTTACTTTTTAAAGTGGCTCTATTGTGATCGCACTCAAACAAAGCTTATTATCATTTGGATTGCTCAGATGATACCATACCAACAAAATTCAAAAAAGTTCAAGTTCAAAACGTATTTTTTTCTGAAAGAAAACAACAATAAATATTTTGATTGCTCAGAATCCATATTTTTAAGTTCAAAACGTAAAATTGGTTTGTACACAGCTTGCAAATGATCTCAAGTGAAGTAAGTGAGTGAAAATCCCTCTATATTCAAAGACAACGTTGATATCTAATTTACCATGCCGACAAATACGAAAATATTATAAATATTGTTCGAACCAAAACAACAATGATTTTTTTTTGCAAATATAGCTTGTTAATTTTCTCTTTGTCGAAAGACGTTGGCCGAAAATAAAGAAATTAGGTATATAGGGTATGTTAGTGCCTAAATTTGAGCTGCACTTAACCAGCCAAATTTTCTTGCATATAAAATGAAGAAAAATTACTTTGATGACACGCAAGGTAACAAATTATCCTTATGCATGATTATATTATTTGAGTCGGTGACATAAAATAGAGCGATCCACAAGATAAGCTCGTTTTCCGGTCGAACTATATAAGCTCATACTCATCTCTTTTATTTTTGAGTCGATCTTGAATCTAGCTAAAAGGTGAATCGAAGCTCGTGCCACTCACAAGTCTAGAGCTTTTCTTGCAGCCCCACTACTAATAAAATTGTGTCTCTATATGTGTTCATGCATTATCGACTTGTCGTCCTTCTCATACGAGAAGCCTTCTAATTTTGTAATAAGAACTCACGTACAAGAGCAAGTGGGTTTTAGGTTAATTGGCTTCTTATAAGCCTCTATTTGTTACGCCCCGCTTGGTTTGCAAGTCCACAACAAACTTTGAGCCCACAGCGGTCTTAGCAAATAAAAAGAATATATCACAGAAATATTTAATATAACTTATACGACATACGTCGACGTAGAAATTGTACTTTGTTGGTTATTTCATGGTCAAAGTTAGGCCCGAATTAACATCGAATTAATTGTGAATCAAGCTAGCACATGGTACAGAGCAGAACTATACATACAGGTCGATCCTATATGTCTACATACGGATGCATCACAGATTATCATCAAGACTTCTCCTCGGACATTACGCCCAAGGAATGACAGATCCAAATAATTGTCCTTCATGCGACTAAGTTCATACCCTTGATTGATTGGAACACTACATCGATTCAGTGCTACTTGGATAAGCATGTAATGTGTCAAGATCAAAATATAATGGCATTTTCAAGACCGGGAATTACACTAGTGGAAAACGGCTCTTTAGTACCGGTCGGGGAGGGGCATCAGTACCGGTTTCGCAACCGGTACTGCGCAATCGGGACTGATGCCCCCCAGCATCAGTACCGGTTGTGAATAGTCCGGTACTAAAAGGTCTACACGTGGGGCGCTGGGCAGCGTTTCGCCTGGAGATCTTTAGTACCGGCCGGTAAAGGGTTTAGGGTTTTAGGGTTTTGCAATTTATTTTTCGTTTCCTTTTTTTTTCTGTTATCTGTTTTCTTTTCTTCACTGCAATTTTATTTTATGTTTTCTTTTTCATCTACTGTTTTACATTCATACGGTATTATATATATACATGGTACACGTTGATGCATACGTAATATACTTTCGTATATGTATTCTACGCTACTACATACGGTAAACGTTGATAAATAATATAATTTAGATATAGGACATATTCATACTACGCTATTACATACATATATACATATATACAATCCGGTGTATAGAGATCGCAATAATGTCATACATCCTCCTCTTTCATATGGCATAGCTATATTTAGGATTATGGTATTCTCCCTTTGGATGCATGACCTCCTCAAGGATAAATCCCGCTATCTCCTCTTGAATTGCTTCTACGCGCTGATGTGGTAGGATGGCGTTCCGCTTGTCGTTAAGCTTTAAACGAGATCAATATGAATATATTAGTTGTGTGTGTATATATATATCAAATCATAATAAGATTAAAATATAGTACAAGACAGTCACACTCACATCCATTCTTTTTTCACGCGACGCCTGCTCAACGCTCAAGGTCCTCATGAACTCGCAGACGTAGAATCCACATAATTCATTTCCCGGAGGCTGCTTCAAGGTCTTTACGAGAATATAACTTAATTAAATAATAATTCAAAATGATGATGAATTAAAGAGACTATGTTTAATAGTAGCACACTTACATCAATATGTTTAATAGTCAGCTCTGGTTTCCATTCACCCCTCTCTCTCTTGATGAATATTTTCCAAACCCTACTCACAAAAGCAAATGAATAAATGAGTTATGATTACTTGATATCATGAAATGGGGTTAATGGTTGAAATTATCTCTGAAGCATGTCAATCAAGTCCTGGTAGTATGATTGTGGTTTGCGTAATGAGTCAAATACTTCAACTAATCCCTTGACAATGATAATGTCCAGTAGAATCCAATGGTAGCTGCACACGTTTATATAGTGAGGCATGAATATAACTCATCAATTAAACTTAACATCTAGTAATTAGCAATATAGAAATGTGTTCAAGACAGTCACAAGTTGTAAGGAAGAAGTATATCTGCCGCATGTGTTTGGCTCAATAGCGACCTCAACAATGCCTCCTCGTAGTTCTCAGACTTCCGCTCTAAGTTTTTGCAGTTAACGATAGATGGGTCAATGAACCCAACTTCCCAGAGTCTTTTCCTTTTGCACTCGATATGCATCCACCTGCATATATAATAGCATACGAAAGAATATAGTGAAGATAATTACAGGCTCAATTAGTGAGGATAATTACATGCTCAGCTAGACATTTAGAAAAAACACTTACAGAACATAGCAACTCATGATAGTTGCGTCGAGAGCACGCCGGTTGTATAACTGCCATAATTCATCAAATTCGATACATATCTCGTGGTTGACGAAGAATTGGTCTTCTCGGTATGTCACGTAAAACACGAGTTGCTTGTCCTTTGCAACCTTCATGTACCAGTCATGCAATCTCCGCATTTGAAAAGATAGACACACCATCTCATCAGGAGGGAGAAGATCTTTCCCGTAGACAAACTTCCGTGCTATCTCAGTCGCCTTGGGGAAAAGTGCGTCAAGCTCAGCATCGTCCATGTAGTCTGAAGCAGGAACATTTGTCCCAACGTTGGGACTCTTGTCTGTCTGAACCTTCAGCGGGGCGACCGACTATACTTTCTGTTTTCCGAGCTGGGGAACCTGTTTCGCCTTCTTCTTCTGTGCAGCGACCCTTTTCTTTTTATTCTCCTCTTGCGTGTCAAAACTCTTCGAGATAGAGCGTTCATAGTTATCAGGCAAAGTTCTACGGTCAGGATCACAGACGATGTCTAAAAAGTGTTTAACACCCTTAGGGTTTAGTACCTGTTTTGCCTCGGGCACTTTCTTCGCAAAGTGTGCGGCATTGTGAGCTTTGACCAAGGGAGCATTCTCCTCAACGGTCCGGTGGTAAGTTAACACCGGAAGATCCTTCAACGACGGCCCGTACTTGTAGGTGTCCTTTGGAGCACCACTCGACGCACCGGCAAGCATCTTCTGCCTCATTGAGAAGGTCCTATTGCCGGTGGGCGGACTCTTTGCAAGCTCCGGGGTGGACTCCCGCTGGAGTGGACTCTTTGCAAGCTCCGGGGTGGACTCCCACTGGAGTGGACTCTTTGCACGCTCCGGGGTGGACTCCCGCTGGGTTGGATTCGCGCACCGGGGAGATGGAGTCGCGCTGGGTTCCCTCTCGGTGTCCACATTTTCAATGCGGGGTGGACTTGGAGGTTGATTGCTACTCGGAGGGGTTGGTGGCCTACGCGTCGATTCTCCTGGAAACACGATGTGTTCCTTTCTCCATAGAATGACTCCGCGCAACACTTCTCCCAGTGTCGTCTCCCCTTCAGCTGCAGGAAAGTCAAGCTCTAGGTCCTCGAATCCATTCATAATTTCGTCCACCCCGACTCGCGCGTAGCCAGCTGGAATCTGACCGCCATGAAGGGTTGCTCCGGGTATATTCTCTAAAGCAAAGCCGACCGCCACCTTTATGGATAGGTTCCTCATCTTGATGTGCAGCTCACAGTTTGTTCGCCCCTGAATCTTATCCACGGGGTATGTTGCGTCATCAGGCTGGACATTTTGTGTGGAAGCCACGCTGCTTTTCCGCTGAGATGCCATATCAAGTTGGTCCTCCTGCGGCTTAGATGCCTTTTTCTGCCTCATTTCATGTCGCAGGTCTATTATCATGTCTTCCAACCGCTGATATTTCTCTGCCTCCTGTTTCTTCTTCCTGTCGCGGCTCCTGTAAGTGTCCCTATGCTCGGGGAACCCAACCTTCCAAGGGACGACGCCCACGCCTCGTACTCGCCCAGTGTGTTCAGGATTCCCGAGGGCGAGTGACAGCTCGTCCTTCTCTCTATTGGGCGCGAACCTTCCCTCCCGAGCGGCAACTACTGCATCATCAAGTTCTTTGACTTTATTCCGAATTTTTTCTCTTTCGGGCTCTCCCTCGGGGCCTGGTTTAACCTTTTCCTTCAACACAAGATTCCCTGTCTGTGGGTCGGGCTCCAGCCCGACGCTGTACGCCCAATGTCTCGCCCTTGCGGGATAGCTTGATGTACTTGGAGTGACCCCGGCAGCAATTAACTTGGCGTCCCTTTCTTGCCACTTAGGAATGGCGGTCTTATAGCCACCTGGCCCCAAACGTTGGAAATATTGCTTTTTGTCGGCATTCAACTTATTTTTCGCCGACTTTTCCAGAGCTTCTTCTGATTCCTTGTAGTCCTTGAATTCTTGCCACTGATCTCTTATCCTCCTGTACTGTACGTCTTCAAAATTAGGGGTTTTCTTTATCTTGATGAATTGGTGGTATAACCTTTTCTTGTAGTTCATGAATTGTTCGGCCATTTTCTTTAGAGTCCACTGGAAGACTTTCTTTTTCTCGGCATCTCTGAGGCCTGTCGGTAGGGCGAAATTGTGGAAAACGGACTTCAGAAGTTCCCTCTTGCAAATATCTGACACAAAACTCTCTCCTCCACCCTTCGGCTTGTGCCATTCTCGGATGGTGATCGGAATGTTGTCCCGAACAATAACTCCGTACTGACTCACAAATTTACGTGCGTGCTCTTTCGGAGCAATCGGTTCGCCAATTTCAGAGATTTCTTCGATATCAAATCTTTCTTCTTTTAACTTTTTGGCCGGACCTCGTTTTCTTTTACCAGACTTGCTCGATCCCGATCCGGAGGGCTAAAAGAAGAAATATTATGTTAAAACATGTATATGTACACATATCAAATCATGAATTTATCACCAGAAGCTATGTATACCTCGTCGGTATTCTGCGCTACATTCTCATCGGCATTATTGTTCGAGGCGGATGGAGGAGCTTCTAAGTTATAAATCTCCTCGTCCTCCATTTCATCACCGGACATGTTAAGATATTGCGATCCATCATCTTCACCATCTCTGATGATGTCGAACAATTGATCATCCCCTGCTCTGCCGTCCATAGCTTAACTAATACAAAAAAAAAAGATAGAACAATTTAGTGCCAAATCGGGCGGCGGCATTATTGTAAAGAAATAACATGTGCGCACGGTAGAGGCTCACCGCGGGGGAGGGCACGAGGGGATGCTCGGGAACGACGGTGAGGCGCGGGATCAACGAGACTCGGGAAGGTCACAGACAGGACGACGGTGAGGCGAGGGATAGACGGCGAGATTCCTACATGATGTCAAGTTATAACGGTGAGGCGAGGGATCGACGAAATCAAGTACTTTGCATTGGGGAAATTGTGGTTGCATTCCCCGCGCGTTGCCGCGGAAAATTGTGGTTGCATTTTCACAATACTATTTCACAAATTCTAACACTTTCATTCACAAATTTCAACACTTGAATCCACACTATTTATTACATTGTAGCATTTTAATCTTTGCATCAAATAAAATTACATAGTAGCATCCATAAAATTAACCTAAATTACACAAGTATTTTGCACAAGTACTTTGCATCCACACTATTAATCCAATTTTACAAACTTCCTAACATTGCAAAACAGACAGCAAGGCCTCATATAGAATTGCTTCAGGGATGGTGTCAGCGAACAACGTGGAATGAACATTGCATATATGTTCAGACAACATGGTTCACTCACACCTCCCTGAAGATGCAACGTGCAACCATCTAATCATCGGCCAAAATTTAGAAACTTCCTAAAACAGTAGCAAAAATTGCAAGTACTTTGCATCAAATAAAATTGCATAAGTACTTTGCATCAAAAATACACACACTAACTATAATCTTCTCTCCAAAACAGTAGCAAAAAAGAAGTAGCCCTCCTCCCCTCCTGCTTTTTGCTAACACTATAGCATTTACATAAATATTGTAACAATAACATTCATATAAATAACAATAGCATTCATATAAATAACAATAGCATTTCCTAAGAATTCATCTAAAAACAGTACCATTTTTTCTAGCAATTCTAAAATAATGTTACACTCTATATAAAATGTCCTAAACTCTATTTAACAAATAATCTAACACTCTATTTATAAATTCTTACACTTCATTTTCTATTTGTGTGAATTTACAAATAATCTAACACTCTATTTAACAAATAATCTAACACTCTATTTAACAAATAATCTAAAAACAGTAGCATTTTTTTTATAGAAATGGGCTGACGTCATGCTGACGTCAGCATGACAATGGGGCTCCCCGTCCCCTGCCTTGCGCCCCTCGATTGCGGACGAGAGGGAGGAGCCGGACATCAATGGAGGCGCCGCCGTGCTCTGTGCTGTGACCTAATGCGGCGGCGGCGGCGACACTCCTAGCGGCGGCGGCGGCGATACTCCTAGCGGCAGCGGCAGCATGACAATGGGGCTCCCCGTCCCCTGCCTTGCGCCCCTCGATTGCGTACGAGAGGGAGGAGCCGGACATCAATGGAGGCGCCGCCGTGCTCTGTGTTGTGACCTAATGCGGCGGCGGCGGCGATACTCCTAGCGGCGGCGGCGGGGACACTCCTAGCGGCGGCGGCTCCTTCTTATCTAGGGTTAGCAACCTAGCGACAGTGAGAAGGAGGGAGGGAGGAGACTCACCGTGGGGGAGCGGCCGGGCGTCGGGGAGCGGCTGGCGTCGGGGAGCGGCCGGAGTCGAGGATGGCGTGGGCAGCACCTCGTTTCCGTCGGGCAGCACTTCGTCTCTGCGTCTGCGCCTGGAGAAGATGAACTGCCCGATCGGGCAAGTGAGGCATTTAATGCAACACCCTTTAGTACCGGTCCATGCCACAGACCGGTACTAAAGGTCCTTCAGTACCGGTTGCTGGTTGCAACCGGTACTAAAGGTTTGTCGATTCGCCGCCCAGAAAACTGGCGCGAAACGAAAACCTTTAGTACCGGTTGCAACCAGCAACCGGTACTGAAGGTGTTTTTTGTATTTTATTTCCCTTTTCTATTTTCTGTTTTCTGTTTTTGTATATCTACTGATGTAATTGTCTAAAACTAGTAAAATTAGTTTCTAATAATTTGTAAAAAAATTATTTATATTCAAGAACATGTTTTCAACAAATTACAAAGAATATTGACATTTTAAAAATGTAACATTTAAAATAAAAGGTATTTTATATCTATTTTCTTTTAACTAATTAGGTTCTAAAACTTTGTACAAATCTCTATTCCACAAATAGGTGCATATTGGTATAAGAAACAGTCATGCCAAAGGAATTCTTGAAATTATTTTCATAAATATCATTTTCCATTTTTTTAAGTGCAAAAAATGACTTTTTTTGTGAACAAAGTACCAAAAATATGATGCAAAATGGCACCCATTTAATTTTCATGGAAACTAGTCCACATATGATGGATAATCCCCAAGTATTAGGTTTTTCTTTGATTTCTACCTAATTTCCCTAGTTAATTGAGTTTATGTCGATTTTTCGAAAGTAATTCAAATTTGATCTACAACTGTTTAATAGTTTGGTCTGAAGTTTTTGGAAAAATCATTTTAAGGTACACAACTAGTGGTTATATCACTGAAACGTTGATAGTTCTAGAAAATATTACATCTTTCGATGAATTGTCACCGCGACCGTTTTGATCGTTTTTACCAGAAAATGAAATAATGTGATAAACACTGCAAAAAAGGAAATCATTTGGCATGGGACCTTATATGTATACTTGTTGCTATGAAAAATGATCAACTTGATTTCTGACAAAATTTGCAAAAAAAGTCTTAACAAAAAAGGTCTATCATGTATGAACATCTAGAAGTTTCAAGACAAATGGCCAAGTTATGGTCATTTCAACAACATAGTTTGTGATAAAGACCTCATATTCCACAACATAGTTTGTGATAAAGACCTCATATTTCATAAATATCATTCCTGGATTACACATCACCAATATTCCCATCTGTTGTATTATTCCTCATTTTATTCGATTGCTTAACTTTGCGCCGGAACCATGGAGAATCTTCATTACTTAACGTGATGCTTGGGTCAGTGTTGACTTTGAAGGGCGGAATTTCTTCAAACTTATCATAATCTTCTGACATGTCTGTCTTGTCCTCCACTCCCACGATGTTTCTTTTCCCTGAAAGAACTATGTGGCGTTTTACCTCGTCTGATGTATTCGCTTCCATGTTTTTTCTTTTCTTCGGTTTGGTAGACATGTCTTTCACGTAGAAAACTTGAGCTACATCATTTGCTAGGACGAACGGTTCGTCTTTGTAATCAAGATTGTTCAGATCCACCGTTGTCATTCTGTACATCGGGTCTACCTTTACCCCGCCTGCATTCAGCTTGACCCATTTGCACCGAAACAAAGGGACCTTAAAAGAAGGTCCATACTCAAGTTCCCATATCTCCTCTACGTAACCATAATATGTGTCCTTTTGCCCATTGCTGTTTGTTGCGTCAAAGCGGACACCACTGTTTTGGTTGGTGCTCTTTTTATCTTGAGCGATCGTGTAAAATGTATTCCCTTTATCTCGTACCCTTCGAAAGTGACTATAGTCGAAGATGGTGTCCTGGCCAACAAGTACAGCTGAACATCAACTTCGGTGTTACTCATGAGTTTTGTTTGCAACCAACCGCTGAATTTCGCCGTGTGTTGATCTTTAATCCAGAACTCATCCTCCACCGGGTTCTCAGATCGTAAAATATTCATGTGTTCCTCGATATACGGAGCTGCCAACGAGGAATTTTGTAGAACTGTGTAGTGTGCTTGACTGAAAGAAGGTCCGTCCCTACATACAAATACCTTTTTCCCTAGAGTGCCTTTTCCACTCAGTCTCCCCTCATGTCGCGACTGTGGAACACCAATCGGATTAATGTCAGGAATAAAGTCAACACAGAACTCAATGACCTCCTCGGTTCCATAGCCCTTGGAGATGCTTCCTTCTGGCCTAGCACGGTTATGAACATATTTCTTTAAGACTCCCATGAACCTCTCAAATGGGAACATATTGTGTAGAAATACGGGACCGAGAATTTGAATCTCTTCGACTAGGTGAACCAAGACATGCGTCATAACATCGAAAAAGGATGGGGGGAACACCAACTCAAAGCTGACAAGACACTGGACCACATCATTCTGTAATCTTGGTAGGATCATTGGATCGATTACCTTCTGAGATATTGCATTGAGGAATGCACAAAGCTTCACAATGGGTACTCGAACATTTTCCGGTAGAAGCCCCCTCAATGCAATCGCAAGCAATTGCGTCATAATCACATGGCAGTCATGAGACTTTAGGTTTTGAAATTTTTGTTGTGCCACATTTATTATTCCCTTTATATTCGACGAGAAGCCAGACGGGACCTTGATACTGCTCAGACATTAAAAAAATATCACTTTCTCTTGTTTGGTTAGAGCATAGCTGGCAGGACCGTCATAATGTTCTGGAAGCAGGCCGTCTCGTTCTTTCAAACGTTTCTGGTCCTCCCGTGCTGCCGCTGTGTTTTTTTTCTTCCCATACACGCCCAAATGGCCTAGCAGGTTCATACAAATATTCTTCGTCACGTGCATCACGTCGATTGCAGATCGGACCTCTAGGACTTTCCAATATGGTAGCTCCCAAAATATAGATTTCTTCTTCCACATGGGTGCGTGCCCGTTTGCGTCATCCGGAACCTTTAGTCCTCCAGGACCCTTTCCAAAGATTACTTTTAGATCCTTGACCATATCAAATATTTGTTCACCAGTACGGTCCATAGGCCTCCTACGTTGATCTGCCTCACCTTTGAAATGCTTTCCTTGCTTCCGGACGTTATGCCTGACCGGAAGAAATCGACGATGCCCCAGGTACACACACTTCTTACAATTATCCAAGTATATACATTCAGTATCATCCAAACAGTGTGTGCATGCATGGTATCCCTTAGTTGTCTGTCCTGAGATGTTACTAAGAGCAGGCCAATCATTGATCGTTACGAAAAGCAACCCTCGAAGGTCAAAATCCTCCTGTTTGTGCTCATCCCACACACGTACACCTTCTTCCCGCCACAACTCTAAAAGTTCGTCAACTAATGGCCTGAGGTACACATCAAGCTCGCTCCCTGGTTGCTTCGGTCCTTGGATGAGCACTGGCATCATAATGAACTTTCGCTTCATGCACAACCAAGGAGGAAGGTTGTAAATACATAGAGTAACAGGCCAGGTGCTATGACTGCTGCTTTGCTCTCCAAAAGGATTGAAGCCGTCCGTACTTAGACCAAATCTTAAGTTTCTTGCGTCATCTGCAAAGTCCGGAAACTCTCTCTCGATTTTTCTTCACTGGGATCCATCAGCGGGGTGTCTGAACATCGCGTCTTTCTTCCGGTCCTCTTTGTGCCATCGCAACATCTTGGCATGCTCTTTGTTGCTGAACAAACGTTTCAACCGTGGTATTATAGGAGCATACCACATCACCTTGGCAGGAACCCTCTTTCTGGGGCGCTCGCCCTCAACTTCACCAGGGTCATCTCGCCTGATCTTATACCGCAATGCACCGCATACCGGGCATGCATTCAGATTCTCGTACTCCTCACCGCGGTAGAGTATGCAGTCATTAATGCATGCATGTATCTTTTGCACCTCTAATCCTAGAGGACAGACGATCTTCTTTGCCTCGTACGTACTGTCGGGCAATTCGTTATCCTTTGGAAGCATCTTCTTTATCTTTTTCAACAACTTTTCAAACCCCTTGTCGGATACACCATTCTCAGCCTTCCATTGCAGCAAATCCAGCGTCGTACCCAGCTTTTTCTGGTCATCTTCGACACCTGGGTACAATTTTTTTTTGTGATCCTCTAACATGCGCTCCAACTTGAGCCACTCCCTCTGATTTACGCTGTTTCTCTGTGCATCAGCAATGGCCCGAGAAAGATCATCAGCGGGCTCATCCGGCGCCTCTTCGTCATGCGCGTCTTCTCCAGTTTCCCCCATTGTAGTACCGTCGTATTCAGGAAACTCAGAATAGTTGTCATCGTCCTCTTGTTCTTCATTGTCTTCCATTATGACCCCTGTTTCCCCGTGTTTGGTCCAACAATTATAGCCGGACATGAAACCGGACTGAAACAGGTGGATGTGAATGGTTTTTGAGTTGGAGTAACTCCTGATATTCTTACAAGCACAACATGGACGATAGATAAAACCATCCCGCTTATTTGGCTCAGCAACACGGATAAAACCCAGCACGCCGGTCATGAACTCCGGAGTGCGTCGGTCAACGTACATCCATTGTCGATTCATCTGCATTATGTAAATATATACAAAACCATTACACAATAGTTATATATATATATCTACCATGAATAGATAGATATGTGACCAATTCATTAATACAAGTTCACCATATTTAAACAAATCTAATACATAGTTCTCATAAAACATTCATTAATTGAAACTAACATAGAACTAGCTAAAGAATTTAAATCCAACGACAAATGCGATCAAAATCGCAACTAAGGTAATTATTGAACCAACAGCATAATGATACCAAGCCTCTTGACTAATGACATATTTTCTAAACTTTTTAAGCTTCAAGCGCATTGCATTCATCTTGATCTTGTGATCCAAGCACATTGCCTCCATCTTGATCTCGTTATCATCGACGACGTCGGCAATCTTCAACTCCCATTTCATCTTCTCTTCGAGACGAAGATCTTCACTTCTTTTCAATTTAGCTTTCAAATCATTGTTTTCTTCTACTAAAAACTCGAAAATAGGGTCGGGCTCATTTTCCGGTTCAACTACCTCCTAGATAAAAATATATCTACGTTAAGTTGGTCGGTATAATTTTTGTAAACACGAAATTAAACAAACATATACTTATAACAAACAATCGTACCACATCCGAATAATAGAGCGGGCGAGAGCCAGTGTGGACAGATGTCAAAACCATGACACTATATATAACAAAAAATTACACAAATAAGAAAATTATACAAGTAATAATTCTATAAACAATTAATTACGTAATTATAGCATAAAATGAGCTAAACTAGGACTAAATGAGCTAAACTAGGACAAAATTAGCTAAACTAGCACAAAGTAAATGATGAAACAAGCACTAAATAAGCTACATTTGTAGATTTTTCTAAATTTTTCTATCTAGGTCAAACTAACCATACATTTCTTGATTTTCCTACATTTTTCTATCTAGGTCAAACTAACACTAAATGAGCTCAAACTAGCACTAAATGAACTGAAGTTTCCAATTAAATGTAAGAGAAACAAATTTCTAACCTTTTTGACCAAAAATGGTGCCACCAAATTGAACAAATCGCCGGATCGCCACCGAGCTCGAGCAACAACAGAGAGAAATAAATGAGGAGGCAGAGAGTGAAGTGAGCTCGGGCTGGAGGAAGTAGATGGAATTTATAGCGAAATGTTGTAGTACCGGTTTGTAACACAAACCGGTACTAAATGTCCATCTTTAGTACCGGTTTGTAACACAAACCGGTACTAAAGGTTCTCGCCGTGGGGCCCGCCGCTGCAGCGCCAGCCCCAAACCCTTTAGTTCCGGTTGGTTACACCAACCGGTACTGAAGGTTGCTTCCCGACCGGTACTGCTGCCCCTCGCCCGTCCGGCCGCTGGGACCGGTACTAATGTGATATTAGTACCGGCCGCAAACTGGTGCGGGACTAAAAGTCTGGACCAAACGTCCGTTTTCTACTAGTGTTAGAGGAGCTCATGTTTTCTAGAAGGGCTACATTTCACAGGCAGATTTGAGGTTAACGAAGTCATCACCGATGTCTCGCGGTTAACAAACACGTCTATTACCACTGAAAGAATAGCGGCGATTAACTTCTGAATTAAATCTAGTTAAATACGAGCATCCATGCGAAGCCCAAGCCTTAAATATGAGTGGGCTAGTTCAAATATAAGGAAGCAAACAAAAAAGAGAATGTGTCAACAAAAAAGTGGTCGATCCAGTACATTCTCCTTCCTTCTGGTAGCTGTGCAAAGTTATTTGATGCTTTCATATGCTTCTCCTTGTGCGGTTGCATGAACAGAAGAAGCAAATTATTGCAGTCGTCGCTTCGTGGAATCGTGCTCTCACCTAATTGAGCATAATAATTGTTACATGCAAAGTTGATGCGATCGTCCTCTACTTTCATTCCAACGTTTTAATTAGCAGGTAGCAAGTAATGGACAGATTAATAATCTTAATAACTATGCTTATGCAGAAGCTAGCAATGGGACCTTAGCAGCCATGTAGTTATTTTATCTTGATTAATTGTACACTTATTATACTGGATATCAGATATGAAAACTCCTTCCCGACTCGAATCTCTCCCACTGCATTGGATCCACATATAAGGTTCCTCCTCCTCGAAACAGGCTTACGCCCCGCTATATAAATGTAGCAACCACCCGAAACAATTTTGAGACCACCGCTGGCAATCATGCCCAAAAGAAAAGAAAGAGAAAAAAAAAGTCGACAAAGGCCGCGTCTGTTGCGTCCTCTTCGACGTATTCCCACCATGATGCGAGCACTCTGAATCGCCGTGTATCAAACAACACCTCCAAGAAGGAACGCGATGACGACGCTGCTGCTGCACGGACTGATCCTAGGGTTTCCCCCGATACACTCCGAGAAGTGGGGAAGAGGGACTCCCGACACCCCTCGAGAAGGAAGGTGGCACTCGCAAGCGTCACCGCGTCGGTGCCAAGCGGCAGGGATTTCTCCCGACCCCGAAACCCCATCCTGAACAAACAGTAGCGCTCCACCAATCTTGTCGCTCACCAACATACGCCACCACGGTCTTGTAGTCACCACCGCCGTCTCACCAAGGCAAACGTTGCAGGGCCGGCTGACACAAGACGAAATAGCCATAGACACGGACCGGCAATAACACAACCACGCGGGAGGGTACACCTCCGCCGCCAGAGACTGTAGCCGACCGGACACAACGACTAGAGCACACCGGGCCATGGGAGCCGAAGGGTGGCAGTAGCACACCAGCTGGAGGACTTCCCCCATCGTCATCGACGGGAGCCGACCGGACACGGTAGTAGGGACACACCAGGACGAGCCCCACCCGAGGGGCTCGTAAAGTCCCGCCGCCATGTTATTGCACGAAGACCGCCACCGCCGCAGCCCTCTAATTGGCCCCATAGGCTCGACCGGACCCAGAGAGTCCCGCGAAGATTACGCATCCACGCTGCAGCAGGCACGACGTCCTTACTACCATCCCGTCACGAGCCGTTCACCATGCCTACCGGAGGCAGGACGGCCGAGCCCATCCTGACCCAGATTGGGCCCAAAGGGACTAGATCTTGACCTGCAGGGCCTGAGCACATTACTGCTGCCAGCCACCAACGGCCGCGAGTCCACCACACCCCGCCACCCACACTACACCGGGGGTCCTGGCGCCGCGCCGAACCTTCGCCACCTCGACCTGCACCGCCTGAAGCAGGACCGCCCCGCGCCGTCCAACACTAGAGGGGGAGAGGCCGTCGGCCTGCCGTCACCAGTGACGCACACCAGCGACGGCGGGAGGGGGGAGATGGGGGGCGGGAGACGAAGGCGCGGCCTGGCCACCGCAGGGGCGGCGTGGGTCGCGAGAGGGAAAGGTCGGGTCGCACACTCGATCCGGATATAAGATTACGAGACCTACATCCTTTCGACAGCCCCACAAGTTCTGCTTCTTTCTCCTAGTTGTGCAACTTTATTGCATGAACATAAGAAGTTAGGTAGTAGCAAGTAATGGTCAGACTAAAGCTTAATAACTAAAAAAAACTATTGAAAAGGCTTAATAAATATGCTTATGCAGAAGCATAGTGATGGGTTCTTAGCAGCCGTGTTAGTTGTGTTTTCCAGATTAATTTGAAAATATAATACTCTCTCCGTTTCTTGATATAAGGTGTATAGTTTTTCCTGAAAAGTCAAACTTGACTATCTTTGACCAAAATTTTATAAAATATTACTAGCAGTTACTATATCAAATCATTACCATTAGATTCATCATGAAATATATTTTCGCATTTTATTTCTTAGTATTCAAAATATTGATGGTTTTTGCTAAAATCTTGGTCAAAGTTCGTCAAGTTTGACTTTTCATGAAAAACTATACACCTTATATCAAGGTACGGAGGGAGTATATATTTATCTATTGTCCTTTTGTCATGATGTCTATTTGGGATATCAGATCTGAAAGACCACTGCCCGACTATATAATCCCGCTTCATCGGACCTAGAACTTAACGACTGTTCAATCATATTAAATGGAAGTTGACATTCCTGTTTAAACTTTGAACCAGTCAACAACTAAGATTATGGTTGGGGAATTATACTGAGTAAGACCATTATTTCTCCAAAGAAAAATAAGTATTTGGAGATGTTAACTCTAGAGAAAATATAAACAAATATTAAGAAAATTTCATGTTTTGCAAAATTCAAATTAAAATTTAATATGAATCCCAAATACTTGTCGCTTTCAAAAAAACTTCATGTTTTTTGTACTAAATTCCTGCAAATTTTGAAAAAACATATAGTGAGTTCATAATTTTTGAATTCTAATTTAAGTGGAATAGTTTCTATCCACACTGTTTAATCATGGAAACTTTATGCCACCCATCACAAAAAATAATCTAGACCTCTATGTGAAGTTTGATATTGATGTTAAATGTATAGGCTTAAATTGTCATGTTTTCAATAGTTCGATCACTAGTTCGTGCTGATGCATGTACGCAATGTGAAAATTGTAGAAACCCAAATCATTATTGTTGTATTGTCATGATGCTCATGGGTATATATAGTGGTATAAGAGGGAGCTAATTAACGAGTACAAGAAGTCTAGTACTAGTCTATCTCTAACTCCTAGTTATACACGTATTCTAACATTCCCCCCTCAATCGTAACGGGAGTGAAGCGGACGATTGCGATTGGTTTTAAAATCTTACCGCTTTCGTCGTCTTCTCCTCTCTGCCAAGTTTGTTCTTGATGTCGAGATAGCCGGTCATGATGTAGCCAAGATTGATGTTGTCGTGATTGATGTAGCTGAAATCGCCTTGGGTGCAAAAAAATGCACGGTTTTGGTTGTAGTGTCTTACGTTTTGTGCGGCGACAAAGACAAAAGAGCATGTGGATATAAACCTTGGCGATGATTGTGTTGGCGATGTAGAACTCGACGAAGACAAAGAGTGACTCGTAATATAGTCATACACCTTGATGTTGTTGTTGGCTTGGTGCAGTCCGGGTTGATGGAGCGTAGATCGCTCGGTGTAGAGGACCCGGCCTGTCTGGACGAACTTGCGATCTTGGCGACGTACTCGCACGCTCGGCTGCATCCATGTATACTGTTTTCTGATTCATACCTTCTCTCTTGTAATTGGAGTAGCTGCTTCGGAGGAGTGCAACGTGCAGGCATGTGTTGAATATATGAGCAATTTTCTATATGATTTAATCCATAAAAACAGTAGATAAAACATGGCTAGAGAAGTATAAAACAATCTAGTCATGCAATCTAACAGAGAGTACGCATGTAGCAATTCTACACATACTGCTAGAAGGATAGTCTGAAATACGATCTCGACTAGACAGAACAGAAACACGTACGGAACAGTGGAGGAAGATCCGTTCACGGTGGCAGACATGTTGTCGAAGAGGGCGTCGACGTCGGGGAAGAAGTCGTCGTCCGGGAAGTAGTCGTCGGAGTCCGTGTTAGGGAAGAAGCCAGTAGTCGCGTGAAGACGCTCCCTAAAAACCTTATCGCCTCTCTCCCGTACAGGATCGCGAGAGACGGGGTTCCGGAGGCCTACTGTTCCGTCACGCGGTGCACGCCGCGGAACGGAATGAGGAAGACTTGATCGGCGGCGCAGTGCTCGAGAACCAGGAGGTAGGCGCATGAGCTGTGGCTGTGTTTTCGGTGTGTCTAGTTTAGAGGAGCGACCTCTATTATGTAGGCACAGAGATTGGAGGCGAACAGACACCGCAGGAGATGAAACGAAAAGTCAGGAGGCGAATTGAAGAGGCAGCCATCCGTTTTCGTTTAGTATTCATCTCCCATTAGTGCTAATGTTTACATTCGTATTCATTTGCATTTAGAGCGAAACGTTTCAGCTTCGTGCAACCGTTCACCTTCATATTTATCCATTCACGTGTGGCAAAAAGAACACATCGGCTCGACGAGATTCCCGCAACCCGCGGCACGCGCGCGCGTCGTGACGAGACGAGGCGGGCGGCGGAGGAGGAGGAGCGCGCGTGGAGCTCTCTCATATTCTCATGCTCGTACTAGTGCTAGAGGAGCTCACCTTATAAACTGGTGTAGCACTCTCTAAACTAGCAATGTGGGACTAAACATTTGTCCCACCTCTTGCCATGTATGAATGGGCCACATGTGCCTCTAGGATTTTCAGGAATTATGGAAAAGATTAAATGGGCTGGGCAATTTAGGCCAAAATTCCAGCAATCCCCTACAAGATTCTAGAGGCACATAAATTTTATTCTGGTTTCGAACACTGTTTATATACCGGTGCTATAGTGGAGACTGTTAAGTTGAACTTCCACCTAGAACTTCATGTTACACTAGATTGCGACTTGGACAGTGGACTATGCCTTGAACTGCATGTTTTCTGCGAATCTAGCTTCACACAAAGCCTTGACCGATACTAGGCTGCCGTGGGTCTTCCCCGCGGGTGGAGCTTATGCGTCATACTCCGAGGCCTTTCATGAGCTTATTAGAGAGCACCCAACTCTCATGGACTGCGACGTTTGACAGTCATGCTCATATAGATGTGTTCCTCAAAAGATGTTCTGCAGGACAACATCTCAACTTAAAATAAAGCATCTTGGTACACATTAAGATATACATCAGCCTACCGTGCAGTTTAGAAGAGTATTGCATCTTTGCGGAGTGGTATTATACAGAAATAAGGATACTCTCCTCTCAGTTGATCAACAACTTGTCTCCCAATTCTACTTCACGGGATCTCCGATCACATAGAGAGGGTTGCCATTGTGAACAACTCATATTGTGGGTCTCAAACCCATCTCCCTCGATGCATTATCTATCACATTACGTGATAAACCTTTCGTGAAGGGATCTGCCAGATTTTTAGATGTTTGGATATAATCCAATGCAATAACTCCGGAGTTCTTCAATTTTCTGACAGATTTTAATCTCCTCTTCACATGCCTTGATGACTTCATATTATCCTTAGAATTGTTCACTTTTTTTATAACAGTTTGATTGTCACAGTTCATCAGGATAGCGGGTATTGGTTTTTCAACCACAGGTAAGTCCATCAAAAGCTCACGAAGCCACGCTGCTTCAACAGTGGATGTGTCTAATGCTGTGAGTTCTGCTTCCATTGTTGACCTCGTTAAGATGGTCTGCTTGCAAGACTTCCAGGAAACAGGACCACCACCAAGTGTAAAAACATAAACACTTGTGGCCTTAATCTCATCAGCATCAGATATCCAGTTAGAGTCACTATAACCCTCAAGTACCCTCGGATACCTAGTATAGTGAATACCGTAACTCGCAGTGCCTTGTAGATAGCGCATAACCCTCTCAAGAGCATGCCAATGATCATCTCCCGGATTTGACACAAATCGGCTCAGCTTGCTTACAGCAAAGGAGATGTCAGGCCTCGTGGTGCTGGCTAGATACATGAGCGAGCCTATAATCTGAGAATATCTCATTTGATCCTTCGAAATACGTCGATTCTTTCGAAGCAACACGCTAGGATCGTACGGTGTTGGAGAAGGCTTGCAGTCGCTATACCCGAAGCGACTCAAGACCTTATCCACGTAGTGGGATTGAAGCAGAGTGATCCCACCATTGTCATCTCTCAAGAGCTTGATGTTCAAGATAACATCAGCTACTCCTAGATCCTTCATCTCAAAACAGCGAGATAAGAAATCCTTGACTTCCTTAATCACCTTAAGGTTGGTTCCAAATATCAGTATGTCATCGACGTACAAACAGAGAATAACTCCCTCGCCCCCACCATGGCGATAGTACACACATTTGTCAGCTTCGTTTACAACAAAGCCTTCAGCGGTTAAAGTCTTTTCAAACTTCTCATGCCACTGCTTAGGAGCTTGTTTAAGACCATACAAAGACTTCACCAACTTACACACCTTTCCTTCCTGACCGGGTACCACAAAACCATCTGGCTGCTCCATGTAAATTTCCTCATCCAACTCTCCGTTTAGGAAAGCCGTCTTTACGTCCATTTGATGAACGAGAAGACCGTGTGAGGCAGCCAATGATAGTAGCACACGAATGGTGGTCAGTCTGGCTACAGGTGAGTAAGTATCAAAGAAGTCTTCACCTTCCTTTTGGGTATAACCCTTGGCCACAAGCCGTGCCTTGTACTTTTTAATGGTACCATCAGGCCTAAGCTTCTTCTTAAACACCCACTTGCATCCTACTGGTTTGCACCCGTAAGGACGATCAGTGATTTCCCAAGTTCCGTTAGCTAAGATGGAATCCATCTCACTACGGACAGCTTCCTTCCAGTAGTCAGCATCCAAAGATGCATATGCTTCTGAAATAGAACTGGGAGTGTCATCCACGAGGTACACAATGAAATCATCACCAAAAGACTTTGCAGTCCTCTGTCTCTTACTCCTTTTCGGAGTTTCACTGTCATCCTCCACGATATTTTCATGGTGTTCTATCGAAATGGTGGGTTCAGGAATTGCAACTAATTCCTGACTAGATGAACTTGGTATCTCCTGATTTGATGAGCTCGGCATATCCTTCATGGGAAAGATATCCTCAAAGAAAGTCGCATCATCCGATGAAAAAGGGGAAAAAAAGGGAAGAAAGAATAAAAAAGGGGGCAACATTACTACTCTTTATCCACACTTGTGCTCATGTTATAGCACCCATATTATTCATAGTCATCATTTGTGCTCATGTTTAGCACCTTTACTCCATATGAGAGAGTTTTCATGTTTTACTTGCATAACTATGTGGGGAACCTTACACTATAGAACTTGGCTTGTATATTCCAATGATGAGCCTCCTCAAAAGTGCTCTAGGTCTTCATGAGCAAGCAAGTTAGATGCACCCCCACTAGTTCCATTGGAGAGCTTTCATACACTTATAGGTCTATGTGCATCCGTTGTGTGGCAATCACTACTCCTTGCATAGCTTCGATTATAAGACTTCCTCTTGTCTAATGATCACTTTCAGCTTTGTGAGACTTTCTTCCGTTGGCCTTCCAAACCCCCATTATTATTCTCTTAGCCACAACATCCTGGTGCCAGGAACCAACGCTGAACACTTGCTTGTTTTTGTGTTAACAAATAGAGAAATGATCTTCTATGTGCATATTGCTATTACTTGACTTGATCCTTTCACAAAGTTGTCATGATTGTTTGATTAATTAGATGATTATATTGTTGTGCTTGAAGCTTAAATCATCTTTAATATCTACTTTGCACGGTTGATTGTTCTCTAGTACAAATTCATTGAAAGTTTTGCTTTGTTCTTCCTACTTGTTTATTCATTACTCATTTGATATCAATATAAACTACAGCTTTTATTTATTTGATCTCAACTTATATGCATTACATTATTATTTGATCAAGATTATGCGAAAGCATGTCACTTCAGAAATTATTTGTTGTTATCGTTTTACCTACTCGGGACAAGTAGAACTAAGCTTGGGGATGCTTGATACATCTCAAACGTATCTATAATTTCTTATGTTCCATGCTTATATTATACCACTTGTTACATGTTTTATATACACTTTTATATCATTTTATGTATTTTCTGGGACTAACCTATTAACAAGATGCCACAGTGCCAGTTCCCTGTTTTCTGCTGTTTTTTGTTTCAGAAAAGTTGTTAAGGAAATATTCAAGGAATTGGACAAACAAAACGTCAAAGTGCTTATTTTTCCCAGGAGGTTCCAGAACACCGAAGAGGACACGGAGGAGGACCCCGAGGGGCCCACACCCCCTCCCGGTGCGGCCCCCCCTTCTGCCGCGCGAGGACAGGGTGTGGGGCCCTTGAGCCTCCACCGCCTTCGCCCTTTCGCCTACTTATACCCCCCCAGATTTCTAAGACCTAATACGGAGTCGTTTTCCAGAGAAGAGTTCCGCTGCGCCGCCGCCACCAAAAACCCTAATTCGGGGGACAGAAGTCTCTGTTTCGGCACCCTGCCGGGACGGGGAATTGCCCCCGGAGCCATCTCCATCAACTCCATCGCCATCTCCATCGCCGTTGCTGACTCCTATGATGAGGAGTGAGTAGTTCTCCCCCGGGGCTGCGGGCTCTACCGGTAGCTATGTGGTTTATCTCTCTCTCCCATGGTGTGATCTTTATGTGATCATGACCTTTGTAATCTAGTTGAATATGTGATGTTACCCTTTATCTATTATGCACTCTAGAGGTTACTTTAATATGAACTCCGGGGTTATTCACGGTTGTAAAGGTGACAGTGTGTGCACCGTGTGTGATTCCTTTATGACGTTGTGGTGTGTGTTTACTCATACTTTGAGGGTGCTGTTATAGCCCTACGCAATGAATGGTGTTTATCGTCCAACAAGAGAGTGTTTGGGAGTAGTATTTATTATTCAGCTTTGATGTCATTGTTGAGAATGTCCACTAGTGAAAGTATGATCCCTAGGCCTTGTTTCTAAGCATCGAAACACCGTTTCCAACAAGTTCTGCTACATGTTTGCTTGCTGCCATTTTTATTTCAGATTGCAATTACTACTTATAATCATCCATATTATTTGTATTTCACTATCTCTTCGCCGAACTAGTGCACCTATACATCTGACAAGTGTATTGGGTGTGTTGGGGACACAAGAGACTTCTTGTATCTTAATTGCAGGGTTGCTTGAGAGGGATATCTTTGACCTCTACCTCCCTGAGTTCGATAAACCTTGGGTGATTCACTTAAGGGAAACTTGCAGCTGTTCTACAAACCTCTGCTCTTGGAGGCCCAACACTGTCTACGAGAATAGAAGTGTGCATAGACATCAGCATGTCGGATACCTCAGATTTTACTATCAAGAATCTATAACCAATGCTATGAAAAGCATATCCCAGAAAAACACAATCAATGGTTTTGGGTCCAAGCTTGCGTTTCTTGGGAATTGGTATATTGACTTTCGCCAAACAACCCCAAGTCCGCAGGTAAGAGAGTTTTAACCTTTTATTCTCAAACTCCTCAAACGGAGTTATCTCTTTGTCTTTTACGGGAACTCGGTTTAGGACATGACACGCAGTCAATATCGCCTCCCCCCACCATACCTTGGAGAGACCCGATGTGTCTAACATGGCGTTAACCAAATCAGTTAGAGTACGGTTCTTTCTTTCAGCTACTCCATTTGACTGGGGTGAGTAGGGAGGCGTCCTCTCATGAATTATACCATGTTCCGCACAAAAAGAGTCAAAGTCATTCGAAAAATACTCTCCACCACGATCAGACCGAAGCCTCTTAATCTTTCGATCGAGTTGGTTTTCTGCTTCAGCTTTATAGATTTTGAAGAAATTTAGAGCCTCATCTTTTGTTTTTAGAAGGTACACGTAACAGTATCTAGTGGAGTCATCAATCAACGTCATGAAATATTTCTTTTCACCTTTTGTCTACACGCCATTCATCTCATAGAGATCAGAATGTATGAGATCTAGAGGTGCCAAGTTTCTTACTTCTGCAGTCGTATGAGACTTGCGAGGTTGCTTTGCTTGAACCCAAACTTGACACTTAGACCCCTTGACAGTAGTGAAAGAAGGGATTAAGTTCAATTTGGCTAGCCGCGTCATACACCCAAAATTAATATGACAAAGACAAGAATGCCATACATTTGATTCAATAGTAGTGCAAACATGATTCGCAACTTTATTACAAACGTCTGACAATGACAGGCGGAACAGGCCTCCGCACTCATAGCCTTTACCAACGAAAGTTCCAAACTTAGACACAACAAATTTATTGGACTCAAAAACTATCTTGTAGCCATCTCGACACAGAAGAGACCCGCTAACAAGATTTTTATTGATGGAGGGCACATGATGAACGTTCTTCAGGCGCACGATCTTCCCCGAAGTAAACTTCAGATCGACCGTACCAACACCACGAACAGAAGCATGCGACCCGTTTCCCATCAACACGGGAGAAGTCCCTACGACCTGATAAAAAGAAAACATTGAGATGTCAGAACAAACGTGTACATTTGCACCTGTGTCAATCCACCATTCAGGAGAATGACATACTGAAAATATAGTTGGGAATATACCGTACCCAGCATCTTTCATCTCAGTATCACCGATGACAACATTAGCGGTCTTGCCGCTCTTCTCAATTTCACGTTGGTCATATCGGTTAGGACATCTTGGAGCCCAGTGATTAGGATCACCGCAAACATGGCAGGATCCCTTCTTCCTATCGGTCTTCTTTTTGAAGTTGGTAGACTGTGAGGCCTTGTTCTTTCCATCAAACTTGCCTTTGCCCTCAGACTTATTCTTGTTGTTCTTGTGTTTGTAGGACTGGAAGTTTTTCTTCTGCACAAAGTTAGCAGTAGATCCTCCCTCAAGACCTCGAGCTCGTGTGTCTTTTGCTCTCGCCTTTTCTTCCACGTCAAGAGACCCAATGAGATCCACAACGGAAAACTCCTGTCTCTTATGCTTCAGAGAGGTAGCAAAATTCCTCCACGAAGGAGGGAGTTTGGCAATGATGCCTCCGGCAATGAACTTGTCGGGTAACACACACGAAACTTGCTCAAGTTCCTTAACAATGGACTGTATCTCATGAGCCTGCTCAACAATGGAGCGCTCACCAGTCATCTTGTAGTCAAAGAACTGCTCCATGACATACAGTTCACTGCCTGCGTCCGAGACCCCAAATTTGGCCTCGAGCGCGTCCCACATGCCCTTGCCCGTAGTGATGGACAAATACGGGTCGACAATTTTGTCACCAAGAATGCTAAGAATAGCAGCCCTCAAAAGGGTGTCGGCTTCCTGAAAAACTCTCTCCTCATCAGGAGTAAGTTCTCCTTCAGGCTTGCCTTTAGCAGCGTGAAAACACTTCATGGTTTCAAACCAGAGAGTTGCTCTCGCACGCCACTTATTATAATTCACTCCATCGAAAGGAGCGGGCCTCAGTGAAGCGGAAAAGCCAACAGGAGAAAATTGCCTAAAATAAGGTTTTTGGATTGTTGAATATATGAGCAATTTTCTATATGATTTAATCCATAAAAACAGTAGATAAAACATGGCTAGAGAAGTATAAAACAATCTAGTCATGCAATCTAACAGAGAGTACGCATGTAGCAATTCTACACATACTGCTAGAAGGATAGTCTGAAATATGATCTCGACTAGACAAAACAGAAACACGTACGGTCCAGTGGAGGAAGATCCGTTCGCGGTGGCAGACATGTTGTCGAAGAGGGCGTCGACGTCGGGGAAGAAGTCGTCGTCCGGGAAGTAGTCGTCGGAGTCCGTGTTGGGGAAGAAGCCAGTAGTCGCGTGAAGACGCTCCCCAAAAACCTTATCGCCTCTCTCCCATACAGGATCGCGAGAGACGGGGTTCCGGAGGCCTACTGTTCCGTCACGCGGTGCACGCCGCGGAACGGAATGAGGAAGACTTGATCGGCGGCGCAGTGCTCGAGAACCAGGAGGTAGGCGTATGAGCTGTGGCTGTGTTTTCGGTGTGTCTAGTTTAGAGAAGCAACCTCTATTATGTAGGCACAGAGATTGGAGGCGAATAGACACCGCAGGAGATGAAACGAAAAGTCAGGAGGCGAATTGAAGAGGCAGCCATCCGTTTTCGTTTAGTATTCATCTCCCATTAGTGCTAACGTTTCCATTCGTATTCATTTGCATTTAGAGCGAAACGTTTCAGATTAAAAATAACACATCGGCTCGGCGAGATTACCGCAACCCGCGGCGCGCGCGTCGTGACGAGACGGGCGCCGGAGGAGGAGCGCGCGTGGAGCTCTCTCCTATTCTCATGCTCGTACTAGTGCTAGAGGAGCTCACCTTATAAACTTGGTGTAGCACTCTCTAAACTAGCAATGTGGGTCTAAACATTTGTCCCACCTCTTGCCATGTATGAATGGGCCACATGGGCCTCTAGGATTTTCAGAAATTATGGAAAAGATTAAATGGGCTGGGCAATTTAGTCCAAAATTCCAGCAGCATGTACTGGATGAGGCTGCTGCGAGCCTGGCCTCGGTTTGGCTCCTAGCTAGCCCGCACCGGACGTTCGCCGCCGGGGGCACCGACCGATCTCGGACTGATTTTCACCGGAAGAGGATTGTAGTACACCATGGGATATGGAATTTTTATGTGGCTGGGAACGAAATAGATCTAACAGAGAGATGATGACGGGACTTATTTTGTGGCGAACTGGATCTAATCTATGGAATAGAAATTTCGAAATTGTCTACAATCTAATTAAAAAACGATCAGATCTTTAATCTAAACCGGGTGCCGCACCGCTAAGGAGAAGATATCAATCTCTCTGGGGCGGCGCGATTCGGAAGTGTTTAAAACTCTAAAATCGGCATCGTGAGACTAACCGTTCGGATACCATGTAAAAATTGTAGAAATCTTAATCTTTATTGTTGTATTGACATGACCCTCGTGGGGTATATATAGTTAGGAGGGAGGTAACTTGAATACAAGAAGTGTAATACTAGTCTATCTTAACTTCTACGTATACATGTATTCTAACATCACCCATGAAATGATGAAAACACTAACCGATCGTTTTATCAACCCCGTAACCTTGCTAGAGGGGCAACCCCACTCCAATTACGAAAGAGAGAGAGAGCAACAAAGTGTTAGACTAGTCATAGTGGGAGTAACATAGCTAGTAACATAAGTGTCACGTAGACAAAAATGATGGTGTGGCAAATATTTAATAAGGAGAGAGCTGATGATGGTATCATAAGTAGATACCGTAACATAACGGATTTCGAGACAATATGAGTCTATAGTCTAATAAATACACATAATTATATAATATTACACATATGTTTACCCCCACTATTGAGGCAGTATCATAGAGTGGTCGCTATATGATATTCCTATTCCCCACTATGACTAGTCTTAGCGGATTGGATTCCGACGTGGAGAACCAGCTCGAGGCAACGTTAATTCGAAGAAGAAGAAGACCCATTAAATGCCACCACAAATTTTGGAGTACAACTCCGCTGGTCGATCGTGTATAAAAAGCCTCGATCGGTAGCAATGCCAAGAACGACAGAAGAACAACACCTGCATCTACGCTTACATTTGCAGTAAAGTAATAAGCTAAACTAGAAACATGACGCTCAAATTATTGACGGAAGTGAGCCCACAGGAGTTGCTGGTAGCTCTTGCCGAGCTCCAGAACCACCTTCTCGGCTACGTCAAGTCACTCTCGCTCAAGTGCGCCGTCGATCTGGGCATCCCGGAAGCCATCCACCGCCGCGGCGGCACCGCCACCCTCGCCGACATCGCCACCGACACTAAGGTGCATCCGGCCAAGGTCGCCGACCTCCAGCGTGTACTCGACCTGCTCGCCGCTTCCGGCATCTTCACCACCACCACCCCCGCCGCCGGGGAAGCTACTCTGTACGGGCTGACCACGACGTGCCGCTTCCTCGTCGGCTGGCACAACGTGTCCCCCATGGTGCCCTTCCTACTCAACCCCCTCGTCGTCTCCTCCTTCTTCACCATGCCCGCCTGGTTCAGGACCGAGCCGGCGCCCGCGGGCGCCGGGTCCCTCTTCGAGCTCGCGCACGGCTGCTCCCAGTGGGAGATGGCGAGCAAGGACGCCGAGTTCAACGCTGTCATCAACGGCTCCATGGCCGCCGACAGCCAGGTCTTCCTCGAGGTGATCATCGCTGACAAGGGCCGCATCTTCCGCGGCCTCGGATCGCTCGTCGACGTCGGAGGCGGCAAGGGTGCTGGCACCAAGGTCATCGCAACCGCTTTCCCGCGCATCAACTGCACCGTCATGGACCTTCCTCACGTTATCGGCCACGACGCCGACGCCGCCGGTCATGAAAATCTGCGATTCGTAGCCGGTGACATGTTCCAATCCATTCCATCGGCGGACGCAGTAGTGCTCAAGGTATAACCATCTCACACACGCATGCATGCATGCATGGGTTTTACGAATACTCTCACATGGTCTATTTTCTTCGCACTTTTAGTATGAGTTATTTTCAAACACGCATCGGTGTCTTAGTCTCGCATATTTAGTATTTTCCATATTTTAATGCTTACATTGTTTATGAATATTTGTTCAAGAATATTTTACATGACTGGGATCATGACGACTGTGTCAAGATACTTAAACGTTGCAAGGAAGCCATCCCTGCTAGAAATGCTGGAGGAAAGGTGATAATCATTGATATGGTAAGGGGACTAGACCACGGTGACAAGAAAATAACCGAGATGGAAGCCATACAGAACATGTTCATGATTTACATCAAGGGGGTTGAGCGAAACGAAAGGGAGTGGATGGACATATTTTCTGATGCCGGATTCAGTGATGATTATAAAATCATGCCGGTACTGGGTCCCTATTCAGCAATTGAGATCTACCCTTGAAATATTTGGGGAATTGCCACGTTAATGGACACAATACATTAAACATACTACAAGTCCAGTAGGTTGATTGTGAGCTTGAATTCTCTGTGTTGTTAATAAGCATGCTATACTGCCGACATGCCTGTAATGTCATGTTACCTCTTATGTTAAGGATGCTTCCATCAGAACTTGTAATATTGCATTTTAAGAAACTTTACTTCATATTGTGATTGATGACGGGATTTTCTTTCTATGAGCCATAAAATATTTTAGCGTGTTATTGTTTTTTGGACACAAGAAAGGTCATTCGTAGAGAGAAGTAGAGATTGTCATGCACTGGTTTTGATTTAGAAAAATATAAATACTAAAATTAATTCTTGCTATAATATCTACCCTTGTAGAGCATTTTTTATTTGGGAAACATTGCCTATCTTAAATGTTTCCAATTTTTCTCCACTTTTTCTTCTTTCTCCACCCATCTGTTGCATAGGGATAAATGCCCACACCTTTCCCATCAATCAACGTAACGGTTGAGAAAGGATTTATTCTTTTGTTCCTGTACTAGTCCTAACCAGATGCAGAACAGCCAACAGCAAAGCTGCCAAAGGAAGCACCAAAATCAGACACCAACTAACGGTGACACTACTAGCTAGTGGGCCAAGCCCATTAAAAGTCCAACAACTCAAAGAAGAATAGGGTGAAATGACAAACCGAAGTACCATCTATCTATTATATACTAAAAGCAATATACGGATGTTTAATAAATCCACCATATTAAGCCACAATATTTTAATTAATTTACGTAAGACGTAACATGTTTGGCATGATAACACGTTTGTCTTTCTAAAAAATCAGCAAAACTAGCTATTTGGCTGGAGCGATCTGCAAAAATAAAAACAAAAAGATAACACGTACGTGTGTATCTTTTCATGTAATGTGATAGCTAGGAATTGTTAGTTTAAAAAAGCTAAACTGGTCGGTAGCTACAAGAATAAAAAGGAAAAAACCTTTCGGTCTCAGAAGCTAGCTGATCAATACGTACAGCCTGCTAGCTACAAACTTAAAAAAAAAAAATCTGATCGATGCGATCAGCTATTAGGTATGTGCATTATGCGTACAAGACTAAAATATGACGGCATCCTACCACGAAAAATATAAACAATACGTAGGACCGTACTTAAATAGCTGCGTCCGTTTAAAAAAGGAACCATGCACAAGACTAACTATTATCATTGAAACGTGATAATTACAAGCCAAGAAGGGAAAAAAATTACTCGAACGAGGTGGTGGCAAAGAGTTTGACAAAAGTAATATAAACATTCATAATATCAAATTTGGTAATGTGAAAATACTATTTATGATGATTCTAATAATGATTATTTATATTTTAGATATTGATATCTATTTATATATTTGGCCAAATTTTAAAAGTACATACTAATTGTGGAGAGAATACATTGTCTTTTATGATTGAGTACACGTAAACGACATTTATTCAAGTGTCACTAGGCCAAAACGCACAAAACGTTTTCCGAAGTTTGGAATCATGGAATTATAAAAATTAATGAATTCGCAAAATTAATCGCATTATGTATATTATTTCTATTATTGAGTACACATAAATGACTATTATAATGGGCCACCATCTGACCAACACTCACGCAAAACCCACACGACAGTTCAAAATTCATTCGTGAAATTCAATATTAATGATGTCATAACATTAGTCGCCCTATCAACGAAGCATCACTCACACTAAGAAAATTGGTCGTTAACTCAACACATATTTTCACTAGGAAAAAATGTCCTTCAACCGATGAAATATTAGTCAGCACAGATTCCAACTTGATATATTTCATGTAGTATCCATACGATGAGTCAATACTATGTTTCATCAGACGACTTGAAAAACATACATTAATTTATAACTTTTATCGTGGATATTGACATATTTGGATTACTGTATGTGTATTTTCATCGGTAATAAATTCAACATAAGAACTCATGTCATACCAATTGCACATTAAAACCTACGACTGATTAATAATCTTGAACTATGCTATCCAAACACATAGTAATTTTGCATAACTTGGAAAAATACACGTGTCCACGTGTGTAGAACCATTGAATGAATATAAGGGACATGTAAGAGTCCAGAAAACTTAGAGTCGTACTTCTCCAACTTTGATTATTGATGTATAAAAATGTTGAGAAATATGCCTAGAAGAAAATATAAATCTTTAGCAGTATATTCACATAAAAGATAATGGGCAAAGTTTCATCATGTTCACATGTGTAAAACTTTGCACAATGTGACATGAAGTGAGTAAATGAGTCAAAAAATGTTATAACGAGATAATTACGTGACCTATCTATTCAGGAGGATAAAGTGTTTTATCTTAATTCAATTATTCATTTTACGAAGTTATCTAACTTTGCTTGCTGATATAACATCATGTAAAAGCAGTAGTTCACTTTACGGATCTAATACACTTACGTCGGTGTTTCAAAATATGGTATGATAATCATTTTTGTACAATATTAGATTACCGAATATGTTACACGCATTGATGATATTTGATTACCAAAACATTTGTGGTAGTTGTAGAATAATTTTATTTATTGTCACATTATGGAAAATATTGTGATATTCCTGAAGCCATAATTTTATTTATTTAACACTTTCAACCAATTACAGATGATGCACTTGCATTTGCGAGGGCCACCTTGCTACTTCAGCCCACAATGAGACATACCAAATGTAGTCGTCTCGATACATCAAAGGCTTCTCAGCTGCCCCACACTAGTAGTTGGTGCTCACAGATTTATGCGAAGCGGTACAACCTAACGGTCAAGCAAGCTATGTTTGATTCGGTGTTGGCTGCGTCATTTTTTTTTAAACGAGGCAAAAGATTTGCCATTTTCATTAAATAAGAAGAAGGTTTTAGAGTTTGCAAGTTGCCTAGGACACGCCCTAGGACTTTAGAAATAGTCTACTCTCCCAATATTACATTGCCCAAAGAGGAGGCCCGGGCCATTTTCCATAGCTTGGCCTCGTCTTTAATTTTACCAATCACGACATTTGAAGGCGAGGCATGATGTCGGAACACCCT
This sequence comes from Poa annua, assembly GCA_026929855.1. Classification (NCBI taxonomy): domain Eukaryota; kingdom Viridiplantae; phylum Streptophyta; class Magnoliopsida; order Poales; family Poaceae; genus Poa; species Poa annua. The sequence continues at coordinate 81,296,030 of CM049437.1, read as the reverse complement.
CGTGTTGCGCTCCTTCCAAATCTCCCACGTGACAAGCATTAGCAAGGAGGCCATTGCTTTGCGCGGTCTATCCCTAGGTTGGACAAGATTGTGTCGGAGAGTGATTCCCACGAGACAGGGATGGTCACACTCTGAAGAGTAGTTCGTGAAGGGGACTGAACACGTTGGTCGACAACCCTCAACCGGCACGGCGACGGTGCTCGTCGAGCTCGAGGAGGAACAGCACGGCAGAGATGGACACCGGCCCGTACCCAGGTTCACGGCCCTCAGGAGGAGGTAACACCGCTACTCCTGCTTGTCTGTATTGCGCTGCAGAGGTTACAGTACAATGAGCTTGCCGAGGGCTCTCTTCCGGCGGTGCGGAGCTCAAGGAGGGAAGCTAGGGTCTTCTTCCTCCTCGAGTGCCCTGGGCTAGGCTAAGCTATGGTGGGGTGTTAACTGGTTGATTCGCGATCCCTTCCTACGGAAGTGCTCCCTCTCCTTTTATAGGCGCCCCGGGCCTCATCCTTGCACCCCGCGCGGTGGATGGGTTCCCACATGGCGACGAAACGGAGGAGCGGGGTGCACCACTGCAGGGTTGTCCATGGACCTGGTCCATGGTCGTAAAGCCTGCCCTTGGGGCAGGAAGACCACCGTCCGCGCAGGACGGCCAGCGGGTGCTGCAGAGATCGTGGGGGGTACCCACGGTGACGTCGTCGTTGGAGCGTAGCGCCGGCCATCTGCTTTATCACCAAAGGGGAAAGCTTCGTAGTCCGGCGCGGGGGGCGCAGCTTTGTTGACTCCTTTAATCACCAAAATGGCAACTGCGGCGTCGTCGTCACCGCGCGCAGGTGCGCGCGTCACTCTGCGGCCGCGGCAGAGGCCATGTGCGCTCTGCGACGATTGCTTCATAGCGAAGTATCTCCACAGGGCCTGGACGGCCTTGTGGAGGGATTTGCGTTGACTCCTCTCCAGGGGAGAGGGCCTTGTAGAGGGGCAGCCTCGGGAGGAGCCTCTTCAGGCCTTCGCTGCCCCCTCAAGTCCTCTCGAGGACCTTTCCTCTCGAGGGTCTCTCCAAGCGTATTGCTCGGTCCTTAGTCATTTCGTCGATACTGTCGCGTGCGAGGGCAGTGGAGAGTGGGCTCTGCACACCCTGGATTCCACTGGGCCGACAGTAGCCCCCGGGCCCATGATGGGCACGGCGGAGCCCAGCAGGCTCCGACAAAGTGTCGTGGGCCCAAAGTGTCCGGCCAGCCCGAGACACGCGTCGATCGGTGATGAGTTTGCGGCGACTCGGTTTCTCTGGCAGAACGTGCGTCGTGGGGGGTCCCACCACGTCTTGGTAACTGCCCAGACGGGGCATAAAGCCTGCGCGCCGGTCCGAGCAGCGGTTACTGCTCCCATTCTGCGCGCCCGGCCTTCTGCTCTTGCCCTCCTAGCTTTCTCTCTCCAGCGAACTCTTTCTTCTTCCTCATCCTTCCACGCTCTCCTCCCCTCCCGACGATGGGCGGATCGAAAGGCAAGGCGGCGATGTCGACGCTCCCCTTTGACGCGCAGGGGGAAGAGGTGCTCGGCCCCGCCCTGATCGGGGAGCGTGTCAATGAGACGGCGCTGGACAAGATCTGGCACCTGGTCGCCGGGAAGACCAATGAACACGGCACCAGCGCCATTCAGGCCGTGAAGATCGGCCGGCTTCCGAAGGGGTTTTTTCCCATCTTCCTCCACACCATTTACGCCGGGCTGGTGCCTCCGTATTCGCCCTTCCTGGAGGCGGTTCTGGAGTTCTACCAGATCCATCTTCTCCACCTTCACCCCAACTCCATTCTGATCCTCTCCATCTTCGCCTATCTGTGCGAAGCCTACTTGGGGGTGCAGCCTTCGGTGGCCCTCTTCAGGAGCTTCTACGCGCTCCGGAACTCCGCGAAGCTCGAGCGGACGGGATGCGTATCCTTCCGCATCGTGGACGGCATGGGGGATGTCTACATCCCCATGTCGTGGAACGGCGAGAAGCCCGTCACGGCGGTGGTGAAGAAGGTGGACGACTTCAGGCAGAAGTGGTTCCTCATCGGTGTCAAGTCGCAGAGCTCCTTCCTCGACACCCCGGAGGCGCCGCCCGTGAAGAATACCCACTGGGGCAAGCAAATCTTCCAGGGCCCGCAGATAGCAGACCTCGTGGGCCGCATGAGGCTGCTTCGGGAGAACGGCCTCACCGGCCAGATGGTTGTGGAGGACTTCGTCAAGCGCCGCATCGCTCCGCTCCAGGCACACAAGAAGCCGATGTGGATGTACTCGGGCCTCTCGGACCCGATGCGACTCCACTGCTGTGACCATCGCCCCGCCGTCGTCTCCACCGCCATGGGCTTCCTCTTCATCAACCCGGACGTGCTCGTGGCGGTTGCTGCGGAGCTGAGGCCTCTCCACCAGCTCAACCTGGCCCCGCGCCTGGCGATTCTGGAGCAGATGCCCACGTTCACGCCGCTAGGCCTGGCGGGGGAGGAGGAGGACGAAGTGGCCATGCCTGTGGCGAAGGGGCCAGGAGCCGCGGAGTCGCCCTACGCGTCAGACGCAGAGCAGGGCAGCGAGGCGGCGAAGATGATCCCCTCGTCCAGCGAGGCGGGCTCGTCGAGGGCTGCGCCCCTTGTCGAGGAAGTCCTTGAGGTCTCGTCCGACGACGACGATGTGGCCGAGGCGGGGCGACAGGAGCCTCGGACCAAGGCGGCCCATGACAAGCCCGCCGGGGAACCCACGGGCGCTCCCCTCAAGAGGAAAGCCGAAACGGCTCTTGAGGGATCCGGAGCCCGGACCACGCCTTCTTGGCGTTCGTCTGGCATGGTGTGGGTTGACACCCGCGCCAAGAAGACTGGGTAAGTGCTTTTAACTTGGCTTTTCTTCTTCAATCTTTGCTTGTCTGCCTTCCTCTGACAAGTCTTCTTGTACTTTGCTAGCGACCTGGTGCCTGCGAAGCGCCGAAGGCTTCGCAAGGCTGCGGAGGTGAAGAGAGCCGCGCCTGAAGCTGCGCCAGGGGCCACGGCAGACGAGGTCTCGAGGCCTGGGGAGGAGGCCTCCGCAGGCCCTCTCGAGGATGTGCCTCAGGCTGAGGCGACTGCGCCGCCTCCGGAAGAGGGGCGCTCTGAGGAGCAGGTGGAAAAAGCGCCACTCCGCCACGTGCCGCGACTCCTCCAGCGCAGCAGGAGGCCAAGGTGGACGCGACACCGGTCCAGAGCCCGCCAAAGGCCGCCGAAGCGGAGGGGAAAGTCCCTCCGCCACCCCCGCCAAGCTCTGCAGCGGAAGGGGAGACGGTGACTACGGGGCCGGCCTCTCCAGCCCCCGAAGTTCATGATGAGGTGCCGCTCGAGGAGGGCGACGCCGGGGCGCGGAGCGCGGGCGTAGAAGAGGAGAGCTCGCCACCAAGCCCCCGGTCCCGCGACGCTGCCAGGCTCCGCGCAGAGGCTTCCTCCTCCAAGCTTGACGCTGGCGCGGGGACCTCCACGCCGCGCGGGGCTTCGCAAGCCCTCGTCCTCAGCGGCTGGGACTGGAACAGGGGACGCCGCGACGTCGCCTTCCGCTTGGTGCGGGAGTCCCCGGAAGGACTGGAGGCCCACCTCGCCCTCGAGGACGGGGAGCTCGCCCGGCAGCGGGAGGAGCTCGCGGGGGCCTGGGCCGCCTTCCACGCAGCCGTGGAGGATCGCCCGCAGAGCGACCTGGCTCTTCAGGCGGAGGGCCAGGAGGCTCGGCGCTTCGCGCAGGAGGTCCGCGAGGGCGCAGTGCGTGACGCTGAGGAGCTCCTGCAGCCTCTCCAGGCCGAGCGCCAGGCAGCGGCGGATGATCTGGCCGCGGCCAGGGAGGAACGGGAGGCCGTGGAGCACACGCTGGCGGACAAGCACCGCGAACTTGTCCAGCTCGAGGCCAAGATCCTTGCCGACTCCGAAGTCGTGCGGGCCTCCCTGGAGGCAGCCCGTGCGACCTTGGAGGCCCGGGGGCAGAGGCTGACCGAGCGCGAGAGCGACATGCGCCGGCGCGACGAGCAGCTGCAGCAGGCGCAGCAGGAGCTGTCGGCGCAGCGCGCCGACCTCGAGGCCCAGGAAGGGAATTTGGCCGAGGCACTCGGCAGGTATGATCGCGAGGTGGCTTCCCATAAGAAACATGTGGAGCGCTTCAACGCGAGGTTCGCCGAGCAGAAGGCGGAGGCTGAGAAGGAATTCCAAGCCCGGGAGAAAGCGTACCGCGCCACTGTCTCCCGCGACTACGACGAGAAGTTCAAGAAGCAGGAGAGCCGCTTCAAGAAGAGGCGCGATGAAGACGCCGCCCGGATCCACCAGCTGGAGGGGATGAACGCCAACTTGAACTCCCGGGTGAGGCGTGCAACAGACGGTCGCCGCGCTGCCGAAGAAGCTCGCGAGCGCATGGCGCAGGACCTCGCCTCCCTCATGGCGGACATGGAGGAGATGAACCAGCAGGTGGGCCCTGCTGTGGAGCGGGCGGTGGAAGCTGTCGAGAACGCCCAGGCCGCGCGGGTGCTGTCCCAGCAGCGGGAGCGCATGTTCCAGTCCCTGGTGGCTCGGGGCAACGAGCTCGCCGTGAAGCTGGGTGCGGAGGCGCCGCCCGTCCCCGCACAGGGCAACGCCGACGCTGCCGCGTACCTCGTCTACCTCGAGCAGCTCTTCACAGCGCTCGAGGGCCCTGCCGCGGAGCTCCGCGACGTCGTCGAGGAGGAATGCCGCCAACTCCTGGCGGTTGCTGTCGACCGCATCTTTACCAACCTCCAGCACCTCCAGCCCGGCTTCGACTACTCGACGGTCACCGAGCCTCTCGAGGGGGAGAAGGGGAGGACGACGGCGAGGAGGCAGGCTCCGAGGACGAGCCCGGAGAGGAAGGGTCTGCGGAGGAAAGCGACGGGGCTTCTGCATGACCTTCTCCTGCAGCACAACGCGCTTGTAGCGCCATTGAGATATTTCGATTTAGAGACTTTTGCTCCATAGTTTGTAACAATATATTTTTAAGTATATGCTACTAAGTTTGTGTGCATGCCCCTCGAGGGCCTTTTGCTTCAACTCCATGTCTATTATCGCTCTGCGTCGCTAGGACCCTTCTTCTTGCGCTATGACTCCGCCGTTGCGGTATGCTCGAGCAATGACTCGGCAAGGCCGGGGGGAGTTTAAGGCTTAGAGAGGTAAGAGTCCTCGAGGCGCGATGCTCAAGGGCCCCCCTTTGACGTGCAAGCAGTCCATGGAGTGTGAGGGCAAAGAGACGCTCGGGGGACGAGGAGTGCTCGTGAGAGGGATGAAGAGATTCCCTTGGCGTGAGAGGTGAACTTAGCTTCGCGAGGCTTTTGCTCTGCGCAGGCTTTCCTTGGCGATGCGTGCTCCTCCAGAGGCCGGGTTTTTCCTCCACGAGCTTAGGAAGGACTCTTGTTCCCTGCGGATGTTAGAGAGGCGAATCCAAACGCTAGTGCATGGTAGTATGGACTCGTGTGCGCTTATAGGTTTCCTCAGGTGTATCTCGCGAGGAGAGTAAGTACCAAGGTCCTTTGGAGAGGTGGCGTGTCTTTGGGAGCATGCCCTTTAGCCAGAGCTCGGATCCCTTGGGTTTTGCAGTGCTGCTGGGGCGCTCTTGAGGCACAGGCACCGTACTCAGCCCCCGCTCGCGAGGTGCGCATGGGAAGAATATAAGCGCACATGGAAAGGCAAGTGATGAAAATAAACTTACCACCAAAATATTACATAGCGGCGCCGTAGCGCATAGTTCACTTAGGAACGAAATGGTTCATTACACTTGGGTTTGCCAAGCTAACGTTCCTTCCATGTCGAGGCATGGGGACCACCCATTAGTGGCTGAGACTCTCTACGGCCTGCGGTGGCTCGTTACAAGGAGAGCTCGGAGGGCTGACCCTCAGGAGAAGCTTTGTGAAGCTTGGAGGTGAAGCCGTGGGCTTCCCTCTAGAGACAAAAAATGCCTGACGTGACAATGATCACGGGCGTGACTATGATCACGGGTAGAACTTGCGTAGATGCGCGATGTTCCACGGGTTCTTGACGGGGATGCCGTCTTCAGTCTCGAGGCGCACGGCACCAGGCCTGGCGATGTGGGAGACCCTGTAGGGGCCTTCCCACATCGGCGAGAGCTTGTGGAGGCCTTCTCTGGAGAGGATTCGCCTGAGGACGAGGTCGCCCGCCTCAAGAGTGCGTGAGCGCACATGGCGGCTGTGGTAGCGTCGCAGGTCTTGCTGGTACTTTGCCGCTCTGAGGGCGGCACGGCGGCGCAGTCCCTCGAGAAGCAGCAGGTCGTCGTTGTGGAGGTCCTCTTGGGTGTCCTCGTTGAAGGCAAGGACCCGTGGGGATCCGTGCTTGATTTCTGCGGGGAGGACTGCTTCGGCTCCGTAGACAAGGGCGAACGGCGTTTCACCCGTAGGCTTTGAGGAGGTTGTGCGCATGGACCAGAGCACAGATGGGAGCTCGTCGATCCAGCCCTTGCCGTGACCCTTGAGGATGTTGAAGCTTCTGGTCTTGAGACCCTTGAGGACTTCCACATTCGCTCGCTCGGCTTGACAATTGCTCCGTGGATGAGCCACCGAGGCGAAGCAGAGCTTGATGCCGTGCTTTTCGCAGTAAGACCGGAAGACGCTGCTGGTGAACTGCGAGCCGTTGTCGGTGATGATGCGATTAGGCACTCCGAAGCGGCAGACCAGGCTCCTGATGAATTTCACCGCTGCCCCGGCCGGTATGGCGCGCACTGGTTCGACCTCGGCCCACTTGGTGAACTTGTCGACGGCCACGAAGAGGAAACGGTAGCCCCCTTGCGACTTCGGGAAGGGGCCCAAAATGTCCAGCCCCCAGACTGCGAACGGCCAGGAGAGCGGGATGGTCTGGAGCCCCAGCGCCGGCTGATGGATTTGCTTGGCGTGGTACTGGCAGGCGTCGCAAGCTTGGAAGATGGTGACCGCATCTTGAAGCACTTGCGGCCAGTAGAACCCGCTCCTGAAGACCTTGCCTGCGAGGGTGCGCGCACACGAGTGGTGGCCGCACTCTCCGCTATGGATATCCTTGATCAGCATTCGGCCTTCCTCGGGAGGGACGCATCTGGGCGCGATGCCATTAGGGCGCTTGCGGTACAGGTCTCCCTCGAGGATGTAGTAGGATTTTGCCTGTCGAGCGATTCGCTCTGCTTCCGCATCTTCTTCGGGGAGGATCCCCTTCAACAGGTAGTCTTTGAGCTCGTCAATCCAGCCTGTTTCTTGATGAGCCGCTGTCAGCAACAGACGCTCCCCTGTGCGAGGACCACAATCGGGTGCCCCCGCTTCCGGAGGCGGTGGGAGTACTTCGTCTGTGCTTGCGGCTGTGGCTTCTTGAGGCTGCTTGATGGATGCCTTGGTGAGCCGTTCTTCGAAGACACCTGCCTGCTGGGCTTGCCTACGCGAGGCTCGCTTGGCGATGTCATCGGCCTCCTGGTTCTCTTTCCTCGGGATGTGCATGAGCTCCATGCCTCTGAAGTGCTTCTCGAGCTTGCGGACCTCTTCAAGGTATGCGGCCATGTGGTCGTCCTTAGGCGTGTAGCTTTTGTTGGAGAAGTTGACAAGCAACTGGGAGTCGCCCTTGACGAGTAAGTGCTTGACGCCTAGAGCGATGGCGGCCCTTAAGCCGGCGAGAAGGCCCTCGTATTCAGCGATGTTGTTGGAGATCTTGTCAATTGTGAAGCACAGCTGGACAGCGTAGTAGAGCTTGTCGCCTTTGGGCGAGGTCAAGACGACGCCTGCCCCGCCATTGCGGCAGGCGAAGGCTCCATCGAAGTGCATGGTCCAGTGGCTGGGCATCGTGTCTCCAGAGGGCTCGGCCTCTTCTCCCCGAGGCTCTTCAAGGCTTGGGTCGGTCCATTCGGCGACGAAGTCCGCCAGCGCTCTTCCCTTGTTGACTCTTGTGGTGTCGAAGCGCAAACTAAATGGCTGCAGCTCGATGTTCCATCCCGCAACACGATCTGTGGCGTTGGGGTTGCGCAGGATCTGCTCCAGGGGGAAGGAAGTGACCACCGTGATGGGGTGGCCCTGGAAGTAGTGTCGCAGCTTCCTGGAGGCGATGAGGAGCGCGACGAGAAGCTTCTGCTGCATAGGATACCGTTCCCGAGCGTCCCGTAGTACTGTACTGACGAAGTAGACGGGGTGCTCGACAAGGGTCGTCGACGGTGGTGCAGCGTCAGCTCTCTGCGGAGGCTCTTCAGGGCCCTTGCCGAGATCCGCCTGTGGAGGGGTCTCGGCAGGGGTGTTCGCAGCAGACTCGTCTTGAGGCTGTGGGCCTGGCGGTGGGTCTGTGGAGACTGCTCCTTCGCCAAGATCTTTGTCGGGCGGCTTTGGACTTGGGGTGGCAGCGCTTTTCTTGGAGAGGACTGGCTCTTCCCTTTCTGCCACCAGGACGGCGCTTGCGGTCTGAGGAGTGGCTGATAGGTACAGCTTCAGATGTTTGCCCGTCCTGGGGGCTACCATGACTGGTGGGCTGGCCAAATACCTCTTTAAGTCCTCGAAGGCTTTGTCTGCTTCAGGGGTCCACTTGAACGTGCCAGACTTCTTCATGATCTTGAAAAATGGCAGGGCTCTCTCGCCGAACTTGGAGATGAAACGGCCCAGGCTGGCCATGCAGCCTGCTAAGCGCTGCATGTCCTTGAGCCGGCGAGGAGGCTGCATTCCTTCTATTGCCTTGATTTTGTCAGGGTTTGCTTCTATGCCGCGGTGAGACACGAGGAACCCGAGGAGTTTGCCTGAAGGCACCCCGAAGACGCACTTGGCGGGGTTCAGCTTGATGTTCACCTTGCGCAGGCTGGCGAAGGTTTCCTCGAGATCCTTCAAGAGAGTGTCTCCCTCGCGAGACTTGACCACAATGTCGTCGACATAAGCTTCTGCGTTTCTGCCCATCTGCGCCCCCAAGGCTATCCTCATGAGCCTCTGGAAAGTGGCGCCGGCGTTCTTCAGGCCGAAAGGCATGCACGTGTAGCAATACACACCACAGGGGGTGAGGAATGCGGTTTTCTCCTCGTCCTCTTTAGCCATTTTGATCTGGTGATAACCAGAGAAGGCGTCCAGAAAACAAAGGAGGTCGCAGCCGGCGGTGGAGTCCACGATCTGGTCTATCCTCGGCATGGGGTATGGGTCCTTGGGGCAGGCCTTATTGACATCTGTGTAGTCGATGCAGAGTCGGCCTCCTCCAGCGGGTTTAGGGACAACCACGCCGTTGGAGAGCCAAGTGGGGTGCGCGACTTCTCGGACGACATTTGCCGCTTTCAACTTTTCTACTTCCTTGACGATGAATGCTTGCTTCTCGGGGGCTTGCTTGCGCGCTTTTTGCTTGACGGGGCGTGCGTCTGGACACACGGCTAAGTGGTGCTCGATCACCTCCCTTGGTACACCGGACATATCTGACGGAGTCCATGCGAACATGTCAGAGTTTGCCCGAAGGAAGACGACGAGCGCGCTTTCCTATTTGGGAGGCAAGGCAGCGCCTATGGTGACGCTAGCCCCTGAGCCCTCAGCCCCCGAGCCACTGGTGCTCAGCAACACCCTCTTCGTGGAAGCTTGCTCTTGAGAGAACATCTGTTTCTTCTTCTGGGGCCTCTCGAGAGGCTCCATGTCCTCGTCAGCCGGGAATGCCATGGCGGCCGCCTTGTAGGCGCTCTCGACAGCACGCGTGGCATCCAGGATATGACCATGGATGGTGATGGTGCCAGCACTGCCGGGGATCTTGACCATGTTGTAGGCGTGATGCGTGACGGCCATGAACTTCGCGAGGGCAGGGTAGCCGAGGATGGCGTTGTATGGCAGGCCAATGTGTGCGACATCAAAGTCGATCAGCTCAGTGCGGTAGTTCTTCTGCGTGCCGAAGGTGACGGCCAGCCGGACTTGCCCCAGAGGTTCGATTGAGCCACTGGTGACCCCTGTGAATGGCCTGGAGGGCATGAGCCACTCGTAAGGCACTTGAAGCGTCTCGAAGGTCTCGATAGAGATGACGTTTAGGCCAGCACCCCCATCAATGAGCGTCTTGGAGACGGTGATGTTGTTGATGGTGGGGGAGCAGACCAGGGGGAGAGTCCCAACAGTCTTGGTCGACTTGGGGTGGTCCTTGGCGTCGAAGGCGATGGTGTACTGAGACCACTTGAGGGGCCTAGAGGTCTCGACGCTTGGGAGCGCGGCATTGAGCTCGCGGGCGAACTGCTTGAACTGGTTGTTCGACTTGGGCGCCTGAGCCCCGCCGAGGATGCAGGCCATATCCCCCCTTGGGGCCTGATAGCCTCCATCTTCCTCGTCAGGGAGGTTGTTGTTCTTCTCGGCGGCGTTGGCTTGAGTGCCTGGCGGCTTCTGGTAGTTGCCATTGCGTCCGCCTCTGCGGTAGTCGCGGCCTCTGCCGCGGCTCCCGCTGCCTTCTTCTCGCTCGCGCTCCCTGCTCAGCCTCTTGAGGTCGAAGCAGTTCTCTGTAGCGTGGCCGCGCCTATTGTGGTAGACGCAGAATGGACGGTTGTCAGCCTCTTTGTCGCCAGGCTCAGGGGAGTTTCTGCGGGCGCTCTTGGCGGCTGGCTCCGCCGCTAGGACAGCGGTGGTCTTGCGCTTGGTTTCTTCCCGCTTCTTGTGGCTCTTGGACCCCTTGGCCTGGTCGTCCCCTCGCTGGCTCATCTTGACGAAGAGGAGTCCCTCTTCAGCCTTGGCGCACTTGTCAGCGAGGTCAAACAGCTTCACCACAGAGGTGAGCTTGTCGTGAATGCCCAGCTTCTCGAGCATCCTGCGGTTCGTGACGCCCTCTCTGAAGGCGGCAATGACTTGCGTGTCGGGTTCGGGATCTTGTTGCGCACTTGGCTGAAGCGCTGGATGTACTTGCGGAGGGTCTCATCTTTCCTCTGCATCACAGCGCGCAGGTCATTGTGGGTGAGCGCGCGCTCATAGGTGCCCTTGAAGTTGGCGACAAACTGCCTGCAGAGCTCCTCCCACGAGTCGATGGAGTCCTCAGGCAAGTTGAGGAGCCATGACAACGCGGAGTCCCTAAGCGCGTAGGAGAACCAGTTGGCCATGACCTTGTCGTCTCCTCCTGCAGCTTGGATAGAGGTGGTGTAGAGCTGCAGGAACTCGAGGGGGTTGCTCGACCCGTCGAAGCCCTTGGGAAGGGCAGGCCTGAACTTCTGTGGCCAAACCACGCGACGCAGAGCGTGGGTGAAGGCCATGCAGCCGGTGGCATACTTGGTGATTCCGCCCTGGAGAGCCCTGCGGTTCTGCTGCCCCGCCTGGCCAAGTTCCTCGACGTGGCGGTTCTGGAGGTCCCTCCGGCGCTCCATTCCCACTCGCGCGTCGAGCGCGGTGCGCTGCACGATTTGGCAGTCGTGCGGCGAGGACGCATGAGAGGGAGCCCTCTGCGCTGCAGCCGGAGGTGGTCCAGGCGGTGGTGGAGGCGCATCCGGCGCGGCCGTTCCAGCGCGGCCAGAGTGGTGAACCAGGGAGCGCGACGGAGCGGGGCGCGTCGTCGCGACGTCGACGAGGTGGTGAAGGCGGTCAAGCCACTGGTCGTGGGCCTCCGCGCTAGGCCGGTAGCGGAGAAGCTCCTGAGCCATGAGAAGCGCGGTGTGTGGCGTGGGCTCCGGGCGTCCCTGAGAAGACACGCTTTGGCGCCGAGAGGGATGCGAGGACTCAGCATCGTCGTGGTGCTCCGGGGAGGCGTCCCTGTCATCGCAGTGGTCGCTGTCGCGGTGATCCTCGCTCTCGGGTTCCTCCACGTGCGGGCTGGTGTTGGCGCGCTCCGTCGTGCGGGGGCGGCCGCGGCGGCCACGAGTGGGGGCAGTGCCGGGTTCAGTATGCGCCCTGTCAGCTGCGCGCCTGTTGGCGCGGGTCGTTCGGGTGTCCGCCATGGCGCGGAGGCGGGTTGAAGGTAGAAGACGCGCCTCAGCCCCCTACCTGGCGCGCCAAATGTCGGAGAGTGATTCCCATGAGACAGGGATGGTCACACTCTGAAGAGTAGTTCGTGAAGGGGACTGAACACGTTGGTCGACAACCCTCAACCGGCACGGCGACGGTGCTCGTCGAGCCCGAGGAGGAACAGCATGGCAGAGATGGACACCGGCCCGTACCCAGGTTCACGGCCCTCAGGAGGAGGTAACAACGCTACTCCTGCTTGTCTGTATTGCGCTGCAGAGGTTACAGTACAATGAGCTTGCCGAGGGCTCTCTTCCGGCGGTGCGGAGCTCAAGGAGGGAAGCTAGGGTCTTCTTCCTCCTCGACTGCCCTGGGCTAGGCTAAGCTATGGTGGGGTGTTAACTGGCTGATTCGCGATCCCTTCCTACGGAAATGCTCCCTCTCCTTTTATAGGCGCCCCGGGCCTCATCCTTGCGCCCCGCGCGGTGGATGGGTTCCCACAATGCGACGAAACGGAGGAGCGGGGTGCACCACTGCAGGGTTGTCCATGGACCTGGTCCATGGTCGTAAAGCCTGCCCTTGGGGCAGGAAGACCACCGTCCGCGCAGGACGGCCAGCGGGTGCTGCAGAGATCGTGGGGGGTACCCACGGTGACGTCGTCGTTGGAGCGTAGCACCGGCCATCTGCTTTATCACCAAAGGGGAAAGCTTCGTGGTCCGGCGCGGGGGGCGCAGCTTTGTTGACTCCTTTAATCACCAAAATGGCAATTGCGGCGTCGTCGTCACCGCGCGCAGGTGTGCGCGTCACTCTGCGGCCGCGGCAGAGGCCATGTGCGCTCTGCGGCGATTGCTTCATAGCGAAGTATCTCCACAGGGCCTGGACGGCCTTGTGGAGGGATTTGCGTTGACTCCTCTCCAGGGGAGAGGGCCTTGTAGAGGGGCAGCCTCGGGAGGAGCCTCTTCAGGCCTTCGCTGCCCCCTCAAGTCCTCTCGAGGACCTTTCCTCTCGAGGGTCTCTCCAAGCGTATTGCTCGGTCCTTAGTCATTTCGTCGATACTGTCGCGTGCGAGGGCTGTGGAGAGTGGGCTCTGCACACCCTGGATTCCACTGGGCCGACAGATTGGACCACCATATCTTGACGTTATTCTCATTGCTCCGGTAGGACTTCATGAAAACCGCACCAAGGCAAGATCGAAGCCCAAATTCTTTTTGAGAATCAGCATTGGAAGAGGAGGTGGGCCGCCGTCTCTTGAGTTTGGTTGCAAAGGGGGCAATTTCCGCAATTTTGCCAACCTCTCCGTTGTAGGCGATCGGAGGTCCAAATTCTGTTTTGCATGACAAGCCACGCAAAAATCTTGCATTTCGGAGGGCCCATGTCTTCCAAATGAGCTTATTGGAGTTTGTAGCAACGAGATCATCAAATTGCATCTTGTAGGCCGATGAGGAGGAGTACTTGCCATCATTCGTGAACTTCCACCTAATGGTATCTCGGTCATCTGGTGAGAGGTTGGTGTTAGAAACCATTTCCCAAAGGGGGACGAACTCTTGGATATGCTCAACTTGAAGTCCGGTTTGGAGGTCAAGGTTGATGATCCAAGAATCATTATCAAGGGCCTTCTTCACCATGCAATTTTTCTTCTTGGCGATAGTGTATATTGAAGGGGTAATGTCCATGGGTCGCTGTCCAAGAAGCCAAGAAGATTTCCAAAAAAGCGCCTTCTCTCCATCTCCAATCGTTACCACCGTGGCGGCCGCAAAAAGGTCTCTATCTTGATCATTACAGGGGGTTCCAAGACTTAGCCAAGACTTAGAATCATCAACCCATTGTAGCCAAAGCCAACGTAGGCGAAGGGCAGAGGCAAACTTCTTTATGTTTAGGACACCAAGGCCTCCATACTTTGTAGGCTTACAAACGGTGGTCCATTTGACCTTGCATTTCCCTCCGGAAACCTTATCACAACCGGCCCAAAGGTAGGCACGTAGAAGGAAAATAATGCGGTTGAGGACTTCCACCGGTACGTCAAGGGAGGTGAGATGGTAGATTGCTTGCGAGGTTAGGACTGAACGGACAAGAGCCCGCCGACCCGCCATGTTGACATTCTTCTAAGTGCCCGTGGCAATTTTCGCCGCAATTTTGTCTTCAAGGGGTTGAAAATCACTTCTTTTTAGCCACTAGTAGAGAACAGGCAATAGGACCAAAGAGATATGCCCCATTTGTCCCGGTTGCATTACAAACCGGGACAGATGGGTGCCTGCAGCCTCCACGCGCATCGGAAGACCACCTTTTGTCCCGGTTCCAGCCACGAACCGGGACAAAAGGTGTGTGCCTGAGGGCACCAGCCTTTTTGTCCCGGTTCGTGGCTGGAACCAGGACAAAAGGTGGATGCCTATATATACTCCGCAGCCTCCATCTCCCAAGACCATTGGAGGCATTTTTTTCTTTACTATGGTAGGAGGTGTGTGCTAGTTTATTTTTTTGAAGTATGCACACAAGGTGTTCGATGAAATGTCCGAGAGAGTTCCTAAAATGATTTGATGCACACTTAAGTTTTATCTTTCTTTTCGATCGAGGTTATTTTTTTGTCATTTTTGACATTAATTGATACAGTGCATGTTCAGTGGTTATTTCTCGATGTTCTGTAATGGTTCTTGATATAGTTAATTATATAATGTAGATGGACCGGCAATGGATGTACGGTGACCGACGCACTGCCGAGTACATGAAGGGCTTGAAGAAATTTCTCGAGGTAGCCAAGGCCCACAGTACCAATGGTTTCATGTGTTGTCCATGTGTGGACTGTCAGAATAACACCGATTACCCAGAGGCGAGAACCATTCAATGCCACCTTATTCGGCACGGTTTCATGCCCAGCTATAATTGTTGGACCAAGCACGGAGAAGAAGGGGTTATGATGGAAGATAATGAAGAAGATGATGATGACAACTATCCTATGTTCCCGGATTACGGTGATACTGCAACGGGGGAAGCTGAAGATGAAGAGGCACCATATGAGCCCGCTGACGATCTTGGTCGGGCCATTGCTGATGCAAAGAGAGAGTGCGGAACTGAAAAGGAGAGGTTGAAGTTCGAGCAGATGTTAGAGGATCACAAGAAATTGTTGTATCCAAGTTGCGAAGATGGTCGGAAAAAGTTGGGTACCACACTGGAATTGCTGCAGTGGAAGGCAGAGTGTGGTGTGACTGACAAGGGATTTGGAAAGTTGCTGCAGATAATTAGGAAGATGCTTCCAAAGGTTAACGAGTTGCCCGGCAGTACGTACGAAGCAAAGAAGGTTCTGTGCCCTCTAGGATTAGAAGTGCAGAATATACATGCCTGCCCTAATGACTGCATCCTCTACCGCGGTGAGTACGAGAATTTGGATGCATGCCCGGTATGCACTCAATTGCGGTATAAGATCAGACGAGATGACCCTGGTGAAGTTGAGGGCGAGCGTCCCCGGAAGAGGGTTCCTGCCAAGGTGATGTGGTATGCTCCTCTAATACCACGGTTGAAACGTCTGTTCACAAACAGAGAGCATGCCAAGTTGTTGCGATGGCACAAAGAGGACCGTAAGAAAGACGCGATGTGCAGACACCCCGCTGATGGGTCGCAGTGGAGAAAAATTGAGAGAGAGTTTCCGGACTTCGCAGATGACGCAAGGAACTTAAGGTTTGGTCTAAGTACAGACGGTTTCAATGCTTTTGGGGAGCAGAGCAGCAGTCATAGCACCTGGCCTGTGACTATGTGTATTTATAACCTTCCTCCTTGGTTGTGCATGAAGCGAAAGTTTATTATGATGCCAGTGCTCATCCAAGGCCCGAAGCAACCTGGTAACGAGCTTGATGTGTACCTCAGGCCCTTAGTTGAAGAAGTTTTACAGTTGTGGCGGGAAGAAGGTGTACGTGTGTGGGATGAGCACAAACAGGAGGAATTTGACCTACGAGCTTTGCTTTTTGTAACGATCAACGATTGGCCGGCTCTTGCGAACCTCTCAGGACAGACAACCAAGGGGTACAATGCATGCACACACTGTTTAGGTGAGACTGAATGTATATATTTGGATAAATGTAAGAAGTGTGTTTATCTGGTGCATCGTCGATTTCTTCCGATCAAGCATCCCGCAAGGAAGAAAGGCAAGCATTTTAAAGGTGAGGCTGATCACAGCAGGAGGCCTGTCGACCGTACTGGTGAAGAAATATTTGATATGGTCAAGGATTTAAAAGTAATCTTTGGAAAGGGTCCTGGAGGACTAGAGGTTCCGAAAGACGCTAACGGGCACGCACCCATGTGGAAGAAAAAATCTATATTTTGGGAGCTACCATATTGGAAGGTCCTAGAGGTCCGATCCGCAATCGACGTGATGCACGTGACGAAGAATATTTGCGTGAACCTGCTAGGCCACTTGGGCGTGTACGGGAAGAAAAAAGACACAGAGGAAGCACGGGAGGACCAGAAACGTATGAAAGAACGAGACGGTCTAAATCCCGAACACTATGAAGGCCCCGCCAGCTACGCTCTTACCAAACAAGAGAAAGTAATATTCTTTGAATGCCTGAGCAGTATCAAGGTCACGGCTGGCTTCTCGTCGAATATAAAGAGGATAGTAAATGTGAGACTCCAAAAATTTCAAAACCTAAAGTCTCATGACTGCCACGTGATTATGACACAATTGCTTCCGATTGCACTGAGGGGGCTTCTACCGGAAAATGTTCGAGTACCCATTGTGAAGCTTTGTGCATTCCTCAATGCAATATCTCAGAAGGTAATCGATCCGGCGATTCTACCTAGGTTAAAGAGTGATGTGGTCCAGTGTCTTGTAAGTTTTGAGTTGGTGTTCCCCCCATCTTTCTTCGATGTTATGACACATCTCCTGGTTCACCTAGTCGAAGAGATTCAAGTTCTCGGTTCTGTATTTCTACACAATATGTTCCCTTTTGAGAGGTTCATGGCAGTCTTAAAGAAATATGTTCATAACCGTGCAAGGCCAGAAGGAAGCATCTCCAACGGCTATGGTACAGAGGAGGTCATTGAGTTCTGTGTTGACTTTATTGCTGATCTTAAGCCGATTGGTGTTCCACAATCACGGCATGAGGGGAGACTGAGTGGAAAAGGCACACTAGGAAAGAAATCAATAATTTGTATGGATGGGCATTCTTTCACTGAAGCACACTACACAGTCCTACAAAGTTCTACCTTGGTGGCACCATATATCGATGAACACAAGAATATTGTACGCTCCCTACACGCGGGGCAGTCTGAGAACTGGATTATACGTAAACACATGGCGACTTTCGGCGGTTGGTTGCGAACACATATCCGGAATAAAGTAGATGTTGAAGAACAATTATACTTGTTGGCCAGGGCACCATCTACGACTGTATCTACTTTCCAAGGGTACGAGATAAATGGGAATACATTTTACACGACATTCCAAGATAAAAACAGCACCAACCAAAACAGTGGTGTTCGCGTTGATGCAACAAACAACAATGGGCAGAAGAACACATATTATGGTTGCATAGACAAGCTGTACGGAATGACAACAGTGGATCTTATAAATCTTGGTTACAGAGACGAACCATTCGTCCTAGCCAATGATGTTGCTCAGGTTTTCTATGTGAAGGACATGTCTAGCAGACCGAAAAAAAGAAAAAATATGGAAACGAATACATCATACGATGAGCCGAAGCGTCACATAGTTCTTTCAGGAAAAAGAAACATCGTGGGAGTGGAGGACAAGACAGACATGTCAAATGATTATAACAACTTTGATGAAATCCCGCCCTTCGTAGTGACCATTGACCCAATCATCAAGTTGAATGAAGAAGATGCTCCATGGTTCCGACCCTGAAGAAGATGCTGCATGGTTCCGACCCTAAAGAAGATGCTCCATGGTTCCGACCCTGAAGAAGATGCTCCATGGTTCCGACCCTGTAATAATGTATTAAACATTTTATGTGAAGAAGATGTTTTTGTTACCTGCATATCAAATGGATCCGCCGATGGTGGTTCGTGAGTGCCAGACGGTGGCTTTGTATATCAAATGAACTACACTAAGTGTTGACATAGCTTAAACATGTATGCTTCCTCCTCCTACCTCACAGGAGAATGCTTCTAAGCCCAGCCTCTCGAAGATGTCCTAAGTATGCTCACAAGGACATCTTCGAGAAGCTGGTTCCTAGAGGAGTCCTCTGCCTTTGCCTGGATTGTTCTGAAGGTGTGGGCACCTATTTATAGCATCACCAGGGGAGGTATCTTTAGTCCCGGTTGGTGGCTCAACCCGGGACAAAAGAAACACACTCCTGATCTAACGGCTATGAAGTGCTTGAAAGAAACAAACCCCTGATCTAACGGCTCACAAGTGCTTGAAAGAAACACACGATCCGTGTGCTTCTTTAGTCCCGGTTTGGAAGTGATAGTGTGGGCACGCCTCCGGTGCTCAGCCTCCAGCCGTCGGGGATGGAGGGCGGGAAGCGGAGGGTGGGAAGAAATAAGGCGGGAAGAAACAGACCTTCTGTCCCGGTTCCAGCCACCAACCGGGACTAAAGAGAATCCCACCAACACGGATCGTATTGAAAGTTTTGTCAAATTCAAATTATTTTTAAAGTACTTAAAATAATTATAATAGAAAACAGAAAATAGTTTTGTCTTAGTTAGTCAAATTCAAACACTTTTCATATTGAAAGTTTTGTCAAAATCAAAAATATACAAAATTTCTTCAAATTCATATTCAAACTATTTTTAAAGTACTTAAAATAATTATAATAGAAAACAGAAAATAGTTTTGTCTTAGTTAGTCAAATTCAAACACTTTTCATATTGAAAGTTTTGTCAAATTCAAAAATATACAAAATTTCTTCAAATTCATATTCAAACTATTTTTAAAGTACTTAAAATAATTATAATAGAAAACAGAAAATAGTTTTGTCTTAGTTAGTCAAATTCAAACACTTTTCATATTGAAAGTTTTGTCAAATTTAAAAATATACAAAATTTCTTCAAATTCATATTCAAACTATTTTTAAAGTACTTAAAATAATTATAATAGAAAACAGAAAATAGTTTTGTATTAGTTAGTCAAATTCAAACACTTTTCATATTGAAAGTTTTGTCAAATTTAAAAATATACAAAATTTCTTCAAATTCATATTCAAACTATTTTTAAAGTACTTAAAATAATTATAATAGAAAACAGAAAATAGTTTTGTATTAGTTAGTCAAATTCAAACACTTTTCATATTGAAAGTTTTGTCTAATTCAAAAATATACAAAAGCTACTCAAAATCAGATTCAAATTATTTGGAAAATGAAAATGGAAAAGAAAAACTGAAAATACCCCTTCTGTCCCGGTTCCAGCCACCAACCGGGACAAAACGGGGTGTAAAGGCGCGAAGCCGAGGCGGCCGAAAATTAGCTATTTGTCCCGGTTGGTGGCTCAACCCGGGACAAAAGACCCCCCTTTTGTCCCGGTTCCAGCCACCAACCGGGACAAATGGGGGGCTGCCTATATAAGCGACACTTAGCCGCGGTTCGAGCCACAACCCGGAGCAAATCGAACCCTACGCCGTCAGGCTGCCGAATTTTTTCTTAGCCGCCGCCGCCGTCTCCGTTCTTGACTCCGGCTAGACCTTGCTCCGGTTAGCCGCCGGGAAGCTCTGCCGTCCTCTTTTCTCCCTCTTCGACGAGTTGTGGGGCTGATACGCGACGCCCTCGACGGGAAACCGCCGTTCCCTTCCGCTCGGGTCCCCCACCGGCGAGGTCGATTCCGGCCATTCTTGACCGCGGCTCGCTTCCCCGACCGCGCCCTCGTGTTCTTGGTGAGCATACCTTGCTCGCGGACCCCTCCTCGCTGTCTCGCTCGCTCCTCGTCGTCCTGTCATCGTGCACCCGCCGTCACGATCTGCTCCGGCGAGTAAATCGCCGTCTCCGGCGACTATTCGAGGGCGGTGCTGCCTTCTCTTGGTCTCGTGTGGTCGTGCACGTCCCATACACGCGCTCGCGCTGCCCCTCGCGCTCGGTATCGAGCAATCCGTGCTCGGGAGGGGATTGCTCCATTGATGACGTCATTCGACGTCATCAATTTTTTTTTATTTTCCTAAATTTTGTGTAATGGAGAAATAATTGTTAAGTTTAGTTAGTTGTAGATGATGTTTAGTTTAGTTAGTTGTGAAATTATGAAATAATTGTTTAGTTGTAGTTAGTTGTGAAATAATTTGTGTTTGTAATTTTTTTTAGAATTTGTGGTAGTTAAATTTTCAATGTAGTAAGGTGTTGGAATATTATTGCAATTATTCGGAGTGACATATTTTTGTTGCGTGCAGGTACTCGAATTGGTCACCGCGTCGTAGCCGCCGCCCTCTCGAAGCCGCCACTCTCTCGGAGCCCCGACATTGTTCGACTAGTGCGCCACTGTCAGAGACGAGCAAGATAATGTAAATGGATTATTCGAGATCTATTATTGTTGCTTTAAATGGATTATTCGACTATATTCGAGATGTATTTAATCGATATTTAACTATGGAAATAGCATTGTTTGACTACTCCGCCACCTTCATGGTTAATAATATATATGATACTTTAATCGATATGCAAATAGAAATGAAGATGTGAATTTGTCTTAATAAATTGCAGAAACTATGGAGCCCGGTAGAGACCATGAACAAGAAGAGGACATGATGAACATCATCCGCGAAGGTCCTGTAGAGGGGCAGGAGCCCGGTAGAGACCATGAACAAGAAGACGATTTCACGTCACAGTTCCTGAACGAGTCCGGTGATGGATTGGAGGGGCCTTCCGACGAAATAGAAGACGTCCCCGACTCTGCTGTTGGAAAGTCGTCCGGCGAGGTATAAATTAGCCCTCCGGTGTTCGTCTATGTTGAATAGATGCGTTAATTGATTTGTGTATATACATATATTAACTACCGCTTCTTTCTTGTTTTAGCCCTCCGGATCGAGCAAAAAAACATCCGCCAAGTCAGATGTTACGAAACGAGGCGGGCCACGAAGCGGGACAAAAAAGCTGACCGGGACTCAGAAGTACCACATTGAAGTAATCGATGCAAAAGGCAAACCGATTGCTCCCGTCCAGCACGCAAAAAAAATTGTAAGTCAGTGCGGAGTCATTGTAAGGGACCAGATCCCCATCACGACTCAGGAATGGAATCAACCAAAGGTGCCAAGATAGGGGGTTACTTATGTCCCCAATGCAGACAAAGAACGCCTTTGGGCCGAGCTCATGAAGAATTTCACTTTACCAGCAGAGGAGGATGAAGATCACCCTGTTATAGAGAACCAATGCAAGGCCTGGGCTTTGATGGAGATGGGAGAACTGTTCCGCAGCTGGAAGAAAAGGCTAAACAAGTTGGTAACTGAAGGTACGACTCCAGAATTCGTCGGGATCTATGAAAACATAAAACATGAGTGGGACGATTTTAAGGCGTACAAGCTATCGACTGAAGCTAAGAAAAGGTCAGAGATAAATAAGAAAAATGCAGCAAAGAAGATATATCACCATGTTATGGGGTCAGGTGGATACCGGACGGCCAAGGCTAAGTGGGAGAAAATGGAGGATGAGCTAGCGGCTAAAAATATAGAGTTCGAGACATTGGATTGGCCCGAACGGCTTAAAGACTGGTTCTATGGCATTGGTGGAAAGTTGGACACAGAAACAGGGGAATGTATTTTTAACGAGGACCACGGACTAGACCCTGTCAAAAAAATCAGAGACGTACTGAAGGAGGTGGAGGAAGGCAAGTTCCAGCCAAGCAGAGAGAATGACGAGCTATCGCGCGCCCTTGGGAACGCTGAACACAGTGGACGAACACGAGGAACCGCCGGCTCCGTTCCGTGGAAGATTGGGTTTCCCTTAGATGTCGGGACTTACAGAAGCCGAGCGAGAAAGAAGAACATTGCGACTGACCGGATGCAGAAGCTAGAAGATAAATTAGCAGAGCACGAGAAGGAGATAGCTGAGCTCAAGGCTGAGAGGCGGCGTCCACGGAATTCCTGCGAATCTGAGACGCACGAAGATCCTTCTCCTGGTCCAAAATCTATGCAGAGAAGCAGTGTGGCTTCCACGGAGCTCGTTCGCCCAGGTTCCCCCTCGGGTACTTGTCACCCCGTGGATTGTATCAGTCAGCAGGAACTGTGCGAGCTACATGTGCCATGCTTGAACATAACTGTGAAGGTGGCGGACGGTTTTGCCGTACCGCACAAACCAGATGGAACTTATCATTGTCGCCCGATTCCAGATGGCTATGCTGTTGTCGCGGTTGATGAGGTAATGAAGGGATATGAGGGAATAAAACTGGACTACCCTACGGGAGAAGACGAGATTGAATTGAGATATGCCTGCAAGACTACCTGCTTATGGAAGAAGGAATACATCGTGTTCCCACACTTGTTGCAAAAGCAAACTTGCACTAGAAGCAAGCCCCCTCCCAGTCCACATGCCAGTCCGGACCTCCCCGACAACGACAACAACGACCAAGGCGCCAGTCCATCTCCATCTCCGCCGCCGCGTCAGCCAACTCCGCCGCCGCAAAATAAGCGGAAGTCCACCGCAGCGTCGACTAGTACTCTACAGAGCGGTTCGGGTAAGAAAGCGAGGAAGATGACACCGCCGCCTCCTCCGCCGCCTCCTACTACCAAGTTATCCTTGAAACGGAAGAAGTCTCCGCCAAAGCCGGTATATTCTCCGGAAGCGATACAGTGGGCCTATGAATTTCTTACGCAGCCATCGCAGTATCAGATGAACATGAACGATGACTATGTACGCGTTCTGGTGCGTAACGCTAGAAGAGTGCGGGAGGAACGAAGACGGGCTGCGGGTGCAACACAGAAGCGAGACGTTTCCCAGCTCGGAATGCAGGCGGGACAATCGGTCGCCCCGCTCAGAGTGTACGCCAGCGGTGCACAGACAGAAATTGAGAAGCAAGCTCAAGAAATAGGTATCTCTGTTTCAGCCCTTCGCACCTTACAATCGGGCGGCACTATCGGGTTTGGTGAATTGGCGCGGCAATATGTTAGAGGGCAACCTCTGATCGACTCTTCTCACCTGCGCCTCCTACCAGCAAGAATGCACCAATTACATGATTGGTACATGTCTTACACGGCCAATAATGATGGAGACTATATCTATGCAAAAATTCAAAAGTCTCATTATGGCCCAGGTGATGATGAGCTTCATATTGAGCTACCAGAATTATTCCAGTTATTCAATTTTGACGC
This sequence comes from Poa annua, assembly GCA_026929855.1. Classification (NCBI taxonomy): domain Eukaryota; kingdom Viridiplantae; phylum Streptophyta; class Magnoliopsida; order Poales; family Poaceae; genus Poa; species Poa annua. The sequence continues at coordinate 81,272,951 of CM049437.1, read as the reverse complement.
CCTCGACAAATCTATCGTCAGTGCCTATTGTCTGTAAGTGATTAATTTATGCATGTCATTAATTCTCTAACTTAGCTTGTTTTTCATTGCCTGTAATTATCCTTATCACTATATTCTTTTCTACTATATTATTATGCAGACTGAAGGTTATACAAGCTCGGAAGCTTGGAGTTGATAATAACATTGGGTTCATTGACCCAAATCGAGTTCATCATCATGGTATATTAAATTACCTAGAGAATACGGAGGAGCTTTTGCTCTCATACTTAATGCCGCAATATTACAAAACCTACCTACTATTTCCTTACAACTTCGAGTGAGTTTTTTAATTACTGCCTTGTACATATTCAATAATTTGCTTACTCCATGTTAAGTGTAATTGATGAGTTATTGACGTATATAAACATGCGCAGATATCACTAGATACTGCTTGAGATCGAGGTTGAACGGGCAAAAGTATGCATATACGACCCATTAGGCAAACCGATTGAGAAGTTAATCGACTTGCAACTAATGCTCCAGAGGTAATTTCAATCATTATTGTGGCCTGTTCCGTTCTAATATAGGGAAATTAATAACTTATTTAATCATTTTCTATACCGTACAGGGTTTGGGACAAGTTCACCTGATTCCACCAGGGTGTGCGTAAGGATCTAACTTTTAAACAAGAAGAGGTAAATAGTCATAGCTAGGTCCGCGCATCTCTTTAAATATTCTAGTTCCTAATACCATTTTTAGTATCTTCTATTATTATTTAATTGAATCCTATCATATTCTCTCTTAAAGTGTGCGACGCAGCAACAAGGCACTAATTTATGTGGATTCTATGTCTGCGAGTTCATGCGTTCACACATCAATGAGCGGCGAAATGAATGGCAATCTGTACGTAAAAAATATATTCAAACTTGTTTCTTCAATTTTGTTCACTTTTCTGATGATTAATATAATAATGTTGTTGATATCTCCTTTACAGTTTGAAAACATCCGGAACCGCCTTGATGCAAAAGACCGTCTACTCCCAATTGCGGAGGAGCTGTCAGGCTTTCTGATGGACTATGTGCTTCAGAGGGGGGCGGAATGCAGTACTCAAGCAGCTCTGAAGAGCAAGGGCGAATGCAGTACTAAAGCAGCTCGAAAGTAGTGCCTCCCCGGTTGTAAATATTAGTGCCTCCCCGGTTGTAAATATTAGTTTCGGAGTACTATTTGTTTGAAACTTGTTTGAAATGAAATAGTAATATCCTCTATACTTTTTAGTAGCGTGTAATATGTTAACGCAACTTGTTTGAAATGAAATAGTAATATCGACATCAAAACAAAAAAGAAAAAGAAAAACAGAACAGAAAATGAAACAGAAAAGAGAGGAAAGGAAAAACAAAAAAAAACATTGTCCCGGTTCGTATTACGAACCGGGACAAAAGGTAGGCCTGCGGCGCTCACTCCGCGGCCCACGTGGTTGGGCATTTGGCCCCGGGTCATGGCGTGCCCGGGACAAAAGGCCACCCCTTTTGTCCCGAACACGTTGTCCCGGGTGCAAGACCGGGACAACGGGCCCTTACGGCCCGGGACCAATTGCTTGTTCTGCACTAGTGAGCCTAGAGACACCGAGAGGCAGCCCAAGATACTTCATCGGAAAGGTCATCTTGGTCGCCGGGAAGGATTGCACTAGTAGAAAACGGACCTTTGGTCCAGACTTTTAGTCCCGCACCAGTTTACGGCCGGTACTAATATAACATTAGTACCGGTCCAAGCGGCCGGACAGGCGAGGGGCAGCAGTACCGGTTCTTTAGGAACCTTTAGTACCGGGCCGTAACACGAGCCGGTACTGATGGTCCGTTGCACAACCGGTACTGATGTCACTCACCGACCGGGACTGGAGGTCCTTTTTCCACTAGTGTTATAATATATCATCAAGATCAAGACCCTCACATCAAATGGGGGCTACCAAACTCTTTTGGCAATTGGCAGCAAGCCCCGTCACCTCACCAAAGGATTGAAGTGTGGAAGCAAGAAATTGGACATCTTCCCTAATAGGGGCAACAAAAACAGCGGCGTCGTCGGCATATAGCGAGGTACGCGCGATTGGGGCACGTCCTCGCAAAGGTTGGAGCCGGCCTTGGAGGGTAGCCTTTTGCAAAATGTGATTTATCGGATCAAGGAGACCCACTATCACCTCTACTTTTTGACGCTGCGTCATTTTAAACCCCTTGGACCTGCGTAAGATTTTCAGTTCACAGATTTATGGGAAGCGGTTCAAGATGTTCAACTCCGAGATGATGTTCGAGGCTCCCTAATCTGGAGACGATCACCGTTAGATCTGCTTACAACATTCAGTTTGAGGGCCGAGCTAGATTCTACTTCTATCGTACTGTTTGAACCTCTGATGTGCCAAGAAATTTTCAGTTTTTTGCATGACCGGCAGTGTTGAGTCGATGCGTCAACACTGACAATCTTCTGAAACATGGTTGGCCCAATGATCCGCTTTGTTCATTGTGCCAATTGCATCCTGAAACGACGCCTCACTTGCTGCTGAACTGCTCGTATGCTCGTCAGGTTTGGAGGCTGGTTTTTGCACGCACTGACATGTTGCCAGCGGCGGCATGGGTGTTGCGTACAAATCTTACTGAATGGCGGACACTAATAGCAAAGAGCTTGGCGGTGCAAAATTAGCGACATTGGAACTTCATTGTGGCTCTTATTTGGTGGAAATTATGGAAAGAAAAAAACTACCATATCTTCAACGGTAACCACCCATCGGCTCTTAGAACGTATGAAAATATCATTGCAGCTGCTGTTTATTGGTGCAGCGTGCTGGACTGTCTATGTGAGCCTGGTAGAACACATACCTAAAACATGCCGGAGTTTGTATCAAGTAAACAATCATTGCACAGCAGGACAACATTCACAGTTTCGTCGATGGTGTGTAAACTAATTCAGGTATTGATGTCTCAATATGCATTCACTATCAAGATGGCGAAAAGTATAGACAACAAGTTCTTCAAAGGTAACGGAATCACCTGCAAGAGCGTGTCGTTCATCATCTTGGATGGCGAGTCCTCTTCATGTCCAACGCATGCCTACGCCACTGTGGTTCCACAATCTCCATTGTTTAGGCAGCAAGTGAAGTGAAGGATGACAGAAAGTGAAACATGTAACTCCTTCGGATGGGAGCATCTGCTTCTGACATTATCATTTAAGCAAATGCGAATACGTGAGGAAATTAAATAGCAATCGTGACAACAATAGACTCAAGCGCGACCAAAGCAAACGCTTTGACCTTTAAATGTCGATGGTGATGTCGACGAGCTCATGGACCTGAATAGAAAGTTGTGGTTTAATCTTGATCACTTCCTGCAATATGAAACATAACCATCCAAAGAGAATAAATGAGCATATTATCACGAGGCAGAAATCAGAAAATAGAGCCGTAAGAAAAACAAATAGTGGAAATTGCATATTATACTCAAGCATCACAGGAATCACCAGAAAATTCATAACAATAATTTAAAATCTAAACTGAAACGTAGTTTCATTGGCCATTTCTTGATGCTGATGGGCAATGTAGGCCTCGAGAAGTACACTGTTAATAATCTATAACAATTCGTGTTCCTGCATTAGTAATTAGAAAGAAGCTAGTTTATTCAAGAAGATCAACATAATATAGCATACTCGTAACATTTTCTGAAGGAAAAAGTTCATTTTAAACACTGAATTTGTAGTTGTTCGGCAATATGAACCCTAAACTTTAAATCCCTATTTGTACCCTAAACTTAGCTATCCCGGTGCCCGCCGAAATGGCTGGCCGTACCGATGCACCGCGCGTGCTCGCCGGCGGCCACGCATACTGCGTCGCGGGCTCACAGGCCGCGCTTGCTCGCGCGCTATGCGTGCTCGCCGGCTCGCCGGCCGGCGAGTGCTCGCTGGGCGCACTTGCGTGCTCGCCGGCCACAGGTGCTGCCTCGCCGGCTCGCCCGCTGGCGCTGCATGCTCGCCGGCCGTGCATGCTTTCCGGGCATCCGTGCTGCCTCTCCGGCCCGTGCTCGCCGGCCAGGCGTGCTGCCTCGCCGGCCGCGTGTGCTTGCTTGCCGTGCGTAAGCGGAGCGGACCCTAGTGCGCAGAATCGACGGCGGCCGTGTTTAGGGAAGATGAGGCGGCAGCTGCCAGCCAGGAGTGGCCGTGACGGCCGACCTCCGCTCTCCTGCTATTTTCAGAAGGGGAAGAGATGGATTGAGGTTGAAGGTGAATATGACATGTGGGCCTACTTGTAAGTGCGACAATGGATATTTTTAGTCGGGATTTTCTGTTTCCCAGTGTGCCAAACAGGTTCAGGTTCAATTTAGACCAGGATTGGTAAGTTCAAGTTACAAACGACAGGGATTTGAAGTTTGGAGTTTCTTTTGCCGAACCCCTACAAGTTGAGGGTTTAGAATAGACTTTTTCTTTTCTGAAAAACAATGTTGAAAGCATTTGTTGTAATAGTGTACTTTTGATACAAGACTGAGAAATTTATTGCAATACACACGAACTACTCGCAACTAAGGTTTTGGATTTCGTTTTTAATTTTTTACCGGTCCTGACCGAAATGGTCGAAATTCGGTAATTTCGGTGAATTTCGGTGAAATTCGGATGAAATGCAAGAACCAAAATTTAAATTTTGGAACGAAATTTGATGAAAATTAGACTAAATTTTTAATTTTCAAACTAAATTCGACCCAATATGAAATATTTTAGAACATTCAACAAAAAGTCCCTAAAATTTAGGAAGTTTCGTTCGGTAAAATATTATACCGGTCCTGGCCGAAATGGCCGAATTTCAGTGAAATTTCGGAAATATCGGACGAAATCCAAAACCTTGCTCGCAACCGCACCACACGTGTTCGATCAGACGGGGTGGGAAACAATTAAAAAAATCCCGACTGTCAGTTGGGGCTGATGCCACGTCCCCCTTTTATAAATTCTCTAGACCTGTGTACTTTTTATTTCAAAAAACCTTTTGTATGAATTTTGAGTATTGTGTGTTTTCTGTGTAAGCAGTTCATGCTCCTGGCAACGGACCATGGGCCATACCATTACACGTGTGTTGCTAAATATCTGATGCTTCAACCTTTTTGTTTTGAGTTTAAGGTGGTTGATATCCACCACTCGATTAGATAGAAGAGGTGACCCAGTTTATAAGAGAAACTGGGTCAAAAACCACACATACTATACAAAGGGCAAAAACCCGCACAAGCGCGGCGACCCACCATCCACACGATGCAACCACCAAACGCTACAAACGCACACCACCTACTCTGGGGCCGCCACCGTCCCGACGTAACAACCAGATCGACCTTCATGTTACCCGAAAGCGATCCAGTCATGGTCAACAAACTCTCTGCCCACACAGTCTTCATCCAGGTCGCCACCAAATTCAACCTGTTCAGGAGCCGCTGCCCCGACGTAGCAACCAGATCGACCTTCGTATTTCCCGAGAGCGATCCAGTCGGGTCGACGAACTCTCTGCCCACGCAGTCTTCATCCAAGTCGCCACCCAAACACACGCCAGCTCTGCCTCTTAGAACCGTCATAGCGTGGGAGACCGAGGCCGCTGCCTCAGCATACCACCACCACCGTCCGGGGCCACCGCCTCGGCATCCCACCTCCCTGACCACATCGCCAGCCTACCTAACTGCCGCGAACCCGCTGCACCGAGAGAGCCGGTGATTCCAAGACGACGCCTCCAACAAGATAGTGACGCGTCCGTCACCATCGCCCGCCCCCGATGGAGCTTAGGCTTTCACCCGAAGATCATCGGACCGCTCTCGTTGGGCCGTGCGTCGAGACTCCACAACGATGCAAACAAGAAGGAGAACGGCGCCCAAAAGACGTCGCCATCGTCGGCTGACGAGGTTATACCAAACGGGTACCCCTTCGTGTGGGTACCTGGTGCACGTGATGACTAAAGCCCAATTGTCAATAGACTGACGAAGCCCATCAAGGAAGGCCCAAGATAAAGAGTGTTTTCCAAGTTAGGCATAGTCGGTTGTAGTTTCCATATCTGTAATCCTAGTCGGTTACGTATCCGAGACCTGGCCCCCATATAAGGGCCAGGAGGGCGACCGATCAAGGACACAATCCCACAGCCACCAAAACCCTAGCGAGATCAAACCCTCGCTGGACCATTGTAATCGCCGCATACTTCACAATCAATACAGACAGGCAGGAAGTAGGGGTGTTATCTCACTCGAGGGCCCTGAACCTGGGTAAACTCCAGCTTGTCAGCCGACGGATCTACTAACACTACGCGTTCTCTACCTCTAAACTCTTACCCTAGGTCCTCGACTATGGGTATTGATGAGATCACACCTCGTCAATTGGCGCCGTCTGTGGGAATTGGTAGTGTTGGAGTCGCAGATTCATCGGTTTCTTCTCCAAACAGCAATACGCTGATCACAACTTCAAACAGCCACACGCCGATTATCTCGACTGAGATTGAAGCATTGGGCGATCACTTGCCAGATTCAGTAGTCGCCTCTCCAAAAAGTATTCAGCCATACTCACCAAAAGCATGAGAGGCCTTTGCTAGCCTCGACTCAGGTTTTGATCTAACTGTTGGAGAACACAATTTTTTCGTTGATAAGTTTGGTATGCAGGACTTGATCGATTCGATCGCGACTGAGGCACACAAGGATTCGTCGAGTGCGATCGCATCACCAGCAGCCAAGGAAGCTACCTCATCACAAATCGACTCGATCTCGCCGCCTGATGTCTACGCACGCTTCTATTCTCGTAGACAGTGTTGGGCCTCCAAGAGCAGAGGTTTGTAGAACAGCAGCAAGTTTCCCTTAAGTGAATCACCCAAGGTTTATCGAACTCAGGGAGCTAGAGGTCAAAGATATCCCTCTCAAGCAACCCTGCAATTAAGATACAAGAAGTCTCTTGTGTCTCCAACACACCCAATACACTTGTCAGATGTATAGGTGCACTAGTTCGGCGAAGAGATAGTGAAATACAAGTAATATGGATGATTATAAGTAGTAATTGCAATCTGAAATAAAAATGGCAGCAAGCAAACATGTAGCAAAACTTGTTGTAAATGGTGTTTCAATGCTTAGAAACAAGGCCTAGGGATCGTACTTTGACTAGTGGACATTTGGAACAATGACATCAAAGCTGAATAATAAATACAGTCAAACACTCTCTTGTTGGATGATAAACACCATTCATTGCGTAGGGCTACAAGAGCACCCTCAAAGTATGAGTAAACACACACCACAACGTCATAAAGGAGTCACACACGGTGCGCTCACTGTCACCTTCACAACCGTGAATAACCCCGGAGTTCATATTAAAGTAACCTCTAGAGTGCATAATAAATCAAGAGTAACATCACATATTCAACTAGATTACAAAGCTCATGATCACATAAAGATCACACCATGGGAGAGAGATAAACCACATAGCTACCGGTAGAGCCCGCAGCCCCGGGGGAGAACTACTCACTACTCATCGTAGGAGTCAGCAACGACGATGGAGATGGCGGTGGAGTCGATGGAGATGGCTCCGGGGGCAATTCCCCATCCCGACAGGGTGCCGGAACAGAGACTTTTGTCCCCCGAAACTTGTCTTCGATGGCGGCGGCACAGCGGAACTCTTCTCGGGAAAAGGCTTCCGTATTTAGGGTTATTTCGTCGAGGGGTATATGTAGGCGAAAGGGCGAAGGCGGTGGAGCCCCGAGGGGCCCACACCATGTGGTGGCGCGGCCAGAAGTGGGGCCGCGCCACCACCAGGTGAGGCCGCCTCGGTCTCCGTCTTCGTCTCCTCTTCGGTGTTCTGGATGGTTCCGGGAAAAATAGGAGTTTTGGCTTTTGTTTCGTCCAATTCCGAGAATATTTCCTTAACAGCTTTTCTGAAACCAAAAATAGCAGAAAACAGGGATTTGGCACTATGGCATCTTGTTAATAGGTTAGTCTCAGAAAATGCATAAAAATGATATAAAGTGTATATAAAACATGTAGCAATAGGTATAATATAAGCATGGAACATAATAAATTATAGATACGTTTGAGACGTATCAAGCATCCCCAAGCTTAGTTCTACTCGTCCCGAGTAGGTAAAGCGATAACAAGAATAATTTCTGAAGTGACATGCTTTCACACAATCTTGATCACATAATAATGTAATGCATGTAAATTGAGATCAAATGAATAAGAGCTGTAGTTTATATTGATATCAAATGAGTAATGTATAAACAAGTAGGAAGAACAAAGTAAAACTTTCAATGAATCAGTACTAAAGAACAATCAACCGTGCAAAGTAGATATTAAAGATGATTTAAGCTTCATGGACAACAATATAATCATCTAATGCATCAAACTCTAATGACAACTTTGTGAAAGGATCAAGTCAAGCAATAGCAATATGCACGTAGAAAATCATCTCTCTATTTGTTCACTTAAAAACAAGCAAGCGTTCAGCGTTGATTCCTGGCACCAGGATATTGTGGCTAAAAGAATGTTAAGGGGGGTTTGGAAGGCCAACGGAAGAAAGTCTCACAAAGCTGAAAGTGATCATTAGACAAGAAGAAGTCTTATAATCGAAGCTATGCAAGGAGTAGTGATTGCCACACAACGGATGCACATAGAGCTATAAGTGTATGAAAGCTCTCCAATGGAACTAGTGGGGTTGCATCCAACTTGCTTGCTCATGAAGACCTAGAGCACTTTTGAGGAGGCTCATCATTGGAATATACAAGCCAAGTTCTATAATGTAAAGTTCCCCACATAGTTATGCAAGTAAAACATGAAAACTCTCTCATATGGAGTAAAGGTGCTAAACATGAGCACAAATGATGACTATGAATACTACAGGTGCTATAACATGAGCACAAGTGTGGATAAAGAGTAGTAATGTTGCCCCCTTTTTATTTTTCTTTCTTTCTTTTTTTTCTTTTTTCTTTTCTCTTTTTCTATTTTTTTTTACTTTTTCTGTTTCTCTTTCCGATGGCCTCCATGGCTCTTTTCACTTTTAGGGGCAAACATTCTAATATGACAACACACTTTTGAGACATGTAACTCATAATGAATAAAACATAATGTATGAAACGGTGCCTCTGCCAGTGTTGCAGGATATGCAATGATCTAGCGTAATATGGGTAAAACCACACATCAGCTGTAAAGAATCATGCAAGGCAATATATAAATGATAAATGACAACAACTCATGAAATGTAAGATGGAAGTTGCATGGCAATATATCTCGTAACAACTATGGAAATGCTGTAGTAGGTAGGTATGGTGGGTGTTTTGAGGAAGATATTTGGCTTATGTGTAGGAGAACATGATGAAGATCTCCCACGAGTTTTGGATGTACCCACGAAGTATGCACCAACTCTCAATATGAGAAAGGGCAATGCAAACTACCGAAGAGGCTAGCAAATATGGTGGTGGAAGTGCCATGAAAACCGCAGCTTAGAACTCACAAGTAAAAAGATTCCAACTAGAAATATGATCTTACAAGGCATAATGAAAATCACTCCATGAGGGACTGTGGCAAATGAACAAGTCACTATTGGGATCCCAACCGTAGCGCATAACACAAAGTCATTACGGTTGTTTTTAACATTAGAAGTCATATATCATCATGCTATCAACTGGATATTTAAGTGTGGCACAGCTTCAAGTTTTCTAGACTAACCATTAATCATTCCACTTCACTAAACCATCATGTTTTACCATTAAGCATATTAATATCTCAAAACAACAATAATGATTCAAGTGACACAATTTAATGATCTACAAGATTATGTATCATTTCATCATACCATCTACCACATTTAACATTTTCTGTTCTTAACCAAACACCAATCAACTTATTTAAAAATAAACTCTCCAAGTATTTAACAATGAAACAAGAGAGTATAACATAAGAAAACTAACGGCTCTAACAAGAGATGCATGAAAAACGAGAGCTGAAAGTAATGAAGTAACATAGAAGAAGACTCAACAAATATAAGTGAAAAATACGAGTATTCATAAGAAAAAGCGGAGCGCGTCTCTCTCCCACAAAGGAATGCTAGGATCCATTTTATTCAGAGAATGAAAATAAAAAAACAAAAACAAACAGACGCTTCAAGTAAAGCACATAAGATGTGACGAAATTAAAATATAGTTTCACTAGAGATGACCTGATAGTTTGTTGATGAAGAAGGGGATGCCTTGGGCATCCCAAGCTTTGACGCTTGAGTCTTCTTGAAATATGCTTGGGTGACCCACGGGGGCATCCCCAAGCTTAGGATTTTTCATCTTCTTGATCATATCATATCATCCTCTCTCTTGATCCTTGAAAACTTACTCCACACCAAACTCAAAGTAAACTTCCTTAGAGGGTTAGTGCATAATAAAAAAAATTCATATTCTGCATGGACACTGTCGGCCCAGTGGGAACCAGGGTGTGCAGAGCCCACTCTCCACAGCCCTCGCACGCGACGGTATCTACGAAATGACTAAGGACCAAGCAAAACGCTTGGAGAGACCCTCGAGAGGAAAGGTCTCTCGAGGGGACTTGAGGGAGCAGCGAAGGCCTGAAGAGGCTCCTCCCGAGGCTGTCCCTCTGCAAGGCCCTCTCCCCTGGAGAGGGGTGTCGGCCCAGTGGATTCTAGGGTGTGCAGAGCCCACTCACCACGGCCCTCACACGCGTCGATGCCGACGAAACGACTAAGGACCAAGCAGACGCTTGAGGAGACCCTCGAGGGGGGGTGCTCTCTCGAGGGGACTTGAGGGGGCAGCGAAGGGCCTGAAGGGGCTCCCCCTGAGGCCGCCTCCCGGCAAGGCTTTCCTCCCTTGAGGAGAAGTCAACACAACTCCCTCGGCAGGGCCTCCCGGGCCCTGCGGGGATACTTCGCCACGAAGGAACCGCTGCAGAGCGCACATGGCCTCTGGTGATAAAAGGAGTCAACAAAGCGCTGTGTCCCCTGCGCCGCCACCAAGGCTTTCCTCTTTGGTGATAAAGCGGGTGGCCGGCGCAACGCTCCAACGGCGACGTCACCATGGGCACCCCCACGGCCTCTGCAGCACCAGCTGTCCGCTCTGCAAAGACAAAAGCTGCCCTGCCACGGAGGCAGGCTTTACGACCATGGACCAAGTCCATGGACACCCGAGCCGCGGTGCACCCCGCTCCTCCGCTTCGTCGCCATGTGGGAACCCTTCCGCTGCGCAGGACGCAGGGATGAGGCCCGGGGCGCCTATATAAGGAGCAGGAGTGCCACCGTAGAGGGGGGATCGAAAAACCATCCGCTCACCCGTGTAAACCCTACCATAGCCTAACCAAGCTTAGCGACCTCGGGGAGGAAGAAGAGCTTGCCCTTCCCCCTCCAAGCTCCGCATAGCCGCTCGAGAGCCCTCGGCAAGCTCATTGTGCTGTTCCTACTGCAGTGCAATACAGACAGGCAGGAGTAGCGGTTTTACCTCACCCTGAGGGCCGTGAACCTGGGTACGGGCCGGACTCCATCTCTGTCGTGTTGTTCCTCCACAGGCTCGACGAGCACCGTCGCCGAGCCTGCCGTAGGTTGTTGACCAACGTGTTCAGTCCCCTTCACGAACTTCTCCCGCGAGAGTGGTTGTCCCTGTTCCGTGGGAATCACACCTCGACATTTGGCGCGCCAGGTAGGGGGAGTGAGGCGCGTCTTCAACCTCCGGCCGGTTTCCGCGTCATGGCGGACACCCGCACGGCGCGTGCCAACAGGCGCGCAGCTGACAGGGCTCACACCGAGCCCGGCACGGCTCCCGCCCGCGGCCGCCGCGGCCGCCCTCGCGCTGCCGAGCGCGCCAACACCGGCCCGCATGTGGAGGAGCCGGAGAGCGAAGAGTACCACGGCAGCGACCACCGCGATGACAGGGACGCTCCCCCGGAGCGCAACAACGACGCTGAGTCTTCGCACCCGTCGCGGCGCCAAAGCGCGTCTTCTCAAGGACGCCCGGAGCCCACGCCGCACACCGCGCTACTCATGGCCCAGGAGCTCCTACGCTACCGGCCTAGCGCTGAGGCCCACGACCAGTGGCTGGACCGTCTCCACCACCTTGTCGACGTCGCCACCACGCGCCCCGCCCCGTCGCGCTCCATGGTCCAGCACTCCGGCCGCGCGGGAACGGCTGCACCAGATGCGCCTCCGCCGCCGCCAGGACCGCCTCCAGCTGCCACGCAAAGAGCTCCCTCTCATGCTCCCTCGCCGCATGACTGCCAGATCGTGCAGCGCACTGCGCCTGACGCGCGTGTGGGCATGGAGCGCCACCGTGACCTCCAGAACCGCCTCGTCGAAGAGCTCGGCCAAGCTGGACAGCAGAACCGCAGAGCTCTCCAGGGAGGAATCGCCATGTACGCCTCTGGCTGCCTGGCCTTCACCCGCACCCTGCGTCGCGTGGTCTGGCCGCAGAAGTTCAGGCCAGCCCTCCCCAAGGGCTTCGACGGGTCCACCAACCCCCTCGAGTTCCTGCAGCTCTACACCACCTCCATCCAGGCTGCGGGGGGAGACGACAAGGTCATGGCCAACTGGTTCTCCCACGCGCTCAGGGACTCCGCGCTGTCCTGGCTCCTCAACCTGCCCGAGGACTCCATTGACTCATGGGAGGAGCTCTGCAAGCAGTTCGTCGCCAACTTCAAGGGCACGTACGAGCGCGCGCTCACACACAACGACCTGCGCGCTGTGGTGCAGAAGAAGGATGAGACTCTCCGCAAGTACATCCAGCGCTTCAGCCAAGTGCGCAACAAGATCCCGAACATCCCCGACACTCAAGTCATCGCCGCCTTCCGGGAGGGCGTCACCAACCGCAGGATGCTTGAGAAGCTGGGCATCCACGACAAGCTCACCTCTGTGGTGAAGCTGTTTGACCTCGCGGACAAGTGCGCCAAGGCCGAGGAGGGACTCCTCTTCGTCAAGATGAGCCAGCGAGGGGACGACCAGGCTGAGGGCTCCAAGAGCCACAAGAAGCGCGAGGAGACTAAGCGCAAGACCACTGCTGTCCTGGCGGCAGAGCCAGCCGCCAAGAGCGCCCGCAGAAGCTCCCCTGAGCCTGGCGACAAGGAGGCGGACCACCGCCCCTTCTGCGTCTACCACAACAGGCGCGGCCACGCCACAGACGACTGCTTTGACCTCAAGAGGCTGAGCAGGGAGCGCGAGCGAGGCGAAGGCAGCGGGAACCGCGGCAGGGGCCGCGGCTACCGCCGCGACAGCAGAGGCGGACGCGGTGGCAACTACCAGAGGCCGCAAGGCACTCAGGCCAACGCCGCCGAGAAGAACAACAATCTCCCTGACGAGGAGGACGGAGGCTACCAGGCCCCGAGAGGGGCTATGGCCTGCATCCTCGGCGGGGCTCAGGCGCCCAAGTCGAACAACCAGTTCAAGCAGTTCGCCCGCGAGCTCAACGCCGTGCTCCCGAGCACCGAGACCTCCAGGCCCCTCAAGTGGTCCCAGTACACCATCGCTTTCGACGCCAAGGACCACCCCAAGTCGACCAAGACTGTTGGAACTCTCCCCCTGGTCTGCTCCCCCACCATCAACAACATCACCGTCTCCAAGACGCTCATTGATGGGGGAGCTAGCCTGAACGTCATCTCTGTCGAGACCTTCGAGACGCTTCAGGTGCCCTACGAGTGGCTTATGCCCTCCAGGCCGTTCACAGGGGTCACCAGCGGTTCCATCGAACCACTGGGCCAGGTCCGGCTAGCCATCACCTTCGGCACGCAGAAGAACTATCGCACAGAGCTGATCGACTTCGATGTCGCCCACATCGGCCTACCGTACAACGCCATCCTCGGCTACCCCGCCCTCGCTAAGTTCATGGCCGTCACGCACCATGCCTACAACATGGTCAAGATCCCCGGCAGCGCTGGCACCATCGCCATCCACGGTCATATCCTGGACGCCACGCGTGCTGTCGAGAGTGCCTACAAGGCAGCTGCCATGGCATTCCCGGCTGACGAGGACATGGAGCCTCTCGAGAGGCCCAAGAAGAAGAAGCAAGTGTTCTCTCAGGAGCAAGCGGCCACGAAGAAGGTGCCACTTGGTACCAGTGCCTCGGGGGCCGAGGGCTCGGGGGCTAGCGTCACCATAGGCGCCGCCCTGCCTCCTAAATAGGAAAGCGCGCTCGTCGCCTTCCTTTAGGCAAACTCTGACATGTTCGCATGGACTCCGTCAGATATGTCTGGTGTACCAAGGGAGGTGATCGAGCACCACTTAGCCGTGTGTCCAGACGCACGCCCCGTCAAGCAAAAGGCACGCAAGCAAGCCCCCGAGAAGCAAGCTTTCATCGTCAAGGAAGTAGAGAAGCTAAAGGCGGCGAAAGTCGTCCGCGAAGTCGCGCACCCCACTTGGCTCTCCAACGGCGTGGTTGTCCCTAAACCCGCTGGAGGAGGCCGACTCTGCATCGACTACACCGATGTCAACAAGGCCTGCCCCAAGGACCCATACCCCATGCCGAGGATAGACCAGATCGTGGACTCCACCGCTGGCTGCGACCTCCTCTGTTTTCTAGACGCCTTCTCTGGTTATCACCAGATCAAAATGGCTAAAGAGGACGAGGAGAAGACAGCGTTCCTCACCCCTTGCGGCGTGTATTGCTACACATGCATGCCCTTCGGCCTGAAGAATTGTAACATCCCAGAATGTTAATATAATTAGTAATGCAAAAATGTGGGCCAACAAAAACTTTTCTCAGGAAAAATTGTGTATGTTTAATTCTTGAATATTGTTTGTTTGCTTTGCTTGCAAGATTGTTGAATTTAGGCTATAATTAAAAATTTGAAGAAAAGAAAATAAATAAAACAAATCACAAAAACAAAACACCATGTGACACATGTCACATTATTTTTCCAAATTAAGAAGCATAATTTTATTTTTCACACCAAAATCAATGGAGTAATATTATAAACACCCCTAGTTGATTTTTACAAACTATTCCCTTTCAAAAATTCAAATTCAAAAGCCTCAAATTCAAATTAGTAATTCATGATTTAAATATTTCAAAATATTTCAAAAAGACTTTGTAACACTCACCAATAATATACTTAGCCTAGATCCTGAGTTTGGACCCAAAATAATAAAGAAAAATAGGAAAAATCAATTAGCAAAATGCTACTGTTTCGACTCAGGAATTTCATCAAACACCTGATGAGCACCACCTTGCCCTTCCCAAATCCGAGCCATGTCATGGATCAATTCGAGCATGGCGTTGATCATTGGTCGAATTGATGCCTCCATTGCACCCCCCTCTTCACCACGACCTCACCGCACGCCGGGGGGAGTCAAACGGTGGCCGGAGTCGCCGTGGAGACGCCGGCGACAGCAACGGCCAGGTGCACGTCGCCATGTCGCGCCGGGCGTCCGAGGTGGCAGCACCGCTGTGCTCAGCCCCGTGCCCCCCCCCCCTCGCTCTCCCTCACCTCCTGGTCCCCTCTCGCACCGCAGCACACACCAGCACCAGCCCGTGCACGCCGCGCCCGCGCCATGCCGCGCACGCCGTGCGCCGCCCAAGCACGCTCACGGCAGGGCCAAGTGCCCGAGCGCCCGCGCGCGCGCCACGCCTCCCCTCCTTGCCCACCTTGTTCCCCAGACAGCCCGCAGCGTAGCCGCACCCTCCACCGGCCTACGGCGAGCACGCACGACCGCGGGTGCCCTCTGCACCGCGTCCACCGTGCGCCGCCCGGCCGCTATAAAGCCGCCCCCGTGCCCGGCAATTCTCCACACCACTCCACTGCTCTCCTCTCACCCTCTCCACTCTCTCGTGCGCCGCTTGACAGCCCAGGCCGGGGCAGCAAGGCCTCAGGCCACCGTGACCTCCTCGAGCCCGCCGTGCCCGAGGTAGGCGACGACCACGGCCAGGCCGTGTTGCCCATCCCCTTCTCTCCCCTCTGCCCCTAACCTCTTCCCCTTGCACCCCGCACTCACCTGCCCCTTTTTCCCCTCTGATTCGTGCCCAGGATCGGCGCGGGAACCTCGCCGGGGTTGGAGCACGGCCGCGGAAGGGGAGCTGCTCGCCGCCGTCAATTGGAGCCGCCCCAGCACGCACCGCTCGTCCCTGAGCCTTCCCCGAGTCGCCGCCGTCGTTCTGCACCATCCGCACGTCCTCCCGAGCCCCCTAGGTGAGCCTCTGTCCACCTCGCCGTCGCCGGAGTCGCGCGCCGCCCGTTTTAGGTCGCCGGCGTCGCGGCCGATCGAGGGCCGTTGGATCTTGATCCAACGGTGCCTTACCGGTTCGGTTTAAATAAAAGAAACCTGACGGGCGGACCCCACCCGTCAGTTTTAAATGGATCCCGCGCGCGCACGCTGAGTCACTGCCCTGTAGGCCCCACCCGTCAGGGATTTCAACATTATCCGTTCTGGATTTAAATTCGAATCTAGATTTCATTTAAAAACCAGTACTGAGCCCCATTTTTAGAAATTCATAACTTTAGATTTACAACTCCAAATGGAGCAAACCCAACTGTTCTGGAAAGCTTATGAAATTCTCTATCCAACTAAACTAGTCTCACTCCATTTGGATATATAATAAAAATACAACATTCAAAATACAGTAGCAATGCTTAAATTCTAAACTTGTTTGGTTCTGATGCTCTGTTAATCCAAATTAGTTGAAACTAATTTTATTAGGTCACATTTAACCATGGTTAGTCATTCCCAAAAGGGTTTAATTTTTAGATGAACATAATTTAATTAATAGCCAAAACCTTATTAATTAGCTTCTGAATTCAAAACAATGTGTAGGGAGTTTGGTAACTCCAAATGACCCAAACCCAATTGTGTCATCTTCTACACATCAGTAGCTTTCTATAGAATTTTAGTTGGTATTTTTGTGATCAACAGAACTCAAGATATGCAATTAAACATGTGTGTCTAGTTTCTGCCCAAAATAGGATATATTTGAATAATGACATATTCAATTAAATTAAAAGCACATAGTGTTGTTTGATGTGTGAAATGGTTGATTAGGACCTCTAAGAGTGTATTGCTATAATGATTGATTGAATAGGCTAGTGATTGTTTGTATTTGATTGATTGTGTAATAGACGAGAACGCTGTCGGGTATATCGAGGAGGAGGGAACTGCTGAACCTGAAGACCAAGACCAAGACCACTTTGCCGAGCAAGGCAAGCTACTCTCTGAGCTTGCAAATAACTTATGCACCTAGGTTTATCAAATCATTTTCAAAAACAAAGATTTATGAAAACCCTTTTTCCAAAGTATACCTAGACTATTTTGCCACCCTATGTAGAATATATGCTAAAATTATAGGATGGGAAAATTAATATTGTTTTATTCAAACTCCTTTGAAAACTTGTGTGGATATGTATAGCACCAAGAGGTGGTCTTGAAATAAGGAAATGGAGAAAGATGGTTTTTTTTTTAGAAAAGCACATTGTGTCCTAGTACTCAGTCAAGCAACCGATACTCTGTGCGACCACATTTACCCACATATGGGAAAGGGCTTAGTCATATAGTTTGCTCCTATTAGTATGGGACACTGCATCAACGGAGATGACTCTGTTATGCATGAGGGAGTGGTTTGGTGACCTAACCCTGACCTGGGTCCTCGCTCAAAAATCTATGAGTAGATAAGGAGGAGGATAGAAGGATGTCCGTATACACCGCCAGATAAAACCTATGAGTCCTCACGCTTAGGGTTTCCGACGGGAAACTGGACTAAGTGTAGATGGAATGGTTCATAGGGGCAGGATCCTATACTAGCATGAGCAAAGGAAAGACTAGGGTCGGTGACTCAACTTCGCATACCACTGGTATGGCGGGACGTGGCTGACACGATGAGTTATCGGATGAGTGTGGGAAAAGCGTGCTACCTCTGCAGAGGGTAATTTAAACTATTCGAATAGCCGAGTCCTCGGATATGGACAGTTGAAGACCCTACTTAGACCATGTGCAAGTTTTGGAAAAGATTTGAGTCTTAAAAAGAAAATGAAGTGGAGAATGTTCCACACACCTATACCAACGGATCGGTATGAGGTAGTTGGAAAGATATTGCCATAATGGTTTATGATCGGAATAAAGAGGAGGAGTTTTGAAATAAAACTAATAAAATTAAGATAGCTAGTAGTCATAAATTCCTTATCTCCTTCAACAAAGATACCGAGATGTTTTAGATAAATAAAAGTGAGAAACTAAAAATGGAAATTAGAGCACTCATGTTGGAGTAGTTTGCGAGTACATTCCAATGTACTCATACTAGTTTGCTTCTGGCTATGGTCATAGCCAGACATGGAGGAGTACTACGCCCAGGAGGAGTACGGCGATATCTACGCCAACTAAGGATCTTCTCAAGTCGACTGCCTGTCGGGTCATCATTAGCTTTTGGATGTCTACTACGTTTAAGTTCCGCTGCTTATGTTGATTTGGCCCTAGAAGGCACCTGTGTAAGACTTGGTCCATATGACCTGTTATGTAAGACTTATTCCGGTATTGTAATGGATGTAAACTTTGGTATTCAATTCGGATTATGTGCAACGACAGACTGATCACGGGATCGTTGTGTTAAGCATAATCGGGTATTTCGGACAGCTAGTCCGGGGTCCCCACAGAATTGGTATCAGAGCCATCTCGACTTTAGAAACCTTAGTTTAGCATGGTCGCTAGATAGGAATTACAAAAGTTAAATTCTAAAAGGATGAAGGAATGAAGTATTTTCGAAAGATGCTTATCTCTCATCCCCTCCCTTCTGCAAAATTCCACCCTTACTAAATATTAAGTTTTCCCTTATATATTAAACTTAAAATTTTGCTCACTTGCTGCCTCACTACATTTAAAATTTTGATACACCTGTCATCCCACTAACTTAAAAACTTGACCTAAATTGTAGATGGCACTCCACTACACCGAGTTTGTTCAGCTCGAGAAGGACGGCACGTTGATGTTCGAAAAGGACCTGTTCGAGTTGACCAAGCTGTTGGGTCGTCCCACTCCTGAGTTTAAGGGAGCCCAGGTGGACACTCCCGGCAACGGGAACCTGTCTTGGTTGGTCGAGGGGTCTGTTCGCGGGAACATCAAGTCCCCCGGATCCAAGACACTCATCTTTACCACCATGGACGTCCACTGGGACGACGGACTGTGTCGTTCCATGGAGCGGATGCTATCCCGGCTTTGTGAGGAGCACAAGGCGGAGTTGGTGAACTCCCGTTTCCAGTTCTACGGGAGGCGCACTGTCGACGGGCACCCTATTCAGTCCCCTCTACACCCGACGTTCGGAGAGTATATCTTGGACATGGAGATTATGCTCTTTCGTACCCAGGAGGACCTGAGGTGCGCTAGACTTCGGTCTCACTTTGATCGCCTCTCGCTCAAGGAGAGTCGCGAGAGGGAGGCGCAGCTGAAGCAGGAGAAGGCTGCTCTTCGCAAGAAGGGAACCCAGATGAGGAAGGCCATAGAAAAGCTCCGCAAGAAGGTTGCAGAGCAGGACGAGCTGATCGAGGATTTGGAGCTCCATACTGACGAGATGGAGGAGGAGGGCGAGGATCTCCGCAAGGAGAACAACGCTTTCCTCAGTGACGACGACGACTATCTGGAGGAGATGGACTATGAGCAGGAGGATGACGAGGAGGAAGACCCAGAGGAGCCACCCTACCAGTCCGATGCTGACGTGTCCGAGCCTGAGGTTCCACCTCAGTAGGCGATTGACTTGAGTACTACCGCAGGATTAGGTCGACCCCCTATCGCTAAACTAGTAGGAGTAGTAGTTCTTTTGGAGAACTTGTACCATGTGCCTTAGCTAAAAAGCAAGGATGTAAGCTTGATGTGATGAACCCTTTGATGTGATGCTTGTGTTATAACAGTGTGCTAGTCTTGCTAGTCTATGAAAAGTATTTTTCGCATAATCCTTAAGTAATCCACCACTGTACGAAACCAACCTTTATCTCCCCTTAATCAGACCCTCTTGCCTTGCCCTTATAACCGGTGTTCTTCAGGATGGTGGACACTCGTCGCTCCAACCCGGATGGAGGAGCACCACCACCCCCACCGGAACCAAGCACCGCCCAACTTCTTGCACTTATCATGGAGGAACGCCAAGCTGCAAGGGCAGAGCGCCAAGCTCATATTGCTGCCCTGCAACAGATCGCTGCCGCTCACAACAACAACAACAACAATCACAACAATGGCAATGGTAATGGTGCAGGAAATCCGCGATCTACCTTGAGTGACTTTCAGAAAACCAACCCACCCACCTTTTCCAAGGGACTTCACCCACTTGAGGCCGATGATTGGCTTCACACCATCAACAACAACCTGGAAGTTGCAACCGTGGGAGAACCTGAGAAGGTGCGGTATGCGACCCACTATCTTGCAGGACCTGCACGGTCTTGGTGGGAGGCTACCAAGGCTCTCCAGCAAGTTGGTTATGTTATCAACTGGGCTGAGTTCCAGGAGAAGTTCCGCAAGAAGCACATTCCCCGTGGACTCATTGAGAGAAAGAAGGATGAATTCCGCAAGTTGCGGCAGGGAAGTAAAGATGTGGTCGGATACCTGGATGAGTTCACTGACTTGTCTCGGTATGCTCCGGATGACACCGACACCGAGAGGAAGAAGATGGAGCGTTTCATGAATGGGCTTCATGATGAACTGCAGTGCGCTCTGGTTATCCATGACTTCGTTGACTTGGAGTCACTGGTGGACAAGGCCATCCAGTTGGAGACCAAGCGCAAGTCCATGTTTGAAGGCCGTAAGAGGAGGATGATTGCCCAAGAAGGTTCGAGCAGCCAGAAGCCTCGCACCTACCCCCAAAACCCCAAGCCAGCATATAGACCACCACCAACCTCACGCCCCAATTACCCTAAGCCCCCATACACCCCAAACAAGTTCAGCGGTCCCAATGACAACACCCGTCCCGGAGGGAACTCTAGCAACCTCAACCACAATGCCAATGTTGTCTGTTTCAATTGTGGCACCAAGGGTCACTACTCCAAGGCATGCCCCAATCCTAAGAAGAATGGTCCGCGCCCCGATACTCAGGCGCCGAACAATGGCCAGGGCCGTAATGGAAATGGCAAGAACCCCGCACCCCGCGGAAATGTTGCTATTGCCAGGGGACGCCTGCACCACATCAATGCTGAAGAGGCCAGGGATGCGCCAGATGTTGTGTTGGGTACGTTCCTTGTCAACTCAGTACCTGCAACTGTTCTGTTTGATTCTGGTGCTACTCATTCTTTTGTTACCCAAGAATTTATTGCTAAGGGAGGTTTAGTCGGGAACCTCTTACCCAAACCCATGGTTATCCAAATCCCAGAATCAACCATAGATACCAAGTCATTTTGCCCGGACGTTTCCCTTGAGATCAAAGGGGAAAAGTTCCTAGTTGACTTAATCATCCTAGGAACCCGAGGAATAGATATCATACTGGGTATGAATTGGCTAGCCAAGTATCATTGTCGCATTGACTGTGCCAGAAGAGCTGTATCCCTCACCACCGACAAAGGAGTAGAGGTGGAGTATGTGTCAGAAACCAGTCGACCCCAACCAAGATGCCATGAGAGCATAGCTCGACCAGCCCTAGATGAAATCCGTGTTGTTCACCTGTTCCGAGATGTTTTTCCTGAAGAATTGCCTGGTATGCCGCCAGACCGGGATATTGAGTTCATCATTGAACTTATCCCCGGAACAGCCCCTATATCCCAAAGACCCTATCGGATGAATCCAGAAGAACTGGTTGAGCTGAAGAAGCAGTTAGCAGATATGCTCAGCAAAGGGCTTATTCGCCCAAGTGCTTCACCCTGGGGATCACCCATTATATTTGTGGATAAGAGAGACGGTACCACACGCCTGTGTGTGGATTATCGCAAGTTGAATGATGTGACCATCAAGAACAAGTACCCTCTCCCTAAGATCGAGGATCTGTTCGACCAGATGAACGGAGCCCGAGTCTTTTCCAAGATCGATCTTCGGTCAGGGTATCATCAATTAAAAATCAGAGAGACAGACATTCCCAAGACTGCCTTCACAACCCGTTACGGTTTATTTGAGTACACCGTAATGTCCTTTGGTCTGACCAATGCCCCAGCCTATTTTATGAATCTCATGAACAAGATCTTCATGGAGTATCTTGACAAGTTCGTGGTAGTTTTCCTTGATGACATCCTTATCTATTCCAAAAATGAAGAAGAGCATGCTGAACACCTGTGCCTAGTGTTAGCAACCCTCAGAGAGCATCAGTTGTATGCCAAGTTTAGCAAGTGTGAGTTTTGGCTCAATGAAGTTGCATTTCTCGGACATGTAGTGTCTGCGGGAGGAATTTCTGTTGACCCCGAGAAGATCCAAGCCATTGTG
This sequence comes from Poa annua, assembly GCA_026929855.1. Classification (NCBI taxonomy): domain Eukaryota; kingdom Viridiplantae; phylum Streptophyta; class Magnoliopsida; order Poales; family Poaceae; genus Poa; species Poa annua. The sequence continues at coordinate 81,250,661 of CM049437.1, read as the reverse complement.
AACTGGGAAGCCCCAACCAGTGTGACTGAAATCCGAAGCTTTCTCGGACTAGCGGGATACTACCGCAAGTTCGTTGAAGGATTTTCCAGTATAGCCAAACCCCTTACCCAACTGCTGAAAAAGGACAAGAAATTTGAATGGACTCAGAAGTGTGAAGAGAGCTTCCAGGAGTTGAAGAAGAGATTGACCTCAACCCCTGTCCTGATTATGCCAGACGTCACCAAGAGTTTCGACGTGTATTGCGATGCATCACGCCTCGGACTTGGTTGCGTTTTGATGCAAGAAGGTCAGGTGGTGTCGTACCTGTCTCGGCAGTTGCGACCACATGAAGAGAATTACCCAACCCATGACCTGGAGTTAGCCGCTGTTGTTCTTGCTCTGAAAACGTGGCGCTCCTATCTTGCGGGACATCGCTGCGAGATCTATACGGATCATAAGAGCTTGAAGTATATCTTCACCCAGAAGGAGTTAAATTTGCGACAGAGAAGGTGGATGGAGTTAATCAAGGATTATGATATCGGTATCCATTACCACCCTGGAAAGGCTAATGTAGTTGCCGATGCCCTTAGTCGCAAACCCTGCACCCTGAATGCCATGATCCAAGCAGAGCAACCATCCCTATTCAAGGAGTTCAAAGATTTTGGACTAGAGCTTGTTAGCCACGGTTATCTCGCCCATTTAGAGTTAACCCCAACCCTGATGGATCAAATCAAAGAGGCCCAGAAAGGTCATGAGAGCATAGAAGGAATCCAGAAGAAGATTTCTCTCGGTAAGGCGCCTGGTTTTACCGAGGATACTGAAGGAGTGTTGAGATTCAATGGTCGTATCTGTGTCCCCAATACCTCAGAACTCAAGGAGTTAATCCTGAAGGAAGCCCACGAGGCCCCTTACTCAATCCACCCCGGCGGAACCAAGATGTACCAAGACCTTCGTGAAAGATTTTGGTGGCATGGAATGAAGCGAGAAATTGGTGCTTTTGTAGCCAAGTGTGATATTTGTCAGCGAGTCAAGGCTGAACATCAGCGACCCGCTGGATTGCTTCAACCCTTAATGATTCCCGAATGGAAATGGGATGAGATTGGAATGGATTTTATCACCGGACTTCCAAGATCCAACCGAGGCCATGACTCAATATGGGTCATCGTTGACAGGCTGACCAAAGTTGCCCATTTTATTCCCGTCCACACCACCTATAGGGGAAATCAGTTAGCAGACCTGTATATTTCCAGAATAGTAAGCCTGCATGGTGTGCCTAAGAGGATTGTATCGGATAGAGGCACGCAATTCACCTCAAGGTTTTGGAAAGCCCTGCATAAAGCCCTCGGAACCAAGTTGGCGTTTAGCACAGCTTATCACCCCCAGACCGATGGTCAAACTGAAAGAGTAAACCAGATATTAGAGGACATGCTTCGCGCATGTGTCCTAGCCTATGGATCCAAATGGGAAGATTGCCTTCCATTTGCAGAGTTCTCCTACAACAACAGCTATCAGTCTAGTCTGCAAATGGCCCCTTTTGAAGCCCTTTACGGCAAGAAGTGTCGTACACCCCTGAATTGGTCCGACACCGGAGAAGGCAAACTGTTTGGACCAGATACTCTCCGTAAGGCTGAAGAGCAAGTCCAGCTTATCCGTGAACGACTCAAGACCGCCCAATCCCGTCAGAAAAGTTACGCTAATCCCAAGCGTCGTGATGTCACCTTCAATATCGGAGATTATGTCTATCTCCGAGTGACACCCCTTAAAGGAATGCAGCGTTTCCATGTCAAAGGGAAATTAGCGCCAAGATATATTGGACCCTTCAAGATCCTTGCCCGTCGAGGAGAGGTGTCTTATCAACTGGAGTTGCCCCAAGAGCTAGAAGATTACCATGATGTTTTCCACATTTCCTTGCTCCGGAAGTGTCTTGAAGTTCCTGACCAGCCTCATGTTTTCAAAAACATTGATCACCAGTCCGTTGACCTGAATCAAGATCTGACTTATCGTGAGACTCCCTTCAAGATTCTCGAAGAAGATGTTCGTCTCACCCGCAGGCGAGCAATCAAGTTCTACAAAGTCCAGTGGACTAACCACTCTGAAGATGAAGCCACGTGGGAACGTGAAGACTATCTTAGAAGCGAATTCCCAAACCTCTTTAGTACCCAGGCCTAGCAAATCTCGGGACGAGATTTATTTTAAGGGGGGAAGTCTGTAACATCCCAGAATGTTAATATAATTAGTAATGCAAAAATGTGGGCCAACAAAAACTTTTCTCAGGAAAAATTGTGTATGTTTAATTCTTGAATATTGTTTGTTTGCTTTGCTTGCAAGATTGTTGAATTTAGGCTATAATTAAAAATTTGAAGAAAAGAAAATAAATAAAACAAATCACAAAAACAAAACACCATGTGACACATGTCACATTATTTTTCCAAATTAAGAAGCATAATTTTATTTTTCACACCAAAATCAATGGAGTAATATTATAAACACCCCTAGTTGATTTTTACAAACTATTCCCTTTCAAAAATTCAAATTCAAAAGCCTCAAATTCAAATTAGTAATTCATGATTTAAATATTTCAAAATATTTCAAAAAGACTTTGTAACACTCACCAATAATATACTTAGCCTAGATCCTGAGTTTGGACCCAAAATAATAAAGAAAAATAGGAAAAATCAATTAGCAAAATGCTACTGTTTCGACTCAGGAATTTCATCAAACACCTGATGAGCACCACCTTGCCCTTCCCAAATCCGAGCCATGTCATGGATCAATTCGAGCATGGCGTTGATCATTGGTCGAATTGATGCCTCCATTGCACCCCCCTCTTCACCACGACCTCACCGCACGCCGGGGGGAGTCAAACGGTGGCCGGAGTCGCCGTGGAGACGCCGGCGACAGCAACGGCCAGGTGCACGTCGCCATGTCGCGCCGGGCGTCCGAGGTGGCAGCACCGCTGTGCTCAGCCCCGTGCCCCCCCCCCCTCGCTCTCCCTCACCTCCTGGTCCCCTCTCGCACCGCAGCACACACCAGCACCAGCCCGTGCACGCCGCGCCCGCGCCATGCCGCGCACGCCGTGCGCCGCCCAAGCACGCTCACGGCAGGGCCAAGTGCCCGAGCGCCCGCGCGCGCGCCACGCCTCCCCTCCTTGCCCACCTTGTTCCCCAGACAGCCCGCAGCGTAGCCGCACCCTCCACCGGCCTACGGCGAGCACGCACGACCGCGGGTGCCCTCTGCACCGCGTCCACCGTGCGCCGCCCGGCCGCTATAAAGCCGCCCCCGTGCCCGGCAATTCTCCACACCACTCCACTGCTCTCCTCTCACCCTCTCCACTCTCTCGTGCGCCGCTTGACAGCCCAGGCCGGGGCAGCAAGGCCTCAGGCCACCGTGACCTCCTCGAGCCCGCTGTGCCCGAGGTAGGCGACGACCACGGCCAGGCCGTGTTGCCCATCCCCTTCTCTCCCCTCTGCCCCTAACCTCTTCCCCTTGCACCCCGCACTCACCTGCCCCTTTTTCCCCTCTGATTCGTGCCCAGGATCGGCGCGGGAACCTCGCCGGGGTTGGAGCACGGCCGCGGAAGGGGAGCTGCTCGCCGCCGTCAATTGGAGCCGCCCCAGCACGCACCGCTCGTCCCTGAGCCTTCCCCGAGTCGCCGCCGTCGTTCTGCACCATCCGCACGTCCTCCCGAGCCCCCTAGGTGAGCCTCTGTCCACCTCGCCGTCGCCGGAGTCGCGCGCCGCCCGTTTTAGGTCGCCGGCGTCGCGGCCGATCGAGGGCCGTTGGATCTTGATCCAACGGTGCCTTACCGGTTCGGTTTAAATAAAAGAAACCTGACGGGCGGACCCCACCCGTCAGTTTTAAATGGATCCCGCGCGCGCACGCTGAGTCACTGCCCTGTAGGTCCCACCCGTCAGGGATTTCAACATTATCCGTTCTGGATTTAAATTCGAATCTAGATTTCATTTAAAAACCAGTACTGAGCCCCATTTTTAGAAATTCATAACTTTAGATTTACAACTCCAAATGGAGCAAACCCAACTGTTCTGGAAAGCTTATGAAATTCTCTATCCAACTAAACTAGTCTCACTCCATTTGGATATATAATAAAAATACAACATTCAAAATACAGTAGCAATGCTTAAATTCTAAACTTGTTTGGTTCTGATGCTCTGTTAATCCAAATTAGTTGAAACTAATTTTATTAGGTCACATTTAACCATGGTTAGTCATTCCCAAAAGGGTTTAATTTTTAGATGAACATAATTTAATTAATAGCCAAAACCTTATTAATTAGCTTCTGAATTCAAAACAATGTGTAGGGAGTTTGGTAACTCCAAATGACCCAAACCCAATTGTGTCATCTTCTACACATCAGTAGCTTTCTATAGAATTTTAGTTGGTATTTTTGTGATCAACAGAACTCAAGATATGCAATTAAACATGTGTGTCTAGTTTCTGCCCAAAATAGGATATATTTGAATAATGACATATTCAATTAAATTAAAAGCACATAGTGTTGTTTGATGTGTGAAATGGTTGATTAGGACCTCTAAGAGTGTATTGCTATAATGATTGATTGAATAGGCTAGTGATTGTTTGTATTTGATTGATTGTGTAATAGACGAGAACGCTGTCGGGTATATCGAGGAGGAGGGAACTGCTGAACCTGAAGACCAAGACCAAGACCACTTTGCCGAGCAAGGCAAGCTACTCTCTGAGCTTGCAAATAACTTATGCACCTAGGTTTATCAAATCATTTTCAAAAACAAAGATTTATGAAAACCCTTTTTCCAAAGTATACCTAGACTATTTTGCCACCCTATGTAGAATATATGCTAAAATTATAGGATGGGAAAATTAATATTGTTTTATTCAAACTCCTTTGAAAACTTGTGTGGATATGTATAGCACCAAGAGGTGGTCTTGAAATAAGGAAATGGAGAAAGATGGTTTTTTTTTTAGAAAAGCACATTGTGTCCTAGTACTCAGTCAAGCAACCGATACTCTGTGCGACCACATTTACCCACATATGGGAAAGGGCTTAGTCATATAGTTTGCTCCTATTAGTATGGGACACTGCATCAACGGAGATGACTCTGTTATGCATGAGGGAGTGGTTTGGTGACCTAACCCTGACCTGGGTCCTCGCTCAAAAATCTATGAGTAGATAAGGAGGAGGATAGAAGGATGTCCGTATACACCGCCAGATAAAACCTATGAGTCCTCACGCTTAGGGTTTCCGACGGGAAACTGGACTAAGTGTAGATGGAATGGTTCATAGGGGCAGGATCCTATACTAGCATGAGCAAAGGAAAGACTAGGGTCGGTGACTCAACTTCGCATACCACTGGTATGGCGGGACGTGGCTGACACGATGAGTTATCGGATGAGTGTGGGAAAAGCGTGCTACCTCTGCAGAGGGTAATTTAAACTATTCGAATAGCCGAGTCCTCGGATATGGACAGTTGAAGACCCTACTTAGACCATGTGCAAGTTTTGGAAAAGATTTGAGTCTTAAAAAGAAAATGAAGTGGAGAATGTTCCACACACCTATACCAACGGATCGGTATGAGGTAGTTGGAAAGATATTGCCATAATGGTTTATGATCGGAATAAAGAGGAGGAGTTTTGAAATAAAACTAATAAAATTAAGATAGCTAGTAGTCATAAATTCCTTATCTCCTTCAACAAAGATACCGAGATGTTTTAGATAAATAAAAGTGAGAAACTAAAAATGGAAATTAGAGCACTCATGTTGGAGTAGTTTGCGAGTACATTCCAATGTACTCATACTAGTTTGCTTCTGGCTATGGTCATAGCCAGACATGGAGGAGTACTACGCCCAGGAGGAGTACGGCGATATCTACGCCAACTAAGGATCTTCTCAAGTCGACTGCCTGTCGGGTCATCATTAGCTTTTGGATGTCTACTACGTTTAAGTTCCGCTGCTTATGTTGATTTGGCCCTAGAAGGCACCTGTGTAAGACTTGGTCCATATGACCTGTTATGTAAGACTTATTCCGGTATTGTAATGGATGTAAACTTTGGTATTCAATTCGGATTATGTGCAACGACAGACTGATCACGGGATCGTTGTGTTAAGCATAATCGGGTATTTCGGACAGCTAGTCCGGGGTCCCCACAAGAATGCTGGCGCCACTTTCCAGAGGCTCATGAGGATCGCCTTGGGGGCACAGATGGGCAGGAACGCTGAGGCCTACGTCGATGACATAGTGGTCAAGTCTCGAGAGGGAGACACCCTCTTGAAGGATCTCGAGGAAACCTTCGCCAGCCTGCGCAAGGTGAACATCAAGCTGAACCCCGCCAAGTGCGTCTTCGGGGTCCCTTCAGGCAAGCTCCTAGGGTTCCTGGTGTCCCACCGCGGCATAGAAGCAAACCCAGACAAGATCAAGGCCATAGAAGGAATGCAGCCTCCTCGCCGACTCAAGGACATGCAGCGCCTAGCAGGCTGCATGGCCAGCCTTGGCAGGTTCATCTCCAAGTTCGGCGAGAGGGCCCTGCCATTTTTCAAGATCATGAAGAGATCCGGCACGTTCAAGTGGACCCCTGAGGCGGACAAGGCCTTTGAGGACTTAAAGAAATATCTGGCCAGCCCACCAGTCTTGGTGGCCCCCAGGACAGGCGAGCACCTGAAGCTGTACCTTTCAGCCACTCCTCAGACCGCAAGCGCCGTCCTGGTGGTCGAGAGGGAAGAGCCTGTCCTCCCCAAGAAGAGCACTGCCACTCCAAGCCCGAAGCCGCCCGACAAAGACCCTGCCGAAGGAGCAGCCTCCACAGACCCACTGCCAGGCCCACCGCCTCAAGTCGAGTCTGCTCCCAGCACCCTTGTCGAGACGCCTCCACAGGCAGATCTCGACAGGGGCCCTGAAGAGCCTCCGCAGAGGGCCGACGTTGCGCCACCGCAGGCAACCCTTGTCGAGCACCCCGTCTACTTCGTCAGCACAGTGCTGCGGGACGCTCGGGAGAGGTATCCAATGCAGCAGAAGCTCCTCGTCGCGCTCCTCATCGCCTCCAGAAAGTTGCGGCATTACTTCCAGGGCCACCCCATTACGGTGGTCACTGCTTTCCCCCTGGAGCAGATCCTGCGCAACCCCAACGCCACAGATCGCGTCGCAGGATGGAACATAGAGCTGCAGCCATTCAACTTGCGCTTCGACACCACAAGGGTCATAAAAGGAAGAGCGCTGGCTGATTTCGTCGCCGAATGGACCGACCCAAGCCCTGAAGAGCCTCGCGAGGCAGAGGCCAAGCCCTCTGGAGACACAGTGCCCAGCCACTGGACCATGCACTTCGACGGAGCTTTCGCTTGCCGCAATGGCGGCGCAGGCGTTGTCCTAACTTCGCCCAGAGGTGACAAGCTATACTACGCTGTCCAGCTGTGCTTCACGATCGACAAGATCTCCAACAACATCGCCGAATACAAAGGCCTCCTCGCCGGCTTAAGGGCCGCCATCGCTCTAGGCGTCAAGCACCTACTCGTCAAGGGCAACTCCCAGTTGCTCGTCAACTTCTCCAACAAGAGCTACACGCCCAAAGACGACCACATGGCCGCATACCTTGAAGAGGTTCGTAAGCTCGAGAAGAACTTCAGGGGCATGGAGCTCATGCACATCCCGAGGAAGGAAAACGAAGAGGCCGGCGGCATCGCCAAGCGAGCTTCACGAAGGCAACCCCAGCAGGCCGGCGTCTTTGAAGAAAGGCTCGCCAAGGCGTCCATCAAGCAGCCTCGAGAGGCCACAGCCATAAGCACAGATGAAGCGCTCCCACCACCTCCCGAGTCTGGGGCCCCTGATTGCGGCCCCAGCACAGGGGAGCGTCTGTTGCTGACGGCAGCCCACCAAGCCACAGGCTGGATTGACGAGCTCAAGGACTACTTGGTAAAAGGGATCCTCCCTGAAGAGGACGCAGAAGCAGAACGAATCGCCCGACAGGCGAAATCCTACTGCATCCTCGAGGGAAGCCTCTACCGCAAGCGCCCAAATGGCATCGCGCTCAAATGCGTCCCTCCTAAGGAAGGCCGAGTGCTGATCAAGGACATCCACAGCGGGGAGTGCGGCCACCACTCATGCGCACGCACCCTCGCAGGCAAGGTCTTCAGGAGCGGCTTCTACTGGCCTCAAGTGCTTCACGATGCGGTCGCCATCGTGCAAACCTGCGACGCCTGCCAATTCCACGCCAAGCAGATTCATCAGCCCGCGCTAGGGCTCCAAACCATCCCGCTCTCCTGGCCGTTCGCGGTCTGGGGGCTGGACATCTTGGGCCCATTCCCAAAGTCGCAGGGGGGCTATCGTTTCCTCTTCGTGGCCATCGACAAGTTCACCAAGTGGGCCGAGGTCGAGCCGGTGCGCACCATACCAGCTGGGGCCGCGGTCAAATTCATCAGGAGCCTGGTTTGTCGCTTCGGCGTGCCCAACCGGATCATCACCGACAATGGCTCGCAATTTACCAGTGGCGTCTTCCGAGCCTACTGCGACAAGCTCGGCCTCAAGATCTGCTTCGCCTCGGTGGCTCACCCACGCAGCAACGGTCAAGCCGAGCGAGCGAATGCAGAGGTCCTCAAGGGCCTCAAAACCAGAAGCTTCAACATCCTCAAGGGCCACGGCAAGGGCTGGATCGACGAGCTCTCTTCGGTGCTCTGGTCCATGCGCACAACTTCCTCAAGGCCTACAGGCGAAACGCCTTTTGCCCTGGTCTACGGAGCTGAAGCAGTCCTCCCCGCCGAAATCAAGCATGGATCACCACGGGTCCTCGCCTTCAACGAGGACATCCAAGAGGGCCTCCACAGCGACGACCTGCTGTTCCTCGAGGGACTGCGCCGCCAGGCTGCCCTCAGGGCGGCAAGGTACCAGCAGGACCTGCGACGCTACCACAGCCGCCATGTGCGCTCACGCACCCTTGAGGCGGGCGACCTCGTCCTCAGGCGAATCCTCTCCAGAGAAGGCCTCCACAAGCTCTCGCCGATGTGGGAAGGTCCCTACAGGGTCTCCCACATCACCAGGCCTGGCGCAGTACGCCTCGAGACGGAAGACGGTATCCCCGTCAAGAACCCGTGGAACATCGCGCACCTGCGCAAGTTCTACCCGTGATCATAGTCACGCCAGGCATTTTTTGTCTCTAGAGGGAAGCTCGCGGCTTCGCCTCCAAGCTTCTCAAAGCTTCTCTCGAGGGTCAGCCCTCCGAGCTCTCCTGCTAATGAGCCACCGCAGGCCGCAGTGAACTCTGCCACTAATGGGTGGTCCCCATGCCTCGACATGGAAGGAACGTTAGCTTGGCAAACCCAAGTGTGACGAACCGATTTCAGTTCCAAGAGAACTTTGCGCACGGCCGCCATTTTCGTTCCAAGTGAACTTTGCGCTACGGCGCCGTGTCGTTCCCAAGTGAACTTAGCGCTATGGCGCCGCTTTGTAATATTCTATGGCAGGTTTTACTTTCGTCATTTAATTTCGCATGTGCGCTTATATCCTTTACATGCGCATCTCGCGAGCGGGGGCTGAGTACGGTGCCCGTGCCCAAGAGCACCCCAGCAGCACTGCAAAATCCAAGGGACCCTGAGCTCTGGCTAAAGGGCATGCTCCCGGATACACACCACCTCTCCAAAGGACCTTGGTACTCTCTCTCCTCGCGAGACACCCATGAGAAAGCCTATAAGCGTGCACGAGTCCCTATTTCTATACTCTAGCATTTCGGCTTGCCTCTCTAATATCCACAGGAAGCGAAAGTCTCTCCAGGCCTGTGGAGGAAAAACTCGGCCCCTGAAGGGAAAAACATTGCCAGAGGAGACCTACATCAGGCAAAAAGCCTCGCGAAGCTAAGTTTCCTGCTCGCTTCAAGGGAATCGTTGCATTCCTATCACGAGCACTCTGCGTCCCTCAAGTGGCCTTTTTCCTCACTCTCCATGGGCTGCTTGCGCGTCAAGAGGGGGCCCTCAGCATCGCGCCTCGAGGGCTCTTACCTCCCTAAGCCTTAAACTCCCCCCGGCCTTGCCGAGTCATTGCTCGAGCATACCGCAGCGGCGGAGTCATAGCGCGAGGGGAAGGGTCTAGCGACGCAGAGCGAAAAAGACATGGAGTTGAAGCAAAGGCTCCTCGAGGGAAGCACACACGAACTTAATAGCAATTGTTCAAAAGCCAAAGAGTATATTACAGATTGAACAGCAAAAGTCTTTAAGATAAACATCCCTACAGCGCTACAAGCGCACTAAACTGCAGGAGAGGATCTCGGGAGTAAGTTAGGCAGCGGCCTCGTCGTCGTCCTGGCCGGATCCCTCCTCTTCAAGCTCGCTCCCCTCGTCATCGCCCTCGTCCTCCGCAGCGGCCCGCTTGAAGCGGCTGCAGAAGTCGTCCACTTGGTCGCGGACGGAGTTGGAGGCCTTCCACCCAGCCTCCCCCTCGAGGGGCTCGGTCACCGTGGCGAGGTCGAACCCGGGCTGGAGGCGCACGAGGTTGGAGAAGATGCGGTCCACCGCCACCGCCAGAAGCTGGCGGCACTCCTCCTCGACCACGTCGCGAATCTCCGCGGCGGGGCCCTCAAGCGCCGTGAAGAGCTGCTCGAAGTACTGGAGGTAGGTGGCGGCGTCGGAGTGGCCTTGGGCCGGGACGGTCGGCGCCTCTGCTCCCAGCTTTGCGGCGAGCTCGCGGCCCCGCCCCGTCAAGGACAGGAACATGCGCTCCCGCTGCTGCGACAGCACCTGCGCCGCCTTGACGCTCTCCGTTGCTTCCACCGCCTTCTCCACGGCAGGGCCCACCTGCTGGTTCATCTCCTCCATGTCGGCCATGAGGGAGGCGAGGTCCTGTTCCGTGCGCTTGCGGGCCTCCTCAGCGGCGCGGCGGCGATCCACTCCGCGCTTCACCTTGGAGACAAGGGTGGCGTTCATGTTCTCGAGCTGGTGGATCCGGGCGCCGCTCTCGCCAAGCTTCTTCTTGAAGCGGGTCTCCTGCTTGGTGCATTTATCGGCGTAGTCCCGGGAGACGGCGGCGCGGTACGCCTTCTCCCGGGCCTGGAACTCCGCCTCGGCCTCCGCCTTCTGCTCGGCGAACCTCTTGTTGAAGCGCTCCACATGCCCCTTGTGGGTAGCCACTTCGCGTTCATACTTGACGAGAGCCGCTGCCAGGCTCTCTTCGCAGGCCTCGAGGGCAGCACACTGCCCCGACAGCTCCTGCTCCCGCAGAGCCAGCTACTCGTCGCGGCGGCGCACATCCTCCTCGCGCTCGCCCAGGCTCTGTCCCCTGGCCTCCAAGCTCGTGCGGATCTCGTCCAGGGCGGACCGCACAGTCTCGGAGTCCGCAAGGATTTTCTTCTCGAGCTCGACGAGCTCGTTGTGCTTCCCCGCCAGGGAGTGCTCCACGGCTTCGCGCTCCGCCCTGGCCGCGGCCAAGTCCTCTGCCGCAGCTCGGCGCTCGGCCTTCAGAGGTTGCAGGAGTTCCTCGGCGTCGCGCGCAGCGCCCTCGCGAACCTCCTCGACGAAGCGCGCCGCCTCCTCGCGCTCCGCCTGCAGGGCCTGGTCGCTCTGCCTGCGAGCCTCTACGGCCGCGTGGAAAGCGGCCCAAGCCTCTGCGAGCTCGTCTCGCTGCCGAGCGAGCTCCCGGTCCTCCGAGGCAGGATGGGCCTCTAGCCCCTCCAGGGACTCCCGCACCAGGCGGAAGGCGACCTCTTGGTGGCCTCTGCTCCAATCCCAGCTGCCGAGGGCAAGGGACTGGGAGGTCCCGCGAGGCGCAGAAGGACCCGCGCCTGCATCGAGCCTGGAGGGAGTAGCTTTCGCGTGGGCCTGGGGGCTCGGTGGCATGTCCTCCGCCTCCACGCTTGCGCCCTGCGCGCCGGCGCCATCCTGTGCGGGTGGCACCTCCTCGCTTGCTTCCGGGGCAGAGGCGGTAGGTCCAGCCCTCGCTGTCTCCTCCTCCTCCGCGGTGTCTGGCGGGGGCGGGGGAGTATCCTCCCTGCGAGCCCTAGGCGGGCTTGGCGCCGACGTGGCACCCGCCGAGGCCCCTGGCTGCACTGGAGGGGTAGCTGCGCGGGGCGGGGTGGGCACTCTCTCCACCTGCTCCTCCACCCGTTCCACCTCAGGTGGCGGCTCAGGCACCTCCGCCTGAGGCGTGTCCCTCTGAGGGCCTGCAGAGGCCTCCGCCTCAGGCCTCGAGGCCTCCGCTGCAGCAGCCTCACCCGCCGCAGCCTCCGGTGCGGCCTGGGGAGTGGCCTTCTTCACATCCGCAGCTTTGCGGAGCCTGCGGCGCTTCGCAGGCGCTGGGTCGCTGGCATAGAAGGGAGAAAGTCGGTCAAGAAGAACGAGCAAACAAGACTCGGAAAGGAAGGGCGAATGTCAATGGCTTTTACCTGGTCTTTTTGGCGCGGGAGTCAACCCACGTCATGCCTGGCGAGCGCCACGAGGGCGCGGTCCGGGCCCCTGCCTCCTCAGGGGCCGCCTCAGCTTTCCTTTTGTGGGGAGCGCTCGGGGGCTCCCCGGCAGGCTTGTCATGGGCCGCCTTAGTCCTCGGCTCCTGGTGTCCCGCCTCAGCCTCCTCGCTGTCGCCGGAGGAAAGCTCGTGGACTTCCCCTGCAGGGGGCACGACACCAGACGAGCTTCCCGCGCATGCGGAGGGCTCCACCTCCGTCTCCGCGTCGCCCTGCTCCGAGTCAGATGCGCACGGCGACTCGGCGGTATCCGCTGGCATGGGCCCCTCTTCTTCTTCTTCCCCCGCCAGGCCTAGCGGGGAGAACGTGGGCATCCGCGCCAGGGTGGCCTGGCGCTTGTCCGGAACCTCAAACAGAGGCCTTATCGCCAAGGGAACCCTCGCGGGCACGTCAGGGTTGATGAAGAGGCTACCCATGATGGTGGCGACGACCTCGGGGCGGTGGTCGCAGGGGTGCAGCCGCATCGGGTCCGTAGGCCCCGAGTACGCCCACATCGGCCTCTTGTGCGCCTGAAGGGGGGCGATGCGGCGCTTCACAAACTCCCCCGCCACCATCTGGCCAGTCAGGCCGTTCTCGCGGAGCGCCCTCAAGTGGCCCACGAGGTCGGCTATCTCGCGGCCCACCAAAGCCCGCTTGTCCCAGTGGGTGTTCTTCACGGGCGGCACGTTAGGGATCTCGAGGAGAGCGCTCTGCGACGGGACGCCGATGAGGAACCACTTCTGCCTGAAGTCATCCACCTTCTTCGACACCGCAGTCACGGGCCTATCACCGCTCCAGGCCATGGGGATGTAGACGTCCCCCATGCCGTCCGCGATGCGGAAGGACACGCAGCCTGTCCGCTCCGTCTTCGCGGTGTTCCGGAGCGCGTAGAAGCTCCGGAAGAGGGCGACCGAGGGCTTCACCCCTAAGTATGCCTCGCACAGGAAGGCGAAGATGGAGAGGACGAGGATGGCGTTGGGGTGGAGGTGTAGGAGGTGGATCTGATAGAATTCAAGGACGGCCTCCAAGAAAGGAGAGTACAGGGGCACCAACCCGGCAAGGAGGGTTTGGAGGAAGATGGGGAAGAAACCCGCCGGGAAGCGGCCGGTCCTCGCGGCCTGGATGGCGCTGGCGCCGTGCTCGTTGTGCTTCCCGGCGACTAAGTGTTGGATCTTGTCCAGCGCAGCCGCATTGACGCGCGCCCCGACCAGAGCGGGGCCGAACGCCTCATCCTCCTGCGCATCTTGGCGGGCCGAGGTCATCGCCGACTTGCCCTTAGATCCTCCCATTGTCGGAGAAGGGCAGGAGCGCGGAGGAGCGAAAAGAAGGAAAGGGAAATGCTCGCCGGAGAGGAAAAGAGCTCGCCGGAGAAGGAGAGCTAGGAGGTCGAGAGTTGGGAAAATGGAGGCGCAGAATGGGAAGCAATGACTGCGATTCAGACCGGCGCGCAGCTTTATACCGCCGTCGGGCAGTTACCAAGGCGCGGTGGTGGAGATCGTGGTGGGACCCCCCACTACGCACGTTTCTACCGGAGAAACCGAGTCGCCGCAAGTTCATCTCCAAGTGACGCGTGTCGCGGGCAGGCCGGGCGTTTTGGACCCGCAACGCTTCGTCTGGGCCCGATGGGCCTCGCCGTGCCCGTCGTGGGCCCGGGGGCTACTGTCGGCCCAGTGGATTCTAGGGTGTGCAGAGCCCACTCACCACGGCCCTCACACGCGTCGATGCCGACGAAACGACTAAGGACCAAGCAGACGCTTGAGGAGACCCTCGAGGGGGGTGCTCTCTCGAGGGGACTTGAGGGGGCAGCGAAGGGCCTGATGGGGCTCCCCCTGAGGCCGCCTCCCGGCAAGGCTTTCCTCCCTTGAGGAGAAGTGAACACAACTCCCTCGGCAGGGCCTCCCGGGCCCTGCGGGGATACTTCGCCACGAAGGAACCACTGCAGAGCGCACATGGCCTCTTCAGCAGCCGCAGAGTGACGCGCGCGTCTGCGCGCGATGACGACGGCGCCGCAGTTGCCGTTCTGGTGATAAAAGGAGTCAACAAAGCGCTGTGTCCCCTGCGCCGCCACCAAGGCTTTCCTCTTTGGTGATAAAGCGGGTGGCCGGCGCAACGCTCCAACGGAGACGTCACCATGGGCACCCCCACGGCCTCTGCAGCACCAGCTGTCCGCTCTGCAAAGACAAAAGCTGCCCTGCCACGGAGGCAGGCTTTACGACCATGGACCAAGTCCATGGACACCCGAGCCGCGGTGCACCCCGCTCCTCCGCTTCGTCGCCATGTGGGAACCCTTCCGCTGCGCAGGACGCAGGGATGAGGCCCGGGGCGCCTATATAAGGAGCAGGAGTGCCACCGTAGAGGGGGGATCGAAAAACCATCCGCTCACCCGTGTAAACCCTACCATAGCCTAACCAAGCTTAGCGAGCTCGAGGAGGAAGAAGAGCTTGCCCTTCCCCCTCCAAGCTCCGCATAGCCGCTCGAGAGCCCTCGGCAAGCTCATTGTGCTGTTCCTACTGCAGTGCAATACAGACAGGCAGGAGTAGCGGTTTTACCTCACCCTGAGGGCCGTGAACCTGGGTACGGGCCGGACTCCATCTCTGTCGTGCTGTTCCTCCACAGGCTCGACGAGCACCGTCGCCGAGCCTGCCTTAGGTTGTTGACCAACGTGTTCAGTCCCCTTCACGAACTTCTCCCGCGAGAGTGGTTGTCCCTGTTCCGTGGGAATCACACCTCGACAAGGGGTCAACGCAAACTCCTCCACAAGGCCGCCTAGGCCCTGTGGAGATACTTCGCTACGAAGCAATCGCCGCAGAGCGCACATGGCCTCTGTCGCGCCGCAGAGTGACGCGCGCGTCTGCGCGCGATGACGACGGCGCCGCAGTTGCCATTCTGGTGATTAAGGGAGCCAACAAAGCTGTGTCCCCTACGCCGGACCACGAAGCTTTCCCCTTTGGTGATAAAGCAGATGGCCGGTGCTACGCTCCAACGACGACGTCACCATGGGCGCCCCCACGGTCTCTGCGACACCAGCTGGCCGTCCTGCGAGGACGGTGGTCTTCCTGCCACCAGGGCAGGCTTTGCAGCCATGGACCGAGTCCATGGGCGGCCCGGCAGCGGCGCGCCCCACTCCTCTGTTTCGTCGCCATGTGGGAACCCTTCCGCTGCGCCGGACGCAGGGAAGAGGCCCGGGGCGCCTATAAAAGGAGAGGGAGCACCTCCGTAGCAAGGGATCGATCATTAGACACTCCACCATAGCTTAGCCTAGCCTAGCCGACTCGAGGAGGAAGAAGACCATAGCTTCCCCCCTTGAGCTCCGCACTGCATCACGAGAGCCCTCGGCAAGCTCGTTGCACTGTAATCCCTGCAGAGCAATAAAGACAAGCAGGAGTAGCGGTTTTACCTCCTCCTGAGGGCCGTGAACCTGGGTACGGGCTGGTGTTCATCTCTGTCGTGGTGTCCCTCTTCAGGCTCGACGAGCACCGTCGCCGTGACGGTTGTGGGTTGTAGACCAACGTGTTCAGTCCCCCTTCCCGAACTTCTCTTCAGAGTGTGGTTATCCCTGTTTCGTGGGAGTCACTCTCCGACATTTGGCGCGCCAGGTAGGGGATTGAGGCGCGTCTTCAACCTCCAGCCGGTCTCCGCGCCATGACGGACACCCGCACGACGCGCGCCAACAGGCGCGCAGCTGACAGGGCTCATACCGAGCCCGGCACCGACCCCACCCGCGGCTGCCGCGGCCGCCCTCGCACGGCGGAGCGTGCCAACACCGGCCCGCACGTGGAAGAACCCAAGAGCGAGGAGCACCGTGGCAGCGACCACCGCGATGACAGGGACGTCTCCCCGGAGCGCCACGACGATGCTGAGTCCTCTCATCCGTCTCGGCGCCAAAGCGCGTCTTCTCAGGGACGCCCGGAGCCCACGCCGCACACCGCGCTTCTCATGGCCCAGGAGCTTCTCCGCTACCGGCCTAGCGCGGAGGCCCACGACCAGTGGCTCGACCGCCTTCACCACCTCGTCGACGTCGCGATGACGCGCCCCGCCCCGTCGCGCTCGCTGGTCCACCACTCTGGCCGCGCGGGAACGGCCGCGCCGGATGCACCTCCGCCACCACCGGGACCTCCTCCGGCCGCGGCACAGAGGGCTCCCTCTCATGCCTCCTCGCCGCACGACTGCCAAATCGTGCAGCGCACCGCGCCTGACGCACGGGTGGGGATGGAGCGCCGGAGGGACCTCCAGAACCGCCTAGTCGTGGAACTCGGCCAGACGGGGCAGCAGAACCGCAGGGCTCTCCAGGGCGGAGTCACCACGTATGCCACCGGCTGCATGGCCTTCACCCGCGCCTTGCGCCGCGTGGTCTGGCCACAGAAGTTCAGGCCTGCCCTTCCCAAGGGCTTCGACGGGTCGAGCAATCCCCTCGAGTTCCTGCAGCTCTACACCACCTCTATCCAAGCTGCAGGAGGAGATGACAAGGTCATGGCGAACTGGTTCTCCCACGCGCTCAGGGACTCCGCGTTGTCCTGGCTCCTCAACCTGCCTGAGGACTCCATCGACTCCTGGGAGGAGCTCTGCAGGCAGTTCATCGCCAACTTCAAGGGCACGTACGAGCGCGCGCTCACCCACAACGACCTGCGCGCTGTGGTGCAGAGGAAAGATGAGACCCTCCGCAAGTACATCCACCGCTTCAGCCAAGTGCGCAACAAGATCCCGAACATCCCCGACACGCAGGTCATCGCCGCCTTCAGAGAGGGCGTCACCAACCGCAGGATGCTCGAGAAGCTGGGCATTCCTGGCCGTTCGCGGTCTGGGGGCTGGACATTTTGGGCCCCTTCCCAAAGTCGCAGGGGGGCTATCGCTTCCTCTTCGTGGCCATCGACAAGTTCACTAAGTGGGCCGAGGTCGAACCAGTGCGCACTATACCAGCCGGGGCAGCGGTGAAATTCATCAGGAGCCTAGTCTGCCGCTTCGGAGTGCCTAATCGCATCATCACCGACAATGGCTCACAGTTCACCAGCGGCATCTTCCGGGCTTACTGCGAAAAACTCGGCATCAAGCTCTGCTTCGCCTCGGTGGCTCATCCACGAAGCAATGGTCAGGCCGAGCGAGCAAATGCGGAAGTCCTTAAGGGCCTCAAGACCAGAAGCTTCAACATCCTCAAGGGTCACGGCAAGGGCTGGATCGACGAGCTCCCATCTGTGCTCTGGTCCATGCGCACAACCTCTTCAAGGCCCACGGGTGAAACACCGTTCGCCCTTGTCTACGGAGCCGAAGTAGTCCTCCTTGCAGAAATCAAGCACGGATCTCCACGGGTCCTTGCCTTCAATGAGGACACCCAACAGGACCTCCACAACGACGACCTGCTGCTTCTCGAGGGACTGCGCCGCCGTGCCGCCCTCAGAGCGGCAAAGTATCAGCAAGACCTGCGACGCTACCACAGCCGCCATGTGCGCTCACGCACTCTCGAGGCGGGCGACCTCATCCTCAGGCGAATCCTCTCCAGAGAAGGCCTCCACAAGCTCTCGCCGATGTGGGAAGGCCCCTACAGGGTCTCCCACATCGCCAGGCCTGGCGCTGTACGCCTCGAGACTGAAGACGGCATCCCCGTCAAGAACCCGTGGAACATCGCACATCTACACAAGTTCTACCCGTGATCATTGTTACGTCAGGCATTTTTGTCTCTAGAGGGAAGCTCACGGTTTCGCCTCCAAGCTTCTCAAAGCTTCTCCTGAGGGTCAGCCCTCCGAGCTCTCCTGCTAACGAGCCACCGCAGGCCGCAGTGAATCTCAGCCACTAATGGGTGGTCCCCATGCCTCGATATGGAAGGAACGTTAGCTTGGCAAACCCAAGTGTAATGAACCGAACTATGCGCTAAGGCGCCATTTTCGTTCCTAAGTGAACTATGCGCTACGGCGCCATTTCGTTCCAAAGTGAACTCTGCGCTGAGGCGCCGCTGGGTAATATTTCGATGGCAAGTTTACTTTCGTCATTTACTTTTCCATGTGCGCTTATATTCTTCCCATGCGCACCTCGCGAGCGGGGGCTGAGTACGGTGCCTGTGCCTCAAGAGCACCCCAGCAGCACTGCAAAATCCAAGGGACCCGAGCTCTGGCTAAAGGGCATGCTCCCGAATACACGCCACCTCTCCAAAGGACCTTGGTACTCTCTCTCCTCGCGAGATACCCATGAGAAAACCTATAAGCGCGCATGAGTTTTTACTACCATGCTCTAGCGTCTGGGTTCGCCTCTCTAACCTCCACAGGGAACAAGAGTCCCTCCAAGCTTGTGGAGGAAGAACTCGGCCCCTGAAGGAAAACACATCGCCAAGGGAAGTCTACGCAGAGCAAAAGCCTCGCGAAGCTAAGTTCCCTGCTCACACCAAGAGAATCTCTTCATCTCTCTCACGAGCACTCCTCGTCCCTCGAGCGTCTCTTTTCCCTCTCTCCATGAACTGCTTGCACGTCAAAGGGGGGCCCTTGAGCATCGCGCCTCGAGGACTCTTACCTCTCTAAGCCTTAAACTCCCCCCGGCCTTGCCGAGTCATTGCTCGAGCATACCGCAGCGGCGGAGTCATAGCGCGAGGAGAAGGGTCCTAGCGACGCAGAGCGAAAAAGGGCATGGAGTTGAGGAAAGAGGCCCTCGAGGGGCACACACACAAACTTAGCAGTACATGCTTAAAAATATGCTGTTACAAATTATGGAGCCAAAGTCTTTAAGACAAATATCCCTACGGCGCTACAAGCGCATTACAATGCAGGAGAGGATCAAGCAGACGCCCCGTCGCTGTCCTCCGCACACTCTTCCTCTCCTGGCTCGCCCTCCTCGTCGCCGCCTTCCTCGCCGTCATCATCCTCCGCCGCGGTCCGCTTGAAGCGGCTGTAGAAGTCATCGACTTGGTCGCGGACCGAGTTGGAGATCTTCCACCCCTCCTCTCCCTTGAGAGGCTCGGTCACCGTGGAGTAGTCGAAGCCAGGCTGGAGGCGCTGGAGGTTGGCGAAGATGCGGTCGACCGCTACCGCCAGGAGTTGGCGGCATTCCTCCTCGACGACGTCGCGGAGCTCCGCGGCAGGGCCCTCAAGCGCCGTGAAGAGCTGCTCGAAGTAGGCGAGGTACGCGGCGGCGTCGGAGTTGCCCTGAACGGGGACGGGCGGCGCCTCCGCTCCCAGCTTAGCTGCGAGCTCGTTGCCCCGAGTCACCAAGGACTGGAACATGTGCTCCCGCTGCTGCGATAGCACCCGCGCTGCTTGGGTGCTCTCGGCAGCCTCTACCGCCTTCTCCACAGCAGGGCCCACCTGCTTGTTCATCTCCTCCATGTCTGCCATGAGGGAGGCGAGGTCCTGCGCCATGCGCTCGCGAGCTTCTTCGGCAGCACGGCGACCATCCGCAGCACGCCTCGCCCGGGAGTTCAGCCGGGCGTTCATTTGTTCCAGCTCACGGATACGAGCGGCGTCTTCGTCGCGCCTCTTCTTGAAGCGACCCTCCTGCTTCGTGAACTTCTCGCTGTAGTCTCGAGAGACGGCAGCGCGGTACGCCTTCTCCCGAGCCTGGAACTCTTTTTCCGCCTGCGCCTTCCGCTCGGCGAATCTCACGTTGAAGCGCTCCACATAGTTCTTGTGGGAAGCCACTTCGCGCTCGTGCTTGCCGAGTGCCGCGGCCAGGCTCTCTTCGCGGGCCTCGAGGGCGGCGCGCTGCCCCGACAGCTCCTGCTCCGCCAGCGCCAGCTGCTCGTCGCGCCGGCGCACGTCGCTCTCGCGCTCGCCCAGACTCTGCCCCCTGGCTTCCAAGCTCGGGCGGACCGCCTCCAGAGAGTTCCGCACGGTTTCGGAGTCGGCGAGGATCTTGGCCTCGAGCTGGACGAGCTCGCGGTGCTTGTCCGCCAGCGAGTGCTCCACTGCCTCCCGCTCCGCCCTGGCTGCGTCCAGAGCATCCTCCACTGCCCGGCGCTCGGCCTGGAGGGGCCCCAGGGTCTCCTCGACCTCGCGCACGGCGCCCTCGCGGACCTCCTTGGCGAAGCGCAGCGCCTCCTCGCGCTCCGCCTGCAGAGCCAGGTCGCTCTGCTGGCGAGCCTCCACAGCCGCATGGAAAGCGGCCCAGGCCACCGCAAGCTCCTCCCGGTGCCGGGCAAGCTCCCCGTCCTCGAGGGCGAGGTGAGCCTCCAGCCCGTCCAGGGACTCCCTCACCAAGCGGAAGGCGACGTCACGACGCCCCTTGCTCCAATCCCAGCTGCCGGGGACAAGAGCATGAGAAGTCCCGCTCGGCGCGGAAGGCCCTGCGCCTGCGTCAAGCTTAGAAGAGGGAGCCTCCGCGCGGGCCTGGGGGCTTGGCGGTGAGTCTTCCGCCTCGGCGCCCGCGTTCTGCGCGCCGGCGTCGCCCCGCTCGGGCGGCACCTCGGCATGGGTGTCCCGGGCAGGAGAGGCCTGCCCCGTAGCCGCTGCCTCCTCCTCCGCCGTGGTGCTCGGTGGAGGCGGAGGAAGGTTCTCCCTTTCCGTCTCGCCGGCCTTCGGCGGGCTCTGGGTCGGGGCCGAGTCTGGCACGGCCCCCTGCCGCGCTGGAGGGGTGGCGGCACGAGGCGGATTAGGCTCCTTCTCCACCTGCTCCTCAGGGCGCTCCTCCTCCGGGGGAGGCGCTGTCGCCTCCGCCTGAGGCGCACCCTCCTGAGGGCCTGCAGGGACCTCCTCCGCAGGCCTCGAGGCCTCGTCTGCTGCGGCTTTTGGCGCGGCCTCCGGCGCGGTTTTCTTCACATCCGCCACCTTGCGAAGCCTTCGGCGCTTCGCAGGCGCCGGGTCGCTAGCAGAGAACAAGAAGACTTGTCAGAGGGGAGCAGACAAGCAAAGATTGAAGAAGAAAAACAAAGTTAAAAACACTTACCCAGTCTTCTTGGCGCGGGTGTCAACCAACGCCATGCCAGACGAACGCCAAGAAGGCGTGGTCCGGGCTCCGGATCCCTCAGGAGCCGATTCGGCTTTCCTCTTGAGGGGAGCGCTCGGGGGCTCCCCGGCAGGCCTGTCATGGGCCGCCTTGGTCCGAGGCTCCTGTCGCCCCTGCCTCGGCCTCCTCGTCGTCGCTGGACGAGAGCTCAAAGACCTCCTCAGTAGGGGGCGTGGCCTTCGAAGAGCTCGCCCCGCCTGCTGAGGGGATCGCCCCTGCCGCCGCGCCGCCTTGCTCGGCGTCTGATGCGTAGGGCGACTCCGCGGCGTCTGGCCCCTTGGCCACGGGCATGGGCCCCTCTTCCTCCTCCTCCCCCGCCAGGCCTAGCGGGGTGAATGTGGGCATCTGCTCCAGAATCGCCAGGCGCGGGGCCAAGTTCATCTGATGGAGAGGCCTCAGCTCCGCAGCAACCCCCACGGGCACGTTGGGATTGATGAAGAGGCCGCCCATGATGGTGGCGACGACGGCGGGGCGATGGTCGCAGGGGTGGAGTCGCATCGGGTCCGAGGGGCCCGAGTACATCCACATCGGCTTCTTGTGCGCCTGTAGAGGCGCGATGCGGCGCTTCACGAAGTCCTCCGCGATCATCTGGCCGGTGAGGCCGTTCTCCCGAAGCATCTTCATGCGGCCCACGAGGTCGGCTATCAGCGGGCCCTGGAAGAACTGCTTGCCCCACGGGGTATTCTTCACAGGCGGTGCCTCCGGGGTGTCGAGGAAGGAGCTCTGCGACTTGACGCCGATGAGGAACCACTTCTGCCTGAAGTCGTCCACCTTCTTCACCACCGCCGTGACGGGTTTCTCGCCACTCCACGACATGGGGATGTAGACGTCCCCCATGCCATCCACGATGCGGAAGGATACGCATCCCGTCCGCTCGAGCTTCGCGGAGTTCCGAAGCGTGTAGAAGCTCCTGAAGAGAGCCACTGAAGGCTGCACCCCCAAGTAGGCCTCGCACAAGTAGGCGAAGATGGAGAGGATGAGGATGGCGTTGGGGTGCAGATGAAGAAGATGGATCTGGTGGAACTCCAGAACCGCCTCCAAGAAGGGCGAGTACGGAGGCACCAGTCCGGCGTAGATGGTGTGAAGGCAAATGGGGAAAAACCCCGCCGGACAGAGGCCGAGCTTCGCGGCCTGGATGGCGCTGGCGCCATGCTCGTTGGTCTTCCCGGCGACCAGGTGCCGGATCTTGTCCAGCGCCATCGCATTGACGCGCTCCCCGACCAGGGCGGGGCCGAGCGTCTCCTCCCCCTGCGCGTCCGGGGGGAGCGTCGTCATCGCCGCCATGCCTTTGGATCCGCCCATCGCCGGAGAAGGAGAAGGGCGCGGAAGGACGAGGAACAGGAAGGAGTTCGCCGGAGAAGGAAAGTCGGAAGAGCGAGAGCAGAAGGCAGAGCGCGTCTGGGCAGTTACCAAGGCGTGGTCGTGATGGGACCCCCCACGGCGCACGTTCTGCCGGAGAAACCGAGTCGCCGCAAAACCGCCGCCGATTGACGCGTGTCTCGGGCCGGCCGGACACTTTGGGCCAACGATGCTTCGACTAAGCCTGGCGGGCTTGGCCGTGCCCATCATGGGCCCGGGGGCTACTGTCGGCCCAGTGGGAACCAGGGTGTGCAGAGCCCACTCTCCACAGCCCTTGCACGCGATGGTATCTACGAAATGACTAAGGACCAAGCAAAACGCTTGGAGAGACCCTCGAGAGGAAAGGTCTCTCAAGGGGACTTGAGGGAGCAGCGAAGGCCTGAAGAGGCTCCTCCCGAGGTTGTCCCTCTGCAAGGCCCTCTCCCCTGGAGAGGGGTCAACGCAAACTCCTCCACAAGGCCGCCCAGGCCCTGTGGAGATACTTCGCTACGAAGCAATCGCCGCAGAGCGCACATGGCCTCTGTCGCGCCGCAGAGTGACGCGCGCGTCTGCGCGCGATGACGACGGCGCCACAGTTGCCATTCTGGTGATTAAGGGAGTCAACAAAGCTGTGTCCCCTTCGCCGGACCACGAAGCTTTCCCCTTTGGTGATAAAGCAGATGGCCGGCGCTACGCTCCAACGGCGACGTCACCGTGGGCGCCCCCACGGTCTCTGCAACACCAGCTGGCCGTCCTGCGAGGACGGTGGTCTTCCTGCCACCAGGGCAGGCTTTGCAGCCATGGACCGAGTCCATGGGCGGCCCGGCAGCGGCGCACCCCACTCCTCTGTTTCGTCGCCATGTGGGAACCCTTCCGCTGCGCCGGACGTAGGGAAGAGGCCCGGGGCACCTATAAAAGGAGAGGGAGCACCTCCGTAGCAAGGGATCGATCATTAGACACTCCACCATAGCTTAGCCTAGCCTAGCCGACTCGAGGAGGAAGAAGACCATAGCTTCCCTCCTTGAGCTCCGCACTACCGCACGAGAGCCCTCGGCAAGCTCGTTGCACTGTAATCCCTGCAGAGCAATACAGACAAGCAGGAGTAGCGGTTTTACCTCCTCCTGAGGGCCGTGAACGTAGGTACGGGCTGGTGTTCATCTCTGTCGTGGTGTCCCTCTTCAGGCTCGACGAGCACCGTCGCCGTGCCGGTTGTGGGTTGTAGACCAACGTGTTCAGTCCCCCTTCCCGAACTTCTCTTCAGAGTGTGGCTATCCCTGTTTCGTGGGAGTCACTCTCCGACAGACACAATCATTACCAATGCTACTGGACATTAGCTACAGCCACTGATACTTTATGGAACAAAATGATCCATTCAAAAATAGCAAAAGAGGCATTGCGAAATAAATGGCAGAATCTGTCAAAAACAGAACAGTCCGTAAAGACGAATTTTTTCGAGGCACTTAACTTGCTCAGATGAGAAAACTTAAAACTAATGAAAGTTGCGTACATATATGAGGATCACGCAAAAAAAAGCTCAGGTCATTTTAGTTTTTCTGTGAATTGTTACGAATTAAACGGTGGAGAGCAGAAAACTATTCCTGCGCAGAAATCCAAATCTAGCATCAACTTTCTACTAGAGACTTTACTTGACACAACAATGCGATAAAATAAAGATATAAAGGAGTTGTTACAAAAGTAAGCAAGCTCCTTGACTCTAATAAAAGAAAAATAACAGAAATAAAACATGGGTTGTTTCCCATAAGCGCTTTTCTTTAAAGCCTTTTAGCTAGGCATAGTGATATTTATGATGCTCACATAAAGACGAGAGTTGAAACATAAAAGAGAGCATCAAGAAGCATATATAAAACATATTTAAATCTAACGCACTTCCTATGCAAAGGAATCTTGTAAAGAAACAAGTTATGAAAGCACAAAGCAATAAGCATAGGAAAGCAAAACAAGTGCAACTTCAAAATTTTCAATATAGAGAGAGGTGTTTTAGCACCATTAAAACTTCTACAACCATATTCTCCTCTCTCATAGTAGTTGCAAGTAGTAGAATAAATTCAACCATATAACCACAAGAATCATTCAACTTAGATAATATAGGCATATAAAGAGGATCATTAAATTTATTTTGGAATTCATTAGCATGCTTCCCTCTTTCAAAATAGTTATTAAGATCAATATCAAGTTTAAGATCATGGTTGCAACAAAGATTTGGAACTAGAGACAATTGCAAACTACATAAGTATTTCTCAACATAAGCAAATTTCTCCTCCATGGTGTAATTAGGAGAATTCAAGAACAAAGCAGGACTCTCATGAGTAAGAGTACCATCACAAGCAGCAATTATATCATTTTTATCCTCACATAAATAAGTAATAACTTCTGAACATAGAGGATTATCGATAAGCATAGTACCATCATCTAAAGCATTATCATATAGCATATTTAAGAAATATTCATCATTATCATCAATAAGTTCACTTGTAGCATCATGAATAAAATTTACAACATAACTATCACATAAAACATTCTTATCATGAGCCACATGCATAAAAGAATTAATACTCTCCACATAAGCATAGTCATTCTTATTAATTGTAGTGGGAGCAAATTCAACAATATAGCTATCATTATTATTCTCATCACAATAATCATCAAATATAGGAGGCATATTGTAATCATAATTAATTTTCTCCTCAATAGTAGGTGGACTGAAAATATCATATTCATCATTGTAATCATCATATATTGAAAGTATCATCGAAGTAAATTTTCTCCTCCGTGCTTGGGGGACTAAAAATATCATGGTCATCAAAACCAGCTTACCCAAGCTTAGAATTTTCCATAGCATTAGCAATAATGGTGTTCAAAGAATTCATACTAATAACATTGCTACTAGCATGCAAATAAAGTTCCATAGGTTTTTAATTTTCTCTTCAAACACCTCATGTCCTAACTCAAGATAAATACTATAAATATCTCTAATATTTTTGTTGTTTTCCATTAAGCCTAACTAGTGAAAATAAAAACAAGAAACAAAAAGAAATAATTGCAGAATCTAAAGGAAATAACTTCGAGCACTCACACAACAGCAACAGTGCAAGAAAATTGCTTAGTAGCCAGAGGATGTGAGTACCTTTTACCTTACCTCCCCGGCAACGGCGCCAGAAAATAGCTTGATGTCTACGCACGCTTCTATTCTCGTAGACAGTGTTGGGCCTCCAAGAGTAGAGGTTTGTAGAACAGCAGCAAGTTTCCCTTAAGTGAATCACCCAAGGTTTATCAAACTCAGAGAGGTAGAGGTCAAAGATATCCCTGATGCACCGGTGTGGTGTTGTTGGGAAACCCCAAGAGGAAGGTATGAAGTAGTGCAGCAGCAAATTTCACTCAGTTGTGAAACCAAGGTTATCGAACCAGTAGGAAACGAAGATTCTTCTGGAGGTGTCAACAGCGTCAGAAAAGAGCTTGTGCTTAGTTGAAGTGGAACCTGCACACAACACAATCAAGATACTTTGCCCCAACTTAACAGTGAGGTTGTCAATCTCACTGGCTTGCTGTAACAAAGGATTAAACGTATGTGTGGCAAAATGATTTGTTTGCAGAGAATGAAGGTAACAGGATTGCCGTAGGTTGTTTTATCAGTTTAAGGAAAAAGGACCGGGGTCCACAGTTCACTAGTGGTGTCTCTCCATAAATAAATAATAGCATACATGCGGGTATACAAATTACAGCTGGGCAATTGACATAATAAAGAACTGCATAACAATGCATATACAAGTCATGATGTCTAGTGTGAGATTCATTTGGGCATTACAACATGATACATAGACCGTCATCCAACTGCATCTATGACTAATAATCCACCTTCAGGATAGCATCCGCAACACCATTCAGTATTAAGTTGCAAGCAACAGATTATTGCATTAAGTAAAGTGTGTAATGTAAGTAGCACAAATATCCTTAGATAAAGAACTACTGTTTTATCCCTAGTAGCAACAGTACATCTACAATCTTAGAGGTTGCTATCACTCCCCCAGATTAAATAGAGACATGAACCCACTATCGAGCATAAATACCCCCTCTTGGAGTCACAAGCATCTACTTGGCCAGAGCATCTACTAGTAACGGAGAGCATGCAAGATCATAAATAACGCACTCACAAGATATATTATGAAGCAAATGACATAGTACTCAATTATTCATCGGATCCCAGCAAACACAACATGTAGCATTACATAAAGATGATCTTGATCATGATAGGCAGCTCACAAGATCTAAACATGATGACACAATAGGAGAAGACAACCATCTAGCAACTGCTATCGACCAGTAGTTCAAGGATGAACTACTCACGCATCAGTCCGGAGGCGGGCATGGTGATGTAGAGCCCTCCGGTGATTATTCCCCTCTACGGCAGGGTGCCGGGAAGAGCTTCTGAACCCTCACGAACTAGGGTTGACGGCGGCGGTGGCTCTGGAATGTATCATGGAAAAGTGTTCGGGGACTTAGGGTTTTCCCGTCGGGGGGTTTAAGTAGGCGAAAGGGCGAAGGAGGTGGGGCCCCGAGGGGCCCACACCACGTGGTTGCGCGGCCAAGGAGGGAACCGCGCCACCAACAGGTGTGGCCGCTTCGTGGCCCTCCTCCGTATCCTCTTCGGTGTTCTGGATGCTTCCGAGGAAAATAGGGGTATTGGCTTTTGTTTCGTGCAATTCCGAGAATATTTTCTTAACAGCTTTTCTGAAACCAAAAACAGCAGAAAACGGGGAACTGGCACAGTGGCATCTTGTTAATAGGTTAGTCCCAGAAAATGCATAAAAACCATATAAAGTGTATATAAAACATGTAGCAATTGTTATAATATAAGCATGGAACATAAGAAATTATAGATACGTTGGAGACGTATCAAGCATCCCCAAGCTTAGTTCTACTCGTCCCGAGTTGGTAAAACGATAACAAGAATAATTTCTGAAGTGACATGCTTTCACACAATCTTGATCATATAATAATGTAATGCATGTAAATTGAGATCAAATGAATAAAAGCTGTAGTTTATATTGATATCAAATGAGTAATGAGTAAACAAGTAGGAAGAACAAAATAAAACTTTCAATGAATCAATACTAGAGAACAATCAACCGTGCAAAGTAGATATTAAAGATGATTTAAGCTTCAAGAATAACAATATAATCATCTAATGCATCCAACACTCATGAAAACTTTGTGAAAGGATCAAGTCAAGCAATAACAATATGCACGTAGAAAATCATCTCTTTATTTGTTCACTTAAAAACAAGCAAGCGTTCAGCGTTGGTTCCTGGCACCAGGATGTTGTGGCTAAAAGAATAATAAGGGGGGTTTGGAAGGCCAACGGAAGAAAGTCTCACACAGCTGAAAGTGATCATTAGACAAGAGGAAGTCTTACAATCGAAGCTATGCAAGGAGTAGTGATTGCCACACAACGGATGCACATAGAGCTATAAGTGTATGAAAGCTCTCCAATGGAACTAGTGGGGGTGCATCCAACTTGCTTGCTCATGAAGACCTAGAGCACTTTTGAGGAGGCTCATCATTGGAATATACAAGCCAAGTTCTATAATGTAAAGTTCCCCACATAGTTATGCAAGTAAAACATGAAAACTCTCTCATATGGAGTAAAGGTGCTAAACATGAGCACAAATGTAGACTATGAATACTACAGGTGCTATAACATGCGCACAAGTGTAGATAAAGAGTAGTAATGTTGCCCCCCCCCCCCCCCCCCCCTTTTTTTTAACTTTTTCTGTTTCTCTTTTCGATGGCCTCCATGGCTCTTTTCACATTTAGGGGCAAACATTCTAATATGACAACACACTTTTGATACAAGTAACTCAAAAGGAATAAAACATAGTGTATGAAACGGTGCCTCTGCCAGTGTAGCAAGATATGCAATGATCTAGCGTAACATGGGTAAAACCACACATCCGATTTAAAGAATCATGCAAGGCAATATATAAATGATAAATGACAACAAGCCATGTAATGTAAGATGGAAGTTGCATGGCAATATATCTCGGAACAGCTATGGAAATGCTGTAGTAGGTAGGTATGGTGGATGTTTTGAGGAAGATATTTGGCTTTTGTGTAGGAGAACAAAATGAAGATCTCCCACAAGTTTTGGATGTACCCGCGAAGTATGCACCAACTCTCAATATGAGATAGGGCAATGCAAAGTACCGAAGAGGCTAGCAAACATAGTGGTGGAAGTGCCATGAAAACCGCAGCTTAGAACTCACTAGCAAAAAGATTCCAACTAGAAATATGATCTTACAAGGCATAATGAAAATCACTACATGAGGGACTATGGCAAATGAACAAGTCACTGTTGGGACCCCGACCGTAGCGCATAACATAAAGTCATTACGGTTGTTTTTAACATTAGGAGTCATATATCATCATGCTATCAACTGGATATTTAAGTGTGGCACAGCTTCAAGTTTTCTAGACCAACCATTAATCATTCCACTTTACTAAACCATCATGTTTTACCATTAAGCATATTAATATCTCAAAACAACATCAATGATTCAAGTGACACAATTTAATGATCTACAAGATTATGTATCATTTCATCATACCATCTACCACATTTAACATTTTCTGTTCTTAACCAAACACCAATCAACTTATCTAAAAATAAACTCTCCAAGTATTTAACAATGAGATATGAGAGTATAATATAAGAAAACTAACAGCTCTAACAAGAGATGCACGAAAAACAAGAGCTAATAGTATTGAAGTAACGTAGAAGAATACTCAACAATTAATAGTGAAGAATACGAGTATTCATAAGAAAAAGCGGAGCGTGTCTCTCTCGCACAAAGGAATGCTAGGATCCATTTTATTCAGAGAATGAAAATAACGAAAACAAAAACAAAAACAAACATACGCTTTGTAAGGAACCCTAAGACTACCAGTCCGAGATGCCCATGTTATGTAAACAGATCACGATCCCAATGACCAGTGCATCGCGATCACATAACCAACATGGTATACAAAGTCACATCATTCAAATCGAATAGTACAAGACTTACATAAATAGGTGGTCACATGACCAAGTCTGCAGTCATCGTCACACAGGACGGAATTACCTACGATTTAGCGGAAGCTTGCGGCTAGCGTCGGCCCTCGTCACCACCGGACGCATTCCCACAAAGAAGTTGACCGGTGACAATCAGCTGGGGTAGTCGTCGGCGTACTCCTCGTCCTCGTTGTACATCCCTCATTGTAATCTGGATGTTTGAATATCTGGGGACACAGCCATATGAGTACATTTACGTACTCGCAAAACCAGCTCTAGGCTTAAGTTTTCATGGTAATGTAATAAAAGTGTTTTCGAAAACTGGGATAGCTGCTATTTACAACTATAGGGTTTAGTTTTCGCAAAGATGCTTTTGACACAGAGAATACGACATCTCTATATCTTTGTTGAAGAAAACATTTAGAGATAGGAATCTCTCTTGTAGAAATAGCATGTACTATTTCCACGTTTTGAAAACTCTTTTGTAAAACTTTTCAAAAACACTAGGATCGGGATACCCCTTTTTCTTTCCTTGAGATCGGACTGATTGTCTCCCCGAGACCAACCATCCTCACTCAGCTCCTGTACCTCCCAGGTACCTCCGTGTTTTCTTCCGAAACACCGCTGGCGCACATCTTCCCTCGTTCGCCAGCGCTAAAGACGCTACCACTGGCGATGGGCCTTCCCACATCGGGGAGAGCTTGTGGAGACCTTCCCTGGAGAGGATTCGCCTGAGGACGAGGTCGCCCGCTTCAAGGGTGCGTGAGCGCACATGGCGGCTGTGGTAGCGTCGCAGGTCTTGCTGGTACCCTGTCGCCCTGAGGGCGGCCTGACGGCGCAGTCCCTCGAGAAGCAGCAGGTCGTCGTTGTGGAGGCCCTCTTGGGTGTCCTCATTGAAGGCAAGGACCCGTGGCGATCCATGCTTGATTTCTGTGGGGAGGACCACCTCGGCTCCGTAGACCAGAGCGAACGGCGTTTCGCCTGTAGGCCTCGAGGAGGTTGTGCGTATGGACCAGAGCACTGAGGGGAGCTCGTCAATCCAGCCCTTGCCGTGGCCCTTAAGGATGTTGAAGCTTCTGGTCTTGAGGCCCTTGAGGACTTCTGCGTTTGCTCGCTCGGCTTGACCGTTGCTGCGTGGGTGAGCTACCGAGGCGAAGCAGACCTTGATACCAAGCTTGTCGCAGTAGGCTCGGAAGATGCCGCTGGTGAATTGCGAGCCGTTGTCAGTGATGATGCGGTTGGGCACGCCGAAGCGGCAGACCAAGCTTCGGATGAACTTCACCGCAGCCCCAGCTGGTATGGTGCGCACCGGCTCAACCTCGGTCCACTTGGTGAACTTGTCGATGGCCACGAGGAGGAAACGGTAGCCCCCCTGCGACTTCGGGAAGGGGCCCAGGATGTCCAGCCCCTAGACCGCGAATGGCCAGGAGAGCGGGATGGTCTGAAGCTCCAGTGCCGGCTGATGAATTTGCTTGGCGTGGAATTGGCAGGCGTCGCAGGTTTGCACAATGGCGACCGCATCTTGAAGCACCTGAGGCCAGTAGAAGCCGCTCCTGAAGACCTTGCCTGTGAGGGTGCGCGCACATGAGTGGTGGCCGCACTCCCCGCTGTGGATGTCCTTAATCAGCTCTCGGCCTTCCTCAGGAGGGACGCACTTGAGCGCGACACCATTTGGGCGCTTGCGGTAGAGGTTTTCCTCGAGGATGCAGTATGACTTTGCTTGTCGAGCGACTCGCTCTGCATCAGCATCTTCTTCAGGGAGGATTCCTTTCACCAAGTAGTCCTTGAGCTCATCAATCCAGCCTGAGGCCTGGTGGGTTGCCGTCAGCAGCAGACGCTCCCCTGTGCTGGGACCGCAATCAGGCGCCCCAGACTCAGGAGGTGGTGGGAGCGCTTCGCCTGCGCTTGCGGCTGTGGCCTCTCGAGGGTGCTTGATGGATGCCTTGGCGAGCCTCTCTTCGAAGACACCGGCCTGCTGGGGTTACCTCCGCGAGGCTCGCTTGGCGATGTTGTCGGCCTCTTGGTTTTCTTTCCTCGGGATGTGCATGAGCTCCATGCCCCTGAAGTGCTTCTCAAGCTTGCGGACCTCTTCGAGGTATGCGGCCATGTGGTCGTCTTTCGGCGTGTAGCTCTTGTTGGAGAAGTTGACGAGCAGCTGTGAGTCTCCCTTGACGAGTAGGTGCTTGACGCCTAGAGCGATGGCGGCCCTTAAGCCGGCGAGGAGGCCTTCGTATTCGGCGATGTTGTTGGAGATCTTGTCGATTGTGAAGCACAGCTGGACAGCATAATATAGCTTGTCACCCTTGGGCGAGGTTAGGACGACGCCTGCTCCGCCATTGCTCCAAGCGAAGGCTCCATCGAAGTGCATGGTCCAGTGGCTGGGCGCCGCGTCTCCCGAGGGCTCGGCCTCTGCCTCACGAGGCTCCTCAGGGCTTGGGTCAGTCCATTCGGCGACGAAATCAGCCAGCGCTCTTCCTTTTATGACCCTCGTGGTGTCGAAGCGCAAGTTGAAAGGCTGCAGCTCGATGTTCCATCCTGCGACACGATCTGTGGCGTTGGGGTTGCGCAGGATTTGCTCCAGGGGGAAAGCGGTGACCACCGTGATGGGGTGGCCCTGGAAGTAGTGTCTCAGCTTCCTGGAGGCGATGAGGAGCGCGACGAGGAGCTTCTGCTGCATTGGATACCGCTCGCGAGCGTCCCGCAGCACCGTGCTGACGAAGTAGACGGGGTGCTCGACGAGGGTTGTCTGAGGTGGCGCAGCATCGGCCCTCTGTGGGGGCTCTTCAGGGCTCCTGTCGATATCTGCCTGCGGAGGCCTCTCGACAGGGGTTGTTGGAGCAGGCTCGACTTGAGGCGATGGGCCTGGCCGTGGGTCTGCGGAGGCTGCTCCTGCGACGGGGCTTTTGTCGGGGGGTTCCGGGCTTGGAGTGGCAGTGCTCTTCTTGGGGAGGACAGGCTCTTCCCTCTCGTCCACCAAGACGGCGCTTGCTGTCTGAGGGGTGGCTGAGAGGTACAGCTTCAAGTGCTCGTCTGCCCTGGGGGCCACCAGGACCGGAGGGCTAGCCAGATACTTCTTTAAATCTTCGAAGGCCTTATCCGCCTCAGGGGTCCACTTGAATGTGCCCGACCTCTTCATGATCTTGAAAAATGGCAGGGCTCTCTCGCCGAATTTAGAGATGAAACGACCGAGGCTGGCCATGCAGCCCGCAAGGCGCTGCATTTCCTTGAGTCGGCGAGGGGGCTGCATTTGTTCTATGGCCTTGATCTTGTCAGGATTTGCCTCTATGCCGCGGTGGGACACGAGGAATCCGAGGAGCTTGCCTGAAGGGACCCCGAAGACGCACTTGGCGGGGTTGAGCTTGATGTTCACCTTTCTCAGGCTGGCGAAGGTTTCCTCGAGATCCCTCAAGAGGGTGTCCCCCTGTCGAGACTTGACCACAATGTCATCGACATAGGCCTCAGCATTTCTGCCCATCTGAGCCCCCAAGGCTATCCTCATGAGCCTCTGGAAGGTGGCCCCGGCGTTCTTCAGGCCAAAGGGCATGCATGTGTAGCTGTACACACCACAGGGGGTGAGGAATGCCGTCTTCTCCTCGTCCTCTTTAGCCATCTTGATCTGGTGATAACCAGAGAAGGCATCCAGAAAACAGAGGAGGTCACAGCCAGCGGTGGAGTCCACGATCTGGTCTATCCTCGGCATGGGGTATGGGTCCTTGGGGCAGGCCTTGTTGACATCGGTGTAGTCGATGCAGAGTCGGCCTCCTCCAGCGGGTTTAGGGACGACCACGCCGTTGGAGAGCCAAGTGGGGTGCGCGACTTCGCGGACGACATTTGCCGCCTTGAGTTTTTCTACTTCCTTGATGATGAAGGCTTGCTTCTCGGGGGCTTGCTTGCGTGCTTTTTGCTTGACGGGGCGTGCGTCTGGACACACGGCTAAGTGGTGCTCGATCACCTCCCTTGGTACGCCGGACATATCTGACGGAGTCCACGCGAACATGTCAGAGTTTGCCCGAAGGAAGGCGACGAGCGCGCTTTCCTATTTGGGAGGCAGGGCAGCGCCTATGGTGACACTAGCCCCCGAGCCTTCAGCCCCCGAGCTGGTGGTGTCCAGCGGCACCTTCTTCGTGGCGGCTTGCTGCTGGGAGAACACCTGCTTCTTCTTCTTGGGCCTCTCGAGAGGCTCCATGTCCTCGTCAGTCGGGAAAGCCATGGCGGCTGCCTTGTAGGCGCTCTCGACAGCGCGCGTGGCGTCCAGGACATGGCCATGGACGGCGATGGTGCCAGCGCTGCCGGGAATCTTGACCATGTTGTAGGCGTGATGCGTGACGGCCATGAACTTTGCGAGGGCGGGGTAGCCGAGGATGGCGTTGTACGGCAGACCAATGTGCGCGACGTCGAAGTCGATCAGCTCCGTGCGGTAGTTCTTCTGCGTGCCAAAGGTGACCGCGAGGCGGACTTGCCCCAGGGGCTCGATAGACCCACTGGTGACGCCCGTGAACGGCCTGGAGGGCATAAGCCACTCGTAGGGCACTTGAAGCCTCTCGAAGGTCTCGACAGAGATGACATTCAGGCCCGCTCCCCCGTCGATGAGCGTCTTGGAGACGGTGATATTGTTGATGGTGGGGGAGCAGACCAGGGGGAGGGTTCCAACGGTCTTGGTCGACTTGGGGTGGTCCTTGGCGTCGAAGGCGATGGTGTACTGGGACCACTTGAGGGGCCTGGAAGTCTCGGTGCTCCAGACTCAGGGGGCGCAGCGTTGAGTTCGCGGGCGAACTGCTTGAACTGATTGTTCGACTTGGGCGCTTGAGCTCCGCCGAGGATGCAGGCCATGGCGCCTCTCGGGGCCTGGTAGCCTCCATCTTCCTCGTCGGGGAGGTTGTTGTTCTTCTCGGCGGCGTTGGCTTGAGTGCCCGACGGCTTCTGGTAGCCGCCATCGCGCCTGCCCTTGAAGTCCCTGCGGTAGCCGCGACCTCTGCCGCGGCCTCCGCTGCCTTCTCCCCGCTCGCGTTCCCTGCTCAGCCTCT
The DNA here is from genome assembly GCA_026929855.1 of Poa annua. Lineage (NCBI taxonomy): Eukaryota > Viridiplantae > Streptophyta > Magnoliopsida > Poales > Poaceae > Poa > Poa annua. Next base: position 81,215,930 of record CM049437.1, on the reverse strand, counting down.
TGAGGTCGAAGCAGTCGTCTGTAGCGTGCCCGCGCCTGTTGTGGTAGACGCAGAATGGACGGTGGTCCACTTCTTTGTCGCCGCGCTCGGGGGAGCCCCTGCGGGAGCCCTTCGCGTCAGGCTCTGCCGCGAGGACCGCGGTGGCCTTGCGCTTGGGCTCTTCCTTCTTCTTGTGGCTCTTGGACCCCTCGCCGGGGTCGTCCCCCCGCGCGCTCATCTTGACGAAGAGGAGTCCCTCTTCAGCCTTGGCGCACTTGTCCGCCAGATCGAACAGCTTCACCACAGAGGTGAGCTTGTCGTGGATGCCGAGCTTCTCGAGCATCCTGCGGTTCGTGACGCCCTCGCGGAAGGCAGCGATCACCTGGGTGTCGGGGATGTTTGGAATTTTGTTCCGCACCTGGCTGAAGCGCTGGATGTACTTGCGAAGAGTTTCATCCTTCTTCTGCACCACAGCGCGCAAGTCGTTGTGGGTGAGTGCGCGCTCGTACGTGCCCTTGAAGTTGGCGACGAACTGCCTGCAGAGCTCCTCCCAGGAGTCGATGGAGTCCTCGGGCAGGTTGAGAAGCCAGGACAGAGCGGAGTCCCTGAGGGCGTGGGAGAACCAGTTGGCCATGACCTTGTCGTCGCCCCCTGCAGCCTGGATGGAAGTGGTGTAGAGCTGCAGGAACTCGAGAGGGTTGGTGGACCCGTCGAAGCCCTTGGGGAGCGCTGGCCTGAACTTCTGTGGCCAGACCACACGGCGCAGGGCGCGCGTGAAGGCCATGCAGCCTGAGGCATAGGTGGCCGTTCCTCCCTGGAGGGCCCTGCGGTTTTGCTGCCCCGCCTGACCGAGCTCCTCGACGAGGCAGTTTTGGAGGTCGCGACGTCGCTCCATGCCTACACGCGCGTCAGGTGCGGTGCGCTGCACGATTTGGCAGTCGTGCGGCGAGGAAGCATGGGAGGGAGCCCGCTGTGCCACGGCCGGGGGCGGTCCCGGCGGCGGCGGTGGCGCACCTGGTGCGGCCGTCCCTGCAGGGCCGGAAGGCACGATGGAGCGCGGCGGAGCAGGGCGTGTGGTTGCGACGTCGGCGAGGTGGTGGAGGCGGTCCAGCCACTGGTCGTGCGCTTCGGCACTTGGCCGGTAGCGGAGGAGCTCCTGAGCCATCAGTAGCGCGGTGTGCGGGGCGGGCTCTTGATGCTCCCGCGTGGACACGCTCTGGCGCCGGGACGGGTGCGAGGACTCAGCGTCCCCGCCGCGCTCGGAGAGGTCCTCGTCGTCACGCTGGTCTCCTTCGCGGTGCTCCTCGCTCTCCGGCTCTTCCACGCGCGGGCCGGTGCCAGCGCGCTCGGTCGTGCGGGGGCGACCACGGCGGCCGCGGGTGGGGGCAGTGCCGGGCTCGGTGTGAGCTCTCTCGGAGGTGCGCCTGTTGGCGCGCGTCGCGCGGGTGTCCATCATGGCGCGGAGTTCGGAGGTTGAAGACGCGCCTCAGCCCCCTACCTGGCGCGCCAAATGTCGAGGAATGAACTCCCACGTAACAGGGGTAGTCTCGCCCCGGGGAGAGGTTCGAAGGGGGGCTGAACACGGAGGTCAAACAACCCTCGATGCACGCCGCGACGTTGCTCACGGTGCTTGGAGCGGAACTGCACGACAGAGAGTGACACCGGCCCTTACCCAGGTTCACGGCCCTCAAGGTGAGGTAAAACCGCTACTCCTGCTTGTCTGGATTGCACTGTGGTGACTGTAGTACAACTAGCCTCTGGGCCTTGAGAGGGTCCGGAGGTGGAAGACGCTATTGAGCTCGGGATCGAATTCCGGATCCAATCCTCTCCCCTCCTACGGAAGTGCCCCTTCTCCTTAAATAGTTGCCCCGGGCCTCATCCCTGCGACCTGCGCAGTGGACGGGTTCCCACATGGCCACAAGCGCCGGAGCGGGGTGCACTACTGCTCGCTCGTTCATGGACTCGGTCCATGGTCGCAAAGCCTGCCTTCGTGGCAGAGCAGCTGTCTCCTCCGTCCTTGGACGCGGCTCTTCCGTGTTAAAGCGGCGCGCTGTGGCCGACAAGGTGCAGACTTGGCAGAGCGTCTCGCAGGCGCGGCAGAGACCGTGGGGAATGCCCACAGTGACGTCGTCGTTGGAGCGTTGTGCCGGCCAACTGCGTTATCACCAAAGAGGAAAGCTTCGTTGGCGGCGCAGGGGACACAGAGCTTTGTTGACCCCTTTTATCACGGGAACGGCAACTGTGACGCTGTTGCTGTCGTGCGCGCAGGCGCGCGCGTCACCCTGCGGCCGCAGCAGAGCCCATGTGCGCTCTGCAGCGCTTCCTTGGCCGTGAAGTATCCCCTCAGGGGCCTGAGGCTCTCGAGGGGGAGGAGCCGGGCTGGCTCCCTTCAGAAGGGGAGAGCCCTCAAGTGGGACACCCTCGGGGGGGGGGGGGGGGGGGGGGGGCCTCCTTCAAGCCTCTGTCGGCGCCTCAGGTCCCCTCCAGGGGTTTCCGCCTCGGGGGGGTTCCCCAAGCGGTTTGCTTGGTCCTTAGCCGTTTCGTAGATGCAGTTGCGTGCGCGGTCCGTCTAGTATGGGCTCTGCACACCCTAGAATCCACTGGGCCGACAGTAGCCCCCGGGCCCATGATGGGCACGTCGAGGCCCATTGGGACTAGGCGAAGCGTCGTGGGCCCAAAACTGCAGGCGAAGCGTCGTGGGACACGCGTCACCTGGAGGTGGACTTGCGGCGACTCGGCTTCTCCGCCGGAAACGTGCGTAGTGGGGGGGGCCACCGCGCCCGCCACGCTCACCACTACCGTGCCTCGGTAACTGCTCGGACGGGGTTTAAAGCTGCGCGTTGGTCCGAGCCGCAGTCATTACCCCGTCCAGTCTTGTCCATCCCGTCCATCGGTTCTCCGCCTCCTAGACTCCCGTCTCCAGCAAATCTTCCCCTCCTTCTCTTCCTCCGTGCTCCCGTCCTTCTCCGACGATGGGAGGATCCAAGGGCAAGAAGACGGCGGCCTCGGCCCGCCAAGACGCGCAGGGGGAGGCGGAGTTCGGCCCCTCCCTGGTCGGGGTGCGCATCACCGCGGCGGCGCTGGATAAGATTCAGCACCTGGTCGCCGGGAAGCACAATGAGCACGGCGCCAGTGCCATTCTGCCCGCGCGGACCGGACGTTTCCCCGTCGGCTACTTCCCCATCTTCCTCCACACTCTTTTCGCTGGGCTGGCGCCGCCCTACTCTCCCTTCCTCGAGGCCGTCCTCGAGTTCTACCAGGTCCACCTTTTACATCTCCACCCCAACGCCATCCTTGTCCTCTCCATTTTCGCCTTCTTGTGCGAGGCTTATTTGGGAGTGAAGCCCTCCATCGCTCTCTTCCGAAGCTTCTACGCACTGCGGAACACTGCGAAGAAGGAGCGGACGGGCTGCGTATCCTTCCGCATCGCGGACGGCATGGGAGACGTCTACATCCCCATGGCCTGGAACGGCGACAAGCCCGTGACGGCGGTGTCGAAGAAGGTGGAAGACTTCAGGCAGAAGTGGTTCCTCATCCGCGTTCCCTCGGAGAGCTCCCTCCTTGAGGTCCCCGAGGCGCCGCCCGTGAAGAACACCCACTGGAGCAAGCGTTCCTTGGAGGGGCATGCGATAGCCGACCTCGTGGGCCACCTGAGGGCGCTTCGCGAGCATGGCCTGACCGGCCAGCTGGTGGCGGCGGAGTTCGTGAGGCGCCGCATCGCCCCCCTGCAGGCGCACAAGAAGCCGATGTGGGCGTACACAGGGCCTACGGATCCGCTGCGGCTGCATCTGAGCGATCACCGCCCCGCGGTCGTCGAGACCATCATGGGAGGCCTCTTCGTCAACCCAGAGGTGCCCGCGAGGATTCACGTGGCGATACGGCCTCTGTATGAAGTCCCAGACAAGCGCCGGGCCACCCTGGCGCAGGCGCCGGCGTTCACCCCGCTAGGCTTGGCGGGGGATGAAGAGGAGGAGGAGCCCATGCCCGCGGACACTACCGAGTCGCCAAGTGCATCTGACTCGGAACAGGGCGACGCGGAGACGAGGGTGGAGCCCTCTGCCGGTGTAGGAAGCTCTGCGGGCGCGGGGAGCTCTTCCGGCGTCGCGCCCCCGGCAGGGGAGTTCCACGAGCTTTCCTCCGGCGACAGCGAGGAGGCTGCGGCGGGGCGCCATGAGCCGAGGACCAAGGCGGCCCATGACAGGCCTGCCGGGGAGCCCCCGAGCGTTCCCCACAAGAGGAAAGCCGAGGAGGCCCCCGAGGCGGGGGCGCGGGCTGTGCCTTCATGGCGCTCGCCAGGCATGACGTGGGTAGACACCCGCGCCAAGAAAACCAGGTGAGGTTCTTTTGCCTTTTCCTTTCCTTTCTGAGCCCAGCTTGCTTGCTCTTCTTCCTTGACCAATCTTTTTCTTTTTACCTCAGCGGCCCTGATCCTGTGAAGCGCCACAGGCTTCGCAAAGCCGCGGACGTGAAGAGGGCCGCCCCCGACGCTGCACCGGAGGTTGAGGCCAGCGAGACCGCGGCGGCGGAGGCCTCGAGGCCTGAGGGGGCGGGTACCGCAGGCTCTCAGAAGGAGATGCCTCAGGTGGAGACATTTGTGCCACCGCCCGAGGAAGAGCGGGTGGGGGAACAGGTGGAGAAGATATCCACTCCACCCCGCGCAGCTACCCCTCCAGCGCAGCCAGGGGCTAATGTGGGTGCCGAGTCGGCGCCGAGCCCTCCCAAGTCTCGCAGGGAGGATACTCCTCCACCGCCGCCGGACACCGCGGGGGAGGAGGAAGCAGCAAGGACCGGGCCTCACGCGCCTGCCCCGGATGCGGACCAGGAAGTGCCGCCCGAGGGGGGAAGCACAGGAGGCCTGGGACCGAGTGCGGAGGCGGAGGACCGGCCCCCGAGCCCCCAGGCCCACGCGGGGACTTCTGCCGGCGAGCCGGATGCGGGTGCGGGACCCTCTAAGCCGCGCGGTCCACCCCCGGGCCTTGCTCTGGGCCGCTTCGACTGGGGCCGAGGACGCCGCGACGTCGCCTTCCGCTTCGTGCGGGAGTCCCTGGAGGGGCTCGAGGCCTACCTGGCCACAGAAGACCAGGCGCTCGCCCGCCAGCGTGACGAGCTCGCCGACGCCTGGGCTGCCTTCCACGCGGCCATAGAGGCCCGCCGCAAGAGCGACCAGGCGCTGCAAGAGGAGCGCGAGGAGGCGGCGCGCTTTGCCGACGAGGTCCGCGAGGGGGCCTTGCGCGAAGCCGAGGAACTCCTTCAGCCCCTGAGGGCTGAGCGCCGAGCCGCTGCAAAGGACCTCGCCGCGGCCAAGGCGGAGCGGGCAGCCGTGGAGCATTCGCTGGCGGCGAAGCGTGCCGAGCTCTTCGAGCTCGAGAAGAAAATCCTGGCGGATGCCGGGGTGGTGCGGACCGCCCTCGACGAACTCCGCTCGAGCCTGGAGGCCCGCGGGCGCGCTTTGAGCGAGCGCGAGGAGGATGCACGCCGGCGCGACGAGCAGCTGGCGCTGAGGGAGCAGGAGCTGTCAGGACAGCGCACGGCCCTTGAGGCCCGCGAAGACAGCGTTGCTTCGGCGTTCAGCAAGCTCGAGCGCGAGGTCGCCGCCCACAAGGGGAACGTGGAGCGAGCCAACGTGCGGCTTGCCGAGCGGAAGGACGAGCTCAACAAGGAGCTCCGGGAGAAGGAGAATAAGATCCGCGCCGCAGTCTCCCAGGACTACAAGGATAAATTCTCCAAGCAGGAGGACCGCTTCAAGGCGAGGCTGGGGGAGAGCGGCGCCCGGATCCAAAAGCTCGAGAAGGAGAACGCCAAGCTCGCCGCCAAGGTGAAGCGCGAGACTGATCGCCGCCTCGCCGCTGAGAAGGCCAGAGAGGACATCTGCCAGGACCTTGCCTCCCTCATGGGGGACATGGAGGAGATGAACCGGCAGGTGGGGCCTGCTGTGGAGAAGGCAGTGGAGGCGGCGGAGAGCATCCAGGCGGCGCAGGTGCTGTCGCAGCAGCGGGAGCGCATGTTCCTGTCCTTGACGGGACGGGGTCGTGAGCTCGCCGCGAAGCTGGGGGCGGAGGCGCCAAGCGTTCCGGCTCAGGGCCACGCCGACGCCGCCACCTATCTCCTGTACTTCGAGCAGCTCTTCACAGCGCTCGAAGGCCCTACCGCGGAGATCCGCGACGTGGTCGAGGAGGAGTGCCGTCAGCTTCTGGCGGTGGCGGTGGACCGCATCTTCTCCAACCTCGTCCACCTCCAGCCCGGGTTCGACCTCGCCACGGTGACCGAGCCACTGGAGGGGGACGCTGCGTGGAAAGCCTCCAGCTCCGTCCGCGACCAGGTGGACGACTTCTGCAGCCGCTTCAGGCGGGCCGCTGCAGAGGAAGGCGGCGAGGGGAGCGAGCCTGAGGAGGAAGAAGAGAGCGACCAGGACGACGCTGAGGCCTCCGACTAACCTCCTCCTGCAACGCGTCGCGCTTGTAGCGCTTTAGGGGCGTTTGCCCGTTAGAGAATTTCATTTTCCACCTTGTAATTTACTTCTTCACTTTGTAAACATTTTGCTATCGATTAATTGTGCGCTCCCTTCGAGGGGTCTTTGCTTCATCTCAATGCCTTTCTCGCTCTGCGTCGTTGGACCCTTCCCCTCGCGCTATGACTCCTGCCGCTGCGGTATGCTCGAGCAATGACTCGGCAAGGCCGGGGGGAGTTTAAGGCTTGGGGAGGTAAGAGCCCTCAAGTCGCGATGCTGAGGGCCCCCCTTTGACGCGCAAGCAGTCCACAGAGAGTAAGGAAAGAACCACTTGAGGGACGCAGAGTGCTCATGAGAAAAAATGCGAGGATTCCCTTGAGGTGGGCGAGAGACTTAGCTTCGCGAGGCGTTTTCCCAGTGTGGGCCTTCTCTGGCGGAGTTCTCCCCTTCAGGGGCCGAGGGTTCTCCTCCGCAGGCCTGGTGGGGACTTTCGCTCTCTTTGGATGTTAGAGGGGCGAGCCGAAACGCTAGATCACAGCATCAGGGACTAATGCGCGCTTATAGGTCCCCTCAGGCGTTCCTTGCGAGGAGAGAGAGTACCAAGGTCCTTTGAAGAGATGGCGTGCTTGGGAGGGCCTGCCCTCTAGCCAGAGCTCGGATCCTTGGGTTTTGCAGTGCTGCTGGTGTGTCATTTGAGGCACTGGCACCGTACTCAGCCCCCGCTCGCGAGGTACGCATGTGGAGAGATATAAGTGCCCATTTTCAATAAATGAAATAAAGCTGGAATAAACTCACCACCAAAATATTACATAGCGGCGCCGTAGCGCATAGTTCACTTGGAACGAAAATGGCGCCAGAGCGCAAAGTTCACTTGGAACGAAAATCGGTTCATTACACTTGGGTTTGCCAAGCTAACGTTCCTTCCATGTCGAGGCATGGGGACCACCCATTAGTGGCAGAGGTTCACCGCGGCCTGCGGGGGCTCGTTTGCAGGAGAGCCCGGAGGGCTGGGCCTCGGGAGAAGCTTTGAGAAGCTTGGAGGTGAAGCCGTGAGCTTCCCTCTAGAGACAAAAAATGCCTGGCGTGACTGTGATCACGGGTAGAACTTGCGCAGATGCGCGATGTTCCACGGGTTCTTGACGGGGATGCCGTCTTCGGTCTCGAGGCGTACTGCGCCAGGCCTGGCGACGTGGGAGACCCTGTAGGGGCCTTCCCACATCGGGGAGAGCTTGTGGAGACCTTCCCTGGAGAGGATTCGCCTGAGGACGAGGTCGCCCGCTTCAAGGGTGCGTGAGCGCACATGGCGGCTGTGGTAGCGTCGCAGGTCTTGCTGGTACCCTGCCGCCCTGAGGGCGGCCTGACGGCGCAGTCCCTCGAGAAGCAGCAGGTCGTCGTTGTGGAGGCCCTCTTGGGTGTCCTCATTGAAGGCAAGGACCCGCGGCGATCCATGCTTGATTTCTGCGGGGAGGACCGCCTCGGCTCCGTAGACCAGAGCGAACGGCGTTTCGCCTGTAGGCCTCGAGGAGTTTGTGCGTATGGACCAGAGCACTGAGGGGAGCTCGTCAATCCAGCCCTTGCCGTGGCCCTTAAGGATGTTGAAGCTTCTGGTCTTGAGGCCCTTGAGGACTTCTGCGTTTGCTCGCTCGGCTTGACCGTTGCTGCGTGGGTGAGCTACCGAGGCGAAGCAGACCTTGATACCAAGCTTGTCGCAGTAGGCTCGGAAGATGCCGCTGGTGAATTGCGAGCCGTTGTCAGTGATGATGCGGTTGGGCACGCCAAAGCGGCAGACCAAGCTTCGGATGAACTTCACCGCAGCCCCAGCTGGTATGGTGCGCACCGGCTCAACCTCGGTCCACTTGGTGAACTTGTCGATGGCCACGAGGAGGAAACGGTAGCCCCCCTGCGACTTCGGGAAGGGGCCCAGGATGTCCAGCCCCCAGACCGCGAATGGCCAGGAGAGCGGGATGGTCTGAAGCTCCAGTGCCGGCTGATGAATTTGCTTGGCGTGGAATTGGCAGGCGTCGCAGGTTTGCACAATGGCGACCGCATCTTGAAGCACCTGAGGCCAGTAGAAGCCGCTCCTGAAGACCTTGCCTGTGAGGGTGCGCGCACATGAGTGGTGGCCGCACTCCCCGCTGTGGATGTCCTTAATCAGCTCTCGGCCTTCCTCATGAGGGACGCACTTGAGCGCGACACCATTTGGGCGCTTGCGGTAGAGGTTTTCCTCGAGGATGCAGTATGACTTTGCTTGTCGAGTGACTCGCTCTGCATCAGCATCTTCTTCAGGGAGGATTCCTTTCACCAAGTAGTCCTTGAGCTCATCAATCCAGCCTGAGGCCTGGTGGGTTGCCGTCAGCAGCAGACGCTCCCCTGTGCTGGGACCGCAATCAGGCGCCCCAGACTCAGGAGGTGGTGGGAGCGCTTCGCCTGCGCTTGCGGCTGTGGCCTCTCGAGGCTGCTTGATGGATGCCTTGGCGAGCCTCTCTTCGAAGACACCGGCCTGCTGGGGTTGCCTCCGCGAGGCTCGCTTGGCGATGTTGTCGGCCTCTTGGTTTTCTTTCCTCGGGATGTGCATGAGCTCCATGCCCCTGAAGTGCTTCTCAAGCTTGCGGACCTCTTCGAGGTATGCGGCCATGTGGTCGTCTTTCGGCGTGTAGCTCTTGTTGGAGAAGTTGACGAGCAGCTGTGAGTCTCCCTTGACGAGTAGGTGCTTGACGCCTAGAGCGATGGCGGCCCTTAAGCCGGCGAGGAGGCCTTCGTATTCGGCGATGTTGTTGGAGATCTTGTCGATTGTGAAGCATAGCTGGACAGCATAATATAGCTTGTCACCCTTGGGCGAGGTTAGGACGACGCCTGCTCCGCCATTGCGGCAAGCGAAGGCTCCATCGAAGTGCATGGTCCAGTGGCTGGGCGCCGCGTCTCCCGAGGGCTCGGCCTCTGCCTCACGAGGCTCCTCAGGGCTTGGGTCAGTCCATTCGGCGACGAAATCAGCCAGCGCTCTTCCTTTTATGACCCTCGTGGTGTCGAAGCGCAAGTTGAAAGGCTGCAGCTCGATGTTCCATCCTGCGACACGATCTGTGGCGTTGGGGTTGCGCAGGATTTGCTCCAGGGGGAAAGCGGTGACCACCGTGATGGGGTGGCCCTGGAAGTAGTGTCTCAGCTTCCTGGAGGCGATGAGGAGCACGACGAGGAGCTTCTGCTGCATTGGATACCGCTCGCGAGCGTCCCGCAGCACCGTGCTGACGAAGTAGACGGGGTGCTCGACGAGGGTTGTCTGAGGTGGCGCAGCATCGGCCCTCTGTGGGGGCTCTTCAGGGCTCCTGTCGATATCTGCCTGCGGAGGCCTCTCGACAGGGGTTGTTGGAGCAGGCTCGACTTGAGGCGATGGGCCTGGCCGTGGGTCTGCGGAGGCTGCTCCTGCGACGGGGCTTTTGTCGGGGGGTTCCGGGCTTGGAGTGGCAGTGCTCTTCTTGGGGAGGACAGGCTCTTCCCTCTCGACCACCAAGACGGCGCTTGCTGTCTGAGGTGTGGCTGAGAGGTACAGCTTCAAGTGCTCGTCTGCCCTGGGGGCCACCAGGACCGGAGGGCTAGCCAGATACTTCTTTAAATCTTCGAAGGCCTTATCCGCCTCAGGGGTCCACTTGAATGTGCCCGACCTCTTCATGATCTTGAAAAATGGCAGGGCTCTCTCGCCGAATTTAGAGATGAAACGACCGAGGCTGGCCATGCAGCCCGCAAGGCGCTGCATTTCCTTGAGTCGGCGAGGGGGCTGCATTTGTTCTATGGCCTTGATCTTGTCAGGATTTGCCTCTATGCCGCGGTGGGACACGAGGAATCCGAGGAGCTTGCCTGAAGGGACCCCGAAGACGCACTTGGCGGGGTTGAGCTTGATGTTCACCTTTCTCAGGCTGGCGAAGGTTTCCTCGAGATCCCTCAAGAGGGTGTCCCCCTGTCGAGACTTGACCACAATGTCATCGACATAGGCCTCAGCATTTCTGCCCATCTGAGCCCCCAAGGCTATCCTCATGAGCCTCTGGAAGGTGGCCCCGACGTTCTTCAGGCCAAAGGGCATGCATGTGTAGCAGTACACACCACAGGGGGTGAGGAATGCCGTCTTCTCCTCGTCCTCTTTAGCCATCTTGATCTGGTGATAACCAGAGAAGGCATCCAGAAAACAGAGGAGGTCACAGCCAGCGGTGGAGTCCACGATCTGGTCTATCCTCGGCATGGGGTATGGGTCCTTGGGGCAGGCCTTGTTGACATCGGTGTAGTCGATGCAGAGTCGGCCTCCTCCAGCGGGTTTAGGGACGACCACGCCGTTGGAGAGCCAAGTGGGGTGCGCGACTTCGCGGACGACATTTGCCGCCTTGAGTTTTTCTACTTCCTTGATGATGAAGGCTTGCTTCTCGGGGGCTTGCTTGCGTGCTTTTTGCTTGACGGGGCGTGCGTCTGGACACACGGCTAAGTGGTGCTCGATCACCTCCCTTGGTACGCCGGACATATCTGACGGAGTCCACGCGAACATGTCAGAGTTTGCCCGAAGGAAGGCGACGAGCGCGCTTTCCTATTTGGGAGGCAGGGCAGCGCCTATGGTGACGCTAGCCCCCGAGCCTTCAGCCCCCGAGCTGGTGGTGTCCAGCGGCACCTTCTTCGTGGCGGCTTGCTGCTGGGAGAACACCTGCTTCTTCTTCTTGGGCCTCTCGAGAGGCTCCATATCCTCGTCAGTCGGGAAAGCCATGGCGGCTGCCTTGTAGGCGCTCTCGACAGCGCGCGTGGCGTCCAGGACATGGCCATGGACGGCGATGGTGCCAGCGCTGCCGGGAATCTTGACCATGTTGTAGGCGTGATGCGTGACGGCCATGAACTTTGCGAGGGCGGGGTCGCCGAGGATGGCGTTGTACGGCAGACCAATGTGCGCGACGTCGAAGTCGATCAGCTCCGTGCGGTAGTTCTTCTGCGTGCCAAAGGTGACCGCGAGGCGGACTTGCCCCAGGGGCTCGATAGACCCACTGGTGACGCCCGTGAACGGCCTGGAGGGCATAAGCCACTCGTAGGGCACTTGAAGCGTCTCGAAGGTCTCGACAGAGATGACATTCAGGCCCGCTCCCCCGTCGATGAGCGTCTTGGAGACGGTGATATTGTTGATGGTGGGGGAGCAGACCAGGGGGAGGGTTCCAACGGTCTTGGTCGACTTGGGGTGGTCCTTGGCGTCGAAGGCGATGGTGTACTGGGACCACTTGAGGGGCCTGGAAGTCTCGGTGCTCCAGACTCAGGGGGCGCAGCGTTGAGTTCGCGGGCGAACTGCTTGAACTGATTGTTCGACTTGGGCGCTTGAGCTCCGCCGAGGATGCAGGCCATGGCGCCTCTCGGGGCCTGGTAGCCTCCATCTTCCTCGTCGGGGAGGTTGTTGTTCTTCTCGGCGGCGTTGGCTTGAGTGCCCGACGGCTTCTGGTAGCCGCCATCGCGCCTGCCCTTGAAGTCCCTGCGGTAGCCGCGACCTCTGCCGCGGCCTCCGCTGCCTTCTCCCCGCTCGCGTTCCCTGCTCAGCCTCTTGAGGTCGAAGCAGTCGTCTGTAGCGTGCCCGCGCCTGTTGTGGTAGACGCAGAATGGACGGTGGTCCACTTCTTTGTCGCCGCGCTCGGGGGAGCCCCTGCGGGAGCCCTTCGCGTCAGGCTCTGCCGCGAGGACCGCGGTGGCCTTGCGCTTGGGCTCTTCCTTCTTCTTGTGGCTCTTGGACCCCTCGCCGGGGTCGTCCCCCCGCGCGCTCATCTTGATGAAGAGGAGTCCCTCTTCAGCCTTGGCGCACTTGTCCGCCAGATCGAACAGCTTCACCACAGAGGTGAGCTTGTCGTGGATGCCGAGCTTCTCGAGCATCCTGCGGTTCGTGACGCCCTCGCGGAAGGCAGCGATCACCTGGGTGTCGGGGATGTTTGGAATTTTGTTCCGCACCTGGCTGAAGCGCTGGATGTACTTGCGAAGAGTTTCATCCTTCTTCTGCACCACAGCGCGCAAGTCGTTGTGGGTGAGTGCGCGCTCGTACGTGCCCTTGAAGTTGGCGACGAACTGCCTGCAGAGCTCCTCCCAGGAGTCGATGGAGTCCTCGGGCAGGTTGAGAAGCCAGGACAGAGCGGAGTCCCTGAGGGCATGGGAGAACCAGTTGGCCATGACCTTGTCGTCGCCCCCTGCAGCCTGGATGGAAGTGGTGTAGAGCTGCAGGAACTCGAGAGGGTTGGTGGACCCGTCGAAGCCCTTGGGGAGCGCTGGCCTGAACTTCTGTGGCCAGACCACACGGCGCAGGGCGCGCGTGAAGGCCATGCAGCCTGAGGCATAGGTGGCCGTTCCTCCCTGGAGGGCCCTGCGGTTTTGCTGCCCCGCCTGACCGAGCTCCTCGACGAGGCAGTTTTGGAGGTCGCGACGTCGCTCCATGCCTACACGCGCGTCAGGTGCGGTGCGCTGCACGATTTGGCAGTCGTGCGGCGAGGAAGCATGGGAGGGAGCCCGCTGTGCCACGGCCGGGGGCGGTCCCGGCGGCGGCGGTGGCGCACCTGGTGCGGCCGTCCCTGCAGGGCCGGAAGGCACGATGGAGCGCGACGGAGCAGGGCGTGTGGTTGCGACGTCGGCGAGGTGGTGGAGGCGGTCCAGCCACTGGTCGTGCGCTTCGGCACTTGGCCGGTAGCGGAGGAGCTCCTGAGCCATCAGTAGCGCGGTGTGCGGGGCGGGCTCTTGATGCTCCCGCGTGGACACGCTCTGGCGCCGGGACGGGTGCGAGGACTCAGCGTCCCCGCCGCGCTCGGAGAGGTCCTCGTCGTCACGCTGGTCTCCTTCGCGGTGCTCCTCGCTCTCCGGCTCTTCCACGCGCGGGCCGGTGCCAGCGCGCTCGGTCGTGCGGGGGCGACCACGGCGGCCGCGGGTGGGGGCAGTGCCGGGCTCGGTGTGAGCTCTCTCGGAGGTGCGCCTGTTGGCGCGCGTCGCGCGGGTGTCCATCATGGCGCGGAGTTCGGAGGTTGAAGACGCGCCTCAGCCCCCTACCTGGCGCGCCAAATGTCGAGGAATGAACTCCCACGTAACAGGGGTAGTCTCGCCCCGGGGAGAGGTTCGAAGGGGGGCTGAACACGGAGGTCAAACAACCCTCGATGCACGCCGCGACGTTGCTCACGGTGCTTGGAGCGGAACTGCACGACAGAGAGTGACACCGGCCCTTACCCAGGTTCACGGCCCTCAAGGTGAGGTAAAACCGCTACTCCTGCTTGTCTGGATTGCACTGTGGTGACTGTAGTACAACTAGCCTCTGGGCCTTGAGAGGGTCCGGAGGTGGAAGACGCTATTGAGCTCGGGATCGAATTCCGGATCCAATCCTCTCCCCTCCTACGGAAGTGCCCCTTCTCCTTAAATAGTTGCCCCGGGCCTCATCCCTGCGACCTGCGCAGTGGACGGGTTCCCACATGGCCACAAGCGCCGGAGCGGGGTGCACTACTGCTCGCTCGTTCATGGACTCGGTCCATGGTCGCAAAGCCTGCCTTCGTGGCAGAGCAGCTGTCTCCTCCGTCCTTGGACGCGACTCTTCCGTGTTAAAGCGGCGCGCTGTGGCCGACAAGGTGCAGACTTGGCAGAGCGTCTCGCAGGCGCGGCAGAGACCGTGGGGAATGCCCACAGTGACGTCGTCGTTGGAGCGTTGTGCCGGCCAACTGCGTTATCACCAAAGAGGAAAGCTTCGTTGGCGGCGCAGGGGACACAGAGCTTTGTTGACCCCTTTTATCACGGGAACGGCAACTGTGACGCTGTTGCTGTCGTGCGCGCAGGCGCGCGCGTCACCCTGCGGCCGCAGCAGAGCCCATGTGCGCTCTGCAGTGCTTCCTTGGCCGTGAAGTATCCCCTCAGGGGCCTGAGGCTCTCGAGGGGGAGGAGCCGGGCTGGCTCCCTTCAGAAGGGGAGAGCCCTCAAGTGGGACACCCTCGGGGGGGGGGCCTCCTTCAAGCCTCTGTCGGCGCCTCAGGTCCCCTCCAGGGGTTTCCGCCTCGGGGGGGTTCCCCAAGCGGTTTGCTTGGTCCTTAGCCGTTTCGTAGATGCAGTTGCGTGCGCGGTCCGTCTAGTATGGGCTCTGCACACCCTAGAATCCACTGGGCCGACATTGTCAATCTCACTGGCTTGCTGTAACAAAGGATTAAACGTATGTGTGGCAAAATGATTTGTTTGCAGAGAATGAAGGTAACAGGATTGCCGTAGGTTGTTTTATCAGTTTAAGGAAAAAGGACCGGGGTCCACAGTTCACTAGTGGTGTCTCTCCATAAATAAATAATAGCATACATGCGGGTATACAAATTACAGCTGGGCAATTGACATAATAAAGAACTGCATAACAATGCATATACAAGTCATGATGTCTAGTGTGAGATTCATTTGGGCATTACAACATGATACATAGACCGTCATCCAACTGCATCTATGACTAATAATCCACCTTCAGGATAGCATCCGCAACACCATTCAGTATTAAGTTGCAAGCAACAGATTATTGCATTAAGTAAAGTGTGTAATGTAAGTAGCACAAATATCCTTAGATAAAGAACTACTGTTTTATCCCTAGTAGCAACAGTACATCTACAATCTTAGAGGTTGCTATCACTCCCCCAGATTAAATAGAGACATGAACCCACTATCGAGCATAAATACCCCCTCTTGGAGTCACAAGCATCTACTTGGCCAGAGCATCTACTAGTAACGGAGAGCATGCAAGATCATAAATAACGCACTCACAAGATATATTATGAAGCAAATGACATAGTACTCAATTATTCATCGGATCCCAGCAAACACAACATGTAGCATTACATAAAGATGATCTTGATCATGATAGGCAGCTCACAAGATCTAAACATGATGACACAATAGGAGAAGACAACCATCTAGCAACTGCTATCGACCAGTAGTTCAAGGATGAACTACTCACGCATCAGTCCGGAGGCGGGCATGGTGATGTAGAGCCCTCCGGTGATTATTCCCCTCTACGGCAGGGTGCCGGGAAGAGCTTCTGAACCCTCACGAACTAGGGTTGACGGCGGCGGTGGCTCTGGAATGTATCATGGAAAAGTGTTCGGGGACTTAGGGTTTTCCCGTCGGGGGGTTTAAGTAGGCGAAAGGGCGAAGGAGGTGGGGCCCCGAGGGGCCCACACCACCTGGTTGCGCGGCCAAGGAGGGAACCGCGCCACCAACAGGTGTGGCCGCTTCGTGGCCCTCCTCCGTATCCTCTTCGGTGTTCTGGATGCTTCTGAGGAAAATAGGGGTATTGGCTTTTGTTTCGTGCAATTCCGAGAATATTTTCTTAACAGCTTTTCTGAAACCAAAAACAGCAGAAAACGGGGAACTGGCACAGTGGCATCTTGTTAATAGGTTAGTCCCAGAAAATGCATAAAAACCATATAAAGTGTATATAAAACATGTAGCAATTGTTATAATATAAGCATGGAACATAAGAAATTATAGATACGTTGGAGACGTATTAAGCATCCCCAAGCTTAGTTCTACTCGTCCCGAGTTGGTAAAACGATAACAAGAATAATTTCTGAAGTGACATGCTTTCACACAATCTTGATCATATAATAATGTAATGCATGTAAATTGAGATCAAATGAATAAAAGCTGTAGTTTATATTGATATCAAATGAGTAATGAGTAAACAAGTAGGAAGAACAAAATAAAACTTTCAATGAATCAATACTAGAGAACAATCAACCGTGCAAAGTAGATATTAAAGATGATTTAAGCTTCAAGAATAACAATATAATCATCTAATGCATCCAACACTCATGAAAACTTTGTGAAAGGATCAAGTCAAGCAATAACAATATGCACGTAGAAAATCATCTCTTTATTTGTTCACTTAAAAACAAGCAAGCGTTCAGCGTTGGTTCCTGGCACCAGGATGTTGTGGCTAAAAGAATAATAAGGGGGGTTTGGAAGGCCAACGGAAGAAAGTCTCACACAGCTGAAAGTGATCATTAGACAAGAGGAAGTCTTACAATCGAAGCTATGCAAGGAGTAGTGATTGCCACACAACGGATGCACATAGAGCTATAAGTGTATGAAAGCTCTCCAATGGAACAAGTGGGGGTGCATCCAACTTGCTTGCTCATGAAGACCTAGAGCACTTTTGAGGAGGCTCATCATTGGAATATACAAGCCAAGTTCTATAATGTAAAGTTCCCCACATAGTTATGCAAGTAAAACATGAAAACTCTCTCATATGGAGTAAAGGTGCTAAACATGAGCACAAATGTAGACTATGAATACTACAGGTGCTATAACATGCGCACAAGTGTAGATAAAGAGTAGTAATGTTGCCCCCCCCCCCCTTTTTTTTAACTTTTTCTGTTTCTCTTTTCGATGGCCTCCATGGCTCTTTTCACATTTAGGGGCAAACATTCTAATATGACAACACACTTTTGATACAAGTAACTCAAAAGGAATAAAACATAGTGTATGAAACGGTGCCTCTGCCAGTGTAGCAAGATATGCAATGATCTAGCGTAACATGGGTAAAACCACACATCCGATTTAAAGAATCATGCAAGGCAATATATAAATGATAAATGACAACAAGCCATGTAATGTAAGATGGAAGTTGCATGGCAATATATCTCGGAACAGCTATGGAAATGCTGTAGTAGGTAGGTATGGTGGATGTTTTGAGGAAGATATTTGGCTTTTGTGTAGGAGAACAAAATGAAGATCTCCCACAAGTTTTGGATGTACCCGCGAAGTATGCACCAACTCTCAATATGAGATAGGGCAATGCAAAGTACCGAAGAGGCTAGCAAACATAGTGGTGGAAGTGCCATGAAAACCGCAGCTTAGAACTCACTAGCAAAAAGATTCCAACTAGAAATATGATCTTACAAGGCATAATGAAAATCACTACATGAGGGACTATGGCAAATGAACAAGTCACTGTTGGGACCCCGACCGTAGCGCATAACATAAAGTCATTACGGTTGTTTTTAACATTAGGAGTCATATATCATCATGCTATCAACTGGATATTTAAGTGTGGCACAGCTTCAAGTTTTCTAGACCAACCATTAATCATTCCACTTTACTAAACCATCATGTTTTACCATTAAGCATATTAATATCTCAAAACAACATCAATGATTCAAGTGACACAATTTAATGATCTACAAGATTATGTATCATTTCATCATACCATCTACCACATTTAACATTTTCTGTTCTTAACCAAACACCAATCAACTTATCTAAAAATAAACTCTCCAAGTATTTAACAATGAGATATGAGAGTATAATATAAGAAAACTAACAGCTCTAACAAGAGATGCACGAAAAACAAGAGCTAATAGTATTGAAGTAACGTAGAAGAATACTCAACAATTAATAGTGAAGAATACGAGTATTCATAAGAAAAAGCGGAGCGTGTCTCTCTCGCACAAAGGAATGCTAGGATCCATTTTATTCAGAGAATGAAAATAACGAAAACAAAAACAAACATACGCTTTGTAAGGAACCCTAAGACTACCAGTCCGAGATGCCCATGTTATGTAAACAGATCACGATCCCAATGACCAGTGCATCGCGATCACATAACCAACATGGTATACAAAGTCACATCATTCAAATCGAATAGTACAAGACTTACATAAATAGGTGGTCACATGACCAAGTCTGCAGTCATCGTCACACAGGACGGAATTACCTACGATTTAGCGGAAGCTTGCGGCTAGCGTCGGCCCTCGTCACCACCGGACGCATTCCCACAAAGAAGTTGACCGGTGACAATCAGCTGGGGTAGTCGTCGGCGTACTCCTCGTCCTCGTTGTACATCCCTCATTGTAATCTGGATGTTTGAATATCTGGGGACACAGCCATATGAGTACATTTACGTACTCGCAAAACCAGCTCTAGGCTTAAGTTTTCATGGTAATGTAATAAAAGTGTTTTCGAAAACTGGGATAGCTGCTATTTACAACTATAGGGTTTAGTTTTCGCAAAGATGCTTTTGACACAGAGAATACGACATCTCTATATCTTTGTTGAAGAAAACATTTAGAGATAGGAATCTCTCTTGTAGAAATAGCATATACTATTTCCACGTTTTGAAAACTCTTTTGTAAAACTTTTCAAAAACACTAGGATCGGGATACCCCTTTTTCTTTCCTTGAGATCGGACTGATTGTCTCCCCGAGACCAACCATCCTCACTCAGCTCCTGTACCTCCCAGGTACCTCCGTGTTTTCTTCCGAAACACCGCTGGCGCACATCTTCCCTCGTTCGCCAGCGCTAAAGACGCTACCACTGGCGATCGCGTAGTCCGTTCGCCAGCGGTATGCTTTGGTCACAGCCGCCCCCAGCATGATGCTACCGCTGGCGAACAATTTATGTTGTACGCCAGCGGTAGTGGTTTTACCGCTGGCTGTGGCGGCGCCTTGTTCGCCAGCGCTATATTTACTGGCGCGCTGTTTTTCGTGTTCGCCAGTGGTAGAGTGGTGGCTATAAGCATATTCCTACTAGTGGGCACTTCCACCACCACCACCCCTTAATACAGGAAGCCATATGGCAGGAGCTATACACCAAATACCGCAAACACCGGAGGAGCAGTACCCAAAGCTCAAGGCCAGATGTACATGATTCAAAAGGGACGTCCCTCCAACAGGCAGCAAAAGCTTCACACTCGACACCTTAACATGGCAGTCATAGCACCACCGGCTGTGCCTGGTGGCTTCGTGAAAGGATCCGAAACATCTATCACATTCAGTCGAGAGGAGCACCCACAGTCCGTCTATCGACCTGGCCATGTTGCCTTGGTACTCGACGCTCAAATTGGTGGATACGCAATGACTAAAGTCTTCATGGATGGAGGCAGCGGCATCAATATCATCTTCGCCGACACGCTTCGTAGGATGAACAGGTCAGTCGAGAACTTACCCCAGTCCAGAAACACTTTCCATGGTATTGTTCCAGGCAAAGCTGTTCTCCCAGAAGGCACGATACAACTCGACGTCACATTTGGCGATGCAAAGCACTTCAGAACAAAGTCGATGGAGTTCGAGGTGGTCGACTGGAAATCACAATACCATGCTATACTCAGGCGCCCTGCGTTTGCTCGATTCATGGCCGTACCGCATTATGCATAACTGTAGTTGAAGCTGCCAGGTCCAAGGGGAGTGATCACAGTCAATGGAAACTTTCAAAGGTCATATGCTTGCGACCGTGATTTCAGCAAAATTTCTGAGATGTGCGGTATGGAGCAAACACTCGAAGAGCTCTCGCTCACCAACGATCCAACATACATGCCCGAGCAAAAGAAGCAGGCAGTCGACAAAGCATTTAGAACCACAGACGACACAATGAAGCACCAACTTCACCCGACTGATTCTGCCAAGACAGTCAAGGTGTCCACAAGCTTGTCTCCCGCATAGGAAAGCGCGTCGTCGAATTCCTCTGTGAGAATTGGGATATGTTTGCATGGTGCGCAGCCGACATGCCAGGCATACCCAGGGAATTCGCCGAGCACAATCTTCAACTCAGTCGAGGAGCCAGGCCAGTCAAACAAGTGGTACGTCGTGTATCAGGTCCCAAAAGAGAAGCCATAGAGAAGCATGTAGATAAATTGCTCAAAGCGAACTTTATTCGAGAAATCAAAAAATCAGAGTGGGTGGCCCCGTCATAGTAGAGAAGAAGAAAACAACAGCAACTCGGATGTGCATCGACTTCACTGGGCTCAACAAGTGTTGTCCAAAAGATCATTTTCCACTCCCACGAATCGACCAGATAGTCGACTCCACAGCAGGGTGTTTTCTCCACAGCGGAGAAAACAGCATTCACAACTCCAATCGGAGTATATTGTTACACAACAATGCCCTTCGGGCTCAAGAACGCATGGGCTACTTACCAACGTATGATGCAGAATTGCTTGAAGACACAAATCGGTCAAAATGTCGAAGTTTATGTGGACGACATAGTCGTCAAGTCGAAGGAAGAGGACACACTACCCGCGGATTTATGGGAGACATTTAACAACCTCAGAAGATACAACATCAAACTTAACATGACAAGTGTACCTTTGGCGTTCCAGCCGGAGAGCTCTTGGGGTACTTGGTGTCAGCTCGCGGAATCGAAGCAAATCCAGAAAAGATACAGGCCATATTAACCATGCAAAGGCCTACAAAACTCTACGAAGTGCAGCAGTTGACAGGAAGAGTAGCAGCACTCAGTCGCTTCATCAGCAAGCTAGGCGAAAAGGCGCTACCACTCTATCGACTGATGAAGAAAGCAGATAAATTCGAGTGGACAGACGAAGCTGAAGTGGCCTTCATCGATCTCAAACGAATACTCACAAAACCTCCTATCTTGGCGGCACCCAAGGAAAGAGATCTAATGTACCTGTATGTTGCAGCCACAAATCGAGTGGTAAGTACAATATTGGTAGTCGAGCGCATGGAGGAAGGCAAAGCTCAGAGCGTGCAGAGACCAGTCTACTACGTCAGCGAGGTCCTGTCCTTGTCCAAACAAAGGTACCCGCACTTTCAGAAACTGGCATATGCCGTCTTCATAACAACAAGGAAGTTGCGACATTACTTCACAGAGCATCCGAATACGGTAATCAGCAAATCCGCAATCGGAGACATACTCACCAATCCAGATGCAACTGGGCGAGTGGCAAAATGGCTCATCGAGCTCGGTCCACTCGGGATCGCATATGATCACCCGAAGGCCATCAAAGCACAAGTCTTACCTGACTTCACCACAGAGTGGATAGAATCTCAACTGTCGGGAATCCCTGATGTGTCAAACTCATGGACAATGTACTTCGATGGTTCCAAGAAAAACGAAGGTGCAGGCGCAGGCGTCGTACTCATATCACCCAAAGGCGACAAGCTCAAATATGTGTTGCAGATGGACTTCGTGAAGCCATCCAACAATGAAGCAGAATACGAAGGCTTGATCCATGGTATGCGAATGGCCAAGGCGTTAGGATGCACTCGACTTATGATATATGGTGACTCAAATCTAGTCGTACAACAAACAATGAAAGCTTGTGATGCCATAGCCAATAACATGATCGCATATCGCGACCTCTACAATACATTAGAAGGCGAATTCGATGGGTGCGAGCTACGACATGTTGGGAGAGAAAGCTACGAGGAAGCGGACATATTAGCCAAAAACGGCTCGACTAAGGCACAAGTTCCATGTGGGGACCCCGGACTAGCTGTCCGAAATACCCGATTATGTTTAACACAACGATCCCGTGATCAGTCTGTCGTTGCACATAATCCGAACTGAATACCAAAGTTTACATCCATTACAATACCGGAATAAGTCTTACATAACAGGTCATATAGACCAAGTCTTACACAGGTGCCTTCTAGGGCCAAATCAACATAAGCAGCGGAACTTAAACGTAGTAGACATCCAAAAGCTAACGATGACCCAACAGGCAGTCGACTTGAGAAGATCCTTAGTTGGCGTAGATGTCGCCATACTCCTCCTGGGCGTAATACTCCTCCAAGTCTGGCTACGACAATAGCCAGAGGCAAACTAGTATGAGTACATTGGAATGTACTCGCAAACTACTCCAACATGAGTGCACTAGTCTCATTTTTAGTTTCACACTTTTATTTATTTAAAACATCTCTGTATCTTTGTTGAAGAAGGTAAGAAGATTATAACTACTCTTAATGCCTCTATTTTTATTAGTTTTCTCCAAAAACTTCTCCTTTTTCCGATCATAACCATCATGGTATTTAGCCTCCAACTACCTCATACCGATCCGTTGGTATAGGTGTATGGAACGTTCTCCTTTTCTTTTTAGAACTCAAAACTTTTTCCCAAAACTTGCACATGGTCAAAGTAGGGCCTCTCAACTGTCCATATCCGAGGACTCGGCTATTCGAATAGTTTTAATCCCTCTGCAGAGGTAGCACGCTTTTCCCACACTCATCCGATAACTCATCGTGTCAGCCACGTCTCGCCATACCAGGTGTATGCGAAGTTGAGTCACCGACCCTAGTCTGTCCTTTGCTCATGCTAGTATAGGATCCTGCCCCTATGAACCATTCCATCGACACTTAACCCAGCCCGTCGGAATCTAAGTGTGAGGACTCATAGGTTTTATCTGGCGGTGTATAGGGGACATCCTTCTATCCTCCTCCTTATCTACTCAAAGAGTTTGAGCGAGGACCCAGGTCAGGGGTAGGTCTCCAACCATCCCTCATGCATAACAGAGTCATCTCCGTTGATGCAGTGTCCCATACTAATATGAGCAAACTATATGACTAAGCCCTTTCCCATATGTGGGTAAATGTGGTCGCACAGAGTATCGGCTGATTGACGTAAGTACTAAGACACAATGTGCTTTTCTCAAAACCACCCTTCTTCATTTACTTCAACACCACATCTTGGTGCTCTATATCCACACAAATTTTCAAAGGAGTTTTGAATAAATCAACTCTTGGTTTTCCCATCCTATAGTTTTAGCATATATTCCTATATAGGGTGGCAAAATAACTTAGGTATACTTTTGAAAAAGAGTTTTTGTAAACCTTTGCTTTTAAAAAAAAATGACTTTGTAATCTAGATGCATATATTAGGTGCAAGCTCAGAGAGTAGCTTGCCTTGCTCGGCAAAGTGATCCTGGTCTTGATCTTCGGGCTCCACAAATACCTCCTCCTCGATATATCCGGCAACGTTCTCGTCTAATACAAAATCAAGCAATACAAACAATCACTAACCTACTCAACCAATTATCACAACAATACAATCTTAAATGCTCTAAATAGCCACTTTATCTATCACACAATACAATTTGGCTTTAATCTAATTGAATTAGCCCTTATTCATTTATTTCATAATTGGGGCAGAAACTAGTTGAATGTGTTTAACTACATAACTTAAGTTCTGTTGGTCACAAAAATACAAACTAAAATTCTACAGAAAGCTACTGATGTGCAGAAAATGGCACAATTGGATTTGGGTCATTTGGAGTTACCAAACTCCTTACACAATGTTTTGAATCCAGAAGCCTAATAATCAAGTTTTATCTACTAATCAAGTTCTGTTGATCTAAAAATTAAATCCTCTTAGGGGTGACTAACCATGACTAAATGTGATCCAATAAAATTGGTCTTAACCCATTTGGACTAACAGAGCATCAGAAACAAACAAGTTTAGATTTTAAACCCTATTTGGCATTTTTAATGCTATATTTTTATTATTTATCCAAATGAGGTGAAACTACTTGGGTTGGATAGACATTTTTATAAGCTTTCCAGAACATTTTGATTTGATTTATTTGGAGTTATAAATCTCAAGTTATGGAATTTCAAAGTTTAGTCCAGTACTGTTTTCTATTTAAACCTAATATTCGAATTTAAAACCTGAGTGGATAATGTTGAGAATCCTGACGGGTGGGGTCCACTCGTCAGCGACTCAGCGGAAAACGGTGCGCGCGCTGGATATGTTTAAAATCCTGACGGGTGGGGTCCACCCGTCAGTTTTCTTTTTATTTAACGAACCGGTACGCGACCGTGGATCGACGATCCAACGGCCGAGGATGGGCACGCCGGCGACGACCTCAATCGGGCGGCGCCGTGGCTCCGGCGACGGCGAGGTGGACGGACGGCTCACCTAGGGGCTCGGGAGAACGTGCGGATGGTGCAGATCGACGGCGGCGACTCGGGGAAGCTCGCTGGACGAACGGCACGTGCCGGGGCGGCTTCTACCGACGGCGGCGAGCAGCTCCTCCTCCGCGGCCGTGCTCCAACTCCGGCGAGCCTGCTACGCCGTTCCTGGGCACGAACCAGAGGGGAAAAGGGACCGGGTGAGTGAGGCGGTAATGGGGAAGAGGATGCGAGCCAGAGAGGAGAGAAAGGAAGGCCAGCACGGCCTGGCCGTGGTCGTCGTCTACCTCGGACACGGCGAGCTCGAGGAGACCCACGGACGGCCGGGGTTTCACGGCGAAGGCTCCGCCCTCCAGGCGGTGCACGAGAGGGGGTGGTGTGAGGGGGAGAAGCGGTGGAGAGGTGTGGAGAAATGGGGTGCTCGGAGGGGGCTTTTATAGCGGCGGGCCGGCGCACGGTGGACGCGGCGCAGGGGGCACCCGAAGGCGTGCCGGCTCGCCGTAGGGTTGGCGCGGGTGTGGCTAGGATGCGGGATGTTCAGGGGACCGAATGGGCAAGGAGGGGAGGCGTGGCGCGCTCAGGCGAGGTCGTTGGGGGGGTCCGGGTCGTGGAGCGCGTCCGGGCGGCGCACGGCGTGCGCGGCGTGTCGCGGACACGGCGTGTTCGGGCGGCTGCTGGCGCGTGCTGCTGCTGCGCGAGGGAACCAGGAGGTGAGGGAGTGAAGGGAGAGAGGGCAGCGCGGCCGGCACGGCGCGGCGTCGCCGCGGCCACTGTGCCGACACGGCGACGTGCGCATGGCCGACGCGGTCGCCAGCCCCTCCACGGCGACTCCGGCGACCATTTGGCTCCCTCCGGCGTGCGGCGTGATCGTGGCGAAGAGGGGAAAGCAGTGGAGGCCTCAATTCGACGAATGCACAACTCATTGCTCGGATTGATCCATGATTTGGCTCGGTTTTGGGAAGAACACGAGGACACAGAAGGTGTTCGACGATTTTCCTGAACCAAAACAGTAGACATTTTGGCTATTTAATTTTCATACTTTGCTTAATTCTTTTGGGTCCAAACTTAGGATCTAGGCTAAATACATTATTGGTAAGTGAAACAAAGTCTTTTTGAAATATTTGGAAATATTTCAATAATGAATTTCTAATTTGAATTTGAGGTTTTTTTGAATTTGAAATTTGAAAGGGAATAGTTTGTGGAAATCCGATGGTGTGGTCTTGGAATTATTCCTCACTAACCTTGGTTTGAGAATTAAAGTAAGTTTCTTATTTTTGGAAAAATATTGTGACAGGTGTCACATGATTTTCTAGTTTTGAAATTGTTGTTTTGTTTATTTTCTATTCTTCAATTTTTGCAATTATAGTTAGAATCCAACAATCTTGCAAACGAAGCATAACAAACAGAAATCATGAAACAAACATATACCAATTTATAAGAAAAGTTTTTGTTGGCCCACATTTCTGCATTAATAATTTATATTAATATTTGGGATGTTACAAATCCTCCCCCCCTTAAAATAAATCTCGTCCCGAGATTTGCTAGGCCTGGGTACTAAAGAGGTTCGGGAATTCACTTCTAAGGTAGTCCTCACGTTCCCACGTGGCTTCATCTTCAGAGTGGTTAGTCCACTGGACCTTGTAGAACTTGATTGCTCGCCTGCGGGTGAGACGAACATCTTCGTCGAGAATCTTGATGGGTTGTTCCCGATAAGTCAAATCTTGATTCAGGTCGATGGAATGGTGGTCGATGTTTTTGAAAACATCAGGCTGGTCAGGAACTTCAAGACACTTCCGGAGCAATGAAATGTGGAAGACATCGTGGTAATCTGCTAACTCTTGAGGCAACTCCAGTTGATAAGACACTTCACCACGACGGGAAAGGATCTTAAAGGGTCCAATATATCTTGGTGCCAATTTTCCTTTGACATGGAAACGTTGCATTCCTTTAAGAGGTGTCACTCGGAGATAGACTTAATCTCCGATACTGAAGGTGACATCACGGCGCTTGGGATCAGCATAGCTTTTCTGACGGGATTGGGCAGTTTTGAGTCGCTCACGGATAAGCTGGACTTGCTCTTCAGCCTCACGGAGGGTATCTGGTCCAAACAGTTTGCCTTCTCCGGTGTCGGACCAATTCAGGGGCGTACGACACTTCCTGCCGTATAGGGCTTCAAAAGGTGCCATTTGCAGACTAGACTGGTAACTATTATTGTAGGAGAATTCTGCAAATGGAAGGCAATCTTCCCACTTGGATCCATAGGATAGAACACACGCGCGAAGCATGTCCTCCAATATCTGGTTTACTCTCTCAGTTTAGCCTCCGGTCTGAGGATGATAAGCTGTGCTAAATGCTAACTTGGTTCCGAGGGCTTCGTGTAGGGCTTTCCAGAACCTTGAGGTGAATTGTGTGCCTCTGTCCGATACAATCCTCTTAGGCACACCATGCAGGCTTACTATTCTGGAAATATACAGGTCTGCTAACTGATTTCCCCGATAGGTGGTGTTGACGGGAATAAAATGGGCAACCTTGGTTAGTCTATCAACGACGACCCAGATTGAGTCGTGGCCTCTGTTAGACCTCGGAAGTCCGGTGATAAAATCCATTCCAATCTCATCCCACTTCCACTCGGGAATTTGCAGGGGTTGCAGCAATCCAGCGGGTCGCTGATGTTCAGCCTTGACTCGCTGACAGATATCACACTTGGCTACAAAAACACCAATCTCTCGCTTCATTCCGTGCCACCAAAATCTCTCACGGAGGTCTTGATACATTTTGGTTCCGCCAGGGTGGATTGAATAGGGGGTCTCATGGGCTTCCTTTAGGATTAACTCCTTAAGCTCCGTGATGCTGGGGACACAGATACGATCCTGGTATCTCAGCACTCCTTCAGCATCTTCGGTAAAACCAGGTGCTTTACCGAGGGAAATCTTCTTCTTGATTCCTTCTATACTCTCATGACCTTTCTGGGCTTCCTTGATTTGGTCCATCAAGGTTGGGGTTAACTCTAAGTTGGCAAGATATCCATGGCTAACAAGCTCTAGTCCAAAATTTTTGAACTCTCTGAACAGGGCTGGTTGTTCTGCTTGGATCAGGACATTCAGGGTGCAGGGTTTGCGACTAAGGGCATCGGCAACTACGTTAGCCTTCCCTGGGTGGTAATGGATACCGATATCATAATCCTTGATTAATTCCATCCACCTTCTCTGTCGTAGGTTTAACTCCTTCTGGGTGAAGATATACTTCAAGCTCTTGTGATCCGTATAGATCTCGCAACGATGTCCCGCAAGATAGGAGCGCCATGTTTTCAGAGCAAGAACAACAGCGGCTAACTCCAGGTCATGGGTTGGGTAATTCTCTTCATGTGGTCGCAACTGCCGAGACAGATACGATACCACCTTGCCTTCTTGCATCAGAACGCAACCAAGTCCGAGGCGTGATGCATCGCAATACACGTCGAAACTCTTGGTGACGTCTGGCATAATCAGGACAGGGGTGGAGGTCAATCTCTTCTTTAATTCCTGGAAACCCTCTTCACACTTCTGAGTCCATTCAAACTTCTTGTCCTTCTTCAGCAGTTGGGTCAGGGGTTTGGCTATACTGGAGAATCCTTCAACGAACTTGCGGTAGTAACCCGCTAGTCCGAGAAAGCTTCGGATTTCGGTCACACTAGTTGGGGCTTCCCAGCTCACAATGGCTTGGATCTTCTCTGGGTCAACAGAAATTCCTCCCGCAGACACAACATGTCCGAGAAACGCTACTTCACTGAGCCAAAACTCACACTTGCTAAACTTGGCATACAACTGGTGTTCTCGGAGGGTTGCTAAAACTAGACGCAGGTGTTCAGCATGCTCTTCTTCGGTTTTGGAGTAAATAAGGATGTCATCGAGGAAAACTACCACGAACTTGTCAAGATACTCCATGAAGATCTTGTTCATGAGATTCATAAAATAGGCTGGGGCATTGGTCAGACCAAAGGACATTACGGTGTACTCAAATAAACCGTAACGAGTGGTGAAGGCAGTTTTGGGGATGTCTGTCTCTCGGATTTTTAACTGATGATACCCTGACCGAAGATCGATCTTGGAAAAGACTCGGGCTCCGTTCATTTGATCGAACAGATCCTCGATCTTTGGAAGGGGATATTTGTTCTTAATGGTCACATCATTTAGCTTGCGATAATCCACACACAGGCGTGTGGTACCGTCTCTCTTATCCACAAAAATAATGGGTGATCCCCAGGGTGAAGCACTTGGGCGAATAAGTCCTTTGCTGAGCATATCTGCTAACTGCTTCTTCAACTCAACCAGTTCTTCCGGATTCATCCGATACGGCCTCTGGGATATAGGGGCTGTTCCTGGGATAAGTTCAATGATGAACTCAATATCCCGGTCTGGCGGCATACCAGGCAATTCCTCAGGGAAGACATCTCGGAATAGGTGAACAACACGGATCTCATCTAGGGTGGGTCGAGCTATGCTCTCATGACATCCTGGTCGGGGTCGACTGGTTTCTGACACATACTCCACTTCTACTCCTTTATCGGTGGTGAGGGATACAGCCCTTCTGGCGCAGTCAATTCGACCACGGTACTTGGCTAGCCAATTCATACCCAGTATGACATCTATTCCTTGGGTTCCTAAAATGATTAAGTCGACTAGGAACTTTTCCCCCTTGATTTCAAGGGAAATGTCCGGGCAATACGACTTGGTATCTATGGTGGATTCTGGGATTTGGATGACCATGGGTTTGGGTAAAAGGTTCCCGACTAAACCTCCCTTAGCAACAAACTCTTGGGTAACAAAGGAATGGGTAGCACCAGAATCAAACAGAACAGTTGCAGGTACCGAGTTGACAAGGAACGTACCCAGCACAACATCCGGCGCATCCATGGCCTCTTCAGCATTGATGTGGTGCAGACGTCCCTTGGCAACAGCAACATTTCCGCGGAATGCGGGGTTCTTGCCATTCCCATTACGACCTTGGCCATTGCTAGGTGCTGGTGTATCGGGGCGTGGGCCATTCTTCTTCGGATTGGGGCATTCTTTGGAGTAGTGACCCTTGGTGCCGCAATTAAAGCAGACAACATTAGCATTGCGGTTGGAGTTGTTAGAGTTCCCTCCGGGACGGGGGTTGTCATTGGGACGGTGGAAGCTGTTTGGGTTCCTTGGACGATTAGGGTAATTGGGGCGTGTGGTTGGTGGCGGTCGATAGGCTGGCTTGGGGTTTTGTGGGTAGGTGCGAGGCTTCTGGCTGCTCGAACCTTCCTGGGCAATCATCCTCCTCTTACGACCTTCAAACATGGACTTGCGCTTGGTCTCCAACTGGATGGCCTTGTCCACAAGTGACTCCAAATCAACAAAGTCATGGATAACCAAAGCACACTGCAGCTCATCATGAAGTCCGTTCATGAAACGCTCCATCTTCTTCCTCTCGGTGTCGGTGTCATCAGGAGCATACCGAGACAAGTCAGTGAACTCATCCAGGTATCCGACCACATCTTTACTTCCTTGCCGCAACTTGCGGAACTCATCCTTCTTCCTTTCAATGAGTCCACCGGGGATGTGTTTCTTGCGGAACTTCTCCTGGAACTCAACCCAGTTGATAACATAGCCAGCTTGCTGGAGAGCCTTGGTAGCTTCCCACCAAGACCGTGCAGGTCCTGCAAGATAGTGGGTCGCATACAACACTTTCTCAGGTTCTCCCACGGCTGCAACCTCCAGGTTGTTGTTAATGGTGCGAAGCCAATCATCGGCCTCTAGTGGGTGAAGTCCCTTGGAATAGGTGGGTGGGTTGGTCTTCTGAAAATCACTCAAAGTGGATCGCTGATTTCCTTCACCATTGCCATTGCCATTGTGGTGGTTGTTGTTGTTGTTGTTGTTGTGTGCGGCAGCGATCTGCTGCAGGGCAGCGATATGAGCTTGACGCTCTGCCCGGGCAGCTTGGCGTTCCTCCATGATAAGCGCAAGAAGTTGGGCGGTGGTTGGTTCCGGTGGGGGTGGTGGTCCTCCATCCGGGTTGGAGCGACGAGTGTCCACCATCCTGAAGAACACCGGGTATAAGGGGCAAGCAAAAGGTTTTGACTAAAGGGATAAAGGTTGGTTTCGCATAGTGGTGGATTCCTTAAGGATTATGTGAAAAATATTTTTCATAAGTTAACAAGACTAGCACATTGGTATAGCACAAGCATCACATCAAAGGGTTCATCACATCAAGCTTACATCCTTGCCTTTTAGCTAAGGCACATGGTACAAGTTCTCCAAAAGAACTACTACTCCTACTAGTTTAGCGATAGGGGGTGATCCTAATCCTGCGGTAGTACTCAAGTCACTCGCCTACTGAGGTGGAACCTCAGGCTCTGCGACGTCAGCGTCAGACAGGTAGGGTGGCTCCTCTGGGTCTTCCTCCTCGTCATCCTCCTGCTCATAGTCCATCTCCTCCAGATAGTCGTCATCGTCACTGAGGAAAGCGTTGTTCTCCTTGCGGAGATCCTCGCCCTCCTCCTCCATCTCGTCAGTACGGAGCTCCAAATCCTCGATCAGCTCGTCCTGCTCTGCCACCTGCTTGCGGAGCTTCGCTATGGTCTTCCTCATCTGGGTCCTCTTTTTGAGAAGAGCGACCTTCTCCTCCTTCAGCTTTGCCTCACTCTCGCGACTCTCCTTGAGCGAGAGGCGCTCAAAGTGAGACCGAAGTCTAGCGCACCTCAAGTCCTCCTGGGTGCGAAAGAGCATAATCTCCATGTCCAAGATATACTCTCCGAACGTCGGGTGTAGAGGGGACTGAATAGGGTGTCCGTCGACGGTGCGCCTCCCGTAGAACTGGAAGCGAGAGTTCACCAACTCCGCCTTGTGCTCCTCACAAAGCCGGGATAGCATCCGCTCCATGGAACGACACAGTCCGTCGTCCCAGTGGACGTCCATGGTGGTAAAGATGAGTGTCCTGGATCCGGGGGACTTGATGTTCCCGCGAACAGATGCCTCGACCAACCAAGACAGGTTCCCGTTGCCGGGAGTGTCCACCTGGGCTCCCTTAAACTCAGGAGTGGGACGACCTAACAGCTTGGTCAACTCGAACAGGTCCTTCTCGAACATCAACGTGCCATCCTTCTCGAGCTGAACAAACTCGGTGAAGTGGAGTGCCATCTACAATTTTAAGTCAAGTTTTTAAGTTAGTGAGATGACAAGTGTATCAAAATTTTAAATGTAGTGAGGCAGCAAGTGAGCAAAATTTTAAGTTTAGTAGAGTGACGAGTGTGCCAAAATTTTAAGGGTATAGGGGAAAACATAACATTTAGTGAGATCAAAATTTTTCATAAGTGAGAGGATTAGAGATAAGCATTTTTCGAAAGTACTTCATTCCTTCATCCTTTAGAATTTAACTTTTGTAACTCCTACCTAGCGACCATGCTAAACTAAGGTTTCTAAGTCGAGATGGCTCTGATACCAGGTCTGTGGGGACCCCGGACTAGCTGTCCGAAATACCCGATTATGTTTAACACAACGATCCCGTGATCAGTCTGTCGTTGCACATAATCCGAACTGAATACCAAAGTTTACATCCATTACAATACCGGAATAAGTCTTACATAACAGGTCATATAGACCAAGTCTTACACAGGTGCCTTCTAGGGCCAAATCAACATAAGCAGCGGAACTTAAACGTAGTAGACATCCAAAAGCTAACGATGACCCGACAGGCAGTCGACTTGAGAAGATCCTTAGTTGGCGTAGATGTCGCCATACTCCTCCTGGGCGTAATACTCCTCCAAGTCTGGCTACGACAATAGCCAGAGGCAAACTAGTATGAGTACATTGGAATGTACTCGCAAACTACTCCAACATGAGTGCACTAGTCTCATTTTTAGTTTCACACTTTTATTTATTTAAAACATCTCTGTATCTTTGTTGAAGAAGGTAAGAAGATTATAACTACTCTTAATGCCTCTATTTTTATTAGTTTTCTCCAAAAACTTCTCCTTTTTCCGATCATAACCATCATGGTATTTAGCCTCCAACTACCTCATACCGATCCGTTGGTATAGGTGTATGGAACGTTCTCCTTTTCTTTTTAGAACTCAAAACTTTTTCCCAAAACTTGCACATGGTCAAAGTAGGGCCTCTCAACTGTCCATATCCGAGGACTCGGCTATTCGAATAGTTTTAATCCCTCTGCAGAGGTAGCACGCTTTTCCCACACTCATCCGATAACTCATCGTGTCAGCCACGTCTCGCCATACCAGGTGTATGCGAAGTTGAGTCACCGACCCTAGTCTGTCCTTTGCTCATGCTAGTATAGGATCCTGCCCCTATGAACCATTCCATCGACACTTAACCCAGCCCGTCGGAATCTAAGTGTGAGGACTCATAGGTTTTATCTGGCGGTGTATAGGGGACATCCTTCTATCCTCCTCCTTATCTACTCAAAGAGTTTGAGCGAGGACCCAGGTCAGGGGTAGGTCTCCAACCATCCCTCATGCATAACAGAGTCATCTCCGTTGATGCAGTGTCCCATACTAATATGAGCAAACTATATGACTAAGCCCTTTCCCATATGTGGGTAAATGTGGTCGCACAGAGTATCGGCTGATTGACGTAAGTACTAAGACACAATGTGCTTTTCTCAAAACCACCCTTCTTCATTTACTTCAACACCACATCTTGGTGCTCTATATCCACACAAATTTTCAAAGGAGTTTTGAATAAATCAACTCTTGGTTTTCCCATCCTATAGTTTTAGCATATATTCCTATATAGGGTGGCAAAATAACTTAGGTATACTTTTGAAAAAGAGTTTTTGTAAACCTTTGCTTTTAAAAAAAAATGACTTTGTAATCTAGATGCATATATTAGGTGCAAGCTCAGAGAGTAGCTTGCCTTGCTCGGCAAAGTGATCCTGGTCTTGATCTTCGGGCTCCACAAATACCTCCTCCTCGATATATCCGGCAACGTTCTCGTCTAATACAAAATCAAGCAATACAAACAATCACTAACCTACTCAACCAATTATCACAACAATACAATCTTAAATGCTCTAAATAGCCACTTTATCTATCACACAATACAATTTGGCTTTAATCTAATTGAATTAGCCCTTATTCATTTATTTCATAATTGGGGCAGAAACTAGTTGAATGTGTTTAACTACATAACTTAAGTTCTGTTGGTCACAAAAATACAAACTAAAATTCTACAGAAAGCTACTGATGTGCAGAAAATGGCACAATTGGATTTGGGTCATTTGGAGTTACCAAACTCCTTACACAATGTTTTGAATCCAGAAGCCTAATAATCAAGTTTTATCTACTAATCAAGTTCTGTTGATCTAAAAATTAAATCCTCTTAGGGGTGACTAACCATGACTAAATGTGATCCAATAAAATTGGTCTTAACCCATTTGGACTAACAGAGCATCAGAAACAAACAAGTTTAGATTTTAAACCCTATTTGGCATTTTTAATGCTATATTTTTATTATTTATCCAAATGAGGTGAAACTACTTGGGTTGGATAGACATTTTTATAAGCTTTCCAGAACATTTTGATTTGATTTATTTGGAGTTATAAATCTCAAGTTATGGAATTTCAAAGTTTAGTCCAGTACTGTTTTCTATTTAAACCTAATATTCGAATTTAAAACCTGAGTGGATAATGTTGAGAATCCTGACGGGTGGGGTCCACTCGTCAGCGACTCAGCGGAAAACGGTGCGCGCGCTGGATATGTTTAAAATCCTGACGGGTGGGGTCCACCCGTCAGTTTTCTTTTTATTTAACGAACCGGTACGCGACCGTGGATCGACGATCCAACGGCCGAGGATGGGCACGCCGGCGACGACCTCAATCGGGCGGCGCCGTGGCTCCGGCGACGGCGAGGTGGACGGACGGCTCACCTAGGGGCTCGGGAGAACGTGCGGATGGTGCAGATCGACGGCGGCGACTCGGGGAAGCTCGCTGGACGAACGGCACGTGCCGGGGCGGCTTCTACCGACGGCGGCGAGCAGCTCCTCCTCCGCGGCCGTGCTCCAACTCCGGCGAGCCTGCTACGCCGTTCCTGGGCACGAACCAGAGGGGAAAAGGGACCGGGTGAGTGAGGCGGTAATGGGGAAGAGGATGCGAGCCAGAGAGGAGAGAAAGGAAGGCCAGCACGGCCTGGCCGTGGTCGTCGTCTACCTCGGACACGGCGAGCTCGAGGAGACCCACGGACGGCCGGGGTTTCACGGCGAAGGCTCCGCCCTCCAGGCGGTGCACGAGAGGGGGTGGTGTGAGGGGGAGAAGCGGTGGAGAGGTGTGGAGAAATGGGGTGCTCGGAGGGGGCTTTTATAGCGGCGGGCCGGCGCACGGTGGACGCGGCGCAGGGGGCACCCGAAGGCGTGCCGGCTCGCCGTAGGGTTGGCGCGGGTGTGGCTAGGATGCGGGATGTTCAGGGGACCGAATGGGCAAGGAGGGGAGGCGTGGCGCGCTCAGGCGAGGTCGTTGGGGGGGTCCGGGTCGTGGAGCGCGTCCGGGCGGCGCACGGCGTGCGCGGCGTGTCGCGGACACGGCGTGTTCGGGCGGCTGCTGGCGCGTGCTGCTGCTGCGCGAGGGAACCAGGAGGTGAGGGAGTGAAGGGAGAGAGGGCAGCGCGGCCGGCACGGCGCGGCGTCGCCGCGGCCACTGTGCCGACACGGCGACGTGCGCATGGCCGACGCGGTCGCCAGCCCCTCCACGGCGACTCCGGCGACCATTTGGCTCCCTCCGGCGTGCGGCGTGATCGTGGCGAAGAGGGGAAAGCAGTGGAGGCCTCAATTCGACGAATGCACAACTCATTGCTCGGATTGATCCATGATTTGGCTCGGTTTTGGGAAGAACACGAGGACACAGAAGGTGTTCGACGATTTTCCTGAACCAAAACAGTAGACATTTTGGCTATTTAATTTTCATACTTTGCTTAATTCTTTTGGGTCCAAACTTAGGATCTAGGCTAAATACATTATTGGTAAGTGAAACAAAGTCTTTTTGAAATATTTGGAAATATTTCAATAATGAATTTCTAATTTGAATTTGAGGTTTTTTTGAATTTGAAATTTGAAAGGGAATAGTTTGTGGAAATCCGATGGTGTGGTCTTGGAATTATTCCTCACTAACCTTGGTTTGAGAATTAAAGTAAGTTTCTTATTTTTGGAAAAATATTGTGACAGGTGTCACATGATTTTCTAGTTTTGAAATTGTTGTTTTGTTTATTTTCTATTCTTCAATTTTTGCAATTATAGTTAGAATCCAACAATCTTGCAAACGAAGCATAACAAACAGAAATCATGAAACAAACATATACCAATTTATAAGAAAAGTTTTTGTTGGCCCACATTTCTGCATTAATAATTTATATTAATATTTGGGATGTTACATTCCACCTGGTGTTTTCCTGGAGCGAATCGAACACAGGTCTATCAAGAAGCAACGGCCACCGTTGATACGTCCAAAATGTATTTATAATTTTTGATTGTTTCATGCCATTTTTATGCTTTTAGTACTTGTTTTTATATTAAGTTTATTATTTATTTGGACTAACCTACTAATAGT
The DNA here is from genome assembly GCA_026929855.1 of Poa annua. Classification (NCBI taxonomy): domain Eukaryota; kingdom Viridiplantae; phylum Streptophyta; class Magnoliopsida; order Poales; family Poaceae; genus Poa; species Poa annua. The sequence continues at coordinate 81,180,316 of CM049437.1, read as the reverse complement.
TGCAAAAGTGCACAATGTTTTTGTTTTACTCTTGGATGTGTAGAAATTATCAAGAATACAAGAGGAAACCTTGTTGGAGTCGAATTGGGTATTTTCAGAAATCTATCTGAAAACTATTTTCGAAGATTGTCACGTTTGGGCCTGAAGACGGCGTCAAATGGAAATTAAAATTATTACAAAGTTGTAGTAAATTTTCTGCTAATAATCCTGGACTTAAAATTCGGCCCAATCCGAATCCGGATGCTCCAGATATGCCCGTTTTCGTGGAGCCCAATAGGGATTGATGGAAATCCGAGAGTTTATATAAAGAAGGAAACCCTAGGTCGTGAAGGACACCTCCACCCACGAATTTCCAGCCACCAAAGCCACGGTTTTGCCTCCCCAATGGATCCCATCTCCATGGGGGAGGGCTCCCAAGAAGCCATGAAGGAGGGAGGCTAAGGGGCGGCGCTCCCCCATGATGCGCAGGGAAGGAGTTCCCCGCGCCGCCGCCGCCCTGCACTCCTCGCTGCCCTCTCCGCCGTCTTCACCGCCATCTCCATCACCAAATCCTCCTTGTATTCAGTGGTTCATCCTCCCACAAACCTCTGTACCGTCCTATGTAAACATGGTGCTTGATGCTATAATATTTATCCTATGATCTATGACATGTTTGCGTAGTTATTTGTCTTTTGATTGCTTTGTTGGATGTATGAGGTTTATTAGAGTTGTATGTGTATATGGTACTGTCCTTTGGTGTCCATTATATTTGTGCGCGCATGGATCAACACCCTAGGGTTAGTAGTATGTGCAAAGGAAGGGGGCTAGTTCTGCCGGAGTGACAGAAACCTGAGGACTCGAACCGGTTAGTTGCACGTATGGGAGTAAGAGGACCATGAACTTAAGGCTATGGTTGGGGAAACCGTAATGCATTGTTAGTATTTACGGATGTTTGCTAACAATCCAATCATATAGTACTTGTAATCCCAAGTAGTGCAGTGCATGTATATTTAGCCTCTCCCACATAGAAAACTACATCGAAGACAATGAAATCAATATCTTCACTAATTAATCTTGGACAAAGCCACCACAATTACCACCACTTTTCCACACTCATGGTACTGTTAGTTTATGGTTACTTAGTATATTTTATCGCTGCAGCACGAACATTTACTTTCTTGTATTTATTATCTTGCAAAGCTATCTCTCATACCCGTATTATTTACTTTCCTAGATAATGCAAACGTTTGGTGTGCGTCGAGTTGTATCAGTGGTTGATAGAACTTGAGAGAACATTCATCCTACCTTTAGCTCCTCGTTGGGGTTCGACACTCTTACTTATCGAAAAGGCTACACATGATCCCCTATACTTGTGGGATATCAAGACCTTTTTTGGTGCCGTTGCCGGGGAGCAATAGCGTGGGGGTGAATATTATTGTGTGGACTTGTTTGTTTTATCTCTAAGTAGTTTTTACTTTTAGTTTTAAGTTGTTCTCTATCTTAGTATGGATAGGGAATGCGAATTACAAAAAAATTAGTTGTACTTGGTATCTAAAAACGTTTTCAAAAAGGAAAGTGATTGGAAAGATGAGTAATGGTTAAGTGAGGGTCGACCTTGAATACTTGTGTTCATGCCTATGAAATCAAAACAATTCTTTCCATGGAAGCTTTTCAGTTAAAAACTTGTATATATTGTGTATATACTGTACATATTCCTATATACCATAAAAATAAAATGTATAGATAACTTCTAGTTTGTTTATGATGCAAGTTTGCCACTTTGCTGCCTAGAAACAGATTTATGTGCTTCACCGTATTAAATGTTTAAAATCACCAGAACGTGATATTGATATGAAATTTCTTGAGTGCAAAGTACTGCTTATTAACTTACTTTCATTAGTTTTGACTTTTCTGATTTGAGGTACGTAGATAGGTCTAATAATTCGATCTTTACTGACTGATTATGTTTAGACAGATTTCCTGTGCTTCACTGTAAAAAATCGTGATAAATGTTATTTTGACCTGAAATTTTTTGTGCCTCAAACTGAGATCATAATCTGTCTTTCATTAGTTTTAAGTTTTTTCATTTGAGCTACGTAACTATCTCGTTGAGTGTCATCTTTACAGACTGTTCAGTTTTGACAGATTTCTATTCTGTTTATTTAATATTATACTTAGGGTTCAAAAGTTTACTTAGTCTTTCGAAGGACAACGGAAATAATAAGAGACCTTGGTATTACAGTGGCTAATGTTTAATAAATATTATGAGATTTGGCAATACTTGAACATGAGTGGATTTTATTTAATGAGTACTAACCCTACTAATGAGTTTTGTGAAGTTTTATGTGGATGTAGCTTATAAGTTCTAATCAATATGATGATATGAGATGAACAAGAAGACACAAGAGCTCAAGCTTGGGGATGTGTAGGTGCATCCCAAGAATATATTCAAGAAGATACAATCATCTAAGCTTGGGATGCCCGAGTCATCCCCCTACTAATCAACTAACATGAGGTTATCTCGTTCATACTCTATATTACCCGTCCACATGATATGTCTTAACTTGTATTATAGTTACTTTTATATGTCTTGGTTTTATCTTTGTTAGTTTTATTAGGCTCTTTATTTCATTTTTATTGCTTTACTTTCACTTATAAATTGAAAACAACAAAAATAGTTTCTTTTGTTTTGTTTCTTTGTTTGGTTCTCTATTTTGATTTCATTTGGTTTTTAATTTTGATTTTTATTTAGAGTTTTCGTTGCTGTAGCTAGCATATTTAAGTATTTCTTAGCCTCAGGTCTCTTAGTTTAACAAAAATAAAATACCAAGTTTTACCCATTTAGCTTAGTTGATACATATGGTGCCTAGCTAAAAGGCGTTAAATAAAAGCGCTTATATATGGGAGACAACCCATGTTTTATTTCTGTAATTTTTCTTTTATTTGAGTCAAGGAGCATGCTTACCTCTGTAACAAATCCTTTGTATCTTTATTTTATTGCATTATTGTGCCAAGTAAAGTCTCTAATAGAAAGTTGATACTAGATTTGGATTTCTGCACAGTAACAGTTTTCTGCTGTCCACCGTTTAATTCATAACAAATCACAGAAAAAATCGAAATGACCTGATATTGTTTGTGCGTGATCCTCGGATATGTACGCAACTTTAGATTTGAGTTTTCTGATCTGAGCAAGTTAAGTGCCTCGAAAAAAATCGTCTTTACGACCTGTTCTGTTTTTGACAGATTCTGCCATTTATTTTGCATTGCCTCTTTTGCTGTTTTTGAGTGGATCTTTTTGTTCCACAAAATACCTGTGGCTGGAGCTAATGTCCAGTAGCATTGGTAATGATTGTGTCCATACAGAATATGAGAATTTTTGATTATGCACTAACCCTCTAATGAAGTTTACTTTGAGTTTCGTGTGGAGTAAGTTTTCAAGGATCAAGAGAGATGATGATATGATGTGATCAAGAAGAGTGAAAAGCCTAAGCTTGGGGATGCCCCCGTGGGTCACCCAAGCATATTTCAAGAAGACTCAAGCGTCTAAGCTTGGGGATGCATTGGGCATCCCCTTCTTCATCAACAAATTATCAGGTTATCTCTAGTGAAACTATATTTTAATTTCTTCACATTTTATGTGCTTTACTTGGAGCGTCTTTGTTCTTTTACTTTTCTTTGTTATTTTCATTTTTTGAATAAGTTGGATCCTAGCATTCTTGTGAGGGAGAGAGACACGCTCCGCTTTTTCATATGAATACATGTATTCTTCATCTATATTTATAGCGAGAGCTGAAAGCCGCAGCATTTACTGTCTCTCTTGTTTCATTGATAAAATATTTGAAGAGTTTATGTTAAAATAAGTTGATCGTCACATTTTTTTATTTATCTCCTGTTGGGAGAGGTGGTTCAAAGTTTGGTAAACTTAAAAATGATGTGTAAATGATATTGTTTAGTAGTTTATGTTTTCTTATGATTAGTTTCAACTAGCTAATAGTGTATATTGTCATTTTGATCTTAACATGCATTGTCTGTTCATAAGATGGTATAGCATTGTAGTATCCTCCTCTGAATGATTTACTTGAATCGACTTGGCACATGCTCACACATGTTTATGACTCAAGCAAAAGTCAATCAAAGCCTTGATGATTTATTTTGCCTCGGAGTTCTTGTATCATTTGTATGCCTCCGTTAATTTTTTTTTGTCGCAAGCATGATTATGACGGTTATTGCTCTCTTGAATTGTCGATTCCCCGTCTATTGCTAGCCTCCATTTGTACTAAGCTATAAATGCTTGTGCTTCCAAATCCCTAAAAAACCAAGTTATCCCAACGAGTCCACCATAAATACCTATGTATGACATTTCAAACCATTCAAGTAAATTTGCATGTGCTATCTTTAAAACCTTCAAACAACTCCTCATTTTGTGACACTGTTTTAGCTCATGAGGAAGTAGTAGTTGGGCTTGTTATCTTCTATGCTATTTAAGTAACCATCGACTTGCATGCTTAATCTGCTCGTCATTAATATTGCAAAAGAGCTGGTTAGACCACTATAATATTCCAATAGATTTGAAAAGAAGAAAATAGACACTCCTCCATGGTATGTGATTGTTGGTGGGCACCCGAGGATTCGGTTAGCCATGGTTTGTGAAAAGCAAAGGTTGGGAGGAGTGTCAAATTATATAAATAAGGTGCATATTATAAATACTTGTTTTTAAATAAATCGGAACCACTCTCAACTTGCTTAGTATGGAAGATAAAATGAACTCTATTACCATTCGTTGACAAATCAATCACCACTCAAAAACAATTTTGGCTCTGTTTTCAAAACAATGAAAAGCTCTAGCACATGTTAAATCCCTACTTCCCTCCATGGAGGGTTTATCTTTTACGTAATTGTTGAGTCACCATCCTTCTTTGAGCACCTTCTTGAGAGCATAATTGTCATTCTTAGTGTAACGTGCTTGTCCCAGAATACGGTTAACCGTGACATAGCTTGATGCTTTTATCTCTGATATCTTTATATCTAGTCTTCATTTAAAACTTCAGAGGTGCCCGGGCATTTATGTTTTGCTGTACAAATTCAGGCAAGCGAGATACCACTCTACCATGCTTTATTATGATCATTACAATCTTGTTAATGTTTATAAATTTCATGTTATGAGCTCTTGGTTGGTTGATACTCTCCATTGGGTAACATGATTGCTAAGTTTTACTATCCATGCATCATGCAATTGTTAAAAACCTGATCATAGCATTTACAATCAAAAATTATTTTGTTATCATTTACCTACTCGAGGATGAGCAGGAATTAAGCTTGGGGATGTTGATACGTCCAAAACGTATCTATAATTTTTGATTGTTTCATGCCATTTTTATGCTTTTAGTACTTGTTTTTATATTAAGTTTATTATTTATTTGCACTAACCTACTAATGGTTTCAAAAGTGCACAATGTTCTTGTTTTACTCTTAGATGTGTAGAAATTATCAAGAATACAAGAGGAAACCTTGTTGGAGTCGAATTGGGTCTTTCCAGAAATCTCTCTGAAAACTATTTTCGAAGATTGTCACGTTTGGGCCTGAAGACGACGTCAAATGGAAATCAAATTTATTACAAAGTTGTAGGAAATTTTTTGCTAATAATCATGGACTTAAAATTCGGCCCAATCTGAGTCCGGATGCTCCAGATATGCCCGTTTTCGTGGAGCCCAAGAGGGATTGACGGAAATCCGAGAGTTTATATAAAGAAGGAAACCCTAGGTCGTGAAGGACACCTCCACCCACGAAGATCCAGCCACCAAAGCCACAGTTTTGCCTCCCCATCGATCCCATCTCCATGGGGGAGGGCTCCCAAGAAGTCATGAAGGAGGGAGGCTAAGGGGCGGCGCTCCCCCATGATGCCGGCGGCAGGGAAGGAGTTCCCCGCGCCGCCGCCGCCCTGCGCTCTTCGCTGACCTCTCCACCGTTTTCACCGCCGTCTCCATCACCAACTCCTCCTTGTATTCAGTGGTTCATCCTCCCACAAAACTCTGTACCGTCCTATGTTGTCGGAGAGTGACTCCCACGAGACAGGGGTGGTCACACTCTGAAGAGAATGTTCGAAAGGGGCTGAACGCGGAGGTCAAACAACCCTCAACCGGCACGGCGACGGTGCTCGTCGAGCCTGAGGAGGGACATCACGACAGAGATGAACACCAGCCCGTACCCAGGTTCACGGCCCTCTGGAGGAGCTAACACCGCTGCTCCTGCTTGTCTGTATTGCGCTGCAGAGGATACAGTACAATGAGCTTGCCGAGGGCTCTCTTATGGCAGAGTGGAGCTCAAGGAGGGAACTCTAGGGTCTTCTTCCTCCTCGAGCGCGCTTAGCTAGGATGCACTATGGTAGAGTGTTCAAGCTCCGGATGATCGATCGATCCCTTGCTACGGAGGTGCACCCTCTCCTTTTATAGGCGCCCCGGGCCTCATCCCCGCGCCCTGCGCGGTGGAAGGGTTCCCACATGGCGACGAAACGGAGGAGCGGGGTGCACCGCAGCTGGGCTGTCCATGGACTCGGTCCATGGTCGTAAAGCCTGTCCTTGAGGCAGGAAAGCCACCGTCCGCGCAGGACGGCCAGCTGGTGCCGCAGAGATCGTGGGGGTGCCCACGGTGACGTCGTCGTTGGAGCGTAGCGCCGGCCATCCGCTTTATCACCAAAGGGGAAAGCTTCTTAGTCCGGCAAAGGGAAACACAGCTTTGTTGACTCATCTAATCCCCAGAACGGCAACTGCGGCGTCGTCGTCACCGCGCGCAGACGCGCGCGTCACTCTGTGGCCGCGGTAGAGGCCATGTGCGCTCTGCGGCGGTTGCTTCACAGCGAAGCATCTCTACAGGGCCTGAGCGGCCTTGTGGAGGGATTTGCGTTGACTCCTCTCCAGGGGAGAGTGCCTTGTAGAGGGGCAGCCGCGGGGGGAGCCTCTTCAGGCCTCCGCTGCCCTTCAAGCCCTCTCGAGGGCTTCTCCCCTCGAGAGTCGCTTCAAGCGTTCGGCTTGGTCCTTAGTCATCTTTCGATACTGCTGCGTGCGAGGGCTGTGGAGAGTGGGCCCTGCACACCCTGGATTCCACTGGGCCGATAGTAGCCCCCTGGCCCATGACGGGCACGGCGAAGCCCACCAGGCTCAGACGAAGCGTCGTGGGCCCAAAGTGTCCGGCCGGCCTGAGACACGCGTCGAGCAGTTGCGCGCCTGCGACGGCACGATCTCTCCGGCGGGGCGTGCGTCGTGGGGGGCCCCACCACGCCCCGGTAACTGCTCAGACGGGACATAAAGCCTGCGCGCTGGTCCGAGCAGCCGTTACTGCTCTCATTCTGCGCGCCCTGCCTTCCGCTCTCGCCCTCCTAGTTTCCTCTCACCGGCGAACTCCTTCTTCCTCGTTCTTCCGCACTTTCCCCCTTCTTCGACGATGGGTCCAGCGAAGGGCAAGGCGGCGATGGCGGCGCTCCCCTCGGACGCGCAGGGGGACGAGGTGCTCGGCCCCGCCCTGGTCGGGGAGCGCGTTAATGAGGCGGCGCTGGACAAGATTCGGCATCTGGTCGCCGGGCAGACTAACGAGGACGCCAGTGCTCTCCAGGCCGCCAAGCTCGGCCGGCTCCCAAAGGGGTTTTTCCCCATATTCCTCCACACCATCTACGCCGGGTTGGTGCCTCCCTACTCGCCCTTCCTGGAGGCGATTCTGGAGTTCTACCAGATCCACCTCCTCCATCTGCACCCCAACTCCGTCTTGGTCCTCTCCATCTTCGCCTATCTGTGCGAAGCCTACTTGGGGGTGCAGCCTTTGGTGGCCCTCTTCCGGAGCTTCTACGCGCTCCGGAGCTCTGCGAACCTCGAGCGGACGGGGTGCGTCTCTTTCCGCATCGTGGACGGCATGGGGGACGTCTACATCCCCATGTCGTGGAACGGCGAGAAGCCTGTCATGGCGGTGGTTAAGAAGGTGGATGACTTCCGGCAGAAGTGGCTCCTCATCGGCGTCAAGTCGCAGAGTTCCTTCATCGACGTCCCGGAGGCGCCGCCCGTGAAGAACACCCACTGGGGCAAGCAGGTCTTCCAGGGCCCGCAGATCGCAGACCTAGTGGGCCGCATGAAGCTTCTCTGGGAGAATGGCCTCACCGGGAAGATGATCGTGGAAGACTTCGTGAGGCGCCGCATCGCTCCGCTTCAGCCGCACAAGAAGCCGATGTGGATGTACTCGGGCCTTGCGGACCCGATGCGGCTCCACTGCTGCGACCACCGCCCCGACGTCGTCTCCACCATCGTGGGCTTCCTCTTCCTCAATCCGGACGTGCACGTGGCGGTTGCTGCGGAGCTGAGGCCTCTCCACCAGCTCCCCTTGGCCGCGCGCCTGGCGGTTCTGGAGCAGATGCCCACGTTCACCCCGCTTGGCTTGGCGGGGGAGGAGGAGGAGGACGAGGTGGCCCTGCCCGTGGCGAAGGGGCCAGAAGCCGCGGATTCGCCCTACGCATCAGACGCCGAGCCAGGCTGCGAGGCGGCGAGGGCGAACCCCTTGCCTGGCGGGGCGAGCTCGTCAAGGGCTGCGCTCCCTGCCGAGGGAATCCTCGAGGTCTCGTCTGACGACGATGAGACTGAGGCAGGGTGACGGGAGCCTCGGACCAAGGCGGCCCACGACAGGCCTGCCGGGGAGCCGATGGGCGCTTTCCTCAAGAGGAAGGCAGAGACGGCCCCTGAGGGGTCTGGAGCCAGGACCACGCCCTCATGGCGTTCGTCCAGCATGGCGTGGGTTGACACCCGCGCCAAGAAACTGGGTGAGTGTCTCTATCTTGGCTTTTTCTTCCCCAACCTTTGCTCGCCTGTTCCCTCCTTACAGGCTTTCTTGTTCCTTGCCAGCGACCTGGCGCCTGCGAAGCGCCGAAGGCTTCGCAAGGCCGCAGAGGTGAGGAAGGCTGCGCCAGAGGCCGCGGCGGACGAGGCCTCGAGGCCTGAGGAGGAGGATCCCGCAGGCCCTCTCAAGGGTGCGCCTCAGGCTGAGGCGACTGCGCCGCCTCCGGAGGTGGGGCGCCCTGAGGAGCAGGCGGAGACGGCGCCCACTCCGCCTCGCGCTGCCACTCCTCCAGCGCAGCAGGAGGCCGCGGCAGGTGCGACGCCGAACCAAGCTATGCAGCGAAGGCGGAGACGGAGACTACGGGGCAGGCCTCTCCTGCCCCTGAAACTCATGATGAGGCGCCGCTCGAGGAGGGCGACACCGGCACGCGGATCGCGGGGTTTGAAGTGGAGAACTCGCCGCCAAGCCCCCAGGCCCGCCACGCAGCAGGGCTCCGCGCCGAGGCCCCCTCTTCCAAGCTCGACGCAGGCGCAGGGACCTCCGCGCCGCGCGGGGCTTCACAAGCCCTTGTCCTTAGCGGCTAGGATTGGAACAGGGGACGCCGCCGCGTCGCCTTCCGCCTGGTGCGGGAGTCCCTGGACGGATTGGAGGCCCACCTCGCCCTCGAGGATGGGGAGCTCGCCCGGCAGCAGGATGAGCTTGCGGAGGCCTGGGCCGCCTTCCACGCAGCCGTGGAGGATCGCCGGCGGAGCGACCTGGCTCTTCAGGCGGAGCGCGAGGAGGCGCTGCGCTTCGCCAAGGAAGTCCGCGAGGGCGCCGTGCGCGAAGCTGAAGAGCTCCTGCAGCCCCTCCAGGCCGAGCGCCAGGCAGCGGCGGACGAGGCCTCGAGGCCTGAGGAGGAGGATCCCGCAGGCCCTCTCAAGGGTGCGCCTCAGGCTGAGGGGACTGCGCTGCCTCCGGAGGTGGGGCGCCCTGAGGGGCAGGCGGAGACGGCGCCCACTCCGCCTCGCGCTGCCACTCCTCCAGCGCAGCAGGAGGCCGCGGCAGGCGCGACGCCGAACCAGAGCCCGCCAAGGGCCGACGAGATGGAGGGGGCAGCTCCTCCGCCGCCCCCGCCAAGCTATGCAGCGGAGGCGGAGACGGAGACTACGGGGCAGGCCTCTCCTGCCCCTGAAACTCATGATAAGGCGCCGCTCGAGGAGGGCGACACCGGCGCGCGGATCGCGGGCGTTGAAGTGGAGAACTCGCCGCCAAGCCCCCAGGCCCGCGACGCAGCAGGGCTCCGCACCGAGGCCCCCTCTTCCAAGCTCGACGCAGGCGCAGGGACCTCCGCGCCGCGCGGGGCTTCACAAGCCCTTGTCCTTAGCGGCTGGGATTGGAACAGGGGACGCCGCGGCGTCGCCTTCCGCCTGGTGCGGGAGTCCCTGGACGGATTGGAGGCCCACCTCGCCCACGAGGACGGGGAGCTCGCCCGGCAGCAGGATGAGCTTGCGGAGGCCTGGGCCGCCTTCCACGCAGCCGTGGAGGATCGCCGGCGGAGCGACCTGGCTCTTCAGGCGGAGCGCGAGGAGGCGCTGCGCTTCGCCAAGGAAGTCCGCGAGGGCGCCGTGTGCGAAGCTGAAGAGCTCCTGCAGCCCCTCCAGGCCGAGCGCCAGGCAGCGGCGGACGATCTGGCCGAGGCCAGGGCGGAGCGGGAGACGGTGGAGTCCTCGCTGGCGGACAAGCATCGCGAGCTCGTCCAGCTAGAGGCCAAGATCCTCGCCGACTCTGAGGTCGTGCGGACCTCTCTGGAGGCGGCCCGCGTGGCCTTGGATGCCAGGGGGCAGAGGCTGAGCGAGCGCGAGAACGACGTGCGCTAGCGCGACGAGCAGCTGCTGCAGGCGGAGCAGGAGCTGTCGGTACAGCGCGCCGACCTCGAGGCCCGGGAGGGGAATCTGGCAGAGGCACTCGGGAAGCATGACCGCGAAGTGGCCACCCACAAGAAGCATGTGGAGCGCTTCAACGCGAAATTCGCCGAGCGGAAGGAGGAGGCGGAGAAGGAGTTCCAAGCCCGGGAGAAAGCGTACCGCGCCGCCGTCTCTCGAGACTACAACGAGAAATTCCTGAAGCAGGAGGGTCGCTTCAGGAAGAGGCGCGACGAGGATGACGCCCGGATCCGCGAGCTGGAACTGACGAACGCCCGGCTGAACTTCCGGGCGAGGCGTGCCGCGGATGGCCGCCGCCTTGCCAAAGAGGCTCGCGAGCGCATGGCGCAGGACCTTGCCTCCCTCATGGCGGACATGGAGGAGATGAACCAGCAGGTGGGCCCTGCTGTGGAGCGGGCGGTGGAGGCTGTCGAGAACGCCCAAGCAGCGCGGGTGCTATCGCAGCAGCGGGAGCGCATGTTCCAGTCCTTGGTGGCTCGGGGCGACGAGCTCGCAGCGAAGCTGGGTGCGGAGGCGCCGCCCGTCCCCGCTCAGGGCAACGCCGACGCCGCCGCGTATCTCGTCTACTTCGAGCAGCTCTTCACGGCGCTCGAGGGTCCTGCCGCGGAGCTCCACGACGTCGTCGAGGAGGAATGCCGCCAACTCCTGGCGGTGGCGGTCGACCGCATCTTCACCAACCTCCAGCACCTCCAGCCCGGCTTCGACTACTCGACGGTGACCGAGCCTCTCGAGGGAGAGAAAGGGTGGAAGATCTCCAACTCGGTCCGCGACCAGGTCGACGACTTCTGCAGCCGCTTCAAGCGGGCCGAGGCGGAGGAGGACGACGGTGAGGAGGCAGGCTCTGAGGGCGAGCCTGGAGAGGAAGGGTCTGCGGAGGAGCACGACGAGGCTTCTGCCTGATCCTCTCCTACATTGTAATGCGCTTGTAGCGCCATTGAGATATTTTGGCTCAGTGACTTTTGCTCCATAATCTGTAACAATATATTTTTAAGTATATGCTACTAAGTTTGTGTGCGTGCCCCTCGAAGGCCTTTTGCTTCAACTCCATGCCTTTTTTCGCTCTGCGTCGCTAGGACCCTTCTCCTTGCGCTATGACTCCGCCGCTGCGGTATGCCCGAGCAATGACTCGGCAAGGCCGGGGGGAGTTTAAGGCTTAGAGAGGTAGGAGTCCTCGAGGCGCGATGCTCAAGGGCCCCCCTTTGACGTGCAAGCAGTTCATGGAGTGTGAGGGAAAAGAGACGCTCGAGGGACGAGGAGTGCTCGTGAGAGAGATGAAGAGATTCTCTTGGCGTGAGCGGTGAACTTAGCTTCGCGAGGCTTTTGCTCTGCGTAGGCTTTCCTTGGCGATGCGTTCTCGTCCAGGGGCCGAGTTTTTCCTCGACGAGCTTGGAGGGACTCTTGTTCCCTGCGGATGTTAGAGAGGCGAACCCAAACGCTAGTGCATGGTAGTAAGTACTCATGTGCACTTATAGGTTTCCTCAGGTGTATCTCGCGAGGAGAGTAAGTACCAAGGTCCTTTGGAGAGGTGGCGTGTCTTTGGGAGCATGCCCTTTAGCCAGAGCTCGGATCCCTTGGGTTTTGCAGTGCTGCTGGGGTGCTCTTGAGGCACAGGCACCGTACTCAGCTCCCTCTCATGAGGTGCGCATAGGAAGAATATAAGCGCACATGGAAAGGCAAATGATGAAAATAAACTCACCACCAAAATATTACATAGCGGCGCCTTAGCGCACAATTCACTTAGGAACGAAATGGTTCATTGCACTTGGGGTTGCCAAGCTAATGTTCTTTCCATGTCGAGGCATGGGGACCACCCATTAGTGGCTGAGACTCTCTACGGCCTGCGGTGGCTCGTTACAAGGAGAGCTCGGAGGGCGGACCCTCAGGAGAAGCTTTGTGAAGCTTGGAGGTGAAGCCGTGAGCTTCCCTCTAGAGACAAAAAATGCCTGACGTGACAATGATCACGGGCGTGACTATGATCACGGGTAGAACTTGCGTAGATGCACGATGTTCCACGGGTTCTTGACGGGGATGCCGTCTTCAGTCTCGAGGCGCGCGGCGCTAGGCCTGGCGATATGAGAGACCCTGTAGGGGCCTTCCCACATAGGCGAGAGCTTGTGGAGGCCTTCTCTGGAGAGGATTCGCCTGAGGACGAGGTCGCCCGCCTCCAGAGTGCGCGAGCGCACATGGCGGCTGTGGTAGCGTCGCAGGTCTTGCTGGTACTTTGCCGCTCTGAGGGAGGCACGGCGGCGCAATCCCTCGAGAAGCAGCAGGTCGTCGTTGTGGAGGTCCTCTTGGGTGTCCTCATTGAAGGCAAGGACCCGTGGGGATCCGTGCTTGATTTCTGTGGGGAGGACTGCTTCGGCTCCATAGACGAGGGCGAACGGCGTTTCACCAGTGGGCTTTGAGGGAGTTGTGCGTATGGACAAGAGCACAGATGGGAGCTCGTCGATCCAGCCCTTGCCGTGGCCCTTGAGGATGTTGAAGCTTCTGGTCTTGAGGCCCTTGAGGACTTCCGCATTTGCTCGCTCGGCTTGACCGTTGCTCTGTGGATGAGCCACCAAGGCGAAGCAGAGCTTGATGCCGAGTTTTTCGCAGTAAGACCGGAAGATGCCGCTGGTGAACTGCGAGCCATTGTCGGTGATGATGCTATTAGGCACTCCGAAGCGGCAGACCAGGCTCCTCATCAATTTCACCGCTGCCCCGGCTGGTATACTGCTCGTCGGTTCGACCTCGGGCCACTTGGTGAACTTGTCGATGGCCACGAAGAGGAAGCGGTAGCCCCCTTGCGACTTCGGGAAAGGGCCCAAGATGTCCAGCCCCCAGACCACGAACGGCCAAGAGAGCGGGATGGTCTGGAGCCCTAGCGCCGGCTGATGGATTTGCTTGGCGTGGTACTGGCAGGCGTCACAAGTTTGGACGATAGTGACCGCATCTTGAAGCGCTTGCGGCTAGTAGAAGCCGCTCCTGAGGACCTTGCCTGCAAGGGTGCGCGCGCACGAGTGGTGGCCGCACTCTCCGCTATGGATGTCTTTGATCAGCATTCGGCCTTCTTCAGGAGGGACGCATTTGAGCGCGATCCCATTTGGGCGCTTGCGGTACAGGTCTCCCTCGAGGATGTAGTAGGATTTTGCCTGTCGAGCGATTCGCTCTGCTTCCGCATCTTCTTCGGGGAGGATGCCCTTCATCAGGTAGTCTTTGAGCTCGTCAATCCAGCCTGTTTCTTGATGTGCCGCTGTCAGCAACAGACGCTCCCCGGTGTGAGGACCACAATCGGGTGCCCCAGCTTCAGGAGGTGGTGGGAGTGCTTCGTCTGCACTTGCGGCTGTAGCTTCTTGTGGCTGCTTTATGGATGCATTGGTGAGTCTTTCTTCAAAGACGCCTGCCTACTGGGCTTGCCTTCGCGAGGCTCGCTTGGCGATGTCATCGGCCTCCTGGTTCTCTTTCCTCGGGATGTGCATGAGCTCCATGCCTCTGAAGTGCTTCTCGAGCTTGCGGACCTCTTCAAGGTATGCGGCCATGTGGTCGCCCTTAGGCGTGTAGCTTTTGTTTGAGAAGTTGACAAGCAACTGGGAGTCGCCCTTGACGAGTAAGTGCTTGACGCCTAGAGCGATGGCGGCCCTTAAGCCGGCGAGAAGGCCCTCGTATTCAGTGATGTTGTTGGAGATCTTGTCAATTGTGAAGCACAGCTGGACAGCGTAGTAGAGTTTGTCGCCTTTGGGCGAGGTCAAGACGACGCCTGGTCCGCCATTGCGGCAGGCGAAGGCTCCATCGAAGTGCATGGACCAGTGGCTGGGCATCGTGTCTCCCGAGGGCTCGGCCTCTCCTCCTCGAGGCTCTTCAGGGCTTGGGTCAGTCCATTCGGCGATGAAGTCCGCCAGCGCTCTTCCCTTGATGACTCTTGTGGTGTCGAAGCGAAAATTGAATGGCTGCAGCTCGATGTTCCATCCCGCAACACGATCTGTGGCGTTGGGGTTGCGCAGGATCTGCTCCAGGGGGAAGGAAGTGACCACCGTGATGGGGTGGCCTTGGAAGTAGTGTCGCAGCTTCCTGGAGGCGATGAGGAGCGCGACGAGAAGCTTCTGCTGCATTGGGTACCGTTCCCGAGCGTCCCGCAGTACTGTACTGACAAAGTAGACGGGGAGCTCGACAAGGGCTGTCGATGGAGGTGCAGCGTCAGCTCTCTGCGGAGGCTCTTCAGGGCCCTTGTCGAGATCCGCCTGTGAAGGGGTCTCGGCAAGGGTGTTCGGAGCAGACTCGTCTTGAGGCTGTGGGCCTGGCGGTGGTTCTGTGGAGACTGCTCCTTCGCCGAGATCTTTGTCGGGCGGCATTGGACTTGGAGTGGCAGTGCTTTTCTTGGGGAGGACTGGCTCTTCCCTTTCAGCCACCAGGACGGCGCTTGCGGTCTGAGGAGTGGCTGACAGGTACAGCTTCAGATGTTCGCCTTGCGCAGGCTGGCGAAGGTTTCCTCGAGATCCTTCAAGAGAGTGTCTCCCTCGCGAGACTTGACCACAATGTCGTCGACATAAGATTCTGCATTTCTGCCCATCTGCGCCCCCAAGGCTATCCTCATGAGCCTCTGGAAAGTGGCGCCGGCGTTCTTCAGGCCGAAAGGCATGCAAGTGTAGCAATACACACCACAGGGGGTGAGGAATGGTGTTTTCTCCTCGTCCTCTTTAGCCATTTTGTTCTGGTGATAACCAGAGAAGGCGTCCAGAAAACAAAGGAGGTCGCAGCCGGCGGTGGAGTCCACGATCTGGTCTATCCTCGGCATGGGGTATGGGTCCTTGGGGCAGGCCTTATTGACATCTGTGTAGTCGATGCAGAGTCGGCCCCCTCTAGCGGGTATAGGGACAACCACGCCGTTGGAGAGCCAAGTGGGGTGCGCGACTTCGCGGACGACATTTGCCGCTTTTAACTTTTCTACTTCCTTGACGATGAATGCTTGCTTCTCGGGGGCTTCCTTGCGCGCTTTTTGCTTGACGGGGCGTACATCTGGACACACGGCTAAGTGGTGCTCGATCACCTCCCTTGGTACACCCGACATATCTGACGGAGTCCATGCGAACATGTCAGAGTTTGCCCGAAGGAAGGCGACGAGCGCGCTTTCCTATTTGGGAGGCAAGGCAGCACCTATGGTGACGCTAGCCCCTGAGCCCTCAGCCCCCGAGCCACTGGTGCTCAGCGACACCTTCTTCGTGGAAGCTTGCTCTTGAGAGAACATCTGTTTCTTCTTCTTGGGCCTCTCGAGAGGCTCCAGGTCCTCGTCAGCCGGGAATGCCATGGCGGCCGCCTTGTAGGCGCTCTCGACAGCGCGCGTGGCGTCCAGGATATGACCATGGATGGTGCCAGCGCTGCCGGGGATCTTGACCATGTTGTAGGCGTGATGCGTGACGGCCATGAACTTCGCGAGGGCGGGGTAGCCGAGGATGGCGTTGTACGGCAGGCCAATGTGCGCGACATCGAAGTCGATCAGCTCAGTGCGGTAATTCTTCTGCGTGCCGAAGGTGACGGCCAGCCGGACCTGCCCCAGAGGTGCGATCGAGCCGCTGGTGACCCCTGTGAATGGCCTGGAGGGCATGAGCCACTCGTAAGGCACTTGAAGCGTCTCGAAGTTCTCGACAGAGATGACGTTCAGGCCAGCACCCCCATCAATGAGCGTCTTGGAGACGGCAATGTTGTTGATGGTGGGGGAGCAGACCAGGGGGAGGGTTCCAACAGTCTTGGTCGACTTGGGGTGGTCCTTGGCGTCGAAGGCGATGGTGTACTAAGACCACTTGAGGGGCCTGGAGGTCTCGACGCTTGGGAGTGCGGCGTTGAGCTCGCGGGCGAACTGCTTGAACTAGTTGTTGGACTTAGGCGCCTGAGCTCCGCCGAGGATGCAAGCCATAGCCCCCCTTGGGGCCTGGTAGCCTCCATCTTCCTCGTCGGGGAGGTTATTGTTCTTCTCGACGGCGTTGGCTTGAGTGCCTGGCGGTTTCTGGTAGCTGCCCTTGCGTCCGCCTCTGCGGTAGCCGCGGCCTCTGCCGCGGCTCCCGCTGCCCTCTTCTTGCTCGCGCTCCCTGCTCAACCTCTTGAGGTCAAAGCAGTTCTCTGTAGCGTGGCCGCGCCTGTTGTGGTAGACGCAGAACGGACGGTTGTCCTCCTTCTTGTCGCCAGGCTCAGGGGAGGCTCTGCGGGCATACTTGGCATCCGGCTCAGCCGCTAGGACAGCGGTGGTCTTGCGCTTGGTTTCTTCCCGCTTCTTGTGGCTCTTGGATCCCAAGGCCTGGTCGTCTGCCCGTTGGCTCATCTTGACAAAGAGGAGTCCCTCTTCAGCCTTGGCGCACTTGTCAGCGAGGTCGAACAGCTTCACCACAGAGGTGAGCTTGTCGTGAATGCCTAGCTTCTCGAGCATCCTGCGGTTTGTGACGCCCTCTCTGAAGGCGGCAATGACTTGCGTGTCGGGGATGTTCGGGATCTTGTTGTGCACTTGGCTGAAGCGCTGGATGTACTTGCGGAGGGTCTCATCCTTCTTCTGCACCACAGCGCGCAGGTCATTGTGGGTGAGCGCGCGCTCGTACGTGCCCTTGAAGTTGGCGACGAACTGCCTGCAGAGCTCTTCCGACGAGTCGATGGAGTCTTCAGGCAGGTTGAGGAGTCACGACAGCGCGGAATCCCTAAGCGCGTGGGAGAACCAGTTGGCCATGACCTTGTCGTCCCCTCCTGCGGCTTGGATAGAGGTGGTGTAGAGCTGCAGGAACTCGATGGGGTTGCTTGACCCGTCATTGCCCTTGGGAAGGGCAGGCCTGAACTTCTGTGGCCAGACCACGCGGCGCAGAGCGCGGGTGAAGGCCATGCAGCCGGTGGCGTACGTGGCGGTTCCGCCCTGGAGAGCCCTGCGGTTCTGCTGCCCCGCCTGGCCGATTTCTTCGACGAGGCAGTTCTGGAGGTCCCTCCGGCGCTCCATCCCCACCCGCGCGTCTGGCGCGGTGCGCTGCACGATTTGGCAGTCGCGCGGCGAGGACGCATGGGAGGCTGCCCTTTGCGCCGCAGCCGGAGGTGGTCCCGGTGGTGGCGGAGGCGCATCCGGCGCGGCCGTTCCTGCGCGGCCAGAGAGGTGAACCAGCGAACGCGACGGAGCGGGGCGCGTCGTCGCGATGTCGACGAGGTGGTGGAGGCGGTCGAGCCACTGGTCGTGGGCCTCCGGGTTGGGCCAGTAGCGGAGAAGCTCCTGAGCCATGAGCAGCGCGGTGTGTGGACCAGGCTCCGGACGTCCCTGAGGGGACGCGCTCTGGCGCCGAGACGGACGCGAGGACTCAGCGTCCTCGTGGTGCTCGGAGAAGTCCTCGTCGTCGCAGCGGTCGCCGCTGCGGGGATCCTCGCTTTCGGGCTCCTCCACGCGTGGGCCGGTGTTGGCGCGCTCCGTTGTGCGAGGGCGGCCGCGTCGGCCGCGAGTGGTGGCGGTGCTGGGCTCCGTATGAGCCCTCTCAGCTGCGCGCCTGTTGGCGCGTGTCGTGCGGGTGTCCGTCATGGTGCGGAGGCTGGTCGAAGGTTGAAGACGCGCCTCAGCCCCTACCTGGCGCGCCAAATGTCGGAGAGTGACTCCCACGAGACAGGGGTGGTCACACTCTGAAGAGAATGTTCGAAAGGGGCTGAACGCGGAGGTCAAACAACCCTCAACCGGCACGGCGACGGTGCTCGTCGAGCCTGAGGAGGGACATCACGACAGAGATGAACACCAGCCCGTATCCAGGTTCACGGCCCTCTGGAGGAGGTAACACCGCTACTGCTGCTTGTCTGTATTGCGCTGTAGAGGATACAGTACAATGAGCTTGCCGAGGGCTCTCTTATGGCAGAGTGGAGCTCAAGGAGGGAACTCTAGGGTCTTCTTCCTCCTGGAGCGCGCTTAGCTAGGATGCACTATGGTAGAGTGTTCAAGCTCCGGATGATCGATCGATCCCTTGCTACGGAGGTGCACCCTCTCCTTTTATAGGCGCCCCGGGCCTCATCCCCGCGTCCTGCGTGGTGGAAGGGTTCCCACATGGCGACGAAACGGAGGAGCGGGGTGCACCGCAGCTGGGCTGTCCATGGACTCGGTCCATGGTCCTAAAGCCTGTCCTTGAGGCAGGAAAGCCACCGTCCGCGCAGGACGGCTAGCTGGTGCCGCAGAGATCGTGGGGGAGCCCACGGTGACGTCGTCGTTGGAGCGTAGCGCCGGCCATCCGCTTTATCACCAAAGGGGAAAGCTTCGTAGTCCGGCGCGGGGGACACAGCTTTGTTGACTCCTCTAATCACGAGAACGGCAACTGCGGCGTCGTCGTCACCGCGCGCAGACGCACGCGTCACTCTGCGGCCGCGGCAGAGGCCATGTGCGCTCTGCGGCGGTTGCTTCACAGCGAAGCATCTCTACAGGGCCTGAGTGGCCTTGTGGAGGGATTTGCGTTGACTCCTCTCCAGGGGAGAGTGCCTTGTAGAGGGGCAGCCGCGGGGGGAGCCTCTTCAGGCCTCCGCTGCCCTTCAAGCCCTCTCGAGGGCTTCTCCCCTCGAGAGTCTCTTCAAGCGTTCGGCTTGGTCCTTAGTCATCTTTCGATACTGCTGCGTGCGAGGGCTGTGGAGAGTGGGCCCTGCACACCCTGGATTCCACTGGGCCGACATATGTAAACATGGTGCTTGATGCTATAATATTTATCCTATGATCTATGACATGTTTGCGTAGTTATTTGTCTTTTGATTGCTCTGTTGGATGTATGAGGTTCATTAGAGTTGTATGTTGATATGGTACTGTCCTTTGGTGTCCATTATATTTGCGCGCGCATGGATCAACACCCTAGGGTTAGTAGTATGTGCAAAGGAAGGGGGATAGTTCTGCCGGAGTGACAGAAACCTGAGGACTCGAACCGGTTAGTTGCACGTATGGGAGTAAGAGGACCATGAACTTAAGGCTATGGTTGGGGAAACCGTAATGCATTGTTAGTATTTACGGATGTTTGCTAACAATCCAATCATATAGTACTTGTAATCCCAAGTAGTGGAGTGCATGTATATTTAGCCTCTCCCACATAGAAAACTCCATCGAAGACAATGAAACCGATATCTTCACTAATTAATCTTGGACAAAGCCACCACAATTACCACCACTTTTCCACACTCATGGTACTGTTAGTTTATGGTTACTTAGTATATTTTATCGCTACAGCACTAACGCTTACTTTCTTGTATTTATTATCTTCCAAAGCTATCTCTCATACCCGTATTATTTACTTTCCTAGATAATGCAAACGTTTGGTGTGCGTATAGTTGTATCAGTGGTTGATAGAACTTGAGAGAACATTCATCCTACCTTTAGCTCCTCGTTGGGTTCGACACTCTTACTTATCGAATTGATAGAACTTGAGAGAACATTCATCCTACCTTTATCTCCTCGTTGGGTTCGACACACTTACTTATCGAAAAGGCTACACACGATCCCCTATACTTGTGGGATATCAACCGTCAAGTTCGACTGACACATCCAAGGGCAAAGTGCCAAGCTCAGAGGATCCCCCAGCCGAAGTACTTCTATGCCAAGGCGATCAGGTAACACCAGCATGGACCGAACCTTTCCTAGCATTCATACTTCGCGACGAGCTACCGGATGATGCAGCAGAAGCTAGACGAGTCACCCGATGCGCCAAAGCATACACCATAATAAACGGTGAACTCTACAAGCGGAGCGTCTCAGGTATGTTCCAGAGGTGTGTGGAATTCGAAAATGGCAAAACTATACGTCGTGATATTCATGCAGGAACCTGCAGGCATCACGGCGGCAGTCGATCACTCGTAGCCAAAGCCTTCAGAGCAGGGTTTTACTGGCCTACAGCACTCAAGGACGTAGAAGATATAATCAAAAGGTGCATCGAATGTCAAAAATTCGCCACCAAGCCTCATGCACCCGCATCAGCGCTCAAAACCATACCATTGGCATGGCCTTTCGCACAATGGGGACTGGATATGGTCGGACCACTCAAAAAGTCATCACCTGGAGGACATACTCACTTGCTGGTGGCATTCGACAAGTTCACGAAGTGGATCGAAGCGGTTCCAATCACAAGCTCGACTACCACTATAGCAGTCAACTTCATAAGATCCATTGTCTATCGCTTTGGCGTCCCAAATAGCATCATCACGGACAATGGCACAAACTTCACAGCCGAAGAGTTCTGTTCCTTCTGTAAAGAGTGGGACATCACGCTCGACTATGCATCGGTGACACACCCGCAATCCAATGGACAAGTCGAAAAGGACAATGGTCTCGTCTGTACAGGCATAAAGAAAAGACTGTTAGTACCACTCAAAAGGGCCGCAAGTGCTTGGGTTGATGAACTACCCGCAATACTCTGGAGTTTACGCATAACACCAAATACTTCGACCCAGTTCACCCCATTTTTTATGGTCTATGGTGCAGAGGCGGTACTGCCACTAGAGGTAAAATTCAGCGCGCCAAGAGTAGAAGCATACAACGAATACGACGCGAACGAGTCACTCGAAGACTCAGTAGATCTACTCGAAGAAGCCCGCAATACGGCTTTTGCTCGCACAGCTGTTTACCAGCAGGATCTCCGCAACTATCACAGTCGACGAGTCCGCCCCAGGACATTCATGGTGGGCGACTTGGTACTTCGGCTGAAGCAGAAGAAGGTGCACAAACTCGCATCACCATGGTTAGGACCTTTCATCATCACGGAATTCATCGATGGTGGAGCCTATCGACTGAAGCATGCCCAGACGGGAGAGTTATCGCATAACCCATGGAATGTGGCGCACCTGCGCCGCTTCTATGCCTAGATCCCATAGTCGATCAATGTAACAGAGCATAAATGTCAAAACGGCCAGCAAGTTTCAGACGCGCTCTTTTCCTTACCAGGGTACCTAAGGGGACTGGAAGGTTTTTAATGAGGCGGCTTGCTGGCCAATATATGAATAAAGAAAGATGTTCCTCCGCAAAATTTCTTCGCATATTTTATCTCATGCCTCACCGCATTATTACGTTACACTTGATATACTCGGGGGCTGGCCGGGTACATAAACACACACGTGTTCCAAATCAAACACCCCACTTAAAAATACTCGGGGGCTGGATGCATACATATACATACTTACATAAAAAATCTTACTCTCCATACCCCACTCAATGTACTCAGGGGCTGAACATGCTCACCAAAACACAAAACCTATGTGAACTATACAGGCTCATCCTTCATGGGCAGATTGGAGCCTATAAGCTGATCATACATACGATCCACAAGCATTTTTGCTGACGCCGCAGTTCCGTCCAAAAACTTCTGCTCCAGACGCGAGCCAGCGGCGGGGGCGGAAAAATGCATAGTCGGGTGCTGGCTGCGAATGTATCCCATGGCAGCGTTGGCTCCAAGCACAACCCTTTGGGTGATTTCCTCCCGGATCGAATCTGTCGATTGGAACAAGTCAACCAGTGCATGGATACCCAGCGGCTGCGGCCCGTCAAGAAACAAGAAGTGGTTGACACGCATAACCGCCGCCCGGCAGCGTTCGAGTAGGAAGGCGCCGCGAAACACTCGGTCCTTCAGGGTGGAAAGCTTGACGACATGGTATCCATCCGCCCAAAAGTGTTGAGAACCAGTGATGGCGTTGTCAGTCGCGTTGGCTAAACGCTCTCTGACCCATTCCTCCTCTTCATCAAAATAATGGACGAAAACTGCAGGCGAGCATATATCAAAATAAGATAGCAAAAGAAGGCACAAAAAAGATCACAAGGGCATTCGATTGGTAAAATACCTTCGAGTTGCCTGTTCGAATGCTCGATTTCACTGAGTACATATTCCTCCCGCTGGGTGGCAAGAGCTGGCTTAGCTTTGAGTATTTTCAACTCAGTCTGGGCGGTTTTTAGCTCCTGCTCTAACTTCGCCACCTGATTCTTCGCATAAGCCAACACCTTGGCATCATTTTTACCACAGCAGGAGTTCGAGTGTCCACCCGTGGCTGAGAGCCCTTAGTGGGACTATCACCAACCAGCTGACAAAAGAGTATAGTCATCAAACTTCGGATGTGAACACAAATCAAGAGAAGGCATAAACAAGCAAAATAAGAGTCGCCATTTCACAAACATTCATAATGTAGCAAAGACACACAAGCTGTGTACGAATTATCATTACATAATCTTCAAAAACTACCTACGGGATACAGACTCGGACCTATCACTACGTGGCCTTGCCATAGCAGCAACCTCAGTCGCTCTGCGCTCCATAGTGCAGATGCTAACTTTGGAAAGCCGCGCAGCGGGCTCGGCCACTGATACGTCTCCAACGTATCTATAATTTCTTATGTTCCATGCTTATATTATACCAATTGCTACATGTTTTATATACACTTTATATGGTTTTTATGCATTTTCTGGGACTAACCTATTAACAAGATGCCACAGTGCCAGTTCCCTGTTTTCTGCTGTTTTTGGTTTCAGAAAAGTTGTTAAGGAAATATTCTCAGAATTGCACGAAACAAAAGCCAAAGTCCCTATTTTTCCCGACACGTTCCAGAAGTCCGAAGAGGAAACGAAGGAGGGGACCGAGGAGGCCACACCACATGGTGGCGCGGCTCTCCCCTCTGCCGCGCCACCACATGGTGTGGGCCCCTCGGGGCTCCATCGCCTTCGCCTTTTCGCCTACATGTACCCCCCGACAAAATAACCCTAGGCCCGAGCGATTTTCCACGAAAAAGGTCCGTAGCACCGCCGCCATCGAAGACAAGATTCGGGGGACAGAAGTCTCTGTTCCGGCACCCTGCCGGGATGGGGAATTGCCCCCGGAGCCATCTCCATCAACTCCACCACCATCTCCATCGCCGTTGCTGACTCCTATGATGAGGAGGGAGTAGTTCTCTCCCGAGGCTGCGGGCTCTACCGGTAGCTATGTGGTTTATCTGTCTCTCCCATGTGATCTTTATGTGATCATGAGATTTGTAATCTAGTTAAATATGTGATGTTACTCTTTATCTATTATGCACTCTAGAGGTTACTTTAATATGAACTCCGGGTTTATTCACGGTTGTGAAGGTGACAGTGTGTGCACCGTGTGTGATTACTTTATGACGCTGTGGTGTTAGTTTACTCTGACTTTGGGGGTGCTGTCATAGCCCTACACAATGAATGGTGTTTATCATCCAACAAGAGAGTGTTTGAGAGTAGTATTTATTATTCAACTATGAGGTCATTGTTGAGAGTGTCCACTAGTGAAAGTATGATCCCTAGGCCTTGTTTCTAATTATTGAAACACCGTTTACAACAAGTTCTGCTACATGTTTGCTTGCTGCCATTTTTATTTCAGATTGCAATTACTACTTATAATCATCCATATTACTTGTATTTCACTATCTCTTCGCCGAACTAGTGCACCTATACATCTGACAAGTGTATTGGGTGTGTTGGGGACACAAGAGACTTCTTGTATCTTAATTGCAGGGTTGCTTGAGAGGGATATCTTTGACCTCTACCTCCCTGAGTTCGATAAACCTTGGGTGATTCACTTAAGGGAAACTTGCTGTTGTTCTACAAACCTCTGCTCTTGGAGCCGCAACACTGTCTACGAGAATAGAAGCGTGCGTAGACATCAGCCACACCCTTCAAAGACAGGGGCTTCCCATCTGACTTTTTAGGAAAGTCAGACAGGGCACGCTCGTAGTCGACATCCACGCCATTACCAAGGAGAAGCTTGAGGGTGGACTCCGAGCCGCGTACCGTCAAGTCACGCGCGAACGCAGACATAGTCGACGAGCCCGGACCCAGCACGTCGGCAAATCCTTGCGCCGTGACAGGAACGTCAGTCAATGGCAGCACCTCCTTGAAGACAGCACCAAGGGTCCGAGTGGAGGTCTCCAGGGAGCTCTTGGCATGTTGGATGGCAGCACCCAATCTCTCGATAACGCGGTCGAGTGACAAATTATCACCCGCCACATCCTCGGGAGCGGCAGAAGAAGCAGAACCTTCACAAATTCAAAAGGAAGGACATCTAAGAATATCGGCACAAAAGCAAGCAAAGAAGAGCGTAGGCAAAACATAAATTTACTAACCTGCCACACTATGCACAAGACTTAGCAGTTGCTTGGCATACTCTCCCTCTCGAATGGCGGCCGAATTCCGAGCATTCTCAAGTTCTTCATCCATACGCAACTGCTGGTCGGCAAGCTGCTTTTCAAGGTCTGTCAGTCGCTTTTCAACAACGCTCTTGCCACCTGGGATGGTCACGCACCAACTCTGTCGCAAAACATCAAAAAAGCATAAAAGTAAAGTACTTCAAAAATTTAAATCAGCAAAGGCTTACGGCTAAGTTCTTCGAGATTGGAGCGGAGGGTGACCCGTTCCTCTTCTGCCTGGACAAAAGCCTTGCCAGCAGCGACAAGGCCGCATACGGAAGGCTGTAAAGGGACAGTTGCCACTTCTTAAAACAAAGAGCGACTCACAGACAGGCATAATATGAAGAAGTACTTACATGCTCTGTCCATGAAAGAGACGCAGAAGTAGAAGGATTCGCAGCTGAAGCATTAGCGGGCGGCGTCCCAGCCACATTACTCGCACCAACCACCAAGGTGGTTTCGGCGGTGTCTGCGTCAGCACGTGGAGAGGCCACAGTCGTTTTCTCTATGGCTGGAGGAGTCTGCACCCGCCCAGCACTGGCGCTGTTGAAAAAATTGCAACAAGCGTAAGACGAAGAAACAAGCAAAACAGGAAGTAAAAGCAGAAAATCAAACCAAAACACATACCTGTGTTCATCCTCATCTGAGCTGGGGTCAACATCAAGGCACGGGCCTCCGAAACCTGTAAACCCAGTCGAGGGTGGCGGTGAGCGTTTAGCCAAAGGAATGGCGTTCTTCACATGCGAGGAGGTGCCGGAGTCCCCCAAATCTTTATGCCCTGCGCCTCCCGATTGGGAGCTCGACACCTCCTGACGAGGCACATGACGGCATTTCGGGGTCGGCGCGGTGGCAGATTCACCATCCTTCTAGCTTTGTTCCCTTCCTCGACTTCGGTTTCCCTCCGAAGAGGAAGAGTTGGCCGGAGGTAGGGAGATGGCGGCCCTTTTCCCCTCGACCAACACAGTCGCCTCCTCAACAGGGCCGGACTCGGGGAGAGGAGGAAGAGAAGCCACAGTCAAATGCCCCTAAATCATGAAGGGAAGCAGAATAAACACAAGACATATACAATACAAATAGAGGAAATCAAGCAAACTCGAATGTCAAGCAGAGTCTAGCATAATTACCTCGGGAAGAGCATTCTCCGCGCCATATGGAGCGACAGTGAAGTTGAAGTCGATGACTTCGTCGGCCTTGATGCTGGTGATGTACTTCACATGCGTGCTGAGCTCATTGGACGACAACTCCACGTCGCTCATCCTGGTGGCGTCGAGTGGGCCTTCATATCGCCACATAGGGTGGGCGCGCTGCTGCAGAGGCCACACTCGACGCTTGATGAAGGTGCTCATCAACTGGACGCCAGTAATGGTGCTCAGGAGCTTGCTAATCTTGGCCATAAGGGGAGCAGCCTCCTCCCTCTCTTTAGTCGAGAGAGAGTGCTCCCACGCCTTCGTCTTCAGTGGGGTCGTCCCAGTCGAGAACACTGGGCGCACGTCCTTGTCGACTGGGACGTAAAACCACTTGCTCCTCCATCCTTGGGCAGAGTCGACTGCCTTGAGTTTGAAGTAGTGGCAGTCGCTACGAACTTGGATGCCAACCCCACCGGTTGGGCATACGCGCCCGTCGCGGCACATGTGGCGCACCTGGAAGATAGACTTCCAGAGCGCCCAACTAGGGGATATCCCCCAAAAAGCACTCGCACAATACCATGAAACAGGCAATGTGCAAGATACTATTGGGGGTGAGATCATGGATCTGCACCCCATATGCATAAAGAAGCCTGCACACAAAATCATGCAACGAGAGAGAAAAACCGCGAGGCAGTAAGTCGGCGAAACATACCCGCTCGCCGGCACGAGGCTCGGGAAGAACCTCCTTGTTCGACGGAGCGCGGCAGCGAGCTTGTCCGCCGGTGGGAGCAGGCCAGTCTAGCGGAATGCCGCCAGCTTCTTCTCGGTTACTGCGGACTTGACCCAGTCACCAGAGACCTTCTTCAAGGTGGCGGCGGGATCCGCCGCAGCCGCGGCAGTCGCTGCACCCTTCCTCTTCTTGTTAACGTTGGCGAATGAAGAGGGGACGGCGGCGCTCATATTCTACTTCGGAGCCATGGCGAGCAGCGGGAGCAACAGTAAAGGGCGCACGCGCAAGGAAGTAGAAGAGCAAGAAGCAGAGGAGGCAAATGGCAGGGTAAGAAAACAAAACGGCGGCGAGATCAATATTTACCACAGCACGCGAGTTGATCTCAGCCGTTCACGCAAAAATCGCTGCGACACGTGGCACGCTCGAAGGGCAACCCTCGCAGGCCACACTGCCCTCTACGCACGTAAAAAGAGGAAGTTATAATCGCGCCGCGCAAATTTCGCCACGTCCGGTCAAATCAGAAATGAACCGGCGTCTTCCGCGGTCAAACAAATGGGCCCACAACGACATGTCTTGTCAAAAATCCTGCGCGCACGTCAAGAGCGTCATGCGTGACGTCACTAAAACTGGCAAAGCAGTAGAGAACAAGAGAATGGTAGCCGCTTATATAATCGACTGAATCAAGCACATGAAGATCTTGCAAAAGTCTCTCGACTAATCAGAAAAGCAAATGCTACAAGTGCGGTCAAGTGTACTCCCATCGGGAGCGGGGAATTTTTTTTCTTCGACTGACATAAAATAGGAAAAACGGATTTTGAGATTATCCTTCACTACAAGTAATAAAGCACAATCTCGGGGGCTACTCCCATCGGGAGCGCTGTCGCGCACCCGATAGATTCAAAAAGCAAAAAGGCAGTTGAATGAAAGACTCGCCTCAGTCAAAAGAAAAAACTCAAAAGAATTCCCGAGTTGTGTCAGTCGATAAGTCTTCGGATGCTGCATGCGAGAAATGGAAAGGTAAGACCCGACGATCAGTCGAGCTGGGCTGAGGACCACTCCGGCAGTGTTAAGTCCTTAAACTTTCAGTGTCAGCAGACGCGATGGAAATCCCGGCGGACGCGCTGGATAGCAAAGTTATGACTGCAGAACGGTTCAATAAGACCTCAACGGCCTGAGTCGAGTCTGTCAGGTGTGTGCCAGGTTCGAGCTCGGGGACTCGAACTTGATTGAAGGCTAGTAAGGTTTTGCCCAAATGCGCAGTTAACTGGTCTCGATTCATCGAGTAAAGCCAGGCCTACTGAGTCATAATCCTTTGTCAAAAAGCATAAGTCATAGTCGACAGACAAAACATACTACACAAAGCATAAGCATAGGACGTGCACTCGCGAGTGAGTCCATGCCTGATTCTCTGATTCAGCCAAGCACTCGGGGGCTAATGACGAGGTTATACCAAACGGGTACCCCTTCATGTGGGTACCTGGTGCACGTGATGACTAAAGCCCAATTGTCAATAGACTGACGAAGCCCATCAAGGAAGGCCCAAGATAAAGAGTGTTTTCCAAGTTAGGCATAGTCGGTTGTAGTTTCCATATCTGTAATCCTAGTCTGTTACGTACCCGAGACCTGCCCCCCCATATAAGGGCCAGGAGGGCGACCGATCAAGGACACAATCCCACAACCACCAAAACCCTAGCGAGATCAAACCCTCGCTGGACCATTGTACTCGCCGCATACTTCACAATCAATACAGACAGGCAGGAAGTAGGGGTGTTATCTCACTCGAGGGCCCTGAACCTGGGTAAACTCCAGCTTATCAGCCGACGGATCTACTAACACTACGCGTTCTCTACCTCTAAACTCTAACCCTAGGTCCTCGACTATGGGTATTGACGAGATCACATCTCGTCAATTGGCGCCGTCTGTGGGAATGGGTAGTGTTGGAGTCGCGGATTCATCGGTTTCTTCTGCAAACAGCAATACGCTGATCACAACTGCAAATGGTCACTTGCCGATTCTCTCGACTGTGATCACACCTCGTCATCGGCACTGACCGGTGCAAGGTTTTTGCCCGGAGCTCAACCCGCCCACAAAGCTTCGGGAGCCGCAAAGTAGGAGACCGCATCTGGCCGACCACGAACCTCCACCGCCAACCATGTTGGTCGCAGCACCTCACGCCGAGACAACCATGTCACACCCGCAGCAGCCACACACATCCGGGGCCACCGCCCCGGCTTCCTCGTAGCTCAGGTGCCGGAGAACGGCCGCGAGGGATGCCACACCTGCTGCCCCGCTGGAACCACATCCAGCACCAGAATTCACACCCCCGGGAGCGCCCGAGGGACCTCCACCAGCGCGAAGCACTCGCCTCCTCGTCGCCTGACATCACCGCACCCAGGCCTGCAGCAACGGAAGACCAGACCGCGGCTCTCCCGGCCCAATCGAGGCCCAGATCGAGCCCGGGCCAGCACCACTCGCGTCGCGAAGCAAACCGAGACGCGCTTCCGCCATGTCGCGACTGCGCCGTCGCCCCGCACCTGCGACCCTCTGATGCATGCAAAATGCATACATGAACTTTGCATTGTATTACTCATATTTCATCCATATTTGCATCATATAAGGGTTATATCAATGTTTTATAATGTTTTGGGGAATATTTCACACTTTCCCTATTTATTTGGAATTAACCCTGCGCTGTCAGAAAACCCCTTTTTCTATATTTTGATGTTTAAGGGACCCAAACGACGTCCAAATGACCTAATATTCCACGGAGATCATTTTTTGGAAGGAACAAGGCTTAGGAGCGAAGGAAGTGCAAAAGTGGAAGGCCGAGGGCCAAGATAGGTGGGCCCACGCGGCCAGATTCCCTGGCCGCGTGGAGTGATACGTCTCAAACGTACCTAGAATTTCTTATGTTCCATGCTTATATTATACCCATTGCTACATGTTTTATATACACTTTATATAGTTTTTATGCATTTTCTGGGACTAACCTATTAACAAGATGCCACAGTGCCAGTTCCCTGTTTTCAGCTGTTTTTGGCTTCAGAAAAGCTGTTGAGGAAATATTCTCCGAATTGCACGAAACAAAAGGCAATACCCCTATTTTCCCCGGAAGCATCCAGAACACCGAAGAGGATACGGAGGAGTGCCACGAGGCGGCCACACCTGTTGGTGGCGCGGCTCCCTCCTTGGCCGCGCCACCACGTGGTGTGGGCCCCTCGGGGCCCCACCTCCTTCGCCCTTTCGCCTATAAAGACCCCCCGACGGGAAAACCCTAAACATCCGAACACTTTTCCATGATACGTTCCAGAGCCGCCGCCGCCGTCAACCCTAGTTCGGGAGGGTTCAGAAGCTCTTCCCGACACCCTCCCGGAGAGGGGAATCATCACCGGAGGGCTCTACATCACCATGCCCGCCTCCGGACTTATGCGTGAGTAGTTCATCCTTGGACTACGGGTCCATAGTAGTAGCTAGATGGTTGTCTTCTCCTATTGTGCCATCATGTTTAGATCTTGTGAGCTGCCTATCATGATCAAGATCATCTTTATGTAATGCTACATGTTGTGTTTGCTGGGATCCGATGAATAATTGAGTACTATGTCATTTGCTTCATTATATATTATGTGAGTGCGTTATTTATGATCTTGCATGCTCTCCGTTACTAGTAGATTCTCTGGCCAAGTAGATGCTTGTGACTCCAACAGGGGATATTTTATGCTCGATAGTGGGTTGATGTCTTCATTTAATCTGGGGGAGTGACAGCAACCTCTAAGATTGTGAATGTACTATTGCTACTAGGGATAAAACAGTAGTTCTTTGTCTAAGGATAATTGTGCTACTTACATTACACGCTTTTCTTAATGCAATAATCTGTTGCTTGCAACTTAATACTGAAAGGTGTTGCGGATGCTATCGTGAAGGTGGATTATTAGTCATAGATGCAGTTAGATAACGGTCTATGTAGCATGTTGTAATGCCCAAATTAATCTCACACTAGACAACATGACTTGTACATGCATCATTATGCAGTTCTTTATTCTGTCAATTGCCTAGCTGCAATTTGTTTACCCTCATGTATGCTATTATTATTTATGGAGAGACACCACTAGTGAACTGTGGACCCCGGTCCTTTTCTTTAAACTGATAATACAACCTACTGCAATCCTGTTACTTTCATTCTCTGCAAACAAACATCATTTTCCACACATACGTTTAATCCTTTGTTACAGCAAGCCAGTGAGATTGACAACCTCACTGTTGAGTTCGGACAAAGTATCTTGGTTGTGTTGTGTGCAGGTTCCACGCCAACTCAGCGCTTAGCAAGAATTTCTGGCGCAGTTGACACCTTCGGAAGAATTCTAGTTTCCTACTGGTTCGATAACCTTGGTTTCACAACTGAGGGAAAGCTTGCTGCTACTACATCATCACACTTTCCTCTTGGGGTTTCCCAACATGCCTGTAGAGCATCATGGAGCACCCCATATGGGGCCTCGAGCCTCTGATGCCGTCGATCTTCGTCTCCGTGGCTTCGTCTTGACCTAAAAATAACTATAAAAATACTCCCCCGAAACAGAGACCTGGAGCTGCAGATTGGAGGGGGAAAACTCCATCGGGGCGCTGCCGGTGTGGTCTCCACCTTCTCCAACGACTTCTCCACCGTCTCCATGATGAAGAGGGAGTAGTCCACCCCTGGACTATGGGTTTGTGGAAGTAACTTATGTATCTCTCCTCTCTCTTGAGCTTCACTAATTAGTGCCATATGAGCTGCTGAACATGATTATGGTCATATATGTAATACCTTTGTGGTGGATCTCTTAAGTTGATATATGTTATGATGATTGCCAATATTATGTCTTTGTTATGAAAGTAGATGCATATTATGTACCCCGCTCTTGTCTATGTGTTTTGATCCAACATGTGTATGAGAGCGTGTGAGGGGGAACGTGTGTATTAGTTGGAGTAACGAGGGGTGGTTTTGTGGTAAGTTGACAGCAATACCGTGATCCACTTGGGTTTTTACCTTACTTTGTTGCCTCACTAGGGATAAAGGAAATACCATGCTACCGGGGTACGTGGGTGACATTGCCACTATCACCATGACTAGATCTAGCATGTTCTTATTTAAACTTCATGTCATTGAACTTAAAGCTATACTCTGTTTATCTTAATTACTGAGGTGTTATGATTTAGTTCGCATCTTGGTGGAGTATAAGAGAGATTAATAACCAAAAGATCTCTATGTTAGGACGTGATGCCCATATTATTAATAACTTGTCTTGTTGCAATCTCATATGTCAATTCCTATGTTCCATTGTCTACCACTATATAAAAGAGAGAGTGCATTTGTGAAACCATGAAACCCAGTCCATTTTTAATCATATGAAACACCTTTCCAACACTTTATTAGCACTTTACATTTTCTGCCATTTAAAAATTCGAAAATACAAAAACACTTTTACATCTTGCAAACACCATACAAACCACAAAAACATCATCCACCATCATTTGTACCATCCTTGCACTTTTATTTATTACCATTGCATATTTATTTTTGTTTTGCATTTACTTTGTTTTCATCTCTTTGCTCACACCTTGTGCTTGAAAACCACTTGGTGAGGTTGGGGGCACAAAACATCTTGTTTTGTTTTGCAGCGAATCAAGAGAAGGACAAGAGGGTAAATCTTCTACACACAGTTCCCCGAGAGTTCGATATAAACCCTCGAGTCACCCTTGTGGGGAAAACAAGTCTTCCACCTCTACAAACTCTGCACTTGGAGCTCAACCTAAGCGTATTATCTTTACGCCCATCAAGACTGTTTTCTGGCGCCGTTGCCGGGGAGCTGTTGCTTTGAAGACTTGTCCTACTAGTCTCCCAGCCACGCACCAGACTGTTTTCTGGCGCCGTTGCCGGGGAGCTAGTGGAAGGTTATGTAACGCCCCAAATTTTGGAAGCAAGAAAAACTTAATTAATTAAGACCCAAAATTTAGAACCAACAAAAACTTTTTGAATTGTATTTTTTATGGATGTGTTTCACCTATGTTCGCAATGTTTGACTTGTTGTGGTTTGTGTTTGTGTGGATGACCTCTCTAGTTATTAACTTATGAACTCAACCTAGTTACAAAAAAATTTCCTTTGTGATCAATGTTATGACAAGTAAAATAGTCCATGTATCTTCTCCTATCTTATTTTTTTTATTTTATTTTACCCAATTTATATTACCATGAGGTTTTGATTTTGAGCAATTACCCAAAGACCTATTGTTTGAGAAAATAAAAGTATTTCCAAAATCTTTATGTTTGAAAAACCATAAGTGGACCATATAAGAAGTCCTAGTATATTTTGAGTTTAATATGTTGCTAGTAGTAGCAACCCTCTTTTCAAAACCCCCAACTTTATTAGTCTTTGGAAAATCAACTCCCTAAGTGATGGTTTAATTATACTTCTACTAAAAGCCTTGTCTTGATCATATTGATCACTATATCACCTTACACTTGTTATATATCCTAAATGTTTGGATGGTGTATTCAATTACTTGTTTCTGGAATTGTGTGTTTTGTTAAATATGCGCTTGGTTTTGTAATGTGGATATATGAATTTTACGTGTCCACTTAGGTGTGAGGATTAATTTGTGTTTCTCATGCTTAAGTGTTGTATTTTATGATGGTGGTGTGCCTACCCCTTTTTGCTATGATTGTTTCAAAAGAAACTCAAAAATTCTATTTTTAAATCGTGGATGACTATCTTCATGTCTATTAAAACATAGCAAATCTAGGGCCCAATGTTAAGAAATCCATGACCCATTTTTGACATGTAAATCAACCAAGTTGATCTATGTCACCTATATTTTCAAAACCTGTCTTTGGTTGTTTGTTGACACCTTGTTTGGTCACTAAACCATTTAGGTTTAGGAGGCTAGTCAAATCAGTAACCTTTTGACCAGATCTGGATTCACTTTTGCTTTTCCTCCCCTAAGCAGACCGAGACCCCTTTTGGCAATGCACCTGCACACCTCTCTTCTCCATCACCTCTTCTAGCTTGGAGTATTCCTTTCACCCTTAGTTAAGCCCCTGGTTGCTTAATACCTTGTGTTGAGCAGGGCATCAATTTAACCCTGTGCACATGTCTCTATTTGCTTCAAACTCCCCC
Source organism: Poa annua (assembly GCA_026929855.1). NCBI lineage: Eukaryota > Viridiplantae > Streptophyta > Magnoliopsida > Poales > Poaceae > Poa > Poa annua. Next base: position 81,146,475 of record CM049437.1, on the reverse strand, counting down.
TCTCTCTCCCCTGCATCTCTTTGGCTTGCAAGAGAAGGAGACCAGCACACCACGACCCGACCCCACCTGCCAACCCCTCCATCACCCCTCTCCCCCACTCATCTTCTCTCTTTTTCCAAACCGGCCAACCGGTGATCACTCCCTCGTCACTCACTGGTTCGAACACGTCCCTCCCCGACCTACCCCTCTCTGCCCTCTCCTCCACCGCCCAGACCAACCAACGAGAGAGCCCGAGCCCACTCCCCAGCCGCCCGTGCCCGTGAGAGCCCTAGATCGAGCCATTTCTCTAAAACCCGACCCCGTGCGCCTCTCTGATCTCCATTCCACTCCCAGAGCACCCACCCACACCACCTCTCACCCCTCCAGAAGCACAGCCCAAGCTCTCGTCCACTGCTGCCCGGGAGACGCCGAGTTCTTCCTCGGTAGCCGCCGACGAAAACGGCGTTTGCCGGCGCTCCTCTCAACCTTTCCCCGCCATTTTTGACCCTGTGCGACCCCCTGTGCTATATCTAACTCGCCCCCCTTCTCTTTTACCTTCTAGGTCCGTCGGAGCGCCTGCTCCATTTTCGACCGGAGAAGGAGAGCTCGGAGCCGGCGAGGTCTCCTCGCGTGCATGCGTGTTCGAAGACCACCCCGGGCCACCCCAAGTGTTTCCCCAAGCCTCTGCACCCTCCGCATCAACCCCCGACCTTGCCAGCGCCCAGTGCAAGCCCTCGGTGAGCATGCAGCTGCTGCAGGTCGTTTTCCACCTATTTTTCACGTTCTGGAAGTCTTGAGGAAGAAGAAGAACGGTAGCCGTCGATCTTCAGATCGACGGTTCGTTTTCAATCCTGTTTGATCTATTTTTGACCCTTAGATCTCGATCATGTGGCAGCTTACCCCTTCACTTGAGTGTGCACAGAAGCAGGCCGGCCCAGCACCGTGCTGCTCGGCCCAACTCGGATGTGGCCCTCTTAGTGTTTTGTTTTAGTCAAATCATTTTCGGTTTTGTAGATCCTGTCAGTTGTACTCTAGGTTTTAATTCACCATTTAATCACCGAATATGCAAATGAGTTGATTCAAATTTTTTGTAGTAACAGTGTGTTTTCTTAACCATGTGGAATTGGCCGTTTGCAAAAATACATTTTTATGTGGGTGCTAGATCTGTTCTTGCAAAAAGTATTTGTTTCACCATTTATTGAATAACTTGAGTTTTATAGATCCAAAACTAGCAAACTTTAATCCATGCATGCAGGAGAGTTGTGAAACTAAAGTTCTATTAAGTTTAAATTTTACACCAGTGGCATTTCGGTGATTTTTAGTTCTTCATTAAAAATAGTTTTTGATGCAAATCCAATTTTCATGACTTAATATGGTTACTAGGTGTACTGCGGTAGAAGAGTTTATTTTTAGGAGCTATATTTCTGGAGTAGTGGATTATATGCCAAAACAGAAGATTTATGCACTAGAATAATCTTTTTAATTTTTCTGTTTTTGATTAGTTATTTAACCAAGCTATTTTGAAACATCTTGTAATGTTACCCCACTGTTATGAAGGGTGTGTAGCACTGTAACCTTTGTGTTTGACTAAAAGGTTTTACTTAAAAATGATTTGTATATTTTAAGTTTCAGAAGAAATAATAATAAGATCAATTATAACCTTAAGGCATCATGGAAGTGCCTTAGCTTGGCTAAATGTGTTGTCAAACCAGTAGCTCATTTATGAGAAAGGGGTGAAAATCATTTGTTTGTGCTATGTTGCTGCTTGTAGATTTTCTCTTCCATGTTAAGAATATCCTGTTGAGTTGAAATAGTGTTGCATGTCTGTCGCTTTGCATGCTATGTGCTAGATTTAATTCACCTTGCCTAGAGAATTACAAGTTTTAGAATCGGTTTGTACAAAGAGGTGGTGGATTGTTTTGATGTCACTTAAATCAGTTGTGTGTTCATACTTGAGATATATTTAGTCTCTGATGTTTGTCTTAGCTATAGGTACCTGATCTTGTTTACTGTTTGATTCTGTGGACTATATGATTGTGTTTGTTAGTATCTTCTAAGAAACAACCAGTACCCTTTTTGCTTGGTCCAGGCCGCGATTAGTCTCTTTTGTGGTACTTTGTTAAATGAGAAATTGCATTCTTTTAAACTCATAATCTAGAACTTGTGTGATTAGTAGTGCTAGCCCTTGTTGTCTATTTAGCTACTTACTAATAATAGTCCTAGGGCTGACGTCAGCTTTGCAAGAGAGTGTGTTATTGTGAATGTTAATGCTTACTTGTGTGTTGATATAACTTTTGTCTGGAGTATTTCCTAGTTTATTACAACTTTTGTCTGAAGTATTTTCTGAACTAATATAACAACCACTGATACCTAATATAATAACCCTATGAGGTGCTTAACTTAAAGGTGTAATTGGAACTACCCTCTTAACAATTAGGACTGTTGTGTATATTTTCTTATATGTGTTTGTTGTTTATCTTGGCTACATGGACTTGTTGTTTGTTGTTGTTTAACTAAGTAAATTTCTTGCTTTGGATTGTTAGCTTAGTGTCTTGTGCAATGTTTGCTGTTTGTTATGTCATTGTGGCAATGTCTTGTATTTTGAGTGTTGCTCATTTTCCTGTTTGCGACGTTAGATACGATAGGGAAGGAACTGGACGTGTGGAGTGAACCTGAGGAATATCAAGATCAAGACCATGGACATATTGCTGAGCCAGGCAAGCCACCTCACCACTATGAATCCTATTATTTTCAAAGCATGTTTTGTTTTCAAAATAAAATAATGCATGTTTCACTTCTTTTGTGGCACTTTGCCACCCAAAAACTATTTTACAAATTAAATATTGTTTGGCCAAAGCTATCCACTAGATTATAATAGGTGTTATGAAAATAAGTATTCACTTTAGGCACCTTGTGGTTGAAGGAGCTATAAAGAAAATCATATTTTATCTAGTAGTATATCTTTATATTCTCACCTCAAAATCTTAGGATGGGAGCCTGGTTTTGATAAAATGTTTTCGGAAGAAAAACCCGAGTTGCTGGGAGCAATCGGCGAGCAAGTGTTTTATAAAACCCGAGTTGCTGGGAGCAATCGGAGATGTTTACGAAAACCCGAGCTGTTGGGAACAGTCGGAGGTGGAGATATTTTGAAAAACAAAGTGTGACCCTAGCTGCCGCCCGAACAACAACCCGTGCAACCACATTACCTGACATGGGTAGGGCTTAGCCGGAAGCTTGTCCGTTTTAGTATTGGGGCTCTCATACTTTCTATAGGGGCTGGGCCCTTGAAGCCAGGTTGCCGTCTGGACGAGGCAATACACATGTGGGACTCGCGCCGGAACGATTACGGCGGGTCTCCCGACGTGGCGGTGTGGCGTCCTAAGAGAGACCAGGGGTCTAGTGGAGCACACGGTGCCGGGGAGAACAAACCTACCGGGAGGCCCCGATACTAGGGTGGACATAGTGGAAAGCTTTGATCGTGTTATCCGGACCCCCGCATACGGTCGTATGACGGGCCGTGGCAGACACGGCGGAATGACCGTTTGGTGTGGGTAAAGTGCGCAACCTCTGCAGAGTGTACATCTATTCGAATAGCCGTGTCCGCGGTCATGGACGGTTGGAAAGGTCCCACTAGGCATGCTGGTTGTTTTATGATTTCAAAAGAAAGGTATTTTCGGAGGAAAACAAGGAGGTACCTGGGAGGTACAGAAGTTGAGTAAGGATGGTTGGTCCCGGGGAGACAATCAGTCCGATCTCAAGGAAGGAAAAAGGGGTATCCCCATCCTAGTGTTTTTGAACAGTTTTACAAAAGTGTTTTCAAAACTTGGAAATAGTACATGCTATTTCTACAAGAGAGATTTCTACCTCTAAAAGTTTTTCTTCAACAAAGATATAGAGATGTCGTGATCTCTATATCAAAAGCATCTTTGCGAAAACTAAGCCCTATAGATGTATTTAGCGGCTATCCCAGCTTTCGAAAAACACTTTTATTGCATTACCATGAAAACTTAAGCCTAGAGGTGGTTTTGCGAGTACGTAAATGTACTCATATGGTTGTGTCCCTGGATATTCAAACGTCCAGATTACAACGAGGAGATGTACGATGAGGAGGAGGAGTACGCCGACGACTACGCCAACTGAGTGTCACCGGTCAACTGCTCTGTGGGAATGCGTCTGGTTATGACGAGGGCCGATGCTAGCCGCAAGCTTACGCTATATCGTAGTTAATCTCGTCCTGTGTGACAATGATTGCAGACTTGGTCATGTGACCACCTATTTATGTAAGTCTTGTATTATTCGATTTGGATGATGTAACTTTGTATACCATGTTGGTTATGTGATCGCGATGCACTGATCATTGGGATCGTGATCTGTTTACATAACGTGGGCATCTCGGACTGGTAGTCTGAGGGATCCTTACAGACTTGGTATCAGAGCCATCGTTGACCTTAGGAGACCTTAGTTAGCATGGTCGTTAGCTTAGGAAGGAAATATTTTGGCTAAAACCCTATTTCTTAAAAATATATTTCTATCTAGGAGGCTCTAGTATGGCTTCCCCTCCTCACCAATTCTAAAAAATATATATATATCTTGATCTTACCTCTCTAATTTCAAGAATTTCAAAAGAAAAGAGTTTTCTCTACTCTCTTCTCCGTATTCAAAACTTGTTTAGTCTTGACGATGAACCCAAGTGAGACCTAAGTAGCTGGCACCCAGACAGACTATTTCTTTTTCAAGAAGGGACAATGCAGCAAGAGCCCTCAAATGCACAGTCCACAAGACCAAGATCGTCGATGACAGCAAAGACAGGACCTCCAAATATCTCGGATGTGCAGAATGCAAGACCAGAATGCAAAATCACTTTCGCTCCCTCGACTCAACCCTAACAATGTTGCTCCATCAACAACCTCAAGAATCTCATGCTTTTCGGCAAGAACCCAAGGTGATCAAATGAGGACTTCAGCAACCATGTGACACCAAACCCCATAGGATGAAGTAGGATATGACCCTTGGTTGGAATATCCGACTACCGTGGTTGTTAGGTATCCGTTGGTAATGTAGGTGCCTTGTGTGCTCGTTGTTTGTGTGCTCTTTTGCTTGTATGGTTTTTTGTTTGTGCCTTTATTGATAGTGTGTGTCTTGTTCGTGTGCTTGTGGATGGTGTGTTGTTTTCCTGGTATGTTTTCACAAGCACGCCTTGTCGGCAGCACATAGTAGGCACATATTTCCCTTTTATTTAAACATCTTTTTGCCTCGACACAAAATACTTTTTGGCCCTTTAAGTGTTAGATTCACCGTGATGCATTTCAAAACATGTTTAGAAAACCTCTCTAAAATGTTTTGCCTCTGATCTAAACCTTGACACGTGAGAGTTTTTAACCGCACCTGATACAGAAGACCACCCCGAGAAAGCCCATTCCTGTGATGTGACGAGCCTTGCCTAGTCTAAATAACCTTTTGAATTACAAGTATACCATCACTAACTTAACGTAATCTAACTTTAGAGTAGCATCTAACACCAGTTTGTCTTGTTGCTAACTAACTAACTTACTCAAGACTTACAAACCGAGACAAGAAAAGAGGTGCCAACAGGAGTCTGACCTACATATGTCAACCAGGAGGACTCAAATATCAGTAAGAGCCACTACCTTTTTGAAGATTTTGTGAAGCCCTAAAGCCATGACCGTACAAAGGAGATCGACGTCAGCAACAACGAAGACAACCAGCACTGAAGATCGTCTACATGAAGGCGTACCACGAAGCTAGTGTCATCAGTGCCTTCTATGCGCCAACCTTATTAACTCAACTGACCCCGACTAGAGTAATAGAAAGAAGTACTTATCTTTTGGGCAAACTTTGATCCTACTAACCTCTGAAGACTTAGCGAAGCATCATGAAGCCCAAGGACCCAGGGAAGTCTTCATCAACTCTCTTCGTCTGCTAAACTGAAGATGGACACAACAGAAGGCATGATATCCAGCAGAACGCCAAGGACGACGAAAAGCCCGAAGACTGTTGCAGTTGACAACACCTACCACTAAGCAAGTTGAGACGTCTTTAGTAGCTCTTAGCACCTTTTGTCTTATTAGGAAAAACCGGAGAGAGTCAAGTCTACGGACCTGACACCCCTGTGTGGCTTGAAAGCGGTTGACGTGTGTTTAACTGCTAACCACTCAAGACGACAATATGAGGACCAGCATCTGCATCAACCCCAAGCACCGAGGAGTTATGACCAAGATGGTGATTGTCATGATACTCAAGACCAACTACACCTTGAAGCCGACAACAACTTATACCATCAACATCAACTCTGCTAGGCCCCCTTTTTAAGGGGGGAAGGCATACACTAGTTCTATTAGGGAGTTTTGACAAATTGCTCTGTGCGCCCCAATCCTGGACTATCTGAAGACAACCGACAAGAACGCTGATCAGCATCGACGAACATGAAAACACCGTCAGCAGAGACCGAAGTCTTCCAGAAGAAATCAGACGCTTTATCGACAAGGAAATCTCAGTTGGGAAGCAACAACCTCGAGGAATGAAGAATCATCAAACCCCCTATCCTTGCGCTCTCTTAGTACTCGCTTAGGAATCTCGGGACAAGATTCTTTTAAGGGGGGAAGGTCTGTAACGCCCCAAATTTTGCAAGCAAGAAAAACTTAATTAATTAAGACCCAAAATTTAGAACCAACAAAAACTTTTTGAATTGTATTTTTTATGGATGTGTTTCACCTATGTTCGCAATGTTTGACTTGTTGTGGTTTGTGTTTGTATGGATGACCTCTCTAGTTATTAACTTATGAACTCAACCTAGTTACAAAAAAATTTCCTTTGTGATCAATGTTATGACAAGTAAAATAGTCCATGTATCTTCTCCTATCTTATTTTTTTTATTTTTTTTTTACCCAATTTATATTACCATGAGGTTTTGATTTTGAGCAATTACCCAAAGACCTATTGTTTGAGAAAATAAAAGTATTTCCAAAATCTTTATGTTTGAAAAAACATAAGTGGACCATATAAGAAGTCCTAATATATTTTGAGTTTAATATGTTGCTAGTAGTAGCAACCCTCTTTTCAAAACCCCCAACTTTATTAGTCTTTGGAAAATCAACTCCCTAAGTGATGGTTTAATTATACTTCTACTAAAAGCCTTGTCTTGATCATATTGATCACTATATCACCTTACACTTGTTATATATCCTAAATGTTTGGATGGTGTATTCAATTACTTGTTTCTGGAATTGTGTGTTTTGTTAAATATGTGCTTGGTTTTGGAATGTGGATATATGAATTTTACGTGTCCACTTAGGTGTGAGGATTAATTTGCGTTTCTCATGCTTAAGTGTTGTATTTTATGATGGTGGTGTGCTTTCCCCTTTTTGCTACGATTGTTTCAAAAGAAACTCAAAAATTCTATTTTTAAATCGTGGATGACTATCTTCATGTCTATTAAAACATAGCAAATCTAGAGCCCAATGTTAAGAAATCCATGACCCATTTTTGACATGTAAATCAACCAAGTTGATCTATGTCACCTATATTTTCAAAACCTGTCTTTGGTTGTTTGTTGACACCTTGTTTGGTCACTAAACCATTTAGGTTTAGGAGGCTAGTCAAATCAGTAACCTTTTGACCAGAGCTGGATTCACTTTTTCTTTTCCTCCCCTAAGTAGACCGAGACCCCTTTTGGCAATGCACCTGCACACCTCTCTTCTCCATCACCTCTTCTAGCTTGGAGTATTCCTTTCACCCTTAGTTAAGCCCCTGGTTGCTTAATACCTTGTGTTGAGCAGGGCATCAATTTAACCCTGTGCACATGTCTCTATTTGCTTCAAACTCCCCCTCTCTCTCCCATGCATCTCTTTGGCTTGCAAGAGAAGGAGACCAGCACACCACAACCCGACCCCACCTGCCAACCCCTCCATCACCCCTCTCCCCCACTCATCTTCTCTCTTTTTCCAAACCGGCCAACCGGTGATCACTCCCTCGTCACTCACTGGTTCGAACACGTCCCTCCCCGACCTACCCCTCTCTGCCCTCTCCTCCACCGCCCAGACCAACCAACGAGAGAGCCCGAGCCCACTCCCCAGCCGCCCGTGCCCGTGAGAGCCCTAGATCGAGCCATTTCTCTAAAACCCGACCCCGTGCCTCTCTGATCTCCATTCCACTCCCAGAGCACCCACCCACACCACCTCTCACCCCTACATAAGCACAGCCCATGCTCTCGTCCACTGCTGCCCGGGAGACGCCGAGTTCTTCCTCGGTAGCCGCCGACGAAAACGGCGTTTGCCGGCGCTCCTCTCAACCTTTCCCCGCCATTTTTTACCCTGTGCGACCCCCTATGCTAGATCTAACTCAGCACCCTTCTCTTTTACCTTCTAGGTCCGTCGGAGCGCCTGCTCCATTTTCGACCGGAGAAGGAGAGCTCGGAGCCGGCGAGGTCTCCTCGCGTGCATGCGTGTTCGAAGACCACCCCGGGCCACCCCAAGCGTTTCCCCAAGCCTCTGCACCCTCCGCATCCACCCCCGACCTTGCCAGCGCCCAGTGCAAGCCCTCGGTGAGCATGCAGCTGCTGCAGGTCGTTTTACACCTATTTTTCACGTTCTGGAAGTCTTGAGGAAGAAGAAGAACGGCAGCCGTCGATCTTCAGATCGACGGTTCGTTTTCAATCCTGTTTGATCTATTTTTGACCCTTAGATCTCGATCCTGTGGCAGCTTACCCCTTCACTTGAGTGTGCACAGAAGCAGGCCGGCCCAGCACCGTGCTGCTCGGCCCAACTCGGATCTGGCCCTCTTAGTGTTTTGTTTTAGTCAAATCATTTTCGGTTTTGTAGATCCTGTCAGTTGTACTCTAGGTTTTAATTCACCATTTAATCACCGAACATGCAAATGAGTTGAGTCAAATTTTGTGTAGTAACTGTGTGTTTTCTTAACCATGTGGACTTGGCCGTTTATCAAAAATACATTTTTATGTGGGTGCTAGATCTGTTCTTCCAAAAAGTATTTGTTTCACCATTTATTGAATAACTTGAGTTTTATAGATCCAAAACTAGCAAACTTTAGTTCTCTGGAAAGCCTAGAAGAATACCTACCTAGATCTGTAATCCATTAATGCAGGAGAGTTGTGAAACTAAAGTTCTATTAAGTTTAAATTTTACACCAGTGGCATTTCGGTGATTTTTAGTTCTTCATTAAAAATATTTTTTGATACAAATCCAATTTTCATGACTTAATATGGTTACTAGGTGTACTGCGGTAGAAGAGTTTATTTTTAGGAGCTATATTTCTGGAGTAGTGGATTATATGCCAAAACAGAAGATTTATGCACTAGAATAATCTTTTTAATTTTTTCTGTTTTTGATTAGTTATTTAACCAAGCTATTTTGAAACATCTTGTAATGTTACCCCACTGTTATGAAGGGTGTGTAGCACTGTAACCTTTGTGTTTGACTAAAAGGTTTTACTTAAAAATGATTTGTATATTTTAAGTTTCAGAAGAAATAATAATAAGATCAATTATAACCTTAAGGCATCATGGAAGTGCCTTAGCTTGGCTAAATGTGTTGTCAAACCAGTAGCTCATTTATGAGAATGGGGTGAAAATCATTTGTTTGTGCTATGTTGCTGCTTGTAGATTTTCTCTTCCATGTTAAGAATATCCTGTTGAGTTGAAATAGTGTTGCATGTCTGTCGCTTTGCATGCTATGTGCTAGATTTAATTCACCTTGCCTAGAGAATTACATGTTTTAGAATCGGTTTGTACAAAGATGTGGTGGATTGTTTGGATGTCACTTAAATCAGTTGTGTGTTCATACTTGAGATATATTTAGTCTCTGATGTTTGTCTTAGCTATAGGTACCTGATATTGTTTACTGTTTGATTCTGTGGACTATATGATTGTGTTTGTTAGTATCTTCTAACAAACAACCAGTACCCTTTTTGCTTGGTCCAGGCATGGATTAGTCTCTTTTGTGGTACTTTGTTAAATGAGAAATTGCATTCTTTTAAACTCATAATCGAGAAATTGTGTGATTAGTAGTGCTAGCCCTTGTTGTCTATTTAGCTACTTACTAATAATAGTCCTAGGGCTGACGTCAGCTTTGCAAGAGAGTGTGTTATTGTGAATGTTAATGCTTACTTGTGTGTTGATATAACTTTTGTCTGGAGTATTTCCTAGTCTATTACAACTTTTGTCTGAAGTATTTTCTGAACTAATATAACAACCACTGATACCTAATATAATAACCCTAAGAGGTGCTTAACTTAACGGTGTAATTGGAACTACCCTCTTAACAATTAGGATTGTTGTGTATATTTTCTTATATGTGTTTGTTGTTTATCTTGGCTATATGGACTTGTTGTTTGTTGTTGCTTAACTAAGTAAATTTCTGGCTTTGGATTGTTAGCTTAGTGTCTTGTGCAATGTTTGCTGTTTGTTATGTCATTGTGGCAATGTCTTGTATTTTGAGTGTTGCTCCTTTTCCTGTTTGCGACGTTAGATACGATCGGGAAGGAACTTGACGTGAGGAGTGAACCTGAGGAATATCAAGATCAAGACCATGGACATATTGCTGAGCCAGGCAAGCCACCTCACCACTATGAATCCTATTATTTTCAAAGCATGTTTTGTTTTCAAAATAAAATAATGCATGTTTCACTTCTTTTGTGGCACTTTGCCACCCAAAAACTATTTTACAAAATATTGTTTGGCCAAATCTATCTACTAGATTATAATAGGTGTTATGAAAATAAGTATTCACTTTAGGTACCTTGTTGTTGAAGGAGCTATAAAAAAAATCATATTTTATCTAGTAGTATATCTTTATATTCTCACCTCAAAATCTTAGGATGGGAGCCTGGTTTTGATAAAATGTTTTCGGAAGAAAAACCCGAGTTGCTGGGAGCAATCGGCGATGAAGTGTTTTATAAAACCCGAGTTGCTGGGAGCAATCGGAGATGTTTACGAAAACCTGAGCTGTTGGGAACAGTCGGAGGTGGAGATGTTTTTGAAAAACAAAGTGTGACCCTAGCTGCCGCCCGAACAACAACCCGTGCAACCACATTACCTGACATGGGTAGGGCTTAGCCGGAAGCTTGTCCGTTTTAGTATTGGGGCTCTCATACTTTCTATAGGGGCTGGGCCCTTGAAGCCGGGTTGCCGTCTGGACGAGGCAATACACATGCGGGACTCGCGCCGGAACGATTACGGCGGGTCTCCTGACGTGGCGGTGTGGCGTCCTAAGAGAGACCAGGGGTCTAGTGGAGCACACGGTGCCGGGGAGAACAAACCTACCGGGAGGCCCCGATACTAGGGTGGACATAGTGGAAAGCTTTGATCGTGTTATCCGGATCCCCGCATACGGTCGTATGACGGGCCGTGGCAGACACGGCGGAATGACCGTTTGGTGTGGGTAAAGTGCGCAACCTCTGCAGAGTGTACATCTATTCGAATAGCTGTGTCCGCGGTCATGGACGGTTGGAAAGGTCCCACTAGGCATGCTAGCTGTTTTATGATTTCAAAAGAAAGGTGTTTTCGGAGGAAAACAAGGAGGTACCTGGGAAGTACAGAAGTTGAGTAAGTCCCGGGGAGACAATCATTCCGATCTCAAGGAAGGAAAAAGGGGTATCCCCATCCTAGTGTTTTTGAACAGTTTTACAAAAGTGTTTTCAAAACTTGGAAATAGTACTTGTTATTTCTACAAGAGAGATTTCTACCTCTAAAAGTTTCTCTTCAACAAAGATATAGAGATGTCGTGATCTCTATGTCAAAAGCATCTTTGCGAAAACTAAGCCCTATAGTTGTATTTAGCGGCTATCCCAGTTTTCGAAAAACACTTTTATTGCATTACCATGAAAACTTAAGCCTAGAGGTGGTTTTGCGAGTACGTAAATGTACTCATATGGTTGTGTCCCTGGATATTCAAACGTCCAGATTACAACGAGGAGATGTACGACGAGGAGGAGGAGTACGCCGACGACTACGCCAACTGAGTGTCACCGGTCAACTGCTCTGTCGGAATGCGTCTGGTTATGACGAGGGCCGATGCTAGCCGCAAGCTTCCGCTATATCGTAGTTAATCTCGTCCTGTGTGACAATGATTGCAGACTTGGTCATGTGACCACCTATTTATGTAAGTCTTGTATTATTCGATTTGGATGATGTAACTTTGTATACCATGTTGGTTATGTGATCGCGATGCACTGATCATTGGGATCGTGATCTGTTTACATAACGTGGGCATCTCGGACTGGTAGTCTGAGGGGTCCTTACAGGTTATCTCACAACAAAGTCAACATCACCAACGTGTGCAAACACCTAAGCTTGGGGAGGTTGCACCTACCTGTGCATCATCTCGTCCATCTTTACCTTCAAAGCATTTTATTTTGTTTTGTTTTTGTCATTTTTATATTTCGGTTTGCTATTTTATTTTCAGTTTTGCATTTTATTTTACTTTTGTTATTTCGGTTTACATTGTTTGAGTGTCATTTTATTTTCAGTTTTGCATTAAAAATTAAAAAATACATAAAAACTTGCTAAAATGGGAGAAAGAACTAAGTTGTGTGACTACACAAACACTCCAAATGATCAATTTATTGCTAGGACTATTGCTACACCTAAGATAACAGCTGAGAGTTATGAAGTGAGTCCTAGTTTGTTGAACTTGATAACTAAGGAACAATTTGGTGGTAGTGCTATGGAGGATGCCTCTATGCATCTTCATGATTTTGTTGAAATATGTGACATGCAATAATTTAAAAATGTTGAAAGTGATATTCTAAAACTGAAGTTATTTCCTTTTTCACTTAGGGGGAAAGCTAAAGAGTGGTTGCATTCACTACCTACTGATAGTATTAATACTTGGGATGAATTAAAAGAAGCTTTCATTAAGAAGTATTACCCACCTGTTAAAATTTTGCAAAATAGAAACAATATCCTTTCTTTTAGGCAAAATGAAAAATGAACATGTTGCTATGGCTTGGGATAGGATAAAACTTATGCTTAGAACTTGTCCATCACATGGGGTTAACAAATGGACCATATTACACTCTTTTTACAATGGTCTAAATTACATGTCTAGAAATATCCTTGATTCTGCTGCTGGGGGGCATTTATGAGTAAAACTATAGTAGAAGCTAAGAACATCTTAGAGAGTATTTTGCAAAACTATAGTCAATGGAACACTGAAAGAGCACCTAATCCCCCTAAGATAGTAAACTCCATAGAAGAGAGTAGTGACTTGTCATCTAAAATGGATACTATTCTTGCTTTTATTAATAAACAAAATATTGAGAATGTTCCTTTGCAAGAACTAGTGAGTAATAATCCTGAAAATGTTGATGTTAACTTTGTTAGATATGGTAATAGTGGGTTTGGTAACAAGAACTATAATTCTTATAGAAAAGCTCCATATGTTCAGAACACCCGTCCTTTTGTTCCATATCCTGGTAGTAATGATAATAAGTGGAAACCTATGTCTCCGTGTAATGATAATTTTGATGCTAATAAATTCTTATGGAATAAGTTGCTAGTCATTATACCATGATACAAGAGTGGAATAAAGCTGTCACTTCCATTAGTTCTGATATTAAAGGTTTACAACTACAAGTTGAAGGACTAGATAAAGCCCTATCAAAACTAGCTGATAATCAAGCCACTTTATTGAGTATGTCTGCAGGGAAACGACAAGCACCACCCGTGGTTTGAGTGAGTTCTATTAATATTGCTGAAAATGTTCCACCTACTTTGGAAGAAACTTTTAATGAGTTGTTACAATATCCTGAATACTTGTTGCCATTTATGTCTTATCTTAATAGTTTGAATGAATTTAATGAAACTAAAAGTAATGATCCTCTTGTGAGAGAAGAAGTTAAGATGCTTAGTGAAGTCAAGGAACCATTACTTGACTTAGAGAGTTGTAGGTTGCATGAACTTATGTCTATCTTACAGAAATTTGCTAGTGATCCTTTTATTAATATTAATCAAGCTGGTTTTGGTTCTTTTATTGCTAGCCATGTTTTAAATGAGAAAATTGCTAGGTACAACAAAGAAGCTATGACACCACCTAAGCTTGGGGATATTTGGGTTCCCAAGGTATTAGTAACAATTGGAAAAGAGACACACCATGCCATATTAGATCTACGATCTAGTGTCTCTGTTATGTCTCAGGAACTATATGAAGTACTTGAATTATAGAATCTTGAAAAATGCTCTATTGAACGGTCACTTGCTGATGATTCCATTAAATATGCTTTAGGAAAAGTAAGGGATGTTATGGTAGAGTTAGACATGACTTTTGTGCCTGTTGACTTTGTAATAATGGACATGGGGAATAAAACCTCTAGTCCTATCATTTTGGGAAGACCTTTTCTTCGTACTACAGGTGCTATAATAGATTCAAAGGAGGGGAACGTGAAGTTTCAGTTCCCACACAAGAAGTGCATGGAGCACTTTCCAAGGAAGAGGGACACATCAAAGTTCAAGCTCCCTCATGAGTTTCGTCCACTATAAATATCAAGTAAGAAGCCTAGCTATATGGCTATAAAGATAGCGCTTTACGGGAGGCAACCCGGTTGTTTTTATGTGAGATTTTCTTCGAGTCCTCTTGATGTACCAAGAGACATTGTTTTTAGTTTAGGTTCTGGAATTTTTAATAAAGTGCCAAGTTTTACCCATTTGGGCTTTGAAAGTTGATTTTTCCATTAGGAGATATTATTCCAGCACGAATCTGTGCACGGTATCATTTTTAATTCCTATTATGTAACTATAAATGAGCTGAAATTTGAACTGTAGTTGCAACTTTTCATCCTATGTAAGCGTGAATTTTTTCAGATTTTTTCGACATATTTAAGTGGGGTAAAAAAATACGTTTTTCTGCTGCTGTTTTTCTGGACAGATTCTGTCCCATTTTGTTTTATGCATTCTTTAAGCTTTTAACTTGAATCTTTTTTATCCAATTGAGTTTATTAGATGGAATACAACATTATAAACTCTATGGAAATGTTTCTTATGTTTGTCTAAGGATTTCATACCGCAAGCAATTCTATTGTTTTGTGCCTACTAATGTCACCCCACAGAAAAGAAATGGGAGAAACGGTGTTTTGAAGTTTTTTCACAGGGATTAGAGGAGATGTACCAAGATCTATCCAAGGATGGTGAATACCATAAGCTTGGGGATGTGAAGAAAACCGCAGTGAACCAACATACACTCGGTTTGCACACGTCTAACTTCTGTTTTTCGTTCATTGCACTTTATCGTATAAACTTGGAGCGTTTTTGTTCTTTTTGTTATTTCGGTTTGGTTTTTTGTTTGAGACCACCACTTTTTATTTATGTTATGAGAGAGCTACTGGAAGTTTGGGTTGAATTAAGTTGGATGCTATAAAAATATTGGGAAGAGGATGTTTGAGTTGATTTAAAAAAATAAATATAGTTGCATGATTCATGTGCTTTGTTAATGAATATTAATATGCAAGTGTCTTGTCTAGAGTTATTTCTTATTCATGTTTTATATGCTGAATGATGCTTTACTTTTTTTAACATGAAATGGTTAGCTCTATGGACACTTATGCATGCATTTAGATGGTCAACTTTCTCCCGCTTGCTAGCCCAAAAACTCCAACAAGTAAAAAGCTTGTTTTCCAACACCTTCAACCAAGTTTTCCCAGTGAGTCCACCATATCTACCTATTAGCTAATATGCTATTCCGAGTATGTTTACCATGTTATATTGTTTCATCTATGCTTCCAAATTAAGATGCTTATGTTATTGGGATTGTCATGGGTTAAGTTGGTCTAAAAGCTCTCACGAACTTGATGCACACATTACTTTTCATGCACTTAATTAACATGACCCATTGTGATTAAGATTATGATATTTTGGGCTTGACAAAGGTCTTTGGTTAGGAGCTAGCTCATACGTGCTGACACGTGGAAAGCTTTCAACATTGCACTTTATTCTTTATAAAAGTTGATATCATGTTCCTTTGGTGATGGATGCCTAACATTGCGTGAAATAAAGATGAAAACTTAGTAAGTTCAGGTGAGTGATATTATTGGCTAGAGAGACACCTGTGGCGGCTAACCTAAGCCATGTGGATCATGGTGGAAATTTGCAACATAACCATAGTGGAGGAATCCATGACACATCTCATAACAGAAAAAACATTTACAAGAAAAAAAGCATGAGTGAAGAAAGAGATGTAGAGATGTCCACTGTTTGCTTGCTTTGTCATTTGGACATGTGCCCACTTCCATGTCCTGGGGCAAAGGGTACCCGGGGTGAAACTCTCTATGATGCCACTTTTATTCACGATGACTGTAACCTTCACTTGCTTTGTGGCCCAAGTTGAGTAGGAGAGGTTTTTGTTTTCAACGGGCATGAGGCTTTTTTGACCCATACTTTGTCAAGCACATAACTCATATGTGCTTTCACTTTCAACTATTAATCACTAAAGATGCTATGATAGGGGCAATGAGAACTTCACACCAATGAGCACTACATGGCAAACATTAGCTTAAGTTGAAACATTTGGAAGCTAGATAATACTCTTGCATGTTATTCCTCTACTTATTTATCTATCTTTCCAAAGTGTCCACCTTTTATATTCAGATTTCTATAACAATACTCTATGACCAACCTAGGATATCTTTTACTTTTCATTTAGGCATTCATTTGGTCCATAGAACTTTTCTTTCATATTACACTTTGTGAATTATCAATTTATCATTGAACATCTTTACCTTGAATATTTAATATCTCTTGATAATATGTCTTGTATGTTGCTACTCTTTACTAAAAATGAATCATTTGACTTTATGTAGCAATCATCTTTGATATCCTTTGTTAAGTAATAAAATGCCAAGTCCATGTTTAGTTTTATCACATTCATACTCGAGGACGAGTATAGGTTAAGCTTGGGGATGTTGATGCATGTAAAATGCATACATGAACTTTGCATTGTATTACTCATATTTCATCCATATTTGCATCATATAAGGGTTATATCAATGTTTTATAATGTTTTGGGAAATATTTCACACTTTCCCTATTTATTTGGAATTAACCCTGCGTTGTCAGAAAACCCCTTTTTCTATATTTTGATGTTTCAGGGACTCAAACGACATCCAAATGACCTAATATTCCACGAAGATCATTTTTTGGAAGGAACAAGGCTTAGGAGCGAAGGAAGTGCAAAAGTGGAAGGCCGAGGGCCAAGATAGGTGGGCCCACGCGGCCAGATTCCCGGGAAGCGTGGAGCACCCCATCTGGGGCCTCGAGCCTCCGATGCCGTCAATATTCGTCTTCGTGGCCTCATCTTGACCTAAAAACGACTATAAAAATACTCCCCCGAACCCTTTCGAAGAGGAGCGCCACAGAAACACAGAAACCATGAAACAGAGACCTGGAGCTGCAGATTGGAGGGGGAAAACTCCGGCGGGGCGCTGCCGGTGTTGTCTCCACCTTCTCCAACGACTTCTCCACCGTCTCCATGATGAAGAGGGAGTAGTCCACCCCTGGACTATGGGTTTGTGGAATTAACTTATGTATCTCTCCTCTCTCTTGAGCTTCACTAATTAGTGCCATATGAGCTGTTGAACATGATTATGGTCATATATGTAATACCTTCGTGGTGGATCTCTTAAGTTGATATATGTTATGATGATTGCCAATATTATGTCTTTGTTATGAAAGTAGATGCATATTATGTACCCCGTTCTTGTCTATGTGTTTTGATCCAACATGTGTATGAGAGCGTGTGAGGGTGAACGTGTGCATTAGTTGGAGTAACGGGGGGGGGGGGGGGGGGGGGGTTTGTGGTAAGTTGACAGCAATACCGTGGTCCACTTGAGTTTTTACCTTACTTTGTTGCCTCACTAGGGATAAAGGAAATACCATGCTACCGGGGGTATGTGGGTGACATTGTCACTATCACCATGACTAGATCTAGCATGTTCTTATTTAAACTTCATGTCATTGAACTTAAAGCTATACTTTGTTTATCTTAATTACTGAGGTGTTATGATTTAGTTCGCATCTTGGTGGAGTATAAGAGAGATTAATAACCAAAAGATCTCTATGTTAGTACGTGATGCCCATATTATTAATAACTTGTCTTTTTGCAATCTCATATGTCAGTTCCTATGTTCCATTGTCTACCACTATATAAAAGAGAGAGTGCATTTGTGAAACCATGAACCCCAGTCCATTTTTAATCATAAGAAACACCTTTCCAACACTTTATTAGCACTTTACATTTTCTGCCATTTAAAAATCCGAAAATACAAAAACACTTTTACATATTGCAAACACCATACAAACCACAAAAACATCATCCACCATCATTTGTACCATCCTTGCACTTTTATTTATTACCATTGCATATTTATTTTTGTTTTGCATTTACTTTGTTTTCATCTCTTTGCTCACACCTTGTGCTTGACAACCACTTGGTGAGGTTGGGCGCACAAAACATCTTGTTTTATTTTGAAGGTAATCAAGAGAAGGACAAGACGGTAAATCTTCTACACACAGTTCCCTGAGAGTTCGATATAAACCCTCGAGTCACCCTTGTGCGGAAAACAAGTCTTCCACATCTACAAACTCTGCACTATGAGCTCAACCTAAGCGTATTATCTTTACGCCCATCACCCTCGCTGCACCGCCTCGCCGCCAAACGCCACGCCCGCCAGCGCCTCCGTGCCTCTATCCTGCAGGTCGAGCGGAGAGGAAACCAACACCCCGCTGTAACCTTCCTCGGGCGCGTGCGGTTTTTCCTGCACTCACTCTGGCGGTGACGGCGCGGTGACGGCGTGGTGACGAGAGAACCGAGCTTCTCGGCCGGCTGCGTCTAGGGTTTCCCTAGCATTGCTAGACGCGGGCGACGCGGGGGTGTGGGTGATGCTCCAACCTTTGCGTGTGTGATGTATTGAGATGTCACATATGTGGACTTGGCTCCACCAAGATAAAAGCATCAGTTAGTGTTTCCACGGGTATTCATCTACTCCCTCCGTCCCAAAATAAGTGTCTCAAGTTTGATAGAAAGTGGATGTATGTAGACATAAACATGTCTACATACATCCACTTTTTATCAAAATTGTTTATGTCTACATACATCCACTTTTTTATCAAAGTTGAGACACTTATTTTGGGACAGAGAGAGTACATGGAGTATTACTGTGGTGGGGGTGTATCATGTGAAAACGTCCAGATCCTGAAAATCTGCAAATTTCCTATATGGTCCATGTGATCATGTACCAACTGTTCAGATGTCATGTGAGTCTCCTCACGGTGATTTTATAGAAAAACACCCGTAGCCGCAAGTTACGGTTTGCAATGGGGTCCTTCATGGATGTTCGTCCTGAAAAATCAGGTGTGCTTAATTTCTAATAAAATTTCTTGTTATTTTCGGTAAAGAGTTATTTTTATGAAAAAGTTCAGAAATTTCAAAATTCGTCATGGAAATTTTAGATATTTTCGAAATATTCGACAAAAATTAAGATAAAAATTTAAAATAGATACAATTTTCAATAGATTTAGGTATGTTAAAAAATATGACATAAACTCTTTATATGTGCAAAATCTTGATAAAATATATGTGGTCTCACAAAAACATGGACGAAATTTGCATGAAACCTATATTATACTCGATGTGAAATAAGTCAAATATGATGGATTAAATTTATTGGAATTTTATTTTAATTTCAATAAATTTTTATAGTTGAAATTTAAACTTTTCAAAATGTGTCCAATATTGATCTTGTTTTGAAGATCTCGTCACCAGGAACTCAAATATACAAAAAACTATCACAAATAAGACATTTGGATCAAAAGTTATGACCCATACAAAATTGAGAAACAAACTAAAAAGATATGTGGGTGGGCAGCAAAAAAACTTTTTGACTGCATATATCTGTAGGGGTTTACAAATTGCACGGTGGTGGAAGAATGCATAACACACAATATGGTAGTGGTGGCGACCGTGGCGTTAGTGCGCCGGGTCGGAGCCCATGTGAAAGGACAATGATGTCGCCTAGAGGGGGGGGGGTGAATAGGCAGTTTAAAACTTTTCCGGTTTAGGCTTGATAATTGCGGAATAAAACTAGGTGTTTAAATTAACAAGCCGACAACCTAAATAAACTAGTCTCACCTATGTGCACCAACAACTTATGCTAAGCAAGATAAACAACAAGGTGATAGCTATGGAATACTTCAAGCATGAAGGCTATCACAATGTAAAAATGCATAAGTAAAAAGCTCGGGTATAGAAATAACCGAGGCACGCGGAGACGAGGATGTATTCCCGAGTTCCTCCTTGTTAAGGGAGTACGTCTCGTTGGAGAGGTGTGAACCGACACAATGGTTCAACAACCACAAAGGTTTCGCCTTCTTCTCCGATGAACCGCACCACAAAGGCTTGGTTCACCTTCCACTATCGGAATTCCTTCGAGGCGGAATCCGGAGCCTTTCAACAACAATCCGGGGCACAACCCACAATGGGATTGGGGGCTCCCGAACGGCCTCCAACAACAATCCGGGGCACAACCCACAATGGGATTGGGGGCTCCCGAACGGCTTCAAGTGACCACACAAGGGTCCAACCACCACAAAGGCGTCTAGGGTCCAAGGACCCAAGAGTAACAAGCTCACAAACTTTCAACTTCCACGAATCCTCGTGGAGAGCACACCGATGCACCAAATGCAAAAGGCAAGAGCACAAGTGCTCAAAATCCTTCACTCTCAAATTCCAACAAAGCAACAAATGCTTATGGGGGAATAAGAGAGGAAGAACAAAGAGGAGATGCACCAAGAACTCCAAGATCAAGATCTAAAAGGTTTCCCTCACTTAGAGGAGAAATCGATCGGTGGAAACGTAGATCAAGATCACCTCTCACTTTCCCTCAAATATTAGCAAGAACCATGGGAGGGATTGAGAGGAAGAGCAA
Source organism: Poa annua (assembly GCA_026929855.1). Taxonomy (NCBI): domain Eukaryota; kingdom Viridiplantae; phylum Streptophyta; class Magnoliopsida; order Poales; family Poaceae; genus Poa; species Poa annua. The sequence goes on along the minus strand of CM049437.1, from coordinate 81,125,550 downwards.
GCTTTCCAAAGGGCAACAATGGAGGAGAGAGAGGAGAAAGACTTGCTCTAGAGCTTGGGAACCGTTGGGGAAGAAGGCCCCCTTAAATAGGTCCCCGAAAAACCAACCGTTGGCAGCTCCGAAACCCGTAGCGGTACTACCGCTGGGGGCGGCGGAACTACCGCTGCGGACTATCCAATTGACCGTTGGCAGCGCAGCGGCGGAACTGCCGCTGCACTACCGGAGCGACCAACCCGACGGTACTACCGCCAACCTCAGCGGTACTACCGCTGTGAGCAGCGGTACTACCGTTGAGCTACCGCTAGAGGTACCGCTAACGAAACCCGAGGGCCGAAAACGGCGGTACCCCAAGCGGTATCGAGGGCGGTAGAAACTCCTCCATGGCAAGGTTCCAATGCTGCGAAGATGTATGTGGCGGTACTACCGCTGGGGCGACCGGTACTACCGCTGGCTAGCGGTACTACCGTTCTGGTACCGCTCGAGATACCGCTGTGCCAATCCGAGGGCCAAAAACAGCGGTACCCCCAGCGGTAGCGCGCAACAGTGCACTTAGCAGCGCCGGAACCAGGTGCAGCGGTACTACCGCTGCTTCCAGCGGTACTACCGCTGCCTGGAAAGACAGCAGAACAAAACTACCAGAAACCTCATAACATTTGCAAATGAACTCCGAAAGAGGTGAGACCAATTTTGTTGGAAATATTTCATCCCATAAATAGAGTAAAATCACCACACATGACAAGGTGTGGGACTTTCCTCACGGTTGAACCGGCAATATTTCCGCCACCGAAAACGCAACAGGTTTTCCAAAGTCAAACCGTTTTCGATGAACAAGAGCTTGACATGGAGATGAACCAAGCTCTAGTTCCTCACCACCATAAAAGCCAAATAAGAACCAAGAAATATGATATGCCAAGTATGCAAAGGTTTGAGCTCTCCACAAGGATGCGATCAAGTTACTCACTTGAGAGCCTCTCTTGATAGTACGCCTATCTATCCTATAGCCCTATCAAGATCATACCTTTGCCTTGAGCATTCCACTTGAGTTAGATGATGACTATCTTGATCACTCCAAGTGGACCACCTTTCTTGATTGCGCTTGCTAGCACATGCTGATGAAGACTTCTCCAAATGCTCCCCCATACTCCATTATGGGAGGGCCTCGCTAAGCTTCGTCTTCATGTCTCCTTTGCAAGCTTCAATCAAAAGATATCTTCCGAGATGCATCATATTGAGCTTGCACTTCATCTTCTTCTCTTGATATGTATGCTGGCTTGGGGTTAAACATGATTGTTCACTCAATCTTCTATTCCAAGCCATACTTGCAATGAGCTCAACTCTACACATGACCATTCTTCATATAAACCCTTGAATAGAGCATTGGTCATTATGTCATCTTGAAGAGTCCAACACATGAACTCCTATAATTTCCCATGGACAAGATCTACAAGAATATCTCAATGTAAAACATTAGTCCATAAGGATTGTCATTAATTACCAAAACCACGCATGGGGGCAACCATGCACTTTCAATCTCCCCCATTTTGGTAATTGATGCCAATCCTTTTTTCGAGGGTTTATATAATGAATTTAAGCAACCATGCAACACAAAGAGCAAGGATGCAAGAGAACCGCAAGAGAACAAACCCATATTCCCTTAAACCCTCTAAATTTCTCCCCCATTGGCATTGATTGTCGAAATGGGTGAAAAGTAAGAAGGCCAATATAATAAGAGCTCCCCCATAAAGTGTGCATTTCTCATAATGTGAGTGAAATCAAATGCACATATCCAGTGAAGAATAGATGGAGGGAGATCAAACTATATTGAGGATCCAAAGATTGCAAGAGAATATCAAATAGAAAGATACTTCAACGAAAGAAGCAAGCAATCAAAAAGATCCGAAGAGTGTTCTAAATATCATGAGGGAACTCCCCAAGGTACGTGCACAAATAGGATTTGTATTTCAATATAGTGTGCACAACATGGAATCCTCACTCCCTCGTAGATAAATTCGAACACAAGCTCAAGTAAGAGAATATAAATGAGAAGTGAGGCAAAACAACTTGCAACAAAAATGTTTTGCAACAAGAGCAAGGAGCGGCAAATAGAATAATGGGTGTGAGATAAAAGGACATTATAGGAGACTAATACAAGGATGAGAGCATCAACATAGTCTTTCAAGAAGTGTTGCACATAGTGCATATCATGTCTTTCCCATACCCACACACCAAAAGAGATATAGCAAATGGCTCCACAAGCTTAGTAAAATGCACCAAGCATAACACATGAAAAATAAAGCTTGTGCCTTTTAGAAACCACCAAGGAATCAAAAGCAATAAAAGGTGGTCACTAAAGAATTGGAATATCAATTAAAGATGTAACTATTCTTATGTGTATAAGTTTCTAAGTAGACACGAATCACTAAGATATGGGTCTACAAATAAACATGTACACACAAGATAGATACAAGGGTAAAGAATCATGATATCCAAGAGGAAGTCATAAATACACCAATAAGATCTTTGCTTAATAACATAGCACAAAGCCGAATTATATCTTAACGGAATATAAATGAACTTCCAACACATACTCATCATAGCATCAAAAACTATCCACGAGGGATAAAGGTTAACAAATGGATGCTCCGAGTAAGATAACACGTATCCCAAAAGGCGAATGATTTGAAAATTCATCAATGTTGCACATGAGAGACTTTAAGTAGAAAGTGCTAGATTGACATAATTGGGATCGATGAATCATAGAAATGAATATATAGTCCTCTTATATGTAATCATCCCGGCTTACTCACATTTGCAATAAAGACGTTTTGCAAGAATCAAATTAATTGCAACAAAAAGATTCATGCCAAGATACAACCTACACAAGGTTGAAAACTAGAAATGTATGCATGAGGTAGATACTTGTTACCGAGATAGCATTGGTGATGTATAGTATAAGAGTTAACGATCATCGAAACTTGGCTCCAATGAACACATGGTGATACCACCTTCCTTGTAAATGAGACAAGCTTCCAATGCATCTCCACATGTACCTAAAACAAATTCAAGTACAAAATGGTACCCAAACTCATTGGGTCCAAAGTAGTTAGAGCAACTACAATACATAGGACAAACTCCACATAAATATGTGCATATTGATATGAAATTGAATTTTATGCACATCTTAGCCATTTAGGATTTGATGGAGTTTATCCTATATATTGGATCAACGAAAGTACACATGCCATAAGATATACATATAGTAAGTATGCATGCACAAGACTTTCAAGAACCAAACGAGATACAATTTGGACAAAACACCAATTAAACACAAGAGAGCACACATTAGTGTGACACGAAAAGAATTTGACCAAATTATATCAAAGTCCCAAATCAACACATGATTGAAGAGACCACTTTGAAAATATACCAAATGAAAGCAAGAAGCCAATTGAAGAAAATACCATCAAGTAATAAACCGAACCCTCTACACTTTTCATGATGGCACAAGGTGCCAAGACGAAAAATGTTTGTCTTCCAAAGAGACACATCATCGGGATCAAATACCAAATGAAGATAACTAATGTTCGAAAGCATATAGGATTGCTCCCCCAAGATGTGTGCATTATTTATGATCTTGCATTTGAATACAAAATGCACACAAATGAGATCATCACTCTCCATATATATATATATATATATATATATATATATATATATATATATATATATATATATATATATCATATTCAAGAAAGGCAAGAAATTGCAATACCAATTTAAAGAACGATGTTCCACTCAAATTAGGATAGCTTCCCAAAGAATAGTGCATTATCAAAAAGTATGACTTTCGAATGTCAATGCACAAGAATTGGATCATTGCTTTTCCCAACTCAAGAAAGCACAAAACAAATTTCAAGTAGAGCAATAAAGTATCCAAAAGATACAAGGAAGACAAATAAGAGTTAGATCAAAAGCAAATCCTTGGCAATCAAATAAGGCAATTCAAAGCAAGAGCCAAAGTGAATATGATCAACATATTTACCCCAAATATGATTATCACTTGTCAAGACAAGTAATGTATGGAGATATTTCTCGGTGGTGTATTGCAAGGATATTTTCAAGATCATATTCACAAAACATAAGCATGAGGCAAAGGATAGGAATTAAAAGCCATGCTTAGATAGATAGATATTCTTGATAGTTTCACAAATCATGTGATAATGCAAAGCAACTCCAAGGAGTTGCTTGAATCATTTGGCTTCCCAAAAAGATATATGAGAACATATTTAGGGAAAGCCATACCAAGAACATCCTCCACAAACAAGATCCAAAAGAGTGAGAGACAAAGAGCATTTAACTAAATGGGAACTTGTTTGAGCACATGCCACATAGGAACAAGATAATTAGCAATATCAATTCTAGGTGGCAAAACCTCACATGTTCACATTTTCTAGGCTTGTAATATGCACATAGCTTATTACTCCCCCATAATGTGATTATCCATTTATTTTAAAACAAGAGGTAAATAAAAACAACTTGAGAAATTAATGGACATTATAGAATTTGAATTTCTCATGAGCATGGCATACCACATAGAGAATAGATAAAATTGATATATCAACACTAAGTGGTATTCCTCATGTACACACATTTTTAGGATTGTGAAGTGCACGAAGCATATCACTCTCCAAAAATGGATAGTCCATTTATCTCTCAAGGAGAGCCAACAAGATAAGATAGCAAGTAAAAGCAATAGGGCTCAAAACAAGTAGATGGTGTGCAAACCAAAATACACATACTTGATTTCTCAAGATAAGTAAGTAGAGAGCACAACACATACAAACACTAGCAAGGTACAAAACCTAACACATGCAAGGGTGCAAGCAACTTTCAATGTATATATGATCTAAATAAAAGTTACCGCAAGGAGGAACATTGGATATGAGATAGAACAATATAATCCATATGACTTGACTTGAGAGAATATAATTGATGAAGATCCCTTAATTCTTCATAGTGTAGCCAAGTCTCCAATGTCCTCCAACATCACCTATTGATCAAGTTTTAGCTTGTTGGTCCCCAACCAAGTTGGGTCCTAAGAGGTTAGTCACAATAGGTTTGGTAACCCAAATGGTTCTTTTCTTGACACCACCTTGAGTACCAACATATTTGGCAAACACATTGCCAACCTTATCCTTTTGAAGAGAATAAACATCATCAACTATAATGGGGTTGGATAAGGTACCATTTGTGCATGAAGAAGCAAAGTGACCCTTCTCTCGGCATAGGTAGCAACATCTACTTCCTCCTCTCTTCTTAGTTGGAGTCATGACTTGAGGAGGGGTAGCTTGATTCTTCTTGGGAAGAGACCGTTCTTCAACTTGAGTAGCTTGAGTTTGAACTTGAGGCTTCTTCCCTTGTTGCATCTCACTAAGAGCCTTATTCTTCAAAGGGCAAGATCTAACATGGTGCCCTTCAACTTTGCACTTGAAGCAAACAATCTTGGCCGAATCCTTGACTTGTTCTTGGCCCTTGTTCTTCTTGTTAAACTTGGACTTATTCTTGATATTGGAGTTGAAGCCAAGTCCACTCTTGTCATTGGGGCGTCTTTGAACACTCAACATATTGTCAAGTGTAGAATCTCCAACATGACGCTTTTCCAAGTCTTTCTTCAAAGAAGTGACTTGGGCCTTGAGCTCATTTAATTCCTCTGCATGGTTAGTATCAACACAAACACTAGAGGAAGTAGAGGCTTCATTGTTAGAGCAACAAGGCATGGAAAGTAATTCATCACAGGATGTAGCAACATTGTGAGTGGATGAATCACTAGGACTAGCACATGGCAATATAGCATTAAGAGTAGAAGTTGTGCCATTGTCCACATGAGGCTCACAAGATGTTACCTTTGACATAATAGCCTCATGAGCTAACTTTAGCTTGGCATGGGATGCTAGAAGATCGTCATTAGAGCTAGAGAGCCTTTCATGACTTTCTTCCAATTTCCCATACTTGCTAGTCAGCAACTCAAGTTGGGCCCTTAGCTCAACATTCTCCTTCAAAATAGATGCTTCACAAGAAGTGGAGTTAGTAGCACAAGCATCATTGATATTAGAAATGGAAGAAGACAAATTGGTAAGCTTATCATTCTTAGATAGTTGAGTTTGAAGTTGATCATGAGCCTTCATAAGGAGAGAGTGTTCACTTTCTAAAGTCTTGTGAGCTTTGTCAAGTTTCTCTATGTCCTCACTTAGTCTAGCATTGCCAACACCAAATTCAACTTTTTCCTTTTTAAGCACTTTATATTTTGCAATAGCATGATCTCACTACACCACGACACCACATTCCCAACAGCAAAATCGGTAGGGAAAACGGCTTTCACCGACAGAAAGTCGGTCAGGGATCAGTATTGCCGACCAACCACGTCGGTCACCGTAAGTCCAGTCGGGAAAAACCCTTTCCCGACCAACAAAGTTTTGCCGACCGACGGTTTGATGGCTATTCAATAGCTTTCCCGACCGACGTTTTCTTTCCCGACCAACCTTTCTTTACCGACCGACATTTTATGCCAACTGAAGATTCCCTTTTGCCGACCGACTGTTTGACATTGTTGGTTTTACCGACCAACAATCAGACTGTTCGAAAAAGATTTAGTACAGCATCCACCTTTATTACCATATGGCAATAACATGACATCCAACGCACATAAATTAAATAAGTTGCAAGAACCAAACAATATAGATGCTGAGAAGTGCATTTCAACTTAAATTTAGCATCCAGTACAGAACATTGTTGCCATTACATCAGATAGGCTTTAGCATTCATGATGGTCCATTACACCATCAAGTTGATAATAGACAGTAGATAGGTTTACAAAACAATAGCTATAAAACACTAAATAGCCCGTTGCAAATTGCCAGCTTCAGGTTCTTCCTCCTCTTGAGTGTCTCTCCTACAAAGGGAAGCAAGTACATTACTTTCATGCATTCATAGAGACATGAAAACTTGACACATGACATTGCACGGTTTCTTCATATTGCAAGGCTGAGTCTCCCATATTATTTCCCAAAAGATCAGGATAGATGCATAAAATGGGTATTCAGATGCTTATTGAGCAAACATGTGCATGATGAACCAATCAACATGGTAAGAATACATGCTAACCTGCTTGGCAAAGCAACATGCAACCATGCATACGAGTTTGATTTTTTGTTTCATGATCAGAATAGCTAATAAGATATCTATAGCACCATTAGCATGTCTGTTTTCTAGCAATTACTATGATGGTCGTATGAGTCCATGACCCATCCATCTCCAAGACAATCATTAGAACCATCAAATATATTACTCTAGTGCCAGCAGGCTGTAGTTGTATTTGATGCACGCAAGTGTTTTTGACAAAAAGTTCATCGTGAAACTGGATGATTTTATTTCAGCTCTAACATAGTTTACACCTAATTTCGTTTTTTATTTCAGCTGGATGAATTTTGAAGATCAGAGTTATGCAAATTTATCAAGAGACATCACACATAAAACAATACGAGTTAAGTGGAGAAAACACAAAAAGTTGGTGATTACCTCACTAGATGGCCATGCGATTGACCCTTTTACTTCCAATCAGGGTGCTCTTCCGCTGCGTCTATGAGATCTTTCTGCAGAATGCATCGCATTTAGTCGCTACATCAATTATACTCCACTTCTACAATTTCTAAGTAATACAGAAAGCAAAAGGCTTCCAACTATTAGTGCTGCATGTGGCACATGATGTCCTTTATTGAGCGTATGTGTTCTGATACAAACTTAATCTTCCAAAGAGGCATACCCAAGTTCGTCATCCTACAATCATTTGATGTTTTTACTATGTATTAGTCCTTGAAATACATTGGCATATCACTTTTAGTTGTTATGCATTCTGCAATAGTGCCTAGTTTGCTACTTGGTCAACACTGCTCTCATGTCTCAATGAGAACATAACTACATTACGTAATCACAAAAATATCATCTGCGTACAAGTGATATGATAAAGTTCAATTATGATTCCTTCTGTTGCACCAAGGTGACAAAAAATAATAGATCACAGATTATTCTGGTACATATAAATACATTGCTAAACCACCATTGGAAAATAGTTGCATTTCACATTCTAAAACCTGAAGTTGAGGTTATCGAATCAATGGGTCTCACAAAAAAAAGAGCCATCATACCAGATTTAGGCGCATTCTATCAGAAAATAAAGAACAAAAAATCACAATACTAACTCAAAAGAACTACTGAAATCAGCTGATCCATATTGTACTTGTGGCACTATGGAGTAAAAGTGTACAAAATTAACCTCCTCCATGTAAAATAATACATTTAAAACTTATCATAGAACAAGATCATTACCAGTAAGTGTAAGAGTTAATTTGAGGATAGATAAACGCATCACAAACTTATTCTCTACATGAACACTTAGTGACTATACATCTTCAGCTTCAGAATTAAACCAAAAATAGCAGGTCACGTAATCTATAACCAATCTACTGGAAACGACTATTTCCATAACAGCACAATAATAACCAGTAATCACCAACTCTAATATGCTATCGCCTCATGGAACATTAGTCAGACCGGCCACACATGTAAGCTTGCTGACAATATGTAAGTGAACCATTGAAGCGGATGTATTACCTCGTCGGGTTTTCTTGTGATTTCACACACTTCAGGAACAATAACGTCAAGGACTTCCTTTTATCCCAACAAGACAATGTTATTTACTGTGATTCAACCGATGGCCAGTGCGGCCAGTTCAAATAATTTGCTGAAGTTGACTGGTCTTCACCCAAATAAATTCGTCAGCACGGTTGTATCCCAAAAGCTCCAAACTGAAGAATAAAAAGAGGTACATGTGGATCTGTTAAAACAACTGGTTTCTTTAGCTGTTACGGTCTTTTTAATCTATCAAGTTTATGATCAGAGAGGAACACAAAATTGCGGGAAGAAACTTAAACTCACTAGTCAAAATCCTGATATAAAGTAACCCTGAAGGTTGTGGGGCTTGCCTTTTGCGCCGGTGGTCGGCCTGCTCGTTGTAGGAGGAGGCGCTCGGCTTGCCGGCGAGGCTCTCGTAGAGGCCGTGGTGTCCGCATCCGGCGCCCTGGTCCCGGATCTGGTCTTGAGCGGAGGTGGTGGTCGCCGTCGCAGATTGCTGCGACCGTTGCGCGTGTCATGCCAGACCGGTTGCAGATCCGGTCTGGATCTGCCGTGTGCTGGCCGGGAGGCAACCTGTCCTGGCGTGCCTTGGACGACCGTGCGCGCGGGGGTGGCCGGGAGGTGTGAGGGCTGTGGTGCAGAGGCAGCTGAGGACGACCGGAGATCTGGGGGGGCTGGACTCTATGCATGGCGGCCGGCCGGGGAGAAGACGGCAGAGCAAGAGCAACCTAGGCGGCGGAGGGAGATCGAGCGAGGCAGCAGAACTGAGCGCTTTTATTTTTCTTTTTCTACTAGGTGCAGGCTGAGAGGATATGAAGTGGCGCGGCCGCGGGCAAAATAATGGAGGGATCGAGTGGAGCCTGCGCTAAAATTTTGCCGCCTAAATTTTCGCTAGCGCGCGCACGAGCTCGTCCAAAACCGCCACCCCTAGTCGGTCGGCGTTCTTTGCCGACCAACAGTTTGACAGCCATAAAGGCATTCCCGACCGATAGCTGGACACAGATATTTTTACATTCCCGACCGATAAATGGTCGACGTATATAGGTAATTGCCGACCAACAGCTGGAAAGTACTTTTCCCGACCAGCAGTCAGATGTGTATAGTGACTTTTCCCGACGTGTGTAGGGAAAGTGGTGTCGTGGTGTAGTGTCTCTTTCCTTAATGATTTTAGCAATGATAAGATCATTTGACTCATCAAGAGATTCAAGTTGCTCCTCAAGAGACACTCGAATCTCTTGCTCTTCCTCAAGAGCATTCTCTAAGGATGCTTTTTCAATAGCATCTTCTCTCTCAATTTTACATTTTTGATCAAATTGAGTATCCAACTCCTTAATGATTTCTATACATTTAATATCATGAGCAACAATTTCACGTAGAGAAGAGATAGCTTCACTACCTTTGGGAAGAGCACCAAGAACAATCTCACCCTTCTTGGTTAAGGTTTCAATGTCAAAATCTTCTCCATGAGGATTCACAACCACATCATCACATATCTCGGGATTCGAGGTAGAAGTTACCTTGGAATATTTAGCCATGAGACAAACATGATTAATGGGTGAGGAGGATGAAGAATTACTTGAAGCACCATTGAGGTCCATGTCTTGTTCCAACAAATGTTGGGATTTCTCTACATTGTTAGTCATGCAAATACTAGAGGATATGGAAGCATTATTTTCATGACAACAAGACATAGAGAGCATATCATCATTATATTTAGTTAAGCAACTATTACTTGATATGCAAGGACCATCAACTCTAGCATGTATGACATTTGGAGTGCTAGAAGAGTTTAAGTCCAAAGATAGAACATTGCAATGTGATAGAGAAGAAGTATAATCAATAGTAAGTTCACCATCACCAATGCAATTTCTATCACCACTCACCATATCATTACCTTGTGACAAATCACATGTTGGTGAAGTGGAAGGAGTTGTGAACTCATAATAGCCGGAGGTGGAGAGAGAACAATCATCCTCAATAATTTTGGACACTTCATATATATCTTGAAGCTTGGTCCAAAGCTCATGTGCATTTCGAAAAGGCATGATTGAAGCAAGAACTACATCGGTCAAAGCACATATAAGACCATTAGTAACTTGAGTCTCGAGTCGAGAGTTTATCTCATCCTCAAAAGATAATTCTTGGGAATCCTTTGGAGGAGATAAACTCACATCTACAATCCTCTTAACATAATTTGGACCCATGGCCCTAAAAAGATTAAGAATGCGAATTTTCCAAACATCATAATTTGTGCCATCGAATATGAAAGTGGGATCGTGCACTAATTGTCTAAACGACATCTTTTACTCTCTAGGCGGTAAAGCCCAAAAAGAGAGAACCTGGCTCTGATACCAATTGAAAGGACAATGATGTCGCCTAGAGGGGGGGGGGTGAATAGGCGGTTTAAAACTTTTCCGGTTTAGGCTTGATAATTGCGGAATAAAACTAGGTGTTTAAATTAACAAGCCGACAACCTAAATAAACTAGTCTCACCTATGTGCACCAACAACTTATGCTAAGCAAGATAAACAACAAGGTGATAGCTATGGAATACTTCAAGCACGAAGGCTATCACAATGTAAAAATGCATAAGTAAAAAGCTCGGGTATAGAAATAACCGAGGCACGCGGAGACGAGGATGTATTCCCGAGTTCCTCCTTGTTAAGGGAGTACGTCTCGTTGGAGAGGTGTGAACCGACACAACGGTTCAACAACCACAAAGGTTTCACCTTCTTCTCCGATGAACCGCACCACAAAGGCTTGGTTCACCTTCCACTATCGGAATTCCTTCGAGGCGGAATCCGGAGCCTTTCAACAACAATCCGGGGCACAACCCACAATGGGATTGGGGGCTCCCGAACGGCCTCCAACAACAATCCGGGGCACAACCCACAATGGGATTGGGGGCTCCCGAACGGCTTCAAGTGACCACACAAGGGTCCAACCACCACAAAGGCGTCTAGGGTCCAAGGACCCAAGAGTAACAAGCTCACAAACTTTCAACTTCCACGAATCCTCGTGGAGAGCACACCGATGCACCAAATGCAAAAGGCAAGAGCACAAGTGCTCAAAATCCTTCACTCTCAAATTCCAACAAAGCAACAAATGCTTATGGGGGAATAAGAGAGGAAGAACAAAGACGAGATGCACCAAGAACTCCAAGATCAAGATCTACAAGGTTTCCCTCACTTAGAGGAGAAATCGATCGGTGGAAACGTAGATCAAGATCACCTCTCACTTTCCCTCAAATATTAGCAAGAACCATGGGAGGGATTGAGAGGAAGAGCAAGCTTTCCAAAGGGCAACAATGGAGGAGAGAGAGGAGAAAGACTTGCTCTAGAGCTTGGGAACCGTTGGGGAAGAAGGCCCCCTTAAATAGGTCCCCGAAAAACCAACCGTTGGCAGCTCCGAAACCCGTAGCGGTACTACCGCTGGGGGCGGCGGAACTACCGCTGCGGACTATCCAATTGACCGTTGGCAGCGCAGCGGCGGAACTGCCGCTGCACTACCGGAGCGACCAACCCGACGGTACTACCGCCAACCTCAGCGGTACTACCGCTGTGAGCAGCGGTACTACCGTTGAGCTACCGCTAGAGGTACCGCTAACGAAACCCGAGGGCCGAAAACGGCGGTACCCCAAGCGGTATCGAGGGCGGTAGAAACTCCTCCATGGCAAGGTTCCAATGCTGCGAAGATGTATGTGGCGGTACTACCGCTGGGGTGACCGGTACTACCGCTGGCTAGCGGTACTACCGTTCTGGTACCGCTCGAGATACCGCTGTGCCAATCCGAGGGCCAAAAACAGCGGTACCCCCAGCGGTAGCGCGCAACAGTGCACTTAGCAGCGCCGGAACCAGGTGCAGCGGTACTACCGCTGCTTCCAGCGGTACTACCGCTGCCTGGAAAGACAGCAGAACAAAACTACCAGAAACCTCATAACATTTGCAAATGAACTCCGAAAGAGGTGAGACCAATTTTGTTGGAAAGATAGCGACGATAAGCACCGAACAAAAAGTGGAAATATTGCATCCCATAAATAGAGTAAAATCACCACACATGACAAGGTGTGGGACTTTCCTCACGGTTGAACCGGCAATATTTCCGCCACCGAAAACGCAACAGGTTTTCCAAAGTCAAACCGTTTTCGATGAACAAGAGCTTGACATGGAGATGAACCAAGCTCTAGTTCCTCACCACCATAAAAGCCAAATAAGAACCAAGAAATATGATATGCCAAGTATGCAAAGGTTTGAGCTCTCCACAACGATGCAATCAAGTTACTCACTTGAGAGCCCCTCTTGATAGTACACCTATCTATCCTATAGCCCTATCAAGATCATACCTTTGCCTTGAGCATTCCACTTGAGTTAGATGATGACTATCTTGATCACTCCAAGTGGACCACCTTTCTTGATTGCGCTTGCTAGCACATGCTGATGAAGACTTCTCCAAATGCTCCCCCATACTCCATTATGGGAGGGCCTCGCTAAGCTTCGTCTTCATGTCTCCTTTGCAAGCTTCAATCAAAAGATATCTTCCGAGATGCATCATATTGAGCTTGCACTTCATCTTCTTCTCTTGATATGTATGCTGGCTTGGGGTTAAACATGATTGTTCACTCAATCTTCTATTCCAAGCCATACTTGCAATGAGCTCAACTCTACACATGACCATTCTTCATATAAACCCTTGAATAGAGCATTGGTCATTATGTCATCTTGAAGAGTCCAACACATGAACTCCTATAATTTCCCATGGACAAGATCTACAAGAATATCTCAATGTAAAACATTAGTCCATAAGGATTGTCATTAATTACCAAAACCACGCATGGGGGCAACCATGCACTTTCACCATGTCGCAGCATGGCGTGTGCGTGTGCAGTAGCGAGTTAGGAGGAAGACCAGGTCGAGGAACGACGAGCTGGCTGCGTGGGACGCGTCAGGGCGCGTCCTGAGCGCGAGCTGGAACGTGCGGATCATGGCAAAGGTGGGAGCGTGGATCGCGTTAGTGCGCGTCCAGAGCGCGAGCCGTGGCGTCGTTAGAGCGCGCTAGAGCGGCTATAAAAGCCCACCCCCTGTACTCCATTGTTGCATCGAGTTGGAGATCGAGAGAAATAGAAAGCCGTCGGTGCGGCAGGTGTTAGTGCGGCAGAAAAATCGTGTGTCCATCCACTACCCTTCGTCTACCTCTATCCATTGCAGGTTTTGGTAACAACATTTGGTATCAGAGCTATGACTTTGGTTCCACACGGCGTCGGGGCGAGCTCGGTGTCGCTGGCCTGTCCGATGCTGACGGCGGAGAACTACGCCGTATGGGCGATCAAGGTGGAGGCGATCCTTGATGCCCAGGGCGTGTGGTGAGGCGGTGGTGCCGGAGAAGGGCACGACGGTGGACGAGATGAAGAACAAGACAGCACGTGCGCAGCTGCTGGGCGCGCTGTCTGAGGACATCCTGCTGCAGGTCTCATCGAAGAACAAGGCTGCGGAGGTGTGGGACAGCCTGAAGACGCGATTCGTCGGTGCAGATCGTGTCAAGGCAGCGCGTCTGTCAACTCTCCGCGGCGAGTTCGATCGCCTGGACATGTCGGATGGGGAGAAGCTGAACGTCTTCGCCGGGAAGATCAGCGGCATGGAGCGACCCCCGGAGACGCAGGAATGGTGAAGAAACTCCTGGACTCGGTGCCCGATCATCTGTACACGGCGGTGGCGGAATCGAGCAGTTTTGCGACGTGAACACCATCACGTTCGACGAGGCGCTCGGGCGGCTCAAGGCTTTCAAGGAGCGCACGGAGCGGCACAAGCAGCGCAGCGGCGGCGGCGAGCGCGGTGATGATCAGCTGCTGCTCACAGCAGCACAGTGGGAGGCACAGCGTCGGGCACGCGGCGGCGTCTACGACGACGACGCAGTGAGCAGCGAGGACCGTGGCAGGCGTGGCATCGGCAAGTGCAACAACTGCGGCGTTCGCGGCCATTTCGCGCACGACTGCTGGAAGCCAAAGAAGACGCAGGAGAAGGAGAAAGCGCTGATCGCCGACGTCAACGCCGACGAGCAGCCAGGTGTCGGCCCAGTGGAATCCAGGGTGTGCAGTGCCCACTCTCCACAGCCCTCGCACGCAGTAGTATCGAAAGATGACTAAGGACCAAGCCGAACGCTTGAAGAGACTCTCGAGGGGAGAAGCCCTCGAGAGGGATTGAAGGGCAGCGGAGGCCTGAAGAGGCTCCCCCCGCGGCTGCCCCTCTACAAGGCTCTCTCCCCTGGAGAGGAGTCAACACAAATCCCTCCACAAGGCCGCTCAGGCCCTGTAGAGATGCTTCGCTGAGAAGCAACCGCCGCAGAGCGCACATGGCCTCTGCCGCGGCCGCAGAGTGACGCGCGCACCTGCGCGCGGTGACGACGACGCCGCAGTTGCCAGTCTGGTGATTAAAGGAGTCAACAAAGCTGTGTCCCCCGCGCCGGACTACGAAGATTTCCCCTTTGATGATAAAGCGGATGGCCGGCGCTACGCTCCAACGACGACGTCACCGTGGGCGCCCCCACGATCTCTGCGGCACCAGCTGGCCGTCCTGCGCGGACGGTGGCTTTCCTGCCTCAAGGACAGGCTTTACGACCATGGACCGAGTCCATGGACAGCCCAGCTGCGGTGCACCCCGCTCCTCCGTTTCGTCGCCATGTGGGAACCCTTCCACCGCGCAAGGGCGCGGGGATGAGGCCCGGGGCGCCTATAAAAGGAGAGGGTGCGCCTCCGTAGCAAGGGATCGATCGATCATCCGGAGCTTGAACACTCTACCATAGTGCATCCTAGCTAAGTGCGCTCGAGGAGGAAGAAGACCCTAGAGTTCCCTCCTTGAGCTCCACTCTGCCATAAGAGAGCCCTCGGCAAGCTCATTGTACTTTATCCTCTGCAGCGCAATACAGACAAGCAGGAGTAGCGGTGTTACCTCCTCCAGAGGGCCGTGAACCTGGGTACGGGCTGGTGTTCATCTCTGTCGTGATGTCCCTCCTCAGGCTCGACGAGCACCGTCGCCGTGCCGGTTGAGGGTTGTTTGACCTCCGCGTTCAGCCCCTTTCGAACATTCTCTTCAGAGTGTGACCACCCCTGTCTCGTGGGAGTCACTCTCCGACATTTGGCGCGCCAGGTTGGGGCTGAGGCGCATTTTCAACCTTCGACCAGCCTCCGCGCCATGACGGACACCCGCACGACTCGCGCCAACAGGCGCGCAGCTGAGAGGGCTCATACGGAGCCCGGCACCGCCACCACTCGCGGCCGCCGCGGCCGCCCTCGCACGACGGAGCGCGCCAACACCGGCCCGCGCGTGGAGGAGCCCGAGAGCGAGGAGCACCGCAGCGGCGACCGCCGCGACGACGAAGACTTCTCCGAGCACCACGAGGACGCTGAGTCCTCGCGTCCGTCCCGGCGCCAGAGCGCGTCCCCTCAGGGACGTCCGGAGCCCGGTCCACACACTGCGCTGCTCATGGCGCAGGAGCTTCTCCGCTACCGGCCCAACCCGGAGGCCCACGACTAGTGGCTCGACCGCCTCCACCACCTCGTCGACATCGCAACGACGCGCCCCGCTCCGTCGCGTTCGCTGGTTCACCTCTCTGGCCGCGCAGGAACGGCCGCGCCGGATGTGCCTCCGCCACCACCGGGACCTCCTCCGGCTGCGGCGCAAAGGGCAGCCTCCCATGCGTCCTCGCCGCGCGACTGCCAAATCGTGCAGCGCACCGCGCCAGACGTGCGGGTGGGGATGGAGCGCCGGAGGGACCTCCAGAACCGCCTTGTCGAAGAAATCGGCCAGGCGGGGCAGCAGAACCGCAGGGCTCTCCAGGGCGGAACCGCCACATACGCCACCGGCTGCATGGCCATCACCCGCGCTCTGCGCCGTGTGGTCTGGCCATAGAAGTTCAGGCCTGCCCTTCCCAAGGGCTACGACGGGTCAAGCAACCCCATCGAGTTCCTGCAGCTCTACACCACCTCTATCCAGGCTGCAGGAGGGGACGACAAGGTCATGGCCAACTGGTTCTCCCACGCGCTTAGGGATTCCGCGCTGTCGTGGCTCCTCAACCTGCCTGAAGACTCCGTCGACTCGTGGGAAGAGCTCTGCAGGCAGTTCGTCGCCAACTTCAAGGGCACCTACGAGCGCGCGCTCACCCATAATGACCTGCGCGCTGTGGTGCAGAAGAAGGATGAGACCCTCCGCAAGTACATCCAGCGCTTCAGCCAAGTGCGCAACAAGATCCCGAACATCCCCGACACGCAAGTCATTGCCGCCTTCAGAGAGGGCGTCACAAACCGCAGGATGCTCGAGAAGCTAGGGATTCACGACAAGCTCACCTCTGTGGTGAAGCTGTTCGACCTCGCTGACAAGTGCGCCAAGGCTGAAGAGGGACTCCTCTTCGTCAAGATGAGCCAGCGAGCAGACGACCAGGCCGAGGGATCTAAGAGCCACAAGAACCGGGAGGAAACCAAGCGCAAGACCACCGCCGTCCTAGCGGTTGAGCCGGATGCCAAGTACGCCCGCAGAGCCTCCCCTGAGCCTGGCGACAAGAAGGAGGATAACCGTCCGTTCTGCGTCTACCACAACAGGCGCGGCCACGCCACAGAGAACTGCTTTGACCTCAAGAGGTTGAGCAGGGAGCGCGAGCAAGGAGAAGGCCGCAGGTACCGCAGAGGTGGACGCAAGGACAGCTACCAGAAGCCGCCGGGCACTCAAGCCAACGCCGTCGAGAAGAACAATAACCTCCCCGACGAGGAAGATGGAGGCTACCAGGCCCCAAGGGGGGCTATGGCTTGCATCCTCGGCGGAGCTCAGGCGCCCAAGTCTAACAACCAAATCAAGCAGTTCGCCCGCGAGCTCAACGCCGCGCTCCCAAGCATCGAGACCTCTAGGCCCCTCAAGTGGTCTCAGTACACCATCGCCTTCGACGCCAAGGACCACCCCAAGTCGACCAAGACTGTTGGAACCCTCCCCCTGGTCTGCTCCCCCACCATCAACAACATTGCCGTCTCCATGACGCTCATTGATGGGGGTGCTGGCCTGAACGTCATCTCTGTCGAGACCTTCGAGATGCTTCAAGTGCCTTACGAGTGGCTCATGCCCTCCAGGCCATTCACAGGGGTCACCAGCGGCTCGATCGCACCTCTGGGGCAGGTCCGGCTGGCCGTCACCTTCGGCACGCAGAAGAATTACCGCACTGAGCTGATCGACTTCGATGTCGCGCACATTGGCCTGCCGTACAACGCCATCCTCGGCTACCCCGCCCTCGCGAAGTTCATGGCCGTCACGCATCACGCCTACAACATGGTCAAGATCCCCGGCAGCGCTGGCACCATCGCCATCCACGGCCATGTCCTGGAAGCCACGCGCGCTATCGAGAGCGCCTACAAGGCGGCCGCCATGGCATTCCCGCCTGACGAGGACCTGGAGCCTCTCGAGAGGCCCAAGAAGAAGAAACAGATGTTCTCTCAAGAGCAAGCTTCCACGAAGAAGGTGTCGCTGAGCACCAGTGGCTCGGGGGCTGAGGGCTCAGGGGCTAGCGTCACCATAGGCGCTGCCTTGCCTCCCAAATAGGAAAGCGCGCTCGTCGCCTTCCTTCGGGCAAACTCTGACATCTTCGCATGGACTCCGTCAGATATGTCCGGTGTACCAAGGGAGGTGATCGAGCACCACTTAGCCTTGTGTCCAGACGCACACCCCGTCAAGCAAAAAGCGCGCAAGCAAGCCCCCGAGAAGCAAGCATTCATCGTCAAGGAAGTAGAAAAGTTAAAAGCGGCAAATGTCGTTCGCGAAGTCGCGCACCCCACTTGGCTCTCCAACGGCGTGGTTGTCCCTAAACCTGCTGGAGGGGGCCGACTCTGCATCGACTACACAGATGTCAATAAGGCCTGCCCCAAGGACCCATACCCCATGCCAAGGATAGACCAGATCGTGGACTCCACCGCCGGCTGCGACCTCCTTTGTTTTCTGGACGCCTTCTCTGGTTATCACCAGATCAAAATGGCTAAAGAGGACGAGGAGAAAACAGCATTCCTCACCCCTTGTGGTGTGTATTGCTACACGTGCATGCGTTTCGGCCTGAAGAATGCCGGCGCCACTTTCCAGAGGCTCATGAGGATAGCCTTGGGGGCGCAGATGGGCAGAAACGCAGAAGCTTATGTCGACGACATTGTGGTCAAGTCTCGCGAGGGAGACACTCTCTTGAAGGATCTCGAGGAAACCTTCGCCAGCCTGCGCAAGGTGAACATCAAGCTGAACCCCGCCAAGTGCGTCTTTGGGGTGCCTTCAGGCAAACTGCTCGGATTCCTCGTGTCTCACCGCGGCATAGAAGCAAACCCTGACAAGATCAAGGCCATAGAAGGAATGCAGCCTCTTCGCCGGCTCAAGGACATGCAGTGCTTAGCAGGCTGTATGGCCAGCCTGGGCCGGTTCATCTCCAAGTTTGGCGAGAGAGCCCTGCCATTCTTCAAGATCATGAAGAAGTCCGGCACATTCAAATGGACCCTTGAAGCAGACAAAGCCTTTGAAGACTTAAAGAGGTACTTGGCCAGCCCACCAGTCATGGTGGCCCCCAGGACAGGCGAACATCTGAAGCTGTACCTACCAGCCACTCCTCAGACCGCAAGCGCCGTCCTGGTGGCTGAAAGGGAAGAGCCAGTCCTCCCCAAGAAAAGCACTGCCACTCCAACTCCAATGCCGCCCGACAAAAGATCTTGGCGAAGGAGCAGTCTCCACAGACCCACCGCCAGGCCCACAGCCTCAAGACGAGTCTGCTCCGAACACCCTTGCCGAGACCCCTCCACAGGCGGATCTCGACAAGGGCCCTGAAGAGCCTCCGCAGAGAGCTGACGCTGCACCCCCATCGACAACCCTTGTCGTGCACCCCGTCTACTTTGTCAGTACCGTACTGCGGGACGCTCGGGAACGGTACCCAATGCAGCAGAAGCTTCTCGTCGCGCTCCTCATCGCCTCCAGGAAGCTGCGACACTACTTCCAGGGCCACCCCATCACGGTGGTCACTTCCTTCCCCCTGGAGCAGATCCTGCGCAACCCCAACGCCACAGATCATGTTGCGGGATGGAACATCGAGCTGCAGCCATTCAATTTGCGCTTCGACACCACAAGAGTCATCAAGGGAAGAGCGCTGGCGGACTTCATCGCCGAATGGACTGACCCAAGCCCTGAAGAGCCTCGGGGAGAAGAGGCCGAGCCCTCGGGAGACACGATGCGCATCCACTGGACCATGCACTTCGATGGAGCCTTCGCCTGCCGCAATGGCGGAGCAGGCGTCGTCTTGACCTCGCCCAAAGGCGACAAACTCTACTACGCTGTCCAGCTGTGCTTCACAATTGACAAGATCTCCAACAACATCGCTGAATACGAGGGCCTTCTCGCCGGCTTAAGGGCCGCCATCGCTCTAGGCGTCAAGCACTTACTCGTCAAGGGCGACTCCCAGTTGCTTGTCAACTTCTCCAACAAAAGCTACACGCCTAAGGACGACCACATGGCCGCATACCTTGCAGAGGTCCGCAAGCTCGAGAAGCACTTCAGAGGCATGGAGCTCATGCACATCCCGAGGAAAGAGAACCAGGAGGCCGATGACATCGCCAAGCGAGCCTCGCGAATGCAAGCCCAGCAGGCAGGCGTCTTTGAAGAAAGGCTCACCAAGGCATCCATAAAGCAGCCACTAGAAGCTACAGCCGCAAGCGCAGACGAAGCACTCCCACCACCTCCTGAAGCTGGGGCACCCGATTGTGGTCCTCACACAGGGGAGCGTCTGTTGCTGACGGCGGCACATCAAGAAACAGGCTGGATTGACGAGCTCAAAGACTACCTGATGAAGGGGATCCTCCCCGAAGAAGATGCGGAAGCAGAGCGAATCGCTCGACAGGCAAAATCCTACTACATCCTCAAGGGAGACATGTACCGCAAGTGCTCAAATGGGATCGCGCTCAAATGCGTCCCTCCTGAAGAAGGCCGAATGCTGATCAAAGACATTCATAGCGAAGAGTGCGGCCACCACTCGTGCGCGCGCACCCTCACAGGCAAGGTCCTCAGGAGCGGCGTCTACTGGCCGCAAGCGCTTCAAGATGCGGTCACTATCGTCCAAGCTTGTGACGCCTGCCAGTACCACGCCAAGCAAATCCATCAGCCGGCGCTGGGGCTCCAGACCATCCCGCTCTCTTGGCCGTTCGCGGTCTGGGGGCTGGACATCTTGGGCCCTTTCCCGAAATCGCAAGGGGGCTACCGCTTCCTCTTCGTGGCCATCGACAAGTTCACCAATTGGCCCGAGGTCGAACTAACGCGCAGTATACCAGCCGGGGCAGCGGTGAAATTCATCAGGAGCCTGGTCTGCCGCTTCGGAGTGCCTAATCGCATCATCACCGACAATGGCTCGCAGTTCACCAGCGGCATCTTCCGGTCTTACGGCGAAAAACTCGGCATCAAGCTCTGCTTCGCCTCGGTGGCTCATCCACAGAGAAACGGTCAAGCCGAGCGAGCAAATGCGGAAGTCCTCAAGGGCCTCAAGACCAGAAGCTTCAACATCCTCAAGGGCCACGGCAAGGGCTGGATCGACGAGCTCCCATCTGTGCTCTGGTCCATACGCACAATTCCCTCTAAGCCCACTGGTGAAACGCCGTTCGCCCTCGTCTATGGAGCCGAAGCAGTCCTCCCCGCAGAAATCAAGCACGGATCCCCACGGGTCCTTGCCTTCAATGAGGACACCCAAGAGGACCTCCACAACGACGACCTGCTGCTTCTCGAGGGATTGCGCCGCCGTGCCGCCCTCAGAGCGGCAAAGTACCAACAAGACCTGCGACGCTACCACAGCCGCCATGTGCGCTCACGCACTCTAGAGACGGGCGACCTCGTCCTCAGGCGAATCCTCTCCAGAGAAGGCCTCCACAAGCTCTCGCCTATGTGGGAAGGCCCCTACAGGGTCTCTCACATCGCCAGACCTGGCGCTGCGTGCCTCGAGACTGAAGACGGCATCCCCGTCAAGAACCCGTGGAACATCGTGCATCTACGCAAGTTCTACCCGTGATCATAGTCACGCCCGTGATCATTGTCACGTCAGGCATTTTTTGTCTCTAGAGGGAAGCTCACGGCTTCACCTCCAAGCTTCACAAAGCTTCTCCTGAGGGTCAGCCCTCCGAGCTCTCCTTGTAACGAGCCACCGCAGGCCGTAGAGAGTCTCAGCCAGTAATGGGTGGTCCCCATGCCTCGACATGGAAAGAACATTAGCTTGGCAACCCCAAGTGCAATGAACCATTTCGTTCCTAAGTGAACTATGCGCTAAGGCACCGCTATGTAATATTTTGGTGGTGAGTTTATTTTCATCATTTGCCTTTCCATGTGCGCTTATATTCTTCCCATGCGCACCTCGCGAGAGGGGGCTGAGTACGGTGCCTGTGCCTCAAGAGCACCCCAGCAGCACTGCAAAACCCAAGGGACCCGAGCTCTGGCTAAAGGGCAAGCTCCCAAAGACACGCCACCTCTCCAAAGGACCTTGGTACTTACTCTCCTCACGAGATACACATGAGGAAACCTATAAGCGCACATGAGTCCTTACTACCATGCACTAGCGTTTGGGTTCGCCTCTCTAACATCCGCAGGGAACAAGAGTCCTCTCCAAGCTCGTGGAGGAAAAACTCGGCCCCTGGAGGAGAACGCATCGCCAAGGAAAGCCTACGCAGAGCAAAAGCCTCGCGAAGCTAAGTTCACCGCTCATGAGAATCTCTTCATCTCTCTCACGAGCACTCCTCGTCCCACGGGCGTCTCTTTTCCCTCACACTCCATGAACTGCTTGCACGTCAAAGGGGGGCCCTTGAGCATCGCGCCTCGAGGACTCCTACCTCTCTAAGCCTTAAACTCCCCCCGGCCTTGCCGAGTCATTGCTCGGGCATACCGTAGCGGCGGAGTCATAGCGCAAGGAGAAGGGTCCTAGCGACGCAGAGCGAAAAAAGGCATGGAGTTGAAGCAAAAGGCCTTCGAGGGGCACGCACACAAACTTAATAGCATCTACTTAAAAGTATATTACAGACTGCGGAGCAAAAGTCTCTAAGCCAAAATATCTCAATGGCGCTACAAGCGCATTACAATGTAGGAGAGGATCAGGCAGAAGCCTCGTCGTCCTCCTCCGCAGACCCTTCCTCTCCGGGCTCGTCCTCAGAGCCTGCCTCCTTGCCGTCGTCCCCCTCCGCCTCGGCCCGCTTGAAGCGGCTGCAGAAGTCGTCAACCTGGTCGCGGACCGAGTTGGGGATCTTCCACCCCTTCTCTCCTTCGAGAGGCTCAGTCACCGTCGAGTAGTCGAAGCCGGGCTGGAGGTGCTAGAGGTTGGTGAATATGCGGTCGACCGCCACCGCCAGGAGTTGGCAGCATTCCTCCTCGACGACGTCGCGGAGCTCCGCGGCAGGACCCTCGAGCGCCGTGAAGAGCTGCTCGAAGTAGACGAGATACCCAGCGGCGTCGGCGTTGCCCTGAGCGGGGACGGGCGGCGCCTCCGCACCCAGCTTCGCTGCGAGCTCATTGCCCCGAGCCACCAAGGACTGGAACATGCGCTCCCGCTGCTGCGATAGCACCCGCGCTGCTTGGGCGTTCTCGACAGCCTCCACCACCCGCTCCACAGCAGGGCCCACCTGCTGGTTCATCTCCTCCATGTCCGCCATGAGGGAGGCGAGGTCCTGCGCCATGCGCTCGCGAGCCTCTTCGGCAAGGCAGCGGCCGTCCGCGGCACGCCTCGCCCGGGAGTTCAGGTTGGCGTTCATTTCCTCCAGCTCGTGGATCCGGGCGTTGTCCTCGGCGCGCCTCTTCTTGAAGCGGGTCTCCTGCTTCTTGAACCTCTCGTTATAATCTCGAGAGATGGCGGCGCGGTAGTCCCTCTCCCGGTCCTGCAACTCCTTCGCCACCTCCTCTTTCCGCTCGGCAAACCTCGCGTTGAAGCGTTCCACGTGCTTCTTGTGGGTGGCCACTTCGCGGTTGAACTTGTCCAGGGCTTCGGCCAGATTCCCCTCCCGGGCCTCGAGGTCGGCGCGCTGCACCGACAGCTCCTGCTCCGCCTGCAGCAGTTGCTCGTCGCGCTGACGCACGTCATTCTCGCGCTCGTTCAGCCTCTGCCCCCTGGCATCCAAGGCCGCACGGACCCCCTCTAGAGAGGTCCGCATGACCTCAGAGTCGGCGAGGATCTTGGCCTCAAGCTGGACGAGCTCGCGATGCTTATCCGCCAGCGAGGACTCCACCGTCTCCCGCTCCGCCCTGGCCTCGGCCAGATCGTCCGCCGCTGCCTGGCGCTCGGCCAGGAGGGGCTGCAGGAGCTCTTCAGCCTCGTGCACGGCGCCCTCGCGGACCTCCTTGGCGAAGCGCAGCGCCTCCTCGCGCTCCGCCTGACGAGCAAGGTCGCTCCGCCGGCGATCCTCCACGGCTTCGTGGAAGGCGGCCCAGGCCTCCGCAAGCTCATCCTGCTGCCGGGCGAGCTCCCCGTCCTCGAGGGCGAGGTGGGCCTCCAATCCGCCCAGGGACTCCCGCACCAGGCGGAAGGCGACGCCGCGGCGTCCCCTGTTCCAATCCCAGCCGCTAAGGACGAGGGCTTGTGAAGCCCCGCGCGGTGCAGAGGTCCCTGCGCCTGCGTCGAGCTTGGAAGCGGGGGCCTCGGCGTGGAGTCCTGCTACGTCGCGGGCCTGGGGGCTGGGCGGCGAGTTCTCCACTTCAACGCCCGCGCTCCGCGCGCCGGTGTCGGCATCCTCGAGCGGCGCCTCATCATGAGTTTCAGGGGCAGGAGAGGCCTGCCCCGTAGTCTCCGTCTCCGCCTCCGCTGCAGAGCTTGGCGGGGGCGGCGGAGGAGCTGCCCCCTCCATCTCGTCGGCCCTCGGCGGGCTCTGGTTCGGCGTCGCGCCTGCCGCGGCCTCCTGCTGCGCTGGAGGAGTGGCAGCGCGAGGCGGAGTGGGCGCCATCTCCGCCTGCTCCTTAGGGCGCCCCACCTCCGGAGGTGGCGCAGTCGCCTCAGCCTGAGGCGCACCCTTGAGAGGGCCTGCGGGATCCTCCTCCACAGGCCTCGAGGCCTGGTCCGCCGCAGCCTCTGGCGCCGCGGCCTCTGGCGCAGCCTTCCTCACATCTGCGGCCTTGCGAAGCCTCCGGCGCTTCGCAGGCGCCAGGTCGCTGGCAAGGAACAAGAAAGCCTGTCAGGAGGGAACATGCAAGCAAAGGTTGGAGAAGAAAAAAGCCAAGATAGAGACACTCACCCAGTTTTCTTGGCGCGGGTGTCAACCCACGCCATGCCGGACGAACGCCATGAAGGCGTGGTCCTGGCTCCAGACCCCTCAGGGGCCGTCTCTGCATTCCTCTTGAGGGGAGCGCCCATCGGCTCCCCGGCAGGCCTGTCGTGGGCCGCCTTGGTCCGAGGCTCCCGTCGCCCCGCCTCAGTCTCATCGTCGTCAGACGAGACCTCGAGGATTCCCTCGGCAGGGAGCGCAGCCCTTGACGAGCTCGCCCCGCCAGGCAAGGGGTTCGCCCTCGCCGCCTCGCAGCCTGGCTCGGCGTCTGATGCGTAGGGCGACGCCGCGGCTTCTGGCCCCTTCGCCACGGGCAGGGCCACCTCGTCCTCCTCCTCCTCCCCCGCCAAGCCAAGCGGGGTGAACGTGGGCATCTGCTCCAGAACCGCCAGGCGCGCGGCCAAGGGGAGCTGGTGGAGAGGCCTCAGCTCCGCAGCAACCGCCACGGGCACGTCCGGATTGATGAAGAGGAAGCCCATGATGGTGGAGACGATGTCGGGGCAGTGGTCGCAGCAGTTGAGCCGCATCGGGTCCGTAAGGCCCGAGTACATCCACATCGGCTTCTTGTGCGCCTGAAGCGGAGCGATGCGGCGCCTCACGAAGTCTTCCACGATCATCTGCCCGGTGAGGCCATTCTCCCGGAGATGCTTCATGCGGCCCACTAGGTCTGCGATCTGCGGGCCCTGGAAGACCTGCTTGCCCCAGTGGGTGTTCTTCACGGGCGGCGCCTCCGGGATGTCGACGAAGGAGCTCTGCGACTTGACGCCGATGAGGAGACACTTCTGCCGGAAGTCATCCACCTTCTTCACCACCGCCGTGACAGGCTTCTCGCCATTCCACGACATGGGGATGTAGACGTCCCCCATGCCGTCTACGATGCGGAAGGAGACGCACCCCGTCCGCTCGAGGTTCACAGAGCTCCGGAGCGCGTAGAAGCTCCGGAAGAGGGCCACCGAAGGCTGCACCCCCAAGTAGGCTTCGCACAGATAGGCGAAGATGGAGAGGACCAAGACGGAGTTGGGGTGCAGATGGAGGAGGTGGATCTGGTAGAACTCCAGAATCGCCTCCAGGAAGGGCAAGTAGGGAGGTACCAACCCGGCGTAGATGGTGTGGAGGAATATGGGGAAAAACCCCTTTGGGAGCCGACCGAGCTTGGCGGCCTGGAGAGCACTGGCGCCGTGCTCGTTGGTCTGCCCGGCGACCAGATGCCGAATCTTGTCCAGCGCTGCCTCATTGACGCGCTCCCCGACCAGGGCGGGGCCGAGCACCTCGTCCCCCTGCGCGTCCGAGGGGAGCGCCGCCATCGCCGCCTTGCCCTTCGCTGGACCCATCGTCGTGAAGGAGGAAAGTGCGGAAGAGCGAGGAAGAAGAAGGAGTTCGCCGGTGAGAGGAAACTAGGAGGGCGAGAGCGGAAGGCAGGGCGCGCAGAATGAGAGCAGTAACGGCTGCTCGGACCGGCGCGCAGGCTTTATGTCCCGTCTAAGCAGTTACCGGGGCGTGGTGGGGCCCCCCACGACGCACGCCCCGCCGGAGAGACCGTGCCGTCGCAGGCGCGCAACTGCTCGACGCCTGTCTCGGGCCGGCCGGACACTTTGGGCCCACGACGCTTCGTCTGAGCCTGGTGGGCTTCGCCGTGCCCGTCATGGGCCCGGGGGCTACTGTCGGCCCAGTGGAATCCAGGGTGTGCAGGGCCCACTCTCCACAGCCCTCGCACGCAGCAGTATCGAAAGATGACTAAGGACCAAGCCGAACGCTTGAAGAGACTCTCGAGGGGAGAAGCCCTCGAGAGGGCTTGAAGGGCAGCGGAGGCCTGAAGAGGCTCCCCCCGCGGCTGCCCCTCTACAAGGCTCTCTCCCCTGGAGAGGAGTCAACACAAATCCCTCCACAAGGCCGCTCAGGCCCTATAGAGATGCTTCGCTGAGAAGCAACCGCCGCAGAGCGCACATGGCCTCTGCCGCGGCCGCAGAGTGACGCGCGCACCTGCGCGCGGTGACGACGACGCCGTAGTTGCCAGTCTGGTGATTAAAGGAGTCAACAAAGCTGTGTCCCCCGCGCCGGACTACGAAGCTTTCCCCTTTGATGATAAAGCGGATGGCCGGCGCTACGCTCCAACGACAACGTCACCGTGGGCGCCCCCACGATCTCTGCGGCACCAGCTGGCCGTCCTGCACGGACGGTGGCTTTCCTGCCTCAAGGACAGGCTTTACGACCATGGACCGAGTCCATGGACAGCCCAGCTGCGGTGCACCCCGCTCCTCCGTTTCGTCGCCATGTGGGAACCCTTCCACCGCGCAGGGCGTGGGGATGAGGCCCGGGGCTCCTATAAAAGGAGAGGGTGCGCCTCCGTAGCAAAGGATCGATCATCCGGAGCCTGAACACTCTACCATAGTGCATCCTAGCTAAGCGCGCTCGAGGAGGAAGAAGACCCTAGAGTTCCGTCCTTGAGCTCCACTCTGCCATAAGAGAGCCCTCGGCAAGCTCATTGTACTGTATCCTTTGCAGCGCAATACAGACGAGCATGAGTAGCGGTGTTACCTCCTCCAGAGGGCCGTGAACCTGGGTACGGGCTGGTGTTCATCTCTGTCGTGATGTCCCTCCTCAGGCTCGACGAGCACCGTCGCCGTGCCGGTTGAGGGTTGTTTGACCTCCGCGTTCAGCCCCTTTCGAACATTCTCTTCAGAGTGTGACCACCCCTGTCTCGTGGGAGTCACTCTCCGACACCAGGCCTGTACTAGGTCATGGCTTAGGGGACAAAATGATAGCAATAAGCCATGCGACGTGGTGGCGACCGCGGCGTCAGTGCGCCGGGTCAGAGCCCATGTCGCAGCGTGGCGTGTGCGTGCGTTCTGTTAGCGTGTGCGTGAGCAGTAGCGAGTGAGGAGGAAGACCAGGTCGAGGCGCGACGAGCTGGCCGCGTGGAACGCGTCAGGACGCGTCCAGACCGCGAACCGGAACGTGCGGATATGGCAAAGGTGGGAGCGTGGATCGCATCAGTGCGCGTCCAGAGCGCGAGTGATACGTGCATTTTATATCATCATTTATACAACTTATATTATCATATTAGAATGTTATTGGAACTATTATATCAATGTTTTGCATGTTTTAGATGATTTAGGGGACTTTCATACAAAGTCACTATTTTTGGTATTTAATATCAGGGAGGCAGAAAACCTCCTTTTTCTTGTTTTTATTGTTTCAGGAGCTACGGGGATCCAAATGGAAAAAGGAAAATTGCACAGTTGGTTTTACACCAGGAGAACGACAGTGGGCAAAAGATCGAATAAGTAAGAGCCACGAGGCCCAAAAGAGGGGGGGCCCACGCGGCCAGATTCCTTGGCCACGTGGGGCCCACCAAGTGGAGCCTCGGGCACTTCCTCGTCTGGGGCTTTTTATTACGACCTCCGTTTCCCCCAAAAACTTACGCCCTAATAATTCCAAGACCATCCGAGGCCACGGCGGCGGCGGCGAAACTCCTGATTCCCTCCGAGGGGGGTCAGATCCTGCTGCTCCGGAGCTCCGGAGAAGGGGAAATCATCGTCACCGTCATCACCTCTCCTTCTTGGCGTGGGAGGAGGCCTCTCCATCATCACCATAACCAAGACCAGCACCATCTCCATCGTCATCTCCGTGATCCACTCCGTCCCCCTCGTAGTTTTGTGCTACTATTCATGTTTGTGATTGAGCACTTGTCATTATTTGGAGGTGAAGTTATATTTTCAGATTGTGTTGTACCACTTATGCTATTGAATATGATCATGTTTGCACGTTCTGAGTAGTTCCCGTATGTTCCTGAGGGCATTGGATGAATTGGCAATGATTTATGTATGACATGTGTTGGTATTTTGTCTAGTGTTTACCTTTTTATGTGATTCTATGATGGTGTTGTGCGAACGTCGACTGCACAACACTTCACCTATATGGGTGATACGTCTGAAACGTATCTATAATTTCTTATGTTCCATGCTTATATTAAACCAATTGCCTACATGTTTTATATACATTTTATATAGTTTTATGCATTTTCTGGGACTAACTTATTAACAAGATGCCACAGTGCCAGTTCCCTGTTTTCTGTTGTTTTTGGTTTCAGAAATCCACTTAAGGAAATATTCTCGGAATTGGACAATTTTTATACCGAAGACCTTATTTTTCCCGACACGTTCCAAAAGTCCGAGGAAGAAACGAAGACGGGCACCGAGGCACCGCCATCAGGTGGTGGCGCGGCTCCCTTCCTGGCCACACCAGCACCTGAGGGTGGGCCCTCGGGGCTCCACCTCCATCGCCCTTTCGCCCATATAAACCCCCAGACGTGAAAACCCTAAAACAATAAGCCTTTTCCCGAGAAGAGTTCCGCTGCGCCGCCGCCATCGAAGACAAGTTTCGGGGGACAGAAGTCTCTGTTCCGGCACCCTGCCGGGGCGGGGAATTGCCCCCGGAGCCATCTCCGTCGACTCCACCGCCATCTCCATCGCCGCTGCTGACTCCTATGATGAGGAGGGAGTAGTTCTCCCCCGGGGCTGCGGGCTCTACCGGTAGCTATGTGGTTTATATCTCTCTCCCATGTGATCTTTATGTGATCATGAGCTTTGTAATCTAGTTGAATATGTGATGTTACTCTTTATCTATTATGCACTCTAGAGGTTACTTTACTATGAACTCCGGGGTTATTCACGGTTGTAAAGGTGACAGTATGTGCACCGTGTGTGATTCCTTTATGACACTGTGGTGTTAGTTTACTCTGACTTTGGGGGTGCTCTTGTAGCCCTACACAGTGAATGGTGTTTATCATCCAACATGAGAGTGTTTGAGAGTAGTATTTATTATTCAGCTTTGATGTCATTGTTGAGAATGTCCACTAGTGAAAGTATGATCCCTAGGCCTTGTTTCCAAGCATTAAAACACCGTTTACAACAAGTTCTGCTGCATGTTTGCTTGCTGCCATTTTTATTTCAGATTGCAATTACTACTTATAATCATCCATATTACTTGTATTTCACTGTCTCTTCGCCGAACTAGTGCACCTATACATCTGACAAGTGTATTGGGTGTGTTGGGGACACAAGAGACTTCTTGTATCTTAATTGCAGGGTTGCTTGAGAGGGATATCTTTGACCTCTACCTCCCTGAGTTCGATAAACCTTGGGTGATTCACTTAAGGGAAACTTGCTGCTGTTCTACAAACCTCTGCTCTTGGAGGCCCAACACTGTCTACGAGAATAGAAGCGTGCGTAGACATCAAGCTATTTTCTGGCGCCGTTGCCGGGGAGGTAAGCGGTGGAAGGTATCTCCTTTAGATCCTGCAGTTATTACTTTTTGTTTCTTGTTTTTATTACACTAGGTAGGCTAAATGGAAAACAACAAAAAAATTAGAGATCTTTATGAAATTTATATTAAATTAGGACATGATACTTTTGAAGAGAAAATTAAAAAACCTATGGAAGTTAGTTTGCATAATAGTGGTAGTAGTGTTATTAGTATAAATTCTTTGGACACCATTATTGCTATGGCTGTGGAAAAGCCTAAGCTTGGGGAAGCTAGTTTACGTAAAAATAATCATTTTTGCTCCTCAGCTTTGGAGGAATTATTTTACCTTGATAATGCTTTAACTCCAATATGTGATAATTCTAATGATGCTTGTGATATTCTAAAGCCACCTGAAGAAATAGTGCCATTTAAAATACCTATGAAAATTATTGATCGTGTTATGGATAACCGCTATGTAGGAGATGGAACTGTCCATCCTGGTGATCATTTGCTATTCTTACATGAATTATGCGAGTTGTTCAAGTGTGCAGGTATTTCAATGGACAAAGTTAAGAATAAATTATTTTCTGTGTCACTTGGTGGAAGAGCTGCGCATTGGTATAAATTGTTGAAGAATAGGCACTCTCTTGGATGGGAGGAAATTGTATCTCTCTTTTATTCTAAATTTTATCATCCAAGTGAGATTCACCAAGATCGGAATTCTATATATAATTTCTGGCCTCATGAAGGAGAAAGCATTGCTCAAGCCTTGGGAAGGCTGAAAACATTAATACTCAAATGTCCTAACCATGAGCTTCCTGATAAAATAATTGTTAATAATTTTTATTCAAGACTTTGAGGACATTGCAAGGATTATCTAGATTCCTGTTCAGAGGGCTTTGAGGACATTGCAAGGATTATCTAGAAAAAAAAGGGAAAGAGGAAGAAGAAGAAGAGGAGTAAAAGGAGAGGGGAAACGGTATCCTCTCCCAAACTTGTTGGTCCTGTTACAATTGATACTTATAATTCTGAATTTGATGATTCTGAACTTGATGATGAACCTATGCCTGTTATTTATATTAGTGATCATGATTGGGAAAAGCACACTTCTTTTGATATTGAAGATCTCTGGGACACTAATTCTGAAAATGATGATGTTAATAATTGCTATACTATTAGTACTATCCATGTTTCTTGCCATGATGAAATAGAAAGCTCTGAGCTCGGGGATGAGGGGTTTGAAAATCCTTTTGCTACCAATGATTATATATTTGATACCTCTCCTCCTAGTAAAAATGATGATATGTTTAGAAATAAACACACTTTGGAGGATAACTACTCTATTGCTTATGATGATACTATGCCTCCAGTCTATGATAATTATAAAGAATA
Source organism: Poa annua (assembly GCA_026929855.1). NCBI lineage: Eukaryota > Viridiplantae > Streptophyta > Magnoliopsida > Poales > Poaceae > Poa > Poa annua. Next base: position 81,093,959 of record CM049437.1, on the reverse strand, counting down.
CTATGACATGGGTTATAATTACAATTATCCTTTTGAAACTTGTCATAGTTATAGGGGAATTACTCAAACCAACCCTTTTAATACACAACTTGTCTATCATTTTCAAGTTCTTTATGCTGATCCTGCTCCCCTTGTTATTAATGAGAAGAACTTTTCTTATGAGGGAAATAATGATACTTTTATGCATATGGATCATGATAAGAATGTTTCGTGTGATGGTTATATGATGCTACTGAAAGTTATTATGAGGGAGGAAAATACGGTTGTAAAAGTTTTCAAGTTACTAAAACACCTCTCTTTATGTTGGAAGTTTTGAAGTTGCATTTGTTTCATCTTTCTATGATAGCTGCTTTATGTTTCAATAATTTATCCTACTACAAGATCCCTTTGCATAGGAAGTGGGTTAGACTTAAATGTGTTTGATGTTCGCCTCTTGATGCTCCCTTTTGTTTTTCAACTCTCATTTTTATGAGAGCATCATAAAAATTTCTGTGCCTAGCTCAAAGGCGTTAAACAAAAGCGCTTATGGGAGACAACCCACTTTTTATTTCTGTTATTTTATTTTCTTGAGTCAAGGAACATGCCTACCTCTGTAGCAATTCCTTTGTATCTTTACTTTATTGCATAAGTTGTGCCAAGTTAAGTCTCTAGTAGAAAGTTGATGCTAGAATTGGATTTCTGCGCAGGAACAATTTTTCTGCTGTCCACCGTTTAATTCGTTAGAATTCACAGAAAAATCAAAATGACCTGGGAGTTTTTGTGCGTGATCCTCAGATATGTACGCAACTGTCGTGGGTTGACTCCCACGTAACAGGGGTAGTCTCGCCCTGAAGAGAGGTTCGAAGGGGGGGGGGGGACTGAACACGGAGGTCTAACAACTCTCGAGGGGCTCGACGACGATGCTCGCCGAGCCTGAAGGAAGACAATCACGCCAGAGAAGGACACCAGCCCGTACCCAGGTTCACGGCCCTCGAGAGGAGGTAAAACCGCTACTCCTGCTTGTCTGTATTGCACTGTGAAGGTTACAGGACAATGAGCTTGCCGAAGGCTCTCTTGAGGCAGTTTGGTGCCTGGAGAGGGACACAATGGTCGTCTTCCTCCTCCAGCAGTTGGCTATCCTATCTGTTTAGGAGGCGGCTGCGCGATTGGTCCTCGATCCCTCTCTACGGCGGAGCTCCTGCTCCTTTTATAGGCGCTCCGGGCCCCGTCCTCGTGCTGGTGGGCTCCCACACGCCGGTGGCGTCAAGGAGAGGGTGTCCACAGCGGCCCCTCCGTCCATGGACGCGGCTCATCCGTGCTAAAGTAGCGCGCCGTGGCCGACAGGTTGCAGGCGGCGCAGGGCGTCTCGCAGGCGCGCCAGAGGTCGTGGTGGAGCCCACGGTGACGATCTTCTTGGAGCGTTGCGCCGTCCAGCCGCTTTATCACCAAAGAGGAAAGTCCTGGCTGTCCGGCCGCAGGCGGCGCGGCTTTGTTGACTCCTTTGTCACCAGAAGGGCCACTGGGAAGCTTGCGTCACCCTGCGGCTGCTGCAGGAGCCATGTGCGTCCTGCAGCGCTTGCTTAGCCGCGAAGTGTCTCCACAGGGCCGTGGTCGCCTGTGGAGAGGTTTTCTGCTGACTCCTCTCCAGGCGGGCGGTGCCTGGGGAGTCTCTTGAAGCGCAGGGTCCTCTTCAGGCCCTGGCGTCCCCTTCAGGCCTCGAGAGGGGGTGCCTCTTGAGGATCCCTCCAAGCGGTAGCCTGGTCCTCAGCCGTTCTGCCGAAGTCCTACGCGGGCGAGGCCTGTAGGGAGTGGGCCGTGCATACCCCGGTCTTTACTGGGCCGACAGTAGCCCCCGGGCCCACGATGGGCACGACGAGGCCCGTTGGGTCTAGGCGAAGCGTCGTGGGGCCAAACCTGCAGGCCGGGCCGAGCCACGCGTCCCTCCGGCGAGCAACGGTTGCGCACGATATGGGACGTGCGTCGTGGGGGGTCCCACCACGCCCCGGTAACTGCTCCTTGACGAGACATAAAAACCCCGGCGCCGGAGCAGGGAGCCGTTACTACTCCCACTCCTTCTCGCAGACGCCAACCGCACAGAGCTCTCCGCTCCTGCAATCCGGCGCCCTCTTCTCCGATTTCTCCAACTTCCCCTCGCGCCGCTCCCTTCTTCCCTCCGACGATGACTCCGCCGAAGAACAAGGGCAAGGCGGCCGCGGGGTCTTCATCGCAAGCAGCGCACGGGACCAACGCACGGCGCGGCACTGCTGGGCGTGCGCGTCAACGACAAGGCGCTCGAGAAGGTCCGCTTCCTGGTGGCGGACCGGACCAACGAGCCCGGCGCCACCGCACTCAAGCCTGCGGCGCACGGGAAACGCCCGCGAGGGTTTTTCCCCATCTTCCAGCACTGCGTCTCGGCGGGCCTGGTGCCGCCCTTCTCCCCGTTCCTGGAGGCGGTGCTGGCCTTCTACCAAATCCAACTGCTGCACCTCCATCCCAACTCGGTGCTCATCCTCGCCATCTTCGCCTACCTCTGCGAGGCGTACCTGGGTGTGGAACCCACGGTGGAGCTCTTCCGGTGCTTCTACGCGCTCCGGAGCACGGCGAAGAACAAGCGCTCAGGATGCGTCTCCTTCCGCATCGTGGACGGCATGGGGAGCGTCTACATCCCCATGTCGTGGAGCGAGGGCAAGGCCATCACCTCCGTGACGAAGAAGGTGGACGACTTCCGCCAGCGGTGGTTCTTCGTTGGCGTGGAGCAGCCAAGCGCCTTCCTCGAGGTCCCTGACGCGCCGCCGGTGAAGAACTCGCACTGGGGCAAGGCCACCTTCTGCGGCGCGCAGAACATGATGCTGTCGGGCCGCCTGAGCTACCTCCGGGAGGAAGGCCTCACGGGGCAAATCGTTGTGGCGGACTTCGTGACGCGCCGCCTCGCCCCACTCCAGGCGCACGCGATGCCGATGTGGATGTATTCCGGCCCCAATGACAAGATGCGACTCCATCGTGAGGACAACGACAAGGACGCCGTCGACAACGTCCTGTCCGCGCTCTTCATCAATCCCGCGGTGCCCGCCATGGAGGAACTCCCGATCTCCCTCAGGCCTCTGCACCAGTACAACATGACCGAGCGTCTGGCCGTTCTGGAGGGGGTTCCTCCGTACACTCCGGCAGGCCCGGCGCGGAAGGTGGTGCCCGTGCCTGTGGTGCATGATGCGGAGGAGGCAGGGACGCCCTCCGCCTCAGGAGCCGGGCAAGGCGAGGAGGAGGCCGTGGCAGGCGAGGAGGAGGCCGCGGCGGGCGAGGAGGCCTCTTCGAGGGCCAGGCCTCAAGCGGGCGAGATTTGCGACATCTCGTCAGGTGACGACGAAGGCGCCTTCGCGGGGGCGCCCACGCGTCGCGCGGAGGAGGAGGAGTCTGCAGGGGAGGCCTCTGACGAGGAGTCCTTGCTGGGGCGTCGCGAGCCCCGGTCCAAGGCGGCCTGCGACAGGCCTGGCGCGAGGCCCTCTGACGTCCCTGCCAAGAGGAAAGCCGAGGCGCCTCTGGAGAGGCCAGACGCCAGGCCCAAGCCCTCCTGGCGCTCGCCAGGCTTGGCGTGGGTCGACACCGGCGCCAAGCTGTCCGGGTAAGTTCCTTCAATTACTAGACGCTTGATTATTGCACTCTTCTTCTCATATTTCTGACTCTCGCCCCCCGATTCCTTCAGCGACCTAGTGCCTGCGAAACGCCGTAGGCTTCGCAAGGCAGCGGAGGTGAAGGGAGCCGCGGCAGAGGCCGTGGCTGGAGAGGCCGCGAGGCCTGGGGAGATGGCCACGGCAGGCCCAGCCGAAGAGGCGCCTCAGGCGGAGGCAACCGAGCTTCTGGCGGAGGCAGCAGCGCCTCAGGCGGAGGCCGCTGCACCGCCCCCCGTGCCCTTAGTGGTGGAGGTGCAGGAAGAGCGGTCGGCCAGCCCTCCTCGAGCTCCTGCACCGCCTCGCGCGGCTACGCCGCCGCGTGAGTCGATTCCGGCACGCGAGGCCACCCCACCTCGCACGGCTACGCCTCCCGCGCAACCAGAGGCCGAGGCAGACCAGGGCCCACCAAGCGCGGGCGCCTCTGCAGGGGGAGCTCCTCCTTCTCCGCCACGCCCCACAGCGGGGGGCGAGGCGCAGGAGGCGACACGACCAGGCGACGAGGGCGGCGAGACCATCCTGGGCGCGGCGAAGGGCCGGGAGCAGCCTAGCCCCCAGGCACGCCCAGAGGCCTCATCCTCAAGGTTCGACGCCGGGGCCGGGCCCTCCTCGCAACGCGGCCTGGTCCTGAGCGGCTGGGACTGGAGCAAGGGACACCGCGGGGTGGCCTTCCGCGTGGTGAGGGAGTCCCTGGAGGGCCTGGAGGCGCAGCTCGCCTTTGAGGACGCCCAACTTGCTCAGCGACGCGACGAGCTCGCGGAGGCCTGGGGGCGCTTCCATGCCGCGGTTGAGGCCCGACGCCAGGAGGATCAGGCGCTCCAGGCCGCCCGCGAGGAGGCCATCCGCTTTGCCAAGGAGGTCCGAGAGGGAGCCGTCCGCGACGCAGACGAGCTCCTTGCCCCCCTCCAGGACGCACGCGATGCGGTCGCCGATCTCCTCGCGAAGGTGAAGGCCGAGCGCGCGGCTATGGAGGGCTCGCTGGAGCAGAAGCGCCGCGAGGTCTCCCAGCTAGAGTCCCAGCTCCTCTCCGCCCACCGGGCCGCGCAGGAGACCCTGGAGGAGGACCGCAAGAGCTTAGCCGAACGCGAGCGGCAGCTGGCCTTCAGGGAGAAAGACGTGGAGCAGCGTGACGAGCAGCGGCTCCAGGCGGAGGGTGAGCTGGCCACCAAGCGGGTAGAGCTCGAGGCGCGTGAGGGGGACCTGGCCCAAGCGCTCCAGCGGCACGACGATAACGTCACCGCCCAGAGGCAAACCCTGGAGCGCTTCCAGCTGCGGTTCGCTGAGAAGAAAAAGGAGGCGGAGGCAGCCCTCGCGGAGCGCGAGAAAGACTTCAGGCGGACCATCTCCCAGGAGTTCCGCGACAAGGCCAAGAAGCAAGAGGACCGCTTCAAGGCCAAGCACACTGCTGACGCCAAGCGGATCGCGGAGCTTGAGAAGGCCAACGCCAAGCTTGAGGTCCGCCTCCAACGCGCCAAGGATGCCTACCGCCAGGCTGAGGAGGGCCGCCGGGCTGCTGCCCTGGAGCTGGACGCCCTCGTCAAGGACGTGGAGGGGCAGGCGGGCTCTGCAGCCAAGCAGGTGACGGAGGCCGTGGACACTGCGCAGGCGGCTCTCGTACTCGCGAAGCAGCGGGACCGCATGTTCCAGGCGCTGGTAGCGAGAGGCAATGAGCTCGCGGCCCAGCTCGGCGCAGAAGCGCCGCTCACCGAGGCTCGCGGTCGTGGTGATGCTGCCATGTACCTGGTCTACTTCGACCAGCTCTTCACGGCCCTCGAGGGCCCCGTCGGCGACCTCCGCGAGGTGATTGAGCTCGAGAGCCGCCAGCTTCTGGAGGTGGTGGTCGACCGCATCTTCACCAACCTCAAGCTCCTTACGCCCAGCTTCGACCTTTCCACGGTGACCGAGGCGCGCCTGGCTGGAGAGGTCCTGCAGGTCTCCAACGCCCTCCGCGAGCAAGTGGAGGCCTTCTGCAACCGCTTCAAGCGTGCGGAGGTGGCTGTGGAGGACAGCGAGGAGGAGGCCACCCCTGCCGAGGAGGTAGACGCTGAGGAGGAGCGTGCTGGCGTGGACTCTGCTTGAGCCTTGCTTGTCGCGCCTTTGAGCGCTTGTATCTGAGACAATTTTTTGTATTCAGACATTGTACGTTTTGGGCCTGTAATATACCTCTTTAAGCTCATTTATGCTAGCTTGCTTGCCCCTCGAGAGGCCTTTTCTGCTTTACTTTCATGTCTATGTTTTCTCTGCGTCGTTAGGACCCGTCTCTTCGCACTATGACTCCGCCGCTACGGTATGCTAGAGCAATGACTCAGCAAGGCCGGGGGGAGTTTAAGGCTTGGAGAGGTAAGAGCCCTGAGTCGCGATGCCCAAGTGCTCCCCCTTGACGTGCGAGTAGTCCATGAAGCGTAAGGGAGAACGAAACCGCTCGAGGGACAAACGTGCGCTTGGAGAGAAAAGGCTCTCGAGTCGCAGGAGCGGGACTTAGCTTCTCGAGGCTTTTGCCCTGTAGAGGCTTTTTAGCTTGCCGGGGAGGTCCTCTTCAAGGGTTTTTCCCTGCTGCCTCCTCAGGCTTGTAGGGACGCTTGTTCCCTATAGATGTTAGAGAGGCAGGACCAAACGCTTGTGCACTTTGCCATGGACTAATGCGCGCTTATAGGTCTCCTCAGGCGTTCCTTGCGAGGATAGAGAGTACCAAGGTCCTTTGTAGAGATGGCGTGTTTGTGAGGGCCTGCCCTCTAGCCAGAGCTCGGATCCTTGGGTTTTGCAGTGCTGCTGGTGTGTCATTTGAGGCACTTGCACCGTACTCAGCCCTGTAGAGACCTTGCTTAGAAAAGCCAGGTACAAATGAATCGTGCGGAAGACTTGGATCACATAAGTCTCGCATTCTTCAATAAGATGTAATATCACAGTGTAATGTCAAAATATTACAACCGAGTACGAATGATCCAAAAACAATATTCGATACAACTTTGCATAGCTATAGAGCTAGCGAAAATAAGTAAATAGTTCCATAATTTTATTTCAGAGTTCACACGCAAACAATAAAGATAACATGGAGCTACATCATCTCCATGAAGCCACTGGCGATCATGTTGGTTGTAGCTCGAAGAATCGAACCCCCTTACTCCTCGTCCGAACAATCTGCAAGGTTTAGTTGCAGCCCAGCTATAAAGGGTCAGCACAATGGAATTGTGGTGGCAAGTGACTCTAATTTGCTATAATTATATCAAACTATATCTATATGCTTATTTTGGCTGGTGGAGCTCAAGGCCGTTGCGTAAAGCAAGTTTTCTCCTACTTTTGATAAACAAGGTTTTTGAAATCTTCTTCTAAATAATTGAGACACATAACGGACGCATCCGTGTCTCCTACCCGAGTTCACCCACCAAGTTTTAATTTAGAAATTGGGATGAAGGGATTTTCAGTAGACAGCCTCGTGTAGTTACTCAAATGTCCGATGCCGGGGACACGGCTAAGATCTTAGGTTTTGACTCTCGAGAGTTTGTGCACTTTCACCATTAGACCCAATCAACCCAAACTATCCTCTACACTCATTTAGTGAGGAGGAAAAGAAGAAGATCGAGACGAGACTTTTCAGAAGTTGCTTCCCCATGATCATACAAAGAGATTACCACCGTCCTATCATCAACTACCACCATCAATCTCTTGACCCAGGTCCACATCAACTTACTCCGTCAAGACAGAGCCCATATTGACCAATGGTTGCACGGTAAGCAACTATACTTAGTGTAAACTTAAAATCCCATTGCCCTGGGTGGCAACCACAAGTGAGCGTAAACAAGACAGCCATAGACATGACCCATGAATAGCCACTCCACTCACATCATCCTCTATCGAACCAATCCACCCAGGCGATAAATTAATTTAGTGGAAATTTTACTAATCACATCTACCATCAAAAACATAATTCTTTGCAGCATGTAATTCCACTAAATTATGATGGGTGTTCTACCAGGTTTTTCCTAAAGGATAAATCTACCAGTTTTGCATAGCACTACCATACCACTAATAAACCTATCATGCATACTATTTGAAAATATTGTAAAACACTAAAATGCAATAGAATAAAATAATAGGTATTTCATGGAGTCACTTGCCTTGGCAGTGGTTCAGGTTGGCGCAACTCTCACAAAAGGCTTCACACTCTTCGCAATCTAAAACAAACAACACATACAAATAAATAAACACACAAATACAACATTTAAAATATCAAGACAAAAACATGTATGCATGCATGATATGCTATCAACACATTAAAATAAAGTTATTAAAATTTTATTTCCTCTGTTATTAAATGCATGAAATGCAATGAACAACATTTTATTATTTTATTCAATCAATTAAATTATTGAGTACAAATATAGCAATTTTAAGTCCTACAACCAAATTCTTTTATGAAAAGTTTTCAAACAAAACTCAAGTTATACTTTCTGGACATAGGACATTAATACAAATCTAAAACATTTGGATTTACTGGAAAAGCATTTTTATTAATTAAGTTATGAATTCAAATGGCCGAAATACAAATCTGTTATTTACCCGAAATGAAGTGGACCAAAAGTTAAAACAAATGATATACAATTAAACTACATGTCCAGGGCTATCCGTGGACATAAAATTTATCAAATTTGGACTTACAGATCAAAAGTTATGAATTTTCTAAGTTTTGCATATTTTCTGTTTTATTTATAGAATTCCTGCGAAAAAGATAAATGAAGGGGCCACGCGGCGCGATCTGATTCGCTGATACCGCTTCGCGCGGATCGCGATCGTGAGCCGTTCGATCTAACTGAAAACGGACGCGCCAGATAAATCGACCGAGACGGAAAATAAATAAAATCAGATCCGTTGGATCTAGATCCAACGGTCCAGGACGCGCTGACCAAACGCGGGCGGCGCGAGTCACCGGAGACGCGCTGGTCGCGGCGGAGCCATGGCCGGCGTTCTAGCCCTCTACGATCTACGGCCCTAGGGGAAGAACGGATCATACCGCGGTGAAGAGGGGGGCCGAGGCGGAGATGATGGCGCGGTGGCGATCGTCGGTGTGCCCTTCTCCTCCCGGGATTGCTCGTCGGAGAAGCTTGCGGCGGCGGCTCTTCTCGGGCGTGGACGGAGGCGAGTGTGCGCTGCGGAAACAAACGCACCACCGTGTCAAAAGCGTGCGCAAGGATGAAAGAGAACGAGGGGAGGACACGGGCGCGCTCGAGGCGCTCGGAGTTTACCGATATGAAGCAAGAACGGTCGGCGGCAATGGCGGCAACGGCGGCCCGATCTCCGGGCGGCCTGGTGGCGGTGGGGCTAGGGTTTCGTGGGGGTTTTGGAGGCGGCGACGCGGTGAATAAATAGATGCAAGCGAAGGAAACAAATCGCGTGGAAAACGGGCGAATTTTGATCCGGGGTTCGATTCGGTCTCGGCGCGATCTCCGGATGGAGGTTGAAGACGCCTGACAGGTGGGGCCCACCTGTCAGCGAGAGAGAGGGGAGGCGCGGGCTGCTGGGCTGGCTTACTGGGCCGAAGGCAGCGCGCGCGCGGTAGATAGGGAATGGGCCGGCTCGTTTCTCTCCTGTCTCTCCTTTTTTTTTGACAAATCCTTTTCTGTTTTTAAACTTTGCATTCAAATTTGATTTTTAAACAGAACTTAAATATTTCAGAAAAATACATAAAAATAGGTTTTGGATAGCATATTTAATTTAGAACTTTTTGATATTATTTTTGAACACAAAATAATTTAATACAGAAAATAATATAAGGAGTGCAAATAATAACCCTTTTATGGAAAATACTATGTTTTCAATTTATAAATAAAATTCAAATTAATTCCTTTTGTGTTCAAATGCCATGCCTATATGATGAATGATGTATGTATGCAAAGTTTTAAATTTTTTAGATTTTTGGGATGTTACAAACCTACCCCCCTTAAGATGAATCTCGTCCTCGAGATTCGGATTGGCTAGCAAATAGGTGCGGATGTTCTTCTCGAAGGTCCTCTTCTCGTTCCCATGTTGCTTCTTTTTCGGTACGATGGTTCCACTAAATCTTGCAAAATTTGATGGTCTTGGTTCGAGTAATTCTTTCTGCTGTTTCCAAAATTTTGATCGGTTTCTCCTCATATGTCAAATCACTTTCCAATTGAACATCTTCTAGTGGCACTGTATCCCTTAGCGGAGTTTCAGCCATCTCGGGATGACACTTCTTCAACTGACTTACATGGAACACATTGTGTACCGCTGACAAAATTTCTGGCAATTCCAGCTCATACGCCACCTCTCCTTTACGGGAAAGGATCTTAAAGGGTCCAATAAATCGAGGTGCTAGTTTTCCCTTGATTCCAAATCTCTTCACACCACGTAGTGGTGAAACTCTCAAATAAGCTCTATCGCCTATCTCATATGTGATTTCCCTCCTTTTTGTATCAGCATAACTTTTCTGTCTAGATTGAGCAATCTTCAATCTATCCTTGATTACCCGAACCTTTTCTTCAGCTTCCTTAATTATGTCAGGTCCAAATAAACTACGCTCTCCAACTCCGCTCCAAAGCAACGGTGTGGTGCATTTCCTTCCATACAATGCCTCAAATGGTGACATTTCTATGCTGGCTTGATAACTGTTGTTATAAGAGAATTCCGCATACGGCAGGTTATCATCCCAACTAGACTGATAATCCAACGCACATGCTCTAAGCATATCTTCCAAAATCTGATTTACTCTTTCGGTCTGTCCGTCCGTCTGTGGATGAAATGCTGTACTGAACTCTAGTCTGGTCCCCAACGACTCATGTAATTGTTTCCAGAAATGCAAGGTAAATTGGGTACCTCTATCGGACACAATCCTTTGGGGAACCCCGTGCAGACACACTATCCTTTTCATGTATATCTCAGCTAGTTTAGCACTTGAGTAAGTAGTCTTTACAGGCACAAAATGTGCCACTTTTGTCAAACGGTCCACTATAACCCAAATCGAATCATACCCAGATTTGGTACGCGGCAACCCTGTGATGAAATCCATTCCGATCTGTTCCCATTTCCAGTCTGGCACTGGTAGCGGTTGCAGCAATCCTGCTGGCTTCTGATGTTCAGCTTTTACTCGACTACACACATCGCATTTAGCGATGTGTTCGGCGATATCTCTCTTCAGATTATTCCACCAAAATCTTTCTTTCACATCCATATACATTTTGGTGTTACCTGGGTGTATAGAATAGGGTGAATTATGAGATTCTTGCAGAATCAATTTCCTCAGATCATCATCTTGTGGTACGCAAATGCGTTTCTCATACCACATGGTTCCTTGTTCGTCCTCGCGAAAACCCTTGGCCTTTCCTTCGCTCAGATTGAATCTGATTTCCTCCATCAATTTGTCTCCCTTCTGAGCCTCACGGATTTTGTCCATCAACAATGGTTGTACCTCTAGTGTTGCTAGAAAACCTTCTGATACAACTTCCAACCTAAGGTCCTTAAATGCCTTACTCAAGTCCTCGGGTAATTCTCCTGTGGTTAGTCCATTTACATGAACTTTGCGACTTAAAGCGTCGGCCACTACATTGGCCTTCCCGGGATGGTATTGCAAACTCATGTCATAATCTTTAATGAGTTCCAGCCATCTTCTTTGTCGCATATTCAATTCCTTCTGAGTGAAAATGTACTTCAGGCTCTTATGATCCGTGAATACTTCACATCGTTTGCCCAACAGGTATGGCCTCCATGTCTTCAGAGCGTGCACTACTGCTGCTAATTCCAAATCATGGGTGGGGTAGTTGACTTCATGTTTCTTGAGCTGTCTGGAGGCGTAAGAAGCAACCCTTCCTCCTTGCATCAACACACTTCCTAATCCATGTCGAGATGCATCACAATAGACTTGGAATTCCTTCTCTATATCGGGTAAACACAACACAGGTGCGGACACCAAGCGTTTCTTTAGCTCTTGGAAACTTATTTCGCACTCCTCGGTCCACTTGAACTTGATTTCCTTCTTCAGTAGTGAGGTTAATGGTTTGGCAAGTTTGGAGAAGTTCTCGATGAATCTTCTATAGTACCCAGCCAATCCAAGGAAACTACGAATTTCTGCCACATTCTTTGGCGCCTCCCACTTTGTTACTGCTGATACTTTTTCCGGGTCTACTGCTATTCCATCCTTTGACACCACGTGTCCTAAGAATCCAACCTTTTCTAGCCAAAATTTGCCCTTGCTGAACTTGGCATACAACTTGTGCTCCCTAAGTCTCTGTAGTATCAGGTGCAAATGCTCTTCATGTTCTTCCCGGCTCTTGGAATATATCAGAATGTCATCAATAAACACAACGACAAACTTATCCAGAAAATCCATAAACACTTTGTTCATCATGTTCATGAAATATGCCGGTGCATTGGTTAGTCCAAACGGCATTACTGTATACTCATATAGACCATATCTAGTAGTGAATGCGGTCTTTGGTATGTCTAAATTTCTCACTTTCATCTGAAAGTATCCTGATCGCAAATCGATCTTGGAGAAAACACAAGCGCCCTCTAACTGGTCAAATAGCTCATTTATCTTGGGTAGCGGGTACTTGTTCTTGATCGTCACCTCATTGATTGCTCGGTAATCCGTGACTAGCCTCTGCGTACTATCCTTCTTCTCCACGAACAGGACAGGGGCTCCCCAAGGCGATGAACTAGGGCGAATGAATCCTTTCTGCAGTTGCTCATCTAACTGCTTCTTAAGCTCTTTCAATTCATCTACGGCCATTGGGTAAGGTCTCTTAGCTATGGGTCCTGTTCCGGGTACCAGGTCTATAAGGAATTCGACATCTCTATCTGGTGGCATCCCTGGTAATTCTTCTGGAAACACATCGGGATATTCTCTTACTACGAGCACGTCTCCTAGGCTAACCCCCTTAAGAGAATTAAGCCTAACTCTCTTTAGTTCCAATTTAGACTTATATCTTATCTTCTTCTTCTCTGGGGTAATAAGAGTAATGGATCTGTTTGCACAGTCTAGGACTCCCTCAAATTTAGCCAACCAATCCATCCCTAATATAACATCCAAGCCTTGGGTCTCTAGGACTATCAAATTTACTGGAAAATGGTGGTTGCCAATGTCTAACTTCAGGTTTTGACAATCTGTTTGAGCAAACATTTCTCCCCCGGGGGAACTCACTCTAAGCGGATTTAGCATGCTTGTAGTGGATAGCTTATGCTTATTAACAAATGCTCTTGAGATGAAGGAATGAGATGCTCCAGTATCAAACAAAACTAATGCTGGGAAGGTGTTAAGCGGAAACGTACCAATCACTGCATCTGGTTCATTCTGCACCTCTTCCACATCGACATGATTCACATGCACTTTCTGTAACGGGTTAGACTTGGAAGCTTCCTGCGCCTTCTTTTCGGGGCATTCATTGGAGTAGTGTCCCTTGTTCTTGCAATTGAAGCAGGTCACTTGACTGATATCCCGCTTTGGCTCCTGATTATGGCGGGGTTGCCCATTGCCATGGTTGTTCCCATTGTGAGAGTGGTTATGGCCAATGCCGTTCTGCCCGTTTCCTCTGTATCCAAAATTTCCACCCTTATGGTTATGGCCATTGTGGTTGTGGCCATTCCCGCTCTTGTGGGCGTTGTGACCTCCACCGCTTTCCGGAACATAAGGTTTCTTCTGCATCAGACTAGTGTTGTACTTGTTTGCGCTGAACTTCCTTTTCCTGTTCTCCTCCTTCTTGATGTTGCTGTCTAGAGTAATGGCTTGATCCAGCAAATCCTGGTAGTTGGGAGCATAGGCCACTGACAAGGGTATCTTCAGCTCGCCATTGAGTCCAGTCAGAAACTTGTACTTCCTCTTTGCATCTGTGTCCACGTCCTCTGGAGCGTAACGGGAAAGGGAGTTGAAGTCCTCCATGTACTCCCTCAGAGTACGATTTCCTTGCCTCAGGGTACGGAACTCATCTCTTTTCAGGTTCATGATCCCAGTTGAGATGTGAGCATTACGGAAACCTTCCGTAAAAGTTTCCCAGGTGAGTCCATCAAGTGGGTGAGTGATCTGATAGGTCTCCCACCACTGTGCCGCAGGTCCCTCTAATAAGTGAGCAGTGAACCTCACCTTCTCCACATCAGTGCACTCACAGGTGACCAGATCCTTGTGCACAGAGCGTAGCCAATCATCTGCCACAATAGGTTCAGTAGCTGTGGAGAATTTGTTGGGTCTAAGCCTTAGGAACCTAGCAAGGCGATCAACTTGGGGTGGGGGTGGTGGCGGTGGCGGGGGTGGTGGTGGTGGCGGGTTGTTCTGGTGCGCCATAAATTGTGCCATCATGGTCATCAGTTGGGTCTGAGCTGCCATCAACTGTTGCATCATCGCATCATTGGTATTGTTGTTGTTGTCGGGGTCACGGCGTGGAGGCATCTGTATGGTTTGAGCATAGGTAAGCATAGATAGAAGGATCTAAGGAGAAAAATTTTCTACCCATGCACAAGAGCACAACAGCATAGTAACAAGCAGCCCAACAATCAACAAACACACCAAAATAAACATCAAAATTCGAAATTTATGTCTTAAAATAGATTTAAATGAGGGTATAGGTTCAAAACACGCTATAGTACTGCCACACCACAGTTTGGTAGGTCAATACAAAACTCGAAACTTAAATAGTGAACTAACTCGCTTGATAAAACTAAGGATAATGGGTGGTCTCTCGAATCACATCTTGAAGCTCGCGATGTACTTGCGGGTGTTCCCGCACTTGCGCTTCACGCCATTCGGATTCTCCTTGGGTGTGTCCTCCACGGGATAGGTTATGGCTAGAGTTTCTTGGATGACGGGGGGAGTATCCTTCTTGACAAGAAGTTCCATCTGGCTCAATTGCTCACACAGATATGCACATTGTGCTTGCAACGCCAAGACGTGGGCATCCTTCTGCGCCATCTTGCTGTCCTGTCGCTCAATCTTGGCTTCAAGCTTCTTGCTTTCCTCGTACAACCGATGGTTCTCATTGTACAGAATCTCCTTCTCCTCTTCTAAGCACCCTTGATTGTATCGGTACATGCGCCTTAATTCAGCTACCCTGAATATCTCTCTATCGAGTAGCATATCCAGGTTATAGCAATGAGCTCCGAGATCTCTATGCTGCTTCTCATTCAGACCCTTTAGTGGGGGCTGAACTGGTTGCCCAACACTGTCCCGCCGAGCGAATTGGCGGAAAACTGAGTTGGGTTTGATCTCGTCATAGAACTGCTCAACGATGCGAGATAAGGTCTCCAACATTGCTATCTCTACTCCATTTTTCCAGTTTGGGTACATTTTGCCGAAGAATATCCGCTGCGACCCAGGTGGGTCAGGACGAGGTAGAACTTCCGCCTCAATAAACCAGCGACCTTCCGGAAAATCCTCAGACTTAACTTCCTTGCCCCTGAAGGTTGGCAGCATCAACTTTAGGGTTTTGGAAATGCTAAGAAGTTGTTCACTGAAGTAGTACTTGTCTCCTTTTTGCGGGGAAATCTCGCGAGTGAAGTCCTTCATCTACGAAAATGAAAAGGAAAGAATTATTGAGATGAAAAGAATAAGTTAAGAATGTACAAGACAAGGAAAATATTATACAGAGAAGAAGAAAAGCTTAAGAATTTTCACAAATTCGAAATTTAGTATTTTAAATAATTTGACTTAGGGTTTCTAACCAATCCTAGGGGTTTTCGAGCCTACAAGCAACATTACGCTCTGATACCATCTGTAGAGACCTTGCTTAGAAAAGCCAGGTACAAATGAATCGTGCGGAAGACTTGGATCACATAAGTCTCGCATTCTTCAATAAGATGTAATATCACAGTGTAATGTCAAAATATTACAACCGAGTACGAATGATCCAAAAACAATATTCGATACAACTTTGCATAGCTATAGAGCTAGCGAAAATAAGTAAATAGTTCCATAATTTTATTTCAGAGTTCACACGCAAACAATAAAGATAACATGGAGCTACATCATCTCCATGAAGCCACTGGCGATCATATTGGTTGTAGCTCGAAGAATCGAACCCCCTTACTCCTCGTCCGAACAATCTGCAAGGTTTAGTTGCAGCCCAGCTATAAAGGGTCAGCACAATGGAATTGTGGTGGCAAGTGACTCTAATTTGCTATAATTATATCAAACTATATCTATATGCTTATTTTGGCTGGTGGAGCTCAAGGCCGTTGCGTAAAGCAAGTTTTCTCCTACTTTTGATAAACAAGGTTTTTGAAATCTTCTTCTAAATAATTGAGACACATAACGGACGCATCCGTGTCTCCTACCCGAGTTCACCCACCAAGTTTTAATTTAGAAATTGGGATGAAGGGATTTTCAGTAGACAGCCTCGTGTAGTTACTCAAATGTCCGATGCCGGGGACACGGCTAAGATCTTAGGTTTTATCTCTCGAGAGTTTGTGCACTTTCACCATTAGACCCAATCAACCCAAACTATCCTCTACACTCATTTAGTGAGGAGGAAAAGAAGAAGATCGAGACGAGACTTTTCAGAAGTTGCTTCCCCATGATCATACAAAGAGATTACCACCGTCCTATCATCAACTACCACCATCAATCTCTTGACCCAGGTCCACATCAACTTACTCCGTCAAGACAGAGCCCATATTGACCAATGGTTGCACGGTAAGCAACTATACTTAGTGTAAACTTAAAATCCCATTGCCCTGGGTGGCAACCACAAGTGAGCGTAAACAAGACAGCCATAGACATGACCCATGAATAGCCACTCCACTCACATCATCCTCTATCGAACCAATCCACCCAGGCGATAAATTAATTTAGTGGAAATTTTACTAATCACATCTACCATCAAAAACATAATTCTTTGCAGCATGTAATTCCACTAAATTATGATGGGTGTTCTACCAGGTTTTTCCTAAAGGATAAATCTACCAGTTTTGCATAGCACTACCATACCACTAATAAACCTATCATGCATACTATTTGAAAATATTGTAAAACACTAAAATGCAATAGAATAAAATAATAGGTATTTCATGGAGTCACTTGCCTTGGCAGTGGTTCAGGTTGGCGCAACTCTCACAAAAGGCTTCACACTCTTCGCAATCTAAAACAAACAACACATACAAATAAATAAACACACAAATACAACATTTAAAATATCAAGACAAAAACATGTATGCATGCATGATATGCTATCAACACATTAAAATAAAGTTATTAAAATTTTATTTCCTCTGTTATTAAATGCATGAAATGCAATGAACAACATTTTATTATTTTATTCAATCAATTAAATTATTGAGTACAAATATAGCAATTTTAAGTCCTACAACCAAATTCTTTTATGAAAAGTTTTCAAACAAAACTCAAGTTATACTTTCTGGACATAGGACATTAATACAAATCTAAAACATTTGGATTTACTGGAAAAGCATTTTTATTAATTAAGTTATGAATTTAAATGGCCGAAATACAAATCTGTTATTTACCCGAAATGAAGTGGACCAAAAGTTAAAACAAATGATATACAATTAAACTACATGTCCAGGGCTATCCGTGGACATAAAATTTATCAAATTTGGACTTACAGATCAAAAGTTATGAATTTTCTAAGTTTTGCATATTTTCTGTTTTATTTATAGAATTCCTGCGAAAAAGATAAATGAAGGGGCCACGCGGCGCGATCTGATTCGCTGATACCGCTTCGCGCGGATCGCGATCATGAGCCGTTCGATCTAACTGAAAACGGACGCGCCAGATAAATCGACCGAGACGGAAAATAAATAAAATCAGATCCGTTGGATCTAGATCCAACGGTCCAGGACGCGCTGACCAAACGCGGGCGGCGCGAGTCACCGGAGACGCGCTGGTCGCGGCGGAGCCATGGCCGGCGTTCTAGCCCTCTACGATCTACGGCCCTAGGGGAAGAACGGATCATACCGCGGTGAAGAGGGGGGCCGAGGCGGAGATGATGGCGCGGTGGCGATCGTCGGTGTGCCCTTCTCCTCCCGGGATTGCTCGTCGGAGAAGCTTGCGGCGGCGGCTCTTCTCGGGCGTGGACGGAGGCGAGTGTGCGCTGCGGAAACAAACGCACCACCGTGTCAAAAGCGTGCGCAAGGATGAAAGAGAACGAGGGGAGGACACGGGCGCGCTCGAGGCGCTCGGAGTTTACCGAGATGAAGCAAGAACGGTCGGCGGCAATGGCGGCAACGGCGGCCCGATCTCCGGGCGGCCTGGTGGCGGTGGGGCTAGGGTTTCGTGGGGGTTTTGGAGGCGGCGACGCGGTGAATAAATAGATGCAAGCGAAGGAAACAAATCGCGTGGAAAACGGGCGAATTTTGATCCGGGGTTCGATTCGGTCTCGGCGCGATGTCCGGATGGAGGTTGAAGACGCCTGACAGGTGGGGCCCACCTGTCAGCGAGAGAGAGGGGAGGCGCGGGCTGCTGGGCTGGCTTACTGGGCCGAAGGCAGCGCGCGTGCGGTAGATAGGGAATGGGCCGGCTCGTTTCTCTCCTGTCTCTCCTTTTTTTTTGACAAATCCTTTTCTGTTTTTAAACTTTGCATTCAAATTTGATTTTTAAACAGAACTTAAATATTTCAGAAAAATACATAAAAATAGGTTTTGGATAGCATATTTAATTTAGAACTTTTTGATATTATTTTTGAACACAAAATAATTTAATACAGAAAATAATATAAGGAGTGCAAATAATAACCCTTTTATGGAAAATACTATGTTTTCAATTTATAAATAAAATTCAAATTAATTTCTTTTGTGTTCAAATGCCATGCCTATATGATGAATGATGTATGTATGCAAAGTTTTAAATTTTTGAGATTTTTGGGATGTTACAAGCCCCCGCTCGCAAGGTGCGCATGTGGAGAGATATAAGCGCCCATTTTCAATAAGGAAAATAATGCTGAAATAAACTCACCACCAAAATATTACATAACGGCGCCGTAGCGCATAGTTCACTTAGGAACGAAAGTGGCGCCCGAGCGCAAAGTTCACTTGGAACGAAAATCGGTTCATTACACTTGGGTTTGCCAAGCTAACGTTCCTTCCATGTCGAGGCATGGGGACCACCCATTAGTGGCAGAGGTTCACTGCGGCCTGCGAGGGCTCATTTGCAGAAGAGCTCGGAGGGCTGGGCCTCGGGAGAAACTTCGAGAAGCTTGGAGGTGAAGCCATGGGCTTCCCTCTAGAGACAAAAAATGCTTGGCGTGACTGTGATCACGGGTAGAACTTGCGCAGATGCGCGATGTTCCACGGGTTCTTGACGGGGATGCCGTCTTCGGTCTCGAGGCGTACTGCGCCAGGCCTGGCGACGTGGGAGACCCTGTAGGGGCCTTCCCACATCGGCGAGAGCTTGTGGAGACCTTCCCTGGAGAGGATTCGCCTGAGGACGAGGTCGCCCGCCTCAAGGGTTCGTGAGCGCACATGGCGGCTGTGGTAGCGTCGCAGGTCTTGCTGGTACCCCCGCCGCCCTGAGGGCGGCCTGACTGCGCAGTCCCTCGAGGAACAGCATGTCGTCGTTGTGGAGGCCCTCTTGGGTGTCCTCGTTGAAGGCAAGGACCCGTGGTGATCCATGCTTGATTTCCGCGGGAAGGACAGCCTCAGCTCCGTAGACCAGAGCGAAGGGCGTTTCGCCTGTAGGCCTTGAGGAAGTTGTGCGTATGGACCAGAGCACTGAAGGGAGCCCGTCGATCCAGCCCTTGCCGTGGCCCTTGAGGATGTTGAAGCTCCTGGTCTTGAGGCCCTTGAGGACTTCTGCGTTTGCTCGCTCGGCTTGACCGTTGCTGCGTGGGTGAGCTACCGAGGCGAAGCAGACCTTGATGCCAAGCTTGTCGCAGTAGGCTCGGAAGACACCGCTGGTGAATTGCGAGCCGTTGTCGGTGATGATGCGGTTGGGCACGCCGAAGCGGCAGACCAAGCTCCTGATGAACTTCACCGCAGCCCCAGCTGGTATGGTGCGCACCGGCTCAACCTCGGTCCACTTGGTGAACTTGTCGATGGCCACGAAGAGGAAGCGGTAGCCCCCCTGCGACCTTGGGAAAGGGCCCAAGATGTCCAGCCCCCAGACTGCAAATGTCCAGGAGAGCGGGATGGTTTGAAGCTCCAGTGCCGGCTGATGAATTTGCTTGGCGTGGAATTGGCAGGCGTCGCAGGTTTGCACAATGGCGACCGCATCTTGAAGCACCTGAGGCCAGTAGAAGCCGCTCCTGAAGACCTTGCCTGTGAGGGTGCGCGCACATGAGTGGTGGCCGCACTCCCCGCTGTGGATGTCCTTAATCAGCTCTCGGCCTTCCTCAGGAGGGACGCACTTGAGCGCGATACCATTTGGGCGCTTGCGGTAGAGGTTTCCCTCGAGGATGCAATAGGATTTCGCCTGTCGAGCGATTCGCTCTGCGTCAGCGTCCTCTTCAGGGAGGATTCCTTTCACCAAGTAGTCCTTGATCTCATCAATCCAGCCTGAGGCCTGGCGGGTTGCCGTCAGCAACAGGCGCTCCCTTGTGCTGGGGCCGCAATCGGGCGCTCCAGACTCGGGAGGTGGTGGGAGCGCTTCGTCTGCGCCTGCGGCTGTGGCCTCTCGAGGCTGCTTGATGGATGCCTTGGCGAGCCTCTCTTCAAAGACGCCGGCAAGCTGGGGTTGCCTTCGCGAGGCTCGCTTGGCGATGTCGTCAGCCTCTTGGTTTTCTTTCCTCGGGATGTGCATGAGTTCCATGCCCCTGAAGTGCTTCTCGAGCTTGCGGACCTCTTCGAGGTATGCGGCCATGTGGTCGTCTTTTGGTGTGTAGCTCTTGTTGGAGAAGTTGACAAGCAACTGGGAGTCTCCCTTGACGAGCAGGTGCTTGACGCCCAGAGCGATGGCGGCCCTTAAGCCGGCGAGGAGGCCTTCGTATTCGGCGATATTGTTGGAGATCTTGTCGATTGTGAAGCACAGCTGGACAGCGTAGTATAGCTTGTCACCCTTGGGCGAGGTTAGGACGACGCCTGCTCCGCCATTGCGGCAAGCGAAGGCTCCATCGAAGTGCATGGTCCAATGGCTTGACGCTGTGTCCCCCGAGGGCTCGGCCTCTGCCTCGCGAGGCTCCTCAGGGCTTGGGTCAGTCCATTCGGCGACGAAGTCAGCCAACGCTCTTCCTTTTATGACCCTCGTGGTGTCGAAGCGCAAGTTGAATGGCTGCAGCTCGATGTTCCATCCCGCGACACGATCTGTGGCGTTGGGATTGCGCAGGATCTGCTCCAGGGGGAAGGCAGTGACCACCGTGATGGGGTGGCCCTGGAAGTAGTGTCTCAACTTCCTGGAGGCGATGAGGAGCGCGACGAGGAGCTTTTGCTGCATTGGATACCGCTCGCGAGCGTCCCGCAGTACTGTGCTGACGAAGTAGACGGGGTGCTCGACGAGGGTTACTTGAGGTGGCGCAGCGTCAGCCCCCTGCGGAGGCTCTTCAGGGCCCTTGTCGAGATCTGCCTGTAGAGGCATCTCGACAGGGGTGGGAGGAGCAGACTCGACTTGAGGCGGTGGGCCTGGCAGTGGGTCTGTGGAGGCTGCTCCTTCGACGGGGCCTTCGTCGGGGGGTTCTGGGCTTGGAGTTGCAGTGCTCTTCTTGGGGAGGACAGGCTCTTCCCTCTCGACCACCAAGACGGCGCTTGCGGTCTGAGGGGTGGCTGAGAGGTACAGCTTCAGGTGCTCGCCTGCCCTGGGGGCCACCAAGACTGGAGGGCTAGCCAGATACTTCTTTAAGTCCTCGAAGGCTTTATCCGCCTCAGGGGTCCACTTGAATGTGCCCGATCTCTTCATGATCTTGAAAAATGGCAGGGCTCTCTCGCCGAATTTGGAGATGAAACGGCCAAGGCTGGCCATGCAGCCCGCCAAGCGCTGCATATCCTTGAGTCGGCGGGGAGGCTGCATTTGCTCTATAGCTTTGATCTTGTCAGGATTTGCCTCTATGCCACGGTGGGACACGAGGAATCCGAGAAGCTTGCCTGAAGGGACCCCGAAGACGCACTTGGCGGGGTTCAGCTTGATGTTCACCTTTCTCAGGCTGGCGAAGGTTTCCTCGAGGTCCCTCAAGAGGGTGTCCCCCTCTCGAGACTTGACCACGATATCATCGACGTAGGCCTCGGCGTTTCTGCCCATCTGCGCCCCCAAGGCTATCCTCATGAGCCTCTGGAAGGTGGCTCCAGCGTTCTTCAGGCCGAAGGGCATGCATGTGTAGCAGTACACACCACAAGGGGTGAGAAATGCCGTCTTCTCCTCGTCTTCTTTAGCCATCTTGATCTGGTGATAACCAGAGAAGGCGTCCAGAAAGCAGAGGAGGTCACAGCTAGCGGTGGAGTCCACGATCTGGTCTATCCTCGGCATGGGGTATGGGTCCTTGGGGCAGGCCTTGTTGACATCGGTGTAGTCGATGCAGAGTCGGCCTCCTCCAGCGGGTTTAGGGACAACCACGCCGTTAGAGAGCCAAGTGGGGTGCGCGACTTCGCGGACGACGTTTGCCGCCTTTAGTTTCTCTACTTCCTTGATGATGAAAGCTTGCTTCTCGGGGGCTTGCTTACGTGCTTTTTGCTTGACGGGGCGTGCGTCTGGACACACGGCTAAATGGTGCTCGATCACCTCCCTTGGTACACCGGACATATCTGACGGAGTCCATGCGAACATGTCAGAGTTTGCCCGAAGGAAGGCGACGAGCGCGCTTTCCTATTTGGGAGGCAGAGCAGCGCCTATGGTGATGCTAGCCCCCGAGCCTTCAGCCCCCGAGCTGGTGGTGTCCAGCGGCACCTTCTTCATGGCGGCTTGCTCCTGAGAGAACACTTGCTTCTTCTTCTTGGGCCTCTCGAGAGGCTCCATGTCCTCGTCAGCCGGGAAAGCCATGGCGGCTGCCTTGTAGGCGCTCTCGACAGCGCGCGTGGCGTCCAGGACATGGCCATGGACGGCGATGGTGCCAGCGCTGCCGGGAATCTTGACCATGTTGTAGGCGTGATGCGTGACGGCCATGAACTTCGCGAGGGCGGGGTAGCCGAGGATGGCGTTGTACGGCAAACCGATGTGGGCGACGTCGAAGTCGATCAGCTCCGTGCGGTAGTTCCTCTGCGTGCCAAAGGTGACCGCGAGGCGGACTTGCCCCAGAGGCTCGATAGAACCACTGGTGACGCCCGTGAACGGCCTGGAGGGCATAAGCCACTCGTAGGGCACTTGAAGCGTCTCGAAGGTCTCGACAGAGATGACATTCAGGCCCGCTCCCCCGTCGATGAGCGTCTTGGAGACGGTGATGTTGTTGATGGTGGGGGAGCAGACCAGGGGGAGGGTTCCAACAGTCTTGGTCGACTTGGGGTGGTCCTTGGCGTCGAAGGCGATGGTGTACTGGGACCACTTGAGGGGTCTAGAGGTCTCAGTGCTCGGGAGCGCAGCGTTGAGTTCGCGGGCGAACTGCTTGAACTGATTGTTCGACTTGGGCGCTTGAGCTCCGCCGAGGATGCAGGCCATGGCGCCTCTCGGGGCCTGGTAGCCTCCATCTTCCTCGTCGGGGAGGTTGTTGTTCTTCTCGGTGGCGTTGGCTTGAGTGCCCGACGGCTTCTGGTAGCCGCCATCGCGCCTGCCCTTGCCGTCTCTGCGGTAGCCGCGACCTCTGCCGCGGCCCCCGCTGCCTTCTCCTCGCTCGCGTTCCCTGCTCAGCCTCTTGAGGTCGAAGCAGTCGTCTGTAGCGTGCCCACGCCTGTTGTGGTAGACGCAGAACGGGCGGTGGTCCACCTCTTTGTCGCCGCGCTCGGGGGAACCCCTACGGGAGCCCTTCGCGTCAGGCTCTGCCGCGAGGACCGCGGTGGCCTTGCGCTTGGGCTCTTCCTTCTTCTTGTGGCTCTTGGACCCCTCGCCAGGGTCGTCCCCCCGCGCGCTCATCTTGACGAAGAGGAGTCCCTCTTCAGCCTTGGCACACTTGTCCGCCAGATCGAACAGCTTCACCACAGAGGTGAGCTTGTCGTGGATGCCGAGCTTCTCGAGCATCCTGCGGTTCGTGACGCCCTCGCGGAAGGCAGCGATCACCTGGGTGTCGGGGATGTTTGGAATCTTGTTCCGCACCTGGCTGAAGCGCTGGATGTACTTGCGAAGAGTTTCACCCTTCTTCTGCACCACAGCGCGCAAGTCGTTGTGGGTGAGTGCGCGCTCGTATGTGCCCTTGAAGTTGGCGATGAACTGCCTGCAGAGCTCCTCCCAGGAGTCGATGGAGTCCTCCGGCAGGTTGAGAAGCCAGGACAGCGCGGAGTCCCTGAGGGCGTGGGAGAACCAGTTGGCCATGACCTTGTCGTCGCCCCCTGCAGCCTGGATGGAAGTGGTGTAGAGCTGCAGGAACTCGAGAGGGTTGGTGGACCCGTCGAAGCCCTTGGGGAGCGCTGGCCTGAACTTCTACGGCCAGACCACACGACGCAGGGCGCGCGTGAAGGCCATGCAGCCTGAGGCATAGGTGGCCGTTCCTCCCTGGAGGGCCCTGCGGTTTTGCTGCCCCGCCTGACCGAGCTCCTCGACGAGGCGGTTCTGGAGGTCGCGACGTCGCTCCATGTCCACGCGCGCGTCAGGTGCGGTGCGCTGCACGATTTGGCAGTCGTGCGGCGAGGAAGCATGAGAGGGAGCCCGCTGTGCCGCGGCCGGAGGTGGTCCCGGCGGCGGTGGTGGCGCACCTGGTGCGGCCGTCCCTGCAGGGCCGGAAGGCACGATGGAGCGCGACGGAGCAGGGCGCGTGGTTGCGATGTCGACGAGGTGGTGGAGGCGGTCCAGCCACTGGTCGTGCGCCTCGGCACTTGGCCGGTAGCGGAGGAGCTCCTGGGCCATGAGCAGCGCTGTGTGCGGGGCGGGCTCGTGGTGCTCCCGCGTGGACACGCTCTGGCGCCGGGACGGGTGCGAGGACTCAGCGTCCCCACGGCGCCCGGAGAGGTCCTCGTCATCACGCTGGTCTCCTTCGCGGTGCTCCTCGCTCTCCGGCTCCTCCACGCGCGGGCCGGTGCCAGCGCGCTCTGTCGTGCGGGGGCGACCACGGCGGCCACGGGTGGGAGCAGTGCCAGGCTCGGTGTGAGCTCTCTCAGAGGTACGCCGGTTGGCGCGCGTCGCGCGGGTGTCCATCATGGCGCGGAGTTCGGAGGTTGAAGACGCGCCTCAGCCCCCTACCTGGCGCGCCAAATGTCGTGGGTTGACTCCCACGTAACAGGGGTAGTCTCGCCCTGAAGAGAGGTTCAAAGGGGGGGGGACTGAACACGGAGGTCTAACAACTCTCGAGGGGCTCGACGACGATGCTCGCCGAGCCTGAAGGAAGACAATCACGCCAGAGAAGGACACCAGCCCGTACCCAGGTTCACGGCCCTCGAGAGGAGGTAAAACCGCTACTCCTGCTTGTCTGTATTGCACTGTGAAGGTTACAGGACAATGAGCTTGCCGAAGGCTCTCTTGAGGCAGTTTGGTGCCTGGAGAGGGACACAATGGTCGTCTTCCTCCTCCAGCAGTTGGCTATCCTATCTGTTTAGGAGGCGGCTGCGCGATTGGTCCTCGATCCCTCTCTACGGCGGAGCTCCTGCTCCTTTTATAGGCGCTCCGGGCCCCGTCCTCGTGCTGGTGGGCTCCCACACGCCGGTGGCGTCAAGGAGAGGGTGTCCACAGCGGCCCCTCCGTCCATGGACGCGGCTCATCCGTGCTAAAGTAGCGCGCCGTGGCCGACAGGTTGCAGGCGGCGCAGGGCGGCTCGCAGGCGCGCCAGAGGTCGTGGTGGAGCCCACGGTGACGATCTTCTTGGAGCGTTGCGCCGTCCAGCCGCTTTATCACCAAAGAGGAAAGTCCTGGCTGTCCGGCCTTAGGCGGCGCGGCTTTGTTGACTCCTTTATCACCAGAAGGGCCACTGGGAAGCTTGCGTCACCCTGCGGCTGCTGCAGGAGCCATGTGCGTCCTGCAGCGCTTGCTTAGCCGCGAAGTGTCTCCACAGGGCCGTGGTCGCCTGTGGAGAGGTTTTCTGCTGACTCCTCTCCAGGCGGGCGGTGCCTGGGGAGTCTCTTGAAGCGCAGGGTCCTCTTCAGGCCCTGGCGTCCCCTTCAGGCCTCGAGAGGGGGTGCCTCTTGAGGATCCCTCCAAGCGGTAGCCTGGTCCTCAGCCGTTCTGCCGAAGTCCTACGCGGGCGAGGCCTGTAGGGAGTGGGCCGTGCATACCCCGGTCTTTACTGGGCCGACAGCAACTTTCATTAGTTTTGAGTTTTCTGATTTGAGCAAGTTAAGTGCCTCGAAAAAATTCGTATTTACGGACTGTTCTGTTTTTGACAGATTCTGCCATTTATTTTGCATTGGTTCTTTTGCTGTTTTTGAATGGATCTTTTTGTTCCATAAAATTCCAGTGGATGTAGCTAATGTCCAGTACCATGATAATGATTGTCTCCATGCAGAATATGAGAATTTTTGATTATGCACTAACCCTCTAATGAAGTTTACTTTGAGTTTGGTGTGGAGGAAGTTTTCAATGATCAAGAGAGAGGATGATATGATGTGCCCAAGGCATCCCCTTCTTCATCAACAGCTTATCAGGTTATCTCTAGTGAAACTATATTTTAATTCCGCCACATCTTATATGCTTTACTTGGAGCGTCTATTTGTTTTTATTTTTGCTTTTGTTATTCTTGTTCTCTGAATAAAATGGATCCTAGCATTCTTGTGTGGGAGAGAGACACGCTCCGCTTTTTTATTTGAATACTCCTATTCTTCGCTTATATTTGTTGAGTATTCTTCTATAGCTACTGCAATACTTTCAGCACTTATTTTTCATGCACCTCTTGTTCAGAGCTGTTAGTTCTCATATGTTATACTCTCTTCCTTCATTGTTAAATACTTGGAGAGTTTATGTTTCAAATAAGTCTATTGGTGTTTGGTTAAGAACATAAAATGTTAAGTGTAGTAGATGGTATAACTAAATGATACATAATCTTGTAGATCATTAAATTGTGTCACTTGAATCATTGATGTTGTTTTGATATATTAATATGCTTAATGGTAAAACATGATGGTTTAGTAAAGTAGAATGATTAATGGTTGGTCTAGAAAACTTGAAGCTGTGCCACACTTAAATATCCAGTTGATAGCATAATGATATATGACTTCTAATGATAAAAACAACCGTAATGACTTTCTGTTATGCGCTACGGTTGGGGTCCCAACAGTGACTTGTTCATTTGCCACAGCCCCTCATGGTGTGATTTTCATTATGCCTTGTAAGATCATATTTCTAGTTGGAATCTTTTTGCTTGTGAGTTCTAAAGCTGCGGTTTTCATGGCACTTTCACCACCATATTTGCTAGCCTCTTCGGTACTTTGCATTGCCATTTCTCACATTGAGAGTTGGTGCATACTTCGCGGGTACATCCAAAACTCGTGGGAGATCTTCATCATGTTCACCTACACATAAGCCAAATATCTTCCTCAAAACATCCACCATACCTACCTACTACAGCTTTTCCATAGCTGTTCCGAGATATATTGCCATGCAACTTTCATCTTACATTACATCACTTGTTGTCATTTATCATTTATATATTGCTTTGCATGATTCTATATAGCTGATGTGTGGTTTTACCCATGTTTCGCTAGATCATTGCATATCCTGCTACACTGGCAGAGGCACCGTTTCATACACCATGTTTTATCCATTATGAGATCCTTGTATCAAAAGTGTGTTGCCATATTAGAATATTTGCCCCTAAAAGTGAAAAGAGCCATGGAGGCCATCGAAAAGAGAAACAGAAAAATACAAAAAAAGAAAAAAAAAGAAAAAAAGGAAAAAAGAAAGAAAGAAAGAATAAAAAGGGGGCAACATTACTACTCTTTATCCACACTTGTGCTCATGTTATAGCACCTGTAATATTCATAGTCATCATTTGTGCTCATGTTTAGCACCTTTACTCCATATGTGAGAGTTTTCATGTTCTACTTGTATAACTATGTGGGGAACTTTACATTATAGAACTTGGCTTGTATATTCCAATGATGAGCCTCCTCAAAAGTGCTTTAGGTCTTCATGAGCAAGCAAGTTAGATGCACCCCCACTAGTTCCATTGGAGAGCTTTCATACACTTATAGCTCTATGTGCATCCGTTGTGTGGCAATCACTACTCCTTGCATAGCTTCAATTATAAGACTTCCTCTTGTCTAATGATCACTTTCAACTGTGTGAGACTTTCTTCCGTTGGCCTTCCAAACCCCCATTATTATTCTTTTAGCCACAACATCCTGGTGCCAGGAACAACGCTGAACACTTTCTTGTCTTTGAGTGAACAAATAGAGAGGTGATTTTCTACGTGCATATTGTTACTGCTTGATTTGATCCTTTAACAAAGTTGTCATGAGTGTTTGATTCATTAGATGATTATATTGTTGTTCTTGAAGCTTAAATCATCTTTAATATCTACTTTGCACGGTTGATTGTTCTCTAGTACTAATTCATTGAAAGTTTTACTTTGTTCTTACTACTTTTTACTCATTACTCAGTTGATATCAATATAAACTACAGCTTTTATTCATTTGATCTCAGTTTACATGCACTACATTATTATATGATCAAGATTGTGTGAAAGCATGTGAGTTCATAAATTATTCTTGTTATCGTTTTACCTACTCGAGGACGAGTAGAACTAAGCTTGGGGATGCTTGATACGTCTCAAACGTATCTATAATTTCTTATGTTCCATGCTTATATTATACCATTTGCCTACATGTTTTATATACATTTTATATAGTTTTATGCATTTTCTGGGACTAACCTATTAACAAGATGCCACAGTGCCAGTTCCCAGTTTTCTGTTGTTTTTGTTTTCAGAAATCCACTTAAGGAAATATTCTCGGAATTGGACAATTTTTATACCGAAGACCTTATTTTTCCCGACACGTTCCAAAAGTCTGAGGAAGAAACGAAGACTGGCACCGAGGCGCCGCCATCAGGTGGTGGCGCGGCTCCCATCCTGGCCGCGCCAGCACCTGAGGGTGGGCCCTCGGGGCTCCACCACCTTCGCCCTTTCGCCCATATAAACCCCCCGACGTGAAAACCCTAAAACAATAAGCCTTTTCCCGAGAAGAGTTCCGCTGCGCCGCCGCCATCGAAGACAAGTTTCGGGGGACAGAAGTCTCTGTTCCGGCACCCTGCCGGGACGGGGAATTGCCCCCGGAGCCATCTCCATCGACTCCACCGCCATCTCCATCGCCGCTGCTGACTCCTATGATGAGGAGGGAGTAGTTCTCCCCCGGGGCTGCGGGCTCTACCGGTAGCTATGTGCTTTATATCTCTCTCCCATGTGATCTTTATGTGATCATGAGCTTTGTAATCTAGTTGAATATGTGATGTTACTCTTTATCTATTATGCACTCTAGAGGTTACTTTACTATGAACTCCGGGGTTATTCACGGTTGTAAAGGTGACAGTATGTGCACCGTGTGTGATTCCTTTATGACGCTGTGGTGTTAGTTTACTCTGACTTTGGGGGTGCTCTTGTAGCCCTACAAAGTGAATGGTGTTTATCATCCAACATGAGAGTGTTTGAGAGTAGTATTTATTATTCAGCTTTGATGTCATTGTTGAGAATGTCCACTAGTGAAAGTATGATCCCTAGGCCTTGTTTCCAAGCATTAAAACACCGTTTACAACAAGTTCTGCTGCATATTTGCTTGCTGCCATTTTTATTTCAGATTGCAATTACTACTTATAATCATCCATATTACTTGTATTTCACTGTCTCTTCGCCGAACTAGTGCACCTATACATCTGACAAGTGTATTGGGTGTGTTGGGGACACAAGAGACTTCTTGTATCTTTATTGCAGGGTTGCTTGAGAGGGATATCTTTGACCTCTACCTCCCTGAGTTCGATAAACCTTGGGTGATTCACTTAAGGGAAACTTGCTGCTGTTCTACAAACCTCTGCTCTCGGAGGCCCAACACTGTCTACGAGAATAGAAGCGTGCGTAGACATCAATGGGCTCATAGGAGAACATCGTAGTATAATGAAATGAGGAAGACTTGGGATGACAATAAACCTGAGAATGAGTCATGAAGTTATTATTATGGGGTATTAATATCGGGGACCTTAGAGTGTAATGCTATGGTGGGACATTATGTCTTAATAATTCGTGTGCAGTCATTTGCTTGGCCACATGATCCATCATATGAGGGTTTAGTTTATTTGTTTAGCTCTACCTAAGTTGTGGCTCCGTCCTAAGAAGATTAAAACTTGACATGATATTCAACGTGTTGTTTAATAAATCTATATGCCTAGTTATATCCATGCCGCCCTCGGGAACGTTTTCCAAATATAAGACACACATCACTTGAGCCTGTCCTCTTGCCACATAGAGGATTGGGCTTTTCTCTCATTGAGAGGTTTCAACTGTTACTATTTACTCTCTGCACTTTTACTTTATTCGCAACCATACAACCAAAAACCCCAAAAACACTTGCATCTTTCATTGTTTTATCTATCATTCTTACTAACCAATACCTTCAGCTCCTCATGGGTTCGACAACCTTTTGTATGCGAAAGGTACTACAATTGATCTCCTGCACTTGGGAGTCATCAAGACACTTTTCTGGCGCCGTTGCCGGGGAGCGTTGTGCTATTGGTAAGAAGTTTGGTAAGGAATCTTGGAGGCTGAATTTTATCTATTGTTGTTATCTTATTGTTACTATCACTACCCCAGAAAAAGGGATCTGTGGCGCCCCAGGTTTTGCAATCTGTGGCGCATTCTGGTGCGCCACAACTATTCACGCCACTGATTCTTTTATATCTGTGGCGCACCGCGTGATGCGCCACAGTTATGTCCTAATCTGTGGCGCACGGTGTGATGCGCCACGGATTAGCATATAACTGTGGCGCATCACACGGTGCGCCACTAGTATCAATTTGAGTATAATTTTTTTTGACCATTTATCGATCAGAAGCACTGAAATCGAGCAGAAACAGCACTAAAACATCATATATATATATATATATATATATATATATATATATATATATATATATATATATACCAGCGACAGGTATATAGCAGTTCCACATCATATATAACAACGCCTAGTAGTCAAGCAGCTAGGAGTTCTACATAGGATATATAAAAACTACAAGTAGCAGTTGACATAGGATATATAAAAACTACAAGTAGCGAGTGCTACTCGTCCTCGGAGGTGTCAGTAGAGAAAAGGTCAAGCCACCTTGGATCACCATCGGCCCACGTCGAATTGTCGAGGTCGCCCTCCTTCTCGGCGGCCTCGCGACGGCGGCGCCGGTCTGCCCTCCTATGCTCCCTTTTGTTGTTGAAGAATGCTTGCTCGTCGGTGACATCCTCCGGGAACCACTCCCTCCACTCGCGCATCAGCTCCTCGTCACGCTCGGCGATGATGATCTGGCGCTGCGCCTGGCGATGGCGGTGGCGATCCTCGTCGGTGAGGAGGGTCGGCTGTGGCGCAAGGAACATCGCCTCAGTAATGGACTCGCAGTCCGGGAAGTTGAGCTCGCTCCGCGGGCGCCGGAAACGCCACGCGGCAGCATCATACGCGCGCGCTGCCTCCTCCGGCGTGGGGTACGTGCCGAGATTGTGCCTCCCTCCCGCGGCGCGGATTTCGGCGTAGTAGGTGCCGTTGGGCCGCACCCGAACACCGCGGTAGCCGGACGACCCGCGGCGGCGCGGCGGCATCGTCTACACAAGAGGAGTTTCAACGGTTAGTAAAGCACATTAAACTTGCTTAATGGTGACACGTAAGTAAAAATTCTAAATGAAGACTTAACAAAACAAGATTCAAAAAAATTATGCCTCATACTTGGGAACACACAAAAATTCTAAATGTGTATGCATGCATTCATGTGAGATCACCACCGGCTCCCTCCCCACACATACTAGCTAATTAACCAAAATGTGTATACATGCATTCGTGTGAGATCAGCACCGGCTCCCTCCCCACAACCTCTAATCAACTAAACAGCTAAAACAAACATGCATTCGAGAGGAATAGGACTCGGGGCTCACGGTGAGGGTGCGGATGTAGGCGTTCACGCTCGGGGAAGACCTACGCCGGCGGCCGGAGCGGATGTCGAGGACGTAGTCGATGTGTGCGGCGGCGATCCTCGGCTCGATTCCTTCGGCTCCTGGGGGCGCTGCGGGAGGAGGTGGAGGAGGGTGGCGGCGCTGCGAGAGGATGTGGAGGGGAGGTGGAGGAGGGCGGCGACGGTGCTGCGAGAGGAGGTGGAGGAGGCAGAGGAGGGCGGCGACGGTGCTGCGGGAGGAGGCGGAGGAGGGCGGCGGCGCTGCGGGAGGAGGTGGAGGGGAGGTGGAGGAGGGCGGCGGCGGTGCTGCGGGAGGAGGCGGAGGAGGGCGGCGACGGTGCTGCGGAAGAGGCGGAGGAGGGTGGCGGCGCTGCGGGAGGAGGTGGAGGGGAGGTGGAGGAGGGCGGCGACGGTGCTACGGTCCGGAGGAGGTGGAGGGGATGCGGGGTCGAGGGCGAGCCAGCGGCGGGGTGGAGAGAGAAAGGGGATCAGGAGCGAGTGGCGGCTGCGGGGGGTCGGGGGCTAGGGTTTGCGCGTGGTAAGTAAGAGTGGCGCTGCGCTCTGGACCGTAGGATGGTAGATCGACGGGCGAGAGAACTACCACTATTCTGTGGCGCACGCACCACAGTGCGCCACAGAATGTTGTCAGTGGCGCATTTTTAGCCGTGCGCCCAGAATCATTTGCAGAATAAGGTTTCCCGCCTATTTCTCCCGCCAATTTTTCCCGCCATTTTTCTTCTCTCCTCGTCCTATAAAAACCCCCAAAGCGGTCTGAACTTGGTATAGAAGATTCAATCTAGCTAGCTAGATAGGGCAAGCATGGTTTGTGTTGGTCCTCGCAATAAGTGTGCGTCTGGCGGGTTCCACAGTCCCGCCGCCGAGTATCTCGCGCGTAGTGCCCATAGTTTGCATGTTGAGGGTAGGAAAGTGTATCACGACGAACTTATTGAGAGTGAGAGCCATCTCGCTTTGCTGGGAGCCAAGCTTTGCAGCGCTGGGTATCCATATCGGACCCCTAACAAAATTCGTCGTGAATTGCTTAGGATTCGAGCCAGGTTTGAGAAGAAAGTTGAGAAGGGAAAGTTCTTCAAAACTCAATGGGATATTGATTCATACGAGATTCTTACCGTTGGGTAGATGAGAGCGATGATTCTGATGACTTCATGCCGTCGTCAAAGCCCCTGAAGACTGAAGCAACGTCGAAGAAGAAGAAGAAGAAGAGTGTATCATCGTCTTACCGTGGTGTAGATGAGAGCGATGATTCTGATGACTTCATGCCGTCGTCGAAGCCCCTGAAGACTGAAGCAACATCGAAGAAGAAGAGTGTATCATCGTCAAAGGGCAAGGGCGCTGCATCGACGGATGCAGGAGGCTGCGTCGATGGGAGGTGAATTTATTAAGTTCGGCGGATTTAATTGTGAGTTGTGTTGTATCCATTTCAGCTATGGTTGTATCGTCATTTGAGTTGTGTTTGTATCTTCATTTCAGTTATGTTGTATCGTCATTTGAGTTGTACTGTTATATCTTCATTTCAGCTATGTTGTATCGTCATTTGAGTTGTACTGTTATATCTTCATTTCAGTTATGTTGTATCGTCATTTGAGTTGTACTGTTATATCTTCATTTCAGCTATGTTGTATCGTCATTTGAGTTGTACTGTTATATCTTCATTTCAGTTATGTTGTATCGTCATTTGAGTTGTACTGTTATATCTTCATTTCAGCTATGTCGTTGTATCGTCATTATTTCAGTTGTGTGTTGTATCGTCATTATTTCAGTCATCTTATACACATTCACATACACATATATGTACCAAAATGTATGCACATAGGCCGCCGCGCGCCGTGCTAATTAACAAACGACACCCCAACCAAGCAACAGTATTCACACACAACAATAACACATTTAATTTCCCCACAAAGTGGTGAAGTTATGGAGACAAATGGGGTGGAATAATGAAGAAAGTGGGGAGAAAATGGGGAGGTAAACATTCAGATTTCGATATGAGACTTAGTTGTGGCGCGTCTGTTGGCAGTGCGCCACAGTTACAAATTCACTCCTTTACTCGTGGGCCCCATTTATATCTGTGGCGCACGGACTAGTGGTGCGCCACAATTAAATCTCTTAACTGTGGCGCATGGTGTCTGTATGCACCACAGATATGTCTTTGATTTGGGCAGGCCCCAGACCAACCTTAACTGTGGCGCATCCCATACGCCGTGCGCCATAGTTAAATGTCTTAACTGTGGCGCACCAGACATGGGTGCGCCACAGTTATGTACTTGTGGCGCACGACATGTAGGATGCGCCACAATTAAGGTTTACACATTAAGCCTTTTCTGGGGTAGTGTATGGCTTTTATGGATCGTCATGATTTGCAACTTGCTTTATAAGAAAGTGCTTATGCCACTCCAAAAGTGGTGGAAACTGTTGTGCCTGAGAGACCTAGAGTGGGATATAAAATTCCCGTTGGTCATGTTAAAAGAGTTATGAAGGATCCATTCTTAGGGGATGGAGCTAAGTCTGCACATGACCATATTGAACACATTGAAGACATATGTGGTTTATTTAGGCTCACTGATATTTCTGATGATCAGGTAAAAAGGAAGCTGTTATATTTGTCTTTATCTGGTAATGCTCGTATTCGGTACAGGTCTTTGGATGAAGAAGTCAAAGAAGATTGGAACGTGCTGAGGAAGGTTTTCTTTCTTAAATATTTTACTCCTAAAGAAGCTTATGATAACCGCTGCTATATATTTAATTTCTGGCCACATCTGGGAGAGAGTATTACTCAAGCTTGGGGGAGATTAAAGGAGCTCTTTCGCATGAATCCTTGTCATGATCTTACAAGGAAAATTATTCTGATAAACTTTTATGTGAGGCTGCCTAAGCATCTGAAGGAAACTCTGGATAATTCGTCTGGTGGAAGTTTTACAAATAATACTGAAGAAGAAGCATGAAATTTATTGGAGACTATTGCTGAGAACACTGGTCATTGGGACCTTGATAAAGGTAATGAACCCTATCTGGACTATGAATATTCGTGTGTAGAGCACTTCTCTACTTCTACTTTATTTAAAAATCTGGGTGATAATTTTGGTCTTGATCCTTATATTATGGTAGAAATATCTAAAGGTTTTGCTAACCATATGTGTGTTCCTAAAACTGGGTTTTAAGTATATGTTGAACCTGTTAAACAATCTATTGTTGTTCCTAAAGTTATTAAACAGGTGGAACCGATGTCATCTGTGACAATCGAGGAGTATGTTGAAACACCTCCTTATCCAAATAAAATTAAGGAGAACTTGCTTATTGATGTTACTAACAAGAGTAACAGAAAATGTTCTGAGTCTTATGAATAGGTGGAAGTTAAAAGTCAAATTTCTGTTATCAAACAATTAAATGAAGAAGATCCTGTTGATGTTTATTTATGTGAAGATGCTACTAAGGTTATCGAAGGCAATTCGGCCAAGGTTGGTAAGCGTGTTATATCATGTGCTATTGGGACTTCTTGCTATCATGGGTTATGTGATATTGGATCAAGTATTAGTGTTATTCCATATTCTCTTTATCTTGAAATCAAGCCTGGCATTGATCCTATTGTTATGGAAGAGACAGGTATGACAATTCAACTTGCCAATAAAGATTATATTAGTCCTCTTGGAATTGTTAGAGATGTTGAAGTACTTGTTGGGAAGATAAAATATCCTGCTGATTTTATTGTGCTTGGTTGTCCTCAAGATTCATTTTGTCATGTCATTTTTGGTAGACCTTTCTTACATACTGTTGGTGCTGAAATTAATTTGGTTTAGGAGAAAGTGTTTATTAAGTGTGCTGGAGAAAAACTTGAGTTTAACTTTTCTAAATTTCTGATAAACATTTAAAGAAAGAACCATTTCCTAAAGATATAGTTGAAACTCTTGCTCATATAGATGTAGCTTCAACGGATGTGGTAGAACGTTATATGCTTAATCAAGATGAACCATTTAATGATGAAGATTAGGATGCTCTAGAACAAATATTATGGCAACAACCACCACAATTACAATTGCATATTCCACCTGATAATTTAGGAGTGTTACCACCACCTAAAGGGATCCTAGTTTTGAGTTAGAACCTTTGCCTGAAAATTTTAAGTACGCATATTTGGATGAGAAGAGCATATATCCTGTTATTATTAGTGCTAACCTTTCAGCTAAAGAGGAAGAGAAATTACTTGATGTATTGAAAGCTCACCGAGCAGCCATTGGATATTCTCTTGATGATCTAAAAGGTATAAGCCCAGCTCTATGTATGCATAAAATTAATTTGGAGGAAGATGCAAAGCCTGTTGTTGATTTTCAACGCCGTCTTCACCCAAAAATGAAAGAATTGGTAAGGAAAGAGGTAATAAGACTTATTGAAGCTGGTATTATTTATCCCATAGCTGATAGTAAATGGGTTAGTCCTGTTCATTGTGTTCCTAAAAAGGGTGGAATGACTGTTGTTCCAAATGATGAAGATGAACTTGTGGGTCAACGTACTGTTGTTGGTTATAGGATGTGTATTGATTACAGGAAGTTAAATAAAGCAACTCGTAAAGATCATTATCCATTGCCATTTATTGATCAAATGTTAGAAAGGTTATCTAAACATTCTCACTTTTGTTATCTAGATGGTTATTCAGGTTTCTCACAAATTCCTGTTCACAAAGATGATCAAGAAAAGACCACTTTTACTTGCCCATATGGTACATTTGCTTATAGGAGAATGCCATTCGGTTTGTGTAATGCTCCTGCTACTTTTCAAAGATGCATGAATGTTATATTTGCTGATTATATTGAAAAGATAATGGAAGACTTTATGGATGATTTTTCTGTTTATGGTACTTCATTTGATAATTTCTTGTTCAACCTTACCAAAGTTTTGCAGAGATGTGAAGATCAAAACCTAGTCCTTAATTGGGAAAAGTGTCACTTTATGGTTAATGAAGGTATTGTTCTTGGACATCGTATTTCTGGAAGAGGAATAGAAGTTGATCCAGCAAAGATAGAAGCTATTGAGAGGTTACCATACCCAAGGGATATCAAAGGTATAAGAAGCTTTCTTGGGCATGCAGGTTTTTATCGTAGGTTTATTAATGATTTCTCCAAAATATCAAAGCCTCTAACCAATCTTTTGCAAAAGGATGTTCCCTTCTCTTTTAATGATGATTGTATTGAATCCTTTAATATTTTGAAGAATGCTATAATAAGTGCTCCTATTATTCAACCTCCTGATTGGAATTTACCTTTTGAAATTATGTGTGATGCTAGTGATTATGCAGTTGGGGCTGTTTTGGGCCAAAGAGTTGATAAGAAACTTAATGTTATTTACTATGCTAGTAAGACACTTTATGGTGCCCAAAGGAACTATGCCACAACTGAGAAGAGTTTTTAGCAGTGATATTTGCATGTGATAAGTTTAGACCTTATATTATTGATTCAAAAGTCATTGTGCATTCTGATCATTCTGCTATTAAATATCTAATGAATAAGAAAGATGCTAAGCCTAGATTAATAAGATGGGTACTTTTGTTGCAAGAATTTGATTTACATATTGTTGATAGGAAAGGGGAAGATAATCAAGTAGCTGATCATCTTTCTAGAATGGAAAATATACCTGATGATCCTATTCCTATTAATGATAGTTTTGCTAATGTGTCGGCCCAGCGGGATCCGGGGTGTGCAGGGCCCACTCTCCACAGCCCTCGCACGCAGCAGTATCGAAAGATGACTAAGGACCAAGCCGAACACTTGGAGAGACCCTCGAGAGGAAGAGTCCTCGAGAGGACTTGAGGCAGCAGCGAAGGCCTGAAGAGGCTCCTCCCGAGGCTGCCCCTCTACAAGGCTCTCTCCCCTGGAGAGGAGTCAACGCAAACCCCTCCACAAGGCCGCTCTGGCCCTGTAGAGATGCTTCGCTAAGAAGCGACCGCCACAGAGCGCACATGGCCTCTGCCGCGGCCGCAGAGTGACGCGCGCGTCTGCGCGCGATGACGACGGCGCCGCAGTTGCCATTCTGGTGATTAAAGGAGTCAACAAAGCTGTGTCCCCCGCGCCGGACTACGAAGCTTTCCCCTTTGGTGATAAAGCGGGAGGCCGGCGCTACGCTCCAACGACGACATCACCGTGGGCGCCCCCACGATCTCTGCGACACCAGCTGGCCGTCCTGCGAGGACGGTGGTCTCCCTGCCCCAAGGGTAGGCTTTGCGACCATGGACCGAGTCCATGGACACCCCAGCAGCGGTGCACCCCGCTCCTCAGTTTCGTCGCCATGTGGGAACCCTTCCGCTGCGCAGGCCGCAGGGATGAGGCCCGGGGCGCCTATAAAAGGGGAGGGAGCACCTCCGTAGCAAAGGATCGGACCCCAGAAAGGATCAACCGAGCAATCGACGCTCCACGATAGCTTAGCCTAGCCTAGCGTACTCGAGGAGGAAGAAGACCTTAGCTTCCCTCCTTGAGCTCCGCACTGCCGCAAGAGAGCCCTCGGCAAGCTCATTGTACTGTACCCTCTGCAGTGCAATACAGACAAGCAGGAGTAGCGGTGTTACCTCCTCCTGAGGGCCGTGAACCTGGGTACGGGCCGCTGTCCATCTCTGCCGTGCTGTCCCTCCTCAGGCTCGACGAGCACCGTCGCCGTGCCGGTTGAGGGTTGTAGACTAACGTGTTCAGTCCCCTTCTCGAACTACTCTTCAGAGTGTGATCTCCCCCTCTCTTGGGAGTCACTCTCCGACATTTGGCGCGCCAGGTAGGGGACTGAGGCGCGTCTTCAACCTCCGGCCAATCTCCGCACCGCGATGGACACTCGCACGACACGCGCCAATAGGCACGCAGCTGACAGGGCTCATACTGAGCCCGGCACCGCCCCCACTCGCGGCCGCCCTCGCACGACTGAGCGCGCCAACACCGGCCCGCATGTGGAAGAGCCCGAGAGCGAGGACCACCGCGACGGCGACCAGCGAGACGACAGGGACGCCTCCCCGGAGCACCACGACGATGCTGAGTCCTCGCATCCGTCTCGGCGCCCAAGCGCGTCTTCTCAGGGACGCCCGGAGCCCACGCCACACACCGCGCTTCTCATGGCCCAGGAGCTTCTCCGCTACCGGCCTAGCGCGGAGCCCCACGACCAGTGGCTTGACCGCCTTCACCACCTCGTCGATGTCGCGACAACGCGCCCCGCTCCGTCGCGCTCCCTGGTCCACCACTCTGGCCACGCTGGAACAGCCGCGCCGGATGCGCCTCCGCCACCGCCGGGACCACCTCCGACTGCAGCGCAGAGGGCTCCCTCTCATGCGTCCTCGCCGCGCGACTGCCAAATTGTGCAGCGCACCGCGGCTGACGCGCGAGTGGGGATGGAGCGCCGGAGGGACCTCCAGAACCGCCTCGTCGAGGAAATCGGCCAGGCAGGGCAGCAGAACCGCAGGGCTCTCCAGGGTGAAATCCCCACGTACGCCACCGACTGCATGGCCTTCACCCGCGCTCTGCGTCGCGTGGTTTGGCCACAGAAATTCAGGCCTGCCCTTCCCAAGGGCTTCGACGGGTCGAGCAACCCCCTCGAGTTCCTGCAGCTCTACACCACCTCTATCCAGGCTGCAGGAGGAGACGACAAGGTCATGGCCAACTGGTTCTCCCACGCCCTCAGGGACTCCGCGCTGTCATGGCTCCTCAACCTGCCTGAAGACTCCATCGACTCATGGGAGGAGCTCTGCAGGTAGTTCGTCGCCAACTTCAAGGGCACATACGAGCGCGCACTCACCCACAATGATCTGCGCGCTGTGGTGCAGAGGAAAGACGAGACCCTCCGCAAGTATATCCAGCGCTTCAGCCAAGTGCGCAACAAGATCCCGAACATCCCCGACACACAAGTCATTGCCGCCTTCAGAGAGGGCGTCACGAACCGCAGGATGCTCGAGAAGCTGGGCATCCACGACAAGCTCACCTCTGTGGTGAAGCTGTTCGACCTCGCTGACAAGTGCGCCAAGGCTGAAGAGGGACTTGTATTCGTCAAGATGAGCCAGCGAGCAGACGACCAGGCCGAGGGATCCAAGAGCCACAAGAAGCGGGAAGAAACCAAGCGCAAGACCACCGCCGTCCTAGCGGCTGAGCCAGCCGCCAAGTACGCCCGCAGGAACTCCCCTGAGCCTGGCGACAAAGAGGCGGACAACCGTCCATTCTGCGTCTACCACAACAGGCGCGGCCACGCCACAAAGAACTGCTTCGACCTCAAGAGGTTGAGCAGAGAGAGCGAGCGAGAAGAAGGCAGCGGGAGCCGCGGCAGAGGCCGCAGCTACCGCAGAGATGGCAGAGGCGGGCGCAATGGCGACTTCCAAAAGCCGCCAGGCACGCAAGCCAACGCCGCCGAGAAGAACAATAACCTCCCTGACGAGGAAGATGGAGGCTACCAGGCCCCAAGGGGGGCTATGGCCTGCATCCTCGGCGGAGCTCAGGCACCCAAGTCTAACAACCAGTTCAAGCAGTTCGCCCGCGAGCTCAATGCTGCGCTCCCGAGCGCCGAGACCTCCAGGCCCCTCAAGTGGTCTCAGTACACCATCTCCTTCGACGCCAAGGACCACCCCAAGTCGACCAAGACTGTTGGAACCCTCCCCCTGGTCTGCTCCCCCACCATCAACAACATTGCCGTCTCCAAGACGCTCATTGATGGGGGTGCTGGCCTGAACGTCATCTCTGTTGAGACCTTCGAGACCCTTCAAGTGCCTTACGAGTGGCTTATGCCTTCCAGGCCATTCACAGGGGTCACCAGTGGTTCGATTGAACCTCTGGGGCAGGTCCGGCTGGCCGTCACCTTCGGCACACAGAAGAACTACCGCACTGAGCTGATCGACTTCGACGTCGCGCACATTGGCCTGCCGTATAACGCCATCCTCGGCTACCCCGCCCTCGCGAAGTTCATGGCCGTCAGGCATCATGCCTACAACATGGTCAAGATCCCCGGCAGCGCTGGCACTATCGCCATCCATGGTCATATCCTGGATGCCACGCGCGCTGTCGAAAGCGCCTACAAGGCGGCCGCCATGGCGTTCCCGGCTGACGAGGACATGGAGCCTCTCGAGAGGCCCAAGAAGAAGAAACAGATGTTCTCCCAAGAGCAAGCTTCCACGAAGAAGGTGTCGCTGAGCACCAGTGGCTCGGGGGCTGAGGGCTCCGGGGCTAGCGTCACCATAGGCGCTGCCCTGCCTCCCAAATAGGAAAGCGCGCTCGTCGCCTTCCTTCGGGCAAACTCTGACATGTTCGCATGGACTCCGTCAGATATGTCCGGTGTACCAAGGGAGGTGATCGAGCACCACTTAGCCGTGTGTCCAGACGCACGCCCCGTCAAGCAGAAAGCACGGAAGCAAGCCCCCGAGAAGCAAGCATTCATCGTCAAGGAAGTAGAAAAGTTGAAAGCGGCAAATGTCGTCCGCGAAGTCGCGCACCCCACTTGGCTCTCCAACGGCGTGGTTGTACCTAAACCCGCTGGAGGAGGCCGACTCTGCATCGACTACACAGACGTCAATAAGGCCTGCCCCAAGGACCCATACCCCATGCCAAGGATAGACCAGATCGTGGACTCCACCGCCGGCTGCGACCTCCTTTGTTTTCTGGACGCCTTCTCTGGTTATCACCAGATCAAAATGGCTAAAGAGGACGAGGAGAAAACAGCATTCCTCACCCCTTGTGGTGTGTATTGCTACACTTGCATGCCTTTCGGCTTGAAGAACGCCGGCGCCACTTTCCAGAGGCTCATGAGGATAGCCTTGGGGGCGCAGATGGGCAGAAACGTAGAAGCTTATGTCGACGACATTGTGGTCAAGTCTCGCGAGGGAGACACTCTCTTGAAGGATCTCGAGGAAACCTTCGCCAGCCTGCGCAAGGTGAACATCAAGCTGAACCCCGCCAAGTGCGTCTTCGGGGTGCCTTCAGGCAAACTCCTCGGATTCCTCGTGTCTCACCGCGGCATAGAAGCAAACCCTGACAAGATCAAGGCCATAGAAGGAATGCAGCCTCCTCGCCGGCTCAAGGACATGCAGCGCCTAGCGGGCTGTATGGCCAGCCTGGGCCGCTTCATCTCCAAGTTCGGCGAGAGAGCCCTGCCATTCTTCAAGATCATGAAGAAGTCTGGCACATTCAAGTGGACCCCTGAAGCAGACAAGGCCTTCGAAGACTTGATGAGGTATTTGGCCAGCCCACCAGTCATGGTAGCCCCCAGGACAGGCGAACATCTGAAGCTGTACCTATCAGCCACTCCTCAGACCGCAAGCGCCGTCCTGGTGGTCGAAAGGGAAGAGCCAGTCCTCCCCAAGAAAAGCGCTGCCACTCCAAGTCCAAAGCCGCCCAACAAAGATCTCGCCAAAGGAGCAGTCTCCACAGACCCACTGCCAGGCCCACAGCCTCAAGTCGAGTCTGCTCCGAACACCCTTGCCGAGACCCCTCCACAGGCGGATCTCGACAAGGGCCCTGAAGAGCCCCCACAGAGAGCTGACACTGCACCTCCGTCGACAGCCCTTGTCGAGCACCCCGTCTACTTTGTCAGTACAGTACTGCGGGATGCTCGGGAGCGGTACCCAATGCAGCCGAAGCTTCTCGTTGCTCTCCTCATCGCCTCCAGGAAGCTGAGACATTACTTCCAGGGCCACCCCATCACGGTGGTCACTGCCTTCCCCCTCGAGCAGATCCTGCGCAACCCCAACGCCACAGATCGTGTCGCAGGGTGGAACATCGAGCTGCAGCCATTCAATTTGCGCTTCGACACTACAAGAGTCATCAAGGGAAGAGCGCTGGCAGACTTCGTCGCCGAATGGACTGACCCAAGCCCTGAAGAGCCTCGGGAAGAAGAGGCCGAACTCTCTGGAGACACGATGCCCAGCCACTGGACCATGCACTTCGACGGAGCCTTCGCCTGCCGCAATGGCGGGGCAGGCGTCGTCTTGACCTCGCCCAAAGGCGACAAGCTCTACTACGCTGTCCAGTTGTGCTTAACGATTGACAAGATCTCCAACAACATCGCTGAATACGAGGGCCTCCTCGCTGGCTTAAGCGCCGCCATCGCTCTAGGCGTCAAGCACTTACTCGTCAAGGGCGACTCCTAGTTGCTTGTCAACTTCTCCAACAAAAGCTACACGCCTAAGGACGACCACATGGCCGCATACCTTGAAGAGGTCCGCAAGCTCGAGAAGCACTTCAGAGGCATGGACCTCATGCACATCCCGAGGAAAGAGAACCAGGAGGCCGATGACATCGCCAAGCGAGCCTCGCGAAGGCAAGCCCAACAGGCAGGCGTCTTTGAAGAAAGACTCACCAAGGCATCCATAAAGCAGCCTCAAGAAGCTACAGCCGCAAGCACGGACGAAGCACTCCCACCACCTCCTGAAGCTGGGGCACCCGACTGTGGTCCTCACACAGGGGAGCGTCTGTTGCTGACAGCGGCTCACCAAGAAACAGGCTGGATTGACGAGCTCAAAGACTACTTGGTGAGGGGGATCCTCCCCGAAGAAGATGCGGAAGCAGAGCGAATCGCTCGACAGGCAAAATCCTACTACATCCTTGAGGGAGACCTGTACCGCAAGCGCCCAAATGGCATCGCGCTCAAATGCGTCCCTCCCGAGGAAGGCCGAATGCTGATCAAGGATATCCATAGCGGGGAGTGCGGCCACCACTCGTGTGCGCGCACCCTCGCAAGCAAGGTCTTCAGGAGCGGGTTCTACTGGCCGCAGGTGCTTCAAGAAGCGGTCACCATCGTCCAAGCTTGCGACGCCTGCCAGTACCACGCCAAGCAAATCCATCAGCCGGCGCTGGGACTCCAGACCATCCCGCTCTCCTGGCCGTTCGCGGTCTGGGGGCTGGACATTTTGGGCCCCTTCCCGAAGTCGCAAGGGGGCTACCGCTTCCTCTTCGTGGCCGTCGACAAGTTCACTAAGTGGGACGAGGTCGAACCAGTGCGCACTATACCAGCCGGGGCAGCGGTGAAATTCATCAGGAGCCTGGTCTGCCGCTTCGGAGTGCCCAATCGCATCATCACCGACAATGGCTCGCAGTTTACCAGCGGCGTCTTCCGGTCTTACTGCGAAAAGCTCGGAACCAAGCTCTCCTTCGCCTCGGTGGCTCATCCACGGAGCAATGGTCAAGCCGAGCGAGCAAATGCGGAAGTCCTCAAGGGCCTCAAGACCAGAAGCTTCAACATCCTCAAGGGTCACGGCAAGGGCTGGATCGACGAGCTCCCATCTGTGCTCTGGTCCATGCGCACAACCTCTTCAAGGCCCACGGGTGAAACACCGTTCGCCCTTGTCTACGGAGCCGAAGCAGTCCTCCCCGCAGAAATCAAGCACGGGTCCCCACGGGTCCTTGCCTTCAACGAGGACACCCAAGAGGACCTCCACAACGACGACCTGCTGCTTCTCGAGGGACTGCGCCGCCGTGCCGCCCTCAAAGCGGCAAAGTACCAGCAAGACCTGCGACGCTACCACAGCCGCCATGTGCGCTCACGCACTCTTGAGGCGGGCGACCTCGTCCTCAGGCGAATCCTCTCCAGAGAAGGCCTCCACAAGCTCTCGCCGATGTGGGAAGGCCCCTACAGGGTCTCCCACATCGCCAGGCCTGGCGCCGCACGCCTCGAGACTGAAGACGGCATCCCCGTCAAGAACCCGTGGAACATCGCGCATCTACGCAAGTTCTACCCGTGATCATAGTCACGCCCGTGATCATTGTCACGTCAGGCATTT
Source organism: Poa annua (assembly GCA_026929855.1). Classification (NCBI taxonomy): domain Eukaryota; kingdom Viridiplantae; phylum Streptophyta; class Magnoliopsida; order Poales; family Poaceae; genus Poa; species Poa annua. The sequence goes on along the minus strand of CM049437.1, from coordinate 81,049,561 downwards.
TTTGTCTCCAGAGGGAAGCTCACGGCTTCGCCTCCAAGCTTCTCAAAGCTTCTCCTGAGGGCAGCCCTCCGAGCTCTCCTGCTAACAAGCCACCGCAGGCCGCAGAGAGTCTCAGCCACTAATGGGTGGTCCCCATGCCTCGACATGGAAGGAACGTTAGCTTGGCAAACCCAAGTGTAATGAACCATTTCGTTCCTAAGTGAACCATGCGCTAAGGCACCACTTCGTTCCTAAGTGAACTATGCGCTGAGGCGCCGCTGTGTAATATTCCAATGGCAAGTTTACTTTCATCATTTACTTTTCAATGGGCGCTTATATTCTTCCCATGCGCACCTCGCGAGCGGGGGCTGAGTATGGTGCCTGTGCCTCAAGAGCACCCCAGCAGCACTACAAAATCCAAGGGATCCGAGCTCTGGCTAAGGGCATGCTCCCAAAAACACGCCACCTCTCCAAAGGACCTTGGTACTTACTCTCCTCGCGAGATACACCTGAGGAAACCTATAAGCGCACATGGGTCCTTACTACCATGCACTAGCGTTTGGGTTCGCCTCTCTAACATCCGCAGGGAACAAGAGTCCCTCCAAGCTTGTGGAGGAAGAACTCGGCCCCTGGAGGAGGACGCATCGCCAAAGAAAGCCTACGCAGAGCAAAAGCCTCGCAAAGCTAAGTTCACCGCTCACGCCAAGAGAATCTCTTCATCTCTCTCACGAGCACTCCTCGTCCCTCGAGCGCCTCTTTTCCCTCACGCTCCACGGACTGCTTGCACGTCAAAGGGGGGCCCTTGAGCATCGCGCCTCGAAGACTCTTACCTCTCTAAGCCTTAAACTCCCCCCGGCCTTGCCGAGTCATTGCTCGAGCATACCGCAGCGGCGGAGTCATTGCGCAAGGAGAAGGGTCCTAGCGACGCAGAGCGAAAAAAGGCATGGAGTTGAAGCAAAAGGCCCTCGAGGGGCACGCACACAAACTTAGTTGCATATGCTTAAAAATATGTCATTACAAATTATGGAGCAAAGGTCTCTAAGCCAAAACATTTCAATGGCGCTACAAGCGCGTTGTGTTACAGGAGAAGGTCAAGCAGAAGCCCCGTCGCTTTCCTCCGCAGACCCTTCCTCTCCGGGCTCGTCCTCGGAGCCTGCCTCCTCGCCGTCGTCCTCCCCCGCCTCGGCCCGCTTGAAGCGGCTGCAGAAGTCATCGACTTGGTCGCAAACCGAGTTGGAGATCTTCCACCCCTTCTCCCCCTCGAGAGGCTCGGTCACCGTCGAGTAGTCGAAGCCGGGCTGGAGGTGCTGGAGGTTGGTGAAGATGCGGTCGACCGCCACCGCTAGGAGTTGGCGGCATTCCTCCTCGACGACGTCGCGGAGCTCCGCGGCAGGGCCCTCGAGCGCCGTGAAGAGCTGCTCGAAGTAGACGAGATACACGGCGGCGTCGGCATTGCCCTGAACGGGGACGGGCGGCGCCTCCGCACCCAGCTTCGCTGCGAGCTCGTTGCCCCGAGCCACCAAGGACTGGAACATGCGCTCCCGCTACTGCGATAGCACCCGCGCTGCTTGGGCGTTCTCGACAGCCTCCACCGCCCGCTCCACAGCAGGCCCCACCTGCTGGTTCATCTCCTCCATGTCCGCCATGAGGGAGGCGAGGTCCTGCGCCACGCGCTCGCGAGCCTCTTCGGCGACGCGACGATGATCCGCTTCACGCCTCGCCCGGGCGTTCAGGGTGGCGTTCATCTCCTCCAGCTGGTGGATCTGGGCGCCGTCCTCACCGCGCCTCTTCTTGAAGCGACTCTCCTGCTTCTTGAACTTCTCGTCGTAGTCACGAGAGACAGCGGCGCGGTATGCCTTCTCCCGGGCCTGGAACTCCTTCTCAGCCTCCTCCTTCCGCTCGGCGAACTTCGCGTTGAAGCGCTCCACATGTTTCTTGTGGGTAGCCACATCGCGGTCGAACTTGCCGAGGGCCTCGGCCAAATTCCCTTCCCGAGCCTCGAGGCTGGCGCGCTGCGCCGACAGCTCCTGCTCCGCCTGCAGTAGGTGCTCATCGCGCCGGCGCACGTCGTTCTCGCGCTCGGTCAGCTTCTGCCCTCGGGCCTCCAAGGTCGCACGGGCTGTCTCCAAGGAGGTCCGCACGACTTCGGAGTCGGCAAGGATCTTGGCCTCGAGCTGGACGAGTTCGCGGTGCTTGTCCGCCAGCGAGTGCTCCACGGCCTCCCGCTCCTCCCGGGCCGCGGCCAGATCGTCCGCCGCTGCCTGGCGCTCGGCATGGAGGGGCTGCAGGAGCTCTTCAGCTTCCCGAACGGCGCCCTCTCGGACCTCCTGGGCAAAGCGCCGAGCCTCCTCGCGCTCCGCCTGAAGAGCCAGGTCGCTCTGCCGGCGATCCTCCACGGCTGCGTGGAAGGCGGCCCAGGCCCCCGCAAGCTCCTCCTGCTGCCGGGCGAGCTCCCCGTCCTCGAGGGCGAGGTGGGCCTCCAGTCCGTCCAGGGACTCCCACACCAGGCGGAAGGCGACGTCACGGCGTCCCCTGTTCCAATCCCAGCCGCTGAGGACAAGGGCTTGCGAGGCCCCGCGCGACGCGGAGGTCCCCGCGCCTGCGTCGAGCTTGGAAGAGGAAGCCTCTGCGCGGAGCCCAGCAGCGTCGCGGGCCTGGGGGCTTGGTGGCGAGCTCTCCACTTCAACGCCCGCGCTCCGCGCCCCGGTGTCGCCCTCCTCGAGCGGCACCTCATCATGAGCCTCGGGGGCAGGAGAGGCCTGCCCCGTAGCCACCGTGTCCGCCTCCGCTGCAGAGCTTGGCGGGGGTGGCGGAGGGGCTTCCCCCTCCGCTTCGGCGGCCCTTGGCGGGCTCTGGATCGGCGTCACGTCCGCCACGGCCTCCCGCTGTGCTGGTGGAGTCGCAGCACGTGGCGGAGTGGGCGCCTTCTCCACCTTCTCCTCAGAGCGCCCCTCCTCTGGAGGCGGCGCAGCCGCCTCAGCCTGAGGCACATCCTCGAGAGGGCCTGCGGGGACCTCCTCCACAGGCCTCGAGGCCTCGTCTGCCGTGGCCTCTGGCGCAACCTCTGCCACTGCTTTCTTCACCTCCGCAGCCTTGCGAAGCCTCCGGCGCTTCGCGGGCACCAGGTCGCTGGCAAGGAGCAAGAAGACTTGTCAGAGGAGAGCAGACAAGCAAAGATTGATGAAGAAAAACCAAGTTAGAAACACTTACCCAGCCTTCTTGGCGCGGGTGTCAACCCACGCCATGCCTGACGAGCGCCACGAGGGAGTGGTCTTGGCTCCAGACCCCCCGGGAGGCGCCTCCGCTTTCCTCTTGAGGGGAGCGCCCGTTGGCTCACCAGCAGGCCTGTCGTGGGCCGCCTTGGACCGGGGCTCTTGTCGCCCCGCCGCAGCCTCCTCCTCGTCGCTGCCCTCCCCCTCCATCGCAGGGCGCGAGGGGGGCATCCTGGGGCGCTCGTCGTCGCTGGACGAGACCTCGAAGATCTCCTCAGTAGGGGGCGCAGCCCTAGACGAGCTCGCCCCGCCGGACGAGGGGATCACCCTCGCCGCCTCGCTGCCCTACTCGGCGTCTGATGCGCAGGGCGACTCCGCGGCCCCTGGCCCCTTCGCCACCGGCATGGGCCCCTCGTCCTCCTCCTCCCCAGCCAAGCCAAGCGGGGTGAACGTGGGCATCTGCTCCAGAACCGCCAGGCACGTGGCCAAGGAGAGCTGGTGGAGAGGCCTCAGCTCCGCAGCGACCGCCACGGGCACGTCCGGGTTGATGAAGAGGAAGCCCATGATGGTGGAGACGACGGTGGGGCGATGGTCGCAGCAGTGGAGTCGCATCGGGTCCGAGAGGCCCGAGTACATCCACATCGGCTTCTTGTGCGCCTGAAGAGGGGCGATGCGGCGCCTCACGAAATCCTCCGCAATCATCTGGTCGGTGAGGCCACCCTCCCGGAGAAGCTTCATGCGGCCCACTAGGTCGGCGATCTGTGGGCCCTGGAAGATCTGCCTGCCCCAGTGGGTGTTCTTCACGGGCGGTGCCTCCGGGACGTCGATGAAGGAGCTCAGCGACTTGACGCCGATGAGGAACCACTTCTGCCGGAAGTCGTCCACCTTCTTCACCACCGCCGTGACAGGCTTCTCGCCGTTCCACGACATGGGGATATAGACATCCCCCATGCCGTCCACGATGCGGAAGGAGACGCACCCCGTCCGCTCGAGGTTCGCAGAGCTCTGGAGCGCGTAGAAGCTCCGGAAGAGGGCCACCGAAGGCTGCACCCCCAAGTAGGCTTCGCACAGATAGGCGAAGATGGAGAGGATCAGGATGGAGTTGGGATGAAGATGGAGGAGGTGGATCTGGTAGAACTCCAGGATCGCCTCCAGGAAGGGCGAGTAGGGAGGCACCAGTCCGGCGTAGACGGTGTGGAGGAAGATGGGGAAGAATCCCTTCGGAAGCCGGCCGAGCTTGGCGGCCTGGATAGCGCTGGCGCCATGCTCATTGGTCTTCCCGGCAACCAGATGCCCAATCTTGTCCAGCGCCACCTCATTGACGCGCTCCCCGACCAGGGCGGGGCCGAGCACCTCTTCCCCCTGCGCGTCCGAGGGTAACGTCGCCTTCGCCGCCTTTCCCTTCGCAGGACCCATCGTCGAGAAGGGGGGAGACTGCGGAAGGTCGAGGAAGAAGAAGGAGTTCGCCGGTGAGAGAAAGCTAGGAGGGCGAGAGCGAAGGCCGGGCGCGCAGAATGAGAGCAGTAACGGCTGTTCGGACCGGCGCGCAGGCTTTATGCCCCATCTGGGCGGTTACCAAGGCGTGGTGGGACCCCCCACGACGCACGTTCTGCCGCAGAAACCGAGTCGCCGCAAACTCACCACCGATCGACGCGTATCTCGGGCCGGCCGGACACTTTGGACCCACGACGCTTCGTCTGAGCCTGGTGGGCTTCGCCGTGCCCGTCATGGGCCCGGGGGCTACTGTCGGCCCAGTGGGATCCAGGGTGTGCAGGGCCCACTCTCCACAGCCCTCGCACGCAGCAGTATCGAAAGATGACTAAGGACCAAGCCGAACGCTTGGAGAGACCCTCGGGAGGAAGAGTCCTCGAGAGGACGGGAGCAGCGAAGGCCTGAAGAGGCTCCTCCCGAGGCTGCCCCTCTACAAGGCTCTCTCCCCTGGAGAGGAGTCAACGCAAACCCCTCCACAAGGCCGCTCTGGCCCTGTAGAGATGCTTCGCTAAGAAGCAACCGCCGCAGAGCACACATGGCCTCTGCCGCGGCCGCAGAGTGACGCGCGCGTCTGCGCGCGATGACGACGGCGCCGCAGTTGCCATTCTGGTGATTAAAGGAGTCAACAAAGCTGTGTCCCCCGCGCCGGACTACGAAGCTTTCCCCTTTGGTGATAAAGCGGGTGGCCGGCGCTACGCTCCAACGACGACGTCACCGTGGGCGCCCCCACGATCTCTGCGACACCAGCTGGCTGTCCTGCGAGGACGGTGGTCTCCCTGCCCCAAGGGCAGGCTTTGCGACCATGGACCGAGTCCATGGACACCCCAGCAGCGGTGCACCCTGCTCCTCTGTTTCGTCGCCATGTGGGAACCCTTCCGCTGCGCAGGCCGTAGGGATGAGGCCCGGGGTGCCTATAAAAGGGGAGAGAGCACCTCCGTAGCAAAGGATCGGACCCCAGAAAGGATCAACCGAGCAATCGACGCTCCACGATAGCTTAGCCTAGCCTAGCGTACTCGAGGAGGAAGAAGACCTTAGCTTCCCTCCTTGAGCTCCGCACTGTCGCAAGAGAGCCCTCGGCAAGCTCATTGTACTGTACCCTCTGCAGTGCAATACAGACAAGCAGGAGTAGCGGTGTTACCTCCTCCTGAGGGCCGTGAACCTGGGTACGGGCCGCTGTCCATCTCTGCCGTGCTGTCCCTCCTCAGGCTCGACGAGCACCGTCGCCATGCCGGTTGAGGGTTGTAGACTAACGTGTTCAGTCCCCTTCTCGAACTACTCTTCAGAGTGTGATCTCCCCCTCTCTTGGGAGTCACTCTCCGACATAATGAACAACTTGCAAACATTAATGTTTCTATGGCTAAAGTTGAATCCCATGGGTTGCTAATTATGCAAATTTTATTGTTGGCAAAGTTTTGCCACCACACTTTACTCTTCAACAAAGAAAGAAATTCTTTTATGATCTTAGACATTATTTTTGGGATGATCCTTTCCTTTATAAGAAGAGTGTAGATGGTATATTATTAGACGTTGTGTACCTGAGCATGAACAACAGGCTATTATAAAAGACTGTCATGATAGTCCTTATGGAGGGCATCATGCAGGAGATCGCACAAGAGCAAAGGTATTACAATCTTGTTTTTATTGGCCTACTCTATTTAAAGATTGTGTTGAATATGTTAAATCTTGTGATAAATGTCAAAGAGTAGGAAATATTGGTAGGAGAAATGAAATGCCTATGAATTATTCTTTACCACTTGAGCCTTTTGATGTGTAGGGTTTTGACTTTATGGGACCTTTCCCAGCCTTAAAGACAAAGCATACTTACATTTTGGTTGCAGTGGATTATGTTACAAAGTGGGTGCAAGCAATTCCAACCAAAAGTGCAGATCATGCCACAGCAATGAAGATGCTGAAGGACATTATTTTCCCCAGGTTTGGTGTTCCAAGGTTTTTAATTACTGATGGTGGTTCTCATTTCATGCATGGTATTCTTAGGAAAACACTAGCAAAATATGATGTTAATCATAGAGTTTCATCTCCTTATCATCCTCAAACAAGTGGACAAGTTGAATTAAGTAATAGGGAAATTAAACTCTTTTTGGAAAAGACAGTTAATAGGTCTAGGTCTGATTGGCCACTTAAGATTAATGATGCATTATGGGCTTATAGAACTGCTTATAAAAATCATATGGGAATGTCTCCTTACAGAATGGTTTATGGAAAAGCTTGTCATTTACCTGTTGAATTAGAACATAAAGCTAGATGGGCTATTAAACAACTTAACTTTGATTTAAAAACTGCTGGAGAGAAGAGAATTCTTGATTTGAACTTACTTGATGAATCAAGAAATGAAGCTTATGAAAGTGCTAGGCTATTTAAAGAGAAAGTTAAAATTTGGCATGACAAGAAAATTAAGAAGAAAGAATTCAAAGTAGGTGATCAAGTTTTATTATACAACTCTCGTTTCAAGTTTTCTACAGGAAAGTTAGCTTCAAAATGGCAGGGACCATTGGTGATACAGGAGGTGTACCGTTCAGGAGCCATTCGTCTTCACGGTGATATGAAAGGTAAACCTCATGTGGTCAATGGACAACGCCTTAAACATTATATTGCATGAAAAAGCTTCATCGGAATGGTGGAAGAAATGGACCTAAAGACACCGGAGGAGGTAATAGAGAGAAACTCTGCAGTTTTGGAAACCCAGAATCAATAATTGGTAACTTTGTGTTGGGAAGTTTCTCGGAATTGCATAATATTTTACGGAGATCATTTTTATGAAAATTAGCATATAGGACAAGAAACTTGGAAGGAACGGAGCCCCGAGGGAGGAAAGAGGGGGCCCCTGATACGTCTCCACTGTATCTATAATTTTTTATGTTCCACGCTTATATTATACTAATTTCTACATGTTCTATATACACTTTATATTTTTTTATGCATTTTCTGGGACTAACCTATTAACAAGATGCCACAGTGCCAGTTCCCTGTTTTCTGCTGTTTTTGGTTTCAGAAAAGCTGTTAAGGAAATATTCTCGGAATTGGACGAAACAAAAGCCAATACCCCTATTTTTCCAGGAAGCACCCAGAACACCGAAGAGGCCATAGAGGGGGGCCACAGGGCGCCCACGCCTGGTGGTGGCGCGGGTCACCCCCCTGCCACGCCGTGGTGTGTTGTGGGGCCCACGGCCCTCCACCGACCTTGCCCTTTCGCCCATAAATACATCCCGACGGGAAAACCCTTGGGACCCGAACACTTTTCCAGAAAACATTACGGAGCCGCCGCCGTCGTCAACCCTAGTTCGGGAGGGTTCAGAAGCTCTTCCCGGCACCCTGCCGGAGAGGGGAATCATAACCGGAGGGCTCTACATCACCATGCCTGCCTCCGGACTGATGCGTGAGTAGTTCATCCTTGGACTACGGGTCCATAGCAGTAGCTAGATGGTTGTCTTCTCCTATTGTGCCATCATGTTTAGATCTTGTGAGCTGCCTATCATGATCAAGATCATCTTTATGTAATGCTACATGTTGTGTTTGCTGGGATCCGATGAATATTTGAGTACTATGTCATTTGCTTCATAATATATCTTGTGAGTGCGTTATTTATGATCTTGCATGCTCTCCGTTACTAGTAGATGCTCTGGCCAAGTAGATGCTTGTGACTCCAAAAGGGGGTATTTATGCTCGATAGTGGGTTCATGTCTCTATTTAATCTAGGGGAGTGACAGCAACCTCTAAGATTGTAGATGTACTGTTGCTACTAGGGATAAAACGGTAGTTCTTTATCTAAGGATTTTTGTGCTACTTACATTACACACTTTACTTAATGCAATAATCTGTTGCTTGCAACTTAATACTGAATGGTGTTGCGGATGCTATCCTGAAGGTGGATTATTAGTCAAAGATGCAGTTGGATGACGGTCTATGTATCATGTTGTAATGCCCAAATGAATCTCACACTAGACATCATGACTTGTATATGCATTGTTATGCAGTTCTTTATTCTGTCAATTGCCCAGCTGTAATTTGTTTACCCGCATGTATGCTATTATTTATTTATGGAGAGACACCACTAGTGAACTGTGGACCCCGGTCCTTTTTCCTTAAACTGATAAAACAATCTACTGCAATCCTGTTACTTTCATTCTCTGCAAACAAACATCATTTTCCACACACACGTTTAATCCTTTGTTACAGCAAGCCAGTGAGATTGACAACCTCACTGTCAAGTTGGGGCAAAGTATCTTGATTGTGTTGTGTGCAGGTTCCACGTCAACTTAGCACAAGCTCTTTTCTGACGCCGTTGACACCTCCAGAAGAATCTTCATTTCCTACTGGTTCGATAACCTTGGTTTCACAACTGAGGGAAATTTGCTGCTGCACTACTTCATATCTTCCTCTTGGGGTTTCCCAACAACACCTCACCGGTGCATCAAGCTCTTTTCTGGCGCCGTTGCCGGGGAAACTAAGCTCTTCTGCGAGGGGAGTCTCTCACACCCAATCTTTTTATTTTGTTATTGTCTTGCTTAGTTTATTTTTATGACTGTCTTGTTTGCTTAATATCAAAAATACAAAAAAATTAGTTCCTTGCATTTTATTTACCTTACTATTTCCTTGTCTAGTTTATCTCTATTGTTATTTTGTTTGTTTCTTTACTTGCATTCTCTTTATCATCAATATATAAAATAAAATAAAAAAAATCGTCTAGTTCATTTTTCAATCTATTATTATGTCTAGTCCTATTCCTGTCACTATGTCACCCGAGGAGTTGATCTTTACTTTTAAACAAGGGAGTGAGGAAACTTTTAAAGAAGCTTGGTCTAGAATTTTTGAATCTTATGGTGAAACCGAACCAAAAATGACTCTAAGTGTACTTCTTAGTAGCTTCTATTTTGGACTTGTTCATTGCTATAGGTATGCTTTAGATGCTGTAGTGGGAGGAGATTTCCTTCAATGTGATGGAGATCAAGCTTTTAACGCAATAAAGAAATTAATTATATCCTCTTCTTCAACTAATAAATGTGATACAAGCCTTGAGAATATTCATACTAGATTAAACACCCTTGAGAAACATATATCTTGCTTAAAAGATGGCTATAGGCAAATTCGTGAATATTTTGATTATGTTCCAGTAAACTCTGAACCATCCATGTGGCTCCCTACCTTGAAAATTGCTATTAGTGGTGAAATCTTTCGTGCTCGTTGTGATATCATGTCTGAGTTTTGTCTTATGCGTAAGTATATTCATGCATCTTTAAATCTTTGAGGACTCGTTGAAGGGGGAGAGGAAATAACCCTTACAGATAACACTGTTATACAACCCATTGGGATAGCTGAAGGAGTGTTTACAACATTCCTAGGAAGAAATGTATCCACTGATTATCTTGTTATTGAATGTGTAGGGACAGGACAAATTACGCTTGGAAGATCCCTGCTAAAACTAAAACTCTTGGGAGCCGTAATTGATGTGGGAAAAGGTACCATGAGCTTCACTTCCTCTCCAGGATGCGGTCAGACATTCCCTACGATCAAAGGTAAGAAAAAGGGTAAGAGAAATAAATGTAGGGCATCTCGTAACCGTGATGTTGATACTTCATCTCTTGGAAATACTTGAATATCACTTTCTGTGCCTAGCTGAAAGGCGTTAAAGAAAAGCGCTTATGGGAGACAACCCACTTTTTTATTTCTGTTATTTTATTTTATTGAGTCAAGGAACATGTCTACCTCTGTAGCAATTCCTTTGTATCTTTATTTTATTACATTGTTGTGTCAAGTTAAGCCTCTAGTAGAAAGTTGATGCTAGATTTGGATTCCTGCGCAGGAACAGTTTTCTGCTGTCCACCGTTTAATTCGTAAGAATTTACAGAAAAATCAAAATGACCTGGGATTTTTTGTGCGTGATCCGCAGATATGTATGCAACTTTCATTAGTTTTGAGTTTTCTGATTTGAACAAGTTAAGTGCCTCGAACAAATTCGTCTTTACAGACTGTTCTGTTTTTGACAGATTCTGCCATTTATTTTGCATTGCTCCTTTTGCTGTTTTTGAATGGATCTTTTTGTTCCATAAAATACCAGTGGCAGTAGCTAATGTCCAGTAGCATGTGTAATGGTTTTGTCCATGCAGAATATAAGAATTTTTGATTATGCACTAACCCTCTAATGAAGTCTACTTTGAGTTTGGTTTGGAGGAACTTTTCAAGGATCAAGAGAGAAGGATGATGTGATGTGATGTGATCAAGAAGATGAAAGAGCCTAAGCTAGGGGATGCCCCCGTGGGTCACCCAAGCATATTTCAAGAAGACTCAAGCATCTAAGCTTGGGGATGCCCAAGGCATCCCCTTCTTCATCAACAAACTATCAGGTCCTCTCTAGTAAAACTATATTTTAATTCCGACACATCTTATGTGCTTTACTTGAAGCGTATGTTTGTTTTTGTTTTTGTTATTTTCATTCTCTGAATAAAATGGATCCTAGCATTCCTTTGTGGGAGAGAGACACGCTCCGCTTTTTCTTATGAATACTCGTATTCTTCACCATTATTTGTTGAGTATTCTTCTATGTTACTTCAACACTATTAGCTCTTGTTTTTCATGCACCTCTTGTTAGAGTTGTTAGCTTTCTTATATTATACTCTCATATCTCATTGTTAAATACTTGGAGAGTTTATTTTTAAATAAGTTGATTGGTGTTTGGTTAAGAACAGAAAATGTTAAATGTGGTAGATGGTATGATGAAATGATACATAATCTTGTAGATCATTAAATTGTGTCACCTGAATCATTGATGTTGTTTAGAGATATTAATATGCTTAATGGTAAAACATGATGGTTTAGTAAAGTGGAACGATTAATGGTTGGTCTAGAAAACTTGAAGCTGTGCCACACTTAAACATCCAGTTGATAGCATGATGATATATGACTCCTAATGTTAAAAACAACCGTAATGACTTTGTGTTATGCGCTATGGTCGGGGTCCCAACAGTGACTTGTTCATTTGCCACAGTCCCTCATGGAGTGATTTTCATTATGCCTTGTAAGATCATATTTCTAGTTTGAATCTTTTTGCTTGTGAGTGATGACCCACAAGTATAGGGGATCGCAACAGTCTTCGAGAGAAGTAAAACCCAAATTTATTGATTCGACACAAGGGGAGCCAAAGAATATTTATAAGCCTTAACAGATGAATTGTCAGTTCAGCTGCACCTGTGAATAGACTTGCTCGAGACAGATTATCAGTAGCAACAGTTTTATAGTAGTGACAGTAGTGAAATAACAGCAGCAGTAGAAATAAGACAGCAGTAGTGATTATAGTAGACAACAGGATTAAAATACTGTAGGCACAAGGACGGATGAACGGGCGTTGCATGGATAAGATAATTCATGTAATATCAAGACATAGGCATTTGCAGATAAATAAGATAAAGCATCCAAGTATTTATTAACCATAGGCATGTGTTCCAATTTAGTTGTGCGTGCTCGCAATGAGAAACTTGCACATCATATTTTGTCCTACCAGCCCGTTTGCAGCGGGGCCTCAAGGGAATCTACTGGTAATTAAGGTACTTCTTTTAATAAAGTACCGAAGCAAAGCATTAACACTCCGTGAACACACGTGATCCTCACATCACAGCAATCCCTTCCGGCTGTCCCAATTATTGTCACTTTGGGGCCTTCGGTTCCGGACAATAATATGTGTATACAACTCATAGATATGATCTAAAACATTGATTATCCTCATGATACAATAACATGTTCAGATCTGAAATCATGGCATTCGGGCCCTAGTGTCAAGCATTAAGCATAACAAGTTGCAACAATGTCGTAAAACACCGATAACGGATACTAGGCACCATGCCCTAATGATATTACAGCTATTACATGAACGATCTCATCCAATCCCTACCATCCCCTCAAGCCTATAGCGGGGAATTACTCACACATGGATGGAGGAAACGATGATGGTTGATGGAGAGGCGTTGGTGATGACGATGGCGATGATCCCCTTCGATTCCCCGTCCCGGCGGAGTGCCGGAACAGAGACTTCTGGTCCCCGAATTGAGTTTCGAGGTGGCGGCGGCGCACGGAGGTGTTTCTGGGAAAAGTGATGAACGCCCCCCCCCCCCCCCCCCCCCGTTTTTAGGTCTGAGGGAGTTTATATCCGAGAGGGGGCCGCGAGGGGGTGGTCGAGTCGACCTCATGAGGTGCTGGCGCGGCCAGGGGCCTGCCGCGCCAGCACCCTGTGAGGTGGGCTCGTTGCCCCCCTCCGTCTGGTCTTCTGGCTCCGTGGGTCTTCGGGCAAAATAGGGACTTTCGCATAATTTCTGGGATTTTTCCATAAAGTTGAGTTTTTGCACAAAAATAAGACACCATGGCAATTCTGCTGAAAACAGCGTTAGTCCGTGTTAGTTGCATTCAAAACACACAAATTAGAGGTAAAACAATAGCAAAAGTGTTCGGGAAAGTATGATAAGGTGGTATCTCGCTTGCCCGAAAGTGTACAGCAAAACATAAATGCCCAGGCACCTCTGAGATTCAAGAGTAGACTAGAGATAAAGATGTCAAAGATAAAAGCATCAAAGTTACACCGCATTAACAGTATTCTGGGACAAGCACATTTCACTAAGAACGACAACTATGCTCTCAAGAAGGTGCTCAAACAAGGATGGTGACTCAATAGTAAGTAAAAGATATGCCCTTCATTGAGGGAAGCAGGGATTTGACATGTGCTAGAGCTTTTCATTATTTTGAAAACAGAGGTAAAATTGTTTTTGAGTGGTGGTTGTTCCGTCAACGAATGGCAATAGAGTTCTTGTTATCTTCCATACTAAGCAAGTTGAGAGCGGTTCCGAATTATTTTAAAATCAAGCATTTATAATATGCATCTTTATATTTTATCTTTTTGATATTTTGACACTCCTCCCAACCTTTGCTTTTCACAAACCATGGCTAGCCGAATCCTCGGGTGCCCACCAGCAATCACATACCATGGAGGAGTGTCTATTTTTCGCTTTTCAAAACTTTTGATATTATAGTGGTCTAACCAGCTCTTTGCAATATTAGTGACAAGCAGATGGAGCATGCAAGTCGGTTACTTAATTAGTATGGAAGATAACAAACCCAACTACTACTTCCTCATGGGCTCGAAACAGTGGCACAAATTGAGAAATGTTTGAAGGTTTTAAAGCTAGCACATGCAAATTTACTTGAATGGTTTGAAATACCATGCATGGGTATTTATAGTGGACTCTTTGGAATAACTTGGTTTTCAGGAATTTGGAAGCACAAGCAAAATTGCTCAGTACAAGTGGAGGCTAGCAATAGACAGGGAAGCGACAATTCAAGAGAGCAATAACCGTCATAATCATGCTTGCGACAAAATAAAATTAACTGAGGCATAAAAGTGATACTAGAACTCTGAGGTAAAATAAATCATCAAGACTTAATTGACTCTTTGTTTACAGTCATATACATGTGTGAGCATGTGCCAAGTCGATACAAATGAATTTGTTCAGAGGAGGATACCACAATGTCATACTCTTTTATGAACAAAACAATGCAAGCAAACATCCGTAGAAACATGTCATCTACTATTAATAAATTGGAATTGATCATAAGAGAACATAAACAACTAAGCATCCACCAATCGACATATATCTTATGCGAACCATCTAAGCATGCTCACATGAATGAGTATATGTACAAAAATGAAAAACAAATAGAGTTCATTACCAGCCTCTTACCCAACTCGAATTGTCATATATCGTCATTATTGGTCTTTCACTTGTGTGGCTTGAATAATATGAAATGAAAACCAATATCCATGGAGTAATGGATGGCATTGAGCTCTGAAACAAACTATACAAAACCAAAAAGAAACAACAAATCTTTTTGGATTTTCGGATTTAGGAACTAAAAACAGAACAAAAACCAAACAGCCTGTGAAGACGAATTTTTTCGAGGACCTTAACATGCTCAGATCACAAAACTCAAAACTAATGAAAGTTGCATACATATCTGAGGATCATGCACAAGAAATTTCAGGTCATTTGGATTTTTCTACAGTAAGTTATGATTTAAACGGTGGACAGCAGAAATCTGTCCCTGCGCGAAACAGCAAACAACAAAGCAAAATATTTTTGTGTTTTTGCATATTGAACTGAATTAAATACTAAGCATACTAATACTAGATACTAAAACAACCAGCAAGAGAAATAACAGATTTTTTTTTGGTATTTTTGGGTTTTGGGAAGCAAAGCAAAACATGAACAAATAAAAGAAATAAAGAAAACTAAAACGAAACATGGATATACAAAGTACCGATGTAATGATATATAGATGAGTGTGCTATCGGTATACCTCGCCCCAAGCTTAGGCTTTTGGCCTAAGTGGGAATCAGCCCCATGGTGAATAATGGTTACAGCCCGGCGGGTCAAACCTGGTGACGTCGTACTCTGGCTCAGCTGCGGTGGAGGAAGACCCCGAAGGTCCTGCATACCCCGGATCTGGGTACGATGAACCAGCTGTCTCAGGGGGCTGACTCAAGTCACCCTCATGCTCCTCTTCGTTGTCTCCCATGTTCGGGCCGTGTTGCCCTTCAAGCGTGTCAAGCTCAGCCTCCGAGACTGACCAGTTTTCCCTAGCATAAAGGTTAAGTGGAGGTGCAGGCAAAATAACAGTTCTAACAATTGTGAACACTTTCAAATATTGCTTCTTTGGAAAGGTTATAATGTAAGGGAGAACATGCAAACTACCATGGTCAGCAATAAAGTTATGTTTCTTCATGGAATCAATGTCTAGTTTTTCTATAGTAAGCAGAAAATCAAGGGGGTGAGGTGCCAAACCAAAGCTAATAAACGAGAGGCAACTAGACCTCCACAAACTCCTCCCTTCTCACGGTTAGTGGTGAGACGGTAAGCAATCAGAGCACCCAAATTATAAGTTTTATCATTGCATAATGCAGCAGCTAGAAAAGCTAAGTCAGGCAAGGCCAATTTACTCGCTGCTTTCCTAGCAAGAACACATTTAGTAATGAAGTAGGCAAAGTGTGAGGACACCTCGAACTACCAGTCCGAGATGTCCACGTTATGTAAACAGATCACGATCTCAATGATCAGTGCATCGCGATCACATAACCAACTGGTATACAAAGTTACATCATTCAAACGTACATACAAGTCTTACACAAATAAATAGTGGTCACATGACCAAGTCTGCAATCATCGTCACACAGGACAGAATTTACTACGATATAGCGGAAGCTTGCGGCTAGCGTCGGCCCTCGTCACAACCAGACGCATTCCCACAGAGCAGTTAACCGGTGACACTCAGTTGGCGTAGTCGTCGGCGTACTCCTCCTCCTCGTCGAACATCCCGTCGTAGTAATCTGGACGTTTGAATATCCAGGGACACAGCCATATGAATACAATTACAAACTCGCAAAACCACCTCTAGGCTTAAGTTTTCATGGTAATGCAATAAAAGAATTTTCGAAAACTGGGATAGCTGCTATTTACAACTATAGGGTTTAGTTTTCGCAAAAATGCTTTCGATATAGAGATTACGACATCTCTGTATCTTTGTTGAAGAAAACTTTTAGAGACAGAAATCTCTCTTGTAGAAATAGCATGTACTATTTCCACGCTTTGAAGACTCTTTTGTAAAACTTTTCAAAAACACTAGGATGGGGATACCCCTTTTTCCTTCATTGAGATCGGACTGATTGTCTCCCCAAGACCAACCATTCCTTACTCAACTTCTGTACCTCCCAGGTACCTCCTTGTTTTCCTCCGAAAACACCTTTCTTTTGAAATCATAAAACAGCCAGCATGCCTAGTGGGACCTTTCCAACCGTCCATGACCGCGGACACGGCTATTCGAATAGATGTACACTCTGCAAAGGTTGCGCACTTTACCCACACCAAACGGTCATTCCGCCGTGTCTGCCACGGCCCGTCATACGACAGTATGCGGGGGTCCGGATAACGCGATCAAAGCTTTCCACTATGTCCACCCTAGTATCGGGGCCTCCCGGTAGGTTTGTTCTCCCCGGCACCGTGTGCTCCACTAGACCCCTGGTCTCTCTTAGGACGCCACACCGCCACGTCAGGAGACCCGCCGTAATCGTTCCGGCGCGAGTCCCGCATGTGTATTGCCTCGTCCAGACGGCAACCCGGCTTCAAGGGCCTAGCCCCTATAGAAAGTATGAGAGCCCCAATACTAAAACGGACAAGCTTCCGGCTAAGCCCTACCCATGTCAGCTAATGTGGTTGCACGGGTTGTTGTTCGGGCGGCAGCTAGGGTCACACTTTGTTTTTCAAAAACATCTCCAACTCCGACTGTTCCCAACAGCTCGGGTTTTCGTAAACATCTCCGATTGCTCCCAGCAACTCGGGTTTTATAAAACACTTGCTCGCCGATTGCTCCCACCAACTCGGGTTTTTCTTCCGAAAACATTTTATCAAAACCAGGCTCCCATCCTAAGATTTTGAGGGAAGAATATGAAGATATACTACTAGATAAAATATGATTTTCTTTATAGCGCCTTCAACAACAAGGCGTATAAAGTGAATACTTATTTTCATAATACCTATTATAATCTAGTAGACAACTTTGGCCAAACAATATTTTGTAAAATAGTTTTTGGGTGGCAAAGTGCCACAAAAGAAGTGAAACATGCATTATTTTATTTTGAAAACAAATCATGCTTTGAAAATAATAGGATTCATAGTGGTGAGATGGCTTGCCTGGCTCAGCAATATGTCCATGGTCTTGATCTTGATGTTCCTCAGGTTCACTCCTCACGTCCAGTTCCTTCCCGATCGTATCTAACGTCGCAAACAGGAAAAGGAGCAACACTCAGAATACAAGACAATGCCACAAGGACATAACAAACAACTAGCGTTGCACAAGACACTAAGCTAGCAAACAAAAGCAGACAATTCACGTAGTGAAACAACAACAAGCAACATGTCCCTATAGCTAGGACTAACAACAAACACACTTAAGAAAATATACACAACAATCCTAATTGTTAAGCAGGTAGTTTAACTAAACACTAAGGAAAAACTCCCCTTAGGGTGACTAGGTCATTAAATATGGAGTGCTACACTAGTTTCTGGAAATACTTCAGACAAAAGTATCTTATTAGTTTCAGGAAGTACTTCAGACAAAAGTATCATAATAAGCAAGCTTTACCACTAGCATGAAGCACACTCACATGCAAACATGTTACTAGCTCTAGGAACACATACTAATAAGTAGTTAATCAACCACTAAAGTTTAACACAACTGCTCACACAAGTTGTTGATAAAGAGTTAAAAAGGTGTAGTTGAGTTATTTAATAGAACACCACAAACAATACTGCAAAGGAGCGTGTTGACAACAATCTAAGGTAAACAAGAGAACAACAAGTATAACTAAACAGAACCACCTACTGGATAAAATCTAACACAAATCAACAACCACATGCATAGCACACAAATACCATTGGTGTAACTACTAGGGAACAAGATAAATTATGTTAAATTCAAAGGTGAATTGCACCACAATACTTTTATGGGGTCATTAAGGTTATTACAGGTTAACTTAAGGTTCTGGACTTAAGATTGATTAAACATATAAAACCCACATTAATTTATATAAAACAGGGAAATAATTCAATTCAAAAGCCTAGATGCATATGTCCTGTTTTGGGAGATTAATTACCATGCTCAGAATATAGCTCCTAAAATTAAACTCTTCTACCACAGTACTCCTATTAGTCACACCCAGCCATGAAAATTGGATTTGCACAAAAATCATAATTCAATGGTGAATAAAAAATGCACCAAGTGCGACTGTTCCTAAAACCAAAATGAGTATAGCTTCAGTTTAAGGAACCTCCTGGATGCAAGACTAGTTTCTATGGATAGGTATTTATTTTATCTTTCTGTAGAAATTGGATTCACTCTGTTTGGATACCCCTAGCTCAAGATATCCTATTTAAGGTGGAAAACATGCATTATACTAGCTAATATGTTCAGAGCAAATTATCATCTATTTTTGTATGAAACTAGCACTGCATGTTAAAGAAAACACAAGTCTAGTCCACAAAAATACTCCTAATAAATTTGCACAATCATAACTAACACAAACAATTAAAACTAGACACATGCAAATCATAGGAAATAAAGATATCCTTTTTCAAGTGTAAAACCCACTGTTTTCGAAGCTAAGTCACTATGTGCAGAATATAAGTTTCAAAAATTTACCAAGCTAGAACATGATAGCTACTACTCATATCTACCACATGCAATTGGATTTACTCCAAAAAGCATTTTTAATATTGAGCTAAAAATCATCAAAATGCTACTGTTGTTAATCTTAACTTAATAGAACTTTAATTTAACAAATCTCCTGAATGCATGGCTTATAGATCTGGGTAGGTATTCTTCTAGGCTTTCCAGAGAACCAAAGTTTGCATGATTTGGATTTATAAAACTCAAGTTATTAAATAAATGGTGAAAAAGATACTTTTTACTAGATCAAGCCTAGTACACACATGAAAACATATTTTGGCAAGAGGCCAGTGCCACATGCTTAATAAAACACATAGAAAGCTAACAAAATTTATTTCAACTCATTTGGATGCATGGATCTCTCAGAAACGAATTAAAGCTAGCTAGTAACTTTCTGGATAATTAAACAGGAAAAGATTTGACTAAAAAGAATGCTAGTCGGGCCAGATCTGAAGAAGGACTGGGCAGCACAAAGTTGGGCCGGCCCAGTGCGAGGTCCAGCTCGGTCAAGGGGTAAGTCACCCTCAGATCTAGATCTAAGGGCCAACAACAGATCCAGAAACAATTAATCAAAACCGTTGATCGAAAGATCGACGGTAGCTGTTCTTCTTCTTCCTTAGGACGTGTAGAACGTGGAAAAATGGAGGAAAACGACCAGGGCTGGTTGCTGCTCAACGAGGGGCTCTCCCAGCCACGGATGGGAGGTCGAGGAGGGTGCGGATGGTCAAGGGGGTCGCGGGAGGGCCAGGGACGGCTTCAAAGCTTGCATGCACGGGCGGTTTCCTCGTCGGCCTCGTGCCTCGAGTTCTCGGGTCGTTGATGGTGGCAGCGCTCCAGTCGATCTGGAAGGAACAAGAGGAGGGGGCCGCGTTAGATCTTGCAGAGGAGATCACAGAGAGCCTAAAATGGCGGAGAATGATAGAGATAGGCGTTGGCAAACGCCGTTCGTCTCCGACGGCTTCCGAGGCGAAAAACGTCTCCTCCCGCACGGCAGGGAGCGAGAGCTCGGTCTGGGCTTCAAGGGAGGAGGGAGTGGTGGTGTGGGAATGGTCTGAGCGAGGAAATGAGGCTCGAGGGGCAGTGCTGCGGTTTTAAAACGGGGAAGCCGGTTTTAGTGTTTTCACGTTTTGGAGAGACAGAGGAGAAGGTTGGGGCTCGGTCATTGGCTGTGAAAGGCGGTGGGATGGGGGACAGATAGGGTGTGGTCGGGATGGACGTGGCTCGGCCAGTGGAGAGTGAGGGAGTGAGCTCCCGTTGGTCCGTTTTGGAAAAGAGGAGAGATGAGAGGGCAAGGGGGTGGGGGTGTGGCTGTCAGGTGGGCCAGGGTCGAGGTGGAGCTGGTCTTCTCGAGTGAGACAGAGAGAGAGACGTTGGGGAGAGAGAGAACAAGGTTTTAGATGGTTTTTAGGTGATTAGAGAAAAGTGCACAGGATTAACTTGATGCTATGTTGAACACTAAATAATAAGAAAACAGTGGCCTAATGATGGGTCAAATGAATTTCCTCAGCAAGTAAAGGTGATGGAGAAGAGAGGGGTGCAAGTACATTGCCCCAAGGGGTCCTGGTGTGCTTATGGGAGGAAGTGCAAAAGTGAATCCAGCTCAGGTCTAATGGTCACTGATTTGACTAGCCTCCTAACCCTAGATGGTTTAGTGTTCAAACAAGGTGTCAACAAACAACCAAAGACAGTTTTTCAAAATATAGGTGTCATAGACCAACTTGGTTGATTTGCATGTCAAAAATGGGTCATGGATTTCTTAACATGGGGCCCTAGATTTGCTATGCTTTAATAGACATGAAGATAGTCATCCACGATTTAAAAAAATAGAATTTTTGAGTTCCTTATGAACCAAATCATAATAAAAGAGGTGAAAACACACCACAATCATAGAATAGGACATTTAAGCATGAAAGATCTCAATCAAGCCTCACTCCTAAGTGGACACACAAACTTCATATAACCACATTCCAATACAAGCAAATTTTTAAACAACCAACCAAGAACTTAATGCAAATCGAATATGTTGGTGAGGTTGTGAGCATCATGATTATGACAAGACTTTTGGAGGAAGAGGTTTAAACACTTTTATTAAAATTATCCAATAAATTAAGAGTTTTGAAAATGAGAGTTGCTAACACTAGCAACATACTAAACTCAAAATATATTAGGACTCATTAAATGGTCCTTTATAGTTTTGCAAACATTTAGCTTTTGGAAAGACTTTTATTTTCTCCAATAATATATTTTTGGGTATTTGCTAAAATCAAAACATCAAGGTAAAATAGAGTTTGTTAAAATTATGACAAGAGAAGATATATAGACTATTTTACTTGTCATACATTGATCACAAGGGTCATATTATAACTAGTTTGAGTTCCAAGGTTGATAATTAGAGAGCTCATCATCACAAACATAAACCACAACATGACAAACAGAGCAAACAAGAGTAAAACACACCCATTAACAAGACATCTCAAAAAGTTTTTGGTCACTCATAATTTTGGGGTCTTTAAAAATTAAGTTTTTCTTGCTTCCAAAATTTGGGACGTTACAAACCATCCCCCCTTAAAAGAATCTCGTCCCGAGATTCCTAGGCGAGTACTAAGAGAGTGGAAGGACAAGAGGTTTGACGATTCTTCATCTTCCGAGGTTGTTGATTCTTGACTGAGGTTTCCCTGTCGATGAGGTGTCTGATTTCTTCCAGAAGACTTCGGTTTGCTGGAGATGTTGGCGTCGTGGTAGATGCTGATCCGCTTCTTGTCGGGTTGACTTCAAATACTCCAGGGTTGAGGCGCAAGAACAAATTTTTCAAAACTCCCTAATAAAGTTAGCATATGCCTTCCCCCCTTAAAAAGGGCACACTTGAATGATTAAAGTTGATGGTATAAGTTGTCGCCGAATTCAAGGTGTTGTTGGTCTTGGTTAATATGACGATCTTCATCTTGGTCGTAGCTCCTCAGTGCTTGGGGTTGATGTAGACACTTGTACTATTGTTGCCACTTCGAGGGGTTAGAAGTTAAACACACGCTAACAGTTTTCAAGCCTCACAGGGGTGTCAGGTCCGTAGACTTGACTCTCTCAAGTTCTTCCTATTAAGTCAAAGGGTGTTGCAAACCACTAATAGCGTCAGAACTAGCTTGGGTCAATTTCTTCAACTGCAGCAGTCTTCGGTCTCTTCGTCGTTCTTGGCGTCTTGCTGGATATGATGTCTTCTATTGCGTCCACCATCGGTTTAGCAGACGAAGAGAGTTGATGATGACTTCCTTGGTTCTTGGGCTTCATGATGCTTTGCAAAACCTTCAAAGGTCGGTTGTTTCTAATTTAGCCTAAAAGATTAGAGAACATTCTTCTTGCTATATGACTCTAGTCGGGGTAGTTGAGTTAATAAGGTTGGCGTACAGAAGGCACTGATGACTCTTGCTTCGTGGTACATCTTCATGTAGACGATCTTCAGTGTTGGTTGTCTTCGTTGTTGCTGACGTCGATCTTCTTTGCGCGTCACGGCTTGAGGGCCTTCACAAAATCTTCGAAAAGTAGTGGGTCTTCCCGATCTTGGAGTCCTTCGTGTTGCCATCTAGAAGTGAGACTTCCGTTGACATCTCTTTCCTTGTCTCGGATTGGTAGGTCTTGAGTAGGTTAGTTGATTAGCAACACGACAACTAGTGTTAGATGCTACTCTTACAGTTAGATAAGTTAAAACGGTGACAGTATAGTTGTAATTTGAAAAGTTAATTACGCTAGGCAAGGCCTGTTACATCACTGGGATGGGCTTTCTCCGGGTGGTCTTCTGTATCAGGTGCAGTTAATAACTCTCACGTGTTAAAGTTTAGATCAGAGGGAAAACATTTTAGAGAGGTTTCCAAAACAAGTTTTATAAGTGCATCAGGGTGCAACCATACCAAAAAGGCTAAAAAGGTTTTTCATGCAGAGGCATAAAGATTTTTAAACAAAAAGGAAGGTATGTGTTTAATAAGTGTTGCCGACAAGGCGTGTTTGTGAAACATACTAGAAAAACAACACACCAACAACAAGGACACGAACAAGACACACACTGCCAATAAAGGCACAAGCAAAAACCATACAAGCAAAAGAGCACACAAACAACGAGCACACAAGGCACCTATAGTACCCAAAAAGGCACTCAAGAATCGTGATAGTCGGGTAAGCCGACCAGGGTCATATCCTAGATGTCCTATGGGTCATGGTCAGTCCTACTTGTTGGGGTCTTCATTTTCTCGCTTGAGGCTCCTGCTGGAAAACTTGAGACTGTCGAAGTTGCAACTGGAGTACCATTGTTGGGGTTGAAGTCTTGACAGTGAGACTGCTTCAGCAAGCAAGGGTTGCTTTGTACCTTGTTTCTTCACTTGACGACCACCTTGATCTCGTATGTTGAAGTCTTGAGACTGAACTTCACCTTCTCGGTACTAGCTATTTAGGTCTCATTTGGGTTCATCGTCAAGTCTATACAAGTTTTAAATAGGGACAAGATAATAGAGAAAACTCTTTTGAAATGCTTGAAATTAGAGAGGTAAGATAAAGATATTTTTGAGAATAGGTGAGGAGTGGAAGCCATACTAGAACTTCCTAGATAGAAATATATTTTTAAGAAATAGGTTTTTAGCAAAAAGATTTCCTTCCTATGCTAACGACCATGCTAACTAAGGTCTCCTAAGGTCAACGATGGCTCTGATACCAAGTCTGTGAGGACACCTCGAACTACCAGTCCGAGATGTCCACGTTATGTAAACAGATCACGATCACCAATGATCAGTGCATCGCGATCACATAACCAACTGGTATACAAAGTTACATCATTCAAACGTACATACAAGTCTTACACAAATAAATAGTGGTCACATGACCAAGTCTGCAATCATCGTCACACAGGACAGAATTTACTACGATATAGCGGAAGCTTGCGGCTAGCGTCGGCCCTCGTCACAACCAGACGCATTCCCACAGAGCAGTTAACCGGTGACACTCAGTTGGCGTAGTCGTCGGCGTACTCCTCCTCCTCGTCGAACATCCCGTCGTAGTAATCTGGACGTTTGAATATCCAGGGACACAGCCATATGAGTACAATTACGTACTCGCAAAACCACCTCTAGGCTTAAATTTTCATGGTAATGCAATAAAAGAATTTTCAAAAACTGGGATAGCTGCTATTTACAACTATAGGGTTTAGTTTTCGCAAAAATGCTTTCGATATAGAGATTACGACATCTTTGTATCTTTGTTGAAGAAAACTTTTAGAGACAGAAATCTCTCTTGTAGAAATAGCATGTACTATTTCCACGCTTTGAAGACTCTTTTGTAAAACTTTTCAAAAACACTAGGATGGGGATACCCCTTTTTCCTTCATTGAGATCGGACTGATTGTCTCCCCGAGACCAACCATTCCTTACTCAACTTCTGTACCTCCCAGGTACCTCCTTGTTTTCCTCCGAAAACACCTTTCTTTTGAAATCATAAAACAGCCAGCATGCCTAGTGGGACCTTTCCAACCGTCCATGACCGCGGACACGGCTATTCGAATAGATGTACACTCTGCAGAGGTTGCGCACTTTACCCACACCGAACGGTCATTCCGCCGTGTCTGCCACGGCCCGTCATACGACAGTATGCGGGGGTCCGGATAACGCGATCAAAGCTTTCCACTATGTCCACCCTAGTATCGGGGCCTCCCGGTAGGTTTGTTCTCCCCGGCACCGTGTTCTCCACTAGACCCCTGGTCTCTCTTAGGACGCCACACCGCCACGTCAGGAGACCTGCCATAATCGTTCCGGCGCGAGTCCCGCATGTGTATTGCCTCGTCCAGACGGCAACCCGGCTTCAAGGGCCCAGCCCCTATAGAAAGTATGAGAGCCCCAATACTAAAACGGACAAGCTTCCGGCTAAGCCCTACCCATGTCAGGTAATGTGGTTGCACGGGTTGTTGTTCGGGCGGCAGCTAGGGTCACACTTTGTTTTTCAAAAACATCTCCAACTCCGACTGTTCCCAACAGCTCGGGTTTTCGTAAACATCTCCGATTGCTCCCAGCAACTCGGGTTTTATAAAACACTTGCTCGCCGATTGCTCCCAGCAACTCGGGTTTTTCTTCCAAAAACATTTTATCAAAACCAGGCTCCCATCCTAAGATTTTGAGGGAAGAATATGAAGATATACTACTGGATAAAATATGATTTTCTTTGTAGCACCTTCAACAACAAGGCGTATAAAGTGAATACTTATTTTCATAATACCTATTATAATCTAGTAGATAACTTTGGCCAAACAATATTTTGTAAAATAGTTTTTGGGTGGCAAAGTGCCACAAAAGAAGTGAAACATGCATTATTTTATTTTGAAAACAAATCATGCTTTGAAAATAATAGGATTCATAGTGGTGAGATGGCTTGCCTGGCTCAGCAATATGTCCATGGTCTTGATCTTGATGTTCCAAAGGTTCACTCCTCACGTCCAGTTCCTTCCCGATCGTATCTAACGTCGCAAACAGGAAAAGGAGCAACACTCAAAATACAAGACAATGCCACAAGGACATAACAAACAACTAGCGTTGCACAAGACACTCAGCTAGCAAACAAAAGCAGGCAATTCACGTAGTGAAACAACAACAAGCAACATGTCCCTATAGCTAGGACTAACAACAAACACACTTAAGAAAATATACACAGCAATCCTAATTGTTAAGCAGGTAGTTTAACTAAACACTAAGGAAAAACTCCCCTTAGGGTGACTAGGTCATTAAATATGGAGTGCTACACTAGTTTCTGGAAATACTTCAGACAAAAGTATCTTATTAGTTTCAGGAAGTACTTCAGACAAAAGTATCTTAATAAGCAAGTTTTACCACTAGCATGAAGCACACTCACATGCAAGCATGTTACTAGCTCTAGGAACACATACTAATAAGTAGTTAATCAACCAATAAAGTTTAACACAACTGCTCACACAAGTTGTTGATAAAGAGTTAAAAAGGTGTAGTTGAGTTATTTAATAGAACACCACAAGCAATACTGCAAAGGAGCGTGTTGACAACAATCTAAGGTAAACAAGAGAACAACAAGTATTACTAAACAGAACCACCTACTGGATAAAATCTAACACAAATCAACAACCACATGCATAGCACACAAATACCATTGGTGTAACTACAAGGGAACAAGATAAATTATGTTAAATTCAAAGGTGAATTGCACCACAATACTTTTAGGGGGTCATTAAGGTTATTGGAGGTTAACTTAACGTTTTGGACTTAAGATTGATTAAACATATAAAACCTACATTAATTTATATAAAACAGGGAAATAATTCAATTCAAAAGCCTAGATGCATATGTCCTGTTTTGGGAGATTAATTACGATGCTCAGAATATAGCTCCTAAAATTAAACCCTTCTACCACAGTACTCCTATTAGTCACACACAGCCATGAAAATTGGATTTGCACAAAAATCATAATTCAATGGTGAATCAAAAATGCACCAAGTGCTACTGTTCCTAAAACCAAAATGAGTATAGCTTCAGTTTAAGGAACCTCCTGGATGCAAGACTAGTTTCTATGGATAGGTATTTATTTTATCTTTCTGTAGAAATTGGATTCACTCTGTTTGGATACACCTAGCTCAAGATATCGTATTTAAGGTGGAAAACATGCATTATACTAGTTAATATGTTCAGAGCAAATTATCATCTATTTTTGTATGAAACTAGCACTGCATGTTAAAGAAAACACAAGTCTAGTCCACAAAAATACTCCTAATAAATTTGCACAATCATAACTAACACAAACAATTAAAACTAGACACATGCAAATAACAGGAAATAAAGATATCCTTTTTCAAGTGTAAAACCCACTGTTTTCGAAGTTAAGTCACTATGTGCAGACTATAAGTTGCAAAAATTTACCAAGCTAGAACATGATAGCTACTACTCATATCTACCACATGCAAGTGGATTTACTCCAAAAAGCATTTTTAATATTGAGCTAAAAATCATCAAAATGCTACTGTTGTTAATCTTAAACTTAATAGAACTTTAATTTAACAAATGTCCTGCATGCATGGCTTATAGATCTGGGTAGGTATTCTTCTAGGATTTCCAGAGAACCAAAGTTTGCATGATTTGGATTTATAAAACTCAAGTTATTATATAAATGGTAAAAAAGATACTTTTTGCTAGATCAAGCCTAGTACACATATGAAAACATATTTTTTCAAGAGGCCAGTGCCACATGGTTAATAAAACACATATAAAGCTAACAAAATTTATTTCAACTCATTTGGATGCATGGATCTCTCAGAAACGAATTAAAGCTAGCTAGTAACTTTCTGGATAATTAAACAGGAAAAGATTTGACTAAAAAGAATGCTAGTCCGGCCAGATCTGAAGAAGGACTGGGCAGCACAAAGTTGGGCCGGCCCAGTGCGAGGTCCAGCTCGGTCAAGGGGTAAGTCACCCTCAGATCTAGATCTAAGGGCCAGCAACAGATCCAGAAACAATTAATCAAAACCGTTGATCGAAAGATCGACGATAGCTGTTGTTCTTCTTCCTTAGGACGTGTAGAACGTGGAAAAATGGAGGAAAACGACCAGGGCTGGTTGCTGCTCAACGAGGGGCTCTCCCTGCCACGGATGGGAGGTCGAGCAGGGTGCGGATGGTCAAGGGGGTCGCGGGAGGGCCAGGGACGGCTTCAAAGCTTGCATGCACGGGCGGTTTCCTCGTCGGCCTCGTGCCTCGAGTTCTCGGGTCGTTGATGGTGGCAGCGCTCCAGTCGATCTGGAAGGAACAAGAGGAGGGGGCCGCGTTAGATATTGCAGAGGAGATCACAGAGAGCCTAAAATGGCGGAGAATGATAGAGATAGGCGTTGGCAAACGCCGTTCGTCTCCGACGGCTTCCGAGGCGAAAAACGTCTCCTCCCGCACGGCAGGGAGCGAGAGCTCGGTCTGGGCTTCAAGGGAGGAGGGATTGGTGGTGTGGGAATGGTCTGAGCGAGGAAATGAGGCTCGAGGGGCAGTGCTGCGGTTTTAAAACGGGGAAGCCGGTTTTAGTGTTTTCACGTTTTGGAGAGACAGAGGAGAAGGTTGGGGCTCGGTCATTGGCTGTGAAAGGCGGTGGGATGTGGGACATATAGGGTGTGGTCGGGATGGACGTGGCTCGGCCAGTGGAGAGTGAGGGAGTGAGCTCCCGTTGGTCCGTTTGGAAAAGAGGAGAGATGAGAGGGCAAGGGGGTGGGGGTGTGGCTGTCAGGTGGGCCAGGGTCGAGGTGGAGCTGGTCTTCTCGAGTGAGACAGAGAGAGAGACGTTGGGGAGAGAGAGAACAAGGTTTTAGATGGTTTTTAGGTGATTAGAGAAAAGTGCACAGGATTAACTTGATGCTATGTTCAACACTAAGTAATAAGCAAACAGTGGCCTAATGATGGGTCAAATGAATTTCCTCAGCAAGTAAAGGTGATGGAGAAGAGAGGAGTGCAAGTACATTGCCCCAAGGGGTCCTGGTGTGCTTATGGGAGGAAGTGCAAAAGTGAATCCAGCTCAGGTCTAATGGTCACTGATTTGACTAGCCTCCTAACCCTAGATGGTTTAGTGTTCAAACAAGGTGTCAACAAACAACCAAAGACAGTTTTTGAAAATATAGGTGTCATAGACCAACTTGGTTGATTTGCATGTCAAAAATGGGTCTTGGATTTCTTAACATGGGGCCCTAGATTTGCTATGCTTTAATAGACATGAAGATAGTCATCCATGATTTAAAAAAATAGAATTTTTGAGTTCCTTATGAACCAAATCATAATAAAAGAGGTGAAAACACACCACAATCATAGAATAGGACATTTAAGCATGAAAGATCTCAATCAAGCCTCACTCCTAAGTGGACACACAAACTTCATATAACCACATTCCAATACAAGCAAATTTTTAAACAACCAACCAAGAACTTAATGCAAATCAAATATGTTGGTGAGGTTCTGAGCATCATGATTATGACAAGACTTTTGGAGGAAGAGGTTTAAACACTTTTATTAAAATTATCCAATAAATTAAGAGTTTCGAAAATGAGAGTTGCTAACACTAGCAACATTCTAAACTCAAAATATATTAGGACTCATTAAATGGTCTTTTATAGTTTTGCAAACATTTAGCTTTTGGAAATACTTTTATTTTCTCCAATAATATATTTTTGGGTATTTGCTAAAATCAAAACATCAAGGTAAAATAGAGTTTGTTAAAATTATGACAAGAGAAGATATATAGACTATTTTACTTGTCATACATTGATCACAAGGGTCATATTATAACTAGTTTGAGTTCCAAGGTTGATAATTAGAGAGCTCATCATCACAAACATAAACCACAACATGACAAACAGAGCAAACAAGAGTAAAACACACCCATTAACAAGACATTTCAAAAAGTTTTTGGTCACTCATAATTTTGGGGTCTTTTAAAATTAAGTTTTTCTTGCTTCCAAAATTTGGGACGTTACACAAAGTATCGAATGGAAGGGAGATGAATACTCCGGATTTTACCCTCCTCTCGAGAGAAACTCCTCCCATAGCAAATGTCCTCATATATGTCCAGCAATGGCTTAGGCTTCCCTTTCAGCTTCTCTAGAGATCCCCCATGTGGTACTCTAATTGCTGCACAAAAAACAGCAAAAGGCAAATCCACAGATTTATTGTAAATCTTATAGTGCACCATAGGGTTAGATGAGGTCAAATCGCAATCGAAGTCCTGCACCACCGACATGGCTAGCTTAGCATATTGAAAGGGTTGATCATCAACAAAATGTTCTAGTCCTGCATTGGTCATTAGAGTATGAAAATCATGTGCAATCCCTGTAACACTCATGAATTGTGAGCATGGGTAAATAGCAGGGAATACACTCTCTTCGCGATGAACCTTCATCTTCTCATGCACCACTATCTCATGTTGGTCTATTGCATATGGGTTCCACTCCATGTTCTGAAATTGTTAACAAATGACATAAAAATTGATTTTTAGCCAACTAAATGAGGGGAAACCACTATAGTGACTTGCTAGAGGCTTAAGCATTCATCAAAACTAGTTATCCTCACTTAGAACAA
Source organism: Poa annua (assembly GCA_026929855.1). Taxonomy (NCBI): domain Eukaryota; kingdom Viridiplantae; phylum Streptophyta; class Magnoliopsida; order Poales; family Poaceae; genus Poa; species Poa annua. The sequence goes on along the minus strand of CM049437.1, from coordinate 81,019,518 downwards.
GCATTTAAACTCACTAAACATGATATCTATAGCAGCAAAATACTCAATATATAATCTACTAAACAAAATTCTACTTGGATAATCGGAGGAGTCACATACCGAAGAGTGAATACCCCAAATCTCAGCAACAAAGATGGGCTGAGCAAGGAGATCGAAAATCCGAGGGCAAGAGCAGCAAGAACACGAAATTTTTCGATGTGGGAGTGTTTGGTCGGGAGAGAGAAAGAATGGGGAGGAAGGAGAGTAAGTGGAGGGGCCAGGTGGGCCCTCCTCATGCCTTGGCGCGGCCAAAGGCCTGCCGCGCCACCACCTCATGTGGGGGCACGGTGGGTCCCCCCGGTCAGCCTCTGGTACCCCCAGGTACCTCCTCGAAAAATAGGAATTTTGGTATAAATTTTTTGAAATTCTGAGAAAATTTATTTTTTTATTATTTCCTGGTATTTTGCATTAATAATTTTAATATTGAAAATTTTGCTTTCTAACACCAAATGCAACTAAACTTTGCAAACTAAATGATATTACAGTAGGTAAAACAAGTTTGAGAGAAAGAAAGTTGTTTAGCACTTTCATGCATTTAAAATGCACTTGTTAACAAGGTTGATCAAGTCTTGCCACCAAATGAATTTTATATGACATAAAAGATTTAAACTTCACGGGACACTCATGTTACCTTGTATCGTATTGGTATGGATCCAATCATAAGAGTTTTGTATTCTTCTATCTAAGGACAATCAATACTTCCCACTTTAATAGATCTTTTACATTGGTAATTGTATTAACTCCACGTATTTTATCCAACCTCTTGGGAAAATAAACAGTATGTTCTTTGTCATTCACATTGAAAGTTACTTTTCCTTTATTGCAATCAATAACAGCCCCTGCAGTATTTAGAAAAGGTCTCCCAAGAATAATAGACATATTATCATCTTCAGGCATTTCAAGAACAACAAAGTCAGTCATAATCAAGCAATTAGTAGCTACTTGAACAGGAACGTCCTCACAAATGCCAACAGGAATAGCAGTAGATTTATCAGCCATTTGCAAAGATATATCAGTAGGTATCAATTTATCAAGGTAAAGTCACTTGTAAAGAGAGAAAGGCATAACACTAACTCCTGCTCCCAAGTCACATAGAGCAGTTCTAACATAATTATTTTTGATAGAGCAAGGAATGGTTGGTATAACTGGATCACCCAACTTCTTTGGAACCTTGCCATTAAAAGAGTAATTAGCAAGCATAGTAGATATTTCCTCATTAGGAATTTTCCTTTTGTTAGAAACAATATCTTTCATATATTTAGAATAAGGAGGCAACTTAATAGCATCAGTCAAATGAATTTGCAAGAACAAAGGTTTCATCCAATCACAAAATTTATTATAGTGTTCTTCTTCTTTGGTTTTAAGTTTCCTAGCAGGAAAAGGCATTTGTTTTTGGACCCAAGGTTCTCTTTCACTACCATGTTTCTTAGCAATAAAATCTTCCTTAGTGTACTTTTTATTTTTAGTGTGTTTTTCAGATTCCTCTTCCATTTCTTCCCTATCCTAATTAGCATTTTTATCATTATCATTGGCATTATTATTATCATTGTTAAGTTCATTACCACTTTCGGTTTCAGCATCAGAAATAGCTATTAGGATTGTTAACAGGTTCAGAGGATTCTACAACAGTTTTATGTTTCTTCTTCTTTTTCTTAGAAGGAGCACTAGGTCCATTAACTTGTTGAGAGTCTTGTTCAATTCTTTTAGAATGTCCCTCAGGATATAAAGGATCTTGAGTAGATTTACCAGCTCTAGTTGTTACTTCACAAACATGTTTTTCTTTATCCCTAGAGGCGTTCATTAACATTTCTTTTTGCACTTTAGAAAGTTGATCAATTTGAGTTTGAACCATATGAAAATGTTTAATAAGTATTTTAACATCATTGGAGGTTCTATCAACAATATCATGCAAGTTACTAATAGCGCGAGAGTTTTCTATTAAATGATTCTCAATTCTCATATTAAAATTACCTTGCTTAGCAATAAAAGTATCAAATTCATCTAAGCATTGATCAGGAGGTTTATAGTAAGGAATATCTCTATCATCAAACCTTTGGAGAGAGTGTACCTCAATTACGGGTGAAGGAGGAATTGGCTTACATAATTCTTCTATAGGAGGTAAATTATTCACATCTTCAGATTTAATACCTCTCTCTTTAAGAGATTTCTTGGCTTCCTTCATCACTTCTTCATCTAATTCAATCATACCTCTCTTCCTTGGTGTTGGTGTAGGTGTTGGAGTAGGTTCAGGAATATTCCAATCATCATAATTCTGGCTTATCTTAGCCATTAATTCCTCGTCTTCTTCTGGAGTTCGTTTCCTGAAAACACAACTAGCACAACTATCCAAATATGTCCTAGATTCAACGGTTAGTCCACTGTAAAATATATCAAGAAGATCATTTTTCTCTAAATCATGGTTCGGCTGGCCTCTTATTAGAGAGCAAAACCGTGTCCAAGCATCAGGCAATTTCTCATCCTCTTCTTGATTAAAGTTATAAATCCTTAGCAAAGCATCACGTTGAGCACTAGCATAAAAATATTACCAAAAGAAAGTATCAAGCAAACCAATAGGACTAGTAATGGAACCAGGAGACAAATTATTATACCAGGTTTTAGCTTCTCCTTTTAATGAGAAAGGAAATATTTTAGTGACAAAGTAAGTGCGCATCTTTATGTCCTCAGAAAATATACCACTCAAAGTAGAGAGTTCATTCATGTGTTCTACAGCACTTTCATTTTCGGTTCCACAGAAAGGTTCTCTTTCAACAATAGCTATGTGAGCTAAATCAATAGAGAAATCATAATCTTTATCTTTAATATTTATGGGAGATGTAGCAAATTTATCATCAGGAGATAATTTATATCTAACAGCATGTTTTTCAAGAAGGCTTTTCATAGCACTAGCATCTTTAGTAGCATTAATCTCATCAACAAAATCATCATCAAGTTCCACATAAGTTTCATCGCGATCATCAGGAAAATACTCTCTAGACTCAGGTGAAATAGCAGAAGTATTAGAATTTTCAGCATTTTCAGTTTGTTTAGATTTATCAATTATAGCATCTATAAAAGGTCCTAAGGAACCATTATCATCAAGCACAGTAGAAGCATCATCACAATTTTCAGAAGCATTTTCAGATTCAGCAGAAGTAATAGTACGAGTAGCATGCAGCGGTGAAATAAGCTTACTCATCACAGTCGGAGAATCAAGTGCAGCAACGGAACTCAGAGTTGTACCTTTTCTTGTTGTGGATGGCAGAATGGGAAACTTCTTATCACCAGGCTTTCCCATGATGAATGAATTCCAGAAAGCAATATCAATCTCAGGTGAACTTATAAATAAAGCTATGCTCCCCGGCAACGGCGCCAGAAAATAGTCTTGATGACCCACAAGTATAGGGGATCGCAACAGTCTTCGAGGGAAGTAAAACCCAAATTTATTGATTCGACACAAGGGGAGCCAAAGAATATTTATAAGTCTTAACAGATGAATTGTCAGTTCAACTGCACCTGTGAATTGACTTGCTCGAGACAGATTATCAGTAGCAACAGTTTTATAGTAGTGACAGTAGTGAAATAACAACAGCAGTAGAAATAAGACAGCAGTAGTGATTATAGTAGACAGCAGGATTAAAATACTGTAGGCACAGGGATAGATGAACGGGCGTTGCATGTATAAGATAATTCATGTAATATCAAGACATAGGCATTTACAGATAAATAAGATAAAGCATCCAAGTATTTATTAACCATAAGCATGTGTTCCAATTTAGTTGTGCGTGCTCGCAATGAGAAACTTGCACATCATCTTTTGTCCTACCAGCCCGTTTGCAGCGGGGCATCAAGGGAATCTACTGGTAATTAAGGTACTCCTTTTAATAAAGTACCGGAGCAAAGCATTAACACTCCGTGAACACACGTGATCCTCACATCACAGCCATCCCCTCTGGCTGTCCCAATTATTGTCACTTTGGGGCCTTCAGTTCCGGACAATAATATGTGTATACAACTCATAGATATGATCTAAAACATTGTTTATCCTCATGATACAATAACATGTTCAGATCTGAAATCATGGCACTCGGGCCCTAGTGTCAAGCATTAAGCATAACAAGTTGCAACAATGTCGTAAAACACCGATAACGGATACTAGGCACCATGCCCTAATGATATTACAGCTATTGCATGAACGATCTCATCCAATCCCTACCATCCCCTCAAGCCTACAGCGGGGAATTACTCACACATGGATGGGGGAAACGATGATGGTTGATGGAGAGGCGTTGGTGATGACGATGGCAATGATCCCCTTCGATTCCCCGTCCCGGCGGAGTGCCGGAACAGAGACTTCTGGTCCCCGAATTGAGTTTCGAGATGCCGGCGACGCACGGAGGTGTTTCTGGGAAAAGTGATGAACGCCCCCCCCCCCCCCCCCCCCCCGTTTTTAGGTCTGAGGGAGTTTATATCCGAGAGGGGGCCGCGAGGGGGTGGTCGAGTCGACCTCATGAGGTGCTGGCGCGGCCAGGGGCCTGCCGCGCCAGCACCCTGTGAGGTGGGCTCGTTGCCCCCCTCCGTCTGGTCTTCTGGCTCCGTGGGTCTTCGGGCAAAATAGGGACTTTCGCATAATTTCTTGGATTTTTCCATAAAGTTGAATTTCTGCACAAAAATAAGACACCAGGGCAATTCTGCTGAAAACAGCGTTAGTCCGTGTTAGTTGCATTCAAAACACGCAAATTAGAGGTAAAACAATAGCAAAAGTTTTCGGGAAAGTGGATACGTTTTGGACGTATCAGTGAGTTCTAAGCTGCGGTTTTCATTGCACTTCCACCACCATATTTGCTAGCCTCTTCGGTACTTTGCATTGCCCTTTCTCACATTGAGAGTTGGTGCATACTTCACGGGTACATCCAAAACTCGTGGGAGATCTTCATCATGTTCTCCTACACATAAGCCAAATATCTTCTCCTCAAAACATCCACCATACCTACCTACTACAGCATTTCCATAGCTGTTCCGAGATATATTGTCATGCAACTTTCATCTTACATTACATGACTTGTTGTCATTTATCATTTACATATTGCCTTGCATGATTCTTTACAGCTGATGTGTGGTTTTACCCATGTTACGCTAGATCATTGCATATCCTGCTACACTGGCAGAGGCACCGTTTCATACATTATGTTTTATTCATTATGAGTTACTTGTCTCAAAAGTGTGTTGTCATATTAGAATGTTTGCCCCTAAAAGTGAAAAGAGCCATGGAGGCCATCGAAAAGAGAAACAGAAAAAGTAAAAAAAAAAAATAGAAAAAGAGAAAAGAGAAAAAAAGAAAGAAAGAAAAATAAGAAGGGGGCAACATTACTACTCTTTATCCACACTTGTGCTCATGTTATAGCACCTGTAGTATTCATAGTCATCATTTGTGCTCATGTTTAGCACCTTTACTCCATATGAGAGAGTTTTCATGTTTTACTTGCATAACTATGTGGGGAACTTTACATTATAGAATTTGGCTTGTATATTCCAATGATGAGCCTCCTCAAAAGTGCTCTAGGTCTTCATGAGCAAGCAAGTTGGATGCACCCCCACTAGTTCCATTGGAGAGCTTTCATACACTTATAGCTCTATGTGCATCCGTTGTGTGGCAATCACTACTCCTTGCATAGTTTCGATTATAAGACTTCCTCTTGTCTAATGATCACTTTTAGCTTTGTGAGACTTGCTTCCGTTGGCCTTCCAAACCCCCATTATTATTCTTTTAGCCACAACATCCTGGTGCCAGGAACCAACGCTGAACGCTTGCTCGTTTTTAAGTGAACAAATAGAGAGATGATTTTCTACGTGCATATTGTTATTGCTTAACTTGATCCTTTCACAAAGTTGTCATGAGTGTTGGATGCATTAGATGATTATATTGTTATTCTTGAAGCTTAAATCATCTTTAATATCTACTTTGCACGCTTGATTGTTCTCTAGTATTGATTCATTAAAAGTTTTACTTTGTTCTTCCTACTTGTTTACTGATTACTCATTTGATATCAATATAAACTACAGCTTTTATTCATTTGATCTCAATTTACATGCATTACATTATTATATGATCAAGATTGTGTGAAAGCATGTCACTTCAGAAATTATTCTTGTTATCGTTTTACCTACTCGGGACGAGTAGAACTAAGCTTGGGGATGCTTGATACGTCTCCAACGTATCTATAATTTCTTATGTTCCATGCTTATATTATACCAATTGCTACATGTTTTATATACACTTTATATGGTTTTTATGCATTTTCTGGGAATAACTTATTAACAAGATGCCACAGTGCCAGTTCCCTGTTTTCTGCTGCTTTTGGTTTCAAAAAAGCTGTTAAGGAAATATTCTCGGAATTGGACGAAACAAAAGCCAATACCCTTATTTTTCCACGAAGCATCCAGAACACCGAAGAGGCCACGGAGGGGGGCCACAGGGCGCCCACACCTGGTGGTGGCGCGGGTCACCCCCCTGCCGCGCCGTGGTGTGGGGCCCATGGCCCTCCACCGACCTTGCCCTTTCGCCGATAAATACCTCCCGACAGGAAAACCCTGTGGACCCGAACACTTTTCCGAAAAACATTACGGAGCCGCCGCCGTCGTCAACCCTAGTTCGGGAGGGTTCAGAAGCTCTTCCCGGCACCCTGCCGGAGAGGGGAATCATCACCGGAGGGCTCTACATCACCATGCCCACCTCCGGACTGATGCGTGAGTAGTTCATCCTTGGACTACGGGTCCATAGCTGTCGAGGAGTGACTCCCACGTAACAGGGGTAGTCTCGCCCTGAAGAGAGGTTCGAAGAGGGGACTGAACACGGAGGTCTAACAACACTCGAGGGGCTCGACGACGATGCTCGCCGAGCCTAAAGGAGGACAATCACGCCAGAGATGGACACCAGCCCGTACCCAGGTTCATGGCCCTCGAGAGGAGGTAAAACCGCTACTCCTGCTTGTCTGTATTGCACTGTGAAGGTTACAGGATAACGAGCTTGCCGAAGGTTCTCTTGAGGCAGCTTGGTGCCTGGGGAGGGACACAATGGTCGTCTTCCTCCTTCAGCAGTTGGCTATCCTATGTGTTCTGGGTGCCCGTGCGTGATTGGGCCCTTCCCTCCCTTTCTACGGGGGAGCTCCTGCTCCTTTTATAGGCGCCCCGGGCTCCGTCCTCGTGCTGGTGGGCTCCCACACGCCAGTCGCATGGAGGAGCGGGAGTCCACCGCAGCTCGTCCGTCCATGGACGCGGTCCATCCGTGCTAAAGTAGCGCGCCGTGGCCGACAGGTTGCAGGCGGTGCAGGGCGGCTCGCTGGCGCAGCAGAGGCCGTGGTGGAGCCCACGGTGACGATCTTCTTGGAGCGTTGCGCCGTCCAGCCTCTTTATCACCAAAGGGGAAAGTTCTGGCTGTCCTGCCGCAGGCGGCGCGGCTTTGTTGACTCCTTTATCACCAGAATGGCAACTGGGGTGCTCGCGTCACCCTGCGGCTGCTGCAGGGGCCATGTGCGCCCTGCAGCGCTTGCTTAGCCGCGAAGTGTCTCCACAGGGCCGTGGTCGCCTGTGGAGGGGTTTTCTGCTGACTCCTCTCCAGGCGGGCTGTGCCTGGGGAGTCTCTTGAAGCGCAGGGTCCTCTTCAGGCCCTGGCGTCCTCTTCAGGCCTCGAGAGGGGATGCCTCTTGAGGATCCCTCCAAGCGGTAGCCTAGTCCTCAGCCGTTCTGCCGAAGTTACCCGCGGGCGAGGCCTGTAGGGAGTGGGCCGTGTGTACCCCGGTCCTGACTGGGCCGACAGTAGCCCCCAGGCCCACGATGGGCACGACGAGGCCCGTTGGGTCTAGGCGAAGCGTCGTGGGGCAACATCTGCAGGCCGGGCCGAGCCACGCGTCACGCCGGCGAGCAACGGTTGCGCACGATACGGGACGTGCGTCGTGGGGGGTCCCACCACGCCCCGGTAACTGCTCCTTGACGAGACATAAAAACCCCGGCGCCGGAGCAGGGAGCCGTTACTACTCCCACTCCTTCTCGCAGACGCCAACCGCACAGAGCTCTCCGCTCCTGCAATCCGGCGCCCTTTTCTCCGATTCCTCCAACTTCCCCTCGCGCCGCTCCCTTCTTCCCTCCGACGATGACTCCGCCGAAGAACAAGGGCAAGGCGGCCGCGGGGTCTTCATCGCAAGCAGCGCCCGCTGAGGCCGCGTACGGCGCGGCACTGTTGGGCGTGCGCGTCAACGACAAGGCGCTCGAGAAGGTCCGCTTCCTGGTGGCGGACCGGACCAACGAGCACGGCGCCACCGCACTCAAGCCTGCGGCGCACGGGAAACGCCCGCGAGGGTTTTTCCCCGTCTTCCAGCACTGCGTCTCGGCGGGCCTGGTGCCGCCCTTCTCTCCGTTCCTGGAGGCGGTGCTGGCCTTCTACCAGATCCAACTGCTGCACCTCCACCCCAACTCGGTGCTGATCCTCGCCGTCTTCGCCTACCTCTGCGAGGCGTACCTAGGCGTGGAGCCCACGGTGGAGCTCTTCCGGTGCTTCTACGCGCTCCGGAGCACGGCGAAGAACGAGCGCTCAGGATGCGTCTCCTTCCGCATCGTGGACGGCATGGGGAGCGTCTACATCCCCATGTCGTGGAGCGAGGGCAAGGCCATCACCTCCGTGACGAAGAAGGTGGACGACTTCCGCCAGCGGTGGTTCTTCGTTTGCGTGGAGCAGCCAAGCGCCTTCCTTGAGGTCCCTGACGCGCCGCCCGTGAAGAACTCGCACTGGGGCAAGGCCACCTTCTGCGGCGCGCAGAACGTGATGCTGTCGGGCCGCCTGAGCTACCTCCGGGAGGAAGGCCTCACGGGGCAGATCGTCGTGGCGGACTTCGTGACGCGCCGCCTCGCCCCACTCCAGGCGCACGCGATGCCGATGTGGATGTATTCCGGCCCCAATGACAAGATGCGGCTTCATCGCGAGGACAACGACAAGGACGCCGTCGACAACGTCCTGTCCGCGCTCTTCATCAACCCCGCGGTGCCCGCCATGGAGGAACTCCCGATCTCCCTCAGGCCTCTGCACCAGTACAACATGACCGAGCGTTTGGCCGTTCTGGAGGGGGTTCCTCCGTACACTCCGGCGGGCCCGGCGCGGAAGGTGGTGCCCGTGCCTGTGGTGCATGATGCGGAGGAGGCAGAGACGCCCTCCGCCTCAGGAGCTGGACAAGGCGAGGAGGAAGCCGCGGCTGGCGGGGAGGAGGACGCGGCGGGCGAGAAGGAGGACGCGGGGGGCGAGGAGGCCTCTTCGAGGGCCAGGCCCCACGCGGGCGAGATTTGCGACATCTCGTCGGGTGACGACGAAGGCGCCTTCGCGGGGGCGCCCACGCGTCGCGCGGAGGAGGAGGAGTCTGCGGGGGAGGCCTCTGACGAGGAGTCCTTGCTGGGGCGTCGCGAGCCCCGGTCCAAGGCGGCCTGCGACGGGCCTGGGGCGAGGCCCTCCGACGTTCCTTCTAAGAGGAAAGCCGAGGCGCCTCTGGAGAGGCCAGACGCCAGGCCCAAGCCCTCCTGGCGCTCGCCAGGCTTGGCGTGGGTTGACACCGGGGCCAAGCGGTCCAGGTAAGTTCCTTCAATTACTAAACGCTTGATTATTGCACTCTTCTTCTCATATTTCTGACACTCGCCCCCCGGTTCTTTCAGCGACCTAGTGCCTGCGAAACGCCGTAGGCTTCGCAAGGCAGCGGAGGTGAAGGGAGCCGCGGCTGAGGCCGCGGCTGGAGAGGCCGCGAGGCCTGGGAAGATGGCCACGGCAGGCTCAGCCGGAGAGGCGCCTCAGTCGGAGGCAACTGAGCTCCTGGCGGAGGCAGCAGCGCCTCAGGCGGAGGCCGCTGCACCGTCCCCCGTGCCCTTAGAGGTGGAGGTGCAGGAAGAGCGGTCGGCCACCCCTCCTCGAGCTCCCGCACCGCCTCACGCGGCTACGCCGCCGCGCGAGCCGACTCCGGCACGCGAGACCACCCCACCTCGCACGGCTACGCCTCCCGCGCAACCAGAGGCCGAGGCAGATCAGGGCCCGCCAAGCGCGGGCGCCTCCGCAGGGGGAGCTCCCCCTTCTCCGCCACGCCCCACAGCGGGGGGCGAGGCGCAAGAGGCGACGCGACCAGGCGACGAGGGCGGCGAGACCATCCTGGGTGCGGCGGAGGACCGGGAGCAGCCTAGCCCCCAGGCACGCCAAGAGGCCTCATCTTCAAGGTTCGACGCCGGGGCCGGGCCCTCCTCGCAACGCGGCCTGGTCCTGAGCGGCTGGGACTGGAGCAAGGGACACCGCGCGGTGGCCTTCCGCGTGGTGAGGGAGTCTCTGGAGGGCCTGGAGGCGCAGCTCGCCTTTGAGGACGCCCAACTTGCTCAGCAACGCGACGGGCTCGCGGAGGCCTGGAGGCGCTTCCATGCCGCGGTTGAGACCCGGCGCCAGGAGGATCAGGCGCTCCAGGCCGCCCGCGAGGAGGCCATTCGCTTTGCCAAGGAGGTCCGAGAGGGAGCCGCCCGCGACGCAGACGAGCTCCTTGCCCCCCTCCAGGACGCGCGCGATGCGGTCGCCGATCTCCTCGCGAAGGTGAAGGCTGAGCGCGCGGCTATGGAGGGCTCGCTGGAACAGAAGCGCCGCGAGGTCTCCCAGCTGGAGTCACAACTCCTCTCCGCCCACCGGGCTGCGCAGGAGACCCTGGAGGAGGACCGCAAGAGCTTAGCCGAGCGAGAGCGGCAGCTGGCCTTCAGGGAGAAAGACGTGGAGCAGCGCGACGAGCAGCGGCTCCACGCGGAGGGCGAGCTGGCCACCAAGCGGGTAGAGCTCGAGGCGCGTGAGGGGGACCTGGCCCAAGCGCTCCAGCGGCACGATGATAACGTCACCGCCCAGAGGCAAACCCTGGAGCGCTTCCAGCTGCGGTTCGCTGAGAAGAAGAAGGAGGCGGAGGCCGCCCTCGCGGAGCGCGAGAAAGACTTCAGGCGGACCATCTCCCAGGAGTTCCGCGACAAGGCCAAGAAGCAAGAGGACCGCTTCAAGGCCAAGCACACTGCTGACGCCAAGCGGATCGCGGAGCTTGAGAAGGCCAACTCCAAGCTCGAGGTCCGCCTCCAGCGCGCCAAGGATGCCTACCGCCAGGCTGAAGAGGGCCGCCGGGCTGCTGCCCTGGAGCTGGACGCCCTCGTCAAGGACGTGGAGGGGCAGGCGGGCTCTGCAGCCAAGCAGGTGACGGAGGCCGTGGACACCGCGCAGGCGGCTCTCGTACTCGCGAAGCAGCGGGACCGCATGTTCCAGGCGCTGGTAGCGAGAGGCAACGAGCTCGCGGCCCAGCTCGGCGCAGAAGCGCCGCTTACCGAGGCTCGCGGTCGCGGTGATGCTGCGATGTACCTGGTCTACTTCGACCAGCTCTTCACGGCCCTCGAGGGCCCCGCCGGCGACCTCCGCGAGGTGATAGAGCTCGAGAGCCGCCAGCTTCTGGAGGTGGTGGTCGACCGCATCTTCACCAACCTCAAGCTCCTTACGCCCAGCTTCGACCTCTCCACGGTGACCGAGGCGCGCCCGGCCGGAGAGGTCCTGCATGTCTCCAACGCCCTCCGCGAGCAAGTGGAGGCCTTCTGCAACCGCTTCAAGCGTGCGGAGGTGGCTGTGGAGGACAGCGAGGAGGAGGACGCCCCTGCCGAGGAGGAAGACGCTGAAGAGGAGCGTGCTGGCGCGGACTCCGCCTGAGCCTCGCTTGTCGCGCCTTTGAGCGCTTGTATCTGAGACAATTTCTTATATTCAGACTTTGCATGTTTTGGGCCTGTAATATACCTCTTTAAGTTCATTTATGCTAGCTTGTTTGCCCCTCGAGAGGCCTTTTCTGCTTTACTTTCATGTCTATGTTTTCTCTGCGTCGCTAGGACCCGTCTCTTCGCACTATGACTCCGCCGCTGCGGTATGCTGGAGCAATGACTCAGCAAGGCCGGGGGGAGTTTAAGGCTTGGAGAGGTAAGAGCCCTGAGTCGCGATGCCCAAGTGCTCCCCCTTGACGTGCGAGTAGTCCATGAATCGTAAGGGAGAACGAAATCGCTCGAGGGACAAACGTTCGTTTGGAGAGGAAAGGCTCTCGAGTTGCAGAAGCGGGACTTAGCTTCTCGAGGCTTTTGCCCTGTAGAGGCTTTTTAGCCTGGCGAGGAGGTCCTCTTCAAGGGTTTTTCCCTGCTGCCTCCTCAGGCTTGTAGAGACGCTTGTTCTCTGTAGATGTCAGAGGGGAGAACCCAAACGCTTGTGCACGGTACAAGGGACTAATGCGCGCTTATAGGTCCCCTCAGGCGTTCCTTGCGAGGAGAGAGAGTACCAAGGTCCTTTGTAGAGATGGCGTGTTTGTGAGGGCCTGCCCTCCAGCCAGAGCTCGGAGCCTTGGGTTTTGCGGTGCTGCTGGTGTGTCATTTGAGGCACTGGCACCGTACTCAGCCCCCGCTCGCGAGGTGCGCATGTGGAGAGATATAAGTGCCCATTTTCAACAAAGGAAATAAAGCTGGAATAAAACTCACCACCAAAATACTACATAGCGGCGCCGTAGCGCATAGTTCACTTAGGAACGAAAATGGCGCCTGAGCGCAAAGTTCACTTGGAACGAGAATGGGTTCATTACACTTGGGTTTGCCAAGCTAACGTTCCTTCCATGTCGAGGCATGGGGACCACCCATTAGTGGCAGAGGTTCACTGCGGCCTGCGGGGGCTCATTTGCAGGAGAGCTCGGAGGACTGGGCCTCGGGAGAAGCTTGGAGGTGAAGCCGTGAGCTTCCCTCTAGAGACAAAAATTGCCTGGCGTGAATGTGATCACGGGTAGAACTTGCGCAGGTGCGCGATGTTCCACGGGTTCTTAACGGGGATGCCGTCTTCGGTCTCGAGGCGTACTGCGCCAGGCCTGGCGACATGGGAGACCCTGTAGGGGCCTTCCCACATCGGCGAGAGCTTGTGGAGACCCTCCCTGGAGAGGATTCGCCTGAGGACGAGGTCGCCCGCCTCAAGGGTGCGTGAGCGCACATGGCGGCTGTGGTAGCGTCGCAAGTCTTGCTGGTACCCCGCCGCCCTAAGGGCGGCCTGACGGCGCAGTCCCTCGAGGAACAGCAGGTCATCGTTGTGGAGGCCCTCTTGGGTGTCCTCGTTGAAGGCAAGGACCCGTGGCGATCCATGCTTGATTTCCGCAGGAAGGACTGCCTCAGCCCCGTAGACCAGGGCGAATGGCGTTTCGCCTGTAGGCCTTGAGGAAGTTGTGCGTATGGACCAGAGCACGGAGGGGAGCTCGTCGATCCAGCCCTTGCCGTGGCCCTTGAGGATGTTGAAGCTCCTGGTCTTGAGGCCCTTGAGGACTTCTGCGTTTGCTCGCTCGGCCTGACCGTTGCTGCGTGGGTGAGCTACCGAGGCGAAGCAGACCTTGATGCCAAGCTTGTCGCAGTAGGCTCGGAAGACACCACTGGTGAATTGCGAGCCGTTGTCGGTGATGATGCGGTTGGGCACGCCGAAGCGGCAGACCAAGCTTCTGATGAATTTCACCGCGGCCCCCGCTGGTATGGTGCGCACTGGCTCAACTTCGGTCCATTTGGTGAACTTGTCGATGGCCACGAAGAGGAAACGGTAGCCCCCTTGCGACCTCGGGAAGGGGCCCAGGATGTCCAGCCCCCAGACCGCGAACGGCCAGGAGAGCGGGATGGTCTGGAGCCCCAGGGCCGGCTGATGGATTTGCTTGGCGTGGAATTGGCAGGCGTCACAGGTTTGCACGATGGCGACCGCATCCTGAAGCACCTGAGGCCAGTAAAAGCCGCTCCTGAAGACCTTGCCTGTGAGGGTGCGCGCACATGAGTGGTGGCCGCATTCCCCGCTGTGGATGTCCTTGATCAGCTCTCGGCCTTCTTCAGGAGGGACGCATTTGAGGGCGACACCATTTGGGCGCTTGCGGTAGAGGTTCTCCTCGAGGATGCAGTATGATTTTGCTTGTCGTGCGACCCGCTCTGCGTCAGCATCTTCTTCAGGGAGGATTCCTTTCACCAAGTAGTCCTTGAGCTCGTCAATCCAGCCTGAGGCCTGGTGGGTTGCCGTCAGCAGCAGACGCTCCCCTGTGCTGGGACCGCAATCAGGCGCCCCAGACTCAGGAGGTGGTGGGAGCGCTTCGCCTGTGCTTGCAGCTGCGGCCTCGCGAGGCTGCTTGATGGATGCCTTGGCGAGCCTTTCTTCGAAGACACCGGCCTGCTGGGGTTGCCGCCGCGAGGCTCGCTTGGCGATGTCGTCAGCCTCCTGGTTTTCTTTTCTCGGGATGTGCATGAGCTCCATGCCCCTGAAGTGCTTCTCGAGCTTGCGGACCTCTTCGAGGTATGCGGCCATGTGGTCGTCTTTCGGCGTGTAGCTCTTGTTGGAGAAGTTGACGAGCAGCTGTGAGTCTCCCTTGACGAGTAGGTGCTTGACGCCTAGAGCGATGGCGGCCCTTAAGCCGGCGAGGAGGCCTTCGTATTCGGCGATGTTGTTGGAGATCTTGTCGATAGTGAAGCACAGCTGGACGGCGTAATATAGCTTGTCACCTTTGGGCGAGGTCAGGACGACGCCTGCTCCGCCATTGCGGCAAGTGAAGGCTCCATCGAAGTGCATGGTCCAGTGGCTGGGCGCCGCGTCTCCCGAGGGCTCGGCCTCTGCCTCTCGAGGCTCCTCGGGGCTTGGGTCAGTCCATTCGGCGACGAAATCAGCCAACGCTCTTCCTTTTATGACCCTCGTGGTATCGAAGCGCAAGTTGAACGGCTGCAGCTCGATGTTCCATCCCGCGACACGATCTGTGGCGTTGGGATTGCGCAGGATCTGCTCCAGGGGGAAAGCAGTGACCACCGTGATGGGGTGGCCCTGGAAGTAGTGTCTCAACTTCCTGGAGGCGATGAGGAGCGCGACGAGGAGCTTTTGCTGTATTGGATACCGTTCGCGAGCGTCCCGCAGTACTGTGCTGACGAAGTAGACGGGGTGCTCGACGAGGGTTACTTGAGGTGGCGCAGCGCCAGCCCCGTGCGGAGGCTCTTCAGGGCCCTTGTCGAGATCTGCCTGTAGAGGTATTTCGACAGGGGTGAGAGGGGCAGACTCGACTTGAGGCGGTGGGCCTGGCAGTGGGTCTGTGGAGGCTGCTCCCTTGACGGGGCCTTTGTCGGGGGGTTCTGGGCTTGGAGTTGCAGTGCTCCTCTTGGGGAGGACAGGCTCTTCCCTCTCGACCACCAAGACGGCGCTTGCGGTCTGAGGGGTGGCTGAGAGGTACAGCTTCAGGTGCTCGCCTGCCCTGGGGGCCACCAAGACTGGAGGGCTAGCCAGATACTTCTTTAAGTCCTCGAAGGCTTTATCCGCCTCAAGGGTCCACTTGAACGTGCCCGATCTCTTCATGATCTTGAAAAATGGCAGGGCTCTCTCGCCGAATTTGGAGATAAAACGGCCAAGGCTGGCCATGCAGCCCGCCAAGCGCTGCATATCCTTGAGTCGGCGGGGAGGCTGCATTTGCTCTATAGCCTTGATCTTGTCAGGATTTGCCTCTATGCCACGGTGGGACACGAGGAATCCGAGGAGTTTGCCTGAAGGGACCCCGAAGACGCACTTGGCGGGGTTGAGCTTGATGTTCACCTTTCTTAGGCTGGCGAAGGTTTCCTCGAGATCCCTCAAGAGGGTGTCCCCCTCTCGAGACTTGACCACGATGTCGTCGACATAGGCCTCAGCATTTCTGCCCATCTGAGCCCCCAAGGCTATCCTCATGAGCCTCTGGAAGGTGGCTCCAGCGTTCTTCAGGCCAAAGGGCATGCATGTGTAACAGTACACACCACAAGGGGTGAGGAATGCCGTCTTCTCCTCGTCCTCTTTAGCCATCTTGATCTGGTGATACCCAGAGAAGGCGTCCAGAAAACAGAGGAGGTCACAGCCAGCGGTGGAGTCCACGATCTGGTCTATCCTTGGCATGGGGTATGGGTCCTTGGGGCAGGCCTTGTTGACATCTGTGTAGTCGATGCAGAGTCGGCCTCCTCCAGCGGGCTTAGGAACAACCACGCCGTTGGAGAGCCAAGTGGGGTGCGCGACTTCGCGGACGACATTCGCCGCCTTGAGTTTCTCTACTTCCTTGACGATGAAAGCTTGCTTCTCGGGGGCTTGCTTACGTGCTTTTTGCTTGACGGGGCGTGCGTCTGGACACACGGCTAAGTGGTGCTCGATCACCTCCCTTGGTACACCGGACATATCTGACGGAGTCCACGCGAACATGTCAGAGTTTGCCCGAAGGAAGGCGACGAGCGCGCTTTCCTATTTGGGAGGCAGGGCGGCGCCTATGGTGACGCTAGCCCCCGAGCCTTCAGCCCCCAAGCTGGTGGTGTCTAGCGGCACCTTCTTCGTGGCGGCTTGCTCCTGAGAGAACACCTGCTTCTTTTTCTTGGGCCTCTCGAGAGGCTCCATGTCCTCGTCAGCCGGGAAAGCCATGGCGGCTGCCTTGTAGGCGCTCTCGACGGCGCGCGTAGCGTCCAGGATATGACCATGGATGGCAATGGTGCCAGCGCTGCCGGGGATCTTGACCATGTTGTAGGCGTGATGCGTGACGGCCATGAACTTTGCGAGGGCGGGGTAGCCGAGGATGGCATTGTACGGCAAGCCGATGTGGGCGACATCGAAGTCGATCAGCTCCGTGCGATAGTTCTTCTGCGTGCCAAAAGTGACCGCGAGGCGGACCTGCCCCAGAGGCTCGATAGAGCCACTGGTGACGCCCGTGAACGGCCTGGAGGGCATAAGCCACTCGTAGGGCACTTGAAGCGTCTCGAAGGTCTCGACAGAGATGACGTTTAGGCCTGCTCCCCCATCGATGAGCGTCTTGGAGACGGTGATGTTGTTGATGGTGGGGGAGCAGACCAGGGGGAGAGTTCCAACAGTCTTGGTCGACTTGGGGTGGTCCTTGGCGTCGAAGGCGATGGTGTACTGGGACCACTTGAGGGGTCTGGAGGTCTCGGTGCTCGGGAGCGCAGCGTTGAGTTCGCGGGCGAACTGCTTGAACTGATTGTTCGACTTGGGCGCTTGAGCCCCGCCGAGGATGCAGGCCATGGCGCCTCTCGGGGCCTGGTAGCCTCCATCTTCCTCGTCAGGGAGGTTGTTGTTCTTCTCGGCGGCGTTGGCTTGAGTGCCCGACGGCTTCTGGTAGCCGCCATCACGCCTACCCTTGCCGTCTCTGCGGTAGCCGCGACCTCTGCCGCGGCTTCCACTGCCTTCTCCTCGCTCGCGTTCCCTGCTCAGCCTCTTGAGGTCGAAGCAGTCGTCTGTAGCGTGCCCACGCCTGTTGTGGTAGACGCAGAACGGGCGGTGGTCCACCTCTTTGTCGCCGCGCTCGGGGGAGCCCCTGCGGGAGCCCTTCGCGTCAGGCTCTGCCGCGAGGACCGCGGTGGCCTTGCGCTTGGGCTCTTCCTTCTTCTTGTGGCTCTTGGACCCCTCGCCAGGGTCGTCCCCCCGGGCGCTCATCTTGACGAAAAGGAGTCCCTCTTCAGCCTTGGCGCACTTGTCCGCCAGATCGAACAGCTTCACCACAGAGGTGAGCTTGTCGTGGATGCCGAGCTTCTCGAGCATCCTGCGGTTTGTGACGCCCTCGCGGAAGGCAGCGATCACCTGGGTGTCGGGGATGTTCGGAATCTTGTTCCGCACCTGGCTGAAGCGCTGGATGTACTTGCGAAGAGTCTCATCCTTCTTCTGCACCACAGCGCGCAAGTCGTTGTGGGTGAGTGCGCGCTCGTACGTGCCCTTGAAGTTGGCGACGAACTGCCTGCAGAGCTCCTCCCAGGAGTCGATGGAGTCCTCAGGCAGGTTGAGTAGCCAGGACAGCGCGGAGTCCCTGAGGGCGTGGGAGAACCAGTTGGCCATGACCTTATCGTCGCCCCCTGCAGCCTGGATGGAAGTGGTGTAGAGCTGCAGGAACTCGAGAGGGTTGGTGGACCCGTCGAAACCCTTGGGGAGCGCCGGCCTGAACTTCTGCGGCCAGACCACACGACGCAGGGCGCGCGTGAAGGCCATGCAGCCAGAGGCGTAGGTGGCCGTTCCTCCTTGGAGGGCCCTGCGGTTTTGCTGCCCCGCCTGACCGAGCTCCTCGACGAGGCGGTTCTGGAGGTCCCGACGTCGCTCCATGCCCACGCGCGCGTCAGGCGCTGTGCGCTGCACGATTTGGCAGTCGTGCGGCGAGGAAGCATGGGAGGGAGCCCGCTGTGCCGCGGCCGGAGGCGGCCCTGGAGGCGGTGGAGGCGCACCTGGCGCTGCCGTCCCTGCAGGGCCGGAGGGCACGATGGAGCGCGACGGAGCAGGGCGTGTGGTTGCGATGTCGACGAGGTGGTGGAGGCGGTTCAACCACTGGTCGTGTGCCTCGGCACTTGGCCGGTAGCGGAGGAGCTCCTGGGCCATGAGCAGCGCTGTGTGCGGGGCGGGCTCGTGGTGCTCCTGCGTGGACACGCTCTGGCGCCGGGACGGGTGCGGGGACTCGGCGTCACCGCGGCGCTCGGAGAGGTCCGCGTCGTCGCGCTGGTCTCCTGCGTGGTGCTCTTCGCTCTCCGGCTCCTCCACGCGCGGGCCGGTGCCGGCGCGCTCGGTCGTGCGGGGGCGGCCACGGCGGCCGCGGGTGGGAGCAGTGCCAGGCTCGGTGTGAGCTCTCTCAGAGGTACGCCGGTTGGCGCGCGTCGCGCGGGTGTCCATCATGGCGCGGAGGTTGGAGGTCGAAGACGCGCCTCAGTCCCCCTACCTGGCGCGCCAAATGTCGAGGAGTGACTCCCACGTAACAGGGGTAGTCTCGCCCTGAAGAGAGGTTCGAAGAGGGGACTGAACACGGAGGTCTAACAACACTCGAGGGGCTCGACGACGATGCTCGCCGAGCCTAAAGGAGGACAATCACGCCAGAGATGGACACCAGCCCGTACCCAGGTTCACGGCCCTCGAGAGGAGGTAAAACCGCTACTCCTGCTTGTCTGTATTGCACTGTGAAGGTTACAGGATAACGAGCTTGCCGAAGGTTCTCTTGAGGCAGCTTGGTGCCTGGGGAGGGACACAATGGTCGTCTTCCTCCTTCAGCAGTTGGCTATCCTATGTGTTCTGGGTGCCCGTGCGTGATTGGGCCCTTCCCTCCCTTTCTACGGGGGAGCTCCTGCTCCTTTTATAGGCGCCCCGGGCTCCGTCCTCGTGCTGGTGGGCTCCCACACGCCAGTCGCATGGAGGAGCGGGAGTCCACCGCAGCTCGTCCGTCCATGGACGCGGTCCATCCGTGCTAAAGTAGCGCGCCGTGGCCGACAGGTTGCAGGCGGTGCAGGGCGGCTCGCTGGCGCAGCAGAGGCCGTGGTGGAGCCCACGGTGACGATCTTCTTGGAGCGTTGCGCCGTCCAGCCTCTTTATCACCAAAGGGGAAAGTTCTGGCTGTCCTGCCGCAGGCGGCACGGCTTTGTTGACTCCTTTATCACCAGAATGGCAACTGGGGTGCTCGCGTCACCCTGCGGCTGCTGCAGGGGCCATGTGCGCCCTGCAGCGCTTGCTTAGCCGCGAAGTGTCTCCACAGGGCCGTGGTCGCCTGTGGAGGGGTTTTCTGCTGACTCCTCTCCAGGCGGGCTGTGCCTGGGGAGTCTCTTGAAGCGCAGGGTCCTCTTCAGGCCCTGGCGTCCTCTTCAGGCCTCGAGAGGGGATGCCTCTTGAGGATCCCTCCAAGCGGTAGCCTAGTCCTCAGCCGTTCTGCCGAAGTTACCCGCGGGCGAGGCCTGTAGGGAGTGGGCCGTGTGTACCCCGGTCCTGACTGGGCCGACAATAGCAGTAGCTAGATGGTTGTCTTTTCCTATTGTGCCATCATGTTTAGATCTTGTGAGCTGCCTATCATGATCAAGATCATCTTTATGTAATGCTACATGTTGTGTTTGCTGGGATCCGATGAATATTTGAGTACTATGTCATTTGCTTCATAATATATATTGTGAGTGCGTTATTTATGATCTTGCATGCTCTCCGTTACTAGTAGATGCTCTGGCCAAGTAGATGCTTGTGACTCCAAGAGGGGGGTTCATGTCTCTATTTAATCTGGGGGAGTGACAGCAACCTCTAAGATTGTAGATGTACTATTGCTACTAGGGATAAAACAGTAGTTCTTTATCTAAGGATATTTGTGCTACTTACATTACACACTTTACTTAATGCAATAATCTGTTGCTGGCAACTTAATACTGAATGGTGTTGCGGATGCTATCCTGAAGGTAGATTATTAGTCACAGATGCCCTCTCCGAGACCTGGAGCTGCAGATTGGAGGGGGGAAATTCCGGCGGGGCGCTGCCGGTGTGGTCTCCACCTTCTCCAACGACTTCTCCACCGTCTCCATGATGAAGAGGAAGTAGTCCACCCCTGGACTATGGGTTTATGGAAGTAACTTATGTATCTCTCCTCTCTCTTGAGCTTCACTAATTAGTGCCATATGAGCTGATGAACATGATTATGGTCATATATATAATACCTTTGTGGTGGATCTCTTAAGTTGATATATGTTATGATAATTGCCAATATTATGTCTTTGTTATGAAAGTAGATGCATATTATGTACGCCGTTCTTGTCTATGTGTTTTGATCCAACATGTTTATGAGAGCGTGTGAGGGGGAACGTGTGCATTAGTTGGAGTAACGGGGGGTGGTTTTGTGGTAAGTTGACAGCAATACCGTGATCCAATTGGGTTTTTACCTTACTTTGTTGCCTCACTAGGGATAAAGGAAATACCATGCTACCGGGGGTATGTGGGTGACATTGCCACTATCACCATGACTAGATCTAGTATGTTCTTATTTAAACTTCATGTCATTGAACTTAAAGCTATACTCTGTTTATCCTAATTACTGAGGTGTTATGATTTAGTTCGCATCTTGGTGGAGTATAAAAGAGATTAATAACCAAAAGATCTCTATGTTAGGACGTGATGCCATGTTATTAATAACTTGTCTTATTGCAATCTCATATGTCAATTCCTATGTTCCATTGTCTACCACTATATAAAAGAGAGAGTGCATTTGTGAAACCATGAACCCCAGTCCATTTTTAATCATAAGAAACACCTTTCCAATACTTTTATTGCACTTTACATTTTCTGCCATTATTAAATCCGAAAATACAAAAATACATTTACATCTTGCAAACATCATACAAATCACAAAAACATCATCCCATATCATTTATACCATCCTTGCACTTTTATTTACCACCATTGCATATTTATTTCTTACTTTGCATTTACTTTGTTTTCTATATCTTTTACTTACACCTTGTGCTTGACAACCACTTGGTGAGGTTGAGAGCACAAAACATCTTGTTTTGTTTTGGAGGTAACCAAGAGAAGGACAAGAGGGTAAATCTTCTACACACAGTTCCCCGAGAGTTCGATATAAACCCTCGAGTCACCCTTGTGGGGAAAACAAGTCTTCCACATCTACAAACTCTACACTTGGAGCTCAACCTAAGCGTATTATCTTTACGCCCATCAAGACTGTTTTATGGCGCCGTTGCCGGGGAATTGTGCAAGTAGGAGGATTATCCCACTAGCCCCGTAACAACACTGTTTTCTGGTGAGCTAGTGGAAGGTTATCTCACAACAAAGTCAACATCACTAACGTGTGCAAACACCTAAATTTGGGGAGGTTGCACCTACGTGAGCATCATCTCGTCCATCTTTACCTTTAAAGCATTTTATTTTGTTTTGTTATTGTCTTTTATTATTTCGGTTTGCCATTTTTATTTTCAGTTTTGCATTTTATTTTACTTTTATCATTTCGGTTTACATTGTTTTAGTGTCATTTTATTTTCAGTTTTGCATTAAAAATTGAAAAACACATAAAAACTTGCTACAATGGGAGAAAGAACTAAGTTGTGTGACTACACAAACACTCCAAATGATCAATTTATTGCTAGGCCTATTGCTACACCTAATATAACAGCTGAGAGTTATGAAGTGAGTCCTAGTTTGTTGAACTTGATAACTAAGGAACAATTTGGTGGTAGTGCTATGGAGGATGCCTCTATGCATCTTCATGATTTTGTTGAAATATGTGACATGCAAAAATTTAAAAATGTTGAAAGTGATATTCTAAAACTGAAGTTATTTTCTTTTTCACTTAGAGGAAAAGCTAAAGAGTGGTTGCATTCACTACCTACTGATAGTATTAATACTTGGGATGATTTAAAAGAAGCTTTCATTAAGAAGTATTACCCACCTATTAAAATTTTGCAAAATAGAAACAATATCCTTTCTTTGAGGCAAAATGAAAATGAACATGTTGCTATGGCTTGGGATAGGATAAAACTTATGCTTGGAACTTGTCCATCACATGGGGTTAACGAATGGACCATATTACACTCTTTTTACAATGGTCTAAATTACATGTCTAGAAATATCCTTAATTCTGCTGCAGGAGGGGCATTTATGAGTAAAACTATAGTAGAAGCTAAGAACATCTTAGAGAGTATTTTGCAAAACTATAGTCAATGGAACACTGAAAGAGCACCTAATCTCCCTAAGAAAGTAAACTCCATAGAAGAAAGTAGTGACTTGTCATCTAAAATGGATATTGTTCTTGCTTTTATTAATAAACAAAATATTGAGAATGTTCCTTTGCAAGAACTAGTGAGTAATAATCCTGAAAATGTTGATGTTAACTTTGTTAGATATGGTAATACTGGGTTTGGTAACAACAACTATAATTCTTATAGTAAACCTCCATATTTTCAAACACCCGTCCTTTTGTTCCATATCCTGGTAGTAATGATAATAAGTGGAAACCTATGCCTTCAAGTAATGATAATTTTGATGCTAATAAAATTCTTATGGAACAAGTTGCTAGTCATAATACCATGATACAAGAGTTGAATAAAGCTGTCACTTCCATTAGTTCTGATATTAAAGGTTTACAACTACAGGCTGAATGACTAGATAAAGCCCTTTCAAAACTAGCTGATAATCAAGCCACTTTATTGAGTATGTCTGTAGGAAAACCACAAGCACCACCCGTGGTTGGAGTGAGTTCTATTAATATTGCTAAAAATGTTCCACCTACTTTGGAAGAAACTTTTAATGAGTTGTTACAATATCCTGAATACTTGTTGCCATTTATGTCTTATCTTAATAGTTTGAATGAAGCTAATAAAATTAAAAGTAATGATCCTCTTGTGAGAGAAGAAGTTAAGATGCTTAGTGAAGTCAAGGAACCACTACTTGACTTAGAGAGTTGTAGCTTGCATGAACTTATGTCTATCTTACAGAAATTTGCTAGTGATCCTTCTATTCATATTAATCAAGCTGGTTTTGGTTCTTTTATTGCTAGCCATGTTTTAAATGAGAAAATTGCTAGGTACAACAAAGAAGCTATGACACCACCTAAGCTTGGGGATATTTGGGTTCCCAAGGTACTAGTAACAATTGGAAAAGAGACACACCATGCCATATTAGATTTAGGATCTAGTGTCTCTGTTATGTCTAAGGAACTATATGAAGTACTTGAATTAAAGAATCTTGAAAAATGCTCTATTGAACTTTCACTTGCTGATGATTACATTAAATATGCTTTAGGAAAAGTAAGTGATGTTATGGTAGAGTTACATATGACTTTTGTGCCTGTTGACTTTGTAACAATGGATATGGGGAATAAAACCTCTAGTCCTATCATTTTGGGAAGACCTTTTCTTCGTACTACAGGTGCTATAATAGATTCAAAGGAGGGGAACGTGAAGTTTCAGTTCCCACACAAGAAGTGCATGGAGCACTTTCCAAGGAAGAGCGACACATCAAGGTTCAAGCTCCCTCACGAGTTTCGTCCACTATAAATATCAAGTAAGAAGCCTAGCTATATGACTAAAGAAAGCGCTTTACGGGAGGCAACCCCGGTTGTTTTTTATTTGAGATTTTCTTTGAGTCCTCTTGCTGTACCAAGAGAATTTGTTTTTAGTTTAGGTTATGGAATTTTTAATAAACTGCCAAGTTTTACCCATTTGGGTTTTGAAAGTTGCTTTTTCCATTCGGAGATTTTATTCCAGCACGAATCTGTGCACGGTATGATTTTTAGTTCCTATTCTGTAACTCCGAATGAGCTGAAATTTGAACTGTAGTTGCAACATTTCATCCTCTATAAGAGTGAATTTTTTCAGATTTTTTTTACATATTTAAGTGGGGTAAAAAAATACGTTTTGCTGCTGCTGTTTTTCTGGACAGATTCTGTCCCATTTTGTTTTATGCATTCTTTAAGATTTTAACTTGAATATTTTTTATCCAATTGAGTTTATTAGAAGGAATGCAACATTATACACTTTCTGGACATGTTTCTTATGTTTGTCTAAGGATTTTATACAGCAAGCAATTCTATTGTTTTGTGCCTACTAATGTCACCCCACAGAAAAGAAATGGGAGAAACGGTGTTTTGAAGTTTTTTTACAGGGATTAGAGGAGATGCACCAAGAGCTATCCAAGGATGGTGAAGACCATAAGCTTGGGGATGTGAAGACAACCCCACTGAACCAACATACTCTCGGTTTGCACACGTCTAACTTCTGTTTTTCGTTCATTGCACTATATCGCATAAACTTGGAGCCTTTTTGTTCTTTTTGTTATTTCGGTTTGGTTTTTTGTTTGAGACCACCACTTTCTATTTATGTTATGAGAGAGCTACTGGAAGTTTGGGTTGAATTAAGTTGGATGCTATAAAAATATTGGGAAGAGGATGTTTAAGTTGATTTAAAAGATACATATAGTTGCATGATTCATGTGCTTTGTTAATGAATATTGATATGCAAGTGTCTTGTCTAGAGTTATTTCTTATTCATGTTTTATATGCTGAATGATTCTTTACTTTGTTTAAAATGAAATGGTTAGCTCTATGGACACTTATGCATGCATTTAGATGGTCAACTTTCTCCCTCATGCTAGCCCAAAAACTCCAACAAGTAAAAAGCTTGTTTTCCAACACCTTCAACCAATGTTTTTCCAGTGAGTCCACCATATCTACCTATTAGCTAATATGCTATTCCAAGTATGTTTACCATGTTATATTGTTTTAACTATGCTTCCAAATTAAGATGCTTATGTTATTGGGATTGTCATGGGTTAAGTTGGTTTAAAAGCTCTCACGAACTTGATGCACACATTACTTTTCATGCACTTAATAAACATGACCCATTGTGATTAAGAATATGATGTTTTGGGCTTGACAAAGGTCTTTGGTTAGGAGCTAGCTCATACGTGCTGACACGTGGAAAGCTTTCAACATTGCACTTTATTCTTTATGAAAGTTGATATCATGTTCCTTTGGTGATGGATGCCTAACATTGCGTGAAATAAAGATGGAAACTTAGTAAGTTCGGGTGAGTGATAGTATTGGCTAGAGAGACACCTGTGGCGGCTAACCTAAGCCATGTGGATCATGGTGGAAATTTGCAACATAACCATAGTGGAGGAATCCATGACACATCTCATAACAGAAAAAGCATTTACAAGAAAAAAGCATGAGTAAAGAAAGAGATGTAGAGATATCCACTGTTTGCTTGCTTTGTCATTTGGACATGTGCCCACTTCCATGTCCTGGGGCAAAGGGTACCCGGGGTGAAACTCTATATGATGCCACTTTTATTCACGATGACTGTAACCTTCACTTGCTTTGTGGCCCAAGTTGAGTAGCAAGTCGGAGAGGTTTTTGTTTTCAACGGGCATGAGGCTTTTTGCCCCATACTTTGTCAAGCACATAACTCATATTTGCTTTCACTTTCAACTATTAATCACTAAAGATGCTATGATAGGGGCAATGAGAACTTCACACCAATGATCACTACATGGCAAACATTAGCTTTAGTTGAAGCATTTGGAAGCTAGATAATACTCTTGCATGTTATTCCTCTACTTATTTATCTATCTTTCCAAAGTGTCCATCTTTTATATTCAGATTTCTATAACAATACTCTATGACCAACCTAGGATATCTTTTACTTTTCATTTATGCATTCATTTGGTCCATAGAACTTTTCTTTCATGTTACACTTTGTGAATTATCATTAAACATCTTTACCTTGAATATTTAATATCTATTGATAATATGTCTTGTATGTTGCTACTCTTTACTAAAGAATGAATCATTTGACTCTATGTAGCAATCATCTTTGATATCCATTGTTAAGTAATAAAATGCCAAGTCCATGTTTAGTTTTATCACCTTCATACTCGAGGACGAGTATAGGTTAAGCTTGGGGATGTTGATGCATGTAAAATGCATAGATGAACTTTGCATTGTATTACTCATATTTCATCCATATTTGCATCATATAAGGGTTATATCAATGTTTTATAATGTTTTGGGGAATACTCACACTTTCCCTATTTATTTGGAATTAACCCTGTGCTATCAGAAAACCCTTTTTTGTATATTTTGATGTTTCAGGGACCCAAACGACCTGAAACTTCGGGAACATCATTTTTTGGAAGGAAGAAGGAGTGGGAGCCAAGGAAGCGCACGAGAGGAGGCCTGAGGCCCAAGATAGGTGGCCCCACGTGGCCAGATTCCTTGGCCGCGTGGGGCCCCCCATCTGGAGCCTCGTGGCTCCGATGCCGTCGATCTTCGTCTCCGTGGCTTCGTCTTGACCTAAAAACGCCTATAAAAATAGTCTCCCGAACCCTTTCGGAGGAGAGCGCCGCAGAAACACAGATACCACGAAACAGAGACCTGGAGCTGCAGATTGGAGGGGGGAAACTCCGGCGGGGCGCCGCCGGTGTGGTCTCCACCTTCTCCAACGACTTCTCCACCGTCTCCATGATGAAGAGGGAGTAGTCCACCCCTGGACTATGGGTTTGTGGAAGTAACTTATGTATCTCTCCTCTCTCTTGAGCTTCACTAATTAGTGCCATATGAGCTGATGAACATGATTATGGTCATATATGTAATACCTTTGTGGTGGATCTCTTAAGTTGATATATGTTATGATGATTGCCAATATTATGTCTTTGTTATGAAAGTAGATGCATATTATGTACCCCGTTCTTGTCTATGTGTTTTGATCCAACATGTTTATGAGAGCATGTGAGGGGGGACGTGTGCATTAGTTGGAGTAACGGGGGGTGGTTTTGTGATAAGTTGACAGCAATACCGTGATCCACTTGGGTTTTTACCTTACTTTGTTGCCTCACTAGGGATAAAGGAAATACCATGCTACCGGGGGTATGTGGGTGACATTGCCACTATCACCATGACTAGATCTAGCATGTTCTTATTTAAACTTCATGTCATTGAACTTAAAGCTATACTCTGTTTATCCTAATTACTGAGGTGTTATGATTTAGTTCGCATCTTGGTGGAGTATAAAAGAGATTAATAACCAAAAGATCTCTATGTTAGAACGTGATGCCCATATTATTAATAACTTGTCTTGTTGCAATCTCATATGTCAATTCCTATGTTCCATTGTCTACCACTATATAAAAGAGAGAGTGCATTTGTGAAACCATGAACCCCCGTCCATTTTTAATCATAAGAAACACATTTCCAACACTTTTATTGCACTTTACATTTTCTGCCATTATTAAATCCGAAAATACAAAAATACATTTACATCTTGCAAACATCGTACAGACCACAAAAACATCATCCCATATCATTTATACCATTGATGCACTCACGGGTGTGTAGTTGGAAAACCCCAAGAGGAAGGTGTGAAGTAGTGCAGCAGCAAATTTCCCTCAGTTATGAAACCAAGGTTATCGAACCAGTAGGAGATGAAGAACACGTCTGAAGGTCTCCCCCTTGCAATGGCGCCAGAAATTGCTTGGTGGAGGTGGAACCTGCACAACACAATCAAGAAACTTTGCCCCAACTCAACAGTGAGGTTGTCAATCTCACCGGCTTGCTGTAACAAAGAGATTAACCGTATGGTGTGGAAAATGATGTTTGTTTGCAGAGAATAAAAGTAACAGTTTGCAGTTGGTTGTATTATCAGTTTAAAGAAAAGGACCGGGGTCCACAGTTCACTAGTGGTGTCTCTCCATAATAATAATAATAGCATACATGCGGGTAAACAAATTACAGCTGGGCAATTGATAGAATAAAGAGCTGCATAATGATGCATATACTAATGACATGATGTCTAGTGTGATATTCATTTGGGCATTACAACAATATACATAGACCGTTCCAACCGCATCTATGACTAATAATCCACCTTCCGGTTAGCGTCCACACCCCTTTCAGTATTAAGTTGCAAGCAACAGATTATTGCATTAAGCAATGTGTGTAATGTAAGTAAGTAACATCATCCTTAGATAAAGTACTACTGTTTTATCCCTAGTACCAACAGTACATCTACAACCTTAGATCTTTCTGTCACTGCCCCAGATTAAATAGAGACATGAACCCACTATCGAGCATAAATACCCCCTCTTGGAGTCACAAGCATTTACTTGGCCAGAGCAACTACTAGCAACGGAGAGCATGCAAGATCATAAACAACACACAACATGATATATTATGAAGCAATGACAAAGTATTCAATATTCATCGGATCCCAGCAAACACAACATGTAGCATTACATAAAGATGATCTTGATCATGATAGGCAGCTCACAAGATCTAAACATGATAGCACAATAGGAGAAGACAACCATCTAGCTACTGCTATGGACCCGTAGTCCAAGGATGAACTACTCACGCATCAGTCCGGAGGCGGGCATGGTGATGTAGAGCCCTCCGGTGATGATTCCGCTCTCCGGCAGGGTGCCGGGAAGAGCTTCTGATCCCCCCCGAACTAGGGTTGACGACGGCGGCGGCTCCGTGATGAAAAGTGGAAAAGTGTTCGGCTCTTATGCCTTAGGGTTTCGGGGGGATTATATAGGCGAAGGGGCGAAGGCGGTGGAGCCCCGAGGGCCCCACCTCAAGTCCCGGTGCGGCCAGGGGGGGAGCCGCGCCACCCCTTGAGGTGGGCGCCTCGGGCCCCGTCTCCTTCTCCCCCTCGGACTTCTGGAACGTGTCGGAGATTCTAAGACCTTTGGTTTTTGTTTCGTCCAATTCCGAGAATATTTCCTTAAGTGGATTTCTGAAACCAAAAACAGCTGAAAACAGGGAACTGGCACTGTGGCATCTTGTTAATAGGTTAGTTCCAGAAAATGCATAAAACTATATAAAATGTATATAAAACATGTAGGCAATTGGTATAATATAAGCATGGAACATAAGAAATTATATATACGTTTGAGACGTATCAAGCATCCCCAAGCTTAGTTCTACTCGTCCTCGAGTAGGTAAAACGATAACAAGAATAATTTCTGAAGTGACATGCTTCACACAATCTTGATCATATAATAATGTAAGGCTCATGTTATGAATGAAGTGATTCAAAGCAATGGTTTATAGTTTGCTAACAAATAGACAAGGAGTAAACAACTACATCATATAAGCAAAAACTTTTCATGGATAGTACTTTCAAACAAGTATCAAAATGATTCACATGAAAGTTAACTCATAAAGCAATAGTCTCTAAGTAAAATAGCATTGAAGCAACACAAAGGAAGATATAAGTTTAAGCATTGGCTTTCAACTTGTAACATGTATATCATATAGATAGTTGTCAACACAGAGGAATATAACTAGTGCAATAAGTAAGCATATAAGAATTGTTGCACACAGTTGACACAAGTGCTTGCTTCTAAGACAGAAAGAAGTAGGTAAACTGACTCAACATAAAGTAAAAGAAAGGCCCTTCGCAGAGGGAAGCAGGGATACAAACATGTGCTAGAGCTTTTTAGTTTTATAGGTTTTTGAAATCATATAGAGAGCATAAAAGTAAGTTTTGAGAGGTGTTTGTTGTTGTCAACGAATGGTAATGGGCACTCTACCACCCTTGTCAACCAGACTTTCAAGAGCGGCTCCCATGAAGGATGTTATTTCTACCAGCAAGGTAGATCATCCCTCTTATCTCTTTTGTTTACACATATAGTTAAAAACTGTTGTCATTGCTTGACTGATTAGATCAGGGCAAAAATGTGAAGAGATTGAAGCGGTTAAAGTTGTAATTAATTGGGACTGGGCACCCCATTTGCCAGCTCTTTTTGCAAAGTTAATGGATAAGCGGATGTATATGCCACTAGTCCGGTTGTGAAAGTCTGTCTAAAAGCAAATGACAAGGTTGATATCCGTAACACCACATACTTCCTCATGAGCTAATAAACATTGACACAAATAAGAGATAATATGTTTTGAATAATAAAAGGTAGCACACGAAGTATTTGCTTGGAATGGCAGGAAATACCATGTAGTAGGTAGGTATGGTGGACACATATGGCATGGGTTTTGGCTCAAGGTTTTGGATGCACGAGAAGCATTCCCTCTCAGTACAAGGCTTTGGCTAGCAAGGTTATTTGAAGCAAACACAAGTATAAACTATGACAACAAGACGTATATAAAAACATATTGCAAGCATTATAAAACTCTACATTGTCTTCCTTGTTGTTCAAAAACCTTTACTAGAAAATATCTAGACCTTAGAGATACCAAACATGCAAACCAAATTTCAACAAGCTTTACGGTAGTTCTTCATTAATGGGATTTAACTATATGATGTAAAAGCTTAAACATGATCTACTTGAGAGCTCAAAACAATTGCCAAGCACCACAACATACAAGATAACAATCCATAAGAGCATGTATATCTTTTTCATTATACCATCTACCACATTTAGCATTTTCTGTTTCCAACCAAACACCAATACACTTATTTAAAGATAAACTCTCCAGGTATATAACAATGAGATATGAGAGTGTAACATATGAGAACTAACAGCTCCGAACAAGAGATGCATGAAAAATAAGAGCTGAAAGTATTGCAGTAGCTATAGAAGAATACTCAACAAATATAAGTGAAGAATAGGAGTATTCAAATGAAAAAGCGGAGCGTGTCTCTCTCCCACACAAGAATGCTAGGATCCATTTTTTTCAGAGAACAAAAATAACAAAAGCAAAAATAAAAACAAACAAACGCTCCAAGTAAAGCACATAAGACGTGTCGGAATTAAAATATAGTTTCACTAAAGATGACCTGATATGTTGTTGATGAAGAAGGGGATGCCTCGGGTATCCCCAAGCTTTGACGCTTGAGTCTTCTTGAAATATGCTTGGGTGACCCACGGGGGCATCCCCAAGCTTAGGCTCTTTCATCTTCTTGATCACATCATATCATCCTCTCTCTTGATCCTTGAAAACTTCCTCCACACCAAACTCAAAGTAAACTTCATTAGAGGGTTAGTGCACAAAAAAAATCTTATATTCTGCATGAACACAATTGCTACCAATGCTACTGGACATTAGCTACAGCCACTGATACTTTATGGAACAAAAAGATCCATTCAACATAGTAAAAGAGGCATTGCAAAATAAATGGCAGAATCTGTCAAAAATAGAACAGTCCCTAAAGACGAATTTTTTCGAGGCACTTAACTTGCTCAAATCAGAAAACTCAAAACTAATGAAAGTTGCATATATATCTGAGGATCACGCACAAAAAATCACAGGTCCATCCCATTTTTCTGTGAATAGTTATGAATTTAACGGTGGACAGCAGAAAACTGTTTCAGCACAGCAATCCAAATCTAGCATCAACTTGCTACTAGAGGCTTAACTTGGCACAACAATGAAATAAAGTAAAGATACAAAGGAATTGCTACAGAGGTAGGCATGTTTCTTGACTAAAGCTGAAAATAAAAGATAATGGGTTTCCTCCCAAAAGCGCTTTCTTTAATGCCTTTTAGCTAGGCTTGATAGTTCTAATGATGCTCTCATGAAGATAGAAAATGAAGCAAAAGGAGCATCAAGAAGCAAATTCAAAACACATTTAAGTCTAACCCACTTCCTATGCATAGTAATCTTGTACACAAATAAATTCACGAAGAACAAAGTGACAAGCATAGGAAGATAAAACAAGAGTAACTTCAAAACTTTTAACATATAGAGAGGTGTTTTAGTACCATGAAAACTTCTACAACCATATTCTCCTCTCTCATAATAATTTTCAGTAGTAGAAATAAATTCAACCATATAACCACAAGAATCATTCAACTTAGATAATATAGGCACATAAAGAGGATCATCAAATTTATTTTGGAATTCATTAGCATGTTTTACTCTTTCAAAATAGTTACTGAGATCAATATCAAGTTTAAGATCATGGTTGCAACAAAGATTTGGAACTAGAGACAATTGCAAACCACATAAGTATCTCTCAACATAAGCAAATTTCTCCTCCATGGAGTAATTAGGAGAATTCAAGAACAAAGTAGGACTCTCATGAGTAAGAGTACCATCACAAGTAGCAATTATATCATTTTTATCCTCACATAAATAAGTAATAACTTCTATACATAGAGGATTATTGATAAGCATAGGACCATCATCTAAAGCATTATCATATATAACATTAGGGACCACATTTTTTATTTCTGTTATTTCCATTTTATTTGAGTCAAGGAACATGCTTTTTTCAAATTTATCAAAAGTAGATATTTCAATAGATTCATGACATTCAACAATATAGCACACTTCCTCCTTAGACACGCATGGAGGGCAATCAAATAATGTTAGAGTTTAAGAGTTACTATCTTTAGGAGGTAGATCCTCCTTTTGTTCTTCACTCTCCTCCTCGTTTTCATCTAATGAGCTTTCAGATTCAGCAATTTCTTCTTCTATAGGTTCCTGCAAGACAACGGTTTCTTCTGTATAAGGAAAAATCCTCTTGACATGTTCAGTAATATAAGAGTTTTCATTCTTATAGTTATCAAAACAATATTTAAGTATAGCAAGACTTTCAGATTTATAAGGGGCATCAATCTTATGCTCAAGGTAAGAACTAATTTCAAGTGCACCCTTAAAGATAATAAATTCTTCCATCCTTTCTACCTCATAAGCATTATAGTAACCTTTAACATAAGAAGCTAAGGTTTCATTTTCATTACAAGCACATTGGAAAGGAAAGTGTTTAGACTTCCTATGACAATCAGATTCATTAAAGCAAAAGGTTTTGCCAAATAGATAGCATAAATTTCTAGCATATTCCTCTAGTTGATTTAACAATTTCCATAAGTACATCCCTTTTTGTGACAAACGGTAATTCCAATAATATCTTCGTTCATTTTCCGTGGAGCAACCTTGCCAACAAGATATAGTTTCATAGAGATAAGCCATTGATAGCAAATAAACAACTAGACATAATAACAAACCGAAATAACAAATGCATACAAAATGCAAAACTGAAAATAAAATATGCAACCCGAAATAAATAATAACTAAACCGAAATAAACAATTTAATGCAAGTAACTAAATTTTTTTTTTGTATCTTTTATATTTAATAGCAAACTAAATAGGAAATAAAATTTAACTAAGCAAGACAAAAACAAAGTAAAGAGATTGGGAAGTGAGAGACTCCCCTTGCAGATGTGCTTCTGCTCCCCGGCAACGGTGCCAGAAATTCTTTGATGCACTCACGGGTGTGTAGTTGGAAAACCCCAAGAGCAAGGTGTGAAGTAGTGCAGCAACAAATTTCCCTCAGTTATGAAACCAAGGTTATCGAACCAGTAGGAGATGAAGAACACGTCTGAAGGTCTCCCCCTTGCAATGGCGCCAGAAATTGCTTGGTGGAGGTGGAACCTGCACAACACAATCAAGAAACTTTGCCCCAACTCAACAGTGAGGTTGTCAATCTCACCGGCTTGCTGTAAGAAAGAGATTAACCGTATGGTGTGGAAAATGATGTTTGTTTGCAGAGAATGAAAGTAACAGTTTGCAGTTGGTTGTATTATCAGTTTAAAGAAAAGGACCGGGGTCCACAGTTCACTAGTGGTGTCTCTCCATAATAATAATAATAGCATACATGCGGGTAAACAAATTACAGCTGGGCAATTGATAGAATAAAGAGCTGCATAATGATGCATATACTAATGACATGATGTCTAGTGTGATATTCATTTGGGCATTACAACAATATACATAGACCGTTCCAACCGCATCTATGACTAATAATCCACCTTCCGGTTAGCGTCCGCACCCCTTTCAGTATTAAGTTGCAAGCAACAGATTATTGCATTAAGCAATGTGTGTAATGTAAGTAATTAACATCATCCTTAGATAAAGTACTACTGTTTTATCCCTAGTAGCAACAGTACATCTACAACCTTAGAGCTTTCTGTCACTGCCCCAGATTAAATAGAGACATGAACCCACTATCGAGCATAAATACCCCCTCTTGGAGTCACAAGCATTTACTTGGCCAGAGCAACTACTAGCAACGGAGAGCATGCAAGATCATAAACAACACCCAACATGATATATTATGAAGCAATGACAAAGTATTCAATATTCATCGGATCCCAGCAAACACAACATGTAGCATTACATAAAGATGATCTTGATCATGATAGGCAGCTCACAAGATCTAAACATGATAGCACAATAGGAGAAGACAACCATCTAGCTACTGCTATGGACCCGTAGTCCATGGATGAACTACTCACGCATCAGTCCGGAGGCGGGCATGGTGATGTAGAGCCCTCTGGTGATGATTCCCCTCTCCGGCAGGGTGCCGGGAAGAGCTTCTGATCCCCCCCGAACTAGGGTTGACGACGGCGGCGGATCCGTGATGAAAAGTGGAAAAGTGTTCGGCTCTTATGCCTTAGGGTTTCGGGGGGATTATATAGCCGAAGGGGCGAAGGCGGTGGAGCCTCGAGGGCCCCACCTCAGGTCCCAGCGCGGCCGGGGGGGAGCCGCGCCACCCCTTGAGGTGGGCGCCTCGGGCCCCGTCTCCTTCTCCCCCTCGGACTTCTGGAATGTGTCGGAGATTCTAAGACCTTTGGTTTTTGTTTCGTCCAATTCCGAGAATATTTCCTTAAGTGGATTTCTGAAACCAAAAACAGCAGAAAACAGGGAACTGGCACTGTGGCATCTTGTTAATAGGTTAGTTCCAGAAAATGCATAAAACTATATAAAACATGTAGGCAATTGGTATAATATAAGCATGGAACATAAGAAATTATAGATACGTTTGAGACGTATCAACCATCCTTGCACTTTTATTTACCACCATTGGATATTTATTTCTTGCTTTGCATTTACTTTGTTTTCTATATCTTTTACTTACACCTTGTGCTTGACAACAACTTGGTGAGGTTGAGGGCACAAAACATCTTGTTTTGTTTTGCATGTAACCAAGAGAAGGACAAGAGGGTAAATCTTCTACACACAGTTCAGCGAGAGTTTGATATAAACCCTCGAGTCACCCTTGTGGGGAAAACAAGTCTTCCACATCTACAAACTCTGCACTTGTAGCTCAACCTAAGTGTATTATCTTTACGCCCATCACCGCCTTCAACCATTCCACGCGGGACCTGTGTCGTGATATCACTTCTTCCCGCTCAAAGAGCTCGCACATCTCTCGTTCACAATTGTAACATTCCAAGTTTTTCAAAATTTTGAAAAATCAGAAAAATTATAAACTTTTGAAAACTATTATGTATTTTGCTTTGAAAAGAAAAATCATGCATGCATTCATCCTCATATGGCATTGTTGCATTTTCAAAAGTTGGAATATTAATCCCACTTGAAAACCTATTTGTGAAAATGTTAAAAACAAAATAGCAATTATGCTATTTATCTTATTTCTACTTTATTGGTTTGATGTGTTGTATTTTATAAATTTTATTTAGCCAAAAATAAATTTATTTAAGCCATATTTTTTAAATTTGACAAAAAGTGTCAAAATTGTATTTAATCAATATTTCAAATATATTATTTTTGAAAAGTGTTCAAAACATGCCCACACTTGTTTTAAAACATAGATATGGATTTTAGAAAAAATTTAGAAATTTATTTGACTTAATTTGGATGTTTAAATCAAAAGATATAAAGAAAATAGAAAAACAGAAAAAGAAAAAGAAAAGAATTTACCTTGATGACGTCAGCGTGACCTCATCGTCTTCAACGTCCAGACGACGGAAATCACGCACGAACAGCTCGAATTGCCGTTTTTCTTCCCGAATTGATTCCCGATGTTTTACTCAACCAAATCACGCGGCGTTTCTTCCTATTTAAATCTCACGATCTGCTCCTTCATATCCCCCAAAAACCCCTCTCCGAAACGCCTCAAGTCCAGCGAATTTACTCGCGGGAGTTCCTCCGACCGGAAATTACGCCCCCGAAAACCTCCTCCGTTAAGGATCAAATCCGGTCGTGCGCCCCCATATAAACCCCACGCCCTCCTCCGTGTTTTCCCACTCAAATCCGAACAAATCACGCCCCCAGGCTGCCGCAAAAGCTCGCCGGAGTTCATCCATTGCCGCCGCTGTTTTCTTCTTTTCCGGCGAGGTGAGCCAAAGCTCAAGACCAAGACCACCCGCAACCTTTTCCCCACGTCCGTGCGCGCCCCCCTTACCTCTTCCCCGCCTTATCCTTGCAGCCAATCGAGCGGGCGACGTCCGAACGGAAGTTCGCCGCCGTCGCCGCAACCTCGGCCGCGCCTCCCTGATGCTCCGGGGAGAATCCGACGCCGCCACGACGCCCATCGTCTCCGCCGCGACCAGCCGTGCGTCTCCGTCACCTCCGCGCGTCCGGGGAGCCACCACGACGCCGGCGCCGTACACACCCGAGCCGCCGCCGCCGCGATCTTCCTCCGCTCCGGTCACCGGCGCCGCCAAGGTAAGGTCAACGCATCCTCTACCGTCCGATCATTTTTCCACGGTTGCGATTAGATCAGTAACTCGAAACGGTACGAACAATTTTCAGCCGTCAGATCTAGATTTGACGGTATAGATCAGATCCTAGTCAACGCCACGTCGACGCCCACGTCAGCAGCCTATTTTTCTGAATTTATCCGTATAAAATTTAAATGGCTGTTTTACAGAAAAGACCCCACATCTTAGATCTATTATAACGTTTAACTGGTTTGGCCAAATTTAGAAAACTTTATATTTTTGAAAAGCCCTTGACATGTAGAATATTGTAGCACTGTTAGTTTTCTGTTTTGACTTAGTTTAAATTATTCAAATTTCAAATAGATGATTTGAGTATATTTGTCATAACTTTAAATCTATAAGTTCAAAAATTGTAAATAAAATTGTTTTAGAAACCTTAGAATATGTGTTATATGATGCCTCTGTTAGAAAATATTTTTGAGCATTATTTTGACAATTTAACAATCATAGGTTTAATTTGAGTAGTTTGAGTATTTTGGACATAACTTTTGATAGAAACATTATTTTTGAGTGAATCCAATTGCTAAAAATTTGTTTAAACGCCCCCTATCCATTAGCATTGTTTATAATTTTTAGTTATAAAAGTTTAATCACAGAAAACTTTAATCTTGTATTTAGCCCTTTTATTATATTTGGCTATAATAGAAATTAATTAAATATCATTTATAGCTTCATGCATACTTTATAAATTTCACAAAAGGTAGTATGATATTTTCTTGTAATTAAAGATTGCATTTCATGCATAGCATAATTTATTGTATAGTTATACTCATAGGAAAACTTCTCTCTTATTCTTCTCTAAGTTAGGATTATTTTCGACATAGTGGTTTTGAAAAAGTTGTACTTAGACATACTTGGGATTTTCAACATGAAGCTAGAAGATAAATGAAGGACTTAGCCAAGAAAACGGACTCCGGAAGTATCTCCAAGAAGTAAAAGCACTTAGAAGAAAAATCAAGAGGAACTTCAAGAAGACCAACTCCTTTATATTCTCTAAGTCTTTCTCTCGTTTCTTTTCTTCTCTCTTAGACTTCGTGGTGGCTAAGTTATATCCAAGACTAGCCCTGGTGATACAAAAACCATCAAGTCTACAAAATTTAAATGAAGACATCACCAAGGAGAAAGTTACAAGGAAGCCTGTAGATGATCCCTGGAAGACCAACTACATCTTCTCTATCTCTTTCTACCCTTCCTATCCCTCTTTCACTTTGGACATAAACCCCTTTTTGATCATAATATTACCACCTTTGAAGTATGTTGGATCCTAGCGGCATAGTGAGATGAAGCGGCCCGGAGACTAACCTTACATGTCCACGTACATGAGACCTGTTCCACAATCATAAGTGGCTGGTCGGGTGTCTGTCTCTCTCACTATAGTGAATATCCAATTTACAAAGAGTTGTTAATAATTGTTGATCATCTTGAAGAATAGACTTTGTATTTTCTCTAAGTATTTATGCACATCATTACTAAGTCCTTAGAGTGCTATTTGAAGATGAATAAAGCTACAAGGGAGTTGAAGATTTTGAGAAGCATGTGAAGACTTGGAGCAGCCTTACAACTTATTCAAGTTGATTTATAACAAAGTTATTTTGTCGAACCTATGACCTTAGTCCTTAGTCATTTTTGAACAACATATTTGCCTTGCATTAACTTAGAATATTTTCATGGCATGACCTGCATCTCTAGTCCTTAAAAATATTTTGCACATCATGCATGACATATTTTTCCTTAGAAGTTTTATGAAACTTGTTTGTTCATTATGTATGTGTCTGTATGCGTTGTGTTGTTGTGTTTTATGTTGATTGTTGTATTGTTGTTTGTCTATATTGTTTAGATTGAACGGAGAGCTCCGAGTTACGTTGAAAAGAGTTGTGAGCACCGACAACTTTCAAAGGCAAGTGGCACATCCATAAACCTCCTACTATTTTCTATATGCATGACTTAGTGTATTTTTCTATAAGCATGTGTTGGATAGTACTGCTATGCAAAGACTGTTTAGAATTTCCCTTATTCCTATGTGTCTAGGTACCTATGAAATAACTTAGTAGAAATATTGATGCTATGCAGTTGAAGAAAAGTTTTACAAATTGTTAAGTGGCTACTCAGGGCTGTGCTTGTGGTTGTCTTCGCCTAAGGTAGTTTCTACTATACTTAGGGCCGTGAGCATGGTGGTTTTCACCTGAGAGTACACATCCACTAAGTTAATGAATCACCTGGGTGGAATGGTTGAATGGTTTATGTTGAGTGGCTACTCAGGGCTGTGGTCGTGGTTGTCTTCGCCTAAGGTAGTTTCTACTATACTTAGGGCCGTGAGCATGGTGGTTTTCACCTGAGAGTGCACTTGTGGATTGCCACCCAGGAACAAAGGGATTTGAAGTTACTCTAAGTGAAGATTGCTTCCAGTGCAGCCATTGCCAATATGGGCTCTGGCTTGATCAACTAGGTTGCGTGGACTCGCCCCGGCTTGACAAGCAGATGTAGAGGATGTTAGGTGGAACGGGTCAAGCCAGTATGGGGAGGGAAAATGCTTCTGAAAGATCTCGTCTCATTCTTCTCCTTTTCCTTATCACTTCCAGAGTGTAGAGGATAGTTTGGGCTGAATGGGTACAATGGTGAACGTGCACAACCTCTGCAGAGTGTAAAATCTAAGTACTTAGCCGTGTCCCCGGTACGGACAATTTGAGCAGCTGATCAAGGACGTCAACGGAGGATCCCACCATTCCAATTTCTGAGTTAAAACTTGATGGGTGAACAAGGGTAGAATGAGACAGTGGATTTCATGCCACGGATGTCTCGAATAAAAGAAAAGTGTTTTCAAAAGAGTTAGGAAAAATTGGCTTTATGCAAAATAGCCTTGAACTCCACCAGCCAAATATGCATATAGGTTATTAGAGTTATTCCACTAAGTGTCCACCATAGTGTCACTTGCCAGTTCCATTTTAAATGGTTCTGACCCACGTTGCTGCAATATTTTTCTTATTGCAGATTGTTCAGTTGACGAGTGAGGTGTCGTTTAAAGGTTTCGAGTCTGCAACCAACATGTTTTCGCCTGTGGCAACATGAGATGATGGAGACTCACTGTTATTGTAATTCCGCTGCTTTACTTTTTCAGAGCTAGCTTTATGCTATGCAATTTGTAATGAATATTTTGTAAGTCTGGATCATAGATTTAATAAAATTGATACTTTGTTGTGATATTACATCGTAAACTGTGTGTGCAAACGAATCGATCCAGGAATTTGCACTATACACAGGACTTGCCATTTTCTAAGTGCAGGCCCGCTACAACAATCCCTTGACTTGGCGAGCACGGTAGGGCTCCAAGGCGCGAAACGAATAATTTTCAACTTGTGCTCTAGCTGCCGAATCTTCTTCTTCACAGCACCAAAGGACACCCGGCTCCAATCCTGTAGCGAGGCGGTCACCGAATGAAGATTGGCCCATGTTGCCTGTAAGGATTTCTGCCCAGCATCAGCCTCAGCCCAAGCCTGCTCCAAAGTGTCCCGGCAATCGAACGCACACAACCATGCAGCCTCAAATCTGAAACCAGACTGAATTGGCTTTTTTTCTTTAATTTCTTCCGAATTTTGGAGGCGGACGAGCAAATCAAAATGATCTGAAGTAGTTGTGATAATATTCTCCACTACACAATCATCAAAAGCTGCAGTAAAAGCACCATTAGCTACACCTCGAGCCGCACGCGGACAAGATCATCTCCATTTTGCTTGTTTGACCACGTAAACATAGGGCCAGAGTAACCCAAGTCCACCATATTACACTCATTCAAGCAATCTTTAAATAACGCCATATGTGCATCCGATCTTTCCCGTGGCCCAGCATGTTCATACTGAAACAAAACTTCGTTAAAATCTCCACAGGCTATCCAAGGACCCTCCCATTGAGTTCTCAATCTTCTCATCAGACTCCAGAACTCATGTTGCTTATCTCTACAAGGTTTCCCATAGACGAAACAGGCCCGCCATGGAACACAAATATTCGAGGAAATCACTACATCAATGCAGTGAGCATTTTGGCCCTTGAGAGTAAGTAGGTACTGCTGCACCCAAAAAAGTGCAAGACCCCCACTATGGCCCTCACAACTGACAGCGCGACTGCCCGTATATCCAAGACTCCACATAATATTACGGACACGCTTATCCTTCATATTTGTCTCCCACAGGAAGAGGAAGGAGGGTCGATACGTTGAAACAAGCCAACGCAATTCTCCTACTGTCGAGTCTGACCCAAGGCCTCGAAAGTTCCAACATATAGTAGTATCATTGCGTGCGGTGGGGCTGCTCAACCGCCACCACCAGATCCGCCGATCTCGAGTTTGGAATTCGCTGCTTTTTATTTGAATCATCTGAAGCAACTTCACCATGAATAGCAGCTCCATCAGTAGGAGCAGTGTTGACAGGCCCCTTTGATAGAGCCAATACACCAGCGGCAGGTGCATCAACTATCTGAACCCGCGGGGGTTTTGGCACATAAACCTGCTTGAGTGGCTTCCGTTTCTTTCCAGTGAGGCAATTCCCCGATGTTACAGCATTCCCACCCACAGATGCAACTATCTTCCCAGTACCATAAGGTTTACGAGTCCTGGCCGTTTTCTTGACCGATGTCACGATCTTTCCTGTCACATCTTGCTTCTTCATACTGTTTGGAATTGGAGTCGAGGCCTGACTGCCCGACCCACCCTCAGTGCCCTGCGTGCTGTCCTCCCAGTCTGGGACTGCTCAGATGACGCCGAGGCGTCGCTCTTTTTCCAATCTGGCACACACAATTTATCGCCGCTAAACGGCAACTTCCCCTCCTCATCTCTCTCACCAGGGGTAGGGTAGAGAATGGAGGAGTGGCCCAACATACCACAAGAAAAGCAATATAGGGGCAGCTTCTAATACATCACCTCATAGGCTCATACTGCACAGTCTTCTCCTTCTTCTTCGAGAAAACCGAAACATATCTCATAATCGGTTCGGTAGCATCATTGGTAACCCGAGCACGGAGAAAGGATCCCCACGCTCTACCATTCTCGTCTACATCTAGATGATCCACTTTACCCAACAACGAAGCCCACGACATACCACGATCAGTGTTCATCAGTTCATATCCTAGCTTCATGATTCTTGCCCAGATCATCAACTCATTGAAAACCAGCTCCTCAGGCCTCACACTGACATCAAACTCCTGAAGCAGAATAGCATGCTTATTACCTAAAGTCCATGGCCCTTCTTTGGCCACTCTATAGCGGTCTGCTTCAGAACCAAATTCTGCTAGGAATAAATTAGGGTCCATGTGCCTAACAACCAAACCCTTAGGGTTACCCCTCCTCCTCGAAACAGGCTTACGCCCCGCTATATAAATATAGCAACCACCCGAAACAATTTTGAGTCCACTGCTAAGGCAAACAACACAGTCATGCCCAAAAGAAAAGACAGAGAAAAAGAAAAGAAAATA
Organism: Poa annua; assembly: GCA_026929855.1. Classification (NCBI taxonomy): domain Eukaryota; kingdom Viridiplantae; phylum Streptophyta; class Magnoliopsida; order Poales; family Poaceae; genus Poa; species Poa annua. Next base: position 80,977,240 of record CM049437.1, on the reverse strand, counting down.
AAGATGACAAAAGAGGATCAACGAAAACAAAAATGACACGCAACCGCTGCGTCCTCTCCGACGTATTCCCACCACGATCCTAGCACTCTGAATCGCCACGTATCAAACAGCACCTCCAAGAAGGAAAGCGGCGATGACGACGCTGCTGTCCGGACTGGTCCTAGGGTTTCCCCCGATACGTTTCAAGAAGTGGGGAAGAGGGACTCCCGACGCCCATCAAGAAGGAAGGTGGCACTCACAAGCGTCACCGCGTCGGTGCCAAGCAGCAGAGATTTCTCCCGGCCCCGAAACCCCATCCTGAACAAACAGTAGCGCTCCACCAATCTTGCCGCCCACCAACAAATGCCAACAAGGTCTTGTAGTCACCACCGCTATCTCACAAAAGCAAACGTTGCAGGGACGGCGGACACGAGACGAAATAGCAATAGACAAGGACCGGCAATAGCACAGTCGCGCGGGAGGGTACACCTCCACCGCCAGAGACAGTAGCCGACCGGACACAACGACTAGAGCACACCAGGCCATGGGAGCCGGAGGGCGGCAGCAGCACAGCCAGCTGGAGGACTTCCCCCACCATTATCGACGGGAGCCGACCGGACACGGTAGTAGGGACACACCAGGCCGAACCCCACCCGAGGGGCTCGTAAAGTCCCCGCCGCCATGTTGCTGCACGAAGACCGCCACCGCCGCAGCCCTCCAATCGGCCCCATAGGATCGGCTGAACCCAGATAGGCCCGCGAAGCTTCCGCCACCACATTGCAGCAGGCGTGACGTCCTAACTGCCATCCCCGTCACAAGCCGTTCACCATGCCCACCGGAGGCAGCATGGTCGAGCCCATCCTGACCCAGATCAGGCCCAAAGGGCCTGTGCCTACAGGGCCGGCGCACACCACACCGACGCACACCACTGCTGCCCCGCCACCAACGGCCGGGCCAACACCACGCCCGCCACCCACGCTGCACCTGGGAGTCGCGGCGCCGCGCAGGACCTCCGCCGCCTCGAGCTGCACCGTCTGTTGCGGGACGCCCCGCGCTGTACAACATCAGAGGGGGAGAGGCCGTCGGCCCGTCGTCACCGGCGCTGCCCGGCCAAGGGCCGGCGCCGTACACCGGCGACGGTGGGAGGGAGGAGCGGAGAGAGGGGACGGGGGGGATGAGCTGGAGGCGCGGCCCGGCCTCCGCAGGGGCGGCGCGGGTCGCGAGAGGGAAAAGGTCCCCTTAGGGTTACCCCTGCCAGGGCGAATCACCGAGGTGATCGTGTTGATATGCAGATTGTTCGACGCAAGTACCTTGCCCATCGGAGCTCATTGTGGGCATGGAGGCTCCTCGTCCCCCTCATCATCCAGGATCAAAGGAGCAGCTTCCCCTGGACGTGAGCTTCAACTTCCGCATCATATTTATAACTGCCTCCCCGCCATCAGCAGCGGTGCCCGAAGAACTCGCACCAGTAAAACCCTCCTTCTCCTGATCTCCCACCGCTGCCGCCGCCGGAACCGCCAGATCGGCCCTCTTCCCGGCTACAGCGTCTAACGCCCCCACAGTATATATATATATAATTGAGCCTGTAATTATCCTCACTATATTCTTTCGTATGCTATTATATATGCAGGTGGATGCTTATCCAGTGCAAAAGGAAAAGACTCTGGGAAGTTGAGTTCATTGACCCATTTATCGTTAACTGCAAAAACTTAGTTCGGAAGCCCGAGGACTGCGAGAAGGCATTGTTAACAGGGCTATTGAGGCAAACTCAGGCGTATGATATACTTCTTCCTTACAACTTCAAGTGAGTGTGACTGTCTTGAACACATTTCTATATTGCTAATCACTAGATGTTAAGTTTAATTGATGAGTTATATGCATGCCTCACTATATAAACGTGTGCAGCTACCATTGGATTCTACTGGACATTATCATTGACAAGGGAGTAGTTGAAGTCTTTGACTCATTACGCAAACCACAATCAGACTACCAGGACTTGATTGAAATGCTTCAGAGGTAATTTCAACCATTAATCCATTTCATGATATCAAATAATCATAACTCATTTATTCATTTGCTTTTGCGAGTAGGGTTTGGAAAATATTCATCACAAGAGAGAGGGGTGAATGGAAACCACAGCTGACTATTAAACATATTGATGACAGGGATGCAAGAACATCATCGACGACGCCTCCATCACGGTAGCAGTGCCCATGGAGGCCGTCATGATCAGCCCAGATAGCATCTCAGCACAGTTTTCGCCCGCCATCTTGCCATTCGGCCCCAAACATGTTAACCGATTCGCGGACCATGACCAGCAGCGCGGCATACATGGCTGAGCACACCCGACCCTCAACGGCTGCCCTACGCAGCCACCAAAAGACCGGCAACCACCGTCACAGGGCCACCGCCCCTCGATCTGAACTCCGCCATGCACGCGCCCAATGTCCAAGTCTCCAGCTCTACCGCTCTTTGGACGGAGGTCTGCCGTCGCAATGACCAACGAGGAGACGGGATTCCGCCTTCCACCAGGAAGGGCTCTAGCAGCCGGCTTCCTCCCCCTCTGGGAGCGCCCAACGTACATCTCCACATGTCTCTAATTTACATCCATCGCTACTGGGAAACATTGCAACCAGAAATCAGCCGCTTCCCGAGCGTTAGCGGGTTCACAGAGTGCACTCCATCGAAACTTGGAAAAAAACTCCATCCAAACAGTAGAATACAATGGTCAAAGAACGACCCCGAATCTTTGAAGAATTTAGGCCAATAAGTCTATGTAACGTCATCTATAAGGAGGTGTCGAAGTGCCTAGTGAACCGGTTGAGGCCGCTGCTTGGGGATATCATATGCCCCACGCAAAGTGCCTTTATCCCCGGATGGTTGATCATGGACAACGCTCTTATTGCCTTCGAATGTGTGCACACTTTGCAAAAATCTGAGGACGAGAGAGGAGAATATTGTGCTTACAAGCTTGATTTGGCAAAAGCTTATGATAGGTTCGATTGGAGAACCCTGGAGCTTATCATGTTGAGGTTGGGATTTCACCACACGTGGGTGAAATGGATCATGGCATGTGTTACGACTGTCCGCTATTCGGTGCGGCTGAATGGAGAGCATCTCAAGTCTTTTGCTCCGTCACGAGGCCTTAGACAAGGTGATACATTGTCACCATATTTGTTCTTGTTTATTGCTGATGGCTTGTCTTGTTTTCTGAAAGATGCTATAGAGAGGAACCGGCTACGCGAGTTAGTCATTTGTCGGGGCGCGCTGTGGATTTCTCACCTACTTTTTGCCGACGATAGCCTCCTATTCTTTAAAGCATCTAGCGATCAAGCTGAAGAGGTGAAGGAGATTTTACAGAAGTTTGAAGGATGTACAGGACAACTTCTGAGCCGAAACAAATGCTCGATAATGTTCAGCAAAGAAGTCTCGGAAGGTAACCAGTCTTTGGTGGCTTCTATATTGGATGTGGAGAGAACAAGCTTTGATGAGAAATACTTGGGCCTCCCCATGCCGGATGGTAGAATGAAGGATTCATGTTTCCAACCTATTAAAGGAAAATACACGAAGAGGCTCACTGATTATTATGAGAAGTACATGTGGCTTCACTTTTGTTATATTGGGCAGGTTTGCTGAAAGAAGGAGATAAGGAGTCCTTGAAGAATGGGGCATCCATGCTGATGAAGGCGGCGGCGAACGCATACTCTCAGAGCACTGGAGCTGGTGGAGAGGCTGCTCCCAGGAGGGTGTTGTTGATCACTGGGGCTTGAGCTACGGCGGCCCCCAGCGTGATATTCGTTTTGTTTGAAGCTTCTTGGATGATGGTGAAGCAGCAGAAGGGTGTTGATCTCCTGGGAACTTTCTTTTGGAGCGTGTATTGCTTGTTAGTGCTGTTTTCTGTCTGTAGGTCTTTTGGTGTGTGGATCTATTTTGAGCTAGTAGTTTCGTGACTGTGGTGGCAACAGGTTTTCGCCCCGTAGTGTGCCACTAGTAGAAAACAGGCTAACAGTTCCGGTTGGTAAGGGCCTTTTGTCCCGGTTTACAAACCGGGACTGCGGAATCGGGACTAAAGGCCACCACCTTTAGTCGCGGTTGTGTCTGCAACCGGGACAAATAGGCATCCACGTGGGCTCGCAGGCCAGCTGCTCAGGTGATGACCTTTTGTCCCGGTTTGTAAGACAAACCGGGACTAAAAAGTTCGAGGGGTTTTAGGTTTTAGGATTTTTAATTTTGTTTTCTGTTTTCTGTTTTATTTATGATTTAAACTATTATTCGTACGCTACAATTACACACATCGATGCATATATTATACGACGAGTCTAAATTAAGCATACATGCATATATAATATACCGAGTCAGTCGTACGAGCATATATACATCGATCATATATACACGAGTGTCTTCCGAACACGAGGATTACATGAATATCACCAAGGATGGTTTATATGGTATTCTCCTATTGGGGCTATGACCTCGTCAAGCAAAATCCAGCAATTTCCTCTTGAATTGCTCTTATGCGTTGCTTTGCTGGGAGTTGCGACCGCGAAGGCACATTCTGTATCAAATAGAAGGTCGATATGAATATATAAATTGTCATTAACAAAAGTAAAACTCTGAATATATATATTAATGTTTAACGTACATGTGGAGAAGTCCGCGCACTAACACACGTGCGCACGTACTCGCAAACGAAGTATCCACATAGATTAGTCGCCGGTGGTTGTTTCTCGCACTTTACGAAAATAAAGTTGAATCAAATAATAATGAAACAGGACAATCCGATATTAAAACTAGAATTAAAATGAGTACTATACTTACGGGGATTTGTTTAAAGGTCAGCTGTGATTTAAATTGACCATTGGCCCCTCTTGTGAACCGCTTACATACCCTACAAATAAAATTAATAAATAAGATATTAATAACTAGAACACAGGAAAATAAAGAGGCCGATATAGTGTAATAACGAATGAAATTACTTTTGGAGCATATCAGTAATGCTTGCGTAATATTCCAAGGGATGCGCTATTGAGTCCTCGATCTCAACTACCCCACGGTCAATTTGAATGTTCAAGAGAATCCAGTGGAAGCTGCACAAGTCAGAGCGAAAGTTAATGTGTACAAGACAGTAAGAACACTCTCACCTGAAGTTGTAAGGAAACAAAATCACATCTTTATAATTTTGTTGCTCCAATGCATTGAATAAGTTGTTCTCCGTTTCCTCCGGTTTTTGTTGTAGGTTATGTACATGAACTCGATCTGGGTCAACGAACCCAACTTGATAATTAGACATCCTCTTACATTCGAGAATCTTCATTCTGCATAATAGCATACAAAGAATGTATGTAGTGAGGACAACTATAGGCAAAATGATGACCTTAGCTAGAGACTTAATTAATAACAGAAATAAATTAATCACTTACAGACAATAGCAGCTCATGATACATTTGTCGAGGGCGTCCATATTGAATAACTGAAACAATTCATCAAAATCAATATGGATTGTCTGTTCTCCGATGAAGTAATGCTCTTCTCTATATTTAAGAAGCAACATTATCTGGTCGTCTTTTGAGGCCTCCATGTACCACTTATGTAATTCTCGCATTCTTGGAGGTAGCAGTGCCAACTCCGCCTCTGTGACCAGTTCCTTCTTCATGACAATTTTCCTTGCCAGGGGAGCCATGGGGGCTTCAACTCGGCCTAGCATTTCATCCATCGTCAGACCAGGAATTTCTTCAAACCGTTCTGGTAATACAATTGGGGATGCCACCTTCAACGGAACGATCGATTGTTTTTTCTGTTGTCCAAGCTGGGCAACGTCGGCTCTCTGCTGCCTCTTATTCTCCGTGGGATGACCCTTGGGGACTCGTGGAAGCGGTGACACTTTCTCCTTAGTAGGCGGAGGCGGGCACTTCCGCTTTACTCCAATGTACTGAGTGGGCGGCGCCGAAGATCGAGTCCGCTGATGCAGCGTGGAAGATGAGGGATCCTTAGACGCAGATGAGGGAGCCTTAGGCGCAGATCGAGGCGGCGATGATTGAGGTGGAGGTGAGGAAGCCTTAGGCGGCGATGATGGAGGTGGAGGTGAGGGAGCCTTAGGCGGCGATGATCGAGGTGGAGGTGAGGGAGCCTTAGGCGCAGATCGAGGCGGCGATGATCGTGGTGGAGGTGAGGGAGAATTAGGCGGCGATGATCGAGGTGGAGGTGAGGGAGCCTTAGGCCTTTGCTTCAAGCCTGGCAATATGATGTATTTCTTTTTCCATAAAATGACTCCATGCAAGACTTCTCCCAGGGTCGACTCCCCTTCAGGGCCAGCGATGTCAATCTCCAATGTCTCACATCCGGGTAGAATTTCATCCACCTCGACACGAGCATACCCAGCTAGAATCTCGCGACAATGCCAACGCGCTGTAGGATCAACTTTGAAAGCATAGCCGACGGCCACCTTCATGGATATATTCTTCATTGGCTGGTGTAGCTCACAATCAGTCGTCTCTTCGATAGTGTCCATGGGGTAGCGCTCCATCGGTGACACATCATCCTGTGCATCATCAACGCTGCCATGCAACGCCGTGGAAGCCATGCTGCTTCTCCGGCGGTCGGGTGCGGCATCTATGTACATCTGATCTCCCTCTGGACGGCTTGATATTTGCTCCTGCATCTGAGAATACAGCGCAAAGAGCTGCTCATTCTTTTCTTCCACTTCTTCAGCCGGTCTGCCGCCTGCTGCTCCCTCCTCTTCTGTGCTCTCGCTCGGCTTCTATAAGTGTTTAAGTTCTCATGAAACCCTATCTTCCAAGAAACACCTCCATAGCCTCGTACGCGTCCTCCGTGCTCAGGCTTTTTGAGTGCCTTTGTCAGTTCGTCGTACTCTCTATCGGGAATGAACGTTCCCGACTCCAACTCGGCTATTGCTGTTTTAAGTTCCTTGTGGGGAGTCAACACTTCTTTCTTCGTCGGATCACGAAGAACCAACTCCCCTGTATCCTTATCCAACGTCATACCATGCGCCATTAGGAAATTTCCTGCTCTATCGGGCACTTTCTCGGTAGCTGGAGATAGCCCTTTTGCCTTAATTTCAGCCTTAAGTTTATCCCACTTAGGCATGGCAGTCCTGTAGCCACCCGTGCCCAGATTATGATGATATACCTTCAGCGCGGCATTATCCGCATTCTTTTTTGACCTAGCAATAGCTTCTTCCGATTCCTTGTACGCCTTGAAATCATCCCATTGAGCACGTAACCTCTCTTGAGTTCCCTTGAACTCCGGAGTAATTTTCCCGCTCTTGACATAATTCGCCCACAATCTTTTCTTGTGGTTACAGAATTGTGTGGCCATCTTCTTAAGGATCAACGCCTTCACTTTGTCCATCATGGACTTTGTTTGCTCCGGGGTGTCCATCTTTGGCAGAGTGAAATGTGATATCAGAGACAAAACTTATTCCGTCGGCTCTTGCTGGCTTATTCCATTCTCGACAGGTGATCGGGATCATATCCCTAACAAGAACTCCTGCTTGATTTGTAAATGCTGTCACGCTCTTTTTGGGCTCCAAAGGGATCCCATCGGCACTGACTACATCAATCTTCATATGTGTATTCTCGTCCCACATTTTGGTCGGGCCCCGTAACCTTGAAGTGGAAGATTTGTTCGATTTGGAGGTCTAAAAAAAACATTCGTTAAATATATGCTCAATGTGTGAAGGTCTAACTAGTGATATATATCATGAGCAAATTAAGACTTAAATATTTACATCAGAGGACTTGCAGGTTGAGGGCCCAGCGCTAGTATCGACATCAATACTTGTTTGCGGGTTGTGTCCTTGTAACAAATCATCCAACAACGCATAATCATCTTCATTCAGATATTGTGAGCTGTCATCTAGAAAGTTCTCTACATCTTCTCCTGAGGATCTCTACCGGTACCGTTGTGGTCCATAGATTAACTATAAAGAAGAAGGATTAAATAAAGATTAAAAGTAGTAGCAATAACAACAAAGAGGGACATTGAAAGTAGTAGTAGCAATAACATCAATTACTTACAAGTCATAATAATATATATCGCATCAATAATACATCATGCTAATCAAAATGGAAGTCGAACCGCCGGAAACATGCCGCGGGCGGTGAAACCCCAAATTGAAGGAACCCAAACAGGATCATAACTAATGTGAGATCCCTAAAGATGCTGCCAAGTGTTGGACGGACGGACGTCCAACGCGACCATGTACCGACGGACGTGCTCGTCCTCCGCCCTGACACGACGACGTACCAACTCCTCAGGGGCCGGCACCCTCTGTACCCGTCGTGGCCCACGTGACCGCCACCAAAGAAGCTCCGGGTCGACGATGGTTCCCTCATTCCTCACCAATCTGCGCACACCGGAAGGTAGCACCTCCCGGTGCCAACCCGGCGGAGCCCAGTCCCGGACATCCATAGTCCCGTCCATCTCGAAACTATGAATCTTTACATTAACTCTTAAAATTTCAAGACATTGTATAAAACATTGTAAAATTCAAAGACATTGTATAAAATTCCAACATAGTGCTAAATTCTAAATTCAACTAAGTCCTAAAACAATAGTTCTAAATTCTAAATTGAAGGCCTAAATCAACTAAATTCCTATTGCGAAGAAACAACAATTTAAACAACAAGTTGCTAAGACACTAAAATACTATAACAATTTGCTAAGACACTACATTCCTAAATCAACTAAATTCCTAAAACAATTTCACTAAATCAACTAACACTAACCCTAACCCTAACACTAAGTGAGGGGGGAGGAATGCTCACCGGCTGGGACGATGACGGCGAGCTCGGCGGGGACGGGGACGGCGAGCTCGGTAGCGCGGCGTTGAGGGAGAGGAAGAGGAAGCGGGGACAGCGAGCTCGGTAGCGGCGTTGACGGACGGCGGTGCAGGGGACGGCGGCGAGCGGCAGCGCGCGGCAGCGGACAGCGGCGCGCGGCAGCGGACGGCGGCGAGACGGCTCGCTCGATTTGGGCAGCCTGGCGGCGTCCTGGTGGATCCTTAGCGCTGTCCCGGTTCGTGGATTGAACCGGGATGGCGAAGACGGAGTATTTATACCGCAGCCCATTAGTCGCGGTTCGTGGCTCCAACCGCGACTAAAGGTACCCCTTTAGTCGCGGTTTGAGCCACGAACCGCGACCAACTTAATTTTCGGCCGCTCAGTTTTCGCGCGCGGTGCCACCCCTTTAGTCGCGGTTCGTAACACCAACCGCGACTAAAGGGGTTTTTTTGCACCAAAACTCAAATATTTTTCATTTTGCAATTTCAAAAGAGGTTGAACATAGATTTGAATAACTTCTGACTACATACTTGGATTCTGACAAAACTTTGAACATGAAGAGTGTTTCAATTTGAATAACTAATATAAAACCATTTTCTGATTCTTAAAATAATTATTTCAGCTATTAAAATAATAACCATTTTGCCATTTTCAATTAAATATGAGGTAAACTCAGATCTTTTGCATTATATTTTATAATTAAACTAATAATAACTTGAAATAAGGCGGCGTGATGACGCGGCATACATTATTACAGCTTTTGACACATACAGTTACATAAAAGGATTAATACATTATTACACATCACCATCTAGTGTTTCGCTTTCTTATAATCGCTGCGAAACCATGGAGAATCTTCATTGTTTAACTTGATACTCGGGTCAGTGTTGACTTTGAAGGGTCGAATTTCATCAAACTTATTGTAATCTTCTGACATGTCTGTCTTGTCCTCCACTCCCACGATGTTTCTTTTCCCTAAAAGAACTATGTGGCGCTTTGTCTCACCGGATATTGTTTTCGCTTGCTTGTCTTTTCTTTTATTCTGTCTAGTAGACATATCCTTCACATAAAAAACTTGAGCCACATCATTGGCTAGGACGAATGGTTCGTTTAGGTACCCAAGATTCTGGAGATCCACCGTTGTCATTCCGTATTGGGGGTCTACATGTGTAAAATGTATTCCCATTTATCTCGTACCCTTGGAAAGTCGATATGGTCGAAGATGGTCCGCTGGCCAATAAGTACAAATCCATTTCAACAGTGTTGTTATTCATGAGATGTGCTTGCAACCAAGCGTTGAAATTCGTCATGTGTGTATCTTTAATCGAGGAGTCATCCATCTCCGGGTTTTTTGACCGTACAATATTCATGTGTTCCTCAATATAATGAGCCACCAAGGTGGAATTCTGTAGAACTGTGTAATGTGCTTCAGTCAAAGAATGACCGTCCATATTTATCATTGTTTTCCTTTCGAGTGTGCCTTTTCCACTCAATCTCCCCTCATGCCGCGATTCAGGAACACCAATCGGCTTAAAATCAGGCATAAAGTCAACACAAAACCCAATGACCTCCTCTGTTCCAAAGCCGTTGGAGATGCTTCCTTCTGGCCTAGCACGGTTATGAACATATTTCTTTAAGACTCCCATGAATCTCTCAAATGGGAACATATTGTGTAGAAATACAGGACCGAGGATGAAAATCTCTTCGACTAGGTGAACAATGAGGTGCGTCATAATATCGAAGAAGGATGGTGGGAACACCAACTGGAAACTGACAAGATATTGAACCACATCAATCTGTAAGCTATGTAGACTGACTGGATCGATTACCTTCTGAGAAATTGCATTCAGGAATGCACATAACTTCACAATGGGAAGTCGAACACTTTCCGGTAGAAGCCCCCTCAATGCAACCGGAAGCAATTGGGTCATAAGCACGTGGCAGTCATGAGACTTTAGGTTTTGGAATTTTTGCTTTTCCATATTTATTATTCGCTTTATATTCGATGAGAAGCCAGACGGGACCTTCATACTTCTGAGACATTCAAAAAATATGTCCTTCTCTTCTTTGGTAAGAGTGTAGCTGGCAGAACCTTCAAACGGCTCTTGATGGATGCCGTCCTTTTCTTTCAAACGTTGCTGGTCCTCTCGTGCTTCCGGTGTATCTTTTTTATTCTTCCCATACACACCCAAGTGGGCTAGAAGGTTCAGGCAAAGATTCTTCGTCACGTGCATCACGTCGATACAAGAGCGGAACTCAAGGATTTCCCAATAGGGTAGCTCCCAAAATATAGATTTTTTTTCCGCTAGCGTCATTCGGAACACGTAGGCTGCCAGGACCCTTTCCAAAGATTACTTTCAAATCCTTAACCATATCAAATACATCAACACCAGAACGAAGGGTAGGCTTCTTCCCTTTTTCCGCCTCACCAAAATGCTTGCCTTTTTTTCTTAAGGGATGATTGGGTGGAAGAAAACGACGATACCTGGGGTACACATTCTTCTGACAGTTAGCCAAATATACACTATCAGACTTATCTAAACAGTGTGTGCATGCATTATATCCCTTATTTGTCTGTCCTGAGAGGTTACTAAGAGCAGGCCAATCATTGATGGTTACGAACAACAACGCTCGTAGGTCAAATTCCTCCTGTTTGTGCTCATCCCACACACGTACACCTTCTTCCTGCCACAACTGTAAAAGTTACTCAACTAATGGTCTGAGGTACACATCAAGGTCGTTGCCGGGTTGCTTCAGGCCTTGGATGAGCAATGGCATCATAATGAACTTCCGTTTCATGCACAACCACGGAGGAAGGTTATAGATACATAGAGTCACGGGCCAGGTGCTATGAGTGCTGCCCTGCTCTCCAAAAGGATTGAAGCCATCTGTACTTAGACCAAACCTTAAGTTCCTTGCTTCATTTGCAAAGTCCGGAAACATTCTATCGATTTTTCTCCACTGCGACCCATCGGCGGGGTGTCTCAGCATCTCGTCTTTCTTACGGTCTTCCTTGTGCCATCGCATCAACTTGGCATGCTCTTTGTTTCTAAACAAACGTTTCAACCGTGGTATTACAGGAGCATACCACATCACCTTGGCAGGAACCCTCTTCTTGGTGCCCTTGCCCTGATCAACATCGCCAGGGTCATCTCGTCTGATCTTATACCGCAATGCAGTGCATACCGGGCATGCAACCAAATTCTCATACTCACCGCGGTACAGGATGCTGTCATTTGGGCATGCATGTATCTTCTCCACTTCTAATCCTAGAGGGCAGACAACCTTCTTTGCTTTGTACGTACTGACGGGCAATTCGTTATCCTCTGGAAGTTTCTTTTTCATAATTTTTAGCAACTTTTCAAATCCCTTATCGGTCACGCCATTCTCCGCCTTCCATCTCAGCAATTCAAGCATGGTATCCAGCTTTTTCTGGTCATTTTTGCAAGTTGGGTACAACAATTTTTTGTGATCCTCTAACATCTGCCTGAACTTTAGCCTCTCCTTTTCACTTTCGCGGTCTCTCTTCGCATCAGCAATGACCCGACCAAGATCATCAAAAGGCTCATCTGGTGCTTCAGCTTCTTCTTCTTCTTGTTGTTCTTCATTTTCGACATTTTCTGTCTCACACTGTTCAGGGAACATAGGATAGTCATCATTATCTTCTGATTCGTCATCTTCTATCATGACCCCTATTTCTCCATGTTTGGTCCAACATTTATAGCCAGGCATGAAACCGGACTTATAGAGGTGGACGTGAATATCCCGTGAGTCGTGGTAATCCCTCTCGTTCCGACACACACAGCATGGACAACACATAAAACCATTCTGCGCGTTTGCCTGAGCAACCTCGATAAATTCCCGCACGCCTTGCATGAACTCATTAGATCGCTGGTCACCGTACATCCATTGTCGTCTCATCTGCACATATTTATATACATAGAGAATAAGTGCTCAAATTAATACAGAGTTCATCACAATACAAGCGGAATCACGATGCTAAAAACAATTCTGAGTCCCAACACAGTACGACTCGCTCACTAGCTAGGTTACAAACTAGTTTGCACACTTTAAAAAACCGTACATGGCGATTATAATCGCGACTAGGAGAACAATGACACCGAATGAGTAATGTAGGAACATTTCATTTCGGAGAGCTGCCTTTTTCATCATATTAATCTTCAACCTCGTTCTTTCCCTAGTTTCACGAGTCTGGATCATGTGTCCATCGATGATATCCGCCAAATCCAACTCTATTTCCCCCTTCTTTTCCACAACCATGTCTCTTTTTTCACTAAGAGTTTTTAAATCTTGCTTCATGTTGTGGATTGTCTCATGAGCTAGCCTTAGCTTCTCTTCGGTCCTCCTCAAATTTTCATCGGTCTTTCTATTCTCCTCCCTTGTAAAATTTAATTCTTCTAGGAGAATGACTTTTCCTTGTAGACAATGTTGAAACTGGACACATCCATCACGAATACCGCACTCACATACTGATTCCTAGTATTTATAATGGAAAAAATTAAATTAGGAAATTCTCACCCTAAATTAAAAATCATTTTTAATTAGAGAGACGACATGACATCTAGATGTGCTAATAATACCTCATCCGACAAGGAGGAGTTGTTCCCGACGCCGTAGAGGAGCTCGCTATTGTCGACCATCATATACGGCTGCGGCTCGGATATGCGACATATTATTATATACATATATAAATAACTAAGTTGAGCTATGTTGAGCTAAGTTGACCACATCTTCACACATATGCAAACTAGGTAGCTAAAATTTGAGCTCACATTGCATATATATAGATCAAACTAATTTCCACAAAATTACTCCTAAAGCTAAATCCACCAATCTATACACTACTGGAAATCGGGGCTCTAGTCCCGGTTCCAGAGGGCATGTAGTCCCGGTTAGGCAACCGGGACTACCAAAGCGGGACTAGAGCCCCCCCCCCCCCCCCCCCACCTTTGGTCTCGGCTCATTACGAACCGGGACCAAAGCCCCACCCCAATGAGCGCCCCCCACGTGGCCACGGCAGAGCGCGCGGGGGTCGACCCTTTAGTCCCGGTTCGTGCTACGAACCGGGACTAGGGTTTTCCTCTTTTTTTTAGTTTCGACCAAATTTTAGGGTTTTGTTTTTTCTATTTTAATTACGACATATTTTCAGGGTAGGGGTTTCGGATGGTACCACACGTCGATGCGCCAAAAACAGGTATAAATTACTATACGAAGCTAGATCAAGTTGCATATGATGCATACATACAATTACATGAAGATCATGTTGATGACACATACACAATTAAGTAGGTGGTACATGAAGATCACGTTTCCCGGTTCCAGGTACTTAGTTACATGGAGATCACTATTACATGTACGCATACTACTTAGAAGTATAGTGGTACTCTCCGGACTCCGCTATGACATGCTCAAGGTAAAATCCCGCCAACTCCTCCGCAATTGCTCTGAAGCGGGTCTTTATTGGTAACTCGTTGCGCTTTCTTGCCAACTGTTAAAGAATGTTATCAGAATGAATACATGATATATGAAATGAATAAAACTTATCACGATTGATGGTATAAAAATAATGTTGTGAATAATGTTTACGTACTTCTTGACTTCTTTTGCTCTTCAAACGCTCTTCAAACTCTCTTTGACCAGAGTGTGCATGTACTCGCAAACGAAGAATCCACATAAATCAGTCGCTGGTGGCTGTTGTAGGCAAGTCTGTAGAACAATAGAATTTAATCAAATAATAATCAAGTATGATAATGGTGCATGGGCCTAGGTATAGTACTACTTACGTTGTTTCTACGCCAGACCAGCTTCTTAGGCCATCCAGCGGTCGGATCTTCCGCGATGAACTTTTCCCAAACGCTGCCCGACAAAGAAAATGAACAAATAATTAGTCATAAATTCTTTGATATCAGGAAATGAACGAAAGAGGCGATAAGAAATGAAATTACCTTGTCACCAAATCAAAACATGTCTTGTATTGTTTAGGGCATCTCCTTAACGAGTCAAGGACAACAATTTCTCCTTCCCGCAAATTAATGACGAGAAGAATGAAATGGTACCTGCGCACGTTTATAAATAGTCATGCATAACTCATCAGTTGAACTTAACATCGGGTGAGAAAAATAGAAAGTGTAATAAATAGTAACACTCACTTGAAGTTGTAAGGCCATAATATATATGTTTTGTAAGCTTCTCGCCGGAAAAACATTAGCAAATTCCCCGGTGTGTCCTTGTTAAGTAATGGATTTTCTATGCTCTTATCATGCATTATATCGGGGTCAATGAACCCAATGTGCTTGATTTTATCCTTTTTGCATTCGAGCATCTTCATTCTGCGTAATACAACGCACAAAATATTATAGTGTTGATATATAATCACAGACAATGAACGAGCTGAGCTAAAGACTTAAATTACAGAAATAGATCACTTACAGACAATAGGAACTGATGACAGATTTGTCGAGGGCCCGGAGATTGTATAACTGAAAATGTTCGCTGAAGCCAATCATAATAGCATATTCTTGGAAATAGTTCTCTTCCTTAACTGCCAACATGAGCTCGGTCTTCCCGTCCTTTACGGCATTCTTGTACCAGGTTTGCAACTGACGCATTCTTGTGGGTAAGTCGCCGTCTAATAAATTTTCCCCGGGAACATAAGTAGCAACAACATCAGCGACGGGGAAATCCGCTCCCGAATATACCAGCTCCCGCACATTGATGTTTTCGAGAACGTTGTCGCCAAACACCTTGAGCGGGGGGCCGATTGTGCGTCTTGATCTCCGAGCTGGGCAACTTCTTTCCCTTTCTTCGATCGATTTTCCATCTCTTCTTCATATGACTTATCAATCGAACGAGCATAGTCTATTAGCGGTGGTGGTGGAGGGTTCCATAGGTTATCGAGGCAACGTTCAACTTTCTCCTTCGGAATTCCGGCAGTAAATTTTGGAGGAGGCAATTGCTTCGCTAACACTTTCGCTTTTACGCCAGCAAAAAAGGCATCCACATCTTTTCTGACGGCGGTATTTTGTTCCTCGTCGGTTTTGTCCCAAGGTAACTTCTGAATAGGCGGCGGTGTTTTCTGCCTTCTAGGTTTCTTCCTAATAGGAGAACCAGATTTTCGCTTCGGGAGCCACTTAACGGGCGGCGAAGACCGAGATGGCATCGCGCCGGGTTCCGTCTCGAGGGGTGGTGGGCTTTGCTGATGAGGTGGAGATGGACTCGGGCTGGGGTCCCTCTCGGGGAGGTGTGGGCTTTGCTGATGAGTTGGACTCCTACAAGGAGGAGTCGGTGGCCTCGGCAAGGGGTTTGGAAAGACGATGTATTTCTTGTTCCACAGGGCGAAGCCACGCCTGACGTCTGCCAATGTCTTCTCCTCGTCACCTCCAGGAAACTCAAGGTCCAAGTTTTCAAATCCCGGCATGATTTCGTCCACCCCGACACGAGCATAGCCAGCTGGAATTTCACCACAATGGTAGAGTTCTCCAGGTTCGATTACTAAAGCAACGCCCACCGCCACCTTCAAAGATATGTTTCTCATTGATATATGTAGCTCACAACTTGTCGGCTCTGTGATGTCATCCACGTGGTAGGAACCATCGACTTGATGCGTGGAACCCACACTGCTTCTACGCTGAGATGGGGCGGCATCGGCTTGAGGCTCTAATTCTAGCCGCTCTTGAGGTTCCCTTCTTTGCTCCTTCAATGCTTTCAGTTCCTCCCGTGTCTCCTTCACCGCACGTTCCAATTCTGATAACCGGTCGGCCTCCTTCTGCTTTTTTCTGCTACGGCTTCTATAAGTGTTAGCGCAATCCGGCCACGCACTCTTAAACGTAGTACCGCCGGGATAGCCTCGAGCTCGTCCAACATGTTCAAGATTCCCCAGGGCACGTGTCAGCTCGTCATCCCCTCTATTGGGTATGAACACACCATTGAGAACATCTCTTATTGCAGCTTCAACCTTCTCTGTGACTATTATGATTTTCTCCTTCCATTTTCCTTGTGCAACAATCATTCCTGTCACTGGGTCCAACCCTGCCCCATGCGCAAACAACATGAATTTTGACCTCTCGGGCCAGTCAAGTGTCTGTGGATGGACCCCTGATTGTAGCAGTTTTTCTTCAAATGCTAACCACTTAGGAATGGCGCTCTTGTAGCCACCTGTCCCCAATTTATGGTGGTATTCCTTCTGCTGAGCATTCAACTTATTTTTCTGCGATCGGGTCACAGCCGTAGTTGATTTCCTATACGCCTTAAACGCCTCCCATTCAGGTTCTAACTGTTTTAGTGCTCCACTGAAATCTGGATCTTCTTTTGTTTCTTCATATTGATTCCATAACTTTTTCTTCCAGTTCCGGAATTGTTCCGCCATCTTCTTAAGAGTCCACTTCTTGAGGTTGTCGCTCTTGACTTTAGAGAGATTTGGCGGGAGGTTGAAATGTGTCAAGAGCGTGTTATAGACCAAATCCTTAAGAACTTCGTGGACATAACATGGGTCCTCCTCATCTGCGGCCGCCGGCTTATTCCATTCACGTATACTGATCGGGATCATGTCCCTAACAATAACTCCAGCTTGACTTATAAATTTGTTGCGGTTCTGTTTTGGTTCGAGCGGTTCGCCGAAATCAGCAATTTCCTCAATCGGTAACTTTGGATCCTCGCTGCTCATTCTTTTTGCCATGCCTCGAGGAGCACATGCTGGTTTTTTGGCTGATTTGCTCGATCCGGAGGGCTAAAAAAAAGTGAGACGTTAATAAGTGCAATACAAATCAATTAATGCATCTAGTGATCAACAACATATCGCCCTATTATATACACATATACACCTCTCCGCCGGAGTTTGTTATGATCACATCTGTTGACTGCATTCCATCACCACAGTCGTTCAAAAATTGTGAGAAATCATCATCGACATCTTCTCCATCTCGGGCCTCGTTATAAATGATCCGTTGAAGTAGGTCTTCTCTCTCCTCGTCTCGTTGAAGTGGGTCTTCTCTCTGCTCGTCTCGCAAGTGCTCCATAGCTCAAATGTACCTGCAATCAATAAATTTTGCATATGTAAAATTTGCTATCAAGTTTACATTTATTCATCTAAAGAACATACAAGTACAATTCTAAAAAACATACAAGTATGCAATCCTATAAAATTACATTGTCACCTTGCTATAAAATTACAACAATCTATTAAAAGAATATAAATTACTTTGTCAAATGCTCCTGTTTTTTAAATCAAAAGTTTACATTCTAAAAAATATACAAGTATTCAAAGTTTTGCATATATAACAAGTACACAAACTAAGCAACACAAAATAATGTGTATATAATAACTGCACAAATTTTTCATATATAACAAGTGCACCAAGTTTTTTACTTCAGCGGCTTTGCATTAGAAAATGACATTAAGCAACACAAAATAATGTGTAAATCATTTTATACATGGAACTAGAGTATATATAACCAAGAACAATCAAAGTCCAGATTTACAGTAGTAAACACATAATGAGTTGTTAAAACAGAGCATCATTAATACAAACATGATCATTTCATAGCAACACAAACTGGTAATGGAGGCGACATTACAGGAATTTTTCTATATGTCACTCTTTTTGTTGTCTTTGATATTGCTGATTCTTCTATAGCAACACAAACATAAATAGACCAAACAAATTTTTTCTGTTGTCTTTGGTATTTGTTGCATTGTCATGCTTCATTTTTTTTGTTCTTGCAAACAAATTTTTTCATCTACGACATTATAAGAATTTTTTCTGTTCTTGCAAACACCTAGCCCTAGCTAAAAACAGTACAAAATTTTCTTGCAAACACCTAGCGAAAGAGGAGGCCGAGGGAGGGAGGGGAGGAGTCTTACCGGCGCTGGTGCGCAGAGGCAGTGGACGGCGGCGCGGTGGGCGGCACGGCCTCGGAGCGAGGAGGAGGAGGTCGAGCGGCGCGGACCGAGGTGCGGCACGACGGCGGGCAGCACGCGCTCGGGCAGCACGGGCTCCCTCCCACCGGGCGCGAGGGTGGGCAACAGCTCGGGCGCGAGGAGGAGGAGGAGGTGGGCAGCACGGCCTCGGAGCGAGGAGGAGGAGGTCGGGCGGCGCGGACCGGGGAGCGGCACGACGGCGAGCAGCACGCGCGGCGGAGAGGAAAGGTGGCGACGGCGTCTGGGAGGTTTGCCGGAGGGAGGCGGTGCCGGAGATAGGGTTTCGCGGGAGCAGGGCTGCGCCGGCCGGAGATGGGGATTTGGGGAAGAATGCGAAAAAATTTGGCCGCGGCGACACAAAACGCCGCGAAAAGGACCTTTAGTCCCGGTTCCAGCCACGAATCGGGACTAAAGACCCTCTAGTCTCGGTTGGTAACACCAACCGGGACTAAAGGTCTGTCTGGGCCGTGAAAAATTGCGCGAAGCCCAGACAGACCTTTAGTCCCGGTTTTCCAAAAATGTTGTTTTTTTTTTTGTTTCCATGTTTCTTTTTCTTTTACTATTGAATGGTTTTTGTTTCTGTTTTCTCTTATATACTTTGGTTTACTTTTTTTTTGAATTGTTTTGTTTCTAGTTTCTTTTTCTGTTTTGTTTCATATTCTCTGATTTTGCCTATTTAAATGACTTTTTTTTCCTCCGGAGTTCCAAAAATGACTTTTTGTGAACAAAGTACAAAAAAAATGATGCAAAATGGAACCCAGATAATTTTCACTAAGAGTAGTCCACATATGATGGATAATCCCCAAGTATTAGGTTTTTTCGTTGATTTCTACCTAATATCCCCTAGTTAAATGAGTTTATGTTGATTTTTCGAAAGTAATTCAAATTTGAACTACAACTGTTTGATAGTTTGTTCTGTAATTTTTGGAAAAATCATTTTAAGGTACACAACTAGTGGTTATATCACAAAAACATTGATAATTCTAGAAAATATTACCTCTTTCGATGAATAGTCATCGCGACCGTTTTGATCGTTTTTACGAAAAAATGAAATAAATTGATAAACATCTCAAAAAATGAAATCCTTTGGCATGGGCTCCTTATATGTGTACTAGTTGCTATGAAAAATGATAAACTTGATTTTTGACAAAATTTGCAAAAAAAAGTCTTCACAAAAAGGTCTATCATGTATGAACATCTAGAAGTTTCAAGACAAATGACCAAGTTATGGTCATTTCCACGGCATAGTTTGTGATAAAGATCTCATATTCCACAAATAGGTGAATCTTGGTATAATAAACAACCATTCAGAAGGAAATCTTGAAATTATCATTTTCCATTTTTTAAGTGCAAAAAATTACTTTTTTTTGTGAACAAAGTACCAAAAATATGATGCAAAATGGGACCCATTTAATTTTCATGGAAACTAGTACACATATGATGGATAATCCCCAAGTATTAGGTTTTTCCTTGATTTCTACCTAATTTCCCCTAGTTAAATGAGTTTATGTTGATTTTTCGAAAGTAATTCAAATTTGAACTACAACTGTTTGATAGTTTGGTCTGAAATTTTTGGAAAAATCATTTTAAGGTACACAACTAGTGGTTATTTCATAGAAACATTGATAATTCTAGAAAATATTACCTCTTTCGATGAATAGTCATCCCGACCGTTTTCATCGTTTTTAGGAAAAAATGAAATAAATTGATAAACATCTCAAAAAATAAAATCCTTTGGCATGGGCTCCTTACATGTCTACTAGTTGCTATGAAAAATGATAAACTTGATTTTTCAAAAAATTTGCAAAAAAAAGTCTTCACAAAAAGGTCTATCATATATGAACATCTAAAAGTTTCAAGACAACCAAGTTATGGTCATTTCCACGGCATAGTTTGTGATAAAAATCTCATATTCCACAAATAGGTGCATCTTGGTATAAGAAACAACCATTCAGAAGGAAATCTTGAAATTATTTTCATAAATATCATTTTCCATTTTTTAAGTGCAAAAAATGACTTTTTTGTGAACAAAGTACCAAAAATATGATGCAAAATGGGACCCATTTAATTTTCATGGAAACTAGTACACATATGATGGATAATCCCCAAGTATTAGGTTTTTCCTTGATCTCTACCTAATTTCCCCTAGTTAAATAAGTTTATGTTGATTTTTCAAAAGTAATTCAAATTTGAACTACAACTGTTTGATAGTTTGGTCTGAAATTTTTGGAAAAATCATTTTAAGGTACACAACTAGTGGTTATTTCACAGAAACATTGATAATTCTAGAAAATATTACCTCTTTCGATGAATAGTCATCCCGACCGTTTTGATCGTTTTTACGAAAAAATGAAATAAATTGATAAACATCTCAAAAAATGAAATCCTTTGGCATGGGCTCCTTATATGTGTACTATGTCGGAGAGTGACTCCCAAGAGACAGGGGTGGTCACACTCTGAAGAGTCTGTTCGAAGGGGGCTGAACGCGGAGGTTAAACAACCCTCAACCGGCACGGCGACGGTGCTCGTCGAGTCTGAGGAGGGACATCACGACAGAGATGGACACCAGCCCATACCCAGGTTCACGGCCCTAGGGAGGAGGTAACACCGCTACTCCTGCTTGTCTGTATTGCACTGCAGAGGATACAGTACAATGAGCTTGCCGAGGGCTCTCTTATGGCAGTGTGGAGCTCAAGGAGGGAACACTAGGGTCTTCTTCCTCCTCGAGTAAGCTAGGCTGGGCTACGCTATGGTAGAGTGCTCAAGCTCCGAATGATCGATCCCTTGCTACGGAGGTGCTCCCTCTCCTTTTATAGGCGCCCCGGACCTCATCCCCGCGTCCTGCGCGGTGGAACGGTTCCCACATGGCGACGAAACGGAGGAGCGGGGTGCACCGCAGCTGGGTTGTCCATGGACTTGGTCCATGGTCGTAAAGCCTTCCCTTGAGGCAGGAAAGCCACCGTCCGCGCAGGACGGCCAGCTGGTGCCGCAGAGATCG
Organism: Poa annua; assembly: GCA_026929855.1. Lineage (NCBI taxonomy): Eukaryota > Viridiplantae > Streptophyta > Magnoliopsida > Poales > Poaceae > Poa > Poa annua. Next base: position 80,955,525 of record CM049437.1, on the reverse strand, counting down.
TGGGGGGTGCCCACGGTGACGTCGTCGTTGGAGCGTAGCGCCGGCCATCCGCTTTATCACCAAAGGGGAAAGCTTCGTAGTCCGGCGCGGGGGGCACAACTTTGTTGACCCCTTTAATCACCAGAATGGCAACTGCGGCGTCGTCGTCACCGCGCGCAGGCGCGCGCGTCACTCTGCGGCCGCGATAGAGGCCATGTGCGCTCTGCGGCGGTTGCTTCACAGCGAAGTATCTCTACAGGGCCTGTGCGGCCTTGTGGAGGGATTTGCGTTGACTCCTCTCAAAGGGAGAGAGCCTTGTAGAGGGGCAGTCGTGGGGGGAGCCTCTTCAGGCCTTCGCTGCCCTTTAAGCCCTCTCGAGGACTTTTCCCTTCGAGGGTCTCTCCAAGCGTTTGGCTTGGTCCTTAGTAATTTCTTCGATACCGTCGCGTGCGAGGGCTGTGGAGAGTGGGCCACGCACACCCTGGTTTCCACTGGGCCGACAGTAGCCCCCGGGCCCATGGCGGGCACGGCGAAGCCCACTAGGCTCAGTCGAAGCGTCGTGGGCCCAAAGTGTCTGGCCGGCCCGAGACACGCGTCGATCAGTTGCGCGTCTGCGACGACACGATCTCTTTGGCGGGGCGTGCGTCGTGGGGGGTCCCACCACGCCCCGGTAACTGCCCAGACGAGAAATAAAGCCTGCGCGCCGGATCGAGCAGCCGTTACTGGATTCATTCTGCTTCTGCGCTCCCGGCCTTTCGATCTCCCCCTCTGAGCTTCCTCACACCGGCGATCTTCGTCTTCTTCCGCATTCTTCCGCACTTCTTCCTTTCCCGACGATGAGTTCAGCGAAGGGCAAGGCGGCGATGGCGAAGCCCCCTGTGGACGCGCAGGGGGAAGGGGCGCTTGGCCCCGCCCTGGTCGGGGAGCGCCTCAATGAGGCGGCGCTGGACAAGATCCGGCATTTGGTCGCCGGGACGACCAACGAGCACGGCGCCAGTGCTCTCCAGGCCGCAAAGCTCGGCCGGCTCCCGAAGGGGTTTTTACCCATCTTCCTCCACACCATCTACGCCGGGCTAGTGCCTCCCTACTCGCCCTTCCTGGAGGCGATTCTGGAGTTCTACCAGATCCATCTCCTCCATCTTCATCCCAACTCCGTCTTGATCCTCTCCATCTTCGCCTACCTGTGCGAAGCTTACTTGGGGGTGCAGCCTTCTGTGGCCCTCTTCCGGAGCTTCTACGCGCTTCGGAGCTCCGCGAACCTTGAGCGGACGGGGTGCGTCTCCTTCCGCATCATGGACGGCATCGGGGATGTCTGTATCCCCATGTCGTGGAATGGCGAGAAGCCTGTCACGGCGGTGGTGAAGAAGGTGGACGACTTCCGGCAGATGTGGCTCCTCATCGGCGTCAAGTCGCTGAGCTCCTTCATCGACGTCCCGGAGGCGCCACCCGTGAAGAACACCCACTGGGGCAAGCTGGTCTTCCAGAGCCCGCAGATCGCGGACCTGGTGGGCCGCATGAAGCTTCTGCGGGAGAATGGCCTCACCGGTCAGATGATTGCGGAGGACTTCGTGAGGCGCCGCATCGCTCCGCTTCAGGCGCACAAGAAGCCGATGTGGATGTACTCGGGCCTCTCGGACCCGATGCGGCTCCACTGCTGCGACCACCGCCCCGCAGCCGTCTCCACCATCATGGGCGTCCTCTTCATCAACCCGGACATGCCTGTGGCGGTTGCTGAGGTGTTGAGGCCTCTCCACCAACTCTCCATGAATACGCGCCTGGCGATTCTGGAGCGGATGCCGACGTTTACCCCGCTTGGCTTGGTGGGGGAGGAGGAGGACGAGGTGGCCATGCCTGTAGCGAAGGTGCCAGGAGCCGCGGAGTCGCCCTCCGCATCGGACGTCGAGCTTGGCGGCGTGGCGGCAAGAGCGAACCCCTCGTCCGTCGGGGTGAGCTTGTCAAGGGCTACGCCTCCTGCCGAGGAAGTCTTCGAGGTCTCGTCCGGCGACGACGAGCCCTACAAGGAGGCCCCTTCAGGCCCTGTTACGGAGGGGGAAGGCAGCGACGACGATGAGGCTGCGGCGGGGCGACGAGAGCCCCGGTCCAAGGCGGCCCACGACAGGCCTGCTAGGGAGCCAATGGGCGCTCCCCTCAAGAGGAAAGCAGAGGCGCCTCCCGAGGGGTCTGGAGCCAGGACCATGCCTTCATGGCGTTCGCCTGGCATGGCGTGGGTTGACACCCGCGCCAAGAAAGCTGGGTGAGTATCTTGATCTTGGTTTTCTCTTCCTCAATCTCTGCTTGCCCGTTCTATTCTGACAGATTTTCTTGCTCCTTGCCAGCGACCTAGTGCCTGCGAAGCGTCGAAGGCTTCGCAAGGCCGCGGAGGTGAAGAGAGCCGCGCCAGAGGCCGCGGCTGACGAGGCCTCGAGGCCTGTGGTGGTGGACACCGCAGGCCCTGCCAAGGACGCGCCTCAGGCTGAGGCGACTGCGCCGCCTCTCGAGGGGAGGTGCCCTGAGGAGCAGGCGGAGAGGGCGCCTACTCCGCCTCGCGCTTCCACTCCTCCGGCGCAGCAGGAGGCTGAGGCGGACATGACGCCAATCCAGAGCCCGCCAAGGGCCGACGAGACGGAGGGGGAAGCTCCTCCGCCGCCCCTGCCAAACTCTGCAGCGGAGGCGGAGACAGTGGTTACGGGGCAGGCCTCTCCTGCCCCTGAGGCTCACGATGAGGGGCCGCTTGAGGGCGGCGACACCGGCGTGCGAAGCGCAGGTGCGGAGGAAGAGAGCTCGCCGCCAAGCCCCCAGGCCCGCGACGCTGCAGAGCCCCGCGTAGAGGCCCCCTTCTTCAAGCCCGACGCAGGTGCTGGGACCTCCGCGCCGCGTGGGGCTTCACAAGTCCTGGCCCTGAGCGGCTGGGACTGGAGCAGTGGACGCCGCGGCGTCGCCTTCCGCCTGGTGCGGGAGTCCCTGGACGGGTTGGAGGCGCACCTCGCCCTCGAGGACGCGGAGATTGCCCGGCGGCAGGGCGAGCTTGCGGAGGCCTGGGCCGCCTTCCACGCAGCCGTGGAGGTTCGCCGGCAGAGCGACCTGGCTCTGCAGGCGGAGCGCGAGGAGGCGCTGCGCTTCACCAAGGAGGTCCGCGAGGGCGCCGTGCGCGAAGCCAAGGAAATTCTGGAGCCCTTCCAGGCCGAGCGCCAGGCGGCGGCGGACGACTTGGCCGCGGCCAAGGCGGAGCGGGAGACGGTGGAGTCCTCGCTGGCAGACAAGCATCGCGAGCTTGTCCAGCTTGAGGCCAAGATCCTCGCCGACTCTGAGGTCGTGCGGACCTCTCTGGAGGCGGTCCGCGCGGCCTTGGATGCCAGGGGGCAAAGGCTGGGTGAGCGCGAGAACGACGTGCGTCAGCGCGACGAGCAGCTGCTGCAGGCGGAGCAGGAGCTGTCGGTGCAGCGCATCGACCTTGAGGCCCGGGAGGGGAATCTGGCCGAAGCCCTCGACAAGTTCAACCGCGAAGTGGTCACCCACAAGAAGCATGTGGAGCGCTTCAACGCAAAGTTCGGCGAGCGGAAGGAGGAGGCGGAGAAAGAGTTCCAAGCCCGGGAGAAGGCGTACTTCGCCGCCGTCTCTCGAGACTACAACGAGAAATTCAAGAAGCAGGTGAATCGCTTCAAGAAGAGGCGCGGCGAGGATGACGCCCGGATCCGCGAGCTGGAACTGATGAACGCCAGGCTGAACTCCCGGGCGAGGCGCGCTGCGGATGGTCGCCGCCTTGCTGAAGAGGCTCGCGAGCGCATGTCGCAGGACCTCGCCGCCCTTATGGCGGACATGGAGGAGATGAACAAGCAGGTGGGCCCTGCCGTAGATCGAGCGGTGGAGGCTGCCGAGAGCGCTCAAGCGGCGCGGGTGCTGTCGCAGCAGCGGGAGCGTATGTTCCTGTCCTTGGCGGCTCGGGGCAACGATCTCGCGGCGAAGCTAGGAGTGGAGGCGCCGCACGTCCCTGCTCAGGGCAACGCCGACGCCGCCGCATACCTCGCCTACTTCGACAAGCTCTTCACGGCGCTCGAGGGCCCTGCCGCGGAGCTCCGCGACGTCGTCGAGGAGGAATGCCGCCAACTCCTGGCGGTGGCAGTCGACCGCATCTTCACCAACCTCCAGCACCTCCAGCCCGGCTTCGACTACACAACGGTGACCGAGCCTCTCGAGGGGGAGGAAGGGTGGCAGATGTCCAACTCCGTCCGAGACCAGGTCGACGACTTCTGCAGCCGCTTCAAGCGGGCTGAGGCGAGGGAGGACGACGGCGAGGAGGCCGGCTCCGAGGGCGAGCCTGGAGAGGAAAAGTCTGCGGAGGAGGGCGACGAAGCTTCTGCCTGATCCTCTCCTGTATTGTGATGCGCTTGTAGCGCCATTAAGAGACTTGGCTTAGAGACTTTTGCTCCACAGTCTGTAATATACTTTTAAGTAGATGCTATTAAGTTTGCACGTGTGCCCCTCGAAGGGCCTTTTGCTTCAACTTCATGTCTTTGTTCGCTCTGCGTCGCTAGGACCCTTCTCCTTGCGCTATGACTCCGCCGCTGCGGTATGCCTGAGCAATGACTCGGCAAGGCCGGGGGGAGTTTAAGGCTTAGAGAGGTAAGAGTCCTCGAGGCGCGATGCTCAAGGGCCCCCCTTTGACGTGCAAGCAGTCCATGGAGTGTGAGGGAAAAGAATCGCTCGAGGGACGACGAGTGCTCGTGAGAGAGAAGAGATTCTCGAGGTGTGAGCGCTGAACTTAGCTTTGCGAGGCTTTTGCTCTGCGTAGGCTTTCCCTGGCGATGCGCTCTCCTCTAGGGGCCGAGTTTTGCCTCCACGAGCTTGGAGGGACTCTTGTTCCCTGCGGATGTTAGAGAGGCGAACCCAAACGCTAGTGCATGGTAGTAAGGACTCATGTGCGCTTATTGATTTCCTCATGTGTATCTCGCAAGGAGAGTAAGTACCAAGGTCCTTTGGAGAGGTGGCGTGTCTTTGGGAGCATGCCCTTTAGCCAGAGCTCGGATCCCTTGGGTTTTGCAGTGCTGCTGGGGTGCCCTTGAGGCACAGGCACCGTACTCAGCCCCCGCTCGCGAGGTGCGCATGGGAAGAATATAAGCGCGCATGGAGAGGCAAATGATGAAAGTAAACTCACCACCAAAATATTACATAGCGGCGCCTTAGCGCATAGTTCACTTAGGAACGAAATGGTTCATTACACTTGGGGTTGCCAAGCTAACGTTCTTTCCATGTCGAGGCATGGGGACCACCCATTAGTGGCTGAGACTCTCTACGGCCTGCGGTGGCTCGTTACAAGGAGAGCTCGGAGGGCTGACCCTCAGGAGAAGCTTTGTGAAGCTTGGAGGTGAAGCCGTGAGCTTCCCTCTAGAGACAAAAAATGCCTGACGTGACAATGATCACGGGCGTGACTATGATCACGGGTAGAACTTGCGTAGATGCGCGATGTTCCACGGGTTCTTGACGGGGATGTCGTCTATAGTCTCGAGGCGCGCAGCGCCAGGCCTGGCGATGTGAGAGACCCTGTAGGGGCCTTCCCACATAGGCGAGAGCTTGTGGAGGCCTTCTCTGGAGAGGATTCGCCTGAGCACGAGGTCGCCCGCCTCCAAAGTGCGCGAGCGCACATGGCGGCTGTGGTAGCGTCGCAGGTCTTGCTGGTACTTTGCCGCTCTGAGGGCGGCACGGCGGCGCAATCCCTCGAGAAGCAGCAAGTCGTCGTTGTGGAGGTCCTCTTGGGTGTCCTCATTGAAGGCATGGACCCGTGGGGATCTGTGCTTGATTTCTGTGGGGAGGACTGCTTCGGCTCCATAGACGAGGGCGAACGGCGCTTCACCAGTGGGCTTTGAGGGAGTTGTGCGTATGGACCAGAGCACAGATGGGAGCTCGTCGATCCAGCCCTTGCCGTGGCCCTTGAGGATGTTGAAGCTTCTGGTCTTGAGGAACTTGAGGACTTCCGCATTTGCTCGCTCGGCTTGACCATTGCTTTGTGGATGAGCCACCGAGGCGAAGCAGAGCTTGATGCCGAGTTTTTCGCAGTAAGACCGGAAGATGCCGCTGGTAAACTGTGAGCCGTTGTCGGTGATGATGCGATTGGGCACTCCGAAGCGGCAGACCAGGCTCCTGATGAATTTCACCGCTGCCCCGGCTGGTATACTGCGCGTCGGTTCGACCTCGGGCCACTTGGTGAACTTGTCGACGGCCACGAAGAGGAAGCGGTAGCCCCCTTGCGATTTCGGGAAGGGGCCCAAAATGTCCAGCCCCCAGACCGCGAACGGCCTGGAGAGCGGGATGGTCTGGAGCCCCAGCGCCGGCTGATGGATTTGCTTGGCGTGGTACTGGCAGGCATCGCAAGCTTGGACGATGGTGACCGCATCTCGAAGCGCTTGCGGCCAGTAGAAGCCGCTCCTGAAGACCTTGCCTGCGAGGGTGCGCGCGCACGAGTGGTGGCCGCACTCTCCGCTATGGATGTCTTTGATCAGCATTCGGCCTTCTTCGGGAGGGACGCATTTGAGCGCGATCCCATTTGGGCGCTTGCGGTACAGGTCTCCCTCGAGGATGTAGTAGGATTTTGCCTGTCGAGCGATTCGCTCTGCTTCCGCATCTTCTTCGGGGAGGACCCCCTTCATCAGGTAGTCTTTGAGCTCGTCAATCCAGCCTGTTTCTTGATGTGCCGCTGTCAGCAACAGACGCTCCCCTGTGTGAGGACCACAATCGGGTGCCCCAGTTTCAGGAGGTGGTGGGAGTGCTTCGTCTGTGCTTGCGGCTGTAGCTTCTTGTGGCTGCTTTATGGATGCCTTGGTGAGCCTTTCTTCAAAGACGCCTGCCTGCTGGGCTTGCCTTCGCGAGGATCGCTTGGCGATGTCATCGGCCTCCTGGTTCTCTTTCCTCGGGATGTGCATGAGCTCCATGCCTCTGAAGTGCTTCTCGAGCTTGCGGACCTCTTCAAGGTATGCGGCCATGTGGTCGTCCTTAGGCGTGTAGCTTTTGCTGGAGAAGTTGACAAGCAACTGGGAGTCGCCCTTGACGAGTAAGTGCTTGACGCCTAGAGCGATGGCGGCCCTTAAGCCGGCGAGAAGGCCCTCGTATTCAGCGATGTTGTTGGAGATCTTGTCAATTGTGAAGCATGGCAGGACAGCGTAGTAGAGTTTGTCGCCTTTGGGCGAGGTCAAGACGACGCCTGCCCCGCCATTGCGGCAGGCGAAGGCTCCATCTAAGTGCATGGTCCAGTGGCTGGGCATCGTGTCTCCAGAGAGCTCGGCTTCTTCTCCCCGAGGCTCTTCAGGGCTTGGGTCAGTCCATTCGGCGACGAAGTCCGCCAGCGCTCTTCCCTTGATGACTCTTGTGGTGTCGAAGCGCAAATTGAATGGCTGCAGCTCGATGTTCCATCCCGCGACACGATCTGTGGCGTTGGGGTTGCGCAGGATCTGCTCCAGGGGGAAGGAAGTGACCACCGTGATGGGGTGGCCCTGGAAGTAGTGTCGCAGCTTCCTGGAGGCGATGAGGAGCGCGACCAGAAGCTCTTGCTGCATTGGGTACCGTTCCCGAGCGTCCCGCAGTACTGTACTGACAAAGTAGACGGGGTGCTCGACAAGGGTTGTCGATGGAGGTGCAGCGTCAGCTCTCTGCAGAGGCTCTTCAGGGCCCTTGTCGAGATCCACCTGTGGAGGGGTCTCGGCAAGGGTGTTCGGAGCAGACTCGACTTGAGGCTGTGGGCCTAGCGGTGGGTCTGTGGAGACTGCTCCTTTGCCGAGATCTTTGTCGGGCGGCATTGGACTTGGAGTGGCAGCGCTTTTCTTGGGGAGGACTGGCTCTTCCCTTTCAGCCACCAGGACGGTGCTCGCAGTCTGAGGAGTGGCTGATAGGTACAGCTTCAGATGTTCGCCTGTCCTGGGGGCTACCATGACTGGTGGGCTGGCCAAATACCTCTTTAAGTCTTCAAAAGCTTTGTCTGCTTCAGGGGTCCACCTGAATGTGCCGGACTTCTTCATGATCTTGAAGAATGGCAGGGCTCTCTCGCCGAACTTGGAGATGAAACGGCCCAGGCTGGCCATGCAGCCTGCTAAGCGCTGCATGTCCTTGAGCCGGCGAGGAGGCTGCATTCCTTCTATGGCCTTGATCTTGTCAGGGTTTGCTTCTATGCCGCGGTGAGACACGAGGAATCCGAGGAGTTTGCCTGAAGGTACCCCGAAGACGCACTTGGCGGGGTTCAGCTTGATGTTCACCTTGCGCAGGCTGGCGAAGGTTTCCTCGAGATCCTTCAAGAGAGTGTCTCCCTTGCGAGACTTGACCACAATGTCGTCGACATAAGCTTCTGCGTTTCTGCCCATCTGCGCCCCCAAGGCTATCCTCATGAGCCTCTGGAAAGTGGCGCCGGCGTTCTTCAGGCCGAAAGGCATGCAAGTGTAGCAATACACACCACAGGGGGTGAGGAATGTTGTTTTCTCCTCGTCCTCTTTAGCCATTTTGATCTGGTGATAACCAGAGAAGGCGTCCAGAAAACAGAGGAGGTCGCAGCCGGCGGTGGAGTCCATGATCTGGTCTATCCTTGGCATGGGGTATGGGTTCATGGGGCAGGCCTTATTGACGTCTGTGTACTCGATGCAGAGTCGGCCTCCTCCAGCGGGTTTAGGGACAACCACGCCGTTGGAGAGCCAAGTGGGGTGCGCGACTTCGCGGACGACATTTGCCGCTTTTAACTTTTCTACTTCCTTGACGATGAATGCTTGCTTCTCGGGGGCTTGCTTCCGCGCTTTTTGCTTGACGGGGCGTGCGTCTGGACACACGGCTAAGTGGTGCTCGATCACCTCCCTTGGTACACCAGACATATCTGACGGAGTCCATGCGAACATGTCAGAGTTTGCCCGAAGGAAGGCGACGAGCGCGCTTTCCTATTTGGGTGGCAAGGCAGCACCTATGGTGACGCTAGCCCCTGAGCCCTCAGCCCCCGAGCCACTGGTGCTCAGCGACACCTTCTTCGTGGAAGCTTGCTCTTGAGAGAACATCTGTTTCTTCTTCTTGGGCCTCTCGAGAGGCTCCATGTCCTCGTCAGCCGGGAACGCCATGGCGGCTGCCTTGTAGGCGCTCTCGACAGCGCGCGTGGCATCCAGGATATGACCATGGATGGCGATAGTGCCAGCGCTGCCGGGGATCTTGACCATGTTGTAGGCGTGATGCGTGACGGCCATGAACTTCGCGAGGGCGGGGTAGCCGAGGATGGCGTTATACGGTAGGCCAATGTGCGCGACGTCGAAGTCGATCAGCTCAGTGCGGTAGTTCTTCTGCGTGCCGAAGGTGACGGCTAGCCGGACCTACCCCAGAGGTGCGATCGAACCACTCGTGACCCCTGTGAATGGCCTGGAGAGCATGAGCCACTCGTAAGGCACTTGAAGCGTCTCGAAGGTATCGACAGAGATGACGTTCAGGCCAGCGCCCCCATCAATGAGCGTCTTGGAGATGGCAATGTTGTTGATGGTGGGGGAGCAGACCAGGGGGAGGGTTCCAACAGTCTTGGTCGACTTGGGGTGGTCCTTGGCGTCGAAAGTGATGGTGTACTGAGACCACTTGAGGGGCCTGGAGGTCTCGACGCTCGGGAGTGCGGCGTTGAGCTCGCGGGCGAACTGCTTGAACTGGTTGTTGGACTTGGGCGCCTGAGCTCCGCCGAGGATGCAGGCCATAGCCCCCCTTGGGGCCTGGTAGCCTCCATCTTCCTCGTCGGGGAGGTTGTTGTTCTTCTCGGCGGCGTTGGCTTGAGTGCCCGGCGGCTTCTGGTAGCTGCCCTTGCGTCCGCCTCTGCGGTAGCCGCGGCGATGCCGCGGCTCCCGCTGCCCTCTTCTTGCCCGCGCTCTCTGCTCAGCCTCTTGAGGTCGAAGCAGTTCTCTGTGGCGTGGCCGCGCCTGTTGTGGTAGACGCAGAACGGACGGTTGTCGTCCTTCTTGTCGCCAGGCTCAGGGGAGGCTCTGCGGGCGTACTTGGCATCTGGCTCAGCCGCTAGGACAGCGGTGGTCTTGCGCTTGGTTTCTTCCCGCTTCTTGTGGCTCTTGGATCCCTCGGCCTGGTCGTCAACCTGCTGGCTCATCTTGACGAAGAGGAGTCCCTCTTCAGCCTTGGCGCACTTGTCAGCGAGGTCGAACAGCTTTACCACAGAGGTGAGCTTGTCGTGAATGCCCAGCTTCTCGAGCATCCTGCAGTTTGTGACGCCCTCTCTGAAGGCGGCAATGACTTGTGTGTCGGGGATGTTCGGGATCTTGTTGCGCACTTGGCTAAAGCGCTGGATGTACTTGCGGAGGGTCTCATCTTTCCTCTGCACCACAGCGCGCAGGTCATTATGGGTGAGCGCGCGCTCATATGTGCCCTTGAAGTTGGCGAAAAATTGCCTGCAGAGCTCCTCCCACGAGCCGACGGAGTCTTCAGGCAGGTTGAGGAGCCACGACAGCGCGGAATCAATAAGCGCGTGGGAGAACCAGTTGGCCATGACCTTGTCGTCTCCTCCTGCAGCTTGGATAGAGGTGGTGTAGAGCTGCAGGAACTCGATGGGGTTGCTTGACCCGTCGTAGCCCTTTGGAAGGGCAGGCCTGAACTTCTGTGGCCAGACCACGCGGCGCAGAGCGCGGGTGAAGGCCATGCAGCCGGTGGCGTACGTGGAGGTTCCGCCCTGGAGAGCCCTGCGGTTCTGCTGCCCCGCCTGGCCGATTTCCTCGACGAGGCGGTTCTGGAGGTCCCTCTGGCGCTCCATCCCCACACGCGCGTCAAGCGCGGTGCGCTGCACGATTTGGCAGTCGCGCGGCGAGGACGCATGGGAGGCAGCCCTCTGCGCCGCAGCCGGAGGTGGTCCCGGTGGTGGCGGAGGCGCATCCGGCGCGGCCGTTCCTGCGCGGCCAGAGTGGTGAACCAGCGAACGCGACGGAGCAGGGCGCGTCGTCGCGATGTCGACGAGGTGGTGGAGGCGGTCGAGCCAGAGGTCGTGGGCCTCCGGGTTGGGCCGGTAGCGGAGAAGCTCCTGAGCCATGAGCAGCGCGGTGTGTGGACCGGGCTCTGGACGTCCCTGAGAGGACGCGCTTTGGCGCCGAGACGGACGCGAGGACTCAGCGTCCTCGTGGTGCTCGGAGAAGTCCTCGTCGTCGCGGCGGTCGCCGCCCTGGCGGTTCTCGCTCTCGGTCTCCTCCACGTGCGGGCCGGTGTTGGCGCGCTCCGCCGTGCGAGGGCGGCCGCGAGTGGTGGTGGCGCCGGGCTCAGTATGAGCCCTGTCAGCTGCGCGCCTGTTGGCGCGTGTCGTGCGGGTGTCCGTCATGGCGCGGAGGCTGGTCGAAGGTTGAAGACGCGCCTCAGCCCCTACCTGGCGCGCCAAATGTCGGAGAGTGACTCCCAAGAGACAGGGGTGGTCACACTCTGAAGAGTTTGTTCGAAGGGGGCTGAACGCGGAGGTCAAACAACCCTCAACCGGCACGGCGACGGTGCTCGTCGAGCCTGAGGAGGGACATCACGACAGAGATGGACACCAGCCCGTACCCAGGTTCACGGCCCTCGGGAGGAGGTAACACCGCTACTCCTGCTTGTCTGTATTGCACTGCAGAGGATACAGTACAATGAGCTTGCCGAGGGCTCTCTTATGGCAGTGTGGAGCTCAAGGAGGGAACACTAGGGTCTTCTTCCTCCTCGAGTAAGCTAGGCTGGGCTACGCTATGGTAGAGTGCTCAAGCTCCGAATGATCGATCCCTTGCTACGGAGGTGCTCCCTCTCCTTTTATAGGCGCCCCAGGCCTCATCCCCGCGTCCTGCGCGGTGGAAGGGTTCCCACATGGCGACGAAACGGAGGAGCGGGGTGCACCGCAGCTGGGTTGTCTATGGACTTGGTCCATGGTCGTAAAGCCTGCCCTTGAGGCAGGAAAGCCACCGTCCGCGCAGGACGGCCAGCTGGTGCCGCAAAGATCGTGGGGGGTGCCCACGGTGACGTCGTCGTTGGAGCGTAGCGCCGGCCATCCGCTTTATCACCAAAGGGGAAAGCTTCGTAGTCCGGCGCGGGGGGGCACAGCTTTGTTGACCCCTTTAATCACCAGAATGGCAACTGCGGCGTCGTCGTCACCGCGCGCAGGCGCGCGCGTCACTCTGCGGCCGCGGCAGAGGCCATGTGCGCTCTGCGGCGGTTGCTTCACAGCGAAGTATCTCTACAGGGCCTGTGCGGCCTTGTGGAGGGATTTGCGTTGACTCCTCTCCAAGGGAGAGAGCCTTGTAGAGGGGCAGTCGCGGGGGGAGCCTCTTCAGGCCTTCGCTGCCATTTAAGCCCTCTCGAGGACTTTTCACTTCGAGAGTCTCTCCAAGCGTTTGGCTTGGTCCTTAGTCATTTCTTCGATACCGTCGCGTGCGAGGGCTGTGGAGAGTGGGCCCCGCACACCCTGGTTTCCACTGGGCCGACATACTAGTTGCTATGAAAAATGATAAACTTGATTTTTGACGAAATTTGCAAAAAAAGTCTTCACAAAAAGTTCTATCATGTATGAACATCTAGAAGTTTCAAGACAAATGACCAAGTTATGATCATTTCCACGGCATAGTTTGTGATAAAGATCTCATATTCCACAAATAGGTGCATCTTGGTATAATAAACAACCATTCAGAAGGAAATCTTGAAATTATCATTTTCCATTTTTTAAGTGTAAAAAATGACTTTTTTTTGTGAACAAAGTACCAAAAATATGATGCAAAATGGGACCCATTTAATTTTCATGGAAACTAGTACACATATGATGGATAATCCCCAAGTATTAGGTTTTTCCTTGATCTCTACCTAATTTCCCCTAGTTAAATGAATTTATGTTGATTTTTCGAAAGTAATTCAAATTTGAACTACAACTGTTTGATAGTTTGGTCTGAAATTTTTGGAAAAATCATTTTAAGGTACACAACTAGTGGTTATTTCACAGAAACATTGATAATTCTAGAAAAAATTACCGCTTTTGATGAATAGTCATCCCGACCGTTTTGATCGTTTTTACGAAAAAATGAAATAAATTGATAAACATCTCAAAAAAAATGAAATCCTTTGGCATGGGCTCCTTATATGTGTACTTGTTGCTATGAAAAATGATAAACTTGATTTTTGACAAAATTTGCAAAAAAAGTCTTCACAAAAAGGAGCACACGGATCGTGTGTTTCTTTCAAGCACTTGTGAGCCGTTAGATCAGGGGTGTGTTTCTTTTGAGGGATTGTAAGCTGCTGGATCAGCACTATCACTTCCAAACCGGGAGTAAAGAAGCACACAGATCGTGCGTTTCTTTCAAGCACTTGTGAGCCGTTAGATCAGGGGTGTGTTTCTTTTGAGGGCTTGTGAGCTGCTGGATCAGCACTATCACTTCCAAACTGGGACTATAGGTGCCTCCCCCTGGTGATGGTATAAATAGGCGCCCAGACCTTCTATACAATCCAGGCAAAGGCAGAGGAATCCTCTAGGAACCAGCTTCTCGAAGATGTCCTTGTGAGCATACTTAGGACATCTTCGAGAGGCTGGGCTTAGAAGCATTCTCTTGTGAGGTAGGAGGAGGAAGCAGACATGTCTAAGCTATATGTCAACACTTAGTGTAGTTCATTTGATATACAAAGCATTCGGATTCCCTGCATACGCCCAACAGTGCATTTGATATGCGGGCACTCACGAGCCACTGTTGGGCTGTATGCAGGGGAAACCGTGTGTTTTGTTCCATGCATCTACAAAATACTTCAGTTCATCGACCGAATACAAAGCATTCGGATTCCCTGCATACGTCCAACGGTGCATTTGATATGCAGGCACTCACGAGCCACCGTTGGGCTGTATGCAGGGGAAACCGTGTGTTTTGTTCCATGCATCTACAAAATACTACAGTTCATCGACCGAATACAAAGCATTCGGATTCCCTGCACACGCCGAATACAAGAACATCCCTATCTAGTGTTCACTTGTTCTTCTGATTGCGCCGTAACCACGGACAATCTTCTTCATTTAACTTGATACTTGGATCAGTGTTCACTTTGAAGGGCGGAATGTCATGAAACTTATCGTAATCTTCTGACATGTCTATCTTGTCCTCCACTCCCACGATGACTCTTTTCCCTGAAAGAACTATGTGGCGCTTTGGCTCATCATGTGATGTACTCGGTTGCTTATCTTTTCTTTTTCTCGGTAGGGTTGACATGTCCTACACATAGAAAACCTGAGCCACTTCACTGGCTAGGACGAATGGTTCGTTCTCGTACTCAAGATTCTTGAGATCCACTGTAGTCATTCCGTACCGTGGGTCTACCTCTACCCCGCCTCGTAGGTTGAACCATTTGCACTTGAACAAAGGGACCTTAAAAGTAGGTCCATAGTCAAGTTCCCATATCTCCTCTATGTAACCATAATATGTGACCTTTTTCCCATTGCAGTTTGTTGCATCAAAGCGGACACCACTGTTTTGGTTGGTGCTCTTTTTATCTTGGTTGGCTGTGTAAAATGTATTTCCATTTATCTCGTAGCCTTGAAAAGTCAATATAGTCGAAGCTGGTAACTTGGCTAACAAGTATAGCTGTTCTCCAACATTGATGTCATTAATGAGACGTCTTTTTAACCAACTGCTAAAAGTCTTCATGTGTTCTCCATCAATACAATCTTCAGATTGCTCCGGGTATTTGGAGCGTAAAACATTCTTGTGTTCCTCAATATACGGAGCCACCAAGCTGGAATTATGTAGAACTTTGTCTTGTGCTCGAGCGAAAGAATTTCCGTCTTGACATATTGTTGATTTCTTTCCTAGGGTGCCTTTTCCATGTAGTCTCCCCTCATAGCGCGATTCAGGAACACCGATCGGCTTCAGATCAGGAATAAAGTCTACACAAAACTCAATGACCTCCTCTGTTCCATAGCCCTTGGCGATGCTTCCTTCTGGCCTAGCACAGTTATGAACGTATTTCTTTAAGATTCCCATGAACCTCTCAAAGGGGAACATGTTGTGTAGAAATACAGGACCGAGAACAGAAATCTCTTCAACTAGGTGAACCACGAGGTGTGTTATAATATTGAAGAAGGTTGGTGGGAACACCAACTCGAAGCTGACAAGACATTGGACCACATCCTTCTCTAAACTTTGTAGAGTTAGTGGATTGATAACCTTCTGATAAATTGCATTGAGAAATGCACATAGCTTCACAATGGGTTCTCGAACATTTTCCGGTAGAAGCCCCCTCAATGCAACCGGAAGTAATTGTGTCATAATCACGTGGCAGTCATGAGACTTTAGGTTTTGAAATTTTTGCTCTGCCATGTTTATTATTCCCTTTATATTCGACGAGAAGCCAGATGGAACCTTCATACTGCGAAGACATTCAAAAAATATTTTCTTCTCTTCTTTCGTAAGAGCGTAGCTTGCAGGACCTGGATGATTCTCTGAATGAGTGTCGTCTCGATGCATCTCTTCGCTCATACGTTGATGGGCCTGCCTTCCTTTCGGTGTATCTTTTGACTTCCCTTTTTTTACTTCCCTTTTTTTGACTTCCCATCTTTTGACTTCCCATACACGCCCAAGAAATTTAGCAGGTTGCAGCAAATGTTCTTTGTCACATGCATCACGTCGATTGCAGATTGAATCTCTAGCATTATCCAATAGGGCAGCTCCCAAAATATAGATTTCTTCTTCCACATGGGTACGTGGTTGTTTGCGGCATTCGGAACAGTGAGTCCGCCAGGACCCTTTCCAAAGATTACTTTTAAATCCTTTACCATATCATGTATAACAGAACTAGAAGTGCGGGTAGGCCTCGGCCGATGATCTGCCTCACATTTGTAATGTTTGCCTTTCTTCCTTAAGGGATGCTTGGGTGGAAGAAACCGACGATGGCCCAGGTACACATTCTTGTTACCTAAATGTATACTATCAGTCTCAGCTAAGCAATGCGTGCATGCATTGTATCCCTTGTTTGACTGTCCTGAAATGTTACCAAGAGCAGGCCAAGCATTGATGGTTACAAAAAGCAAAGCTCGTAGATCAAATTCCTCCTGTTCGTGCTCATCCCACACACGTACACCTTCTTCACGCCACAACTGCAAAAGTTCTTCAACTAATGGCCTGAGGTACACATCAATGTCGTTGCCAGGTTGCTTTGGGCCTTGAATGAGCACTGGCATCATAATGTACTTCCGCTTCATGCACAACCAATGAGGAAGGTTATAGATACATAGAGTCACGGGCCAAGTGCTATGACTGGAGCTCTGCTCTCCAAAAGGATTAAAGCCATCTGTACTTAGACCAAATCTTAAGTTCCTTGCGTCATCTGAAAATGTCGGGAACTCTCTGTCAATCTTTCTCCACTGGGACCCATCAGCGGGGTGTCTCAGCATCAAGTCTTTTTTACGGTCTTCTTTATGCCATCGCAACAACTTGGCATGCTCTCTGTTGCTGAACAAACGTTTCAACCGTGGTATTATAGGAGCATACCACATCACCTTTGCAGGAATCCTCTTCCTGGGGCGCGGCTCGCCCTCAACATCACCAGGGTCATCTCGCCCGATCTTATACCGCAATGCACCGCATACAGGACATGCATTCAAATTTTCGTGCTCACCGCGGTATAGGATGCAATCGTTAATGCATGCATGTATCTTCTGCACCTCTAATCCTAGAGGGCATACCACCTTCTTTGCTTCGTACGTACTAGAGGGCAATTCGTTATCATTTGGAAGCATCTTCTTAACTATTTTCAACAAATTTTCAAATCCCTTGTCAGAAGTACGATTCTCTGCCTTCCATTGTAGCAATTCAAGTGTGGTACCCAGCTTTTTCTGGTCATTTTCACAAGTTGGGTACAACAATTTTGCGTGATCAGCTAACATGCGCTCCAATTTCAACCTTTTATTTTCACTTCCACAGTCCATTTGTGCATCACGAATGGCCCTACGAAGATCATCGTCATGCTCATCAATATTGGGATCTTCTTCAGCTTCGTCTTCTCCCATTGTAGTATCACTGAACCAAGGATAGTTGTCATTATCCTCCTCTTTTTCATTTTCTTCCATTATAACCCCTGTTTCTCCGTGCTTGGTCCAACAATAATAACCAGGCATAAAACCATTCTGCAACAGGTGGGAGTGAATGACTTTTGAGGTAGAGTGATCACTCATATTCTTGCAGACATTACATGGACAACGAATAAAACCCTTCTTCGGCTTGTTTGCCTCAGCCACATGGAGAAAATTATGCATGCCATCAATGAACTCTGGACAACATCGGTCACCGTACATCCATTGCCGGTTCATCTGCATTACATAAAAGTATATCGAACCCCATTACACTACATCATGAATAAAATGCAAGACCAAATTAATTAATACAAGTTCATCCCATTAAAAGCAAAGTATAGTAGTGACAGCTCGTAATACATATATAGTTCTCATAAAACATACATTACTTGAAACAAATATAAAAACTATCTAAAGAATTTAAAACCAACAACAAATGCGATCAAAATCGCAACTAAGGTAAATACTGAACCAATAGCATAATGATACCAAGCCTCTTGATTAATGGCATATTTTCTAATCCTTTTAATCTTCAAGCGCATTGCATCCATCTTGATCTCGTTACCATCGACGACGTCGGCAAGCTTGAGCTCTAATTTCATCTTATCTTCTAAGCATTGGAGATAAAGATCTTCACTTCTTTTCAATTTTGCTTTCAAATCATTGTTTTCTTTTTCCAAAAACTCGATAATAGGGTCGGTTTCAATCTCCGGTTCAACTACCTCCTCGATAAAAATATATTTATGTCAAGTTGGTCGCCATAATTGCCAGAAACACGAAATGAAACAAATAGTTTTGAAAATATACCACATCCGAATCATAGACCGGACGAGGACCGACGGGGACGGATATCAGAACCATGACACTATACATATAATACAAGTTAGAAAATTATACAAGTAATAACTATATATGCACCTAAACCATAAAGCTAAGTTTAAAATAAAATAAAAGATAAAACCAAGAGACTCACCGAGGTGGTGTCGGTGACGGGACGACGCGGGCGATCGACGGCGGTAAGGACAGGGACGACACTAAAACACAAAAATCATAATTTAGTTTGAGCTCAAATTGCATATGAAACAAACGAAATCCTAACTTAGTCATTTCATCGAACACCTAGCTTGCACTAGAAATATGTAATGTGCTAAATGAGCTAAACAAGCAATGAAACAAGCGCCGGAAGAAAGCTTGCGGTTCCTAACCCTTGGATAGATGCGGGCGTCGTCAATCTTGGCAAATGGTGGAAAAAATTGGGGACAAAATCGAGCTCGGGTGAAGAAATGGAGGAGAGAATGGAGATGAACTCGAGCTGGAAAAAATGGAGCTGGCTGGCTCGCGGTGGGTGATGATGTAGTCATCATGGTAGTCCCGGTTCGTGCCACGAACCGGGACTAAAGGCCCCTGACGCTGCGGCCGCGCGCGGTGAACCGGGACGTGGCTCTCGCCGTTCGGACAGGGTGGGGTGCCCCCCTTTAGTCCCGGCCCGTGCCAAATTGGGGACTAAAGGGGTGAACCTAAGGCCCGATTTCCACTAGTGATATATATACTTCTAAAACATGAAATGAGCAAAAATTAGCAATATATAAGAGATGATAGGATACAATAGCTAACCTTTTATTAGAAGCCAGGAAGCCTCAAATCTTCACAAATCGACGGCAACGCTGATGAACTTGAGCTCCACGCGAAGAACACGAAGAACACGCGAAGAACACGAAGAACAGCTCCCGAGCCTAGCTCTCCACGCTTCTGATCCAGAAAATGCAACGGCCGGCTCGGGAGAGGGAGCTGCTGTATATATACAATGGGACTTTTCGTCCCGGTTTATTACACGAACCGCGACTAAAACCTTTGGTCGCGGTTCGTATTTCAAACCGGGACTAACGGTTTGGCTGAAACCGGGACTATAGGTTTTCGAGCTGGAGATTCCGTCATAGCTGTTGGAACCGGGACTAAAGGTGTAATTAGTCCCGGTTCCAGGCCAGACCGGGACTAAAGGTTCTCAGGGCTTCAAACCGAAGCCCTGTTTTCTACTAGTGTGCGTCTCGAGACGAGGCGGTACACAGCGGGTTTCCTGCTGCTGCGTCCAACTCGCTTCTACCTCCCCCCATCTCTTGGTGGTGTTTGTATGAACTTGGTGTATTTCCGTTATTCGTAATGGAAAGGGGTTGAAGCCCGGTTGGAAAAAAAAAGTACATGTCAGGGGGGCAAAGGAAGCGCTTATTAAATCTGTCCTACAAGCGCTTCCAACCTATGCAATGGGGATTTTTAAATTCTCATATGGTCTTTGTGATGATCTGATGCAACTTATAAGGAACTTCTGGTGGGGAGATGAGGAGAATGTTAAGAAGGTACACTCGATATCTTGGGAGAAGATGATTGGCCCAAAGTGCTATGGGGGTATGGGCTTTAGGGACCTCAGGGCATTTAATCAAGCTTTACTGGCGCGTCAAGCGTGGCGTTTGCTGCATATACCTGACACTTTGTGTGCTCGCCTTTTGAAGGCGCGCTATTATCTGCGAGGCAGCCTACACGACACTGTCTTCGCTACTGGAGGTTCACCTTCATGGCAGGGGATTCTACATGGTCTCGAGTTATTGAAACAAGGGCTTATTTGGAGGGTCTGTTCCAGGAAGAGCATTCGTATTTGGCGGGACAGGTGGTTGCCTCGTAATCAAGGGCAAACTCCGATGGAGAAAGGGATATCAAGGCTGAGGAGAGTGGATCAGCTATTTTTGCCTGAAACAAAAGAATGGGACGTCAGGACTTTAAATAAAGCCATGTGGCCATATGACGTCTCTGAAATTCTAAAGCTGAAGGTACCAGCCAATCTGAACGATGACTTTTTAGCGTGGCACTTTGAAAACAATGGTTTGTTTTCTGTTAAGAGCGCATATTACTTGGCAATTAGACAGAGAGTGTCGCCGCCAGCGACGGCCTCGGTCAGCCGGGATCTGGAGCAAAGCCCTACTAAATGGGATTATATCTGGAAGGCTACCATTCCTCAAAAGGTCAAAATATTTGAACGGCGCCTTGCTCGTGAAGCACTTGGTACTGAACATAACAGATGCAAGAGGACACTGGCCGTGCTACCTACTTGTAGTATCTGTGGAATGGAGAAGGAGCATGGTTTCCATGCTGTGGTGTCATGCACAAAGTCAAGAGCGTTGCGGGAGGAAATCCGTCAGGTTTGGAACCTCCCGCCAGAGTGTGCGTTTGTTCGACCGAGTGCGGATTGGCTGCAGATCTTGCTAAGCGGAGTTGATGAGATAACTCGTGCTCGGATACTGCTTCTTTTCTGGAGGTGCTGGCATCTTCGAAACGATTTATTCATGTTAAAGGGGGCGCTTCTGTAACCCAATCAGTTGGTTTCCTGCAGAGCTATTGTGACTTGTTGATGAAAATAAATGAAAATGATAAAAAGGGAAGAGGCAATGGGAAGAGCAGCAAGTCTAGGGTCCGAGGTGGTCGGACAACCTGGAAGGCCCTTCCTGAGAGTTGGGCAAAGTTGAACTCTGATGCTAGCTTTGATTTAACTACTGGAAAGGCAACAGCAGGCTGTGTCATTCGGAATTGCAGGGGGGAGGTCCTGCTATCGGCCTGGTCGTCTCTGCCTAACTGTAGCTCTGCCGAGGAAGCTGAGTTCCTGGCGTGCGAATTTGGCGTGAAACAAGCACTGGAATGGTGCGACATGGCGATGATGGTGGAAGGAGATTGCTCGAAGCTGATTGATGGCCTGCGAGCTGAATCCAGGGACATGTCACGCCACGGCCTAATTATCCAAGATACGAAACTGCTTTGTAATAACTTTCGAGATGTTGTATTCTGTAAAACGAATAGGGAGAGTAATAGGGTAGCTCATGAGCTTGCGCAGTTAGCTAAGAGGGGCGTGGTAGCCGCGGTTTTGCGGTTAGAGGCTCCCCCATGCATTGATGAGCTGCTTGTAAAGGATTCTGCTGGTTTAATCTAATAAAACTCCCTATTCAGCGCAACAAAAAAAAAGTGCACCCGGCAAACACTATCAAAACTCTTATCTTTTACTTCCATTCCAGTGAAGAACTCCTACATGTCGGCAAACCGTTAAGCATGTGAGGGTACATGTTTGAGGATATGTGGACATGTTTGGAAACTTCCGGTCAATAATCATCAATGAGATATCGATATATCCATAACGATTCCTGCATATCACCGAAAATGATTACGGTATACAATTCCTTTTTTCTCGCAATAGGTTACACACATTCCAAGACAAGACTCTTATGGTATTCTCGTAATTAACCTTCTTATCACTATATTTATTATCCTCGCTACTTATTGTACTTCTTTACTTGTTACTGTATTTTGGCATTCACAAAACTATAACACTTAGTACCAGTACCAGACCAGTCGGTGTTGTCTGTGTTGGTTATCATAATATCGAGAGGTACCAGGGGCAGGACTAAACAGGAACCTCCCTTAAGAGATTCCTATTTACCTTAAGTAGGAACTATCCTTATTAAGGAAGGTGACCGGACCGACCCGCACCCCGGCCCACGTCAGGACAAATTAAAGCCCACGCACCCCCGTCCCCGATCCCCCGATCCCCCCACCGCCTTCCTCCCCTCCGGCGTCGGCGAGCGAGCGGCGGCGGCGGCCGGTGCGAGGGAGCCGGCGACGGGAGCTGCGCTGCCCTTCCCCCACCTAGAGCACCTTCTTCCCTTCGGCGCATGCGAGCGAGCGGCGGCGGAGGCCGACGCGAGGGAGCCGGCGGCGGAAACCGGCAAGCTTCCCCCCAAGGAGCACCTTCTTCCGCCGGTGCTGGCGAGCTCCGCGCCGCGCGCTGCCTCTCGCCCTCGCTCTGCTTCCATCTCCACCGCGCCGCCGCAGTCCCCACAACCCCCGCTTCAACCTCCAACGCACCGCCCCGCACACACGATCTGGAGGCGCCTCCTGGATCCCGCCACCGGCGGAAGTTCCCCGGCACCAGCCCGATGTGCCGTGCGCACCTCCTGGATCCCCCTGAGTGCCTGTGCGCCTCCTTGATCCCCAACACCCACAAAAATCGAGCTCGGGGCACCATCAATGACCTCGACGACACGGCCACTCAGTCGTGGCAGAGCCTCCATCCCCACTTCCTGCATCTCTGTACCTGGGCACGGCGCCGCCCTCCCAGGCCTCGACCCGAGTAGCCCACGCGCCTCCTAGGTCCCTGCCGCCTGCTAGATTGCCCCGCACGCCTCCTAGGCCCCTGCCGCAAGCCGTATGTTGTGTGAACCTCCTGGATCTGCTGACCTCCGTTCCAATAATCGAGTTTTTTGTAGGTAAAATGAAGGTTCAGTAGATAGTTTTTCGTAGTTCACACCCATAAAAATTGAAAATGAAGGTTCACTAGATAGTCTTTTGTAGTTCACAAGTATATATGTTTGGAGTTCTGATAATCAAGAATGAAAGTTCGAATGAATTTTTGATGAAATTTTTACAGTTCTGACAGTTGAGAATGAAAGTTCAGATAAATTTTTGAAGAAATTTTTACAGTTCTGACAGTTGAGAATGAAAGTTCGGACGAATGTTTGAAGAAATTTTTATAGTTATGAAAGTTGAGAATGAAAGTTCGGTGAACATGACCTGGTATGAACTATTTTTTTCACGTTTTGGCATGGGAGCATGACCCGAAATAAACTTCTTCCCGTGATGTAAAAGTTTAGAAAAAAGTTCGCTTTGCTAAAAAAAGGTTCATTTCATTCATAAAAAAGGTTTACTCGGTCCAGAAAAAAAGTTCACCTAGTTCTGGAAAAACAATTTCACGAAAAAAGTTCACTTCATGTTCCGTCTGAAGGTTCACATGTCATGCGCGAGAAGGTTCATATATCAGCGCCGAGACAGTTCAGAAAGCCTCATTCCAAAAAAGTTTAGAAAAAAAAGTTCACTTCGTTCATAAAAAAAAGGTTCACTTGGTCCAGAAAAAAAGTTCATGCGTGAAGTTACGAGAAAAGAAGTTCAGAAAAAAAGTTCACTTCGCGCGAGAAACAAAGTTCATGAGTAGTTAAAAGTTCACCTTATTCTGAAAAACGTTCAGAAAAAAGTTCACGTCAATCTAAAAAAAAGTTCACTTCGATTATAAAAAAAAGGTTCACTTGGTTAAGAAAAAAAGTTCAAAAAAAGTTCATGTGCAGTTGCGAAAAAAGTTCACCTCGTTCCGAAAATTGTTCAGGAAAAAAATTCACTTCATCTTCCGTCTGGAGGTTCACATGTCATGCGCGGGAAGGTTCACTTGGTACAGAAAAAAAGTTCATGTGCAATTGCGAAAAAAGTTCACCTCATTTCAAAAAAATGTTCAGGAAAATATTTCGTCTGAAGGTTCACATGTCATGCGCGAGAAAGTTCATATATCAGTGCCAAGACAGTTCAGAAAGGCTCATTCCAAAAAAGTTTAGAAAAAAAAAGTTCACTTCATTCATAAAAAAAAGGTTCACTTGGTCCAGAAAAAAAGTTCATGTGTGAAGTTACGAGAAAAGAAGTTCACCTAGTTCTTAAAACAAGGTTCACTTCAAAAATATTTTCTACAGTTTATGAGCAAACTGAAAGTTCACTAACACATAAAAAAGAAGTTCACTGTCATATTAGTCAGTTCGGGCGGAAATTTTATGTATAAAAGTCAATTCTATGAGCTCCATTTATCCAAATGACCACATCCAAAATACAATTAGCAACTAGATGAGTCTAATTTGGCCACCACTTATCCGAACCTTCGATTTAAACATCAAATGATGGCAAATTTAAAAAAAATCCGGTCATGAGGTGTGTCCACGTTTTAATTAAGTTTAAAATTCCTTTTAATCCGTGCATAATTTGGAAAAATGGTTGAAGTAAAAAATTTGCGCCTACTCAACCGCTTTGCAACGCAATATCATTTGTGTTGTTTCGATAAGCGGTTTAAAAGTAATTGAGAAAAAACTGTCCGCCGGATCTGAAATTCTGGAAAACAGAAACATGTATATTAAAAACTGCTCTTAATCCGTGACGAATCTCGCAAGTTGATAGAAGAAGAAAAGATGCGCATTTTCCATAGCTTTCCAACGGCATATCATTTGCGTCAGTCCGGCAAACAGTTTGAAAATGGCGGCTAAAATACAGTACGAAAACGTAGAAATTCCTGAAAATCGCGTTTTGTATATTCAAAATTGTTTAAAAACCATGCAGAATTTAGAAAAGTTGTTAAAATGAATTAGTTGCGCAATTTCCACAGCTATGCAACGGTATATCACATGCATCATTCAGTTAAGCGAAAGAATGTTCACATCTCCACGCGTGGGAAGTTCACTCAGTATTTTCGAGAAAGTTCAAAAAGTTCCTGTTTAGCTTAAACAGAAACCCTATATATATTTATATATAGAGCTGGACTATTCAGGAACTACCCTTAAGAGGTTTCTAAATAACTCAGGAACCTTCCCATCACAAAGAACTTCTTATCCCGATTTTCCTCCGACCCACAATTAACGAACCAGTCAAATAACTACAGTGCCCATCAGCATCAAGAAATGGCCAACGAAACTACCTTTCCGTTTAGATTGTAAACTATTTTATGAAGTTTCTGGTGATGCTTGTGGTGTGTTTGAGTAGAATATGCAATTTCCACTTTTTTGTTTTTCTTACAGGTTTATTTTCTGATTTCTGCCTCGCGATAATATGCTCATTTATTTCTCTTTGGATGTTATGTTTCATATTGCAGGAAGTGGTCAAGAACTCAATATTAAACCACAACTTGCTATTCAGGTCCATGAGCTCGTCGACATCAGCATCGACTATCTAAAAGTCAAAGCGTTTCCATTGGTCGCGCTTGAGTCCATTGTTGTCGCGATAAAATGGTAATGTATTTGTATTTGCTTAAATGGTAATGTCAGAAGCAGATGCTCCCGTCCGAAGGAGTTACATGTTTGTCTTTCTGTCATCCTTCACTTCACTTGTTGCCTAAACAATGGAGATTATGGAATCACGATGGCGTCGCGTCCTGACGCGCGGCGCGTCTCGTGCTCATTTTTTTCAAGTTTAACGCCCCGTCACCGTCAGTCGGCAGTGAGAGCTCGTTTGTTTTTTTTTTCCTCGGAAAAAATCATAACAAACATTAAAATCGTAATAGAAAGCTAAATCGAACATTGAATATCAGAAATTAACACTTTCTCTGAACGATTAAATCCCGGTCCATTTTTAACTCCAAATCGTTTGATAGGTAGAAAATAGATAATTGTAGAAATGAACAATTCGTTGGAGAACGTCGCGCGAGCATCGCGTGTCTTTATATTAAGATAGAAAGGTGAAACATAAGTACGGCGAGAGATTAAGACTCTACCACAAGTGAAACATAATTTGTTGGTCTCACTTACAAAGGAGGCCTCTTGACATATACATGTTCCACCAACGATCTTTCTTACGAGTCAATTTCTATCTAATCTTGTACTGATGAGTAGAGGATGCAACAGAAGACCAACAAATCGGAGGAGCCTTTTTTCATGAGTAGGGTTGCCACAACTTGGTCGGCGGACGACGGCGCTCTTTAGTCGGTAGGCTCTCAAGACAGTCAGCAAGAAGCACCACAACAACAACTCGACGAGGGAGGGCCTGAGTCTGCACCATCACCAACGGAGACTCCGACCTCAAGCATGAGTGGCCTCCGGTGCAGTTGCAACGACGCCTCCCATCTTTTCCAGCAGCATCGACATGGGCGAGCACCATTCCCCTATTAACTAGATGAAAAGCTCTTGCTACCCCTACTTCCAACCCTAGCTCACTAGAAGGTTTGAGGGATCAATTCCAAGAGGCATACGCCATTGTTGTACAGTCAAGATCTAGAAGAGCTCACATTAACCGTCCCCGTCGACGCCAATACTTTCCCCGGACGGAGTGGCCTACCGCTGGCGGCAAGTAGTTCCCGCACCATCCTGTGTGCTGGATCGACATAGAAAACGGAGACGAAGAAGAGGCAAAATACATATTTGGCCTTATTGTTAATTAGAGTAACATGTTATCACGGTCGATTCAGTGCTTCTCGACGGAACAAACAGATTTATGATCAAAATAGACCAGAATTTGATAATATAGAGTGTCAATTTTCAAGTTAAAGATTAAAGTTTCATTTTGATTTTATCTACGCCCTCTGTTCATAAAAAAATATCACAAGTTTATCAAAATTTACATATATCTAAACATGATACATATGGATTTAAACAAAGTTTAGATATTTTTTATGGATGGAGGGGTACAAGTTTTTAAGGTTTGTTTTGTATTTCTTTTTCGATTTTGCTCAGCGGAGGACGTTATTACGGTTTCTTCGTCCCGTCCGGTCGCGCGTGCCACTGCTATCTCTGAACCAGAAATTCGACACGGTACATGGAGGTTGACTCGAGAAATGATTTTCTTTTCTCCCTGAAAAAATGGTAAACGCAGCGCCCTCCGTTCGACGACGGTATGGTCTCTTCGTTCCGTCCGCTAGTGCGTGCCGCTGTTATCTGCGGACCTCTGACTTTGCCAGTTGCCTCTGCACAAGAGAGCAAGAGGGATTCTGGAGGAATGCAGACGTAAAGTTAAGGACAAAAAAATGTTTACTCCATTGCGCCTGCCTGCACGCCACTGCCAACAGCCTCGGAACTCAACCGGAATTTGGGAGATGCGATTCCAACGTGCAGGGTAGTGAAATCAAAGTTAACGAAATCTGCAGAGACTTATTAGTATCAAATAATGACGGCAAACAATCTCGATAAAATTACTTAGCAAGCAAGACTTAATTGATGCTCTTCGACCAGCCTCTTCTACGACATTTGGATCCTTGCCGTCTAAAAGAATCCATTGACAAAGAACACATGTCACTTACTTTTTTTTTCTCTTCATTCTACCTTATTTTTATGTTGCATGTTTTGTCTTTTTATCAATATATCCTCTTACATGTTTTAGATGCTATCACCTGGCCTCTAAGTATTTTCAAGAACGATTCATTATGATTCCTTCTCTTTAATCATGGGACAAAACTATTGTCTTTTCTTCAAAGATAAACAACTGATCACGGCAAACTATTTGAGTTGATTGCCCTACTCGACTTCTTCATTTTTATCACTGCTTATGTGACAACGTCTTAAGTGCCAACAATAGTGAGGGTAGGTTTGGTTTGTGCTATTTGGAAAGATAAAGGAATCTAACAAAAACATAGGACTCTCATAACATGCCATGTTGATAACCTAGATGAACAAAAGATGCACATATATGAAAGGTAATGTTTTGACGAATTATTAGTGACATGGGTTGTTTGATTACACAAAATAAAAACTCATGAATTTGTTTGAATTAAAAGGTGGATGCCACATATCTCACTAAAACAAACGGAAAAAAAATCAATGAGGTTAGATTTCTATGGGATTGCGTGAAAGTAGCTCTCTTATGATTTTCAAGCATACAAACTAAACAATCTCTAACGGGATAACTATCAAACATAATTCTCAAAAACTCTTATGAAATTCATTTGGACCAAAGAGACACTAACAATGTAAGTATGTTGTCTATAATTTTTCCTGATGTATAGGCCGTAAGACCTACATCTAGTGGTTGTAATGTACAAACTTCCTCTAGTATATCTTCTTTATCTGACGCTTTGCTTTGTCATTTAGTGTTATGCCCCTATGATTATATTTTCATTTTATCAATATTTTTTTGTTTGTATCGAAAAGTTTCATATTTAGCCCACATGCCATTGCCTACCCTATATTTGTTTATTTAACTATTGTTTTAAAATTTGTTGATTCCTAGGAAATTTAGTAGAAACATAACCATAAACAAAGTAGAAAAGCATGGAACAAACTGAAGAAAAATATAGATCACTTTGGAAATAGTTTATATGTCGAAAAGTTTAGACTAGTAAAAATCCTTACAAGAAATCATTTAGAAATTTTAAAATGATATGGAAAAAGGATTTGTAAAAACAATATAACTCACTTTCTATAGTGGGAATGAGATATAAAATTCTCCTATCTCACAACAAACGTTTTTTTCTATTTAAGGTTGAAGGGTCTGAGATAGTGCCTACATGTATTGTCTTCTGAATTTTATTCCTCGGAGAAGTATTGTCATTTTTATCTAGTGGTTGTTTTCCACTTCAATAGTCACGTCATCTGATTTTGCTATATAGTGACCACCTTATTAATTCTACCATATTCATCTCATTTTTATCTACTGTCATACCGATTTATCACCACAACGACCAAGTGGCAAGGTAGATGACATGGATGACACATGTGTCAAATTGTGGTGATATGTATTAACCATGTAAAAGCCACCCTCACCCTCAGAGAAACAGAGGATCTTGAAGCCTCTGTTGGAATGTAATAACAATCTTGTCCCTTTGTGATATCTAGGATGTGGGGATGGGACAATTAGGGTAACATACTTCATTTTGTTCCACAAAATGTTGTGGAAACCAAATATTCCATTCGAGTGCCATAGGTAGGCCTTCATGACTACCTTATTTGGACAAGGCGTTACAAACAACATTGGTGACATGAAGTTGACGTTTGCAAAAAGATTTAGATATTCAAATGAATAGGTTCTAGAGATTTTAAAATGCACATGAGGTTTGTTATCCATTTTAACCATACCATGATGGGAGTCTCCGGAACAAAACCCCACCTAGATATACATATGGATCATTCAAATTTATATCAACTTTTTGTTTTGCTCTAGAAACTTGAACTTGTTTCTGCAATCACTCGTTATGTTGTTGCATATGAATATGGTATTATAACTTCATTTTGTACACCGAACTTTCAAAAACTAGTATAATTATTCATACTGATAGTGTAAAACTTCTACTACCTCCGTTCCTAAATATAAGATGTCCATATTCACATATATGCAAATGTATCTAGACACATTTTAGTGTGTATGGTCAAACATCTTATTATGGATCAAAACAACATCTAGAACACCTAAAACATCTTACATTTAAAAACAGAGGGAGTATGTCCTTGGCACACCATCTTCTCAAACTAGTGATACATTATGCTACAAATGATTAGATTATTTTGAACAAGAGGAACCTTTTCTATGAACTGCTATAGCATGCACATGGATATCATGTTTCATGTTCATTCTTTCCGATGTACTATGATTGCATCAAAATCGTCACTAAAGTCAAACTATAACTTCGACTAACAATATTCCTAATCCAAATCTAAGAATAATATGTTGATTTATAGTAAAAAAATCATAAGCACTTCTGCAAAACAAATACAAATATATTATGATAGAAACTAGTGGCAAAAGTTGTATTTTGAAAACTATGATAATGACCCGGGAAACATTTATTAAACAGATTGATTACAATTGACTATGACAATTATCTTATGTATTGTGTACGAGCTATGAGAACATCGTATAATCAACTACTACCTTTATTCCAAATTGTAAGCTAAACTAGCTAGCTAAAAATGCTTACATTGTGGAACGGAGGGAGTACTATTTTATGCATCCAAATAATGACATATTAATCCCAGTGAGTGTTTTATTAACTAGGTTATGGTAGGTAATGTGTATTCGTCTTATTTTACTGTACTGTATTTTATTTTATTTTATTTTGAAACATGATAGTTTATAGCGAGATCACAAAATCAAGATAACTTTCCAAATGTTTTATATGCACCGGTGATTCCGCTACATGGTGTGTTTTTTATGTGTGGGTGTGTGGGGATTGGGGAGGGTTGATTTTTAAAAAAAATAAGGGGGTTCGGATCCCCGACCTCTGCATCAAAGAGATGCACACAGCCCTACGCAATTATTAAAAGCAATAATATCAAAGTTTACAATTCATGGGTCACTTAATGTGGCTACAAAAATCAGCCACTCAAACAGAAATTCACTAGATCTCAATTCTTCTAGTGTGTAGCCACCCATGTCGATTGAAAATAGCCCGTACCACCGTAAGCATACGGGTACATCCAGCTTCCATAAGGCCACGCTGATCCACAGGAAGCAGGTATGACTACAACTGGATCCAATACAGCGCCTTGTTTATAACCTGCAAATAATGAATAGTTGATGACTTGTTAAATATAATATCATTCCGGCAGTTCCAAAGAGCCCACAAAATGACCACCACACCAATACGAATGCGTACTTTTGTAACTTTATCAATCCAATTCAGCCAGCTACCAAACAAACAAGTTCGAGATGTTAGTCAGAGGGTATACAGTAAACTTAAAGTGTATTAATCTCCAAATATCTCTAGCGAAGGTGCATTTTATGAAAAGATGTTCAGCAGTCCCGTCCTCATCACAAAATACACATTTCTTGCATCCCGTCCATTGTCTTTTAACCAAGTTATATTTTTAAAAAAATTTCTTTCTATTAAGAAACCATAGAAAAATCTTGATTTTCAACGGTATCTTTAGCTTCCATAGATATTTACGCAAATATCTAGTGTGCTCATTTCATAAGTCCTCGTAACATGACTTAACCGTAAACACACCATTGGAAGTTAGCCGTCATTTAAACTTATCAGGTTCATCTAGTAGATTAACTCGCATTAATTTTTCTACGATAAATCTATCCAGCAGGCGCCTGCCATGGGGCATAACTCGACGCAGCACCATCAGCCATTGGATTGTAGATGGACGGATCGCGCGCGTCACACAACTCCTCCCCAGATCCCCATTCTCTCTCCTCTCTCTTCTTCTTCCCGAGCGACCGCAGGCCAGCTCCCAGCAGCACGCCGCGCCGCGAGACGGGAGCCACGCCCCGCCCTTTCTCCGTCGGCCTCCCTCCGAGCTCCGCGTCCACGCCTTCCGCGCCGCCCCACGTCGGCATCCTGCGCGAGCTGTACCGCCGGCGGAGCTCGCGGGCGTCTGTGGTACATCCTGCCACCGTCGCTAGGAGCGCCGCCGTCCGCTAGGGGGATGCAGCTTGCCTGCGGCCCTGCCATGCCTAAAGCACGGATCTCATCTCCTCCTCGGCTAGTCGTGATCCTGCGAGGACTGAACGCTCTCCAGCCTCGACAACCTCCAGCGCCCCAAATGTCGACACTAGATGAATCATTTTAGGGAATACCAGCGTTGTTGATTCCTCTTGTTGATTATTCCTCTAGGGATTTCTGAGATCAGGCGGCTAGAGAAATAGAGGCGCCCATACAGGACTGGAATTCATAGACCTAGTTAGGGATTTATGCACTAGTTCAGTTGATGTTCTTGTGCATACGATCGATCTTATGCAGTGCGCTTTGCCCTCCATGCAGATTGCAATTTTTTCTTCCGCTCGCGATCGATCTTCCTTAATGCGCTTCACTGGAATTAATCTTCTATGATGCACCTCAGATGGGGAAGTCGCGGATTGTTCTTGCACAACCACATAGTTTTGATAAAGTTACCAATGTATTACTGATATAGTTATCCACCGTGTGCTGATAAACTTACCAATTCAATACTTATAAAGTTATCTATCAAGTAATGATAGAATCGTTACCCACCTGTAGCATAGAAGTACTTGACAATCTGAGATGAGATAGTACGTAGCCGACAAATACATGTGTTTATAAATACATCTGATGATTTTATTTTTAGAAAACCGGCAAATAAACCATGCCGATATCCTCAATGGTCTGTTATCCACTATGATATGTACGTATCCATGTACATGGACATGTGAAATTTACCATGACAGTTCATGATTTTTGTGTGTGTGTGATGGCCGACCGCGTGCCGAGATCTGGCTTCGTCGGCGTTTTTGGCCGAGATGCCCTCTTGCTTAACCCCTTCATGTCTCCTAGTCATGGTGTTGTCTAGAACATACCGAATATGTTGTTGGCCGAGCTGCCCTCTCGCTTAACCCCTCCAATCTAACGAAGTTATACATATGTTTTCACGGCATTGTTATCAACCACAAAATTCAATTTAGTTATCATACTCTTTCGATAATATTTACCCATCCAATAGTGATGAACTTACCACCTCATGCACCGGTGAGGTGTTGTTGCGAAACCCCAAGAGGAAGGTATGAAGTAGTGCAGCAGCAAATTTGCCTCAGTTGTGAAACCAAGGTTATCAATCCAGTAGGAAACTAGAGTTCTTCTGAAGGTTGTTGGCGGCGGAATATGGCACGGCGCAACACCAGGGATTCCGGCACTGACGTGGAACCTGCACACAACACAACCAAGATACTTTGCCCCAACTTAACAGTGAGGTTGTCAATCTCACTGGCTTGCTGTAACAAAGGATTAAACGTATGTGTGGAAAATGATGTTTGTTTGCAGAGAATGAAAGTAACAGGATTGCAGTAGGTTGTTTTATCAGTTTAAGGAAAAAGGACCGGGGTCCACAGTTCACTAGTGGTGTCTCTCCATAAATAATAATAGCATACATGCGGGTAAACAAATTACAGCTGGGCAATTGACAGTATAAAGAGTTGCATAACAATGCATATACAAGTCATGATGTCTAGTGTGAGATTCATTTGGCATTACAACATGATACATAGACCGTCATCCAACTGCATCTATGACTAATGATCCACTTTCAGGATAGCATCCGCAACATTGTTCAGTATTAAGTTGCAAGCAACAGATTATTGCATTAAGTAAAGTGTGTAATGTAAGTAGCACAAATATCTTTAGATAAAGAACTACTGTTTTATCCCTAATAGCAACAGTACATATACAATCTTAGAGGTTGCTTTCACTCCCCCAGATTAAATAGAGACATGAACCCACTATCGAGCATAAATATCCCCTCTTGGAGTCACAAGCATCTACTTGGCCAGAGCATCTACTAGTAACGGAGAGCATGCAAGATCATAAATAACGCACTCACAAGATATATTATGAAGCAAATGAAATAGTACTCAATTATTCATCGGATCCCAGCAAACATAACATGTAGCATTACATAAAGATGATCTTGATCATGATAGGCAGCTCACAAGATCTAAACATGATGGCACAATAGGAGAAGACAACCATCTAGCTACTGCTATGGACCCGTAGTCCAAGGATTAGGTTGTCAATCTCACTGGCTTGCTGTAACAAAGGATTAAACGTATGTGTGCAAAATGATGTTTGCAGAGAATGAAAGTAACAGTTTGCAATTGGTTGTATTATCAGTTTAAAGAAAAAGACCGGGGTCCACAGTTCACTAGCGGTGTCTCCATAAATAATAATAATAGCATAGATGCGGGTAAACAAATTACAGCTGGGCAATTGACAGAATAAAGAGCTGCATAATGATGCATATACTAATGACATGATGTCTAGTGTGAGATTCATTTGGGCATTACAACAATATACATAGACCGTTCCAACCGCATCTATGACTAATAATCCACCTTCCGGTTAGCGTCCGCACCCCTTTCAGTATTAAGTTGCAAGCAACAGATTATTGCATTAGGCAAAGTATGTAATGTAAGTAATACAATTATTCTTAGACAAACTACTACTGTTTTATCCCTATTAGCAACAGTACATCTACAATCTTAGAGCTTGTTGTTTTACCAGTTTAAGGAAAAAGGACCGGGGTCCACAGTTCAGTAGTGGTGTCTCTCCATAAATAATAATAGCATACATGCGGGTAAACAAATTACAGCTGGGCAATTGACAGAATAAAGAACTGCATAACAATGCATATACAAGTCATGATGTCTAGTGTGAGATTCATTTGGGCATTACAACATGATACATAGACCGTCATCGAACTGCATCTATGACTAATAATCCACATTCAGGATAGCATCCGCAACACCATTCAGTATTAAGTTGCAAGCAACAGATTATTGCATTAAGTAAAGTGTGTAATTAAAGTGTGTAATGTAAGTAGCACAAATATCCTTAGATAAATAACTACTATTTTAACCCTAGTAGCAACAGTACATCTACAATCTTAGAGTTTGTTGTCACTCCCCCAGATTAAATAGAGACATGAACCCACTATCGAGCATAAATACCCCCTCTTGGAGTCACAAGCATCTACTTGGCCAGAGCATCTACTAGTAACGGAGAGCATGCAAGATCATAAACAACGCACTCACAAGATATATTATGAAGCAAATGACATAGTACTCAATTATTCATCGGATCCCAGCAAACACAACATGTAGCATTACATAAAGATGATCTTGATCATGATATGCAGCTCACAAGATCTTAACATGATGACACAATAGGAGAAGACAACCATCTAGCTACTGCTATGGACCCGTAGTCCAAGGATGAACTACTCACGCATCAGTCCGTAGGCGGGCATGGTGATGTAGATCCCTCCGGTGATGATTCCTCTCTCCGGCAGGGTGCCGGGAAGAGTTTCTGAACCCTCCCGAACTAGGGTTGACGGCGGCGGCGGCTCTGGAACGTATCGTGGAAAAGTGTTCGGGCTTTAGGTCTTATTTCGTCGGGGGGTTTAAGTAGGCGAAAGGGCGAAGGCGGTGGAGCCCCGAGGGGCCCACACCACGTGGTGGCGCGGCCGGGGGGAGACGCGCCTCTACCAGGTGTGGCCGCCTCGTAGCCCTCCTCCGTCTCCTATTCGGTGTTCTGGATGCTTCCGGGAAAAATAGGAGTATTAACTTTTGTTTCGTCCAATTCCGATAATATTTCCTTAACAGCTTTTCTGAAACCAAAAACAGCAGAAAACAGGGAACTGGCTCTGTGGCATCTTGTTAATAGGTTAGTCCCAGAAAATGCATAAAAACCATATAAAGTGTATATAAAACAAGTAGCAATTGGTATAATATAAGCATGGAACATAAGAAATTATAGATACGTTTGAGACGTATCAAGCATCCCCAAGCTTAGTTCTACTCGTCCCGAGTAGGTAAAACGATAACAAGAATAATTTCTGAATTGAAATGCTTTCACACAATCTTGATCATATAATAATGTAATGCATGTAAATTGAGATCAAATGAATAAAAGCTGTAGTTTATATTGATATCAAATGAGTAATGAGTAAACAAGTAGGAAGAACAAAGTAAAACTTTCAATGAATCAATACTAGAGAACAATCAACTGTGCAAAGTAGATATTTAAAGATGATATAAGCTTCAAGCATAACAATATAATCATCTAATGCATCCAACACTCATGACAACTTTGTGAAAGGATCAAGTCAAGCAATAACAATATGCACGTAGAAAATCATCTCTCTATTTGTTCACTTAAAAACAAGCAAGCATTCAGCGTTGGTTACTGGCACCAGGATGTTGTGGCTAAAAGAATAATAAGGGCGGTTTGGAAGGCCAACGGAAGAAAGTCTCACACAGCTGAAAGTGATCATTAGACAAAAAGAAGTCTTATAATCGAAGCTATGCAAAGAGTAATGATTGCCACACAACGGATGCACATAGAGCTATAAGTGTATGAAAGCTCTCCAATGGAACTAATGGGGGTGCATCCAACTTGCTTGCTCATGAAGACCTAGGGCACTTTTGAGTAGGCTCATCATTGGAATATACAAGCCAAGTTCTATAATGTAAAGTTCCCCACATATTATGCAAGTAAAACATGAAAACTCTCTCATATGGAGTAAAGGTGCTAAACATGAGCACAAATGATGACTATGAATACTACATGTGCTATAACATGAGCACAAGTGTGGATAAAGAGTAGTAATGTTGCCCCCCCCCCCCCCCCCCCTTTTTTCTTTTTTTTCTATTTTTCTTTTTTTTTTCTTTTTCTGTTTCTCTTTTCGATGGCCTCCATGGCTCTTTTCACTTTTAGGGGCAAACATTCTAATATGACAACACACTTTTGATACAAGTGACTCATAAGGAATAAAACATAGTGTATGAAACGGTGCCTCTGCTAGTATAGCAGGATATGCAATGATCTAGCGTAACATGCGTAAAACCACACATCAGCTGTAAAGAATCATGCAAGGCAATATATAAATGATAAATGACAACAAGTCATGTAATGTAAGATGGAAGTTGCATGGCAATATATCTCGGAACAACTATGAAAATACTGTAGTAGGTAGATATGGTGGATGTTTTGAGGAAGATATTTGGCTTATGTGTAGGAGAACATGATGAAGATCTCCCACGAGTTTTGGATGTACCCGCGAAGTATGCACCAACTCTCAATGTGAGAAAGAGCAATGCAAAGTACCGAAGAGGCTAGCAAATATGGTGGTGGAAGTGCCATGAAAACCGCAGCTTAGAACTCACAAGCAAAAAGATTCCAACTAGAAATATGATCTTACAAGGCATAATGAAAATCACTCCATGAGGGATTGTGGCAAATGAACAAGTCATTGTTGGGACCCCGACCGTAGCGCATAACACAAAGTCATTACGGTTGTTTTTAACATTAGGAGTCATATATCATCATGCTATCAACTGGATATTTAAGTGTGGCACGGCTTCAAGTTTTCTAGACCAACCATTAATCATTCCACTTTACTAAACCATCATGTTTTACCATTAAGCATATTAAAATCTCAAAACAACATCAATGATTCAACTGACACAATTTAATGATCTACAAGATTATAGATTATGTATCATTTCATCATACCATCTACCACATTTAACATTTTCTGTTCTTAACCAAACACCAATCAACTTATCTAAAAATAAACTCTCCAAGTATTTAACAATGAGATATGAGAGTATAATATAAGAAAACTAACAGCTCTAACAAGAGATGCATGAAAAACAAGAGCTAATAGTATTGAAATAACATAGAAGAATACCCAACAAATAATAGTGAAGAATACGAGTATTCATAAGAAAAAAGCGGAGCGTGTCTCTCTCCCACAAAGGAATGCTAGGATCCATTTTATTCATAGAATGAAAATAACAAAAACAAAAACAAACAGACGCTTCAAGTAAAGCACATAAGATGTGTCGGAATTAAAATATAGTTTCACTAGAGAGGACCTGATAGTTTGTTGATGAAGAAGGGGATGCCTTGGGCATCCCCAAGCTTAGACGCTTGAGTCTTCATGAAATATGCTTGGGTGACTAACGGGGGCATCCCAAGCTTAGGCTCTTTCATCTTCTTGATCACATCACATCATCCTTCTCTCTTGATCCTTGAAAACTTCCTCCACACCAAACTCAAAGTAGACTTCATTAGAGGGTTAGTGCATAATAAAAAATTCTCATATTCTGCATGGACAAAATCATTACACATGATACTGGACATTAGCTACAGCCACTGGTATTTTATGGAACAAAAAGATCCATTCAAAAACAGCAAAATGAGCAATGCAAAATAAATGGCAGAATCAGTCAAAAACAGAACAGTCCGTAAAGACGATTTTTTTCAAGGCACTTAGCTTGCTCAAATCAGAAAACTCAAAACTAATGAAAGTTGCATACATATCTGAGGATCATGCACAAAAAATCCCAGGTCATTTTGATTTTTCTGTGAATTCTTACGAATTAAACGGTGGACAGCAGAAAACTGTTCCTGCGCAGGAATCCAAATCTAGCATCAACTTTCTACTAGAGCCTTAACTTGACACAACAATGCAATAAAGTAAAGATACAAAGTAATTGCTACAGAGGTGAGCATGTTCCTTGACTAAAGCTGAAAATAAAAGATAATGGGTTGCCTCCCAAAAGTGCTTTCTTTAATGCCTTTTAGCTAGGCTTGATAGTTCTAATGATGCTCTCATGAAGATAGAAAATGAAGCAAAAGGAGCATCAAGAAGCAAATTCAAAACACATTTAAGTCTAACCCACTTCCTGTGCATAGTAATCTTGTACACAAATAAATTCACAAAGAACAAAGTGACAAGCATAGGAAGATAAAACAAGAGTAACTTCAAAACTTTTAGCATATAGAGAGTTGTTTT
The DNA here is from genome assembly GCA_026929855.1 of Poa annua. Taxonomy (NCBI): domain Eukaryota; kingdom Viridiplantae; phylum Streptophyta; class Magnoliopsida; order Poales; family Poaceae; genus Poa; species Poa annua. The sequence goes on along the minus strand of CM049437.1, from coordinate 80,917,713 downwards.
AGTACCATGAAAACTTCTACAACCATATTACCCTCTCTCATAATAATTTTCAGTAGTAGAAATAAATTCAACCATATAACCACAAGAATCATTCAACTTAGATAATATAGGCACATAAAGAGGATCATTAAATTTATTTTGAAATTCATTAGCATGATTTCCTCTTTCAAAATAGTTACTAAGATCAATATCAAGTTTAAGATCATGATTGCAACAAAGATTTGGAACAAGAGACAATTGCAAACCACATAAGTATCTCTCAACATAAGCAAATTTCTCCTCCATGGTGTAATTAGAAGAATTTAAGAACAAAGTAGGACTCTCATGAGTAAGAGTACCATCACAAGCAGCAATTATATGATTTTTATCCTCACATAAATAAGTAATAACTTCTAAACATAGAGGATTATTGATAAGCATAGGACCATCATCTAAATCATTATCATATATAACATTAGGGAGCACATTTTTACTTTCTGTTATTTCCTTTATTGCGTCAAGGAACATGCCTTTTTCAAATTTATCGAAAGTAGATATTTCAATAGATTCATGACTTTCAACAATATAGCACACTTCCTCCTTAGATACGCATGGAGGGCAATAAAATAATGTAAGAGTTAAAGAGTTACTATCTTTAGGAGGTAGATCCTCATTTTGTTCTTCACTCTCCTCCTCTTTTTCATCTAATGAGCTTTCAGGTTCAGCAATTTCTTCTTCCACAGGTTCCTGCAAGACAACGGTTTCTTCTATTGGAGGATGTCTTTTCTCAAGAAATTCAGCAATATAAGGATTATCATTATAATACTCAAGACAGTAACCAAGTATAGCATAATTCTCAGTTTTACAAGGAGCATCATCATTTTGAATATAACCAACAATTTCATAGGCACCCTTAAAAACAACAAATTCTTCAATTTGTTCAAGATTACCAAAGTCATAGTTTCCTTTAGCATAAGCAGCCAAGGTTTCATTATCATTATAATCACATTGGAAAGGTAGGTGTTTATTCCTTCTACAACAAAAAGATTCATTAAAGCAGTTGGATTCAACATATGTAGAACACAAGTTCTAAGCAAAATAATTAAATCTACTTATTTGTTCCCATAAATATTTCCCTTTTTTAGACAAGCGGTATTCCTTATAATAATTTTGTTGTTCCTTCGTGAACCCACCGTGCCAATAATATTTTGTATCAAATAGAGAATCCATTGATAGCCAGTAAAGAACTAGACATAATAACAAACCGAAATAAACTAGATGCAAGAAACTAATTTTTTGTGTTTTTAATATTAAGCAAGCAAGACAGTAATAAAAATAAACTAAGCCAGACAATAACAAAATAAAAAGATTGGGTGTGAGAGACTCCCCTCGCAGAAGAGATTAGTTTCCCCGGCAACGGCGCCAGAAAAGAGCTTGATGCACCGGTGAGGTGTTGTTGGGAAACCCCAAGAGGAAGGTATGAAGTAGTGCAGCAGCAAATTTCCCTCAGTTGTGAAATCAAGGTTATCAATCCAGTAGGAAATTAGAGTTCTTCTGAAGGTTGTTGGCGGCGGAATATGGCACGGCGCAACACCAGGGATTCCGGCACTGACGTGGAACCTGCACACAACACAACCAAGATACTTTGCCCCAACTTAACAGTGAGGTTGTCAATCTCACTGGCTTGCTGTAACAAAGGATTAAACGTATGTGTGGAAAATGATGTTTGTTTGCAGAGAATGAAAGTAACAGGATTGCAGTAGGTTGTTTTATCAGTTTAAGGAAAAAGGACCGGGGTCCACAGTTCACTAGTGGTGTCTCTCCATAAATAATAATAGCATACATGCGGGTAAACAAATTACAGCTGGGCAATTGACAGAATAAAGAGTTGCATAACAATGCATATACAAGTCATGATGTCTAGTGTGAGATTCATTTGGCATTACAACATGATACATAGACCGTCATCCAACTGCATCTATGACTAATGATCCACCTTCAGGATAGCATCCGCAACATCATTCAGTATTAAGTTGCAAGCAACAGATTATTGCATTAAGTAAAGTATGTAATGTAAGTAGCACAAATATCTTTAGATAAAGAACTACTGTTTTATCCCTAATAGCAACAGTACATCTACAATCTTAGAGGTTGCTTTCACTCCCCCAGATTAAATAGAGACATGAACCCACTATCGAGCATAAATATCCCCTCTTGTAGTCACAAGCATCTACTTGGCCAGAGCATCTACTAGTAACGGAGAGCATGCAAGATCATAAATAACGCACTCACAAGATATATTATGAAGCAAATGACATAGTACTCAATTATTCATCGGATCCCAGCAAACACAACATGTAGCATTACATAAAGATGATCTTGATCATGATAGGCAGCTCACAAGATCTAAACATGATGGCACAATAGGAGAAGACAACCATCTAGCTACTGCTATGGACCCGTAGTCCAAGGATTAACTACTCACGCATCAGTCCGAAGGCGGGCATGGTGATGTAGAGCCCTCCGGTGATGATTCCCCTCTCCGGCAGGGTGCCGGGAAGAGCTTCTGAACCCTCCCGAACTAGGGTTGACGGCGGCGGCGGCTCTGGAACGTATCGTGGAAAAGTGTTCGGGCCTTAGGTCTTATTTCGTCGGGGGGTTTAAGTAGGCGAAAGGGCGAAGGCGGTGGAGCCCTGAGGGGCCCACACCACGTGGTGGCGCGGCCAGGGGGGAGCCGCGCCTCCACTAGGTGTGGCCGCCTCGTGGCCCTCCTCCGTCTCCTCTTCGGTGTTATGGATGGTTCCGGGAAAAATAGGAGTATTGGCTTTTGTTTCGTCCAATTCCGAGAAAATTTCCTTAACAGCTTTTCTGAAACCAAAAACGGCAGAAAACAGGGAACTGGCACTGTGGCATCTTGTTAATAGGTTAGTCCCAGAAAATGCATAAAAACCATATAAAATGTATATAAAACATGTAGCAATTGGTATAATATAAGCATGGAACATAAGAAATTATAGATACGTTTGAGACGTATCACCACCTGATACCTATGAAGTTATCCATCAAGAAATCAATATAGTTATCATACTCTTTCGGTAATATTTACCCACCCAATACTGATGAACTTACCACCCGATACTTGTGAAGTTATCCACCACAACATCAATATAGTTATCATACTCTTTCGGTAATATTTACCCACCCAATACTGATGAACTTACCACCCGGTACTTATGAAGTTATCCACCACGAAATAATTTTAGTTACCATACTATTTTGATAATATTTATCCTCTCAATACTAATGAACTTACCACCCGATACCTATGAAATCATCTATCCATGTGTTCGTGATCAAGTTATTCACACACAGAATCAATGTAGTTATCATACTCTCTTTATAATAGTTACGTACTCAATACTGATTGATTTACCCACCTAATTTTTATTAAGTTATCCATGTGTTCATGATGTAGTTAATAGTTATAAACGTAATGCCCATCATATGGTGTAGTAGTCACTATGGAATCGATAGTTATCATCCTAATACTTATGCATACATTATAAATTTACCATCTCAAAGTAATGTGGTAACTTTAAATCTCGTAAAGATCTAAAAGAACAAGAAAACGTGGTTCTATTTCAACCAAAAACTAATCATTAATATGGTGGGTAACTTACGTATACAAGACTGAGTAACTTATATGCTATGGGGTGGTAACTGCTGGGCAAAAAAAAAAGTTGTCGGAACATATTGACATGGGATCTAGTTTTGAAAATCTCGTCGCGACTAGTCTAACCGTGAAAACGGATTCTCAGTCGGATAAACGGTTTGGGCTATGAAACTTTTTAAATTTTCGACAAACTATCAGGCCAACGGCCAACGCGCGTGCGGGTTTGATTTCCTTTTCTGTTTTATCGTCTTGCGCGTCGCGCTGCGCCGACAAGCAGGCGCCTGATAGGTAGCTCCGTCCTTTTTCTACTAGTCTTATAGAATTGTGTCGTCGTTTGCCTGGTTTGGATAGGCGCCATCCTTTTTCTGAAACTCGTTTTTTGTTCTGAGAAGAATAATACTCCAGCGCTTGTGTTGAAAGTGCTACACACTGCATCCTTGTGTGAAAGAAATCAATAGAACTTTAACGCAAGACCGAGCTGACGGCGACGCTGAGTGCTTCAATAGACAATGTAAGCACGAGATATACATAATTGATTATCTTAACAGAGACAGAGAGTCTCGCGACCTCCGCCAACCCTAACCCTAGGCGTTACCGTCGCCGCCGCCGCCCGGCCCGCCCCCCGACCGCCCTCCCTCCTCCCTCACCCCCTCCTTCCCGCGGTCTCGAGTCGCCCCCCGCGCGGGCGACCGAGACCTCCCCCAGCCCGCCGCCTCCTCTTCCCCTCATCTCCTTCCTCTTTCGTCCGCTGCCGGCGTACGCCGTCGGGCCGGGCCCGTGCGGTGCCGGCGGCGGCCGTCCGTTCTCTCCTCGACGCAGGGAGCTCGGGCGCGGTGGCGGCTCTCCTTGGCGGTGGTGCTCTTCGGGCGGCGTTGGCGCGGCTCCGGCCGGGTGGCGGCGGCGCGACGGCGTCCTTGCGGTGCGGTGGGGTGGCGCTGCACGGCGGGACGGTGGTTACCAGCGGGGCGGCGCCCCTGCGCTCGGCCCAGACCTGGGCCCTACGGGCCCCATCTGGGTTGGATGCGCGGGCCTGGCTTGCGGTTGACTTCTCTGCAGATGGAGTTGGGGGTGTTCTTGCAGGTTCCAGCAGCGACGGCGCCGCCCTTGTTGCAGCGTGGTGGAGCTTTACGGGCCCGTTTTGGGCACGGCCGGACCTGATTGGGACTGGCAGGCGGCCGGACCTGATTGGGGCTGGTGTGCTCGACCGCGTCCGGTCGACTACCGTCGAGGCAGTTCCCTCCCGCGCGATCGCAGTCCCTGCTGACCCGGTGTCGAGCCATCCCTCGCCTCCGTCTTGTGATCGTTGTTCCGGTTGCTTCGGTGAGACGACGATGGCGACTTCGTAACCGTGGTGGCGCAAGTTGGTGGGCGACGAGTCTGAGATGGTGTGGCTTCGTCCTCGCAAGGTGCCTATGTCTCGGATCGTTCGAGGGCGGTGGATAGGGTGTTTGCGGGAGAAATCCTTGTCGGCTCGCTCGACATCGACGCGGTGCCATCTTTAGGTGGCATGATCCCTTCCTGAAGGGCGTCGTGGTTCGAGCGGCAGCGCGAGCTTTCCTTCTTGAAGGTGCTACTTGGTACTAGATGATTCGGCGCTAGGAGCGTGGTGTTACATTTTCGGAGAGGGCGCAGCGGTTGCGGGTCACCTTAGTTTAGTCGATCCGCCTTTGTCTTCATTTTGTTTATGTTTTTTCCCTTTCTTTGGACGTTTGTTTGCTGCTGCCCCAGCTGTGTGGTGTTACGTGTGTGGTGTTGCGTTTGTACCGTTGGTTGCTTGGTGGTCGTTACTTTATTTATAAAGCGGACGAAAGCCTGTTTCGAGAGAATAGAGAGAGAATGACTTGGAACTAGTAAGTATTATACTTACTGACCCGTAAAAAAGTATTATCTTAGAAGTACAGTATTATTTAAGAACTTGACACCTCATTCACCTGCTCACGGCAAGTAGAACAAACTGACTACATAGTATTCGAGAGCACACGATAGGAGTACAAGACAATAAACAAAAGTGTAATACTCCTATTTGAAGGAGTACTGATCTGACAAGGCAGATAAGGATCTGCAACACATTTTATATCCATTATCTCTTCGCATAAAAACATGGCCACCCCTCACCGGCTCTTTGTCTTTGATATATTTTATACTTCATGGACAGGATGTCGACGACGTATACTAAATCTAATCCATTTGACTAGAGGCACGAGCGCATTCATGTTGTCGGATGCGATGAGCTAATCCTTTTATCAGAGCGATGAGGACGAGTTTTTTTTTCTTTTTTGATACGCGATGAGGACGAGTTGATGTCACTGCGTCAAATAAATCTCAACCAGGGGATTAAATTATATTTATGTAATTTTTTGCGATTTTCTGAACAATTGGGATTTTCAGCCAATATATTGATGCATTTTTTTAACTTCAAAGGGTGGCCTTAGGAAATTATGTTTGTTCTGTAAAATATTTGGGATTGTTTCTTAATTTGACTTCTTTTCTCAGATTTTCACCAGTTGTGAATTTCATCCGAGGAAGGGATGTACGCTGTTGGTCGTCTCTAAGCTTTTAGCTGAAATAGAAATTGAGCATGCCACCGCGCAGATAACTGGAACCATGTCTTCGTGATCTTATCAGGTTCCCAACTACAGTACTTAGTATCTAATTTTCTATGCATTCTACTAACAAACCATGAAGATGCAGGACCAGGGCAATTTCTCAACCTTGGTAGTTCAGCTACAAAGAGTACTCACCCAGCAGCACGCTGTGCAATGCATGTTTTGACAGAATCAAATATACTGCTTACCTCTGACAATTCTCGTATTTCCTCACACACACAGAGGAATTGCTTACAGTTGTTATACAGCTGGTTCTCAATTCTGAAGTTCCAGGTTTTCGGTTATCGTCAACTCACATGTTTGGCTTAAACAGTCAGATATCCCGAGGTCACACAAGTAGCAACCAACCTATTTGGCTGCTTCAGGACTTCCATCATTTCAAGACTGTTCCATTCTAGAGATCCAAGCCTGTATGCTAAAATCTAAAGACATGCTTTTTTTTGCTTATCCATGACAAATTGCAAACACAACTCCATTATCTCATAATGTATACTCAAAATACACAGTGTATTATTCAAATTATGACCAAAATGCAGTTATACTCAAATCATCCCTTCATGGTTCCATAGCTGAAAAGGTCACTGGCACTTCTAAAATCCTCATAGCTAAGTGCACATTAATTGAATAATCACGCCTGATTGGACCATAAGTTAAATAGCAAAGATAAAATGCTGAAACTTTTCTACAGCTAACAGGTCGAGCAAAATATAAAGCCAACTCGGCATTCACCAAATAAGGCTGGGCGTGCCCGAAAGCATTATACAATTATGATGGACAGGTTTGACATAGAGCACCAGGCATGTTCTTTCTATTAAAACAGTGGAGGACAGTTGAGGAGCACTCATTTCCCAATGAACTCTCTCATGTTCTTCAACCAAACCACGTACTCCTTCTCATCCTTGCCCATCATGTACTCATGCAGCCAGTCATGCAGTGAGTGCTTGATCCCTCTCACCTCAAGATACCTGTGCAAGGACTTCTGCAGGCTCTCGTCCAGAATCCTGTAGAAAACAAGAAACAGAGGTCAGAAGAAAATTGCAAGAAGCGATGAAGTTCAGTAGCCATCTAGGTACGTAAGTAGATAGAACATAGGGCAAATGATCAGCATTCAGAGAAATAAACGCAAGAATGAAATATCAAAATTATGCTATTTCATGGGAAAGAACAAAATGTTGTTCCCAAGGATCCTGAAAGGTATGTTATATTATTTTCTCATGATAAGTAGCAACATAAGGTAGATAAACAAACTTTAACTTACGAAAATGGCGGTCCCTCGTATAAATTCTCCTTATCATTACTGTCACGATTCAGCATCCTCATATTTTCAATTGCAAGTTCATCATCATTAAAATTGCACTCAAATTCCAGGATTGAGCCTTCTGGTTTCTCAACACTGACAACCATCTGAATTGCTGGCTTAAACGAGTCCTCATCGTTCTCAGCGTCAGAGTCATCATTGTTCATATCTTCTTCAGTATCAAAGTTTGTATAGACAGTAGCTTTAATAGTCTCTCCTGCAAACTCTCTTTTGAGAACTATGGATTGATCACCAGGGTTATCAATTATCTCAAAAGGGAAGTCTTCTGGTGGATCAATTTGCTGTTAATAAACAATTCAAAAAAAGTACTATGCTAAGTCATTTCTCAAAAGTGTCAGAGTAATGCTTACAGCATAAATGTTCTTTTGGAGCAAAACAAAAGCGTTTCTACAAATTAACAGAAAAAAATCAAAACAATTATTTAAGTAAGCATAACAAGGTATAATCTGGGCCATCATAGCCTATGATACCCCAGCAAAAAAAAATGTCTATGATGCACGTCTTTACATCAATTGCAGTGATAAGATTTAATCACACTGCCATATAGTTTAGAATATAGTTTATGGAGCTTAGAGAAAAATTACTAAAACATAATATTTAAAACAATCCTTTGTACAAAAACAAAATATATTTAAAATGTTCACAAAATTTATCTACTAATGTCCAATTGACTTGTAAGTAATTCAGAAGGTGTGCACATAAAAATCTGAAGAGCCAGCTTTTGTTGAGCTAGCAAAGTCAAGTGTCAAGTGTGTGAACCTCTTAGATTGAGATGGAGTAATTTAACACAGGGCAGGATCACGAAACTAAACCTTGCAATAAAAATTCTTTTCATTACACCAATACTATCTTAAATTTTTAGTGTTATGCGTATATGTTTTGCTTGATCTTGGATACCCTATTATTGGCTGATGACATGACTGCAATCCACCCCAATTTGAGGAACAGGGATGAGGCCATGAGTGATGAGAGATTCCCTGAGTTGAGTAGTTTACAGCCGGAACAACAACTGCAGGCATACCAACTACTCCCTCTGTCCAACAAAAGATGTCACACTTTTTTATCAAATTTGGATGTATCTATACACTAAGTCATGTCTAGATACATCCAATTTTTGATCAAGTTGAGACATCCTTTATTGGACGGAGGGAGTACTAGTTACCACATAAAAGGCTACGAAACTTAAATCGGTACTATGCTAAAGCAGCATACTAAATGTTCCTGCTTTGGCTAAACTGTAACCAGCCAAAATACACTCAATTTGGTAATGTTGCCAATAGTTCTTAAGCATGGGGTATCAAGATATTTCTTTCAGTAAGGATACAACCAAGAGTATCGCCAATAAACGGAATCGAACTATTATCGCGAAGCAACGAAACGAAATGTCGGTGGGGGACGTGGGGTGTTACGGAAGAAGCCAAGATACCTGAGCGGAGCCCTCCTCCGACTGGACGACGCATTCGATCTCGGAGTCGATGACCTGCCTGAGCTTCTCGTCAGCGGAGATCTTGGAGGAAGACGCCGGGGACTGCGACGCCAAGAAGCGGCGGGCGGTGATCCCTGAAGGGGAGGACGCGGCGGCGGCGGCGGCGTTGAGACGCTGGAGCGGAACCGGTGGGCGAGACGTCGCTGAGGAGTGGGCGCAGCGGCGTGTTAGGGTGGAGAGCCGCGGCGAACTGGCGGCGCGGCGGAGGAGCCTGGCGGCGAGGGACGCCGACGACATAGCTGTTTCTCTGGGGGATTTGGCGACGGCTTCTTGCGAAGTCTAGGGTTTTTCGGGTTTTAGAGGCCTGGAAGGGAATGGAGACTTGGGGAGAAGGTAAGGAAGAATGGATATCTATGGAGAGGCCTAATGGCCCAGCCCAGTGCACTTGAGAGCCTCCCTGCGGCCCATAGAATTCACTTTTGGATGGTTTACTTTACTTTTTCTTTAGAAAAACTCTCGGAGTGGTCTACTTCTCTAGGTACACACCCCCGGTGTTCTGAAAAATAAAAACTGCTCCCTCCATCCCTATAGAACATTTTGGCAAGACAAATTAAACTTGCCAAAATCATCTTATAAAAGGGGACAGAGGAAGTACACGCTTAAGGGGTTAAGCTCGACGAACAATTGTATATTAAGTTCAATCTCACATCTGAATATAGATTTCACCGATTTCAGTGTTGGAGAATTCACACTCCGAGGTCAAACTTTGACTATGTAACCTGCCTTGTGGTCAGTGGTATTGTCATGTCTTAATGGAATGCATGTGTTCCATTCAGTGCGACGGTAGACACATGATTAAACTTGGAGGTGGGGGAACTCAAAAATATGTAAACAAGCTTTGCATAAAAAGTTCTTCTTATTTGTACGATGTTAGAGGGGAGGACATGCCCCCTGCTAGCTCCCCAGCTCCGCCACTAATGGAGTATTTGACTTGGAAGTCCACTATAATATAAGGGAAACAAAAGTGCAAACGGCTAACAAAAAAGTATGATTGGAACGAGATGCTAGTATTGTTTATGAACTATGCTTGCACTTTTCCTACTTGAGTAGACTTAAAAAAACCTCACTCGATCAAGTTTAGCAAAACCGATGAAATAGCCGCAATAGAGAACAAGTGTATTTTTTAAAACGACTAAAACAAGTATCGTAAAGAGCCAACCACAATGGATTGTCCAATATACCAACTCAGCTCCATGGGTTTCTTGTGGGCATATTTAGACTAAACATGCATCAATTACCAAGTTCACAGCCTTGAATGCCATTTTGAGAGTTTATGTACTTAAATAATTCGACATGTTAGCGTCTAAACTAGGGCCTCTTTTGACTATCGTCAAACCAGGCCACTCTTAAGGGTTTTTTTAGGGAATCATTCTAGTTATCAAACCATGGAATTTTGTGCCCTTAGTATTAATGAAATGAAAAGGAGTTAAAAACATTTAAAAACGTCATGTGCAGATATTACAAATAATCACGGGACCAGCAAGTTTTTTTGTGGAAAAGTCCAAACGTGGAGAAGCTTTTTAAGAAATTTAAAAGTGGTTGGGTTTGTTTCTTTTGCACATCTCCAAGGGATTTTCACGAAACTTAAAATCTAGAAATACACTTGAGTTATTTTCATGAATATATTTTTGGATGAAGAAAAGAAAAGGGAGCATGCGTTCCTGAGCACACTTCAAAGTTTACAATGAAACGAAGGAGTGCTTTATAACATAAGGACTGAAATCTCAAACCACAAGGGTAGCACATGCACTTTTGTTTGAAATGTTGGTACCACAATCAAAATTGGAAACCACTTAATTCATTTGCTTTTTGTAGAAAATTTGGAGCAACTGAAAACAACGATGTTTAAGAGGATGGGGCCTACAAGTTATCACCGATGCGCCTCATTCTGCTTAGGCCTTGCTTGGATTGTTTTTTTTTATTACGCCCTAGGAAACTTTACTGGCCATTCCACTGGACCAACTGGATTTTCAGGAGGACGTTGGCAGGTCCGTGAAATCTTACCCCCGTAACTGGTTTTTTTTTTTTTTTTTTTTTTTGAGAAACACAGTACAGACGCAGACGCTCACACACGCACGTACAGACACCCCTATGACCGCACACACGCAAACCCTACCCCTATGAGCACCTCCGAGAGACTGGTCCGGCAAATCTTGAGGTTGACGAAGTCACCACGGGCGCCTCGCTGTTGACGGGCACGTCACCTACCACTGAAAGCATAGCGCCGGTTAAATCCTGGAAAATACAGGAAAATGCGAGCACCCATGTCAAGTCTGGGACTTGAACCTGGGTGGGCTGGTTCCACCACAAGGAACCAAACCAGTTGAGCTAGACTCACTTCGCTACCCCCGTAACTGGTTAATATATGGGGGAACCAAGCGGGGCCTTAACGGAAACACTTGAGTCTACTTTGTAAGGAAAAAATCTTAAATCTTCTGAAAATATATACATGCGGTCTCACATAATGTATGCAATCAGAACGACAGGATAAAAGATGTGTCATTTGACTTTTTCAGTTCCTGCATATTTTAAATCCTACGAACCAAATAGGTCCGGGTCTTTAACCCACTAGTTACATTGGCATTGGTTTCTGCCCTAAAGGCGGCAATTATTCCTGTTCCAACTCATCTCAATGTCCACCAAAAAGCACATTCAATCAACAGCACCTTTCAGTCTAAAACTTAGATTATGAGCAGATACCCTACCAATCATGTGGTTTTCATCTATGACCAACAAAAATTTAAGGACTATATGCTTGTGGAACCACGTAAGATTCCGGCATACGGAATACTCCGGAGTTTGCTCTCAGATGGTTGCCTGACCACGGCGAGGACATGATGGTCAGCAGCTCCGTCACATGTGCCATGGAACTCAGTGCAGCTTTCAGCACATCCTGCGAGCACCCAGGCTTCACGATGCTTTTCACCTGCATCGCATTCAGACAAGCACCATGACAACCAAGAAAAGGAGCTATTACGAGTTGTATGACGAAGTGGTTCGTTGATGTACCTTCTCCAAGTACTCCTGCAACTGTTTGATCCTGCCCATGTAGTCTCGATCTTCCACGCACAACGAGATAGGCTTTGACTCAGCGCCTGCCCCTTCAAATTGCAGTGGTCCAGGGTTCTTGTAGATATCGTCTATCAAGAAGCTGGAAGAGTTTTGCCTCAACAACCTTCAAGACCCAAAACAATTTCTTACGTACTGAGTATATGTATCAACGATATATTCAGCGAAATAATAGAAGAAGTTACTCTGAAAGCAAGTTAATATGCTGCTTAAATATCAGACTATTAGTCATACATACTCGTATGCTTTTCCTTTTAAGTCGACCCTTGCCATGTGAACAGCGGGCTTCCCAATTTGACTGGCAGCAGGACCACGCGACCATCCCGTTACAATCATCATAGACTGGTCATGAGGAAATGCAGTAGTGGTTATGTATTCTTTCGCATTTGACATGAACTTATATGAAATGGTTCGTGTACAAATCTTAAAGGAATGTTGTCTTAAAAAAGAACTAATAATCCAATATACTCACCGTAATAGGTGCAGCGCCACATTTCCACTTGTCCACGTGACTTTTAAGATTTGTCACAGTGGCCATGTAGCCATTCAGACCAGCAGCTAAGATGTGATAGCATACATGACCAAGAATCTTTAATCAAACAATTGACAGGTCAACAAGAAAATAACCAGATGTCACATAAGATAGAGAACTGAGGTCAGACTTACATAAGCGTAATCACAATCGAACTTCGAGGGCAGTGCACCTCTAGCTTGGTACCCAAAAAAGTGGCAAATTGCATTGAACTTCTTTCCTCTGTATGTGCCTTCATCCTAAACAAGCCAAAAAAAAAGAATATGTACTGATAAAGCTGGTGCTTCTTGTACAACTGAACTAATAATTCACATTTTTTAGATTAGTATTTCTGGGGATGTGTACAGGGTGCTAACCAGACGTTTGTTGATTTCTGTCTCAACTAACTGTGCTAGAAGCTTTTCAGTCTCAATCTGCAAAATAAGCATATAAATTTGCTGTCTAGAATAAGAAAAAAAAAAGGCGATGACATCGAATTAAAAACCGAATGGTTCCAGTACCTGAGAAAGCTGAGCAGAATCGTCAGATTCTGGATGGAGCAGTAGCTGCAGGACAGAAGCAAAATAAAATTGCAGTGGCAATTTCACCTAATTATGGGTTTCTGAATATCACAAGCAAGAAAACCGACCTGTTTTCTAATAAATGGAGGCAAAAAGTTAAATAGTGCAGAAGCCCATGGGGAAAGGTGAGAAGAGATGTTCTCAGTGGAAACACCTTTATCATGTAGCCCGTGAATTTCCTACAAAATATGCTCAGTTCGGTGAACTTTTCAATAAACTACAACATTCTTACAGGTACTGATACTGACCTGAAGCAAAGCGTAGAATTCAGGAATACTCTCGACAAGACCCTCAGGAATAAGTACAACACCATGATATTTATCTGCGCAAGATAGTACCATACTATTAGGATAAGGAATACGTGATACTATATTTAAGAGCGTAAAATGATATGCATACACTTGCAACCTGACACTACATGACTACGATATGAAGCTTTAACCCCTACCTTTTTCAGCCCTTGCCTGGACAGCATCACATATCTGGTTTGTAATATCAGAAATTGTAAGTTTTGATGCAGCAACCTCCTCCCCGAGTAAAACCTGAGATTACTAAGTCTGGTTAATTTTTTAATGTTTATTATTATGGATCAACTAGGTCAATACAACATAAAAGTAGGATGTCTAACCATATTTGGATGTGATTGGAGAGCACATTCCAAGGCTACATGAGATGCTTTCCGCCCCATTAAGCGGATGAAATAATAATACTGCCAACAAAAGATAGCGAAGCTTTAAGAGAGATAAAATATGTAGGGAATGATTTTTATAATTAAAAAAGATTGTGTACTTGAATTTTTATTTGTGTAAAATTCAGAAATAATGTAAGGAATACAGAGCAACCTAATAATGAAGACAAACTTATGACTTATTGGCTTGAAGCATTGTCTCTGGTATTTTGAAGAAAGAAAATCACTGAACCTAGGACTAACTTACTACTGTTCCTGAAAAAAGTATTCACAAACATGCATGTCTTAGTGGGAGTTAATCATCCATTATGTGTTACCTTCTCAGCAGAAAGAGCATCAGTGCAGACATTACTTATGAGCTGTGAGTTCACCTGTTAACAAGGTAACAATACATGTTACCGTAAAAACATTCTAAATTACTACCTCCGATCCAGAATAAATGTCGGGGCAAATGAGCAGTTCACGTACAAGTTGTAGCTACAGGTTACGACACTTTTTTAGGATCGGAGGGAGTAAATACCACAAATTATATGCCGAAAACATGGTAAAAATTTGGGATAATCAAAGAGGAGCAGTGATATGCTCCCAGCAGCTACTGTTCATACAGTAACAAGCGGATAATGAATCTATAAAAGTTAAAGAACATTCTAGATGAAGGGTGCAACTCAATAGTTTGATATGAAGTACTGTACCTTGCATATGGTATCAAAACCCACAGTTGTCTCGACAAACTGGTTCTTAAGGTCACCATTCAGAGTTACAGGAACACCAACTACCTGCTCAAAAATAATTATCTCATACTATTTGAATTATGTAAGGAAAATAATGATTATCGCAGAGATGTGGACCAATATTAACAGTTTATAATGAAGAACTAGATTTGTTAGAAAAATTCCAGTCACCTTTGTTGAACACTTCGACTTAGCAAAAGTTTCAGCAAGCTGAGCAGCATCCGTGTTGGATGTGACACCTGAATAATAGGCAAAGAAGGCAATGGGGGCATGCATCCAATGTAAACGATAGCTAAGATAAGTAGAATATCTTCTGTTAATTTATAGTAACAAATAATACCTCCAATTACTACAAGAGCATCCAACTTCAAAGCTTGACAAGTAGTCATTGCTGCTTTTACTTGTTCAGTTGTTCTGATTTGATCCCTGGTCCGACCAAGCATATCATAACCACCTTGATTTTTATAGGAAGAAATAACTTCATCGGTGATTTCCAAAGTTTTCTGTGCAAACAAACCATCCGTTCCGCCTGTTTCAACACAAAAACAGAAACACATAAGCAACGGGAGCATACATGATTTATTATGCGACATCTACCTATGTGTAAGGCAACATTGTATGTCGAAACATGCACACAGAAACAAACGAGCACCAAGGGACTGGATATTTATATTTCAAATATCCTAATTGTGACACTAAGTTGCCCCATTGTATTTCTTTTACGCTGATGAAATGATCAGTGGTTCCGAATAGAAAAAATCATCTAAATTTTCATGATTTGGATCAGTGTACAGTACACTTAAACTGTCTCTCATTAATTCAAAGGATTATTATAAATACAATTATATTATCATGACTTTTCGTATACTATTTTCTGCTCATTGGGCTCATGTGCACAGTTAATATGAGAGAATAAAAAACATATCTTTTGAAAAAATAATAATCAAGAACATAGATCTAGATTGTTGCCTGAAGTGTGAACTTGTAAATCCTGGTACATCTGTTTGTATGATACATAAAAAAAGGTTAGGATCTAGAGCAACATCAACATAGCAATTGCAGCACTCACTACAACAGTGTTTTCTGCTCATTCGCATATGACTGAGAAACTTTCCCTTTGTTTTAGATTTGTTCTATACAAACAACTACCCCTGCAATTTTTGTCTATGTTTTGAACTTGTATCGCAGTGTTTTTCATGTTACAATCCGAAGATGCCCTACAGCCTAGATAACGTGTATATCAGTTTTAGACTGAAAAGCAGGAATAATAAAGCTAAAAATACATGAATGAACCATCCATAATAAACCAACATCAACTCACCAAGGAAACCGATAAGTTTGCTGCTTGGGTTGTGAGCATTTATAGCATCATGTAGTCCCCATATAACATTGTGCCCACCTGGGGATTGCCTACCACTGAAGACAACACCAACCCTGCATCCCAAACATAATTATAAACAAAAGGATGTATGTACTCAAGTTTAATATAAAATAATAACAGAATAAACACAGAGATATCTCAGAACATTTTTCAGATACCAACTACTACCAAAGAAAACTATGGTGTTATCCCATCCTACGAGTTTACAGCGACAGATTACCGAACTACTGTTAACAACTTAGCATGATTACAAAGGTTTGTATTTTTTTCCTCCTGAATAACTAAAACTACAACGGTAACGGCCATGGTTGAAATATGACAATGTTGTAACGCCTAGTATTGATGTTTAGTGTGAACTGCGAATATTATTCTTAGGAATTTAGAATTCAAATGTATTGCATCTGCATCTCATATAAGTTGATACAGTCATAAAATTGTGTATAAAATGGGGAAAAAAGGGCGTGAGATAAACTAGCCCAAGAAAAGAAACACTCAGGCAATATATTAAAAGTTCAGTCTTGTTGCATCTCCAAATGAATTTGTATTATCTTTTCTTTAGCAGAAGAGTTGGTCAGAGCACGGCATCTTGTTGAGACATAAGAAATCTGTAGCATTTAATGCTGGCACAACCTGAATAAATCCCCAAGATCTTCCGTCTCAATGAAAAAAACATAGCTGGAAGACGTGTACCTGACGACAGGGTGCTCTGTTATGTTGGTCGCGTCCGGCACATTGGCCGTCTTGGGCAGGAAGTGCGCCAACGGCTGGCCATACGTGTACGGGAAGGCGTGGCCGATCACATGCGCGTCCGTGCTGTCGGCCGCCGTCGCCGCGTCGCCGTACTCCACCCTCACGGCGGTGCCCTGGTTGGTTCACATCCAGACGAAGAGAAAACATCTCAATCAACTTGTAGTGCAAGAAAACGACCCGCTCGATCACCCAGGCCATGCGAGATAAAGAAGATGATTAACAGGATTGTTATCAATAGTGACTAGAGTGTTGTTGCTTTCGCTTCGCCTCGTTGCAATCTCATGCCGGTGTTGCTGGGCTGGCCAGGTAATCTCAGATCCACCTCCGCGGTGGAAAGCGGCGGTTGCATCGGCATCGGCGCATTACTGTGGCGTGGTACTCACCTAATCCCCATCCCCCACCAAGGACCCGGCCGAAAGCGAAGGGAAATATTCGAAACAGATAAACCGCACTGCATCGCGCCAAGGGTCCACACCCCGGCCGCCCGTCGACGAGATTGATCCGGCGGGACAGACACGTAGCACGACGAATCTAGCATGTCGCGGCGGCGCTGATCCGGACCAGGGATTCCGCGCGCGCGGCGAGGCAATGGCGGTCGTGGGAAACTCGGGGTCGGAGGTGGGTGGGTGGGTGCGGGTACCTGGAGGCAGGGCGGGACCGCCGGGCGGTAGAGCGTGCGCTCCTTCTGGAGGGCCGACAGCTCGCGCGTCGCGCCGTAGTCGGAATCCATGGCCACGCTGCCCATGGCCTCGACCTCCTCGCACCCGCAGTCTCGCGTCGCCGGGCGGCCGGCGGGGTTGTGTGTGTTCTCCGCAGACTCCGCTGCTGTTTCGGCCTCGGCCCGGGCACGCACAGAAGGAAAATTTCTTCTGGCTGTTTTTTTTTTTTTGCGGGGAAACGGAGTGATTTATTCAGCTAAAACTGAACCTGCACCATCAGCCAACAGGCTGATAACCAGGAAGTCGGGGATACAATCTAACCAGCTGCTGGTCTCCATCAGAGTGCAAGCAAGCTTGGCACAAAGATGAGCAGGCTGGTTTGCAGTTCGGGGTACATGCTGAATAACAAAAGAAGAAAAACTTAAAGATAAATCTCCTATTTCTTGAAGAATTGGAGCCACGGCCGAACGGGAACCGTGACGAGTGTTCCAGAGGTTCACCACCTCCAGGCAATCAGTCTCCATCGCCACCTTGTCGAAGCCGCGAAGCTTCGCGAAGATCACTCCATCACGTAGAGCCAGGGTCTCCGCGACGAGAGGATCAGTAATCCCTTCGTAGGGCTTACTCCAAGCACCAAGGTAGTGGCGATGCGAACGAGCAACACCTCCAGCCCCACCTTTGCTATCTTCCCATGACAGGCCAGCATCCGTGTTAATTTTCACAACATCCGCATCCGGTAGCTGCCATCCATGACCGGGAACGATCACGGCATATTTCTTCGGAATTTCCAAAACTGCCAAAGCCTCCTTCACCATCTTCAGAGCATGAACTGGATCATAGGGTCCCCTATCATGTGTCCAATTATTTCTTGAATTCCAAATGGCCCACATGACAGAGACAATCTTAGCACGATTTGCATCAGTGAACATCACATCACATAAAATGTCACGCGCCCACGTGCGCGGGTGTAATCTTGGTAAGGAAAAATCCAACCAAGCTTCTGCCTCCATCCAAAATCTTTTTGCATGATCGCAAAAGATAAGAGCATGTGCAATATCCTCATCAGCAGCGAGGCAAATCTTGCATCTACCAATTGGAGTAATATGTCTATGCCGCAGGACAGTTTCAACCGGGAGAATTCCTCGTACAACCCTCCACCAAAAAACTCTCACTTTAGGCACAACTTTTAGTTTCCACAAGACAGACCACATCTGTTTTTCTGTAGTTGAGGTTTCGGTAATCGCCCCTTCGTCTTGAGCTAAACGCTCTTTGCGACTCACTAGAGCACGATACCCAGATTTCACAGAGTAGTTTCCAGTCTTCTCAAGGGACCAAGCCCAAAAATCCTCACCTCCCAGGCGCTGAAGTGGTATATTTAAAATTGCGTCAGCTTCTGGAGCAATAAACTTTCTCCGAACTAGGTCCCTTTTCCAACATCCGATATCATGATCAATCAAATCAGAGACCAGTTCAATATTTTCAGAGCCGAGTTGCACTGATGGTTTCAAAGTTAAAAGTCCCGGGATCCATCTGTCATTCCATACTGACACCGATGAACCATCACCAACTCGCTTCAACAGACCCAACTCAAGTACTTCCCTCCCTGCAACAATCGCCCTCCAGGTTGCCGACGAACTCTGAGGCACTGTTGCATTAAGAAAGTCAGTTTGAGGAAAATACCGTCCCTTAAGGACACGGGAGCACAGGGAGTCCGTGTTAGTAATGAATCTCCAACCATACTTTCCCAGCATCGCCAAATTGAACATTTCGAGATCCCTAAAACCCATTCCTCCCTTGCATTTTGGAGCAGACAATTCTTTCCAAGAGACCCAATGAAGAGATCTTCTGTCCAATGAACTGCTCCACCAAAATCTTCCAACACCAGACATCAGTTTCTTACAAACCTTATTGGTAAGTTTAAAGCATGTCATACTGAATGTCGATATTGCTTGAATAACCGTTTTGATAAATTCCTCTTTTCCAGCACATGAGAGTATCCTCTCAATACCTTGAATTTTACTTCGAACCCTTTTCATAAATGTGATCGAAGGTACCACTCGTAATGCGGCCAACGGCAGTGGGCAGTCCCAAGTAGCGCTCACCGAAAGCTTCCACAGGGATCCCAAGGGTTTGCTTAACAGTTTGTCGAACATGGGCAGGTGTATTTGGACTGAAATAAATGGAGCTTTTCTCTCTATTAACACGCTGACCAGAGCACTCATCATAAATCCGCAAAATCTCATTCAAACGTTCTCCACTTTGAGCACTAGCCTTTAAGAAAATAAGACTGTCGTCGGCAAAAAGCAAATGATTTATCCATGGAGAGTTGAAACTAACTCTTATTCCCCTGTCAATATAATTCCCTCCAAAGCGATTCAACAAAGCCGAAAAGCCTTCACCACATAACAGGAACAAATAAGGGGAAACAGGGTCGCCTTGTCGTAAACCTCGTGAAGGAGTAAAGTACGGCAAGAGTTCACCATTAACGCGGACAGTGAACCTAACAGAAGATACACACTTCATAATAAGTCTCACCGAGGTGTCGCTAAAGCCCAGTCGCAACATGATTGCCTCCAAATAATGCCACTCCACGCGGTCATAGGCCTTCATCATGTCCAACTTAACAGCTCCACAATAATTTTTCCCTTTCTTTTTTCTTCTCATTGCATGTACGCACTCATACGCAATTAAGACATTATCTGTAATGAGCCGTCCAGGAACAAAAGCACTTTGTTCTTCACCAATAATGTTATCAAGAAAGACACGAAGTCTATTGGAAATACATTTTGCGCCTATCTTGTACAGAACAGAACACAAAGAGATAGGCCTATATTGGGAAATTTTCTGAGGGTGCCGTACCTTTGGTATTAATGTTATAGAAGTATCATTTAAACCAGCCGGTAGCACACCTCCATTCAAGAAATCCAAAACAGCATGCACAACATCATCTTTAAGGAGGTTCCAGTGCCGCTGAAAGAAACCCGCAGTGAAGCCATCAACACCAGGAGCTTTAGATGGAGCCATCTGAAATAAAGCAGTTTTAACCTCCTCCTCGGTGTACACAGCATCCATCCCCTCCACCATATCTTGGGACATTTTCGGTTGCACAAATTCCAAGAGTTCATCCATGTTTCTGAAGCCTTGTGATAAATAAAGATCCTGGAAGAACCCCTGAACTTCTGCATGATTATCTTCCCTACTTTCACATACTGAACTATCCGCTCGCACCAATGATTCAATTTTATTCATACGTCTACGTTGTCCAGCTTGTTTGTGAAAATAAGAAGTATTCCGGTCACCCTCACATAACCATAAAACACGAGACCGTTGTTTCATCCAGATTTCCTCTTGATGAAGAGCTCGTTTCAGCTGTTTAACAATTGCCTGTTCTTCATCAGATGGGCCTCGGCCCAACGAACCACAACGCAATCTATCCAACCTCTGCCTCAATTTTCGGACTGTGCGCGCCAAAGAGTCGAACTCCTCAGCTCCCCAAGTAGCAAGTTTATTTTGAAGCACTTGTAAAGCATCGGCAACCCCATTCAGACCATCTTGTCCGGATCCCTGAATCCAATTATCAAGAACTAATTTATCATAGTCAACATGGGTTTGCCACACATTCTCATAGCGAAATTGTCGAGGTTGACGTGAGTTGCCATCCGACAATCTCTCCCTCAATTCCGCCAAGACAAAGCAATGATCCGACTCGGTTGACACAATGTGTCTAACTCTGGTGTGTTCAAACCGAGCTAAGAATTCAGGGTTTGCAAAAGCTCGGTCCAGCCTAGCCTTGACATTAGCCGCACCAGCTTGTCTATTATCCCAAGTATAGGCAGTACCCGACCAACCTAGATCTTGGAGCAAACAATCACCAACAGCTTCACGAAAGTTTCGCATCTGCCATTCAGGTCTGGCTGTTGTAGAAAAATGTTCAGAGCCGTACATAGTTTCATTAAAATCACCCATGCACAACCAAGCTGAGTGAGGAACAGAGAACAACGTCCGCAAGAAACGCCAACTCTGACTCCTATTTTCCACTCTCGGGGCACCATAAAACCCAGTAAACCTCCAAGCAACGGCATTTGGTTCCTTTTTCCGCACCATAACATCAATATGGCCAGAACTAACGCTCTTCAGATCAACCTCATAGCTCGCTGACCAGAACAAACCCAAGCCACCGCTCAAGCCATCGCTGTCAACAGCCACACAGCCCGCCAATCCCAACTGAGATTGCAAATTTTCCACTCTCTTCGCATTTATCTTTGTCTCCATAACGAAGACCAAAGCAGGACCTTCTTGCTTCACAACACTGCGAAGCTCACGAACGGACCCGAGGTTCCCAAGCCCCCGGCCGTTCCAACCAATACAACTCATTGAGACGGGCAGGGCTGAACACCAGCCTCTGCCGAATTAGTTGGGGTCTTCCTTTTCTGGCTGTTGAGGTCCCCTCGAGGGAAGGCATTAGGCATCTCCAATGACCCGGTATTTTGGATTAAATCGTATCCGATTTGGTCTGTTTGCGTCGGGACGCGTATAGAAAATGTGCTATGTCCGTATCAATGTCCGTTTACGTCGTGCCACAGCCCAACGGTTCAACGCATTTTTTTTCAAACTTTCTAATATTAATATATATGACATGGGTGTACTCCCGGGTGTAACTACTACTCCCGGGTGTAACTACACCCACTTGTGTTTCACACATGTATGAAGTATCTATCATACCGGGAGGTATGTAACATGTAGTATGGAGTATATAATGCTATTTTAGTACTATAGATACTTCTTTTTTGGAAGTATGTAGAAAATTCTTTTATATGCACATATATCGATATTTCGAGTATATAGTGTAAAATATTAGGACAGTTGCAATTTTTTCGTGAAACTTGTTTTGGGGTATCTTAGATATAGTATATGAACATACTCAAACCGATAAAGTATGACAAATACTTCCGTATGGTGGTATATGAGACATGGGTGTAGTTACACCCGGGAGTAGAAACCATTTAACCTATATATATGAAATTAAAGATAGAAATTAAAAAACATAATTTTAAAAAGGCCCTAGCTAGGACTTCCTCGGCCGCCGCCGGCGACTACTCATCGTCGATGTCGCCGGTGAGGTCGTAGAAGGGCGGCGGGTCCCAGGGAAAGGACGCGGCGGGGGAGGAGGTGGCGGCGATGCGGAGGAAGACGCCTCCGGCCATGGCGCCCACTGCGGCGGCGAAGGAGGCGGTGGCTGCGAGGAGGACGACGCGCCAGGCCATGGCGCCCACCGCGGCGGCGGCTCCATGACCTCCATCTTCGGAGGCGTCAGCGGCGGCCCGCGGCTGCTGGACGCCCCGCCTGCCTCCAAGGCGGAGGCTCTCAGCGTGGAGAAGAGGCAATCCCAGCGGCTGATCTTCTCGAGGTGGCTCTGGTCGATGGCGAGTTGGATGGCCTCCTCCTCGCTTAGCCCGGGCGGCTGGAACTCCGCCACGGGCAGCACGTCCTCCTCCTGCTCCTCCTCCTCCGACGCCTCCTGCTGCGGCTGCCACTCCGGCGGCCACTCCGGCGCGCCCCCTTGCGGAGGACTCGGCGGCCGATAACGTACGGCGCCGTAGGCGTAGTCCCCTTCCCCGAGGAGCCCGGCGCGCCTCCTCGGGTCGCGTTCGGCGGCAGGCCAATCCCACCACTCGGACTGAGGGTGGAACTGGACGTCACCGCGGAGGTAGTCGGGCAGGAGACGGCGGCGGCGCTGGATCTCGACGGTGCGCTCCTCGCCGCGCGGTGGTACCGGCGGGACCGGCACCCTCTTCGAGTTGAGGTGCCAGCCGCCCGGCAGGTGGACGTCCTCCACCGGCACGGGCTTGTTCTTCTTCCACAGCGCCGTGGCCAAGGGAACCGGCATGTACGGGCGGTCCCTGACCTTCTTGGGCGGTGGCCATCGGCGTGAGGAGGAAGAGCCGTCGTCGGACTTCTTCTTAGGCCTCCTGAACGGCAACGGCGTCATGGTGGCGAATTGGAGACGGTGAGAAGAGAAGATGGCTAGGGTTTTGGTCGTGGGAGCTGGCCTTTCCTCTCCGTCCCTTTAAAAGGGAGGCCGGGGCCGCGGTCTTCCAGGCCATCGATCACGGGCGCTGAAGACAGAGATGGTGGCGCAGTGGCGCATCGCCATTGATGACGGTGGCGCAGACGCTGAAGCGGCGCGGCGCAGCCTTTTCTTGAGTCGTCGCGGCCTCGGGAGACGAAGGGAAGGCAACGGTCGCTGACGCGCAGGGCCAGGTCAAAGAGGGGGAGGACACGCGCGGACACAGCGGACCGTCCGCGGCGACGCAAACCGAGCCCAAATTTGGGTCACGTTTGCGTCGCCGAGGACGGTCCGGCCAAAATGCGTCGTGCCGTTGGGCTGGGTTTTCCCCGGCCCCGGTCATTTTCGGACAGAAACAGACCGCGGACGTCCGTTTGTATCGAGCCGTTGGAGATGCCCTTACATCCTCTGAGAGCATGTTAATTGCTAAATTGCCAATGATAAAGGAATGATAAACTAGGAGTAAGTTCATCGTGTTGAGAATATAAGCAATTGTTCGATTATATTAATCCAAGTATTAACTAAAATCATGACGCATATGGTGCTAACGACATACTGAATTCTAATGATGTAACCATGTACTAGATATATAGTAGAAACATCTACACAGATAACTAGTACGACAAGCATGGAAATAAGCAGTAGAGGGATGAACATATCATACCCTCCTGTAGGTCAGTTGGTCGAAGCAGAAGCAGCGGCATCGTCGGCAGCCCTCTTGTCAGCGGCGGCCTCCTCAGCGGCGAGGCGGTCGGTGTCAGTACCCATGATGATGACAAAGGCGGCGCGGATGTAGTGGACGAAGAGGAAGTAGATGCAGACGATGATGAACGTAGGCGAGCAGTCGCGTATGAGACGCTCCCCAAAAACCTAATCGCCCCTCTCCCGTACAAGATTCAGAGAGGCGGGGTTTCGGAGGCCTGCTCTCCCGTCGGCCGTGTACGCGGTGGACAGGATGGGATCAGCGATGGAAGCAACAGGGAAGTGGAACGACGGCGGTGTCGCGTGGAGCAGATGAGTTCTATTCTTCTGGTACACGGGAGAGGAGCGACCTCTCATTTCTATACACAGCGCAGGAGGCGAGAGGGCCAACAATAAACGCGTACAATGAATACTGGAAACGGTCGTACTTAAGAGCACTTAAGACAGACGTTTCAACTCGTATTAATTTTCCGTTAAGGACACATCGGCTCGGCGAGATTCCCGCAACCCGCGGCGCGTCGTGACGTGACGAGGCGAGGCGTGGCGAGGCGGGCGGCGGAGGAGGAGGAGCGCGCGTGTGGTACACAGCCATTCTCCTCATACCTCACACCAACTCATACCAGTAGTAGAATGGCTCAGTATATAAGCTGATGCACATCTCACTAAACTAGCAGTATGGGACTAAAGTCCCACCACATGCCATGACAACATGGCCTTATGGATTTTTCAGATTGTTAAATGGGCTAAATGGCCCAATATTTCTGCAATACCCCACCAGATCCCAAGGACCCATGATGTTATCATTTGTTCCAAACACTGTTTTGATATACCAGTATTTTCAGTGGAGACCCGTTAAGGTTGAACATCCACCTGAGCAATCAGCTACACTCCTTCACAACTGACAATGGACTAGGCCTTGAATTGTCAGTTTGGCGTAAAGTAGTTTCACCAAATGTCTTACCGGTACTAGGCTGCCGAAGGCTGACCCCTCGGGTGGAGCATATTATTCACACTCCTGACCTATTCATGAACTTACTAGAGATCACCCTAATCTCATAGACTGTGTCAGGTTCATATAGGTGTGTTTCTCCAAAGATCGCTCTGTAGGATAGTGTCTTGCTTATGCAAAGCTTTGGAACACATTAAGACAAACGTCAACCTTCCATACAGTTACCGAGAGTATTGCATCTCCAATGGAGTGGGTTAGTAAAATTTACTCTCTTCGGTTAACCACTATCTTGTTTTCCCAGGTCCTACTTCACGGGATCTCCGATCACATAGGTTGGGTTACTACCATGGCAACTCATGTGGGTTTCATACCCATCTCCCTCGATGCATTTTCTATCACAACACGTGATAACCCTTTAGTAAAGGGATCTACCAGATTCTTAGCCGACTGGATATAATCTAACGCTATAACTCCGGAGTTTCTCAAATGTCTGACAACTTTTAATCTCATTCTTATGTGTTTGTTGGACTGCATGTTGTCATTTGAACTCTTAACCTTGACAATCACTGTTTGGTTGTCGCAGTTCATAAGGATAGCCGGAACTGGCTTTTCAACCACAGGCAAGTCCATCAAAAGATCTCGAAGCCATCCTGCTTCGACACCAGATGTGTCCAACGCTGTTAATTCTGCTTCCATTGTCGATCTCGTTAAAATCGTTTGCTTGCAAGACTTCCAGGAAACAGCACCACCTCCAAGGGTAAACACATACCCTATTGTGACTTTCATCTCATCAGCATCAGAGATCAAATTCGCATCACAGTACCCTTCAAGCACTGACGGGCTTCCGGTATAGTGAAGTCTGTAGTTCTTAATACCTTTCAAATAGCGCATGATTCTTTCGACAGCATGCCAATGCACATCACCCGGATTGGAAACAAACCGGCTAAGTTTGCATGCAGCAAACATGATCTCAGGCCTTGTCGCGCTAGCTAGGTACATGAGTGACCCAATTACTTGAGAGT
The DNA here is from genome assembly GCA_026929855.1 of Poa annua. Lineage (NCBI taxonomy): Eukaryota > Viridiplantae > Streptophyta > Magnoliopsida > Poales > Poaceae > Poa > Poa annua. Next base: position 80,891,541 of record CM049437.1, on the reverse strand, counting down.
ATCTCAGTTGATCCTTAGCTGTGCCATTGAATTTTCGAATCTGCACACTAGGATCATATGGCGTTGGAGAAGTTTTGCAGTCCGAATATCCAAAACGACTCAAAATCTTCTCAACGTAATGGGATTGCAAAAGTGTAATCCCACCCTCATTATCTCTCAGTAGCTTGATGTTCAGAATAACATCAGCTACACCAAGGTCCTTCATCTCAAAGTTCTGAGATAGAAACGACTTGACCTCCTCAATAACTTTGAGGTTGGTCCCAAAGATCAGTATGTCATCAACATACAAGCACAGTATAACTCCTTCGCCCCCACCATGGCGATAGTATACGCATTTGTCAGCTTCATTAACAACAAAACCAACATAGGTTAAAGTTGTATTGGATTTCTCATGCCATTGCTTAGGTGCTTGTTTCAGGTCATATAAAGATTTCAGTAACTAACATACCTTTCCTTCCTGACCATCTAATACAAAGCCATCTTGCTGTTGCATATAGATTTCCTCGTCTAGCTCTCCATTTAATAAAGCCGTCTTAACATTCATTTGATGGATGAGAAGACCATGCGAGTCCGCCAACGAGAGTAAAACTCGTATGGTGGCTAGTCTGGCCACAGGTGAATAAGTATCGAACAAATCTTCCTCTTCTTTCTGGGCATAGCCCTTGGCTACAAGCCTAGCCTTGTACTTTTCAATCGTATCATCGGGGCTAAGCTTCTTTTTGAACACCCACTTACATCCCAACGGTTTACAACCGTAGGGACGTTCAGTAATTTCCCATTTCCCGTTAACCATGATGGAATCCATCTCGCTACGGACTGCTTCTTTCCAGTAATCAGCATCCGAAGATGCATAAGCTTCTGAAATAGAAGTAGGAGTATCATCCACAAGGTACACAAGGAAATCATCGCCAAAAGACTTTGCAGTACTCTGTCGCTTGCCCCTACCAAGGGTTTCCTCATCATCCTTCTCAGGAATTTCGTCATGGGTTTGTTCATAATATTCCATAGGAATGGCAGGTTCATGAGTTTCCTCGGATTCATGCCTAGAAGTGCTTTGCATATCTTTCATAGGAAAAACATCCTCAAAGAAAGTAGCATCTTTAGACTCCATAACTGTACCGACCTTCACGTCAGGTACTTCAGATTTCACTACTAAAAATCAATAGCCAACGCTATTCTTAGCGTAGCCCAAATTAACACAGTCCACGGTCTTGGGTCCAAGCTTACGCTTTTTGGGGATCGGCACATTGACTTTCGCCAAACAGCTGAAAGAGCATTTTCTAGTAAACCCTTGTTTTGGTGCTAATGACAACACATTCTGTGTTCTAACGATGTTCTTATAGATTGCAGGTTGCATCTAAGAACTTATCAAAAAGGAAACATTCGAAACGGGCGCGTCAAGGGCTGTTTGGGTTGCTTTGTTCTAGGCAGCGGTAGTACCGCTGCCCTCGGCGGTAGTACCGCTGCACTGGACTCAGACCAGTGGGAAGCTCTGTGGCGCTAGCTACCGCTGGAGGTACCGCCGTTTTTGCCCCTCTGTTTGGCATAGCGGTACCTCGAGCGGTACCGGAGCGGTAGTACCGGCCCCAGCGGTACTACCGGCTCCTCCAGTTGTACTACCGCCGCGGTCTTTTCACTAGGCTGAGCCCAGCCCGGAGCACTGGCTACCGCTGGCGGTAACGCCGGAGGTACCGCCGATTTCGGCGCTCTGTTGCGCAGTGCGGTACCCCGTGCGGTACCAAAGCGGTACTACCGCCCCGCGGCGGTACTACCGGTCGCCCGAGCGAAAGTACCGCTATGTGTTGTTTGTGCAGGTTTGCTCGTGGCCGAGGTGCCGCTGGTCGTACCGCCCGAGGTACCGCCGTTTTCAGCCTTCTGTTTCTCAGAGCGGTACCTCTGGCGGTACCGGAGCGGTACTACCGCCAGCCAGTGGTACTACAGGGCGTCCCAACGGAAGTACCGCCACGTGAAGATGGGTGCTGCAGTGCAGCCGCTGGGCGGCTAACGGCTAGATTCGAAGAACCCAGCGGTACTACCGCCGCCTCCAGCGGTAGTACCGCTGCGTAAGTTTCGGCTTCAAACTGCCAGGATTGGAGGAGCTATAAAAGGGGTTCTTCACCAACCTTTGAAGAACACAACGTCTACACTCTCTCTCCTCCATTAATGCGAAGCTAAGAACTCCAAGATCTCCCAATCCCCCCACCCAAATCCATTGATATTTGGATGATTGAAGGAGAAGGCCCGGATCTACTACTTCACCAAATCGTTCTTCATTTCCTCCCTCATTCACTTGGGGATTTCGTGGCTAGGGTTTCCATTGGGAAAACCTAGCTCACCATTGTTGCTACTTGGTGTAAGCTTGACCTTTTGTGGTCATCTTGAGAGCCCCCAATTAAGTTGTGGGTGTGTGCCTCAAGAGTTTGTAAGGGATTCGATCTCCGCCCTAAAGGGGATCAATAGTGGAAGGTGAACTCGAACCTTTGTGGTTGAGTTCATCGGAGAAGAAGGTGAGCCTTTGTGGCGTGGTTACCAACCTGTTGTGGTGGCACCCACCTCTCCAACGAGACGTACACCCTTTGGGTGGAACTCGGGATTACATCTTCGTCTCCGCTCGCTTCAACTCGGTTCCCCGATTCCTTACTCCTTTACTTACTTGTGTTGCACTTATCTATGTTGTATCGTGTATATTGTTGCTTGTTCATCATTTAGGTAAATTCACCGTAGTTGCATATCTAGAGAATTTACCTATTGTGTCAAGCCTTAAATTGAAAAGGACTAAAATTTGAAGTAGCACCTATTCACCCCCCCCCCCCCCCCCCCGCCTAGGTGCCGGATCCCCGTTCAACAGCCCCAAGTACGTAAATATGAGAGTGTTGTCCTTCTCTTCTCCCATTGCTCATACGGAGTGAGCTCATTGTCTTTTGTCGGAACTTTATTCAGGACATGACATGACGTCAATATCGCCTCCCCCCACCATGCCTTGGATAAACCCGATGTATCTAACATGACGTTAACCAAATCTGTTAGAGTACGGTTTTTCCGTTCAGCTACCCCATTTGACTGGGGAGAATAGGGAGGCGTCCTCTCATGAATAATGCCATGTTCCGAACAGAAAGAGTCAAATTCATTCGAGAAGTACTCTCCACCAGGATCTGACCAGATTCGTTTAATTTTCTTTTCAAGTTGATTCTCAACTTCTACCTTATAGATTTTAAAGTAGTGAAGAGCCTCATCTTTAGTTCTTAACAAATATACATAGCAAAATCTAGTGGAATCATCTATCAGTGTCATGAAGTATCTCTTTCCACCTTTAGTCAATACGCCATTCATCTCACAAAGATCAGAATGTATAAGTTCTAACGGTGCCAAGTGTCTTTCCTCCGCAGCTTTATGAGGCTTGCGAGGTTGCTTTGCTTGAACACACGAGAGACATTTAGAACCTTTGGCTAAAGTGAAAGATGGGATTAAATTTAGTTTTGCTAGCCGCGTCATACAACCGAAACCAATGTGACAAAGACGTGAATGCCAAACTTCTGTTTCATTAACATTCGAATGAATATTGTTCACGACTTTATTACAAAAATCAGCAAGAGAAAAGCGGAACATGCCTCCGCATTCATAACCTTTTCCAACAAACAGTCCATATTTCGTAACAACTACTTTATTAGACTCGAATACCAACTTAATCCCTTCTCTACATAGAAGGGAGCCACTAACGAGATTCTTCTTGATGGCGGTGATATGCTGCACGCTCTTGAGCTGCACGATCCTTCCCGAAGTAAACTTCAGATCGACCGTGCCAACACCAAGAACAGAAGCACTCGCTCCATTCCCCATCAATACGGATCCGTTCCCTGTGACCTGATAAGAAGAAAACAATGAAATGTCAGCACATACATGAGTATTTGCACCTGTGTCAATCCACCATTCGTTACACTGACAAACTGAAAATACAGTAAACAAATTACCGTACCCGGATGCACCATTCTCATTGTTGCTCACGATCATGTTGACAGACTTGGAGTCTTGTCCTGGTTTCTTGAACTTCTTCGGGCACTTAGGCGCCCAATGTTCCTCTGAACCACAGGTGTAGCATGCACCTTTCTTCTTATCCTTCTTGAAGGGTTTGTTACCCTTCTTCTTGAAGTCGGTATTCTGTTGGACACCAGTTTTCCCTTTGTGCTTGTGGGAGTTGAAGTTCTTCTGTACCATATTGGCAACAGAAGTACCTTCGCCTTTTCCATGCGAGTCCTTCGCCCAGGAATTCTGCTCAACACTCAGATGGTCAATGACATTCTCAACAGAGAATTCACGCCTCTGATGTTTCAGAGTAGTGGCAAAGCTCCTCCATGAATTGGGCAGCTTAGCGATTATGCATCCCGCGACGAATTTGCCCGGTAGATCACACTTGAGAAGCTCAAGCTCTATCTCATGAGCCTGCTCCAATACAGGACGGTTTTCAACCATCTTGTAATCATGGAACTGCTCGATGGTATACATCTCGCTTCCAGCATCGGTTGCGCCGAATTTAGATTCGAGCGCCTCCCACAAGTGCTTGGCAACCCGCACATGTAAATATGCGTCAACCAACTTATCTCCGATCACGCTCAGAACGGCTCCAACAAAGACGACGGTGGCATCCCTAAACGCCTTCTCCTGTTCAGGAGCAATCGTTCCAGTGGGAGTGACACCGGCGACCCAGAACACGTTCATAGAAGTGAGCCATAAGGTGGTTTTGGTCTGCCAACGCTTAAAATATGTCCCCGTAAACGGGGCTGGTTTCAGTGTAGAAGCAAAACCTTGGATCGAAAATTGCCTACACATATTAGGTTTTTGGATTGTTGAGAATATAAGCAATTGTTCGATTATATTAATCCAAATATTAACTAAAATCATGACGCATATGGTGCTAACGACATACTGAATTCTAATGACGTAACCATGTACTAGATATATAGTAGAAACATCTACACAGATAACTAGTACGGCAAGCATGGAAATAAGCAGTAGAGGGATGAACATATCATACCCTCCTGTAGGCCAGTTGGTCGAAGCAGAAGCAGCGGCATCGTCGGCAGCCCTCTTGTCAGCGGCGGCCTCCTCAGCGGCGAGGTGGTCAGCGTCAGTACCCATGATGATGACAAAGGTAGCGCGGATGTAGTGGACGAAGAGGAAGTAGATGCAGACGATGATGAACGTAGGCGAGCAGTCGCGTATGAGATGCTCCCCAAAAACCTAATCGCCCCTCTCCCGTACAGGATTCAGAGAGGCGGGGTTTCGGAGGCATGCTCTCCCGTCGGCCGTGTACGTGGTGGACGGGATGGGATCAGCGATGGAAGTAACAGGGAAGTGGAACGACGGTGGCGTCGCGTGGAGCAGATGAGTTCTATACACAGCGCAGGAGGTGAGAGGGCCAACATAAACGCGTACAATGAATACTGGAAACGGTCGTACGTTTCAGTTGACCGCACTCATATTTGAATTCTGCGTGACAAAAGAACATATCGGCTCGATGAGATCCCCGCAAACCGCGGCGCGTCGTGGCGAGACGGGCTGCGGAGGAGGAGCGCGCGTGTGGTACACAACCATTCTACTCATACCTCACACCAACTCATACTAGTAGTAGAATGGCTCAGTATATAAGCTGATGCACATCTCACTAAACTAGCAGTATGGGACTAAAGTCCCACCATATGCCATGACAACATGGGTCTTAGGGATTTTTCAGATTGTTAAATGGGCTAAATGGCCCAATATTTCAGCACATCCACCCAAATCTAGGAATTACTCCTCAAGTTCACTATTATAAGATATTTTAGCTTTTTTCTTTCAAAAAAATGCATGTATCTATACACGTTTAGTGTGTAGATTCATTCATTTTGATCCGTATCTACTCCAATCTAAAATATAAAAAACAAGTTATAATGTACTCTAAAAATATACTATCCTAAAACTCTAAATGATATTATAGTCGTCACAAATATCTGCCAAAGGAGTTGCGAAACAGGCCATTGTCGAGGCAACTGTAAATTTTGTAGGCATGAAAAGAATGCACAAATAGTGTAAGGTGCAAACAATCCAGTTTGGGAGAGGCTTGGAAACTGGAAAATCTCAAGCAAAATGTTGGAAGAGATTGTCAGGAGGGCTGGTCGTTCAACCTCTCATGAGTCATACCAATGTTTTTTTTTTTTTAAATCATGCCAATGTTGGTTCCACATAACTTGTACTAACTTCTGGTTAGCACATCTGGTGAGAGAGGAGACAGAAAGTACATGTCGACAACATTCAAGCTCCTTTCCGACCAGCAACATGAAGAATTATATGATCGTGACACCGAAAAATCAAGCTAAGCAAAGAGATTGATGGAATAGACCAATAGAAGATAAACTAAGCCATCATGTGTAGTTACCAGATACCACAAAGGTCAGTGCATTGCAGCGCACTAGACTTTCAGGAAGGACCGCCTCACGTCCCGCTCCTGCGCTCCCGTCGCCCCCCAACGGCGGCGCCAGCGTGTATTCGCTGTCTTCAGCTGAATACCCAAGAATCGGAAGCGCTAAAAAAATTCTACTACTTTGGTCCAGCCCACGAAGGCCTCGTCTCGCAGAACGCAGACTCGCACCAATCGCCTCGCAGACTCGCAGCCCGTTTTCCATTTTCCTCGCCTCGCTCAGTCCGTCGCTCGCAGGTCGCAGCTCGCCTTATCTCCTGCGCCCCCGCCCCCGCCGCCGCCGCCGCCCCCGCCGACGCCGCCCGATGCAGTCAGGGACAGGCGACGGCGCTCCGTCCCCGCCCCCGCCCCCCGGCCCCTCTTCCTCTTCTTCTAACGCTGTTGGCTGTGCTGGATTTGAGTTTTGGTCTTCGGTCTTTGCGTTCTCTGAGCTGGTTTGGAAGAAGAAGAAGGAGGTGAAGAAGGAGACGAAGCTGGGCATGGCGTACAAGAAGGACGATAACTTCGGGGAGTGGTACTCCGAGGTGCGTTTCTTCATTTCTTGCATCTGTTATTTGTATTGCCGGCTTGGTGAGCTTTTACCGAATGATTCTGTGCGCATGGAGGGTGCTCCCGGTGTGGAAACGATTATCCAGGCTGCCATTGTTGTGTGATTGGGGTCATATAGTATATATTTAGAGTTAAAAAAAAATTTGGGGATGAATACCCAGTGTCAATTTCCTGGCGCCGCCGTTGTCGCCCCCCGAGGCGACGGAGCGTAGCCCCCGCCTCTCCGGCCCCAGGCCCTCTCCTAGCGTGCCTCTCCCGTCGCCGCCGTCGGCAAGGGCCGCCGGGCGGGGCCCGTGTGGCGCCGGCGCCGGCGGAGTGCTCTCCCCCGCGTGCTAGGAGGCGGGTCGGGGCCTCTCCCTTCCGGCGGCGGTGCGTTCAGGGCGGCGGCGGTCCGGCTCCGGCCGGGTGGTGGCGACACGGTGGCGCTCCCGTGGTGCCGTGAGGTGCACAGCACGATGGGGCGACGGGATCTCTGCGGTGCGGCGCTGGCTCTGCCTCGGCCAAGATCCGGGCCCTTTTGGGCCCCATCTGGGTTGTGGCGGGCCGAACTGCTCTGCGTTGACCCGTTCTGTAAATCGAGGTGGTAGAGCTCGTGCTGAGGGTGCAGCAGCGACGACGACAGCCCTGGTTGCAGCGCGACTGCGGGCTCTGCTGGACCCGTTTGGAACTGGCAGGTGGCTGGATCTAATCGGGACCGGTGTGCCTGCGGTTGCGTCCGGTCGACTACCGTTTTGGGGGTGGAGTCAGTTCCCTCCCGCGCAGCTGTGGTGCCGCTGACTCCAAGCCAAGCTTCTCCTCTCCTCCATATTATAGACCTCGTGGTAGTCGCTTCGAGGAGACGACGGTGGTGACTTCGTAACCGTAGTGGCGCAAGCTGGTGGGCGGCGAGTCTGGGTTGGCAAAGCTTCGTCTTTGCGGGGCTCCTTCACAATGGATCGCTCGAGGTGTGGATATGGTTTTCGGGAGAAATCCTTGTCGACATGTTTGACACCGGCGCGAGGCCACCCTCTGTGGCATCATTCCTTCTTGAAGGGCGTCGTGGCTACCATCCATCCACTGTCCTCGGTGTGCCAGGGGAAACCCTAGGACCAGCAATGGTCCGGGCAGTAGCAATTGCTTTCCTTCTTGAAGGTGCTGCTTGGTACTCAACAGTCCGGCGTTAGGAGTGTGGCAGTAATTCTCCGGAGGGCGCAACGGTTACGGGTCACCTTAGTTTAGTCTTCCTACCTATGTCTCCATTTCTTCTGTTTTGGGCATTTGTGGTGTTTGCTGTTGCCCCAGCTTGTGTGGTGTGTGTGTTGTTGTATCTTCGTGGTTGTTTGTTGGTTGTTGCTTTATTTATAAAGCGGGGCGAAAGCCTGTTTCGAGGAGTGCATGCAGCGGCACAAATCTATCTACCTTCTGTTTTGTAGATACTCCCATGTAAAGTTTGTGCTTTTAGAGGGGGTTGGTACTTGCACAACAGATTGGATGTAATAGTTTTAGTCTTCAAATTGACTGCGTTCAGAAGATTGGTATGTTGAGTTGACCGTAAACAATCTCAACCTAGTATGATACCAAGCAACCAAATGATCTCCTCTTGGAGTTAAAGGAAGTTGTAGAATTTGATGAACGTCAATTGGCCAAATCAACTCATTTATCAAGTCTTTGTCTCGATACCTACCATAGGGTTTATCAAATCAATGATAAGACTACTCATATTGGTGCCCTTTGGTTGTCAAACTCTACAAGCTATGGCTTGAAGGTATCCTGTTGTCTCCCAAATATTAATTTGAGAATCATCTCTCCACATATAACCTTATTTAAAACACTTCATACCAGACATAATACTTTTGCAAGTTTATGAATTGCTGCTCTTCGTTTTTGCATTAAGGACATGTCTGTCTAGGTAATACTTTGCTCACAACAGACTCTGGCTCACTCCAGAGTCCTGCGTCTTTATATATGTTTTGCTACCATAGCCATGTTAAAACAGTGTTAGTCTCCAAAAACATTTCCACCAAAAAATGAGAGCTTCTACATTCCAGTGCATATGCTTATGGTCTTTCTCATGACCCCACCAGAATTGATAGATGGCATCTAATATTACTTTACATGGTTTTTTGGCTTTTAAAACCGTTATAGCAAAAACATGTGTAGCCTTAGCAACAACCTTTATAAGAATTTTTTCCCTCCCATACTTTAACATTTTCACCTTCCATCTGCTTTGTGACTACACTTACTTTGTCAACCAAATGTCAAAAGGAATCACATTTTATCGGTCTATCATCGGTAGCAGTCCCCAATACTTATAATTCAAGGACTATGTCATGATATTTTAATGTGGCATAACCCAGCTCATTCCTCAACAAGTCTGTTTGCGCTAGAAGAAATGCTAGATTTTCCTTGACTATTTTTTGGCCCGATCTTGCACAATAACTATACAAAATCTCCTTCAGCTCCATTGCATTTTTCATATCCGTATGCAAATGAATTGAAGATTCATCTGCAAATAAAAGATGAGATACCATTGGCGCATCATGACACAAACCCTCAATTTTACCGTTGATTCATCGGCTTTTAACATGCTATAGATAATCCTTCTGCTAAGAGAATAAGAGATAGAGAGATAGGGCATCCCTCTCCCTTAACCCCCTCATGGGCGTAAACAGTCATGTTTCCATATAGTTAAATCTATCATTGTAGAAACACAATCCATGATCATGTTTAACCACCTCCTTGCAAACCCATTTTCATCATGAGTTTCTCAAGGTAAGACCATTCAGCACGTTCGTATGCATTATGAATGTCTAATTTGATATCACGGTAATTTCTTCCTCTTCATAGCATATACACTCTTGTTGGCCAAAAAAAAAGTGTTTGTTATCGTTCTGCCTACAACCAATGTCATTTTGATGATCACTAAGAATCTCTGACGAGTAACTTTTTGACCATTTTCCATCCCACGCCCTTCTTTATCGGCCAATGTTGGCCATCTTTCTCCATATATATTTTTTATCTTCGTCGTCGGAGTGTTGTTGCTGCAACGGGGCTCGACGGTGCTGTCACGTCTTGTTTCCCTTTCAGCTCGCGATTTTGGCTTGGAACATAGACGACAGCTTGCAACTGATCATCACTCGAGCATGTGTGTGCATACATGACTGACTATGAAGCGCAATCTTCAGTGAAAACCCCAGAGCTAGGCAATCACATGAATGACTTTGATGAAAAATTCCCATTAGATTTTTATTTTCTTAATGGTAGAAGTTAAAACATTTTCGATAAATTTATACGATGTTTATTTTTGTTGGGTTAGTGGCATTGATATTATTGTCTAAGATGTATGTTTTTCACTTTATTAATCTTCCAGTTTTGAGTCTTTTGCATTGCATAATGAACTATCAAAAATTTCATGATACTTTTTATCGTTGTCATTTGCAGGTCTACATCATCATTTTGGGAGCATCCTCTTCCCTTAATTTAACACTGATCTAGCTATCCATTAAGATCTGTTTTTCAACTTTTATCAGTAACCTAAAACCATGATGCCAAGACCAATTGTATGATTCAACGATAGTTATTTTCTATATGCAGATGGTGTCTCACTATTAGTTTCTACTTTTCATGAAATTTTAATATTTATTTTGTAGTTTCGTGAATTTTGATACGTCAATGTGCATGACGTGTGTTGCACGTGCACACTAACTAGCGATAATCAGATAAAAAAAAAACTTGCCTTCACATATATGAATATTCGTTGTCTTAGAGCATGTTTGATTCAAAGGAATTGCATAAGATTTTTAGACGATTCCATCCTATAGGAATTTTTCCTTTCTTGATTGTTTGATTTGTAGGATTGTATCCTATAGGAAATTTTCCTAAGGATTCATTTGTACTACTTCCCATAGGAATCCTGACATCCACCCTAAGCTCTTTTTACAATTCCCTGGGTGGAATCAAACAAGTTTTAATACATACCAAATCCTATAGTACTGAAGTATGCATGACATGGTAATCTTATGCCTTTTATTTGTATGTCTTTTCTATCCTATGAATCAAATAGGCCCTTACGTAACTTGAAGTAGATCAAGGTCATTACTCGCGACCTTTAACTAAACTCGGCTCGCGACCTTTAACTAAGCCCGGCTTCAACTCGCTCGAATGTTAGTACTAGCTGAGTCGACTCGGGAAGTCGGAGTTGCGAATCGTTTGCAACCCTATATGGGATATATAAATCAAGTACCAACAAGTGTGAACATTCAAGCATATATGATGCAAATCCTAGCACAACATCTATTATGTCCAAAGAATGAACTGAGCAACAATCTCATGTAAATATTAGCAGCACGGGTCAACCCCGCGCCTGTGAACATGCCACTAGCCTCTCGACCTGTCACTCACTCTCACCACAGGAGCAGCATCAAGCCACCGGAGACAGCAACGGCCACGTAACTGGCCACACTGACGCCGGCGTGGTGCGACGCGCTCTTCGACCCCGCCTTCGCATTCGCGCTCTTGGCCTTCCCCGACGCCGGGCTAGCCGCATCGTCCGAGGCCTTGGCGTCCACAGGCGCCGGCGCGGGCGCCGGGGCCAGCGGCGGGTCGCTCTTGAAGATCTGCATCGGCAGGAGCACCTTGTCGACCTCGTACACAGCGACGGGGCGCGTGGAGTAGACGCTGCTGCTGATCTTGGGGTTGGACCACATGGACTTCACCCGGATGCTGCCCATGTTGTCGGTGAGGTTGAGCGTGTACTGCGACCCCGCGAAGGTGGCCACGGGGTTGAGGCTGCTCAGCTTGTTGAACTCCGCCAGGGAGTAGTACTTGGGCAGCGCGTGGTACAGGAGCAGCGACTTGAGCTGGTCGCCGGTGAGGTTGGCGAACGTCGTCGTGCGCAGCGCCGCGAACGCCGAGTCCTTGGGCACGAACATGGTGATCCCCTCCTTGGTGTCGTTCGCCTTGCTCTGGAAGGTCTCCAGGACGTCCGTCTTCTTGAGGTAGTCCAGGAAGGTGCTGAACGGGCCGGCCACACTCAGGAGGTCGGCCAGGTCCACGTGGCCTGGGGCCGGAGCCGGTGCTGGGGATGGCGGGAGGATGTCCGCCGGCGGAGCAGGGGGGCTCTTGGTTGTCTGCGCCGCGAATGCTGGGGAGGAGAGCACGGCAATGACCAGCATGGCCGCGGTAATAAAGCTTGCCCCGAACTCCATCATCAAGCTGCCCCAAAATCCCTGAGGTCACGCAAGAACAAGGAGGCCATTAAGAGTCTGAAATTACCTGAGCATTGCCTAGTCTACAAATTATACACTGACAAAACAACACGGTAATTAATTACGGAATTTAGCGACAGACAACAGGAGATACACCGTCAAAATTAATTCCTGGCCTAATATGCAAGAACACTCACTCGTTGTTCTTCGGATTTCTACAATTTCTGAAAATGAGGGCATTTTGCAGTACTAGCATACTAGGAACTAGTACCGCTGAAAAAATCACTAAAGAAATACCACATCTAGAAGAACATTTACTCCGCGATTTGGAAAGAAATGGAGTGGTTAAGTTGGGAATCCTGGGTAGAATGAAGCATTTGGCTTCTTAATCTGAAAGGAACTGTATATAATTGGATCTTTCAGGTGAAAAATTCATATCTATAGAAGTGAACAGGATTTCAGAAACTAATTGCCGTGCCTTTCGCTGTCACCAGGAGAGAGAAATATAGATAAATCGCGGGAGAAACATTCGTCAGCCCGGATCTAGCAGAATTGACCAGCATTATAGAACAACATGCTACCCACCGGATAATTAAAGATGCCAAAAGACTACACATGAACTAAACAGTTGCAATCCTACGTCCTGCAGATCTCAGCCTCATGGAGGAATCCGAAGCTAAAACAATGCTAAGAACCACCGAATTAAGCATTCCTGAATTCAAGAGCTCGACCCAGAATGTCCCAGCATTTGCTTCGGCTTGAAGTAAACAAACACAGAGATCTGTTCTTCCTTGGGCCAAGAACTGGTAGAACAGATCCAAATGCAGCACGTTTAGGCCTTTAAACTAATCTTTTTAAAATAGAGCGCCTCTAAGGTAACGCAAGAAACCCCAGATTGCAAACAACTGGAGACAGCATTTGCTCCACGGCGTTGTATTGAGAAGTGAAGAAAGACGGGTTGAGGAGACTAACCTCAGTAGTGCAGTGCAGAGAGCTGGGAGCAGGTGAAGGCAGGAACAGGATGAGGTAGGAAGGAATGGTGGGGGAGAGTTAAGAGAGAGTGTGCGTTTATATAAAAGTTGTTGTATTGGGAACAGCGAAAGATAACGAGATCATGGGTGGCAGCTGTTGACGAGAAAGAAGAGAGGGTGGGGTGGCAGTCAGTCTAGGCCCGAGTCGAAATTTGGCACTTTTGACATTTTTTAAATTTATTTTATAAAATGAATCTAAATCTGAATTCATTTCACGGTCTACCTTGTGGAATAATTGGCGTCATGCTCTGTTACATAACGCTTCGATAAAATGCATCATGGACCCTATCATATCAGGCTAAACGAACTCGCATGTCGATAGTATGGCGCCCCGGCCCAAGGGCCATGCCTACTAGCACAGAGCCAAGCCTGAGATGACGTGTTTTTTTCGAATCTTTTTGTTTTTATTTTTCCCACATGCAACATATGCACTATTCATATAAAAGATAAATTTTAAATATATCGTATTTTTTGGTCAGTACAACACATGCATTTGCTAAATTACTAAATAGGATTGAAAAAAGTTAAAGGTAAGTAGCACTTGCTAAATTTACTACACCAAGCTGTAATTGTACCTTTCGTAACACGATAAAGTCTGTGCGTTGCTTTTTTCGCTAAAATGTTTTTCTAAGTGATTGAGATTTAAACATCAACTTGGATTTATATGACTTAGACAGACCCATGTGCAGCGATTCGATGGAGGTTCAAACTTTACTAGATGGATGGTGATGTCGGCAAGGTGGTCGGCTAGCTCCTTTGGCGCAGTTTGGCGCAGAGAGCATCACCCTTGTGTCTTCTATCTCCCTAACCTCCGTCACCCGAATGCTGGCGATCACCTGCCTCTGGTACACTCAATATGGTTGCTTGGCCATCACGTACACCTTGTTCACCGCAATGTATCGGTCTGTGCAGAACGACGACCGTTGCTCCTGGTCAGCCACATAGGGTCTGTGACTGTATGTAGTCCACTTCCGGGCTCAGCTAGTACAGGTGCCGTCGTAGGAACTCGGGCCCGAGGAACACCGACGGCGGGGCGTGCCCGTAGTCCGTCACAGAGTCCATCCAATCGAGCGGAGCCAGCTCGGCGATAGCACGAATGCGTCGGTTATGAAGGCGGCGACGAACACGGGGGCTACCACCTTCTCCAAGAAATCCTCCGCCGCGAGCGCGATGCTTATCCTACTGAAGTGGTGTCCGGCGGCCCAAAGCCATGTGGAGACCTTGTAACAGTATCACCTGTTGTGGCCCGGGTTATGCACGAGTAAATTTAAGTGTTGTAAGATATATTTAAATTTTTATCTTTTGTATAACATACTGCATATGTTGCATGAGTGAAAAATAATAACAACAAAAAGTTTTGAAAATAAAAAATAAAATTGGAAAAATATAGGGACTCAAACTCACGACCTAAGCAAAGAACATACATCACAACATGTTGAAACCACTATGGTGGAGCAAATTTTGCGTACTTTATCAATCCATAAAACACTTTTGTTTATTTCCGATTTTATCTTCTTTTTTTTTGCAACCCTATTTCAGTAATTTACCAAATGCATGTGTTGTAATGAGCCAAAAATGCGATATATTTAAATTTTATTTTTTTGTATGAATAGTACATATGTTGCACGAGTAAAAAACAAAAAACAAAAACAACAAAAATCGAAAATTAACACGACGCCCCGGGCTGGAGCGCGGTGCTAGTAGGCATGGCACCTCGAACCGGGGCGTCGTGGTGTCGACATGTGGGTCCGTCTAGCCCGACATGCCAAGGTCCATGATGTATTTTGTCGGGGCGTCATGTAAAAAGGTTAGATTGTGAAATGATTCTGATTTGGATTCATTTTATGAAATAAATTCAAAAAAGGGTCAAACATGTCAAAAATTTCTCGAAATTTTGAGCCTACTAGTTTAGCAGAGTTTGGGCTTGCGAAAAATGAGATTTTGGCTGTGGTCAGGCTAGTCTAGGCTTTTTTATATTCGGGCCGGACTCGGGCCTGATTAATGAGGCCCGATAATTGGGCTGGCTTGGGCTCATGCCTACAGCTTTAGGGTTGAACTTTTTATGTCTGGCCAGAATTTTGGCCAGTATAGTTGTGACTCTCTTATTTATTAGATGGAGAGAACAGCGGCTACATATTTAGTTGTCGTAATAGCATCTCCAATCGCGGCTCGAATAGCATCCCCAATGGAATTATGCTCGCGTGTAAACAAAGTCTTAGTCACGCCCCCAATAACACAGTTATGTCCGAACATGTCGAACATATGTCCGCCATTACCACCACGCTTCTCATGCAAAGGGACCGGATTGGTAGGGCGAGACATAACTTTAGGTATGACAAGCCAAGTGATTTTCAACCTCCACCTATACCTGTCTTTCCTCTGTCCCTCTATCTCCTCTTGCTAGCTCTCCTTCTCGATGCGCCCGGTGGGCTGCTCGCCCATCGACTCCTATGTTGGACTTTATGGGCCTTCTCCGACGAGCTCTCATCATGCTTCATGCCTTTTTCTTTGAGCAGCTCACCGCCAAGATCCCGCTCGAGGACAACCACCTACAGGCTACAGGCACATCGGCCTTCCCATTCCAGAGTCCAGACTCCCAAGATCCTACTCTTGTCGTTCCACTCTCCCAAGTACCTCACCGGCCTCACCCACCCGACGTAGCGGCCAATGTTCAGCTCCACATGTCGTGGGATGTGCAACGTCAAGCGGGTCCCTGTCATCAACGATGTGCTACCTCTAAATCGAGGAAGCAACGGTGTAGAGGAAGCTCTCGATGTGGTAGCGGGTAGCGGCGCGGGTTCGATGGGTCGTTCGAGATGTGCGCCAATGAAAGCGTCCATAGCGGCGCGACACAGCCGGACACATCACCCACTCTAGCGTCCGACTTGGCCACATGTCGCCCACTCTAGGCGCGTCCACGTGGACGATCCACTAGGAGATTTTCTTGCCTACACGTGCCGGTGTGTTATATTTTTATTGGATACAATAAATAAACGTTTTATATGACCATGGAAGATCCATTGAGTGAGTCGAGTGGCATACCTATAATCAAGCAATCTACTCCCAGAATTTTGTGTGCTATCCAAACTTGTGTATACGTGCAATATGGCCCCAAAAAAGCATGTGGGTAGACGGATTGGCCGCCCACTCACTACAACAGGACAGCCCAGTACTTCTCTTGATCCATTCACGCAAAATTTTGTGGCTAGGTGCGCTCATGTGCCATATTTTTTCACGGCTACAAAAAAACATAGAAAATCTGATAACCCATCACTTACTTGGAGGGAGGGGGATGAGGCACCCCCCCCCCCCCCCACCCCCTTCGGTTGTGCCACGCATGTATCTGACATCCCGAAAGCGGACACATTGGGGCTGTTGGAAAAAATTGGGGCTGCTAGGGGAGATGCTCTAAGGGCATCTCCAATGACCCACCCCAATAAGGACACGAAAGTGTCTATTTGGGTGCCCCACGGACATGTTAGAGGCATGTGTCCTTCCGTTATCCGTTTGGGGTGGATACTGCACCCAACGGCAGCACCCATTTGGCCTGGGGCTGGCTATATTTTTTCCTTTTTTCCTATTCGGCCATTTTACAACAACAAACTTACCCAAGCGATAGTACAAGCCTTATACGAAAACTACACATGGGTTTTAAAATCCTTTGGCTAGTTTTACCCCACCATTTTGACGCTTTGGAGCTTGCTTTCTCACCAAAAGGTCAAAATGGCTTCCCCTCTGGTGATTCTTGCTCCCTTTTGAGGGAAATGAGAGTGGAGATCCGGATATGCGCTTTCACCAATCGAACTCTCCTCTTAGTGGGTGGAAGCCTTTGGATCTATATTTTGGGATTTATTTGTTGATTTTCTTCTTATACTTTCTCTCTTGTTTCTCCTGGTGGGATTTGAGAGTGAAGAACTTGATCATTTTGTGTGTTTCTTAACATAACATTTGATGTATCGGTTTGACTTCTCCATAGTAATTCGTGGAAGTGAAAGTTTGGGAAGCTTATTACTTTTGGGTGCTGACGAGGCGTGTCCCCGTCAATACCCTCAACTGATAGCCTAGGGTTAGTGTTATGTGGTACAGAACGCATAGTGTTAGTAGATTCATCGGCTGACAAGCGGGAGTTACCCAGGTTCAGGCCTCTCGACTGAGGTAACACCCCTACTTCCTGCCTGTTTGTATTGATTTGTGGAATATGCGGCGATTACAATGTCCGGTGAGATGTAGATCTCGCTAGGGTTTTGGTGGTTCTGGATGAGCGTGTCCCTAATCGGCTGCCCTCCTAGCCCTTATATGGGGGGCTAGGTCTCGGGTACGTAACCGACTAGGATTACATATATGGAAACTATAACCGACTATGCTAACTTGGAACGCAAATTTCGTCTTGGGCCTTCCTTCGTGGGCTTCTTCAATTTATTGACAATTGGGCTATAGTCATCACGTGCACCAGGTACCCACACGATGGGGTACCCATTTGGTATAACCTCGTCATTAGCCCCCGAGTGCTTGGCTAATTCAGAGAATCAGTCATGGACTCACTCAATAGTGCACGTCTCATGTTTTATGATTTATGCCGTATGTTTCGTATTGTCTTTCGACTATGAATTTTGACAAAGGATTTCGACTTAGTAGGACTGGATTTACTCGATGAATCGAGACCAGTTAAGTGCACATTTGGGCAAAACCTTACTAGTCTTCAATCAAGTTCAAGTCCTTGGGCTCGAACCTGGAACACACTGGACAGACTCGACTCAGGCCGTTATGGTCTTACTGATTTGTTCCGCAGTTTCAACTTTGCTACCCAGCGCGTCCGCTGGGATTTTCATCGCGTCTGTTGACACGGAAAGAATAAGGACTTAGCACTGCCAGAGTGGTATTTAGCCCGGCTCGACTGATCGGCGGGTCTTACCTTTGCATTTCACGCATGCAGCATCCAAAGTGCCATTGATTGACTTAATTCGGGAATTCTTTTGAACTTTTGCTTTTGACTGAGGAGAGTCTCTTTACCAACTGCCTTTTTTGCTTTTTTGAACCTATCGGGTGCGCGACAGCGCTCCCGATAGGAGTAGCCCCCGAGATTGTGCTTTATTGCTTGCAATAGAGGATAATCTCAAATTTGCTTTTTCATTATCTATGTCAGTCGAAGACATTTTTATCCGCTCCCGATGGGAGTACACTCGATCATTCGTATAGCGCTTGCTTTTCTGACTTAGTCGAGAGACTTTTGCACGTTCGTGTATGTTCGGCCAGTCGACCAGCTGTCAACTGTCATTTTATGACTCTGCTACTTCTGCTAGCTTAGGTGACGCCACGCATGACGTTTTTGGCGTGTGTGCAGAGCCTGTGACAAGACATGTCATTGTGGGCCCATTTGTTTGACCGCGGGAGACGCCGGTTCAGTTTTGATTTGACCGGGCGTGGCGAAATTTCTGCGGGCGTGATCATAACTTTCTCATTTTACGTGCGTAGTGGGCGGCGTGGGCAGCGACGGTTGCCCTTTGATCATGACACGTGGCGCGCCGTGAGCGCGCAGACGGCCGAGATTGAATCATGGGTTGCGGTAAATACAGATCTCGCCGTCGCAATATTTTTTACCCTGCCATTTGCCTCCTCTACTTCCGCTCGTCTTCCTCCTTGCGCTCTCCTGCCATTGCCGCAAGTTCTTAGCTTTCGCCGCTTCCCATCCATTTTGCTCGCCATGGCACCAAAGAAAAGATCAGGTGCCGCTACTACTTCCTCCGCCGTCGACACCAGCAAGAAGGGGAAAGAGACGGTATCTGCAGCGGCCGCGCCTACCGCGGCTTTGAAGAAGATGGCCGGTGACTGGACGAGGTCCAACGTTACGGAGAAGAAACTGGCGTCCTTCCGTCAGTTGGGTCTGCTACCGCCTGCAGACCAACTTGCTGCTCGTGCTCCCTCCAACAAGGAGGTACTTCCTGAACCCCGTGCCGGCGAGCGCGTATGCTTTGCAGAGTTTTTGCCTCGCGGCTTTGCTTTCCCGTTGCACGATTTTGTGTGCGGGCTTTTGTATGCCTATGGGGTTCAGATCCACGATCTCACCCCCAACAGCATCTTGCACATTGCCTGTTTTATGGTACTGTGCGAGTGCTTCTTGGGGGTGTCCCCCAGCTGGGCGCTCTGGAAGTCCATCTTCCAGGTGCACCATATGTGCCGCGACGGACGTCCATGCCCTATCGGCGGGTTTGGAGTCCAGGTGCGGAGCGACTGCCACTACTTCAACCTGAAGGCAGTCGACTCTGCCCAAGGCTGGAGGAGCAAGTGGTTCTATGTCCCAGTCGATCAATACGTTCGTCCGGCGTTTTCGACTGGGAAGTCTTTGTTGAAGACGAGGGCATGGGAGCACACCCTCTCGACTGAAGAGAAGGAGGAGGCTGCACCCCTTATGGTCAAGGTTAGCGAACTGCTGGGCACCGTTACTGGTGTTCAGTTGATAAGCACCTTTGTCAAACGCCGAGTGTGGCCTCTGCAGCTTCGTGCCGATCCCATGTGGCGATATGAAGGCCCACTCGACGCTACAAGGATGAGCGATGTGGAGTTGTCGCCGAATGAGCTAGATTCTCATGTGAAATATGTCACCAGCATCAAGGCCGACGAAATTATCAACTTCAACTTCTCTGTTGCTCCTTATGACTTAGAGCGTGCTCTTCCTGAGGTAATTATGCGGCGGCCAACTGTATTTTCATGTTTTCGTCTTTTTGCTATTTGTTAGTGTACACATCTTCTGAGTATTCTGTTGTATGAACAGGGGCACTCGACTGCCGCTTCTCTTCCTCCTCTTCCTGAGTCTGGCCCTGCCGAAGAAGCGACTCTGCTAGATGAGGGAAAGAAAGCAGCTGCTTCCTCACTCCCTTCGGCTAATTCTTCTGCTGCAGAGGAAGTCGAGGGGGAAGAGGTGAACCAGGGTCAGCAGGAGGATGCAACTGCTGCCGATCCTCCGCTGAAACGTCGTCGTAGATTTATTGCAGCTGTCTCCGATGCCCACTCGGGAGGTGCAGAGGAGAAGGACGAGGAGGACTCGGGCAACTCGCCACCTGCTCAAAGTGCTCCTCTCACTGTTTCTCCTTTGGCTCAGTGCACCCCCTTGGCCGCGCATAAGCTTTTGCATTTTGGAGGCCCGCGCCTTGCCTCTGAGCCGGACTCAGATGAGGATGAGCACAGGTATGAGCTATTGCATGTACCCTCAGTCCAATGAATTTGAACTGCCTTTGTTCGCAATTTTCTTATGCGTTTTGATGCGTTGCTTTAGCCCGAGCCATGGGCAGCGGCATTCTCCCCCAGCTGTAGAGGACGCGACTGCCCTGTCGCCCCACGCCGATATGAATACTGCCGAAACCGTTCTTGCGGTTGACGCAACTGATGTGGGTGACAAGGCTCCTTCTCCTCTTATAGCTGCTGGCCCTTCTGCTTTCAAGACTTCTTCCTGGACTGAGCACGTAAGTTCTTTTTGCCTTGTTTTTAGCGCATTCTTTGGCTGGGCTTACATGTTTCGACTTTGCTTATGTAGCCCGTCTTCTGCAACCTCGTTGCTGCTGGCAAGGCTTATGTCCAGATGGAGGAAGAAAGGGATTCTCTTCGCTCGAGCTTGGAGCGGATCAATCGTAAGTTTTGCTAGTCTCTGTTTGAAAATTATGCCTCCTTGTTTGCAACCTTATGATTGAGCTAATTTGCCTTTTATCTCAGGCGACAAGAGCGTGGCTGAGACACGAGCAGCTGACCTGGAGCAGCGGCTAAAAGATTTGGAGGCGCAATTTGCTGAGCAGCAAAATCAATCGAAGAAGGAGCTGGATAAGGCTTTAGCCTCGGCTGCTCTGTGCGAGAAGGAATGCGCCAAGCGAGTGTCCAATCTCGCCCGTGCTATGGAAGGTTGGTAAACCTACCTGTTTTGCTTGTGAGTTTCTGTTTTCTTCTTTTGCTAATACCCGATATGCTCGTTTTTGCGTTTTGTTTTTTGAATAAAGGTACTGCCAGCCTTCCCTCGTCCGCGACTGCATCAAGTGACGACTTGTCATTTGAATAGGCCGTCGAGGAATTGAGCGCCGCCGCAACACACATGAAGGACGTCTTGGCAACCTCGACAAGTACTCTTGGCGCTGTCTTCCGGGAAGTACTGCCGTCGAGTGAAGTTCCTTCATCTGCGCAAGGGTTTGCGGATGTGCTTGCCCCAGACTCTGCGACTATGGCTGCATATGCTCGAGCTCTCACGGTACGCGGCTCAGAGTCGACTCTCAAGCTCCTCCTTGGTAACGACGCAACCATTGACTATGAGGCTCTCCTATCTGACTTCCCTAAGAAGCCAGATGGAAAGCCACTGTCTCTGAAGGGAGTGAATGCCACCGCCGCGCGACTGTCTGATCTTTGCATCCGCACTATGGAACGCCGATCAGAAGTTATTGCTGCTCAGGCGCAGTCGTGTAGGTCTAAGTCTGAGTCTATGTCCCGTGCGTAGGCGGAGCCTTTTATGAATCTTGTAATTATAACTTTTGCACATTTATGTATGCTTTTGCTACTTGTGATATGAATGTTATGATATACAGTGCTTGATTTCTTTTTGCTCTGCTTTGATTTGTGCCTGTGTCTGAAGATTTTATGATTATTATCTTGGACAGCCGGTTGGCAACAATCCGTCTGAAGCTTCTCAGTCGTGGGTAGATACTCGAGCACCTGCTGGAATGAAAAATGATGCCAGGGTGCTGGATTATGCGATGAAACGAGTGGCGAAGCTAGAACAGGAGCTTAGAAACGTCAATACTGAGTTGACGATACTCAAGGGGAAACCTTCCCTTGCCACCCAACGAGAAGAGTATGTGCTTGGCGAGGTGGAACACTCGAACGGGCAACTTGAAGGTAAATATCGATCATCTGCCTTTATGAGTTTCTTTTGGTGTCTTCCCTTCCGCTTATTCTCATTTGAGATTTGCTTGTCTGCAATCTTTGTTCAAAACTTTGAGGAAGAAGAAAAACGCGTGACGGAGCGTTTGGATGATGCGACTGATGATCCAATCACCGGTCCTCAGCATTTTTGGGTGGACAGGTACCGCGCCACCAAGTTATCCACTCTGAAAAATCGAGTATTTCGCGGTGCCATCCTACTCGAACGTTGTCGGGCGGCGCTTATGCGTGTCGACCATTACTTGTTTCCTCACGGGCCACAGCCGCAGGGTATACATGCATTGGTTGATCTGTTCCAGTCTACAGATGGCGTCCGAGACGCCGTAGTCCAAAAGCTTGTACTTGGGGCCAATGCTACTATGGCCTATTTTCGCAGTCAAAGGCCGAACCTGCACCTTCCTCCCCCTGTGATTGGGTCACGTTTGTAAAAGCGCCTTTTGGAAGAGACCGAGGAATCGGCAAATCGACTGGTGGATCATTTTCGTGACCAGATCATTGGCCCGAGACTGCTTGTAAAGGATGAGCCTTTGTGATTTTGTAGACTTTTTTCATAGCTGTACTTGTATGTATGTGCCGCTTGCAGGATCTAGTCTGTTTGTGATAGATGAACCTGTATACTATGCATAATTTATGTACAGCCCCCGAGTCCACCGAGTGGAGCGGATGTATGAATCATGTATGTACTTGTGTAATCACTCAGCCCCCGAGTATATCGAGTGGGTTGCATGAAAATTACTTCATGTATGATTATGAAGAAACAGATTGCGTTTTGCAAATATACTTTGTAGTTGATTGAGCTTTGAGACCAGCCCACGAGCATTCGGGTGTGACTAAGTTTTGCTGTTATTCCCAAGACCCAGCCCCCGAGTTCTCGAGTGGGTTATGAGTGTACAGTAATGTAAAGTATGCGAAAATATGTATGGAAAAACATCTTCTTTATTGCAGATACTGACCAGCAAGCCGGCTCATTAAAAACCTTCCGGTCCCCTTAGGTACCTTGGTAAGGAAAAGAGCGCGTCTGAAACCTGCTGGACACTTTGACATTTATGCTCTTATTACATTTATCGCTTACAACTTCGAAGCATGAGGGTGCTGCCAACGGGTCGCATCCCTCGTATTTTGCATCGTCTCCTCAGGCGTTCCTTGTTATGATGAACAGTTTGTGCCCTACAGGTGTGAACTTGCATTTTCTCTTCTGCTGTACTCGAGATATCAGGCTTCCTTCTTGCGACGATCTTGTCCATGGCCGTTGCATGTGGCCTTTGTGTAGGTGTTCTACCGACAGTACTGCCTTGGCACCGTAAGCCATAGGGTGAGGAGCGACTCTGATTGGGGCACTCGGAGCCTGTTTGCGTGGATCTAACTTGTGCGTGAGGTCTGTGCCAAGGTTGTCATCGGCTTTTTGGTTGTGTCCGTTGGACTGTGCCTGTCCAGCTGATAGATAGTCGAACGCGACGCTCCACTCTGCAAAGGATGACTTGATCGTCTCAACTGCGGCTTTGATGGTATTTTCAATGATAATGTTGTTTGGGACGCCGAAGTTGAAGATGATAGTTTTGAGCTGGTTGACTGTTGTGGCAGTAGTCGAGCTTGTGATTGGTGCTACCAGATAGATTTGGCTTGGAATTATTTCAAGTGGCGGATCATCCTGGTCAGGTTTTTTGCTTCTGGTAATGGTGACTGGAGCAGGTAATGGGTGCCACTTTTTGATCGACCTATACTTGACTCGTTTGAAGAGAGCGCCTGGTGGAACTTGCGCCTTTGCCGATCCGATGGTGGCCAATCTTCTTGCTTTTTTGTTGTTTGTTCTCCCCACATGTCGTAACTCGCATCTGTTGAATTTTTCTTTTAGTGTGCTGTAAAGATCTTGATATGCGGCTATATTGTCAGTCTTGGCTCTGTAAGCTGTCATTGTGTTTTGTACAATTATGCTGGAGTTTCCGTGGACCACCAATTCATCGGCTCACAATGCTTTGGCCACTCGCATGCCGTGGAATATGAAGGAGATATGCCCTAGAGGCACTTAATAAAGATAGTTTATTCGTCATATCTCAATTGTTCATTATATGTTTTATACCATGCTATAACTGTATTGAGCAGAAACATTAATACACGTGTGGTAGATAAACAACCAGGTCCCTAGTAGCCTCTATCTAACTAGTTCATTGGGCAATTGATGATCGAGGTTTCCCGATCATGTGACATTTATGTCAGTTGACAATGGAGTCATGTCATTGGGAGAATGACGTGATGGACATACCCAATATTTGTAGGACGTAGTCATTACGCCTTCGACCGTGAGACCTACTCTTATTGCTATTCCTGGAAGACACTTTGATTGCATCGAACGTCATATCTTACATAGTGTGACAATAAAGGTGTCCCTCTCGGGTGTCGGAAAGGAGTATGTTGAGACGGGGGGTCAAGAGCGGGATTTGCCAGTCCGCATAGCAGGATAGATACTCTAGGGCCCACTCGGTGGGATTATGTCAAACGAGTTTGCAAGCGTGTGACTAGGTCACCAGGACATAATATCATGGACGAGTAGAAGTTAGTAGTGTCAGTAACGAGATCAAGCTAGGTATGGAGATATCTATGAACGAGTCTCGGACACACTAAGTATCGCATGGCAAAAGGTTTAAGACTCAGACGTCTAGGTTCGACGGTAAAGTATTCGTTATCTCGCAGGGATTAATTCTGGGTATCCTCGGTCCACGAATTAGTTATTGATCGGAGAGGAGTCTCGATCATGTCTTGTGAGATAATCGAACCGCTAGGGTAACACACTTAAGGGGAGTCGGCATTTTACCGGAAGAGAAAAATAGGAAAATAGAGACCGGGAACGTCCCGGGAAAGTTCCGATGGAGATCGGGCAGCGACGAAATAGTTTTCGGAGCCGGAATAAATTATGTAATATGTATTTAATATTAATTAGTGTAATTAATAGTTAAATATATTTTTATTTAATTAATTTCGAATTTTTAAAGGCAGCCCACCTTAAATGGGCCTTCCATGGGAAGGAAGGCCCATAAGGGGGGGAACTTCCCCCCTTGGTGCGGTTTTGGAGGGGCTGCCCTAGGTGGGCCAAAAGGGGCCCACCTAGGGCCGGCGGCTCCTCTTGGGGCGGGGCTGGTGTGGGATTAGTCCCACACCGCCCAGCCAGCAAGGCTGGCAGCCCCTCTCCCCCTTTATATAGAGGGGCACCCCTGGCCTTTGAAACACACACCTTTCTCTCTCTCTCTCTCTCCTTGGATCACGTGACTCCCAAGTTTGGAGTTGCGCCAAGGATAAGTTTTCTCCACCATACGCACGCCGCCGTGCTGCTGGTCTTCCGGTCCCAGTCTTCCGCTGCTCGTCCCTGGATCGGGCCCGGAGTTCGTCGGCTTCACCGTATGTGTGTAACGCCCTGCGAGGTGCCACGCTAGTGGTGCTGGAGGTCTGCTTCCTCCACACGGCCTCGAGGTCGTCGTCGGTTTCACCGATATCGCCGCGTCATCGTCTTCTTCGTCGTGCCAAGTTCTTCGCGACCTTGAGGTCGGCTACGGCGTCTACGTCAGCAACGCTTGTGCGGGAGCGTAATCCCCGCTTTTCGGTCTACAAGGGTATGTATACCGGACCCCCTTCGTACTACTATATCTGCATAGTATAGATTCTGTCTAGTTTAAGGTTATCGCTGTTAGGAAATTTTTTGTTTTCTGCCTGCGATCCCCTTCAGAATAGACCTTCGTAGTCTGCTTCGTCATTGGACGGGGATGTAAAGTCTATCTGCAAGACGTAACTGAGCCGGTCACCGTTGGGCGATGTGAGCATAACGCCTGCGCCTTTTCTTTTCTTTTCTTGGATCCATCAAAGTACATTGTCCAAGGGTTAGGTACGCCAAGAATTTCTGGCAGTTGATTTACTCTTTCTTCTATGTGTTCGACTACCCAGACTGCATTTACCGCTTGAGTGGTGGCTGCGATTGCTTGCTTTTTGCGTTCTGCCATGAATGTGGGATCATTGGTGAGCAAGGGCTCTTTGAGTGTTTGCTCCGTATCGAATATCTCGGAAATTTTGCTGAAGTCACGGTCGCAGGTGTCTGACCTTTGAAAGTTTCCGTTAACTGTGATCACACCTTTTGGACCTGGCACCTTCAGTTTGAGGTATGCGTAATGTGGCACTGTCATGAACCTAGCAAAAGCAGGACGTCCTAGTATGGCGTGATACTGTGACTTCCAGTCGACGACTTCGAACTCAATCGTCTCCGTTCGGAAATGCTTTGCGTCGCCAAATGTGACGTCAAGTTGTATCATGCCTTCTGGGAGAATGGCTTTGCCTGGAACAATACCATGGAAAGTGTTTGTGGACTGGGGTAAGTTCTCGACTGATCTGTTCATCCTACGAAGTGTGTCGGCGAAGATAATGTTGATGCCGCTGCCTCCATCCATGAAGACCTTGGTCATGGCGTATCCGCCAATTTGAGCATCGAGTATCAGAGCAGCGTGGCCTGGCCAATAGACGGACGGTGAGTGATCTTCTCGACTGAACGTGATTCCTGTCTCGGAACCTCGCAAGAAGTCGGGTATAGCCGGTGGCGCCATAACCGCCATGTTAACATGTCAAGTGTGAAGTTTTTGCTGCCTGTTATAAGGTCGTCCTTTCTGAATCATGTACATCTGTCCTTGAGGCTTTGGATACTGCTCGTCTGCAGCTTGTGGTATGTGATGTATGGCTCCTGCAATTTGACTACCTGCATTATATGGTGGTGGGGGTGGAAGTGCCGCGACTGGCTGTACTGGTGGTGGTGCAGTGTATGTTGGCGGGGCAGTCGGGGGTGCATACCTTCTGAGTCGTCTCGTGTAATCTGCCACTATTTGTTCGAACTCGCGGCAATTCCCCATGGTATGGTTGGAAGTTAGCCTTACAGTAGCTGGATCTTTGAATAAGTGTAGTCTGCATTGATCCTCCATTTTTTCTTGGAACGACTTTTCTGGTTTTGCGTCTGATCGCTTACGCCATTCTTGCCTTTGGTAGCCGCTGCTACGCTGGTCGCGACGGTCATCGCCTCGACTGTCACGGCGATCGTCATGTCGCCTATCCTCCCGGACGTGATCGTCCTGTGAAAAACCAGCTGCGACAAATTTTACCTTGTCTTTGTCGCCGTAATCGCTCCTGTGTCGCCGCCTTTTATCATCTCTGTCGCGACGATCTCGACTGTCGCGATCTTCTTGGTCACGTGGGGAAAGTGGGCGTTTGGTCCTTATGGCGTCCTCTCCGTCTGCCCATTCAGTCGCTATTTTCATGAGCTCCGCCATGGATTTTGGTTTCTGGCGACCGAGTGCCTCTCTGAAGTCGTTTATGTAAACTCGCATGGTGAAAGCATCCATGGCTCTGTCTTCAGAGATTGTGCCCACCGAGTTGCGGATAGTAGTCCACCTTCTGATATATGCTAGGAGTGTCTCGTCTGACCTTTTCTTACAAGCTCGTAATTCTTCGAATGTTTTGGGTCGCTCGCACAGAGGATCGAAGTATTTGATGAAGTACTCCTTGAAGTGTTCCCAAGAGTCGTAAGACCCCTCGGGCAATGCTTTGAGCCAGTCGCGGGCTGTGCCTTCAAGCATCAGTTGTATGTACTGCAACGCCGTTGTGGTCGTCCCTCTTTGGCACACGACTGCGAGCTTGTAGTCTTCTAACCAGCCTGAAGGCTCTTGCTTGCAGTTGAATTTCGGCGTCGTTGGCAGACCGAATCTTTTGGGCATTCTGGCCTCACGAATTCGTCGGGTGAAACATCGCGCCCCGCAAGGTCCTGCATCGCGACTATCTCCCGAGCTGTTACTTCTGGATCTGCTCCGTGATCAGTAGCGACTTGAGCTTCTTCTTGCACTACTTCTGTGGGGACTGTGACTGCGGTGATCTCTCGATGTATGTCGTGAGCGACTTCTGCTACGTCTCCTTCTGCTCCCCGACTGGAGTCCTGTTGCTGCCAACGCGAGTGCTTTGAGCTGTTGGTGATGTAGCTCTGCGGCTGGATCGTCTGATGGAGGTGTTGTTGCCTTGAGGTATGCTCCAATTGATATCAGGGCACCTTTGGGTGTTTTAGGCGCTAGAATGCCTTCCGTATCCAATGTGAGGAACGAGTTCTCAAGGTTGCGAACGATTTCTGATCTTTCGCCTTCTGGTATATGTGACAACCTAGACCGGCGCCTCTGTTCAGTTGCACCCGTAGAGCTGAGAGACAGATGCCTTCTTCGTGCACTCGAGATACTAGCTTGCCTCCTTCGCTCTTCGAGTGTTGCTCGGTACTGCTTCAGTCGCATTGTTTCTTGCCAGTTGAAATAGTTATATGTCATAATCTCATCGTTGGTTGCATCTGATGGCATCATCGTGCAATCGGTGATGATTTTGTCCACTTTCGCCGCCATATCCGCCGTGATGTTTAACTTTGTTACACCATCTGGCAACGTAACTTCACAGGGAAATTCTGTAGGCCTTCGACTGGCAGCAGCCGCCGAGGTTTCTGCACTAAACGCGACGTAAACTTGCCGTGGTGTGATCAGAGGGCATGTGTTTGTGTTGTCGATGCTAGTTATGGATTGAACTTCATCGTCCAAGCTCATGTCAGAGTTATTGGTTTTGCCGATCTGAGCATCGATATTGACGTTTGTCTCGAGTGCTGGCTCAGGATGATCGTCGTAGTCGGAGAAGTAATCATAATCCGCTTGGATCTCTGGCCCGGTGAAGTCGGTGAGGTAGATGCTGTCCTCCGCATCCCCTGGTTGTATATGATTGGGTGCAGTGTCGAGTGGGGTGATATATTCGACTGTGTTGACTTGAAAGTAAGACTGTACCTCATCCTCTAGCTGCTCCTGCGCCACGAGATCATTGAATTCTCGGGTTGTCATGGAGTCGATTGGAGATCCTATCGTCGAGATCGAGTTGATCTGTGATTGAGTTGCTCCCATGCTGTTTGGTGATGTAGCCTCAGTAGATGGTTCTTCGACTGCCTTGCCCTGATAGGTGGACTGGCCCTCATCATCTGGAAACTCTTCTGCCATGAGTTTGTTAAACTCTTGTGTCGACATGGAGGAGATTGGGGACTCGGGCGGTGGGATCGAGTCGATCTGTGATGAGGTAGCTTCTTTGTCTGCTGAAGATGTGATCATGGTCGACTGCTCCTTGTTCACCTCAGTCGCGATCGAATCGGTCAAGTCCTGCACACCAAACTTATCGACGAAAAAGTTATGTTCCCCGATAGTTAGATCAAAACCTGAGTCGAGACTAGAGAAGATTTCTTGTGCGCTTGGCGAGTGTGGCTTGATCCTCCTTGGCGAGGTTGCTTGCGAAATTGGCGAGTGTTCGCCTGCTGATTTGATGCCGGTCGAAATTGCCGGCGTGTGGCCGTTTGCAGATGCTGTCGGCGAGTTGCCGTTTGAAGCTAAAACCGATGAATCCATGGGTCCAACACTATCACTTCCCACAGACGGCGCCAATTGACGAGGGGTGTCCCCGTCAATACTCTCGACTGATAGCATAGGGTTAGAGTTATGTGGTAGAGAACGCATAGTGTTAGTAGATTCGTCGGCTGACAAGCGGGAGTTACCCAGGTTCAGGGCCCTCGACTGAGGTAACACCCCTACTTCCTGCATGTCTGTATTGATTTGTGGAATATTCAGCGATTACAATGTCCGGCGAGATGTAGATCTCGCTAGGGTTTTGGTGGTTCTGGATGAGCGTGTCACTAATTGGCTGCCTTCCTAGCCCTTATATGGGGGGCTAGGTCTCGGGTACGTAACCGACTAGGATTACATATATGGAAACTATAACCGACTATGCTAACTTGGAAGGCAAACTTCGTCTTGGGCCTTCCTTCGTGGGCTTCTTCAATTTATTGACAATTGGGCTATAGTCATCACGTGCACCAGGTACCCACACGATGGGGTACCCATTTGATATAACCTCGTCAGGTGCTTTAGTGCACTAGATGTCGTTCCTCTCGGGTGATTGGCAATCTAAATGGTTGGTGTTGTCGCAGAGCCAATCTTTGTGAAAAGCTTCGGGAGCCTCCCAATTAAGTTGTGAAGAGTGCTCGGGCCAATTTGTATGGGTTTGGTGACACTCAGTAAGAGCATCTCATTAGAAGAATTGTGACACTTTGCATTGTATGAGGGCACACATAGAATAGATTGGGCCATTGTTGATACTGGAGAGACTTTGTACTCCACACCTCTTCAACAGGGACTAGTTTTTATCGGGAAGTGAATTTTGGGATACATCGTCATTTTTCGCGTTGCTCGGTTATCTCATTTTTTCAGATCCACTATTTATGCAATTACTTTGTTATAGCTATCGAGTATGATCTATATACTTGGTACCACATAGTGTTTTCTATCTTATTTAGCATAAAATGTTGGTGCACATAGTTCATGAGTATAGTATATTTACATGTCGTGCTTGATAAATAAAATACTAGTTTTATTTATAACGACGACTATTATAAATATCCTATGCAACCCCCCCCCCCCCCCCCCCCCCCAAAACCACCACCCCCCAACCAACTAGGCAGCATCCGTGTTTTTTTGCTGGGTGTATCCACTCCATGTGAGACTTGAGTTAAAAAAATGATTTTACCAAAAAATGCATTTCACACTGCATCATTTATTAGGTTTTGGTAATTCAGAATGGAGGCTGGAAGCAGCGGAATAAGGCATTCGATGTAAAAAAAAATCCTTTAGAAATAATTTTTCCATGAAAATGGTCTTTGTTCGTCATGTGTGTAAGGAAAGCAAGCTCGGTGCTTCAAAAGTGAGTTTTACACCACATTTGTTTTTAGAATATAACTTATGTATTTCCTTAATGAAACTTTTCAACATGTAAGATACAAAAATGTATACAATACCCACAAAAATCAAATTTGTTTTAGAAATTAATACTTCTTCTTACTAATTCACCGTTAACTCAGAACAATATGCTCTGAGGAGTCAAAACACCATCCATTGGTTTATTTGTTTTTCCTTTTTGCAGGGATGTGCTCATCCTCACTTTGTTGAAATCGTAAAAGCAAACTACTTGAATTTGGTGATTCCAATTCTCAAAAATGAAAATTTACGATCCCAAATTCGCACCCCAAAAAAAGTGAGCCTGTTCAGCAGCACACATGTACCGATAGTGTCTCCTTTGCCCTCCACTTGGCAGTTTAACCTGCCCACAAATAAACAGTTAGACACTAATTAACTCATTGTTTTGTTGCGCTGTGTTGCCTTCCGTTTTCCAGTGTTTGGTCTGGAGAATTTTAGTCAGATGTGTGATGCTGTGAGGCAGAAGCTTAAGTTTTCTGAAAGCTGCACATGCATAGTAATAGGGTAATAACATACAGCTTGGGCATTGGTATACTGGTATACGTACTCTAAACCGTACAAGCACAAAAACAAATGGAAGATTCACATGTGCTCCTATTTATTCTCTTATATTCTTGTAAAGTTCACATGACAGTGCATGTTGGTCTGAAACTCTGAATCCGACATCCACGAGCCGCTACAACTTGCAATAGTTTGTTGGAGAAGCACGACCTCGCTGGAAACTTTTGTAACATGTTGGTCTGATTACGTCCAATGATGAGGTGGAGATGTCTCATGTCTGGGAGCGCGAAGTGTCGGTGCGGCCGCCATTCCGACTGGGCCGAGGCAACTCATGTAGGCGGCTCTTCCAGCGGTGGTTAACTACTGAAGTGGCGCTTAATCATGCCGTGCGGTTCTTGAGCTGTCATGCCAACTGGGTGGTATACTTAACATACGCTACAGTGTCAAATGCATGTTTGATCTAAGAGTTTCATTGGAGTTTCCCGGAAAATTTCGCTGTAAACAGTTCGATTTTTCTGAGGCAAATGAAAAGCCACATCATCGTTTTTTCTGCTATGCTCGAACGGTAATGTTCTGAAAAAACATATTATGGCATTTTTTAAGAGGTATTTTTCTCTTGTATCAGCTACTCACTCCGTTCCGAATTATAAAAGATTTACATATTTCAGTTTAGACTATAAACATATTGAAACGAGTGAATTTATACACATAAACGTGTCGCGTTTCAAAAAAAAACGCGGAACACAATTGAAAACGATCGAAGTCGTGGCGACAAATCGGTGTTGTCAGGAGAGCAGGCTCGTTCACGGAAATAATTTTCCATTAGAGAGGAGATTGAGCGGAGCAAATGGGCAATGAATAGAGTAGGAGTTCCTTGAACCAAGGGCTTGGAGGATTAACCTGAGGATTCTCTACTTTTGACTCTTCTACGGTTGTAGTAGGAGGCCCTATATTTTTGCCCATAGCCCTTATAAATTGATTTGAGAGGTGCAGTTGGAGGTCTCTTTAGAGATCAAAGCTTTGCCAAATAGGCCTCTAGGGCAACCTTTTGCATATTGCAGGTGCCCGAAGGTCCCAAACGTTCAAGCACATATTAATGTTTAGGCTTCCACAATGTTAATGTCAAAAAAAATTACATTGGTCAAACAATCGGCAACAAGCTTACAACGCAACCAATTGTTTTTGACAAAAGTTCTGTCGTACATATAAAATGTGTATATATATAGTTAAATACTTTATTTCAGAGTTTTTGGGCCCTGCATATATTTTTTCAGTTTTCTCAAAAATGGAGCACCGGTGTAGTCGCGGAGCCACTCGCATTTTCCCTTTTTTATTATTCTCTATCATATACTACATTGGTAGTTGTACAATGTGGCATGATTGAGAATCAACTGATGTAACACATTTGTAGATCTCTTAAAGTTATTATCTGTTACTACCATATTTGTACTGAGCTACTACCTGAATTGCTTGGATGTGGGATTACTATATCTGGTTCAGTGGTAATAAAACTGAAAACAGCTCATTCTTAGCAGCAGGAAGCGTGAAACAGAGTTGATCGATCAGCATTCAGCAACACCAAGTGTAGCTAAGAGAGAGGCACAATTTTTTATATACTCCGAGTTCAATTTTCTGCAATTAAAGCTTGGGTTCACGTAATTATACTCCTTTAGCATAGCTGTGTGTGGAAATTAACTTTACATACAGAGAGTATAACCAGACCAGTAGCGTACTAGGGCTTCTCTGCTCTTCCGTGTGCCAAGCAGCAGACCGAAGCAGGGCAGCAATGCGTTCGTTGTTTCTTCTTCTCGCCACCACATTTGGCTCTGTGGTGCGTGCCTGAGATTTCCTCAGATCCTGGAGGGGATGAGGGGCGTGGAATTCGAGAGGTACGCGGAGGCGGCCGCCACGCCGCTGCCGAGCTTCACCGGGTACCCGATGTCCTTGAGCACCATCTCCACCCCGCCAAGGCAGCCCAGCAGTTGCAGCTGCAGCAACGAAACAAAACGCGCATTGGTCGTCGTTGCAGACATGGATTGCAGTTGAAATGTAGTAACATCAGTTTGATTATATTTGTGCATAGATAGCAGTACCTCGTTGAGGTTGCCGAGGTGTCCGATCCTGAAGACCCTTCCGGCGACCTTGTTGAGCCCGAGCCCGAGGCTGAGGTTGTACCGCTTCCATGCGTGCTTGACGATCTCGGCGCTGTCGATGTAGGGCGGCACGACGACGGCGGTGACCGTGTCGCTGAAGTTCTCCTCCTTCTGGGTGCAGTTCTTGAGCCCCCACGCCTCCACAGCCAACCTGCAGTATTGTTCAAGATTCGATCATTCAGTTCATTCATCAAGCTGTGACGGGCAGCACAGCTGCAACATGGACTCATGGATCCTTAGAGAAAGGCAAGAACCTTGTTGCTGTGCCGAGGCGCGTGTGCCTCTTGATGACGTTCTCCAGCCCCTCCTCGAAGATGAGGTCGAGGCCGGCGCGGAGGCCGTAGAGGAGCTGGATGGAGGGCGTGTATGGCCAGTATGTGCCCATCTTGTAGAACTTGAGGTAGTCCTTCCAGTCGAAGAAGACGCGCACCGACTTGGCCGTCTTGGCGGCCTCCAGCGCCTTGGGGCTGGCGCAGACGATACCCAGCCCCGTCGGCAGCGACAGCGCCTTCTGCGACCCCGTGAGCGCCACGTCCACGCCCCACTCGTCCATGCGGAAGTCCAGCGCGCAGATGGACGACACCCCGTCCACCAGCAGCAGCGCCGGGTGCCGGTACGCGTCCAGGAGCTTCCGGACGGCGTGGAGGTCGTTGGTCACGCCGGTGGCCGTCTCGTTGTGCACGATGCAGATGGCCTTGATGGTGTGCCCGGAGTCGCTCCGGAGCTTTGACTCCAGCGCGCCGAGGTCGGCGCCGTAGCCCCAGTCGGACTCCACCACGTCCACGTTGAAGCCCAGGCGCTGCTGCTGGTCGATCCACAGCAGGCTGAACTGGCCCAGCGAGAAGGATACGATCCGGTCGCCGGGGGAGAGCGTGTTGGTCAGCGCGCTCTCCCAGGCGCCGGTGCCGGTGGTGGGGAACATGAAGGGGGTGCCGGTGGTGGTCTTGAAGATCTTCTTCACGTCCTCCAGAAGTGTCTTGGTCAGGGCCGGGATGGCCGGCGAGCGGTAGTCCTCGTTGTTCCGGCTCATGGCGCGGATCACCGGGTCCGGGATGTTCACCGGCCCCGGGACGAACAGGTGGGTCCGCCCTGGCCCATACACGTAGTCGGCCATCTTGCTGCGATGCGGACAAAACACGGGCTCTCTGGTTATAAACTCAAATGAAAATGTTCTCAAAAAAATGAAAATTTTAATGGGCTTATTGAAAAGAAATGCTCCGACAAAATAATAATGACAATAAGCCTCCAGTAGAAAATAGACTTTCTAACATGTTGCTTTTTTCTTAAACGCAGACAGGTTGCATTTTTGTGGGTTGCTGAAAAGCTTGTTTATATTCTCTTAGAAAAAGCTTGTTTATTTTCCTATCTAAAAATTTATTTAATTCCCACAAATATAAGAATATCTCATCTACTGAAAGTTTTTTGTATTTATCTGCGTCCTAAATGTTAAGTATCCTGCATAAACATAGCAGAATACAAATTACTACTACTAGTACCTTAAGAATCTACTCTGTATATAAGCATAACAGTACTCTTGCTCTCTCTCTCTGAAAGTAAGAAAAAGGGTGTCATGCAGAAGTGCCAATGAACCATCTACTCAAGGAAACTCCAACTTTTCTAATCGATCCTAGACGAAACAAAAGATTAAGCCGCACGCAAGCCTGTGACATGGAACACACTACGCGCATACTTATCTGGACTATTCAGAAAGAAGATAATCAAGTCATACGCTACTCCTCTCTTCGTTAATGACAGATACTGCAGAGCAGAACCGTCTAGCTTTCCATGAGTTATTCCTTACGACATACAGTACTAAAAATGCCTAGCAAATTCAATGTAATCACTAGAGCCATGTTACTTCCTCGAAAAAAAAACTAGAGCTTTGATAGGCATGATCAGCAAATACTATTTTTTCGAAACGGAATGAACAGCAAATACTAGAGCAGGCATGCTTACATGAGAAGAAACTGTTAAGAGAAGTGGAGCTGTGCGTACCTGTTCTCGTCGAGAGCAGAGGAGCTGGGGAATGAAAACGTACGAAGGAGAGGAGGATAGGATGGATGAAGACTATATAGGAGCCATGGTGGCCAAAGGGCCGGCCCTTCGCGGGCCCCACAAGCGTCCCACGTGGCAGATAAGGCGACCTGCCATGAGGCCCTGAGAGCTCGCCAATGGAGTGGCACTCCTCCCTCCGTGGTGAAGCTGATGTGATCTCTAATCTGGCCTTACACTCGAGCAAACGACGACGACATCTATGGCTTGTGAGATGACTCATCATACTCGGCTCGTGTTCATACAAAATAGAATAATACTCGAAGCGAGGGAAAAGAGGCTTCAAAAGCAATCTTGCTCTAACAAGCTCGTCTGCCTCTGTGTGTGTTGTAGAGCAACAAGTGTCATGAAAGATACAAAATCTTATTCAGGATATATGAATTTCCTTATGTACATATAGGAAACGAACTGGTTCACGCGATGTTGCTGCACTTTTAAGTGCTACTACATAGAAATATATTTCTTTGTTTACAGTAAACCTTTTTTTGTTCAGCAAATGGAGTTCTGGGATAAAATGACAGTTAACTCAACTCCAACCGGAGCCAATCTGCAAGCCATGGGTGCAGATGTGTCCACGTCGGCCTCTGCGCAGGATGTTATCGCTTCATCTCTACTTGCGGTGTCTGTGGAAACCCAACACAAATTTTGTTTCTCTGAGTTTTCATCTTTAAAGACTAGGGACAAAAGGATTTCAAATATACACACCACGGAAAGGAAAATGCAGGGGGAGGTCGTAGCTAGTGTAGGTGAAATGAGCTGTATTCAAGACTTGATTTGATTGGAACTTAATTTGGAAGTATTCCATGGTGCCTGCTTAAACGATAGTATGTCTGCTCTGCTACAGGTGAGATAAGGTCTTTTTTGATTGAAGGATTTTCATAATAATAGTGGAGAATTTTTCTCAAGGAATCCATTTGATCACATCCAAAATTCTCATGTATTGCATCGACACACTAATTTTGTAGAAATTTCAACATTCACTCTAACCTCTTTTTTACACTCATCGTAGGATCAAGTCATTTTCTGTGTTTTTTCTGTGTATCAACCAACTGACCAGTCCTATAGTTTTTCTCTGTTTTGTAATACTCTGTTTTACACCTACAATCCTATCAAATTCCTGTGTTTTCCAATCCTCTGTTCTTAATCATGTGATCCAAATAAGCCCTAAGAGTGCACAATTGAATAAGATTAAACTTTGTTGATTTTAGACGTTCTGAACCCATTATTGTATACCTTGTTGTAGCTGCCCATGGTTATATGGCATAGGTTGCAGAAAGTGTCTTTGCCTCCCGAGATTAAGTGCTCAAATTGAAAAATGAGTTTCAAAATTCTGAAAAAAATCATATGTAGCCAATGGCGCATCCCATAAACGTGTAAAATATTAATTTCATATAGTTTTATTATGGGCTATATAAAAAGAACAAAATTCGCTAAAATTAGAAATTTAAAATATACATACTCAGATCCACACTTTTGTCATTTTTTTAAGCTTGGAATAGAAAATATTTGGAGTTGATATTTTGCACGTTTGTGAAATATACCATTAGCTACACCTGAGTTTTATTTTCAGAATTTTTGTAACTCATCGGTATGATTTTTGATTTTTTTTAATGTAGAGAGCACTAGAATTTTTTTTTTTGAGAAACACAGTACAAACGCAGACGCTCACATACACGCGCGCACACTCACCCCTATGAACGCACATACGCACACCCTACCCCTATGAGCACTTCCGAAATCCTGAGCCGGCGGATCGAGTCTTGAGATTGACGAAGTCACCACAGGCGCCTCGCTGTCGACGGGAACGTCGCCTCCCACTGAAAGAATATTCCGCCTAAATGCAACACATAGACGTCAAACCTGGGGTTTGAACTCTGATGTGCTGAGGGTACAACCACCCTGCAAACCATACAACCACAGGTTGATTTGCTTGAGAGCACTAGAACTGGGGAGCCGAAAAAATCACTCCACACAATTATGAGTTCATTGTGGCAGTCTGTTTTCTAACTTATGCATCAACAGTTACTGTAGATTGTTCAGCTGAAGAAGGTGTGTGGTTAATCATTCCGAGAAAATATTTTCATGCAAAGTGAGCCATTATTCTTTGGAAAGCTTTGGTCGTCCAGCCTACCACCGGTGTCCTGGTTCGATTTTTTTTTTGGTTCGATATTTGGATGGAGCACCGGGGTGTCACATGGATGCGCCCTCGGCCCCTCGATCCCATAGTACCGTATGGGATAAATTTTTGGACTAGACCAACAGCGCGCTTCGCCGTGCCGTATGTATAACATTATTATACTGCGAGTTTAATGGGTAAATTTTGCTTTGGTAGGAGTTTAGAAGTTCTCCGAATGGCGTTATGGCCCTGCATGCATAGGTCCTGGTCCG
Source organism: Poa annua (assembly GCA_026929855.1). Lineage (NCBI taxonomy): Eukaryota > Viridiplantae > Streptophyta > Magnoliopsida > Poales > Poaceae > Poa > Poa annua. The sequence goes on along the minus strand of CM049437.1, from coordinate 80,853,483 downwards.
GTCTTAGTTCAGTGTGTCATTTATTTACAGTTCTACATAAACTGACATATTATTATGAGAAACACTAATCCTTACGTCTGAAGAAAGGTAGAGCTTGTAGTTCACGCCCGCATCCAGACCCTCACATCGCTCCGCGTGGGGCGACTCGGGGGAACCCTACACCCCAGCCGCCGGCCACCACACCCCTCCGTCCCTTCCCCCGCCGCCGCCGGAGGAGGTCGTCCGACGGCGGCGGCGAGGCGCCCGAGCATGCTTTCTTTTAATAAGCCTGGGCAGTATTCTTCGAATCCATCTCTTCCGATCTAATCTATACCGGAATCCGGCCGCGGCAGTCACCGATCCATGTCCGTGCGCAGTTACACAACCCATCCTGGCATGTGCACGGCGCATGGCGACATCCGGCCAGATGCGTGGGCCGCTGAATCGGGATCGATCGTTGCCGTGCATCTACAAGCGAGCAGGCAATGAGCGTGCTAGCTTATGTGCTGGAGTTTCAGATGCAGGTTGGTGCTACTCTATTGCTAGCTGCCGGAGCTGTGCACGTGTGCCTCTGACGTGCCTACAACTCCGAAGATTTGATCGGAGGCTGGCGAGATCAGGAGAGGCTGCGTCGGCAAGATTGTGAGACCTGCGACTTAGAAAGGCGGTGGTGAGATCATAAGGGTTCTAAGAGTATCTCTAGCAGACACCGTAAATTCTAAACCTGCAAAACCGAAATAAGGGCCACCGCAAACACGATATACGGGTTTAAAAAGCACTACACAGAACAGAAATTGGAAAATATACTGTAAAAAAGAATATTCCGTCTGAGTCATTCTTCCCCAAATCAGCCGCCGCCGTAGCTGGGCTGCTGGACTGTCCTCCCGCCTCCCGCCTCCCGCCTCCTTCTTCCCCAAATCGTCCGACAGCGCAGCTCGCCCCTCTCCTCTCTCCCCCGCCGCAGCTCGCCCCTTTCCTCTCTCCCCCGCCGCAGCTCGCCCCTCTCCTCGCTTCCGCCGTCGCCATGAACGCCGAAGCTCCGAGCTCGGGCCCCTGCTGATCCCGTGTTTCCCCTGCCTCCTTGATACGTCTCCAACGTATCTATAATTTCTCATGTTCCATGCTTATATTATACCAATTGCTACAATATGCCACAGTGTCAGTTCCCTGTTTTCTGCCGTTTTTTGTTTCAGAAAAGCTGTTAAGAAAATATTCTCGGAATTGGACGAATCAAAAGTCAAATTCCCTATTTTCCCCGACACGTTCCAGAAGTCCAAATAGGAGACGAAGTAGGGCACAGAGGAGACCACATCATGTGGTGGCGGCCCCCTCCCTGGCCGCGCGGCCACGTGGTGTGGGGCCCTCGGGCCTCCACCGCCTTCACCCTTTCGCCTACTTATACCCCCCGACGGATCAAGACCTAACACCCGAACACTTTTCCACGATACGTTTCAGAGCCGCCGCCGCCGTCAACCCTAGTTCGGGAGGGTTCAGAAGCTCTTCTCGGCACCCTGCCGGAGAGGGGAATCATCACCGGAGGGCTCTACATCACCATGCCCGCCTCCGGACTGATGTGTGAGTAGTTCATCCTTGTACTACGGGTCCATAGCAGTAGCTAGATGGTTGTCTTCTCCTATTGTGCCATCATGTTTAGATCTTGTGAGCTGCCTATCATGATCAAGATCATCTTTATGTAATGCTACATGTTGTGTTTGTTGCGATCCGATGAATAATTGAATACTATGTCATTTGCTTCATAATATATCTTGTGAGTGCGTTATTTATGATCTTGCATGCTCTCCGTTACTAGTAGATGCTCTGGCCAAGTAGATGCTTGTGACTCCAAGAGGGGGTATTTATGCTCGATAGTGGGTTCATGTCTCTATTTAGGGGAGTTACAGCTGAAAGAGCATTTTCCCTCATGTGTGGTTTTGGTAATTGATGACAACCTCTATGGACTAATGTTTGCATTGAGATATCTTTATAGATCGTGTCCATGGGAATGGTGGAGTTCATGGGTTGGACTCTAGAAGCTTATTTGATGACCAATGTCCCATTCAAGGATGTATATGATGGATGGTCATGTGTTGGGTTGAGCATATTGCAAGTATGTCTTGAAGGAGTCAAGACATCATATTAGCAAAGAAAGATTGGAAGATAAAAGGTTGATCAAGTTGTTGATCAACACACAAAGCTACAAGATGTCCCAAGTGGGATCATGTATCTCTTGGGGTGGTAATCACTTGTCCATATAGCTTTGTGAACTAACCCATGATATGTGTGTGTGGTATCTTTATGTGGGGTTAGGTATCTTCCCATGGGCTTGCATCAAATGAAGATTTATATAGCTCGTGGAGGATGACGTCATGTGGTGATCGTCATCAAGTATAAGGTGTGCAAGACCAAGAGAAGCTCTTGAAGATATCCTATGCTTGGAGCTTGCAATGTATACATGAAGACGGAGCTAAGCGAAACTCTCCCATAATGGAGTATGGGGGAGTATTTGGAGATGTCTTCATCAAGCATGTGCTAGCAAGCACAATCAAGAAAGGTGATCCACTTGAAGAGATCAAGATAGTCATCATCTAACTCAAGTGGAATGCTCAAGGCAAAGGTATGATCTTGATAGGGCTATAGGATAGATAGGCGTACTATCAAGAGGGGCTCTCAAGTGAGTAACTTGATCGCTTCATTGTGGAGAGCTCAAACCTTTGCATACTTGGCATATCATATTTCTTGGTTCTTATTTGGCTTTAATGGTGGTGAGGAACTAGAGCTTGGTTCATCTCCATGTCAAGCTCTTGTTCATCGAAAACGGTTTTACTTTGGAAAACTTGTTGGGTTTTCGGTGGCGGAAATATTGCCGGTTCAACCGTGAGGAAAGTCCCACACCTTGCCATGTGTGGTGATTTTACTCTATTTATGGGATGCAATATCGTCGCTATCTTTCCAACAAAATTGGTCTCACCTCATTCGGAGTTCATTTGCAAAAGTTATAGCTGTTTTCGTTTCGGTGTTCTGCTGAACCGGATTATTGGGGCCGGATATTTCGCTCTACCGGAATATCCGGTTGCCCAGCTCGTCCAAGAAAACGGCTAAGGAAAGAAGGAAAAGAGGTGCTGGACTCAACCGGAAATTGTGGTCGGATATTTTGATGACCCGGAATTTCCGAGTTGCCCTCAAAGAGCCTCGCGAAAACGGCTAAGGAAAGAATTGTTTTCGGCACTGACTCCTACCGGAAATTCAGCTCGGAGATTTCCTTTGACCGGATATTCCGGGTGACCGGAATTTCCGAGTCTCACTTAAACCGGAATTTCCGAGTGTCGACTCAGCCAACGGCTATTTTTCCTGGAGGGGTATAAATACCCCTCCCCTTCTTCTTCCTTGCCCCATCTAAGGCAGCACGTTTTCCCTCTCTCTCCTACTCCATTGTTGACCTTGGAAAGCTCACTTCCCTCTCAATCCCTTCATAGATTCTTGCATATTCTTTAGGGAAAGTTGAGAGGAGATCTAGATCTACAATCCTACCACTCCATCTCTCCTCTAAGTGAGGGGAACCTAGTGGATCTAGATCTTGGAGTTCCTTTGTGGTTCTTCTCTTTGTTCTTCCTCTCTTCTCCCCCCATAAGCATTAGTTGCTTTTGGTGGGATTTGGGAGTGAAGGATTTGACTCATTTGTGGTTTCTTGTGTTCTTCCTCTCTTATTCCCCCATAAGCATTTGTTGCTTTGTTGGAATTTGAGAGTGAAGGACTTGAGCACTACGTGTGCTCTTGCCATTGCATTTGCATCGGTTTGAGCCATCCACGAGGATTCGTGGTGGTGATACTTGTGAGCTTGTTACTCTTGGGTCATTGGACCCTAGACGCCTTTTGTGGCCGGCCTTTTGTGGCCAAGACCTTTTGTGGTCAAGACCTTTTGTGGTCACTTGAGAGCCCCCAATTAAGTTGTGGGTGTGTGCCTCAAGACTTGGGAGCCCCCAATTAAGTTGTGGGTGTGTGCCTCAAGATTGTTGTAAGGGATTCGATCTCCGCCCAAAAGGGGATCAATAGTGGAAGGTGAACTCGCAATCTTTTGTGGTTGAGTTCATCAGGAGAAGAAGGTGAGCCTTGGTGGCGTTGCGGCTAACCTGTTGTGGTTGCGCACACCTCTCCAAACGAGACGTACACCCTTTGGATGGAACTCGGGAATACATCCTCGTCTCCACGTGCCTCGGTTATTTCTATACCCGAGCTCTTTACTTATGCACTTTACATTGTGATAGCCTTCGTGCTTGAAGTCATATATATATCTTGCTATCACCTTGTTACTTGTATTGCTTAGCATAAGTTGTTGGTGCATATAGGTGAACCTAGTATATTTAGATTGTATGCTTGCTAAAGTAAAACACTAGTTTTATTCCGCCTTTATCAAGCATACCGGAATTTCCGGTCCATCTTGGCTCGGAAATTCCAGCTCCCCGGAAAAAGTTTTAAATCGCCTATTCACCCCCCCCCCTCTAGGCGACATCTGTCCGTTCAACAGCAACCTCTAAGATCGTAGATGTACTGTTGCTATTAGGGATAAAACAGTAGTTCTTTATCTAATGATATTTGTGCTACTTACATTACAGACTTTACTTAATGCAATAATCTGTTGCTTGCAACTTAATACTGAATGGTGTTGCGGATGCTATCCTGAAGGTGGATTATTAGTCATAGATGCAGTTGGATGACGGTCTATGTATCATGTTGTAATGCCCAAATGAATCTCACACTAGACATCATGACTTGTATATGCATTGTTATGCAATTCTTTATTCTGTCAATTGCCCAGCTGTAATTTGTTTACCCGCATGTATGCTATTATTATTTATGTAGAGACAACACTAGTGAACTGTGGACCCCGGTCCTTTTCTTTAAACTGATAAAACAACCTACTGCAATCCTGTTACTTTCATTCTCTGCAAACAAACATCATTTTCCACACCATACGTTTAATCTTTTGTTACAGTAAGCCAGTGAGATTGACAACTTCACTGTTAACTTTCAAATCTTTTTTGCAACCATGATCTTAAACTTGATATTGATCTTACTAACTATTTTGAAAGAGGGAAACATGCTAATGAATTCCAGAATAAATTTAATAATCCTCTTTATTTACCTATATTATCTAAGTTGAATGATTCTTGTGGTTATATGGTTGAATTTATTTTTACTACTTGCAACTATTATGAGAGAGGAGAATATGGTTGTAGAAGTTTTCATGGTACTAAAACACTTCTCTATATGCTAAAAGTTTTGAAGTTACTCTTGTTTTATCTTCCTATGCTTGTCACTTTGTTCTTTGTGAATTTATTCATGTGCAATATCCCTATGCATAGGAAGTGGGTTAGACTTAAATGTGTTTTGAATTTGCTTCTTGATGCTCATTTTGCTTCATTTTCTATCTTCATGAGAGCATCATTAGAACTATCAAGTCTAGCTAAAAGTCATTAAAGAAAGCGCTTTTGAGAGACAAGACTGAAAGCTGGAGGCCAACCCGCCCAATCAGAGCACTCCCGCGCGAAGCGTTTTCAGTCGTCGGATCATCTCTCAGACTGATCCACGACCGTCAGATCGAAACGGTGAGTAATATTTTTGTTACCGTGCTACTCCTCTCATGTCATCGTCCCACCCACCAACGGGCCCACGGTTCAGGGAGAGCCACAATGAGCGGGTAAAGAAAATAGTACAGCCTGGTGCCCACCGCTACTCCATCACCCGGCCACCCCCCAGACCCCAGCCCGGTACCCCGACCGAGATTCTTTTTCCCTCTTTCGTTTTCTCTTCTCTTCCTCTTCCTCTAAGATCCACCGGCGGTCAACTCCGGCCGCAGCCACGCCCTCTCACAGATCCGGCCACCGCCTGACCACGCCAGCTCTGGCTCTGGCCGTACTCACCACATTCTCCAAACCATCCCTCCCTGGCCAATTCGATCTGCTGCTCCTGTCCCCTCTCTCCTCGATCCATCGCCGCGAGATCCACACGCACGAAACATGGCGAGGGTCGAGGACAGCGAGTCGCATGACAGCCGCGACGTCCCCACGGCTCCCGCGGGAGGGGCGGCGGCGTCCTTGGGGAAGTAGGCTGGCGCGCGCGCACCGCCGCGCTAGGGCTCACGCCGGAGCAGCAGACCAAGCTGATGTTCGTCGTGGACGGGCGCCGTGGCTTCATGCCTCCTCTCGCCAAGGTCTACTTTGGGAACGACATCGTGCCGACGAACGCCATGGCGACGGCCGGTGACCTGCTGGCGGCGCCATCTCGCACTCTGTGGGGATGGTGCAGGAGGCCGTATGGATGGTGACGGACGAGTACATGCGTCGGCGGTGGACTACTTCGAGGCGACGCGCGCGCGGCCGTCACTCGCGTCAACGCTGCTCATCACGACGTGGTCGAGGCTCGCGTTCGACGGCGCCGACTTCGGCTATGGAGAGCCGGCTTCCTAGCGCACGGCAAGGAGAGGAAGAGCGTCAGCGTCTTGCTCGGCCTACCGGGCTACGCCATGGACGCCTTCAAGGAGCTCATGGATGAAATAGTATGATTTACTACTGATGGTGTATCCTCTGCTTGTGGTCAGCCATCGGGTCGAGGTGGCTGGCCGTCCTTTCGCTATGTTGTTCCTCCGGAGCCTGTACTACGTGATGCATTTGTTTCACTTCCTGCTGACGGTACGTCCGCTGTTCCTGTTCGGTTATCGACTCGGCGTCCTGGCTATCCGCGTAGCTCTGTTGTTTCCGCTGGGCATGTAGTGCGCGATGAGGGTGGGTCGGTTGCTGTTCTTCTTGATGTGCAGCAAGTAAATCGTCCATCTATCTGTCCTACTTATTCTACTCCGTCAGTTCCATGTGAGCTGCATGTAGATTTCATGGATTCTGCCCGTCAAGATCGTAATGTGCGACCCGCAGCTACTGGTACTGCTTCGTCATTGATTTGTACTACTGCTCTCGAGTTGGGAGGATAGCTGATTCCTCTCCTCATGTTAGTCTACCTGTGAATGATGTTTTTCCTCTTGGATTTCTGTCAGAAATTAGTGGTTTACCTGTTCGTCCACAGATTGTTGGTTCACAGTGAATTAATTAGGGCTGGGAAAGGTAACGTTGGAAAGGAATGTATAGAACTGAGCATTGAAGAGTTTAGGAAGGCTCTTTCCCCCGTGGATTCGCAAGTCAAGAATCTACCTACAATAGCTCAGCTTCCCCTTTTTTACTCTGTTGGAATTTTCACAATGCAGAAGTCTCAAAATGACCAGTTCAGTTAAAATTTATCACTGTTTATGTTCTAACTACTTTGTTCTGTCAGGTTGCTGCACAGCAAGGACAATATCTTGCAAAATGCTTTAACAAGATGGAGGTGGCTCCGTGGCTGAAGAAAATCTTGAAGGTCCAATCCGCATTAGGGGAGAAGGCCGTCATCGCTTCCGTCCCTTCAAGTGTCTATTGTTGCATCATCAATCTGCGCATTTCTTTTCCTAATTCCTTCTCTTGATATTCAACCTGACTAGACTGCGCTGAAGTTTAATCTGATCCATCAGTATCTAGAAAGTGATGGAAAAAATTACCGACAAAGATATTTTGTAGCTGAAAATAGAGTTATAACCAAAATATATCAATTACAGAATAATTTATGCTGCAATCATTTGAAACTGTTAAACCTGCATAATTAGTGTTGTCTGGTCGAGCTGATACTATTACTTTGTTGATGCCTTCAGGTACAGGCATTTAGGCCAGTTTGCCCCACTTGGAGGCGAGCAAACCGTTGCACAGCTCCCCGGAGATTGGGTCTCTATTGGCCATAGCTCACAGTAGCTCTGGTATTCTGTCTACGCAGCGTAAGTACCTGTTCCCTTTTTGATGATGAGGACGTCAAATTGTTCAGTCATGTTGTATCTCATTTCTGGCTCACCGACTACTGTATCTAACTTAGCACTCGCCTTTTCCTCTTCTTTGCTGAGATCAGCAAACAAGTAAGATGGCACACAAGGGCACTTGTGATATCTGACTGTGGTAGTTCGCTTCATATTCGGCAGAGGCTCGAGCGGCATATAGTCGGAGGAGAAAAGGTTTTGTTTGTGACATGTTCAGAAGCTAAGGCCAGTACTGGTATCTCCCACATATGTCTGTTCTGGCAGATGCATATATTCTTTTTTGTCAGGGAAAGAATAAAAGTAACCCTGCCTTCGGTGTTACTTGGTGGTGGACCAGCATGTAAGTTTTCATTTGGGATCTGAAATTTGAATTCATGAAGGATAGCAATGGATAAACGCTATTGTCATTAATATTTTTTGACTGAGGAGGTTCAGCTGAGCCAAGCACTGTGTTTATGTCTGTATGGCTGCAAGTAAATTTGCATAAATGTTCCTAAAAGTATCTTAATTGGTTTAGTAAGTTTCTGACACTTTTTCTTTGCTTTAAACTGTTTTTAGAATCCTTTTGCTAATAGAAATAATACAAATTTGTAGGGTCCATCCAATATTTCTTAGAGAGTTGTAGGTAAATAGGAAACTAGATTATTGACAGACTTATGTTGATCCTCTTAGACATTATTACTACAGCTTATAAAGATGAATTGGTTATATCATCTGTGGTGCACATCTATATTATAATCATAAACAAGTTGATCATAGAGTTCACTGGAAAATTCGGAATCTCATAGTCATAGTGCATAAAGGAAACTTACAACAAGCATAAAGAGAGTTTAAGCGTCATGGCCTGACATTGGTGTACAGTAAGGTAACTGCATTTCATATCACCAAGCATCGGAATTTCAAAAATGGTGGTCAGTTTGTTTCCATATAATAGGACTTCATGTTGCTTAGGAAGCACAACATTAAGGCTGCCGTTGGAGAGAGGTTTGGGCTTACCGATATTCTTATTCTGCTTATCCATACAAACAAGATGCAACCATCAATTTTAGTTTACTTATTGTTGTAGCCTAAGAATGTATATGCAGTTGTTTAGGCTGAAAGCAACTCGATGGAACTCCCTTGGGCCTCTGCAATCCTGCTTTGCAAAAGCCTACTGTGTGTTTTTTGTAACTTAGCTGGTTGGACATTATTAGTTTTTGCATTTATATAAAGTAACATGACATTTGCTTGTGGGATTGAACTCCGTATTTTTGCTTCCTGTCCTTTTTGTTTGAAATTTGTTTGTTGTATCTTTCTATTTAATGCAAGAAACACCGATTCTTATGTTCGTTATGAGCTTTAGAATAAAAATAAGGGCTCAAAATGGCACACTGATCAGGGATGGAATATGATGCCGACTCTGACACTAAAAAACCTACAATCTACAAACTCGCCACACCTGCTGCACAATTAGCAAAATACATGCCAACAATTCGCCAAAATCACATGCTGGAAATAAGAAGCCACTGAGTGTTTACCCAGGTGTAACAACTGCCCTAACAAAATTAGTCTTTCTTAAATAAATTTAACCCATGGAAATCACTACTAAAGTCAAACTTTTTTTTTAATATCATCACTAGCTGAATAGAGTGCAAATATTTTGTTTCCCTCTTGTGCATCAACACAAAGAGCTCATTGCAAATAGATTGAATTCTCCGAATATTATTGCCGATATTCACCCACGATCGATTTTAAGATTATGATGCCGCTTAGCGCAGTTCACTCACCAGCTCATAAGGCTGAATGAGAAAAGCCTATGCTAAAAAAATTAGAAACAGTGACAGCACTACTACCAGATCATTTTTCCTTGAAAAGATCTCGAGAGATGTCAGATTAGCAGGATAGACTCACGTTAGAGAACAGATTAGCTACCGCGTCAATCACCTATACCAAAACCTCATGCAGGGGGCGCAGCGAAGCGCGCTGCACGTCTAGTTATCTTGTATTTTCAGCTTTAGTCAAGGAACATGCTCACCTCTGTAGCAATTTCTTTGTATCTTTATTGTATCGCATTGTTGTGTCAAGTTAAGCCTCTAATAGAAAGTTGATGCTAGATTTGGATTCCTGCGCAAGAACAGTTTTTCTGCTGTCCACCGTTTAATTCGTAAGAATTCACAGAAAAATCAAAATGGTCTGGGATTTTTTGTGCGTGATCCTCACATATGTATAACTTTCATTAGTTCTGAGTTTTCTGATTTGAGCAAGTTGAGTGCCTCGAAAAAATTCGTCTTTACGGACTGTTCTGTTTTTGACAGATTCTGCCATTTATTTTGCATTGCTCCTTTTGCTGTTTTTGAATGGATCTTTTTGTTCCATAAAATACCAGTGGCTGTAGCTAATGTCCAATAGCATGTGTAATGGTTTTGTCCATACAGAATATGAGAATTTTTGATTATGCACTAACCCTCTAATGAAGTCTACTTTGAGTTTGTTGTGGAGGAAGTTTTCAAGGATCAAGAGAGAAAGATGATATGATGAGATCAAGAAGATGAAAGAGCCTAAGCTTGGGGATGCCCCCGTGGGTCACCCAAGAATATTTCAAAAAGACTCAAGCGTCTAAGCTTGGGGATGCCCAAGACATCCCCTTCTTCATCAACAAACTATCAGATCCTCTCCAGTGAAACTATATTTTAATTCCGACACATCTTGTGTGCTTTACTTGAAGCGTCTATTTGTTTTTGTTTTTGTTATTTTCATTCTCTGAATAAAATGGATCCTAGCATTCCTTTGTGGGAGAGAGACACGCTCCGCTTTTCCTTATGAATACTCGTATTTTTCACTTATATTTGTCTTCTATGTTATTTCAATACTATTAGCTCTTGTTTTTCATGCATCTCTTGTTAGAGCAGTTAGTTTTCTTATGTTATACTCTCATATCTCATTGTTAAATACTTGGAGAGTTTATTTTTAGATAAGTTGATTGGTGTTTGGTTAAGAACAGAAAATGTTTGATGTGGTAGATGGTATGATGAAATGATATATAATCTTGTGGATCATTAAATTGTGTCACTTGAATCATTAATGTTGTTTTGAGATATTAATATGCTTAATGGTAAAACATGATGGTTTAGTAAAGTGGAATGATTAATGGTTGGTCTAGAAAACTTGAAGTTGTGCCACACTTAAATATCCAGTTGATAGCATGATGATATATGACTTCTAATGTTAAAAACAACCGTAATGACTTTGTGTTATGCGCTACGGTCGGGGTCCCAACAGTGACTTGTTCATTTTCCACAGTCCCTCATGGAGTGATTTTCATTATGCCTTGTAAGATCATATTTCTAGTTGGAATCTTTTTGCTTGTGAGTTCTAAGCTGCGGTTTTCATGGCACTTCCACCGCCATATTTGCTAGCCTCTTCGGTACTTTGCATTGCCATTTCTCACATTGAGAGTTGGCGCATACTTCGCGCGTACATCCAAAACTCGTGGGAGATCTTCATCATGTTCTCCTACACATAAGCCAAATATCTTCCTCAAAACACCCACCATACCCACCTAGTACAACATTTCCATAGCTGTTCCGATATATATTGCCATGCAACTTCCATCTTACATTACATGACTTGTTGTCATTTATCATTTATATATTGTCTTGCATGATTCTTTACAGCTGATGTGTGGTTTTACCCATGTTACGCTAGATCATTGCATATCTTGCTACACTGGCAGAGGCACCGTTTCATACACTATGTTTTATTCCTTATGAGTTACTTGTATCAAAAGTGTGTTGTCATATTAGAATATTTGCCCCTAAAAGTGAAAAGCGCCATGGAGGCCATCGAAAAGAGAAACAGAAAGAGTAAAAAAAAAGAAAAAAAAAGAAAGAAAAATAAGAAGGGAGCAACATTATTACTCTTTATCCACACTTGTGCTCATGTTATAGCACCTGTAGTATTCATAGTCATCATTTGTGCTCATGTTTAGCACCTTTACTCCATATGAGAGAGTTTTCATGTTTTACTTGCATAACTATGTGGGGAACTTTACATTATAGAACTTGGCTTGTATATTCCAATGATGAGACTCCTCAAAAGTGCTCTAGGTCTTCATGAGCAAGCAAGTTGGATGCACCCCCACTAGTTCCATTGGAGAGCTTTCATACACTTATAGCTCTATGTGCATCCGTTGTGTGGCAATCACTACTCCTTGCATAGCTTCGATTATAAGACTTCCTATTGTCTAATGATCACTTTCAGCTGTGTGAGACTTTCTTCCGTTGGCCTTCCAAACCCCCCTTATCATTCTTTTAGCCACAACATCCTGGTGCCAGGAACCAACGCTGAACGCTTGCTTGTTTTTAAGTGAACAAATAGAGAGATGATTTTCTACGTGCATATTGTTATTGCTTGACTTGATCCTTTTACAAAGTTGTCATGAGTGTTGGATGCATTAGATGATTATATTGTTATTCTTGAAGCTTAAAACATCTTTAATATCTACTTTGCACGGTTGATTGTTATCTAGTATTGATTCATTGAAAGTTTTACTTTGTTCTTCCTACTTGTTTACTCATTACTCATTTGATATCAATATAAACTACAACTTTTATTCATTTGATCTCAATTTACATGCCTTACATTATTATATTATCAATATTGTGTGAAAGCATGTCACTTCAGAAATTATTCTTGTTATCGTTTTACCTACTCAGGACGAGTAGAACTAAGTGATGCACCGGTGTGGTGTTGTTGGGAAACCACAAGAGGAAGGTATGAAGTAGTGCAGCAGCAAATTTCCCTCAGTTATGAAACCAAGGTTTATCGAACTAGTAGGAAACTAGAGTTCTTCTGAAGGTTGTTGCGGTTGACCTTGGCAGGGCGCACTACTGGTGTCAACCACGAACGTGGAACCTGCACAAAACACAACCAAGATACTTTGCCCCAACTTAACAGTGAGGTTGTCAATCTCACTGGCTTGTTGTATCAAAGGATTAAACGTATGTGTGGAAAATGATGTTTGTTTGCAGAGAATGAAAGTAACAGAATTGCTGTAGGTTGTTTTATCAGTTAAAGGAAAAAGGACCGGGATCCACAGTTCACTAGTGGTGTCTCTCCATAAATAATAATAGCATACATGCGGGTAAACAAATTACAGCTGGGAAATTGACAGAATAAAGAACTGCATAACAATGCATATAGAAGTCATGATGTCTAGTGTGAGATTCATTTGGGCATTACAACATGATACATAGACCGTCATCCAACTGCAATTATGACTAATAATCCACCTTCAGGATATCATCCGCAACACCATTCAGTATTAAGTTGCAAGCAACAGATTATTGCATTAAGTAAAGTGTGTAATGTAAGTAGCACAAATATCCTTAGATAAAGAACTGTTGTTTTATCCCTAGTAGCAACAGTACATCTACAATCTTAGAGGTTGTTGTCACTCACCCAGATTAAATAGAGACATGAACCCACTATCGAGCATAAATACCCACTCTTGGAGTCACAAGCATCTACTTGGCCAGAGCATCTACTAGTAACGGAGAGCATGCAAGATCATAAATAACGCACTCACAAGATATATTATGAAGCAAATGACATAGTACTCAATTATTCATCGGATCCCAGCAAACACAACATGTAGCATTACATAAAGATGATCTTGATCATGATAGGCAGCTCACAAGATCTAAACATGATGGCACAAAAGGAGAAGACAACCATCTAGCTACTGCTATGGACCCGTAGTCCAAGGATGAACTACTCACGCATCTGTCCGGAGGCGGGCATGGTGATGTAGAGCCCTCCGATGATGATTCCCCTCTCCGGCAGGGTGCCGGGAAGAGCTTCTGAACCCCCCCCCCCCCCCCCCCCCCCGAAGTAGGGTTGACGGCGACGGCGGCTCTGGAACGTATCGTGGAAAAGTGTTCGGGTTTTAGATCTTGTATTGTCGGGGGGGGGGGGGGGGGTTTAAGTAGGCGAAAGGGCGAAGGCGGTGTAGCCCCGAGGGGCCCACACCACGTGGCGGCGCGGCCAGGGGGGAGCCGCGCCTCCAACAGGTGTGGCCGCCTCGTGGCCCTCCTCCGTCTCCTTTTCGGTGTTCTGGATGGTTCCGGGAAAAATAGGGGTATTGGCTTTTGTTTCGTCCAATTCCGAGAATATTTTCTTAACAGCTTTTCTGAAACCAAAAACAGCAGAAAACAGGGAACTGGCACTGTGGCATCTTGTTAATAGGTTAGTTTCAGAAAATGCATAAAAACCATATAAAATGTATATAAAACATGTAGCAATTGGTATAATATAAGCATGGAACATAAGAAATTATAGATACGTTGGAGACGTATCAAGCATCCCCAAGCTTAGTTCTACTCGTCCCTAGTAGGTAAAACGATAACAAGAATAATTTCTGAAGTGACATGCTTTCACACAATCTTGATCATATAATAATGTAATGCATGTAAATTGAGATCAAATGAATAAGAGCTGTAGTTTATATTGATATCAAATGAGTAATGAGTAAACAAGTAGAAAGAACAAAGTAAAACTTTCAATGAATCAATACTAGAGAACAATCAACCGTGCAAAGTAGATATTAAAGATGATTTAAGCTTCAAGAATAACAATATAATCATCTAATGCATCCAACACTCATGACAACTTTGTGAAAGGATCAAGTCAAGCAATAACAATATGCACGTAGAAAATCATCTCTCTATTTGTTCACTTAAAAACAAGTAAGCGTTCAGCGTTGGTTCCTGGCACCAGGATGTTGTGGCTAAAAGAATGATAAGGGGGGTTTGGAAGGCCAACGGAAGAAAGTCTCACACAGCTGAAAGTGATCATTAGACAAGAGGAAGTCTTACAATCGAAGCTATGCAAGGAGTAGTGATTGCCACACAACGGATGCACATAGAGCTATAAGTGTATGAAAGCTCTCCAATGGAACTAGTGGGGGTGCATCCAACTTGCTTGCTCATGAAGACCTAGAGCACTTTTGAGGAGGCTCATCATTGGAATATACAAGCCAAGTTCTATAATGTAAAGTTCCCCACATAGTTATGCAAGTAAAACATGAAAACTCTCTCATATGGAGTAAAGGTGCTAAACATGAGCACAAATGATGACTATGAATACAACAAGTGCTATAACATGAGCACGAGTGTGGATAAAGAGTAGTAATGTTGCCCCCTTTTTATTTTTCTTTCTTTCTCTTTTTCTATTTTTTTTACTTTTTCTGTTTCTCTTTTCGATGGCCTCCGTGGCTCTTTTAACTTTTGGGACAATTGCTTCTGTGCCCTGGTTGGCTCTAGTTTATCCGTCTGTGCCATACCCGCGTAGTTTCTCTCGTCTGTGCCCCGTTTGGCTCGGAAATCGGTCAAACGCTCCGTTGCCCTCTGGTAACCGTCTGACTGGTGGGGTCGGCCTGTCGCGGCTCGGTTGGGATTTCCTGGGGTCGGCTTGTGTGCGGCTCGGTTGGGATTTCCTGGGGTCGGCGTGGGGTCGGAGCGTGGGGTCGGTGTGTGGGGTCGGCATGGGGCCGGGGCACTTGTTTAATCCTTCGCTACCGCTGATGGGGCCCAGGTGATCTTTCTCCCTGCCTCACTGCTGCCGCCAAGAGAACCCCCAAGAACAGAGCAATAGGAGTTGGATTGAGGGTGGAGAGCAGGGTGATTGAAGGCGCAAAGGACCTCCATCGCCATCGCCATTGTCGTCGCCCGCCCGTCTCCCATGGACCGTCGAGAAGGAGGGACAAGCAAGGAGCTCCATCGTCATCGCCATTGTACGGCCGCCTTCGCTGTTTGGGGTTTTTTGGTCGCCGGCGGTTCCAGCTGCAGTCCATCAACCCCATTTCGATGGTCAGTGCTATCTTCTCTACATGTTTCATTTTCTTGTTTGGTGCATTATATGTGAGTAGATTTGATTTTCTATTTGGCTTGCGGAATGGGGAAAACCCCAGGTTCCGCCTGTTTATCTGATTTTAAATTTCATTTGTTAAAATAGGATTCCTATAGTGATAGCGATGGCGTCGATTACTGTGCTATGTGCCTTTACGAAGCAACTTTCTGTCGCACACTAACTCGTCGTTCCAATACTTTCAAAGTCCCGATAAAACACGGTTACAAAAGGGCCGTTGTAAGTATTGCCTTTCAAATTTGAGGAAATGTCATTTGTTTTTCCTTCAATGAGTGTCTTCATAGTTTCTCCGGTTTTGTATTACATGTAGATTCTGCCATGCCCTTCAAGATATCTTCTAGAGAGCCAGCCAATTGGCCCTCATAAGAACTGGATGGAGGCTAGGTGTCCGAACGGAGACTAGTACTTCTTCTACCTGCATAGGTGGGTATTTGAAAATGAAACAGATCAGAGCTATCTCGGTAAGCGGCTAAGTGGTAGCCTGAACATCCATCAGTACACGGAGATCTGTGGAACGCGGTGGAGAGCACTATGTGAATGCTATGACATCGAGGAGGGCGATGTTGTCAAATTCACTTGGAATGCAGATCAGCATTTGTTCAATGTTGAAGTGACTAACGAGCACAATGCTGCAAAACCTTTTGTGCAACACACGGGTATGCTCGTTTGTGTTCTTTTTCTTACACATTGAGTAGTTTACAAGTTTTCTGAATGTCTTCCTCTCTTTGATCAGAGTTAAAGCAGATTGACGGATGCTGCAAGCCAGCCCTCCTGTCGACCATATTTGAGGAACCGAGAGATGTCACCTATTCAGAAATGAATGCGATATCTCTCGCTTTATTCAAAGATGCCACGAAGGAGTTGGAAGAGATCCCTCAGTTCTACGTGCGCAGGATTGAGAATGATTCTCTAGATGTCGTTTCTCTGGTATTCTGATACGATGCTCATGTTCTGTCATTTGAATGATCCCTCAGTTCTGTCATTTGAACTATTCTGATATGATGCTCATGTTATTTTGATAGCATCTCAAGATTCAGGTACTAGATGGCTATAATGTTATTCCATCGCGTGATCTCATATTACGTCAAGTTCAAGGAAATTCTCGTCTTTTGGCGAGAGACGATGTCGAGATCTTTGGATCATATCGAGTGGTCAACGACATGGTTTACATCGAGTTCACGGAGAACTGGGATCTATTCTGGGAGCAACTGTCGATTCGCTTTGGTGATCTCTACGTTATCAAGGTGATCTTCAAGGAGGAGTACATCGAGCTGACATTTGAGAAGGTCAGCGAAGACGTCGAGCAGTCGGACGAAGAGATCAGCGACCCCGACGAAGACATCGAGCAGTCGGACGAAGAGATCAGCGACCCCGACGAAGACATCGAGCAGTGGGCTGACGAGATGATGTCCGGCTTTGAAGACGTCAAAGAAGAGACTGATTAATATTACTATTAGTTGTATTTTGGGTCGGATGTAGTTTGGTCGAACACCTTATGGGCGTGCTCTGGGCATGAACTGGCGCGCTCTGGGCGTGCTCTGGGCAAGAACTGGCGCGCTCTGGGCGCGTTCTGTGCGCGCTCTGTGCGTCACCGTAATTATATTATGATGGATAAGCTTGCCTCCGGTCATTTATTTCAACCTTTTATGTTGCAAGTCCAAAACCACTTCTCTTTACTCTTGAGTTCATACGACATAGTTTGAGAAACACAATTGATACATGCATTTCTCGTCAGATGTATGTAGACATTGTTTATCAACTTGAATCGTTAGTATATGACATAAGACGACTATGTGCGCAGGATTTTCCTTTTTTTTAATGTTTTTGAATTTATTATGCTTATTTCAAATTCGGTCAAACCTAAGTTTGACCAACATTTAAACAAGTTTTTGACATGAAAATTGAAAACTAAGCATGGATCCTTCTTAGTCACTCCAAAATGAAGCTTTTGTTAGGTTTTTGAAAATTTCATGTTGCAATTCCAAAACCACTTCTCTTCAAACTTAGACCTCATCGTTTGAGTTTTGTGATATCACATGAGATCCATACCCTTCTCATTTTGAATGTATGTAGACCATGTTTTTCAACTTGAGTCGTTAGTATATGACATATGAAGACTATGTGCGTCGGTTTTTCATTTTTTCGATAATTTTTTAATTTATTATGCTTATTTCAAATTCGGTCAAACCTAAGTTTGACCAACATTTAAACAAGTTTTTGACATGAAAATTGAAAACTAAGCATGGATCATTCTTAGTCACTCCAAAATGAAGCTTTTGTGAGGTTTTTGAAAATTTCATGTTGCAATTCCAAAACCAATTCTCTTCAACCTTAGACCTCATCGTTTGAGTTTTGCGATATCACATTTTGAATGCCCTTCTCATTTTGAATGTATGTAGACCATGTTTTTCAACTTGAGTCGCTAGCATCGATCCTTCTTAGTCACTTGAAAATGAAACTTGGACACTATCAAACTTT
The DNA here is from genome assembly GCA_026929855.1 of Poa annua. Classification (NCBI taxonomy): domain Eukaryota; kingdom Viridiplantae; phylum Streptophyta; class Magnoliopsida; order Poales; family Poaceae; genus Poa; species Poa annua. Next base: position 80,835,239 of record CM049437.1, on the reverse strand, counting down.
TCAAAACCCCGTTGAGTGCCTCCAAACCCCATTTGAACAATGACCGTCGATTTAACCCTAGCGCTAAACTGCAGCCGTTTGATCGTCCTCTAGAAGAAATTTGGCAGACTAAATTTCAAAAAAAAAAAAGGAATCTGGCAGACTCGGGGCGATCCGCGAGAGGCTCATTCTGCGATCTGATTGGCTGTAACCCGTGTGAGAAGCTCATTCTGCACAACCCGTTCGATGTGTTTCAAATGAGCTCCAAAGGTAGGGTAAACGGCCCCGTTTCTAAGCAAAAAGGGTTGGTGGACTCGCACCGCCGCATGTGACAGTTACACGCTCACCGCGGACCTACCATTTGCCTCCTCTTTACAGACAGAGCATCCATCCTCTTTGGACGATCTTCTTCTTCCTCCTCCTTCCTCTTCCTTCCTCTTCTTCCTCTCCGGCGACGAAGGGCAGCAGCAATGGCGAGCTCCTCCAGTTCAACCCTTCGCCCCGTTTGGCCAAGGCAGCCTGAGGTGCCGTTGCCGTCATGTCCTAAATGCTCACGCACGGATGCACTGGAACGTTTGACTAGTAAGAAGGAAAATGCCAACAAGGGGCGCGAGTATTTGAAATGCCGGAGCCTGCCACATAACGTAAAGATCTTTCTCTCGCACCCTTTTGCTTTAATTTAGTGTTTTCAATTTCTTGCTCAGATCTGGGATTTAGGGTTCAGGTTGATTTTTTCAGGAGTTGGAACCATGGGGCTATTTTCAGTGGTTGGATGTATACGTTATGCAGCTTAGACGGGATGGAAGGTTGCCGCGCGACCTTCCTCTGCCGTCTGATATGGAGATTGCGCCCTCTGCGCCGCCGATGGGCATCGTTGCTTCGCCGATGGGGTCTGACATGGTTGCTCCTCCGATGGGGCTTGAGTAAGTGAGAGGCGAACTGAAGAAGTTGAACAAGAACTTAAGCCAGATGAATGATCTGAAGAAGCAGGCTAATCTGATAACTGCAGGATTTTATCTCTTTATAGTTGCTCTAGGATTTGTTTATCTGCTGATTGTCAGTCGTAGTTAATTAATGCGATGTAAGCATAATTAATGCAATGTAACCTCTATGTTATTTGGACCAACCGTTTATGATAAACCAGTCGTCTCATTTGAACCAACCGCTTATTACTAATCATCTCTACCGAAATTATCTACAGTTTTAGGGGCAGATCTATACACCAACACGTATTTTACACTAGAAATTCCTTATATTTTTGGGACAAATGACTAATCATCCATACCGAAACTATCTACTATTTTAAGGGCAGATCTATAAACCAACACGTATTTTACACCAGAAATTGCTTATATTTTTTGGGACAAATGACTAATCATCCGTACCAAAACTATCTACAATTTTAGGGGCGGATCTATACAGCAACACGTATTTTACACCAGAAATTGCTTATATTTGTTGGCACAAATGACTAATCATCCGTAAAAGCATTGAAAGAAGAGGGTCCGGGCCCGGTTAAACCCTGCTCATTTCAATGCTTTACAATATCCTTGGAATGTTGTGGTATATAAAGAGGTCGTGCACACAGCCAACTAGCGAGGTGGGACTAAAAAACAACTCAACAACACAGCGGGAGACGTGGTAAGTTTGAGCCGCGCCGCACACAAGCCGACCCCAGGAAATCCCAAACGAGCCGCGCCAGGCTGAGCCCACCAGTCAAGCCACGTGACGGTTGACTAGAGGGCAACGGAGCGTTTGGCCGATTTCCGAGCCAAACGGGGCACAGACGAGAGAAACTACGCGGGTATGGCACAGACGGATAAACTAGAGCCAACCAGGGCATAGAAGCAATTGTCCCTTAACTTTTAGGGGCAAACATTTTAATATGACAACACAAATTTGAGACAAGTAACTCATAATGAATAAAATATAATATATGAAACGGTGCCTCTGCAAGTGTAGCAGGATATGCAATGATCTAGCGTAATATGGGTAAAACCACACATCAGCTGTGAAGAATCATGCAAGACAATATATAAATGATAAATGACAACAAGTCATGTAATGTAAGATGGAAGTTGCGTGTCAATATATCTCGGAACAGCTATGGAAATGCTGTAGTAGGTTGGTATGGTGCGTGTTTTGAGTAAGATATTTGCCTTATGTGTAGGAGAACATGATAAAGATCTCCCACGAGTTTTGGATGTACCCGCGAAGTATGCACCAACTCTCAATTTGAGAAAGGGCAATGCAAAGTACCGAAGAGGCTAGCAAATATGGTGGTGGAAGTGCCATGAAAACAGCAGCTTAGAACTCACAAGCAAAAAGATTTCAACTAGAAATATGATCTTACAAGGCATAATGAAAATCACTCCATGAGTGACTGTGGCAAATGAACAAGTCACTGTTGGGACCCCGACCGTAGCGCATAACACAAAGTCATTACGGTTGTTTTTAACATCAGAAGTCATATATCATCATGCTATCAACTGGATATTTAAATGTGTCACAGCTTCAAATTTTCTAGACCGACCATTAATCATTCCACTTTACTAAACCATCATGTTTTACCATTAAGCATATTAATATCTCAAAACAACATTAATGATTCAAGTGACACAATTTAATGATCTACAAGATTATGTATCATTTCATCATACCATCTACCACATCAAACATTTTCTGTTCTTAACCAAACACCAATCAAGTTATCTAAAAATAAACTCTCCAAGTATTTAACAATGAGATATGAGAGTATAACATAAGAAAACTAACAGCTCTAACAAGAGATGCATGAAAAACAAGAGGTAATAGTATTGAAATAACATAGAATAATACTCAACAAATATAAGTGAAGAATAGGAGTATTCATAAGAAAAAGCGGATCGTGTCTCTCTCCCACAAAGGACTGCTAGGATCCATTTTATTCAGATAATGAAAATAACAAAAACAAAAACAAAAAGAAACAGACGCTTCAAGTAAAGCACATAAGATGTGACGGAATTAAAATATAGTTTTACTAGAGATGACCTGATAGTTTGTTGATAAAGAAGGGGATGCCTTGGGCATCCCAAGCTTAGACGCTTGAGTCTTATTAAAATATACTTGGGTGACCCACGGGGGCATCCCCATGCTTAGGCTCTTTCATCTTCTTGATCACATCATATCATCTTTCTCTCTTGATTCTTGAAAACTTTCTCCACACCAAACTCAAAGTAGACTTCATAAGAGGGTTAGTGCATAATCAAAAATTCTCATATTCTGCATGGACAAAACCATTACACATGCTACTGGACATTAGCTACAGCCAATGGTATTTTATGGAACAAAAAGATCCATTCAAAAACAGCAAAAGGAGCAATGTAAAATAAATGGCAGAATCTGTCAAAAACATAACCGTCTGTAAAGACGAATTTTTTCGAGTCACTTAACTTGCTCAAATCAGAAAACTCAAAACTAATGAAAGTTACGTACATATCTGAGGATCACGCACAGAAAATATAAGATTGTTTCAATTTTTCTGTAATGAGTTATGAATTAAATGGTGTACAGCAGAAAACTGTTCCTGCGCAGAAATCCAAATCTAGGATCAACTTTCTATTAGAGGCTTAACTTGACACAACAATACGATAAAATAAAAATACAAAGGAATTGCTACAGAGGTAGATATGTTCCTTGACTCAATATAAAAGAAAATTTACAGAAATAAAACAATGGGTTGTCTCCCATAAGCGTTTTTCTTTAAAGCCTTTTAGCTAGGCATAGTGATATTTATGATGCTCACATAAAGATGAGAGTATCAATAAGCATATATAAAACATATTTAAATCTAACACACTTCCTATGCAAAGGAATCTTGTAAGAAAATAAATTAATAAAGCACAAGGTGACTAGCATAGGAACGCAAAACAAGTGCAACTTCAAAAATTTCAACATAAAGAGAGGAGACTTAATATTATTGTGATGTATGAATCCATGTCTCCCTCTCTCATAATGACCAGTGGGTCTTGAAGTACCCAGCAAATAAAAGCAAATCAAGAGAAGGCTCAAAACATTCATCATAAAGAGAAAAAAACTTAGTAACATAAAGATCTCTATAACCATACTTTCCTCTCTCAAAATAATTTTCAGCGGCATCATGAATAGATTCAACAATATAGCTATCACCTAAAGCATTATTATCATGATCCATAAGCATAATAATATCATTACTCTCCACATAAGCATAATCAATTTTATTAGTAATAGTGGGAGTAAAACTATCACATACATCATTGTAATCATCATAAATTGGAGGCATAGAATAATCATAATTAATTTTATCCTCAATAGTAGATGGACTGAAAATATCATATTCATCATTGTAAACGTCATATATAGGAGGCATATCATAATCAACATAAATCATATCCTCAATAGTAGGTGGACTGAAAATATCACAATGACTATAATTATCATATATTGGAGGCAAAGTTTCATCAAAGAAAATTTTCTCCTCAAAGCTTGGGGGACTAAAAATAACACATTCATCAACAACGGCTTCCCCAACCTTAGACTTTTTCATAGCATTCGTAATAATGGTGTTCAAAGAATTCATACTAATAACATTGCTACTAGCATGCAAATAAAGTTCCATAGGTTTTTAAATTTTCTTTTCAAACACCTCATGTCCTAACTCAAGATAAATTTCAAAGAGCTCTCTAATTTTGTTGTTGTTTTCCATTAAGCCTAACTAGTGAAAATAAAAACAAGAAACAAAAAGTAATAACTGCAGTATCTAAAGGAGATACCTTCAAGCACTCACCTCCCCGGCAACGGCGCCAGAAAATAGCTTGATGTCTACGCACGTTTCTATTCTCGTAGACAGTGTTGGACCTCCAAGAGCAGAGGTTTGTAGAACAGCAGCAAGTTTCCCTTAAGTGAATCACCCAAGGTTTATCGAACTCAGGGAGGTAGAGGTCAAAGATATCCCTCTCAAGCAACCCTGCAATTAAGATACAAGAAGTCTCTTTTGTCCCCAACACACTCAATACACTTGTCAGATGTATAGGTGCACTAGTTCGGCAAAGAGATAGTGAAATACAAGTAATATGGATGATTATAAGTAGTAATTGCAATCTGAAATAAAAATGGCAGCAAGCAAACATGTAGCAGAACAGGTTGTAAACGGTCTTTCAATGCTTAGAAACAAGGCCTAGGGATCATACTTTCACTAGTGGACACTCTCAACAATGACATCAAAGCTAAATAATAAATACTACTCTCAAACACTATCTTGTTGGACGATAAACACCATTCATGGTGTAGGGCTACAAAAGCACCCCCAAAGTCAGAGTAAACTAACACCACGGCGTCATAAAGGAATCACACACGGTGCGCACACTGTCACCTTCACAACCGTGAATAACCCCGGAGTTCATATTAAAGTAACCTCTAGAGTGCATAATAGATAAAGAGTAACATCACATATTCAACTAGATTACAAAGCTCATGATCACATAAAGATCACACCATGGGAGAGAGAGATAAACCACATAGCTACCGGTAGAGCCCGCAGCCTTGGGGGAGAACTACTCACTCCTCATCGTGGGAGTCAGCAACGGCGATGGAGATGGTGGTGGAGTCGATGGAGATGGCTCCGGGGGCAATTCCCCGTCCCGGCAGGGTGCCGGAAGAGAGACTTCTGTCCCTCGAAACTTGTCGTCAATGGCGGCGGCGCAGCGGAACTCTTCTCGGGAAAAAGCTTCGGTGCCTAGGGTTATTTTGTCGGGGGGTATATGTAGGCGAAAGGGCGATGTCGTTGGGCGCCCGAGGCGCCCACACCACGTGGCCGCGCGGCCAGGAAGGGAGTCGCGCCACCACATGGTGTGGCTGCCTCGTGGCCCCTCTCCGTCTCCTCTTCGGTGTTCTGGAAGCTCCCGAGAAAAATAGGGACTTTGGCTTTTGATTTGTCCAATTCCGAGAATATTTCCTTAACAGCTTTTCTGAAACCAAAAACAGCAGAAAACAAGGAACTGGCACTGTGGCATCTTGTTAATAAGTTAGTTCCAGAAAATGCATAAAAACCATATAAAGTGTATATAAAACATGTAGCAATTGGTATAATATAAGCATGGAACATAAGAAATTATAGATACGTTGGAGACGTATCACCAGTGAGAGGCGGCGTTGTCGGGGCATGAACGAAATTGATCACTCAACCGTCATGTAGGTGCCCATCGACCAGCAACACTGGATTGTTGTGCAACTGGAAATTTATGCCTTCTGAAACGTCATTGGTGGGTGGCCGTCAGAAGGTGTGAGGGGTGGGACATGATGGAAGGTGGTGAATCGCGTGGGCCACGCTTTGCTTGCGACGAAGATCGCGGTCCATAGGCTGCTGGCGGCGGTCAGACATTCTACGATGGATATGTTGCAGCAAAGTATGGAAGGGGAGGGCAGTGATAGTTTTGTGGGGCGGGGAGGAGGCTAGTGCACGGTGTTTTAAACCCGGGTGGAGAAGCAGTGGTGGGTGGCGCCCAAAGGAGGAGCACCGGTTTCCCTCAGTTACATTAACATCGGCGACGCATTGAGTCGTTTTGCGTTCGCTTGGGAAACCACTGTTCTTATTAAATCACGTTGACCGACCTTTTGAGTCGTCGATAAAGGCGGCGGCCTATCGGGATCCGATATGGTGACGGTTGCCGCACTTGTCTAGCACTCCCACGCCACTCCCTATGGAGGGTCTAGTAGCACTATTAGAAGTGCCAGATAAACACTATATATTAAGCTTACTGAGATATGCTACTAAATCGTTGGTTGCAACACCTTTTAAATTGGAGAGCCCAACTAAAAGTTTTGTGTGTGAGCGTTACTTTTTGTTTACAAATACATGCAAAAATAAAAAATAAAAAATCAAACAATTTTAAGATACAAACGGCCTTGATTGCTTCTGCTACAAGATCTTACGGCTACAAATTTGACACGTGTGAATTAGTTGATGTGTGTGCGGAAAGTTCTTACGGTGAGCAGGAGGGTGAGCGTTACTTTTTGTTTACAAATATATGCCAAAATAAAAAAGGACAAGTCAAACAATTTCAAGATACGAACGGCCTTAATTGCTTCTGCTACAAGATCTTACGGCTATAAATTTGACACGTGGATAGCCTCAGAAGGCTGCTAGGCCACCAAGTTTAAAGCTTGTAGTAATTTAAAGTAGGGAGTACTCCCTCAAAAAAGGCTTGCGCCCCGCTTTATTAATATGGCAACAACCCATACAACTGTGAGACCACTGCTGAGGCAATTAACACAAATAAGCCCAAAAAACAAACAGAGAAATAATAGAGAGACTAAGCCAACAACGTCAGATCGACGAAAACAAAGATGTCCCGCAACCGCTTCACGCTCCGGAGCATTCCCACCACTTTCCCATGCCCCTGATATGCTGCGTACCAAGCAACACCTTCAAAAAGGAATACAACGATGACGTCGCTGCTGCCCGGATTGATCCTAAGATTTCTCCCGGTACACGGAGGGAGTGGAGAAGGGTACACCCGACGCCCTTCAAGAAGGGTGGCGGCGCCCGCAGACGTCACCGCATCGGGGCCGGCCATCGCTGACATGGATTTCTCCCGGCCCCCAATAACCACATCCCTAGACCAATCATCGGCTCCACCAAACACGCCACCCACCAACATGCGCCGCCAGTCTTGAAGCGATCACTCTCGTCTCACCTTGGACAACGTTGCGAGGCCAACCGAACCAAGAAGAAGCAACCGACGATCAGGGAAGACATTACAGCAACCACGTGAGAGGGCACATCCTCCACCGCTAAAAGCAGCATCAGACCGGACGTATCAGCAGGAGCATACCCGGCCACTCCGCCCGGCTGGGTCCAAATCGGACCCGTGAAGCTCCCGCTAACGCGTTGCAGCAGACACGGCGCCCTAGTTGCCACCCCCATCCCGAGCTTCTCTTCTGTCAAGCCGATGTCACGTTGAGGCCCGCACTGGCCGGCCCTAACCCAGATCCGGCCCCGCTGCCGGCCAAGACCCACAACGCGTCGCCCTTATCGCCAAAGAGCAGCACCGTCGCCTCACCGGCATCCCAGGCTGCGTCGGAACACTGGCCGAGCTGCAACATCACCATGGAAACCGCCGCTGCGGTCAGGGCACCACGCGCCGGGGACCGGAAGGCCGGCCGCCGCCGGCACTGCACGGGCCTAGCCCGGCGGCGCGCGCCGGCGGCGACCGGAAGGAGAGGAGGAGAGAGGACCGAAGGAGTGGGCGGAGAAGATCTCGTAGGGAGTACTCCCTCCCTTCAATAATACTCACTTCGTTCCGATGAATAAGGCCTATATTTTTTGCAAAAGTCAAGCCAAATAAAGTTTGACCAAACTTCTAGAAAAATATATCTACAAATATGATATTATATAGATATCATATAAAAATATAGTTTATGATGTTTCTAATGACATAAGTTTTACATTTTGCATGTCAATATTTATTCATAAAAACTTGGTCAAACTTTACATAGATTGACTTTTTCAAAATAATATAAGCCTTATTCATTGGAGCGGAGGTAGTATAAGATATAAGATGTTGTAGGTGTTATTATGCATGTTATTTAAATTCACACTAAAATAAATATACACATACACTAAAATGTATCTAGATAATGGGTACACATGTAAATACGGAAAAAACTAAAATATAAAAAACGGAGGGAGTACATGATAAATCTGAGCAAATCCGCTCTAGGTCTCGTGCATGTATTCAACATGACATCAAAGTGAATTTCAAACAAAAAAAACATGACATCAAAGTGTGTGCGGCGCGGGCATAGTAGCGCTCCCATATCTGAGCGAAATCTTTTTTTTTTTAGAAACACAGTACAACGCGAGCGAAATCCGCTCTAGGTCTCCTGCATGTATTCCACACGACATCAAAATGTGTGCGCGGGGGCATAGTAGCGCTCCCACTATATTGCCTGGCCATATTGGTCGCACCAACACAAATCTCGTCATTCACCGGCACTCTCAATATATTGTGGGACCATACTGGTAGCTGAACCACATGTCGCCTCTTATTGGGGCTGACTGGCCCTAATAGTGTGCTCGAGTTTTTTATAAAAAAATAAATGAACATTTTAACTGAACCGGTGAATTTCATTCAAATGTAAGATATTTGACAAATTTGAACGAAATTCTAGACTATACAGAACCCTAGTAGTGGCTATCATACGAATAGGTTCAACACCGAATAGTCGAGCACACCTCCATCGGCCCCATCATCACCCTCATCGCTTACGTTCATGTTGTCGTCCATCCCGCCGTTGTCGTTATCGTCGAAGGTCGTCTGGATGCCGCACTCTACCGTCGACCACCTATATGCGACCTCGAGGTCGGACGGATTTATGGTGTTCAATGATAGCTCAAGGGCTTCGACAAGCTATCGTTCGTACTCATCGTCGTGCTCCTCCTGCTTCGGCATCGACGTCGTGCTCCTTCTTCGCCTTGTGCTACCGAGAAACCGTAGGTTCCACGACGACGAGGGTTGGGGTGATGGTCGCTACTCAAGGATAACAACGTCGTCCCGCCGCGGCGACCCCGTCAATGGCTCTTGCTTGTGGACAAAGGAGGTCTCCGCGCACGATGAAGAAGCAACCCACACCGAGGGCTACTCCTGCTTGGGGATGAGGTGGCACCAGATGAAATGAAGAAGGTGCCCACTATGAGGGCTCCTCCTGCTTGGGGACGTGGGGTGGGGCAGACTACGCTATGAGCTATGCCTGTTTTTTTTGTTTTTGCCCCCACATGTTTTGAAGAATCTGAGTGGTCTATCCGGATCTGAATCGCATGCACCGTATGTAATAAGGTCGCTCCTCGCCCTAGACGTATATGCAACACATGATACCTCCTCGTTCTGGAACCTTGCAGTACCACCACTCAAGTCTTTCTCATCTCGTATGTCGGCTTCTGGAATCCTGCTTCTCTTGATTATGTACACGAGAGAATCCCGCTTCTGGAATCATGATAATGTCATCCTGTTTGAGGTATTGCTAGAGTTTATTTTTTAGCTATTGCTTTACATTTGGGTCGACGTAAGGCAAGTTTCGTACCATAAAAATGCTTTTGTATGACAAACAATTAAGTCAAATATCAATTTATGAACTCGAAAGACAAAGAGCAACTTGTTGTTATATACTGTAGTTGGTTGCACACCTTTACTTTGCTTTTGCGTAATTTTGTGGTGTACAAACATTGATCTTGTAGGTGCGCCCGAGAATTAGCAAGACCATTTTCAAAGTCAGACTAGTTTTCATTGTAACGGTGTCTTTTCCGGCGTTTCCACTGACTAATAGGGCTCGCAGCCCAGCCCATCTAACTGAAACTTCTTTGCTGGTCCGAGACAAGTGTGACCGTAGCCCAGCCCATGTTCGAAGAATAAAATTCTCGAGAAGGCATCTCAGAGAGAGATCCGGTATCTTTTGAGAGAGAGAGAGAGAGAGAGGAGGCGTGCTCTGGCCGGCACCCAGGCCTCACATTTTTAGCATCTCTGGATGGGATGCACAGGGCACCACGATTTGAGCGTTTCGGAAACCGAACAAACACGGGAAAAGCGAAGCTTCTTTCGCAGGGTCCCCGTTTGGCAACCCATCGATTAGGACTGAGGTGCGCCAGAGTCCGCAGTTTGACTAGCATCGATTCGCTGGATCAAGCCTACAAACTGTGCTGTGGTTGAACTGAAAGATTTCCTAGAGCTACAGTAGCACTCGCCACTCGGTAGGTAGTACTGGCACGTTTGTGGGCAGCGGCATTGGCCATGCCTGCATGGCTGAATCTCAATGATTGCATCGACGTCTCGTCGTCTCCGACTCTCCGATGTTTGGAACGCAGAATCCGCTCGCCTCGCCTCGGAACATGGGAAAAGAGGAGGGGAGCGTCCTACCCCAAAAGGTCAAAACCCACTATGGGGCACTTCTTTTGGGCATCTGCTTATGCAGAAACCTGCTTCTGGATTTTGTTGGGGAGAAACTGTTTTGGGTAGAAGCTCCCAGAAACTGTCTGTACACTTCTTTTGGGCTTCTACAGATTTTGTTTATTTACTGTGTTTAGTTGTGAGATGTCCGGAATGTCCCTGGATTTGATATGTTTACCTAATAACAATATTACGGCTTATTTGTTGTGTTGATTATGAGAAATGAGCAAAACTAAATCAAAATAATATGAAATAAAAAACATTGTGTTTAAAGGTAGACATAAATAATTCAGTACATGGTAGAACAAAAGCAATATCATAATTAGTCGATATTACAATAAAATAACCGCTTAAGCTACTATTCCTTGCGCGATGCTCTGTCGTAGTGCAGCCATGACGCTATCAGATGAAGAGGGAGCGGATCCACCGGTTAAAACTTGCACCAGACGATTATTTGCATTCACCTCTTCGATGCACACGTCAAGAAATACACGATGTGCAGCGGCATCCCAACATGCTTTCACCTGTTTCGGCTTTACAATCTAGATGCATAACAACGAAAATTTATTAAACATGGAGAGCACCATGTATTTAACAGTGCATCATCTAGCATGAGATGTACAGAACATCAGTACGCCATCTAGCATGGACAGTGCAAACTGGGAATGCATATATTCACATACATCTGCCATCTAACATGGATATACACGAGTGGTGACCACCACAGCAAAACCTAGCAGAACATAACATCAAGCAAGAAATTTGGGGGGAAATCGAATCTCTACCGGCGCTTTGGAGGTCGACATTGATGTGCCGTGGGAGGTTGCTGCCGGCTCGCTGATTGGTGCGGACGACCACGAAAGCACCACCGTGCGGCCGAGCCAGAGCAGCAGCTGGGGCAGCCGACGAAGAGCGGACGAGGGCGAAGCTTCGACGGTGACACGCGAAGTAGCAGGTCGCCCGGACGTAGCTTCGGCGGGAGCTGGGCGTGCAACGGCGGCGGATCCTGGAGGGAGATGTGGGGATCCGGCGGCGGCGGGCAGCCGCGGCGGTGGCAGGCGTGGGCGAGCGGCGGGGGCGGTGGGCGACGAGATGCGTCGCGCAGTGCGACTCGCGTGGGGACTGGGGGAGCGAAGCGAGATGGTGTTTTTTTCTTTTTTCAATCGATCGTTTTCTGTTGGTTTGACCGGTGCGGGAGAGCTGGCAACAGGCGGTGGCATTCTGCACGTAAATTCGTCAAACGACATGTCTATTTCTAGGGAACGTTTCGGCAGCCCGGTCCAGAAGCTCGGGAATCAGCTCGGTGGTGGATTCTGGAAATACACATAGCTAGAAGCAGCACCAAAAGCCCAAAAGAAGTGTCCCTATACTATATTTTGACTGTGTACTTCATTGGCCACTGAATCATTCTGACACATAGTTGGCATGTAGAGTACACAGATAGTATACCGCTTCTCCGTGGCCGCGCTATGGTAAAGAGTAGGAGTAAAACTTTGCTGGAAAACCTGTTACCGCAGCCAGCTGCTGGCTGCGGTGCCATAGCACGGCCACGGAGAAGTGGTATACTTAAGGCTGGCAATCGGGTCGGGTTTGGTCGAGTCGACCTCTTCCAGACCCATGCCCGTTTAACAAATGGGCAAGCTTCTCTGCCCGCGACCCTGCCCATGGGTCAGATTTCATGCCCATGCCCATGCCCGTCGGGTCACCCGACCCGTCGGGTCGCCCGTCGGGTCTGCATACAACAGCTTCTCATGTCAATTCTGGCACTCCAAAATGGCATATTTTATGTGTCAAACTGCATCGGTACATCAATAAAATCATAATAAGTGTTGAAATGCATCACAACATCAGTACATCGATATCATCAAACTTGGTATCGGGGATTACCATTGGTTCTTCTTCATCAGTAAGAACAGATTGAAACTCCGCAAATAGTGTATTGGGGACGGCAGGGAGTCGGGAACGGCGGCGTCGGGGTCCTTGGGACGGTGGCGTCGAGGCCGGCTGTGAGTTGGGGACGGCGGTGTCGTGGTCGTTTGGGAGGCAGCGAGTGGCGCCACCGTTTTGTTGCCGTGAAAGAAAGGGAGGGGAGCGGAGAGCACCGTGAGGCGTGAGCACTGAGCACTTAGCAGAAAGAGAGAGTATGGGAGAGGGATTGCGGCAGGGACGGGGAGAGACTGGGGAGGGACACGGTCACACCTAGGGTTAGTGGCTTAGTACGGTGCGTTTTGGATTTGGACTGTTGGTCGCCCATGGGTACACATGTCTGACCATACCCTACCCATGACTAATTGGGTCGCACACGGGCGAGACCCATGGACGAACATAGCAGCCCATACCCTACCCATTAGGGTCGGGTGCCCGTGGGCGGACGTGCCCATGGGCGCAATTGCCGGCCTTAGGTATACTATGTGTGTACTCTATGTGTCACAATGATTCAGGTGCCAATGAAGTACACAGTCAAAATATAGTATAGTGGGTTTTGGGGTAGGACGCTCACTAATCAGATCAAAGCCAAGCCTCAACAAGGGCAGAGTCTTGCTTTCGATCGAGGCCAACAAACCGAACAGACACCATGGCCATCAGACGACAAAACATGGCAAGGAGCGAAAAAGGACGGGGAATTTCCACCAACGGAGTATGCCGTGGACCAGCGCCATCATCTGTCTCCCACTCCCTCTATCAACAACTTCTTCGCATCGTTGACGCCCGGGTGGGCACGCACACGATGCAAACCATGCGCCACTGCTAGTACTACATTTTATTACTACCATCCACTCGTCGCCTCACGTTTATGCATGCAAGCTACACCACGTCGCGTTGCTCATGCACAGCACGGGAGCATCGAGTGATCACGAGAACGCGTAGCACAAAAGAGCAACAAATCTCCATGATCGAGCGGTCCGTTCGTCGCATGACACCGGATGCTGCTGCTGCTGCTCGCAGTCGCGAATCATCGCGAGGAGCAATTGATGGATGGTGCACTGCTCGCGGTCAGAGTTACAGCGTGCTTGCCAGGGCCAGGCAGTAGAAACGGGTAACCGCGGCAGAGCGAGCAGGTAAAAAGCGACCCCACCCAACCGCCGCGTGCCTGAGCCAAGCAAGGCCAAGCCAAGTGGTGGTGAGTCGCCGATGAGTAGGGTCGGACAACAACCGTGGCGCTGCGTGGTAGTGCTAGTGCAGGTCTATGAATATTTTCAATCTGGAGTTTGAGTTGATAGCAGCTCTGTTTTACGGTAGTTTTCTCCTGTTCACAAGGCAAAGACCGAAATGTTCGGTGTTGAAAGAACGTAGTGCTACAATGCACAAATCATTTGATCAGGGAATATTGAATGAGAACAATGGAACCGACGTTGTACTTGATGACACATACAATGACCTCACATAGTAGAGTCACTGTAGAAAATCAGATTCCTTGACCAAAAAAACCTTTTGTTGGTCCTAATCGGCCTTTTTTTAACACTCTCACCGATCCCAAATAAGTGTCGTAAGTTGCACTATGATTTGTACCTAGTCAGATCATTGTTTAGGACATTTAAAATGGACCCGAGGGAGTGTATTTCGAGCCACTTCTGCCCAACCACACCCTCCCACCTAGGGATGGCACCCGTAGGGTATGGGTAAGGGTGGAGCCACCCTATACCCTTACCCGTTGCTCCCGACCTTACTGGTCACCCGTATTCATACCCTTGTGTGGGTATAACTTTTTCCGCGGGCAAAAATACCCTCTTTTACAACACAACATATTGAGTAGAAAATAGTTGCTAAAAACATCATATAAAAATTTACCTTTAATCAGAAACATATTTTAAACCACAAGAATTATGAATGGCAACCCATTGTCAAAAGCAACACATTGTAAACAGCAGCAGATATACTGATACACAACAACACTGGCAGATAAGCAACACATGTAAACAACATCATTTACGCATAAACAACAACACAAAGTCATAAAGCAACAATACGTAGTCATACACTTTAAGTTCACAAACTCACGACAAAGTACGTAGTAATTTTGACGTACACAAAGTCACAAAATAAATATTACAATAGTAATTAGAAGGGTACATGGGTATGCGGGTATGGGTTATATGAACCCATACCCGTAACCTCTCCACCCGATGGGTATAAGATTTTCCCATTTATATACCCATGGGTACTTTGTGTTTCCCAAACCATTACATTAACAAGGTTTTTACCCGCAGGATACGCGGGTGATGGGTACCCATTGCCATCCCTACTCCCACCCATAGAAAAGAAACCACTTATGACGCCCGAGAATCACGTCGATATTGATAGTATTTTTGGACATATCATAAACACACGATTCAAGTTGGTTGAACTCCTCGGACTTAGCCGTGTTCGCCATAAACCTTGTCGAGTACACACTAGGTTGGGTGGAAAACGGCCAATTCTTTGGAGAATAGCCAACCTAACTAGCGTCTTTATGTTATCAAAACGACACCCTGATTGGCAGAACTTTTAGGGGTCCGAAAGAGTCGAAAGTTTTCTCAGTGATCATAACTGGTTGAAGGTTATAAAAAAGAGCCATTTAGGACTAAAAACAAAAGTCAGTAGAAGGCTATGTACCTTGAGGTGTATAATTAACAATTGTTTCTTAAGAGAAAGATTGGCACATATAAGGTTTATAAGAAAAAATAGCTATTTTGGCTACCCTAGGAAACAATGATCCGTTTTCATGTGTCTCATATTTTACTCTACACAAACTATTAATCTGAAAATGTTGAAGGAGATATGCCCTAGAGGCACTTAATAAAGATAATTTATTCGGCATATCTCAATTGTTCATTATATGTTTTATACCATGCTATACCTGTATTAAGCGGAAACATTAATGCACGTGTGGTAGATAAACAACCAGGTCCCTAGTAGCCTCTATCTAACTAGTTCATTGGGCAATTGATGATCGAGGTTTCCCGATCATGTGACATTGATGTCAGTTGACAATGGAGTCATGTCATTGGGAGAATGACGTGATGGACATACCCAATATTTGTAGGACGTAGTCATTACGCCTTTGACCGTGAGATCAACTCTTATTGCTATTCCTGAAAGATACTTTGATTGCATCAAACGTCATATCTTAACAGTGTGACAATAAAGGTGTCCCTCTCGGGTATCGGAAGGGAGTATGTTGAGACGAGGGATCAAGAGCGGGATTTGCCAGTCCGCATAGCAGGATAGATACTCTAGGGCCCACTCGGTGAGATTATGTCAAATGAGCTTGCAAGCATGTGACTAGGTCACCAGGACATAATATCATGGACGAGTAGAAGATAGTGTTGTCGGTAACGAGATCAAGCTAGGTATCGTGATATCTATGAACGAGTCTCGGACACGCTAAGTATCGTCATGGCAAAAGGTTTAAGACTCGACGTCCAGGTTCGAACGGAAAAGTTATTCGTTATCTCACAGGGATTAATTCTGGGTATCCAAGGTCCACGAATTAGTCATTGATCGGAGAGCTTGTCTCGATCATGTCTGGAGAGATCTCGAACCGCTAGGGTAACACACTTAAGGGAAGTCGACAAGTTTACCGGAAGAGAAAAGAGAAAGCACCGGAAAAGTTCCGGGAGAGAATCCGAAGTCGTATCGGAGAACCGAAGATAGTTCGGAGAGTTTCGGAAAAGTTCCGGAAGAGAGGAAATTGTTTATATATGTTAAATTAATATTAATTAGTGAATTAATATTATTTTAATGAATTTATAATGATTAAATTCGTATTTAAACATGCAGCCCACTAAATGGGCCTTCCCCGGAGGGGAGAAGGCCCATATAGGGGCCGAATTTCCCCCCAAGGGCCAAACCCACCAAGGGGTGCCGAATTGGGCCCTAGGGGCCCATGGGGGGCCGGCTGGCCTCCCTCCCCTTGGTGCGGTTTGGGGTTTAGTCCCACCTTGCCAATTTAGCAAGGTCGGGTGC
Source organism: Poa annua (assembly GCA_026929855.1). Classification (NCBI taxonomy): domain Eukaryota; kingdom Viridiplantae; phylum Streptophyta; class Magnoliopsida; order Poales; family Poaceae; genus Poa; species Poa annua. The sequence continues at coordinate 80,818,356 of CM049437.1, read as the reverse complement.
CCCCTTTCTCCTATATATAGAGGGGGAGAGAGCCTCTCTCTACACACCAATTTCTCTCTCTCTCTTCCTCCTTGAAACACGTGATTCCCTAGTTGGAGTTGCGCCAAGGAGGAGTTCTCTCCACCATACGGACACCGCCGTGCTGCTGGTCTTCCGGTCCCAGTCTTCCGCTGCTCGTCCTTGGATCGGAGCCCGGAGGTCGTCGTCTTCACCGTACGTGTGTGAATCCTTGCGAGGTGCCACGCTAGTGGTGCTCGGAGGTCTTCTTCCTCTACACGACCTCGAGGTCGTCTTCGTCGGCTTCATCGACAACGCTTGTGCGGGAGCGTAATCCCCGCTTTTTGGTCTACAAGGGTATGTATACCGATCTCCTTCGTATTACTATATCTGCATAGTATAGATCCTGGCTAGTTTTTTGGTTATTGCTGTTAGAAAATTTTTTGTTTTCTGCCTGCGATCCCCTTCAGTGGTATCAGAGCCGACCTATGCGTAGATATAGTTGTACGCTTTTAGAACCCGTGTTTATCACGGGGGCATCGTTCTTTTATTTGCTACCCTCTCGCGTGCACTTGCATTGCCGGCAGCATTGAGTTGATGAAGCGGTCCGGACCGACTTTACGCGTACGCTTACGCGAGACTGGTTCCACTACTGACATACGGCTTGTACCGTATATGTGGCTGGCGGGTGTCTGTCTCTCTCTCTTTAGTTGGCTTTGCATTTTCAATGGAGGGCCCGAAAGGGATGAATAAATATGCAATTATTTGATCGTTGTTGTGGTCATAGTTTCGTAGGTAAGAAGCGGTTCTGTCTACGACAGCCCCAAGCCACGTAAAATATGCAAAAGATAAAGTAGAACGCGTCTAACTTTATTTTGCAGGGGCAATGTGATATGGTCAAGTTAGGTTTATTAAATTGTTTATAAACTGTGGGCGCGAAGGAGACCATCGGCGCAAGGACCATGTCACGTCGCATTACATATTGATGTTTTGTGTGCATCTTATATTGTGTGTGTATATATATAGTTATATATTAGTTACACGGCGGTAGTAATATAAGATGATCCCTCCAAAATACCATTAGTGTTCTCCCTTTGGCGTGCACCACCAAGAAAGTTCTACGTTATGAGGCAGGCCGTGACGATCGGGTGTCAGACATATCGTCGTTCGCATACAGTGGGTGTAAGACATGTTTGCATAAGCGTATACGCTGAAGGTTATTATGGCGAGCCTAGCATGTACAGACATGGCCTCGGAACACGGAGACCGAAAGGTCGAGCATGAGTCACAAAGTTGTTGTGATTGACATATCGATGTCTACCTTTGAAGTTATGTTGCCGGCTCTGACGATGAGGGGTTGCATAATGGATGAGGATCGTGTAATCACTAAAACGATTAGAGGGATATTCGTTTTGAGTGGGAGTTCTGATAGTTTTATTTTATTAAAACTTGAACCCTATTTTATAATGAACAAAGTCTTTATGTTTTGCAAAACATTTGTAGATATTAACCAATGTAATAGCCTTCTTTAAAAATTAGGCGCAATCCTACGATTGAGAAACTTAAAAGGTTGGGTCCAAACTTCATAGTTTTATACTTTAGCTCGAGGATACTCCTTGTTTAAACCATTAGCTCTTTGTGATACAATACACGCTAGGAGATAAACCCGGAGATCCCGCTAACAAAAGGATAATTTGGATTATCAAGTTTTTGTGCGGATAATATCATCATAGTCCAGTGTATGCTATGATCTCTGCCATAGAGAATTTACGGTGGGTACGAGTTGTTAGATCGCGAACATATGAGATGATCGCTAAACTCAGGATACACCTAAAGTTGGGTTGATGAAGTTTATCAGTACGTTGACTGTTTTACTTCTCAACCAAGATGTAAGAGAATACACGCATTGAAGGAGCACGTGGCAGTCATACTTGATGACACTGGTCATACTCGATGACATTGGTCATACTTGATGACATTGAGAAGCCTCGCTCAGCTCGATCACTGGATGACAGACAACGTTGCCAGATGCAAATGCTTTGTCATAGACTATGTCATGCAAAGGGAATCGTTCACCTTCATGGTTCTTGATTGCGTTGGAAGAATCAAGAAGATGAAACAGATCGCCGGGAAGTCATCGTTGATGATGGTGTATATGTGATATACACGTTATGAATGTTTTACCTAAGCAAGTACTCGCAGTAGTGACTAAGTTTTTTGATACTAGTCATGTTTTATGAAAACCAGATTTACTGCTTGATTAGCTTGGAAGGATGAGGCGACAATGTGTGTTGATGATGGCAGACAAAATGTTGTGATGGCCATAGACACTCTCCCTCTAGATCTACCATTTGAATAAATTCTTTTATGATCGTCTGTTAGTATGATCGTTATAAGTATGTCTTCTCTAGCAAGACAATTGTTCATATATGTTAGTGACAAAATCGTTGTCCTATATTTATGAAGTAATGATCATAAGCCGATTTGAATTTAGATGGTAGAAGCTCCCACATTCATAATATTAATGCCAAAGGATACAAACTTAATAAAGACACCACATTCGTGTGGCACTACCGTTTAAGTCATGTCAATGTTATAGTCAATGAACAAGCTCCATACGGATGGATCTACAAGTCTTTAGATTTGATCTTTTGACACTTGCAAGATAACTAAGACACCGTTTTCAGAAAGCGGTCATATGACTTATTGATAATCATGCATATAGATGTATGTGGATCAATGAAGTAATTAACGTGTAGTAGAGACCTTTATTTCGTAAACTTCACTGAACATTTTGAGTATAACTTGTTGAGAATCATGCATATGGGTGTATGTGAATCAATGAAGTACTTTAACGTATAGTGGAAGTCTTTATTTCATAGACTTCATGAATATTCCCAGTAGATATATGGATATCCACTTAGGGAATGTTAATCTTGAAATTTTGATTCGATCAAACAAGTTCAGAATGAAGTAGGAAATAAATTTAACAAGAAAATCAAATTTCTACGATACAGATCGAGGAATAAAGATTTGAGTTATAATGTTGGCATATCATTGGAAGAGTTGTGAGAAGAGTTCCACAAATTACGTCGCATGGAACACCATAGTGTTATGGTATGTTAGGACGTCGTAATCGCACCCTATCGGATAGTGTGTGGTAAATAAATCTCTTATCAAATTATTGTGATCATTGGAGTCATATGGTAGAAACATACATTCACGTTAGATAATAGGGAAACCATTTAAATCCATGGAGACAATACCATATGAGTGATGGCATGGCTTTTAGCCTGGATTGTCGTTTCAGCAATTTAGTGTTTCGATGTGATCAAACCTAAAATGGATAAATCTTTGTAGTGTACCGTACCTAAAGAATTAGTTGGGTACATATCTCACGACATAGGCAAAAACGTTGCCGGAATATACCTTGCAAAAGAAATAATTTCTTCTACAAGGGTATAAGTGGGAAAGAAAGTAGAGCAAGACGAAGTTAATGAACTTTCTCTCCAGACATCAGAGTGGCGCATCGGAAAGTGTTTCCGGTGTTATGCTTCTCAACTGGAAAGAACCTGATGATAAAGATCATGATGCTCTGAGCTCATACTAAGAACGTAGGCGTACGAGGTTGTGTTCCACACTGTGTGTTACGACAATCTTGTTATGAAGGTCATGTTAATGGAATATGACAGACCTACGAACTACGAAGAAGAGATGGTAGACCTAAGTCCGAGAAATGACTATGAGTCATATATGATCCGAGATAAAATCCATGTACGATTACTAGGTAATGACTTGGGAGATCTTATTGATGGCATCTAAGCTGTTAATAGAATATGGAATTTTATGAGAGAGTAGACACTGATAAGGATCGATTTGTCCTGAAACAGTTCCGACAGATTCAAAAGTTGACCACAACGAGATTTTGTCTCAAGTGGCGAAGCCTAAGTCTATACGGGGTCGTTTAGCAATTACTATAATTTCAAAATTGAGAAATTGATAGATGGATAAGGAAACCATGTTTCTTAATGGTATAATTAAGAAAGAGTTGTAATTAGTACAATGAAATGGTTTCAGGATCCTGAGGATGCTAAACATGTATGCAAACTTCAGCTGTCCATTCATGGGCTGAAGAAAGCATATCGGAGATGGAATCTTCACTTTGATGATGTGATCAAAGGATTTTGGAGTTGTCCAAAATAGTTGAAAAAACTTGCATTTGCAAAGAAGTGAGTGGGAGCTAAGTAGCTTTTCTTGATCTTATATGTGGAAGGCATATTTGAGTGGGAGCTAGGTGTCATTCATGATTTTATATGTAACGACATATTGAGAATGATACAGATCCTCTAGTAAGGTATAAAGGATTATTTAAGTGATTAAATTTTCTATGAATGAAGATATGAGTATTAGGCATCCGATCTATAATTGTATAGATCAAAAGGGGGCTTAATAACATTAGGTCGGAATATTTTCCTAAGTTAAGATTCTGAACTGTTTCAGAATAAAACAAGCGAAGAAAAAGGTTCTTACTTGTATGACTAGGCAAAATATTAAGTTTATCTTGGCATTTTCAGTGATAGAAAATGATGTTCGACATTCTCTATGCCTTAGACATAGATTCTATCAGACTGAAAGCTCGACTTGGTGTGACCCAAGTTCTTGGTTGAAGAACGGGTTCTAGAGTGATCCTTGTGTGGATCAATGAACAAACGTTAAGTATATTCTTTAGTGTTTGTGAGAACTAAAGATATGTTTTCTGGTAAAGGGTAAGAGTGGAAAGACAACTTGCCGTAAAACGGTTACGATGATGTAAGTTATGACACTGACCCATACGACTAGAAATCTCATATAGGAGATGTCTTTTATTTTGAAGAAAGACATGGTTAGCTTGCGAAGTCGCATATGGATGCACTGTCGCATAATCTACATAGGTATAGAAATATATGGCAACTTCAGAAGTAGCAAAGTGTGTTTGGACTGAACAGTTTCCAAGCATGTGTGGATCCCCTTAATAGATCTCTTAGACTTTTTAAGGCCCATGCTACGCGAAGGTTCGAGTCTCACTCCATCGACTAAGATATATTTCACCGTCATCGTAAGATACGGGATGATGTCAAACTAGGTGACATAGAAGTGTTGCAAAGCACATATAGGTCTCAATCTGTGAGATCTGTTGACTGTATTCCTCTTCCACGAGACAAGCATGCACCAAGTTGCTATGGGTGTTGAGCTTTTACCAAGTTGTAAACTAGATTAAGTGTTACTCTAGTGCAAGTGGGAGACTGAAGGAGATATGCCCTAGAGGCACTTAATAAAGATAATTTATTCGTCATATCTCAATTGTTCATTATATGTTTTATACCATGCTATAACTGTATTAAGCGGAAACATTAATACACGTGTGGTAGATAAACAACCAGGTCCCTAGTAGCCTCTATCTAACTAGTTCATTGGGCAATTGATGATCGAGGTTTCCCGATCATGTGACATTGATGTCAGTTGCCAATGGAGTCATGTCATTGGGAGAATGACGTGATGGACATACCCAATATTTGTAGGACGTAGTCATTACGCCTTTGACCGTGAGATCAACTCTTATTGCTATTCCTGAAAGATACTTTGATTGCATCAAACGTCATATCTTAACAGTGTGACAATAAAGGTGTCCCTCTCGGGTATCGGAAGGGAGTATGTTGAGACGAGGGATCAAGAGCGGGATTTGCCAGTCCGCATAGCAGGATAGATACTCTAGGGCCCACTCGGTGAGATTATGTCAAATGAGCTTGCAAGCATGTGACTAGGTCACCAGGACATAATATCATGGACGAGTAGAAGATAGTGTTGTCGGTAACGAGATCAAGCTAGGTATCGTGATATCTATGAACGAGTCTCGGACACGCTAAGTATCGCCATGGCAAAAGGTTTAAGACTCGACGTCCAGGTTCGAACGGAAAAGTTATTCGTTATCTCACAGGGATTAATTCTGGGTATCCAAGGTCCACGAATTAGTCATTGATCGGAGAGCTTGTCTCGATCATGTCTGGAGAGATCTCGAACCGCTAGGGTAACACACTTAAGGGAAGTCGACAAGTTTACCGGAAGAGAAAAGAGAAAGCACCGGAAAAGTTCCGGGAGAGAATCCGAAGTCGTATCGGAGAACCGAAGATAGTTCGGAGAGTTTCGGAAAAGTTCCTGAAGAGAGGAAATTGTTTATATATGTTAAATTAATATTAATTAGTGAATTAATATTATTTTAATGAATTTATAATGATTAAATTCGTATTTAAACATGCAGCCCACTAAATGGGCCTTCCCCGGAGGGGAGAAGGTGAAAGAGCATATCTTATATTCCCTTGGTTTTGTGTGTTAGGCAACAACACTAGGATATATTCATCTAATGTGTAATAAGTGATGCAGGAAATAAAAGAAATAATCCATATGGCATCAACCAAATAGTTTTGCGCTGAAAATAGTTCTGGCCGGAGTCTCCGGCCATTATGGGCTCAGGGGCCGGAGTCTCCGGTCCCAAGGATGTTGGAGCTAAAAGGCCCAGAGGACGGCAGCCTCTGGTGGGGGTCCGGAGTTACCCCGGAGTATCACCGGAGTCTCCGGTCCAGCCGGAGTCTCCGGTCCTCCCCGACCGGAGTCTCCGGACCTCGCGCATTCGAGAACAAATCGAGAAGAAGACGGCACCCTCTGATATGGGGTCCGGAGTGAGCCCGGAGTTGCACCGGAGTCTCCGCCCTTGGAGTCCGGAGTCTCCGGTTTCAGGGACCGGAGTCTCCGGCCCTTCAGGACCGGAGTCTCCGGTGTAAGTGGGCTGCAACGGTTACATTTCTGGGAGGGGTATAAATACCCCTCCCCCTTCCTCCAGTCCAGGTGCTCGACCAAATCAAGAAAAACACCATTGTTGCAAGTCCAAGAATCACTAGATCTTCCAATCCCTCCGTCCAAACTTGCTGATCTTTGGAGGATTGAAGGAGAAGGCCTAGATCTACATCTTCACCGAGCCGTTCTTCATTTCCCCCTCATTCATTTGAGGGAACACTTGCTAGGGTTTCCACTAGGAAAACCTAGCCCATTGTTGTACTTACCTATTGTCTTTGTGACAGATTGTAGCTGTTCGGGAGCCCCCAAGCCCTTTGTGGGTCGTGCCCCGAATCGTTGTTGTAAAGGCTCCGGATTCCGCCTCGAAGGATTCCGATAATGGAAAGTGAAGCAAACCTTTGTGGTGCGGTTCACCGGAGATTTGGGTGAGGCCTTTGTGGCCGTTGAACCATTGTGTTGGTTCACACCTCTCCAACGAGACGTACTCCCATTTAAGGGAGGAACTCGGGAATACATCCTTGTCATCTCGTGCTTTCACTTCGGTTACCTCTATCCTTGTTTACCGCTTTTACTTTGTATCTTGCTTAGTTGTTAGCTTGTCATATAGGTAAATTCACCGCAGTTGCATATCTAGAGAATTTACCTTTCGTGTCAAGCTTAATTTGAAAAAGAACTAAAATTTGAATTAGCACCTATTCACCCCCCCCCCCCCCTCTAGGTGTCATACCGATCCTTTCAATTGGTATCAGAGCCAGGTTCTCTTGTTGGGTTTAACCGCCTAAGAGAAGTATGACACAAAGTGAGGATGAGGCCGAGTCTCTTGCCAAGGCTAATGAGGCCCTTGAAAAGGCCAAAGCCACCATGGCATCCATGGCCGATATCAAACCTTTGGAAACAACTTTGACATCGACCATGAATGCCAAATTTGATGAGTTTCGTGACATGTTCATGAAATTTGCAAATGGCAAGCGCTCGGAAATCATCCCACTAGAGGAAGCCTCTAACTCCGAAGAGGGTGATTCCAAGGAGGATAAAGAGAAAAAGAAAAAGGGGGTTGAAACCGATACTAGACCTAAAACATCTCCTACGTTGCATGAGGAGAAGGAAGGGTACCATGCCGTTCCGGGATGGTACTCTCCCGATCCAATTATTACAACCCGCATAAACCCTCTAGGTCCTCCACCTAAGCTTAATGCATTAGCTTTTGTAACTTGGCAACGCTCAATGAAATCTCATATTAACAGTGCCTCCATCGAGCTTTGGAGGATCATTGAAGATGGATATCATGTTGAGGATCCAAGCAACATGACAAAAAGAGAGTTCGCCGAAAAGCAACTCAATGCTTCCGCCCTCCACATGATCGAGCTAGCCTTGAGCGACAATGACAAACATCATGTTCTTCATGTCACCACCGCCAAAGAAGCATGGGATTGTCTTGAAGTTGCTTTCCTTGGAAATGATAGCATGAAAAGGAATAGATATGAATCTTTGAGCAATGCCGCCGAAGGTTTCTACATGCTTGACAATGAGAATCATGAAGAAATGTATGGAAGACTCAAGACTCTCGCCAATGCCTTTTATGATGTGGGGGCAACATATGTGGATGATGCTTGGGTAAAAAGGAAGTATGTGAATGCTCTCTTGCCTTCGGAGCCTATGGAGTTGAAGTCCATTCAAGGAAGATACAACTATCATCAAATGTCTTCTCATGAGGTTATGCAAGAAGTCCAAGCCTCCAAGGTTGCCACCAAGAATGCCGAAGATAACCGTGCTAGGGCCATGGGAATGAGACAAGGTCCCTCACTTGCCTTGAAGGCCAAAGTGACTTGTATGGATGAAAATGATGAGATTGAAGTTTGTCCAAGCAACATTGCTCCACATGATCTTGAGCAAGCCCTCAATAGTCACATTGCTCTTGCCACAAGGGTGTTTTGGAATGACCCGGCAAGTGCTAAAGCTCGTGTTGATCGAGAGAACAACTCAAGTGGCAAGAAAGAGCTTGCCTCAAGGACAAAGACTTGCTACAATTGTCATGACAAGAATCACTACATAAGAGAGTGCCCCTATGAGAACCGTGAGCAAAATGGTGGGAAGCTTATCCCAAAGGATCACTCCAAGTTGATCCAAAAGAAGCCCGCAAGACCAAGGAAGCCTTTCTTCAAGAAGGCACCGAGAATTGTGTTGGTGGCACAAGAAGAATATGCCACAAGTGATTCCGAAGATGAAGATGCGCCCAATAAAGAGGTTGCCGCATTGGCTATTGTATCTACTTCATCATCGTCTCTCTTTGAATCCCCCAATGAGAACGTCTCCACCAACACCGCTCGTTGCCTCATGGCTCATGTCACCGAGGTATCATCCCCTTCTCCTAAGACTATGCATGATCAATCTAGTCTTGAGATTAAGAAGGAACTAGTTGCCTTCGATACTTTTGTGACTAATTTGTAAGGTGAGGCCAAAGAACATGTTGAGTCTCTCATGAGACAACTATGTGCGGCCGAAGAACTTCTTCAAGAAAAGAGTAAGATTGAGAAAGAGGATTCTCTCACCATTGCTTCTTTGAATGCTTCCATAGCATCCTTAAATAGCTCTCTTGATGAAGAAAGTGAATATAGAACCACTCTTGAGGAAAGACTTGAGTCTCTTGATGCTAAAAATGATGAAATCATTGATAAAATCATTAAGGATAGAGATCATGTCTTTACTAAATATAAACTGATTAAAAAGGAGAAAGTTGAACTTGGAGTTGTGAATGCTAGACTTCTTGAGGATATGGAGAAGCTTGAAAAAGCTCACAAGGTCTTGGAATCGACCCACTCCCTTCTAGTCAAGTCTCATGAACAACTTCAAGCTCAACTTTCTAAAACTTGTTCAACTAGTATATCCATTCTTCCTCGTGTTCATGAAGATGTCAGTGAAGAAAATGCTAGGTTGAAGGTGGATCTTGCTAAGGCCACTAGTGCTAAGACCTCTATTCCCAAAGGTAAAGATAAGAGTATTGCTTACTTGTTTGAGCAAAAACCACACAAAGGGAAGGAGGGTCTTGGTTATGTGGCCGAGGTAAAGAAGAAAGTGAGCAACATCAAGAAGAACAAGACCAAGCCCGCACAAGCCAAGACTCCCATTGCGGCTAGTAATGCCACTAGGGGCAAGACTACTCGTAGTGACTTCGCGGGGCATAACAATCCCAATTATATTCTTTATGTTGACTATTATGGTGATGTTTATGCAAAATATGTTGGTCCTTATGATGGTTACATTGATTATTCTATTTGGGTTCCTAAGACCCTTGTTGCTAACCGAAAAGGACCCATTGAGAAATGGGTACCTAAATCCAAGATATGATCTCTTGTAGGACTATGCTTCCGGTGGATCTAAATGGGTGATTGATAGTGGTTGCACTAGTCATATGACCGGAAGCAAGGAGATCATGACGGAGTTGAGACCAAATCTAAATCACTCAACCGTCTCTTATGGTGACAAGTCTAAAGCCGAGGTAAAGAGTCATGGCAAGGTGGTAGTTGCAAGGGATATCACCCTTGTAAATGTCATGCTTGTTGAGTCTCTAGGTTACAATCTTATGTCCGTTCGTGCTCTTAATAAGATGAACTTTGATGTCCATTTCACTCTTGATATGGTGGTACTCTTGAGGAGCAAGACTCTAAAGGTCATGTTCGTTGGGTATGTTGAAAATGAGTTGTTTGTGGTGGACTTTTCGGGGTCAACCAACACTCAAGCAATATGCTTATTCGGAAAGGCCGACGTGGGGTGGTTGTGGCATCGCCGCTTATCCCATGTCAATATGAGAACTTTGCAAAGTCTTCACAAGGGTGGCCACATTCTTGGACTAAATGAGAATGTTTCTTTTTCTAGAGATCGTCTTTGTAGGGCTTGTGTTGAAGGAAAGATGCATGATTCTCCCCACCCAAGCAAGACCATCATCTCATCAACGAGGATATTGGAACTTCTTCATGTTGACCTCTTTGGTGCCGTACCTCAACCGAGTCTTGGTGGGAAGAAGTATTGTTTGGTGATTGTTGATGATTATTCAATATTCACTTGGGTTTTCTTCTTCAAGACGAAGGATGAAACTCAACAAACCGTCATCGACTTCTCCAATTAAATTCAACGTCAACACAATGTTCCCATATGGGCCATTAGAAGTGACAATGGCTCCGAGTTCAAGAACTACACCTTAAATGAGTTTCTTAGTGATGAGGGAATTCGTCATCAATATTCCGCTGCGTATACCCCTCAACAAAATGGTGTAGCCGAGAGAAAGAACCGGACTCTTATGGATATGGCTAGGTCCATGTTGGCGGAGTTTAAGTCTCCACTCTTCTTATGGGCCGAAGCTATCTCCACGGCATGTCACTCCTCCAACCGGTTATTCTTTCGCAAAGGAAAGAAGGAAACTCCTTATGAAATGCTTACCGGCAACAAGCCCAACATCTCCTACTATCGAGTGTTTGGTTGTAAGTGTTTCTACAAAATCAAAGGTGTTCATTTATCTACATTTGAAGTTAAAGCTTTAGAGGCTGTTCTTGTTGGGTACGGTGCGAACTCTCACACTTATAGAGTCTACGACAAATCCTTAGGGAGAGTTGTGGAATCTTGTAGTGTGAGGTTCGATGAGAATGACGGCTCCCAAGTGGCGCAATTTCATGTTTGTGATGTAGATAATGAGGAACCTCAAGATGCCATACGAAGAATGGGAGTTGGTTTCCATCGCCCCATTGAAATCCATCATGAGCCTCCTCAAGCAAGTACAAGCTCCACTCAAGTGGAGACTCCATCAGCACAAGTTGAAGCGGCTCCTACTATGGAAGCAAATGAGACACCTATCCAAGAACAAGAACAAGTTCCTCCTCATGTTGACAAAGAGACCACGCAAGAATCAAGTTCTCCTATTATCAACTCTAGTCAAGATCAAGATCAAGAGCAACCATCGACTCCCATTATTGAAGATGTGCAACAAGATGGTCAAGCTCATCAAACCGGTCAAGACGGGGACTCAAATGATCAAGATGATCAATCCGAAATCCCTCGCAACAATGGGGATATCGAAACCCGTCGTCAAGCAAGAGTCAAGAGAAACTTGGAAATCAAGTGTCACAAGCTTGAAGCCATCATTGGTGATGTTTCTCGCAAGGTGTCCACAAGAGGTCAATTGGCAAGTTTTAGTGAACATCAAGCTCATATCTCCATGGTGGAACCAAAGAAAGTCTTGGAAGCTCTTGAAGATCCGGATTGGTTGGAAGCCATGCATGAAGAACTCAACAACTTCAAGCGCAACAAAGTGTGGAATCTAGTGGAGAAGCCAAAAGATTGCAAAAATGTTATAGGCACCAAGTGGATATTCAAGAATAAGCAAGATGAACATGGAATGGTTGTGAGGAACAAGGCAAGATTGGTAGCTCAAGGGTACTCTCAAGTTGAAGGCATTGATTTTGGAGAGACCTATGCTCCCGTGGCTCGCCTTGAGTCCATCCGTATCCTTCTTGCATATGCATCACATCACAACTTTCAGTTGCAACAAATGGATGTGAAAAGTGCCTTTCTTAATGGTCCCTTAAAGGAGTTGGTATATGTTAAGCAACCACCAGGATTCGAGGATCCACACTTCCCAAACCATGTCTACAAGCTTGATAAGGCCCTCTATGGTCTCAAACAAGCACCTCGTGCTTGGTATGAGCACCAAAGAGAGCTATTACTAGACCGTGGCTTTGAAGTGGGGCAAATCGATCCCACTCTTTTCACGAAGAGGGTCAAAGGGGAGCTTTTCATATGCCAACTTTATGTTGATGATATTATATTTGGCTCATCTAACAAAGCTTTTAATGATGAATTTTCAAAGCTTATGACCGATAGGTTTGAGATGTCCATGATGGGAGAGTTGAAGTTCTTTCTTGGTTTTGAGATCAAACAATTGAGTGGAGGGACTTTCATCTCTCAAACCAAGTATATCCAAGACATGCTCAAGAGGTTCAAGATGCAAGATGCTAAAGAGAAGAGGTTTCCTATGGACACCAAATGTCATCTTGAACTTAGTCCCAAGGGTAAAGATGTCGATCAAAAACTCTATCGCTCTATGATTGGTTCTTTGCTTTATCTTTGTGCATCTAGACCCGATATTGTGTTAAGTGTAGGAGTGTGTGCAAGGTACCAAGCGGCTCCTAAAGAAAGTCACTTGATAGCGGTGAATCGAATCTTCCGATATTTGGTTTATACCCCAAGGTTTGGTTTGTGGTATCCTAGGGGGTCAAAATTCTCTCTTGCCGGTTACACGGATTCGGATTGGGCCGGTTGCAAGGATGATAGGAAGTCAACTTCCGGGGCATGTCAATTCCTTGGGAAGTCATTGGTGAGTTGGTCCTCCAAGAAGCAAAATTGCATATCTCTATCCACCACCGAAGCCGAGTATGTGGCGGCCGCTAGTGCTTGCACTCAATTGTTATGGATGAGGCAAACTTTAAAGGAATACGGTGTCCATTGTGACAAAGTGCCTCTTTTATGTGACAATGAAAGTGCCATCAAGATTGGTCACAACCCGGTGGAGCATTCAAGAACGAAGCATATTGAGATTCGTTATCATTTCATTCGGGATCACATCGACCGGGGTGACATTGAGCTTGGTTATATTCCCACGAAGATTCAACTTGCCGATATGTTCACGAAGCCACTTGATGAAGCAAGGTTCACATTTTTGAGGCATGAGCTAAATATCGTGGATTCGAGGAGCGTTGGTTGACTACCTTGCTTGCACACCTCTATCTTAACTATATTTGATCTAGGTGTAGGCATGGACATAGGGGGAGTGCGGTCCTAATCCATTGGACTATCCCTCCCCCCATTATGCCGATAGTAAGAACTTTTTTGTCTCTTTTGTTCATTTGTATGAATTGTGAGCTTAAATGGTGAGTAGTGGCGGTGAACCCAAGATATATCTTCGCGGTGTCACACCACATACACTCATACATGGTGGCCTAGGCCACCGACATCTTCCTAGTGAAGATTTGGACTTCATGGAGTGTTTATTTGGATTTATTTGCCTACTTCTTGCTCTTATGGAAAATGCACTCAAGTCTTGCCTCTTAAAGTCGTTTTCGTTGCTTCTTACCAAGCTTGAGGGTATAGTTCCATTTTCAGTAACTTTGTGTCCAACCCAAGCCTTCTCGCCTAAAACCGTGCTCATCTTGCCACATACATGTCCAACACCATACCTGGCATTTTGGGGTCGCAGGGGCCGGAGACTCCGGTGTTCAGGCCCGGAGACTCCGGTCGGACCATTGTCTCCGCCCCCCTGAGACCGGAGACTCCGGTCTAGATCATCTCTGAGGCAAATTAAGTCACATAATTTCCTACGCTTTGAAACTTCTCTCGGACATGTATGCTTACCTATATGCTACCTCTCTACCTCTATTTCACAGCTAGTAAGCGCTACCCCGGTGCCTCATCATCATCCAAGATCAAGAAGACATCTTCTAAGAAGCAAGGGAGAGACTACCTTGTCTATGATGAAGCATCTGATCGGACTGTGTAGCGGAGTGTTTTGAATCAGGAACGTGCTGCCGAGTCACGGAGGCTCAAGCAAGAGGCTGCTCTTCAAAGAGAGGAAAGGGCCAAGACGGCCGCTTTCGAGAACATCTCCTCCGTCAAGAGCTTGAACAAGGAAGATTACCGCATTATGCGGGTGCAGAATTTCTATGCTATGCCCAACAACTCAACCGATGGTCATTTTTGGAGAAAGGAGCAAGAGCTTATCATGAAGGAGATTTATGCCAATCTTGACCCAAAAGCTCGTGTTTGTCCTCAAAAGCCTCTCAACTTTGCAACTCTGGCCAAGAAGCAATACTTTGTGGAAGCACTTTGGGTTGCAAGGAAGTTGGGACTAGAGCGCCTCATGTCCACTCAACAAGATTATGATATCATCAAGGTCCAACAATTCTTTGCTACTCTTGTTCTCGGACCGGAAGAGGACACCAAGATGACTTGGATGACCGGGCCCGTTCGATGCTCCGCCACCCTCTCCGAGTTTGGACAGGTTTTGGGCTATGAGTTCAAAGGAGTATCCACTCCGGTTGGTCGAATGATGCATGTCGAGGGGCAATTCTATGACAAGAAGCTCCTTCTCCCACTTTGTGCTAGCAACGGTAATCTAGCTACCACCCGTGGTCTCAAGCCCATCTACAACACATTGATCCGGATGTTTCGTTGGAGCATTGCACCTCAAGCCGGCAATACGGATGCCATCCGTGGGGCCCTAGTCAACCTCATGCATCATGCTCACCGGGCCTACCTTGCCGGACCGGATTGTCAAGGGTTTGAAATTGATGTGATGGACTTCATGAAGAATGAGATGCACATCACCCTCATTGAGAAGAAGAACCCCATGTATGCTCCTTATGTCATGAAGCTTATTCTCTCCAAGCTCCAACTTGATCCCTCACGGTTCACATCTCACAAGTATGGGACTCTTCAAGTGCTTGCCATTCATAGCTCCTCCCAACGCACCTATGAAGAGATTGAGGAGGAAGAAGCTCCTAGGGCAAGAAGGAAGAATGCCACTCCTTCCTCATCACTTTCCGGTGGGCGTACCCGTGTTAACAATGAGGTGAAGCGTGTCTCTTGGTGGCAAAAGACTATGATGTGCATGGGCATTGCGGTGCACAAGGAGAATCATCAACTCTATGCTAGCAACAAGAAGATCTTGTCCAACAAGCCAAGATGATGAAAGAGATGCGCAAAACGAACAATGGTGGTCTCACTCCTCCGCGTCCAGAAGGTGCTCCTGCCTCTCCGCCATCCGAGCGCACCATCCCTCTTGAGGAATGGAATTGTGATCTCTTTCCATGGGCTGATTTCCAAGATGTGTCCTCCATGCCTTCCTCTTCTCGCAACACCGGCAAGGCCCCTATCACATATGAAGAAGTAAGTGAGGAAGATAGTGAGGAAGAAAATGAAGAGGCTAGTGGAGATGATGAAAATGATGATGATGATGATGGTACCGACGACGCCGACGAAGATGACTTCGAGTGATTCCTTCGGGGTGCGCTAGTCTTGCTCTTTTCCCTTTTTGGCGTTTCGATGCCAAAGGGGGAGAAGTAGTTCTATTAGGATTCTCGCCGTGGGATTTGCATGGGCGGGTCACAAGCATGCTCTTTTATCATTTCGTTAAAGCTTGTGCCCCTTTTATTCGATGTTGTTGAACTCTATTTGGTTTTGTTAATGTTTGTGAGACTATGTTCCATTTGATATTTGTGAGACTATGGATCATCTAGTACGAGACATATGGATATTTTTTATCAATGGTTGAGATGGTATCTATTATTGTGATATGTATCTTTGTGCATTGGATGTATCTCTTATTAAATGTGCACAAGGTATGACTCTTTCCTCTCAATCCATTATTTTGTTATGTCTAAAGTCTTATATCTTGCTCAAATATTATTGTGAGTTGTCTCTCCTATACATGTTGAGCATTTGTATTCAAATGCAAACTACTTATATGCACACATGTAGGGGGAGCTCCTCAATTCTTTTTGAAACATATGTTTCGTGCTATTGCAAATCCTAGTGTTGTCATCTAACACCAAAAAGGGGGAGATTGAAAGAGCATATCTTATATTCCCTTGGTTTTGTGTGTTAGGCAACAACACTAGGATATATTCATCTAATGTGTAATAAGTGATGCAGGAAATAAAAGAAATAATCCATATGGCATCAACCAAATAGTTTTGCGCTGAAAATAGTTCTGGCCGGAGTCTCCGGCCATTATGGGCTCAGGGGCCGGAGTCTCCGGTCCCAAGGATGTTGGAGCTAAAAGGTCCAGAGGACGGCAGCCTCTGGTGGGGGTCCGAAGTTACCTCGGAGTATCACCGGAGTCTCCGGCCCTCCCCGACCGGAGTCTCCGGACCTCGCGCATTCGAGAACAAATCGAGAAGAAGACGGCACCCTCTGATATGGGGTCCGGAGTGAGCCCGGAGTTGCACCGGAGTCTCCGCCCTTGGAGTCCGGAGTCTCCGGTTTCAGGGACCGGAGTCTCCGGTCAGGCCGGAGTCTCCGGCCCTTCAGGACCGGAGTCTCCGGTGTAAGTGGGCTGCAACGGTTACATTTCTGGGAGAGGTATAAATACCCCTCCCCCTTCCTCCAGTCCAGGTGCTCGACCAAATCAAGAAAAACACCATTGTTGCAAGTCCAAGAATCACTAGATCTTCCAATCCCTCCGTCCAAACTTGCTGATCTTTAGAGGATTGAAGGAGAAGGCCTAGATCTACATCTTCACCGATCCGTTCTTCATTTCCCCCTCATTCATTTGAGGGAACACTTGCTAGGGTTTCCACTAGGAAAACCTAGCCCATTGTTGTACTTACCTATTGTCTTTGTGACAGATTGTAGCTGTTCGGGAGCCCCCAAGCCCTTTGTGGGTCGTGCCCCGAATCGTTGTTGTAAAGGCTCCGGATTCCGCCTCGAAGGATTCCGATAGTGGAAAGTGAACCAAACCTTTGTGGTGCGGTTCACCGGAGATTTGGGTGAGGCCTTTGTGGCCGTTGAACCATTGTGTTGGTTCACACCTCTCCAACGAGACGTACTCCCATTTAAGGGAGGAACTCGGGAATACATCCTTGTCGTCCCGTGCTTTCACTTCGGTTACCTCTATCCTTGTTTACCGCTTTTACTTTGTATCTTGCTTAGTTGTTAGCTTCTCATATAGGTAAATTCACCGTAGTTGCATATCTAGAGAATTTACCTTTCGTGTCAAGCTTAATTTGAAAAAGAACTAAAATTTGAATTAACACCTATTCACCCCCCCCCCCTCTAGGTGTCATACCGATCCTTTCAGAAGGCCCATATAGGGGCCGAATTTCCCCCCAAGGGCCAAACCCACCAAGGGGTGCCGAATTGGGCCCTAGGGGCCCATGGGGGGCCGGCCGGCCTCCCTCCTCTTGGTGCGGTTTGGGGTTTAGTCCCACCTTGCCAATTTAGCAAGGTGGGGTGCCCCCTTTCTCCTATATATAGAGGGGGAGAGAGCCTCTCTCTACACACCAATTTCTTTCTCTCTCTTCCTCCTTGAAACACGTGATTCCCTAGTTGGAGTTGCGCCAAGGAGGAGTTCTCTCCACCATACGCACACCGCCGTGCTGCTGGTCTTCCGGTCCCAGTCTTTCGCTGCTCGTCCTTGGATCGGAGCCCGGAGGTCGTCGTCTTCACCGTACGTGTGTGAATCCCTGCGAGGTGCCACGCTAGTGGTGCTCGGAGGTCTTCTTCCTCTACACGACCTCGAGGTCGTCTTCGTCGGCTTCATCGACAACGCTTGTGCGGGAGCGTAATCCCCGCTTTTCGGTCTACAAGGGTATGTATACCGATCTCCTTCGTATTACTATATCTGCATAGTATAGATCCTGGCTAGTTTTTTGGTTATCGCTGTTAGGAATTTTTTTGTTTTCTGCCTGCGATCCCCTTCAAATGTCCCTTTCAACTAAGATGACCTTACATTCCATAAAGATCCACCTTCATTTGAAGTGGTTCGTGACTCTAGAAAGCAAATTAAAATTCTAGTTCATATATACACCAATATATAAAACTTCATAATTCGATTTAGTTTTGTCTCACTTGTGTATGATCTCGTAATCTTCGGAATCGAAAAACGATACCTTGTCTCTCCTCAAGCCCCTTGAGTGTTGCTCCTCCAACCCCAGCTCTCCTCTCCCCATCTTTTAATAGTCTCTCCAACCTGAGGAGATAAGGGAGGCCCGACTCCTCATGTATATACTAGCCTAAGTAGTTTAGGTGTTGCTTTGTATCTCCTAGTAGGGACTGATGTTATGCTAGTCGACGAACGCTAGTTGTGTCCGGTGGCTGGAGGCGGTGCTGCTCCTTGCCATTGGGCTATGAAGGCTGGAGCTGGAGATGGAAGGAGGTTAAATAGCAGTCTAACCGTTAAATGTGATCGAAGTTGGAGGCTTCTTCAGGTATAGATGTCGTGGGATTCTGTCACACTTTTCTCTTCTTCAACCATCAAGGGGATGGAGGAGTGGGACGATACCCCACTTCGACCTTCCTAGCGGGGACATCTTGCTGCTCAATCTTCAAGAATTTATCAGCAGGGCACATGCACTAACCATGTTTGTCTTGCTTTGCTTATGTTCTGATGGTCAAACGACGACCCTCCTCGACCACGTTGTAGTTTTCGTTCTTCTTCCTGGTTGCACGCCATATTGACCTATGTGGTTCGTCCCCAGCAACGACATCCATGGTTCGGTCAGAAGGGATCAAAGGACTTGTTTGTGTTTTCAGCTTTGTTTTAGGGTATTTAGTGTAAGATTGCATGTCCCGCTTGTAATGCTCAATTTTATGGACCATGTGCAAACTGTATGCCAACTGCTAAAATATGTGTAATTTCTGGGTGCTTTGGACCCGTCCTTCATTTAGATAACTGTGAAAAATGCTACTCCGAAGAAAAAAACTACACATTTATATTTTGGACCCGTCCTTCATTTAGAGTATCTTATATTTAAAAAGGATGGAGTATATAATTTTTAAGTATATCGCAGATTAGTCTAATATAACTAAATTGGTGTGGTAGTTGTTGATTTTTCCATGATAATACGTTTCTCATTTATATAATAAAGATAAGTTACAAGACATGTATACATGACCTTACAGATTTAAAAAGATAAGATAAATTTATGCAAAAAACCAACGCATACCCTCCTACTTCAGCAACATCAAAGTGACCACCAAATAAACGAAAGACAGATTACCTCTTCATCTGAGCTCGATGTGGCTTCATCGCAATCAACAACTTTATAGACCGTTTGTTAGAAATAAAACCATTGTCGTTGAAAGTATCATACCGAGTCAACATGTAACTTAGTAATGATTAAATAGTGACAAAACATAGAAGTTTAATAATTTGGAACGGAAGGATTAGTAATACTCTACAAAACGAGGGACCAAAAAGCCAAAGAGCCCCTGACCTATCCATCCACATCCCCAGACGCCAGCCAAGGAGAAAACCAACAAAGCGGAAGAGGCAGAGGAACAGGAGCGCTGAGCCCCCACCGAACCACCTCCCGCTCCCAAAACAAAAACCCGAGAGCGGAGTCGATTCCCCATTTCAAAAAAGCCGGCTAGCCGCGCCGCCGCTGCCCCGAGCCCCACCGATGGTGTCCGACCAGGAGCTCGCCCGCTACGTGGAGTCCCTGGTCCGCCAGGCCGCCGCGCTCCCCGGCGCCGCCGCGGCCGGGATATCGCCGGAGGCCATCGTGCGGCAGCTCCAGGCGCACCTCGGCGTCGACCTCGCCCCCAGGGCGCCGCTCATCCGCGACATCCTCGTCGCGCTGCTCTCCCCCGCCCCGCGTAAAGACCATTTTGCCCCCGCCCCTTCTCCCCATGCCCAGCACCAGCAGCCCCACTTCGCCACCACAACCACCACCACTGCCTCCGCCTCCACCGCCGCCCCCACCGGCGTGCCGCACTTCTTCTCGCAGCATCAGCAGCAGCAGCAGATGCAGTCCTACTACGCCGCCTCGCAGCAGTACCAGCAGCTGCAGCACCGCGCCAGCCCACCCGCCGCCTCGCCCTACGACGCTCCAGGGTCGTATGGATACGCTCAGCCCGGTGGGGCGCAGCTGCAGAGGCTCGTCCAGATGCAGCAGTACCAGCAGCAACAGCAGCAGAAGCAGCAGATGGCCGCGGCTGCGTCTGCTGCGGCGGCCACCGCGGGACAGAGTCCGCGTGCACCGGTGGCCGAGAGTCCGCGCGGGGCCGCGCCGGCAAGGCCGAAGAAGGAAAGGTGATGCTTCGCAACTTCGCCTCCTGATCGTTTTTTTTTTCACCGTCGCTCTAGGGTTTGGATGAGATGTTTTATGTGCTGTGTACGCCTTCCAGTCAGTATGCTTTCGATTAACTTGTACGCGAAGCTATACTCCAAATCCTTTAGACTACACGTTCTGTTAGTTCCTGTCCCTGATTTGTTTGGTGGGTTGAGGTTGGTTAACTGTAAAGTCTTACATTTTTGGTGGTCACATAATATCCTTGTGCCTGTTGTTAGGTGGGTGGAGGGAGATATTTTATCACGGTTACTGTGAGTAATTAGTGGGGTGTTGTAAACTGCAAGCAAAAGATTTCTTAGCCGTTCAGTAGGTTCATGCCCACTTGTACCAGATTTTTAATGTTCGTGGACTCTTGAAAGATTACTTCTTGTGTACTTCAGAAATCTTTGAATACTGCCATAGTTATGTCAACCTGACCTGCAGAGTTGAAAGCCTCTGAACCTGTACTAATGGCTATGGATATCCCCATCAAAATTGTTGCTTAAAAAAGCATCCTCCTTATAGAAGTGACAACCTGAACTATAATGTTTATTGCGCTTAACAAATGGATTTGAAGTGCACTCCATTTTTTTTTGTCAGGAACTTTGAAGAAACTCCTTATAGAGCGTGATATGTTTGTTTACGTGACTTTGTTAAACTAATTATAATTGTATGTGAGATGAAAATGTTTAGCAGGGGTTTCGGCATGTTCACGTAGATAACGTCCATCCAGCTTCTACATTCTATTTTTTAGACTAAATGAGGAGGAGCACTCCTTCGAGTGCTCCAAAAAAATAGCACACGCCTTTCTGTATGTGTGTATTTAAGAATATTCCTGAAATGAAATCTAGAGGGGTACTTCTCCAATTATTACAGCAGATAGAGATTTGTTCCGTTTCTTGTTCTCAAAATGTCAGCTACCGTTTACTGTTGCCCCCTCTGCTTATCTAATTTATTGTTTCTGGCCATCTTCACGAATCAGTGCCAGTACTGGAGTAAAACGAAGAGGTGGTTCAGGGGGATTAAACAAAGTGTGTGGTGTTTCCCCTGAGCTGCAAGCTATTGTTGGGGAACCAACAATGGCTAGGACTGAGGTTCGTTATACTGGCCCACCTTTCTACCGTCTTCCCTTGTCCTGATGCATCACAAAGTAACCTTGAGATTGTGAATATAATCACTTGCAGATCGTCAGGCAGCTTTGGGCATACATTCGCAGAAATGACTTGCAGGATCCAAGCAATAAGAGAAAGATCATTTGCAATGATGAACTACGATTGGTTTTTGAGACTGATTGCACTGACATGTTCAAGATGAACAAGCTTTTGGCGAAGCATATAAGACCACTGGAGCCAACAAGTAGGACTTTGCTCACACGCAGCTGTTATGTTTTCTAAAGTAATCAAGATTTAGTTTAATAATATGTGCTAACAATTCTTGCAGAAGATTCAAATCGAGATCTGAAGAAGCTGAAACCTGCAGAGGATGAACAGGTTCCTCCTACTGAAGCCATTCCTCGTGCCGAAGTTCCTCCTGCCGAAGCTGATGCTTCAAACCAACTTATGGTGTCTGATGCTCTTGCTAGCTTTTTTGGAACTGGGGAAAGAGAGATGCCCCATTCCGAAGCCGTCAAGCGTGTTTGGGACCACATTAAAATCAATAACCTAGAGGTTAGTGGATGATTAATATCAAAACTTTTCTTATATTGTTCTTGTGTGAAATGCCCTGCGTGATATTAAAATTGTAGTGGGCCTTGCAAAATAATTGTGTCCTACCATGGAGAACTACAGTAAGGGGAAGCAAATATTTGTCTCAGTTCAGTTAGTACTTGCATATCTTTGAGAGGTAGAAGCATATCTTGTTTAGGATGTTAAACTTAGAATTACTTACTATCTCATAAGAAAACATATTTAAGTGCACAAACTTTAGGATGTTAGCCTCAGAATTACTATCTCACAAGCGAGCATATTTTAGGGCACATAAGAATTGTACACCTTTATCCGGATACTCGGATGCATATGATTTTTTCTGTCTAAATCGTGACAGATTTTGTTGACTGGACACTATGGTGGTTATTTTTATTTGGCAAATAACTCGCTTTCTGTTTTGTCTTTTAGATTTTAGATATGGTTTGGCAACATGGTTGTTGGTGGTTGTTCAACTAGAGGATATGGTGGTTGTTTTTAGATATAAGTTGTTGAGTGTATATTTCCATGTGCTTTTTCATTTTTTAACTTGAAGGGCTGGTACATGGAACCAATGTGCTTTTCAGTGTTTGTACCCTTATATC
Organism: Poa annua; assembly: GCA_026929855.1. Lineage (NCBI taxonomy): Eukaryota > Viridiplantae > Streptophyta > Magnoliopsida > Poales > Poaceae > Poa > Poa annua. Next base: position 80,795,427 of record CM049437.1, on the reverse strand, counting down.
TTGAGCAGTGATAAGGCAGTATTTGCAGATTATTCTACACACAAGTTGGTTGGTTGCCTCTCTGTTTGAACCTATGACAAGAGTGAAGCATAAGCAAAGCGTGTGGGGTTGATTAGCTAGATGCATATAGTGGTTGTTTTGGATATAAGTTGTCTTGGCGTATTATCCTATAATTTTCACATTCAAATTTAAAGAACTAATACATGGGGTCAAAAGGGCTTCATAATACCACTGTGGCCTTACATAAATCCTTGGTAGCCGTATGTGAGTACTTTGGAGAGTACTTATATGCAAGTTGGTTTATTGTCTGTTCTCTTTTGACTTGACATGACAAGAGTGAAGCATAAGCAAAGCATTCCCACAAAAGTCCCCTTTTCACTCTCTTTAGTGTTTTCATACATAACTGAACAGTACCTGTTTTGTCATCTAAGGCACTGCGAATGATAAATCAACATATATGTAGTATGTTAATGAAATTACTCCCAGCCTTCGTCTTGTGAACTTTGTTTATGGTGTTAAATAATTCATGTCACCAACCCTATCCACCATGTAATTTTCCTTGGTTCTTTTTGTTGATAATAATATATATGGTTTCATGTGTAAATATTCAGTTCTGCATGTCGTCCCATCTAGATTTAGGGATTAGTAGTTAATGCTAGGCGTTCTAGGTAGGCATATTTTGTATTTGGCTGCTTAGAAAGATAGTTTTTTTGTGGCGTTTTCTAACTAAAACAGGAGTACACTGTAAGTTGCCTCTGCTCTCATCCGTGAGTTCCCTTATTGAAACTCCTTTCTAGGATGTATTCTTGTATGCAGAAAAATGGCGATCCTATGTAAATCTAGGCTTCTCTAAAGTACCTCATTTGCATTTTGCTTGTGTTCAGGATCCATCAAATCCCACAGTGATACTATGCGACTCAAAACTTAAAGATCTCTTTGGATGTGAAAGCGTAACTGCTCTTGGTGTTTCAGAGTTGCTCTCAGACCACCTTTTCAAGCAACCTAACAAGATCTAACTGGTTTGTTATTGACTTCCTTTTAAGCACATCCTCATGTTTCAGAGTCGCAGCGCCTATTGTAATCCCTAGTTTTCCAGTGTTGGATGTTAGGTCTATAAAACATGTGAAACTGGTCTTTAGTTATGCTAACCACTACTGTTTTGCTTAGCACGGGGTTTTAGTTTGCTTATCTAATATGAGTGTCTAACTTTGCCTGCAGATGAAACGTGGCTGGACTCTAGTCGGTCTAACATTCTGGTAGTAGGAACTGATGAAACAACAGAAATTCCCCGAAGTTATTAATGACATTTTTTGGATCCCACAGACTGATGTACTTACGAGAAGGGCTGTAGGCTAATCGCTTCAAAGTAGCAATCAAAAGGAATGGTAGTTCTGCATATCGTCTAGTATGGTCTCCCCTGAAGAGGGTCACATCTGGTAGGTTGTCCTTAGTTTGTAGCTTGTTAAACAGAAAGCAGCACTGAAGCAACAGTTAGAGAAAGTGAAAGCTGATTAACTTTGAAGTAAATTCAGCAACCATAGATGCATTTTATGGTAAGCAGCTTTCTCCTTTTTACCCAGAAAACCTCCTACGTTGCCTGTTAAAGAACACCTGTACAACATTGTAATGTTGTTGTTGATGCCTAATTATATATATGTTAGATCGTTGCCAAAATGCTAATGACTTGCTCCTGTTTGTTCTTAAATTTGGCCCCTGTTCAAATGGCCACTACTACTTTGCTCAGGATTTCATGCACACCTAAAGTTACTATGTATGAGAAAGGTGATATGATGTTAGCTATCGCCAAGTATAACCATGTTGTCTCATCATTAGAATTGTTACATGTCACCAGTGCTGCTTCTAGTGCGGAGTGCTGACCACTTGGAACAGATTCTGGTATCCGTACATCAGAATTCTTTAGAACATCAGTGTCATGTTGCTGTCCTAATGAACGGGCCTATAATAAGTTGTTAAACATGGCGTAGAACAGGATCATGACCACCAGGCCAATGATGGCACAGACAATTATGTTGCTTCTGTCCTTGTCTTCTAGCATGCCTTCCGGTATAAACTTGTTTGCCACAATCAAAATTACAGCATCCAAATTCTGCAGTGGTGAAAAAGATCTCGATCTGTTTAGCATTTTGTTTTCGGTAAACAGATTTGCGTATAAGATTTGTGCATTTTGATTAAACTGTGAGTGAATCATGCTTGCCTGGTAAACCATCTGAAGAATCCTCTGTAGGAGTGGACCATATGCTTTATTCACTTGGCTAGAAGAACATAGAAACAACGTGATTTTGGTCAGAACCTCTGTGTTTCTGCTGTCTAACCAAAAGTCGACCCAAATTCAGAATTTGCGGATACCTGATGAGCAGTAGGCCTGTGTAGGCGTGGGTTGTGGATACAGTGCAGTCTATGTCCCAAGGCAACTTCTCGCCCTTCCATTCTGCAAGTAAAACATTTCGGCATGAACTGATCTAAACAGTGGTTTCCACGTTACAGCTGAGAAGAGTTTTAGAAACAGACCTAGAGACCATTTGATGCCCAGGTCAAAGCCTCCGTTCTCCGTGGGCTTGAGCACGAATGAGACCTGGTGCCGGAGCATCAGCTCGTGTAGAAGCATGAACATGTTCTGTAAGCATTGCCGTGGGTGAGAAATCTCAATGTTCATGTTCCTTACTAGACGGTAGCAGCAGCAAGCAAGAAAAAAAAGGTTCGTGGAGGCAGCTCAAGCCTCAGTTTTTGGGAAAACAGAGGCCACACACGCCACTGGAAACTTTGACATGTTTTCTTTCGGCAGGGGAAAATCGGTATGTTAAATGGCCAATTTTTCATTTGAAAATCTGTCAGTTTGACCACTTTTAGAGTCTTTGCTCGCTATTCAGCCAAAAGAAGAGGAAAATATGTGGTAAAAAAGGCAATTCGTAATTCTCTCTTCCTTTCAGACCCTTTTTTTAGAACATTTCAGACCCCATTTCAGGAGCTGAAAATCTAACGAAACGAGAATTTCACTATACTAAAAATGCTTAGCGAACTATTTGAACCAACATAATGCTTACCCAGCCACTTCAGTTTTCAAACACTAAATTCAAACATGATCCTCCCAAATAGCTTACCTTGCTGATCTGGGAAACACTAACGGGCGGAAGGTTGCTGAAGAAATACTGGCATTCCTCAGTGATCAGCGCTAACAGCTCCCGGACGCTCCGGTTCTGGATGGCGGAGTTGAGCTTCACGATCCTCATCATCGCCCGGAACCCGTCTCCTCCGTCGCCGAACAGAGCCTTCACACGCAGTCTACCACCATTGCTCCTCCTCTTCCCTGCAACGTTGCAGTACCATGTCCTGGAAGAACATCCCGGCATGCCTATTCTGGTGCCGTTTCGTCGCAGGCGGATCAATGACGTAGGAGCCGTGAGAAGGCATGATAGCGTTGAATCCATGGCGGGCAGACTTGAACTTTGGATGTGGAATGCAGTTGCATGGATGTGGACGATATATGAGGTTGGGCTTTTGGTTTGTGTCGATGCATGTCCGACTGACAAGGAAGGGATTGTATGGGCGGGAAGCCATGTCCGTGGTGTGTTGTAGGGTTGTAGCTTGGCTTGAACAGGTTGCAGTGTTATCAAGGTAAGCAAGGAAGGATACCCTTGGAAACTTGCCTTGAGGTCCATACACTACAGTCTACAATGCTATAAATAGCTATGCTCACACCATGTTTCAGAAACTTGATCGGCAGGCTTTGCATGGCTTAATTGGTGCTGAGTACTACTAGTAGTACTAGATATAGATCAAATAGGCATGATTTATACAATTTAAGGTTGAGATGTACTGATGTGCCTTCTGTGAGATTGTAGTGTTATGTAAGAAGATATCTCGTTTGGAATCGCCATACAACGACACAAAAATGGTTGCTCATGGAACATAAAATGCACAATCATGTGACCAGTGGCATTTCCTGATGTTTTTTATTAATATAATCCAATCGAAAGCCAAGTATCCTCACAATTTTGTATCCTCTTTTCTGCTGAAAATAATCATCCTGTATCCTGGGGCGTAGTGGCTAACCACCACAGACCTTTTAGATTTTTTTTTCTGAGGGAATCCGACCTTTTAGATGTTAAGCCTAATCAGTTGGGCCCAAACTCAGCGCTATTGGTTTGTGTTTCAAGCCGAATCCTATATATATGTTATAGCCCATAAGTCTGTCTATCTCCCCAGTGTATGACCCAAACTCAGGCCCGGTTCTTTTGAGCTTCGGCTTGTGCATAAGCCAACCTGAGTAGAGCTGTCCAGAGAAGCGGCTGTGGATTTAATCTAAGCCGAAACTGCAGTCCAGTTCTTTTGGGCTTCCTCTATCCTAGCTTATTGTCTGAGTTGTATGATGAAAAGTCTGAAACGTCCTTGTAATAAATTTATGTTTTAACATAACAAATTTTGAATTCGTGTGTTGTTTTCGATTTCTATGGCCTAGCTTATTGTGATAATACTGTAAACACACGATTGCCTATAGATAAATCAATTAATAGAACAATATGAAACATCCATGGATGAGAAGTTTAAGTTGATAATGACATCGATTCTAGCCTTCTAGGCCATGAAGTAGAGATGCTCGTACGTTTCTCATAGGACCCAACAAATTCTGTTGACTAGCATATGCACCGGATAAACTGCATCCATGAATCTCGCACTCTGGCCGGCAAGCACGGCAACAGGCCGGACGTGGGAGGTGGCTGGCGAGCTCTGGCCGGCCGGAAATCGACCTCAGCAGCACGCGGCTGGAGGTAGGAGGAAAGAACAGATCGATGCATGTGTGAGCCATCAAGGAGCTCGCGATCTGGCGGCCGGCGCTCCACATCGAGGAGGCACACAGCTCGTGGTGAGGTCAGCCATGGCCAGGGTCGGCGGGGAACAAGTTCCTACAGCGGGAGAGCTCAGGATGGGGAGGAAGGCTGGGGCGGAGGGTCGGAGGGACGAACAGGGGTGGCGGTGGTGCTAGGGGACGGAGCAGGGCCAGCGGAGAGGAGGCGAGTTGGCTGCATCTCGGCGGCGGGCGGCGCTGGCGGCGGTAGGCGGTGGCGAGGCGGCTCTGTTGGCTGGATCTGAGGAAGAAAAGCTCCGGACAGGAGAGGAAGCTCGGGGAGAGAGAGGAAAAAAAGAAAAAGTGCCGGTTCGCTGTTCACTGCACGGTGGCAGCTCGATGTAATTTTCGTGTCGAACAGGGCCAAGTCAGAAAACGATTCGTTTTCACTTGCGGGAAGCGCTCGGCCCCGTGAAGAATTTGTAGAAGTCGGCTGTCCAAAAAAGCTGTTTAAAATTGAGTTCTTTTGGGTTTAGGCTTTTTTCCACCTATAAGCTGCTGATAAGCTCCAAAAGAACTGGGTCTCAGTATATGCCGCGCTTTGCCGCGCGGGAGGCTCACAGGTCACAGCACACACCAACACCAGTTAATTCATATTCTATTTTTTAAATCTTTTTATCTCCTTTTTATTTCTGTTTTATTTTTATGTTTATAAATTTTCTTTACTTCTTTAGGATTTCAAATAACGTTCCCATGTTATAAAATATTACAATTTGAAAAATATTCGTATTTTTTTAAAAAATCAGATTTGAAATATTAACTTTTTGTCCATTTTACATTGTTAAAGTAGCCTTTTTGTAACTAAATAGAAACTGATAAAAAATGTAAGATTTACTTAAAATATTAAAGAAATAAAACAATACAAATTTTTATTGGGCCGCATTTTGGAGCAACCCATGTAGCAAATTCTGCAGGCGCCGTGGGGGCGTCGCACGGCAAGGGGCGGTGTATAGGAGTGCCCGTGTTTCAAGGGAGAGCAAGATCGGTGGCGAGCAAACTACCATTGCCATGCAGAAGGAGGGAGAATATCTAATTTTCCTCGAGACAAATATCCTCCTCGCCATTCTCCTCCTCGAGCTTGAGCCAGTTCGTCTTGTCATGTGCCTCAATAGATTTTATTGTTGCGGCTAACGCGGAAAGTGCATCAATCGCACAAGTGGGCATAACCGCCATCATTTGCTGCTCCTCGGCAACAGTTTCATCTTCAACCGTAGATATGAGCATCGTCACGACCATGTCCTACTCTACCACCCGGGCAAGATCATACCTCGCTTGAGCCAGTCGGTGTCAGTGAGATGCTTTGGCACTTCCTACTGCTCCTCTGCCTCTAAAGGGGAGAGGATGGTCGAGATCCCACCACGGTCAAAGAATTAGGTTCTCTCCCTTCTTGGACTTCACCACCAGGCATAATGTTGACTTTCGGGTGGTCTCTCCATTCTGGTTTTACAAAGCTTCCTGCATCGCGTGTTTGTATGTTCAACATGTTGGTGACCTAGGTCAGGCATCGAATAAGATATTGGCTTACTCACCAACTTTCCATGGAAAGGCGATCATCACAATTTATGCGTGACGGGCCTAACAAACTCTTCTATGTCTAGCTTGTGCTCCATAGTCTCTCTCGGGCTCGTGCATATAGGAGGGTTGCTGGCGAACACGTCGACATTCTCCAAAGGAAGGTGGAAAGTTCTAGCTCCCATTTTGGACCTAGGTTGGATCGTCCGATCTTCATGCCGAGAAATCCCCTTGACCTCATCTTGGAAGGGGCGTCGATCTCTGACTGCTTGAGGACAGGAAGGAGACCTAGCGACCTCTACACCGAATTCGGTGCTGCCAGCCTCCATATTGATGTATTCTAAGTTGAATCTATCTCACTTAAAGTAGATGTGATATGATGATGCAAGGTCACAAAATTGGGGCGAATTGTCAAGGGATAAATTTATTTCCTGAAATGTGCTCAAATCATTTAATCCTTTTTTTGAAACGTGCTTCAAAATCTATGTAAATATTAATGTATATCCAAATTTAGAAAAATATTCTAACACACAGAATGTTCTATATGAAAAACACGACTCACTATTCATGCATAATGTTCATACATTTTGGAAATAAAGTTAAGCGAACTCGGGATTTTGTTATCTAGAAGTGTTCTAGATTCAACAAACGAGCATCAAAATTTCAAGTGTGCTAAACCTGTTTGTGCATAGTTCGCCATGAAAAATGTACGTTAAACAAACTATTAGCTGCACAAGATTGGAAAATGGTGAAAATAAAATCTACATGTGACACCTATTGATCTACTAGAATTATTAAATTTTGGAAACAATAAAGATGTATCCAAGCATTTTATGTAAGCCAATCTATGGATTAGCACATTTTAACACATGAGAATCTTCGTAAAATCTTGTGGCTTACATGTTTGGACCTCGCCAGAGATCCTCAAATTCAATTCATCAAATAATGGAAAACAGAAAAAGACAAATCCTGAGGCTAGTAGGTCATTCAAATTCAAAATTCATCTTAGGTGGCACTGCAAACACTTTTTTTTTGTCTTAGATCTCTCTTTTTTAAAATTTATTTCAGAGTCACTATATTTGAGTCGGCGTGCATTGTCATCTGACAAAAAATCTGTTCATCCTGATCGTTCGGGTATGACTCCAACGTCAGGGCGCGCGGATGGTTCTTAACTTGGAACCAAAATAAGTTATTCCGCTAAGAAATACTCCCTCCGTGTCAAAATAAGTGTTTCAATTTTGTTAGAGTATACTCGGCGAGGAGTGCCTACTCGGCTCAGTTTTGCGCTCGGATCCCGCGACCTGTCCTTGAGAAGATCTGGAGTCTCAAGGTGGAGCAAAAGGTCAAGTTCTACATGTGGCTGTTGCTGCAGAATAGGAACTGGACTGCTGATCGCCTTGCGGCGCGCGGATGGCCGCACTCTACCCTGTGTGCCTTCTGCGATCAGGTCATTGAGACTGCTTCCCACATTTTTCTTCTCTGCCCTTTCGCAAAGGAGGTGTGGCACCTGGCCGCAATCGATCACCCTGGTTTGGCTACAGTGGCCCTGTCCAGTTCGTCGATCGCCAGCTGGTGGCGTGGTGTGGGCTTTGCTGCTCCACAGGAGGTGCGAAAAAAGGAGATGAGTTTTGCGGCCTATGTGGCTTGGCACCTGTGGAACGAGCGTAACAGGCGAGTTTTTCAAGAAAAATCGCTGCCAGCGGGTGGGGTTCTCCAGCTCGTTCGAGATGATGTTTCCCTCTTGAGAGAGGTGTTTTGGGAGTAGTTTACTTTCTGTTGTTTTCCGCGGCTAGGTTTTTTCCTGGCCTTTATTTTCTGTTAAAGTTTGTAACCCTGTTTGGTTCCCTCTTCCTTTATTGAAATGGCAGAGCTCCTGCCCGTTATGCCCGTCAAAAAAAAAGAAAAAGAAAGTGGATGTGTAGTATGTAGACATGTTTATATCTACATACATCCACTTTTTATCAAAATTGAGACACTTATTTTGGGACGGAGGGAGTAGCTAAAATCCTTTTTCTAGATTGGTTAGGTTTCTACGATCTTAGTTCAATGGTGCTAATTTTTCCCCGAATCTTGTCATAGCATTTAGAGGCACCAGACCGGCCGGCTCCAGTGTGCCGCCCATACTTAACAGAGCTTAGCCAGCCAGCCTGTGGCATGGTAGATCATGGAGCAGGCACCGTCCATATCCGATTCTAGCGATTGGACACCAAATCGGCTGTCTATCGTACTCGGCATGTCTGACCTGCGGTAGGGACACGTCGATATTGCTTTCTATATGCAATTTTATTCCATCATCCTCACACCTCGCCATTCCAGCCTATGCTTTAAAAGTTTAAAGCAAACGAAAAGGACGTGCACGAAGTGATTTCACGCAAAAAGCTAGGCTGCCAACGCATCAATTGGACACACTCTAGCTCTCGAACTTTCAAAGGACTCGTGGACACAACTTTTCCTATCTGTCGTTCTTCTGGACACTGTTAGCTTGATTACCTGCTCAATCTTTCCTGCTGCGTTATTCTTGAGTTTTGGTCTGCAGTGATGGTCGGCATGCGCCCAACTCGAATCTACGGTGTTGGTAGCCCCGGAAGCAGTGGCGGAGCCAGGAATTGAACTGAGCCGGATCGAAAAAATAAGAACTAATTTTTTTTTTTAACAAAAAAGCAAGTGTATTCAAACAAAACGCTCCAAACTGATTCAACTTGCATATTTTGCCAAGTACAAGTACAAAACAACTACAAAGTACAACTTGCATATTTTGCCAAGTACAAGTACAGAACAACTACAAAGTACAGAACATATAAAATAGAGATACATTTTGATTAGATAGTATCATACCATTAAGTTGTATCCATGTTGGAAAGACGAAATTGTCGAGGAAGATGACCTCTACGATCATTATAGGAATGAAAACGTAGCATAATCTTCTTGTCATCAATTTTTGCAAATATCTCTTTCTCAACATAGCAAATCATCAAATCATTGAGCCACTCATCCCCCATTCTGTTCCGAAGATCCGACTTTATGATATTCATGGCCGAGAAAACTCTCTCAACTGATGCAGTTGCCACAGGTAATGTCAACGCAAGTGTAATAAGGCGGTAGACCAATAGAAAGGTCAAATGTTGTCTCTTCTGAACCAATTTGAGAGCAAGATCACCCAGACTATCACAACTTATGAATTCAGGACTTCTCTTCATCACGTCAATATATATGTTCAATTCATCAACCAGGAGACAACAATCATATGAAGAGAAATCAACTGAGTACATCTTTGCAAGCTCAACTAGCTTGTCATTATCGAAGCTGCTAAATGAGTCTCTAGGATCAAGGCATGCAGTGCACAATAATAGGCGTGTAGAAGTTTCAGAAAACCTATGATTCATCTCAACTATGTTTCTATCAAGCACCTCATTGAAGAGTTGTACCTTGTAATGATGATAGCAAGTAACTGTCTTGCGTGAGCTCCTTGGATAACCCCTAGCTGGAATGTTATCTACACACTAGTAACGACAAATTACACATAAAAATCTGAAATAAAAGGGGTAATCAACCTGCTGTTCTTCTTCCCGAGCACGTGCTGCAGCTTCTTCCTCCTCAGCCTGAATCCACTCTGCTTCCTCCTCGGCGTCCATCTCTGCAGCTTCTTCCTCCTCTGCAGCTTCTTTCTATGTGTGCAGGGCACGGGGCAGAGCTGGCGAGGTGAGGGCGGTCTGCCTCTGCAATTTCTATGTTGGAGCCGTCAGTGCCGTGGAGACGCAGGGAAGAACTGTGCGGGGCAGAGCTGGCGACGTGAGCTGGCCGGGCAGAGCTGGGGGCATGCTTGGAGACGCAGGCGGCCGGCGCTGCGTGGTGTGGAGTGGAGGCGCAGGAGAAGAGGCGCAAGCGGCCAGGGCGGTGGGGTCGCGGCGGCAGAGGAGGGGCAGGCTGTGGGTCGCGGCGGGAGAGGAGGGGCAGGCGGCCGGCGGCGGAGCGTGGCTGCGGGCGGAGGGAGAGGAGGCGCGGGCGGCGGCCGACGAGCTCCCAGGCGGCGGCGCGGCGCTGTGGTGGATCGAGATAGCGATGGGGATTTCTGTCTCGCTCCTCACGGTCAACACGACCTCACGCCTCGCGTTTCCTGTGGGGGTCGGGATGAATTTTTTTCCGCCCGAGCTGAGCCGGGTCGACCGACCAGGCTCGACCCCCTGCTGGCTACGCCCCTGCCCGGAAGAGAGAAAGGCGAAGTTTTTTTTTATATAGAAGACACGAAGGTTCAACCTAAAAAAAAAATTAACTATAAATTCAACCTTAAATTAATAAAGCCATCGAATTCAGAAGGAGTACGATTACAAATTACATGCTAAGACTTTCAGTTTTCGTCAAATAAAACATCGCAAAACGACTCGGGGCAAAACCCGAACCTTAGTTGATTAGGACACGCCATTGATAGCTGCTTTTATTCACACTACAGGAAAACGTTGAGACATCGACGGCCAAAAACCGTCAGCGTAGTCCTGTTTGTCGTCAGTATAGGCTACATCGACGATTACCGCCGACATATCCCCGTCGGCATAATCCGGCATCGGGTCAGGACCCCGAGCTGTCGGCATAGATTTTACCTTCGACGTAGAAGGCAACTACCAAATTGAGTCGTTGACATAGCGTAAATGAGCCCCACCAAAACGGGTCGACGGTTGTTCGGCGTCGACAGAAACTACACCGACGACGAAACCGTCGGCATAGCCGGCACACGTGGGCCAACTTGATGAATCGATGGATGAACGCATTGTGCGATGTGGCATGATCGGCTTTCATTTTTAGCACTGCTAGCTTTTGGGAGAACTGAAAGTATAATAAATCAACAAGCGGGAAACACCTACATACGCCGTAATTATTGTTGCCCACCGAGATGAGCACATGACACATGCGAGCACTTAGCTCGAAAGATAAGCTAAGCTCGATCGCCGTTAGCTGTAAAACCATCTCATCGATCGTTGATGTGCTGTCTTCTGCTTTCACGGCATGCATGCATAAATATGTACACACGTTCTAGTACTACCACACATTTCGTTTGGTTAATTTAATAGACACTCTTCGATCTAATCTTAAAACACTATCAGATTCTTCTCGATTGATCGATGATGCTAGATCAGTAACACTACCGATCCGGTATCATTCTGCATTCACCGCGCTACAACCCCTTAAGTACCCAACCAAATCGGCCTTCAAATTAGAGAGGTGTGAATACGTCCATATTACACTACTCCAAAACCGTAGTATTAGGGTGCTTAATGGTATATGGTAGCTACATCGTTGGTAGCTGGTTAGCGTCCTCCAAAATCATTAACCTCTTCCGCGTTGGTCTATTTAACATACAGTAGCTGCATCCATCCGTACGCTTCCAATGTGATTCCTTTGCCTCTTAATTAAGTCAATACAAACAGTATATGTTCACTACATAGTACTATTGTCACGCCAGCCAGGGCAAAGATTCCAAACAAAATGTAGAGTGCTTCATTACATAGAAGAAAGTGTTAACTAAATTCTATATATCCCATCGCTCGCATCACACATTGACATACACGTCTAAGGTGATTATAATTTGCACATAGCTCTAGGTAACTGCACCTCTTTCGATCTCAGATCTGTCTAAAAGATATATACTAGTACTTGATGCATAGATCATGTCACGACCTTCAATGGCGGCGTTTGAGCGCACATTCTTCGGCTCAAGTTGCATTGTCTCTACGCCACCATCGAGTGCACGGTTGAAAACCGAGATATCGATCTCGCCCCTGATCTCTCGTGATTGCAAAAGAAATCAGCGCTGATGTGCACGGCTCAACTATACCTGGATCACTGTAAATGTTAATCGAAGGATTCGTGGATTTATGACTTCCTTGCCGCCCTTGTCACCAAAAAAAGAAGAAGAGATGATTCCGGCAAGCCACCTTGTACCAAGAAGGGTGTTGCCAAAGTGAAAACGCATAACAAAGTGAGAGGGGAAAAAAGACACTAAAACAATTCTCTAGGGGTAGAAATGAAAACCAGATACTGTATAGAGAGAAGATGAAAAAACTTGGTGACGGGCTGCTGCAAAGTCTACGTCGAAGCATATATAAATAAGGCGATGAAAAGACCTCGGCATCGAGAAAATCAAAAACCCTATGGTCGTCCATGCTAATTGGGTTTGGTGAAGCACGCCATGCCTGACTATGGTGATGGAAATATGTTTTTGGTTGAATGGGAGGTGATATTGTTTCTTAAACGATGCAAAAGACTAACTATTTTCATTAATTAAGGAGAAACGAATTTGCTGATTGATTAGCGGAAAACTGATAAAAACCCGGTGCAAACACCCTCGCTGAATTTCATGGAACATAACCGTCACGAGGGACACACAACCACCCTAAATGCAACACAAGTTGCACACATCATTAAAACGAGGATCGTCGTCAAGCTTCCTCACCAGCGTCGTTGTCAACTTGTCATCATACTTCAACATCGAAGAACGACTTCAATTTCGTCGGAGATTGACCACCTGAAATACCTCGCCGTAGTGGCGTCGTGAAACCCACACCTGTCTATGCCAAAATGACGACTCTTAGCGGGGAGTGGCTCCGGTTCCATGGGCTAGCTCCGAAGATGTGAGGTGATATTAGCTGTGTTGGCAGCGAGATAGATCTGAGTTCATAAAGCCCACGCAGAAGGAGAAAAGATGGGTCAGAAGAAAATATGAGACTTGAGCAAGAGACGCAAGTCGCAAGTCGTCGGGGCTGAACCGCTGTTCTTTGATTGTAGCACCGGCGGGCCAAGGCCAACCTGAATTTTCATACCATATGAGACGTTCCTAATTACATTCGGGGGGTGGGCTGGAGGGGTGTGGGGAGATTCTCACAGGAGATCGAAGGTGGCACATCATGCAACAATCAACTTTTTGACAGCAACAAAATGATAGCGTTTAGACCATGCTTGAATAAAATGTGTATAGAGAGAAGATTTCGTACTCCGAGCTCCTGATTCTGCTGTTGAAAAAATCGAAAATAATATTAACAAGTTTCAAATTTTTTTGAAACAATCCCAGATGTAGCGATTGGCGTATTCTACAAACATGCAAAACATCAGTTTTAGATAGTTTCTATTCTTGGCTACATAAAAATGGAAAAAGAGTGTAACTAATTATACATACTTTCCAATCTTCAAATTTAACATATTTTGTCATTTTTATGTACCGCAGAATACAAAGTATTTGAAATTGATTGTTTCCACGTACATGGGATCATCAACTACATCTTGGAGATTTCTCAAATATTTTTGAAAGTTGTAAATATTTTTACGATTTTTTAAAACACTGTATGACTGGGTGTTTGAGAGTCAAAGACATTTTATGACTATTACTCCAACCGTATCAAAATATAAAATATTTCAGCGTAAGATATGTTCACATGCATATCATCATATATATTACTCTCCCCGTTTTCTGAATGTAAGGTGTATAGTTTTTTGCACGAATATTAAGACATCGTATTTTGCACATAGTTGACTTATTTTTTTCTAGAATAAATGACGAGAGATGAGTTCTTAATAGATACAAAATAAATACAATGCGACAAATCCCTCTTTCGAGAATAGATCTTATTTTTTGATGGGTCAAATTTTCCATAAATAGCAAATACATCTTATATTATGATTTTTTTAGATAAAAGGTCAGAGACCCAGCGTTAAATTAATAACGCCACGAACGGCGACAGAGATACAAGGTGCTGAACCCAGCTTACAACAGCGCACTGCACGCACACACACTAGGACAACGAGGTCCAAACGCCGAGAGAGCAGAGGAAGGTACAAGCTTTGCCGGAGGAAACACGCCGGAGAGACTCCGACATCCAACCTCGAGAGAACTGCCCACCGTGAGCTCCAAGGCGGCGTCTTCAAGAAGAGCACGACGCAGAGCGCCGCCACCGCCCGATCCGAACATCTAAGGTTTTCACCCGGAGAGAGCCGCCGCAACGACGCCTTCAAGAAGGGGACGACGTCCAAGGACGCCGCCGCCGCGGCCCCGGAGAATCCTGGGCGAGGGTTTCCCCTCGGCGTGCCCTCTCCACGATCCACGTAGGGCAAGGATGCCGACAACGGCAACCAAACCACTACCATGGAACACCGCCCACCGGGCACCACGCCGTCCTCACAGCCATGGACCCAGCAGCACCCGAACCAGGGGCTCGCCCGCCGACCCACAAGGTTACCGCTATCCAGGGCCGCGGCCCCGGCGTACCCACTCTCCACAGGAGAAAGCAAAGGACGACGACGGCCACCACCACCCCCAGGAGAGCGGATCTCGGACGGCAGGCACACGAAGACTGGTTTCGTCGGCGGCGGCACCAAGCCACCACCCTGGACCTTAAGAGAGAGAGCACCACCGGCAGATCGACGACGAGCTGCCCCCTGGCATCCCGCGACCTCAGATCTGGGGATGGGATCGGCGTGCTCAAGCCCGGGCCCGACCGAACGCACGGCGGCCAGCGGACGAACTCCCGGCCACCACCACCCAGCCTCCCTCTTCCTAGCCTCCAGACCACCGCGCCGACGCCAAGAACAAGGAAGACGCCAGCCGCCCCAGGCGACCTTTGCAGAGCAGCGCCGCTCGCTGCAGCCGCAACCGCCACGAGCACGCCAAGACTGGGCAGCCACCGCGCCGCCGACGAGCAGCCGCGCCGCGACGCCCCACGCCCAGCGCCACGTCCCACCGGCCGCGACGGCCCGCGCCGCCACCATCGCGTGAGGAGTTGAAGAAGCCCCGCCGGCGCCGACACCATCCGTGCTTTGCCCGGCGACGCCCTCCGGCGGCGGCGAGGAGGAGGGGAGGCGGGGAGGAGGCCGAGCGCTGTGGCGGCTAGGATTTCGCCCCTCCGCTCGCGGGAGCGGACGGGACGAAGCGAGGGTTGGTCTCTACTCATTATGATTTTTTTTTTAAATGTACAACTTAAATCAAGTAATCGGAGTGAGTATATATTTTGATATTGAGGGAGTACGAGCCATTTATTTCGCAGATCTTATCTAAAAAATTATTTCGCAGATATATATTTTGATATTGAGGGAGCACGAGGCATTTATTTTGCAGCGATCTGGAGCGACGGTAGGCAGTACAGCTAGTTAAGGGGATACAAGGCTGTCACTATAGATGGTGCAGGGACGTGACTCGATGCACACACATGTACTGACCAGGTCGGTGCATGCATGCATGTCACTGAGCGCGATGGCCCCCTCTTTACAACTCAAAAGGTACGTTTGCCCTCGTGGCCTCGCCAGCTCTGCCTTGGCCTCTTTCCATCCATTTTAATGGAAACAGCAGGGTCGTACACGGCTCCATAAAGTACAGTATATCAAACTAAACTCGTAATAACAAAACTACTTCCTCCCATCCGCTAAAAACTTAGCCGGAAACAAGCACACCACATACAAACTTGATACCACATCTTCCGACACTTTTTAGGATCACAGGGTGTAGGTTAATTTCGTATGCATGGATAGGGTTTGGTCATCCCCATTTGTCCTCTGATAATCGCATCCTTATATTTTCTAAACCTCATATCTATCAACATACGACTTTTATTTTTTACTACACTAGCGTATCTTGTCCTCCTTATCGGATACAAAGTACTCCATATTGGTGTCGAAGCACCGGCCTCGTCATTGTGGGCGATCTCCTTGTGCTCTTCCTCATACCAATCGTCGTCGTCATCGTCCTCATTACGGTTGGCGCGGTCATCCTCGAACGACCTAAGGATGGTGCGATTCTCCCCTACCAGAACATGGTCGCTTCTCATCTACGCAACCAAAGCTCGGTCGGCGGCTTTGTCCATGAGATGTTGCTCCGCCTCCATGGTGATGTGAAAATTCTCTTGGGTCTAGTGAAGGGACAT
Source organism: Poa annua (assembly GCA_026929855.1). NCBI lineage: Eukaryota > Viridiplantae > Streptophyta > Magnoliopsida > Poales > Poaceae > Poa > Poa annua. The sequence continues at coordinate 80,779,152 of CM049437.1, read as the reverse complement.
ACGCATGTATGTGGACTCGCCCTTGCCCTCGCCCCGCCTCTGCCGTCGGCGACGTCCTCGGTCGCGTCCAGGGCTTCATCTTCCGTCTCGCGGGCGTGCATCTTCGCCTCTAGTGCGCAGGCATCGAGATTAGCTGCTTATATCATGCGACTATTCGGCGAGGCATGATGGCGTCGTTGGTTGATGTTGAAGGGGACGAGGTGGGGAGGAAGTGAGCGGCTAGGATTTATTTAGCTGAATTTGGGGGCCTATTTGGATGGCTATTCTCCGTGAGCTGTGCATGTATTGGCTGTCGGATTGGAGCCTCTCTAGTGGATTGGAGCCTCTCTAGTGGCACCCCCCAATTGCCCCCCAAAGGCCCAATGGGGCCCGGATGCAAAAATCACCCACATCGGTACCCTCCAAGTGTCTTGGCCGAGCAATGTTTTGTACGAGACCCCCTAGAGGCCCGCCAAACTTGGGGGCCTCTGCGGGGGTGCCGAACATTGACCGGACATGCCCTCCGATACCCTTGGCCCACTCTTCATAGACATATAAAGAAACACCCGTGGTAATTAGGTTGTGCATGAGGTAGTTCCGTCCGACTAATGGCGAGACGACGAGATGACGGCGCGCCTGCCAGCACGCGTCGCAATAACGTCATGCCCGTTACCCTAACGGGCACAGAACGAAGCGACGCGTCGAGCCCCGCCGTCCATGTGTGTGACGTTGCAGCGACCCCCCATGGCGGTGCCCGAAACACGCGTCGGCGGCGTCGATGCGTGTGATGACCCACAAGTATAGGGGTTGTATCGTAATACTTTCGATAAATAAGAGTGTCGAACCCAACGAGGAGCAGAAGGTGCTGACAAGCGGTTTTGATGAGGATTTCACTGTAAACACTAGCAGACAAGTTTTTAGGAGTTTTTGATAATACAGATAAATAAAGTGCGAGTAAATAAAGTGCAATAATTATAATTGCAGCGAGTGGCCCAATCCTTTCTAGAGCAAAGGACAAGCCGTTTTGTTTACTTATGATGACCAAACGTTCCTGAGTACACACAGGATTTCTGTCTAGTGCTTTTGCTTCATATAGATGATTAATCTTTAGTCTTTCAATAAGTGCTGTGTGGGTGAACCTATGCTAATGCACCGCCCTTCCTAGGACTAATACATACTTGTGATTATACCCCTAGTAAGCATCCGCAAATACCAGAAAGTAATTAAGATAAATCTAACCACAACTTTAAACTCTGAGATCCTACCATCCCTCATGCATCGAGATACCAACGGGGGTTTAGGTTTCTGTCACTCCGGCAACCCGACAATTAATATTCGAATACACAGTGTATTCCCCTATGCCAATAAAGATGAAGTGTCATGTAGTCGACGTTCACATGACACCACTAGAAGAATAGCACCACAACTTAAATATCAAAACATTAAATATTACTCAACATAGTTCACTACTAACATCTAGACTTCTCCCATGTCCTCAAAAACTAAACGAACTACTCACAACACATCATTTGGAACATGATCAGAGGTGATATAATGATGGATAACAATCTGAACATAAACCTTAATTCAACGGTTTCACTCAATAGCATCAATAACAATAGTAATCAACACCGGGAGAGTTTCCCCTATCAAATAGACAAGATTCAGCCCTAGATGTTACAGCGGGAACGGAGGTGAACGATGGAGATGACGGTGCCGGCGGTGGAGATGGTGGTGATGATGATCCCGATGAAGTGCAGCTCGATGACGGTGACGATGGCGATGATTTCCCCCCTCCGGGAAGGGATTTCCCCGGCAGATTTCTCCCTGCCGGAGAGCTTTTCTCTCTCTGGTGTTTTCCGCCTCGTGGAGGCGGCGGAATATTTCTTCGAGCCTCCCCCGTGTCTTAGGTTTTCGGGGGGATGAAGTACGCGAGAGGGCGATGCCAGTGGTGGGCTAGGGCGGCCTCACCACGTGGCGGCGCGGAAGAGGGGGGAGCCGCGCCTGGGCATGGTGTGGCCCCCTGGGGCCCACATGGCTCTCCCCTTTTGGCCTCTTCCGTGATCTGGTAAAATAGGAACTTCTGCCTGGTTGGTTTTGTTTTCTGATCTTCGCAAATATTGTATCTCGACGGTGCTTTTTCCAGCAGAATCCAGACTCCGGTGATCCATTCTCCAATAATCATCAAACATGCAAAATAAATGAAATAACATAAGTATCATCTCTAAATATGAAATATATCAATGAATAACAGTAAATTATGATATAAAATAGTGATGCAAAATGGACGTATCAGCGTGCGAGGTGAACCGGTGCTCACCTTTAATGTGTGCCACCCAAAATTCAGCTCATCCGACCGTATTTAAAACGTTGCATGGCGCGCCTCTCCTCTCCCCCACATAGCCTCCATCTCCTTCTCCATCTCCCCTCAGCCGCCATCAGATCACCGCCCAACATGGTGGGCAGCCGTGAGGAGCCGCAACGAGGAGCAGCAGATGGTCGCGGTGTGGCACCACGAGATGTTGTGCAAGGAGGAGGTAGCCAACGTGCCTTGACACCCACTAACGGTCGAGGACGCGCGGCTTCACATCCGCCACAACATTCAGGTGCCAGACGACTTTCACCTACCAGAAGTGTGGGTGAACATCATCATTAACGTGCCGATGGCGCCGCAACTCAGCGGGCATGAGCGCATCGACTAAAGAGGCGATGAAGGGAGATGTCCTGGGAGCACTGGGTGGACCCCAAGTACTCCATCTCGGCACAGTATTGACACGTTGTGGTGGACGCGGAGTAAGAGGCGCGCCATGATAGATTCTTCTTCCCTGCAAGCATTCGGGAGCTACCACCGGAGTGGTTCGTGTGGGATGACGAGCGTGCCCGCTCTGAGGATGCGGATGATGAGCTGTCTGAGCTTACCTTACCACCCGTGAAGGCACCAAAACATGAAACTGCTCAAGCAGCGTCATCGGCACCAGAGAAGGGGCGAAGGTTGAAGCCGGAGAGGCTTCCCTCCATCAAGGCATGCATCGAAGCTAGATCAAGCCCCACCACGCGACGTCTTTAAAACATGAAGCCTCAAGTGAGGCTATGTAGGTTTTTCAAGGCCACAACCAGCAATGGAGGATGACGCTTCCAGCGTCAGATCATTGAGGCACGCAATTTTCCTGATGGTGCCGACGCTAGGATAGGTATATTCCTCACGTGTAGTTGTTGACGAGTCGCGGTAGAGTCTCATTGGCATCGGGATAGGACTCCGTCTCTCTCGGCTTAGTTTTAGTTTAGTTTGTTAAATTTTGTTTAGGTTATGAAATGTAAGTTTGTTAAATTTTAACTAAGTTCGCTAGATATATTTTCACGAAATGTTCATCATTTTATTGTTAAAAGTTGTGATCAACACCAATTTAGATCGGGCGGTTGAGACGCTGCTATGTGCTGCACCCTCAGAGGGTGTTTGGTTAGGCTTTTGCTTTTGACTTATAAGACACAAAAGCACCTAAGTTTTTGACTTTTGACTTATGTTACACTATGATATAAGTCGAAAGCCAAAAGCCTTTTATGGCTTATAAGATAAAAGCACAAGTCAAGAAAAAAATCTAACCAAACACCCTCTGAGTCGGACCCAGACACACATAAAACATCAAAGATAGCCGAACTGAAGAGTGCTGGACACAATTTAGCTACTTCCAGTGGAGATTCGAGCAAGTAGAGAGTGCGGTTAGAAATGCTCTAACACGATAGTTTGGATCATAGCTTCCGTGTCATGCATGCGTGGCCACCATCTTAATTTCGATGTAGGGATCACCTGTACGCAACTTGCTCCCATTCATACGTGTATATTTGTGAATATCGACGTGTAGCGGCGCAGATTCCCACAAGATCAGAATGATGCAGATGGGATGTTTGATTCCTCGAATTTTTTTCTGCTTTTTTTTTTGTGACGCAAAAGACGGCCAGCTTTCGCATCCTAGCTGTGAACCTTTGTGACCTTTTCGCCCCTGCGAGCCACTATATATAGCCCCTCCACCGCAACACTTTGCTTCACACAGCAACAGTCGATCGATCTCATAATCTGATCTGATCAGTCGCGCAGGCATCCTCTTCGGAGTTCTTTCGGATCATCTCCTCAGAGCTCATCTCCAAATGGCCGCCGTCCAGGTACGTAGGAATCTACTCCAAGCATTATGCATTATGATATCGTTTGGTTTAGCTAGGTAGCTTTGATCTGGTGCCTACCGCGCGATCGGTTTGTGCATGACGAGCCTGATCGCACGCACGGGACATTAGCTGTTGTATCAACACGTACGATGTTTTAGCTGTTGTATATGACGTGACATTAACTGCATGCATCAATGTTTACACAGGTCCACGCTGCAACTCACACCATGCCATCCGAGGAGGCTGTCCAGCCGGCCGTCGTCGTTGTCGAGGAGACTCAGGTGGCGGCGGTGGAGGCTGTCGAGCCGGCCGTCGTCGTTGTCGAGAAGACTCAGGTGGCGGCGGTGGAGGCTGTCGACGAGCCGGCCGTCGTCGTTGTCGAGGAGACTCACGTGACCGCGGTGGAGGCCCCTGCTGCGCCGGCAGTGACTGCGATCACAGAGCCGGAAGCGGCCCCTTTGGAGACCGAAGTGGTGGAGCGTGAGGCAGCGCCGATCGAGGCCGAGACCAAGGAGGCAGAGCAGGAAGCTGCTCCGGCCGAAATCGAGACCAAAGAGGCTGCGCCAGCCGTTGCCGAGGCAAAAGAAGAGCCTGTGGAGGAGGTGCCGGCAGCAGCCGTCCCAGAGGCCGGTGCGGCGGTGCAGGAGGAAGCAGCGACTGCCGAGGCTGCTGTGGAGGAGGCGACAGAGGTAGTGCCGGCAGAAGCAGAGGCACCAGCTGCTGCGGATGTTGCTGCCGAGGCCGAGTCCAAAGAGCCTGCGGTAGAGGCACCGGTCGAGGGAGAGGCAGCGCCTGCAGCCACCGCCGCCGAAGTGTCGGCCGTGAAGGAGGAAGCAGCACCGGCCGAGGCACCTGTGGAGGTGGCTCCGGCCGTCGAGGCAGCGCCGGCGGAGGCACCAGCTTCTGCTGACGAGGCCGACAAGGCCTCCGAGTGATCGAGTCGAGAGCTAGCCTTTTGGTTGCGTTACATGCGCGTGTCTTGCCATGCCACGGTACGGTTACGTAGTTCGTTTATTATTGGTTCAGTATGTGCGAGTATTTCGTGAGTCGTCGTCGTCTTCTTCTGGCCGGAGTAGTACATGTCTAGCAGCGAGGTGGGTTCAATAATGTGTTTGTGGAGTTCCGTGTCCACTGGCAGTGCTGACGTGGCGTCACTGACTTTGGACCTGGAGTGCCGTTTTTTTTTGCTTCCTGGGAAGGTCGATGTGTTGGTTAATATATGTAGCAACTGTGATGTATTTGCATATTATGTTGGTAGTGACAAAAAGGTGTGCTTTCTGTAATGTACCACTTTTTCCCCCATAAAGTGTAATGTACCACTTGGGCCTCCGGTGCTGATGATGTGAGCCTATGAGTATGAGGCACAACTTACAGCAGAATTAGGGGTACTCTGTCTCTTTGAAGTGAAAGTTCAGAAGATTTCGCAGCTTGGAGCCAAAATATTGCCTAACTCGTTTGCTTGATTGATACACGGTGAACCGCTAAACATCAACACTTCAAAGGCTGAAATTTTACAACCTCCTTCATATCCTTTGAAACACACGAATATGTGAATAATCAACATAATAGACCAAAACCTCCCTTAAAAAAACATAATAGACCGCACATCGACTTTTTTCTCATCTATATTTGGCTTTGATAAACTCGTCGCTTCCTACTCGACGCTCGTAGTAAGCCGTATGGTTTCCTTTTTCTTACTGTTATATTTTTAAAACAAATGTCCATTTTGTGCTTCCTCCACAAAAACACAAAAAATATATCATTTGCCTTCTTATAGACAATACTAGTTTATTTTTAGAGTTCTTTTCAGAATTACATGAACCATTTTTCTCCATAATTATGTAATACGTTATATGTTTTGTTATAGGTATGATTTAGTGAAATATGATTAAGAATTAGATAAAATGTTATTTAACCATATATGACCATTATTTTAGAAATTTCTAAAACATTTTATACAGTGCATCTGAACAACCCATATAAGCTATATGAATCAACATATAATTTTTTCTTCGACCAGAAATTTAGACATTGTTTTTTATATATTTCAATTAAATGATTTTCAACTTTTCAGTTTTGAAACAAAATATATATATTCCAATATTATATACAAAAATATACTTTTATCAATGTACGGGCACGTCATGGCCGACGACAAATGAGATATCGGGGGGGGGGGGGGGGGGGGGGATGCTCTCTGCCGGTAAGCAACAAGTAGCAGAATCAACGTCTAAAGAATGATGGTATCATTTTATATGTTTCAAAATTTTAAACAATATTTCTTTTACTAAATTGTATATGTCATTGTACCGTGTTTTTTTTTGAACATTAAAAGGCGTTGTATTAAAAATAGGCAAGGGATACAACGCGGACATTGTACCGTGTCAAACACGACTCAGTAAACAGTTGATTGCATATCAAAGTTCAAACTCTCCTTCCGTTCGCATGTATTCCTGAGATAACTCTTTGCCCGAAAAATCAAAGGAAAAAGTATGTTTAACCACAACATTTAAGATGAATCGAGCGAACAAAATGGAAAATCGCAGCCTCACATACATCGGACCGAAAAAATGAGGAATCTAGAAAATACAACATCATTTGGATAGCATATGACAGATTGCTCAAACCAGCAACTGAAAAGCAAAATATCTACGGAAACATATGAAATCCTACAACTAATCTAGATCCTGACCTTATAAACAGTAGAAACCCTAAAGGGGAAGCTATAAATGTTGGGTTGAACCTTTACATATGGGTTTTCTAGCCAAAGTAAGCCATCGGCAGCATAACAGTTTCACTCGGCGATGGAGGCGACGGGTTTCACCCTATCCTTATTCGGGAAGAAGGAAGAAAGAAGAGGAAGATAAAGAAAAAACATAGGATAAAGAAAGGGAAAATGCTTTAGCGGCCATTTAGAAGAGTTAAATCAAGGGGGTCTGAGTGAAATTCTCTTAGAGCATCTCCAAACTCCAGCAGCTCTCCAGATAGTCGTTCCCATAGAAACATTGGGATGCTGGACACATAAAATTCGCACAGCCGTGGCTCCAATAAAGGCAAATTTTCCGGCGCGGCACGATACATGGTCCCGCACTCCCATCCCAGCCTCAGCCCACAGGAAGTGGTGCGGTAGTTCAAGACTGAAGTGATAAACCGCGCCACGTCAGATGCCATCAGGTAGTCCGCCCTGTTACTGACACATAGATCCGGAGAAAGAAATTTAAGACGAGCGACGTTGTTTTCGTATGTTTAATTTGATGAAAGCGGTTTTTGCAATTAATATTGAAAATATATTTGATGAAATAGTGTAATCTAATCAGCTCAATATTAGTTAAAGAATATTGATTTTAGAAGATGAAAAATATTCACATGTCGCAAGAAATATGTGTGTCGTAACAAATGTTTATGAACTATTTTAAATCACAAAAGAATTTTCATGTTTTATTAATGTGCACAATGTAAAAAACAAGCCTCCACCACCATGGTCACACCCTGATCCCGCCCAAATCAAGCCACCTTGTCACCACCGTGAGGCTGGGTATGGTATGTCCTCGCGTCTAGGAAGAGGGGCCAATGCTGGGAATCACCCAAATTACCAAGCAAGATAGGGGCCAAATCTTCAAATTACCAAGTAACTTTTCTGCGCCTAGCTGGGCCATGGCCCAAGCTGTTTGAGGGCTGCCTCTAGGGCTCTAGGTACCTCCACTCGTTGGAATTGTCCACCGTGAGCTCCAACAAGCTCTCAGCGTCACTTTTTTGAACAATGGCCCGAAATTGTTTGAGAAATTCTTTAGAGGTAAATGTATTTTCTTTTCAGTTTTATATGGAGTATTTTTGTTTCAATGCGCAAATGAAGACCGACAAGCACATGAGTAACTCCGAGATGACCTTGCTAAACACACGGGGCAACGTCATGGCTAATAGTTTCTTCATGTTTTATTTGGATCATGTTGTGTTTTAGAGAATTTCTTCATTTGGACCTTGTGTTTGTGTTTGGATTTGAATTTAAAAGTTTCAAATAATTATGCAACTGAAAACAAAAGGTTTAGGGAATTAGCTTATGTGGATCTTCTACATTATAACTTTAATTCCCTAGTTTTTTAAGGACCCCCATCCCCCTCCTAAAAAAATTAGAAGTGATAAATTAAGGGGTAATGAATGGTCTTAGTCACAAGTCTCGCCGTTTTAAAATACAAGATTTTTTAGCCTTCATCCATATCCTTATACATATAAATATATCTGAACACGTTTTATTATGTATATTTATTCATTTTAGTATGCTAAACAACATGTAAAACACCTTATATTTAAAATGGAGGGAGTAATAATTAGAGGAAATCCTAATGGGCTAAGCGGGCCGGCCCAAATGTCTTGGTGCTGCCCACCTAACTGCTAGCGGGCTAAGTCATTGGGACATTGTACAGTCACCATAGGTGTGTATCTGCCTCTGCGTGGGTATCACTGGGGAGAGGTCTGTTTCACGCCCCGCGCACGACCTGCTGCCGCCACGTGGACACGCAAACTGAGCGAGCGCCTCCATGCGGGCCCGCAACGATATGTCGGATCCAGATACAAACATCACAAAACACTATGTAGAAATACAAACTTAGCTAGTACAACTACACAGACCGGGTTGTACGTACAACTACATAACAGATCAGGTTGTACAGATCAGGTTAAACGTACAACTACACACATCAGATTGTACAGATCAGGTCGTAAAACTAAACACATCAGGTTGTACAGATCAGGTTGAACGTACAAGTAAACATATCAGCTTGTACGTACAATTGCACACAGGTTCAGTTGTACGTACAACTACACATACCAGGTTGTACGAACTATACACATTCCAAAATATAAAAAAAAGTTGTCGAAATCTATCAACATGGGATCTAGTTTGTATATCTCGACGCGAGGAGTTCAAAAATGAAAACGGATCATAATTCAGATAAAGGGTTTTTAAGATATTTCATTTTAAAAAAACGAATCTCAAATAAATGCACCTACAGCACTCTGCGCACCACCGGGCAGCCGCACGTGCGGAGAAAAGGTGGGGAGCAAAAGCAAACGAAATTTCGACACGTGTCGGCAGCGGAGCCCGCGCGCATGGACCTTTGCGAAGGGAATCCTTTTTGAATTTCACATTTGCGTTCAATAACAGAGAAACATTTTGTTACATTTTTTTGGACGACATTTTGCAAAAATCCGTTTCGGCTCGTAGATTCAGATGCCCTCATCTTCTAAGCCAATCAGGTTGCCCATAGTACAGATCCGTCAATGTATTTTTTCACGTATCTTCTTTTAAATAGTGCATGGGCCCCATTGGATAAGATCATCAGATATATTCAATGCATACAGCCGTGGCTAGGAACGATGGTACGTCAGGGAAGGAAAGTTTCCTGTATCGTCATCTTACAGACTGGTGCTGGCCATCGTTTTGCTATTGAAACGCGTCACGAACACGCTCTCGTATGCCGGCGGTGTTAGGGGGAGATACTCCGCAACTCGTGAGGCCGGCTTCTATCGCGATACGTAAAATAGTAAGCCGGTACTTTTGACAACCAGACGCCCTAGCCCCTTGGGAAACCCCGTCTGAGGAAAGCCGGCGACGATTGGCTGAGTTAAGCCGGACTTGGCCGCTCTCAGCTCGGTTTTCGATATCCGGTGAAATCTACGCGATGTCGCCGAACAACGGAAGCAGGAACAAGGCTTGGAGGAGGTAAAAATAGGGTTGTATTGATAGGTTGTCGATTGTTTGCTTAATTTCAATCGGCCATCATCTATCACATATATATGAGGCGGCTGGACTCCCCGTACAAGTTTTGGACTCCTACGCATATTACAATTCATGGTTTAAGTCGGATTCTATCCTGACTTGGCGAATTCTTGATCGGCTTCATGCTATATCTGGACTCCATCTGTCTTTGGAAAATTGCCTCCTTCTTCCAGCCTGATCACAAAGTTTGATCTGGGCAAGTTGCCTTTAGCAAAGTTGTCTTTTTGTCTTCCGCCTTTATCGGTGAAAGTTGCCTTTTGCCTTGATCGGGGAAAGTTGCCTTCTTTATCCGGCTTGTGTTGACAAAGTTGACTTCCTTTCTGCCGGCTCGTCTTGACAAAGTTGGCTTTCTGCCGCCTTGTTTTGGCAAAGTTGGCTTCTTTCCACTAGAATTGACTTGCCTCCAAGGGGTTTTCAAGCAACTTTGCACACCCGAATCTGCCTTCCGCCTTGTCCTGTTCAGAAACCGGCCGGCTGCGAAAAACGTGTGATAACACATCGCATATCTGATAAAAACACAGCTAAAACTATTATAGCTTCTATAATAAATAAGAAAAACTTAGTCTAGGAAAATCAGTTTCAAAAGATCATGAAAACAGGTTTGCGGTAGGGCGCAGTCTCAAGTAGAACGGACCTACGAAATTCATACTGAAATTTTAAATGAAAGAGTTCGCACAATATTTCAAGTAAAATTTTCAAGTACATCAAGCTTTCTTAAATAGATAAAACTAATAAAAACTAGATCCTGATGGTCTAGTTCTTCATCGGCATGCTAACTCGAAACTAAGGTACTATTAGAACGCCGAGTTGCGCATCGCTCATGCGAGCTCGTGCTCTACCTTGCTGGCTTCGAGACGGGCTGGATCGGCGTTCACCACGCTATCGTAGCGGCAGCAAATTTCTCGTCGGTGGAAGTTTTGTAAGATAGCACATCGAAGCTAACCGTCGTTATTCGCCTGCCGCCCGCGGAGATCACCATCTCGTCATGCGCCTCTTCTAACAGCTCTTCCGGTGCAGCACGAGAGCTACCCTTTTTTCGCTCGACGTGGCGACGCGTCCTCCTCGCAACATTGCCTGGAGGAAGGAGTTGAATGGCAAGACGACACCTTAGGGGGGGGGGGGGGTGCGAATAGGTACTATTTCAAATTTTAGTTCTTTTTCAATTTAAGGCTTGACTTAAAGGTAAATTTTCTAAATATGCAACTAGGGTGAATTTACCTATATGACAAGCTAGCTAGTAAGAATACAATAAATAAGACATAACTAAAGCAAAGTAATAAGATATACAATAGCAATATAAAGGTAAAATGTAAGTTAAGTTTCTCCTAAACTCTGTGTTTAAAGAATTATGTGCTAAAACTTCAACAACCAATCAATTTTTATGACGAACTATGTTAAACAAAGAAGGATACTGTACAGCCAACGGTTTGTCCCCAATCCATATGTTCTTCCAAAACCTAGTCCTAAGCCCGTTACCAACCAAAAAAGAGCCCATTCGAAAGAACTCATTCTTAACAGCCATTAATCACTTCCAAAAAGAGAATCAAATGGTTTCGGCTGAGAAATTTTTATTATTTATATATTTATTGCAAAGTAATTCCTATCAGACCCCTTTTTCATTTAATATCTTAAAAAACCATTCGATTAATACACATTTATTTTTGATATTAAGGACTTCAATACCCAAGCCCCTTGATCTTTCAGCCGACATACTATATTCCATTTAGTCAAGCGATACTTTCTTTTGTGTTGGGACTCTACCAAAAACAAACCAAGCGATAAAAATCCATCCTCTTTCACACTCCCACCGGAATTAGAAAAAAAAGTAGGTCACTCATACATACAATATCATCCATACAATTCCTCGACTCATCGAATTAACGCCGTGACACACACACACGATGACTAATCTGTGCAACGAGGACTTGTCTTGATGAAATTTGTGTGGTGGCCGACGACATCTTCTGTGAAAATGAAATAGAATCTTTTACTAATCTTTGATGGAATTGAGAGAGACTCGTTTGTGGGTTCTCGTAGGTGTAAAATATTTGGATAACTTGACGTCGTGAGAGTAGTTGTTTGCCATAATTAAGTTCTAAACTTGCTTGTTTGCAATCTTTCTTCATTAATAGATCGGGGCAAACAGGTAAAAAAATAGATCCGAGGCAAAGATTTGCCCCGTTTCAGAAGAATAAAAGAATTGGAATCCCTTATTCCAACGACTGGCGACGACACGAGTAGAGACCACCAGTGACCAGTCCACCACGGCACTTGCCGGTCGGTTTCCGGTAATGAAAGCGCTCACACGGCGAAGCTTCAAGGATGATGATGATGATGTGCAGGAGCAACATCGATTCATAGGCCAACGCACCAGGAAAATGCTCTGGCGCTACCGGGTGCACGTGCACCCGGTTGAAAAAATCATTTTCTGAATGTAAAAAATGTATGTAAAAAATATGCGCATGTACCAGGCATGTCTTGCAAGATTTGTGGAAAAATGATTTTTCGTTTGGCCCGTGCAAAAAAGACAAAAATACGTCACATATATACTGCTATATAGCACATAAATTTTCTCTTTTTTATCGAGACAAAATAAATATTATTTTCGGCACGAAATTCATACACGGGGTACATGTTTTGTAAGTCTTGTACATGAAATTTTTGTTTCACATTTTTGACATGATTTTGCCTTTTTTTTTCCCATTTCCAAAAAACAGGAGCAGGTGCCCACGGGAGCACTTTATCCACCCAATGCTATACACTGGATCACTATGACCTGAGACTTGGAAAATGATACTTCTTCTTCCGTATAGTGCTCACGTGATCAAACCATAGAATTTTTCAAGCGCCAACCAACGACACCATCACCATGCCCGCCTTGGATTAAGCAGCTGATGACGCGCTCTCGGTGGTGTGCCGCCATGACAGCCACATCATGTATGTTATCTCCCACTTCGAGAGGCGCAAAGGACGCAGCGGAGCTTGAGTGCTCGACTTAGAACACGCCAAGTCAAACCACAGGAAAGTCTAATTTCCAGTCATCAGATGATTATAAGAGCATCTCTAATAGCTGCCCTATTTCAGCCTCCGTGCTCTAAAAACCGTTTTTAGGCACGAGAGGGCAAAGAACAGCCTCCAACAGCTGCCCTATTTTGGAGCTGCCCCAAATTTTGCTCCTCTCTGCCCCATAGTGCCCAATCCTTTCCCTTTTCACCCGCACGCGACCAAATGCCACGCTGAAAGCTTCCGCTTCACCCCGTTCCTCTCCCGATTCGATCGATTCGACCGCCACCGACCACCTTCGCCCCATCGGCGCTCCGATTTCGCACGCACCCTTCCCGGATTGGAGCTGGCCTGGCCGATTTTGCACTCGCCCAAGAAATTCCGGCGGAGATCGAGGCGCAGATGAGGCCCCAATCGCGGGATGGAGAGCTCCGACGCGGCTCCGGGTCGTGGTCGACCATGTCGACGGGGAGTCCTTCCCGGTCGACCGTCCCTTTCCCCTCGCCACCGCAGGCCGTGGCGGGACGGCCGAGGCGCCGATGGCCTGGAAGCACGCGACGGAGCAGCCTGGCGGCCGACGGAGCCGGGGCTTGCTGCTGGTCTTCACCGGCGTTGGCGGCAGTGTCCTGGGCGGGGCGCGGTGCGCGGTTGAAGCTGCCGGTGGGGCAACGGCGGCGCCAGGAAATTGACATTGGGTATTCATCCCCAAATTTTTTTTTTTACTCTAAATATACTATATGACCCCAGTCACACAACAATCCGCAAACAATATACTATTAGACCTACTAGCGAAGCAATCCGACGAACTAGCGAAGCAATCTGCAAAAAATAGGGGCGATGCCGCCGTACCTTGCGCTACGGTCGGGGTCTCAACAGTGACTTGTTCATTTGCCACAGTCCCTCATGGAGTGATTTTCATTATGCCTTATAAGATTATATTTCTAGTTGCAATCTTTTTGCTTGTGAGTTCTAAAGCTGCGGTTTTCATGGCACTTCCACCACCATATTTGCTAACCTCTTCGGTACTTTGCATTGCCCTTTCTTACATTGTGTCGGGGGGCTACCCCCGGGTAGGGTAAAGATATGGTAAAAGCTATGTCCAAGAGTTGACCGAGATATTGGCTGACCGACTTATGCCCGGATCAGGAGGAACCGAGATACGATATTGATGCAGCCCGACATATTCTAACCGACATACTCTAACCGACTTACGACTGACCGACATATTTTACCCGACATGTCTATGTCGGTATGCATTGTGTTATTCTTATGTGCAGGAGGAACGGTTTATGAAGGGTAATCCGGCATAACCATGCCGGGTCTTGGGAGAAGCAGATTATCCGGCATACCCACGCCGGGTTGCGAGGTGGAATCCGGCATATCCATGTCGGGTTGCCCAGGAGAGGAGTCGCCAAGTTATCCGGCATATTCATGCCGGGTTATGCGGAGAAGATGCCATGCCAAGCGCTACAGGACAAAGGACAGACAAGACATGACAAGCCCATCCCTTGATGTGACTAGAGTACAACTCATGATGCAGGGAATAGTATTGACGAGACCCCAGTAGTCATGTCAGTTACAGTGCATGTATAGTGTCATGTGGGCCCCCCTTGTCCCCTGGGCTCCCTCTATATAAGGAGCACCAGGGGGAGAGACCAAGAGAGGCCAAGACCCCCACCACTTCATTTCCCCCCTTTCCATTTGCTCTCAAGACCTCCTAGAGGCATGTTTAGCAGCTCAAGGAGCATGTTGTGGCCCGGATAATAAGAGGAGAAATACACCAAGTAGGCTAGATGCTGCAGTAGGGGTTTTATCTCCTCACGAGAGCCCCGAAGCAGGGTAAATCCTTGTGTCCCCGTGTCGGTTGTGTTTATTCGTGTGTGCTACTTAGCGCGCTATCCCTCCCCGAATCCTCTAGCGTCCATCCGGCCCCACAAATTAGCCTACCCGTAGGCATCTGTCTGTTCACCACGACGACAGTTGGCGCCCACCGTGGGGCATCAGCGGCGCTTGCTGGACTAATTTCGGACGGGACCTTCTTCATCAACTCGGGGACTCGACATCACCATGGTCTCCACGCCCCGACTTGCTGCCGCACGCAGAGGCCGTTCCGACCTACACCAGCGCTCGCCGTCGACAGATTCCGGGTAACTCCCCGACAGTTGCCCGGGTCATGTCGGCTCCGTCGATCCCGACCGCACCAATGCTCCGTGAGTATCTTCGTCTGTATCATGCAATTGGCCAGTCTTGAGAGTAACTCGGGGACTGCCCCTTCATGCCTAATTTAGTTGTTAACCCGGGAGCGAGAGGTCGTAACCCGGGGACTGCCATGTTGTGTTATCTGTACATTTTCCCCGGGGGCAAGATGTCTTGACCCGGGGACTGGCTTACCGGTCAGTTGTGTTTTCTCCTAAGTCGGTAGAGTAACTCGGGAATTAATTTACCTGTATGCATGTGGTTCGTGTCTGTTTTCCTAAGTTATTGCTGTGTTGGCACACCGAGATGAATTTCGGGGATTGCCTTAGCTTGTTGCGCGGCGTCTGTGTCGTTTGTGTGCCGAATAAACTTATAACCGTGTTTCAAAGTTAAATTAATGTATGCTATCCGAGATGATCTTGTGACTCGACTGACGAACGCCTAGAATGGTAGTCAAGAGCAGAGGTTGTGGAGAGTGGTAAACATGAAAACAAACTCGGGGACTCGGTCTAAAAAGCAATTCGGCATATGTTATTTTATTAACCAGTTTCCCTCATTATGTTTTCTGTATGTCGGATAACTTTAAGCCTTACCTCAGAGGTTTACGAGTACTGTATACTATGGTTCTGATTTTGTGACTCGACTGTCGAACACCAGCATGGTAGACAAGAGCAGAAATCACTAAGTATGGTAAACACGAAGTAAACTCGGGAACTCGGTCTGAAAAGTAATTCGACATACGTTGTCTGTGTGTTTCCCCCGGGAGCAAGATGTCTTGACCCGGGTACTGGCTCACTAGTGCATTCTGTTTTTACCTCGAGATCACTAAAGTAACTCGGGGACTCGGTGAAAACCGAGTCGGCACCATAGTTCATTGCTTCGCAACTTATCGTCATTTCTGTCTTGTGCTAGACTTAGTTTTATGTGCTGGATATAGTTATCGTTTCCTGTTGAATATTCGTTATATATATGCCTGAACTAACATTAAAAGGTGATGTTGGTTTTACCGAGAGTATATTCATGTCAAATGTCTTGGTGATGTCGGTCATTATGTCGGTTATCTCGGATCCATCTCATATTTGTTATGGCCTGAAAATATATCCCAGATCACCGTTTATTTCGGTTCGCCACTGTATCACGGCATCTTTCCATATCCCGGATCGCCGTTTATTTCGGTTCGCCACAGTATCACGGCATCTTTCCATATCTCAGATCATCGTTTGTATTGGTTTGCCAAGGGCAACGTGTGTGAGTTGCCCAGAGTGGCCGAGGTACCGAGACATGTGTGAGTTGCCCAGAGTGGCCGAGGTACCGAGACATGTGTGATATGCCCAGAGCGGCTGAGATACCGAGACATGTATGATATGCCCGGAGTGGCCGAGACACCCGAGATACCGAGACACCCGAGATACCGAGACACCCGAGATACCGAGACACCCGAGATACCTTTGTGACTGTTTGGTTGGAGGCGTCTGTGTCGGTATACGCCCAGAGTGGCTAAAAGCCGGCACATGAGACTCTGTGTCGGTATACGCCCAGAGTGGCTAAAGGCCGGCACATGAGACGTCCGTGTCGGTATACGCCCAGAGTGGCTAAAAGCCCGCATGTGAGGTATGTTTATGTCAAGCCGGCAGTGGCCGAAGACATCTATGTCGGTAAAACGCCCAGAGCGGCTAAGGCACCGGCATATGATTGTATTTTTGCAGCTACACGGTGGAGTAGGTAAAGATGGTGGAGTTGTTATTTCTTCTAAGTCTGCGCGCGACTCTGCGAGTCCCCCGCAGCCTCGGGGACTAGTGTCGGGGGGCTACCCCCGGGTAGGGTAAAGATATGGTAAAAGCTATGTCCAAGAGTTGACCGAGATATTGGCTGACCGACTTATGCCCGGATCAGGAGGAACCGAGATACGATATTGATGCAGCCCGACATATTCTAACCGACATACTCTAACCGACTTACGACTGACCGACATATTTTACCCGACATGTCTATGTCGGTATGCATTGTGTTATTCTTATGTGCAGGAGGAACGGTTTATGAAGGGTAATCCGGCATAACCATGCCGGGTCTTGGGAGAAGCAGATTATCCGGCATACCCACGCCGGGTTGCGAGGTGGAATCCGGCATATCCATGTCGGGTTGCCCAGGAGAGGAGTCGCCAAGTTATCCGGCATATTCATGCCGGGTTATGCGGAGAAGATGCCATGCCAAGCGCTACAGGACAAAGGACAGACAAGACATGACAAGCCCATCCCTTGATGTGACTAGAGTACAACTCATGATGCAGGGAATAGTATTGACGAGACCCCAGTAGTCATGTCAGTTACAGTGCATGTATAGTGTCATGTGGGCCCCCCTTGTCCCCTGGGCTCCCTCTATATAAGGAGCACCAGGGGGAGAGACCAAGAGAGGCCAAGACCCCCACCACTTCATTTCCCCCCTTTCCATTTGCTCTCAAGACCTCCTAGAGGCATGTTTAGCAGCTCAAGGAGCATGTTGTGGCCCGGATAATAAGAGGAGAAATACACCAAGTAGGCTAGATGCTGCAGTAGGGGTTTTATCTCCTCACGAGAGCCCCGAAGCAGGGTAAATCCTTGTGTCCCCGTGTCGGTTGTGTTTATTCGTGTGTGCTACTTAGCGCGCTATCCCTCCCCGAATCCTCTAGCGTCCATCCGGCCCCACAAATTAGCCTACCCGTAGGCATCTGTCTGTTCACCACGACGACACATTGAGAGTTGGTGCATACTTCGCGGGTACATCCAAAACTCGTGGGAGATCTTCATCATGTTCTCCTACACATAAGCCAAATATCTTACTCAAAACATCCACGATACCTACCTACTACAGCATTTTCATAGCTGTTCCGAGATATATTGCCATGTAACTTTCATCTTACATTACATGACTTGTTGTCATTTATCATTTATATATTGCTTTGCATGATTCTATATAGCTGATGTGTGGTTTTACCCATGTTACGCTAGATCATTGCATATCCTGCTACACTGGCAGAGGCACCGTTTCATACACCATGTTTTATCCCTTATGAGATCCTTGTATCAAAAGTGTGTTGTCATATTAGAATGTTTGCCCCTAAAAGTGAAAAGAGCCATGGAGGCCATCGAAAAGAGAAACAGAAAAATATAAAAAAAAAGAAAAAAAGAAAGAAAGAATAAAAATGGGGCAACATTACTACTCTTTATCCACACTTGTGCTCATGTTATAGCACCTGTAATATTCATAGTCATCATTTGTGCTCATGTTTAGCACCTTTACTCCATATGAGAGAGTTTTCATGCTTTACTTGCATAACTATGTGGGGAACTACAATTTTCATTCATTTGTGCTTTGTTCTTCCTACTTGTTTATTCATTACTCATTTGATATCAATATAAACTACAGCTTTTATTCATTTGATCTCAGTTTACATGCATTACATTATTATATGATCAAGATTGTGTGAAAGCATGTCACTTCAGAAATTATTCTTGTTATCGTTTTACATACTCGAGGACGAGTAGAACTAAGCTTGTGGATGCTTGATACGTCTCAAACGTATCTATAATTTCTTACGTTACATGCTTATATTATACCAATTGCTACATGTTTTATATACACTTTGCATTGTTTTATGCATTTTCTGTGACTAACCTATTAACAAGATGCCACAGTACCAGTTCCCTGTTTTCTGCTGTTTTTGGTTTCAGAAAACCACTTAAGGAAATATTCTTGAAATTGGACGAATTTAATACCAAAGTCCCTATTTTTCACGGGAGGTTCCAGAACACCGAAGACCTCACGGAGAGGGGCCACGAGGCCCCCATATGAGGTGCCGGCGCGGCCCCACTTCTGGCCGCGCCAGCACCTGATGACGGGGCCTCGGCCCTCCACCGCCTTCGCCCTTTCGCCTATTTAAAGCACCCGACAATACAAGACCTAGGACCCGAACACTTTTCCAGAAACCCTTACGGAGCCGCCGCCGTCGTCAACCCTAGTTCGGGAGGGTTCAGAACCTCTTCCCGGCACCCTGCCGGAGAGGGGATCATCACCGGGGGGCTCTACATCACCATGCCCGCCTCCGGACTGATGCGTGAGTAGTTCATCCTTGGACTACGGGTCCATAGCAGTATCTAGATGGTTGTCTTCTCCTATTGTGCCATCATGTTTAGATCTTGTGAGCTGCCTATCATGATCAAGATCATCTTTATGTAATGCTACATGTTGTGTTTGCTGGGATCCGATGGATATTGAATACTATGTCATTTGCTTCATAATATATCATGTTGTGTGTTGTTTATGATCTTGCATGCTCTCCGCTGCTAGTAGATGCTCTGGTCAAGTAGATGCTTGTGACTCCAAGATGGAGTATTTATGCTCGATAGTGGGTTCATGTCTCTATTTAATCTGGTGTAGTGACAGCAAGCTCTAAGATTGTAGATGTACTGTTGCTACTAGGGATAAAACAATAGTACTTTGTCTAAAGATAATTGTATTACTTACATTACACATTTTGCCTAATGCAATAATCTGTTGCTTGCAACTTAATACTGAAAGGGGTGCGGACGCTAACCGGAAGGTGGATTATTAGTCATAGATGCGGTCGGAACGGTCTATGTATATTGTTGTAATGCCCAAATGAATCTCACACTAGACATCATGACATTAGTATATGCATCATTATGCAGCTCTTTATTCTGTTAATTGCCCAGCTATAATTTGTTTACCCACATGTATGCTATTATTATTTATGGAGAGACACCACTAGTGAACTGTGGACACCGGTCCTTTTCTTTAAACTGATTATACAACCAACTGCAAACTGTTACTTTCATTCTCTGCAAACATCATCGTCCACACATACGTTTATGTAGGAGATATGCCCTAGAGGCAATTAATAAAGAGTTTTATTTATCATATCTCATTTGTTCATAATACGTTTTTGTGTCATGCTATAACTGTATTAAGCGGAAACATTAATACACGTGTGATACGTAAAACAACCAGGTCCCCAGTAGCCTCTATTTGACTGGTTCATTGTGCAATCGATGATCGAGGTTTCCCGATCATGTGACATGGCGTCTATTTGACAATGAAGTCATGTCGTTGGTAGAACGATGTGATGGACATACCCAATATTTATAGGACGTAGTCATTACACCTTCGACCGTGAGATCTACTCTTATTGCTATTCCTGTAAGACACTTTGATTGCATCAAACGTCATATCTTACATAGTGTGACAATAAAGGTGTCCCTCTCGGGTGTCGGAAATGAGTATGTTGAGACGGGGGGTCAAGAGCGGGATTTGCCAGTCCCATAGCAGGATAGATACTCTAGGGCCCACTCGGTGAGATTATGTCAAACGAGCTTGCAAGCGTGTGACTAGGTCACCAGGACATAATATCATGGACGAGTAGAAGTTAGCAGTGTCGGTAACGAGATCAAGCTAGGTATGGAGATATCTATGAACGAGTCTCGGACGCGCTAAGTATCGCATGGCAAAAGGTTTAAAACTCAGACGTCTAGGTTCGATCGGTAAAGTATTCGTTATCTCGCAGGGATTAATTCTGGGTATCCAAGGTCCACGAATTAGTCATTGATCGGAGAGGAGTCTCGATCATGTCTGGTGAGATAATCGAACCGCTAGGGTAACACACTTAAGGGGAGTCGACATTTTACCGGAAGAGAAAAATAGGAAAAGAGAGACCGGGAGTGTCCTGGGAAAGTTCCGATGGAGATCGGGCAGCGACGAAATAGTTTTCGGAGCCGGAATAAATTATGTAATATGTATTTAATATTAATTAGTGTAATTAATAGTTAAATATATTTTATTTTAATTTTCTGAATTTTTAAAGGCAAAAATCCCTAAATGGGCCTTTTTGGGCAAAAGGGCCCATGAGGGGGGAGGGAGTCCCTCCCAAGGGAGGGGCTGGTTCGGCCGGCCCCTAGTGGGCCACATGGGGCCCACTAGGGCCGGCGCACCATGTATGACCGGCTGGGGTGTGGGACATCCCACACCGCCAGCCTGGCAAGTTGGGCAGCCCCCTGGCCCCTTTATATAGAGGGGCACCCCAGGCCTTTGAAGACACACCAATTTCTCTCTTTCTCTCTCTCCTTGGATCCCATGACTCCCCAGTTTGGAGTTGCGCCGAGGATTAGTTTTCTCCACCATACGCACACCGCCGTGCTGCTGGTCTCCCGGTCCCAGTCTTCCGCTGCTTCGTCCTTGGATCGGAGCCCGGAGTTCGTCGGCTTCACCGTACGTGTGTAACGCCCTGCGAGGCACCACGCTAGTTGTGCTAGAGGTCTGCTTCCTCTACACGGCATCGAAGTCTTCGTCGGCTTCATCGACAACGCTTGTGCGGGGGCGTAATCCCCGCTTTTCGGTCTACAAGAGGTATGTGCACCGACCCCCCTTCGTACTACTATATCTGCATAGTATAGATTCTGGCTAGTTTAAGGTTATCGCTGTTAGGAAATTTTTTGTTTTCTGCCTGCGATTCCCTTCAGTGGTATCAGAGCCGATCTATGCGTAGATATAGCTGTGCGCTAGCTGCACCCGTGTTTATCACGGGGACATCGTTCTTATTATTTGCTACCCTGTCGCGTGCACTTGCACTGCCGGCAGCATCGAGTTGATGAAGCGGCCCGGACCGACCTTACGCGTACGCTTACGCGAGACAGGTTCCACAACTGACATACGGCTGGTTCCGTATATGTGGCTGGCGGGTGTCTGTCTCTCTCTCTTTAGTTGGCTTTGCATTTTCAAGGGAGGGCCCGAAAGGGATGAATAAATATGCAATTATTTGATCGTTGTTGTGGTCATAGGTTCGTAGGTATGAAGCGGTTCTATTTACGACAGCCCCAAGCCACGTAAAATATGCAAAAGATAAAGTAGAAGCGTCTAACTTTATTTTGCAGGGGCAATGTGATATGGTCAAGGTAGGTTTATTAAATTGTTTATGAACTGTTGGCGCGAAGGAGACCATCGGCGCAAGGACCATATCACGTCGCATTACATTTGATGTTTTGAGTGCATCTTATATTGTGTGTATATATATAGTATATATTAGTTACACGGCGGTAGTTATATAAGATGATCCCTCCAAAATACCATCTGTGTTCTCCCTTCGACATGCACCACCAAGAAAGTTCTACGTTATGAGGCAGGCCGTGACGATCGGGTGTCAGACATATCGTCGTTCGCATACAGTGGGTGTAAGCCATGTTGCACGCGCGTTTACGTTGAAGGTTATTATGGCGAGCCTAGCATGTACAGACATGGCCTCGGAACAAGGTGACCGAAAGGTCGAGCATGAGTCACAAAGTTGTTGTGATTGACATTCCGATGTCTACCTTTGATGTTGTGTTGCCGGCTCTGATGATGAGGGGTTGCGCAATGGATTAGGGTCGTGTAATCACTAAAGCGATGAGAGGGATATTCGTTTTGAGTGGGAGTTCTTATAGTTATTTTCGAAAATACTTGAACTCAAAATTTTATGAACAAAGTCTTATGTTTTGCAAATTCCATTGTAGATGTCTCGCCCCTCCTTTAACCTAGGCCTGTTCCTTGAGAAAGAAAACCTTAAGACCAATGGGTCAAACTTCATGGCCTGGTTCCGCAACCTGAGGATCCTCCTCACTCCCCACAGAGTGGCTTACGTGATTGAAGCCCCCCCTGGGTGACCCTCCGGCAGATAATGCCTCCGACGATGACAAGAAGGTCTTTCAGACCAAGTCGGATGATTCCTCTTTTGTCCAGAGTGGCATGCTCTATGCCATGGAAGCCGACCTGCAGAAGCGCTTTGAGAAGATGAGTGCCTTCGAGATAATTTCTGATCTCAAGGCTGTCTTTGCGCCGCAGGCTAAGGCTGAGAGATATGAAGCTTCTGAGCTCTTTTTCTCAGCCAAGATGGAAGAGCACAGCAGTGTGAGCGAGCACGTGGTCAAAATGTCTGGCTACGTTCAACGCCTAAACGCTCTGGAATGCAAGATTCCTGATGAGCTGGCGATTGATAGGGTGCTGCAATCGTTGCCCCCTAGCTACAAAGGCTTCGTCATGAACTATAACATGCAGGGCATGGCTAAGTCCCTGGGTGAGGTGTTCGTGATGCTCAAGACTGCTGAGGTGGAAATCAAGAAGGAGCACACGCTGTTGATGGTCAACAAGACCGTCGATTTTAAGAAATCTGGCGGCAAGGGCAGGAGAAACTGGAGGTCTAAGAAGGATGGCAAGCACGTTGCCAAGCCTAAGACTAACAAACCTGGTCCCAAATCTGGCGTGGAATGCTTCTACTGCAAGGGAGATGGTCACTGGAAGCGCAACTGCCCCAAGTATCTGGAAGATAAGAAGGCCGGCAAGATTGTCAGAAAAGAGAAAGGTATATTTGATATACATGTTATTGATGTGTACCTTACCTGCGCCCGTAGCAATACCTGGGTATTTGATACTGGTTCTGTTGCTCATATTTGTAACTCTCAGGAGGAGTTGCGGAATAAGCGGCGCCTGGCAAAGGACGAGGTGACGATGCGCGTCGGCAACGGATCAAGAGTTGACGTGGTGGCTGTCGGCACACTCCCTCTACATCTACCATCGGGATTAGTTTTGGTTCTGAATAAGTGTTATTTTGTACCGTCCTTGAGTGTAAACATTATCAGTGGGTCTTGCTTGTTGCAAGACGGATATTCATTCAAATCAGTATCAAATGGTTGTGCTATTTCTATGAATGATATCTTTTATGTTAATGCTCCCGAGAGTAATGGTTTATTCTTGTTGAATCTCGATCGTAGTACTCACATCCATAGCGTAGATGCCAAGAGGATTAAACTTAGTAGCGATACCGCCATGTATATATGGCATTGCCGTCTCGGTCATATTGGTATAAAGCGCATGAAGAAGCTCCATGCCGATGGACTTCTGGACTCGTTGGATTTTGGATCCCTCGACACATGCGAACCATGCCTCATGGGCAAGATGACCAAGACACCGTTCAATGGTTTCATGGAACGGGCGTCGGACTTATTGGGAGTCATACATACAGATGTGTGTGGACCGATGAGCGTGTCGACACGCAATGGTTATCGTTATTTTGTCACCTTCACCGATGACTTGAGTAGATATGGGTATATCTATTTGATGAAACACAAGTCTGAAACATTTGAAAAGTTCAAAGAATTTCAAAGTGAAGTTGAAAATCAACTCAACAAGAAAATCAAGCACCTTTGATCCGATCGTGGTGGCGAATATTTGAGTTTTGAGTTTGGCACACATCTGAAGGCCTGTGGCATCGTGCCGCAGCTTACGCCAGCTGGAACGCCGCAACGCAACGGTGTGTCCGAGCGACGTAATCGTACCCTATTAGATAGCGTCCGATCTATGATGTCTCTTACCGACTTGCCCGTATCTTTTTGGGGGTATGCGTTAGAAACAGCCGCATTCATTTTAAATAGGGCTCCGTCCAAATCCGTAGCAACGAAACCGTATGAGATATGGCATGGCCAGAAACCTAAGTTGTCGTTCCTGAAGGTCTGGGGTTGTGAGGCGTATGTTAAGAAACTACAGCCCGACAAACTCGAACCGAAATCGGAGAATGTCGTCTTTGTAGGGTATCCGCGGGAAACCATAAGATACACCTTCTACAACCAAGCTGAGGGCAAAACGTTTGTCGCGAAGAACGGTACCTTTCTGGAGAAAGAGTTTCTCGCCAAAGGAGTAAGTGGGAGGAAAATAGAACTCGACGAGATCGTTGATCCTGAACTCGAAATTCCGAGTGGCGCAACGGAAGCTGTTCCGGAAACGTCCTCCACAGATGGAGTGGGAGAAGATGTCGAGGGTGCTATTCTACCTCGTAGGTCAGGGAGATCTCGGATCGCCCCTGAATGGTCTGGCAACATGGTTTGCACCGTCATGTTGATTGAACAAGACGAAGCTACGAACTACAAAGAGGCTATGGCTAGTCCTGAGTCCGAGAAATGGCTTGAAGCCATGAAATCCGAAATAGGATCCATGTATGATAACAAAGTATGGACTTTCATGGAGATTCATGAAGGGCGTAAGGCCGTCGAGAATAAATGGATCTTTAAGAAGAAGACTGATGCTGATGGTAATGTGACCGTCTATAAAGCACGGCTTGTCGCAAAGGGTTTCCGACAAGTTCATGGGATTGACTACGATGAAACGTTTTCACCGGTAGCGATGCTAAAGTCTATTCGGATTTTGCTAGCACTTGCCGCATATTATGACTATGAGATATGGCAAATGGATGTCAAAACAGCCTTCCTAAATGGTAACATTGAGGAAGAGTTGTATATGGAACAACCTGAAGGTTTTGTCGATCCAGAAAATACTGGCAAGGTATGCAAGCTTCAGCGTTCCATTTATGGACTGAAGCAAGCATCTCGGAGCTGGAATCTTCGCTTTGATGAGGTGATCAAAGATTTTGGATTTGTCCAAAATAGCGAAGAGACCTGCATTTACAAGAAAATGAGTGGGAGCTCAGTTGTGTTCCTAGTACTATATGATGATGATATACTACTAATAGGGGATAATGTGGAACTTCTGAATAGCATTAAGAAATATTTAAACAGTAAATTTTCAATGAAGGACTTAGGAGAAGCTGCATACGTTTTAGGCATTAAAATCTATCGTGATAGATCAAGACGTCTATTAGCGTTAAGTCAGAGTACTTATATTGACAAGATACTGAAACGGTTCGGTATGGAGACGGCAAAGAAGGGTTTTCTGCCGGTTGTCAAGAATAAGGTATTGAGCAAGGCTCAGTGTCCGGTGACGGAACATGATAAAGCCGAGATGGCTAAACATCCTTATGCTTCAG
The DNA here is from genome assembly GCA_026929855.1 of Poa annua. Classification (NCBI taxonomy): domain Eukaryota; kingdom Viridiplantae; phylum Streptophyta; class Magnoliopsida; order Poales; family Poaceae; genus Poa; species Poa annua. Next base: position 80,753,206 of record CM049437.1, on the reverse strand, counting down.
CCATATGATCGAACATGTATGCCATGTTAAGTACTCGACCTGATGTAGCATTGGCTCTTAGTTTGACGAGCCGGTTCCAAAGTAATCCTGGAAAGGATCATTGGGTAGCTGTTAAAAGCATTCTTAAGAATGTCAAGCATACAAAGGAAATGTTCCTTGTGTATGGTGACTGTGAGGAAGAACTTGGCGTAACCGGTTACATTGATGCAAGTTTCTGCTCAGACCCAGATGACTCTAAGTCACAGACAGGATATGTTTTCAAGGTGAACGGAGGCGCTGTATGCTGGAGGAGTGGGAAGCAACCCATCGTGGCCCAATCTACAATGGAATCGGAGTACATTGCTGCTTCTGAAGCCGCGAATGAAGCTGTGTGGCTGAGGAAGTTCATCATCGAGCTTGGAGTGTTCCCTAGCGCGCAAGACCCCGTGACCCTCTACTGCGACAATACGGGTGCCATTGCTAACGCGAAGGAACCAAGGTCTCACTCGACTGCCAAACACATACTCCGACGCTTCCATGTGATACGACAGTACGTACAAGGAGGTGAAGTGAAGATTTGCAAAATACATACGGATCTGAATGTGGCAGATCCTTTGACAAAGCCTCTCCTGCTTGACAAGCACGTGAAACACCAAGATGCTATGGGTGTCCGGCTTTTACCAAGTTGTAAACTAGATTAAGTTGTACTCTAGTACAAGTGGGAGACTGTAGGAGATATGCCCTAGAGGCAATTAATAAAGAGTTTTATTTATCATATCTCATTTGTTCATAATACGTTTTTTTTTCATGCTATAACTGTATTAAGCTGAAACATTAATACACGTGTGATACGTAAAACAACCAGGTCCCCAGTAGCCTCTATTTGACTGGTTCATTGTGCAATCGATGATCGAGGTTTCCCGATCATGTGACATGGCGTCTATTTGACAATGAAGTCATGTCGTTGGTAGAACGATGTGATGGACATACCCAATATTTGTAAGCCGTAGTCATTACACCTTCGACTGTGAGATCTACTCTTATTGCTATTCCTGGAAGACACTTTGATTGCATCAAACGTCATATCTTACATAGTGTGACAATAAAGGTGTCCCTCTCGGGTGTCGGAAAGGAGTATGTTGAGACGGGGGGTCAAGAGCGGGATTTGCCAGTCCCATAGCAGGATAGATACTCTAGGGCCCACTCGGTGAGATTATGTCAAACGAGCTTGCAAGCGTGTGACTAGGTCACCAGGACATAATATCATGGACGAGTAGAAGTTAGCAGTGTCGGTAACGAGATCAAGCTAGGTATGGAGATATCTATGAACGAGTCTCGGACGCGCTAAGTATCGCATGGCAAAAGGTTTAAGACTCAGACGTCTAGGTTCGATCGGTAAAGTATTCGTTATCTCGCAGGGATTAATTCTGGGTATCCAAGATCCACGAATTAGTCATTGATCGGAGAGGAGTCTCGATCATGTCTGGTGAGATAATCGAACTGCTAGGGTAACACACTTAAGGGGAGTCGACATTTTACCGGAAGAGAAAAATAGGAAAAGAGAGACCGGGAGTGTCCCGGGAAAGTTCCGATGGAGATCGGGCAGCGACGAAATAGTTTTCGGAGCCGGAATGAATTATTTAATATGTATTTAATATTAATTAGTGTAATTAATAGTTAAATATATTTTATTTTAATTTTTCTGAATTTTTAAAGGCAAAAATCCCTAAATGGGCCTTTTTGGGCAAAAGGGCCCATGAGGGGGGGGAGGGAGTCCCTCCCAAGGGAGGGGCTGGTTCGGCCAGCCCCTAGTGGGCCACATGGGGCCCACTAGGGCCGGCGCACCATGTATGGCCGGCTGGGGTGTGGGATTAGTCCCACACCGCCAGCCTGGCAAGTTGGGCAGCCCCCAGGCCCCTTTATATAGAGGGGCACCCCAGGCCTTTGAAGACACACCAATTTCTCTATTTCTCTCTCTTCTTGGATCCCGTGACTCCCCAGTTTGGAGTTGCGCCGAGGATTAGTTTTCTCCACCATACGCACACCGCCGTGCTGCTGGTCTCCCGGTCCCAGTCTTCCGCTGCTTCGTCCTTGGATCGGAGCCCGGAGTTCGTCGGCTTCACCGTACGTGTGTAACGCCCTGCGAGGCACCACGCTAGTGGTGCTAGAGGTCTGCTTCCTCTACACGGCATCGAAGTCGTCGTCGGCTTCATCGACAACGCTTGTGCGGGAGCGTAATCCCCGCTTTTCGGTCTACAAGAGGTATGTGCACCGACCCCCCTTCGTACTACTATATCTGCATAGTATAGATTCTGGCTAGTTTAAGGTTATCGCTGTTAGGAATTTTTTTGTTTTCTGCTTTCGATTCCCTTCAGTTTAATCCTTTGTTACAGCAAGCCAGTGAGATTGACAACCTCACTGTTTCGTTGGGGCAAAGTAGTTTGATTGTGTTGTGCAGGTTCCACCTCCCTTTCGCGCCAACAAGCTGTTTTCTGGCACGATTGCCAGGGAGACCTTCAGACATGTTCTTCATCTCCTACTGGTTCGATAACCTTGGTTTCATAACTGAGGGAAGACTTGTTGCTGCACTCATCATACCTTTCTCTTGGGGTTTCCCAACAACACCACCGTGTGCATCAAGTAGTTTTCTGGCGCCGTTGCCGGGGAGCTGAAGCACATCTGCAATGGGAGTCTCTCACTTCCCAATCTCTTTACTTTGTTTTTGTTTTGCTTAGTTAAATTTTATTTCCTGTTTTGTTTGCTATTAAATATCAAAAAAAAAAATTAGTTACTTGCATTTTATTTACTTTGTTATTATCTTGTTTGCTTCTTATTATCAAAAACACAAAAAAATTAGCTACTTGCATTAATTTTTGTATTTCGGTTTTAACTTTATTTCTACAAAAATGTTGCTCCCTAAGTACACCCTGTAAGACCTGCAAGTAGGAAGTGGTTCTATAATTGGAAAAGATAATATTGAAGAATTCTTTGACCATGTTAGTATGCATGATAATTTTGAGGATAGATCCATAGCAGAACTTGCTCCAAATTATGAAATTGCTACAGCTTCCTTACTTCACATGCTAGAGGCTAGGTTTGTTAACCTCCATCCCATAATTCAACAAATGTTTCTTAATGTTCATAATGTTGAAAATGGTGAAAAGAAAGACTTTATTCTAAAAACCCTGCTTAAAGAATTTGGTGATGTTGCTGAAGAAGCTAGGAAAGTTTTTGATCGCTTTAATATGCTAGGCTCATGTGTAGAGGTCATCAATACACTAGAAAAATTGGGTCAAACCGAACCTAAAAAGGGAGAAATAATCAAAGTACCAATACCTATTAAACTTGTAGCTATGCATGAAGCTTTGGAAGAAAATTTTGATTGGGTTGTCCCTGCGAATCCCTTTGATGAATGTAGTAAACCTAAGAGTAAGCAAAAAGGGATCTCTTAAACTCATATAGATAAAATACAATGCATAGTAGAGAGGATTTCTTGCATTGATTTGGATGCTTCTTCTCTTGGAAATACTTGAGTTTTGCTTCCTGTGCCTAGCTCAAAGGCGTTAAATAAAAGCGCTTATGGGAGACAACCCACTTTTTATTCCTGTTATTTTATTTTCTTGAGTCAAGAAACATGCCTACCTCTGTAGCAATTCCTTTGTATCTTTATTTTATTGCATAGTTGTGCCAAGTTAAGTCTCTAGTAGAAAGTTGATGCTAGATTTGGATTTCTGCGCAGAAACAGTTTTTCTGCTGTTCACCGTTAAATTCATAACTCTTTACAGAAACCTCGGAATGACCTGATATTTTCTGAGCGTGATCCTCATATATGTACGCAACTTTCATTAGTTTTGAGTTTTCTGATTTGAGCAAGTTAAGTGGCTCGAAAAAATTCGTCTTTATGGACTGTTCTGTTTTTGACAGATTCTGCCATTTATTTTGCATTGGTTATTTTGCTGTTTTTGAATGGATATTTTTGTTCCATAAAATTCCAGTGGCTGTAGATAATGTCCAGTACCATGATAATAATTGTCTCCCTACAGAATATGAGAATTTTTGATTATGAACTAACCCCTCTAATGAAATTTACTTTGAGTTTGGTGTGGAGAAAGTTTTTAAGGATCTAAGAGAGAGCATGATATGATGTGATCAAGAAGATGAAAGAGCCTAAGCTTGGGGATGCTCCCGTGGGTCACCCAAGCATATTTCAAGAAGACTCAAGCGTCAAAGCTTGGGGATGCCTAAGGCATCCCCTTCTTCATCAACAACTTATTAGGTTATCTCTAGTGAAACTATATTTTAATTCCGCCACATCTTATGCGCTTTACTTGGAGCGTCTGTTTGTTTTTATTTTTGCTTTTGTTATTTTTGTTTTCTGAATAAAATGGATCCTAGCATTCTTGTGTGGGAGAGAGACACGCTCCGCTTTTTCATTTGAATACTCCTATTCTTCACTTATATTTGTTGAGTATTCTTCTATAGCTACTGCAATACTTTCAGCTCTTATTTTTCATGCACCTCTTGTGCAGAGCTGTTAGTTCTCATATGTTATACTCTATTGCTTCATTGTTAAATACTTGGAGAGTTTATGTTTTAAATAAGTTGATTGGTGTTTGGTTAAGAACAGAAAATGTTAAATGTGATAGATGGTATAACTAAATGATACATAATCTTGTAGATCATTAAATTGTGTCACTTGAATCATTGATGTTGTTTTGAGATATTAATATGCTTAATGGTAAACATGATGGTTTAGTAAGGTGGGATGATTAATGATTGGTCTAGAAAACTTAAATCTGTGCCACACTAAATATCCAGTTGATAGCATAATGATATATGACTTCTAATGTTAAAAGCAACCGTAATGACTTTGTGTTATGCGCTACGGTCGGGGTCCCAACAGTGACTTGTTCATTTGCCACAGTCACTCATGGAGTGATTTTCATTATGCCTTGTAAGATTATATTTCTAGTTGGAATCTTTTTGCTTGTGAGTTCTAAAGCTGCGGTTTTCATGGCACTTCCACCACCATATTTGCTAGCATTTTCGGTACTTTGCATTGCCCTTTCTTACATTGAGAGTTGGTGCATACTTCGCGGGTACATCCAAAACTCGTGGGAGATCTTCATCATGTTCTCCTACACATAAGTCAAATATCTTCCTCAAAACATCCACCACACCTACCTACTACAGCATTTCCATAGCTGTTCCGAGATATATTGCCATGCAACTTTCATCTTACATTACATGACTTGTTGTCATTTATCATTTATATATTGCTTTGCATGATTCTATATAGCTGATGTGTGGTTTTACCCATGTTACGCTAGATCATTGCATATCCTGCTACACTGGCAGAGGCACCATTTCATACACCATGTTTTATCCCTTATAAGATCCTTGTATCAAAAGTGTGTTGTCATATTAGAATGTTTGCCCCTAAAAGTGAAAAGAGCCATGGAGGCCATCGAAAAGAGAAACAGAAAAATATAAAAAAGAAAAAAAAGAAAAAAAAGAAAGAAAGAATAAAAAGGGGGCAACATTACTACTCTTTATCCACACTTGTGCTCATGTTATAGCACCTGTAATATTCATAGTGATCATTTGTGCTCATGTTTAGCACCTTTACTCCATATGAGGGAGTTTTCATGTTTACTTGCATAACTATGTGGGGAACTTCACATTATAGAACTTGGCTTGTATATTCCAATGATGACCCTCCTCAAAAGTTCTCTAAGTCTTCGTGAGCAAGCAAGTTAGATGCACCCCCACTAGTTCCATTGGAGAGCTTTCATACACTTATAGCTCTATGTGCATCCGTTGTGTGGCAATCACTACTCCTTGCATAGCTTCGATTATAAGACTTCCTCTTGTCTAATGATCACTTCCAGCTGTGTGAGACTTTCTTCCGTTGGCCTTCCAAACCCCCCTTATTATTCTTTTAGCCACAACATCCTGGTGCCAGGAACCAACGCTGAACACTTGCTTGTTTTTGAGTGAACAAATAGAGAGATGATCTTCCACGTGCATATTGTTATTGCTTGACTTGATCCTTTCACCAAGTTGTCATGAGTGTTTGATTCATTAGATGATTATATTGTTATTCTTGAAACTTAAATCATCTTTAATATCTACTTTGCACGGTTGATTGTTCTCTAGTACTAATTCATTGAAAATTTTGCTTTGTTCTTCCTACTTGTTTATTCATTACTCATTTGATATCAATATAAACTACAACTTTTATTCATTTGATCTCAGTTTACATGCATTACATTATTATATGATCAAGATTGTGTGAAAGCATGTCACTTCAGAAATTATTCTTGTTATCGTTTTACCTACTCGAGGACGAGTAGAACTAAGCTTGGGGATGCTTGATACGTCTCAAACGTATCTATAATTTCTTATGTTCCATGCTTATATTATACCAATTGCTACATGTTTTATATACACTTTGCATTGTTTTATGCATTTTCTGGGACAAACCTATTAACAAGATGCCACAGTACCAGTTCCCTGTTTTCTGCTGTTTTTGGTTTCAGAAAACCACTTAAGAAAATATTCACGGAATTGGAGGAATTTAATACCAAAGTCCCTATTTTTCACGGGAGGTTCCAGAACACCGAAGACCTGACGGAGAGGGGCCACGAGGCCCCAGATGAGGTGCCGGTGCGGCCCCACTTCTGGCCGCGCCAGCACCTGATGACGAGGCCTCGGCCCTCCACCGCCTTCGCCCTTTCGCCTATTTAAAGCACCCGACAATACAAGACCTAGGACCCGAACACTTTTCCAGAAACCCTTACAGAGCCGCCGCCGTCGTCAACCCTAATTCGGGAGGGTTCAGAACCTCTTCCCGGCACCCTGCCGGAGAGGGGATCATCACCGGAGGGCTCTACATCACCATGCCCGCCTCCGGACTGATGCGTGAGTAATTCATCCTTGGACTACGGGTCCATAGCAGTAGCTAGATGGTTGTATTCTCCTATTGTGCCATCATGTTTAGATCTTGTGAGCTACCTATCATGATCAAGATCATCTTTATGTAATGCTATATGTTGTGTTTGCTGGGATCCGATGGATATTGAATACTATGTCATTTGCTTCATAATATATCATGTTGTGTGTTGTTTATGATCTTGCATGCTCTCCGTTGCTAGTAGATGCTCTGGCCAAGTAGATGGTTGTGACTACAAGAGGGAGTATTTATGCTCGATAGTAGGTTCATGTCTCTATTTAATCTGGGGTAGTGACAGCAAGCTCTAAGATTGTATATGTACTGTTGCTATTAGGGATAAAACAGTAGTACTTTGTCTAAGGATAATTGTATTATTTAAATTACACACTTTGCCTAATGCAATAATCTGTTGCTTGCAACTTAATACTGAAAGAGGTGCGGACGCTAACCGGAAGGTGGATTATTAGTCATAGATGCGGTTGGAACGGTCTATGTATATTGTTGTAATGCCCAAATGAATCTCACACTAGACATCATGACATTAGTATATGCATCATTATGCAGCTCTTTATTGTGTCAATTTCCCAGATCTAATTTGTTTACCCACATGTATGCTATTATTATTTATGCAGAGACACCACTAGTGAACTGTGGACCCCGGTCTTTTTCTTTAAACTGATAATACAACCAACTGCAAACTGTTACTTTCATTCTCTGCAAACATCATCCTCCACACATACGTTTAATCCTTTGTTACAACAAGCCAGTGAGATTGACAACCTGACTGTTTCGTTGGGGCAAAGTAGTTTGATTGTGTTGTGCAGGTTCCACCTCCCTTTCGCGTCAACAAGCTGTTTTCTGGCACGATTGCTAGGGAGACCTTCAGACGTGTTCTTCATCTCCTACTGGTTCGATAACCTTGGTTTCATAACTGAGGGAAGACTTGCTGCTGCACTCATCATACCTTCCTCTTGGGGTTTCCCAACAACACCACCGTGTGCATCAACTACTTTCGAGCTGATCCGATACGAGCTGTGCTAGCTGAAGTGGTTCTGTTGTGTTCTGTATTTGTACGTCTGGTAAATGATTTGCTTATGTATACTGAGTTGTGCTAGCTGAAATGGTTGTTGTGTTCTGTACTTGTACGTCTAGTAGATGATTTGCTTGTGTGCTCCAGTACTGGTAGATGATTTTAATAAATACTACTGAATTGATGTCTATTCTTATATAAATGGACAATTCATCATTTTTTTTTAAAGTAGATGGACAACACTAGAGAATAGATAATTGTGATGTTTAAATTCTGTTTCGTAGTTTAAATTGGGTTCGAATGTTCATGGGATTTGTCTGAAATAGGGCATGTGATAGTGCAACTGTTTGAAAAGAGCTGCCGTAAAATAGAGCATCTGGAAAAGTGGAAAACTGCTCCGTGCCCTAAAAACGCTAAAACAGGTGCCCTATATATCTAAAAAGTAGATATAGGATAGGACATTTATTAAAGATACTCTGAGGCCAAAATGGACGGGATGATAGAGCTAAAAAGGCGTCGGCCGTCGACGAAAACATTGTTTTCACGGTCTACCTCGATTCTCCATTCTATGGAGACTAGTATTTCCGTCGATTGGAGGCATGCGGCCAGCGGAGACCGTCACGATCGTCTTTTTCTCCTGTGTGGCATTTGGATTTTGGAAACTGCCGTGGAAAACCGGCTGATCCCTTGCCCGAGAGGGACCTGCGACGTCGCCGTATGTCTTGTCCGATCAAAGACTTGGAAGAATATCGTTTGGCGGTCAACTCTGAGTTCTATCCTCATAAATCTGATATGATCATTAAATTCGATTATACCCATGTACGAATTGACTGTGACATTTCCCGGGCACTAGTGATGTCCAGAGAATTCAGTACTACTAGTCCACTTTTCTAGAAAAAATATCCGATAGAACGTTACCAAGCAAAGACAAAACGAAGCGGCCTTATGGAGGCCGAGCATCATGGAGCTCGTTTGAAAAGTTTCAAACTGGCATTTTAACTTTCGAAAAAAAATGAAAAATAACTATAGATGTATATAATGATAAACTCTACTGGTGTGCCAAAAATCAATCTGAAGTTTGTTTCATTTTACTGAGCAAAAATGGTAAGTGTGCGGATCTCGGTGTGGTGAACAGTACACATTTTTAAAACTTGAAATTTTGTCAGAATATAGACTAGAATACAACAAAAAAATATTTAAATTTTGCACACTGGTAAAATTTTACATTATTTACACCTATCAAATTAGTTTTGAATTTTCTGAAACTTACATATGCTGATTTTAACATATTTTTTCTAAAGGAAAAAACAGTTGCACCGGAGCTCATGCTCCGTTTGTACTTTCACCGCAAAAAGGATGCAATTTTAGTTGCTCAATTCAACTATTGTCTAGATTTGGTTTCTCAACTATCAATACGGGATTCGTTAGATGTGCCGAGTGACCGAGGCCCTCGGCATATCCCTTAGATATAGTGCGCCGAGAGTTACACAAATTGTTGGTTGGTATCTAAGTTTGCCGAGTGCTTTTCACGGGACACTCAGTAAAAGGCTATATGCCGAGTGTTATACTGCCACTCAATTAAGACTTCACTTAGCAAAAATGATAAAAATGTTTGTTTGATGGTGTTGCTGGTTTGCTGAGTGCTCCAATAGTCAGTTAAAGGAAGCGACACTTGACAAAAGTTTTTATGCATAAAAATATGATACATACATGTTTAAATAAAGATCACTATCGAGGTGAGGGCAATGGTGTGTCACACCCTAGACAACCACGATGATGTAGTGGAAGTAGTCAAAGTTGTGAATGCCAACTCCAACATCTAGGTTATACTCCCAACAACGAGTGTATCTGCTCGCGAAAGCTCGGCAAGATTGAGCCTTGAAGTAGACGATGTCTCCGAACTGATGAAGAGTGGGAGCAGGAGCCACTCCATCATAACAACTCGAGGCGAAGATATGGCTAAACCATCGTTGCTACGTTGAATCAAGATGCTCCGCTTTATTCAGTAGTTGCTTTCTTTTTCTTCCCAAACGAAAACCAAATCATAAATTTTCCTTTTTTTTTAAACTTATAGACAAAAAAAATCACTGCCTCCCTTTCTATTGTATACGATTTCAGGCACATTTGATCTATCGATGCGTAATACAAAACGCGGGAAGGGGAGGAGACGAGAAGTGTGACGGTCGATCAACAGCACCATGACATGAGCACCATAAAATGGTCAATTCATTGTAAATCAGCGACACCATTGTATATGTCTACTTTAGTAATAAAATGGTCAAGGCTTTGATTTGATACTCGTATTTCTTATTAAAGACGAATTTCAAAAGCTGAACCGCTGGCTCATTTTTTTTCGGAGGTGCTCGTACCGTAGTGTGTGTTGTGTGGGCGTATATATGATATATTTTGCAAAAGAAAAGAAAAGAAAAATCTATCGTGACAACGTGCTACACTACCAGGCCGCCTTACACTTTTGAGCTATCATCATTGCAGCTAGCTGATCAAGTGTGCGTGTGTGCTTTACAACTGCGCAGCACCATCGTCCCAATCTATTACTCCACTACGAGTCAATTACGAGTCAAAGGGTTTAACGAAAAACCGTACCACCTATAACCGGAACGACGAACGCAGGAAACAAAGACGGAAAACACACAAAGTGCAGCAGAATATCACGCCGCCGGCGCCGGTAGTGGGGGTGGTGTAGCGTAGTGGCGGAGTAAACGCCAGCCGGGTCGCGACTTTCCACGACGCGGGTTCACGGGCCTGGCACTGCGACGTGGGCCCGGCTACGTTGGCTGACGCGTGGGGCCACGGATACGAGTGGCTACTGCTCCATATATAGCTGAATATATTGCGTTCTTCCGCCAGAGCACCAGAGCATTTTCAGTGCTGCTCTGCTTGCTTCTCTGAGCGCGCTCTCTCTCTTCCACCCGCCTCTCTCGCACGCGTGTCTCCGCATCCTCTGCGCAAAGCTTCGAGAGATGAGGGGGAGCAGAGGCCATGGAGATGGAGGAGGTGGTCGTCGTCGTGGAGAGAGAGAGACTGCCGCTTTCCTCGCCGCGCTGCTGTGCGGCCTCCTGCTCCTGACCGGCGGCGCCGACGCGCAAGGCATCCAACGCCCCACTGACTACAAAACCCTAAGAGGTGACACCCCTGACCCTCCTCTCTACAAGTTCCTCGGAGGCCCTCTCTGCTCCGTCTCGTGCATTCGTTTGTGGAGGAGCTGTGCGTGTTCAGTTTATTCAGTAGTGGTAAGCTGATGCGGGTTATCTGCTCCCGTTCCACAAGTCCGTAGTGGTAATTAAGCCGCCTCCTCCATTCTCCCACAAGAGTCGTGTTGAGGTGAGCGTCGTCTTGAGACGGCGCAAGCTGCCTGCACGTGGAATTCCCCCTAAAATCTTAGCAACAAGTTGCTGCTCCATCCAATCTCCCACAAGCTGCTGCTCTGTTTTATCGGGATAACTTCGGTGCCATTTCTGTAGAAGGGAGAGTGAGAATCATGTAGAGTTAATTAGTGGATGGTTTGAGCAAACATATCAGTAGTTTGACTGACCATGAGTAATTTGTTGTGCAGGTGATGCTCCCCTTGTTATCGCCAAAGGTGGTTTTGCAGGTGTATTTCCTGGTTACAGCTCAGACGCCTATGCTTTTGCGTTGCTCGCTAGCGCATCTGGTACAACTTTGTGGTGCGATGTGCAACTAACAAAGGATGGTGTTGGGATTTGCCTCGGGGATATAGACATGAGTAACAACACCGATATTTCCCAAGTCTACCGTACCAGAAAGAGTAAATATGTCGTCGATGGCACAAGAAAATCTGGGTGGTTTTCTGTGGACTTCAACATGTCTGAGTTACAAACTGTTATATGTGAGTACTGCCATCTGCTTTCAACTCAACCGAGCTATTCCATATGATCTGTACATCTTATTGGAGTATAGTACTAGTAGTGTATATGAACAAATAAGAACTAACTTATTGTGGTGCCTTTATGTTTACATGGACACTAAATGTTTTTTTTTATATTATAGTTTTTTCTCGAAAAGGAGAGAAAACCCCGGCCTTTGCATCAATCCATGCACACAAGACACAACCATTTTTATTACGAAGTTCATCATTTAAGTTATTACCAATCAAGGATCACATAAGGTCGATACATCAATCACCAAATGAAAAAGATCAACCATGTGGTAGCTATGCATTCTGTAGTTTGCTAGTATGCCTGCATCCAGTAGTCATAAGTTCCCGCTAACCCGACAGGAGAAGGAAGGGCCATAGCTGAACCAGGGAGTAGCCAAATGGATAACCTGCAAAAAATTAGACACTCCAGACTTGTTAAAAGCAATGTTGTTTCTATAGCTCCAAAATTGACCAACACTTTTTTATTATAGTTAAACAATGTTCCTATTATAGTTGCCTGCTCTTTTGTTGGATTACGTGCTTTCCGTTGTTTACTAAAGGCTTTATCTGATGATATATTTGTAGCTATTCTTCTCACCTGACTATCAAATGTTTTGAGCAGTAACACAAGCAATTTGGTCTCGCACTGACAGATTTGATTACTACTCTTATCCTATCCTATCTGTCACCGACTTGCAGTCCGTAGTCAAGCCACCTTCCGTTTGGTTGAATGTTCAGGTTGGAACCTATCCTTGATAAGCTATATTCTTATTCTTGATTCTTTCATCTTTGTCGCATCCAGCGAAAGCTAACTTCTTCTTTGTATGTGTAGCATGACATCTTTTATACTCAGCATGGTTTGAACATGACAAGCTACATACTTTCCATCCTAAAGCGGGTTTCTGTGAAGTATATTTCATCACCTGAACTGGGCTTCCTCCAAAGTATATCTCGAAGAGTTAGTAGCAAAACAAAGCTTGTGTATCGCTTTCCTGATATCACCACCTCTGATCCGTCTACCAACCAGACTTATAGTTCAATGTTGAGGAACCTAACATTTATTAAGACAATTGCTTCTGGTATCATGGTCCCAAAGATTTACATTTGGCCAGTGTCAAACGATAACTATCTGCAACCTCCCAAATCTATTGTCCAAAAGTCCCACAAAGCAGGGCTAGAAGTATTTGCATCGGACTTTGCAAATGATAGAATAATTCCCTACAACTATAGTTATGATCCCTTGCAAGAATACTTATCGTTTACCAGTGGTGGTTACTTCTCTGTGGATGGTGTATTAACAGAATACCCAATTACTGCATCCGAGGCCATTGGTAAGTTACATAGTCGTTATTTTTTTTTTTGATCTTGTACCTATTAAATCATTAACTACACTATTATTTTGACTTTCATCTTCGTCTTCATAATGTTCTTCAACTTAACTTTAACATATATGAATAGAGCACTCGTACCATCAAGTTAGACAGTGATGGATAATGCAACATCAGTACATTGGCCTATGTCAACCATGTATCTATGGTCGCTTTGTACATACTTAATCCTTCCATACTCTTCCAGTTCTTAGCACGAATCCAACTGCACTATTAGTTAATTACTGCTGAGGAAAATTAGTAACTTAGTCATGGGTTATGTCAAGCCCGTGGATAAAACTCCATCCCCAGGCATGTTCTACCCCACTATCTTGGCTGTGGTCGATTCCGTACTCCATCTGTTATGTTCTAAACCTGCTATCACAATCAAGGAAATACAGATTACCACAATAGCACTACTGAACTATGTTACGTCATCATTGAACTTGTTTGTTCCCAAATCTGTCTAAATTTAGTCATAGTGGCAATCAGCAGAGAGATTGAATTTTGCAGAATGTAACATATATCAATAAATTTAAGGGTATAAAAGAAAATTATTATCTCAGCTAAGAAATGCATAACCTTAATTGGTCGTCTATAAAGATAAAATATTTGTTTCCATTCTTAATGCATTTGAACATTCTTCTCTTCAGGTTGTTTTGCGAAGCTGAATCCACGTAAGGTGGATCACGGTATGTATATCTGGGCGTAAATTCTCGTACTGCTGTCAGCCATGAGGCTTAAAAGCCTACAAGTTGAACTCTGTTTAGTTATTGTAATTTTTCTCTACAGGGAAGCCATTAGTTATTTCGCATAACGGTGCTAGTGGAGACTACCCAGATTGTACAGATCTAGCCTACCAGAATGCAATTAAAGATGGTGCGGACGTGATTGATTGTACCCTTCAAGTGACAAGTGATGGAGTTCTTATCTGCATGAGTTCCATAAGCCTTTTCGAGACTACCAATGTCCAGATGACCTCTTTCAGTAACCTTGCATCGGTGATTCCCGATATTCTGGATCAAGCAGGAGTCTTCACATTCAACCTCACTTGGAACAACATAAGCACTGCTTTGAAGCGTGAGTTCCTTGATCCCATCATTGAGAAAAAAATGTTAATGCTGTTTTCATTCCGTGTCAATGGCAAAAGCAAAACGCTAATTAATGTAGTGGCCCTTGTCTGCCCTTTTATCTCCAGCCAAGATGTCCAGCCCATTGAGTAACTATTATCTTGTAAGAAATCCAAGGTACATAAATAAAGGGAATTTTGTAAAGTTCTCTGACTTTCTGGAATATGGAAAGGACAAGGATTTGTCTGGGATCATGCTGATCATCGAGGTGATACTTCCACCTTTTTTCTACCCGATTTACAAATCCACTACTGTGGCTCCCTAATCGCAAAAACAAGAGTTAACTTTTCAGCGTTCTCTGAAATAAAAAAAATGAGTATAGTAGAGGTATAATCCATTTGTCTGTTTGTTTTTTCTCATCTTATAACAAATTTAACTGTTGTCATCTGGTATATTCTCTTGTTTGTAAGGAATATACGTTTTTGGGAACTTATTCGCATGTAATGTGAGAACCATGGATTTGAATTACTAGCACGTTTATTTTGTTCGACTATATGCAATACATAGTAGTCAAGCGCTATTGGCTAAGGCTATTATTGGAAGGTTACATTCTCACCCGAGCGCTATTATTGGACTACATTTTTAGTCTTTCTAGAAGTCACATTTCTTGCAATATTTGGAGTTTATTGATCAATATATCTTCTGTATCGCAGAATGCTGCATATATGGCGAAGTCATTAGGGTTCGACATTATTGAGTCTGTAACCACGGCCTTAAGTGATGCTGGTTATAGTAATCAAACTACCAGGGAAGTCATGATCCAGTCGAAAGATAGTGCTGTTCTTGTCAAATTTAAGCAGCAGAAAACAAAGTACAAGCTAGTTTATACTCTCCCTCTGAACATTGGAGATGCTTCTAATTCCTCACTAGCAGATGTTAACCAGTTCGCTGATGCTGTAGTTGTTCAGAAGAGCTCTGTTTTTGCACAAAGTTTGCACTTTATCATCAAGCAAACCAGTCTTGTGAAAGAGTTGCAGTCTGCAGGACTAGCAGTATATGTACAGTGGTTCCGCAATGAGTTTGTAACACAACCGTGGGATTTCTTCTGTGATGAAACAGTGGAAATCAATAGCTATGTCCAGACGGTTAAAGTTGATGGCTTAATAACTGATTTTCCCAAGACAGTAAGCAGATACAAAAGTAAGTCTCATTTGACCTGCATTATTTTGCTGCTCGCATCTTTTGGGCATGTTGTGAAAGAAAAAAAGAATTAGCATGGCACTGTTTTTTTTAGATAAGGGGGTGCGGATCCCCGGCCTCTGCATCCAAAAGATGCACACAACCATCAGCATGGCGCTGTTCCTAGGTTCCGTGGCTCAATTTGGAATATTAACATTTTGCGATGCCTCTATCAAACCATTTTTAAGATTGCAGTTCATATAGCTGCCCCTTCTTCAAAATTTGCCCTGTTCATTTTCCTTAATCCCCTGAGAGCATGCCGAACATCACAGCTGATTTCCAACATGCTTAGTTGTAGTAAATAGGAAACTGAAAGTCCTGCCTTTTTTTTTGTTGGGTTACAACATTTTGACCTTTGTTATATGGTGTTGGCAGGGAATTCGTGTGCAGGTATGGGAACTGAAACGCCCGTCTACATGCAGACTGTTACTGTTGGCGACCTTGCAAAGCTACTAACATCCCAAGGAGTTCCTGGGGCCCAGCCGCCAGCTCTGGCACCAATGCCAGAATTGAACGCAACAAGCGTGCAGCAGCCACCGTTCCCACCTGTTGTACCCAAGAATGCACCTCTTGGTACCTCCCCACCTCCTGGTTCATCGCCTTCTCACGCTTACTCAGCCACTGTAAGTGTTTGCGGTCTGCTGGTGGCGGCTTGTGCAGCTCTGCTGATCTAATCAAGCTCATGGGGCTGGATGCTAGGTTTGAGTTACGAGGGGGTCTATCAGATTTGCGCAAGCTATTTTGTGCTAGTGGGTATTCATTTCTGTAGCTATTGGGTGCATTGGTGTATTTGTAATTCATCCCATTAATAGAGGGGGTTGCAACTATAGTGCAGGCGCCGAATGCTTGATATTCGATGCTACATTGCGTACTGCTGATGGGAACATGCCATATCTACCGTTGTTCGCTACAGAACTCTCATTTCTTAGCTGAAAAACATGGCGTTAGGTAAGGTACCCTGAAGCTTGCAGCTGCAGATGAGATGGGTACTTGTGAAAATCAGGATAGCACATCTTCAAAACTGGTACCTTCTCAGAATGTTGATACCTAGATTCAGGTCTAGGCGTTCATTAAAAAAAAGATACATGTGTAGGATCTCCATTGTGTTAGGCGTAAGGTTTTGGTTAGCGGTAGAAAAGAAATCCTGAGGCCTTGTTTACTCTAAGAGTTTCATTGGGGTTGAGAAAAGTAGGGATGGGAGGGACACCCAATCCCCATAAATTCCCATAAATACCCTTCACCTAAAATACACTAGCATGGATTAGAGTTTTTGTTTTTAAGAAAAATGAGGTGGTTGGTGAAGGATATTTAGAGATTATCCCCTCCAATTTTCTAAAGAGTTTTTTTTGAAATGAAAAAGCTTCGGCCTATGCATCGTGATGATGCACACAGCCTTTTTATATTACATTAAAATGTCATAAAGTATTTGTCACCACAATTTTCTAAAGAGTGAACAGACTAGTGGACATTTTTCGAGATCAGGGATAATGCCCTACAATCGCTCAAAATACATTAGAAATAAACACTTCAAGGGTTATTGGGGATGGGAAGAGTGGGATGGACAAATACTCTTCCCCTAAAATACAAATACACTAGTATGGACTAAAGTTTTTGTTTTGGATAAAAATGAGGTGGTTGGTGGGGTTATTTGAGGATTATCCCCTCCAATCCTCTAAAATACACAAGAGGTAAAAATATTAGTAGCGATTTTTCGGGATCCAGGATATTCCCCTCTGAATTCTAAAAATAATTTTCCACTTACCAAAAAATCCCGACCGACTACCAAACAAATTTTAAAATTAAAATTCAAAAGTTCAAAATAATTGGTTTTGAATGTGACTGGATTTCCCGACCGTAACCAAAGTGTGGTCGGTTAGATTTACAAAGCACAGGCTCTTTGGCCTCCAAGCTTCTGCCACGTCAAGCAGCCCACGTGGAGCCCGAAACCTGGGTAGGAGGCAAAATGGCCCTGGGTGCGACTATGGAAAGGCTTCCCTTTCCTAAGGGTAAAACAGATGAATACGAGAATGAGAATGCCACGATGGTAAGGGCATCTCCAGTCATCCCCCAGCGCCCCCCAGGAGCACTTTTTAGGTTCGGTTTTAGGCTCGGATGGCCAAATAGCGCCGAAATGCTACCAGTCGTGCCCCCCGGAACCAAAAAAGCGCCCTTTTGCGCCCGACGCACCCAGGGCAAACCTAAGGTGCTGGGTTCAGCCGGGGGGTCTTTTTGCGCCGTTTTGCATGCAGTGGTCCACTGTCAGTGTGCACGTCCTCTATCTCCTGCTAGGCCCACCATGTGGGCACTCTGCTTCCCCATTCTTTTTCTGTTCTTCCCGAGAGAGAGAGCCGAGAGAAAGATCGCATCGCTCGACCTCGCGCCGGAGCTCGTCCAGCTACCCGTCGGCGGCGGACGCGCCAGGGTCCTCCACCTGCCCCTCGCCCTCGGCCTCCTCCTCCGCGTCCGCCTCCGCGTTGCCGGCGACCTCTCCACCTCCGTGGCCACCGAGTCCCAGCTCGCCGTGACGTGCCGGCTCACCGCGCACGCTAGCAGAAGCTCCTCCAGCGTGCCCCAGACGCCCTCGGCCTCCTCCTCCGCGTCTCAGGTTCCCTCCCCCTTGCCTGCCCTCCTCCTCTCCTGCGTGGAGAAGCCGTCGACGGCGCGAGCGACGGGGACGCGGCGGCACTGCTTTCGGCGGCCGGTGGGGAGGACGGGCGCACGGCGTCGCGAAGCTTTTTATTTTGACTCGCATGCTCGTGTTGGGTTCGTGTTCAACTGGGAAAATGCCCACCCCAGGATTCGTTTTTGCGCCGTTGCCCCCCCCCCCCCCCCCCCCCCACACCCACACACAACGAGCCTAATTTAGCGCCGATTTGGCATCCTGAGGGGCGCTGCGACCGGAGATGCCCTAAAGAAAAAACAGCAGTCTCCTATGCAAGTCAACACACCCATGTGATTCGATCCGCAGCGTCCACCTTGCATACACGTATGAGCCGGCCGGCCATGCGCGCACAGCCGTGTACGTTCGCATGCCTGCACTGCAAACGTGTACAAGCCGGCCGCCGGTCGTTTCCACGCTGTACGTTCACGTATGAGCCAGGCCGTGTACGTTTCCATGTAAAGTGTCTGTACTTTTTCTCAACATAGTGTACAACTACACAAAGCACGGTTCTACAATTACACATAACTGAGAGTATAGATTACGTATTACAAAGCACGGTTCCTGTAAACATTTTTGTAAACACTGGGCGATCTGGTCGGCTAGACGCAAAGCTATACACGAAGGTATCTTTCAGAGCCCGCTCTCTACCCATGCCTTTGTGGAGTCAATGATCAGGGACCTGGAGGTGGTGTCGGTGAGAAGCACCCCACAAACCTCAAACCAGACCCGATCGCCGGAGCCCAGGTGGATTGCTCCACCGGCAGGAGTTGTTAAGATAAATGTTGACGCATCTGTCAGGAAGCAAGGAAACGTTGGGGCAGCAGCTGCGGTGTGTAGGTCTGACGCAGGCCAGTATTTAGGAGCTTCTGCACTTGTCATGCAGGGCTCTTCGGACCCGACTGTACTGGAAGCTGTGGCTTGCCGTGAGGCTCTGGCGCTCGCTCGGGACCTGCATCTCACAAGGATCCGGGTGGCCTCCGATTGTCTCGAGGTGATCAAGTGCATGGAGGGTGAGTACAGAGGGAAATTCAGTGTCATCTTGCAAGAAATAAAGCTTAGAGCTGCTGACTTTGCTTCGGTGGAATTTGTACACGAGCGAAGGAACTCCAACAAAGAAGCTCATGGCCTAGCTAGGTCGTCGGCTTACTCTGAATATGGTCGCCATGTGTGGCTTCTAGAGTCTCCTGATCTTTTTTGTATCCCTACAAACTTAAGCAATGAATAAAGCGGTGGTGTGTTAGTCTCAAAAAAAAAATGTAAACATTTTTGTCCCACCTCATCTTTAGCAAACAATTCACCATCCTATATACTCCCTCCGTTCGATAATATAAGATGTTTTTAACTATAATACATGTTATTTAGAATTACATTAAAATAAGCGCACATGTACACTAAAACATGTCTAGATATATATCGCCCTAGATATGTCGCCCTAGATACGTCGCCCTAGATATATGTGTACAATGTACATATAAATGTGAAAAATTGCTAAAACATCTTATATCGTGAAACGGAGTCGATTGACTAAATAAAATCATTTGGAGCGATTTCTTTGTATATGTTTTGCTGCTGTAGTTCTCATGCTAGGAAGCTACTACCATTTTTTTTCTTCTATATCTACCCACTATTTATTCAAACGAATCTGTGTCAACTAAGTTGAGAAGTAGGGAGTAGCATTTCCTTTGAATACCTTTCTTACTATATTCGATGTTACGATTCAAATTCGTAGATCGTAGCTCCTCAATTTCTTCCCCCTTTCCTTTCATAATAACTTTGAATTCGGATTTGATTCTAATATGATTTTACTGATAGATTTACGTAACTATTATGCACCATTTTCATGCTAAATTGTTTTTTGTCCGAGATCTAGAAGTCGTCTTCGCCCTACCTTAGAGATATCCGATGTTCAAAATTCTTATCATCTGTTGAATCCTGATAAAACTCCAGCTATGTCGTTTGCCGTGATGCATATATTTCCATTAACCGTTCAACCCATCGACTTTTTATTTTCCGAGCCAATCCGGAGCCACTACTTGTTTCCTTTTTCTGTTAACAATGTTTAAACTTCTATCTCTGAAATCCATATAAGATATATACCATAGTGGTACACGTAATTTCATGTTTTGAAACATTTAATTGAGCCGAGTTTAAATATAAGAATAAGTATACTTCTTCCATAAATCTATTATTATATCATTTTGATATAATTATTTTTGTAACTGATTTGTAATTAGATCATCAGTCCAGTGGGCTTAAAATTTGGGTTATTTAAGAACTTTTCTTTCACGTGAATTTTTAACTAAGTTTAGCATCACAGAAAATTAAGCACCATATGGAGTTCTAGGAATGGACAAGAGTATTAGACTAGTTACAATGGGAGTAACATAGATAGAAACATAAGTGCCACATAGGCAAAAATAATGATGTGATAAGTATTTAATAAGCAGAGAGGTGATAGTGGTATCATATGTAGATAGCTTAACATAACGCATTTCGAAATAAGATGAGTCTATAGCCTAATAAATGCATGATTATATGATATTACACATATGTTACCACACACTGTTGAGATAGTAACATACCTATATACAGTGGTGGAGCCGGTAGGGGTCGAGGAGGGTCGTCTGACCCGGCTCAGATTGGACGGGAAAAAAATCAGTTGCCAGGGAAAAGAAAAAGCCACCCCTGTGCCCAATCGTCCTCGACCCCGAGTTCCTCTGGCGATCACGCCGCGCCGCCACCCCTTGCCTGGCTAGCAGCATCGCGCCCCACCTGGTCAGCCAGCCTCACGCCCCCGCTGGCTATCGCCACGCCCCCGTGCCGCCATCCCGCGTCCTGCCCCTGGGCCGCCACCCCCCGCCCGCGTCCCGCCCCCACGCCTTGCACCCGCCCGACCAGCCCGGCCGCGCTGCCGCCGAACACCGCAACGCCCTGGCCGGCCCACTGTCTTCCGCCGCCGCCAAGCCTCCTCATCTCCCGGAAGGTCAATCGATGATTAGGTGAGTAGCATCATCAGCTCGAGGGACATCCTGCCCCTAGCAATTTTATTTTGTCCTATTTCTTAATTTTTACTAAAACGGTAAATGATTCGATAATTGAAACACAATTCAGTGTTTATTTGTTTGATTGGAATGATTTCTACTGTTCAGATTTCAGACCTATTGGTGACAGATTACTGGAGTATCCCTTCTGCAGTAATTCAGTGTTCTACAAAGTATCTCTTCTGCAGTAATTTAAACAAAAAACTACGGAGTAATTGCAGAGTTTTGCTGCATGCTCAGGGCCTCAGGCAATTTCGACATTTCCAAAATCCACAATATAGCTCCAGCATTTTCTGACCCTTGCAAGTACTTGAATTTGTGTAGGATTTTGCAGACATTGATCTAAATGTAGTTGTTTCACAAAACCTGCCGGCTCGGGTGACTTTTTCATATAATTTTGAGGCACTAAAGCAGATTATTTGGTTTAAAAGACTCAACACGTTTCTTTAATTGCAAATGCAAGCCATTGTTTTTAACTTAATGATATGATATTATCTTATTAAAATGTGGCACTATTTTGTATGTATTTTCCTTGTTCTTTGTAATCAGTTTGTAGTTATCCTTGATGAAATATGAAATTGAAATTGTTTGGATCTTTCTTTTGTTGAATACACTTGCTTTTCTGCTAAAAAAAATTGGAGCCTATTTTTTTCGACCTGGCTCAGTTCAATTCCTAGCTCCGCCACTGCCTCTATATGAAAGTTGGATGGATTCCCGTCCTGTCAGCGCTTCACGTCGCCCCTATTCCACGGGTCGTCCGATCGGCGCGACGGACGGCCCAGACGCGGCCACGCCCCCCAATCACCGGTTACTGTTCATCGGCTATTTGTAGCCAATTGCGTCGCGCCACGTCGCCCGGTCACCCCCCTTTCCACCGGTCACCGTGGCTATTTTGTAGAATAGCGCCTCGCAGATCGAACCCGTGCCTCGCTGTAATACCCCGTAGTTATAGTCTAGAAAGGAGTTAGATACAATTTGTGCATTTCAATAGCATGCATCTGAAAATCCGGGAAAATTTGAAACTTTTTCAACAAAGTCCTAGAGTGATCGACCAACACTCGAATGACTAGTAGAGAATGTTCGTAGATACTCGAGTAACTAAAAACTTGGAACTAAACTTGTTAAAGTGAAGTCGAGCTTTCACTAATGTTGGTGAAATAGGCTTAGTCACCAATGAGAGTGCGATAAACCTCAAATCTGATCTCATCTCATTCTTAAACATTTTCTTCGCAAATAAAATGTGACAAGTTACAAGCTAAGTAATTGGCTATCATCTAAATCATTAAGTCCTTACGACATCCATATGCTCAATATCTCTTTACACTATCCATAAATGAGCATATGAGAATCCAATATCTGAAGGGGATATTTCAAGTCATCATTTCACAATCACTACACTTTTCTAAGACACATTTGATATTCCACAACTAAAGTATCTTTAGATACAACAAATAGAGTTATAACATGGTATGAGTTCTACCAGATGGTATTGAAGGAAATATAGAATCATATCATTAACTGAATACGTACATATTTTAAATAAAAGGAGAAGTATTCCTAAGAAGTAGAAAAGCTTAACTAAATATTAATCGAGATCTTACTTTATCTAGACCATCATATCTCCTTATCTTCCAATCTTCTCGAAGTCAATTCTCCAAGAGAAGTAATCAAGAAGGAAACAACAAGAAGGCTTTGGAAGAAGTATATCTTAGATGTGCATAGGAGTGCTATATCCAAACTATCATGAAGAGCTGGAAACTCTTATATCCTAATCCCTCTTTATTAAGCTCTCTAGAAATGATGTGATATCCCAAGGTTGGTGTTATATAAAGGTAGGTTGATAACAAGTTTCTAGACCTTGTTAACAACTCACTTTTGTATGCATGAACAAGGGAGTGTCATATACAAAATGAATGCAAGGATGAATAATCTAGTATATCAATTACCTCAACCACTTGGGTATAAGTAGTAATTTGAAGACAAGAGTAATTACCTTGTTTGCAAGTTATTCTTATATACATGAGGTAAGGTGAGGATATCAAACACATCAACATTCTTGAGAAATCAATCAAGGGAAAGCTTTGCTTGGAGTAAAGGAATTATCTTCACTTCAAGGGTGAGGCAAGTGATGTTGGAACTCAAGCCTTGACAAGAAGGAGTTGTCTTAAGTATTGCCTTGTTGGATCATGTCAAAGTAAATGCCACATTGGAACATGGATCAATTGGATTAAATGGATTTAAGGAAACAACACTTAAGTGAGTTAACTATGATCCTAGCAAGAGAAGTAAACAGTGAGAAAATAATACACCACATTAAAACTTAGGCAATATAATCAAGATTTAAATAAGAAAGTCATATGGGGACTCATGGTGTTTCTCCAAGGGAATCATAACCAAGGAGAAAGTAAAGCCAAATCATAAGTACATATAAACATTATCCAAATCCAGGAGTCACATACATCATATCTCAGGATCATGTGAATGGAGGAGTCACATAAGTGGAATGACCACAAGTTCATCAATGGATAGTCATCTAGTGGTGGAATCAAGAATTCATTCTCAATAAAGAGTTAAACTTGGACATATGGAATTGAGAATGACATGGAAGTATTAGTTGAGAGTTGTTCAAGCAAATTGTTTCACAAACTCAAATATATCTATTTTAAGAGATATATTACAAAGACAATAACTTTATCAAGAGGGAGTACATTTATCTTTGATCATCTAAATGGGTGGTGAAATAAGAAGAATTCTAAACTCATCATCTCATCTATTAGATCACCATAAGACCTAACTTGAGGCAGGTTATCTATACTTGATGTATCCAGAAACATCTGATCATGCTCTCACAGGATTCACTTGCGAGGGATCACTAAACAAAGGCATTTGGCAATATCTCATGCTTAGCATGAATTTGACTTAAAGCATTGTGTATACTCTTATTAGGTATCACAATGTGCAAAGGTGCTACTTCCAGTGGATCATAAATTGGTGTTGCCTGGAATGCTTAAAGCACCATAATACAAATTTGAATATTCTTATATCTAAAAATCTGAGAAACAAAACCTCAGATCATTTTAGTAGCTAAGGGAAGCAATATATACAAATAAATAATGTCACATAATTAATTTTCCCTATGATTTTAATACACCCTAAAAATACTTAAGTGGAAGCCATAATTATAACCAAATGGAATATTTTTATATACCTTTAGTCTTTGAGTTAAAACCTCAAATCAATCATAAGAGGAAATCATAAATCCCTAATTAAATTTATAACATTGAATCAGTATCCTCATGTTTTTAGAATGCACAACACAAATAAATAAGTGGAAGGCACAAGTGCAATAGAAGTAATATAGCAAATTTTGTGCAAACTCAACTGACATGGTAAAAGACTACAAAAGATACAAATATTCAAAATATACCAAGGAATCAAATAGATTAAGTTGAAATAAACATTTTAGTTCAAATATAAACTTTCCAGGACCTCTCTGCAAGTTCCAGAATCAAAAACAGATCCAAAAACAGGACATCGTCTTCGTTGTCTTCTTCGCTTTCTCAGTTGACCGCCGCCGCCGTGAGGAGACTCGCCGCGCCGCCGCCGTTCTTGACTACCTCGAACGCAAGAAAACCTCCCAGAGCTCTTCCCTATCGTCTCTGCATCCGGTGGTTATCTGAAACGAGTGGATTCGTGCCCGAATCACGTTTTGCATCGCCGAGCGCATCCCGGCCATTCTCGCCGGCGTGTCGTCAGCACCGACCTCCCCGTGACCTATAAATACACGAGGAGTTCCGCAATGAACCTCTGATGCTTCTCAGACCACTCTCCATACCTACATTGCTCCCTATCGTCCTCAATTTGAAACCCTAGCCGTACGGGTCACCGCCGTTCGTCGTCGTTCGCCATCAACTCCGGCCACGGCTCACAGTTTTGAGTAGCTAGTTAGAACCGCCTCGTCCATGTGAGTGTCTCACCCGTTCCTCGCTTGCAGGGAAGCTTTGGAGCGGGAGGAATCGCTCGTCTTCTTCAACTCCGGCCACGGGCTGCCGTGGACGAGATCATCGCCTCCGAGCATCCTCGTGCTTCTCCGAGCACCTGTGCGTGCTCGTGGTGAGCTGGAACATCTACCCGTACCCTTCGTTTGTCCTAAATCGTGCTCGGGCGTGTAGTTCGTCGTTCCCGTGGTCCGGCCACCGCAAGACCTCGCCGCCGGTGATGTTCCGGTGAACCTAGACTAGCGGCGCTAGTACCTTTTGGTTCGTAGCGTTGAGCTCTACAATCTGGTAGCCTCCATTCGTTGAATCCCGTTCGAATTCGTTGAAATCGAGCTCGGCAGTGGATTGGCATCCACTGGTGACGTCATCGTGATGTCATAATCCAAATGAAATCTTTTACCTTTTAATTCAATTCAAATGGTATAGTCCATGACATGTGGGACCCCTGTGTCAGTGTTTTATTGATTTAGGAAAATTGTTTTAAGTAAATATTAAAAAATCTGACTGGTGGGCCCAACTCATTTTCATAATTCCAGAAATGGTTTAAAGTGAGTTTAAATTGGAAAATTCATAACTTATTCATCCTAACTCATAAAAATACAAACTTTATATCAAAATGTTCAGAAAAATAAACTCTATATGATTGTGTCATTATTGAGTGTGTTTGAGTAAATTTTAATCAGCATAAAAAATTGAACTACAAATTGCTTAATATTTAAATATGGAGTTAATTTGAAATGCTATTTTGGATGCATTTCAACTTCATTTAAAATGCTCCACATGTTTAAAACTTTAAATTTGAAATTTTATTGAATCATGAGATATACACTTGGTATTTAAAATTTTGGTTAAATAAAATAATATTTTCTATATAAAAATAAAAGTCATACTTTCATAATTTAAAATAGGAAATAAAAGCTTATACAAATTGTTATACTATTATTTTAACAAGCAATGTTAAGTTATGAAATTAATTTTACAAGCAATAAAATATAAACACTCTTATTAATTATCACTTATAATAAATAACTAAGCTATTTAAAAATATTCATTCTAGTGTTTATTCTAAAAAACAAAAATTAAACTTAAAAATGCTGTCATGTTGTTTGTTTACTCTAAAGTGTTAATATTTAAGTAAATTGTACAATTACTTGATTAAATAAAAGTGCTACATATTTAAATACTCAACTAAAAATTATCAAGTCTTAAATCTTAAACAATCACTATTCCCAACTCATTAAACAACTCAAATATTTCTACTAACACTTAAGGGTGATAAATCAAGTTAAGACATTATCATCGCGTAAGACGAAGCTTATTTGGTTAAGCTTGGGTTTGTTTGGGGTATTTTGCAATGCATATCATATTATGCATTTCAGCATGTTGCCAGAGTTTCCTGTAATCCTTATTGGGATTACTTTGCTATTTTCAGATCTCGGGGTTTTATCGCAGACACTAGAATCCCGGAGTATTGAATTGCCATTTCTATCACAGGCAAGTTCATTCTTGCAAATCCTCATTGGAATATTTTGTAAAAACTATTTTCAAAAACTATTATCATTGCATTTGAAAAAGAAAAACTATTTTCGAATGATGTGAAGTGCTATATATATTGTTTGGCGGGCGATGGAACCATGGATGGTACGGATATCATGGTGGAGGTTCCATCGTACGGAAAGTATATACCTAGGAATTAATCACCCAAATTCCAGTGATCCTAGTGCCGTGTTGAAGTATCGGCCAACAGATTCACTATGGATGGGCTAGCTAGAGGTTCTTTCCTTCGGATCTATATCCTCGGCAGGCTATCTCCTGGTTGCGTCCGTTGCGGCGGCCAACAGCGTGGAACCGCATACGTTCCCACCCGACGGGGTGAATTGGAATAGTAGCTCGGGAGTGGTGGCGAGCTTGGTCTTTGTACCAGTTGGGCCATAAGGGGCGGATATGCATTGTGCCGGGGAAGGACTCCACATGGCTAGGTGCCCTGAGTCCTGGCTATAGCACAGATGGTGTGCAAAGAGAGCATTTAAGGGCTAGGCTGCTGTTGGGTAAAGCGATGCAGCTCTGCAGAGTCATAAAAAGAGAAACTGTGACTGTCACATCCTTGTTCCAGGAGGGAACCACAGACCGCAGCGGGAAAGGCATCCCAAGTGATGACTATGAACCCGTGGAGACTGGGAGCTTAGTTTTCCAAATTAAAATTTGACATTTCAAGAAAGGTTTTCCAAAACCTGCATTATGCCTACGACCGTTGGTCCTGGCAGTAGTTAGTGCATGAAAAGCAAAAACTTTTTCCTATATATATCTGAACTTGCTGAGTAACGCTAGTGTTGCTCACCCTTTCCTCGTTGACCCCCTGCTTAGATGTTTGGAGCCATTGAAGAGATTGCCAGTTAGCCATCATGACGTCAAGGAGGTCTTCAAGAAGGATTCAACTGCTACTCGCCAATGGAGGAGTGACGACAACCATGCCAACGGAGCCACGACAGCAAAAGTGCAATGGTGTCTCAACGGCGCATTGCTGAAGGTGGAGACAATATCTACTGGATGGAGGAGATCACCGCTGGATGGAGATATTCCAAGTGGATTAGTATAGGGCTGTGACAACAGCAGTAGTGGATTAAGACTAGATTTAGAGCTGATATTCAGCTTAGTACTACGATTTGGATCTTCTTGTATTTTATTTGCACGAGACTTTCTCTCCTATGAAGAAGGTTCTCGAGATTTGGTATGGTAGAGTTGTAATTCTACAATGTTCTATGGACCGCGCCTATGTTTCTGTTGTACTACTCTGAGGGGTGTAACATTTGCGGATAGGTTCTTCCGTAAGTGTTATATCAAACTTGTACACTACAACATGCAGTGGTGTGCGGGGTCACTACAGATGGTATTAGAGCAATGGCTAGACCTTAGGTAGTTACCTATTAAAGAGGAAAGCCTGTAGGTGTGTGAAGCCTTGGAGTAAGGAAGTTATCTTATCTAAATTCTTATCTTTCTACAAGTATGATTATTATTCACTTGAGAATAATATTATCATAATTGTATAGATTTTTCTTTCTCAGCTGGAGTAATTCTACTACCATATTCTTTTATAGGAACTTATCTATCTTATTTCTTTTCGACTTGGCATTACAAGTTGAAACTACTCTACTAGCTAGTATACCCAATGGAATTACATCTAAGTCAGTTTTACCTATGTGGTATCATTGACAATCTTATCCTATCAAGAATAAAGGTGAAGTAGAACCCTATCGTAAGATTGTTAAGGTGAAAAGACAGAAGCGAAGTTGGTGATGGTGAAGAATCTTTAGCAATTGTTCAGAAGGAGTATAGTAGAATTCTCGTGAATCCGCTACAAAGGAATCATTGGAGTGTAGTATAGTATCTTAAGTAAGTTAGGAGATGGAAAAGGCATTGAAGGAAGCTACACGACTACGTTGGATGTACAATCAGCAACTACATGGAGGATTTAGTCTACAAGGTGTTTAGCTTTACGCAACCAAGCCAGTCTACAACTACTCTTTGAGTACTTTGTCTTAAGTTTATTCCGTTGCAATTGGGCAAATTGGAGTAACTACTTGAGCAAAGGGTTGTACTAGAATAGGAATTGAAGTGTATAGCATCTAAGCCTGTGTACTTGAGATGTTTATACTCAAAGTACTGTTATTTTACGGGCTTATGTTGCATGTGTGATATATATATAACTGTATTTGGAGTATTGGATCTTATTGGATTTTTGATTGGCTAGTTTGGTACATGAAGTGTTGAACTTAACGTGCAAATGCATGTTGCAACAATGAGTTCTTTACCTGATGTCACTAATCTAGAGGTAAAAAGGATTAGTGTGAGGGAGAGACGAGTTACTACCAAGATGTGGAGGCAAATAAAGCTCATTAAGTGAAGGAAGTCCAGAAGACCGAAGGCTATAAAGCTACTGGTGTAAAGTATGAAGAGTGCCACCTCATATTCGGATATAGAGGAGTATTCCACCAATACACGGAAGAATGAAGGAACGAAGTAAGTTCAGACAAGAGTATCACCCCATGTTGGATGAAGGAGGTTCCGATAATGATGAAAGCAAGCTACAGGAGTCATACTCAAGTATTCTTCAAGGTGAAGGTTAGTGATTGGAGGATACTAAGTGCAAACTGAGAGACGTTAGAGGAAGTAGAACAACATTTAGACACATGTTGACACGAATTATCGTCATGAGGAGAAAGAAGTTGGCAGTAAGAAGCCAGAAGGCACAAGTAAATGGATATGGTTCTTGGTCTCTTTGTTATGCAGTTTTAGCTATGCCCGTGTTATGGCGCAACTAAGGGGTTGTGGTGCCGATGATCCATTCCGAGCACACGCCTGCTGATGTTTACTCAGCCTGGGAGTGGTAACCCCAGTAACCCTTGGTTTCGTAGCATGACCAGTGACACATAGCATCGCTGTATAATTCTCAGGCCTAGTCCACCAACTCAGTAAGATGTTGGGATTCTCTATTATGCATTCTTGCTTATGATTAGCGTGATAAGTCCTCCGAGGGGTTTGTGTGACCGGTGTTCCCGGCACGCCTACAGTGCAATGCTGTCTGGATTGGTAACCCAGTAACTCTCGGCTATCATGTCTAAGAGCACATAACACGGATGTATAATTCTGAATTCGGTATCGGAAAAGTTGTGGTAGAAAGTTAAGTATTGAAGGAGGAGTTAATTTAAGAGATGAAGGAAAGTGCTATTCTGAGAGGGAATAACAGCTTGAGATGAGTGGTTATTAACCAAATTCGAAATTTCAAGTGAGACAAGGTATCAATATCACCAAGATGCAGGAAAATACATTCTCAAGGGACAAAGTGTTCTATAAGACACAGCAGATCCGTGGGAGAAGATTTCATGGATGGTCAATAGAATAGAAGAGAGTTACTATTTGGAAAGAAGTAGACACCATTCACGTGATGGTAAGGTGGTGTAGTACCATCTAAAAAGGAGGGTAATTTGAAAGAAGGGTGATTCATCAGAGGAATGATATCCTAGAATCAAGGACTCAGATGAAGGATGAACTAATACATGGTTTGAAAGCTGTACGATCAGGACAAGTCAACGTTTGGATTGGAAAAGTCACGTGTTCAAGTCAAGCAACCAAAGGAATCAGTTGAAGCATCAGACATGTTAAGGACTTGACATATCAGCATGGTTTTGACCAATTGACCAATACCCATACCTGTGTAGAGTTAAGTTATTACAAAGTGCACCCAGCTGTGCAATAGTTCTTTTCTCGAGACCCTAGATGAGACAACTGGAATTCTAATTAGAGTGAGTATCTGATTTACCGGAAGATCTTATTGGTTGTTCACATCAAGTGGATTTACCAATTGATCTTCGGGAAACTATTGGATGTAGGACATGGATATTTTTTAACCGGAGAAGAACTGGGGAATCACAACTTGATGAAAGTACCCTGTATTCTTCGAGAAACCTTAGGCATACCTTGTGCAAGAGGAATAAGAAGCAGCTTCATATCGCATAAAGGATTGATTATTACAAGAGATCGAATGGATACAACCGGATAAAGATTGACTAATCGAAGGTCAGAAGTATGGAATGCTTAGAAAGATATAAGTGGGAGAGTGAATCATGTAACAGGATAGTATCCTTAAAAGGGCAAAGTAGAAGTTGAAAGGAGAATCCTGAATATGACAGAATCAACATGTTTTCAAGTGTTCTAGAAGTTCTTCAAAAGAGGAGAATTACATGAAACCTTTGATGCATCTCAAATCAAAGGGAAAGATGAAATCTGGAGGATAAGAGTAACAAGGAATACAAAAGTCATAAGAGCGATGACTAGAGGATCGAAAAGATGTTGAATAGAAGAGATTATATCTCAAGATTGAGGAAGTCTATGTTCTAGATAGTCCAAAAAGCCAATAGATGGGCCACAAAAGGTAGAGAAAAGAAGGTGTTTCACTCATGTTGCTTTGCTAGACAGATGCAGAATAGTTGGATGAAGTCTCGCATACAAACATCCGTACAGTCATGTTGGAGATACGAAGATATTAACACTGAAAGGATTGTTCACCCAGTTATAAGTGACTTGAGCACTATTGCTAGACAGAGTAATTAGGGATGGATTGATTACATATATCCAATCCATGTGGAGGAACCAGAACCAATGGGAAATATCTTAAAGATTAGGGAGTTCAAGGTGAAGTATTTACCACCAGCAAATAGTAGAGTTTGCTTATATCCATAAGGGTAAGGAAGTTGTTACTTCCAAGCAAATGGAGTCTTCCTAGACCCATGATTACACCAAAGTGTACCAACGATCATATCGGAAGATCTCATAAGGATGTAGCAGAGGATCTTCGACAAAGGCCAGAAAGCCAGGGTAACATAAGGAGTCTGAATTGAAGGGTTCGAGAGACAAGAAGAAGTAAAAAGAGTGATGGTAATGGCCAAATACTCGATGAAAGTCAACAAATGAATAATATGGACCATGTTCCAAATACGAGGTTCGGATAAGAAAGGAGTGTGTATAAAGAATAGCATGAATCCAAGTCCTGGGAAGAAGAAGATCAGCAAGGACAAACTAAGTTCTTCAGGACTAGTTAAGGGAAGTTATTTCAGAATCAGAAGTCAAAAGGAGATGAAACGAATTGTCAGAAGTAAAATCTTCTTAGACTCAGGAGTGTTAGGGAAGTGTGTTATGGAACCTATCTGGAGATGTTATATGGATGTTTAAGAAAATCTTCGATAGCAGACAACAGAGTGATGGAAATGGAAGCAGTTCTTTACTTACACGCGAGAGTTACCGCAACTTCGGGGCAAAGTTGATTTTAAGTGGGAGAGAATGTAATGCCCCGTAGTTATAGTCTAGAAAGGAGTTAGATAGAATTTGTGCATTTGCATAGCATACATATGAAAATCCGGGAAAATTTGAAACTTTTTCAACAAAGTCCTAGAGTGATCGACCAACACTCGAATGACTAGTTGAGAATGTTCGTAGATACTCGAGTAACTACAAACTTGGAACTAAACTTGTTAAAGTGAAGTCGAGGTTTCACTAATGTTGGTGAAATAGGCTTAGTCACCAATGAGAGTGCGACAAACCTCAAATCTGATCTCATCTCATTCTTAAACATTTTCTTCACAAATAAAATGTGACAAGTTACAAGCTAAGTAACTGTCTATCATCTAAATCATTAAGTCCTTACGACATCCATATGCTCAATATCTCTTTACACTATCCATAAATGAGCATATGAGAATCCAATATCTGAAGGGGATATTTCAAGTCATCATTTCACAATCACTACACTTTTCTAAGACACATTTGATATTCCACAACTAAAGTATCTTTAGATACAACAAATAGAGTTATAACATGGTATGAGTTCTACCAGATGGTATTGAAGGAAATATAGAATCATATCATTAACTGAATACGTACATATTTTAAATAAAAGGAGAAGTATTCCTAAGAAGTAGAAAAGCTTAACTAAATATTAATCGAGATCTTACTTTATCTAGACCATCATATCTCCTTATCTTCCAATCTTCTCGAAGTCAATTCTCCAAGAGAAGTAATCAAGAAGGAAACAACAAGAAGGCTTTGGAAGAAGTATATCTTAGATGTGCATAGGAGTGCTATATCCAAACTATCATGAAGAGCTGGAAACTCTTATATCCTAATCCCTCTTTATTAAGCTCTCTAGAAATGATGTGATATCCCAAGGTTGGTGTTATATAAAGGTAGGTTGATAACAAGTTTCTAGACCTTGTTATCAACTCACTTTTGTATGCATGAACAAGGGAGTGTCATATACAAAATGAATACAAGGATGAATAATCTAGTATATCAATTACCTCAACCACTTGGGTATAAGTAGTAATTTGAAGACAAGAGTAATTACCTTGTTTGCAAGTTATTCTTATATACATGAGGTAAGGTGAGGATATCAAACACATCAACATTCTTGAGAAATCAATCAAGAGAAAGCTTTGCTTGGAGTAAAGGAATTATCTTCACTTCAAGGGTGAGGCAAGTGATGTTGGAACTCAAGCCTTGACAAGAAGGAGTTGTCTTAAGTATTGCCTTGTTGGATCATGTCAAAGTAAATGCCACATTGGAACATGGATCAATTGGATCAAATGGATTTAAGGAAACAACACTTAAGTGAGTTAACTATGATCCTAGCAAGAGAAGTAAACAGTGAGAACATAATACACCACATTAAAACTTAGGCAATATAATCAAGATTTAAATAAGAAAGTCATATGGGGACTCATGGTGTTTCTCCAAGGGAATCATAACCAAGGAGAAAGTAAAGCCAAATCATAAGTACATATAAACATTATCCAAATTCAAGAGTCACATAGATCATATCTCAGGATCATGTGAATGGAGGAGTCACATAAGTGGAATGACCACAAGTTCATCAATGGATAGTCATCTAGTGGTGGAATCAAGAATTCATTCTCAATAAAGAGTTAAACTTGGACATATGGAATTGAGAATGACATGGAAGTATTAGTTGAGAGTTGTTCAAGCAAATTGTTTCACAAACTCAAATATATCTATTTTAAGAGATATATTCCAAAGACAATAACTTTATCAAGAGGGAGTACATTTATCTTTGATCATCTAAATGGGTGGTGAAATAAGAAGAATTCTAAACTCATCATCTCATCTATTATATCACCATAAGACCTAACTTGAGGCAGGTTATCTATACTTGATGTATCCAGAAACATTTGATCATGCTCTCACATGATTCACTTGTGAGGGATCACTAAACAAAGGCATTTGGCAATATCTCATGCTTAGCATGAATTTGACTTAAAGCATTGTGTATACTCTTATTAGGTATCACAATGTGCAAAGGTGCTACTTCCAGTGGATCATAAATTGGTGTTGCCTGGAATGCTTAAAGCACCATAATACAAATTTGAATATTCTTATATCTAAAAATCTGAGAAACAAGACCTCAGATCATTTTAGTAGCTAAGGGAAGCAATATATACAAATAAATAATGTCACATAAATAATTTTCCCTATGATTTTAATACACCCTAAAAGTAATTAAGTGGAAGCCATAATTATAAGCAAATGGAATATTTTTATATACCTTTAGTCTTTGAGTTAAAACCTCAAATCAATCATAAGAGGAAATCATAAGTCCCTAATTAAATTAGTTCAAATATAAACTTTCCAGGACCTCTCTGCAAGTTCCAGAATCAAAAACAGATCCAAAAACAGGAACCAGGGGCCTCAACACACTATTTCTATAGTTTCCAGAAGATCTAGGGGGTTATCCGTAAAACGGTCATCGTCATCGTTGTCTTCTTCGCTTTCTCAGTTGACCGCCGCCGCCGTGAGGAGACTCGCCGCGCCGCCGCCATTCTTGACTACCTCGGACGCAAGAAAACCTCCCAGAGCTCTTCCCTATCGTCTCTGCGTCCGGTGGTTATCTGAAACGAGTGGATTCGTGCCCGAATCACGTTTTGCATCGCCGAGCGCATCTCGGCCGTTCTCGCCGGCGTGTCGTCAGCACCGACCTCCCCGTGACCTATAAATACACGAGGAGTTCCGCAATGAACCTCTGATGCTTCTCAGACCACTCTCCATACCTACATTGCTCCTTATCGTCCTCAATTTGAAACCCTAGCCGTACGGGTCGCCGCCGTTCGTCGTCGTTCGCCATCAACTCCGGCCACGGCTCACAGTTTTGAGTAGCTAGTTAGAACCGCCTCGTCCATGTGAGTGTCTCACCCGTTCTTCGCTTGCAGGGAAGCTTTGGAGCGGGAGGAATCGCTCGTCTTCTTCAACTCCGGCCACGGGCTGCCGTGGACGAGATCATCGCCTCCGAGCATCCTCGTGCTTCTCCGAGCACCTGTGCGTGCTCGTGGTGAGCTGGAACATCTACCCGTACCCTTCGTTTGTCCTAAATCGTGCTCGGGCGTGTAGTTCGTCGTTCCCGTGGTCCGGCCACCGCAAGACCTCGCCGCCGGTGATGTTCCGGTGACCCTAGACTAGCGGCGCTAGTACCTTTTGGTTCGTAGCGTTGAGCTCTACAATCTGGTAGCCTCCATTCGTTGAATCCCGTTCGAATTCATTGAAATCGAGCTCGGCAGTGGATTGGCATCCCCTGGTGACGTCATCGTGATGTCATAATCCAAATGAAATCTTTTTCCTTTTAATTCAATTCAAATGGTATAGTCCATGACATGTGGGACCCCTGTGTCAGTGTTTTATTGATTTAGGAAAAAAAATTAAGTAAATATTAAAAAATCTGACAGGTGGGCCCAACTCATTTTCATAATTCCAGAAATAGTTTAAAGTGAGTTTAAATTGGAAAATTCATAACTTATTCATCCTAACTCAGAAAAATACAAACCTCTATATCAAAATGTTCAGAAAAATAAACTCTATATGATTGTGTCATTATTGAGTGTGTTTGAGTAAATTTTAATCAGCATAAAAAATTGAACTACATATTGCTTAATATTTAAATATGGAGTTAATTTGAAATGCTATTTTGGATGCATTTCAACTTCATTTAAAATGCTCCACATGTTTAAAACTTTAAATTTGAAATTGTATTGAATCATGAGATATACACTTGGTATTTAAAATTTTGGTTAAATAAAATAATATTTTCTACATAAAAATAAAAGTCATACTTTCATAATTTAAAATAGGAAATAAAAGCTTATACAAATTGTTATACTATTATTTTAACAAGCAATGTTAAGTTATGAAATTAATTTTACAAGCAATAAAATATAAACACTCTTATTAATTATCACTTATAATAAATAACTAAGCTATTTAAAAATATTCATTCTAGTGTTCATTCTAAAAAACAAAAATTAAACTTAAAAATGCTGTCATGTTGTTTGTTTACTCTAAAGTGTTAATATTTAAATAAATTGTACAATTACTTGATTAAATAAAAGTGCTACATATTTAAATACTCAACTAAAAATTATCAAGTCTTAAATCTTAAACAATCACTATTCCCAACTCATTAAACAACTCAAATATTTCTACTAACACTTAAGGGTGATAAATCAAGTTAAGACATTATCATCGCGTAAGATGAAGCTTATTTGGTTAAGCTTGGGTTTGTTTGGGGTATTTTGCAATGCATATCATATTATGCATTTCAGCATGTTGCCAGAGTTTCCTATAATCCTTATTGGGATTACTTTGCTATTTTCAGATCTCGGGGTTTTATCGCAGACACTAGAATCCCGGAGTATTGAATTGCCATTTCTATCACAGGCAAGTTCATTCTTGCATATCCTCATTGGAATATTTTGTAAAAACTATTTTCAAAAACTATTATCATTGCATTTGAAAAAGAAAAACTATTTTCGAATGATGTGAAGTGCTATATATATTGTTTGGCGGGCGATGCAACCATGGATGGTACGGATATCATGGTGGAGGTTCCATCGTACGGAAAGTATATACCTAGGAATTAATCACCCAAATTCCAGTGATCCTAGCGCCGTGTTGAAGTATCGGCCAACAGATTCACTATGGATGGGCTAGCTAGAGGTTCTTTCCTTCAGATCTATATCCTCGGCAGGCTATCTCCTGGTTGCGTCCGTTGCGGCGGCCAACAGCGTGGAACCGCATACGTTCCCACCCGATGGGGTGAATTGGAATAGTAGCTCGGGAGTGGTGGCGAGCTTGGTCTTTGTACCAGCTGGGACATAAGGGGCGGATATGCATTGTGTCGGGGAAGGACTCCACATGGCTAGGTGCCCTGAGTCCTGGCTATAGCACAGATGGTGTGCAAAGAGAGCATTTAAGGGCCAGGCTGCTGTTGGGTAAAGCGATGCAGCTCTGTAGAGTCTTAAAAAGAGAAACTGTGACTGTCACATCCTTGTTCCAGGAGGGAACCACAGACCGCAGCGGGAAAGGCATCTCAAGTGATGACTATGAACCGTGGAGATTGGGAGTTTAGTTTTCCAAATTAAAATTGGACATTTCAAGAAAGGTTTTCCAAAACCTGCATTATGCCTACGACCGTTGGTCCTGGCAGTAGTTAGTGCATGAAAAGCAAAAACTCTTTCCTATATATATCTGAACTTGCTGAGTAACGCTAGTGTTGCTCACCCTTTCCTCGTTGACCCCCTTCTTAGATGTTTGGAGCCATTGAAGAGATCGCCAGTTAGCCATCATGACGTCAAGGAGGTCTTCAAGAAGGATTCAACTGCTACTCGCCAATGGAGGAGTGACGACAACCATGCCAACGGAGCCACGACAGCAAAAGTGCAATGGTGTCTCAACGGCGCATTGCTGAAGGTGGAGACAATATCTACTGGATGGAGGAGATCACCGCTGGATGGAGATATTCCAAGTGGATTAGTATAGGGCTGTGACAACAGCAGTAGTGGATTAAGACTAGATTTAGAGCTGATATTTAGCTTAGTACCACGATTTGGATCTTCTTGTATTTTATTTGCACGAGACTTTCTCTCCTATAAAGAAGGTTCTCGAGATTTGGTATGGTAGAGTTGTAATTCTACAATGTTCTATGGACTGCGCCTATGTTTCTGTTGTACTACTCTGAGGGGTGTAACATTTGCGGATAGGTTCTTCCGTAAGTGTTATATCAGACTTGTACACTACAACATGCAGTGGTGTGCGGGGTCACTACACTCGCAGTCCACGTTTTAACGCACAGAAGGACCTATTCGCTAATACGGAAAACCTCAAATACTTTTTTTTGCAAAAACGCCCGACAGAAGCCCCCTCTTCCTTCTCTCTCGCGTGCGACCCCGAGGTCGCCGCCACCGCCGACGCACAGCGCCGCCGCTCCGCGCCTCCCCAGACTAATCGAAGACCACCACCAGAAGCGCCTCCCCCTCCTCTTCCTCCTCCGCGAGCCTCGCGTCCTGGGGAGCTCGGAATCGAGCGCATCCGGTGTTCTTCCCCGACTCCGGCCAGCACCTCGTCACGGCTGATTCGGCCACCTCGGGCCACCCCCGACCCCGGTGACCACACCATCGTGCTCACGGTGAGCTTGCGGTTACCCCGGAAGCCTCCGTCGTCTCCCTCTCGCTCTAATGGGAGCTCCCCGTGCAGGACGTCTCCGGCAGCCGCCGTTTCCTGTCTCGTCGCCACTCCGGCGACCAAATCCGGGCGGCGCCGCCAGCAGCGCAAGCCCCTACGCGTCCAACGCGACCAGCAGCGCGTCCCCTCTCCATCCCGTTCGCCGAATCCGTGGGCAGCATGAGCTCAGCTCCATTGCTGACATCACCATGACGTCAGCCCTTCTTTTTAATTGTTTTTTAGAAATTACAAAAAATGATTTAAATTTGTAAATTCAATATATTTTGATCTGTAATTTAGAAAAATACAAATAATATATGAAATTTGTAGAAAAATGAAACCTCTACGCAACTAATACATTTCCATGCACGCTTAAACAACTTTAAAAAAACTAGTTACAAGAAAGAATATACTTTTCTTATATTAATTAGGCCAATTTTTTACAACTTACACATCTCCATGCATATTTAGACAACTTAAAAAAAATAGTTACACGAAACAATATAATTTTCTTATATTAATTAGACCAATTTCCAGAACATGAAAGTATTTCTATAAATACCCTCGCAAAAATAAATAGTGGTTATTTGTGCCATATAATCAAATTTCAAATTTACATACTTCAGGGTTTTAAATATATTCGAAATCTACTCATTTTACAAACGTACAAATAATTCGAATCAGAAAAGCACCCCAATTTGAAGAATTTTCGAAACCTAACCTATTGTTAAACATAAACTTCTTCAACTTTCATCAATTTTCAAACCTACATAATTTCAAAATGTGCACATTACCAATTTTAAATTTTATTTACTACACAGGCAAGGCTTTGCCACGCTAAGTTGCCTAGTGTACTATATGGTACTCCGCACTATGACTAGCCTTAGCCAATTAATTTAGCATTTTGCAACGGTGGGAACATGTGATTTTATTGTGTTGCTCAAATACCGAGTTGACACAGATTTCTACAGTAGAATGTAGACTAAAACGGAACAAAAACTGATGTCGAATGTAGACTGTAAAAGTCCAAACGGAGGGAGTACATCCTACGTTAAAACATCCTTATTTAGCCAAAAGAAGAAAAAAAACTACAGCTTGGCTTAGCTTGCACCCCCTTCTCCGTGGGTGCGTACAGTGCGTGGTATGCTTCCAGTTCACCGTCTTACTCGTTCGTCAGGGCCACGTACACAGTTGCAGGCTGTGCAAAGCCTCTCTCTCAAGTCCCGGCTCAGTTTGAGGGGAGACATGCATTTATTCCGTGCATCCATCCATCTCTTTTGCTGGGTGGATCGATCGGCTATATTAGCTAGGAGTACGATACAGTACCGTACTATACACTGGCAATGCAGATGTGCGTGCTTGCATTTACTTTCGCGTCGAGATCGATCGATCGATCTGCATCTGCATGCCTAGCTTTTTTTTAAGATAAAGATCTGCATGCCTAGCTAGATCCATGCTGCTGATCTGCAGGGAGCAGGGAGCACTGCTTAATTCGCTGGCGAAATACATCCATCTCATTCTCCGGTCGATCGAACTAGCAACTTTTCTCAAGTAAGTATAGATCAATACCGATGAGTTAAATTATCTGATTCTTTTTTGTCTAGAAAAAATGTGTCTCTTCCGTTGATTTCAGTTAAACTACGGCCGGTGTGCATGCATGCATGCATGCATGCATGAGAGATTACCTGGGAGATTGGCGCATGCATGGCAATTAGATATCTCAGGTGCAGTACGCACTTTGCCTTTTCCACGGGTCCATGTTACCTGGAAGAGATTCTCACTCTAGCGATGCTTATGCTAGTAGATGCGCCTGATACGACGAGAGATAGAGAGAGAGAGGGAGAGAAGATCACAGAAGGGAAAACAGATGCCTCGTAAACCTAATCAAAGGAGACCGCTGTGTTCCTACCCGGCCCGCTGGGCACGAGACAGCATGTCACTTGTATATTCCCCCGGTGCTTCTCCTGGTCTCCCCGTACTCCATTTTTAACTCCAAGTGTAGTGTGATTAGTTTAACCACACGATGCACGCACGCTTGCGAGGCCCTAGAAGGATTTTCAAGAAGGGCATGTATGTGTGTTGGTCACTCGGTAGGTAGCACATTTAATACTCTAGTTAGTTTCGAGGCAGCTAATATAAGCAAGGCGAAGGAAGCGTCGTGTTCGTGTAGGTGGTAAGTGAAACATGGGATCAAGATCAACTTTTTTATCCGTGCATGTGTGCAGACTGCAGAGAGGGTCGTTGACGATGGATGGCTAGCACCTCTGCATATTACACTCTAGTAGGGGGATCAAAGGACACAGGAACCCTTTTTTCGTGGAATCCTGTGGTAAGTGAAACATGGGATCAAGATCAATTTGTTTATCCGTGCATGTGTGCAGACTGCAGAGAGGGTCGTTGACGATGGATGGCTAGCACCTCTGCATATTACACTCTAGTAGGGGGATCAAAGGACACAGGAACCCTTTTTCGTGGAATCCTGCTGATTAATCCATCGAGTGATCGAGACGATGTTCTTGTGGTGGCTTGGAGTAGCTACTACTCCTAGCTAGGTTGTCGTTTCTCCATGCTTCCTAGAGTAGTTCGCGTCGGGAAATGAGGTGCACTATCTAGCTTTACCATGCATGCGTCTCTCTGTCCATCTATTCCGGAGCTTTTGATCCTAATATTGTTAACCGGTAAGCACAAGTGAGGTTATTGGTGCCCAACTTTTGGCGACAGGGCCTGAATTTAACCGGTGACTAGACATGTCGCAACCTGATCGCAACTACTACCGGCACCGGCAGGGTCATGGCCTCATGTGGACGGCCTGCATGAAATATGTATGCAGGTGCCTAGCCTAGCTAGCTACTACAGTATCAGCTATGGATCGAGCCATGGAGGGAGAGAGAGACGACATGGACATGAGGAGGGGAAGACGTTGGAGGTGGAGAAAAGGACAAGTGCAGGAGCAGGATAGGAAAGTGTGGAGTCTAAGTCACGTTGCTGGGTGCTGTCTACGGTGCCCCGATCCACGGTCCATTCTCCATTCACACGCACGAACGCACGCGCCATCGTCCTAGCTGGAGTAGCTACAAACAGAGGTGATGGATCGATTGATCGAAGAGATGGATGGATGGATTGTTCCTTTGACGTGACCATGCAAACAGTCCACCACCCGGCCGGCCGGCCAATCTCTCTCCCTCTTCCGCGTCCGTGTGTCAAATTACCCAGCTAGGCAAAGCTATTTGGTTCAAAGTAAGTCTTTAGAAAAAATATTCTCATAGAGCTTGTTTGGTTTGTGTAAGAATGGAAACCATTGGAATTTTGTAAGTAGGCTAGAGCTTTGCCGTTGGTTTAGCCATTGCAACGGTCATTGTCGTCACCGGTAAAATCAATTGTTGTTACCGTCAACTAGCAAAGTGGCACTCGTAAATGCGTGGGTATCTACCTGGTGTATTTTCAAATTAAGCTCATAGTTTTAAATATATTTATTGTACATCTGTACACCCAGGGAAATGTGGGGTGCGCCACAGAATACTCGCCACTAAAATATATTTCTGTGGCGCACTCCGCCGGTGCGCCACAGAAAAATCCAAAATTTCTGTGGCACACCCATCACCATGCGCCACAGAAATATTTCTGTGGCGCACCCCACCTAGGTGCGCCACTAAATATTTTTTTTGAATTTTAAAAAAGGAGGCCAGATCCAGATCTGGATCTGGAGCCGTCCGTTTTTTGCTGGAATTTCGTCGGAGCCCGTGGTCGGAGGAGGAGGAGGTCGTCGCCGGAGTGGGTGGAGGAGGTCGCCGGAGGTGGGTGTAGGAGGTCGCCGAAGTAGGTCGCCGGAGTTTCGTCGGAGCCCGTGGTCGGAGGAGGAGGAGGAGGTCGTCGTAGGAGTAGGAGGAGGAGGAGGAGGAGGAGGAGGAGGAGGTGGTGGTCGCCGAAGGAAGTCGTCGTCGTCGGTGGTCGCCGGAGGAAGTTGTCGTCGGAGGTGGTCACCGGAGTAGGAGGAGGTGGAGGTGGTCGCCGGAGTAGGAGGAGGTGGAGGTGGTCGCCGGAGTAGTAGGAGGAGGAGGAGGTCGCCGGAGTATGTTGAGAAGGAGGAGGAAGGAGAAGGGGAGAGGAGAAGTAGAGGAGAGGAGAGGAGGAGTGGTGGTGGAGAAGGGGAGAGGAGAAGTGGAGAAGAGGAGGGAGAGGAGGAGTGGTGGTGGAGAAGTGGAGAAGAGGAGGAGGAAATGAGAGAAGGAGGAGAGGATAAGGGGGAGCTGGCTGCTCCGTTTTGAATTTTTTTCCCGCCCAACAATTCTGTGGCGCACCCCCTCCCGGTGCGCCACAGAATTTTTTTTCTTTTTTTTTTTG
Organism: Poa annua; assembly: GCA_026929855.1. Taxonomy (NCBI): domain Eukaryota; kingdom Viridiplantae; phylum Streptophyta; class Magnoliopsida; order Poales; family Poaceae; genus Poa; species Poa annua. The sequence continues at coordinate 80,710,573 of CM049437.1, read as the reverse complement.
ATTTTGCTGAGAAAAACAATCATTTTTAAATAACTTTTTTTCCTTTTGGAATTTGGAGAATCTGAAAAATCCTAACCGGGCAATTGTCTAATTTTCTCTAGTTTTTTTTAAGGTATTAAACGCATTTTTTCGACGTCGTATGCAAAAGTTATGGCCGTTTCGACTTTTTTTACAGTGATTTTGCATAAAAGGTCAAAACTCATATTTCAAATATTCTACACGAAGTAGACACTAATACCTAACCATATCTTAAAGGATGGAATTTTTTGAACATTTTTTCATTTTCTTCTTTTTGCCGCAAACATAAAAAGGCGATCCACCGGGGGGGGGGGGGGGGTGGCGCATGGGTGCATAAATTCTGTGGCGCACCCCACATGATGCGGCACAGAATGTCTACTTTCTGTGGCGCACCCCACCTGATGCGCCACAGAAAGTCGAATTTCTGTGGCGCATGTGACCTGATGCGCCACAGAAGTCATATTTCTGTGGCGCACCCGAACCCATGCGCCACAGAAAGTCATATTTCTGTGGCGCATCAGGTGGGGTGCGCCACAGAAATTGGACATTGTGTGGCGCATGCAAAAAGATGGGCCACAAAAATGCTTTTCTGTGGCGCATGATATTTGGTGCGCCACAAAAAGGCCTCCACCTATAAGCCTTTTTCTACTAGTGTATATAGTTGCAGGCCTGCAACACATGAGTGGAATTCGTTGATATGCCCTTCAGTTTTGTGATGCAACAAAAGAGGGCGTGTTTGTGGCTCGTGTTAAGAAATGTTGCTTTGATGGACATTTTTATGAGACATTGTCAATGGAGATGCTCTCGAAGAATGAACATGATTGTCATTCTTTTTTTCTTTAATTAATTGGTTGTGTGCATACTTGAATTTCCTTTCGGTTGATCGTATGTACAATAAATATTGTGGTGAACTTACTCTCTCATACGGAATATGTCATCCAAACACAAAAACATTATTGGTAGGAGAAATAAATAATTTCAATTCTCATTTAGCTTAAACTTTCAGAATGGGGTTTGAATATTTATCCTAGCATGGATCTAGTTTCCACTATCTAAATTTTTAGTTCTTAACATTGTGGTCCGAGGATTGCAAAAAGGAATCTTCCATGCAGTTCGACTACTATGTAACATTTAAATTATGGATATTGTTGCTAGAGAACTAAAAAATGCGCAACTCTACACCAACAGCAATGTCAACCAACTTTGTGAGCTACTATTATATTTTACAGAAATATGTCACCCCTCGTATAGATGTGCATTTGTTTTTGGAAACCCACGTGCATTTGATTTGGAAATCGTGAGCTGATAGGTTTGACCTCCTTAATTTCTTGTGCTACATATTTTTTGAATATTCTCCAGATTAATATGGAAATTTCAAGCTATTTTGTAAGGAAAATAAGATTGTTTCCTAACTTCATAGTTTCGAACAACGACATATTCCCCCTTCGTATGCACAACACTACTCGTCTTTATTTTGCAACTTATTTCAAGGGAGTCTAGGGATGCAGAAGATTTTCTTATTATACTGACAATGCGTAAGACAAAAATGATCATTAAATATTCATATTTTTCTTTATGAATAACGTTGGTACTTACATAAGTATTGAAATTCAATTTCTTCTCTCTCTTCGTCGCTCTCTCAAAAGAAAAACACGTGCAAACATGAGAAAAATAGATAAACCATTTTTCAAATATTTGCATGTATATATTTTCCGTTTTGTGCACGAAGTAGTATTTAAGCTATTCACGTGTATTCGTTGTACTTATCAGTTTTTTGTAACCCAAATGTCTCTTCCTTGCAATTGTTTAGTTATCACATCAAAAATTTATTTTAAAAAGTACTACATGATTTTCTATCCATCTTCATATTTCACATGGACATTTTAATTGGAACATAAAATATTTTTCGTTTGCGGATGACCGGAACACACAGACTCTATCCATACAGACGTTTCTTTGCACAACTGTAAAGTCTTTAACTATTTCCAAATCCTATTCGTAAATTGAAAATAATTGTAGACTATATGATTGAAAATGTCGACCAATTAAATTGTAGCCTTCAATTACAAATCCAAGAGTTTGTAACTTTTTCCAGTAAGAAAGGAAGGAAAGCTCAACCAGAACTACATTCTCGGGCGATCCCATTCCCATTTCCACCTATCAAAGCCCAACCAAGTGAGGCCCTTCCACCGGATCCGTTCAAAGCTTTCCATCGGGTCAAACAAGCGACTCTCGTTCCAATGATTCACCCGGTACTCTCCACCTATATTCTCCCATCGGACATGGAATTTAGTCAACCCCAATTCTCGTCACTTGCCTCAGTCCTTCGAGCTTCACTCTCCCCCTCTCGACTAGCATTAATTTGGTTGTTGTGGATCAAAGTGGTGCCTCAGAAAGACGTCCGTGTTAGAATTTGTAGCACGTCTATAATGTTTTAATGAACGTACCGATAGTGGCATATAAGTTCTGATACTTATAGATATATATATAATCTCGAACAAAAAAAATGATGAATTAGATCGGTGTTTGGATGATTTGTTGTATCATGGAAACAATAATTCTTACATATACATCTCTTTTCTTGTCTTATTGTGATTTTAATATATTACAGATCGAGTAGGCAATTTCTAGACTACAATAATCAAGGTGCCAAATCTAACCATATGGAAAGGACGCTTAAAGTAAACATAATAGATAATAAAATATTAATAATTTGTTGAACTATTATTAAAGTTTGTGAAGATTTTTCATATCTAATGTCCCTTGAGATATCCCATAGAATTGTTTCTGCTACAGTGCTACTTCACCTTTCTTTGTTCTTTTAAAAAGGATATATATATAATCTCGAATAAAAAGAGGATGGATTAGATCGGTGGTTGGATGACTTGTTTTCATATGGAAACAGTAATTCTTATATATTTTTTTCTTGTCTTATTGTGATTGTAATATATTATATATCAGAGTAATTGCGAATAACCGTGGACTAAGCGATTGAATATGGCGGCTAATTAAATTTTAGTCTTCAGTTATAGATCCAACGGTTGATATCGACGTTGTTTTTCGACCGGGCGAGCTTTCTGTGGACCGTTCTAGTATACTAAGTTTATATCATATATGTACCTATGTTTTATGTTTGTACTCAATTTAAATATCTTGTTTGTGTTGTGACGATTTCAGTATGCTCAACAAAGCACATTTTCAAAAAAGGAAAGAAAAATCATACATATCGATCAGTTTATATTGTATCAGACCTTCTCACATCAGGTTCTATCTATCTAGGCAGCCCAGCAAACTTAGCTAGCCGGCCAACTCTCATGTACCCGAGAAGTAGTTTTTTTTCTGAACTGACTCAGCTATTAGATATGTGTATTTATGTTAATTGTTGTCTGACGTTGATTAATTTCAGAAGTTCTATAGAATTATAAGAAATTATAGTGGGCATGTACCGGAACCTAGAGCACATGCATGTCCCTTGCACGTGAGGGGATAAAACGCTTGGACGTGGTATGTTTTTGCTATATATTTTTACAAACCTAAAAGGATAAAATGCTTGGACGTGATATTTTTTTACTAGTCTTATTTTCTAACCAAAAATACGTTACTGTCGGCCCAGTGGATTCTAGGGTGTGCAGAGCCCATACTAGACGGACCGCGCACGCAACTGCATCTACGAAACGGCTAAGGACCAAGCAAACCGCTTGGGGAACCCCCCGAGGCGGAAACCCCTGGAGGGGACCTGAGGCGCCGACAGAGGCTTGAAGGAGGCCCCCCCCCCCCCCCCCCCGAGGGTGTCCCACTTGAGGGCTCTCCCCTTAAGAGCCAGCCCGGCTCCTCCCCCTCGAGAGCCTCAGGCCCCTGAGGGGATACTTCACGGCTAAGGAAGCGCTGCAGAGCGCACATGGGCTCTGCTGCGGCCGCAGGGTGACGCGCGCGTCTGCGCGCACGACAGCAACAGCGTCACAGTTGCCGTTCCCGTGATAAAAGGGGTCAACAAAGCTCTGTGTCCCCTGCGCCGCCAACGAAGCTTTCCTCTTTGGTGATAACGCAGTTGGCCGGCACAACGCTCCAACGACGACGTCACTGTGGGCATCCCCCACGGTCTCTGCCGCGCCTGCGAGACGCTCTGCAAAGTCTGCACCTTGTCGGCCACAGCGCGCCGCTTTAACACGGAAGAGCCGCGTCCAAGGACGGAGGAGACAGCTGCTCTGCCACGAAGGCAGGCTTTGCGACCATGGACCGAGTCCATGAACGAGCGAGCAGTAGTGCACCCCGCTCCGGCGCTGGTGGCCATGTGGGAACCCGTCCACTGCGCAGGTCGCAGGGATGAGGCCCGGGGCAACTATTTAAGGAGAAGGGGCACTTCCGTAGGGGGGGATCGAGAATTGGATCCGGAATTCGATCCCGAGCTCAATAGCGTCTTCCACCTCCGGACCCTCTCAAGGCCCAGAGGCTAGTTGTACTACAGTCACCACAGTGCAATCCAGACAAGCAGGAGTAGCGGTTTTACCTCACCTTGAGGGCCGTGAACCTGGGTAAGGGCCGGTGTCACTCTCTGTCGTGCAGTTCCGCTCCAAGCACCGCGAGCAACGTCGCGGCGTGCATCGAGGGTTGTTTGACCTCCGTGTTCAGCCCCCCTTCGAACCTCTCCCCGGGGCGAGACTACCCCTGTTACGTGGGAGTTCATTCCTCGACATTTGGCGCGCCAGGTAGGGGGCTGAGGCGCGTCTTCAACCTCCGAACTCCGCGCCATGATGGACACCCGCGCGACGCGCGCCAACAGGCGCACCTCCGAGAGAGCTCACACCGAGCCCGGCACTGCCCCCACCCGCGGCCGCCGTGGTCGCCCCCGCACGACCGAGCGCGCTGGCACCGGCCCGCGCGTGGAAGAGCCGGAGAGCGAGGAGCACCGCGAAGGAGACCAGCGTGACGACGAGGACCTCTCCGAGCGCCGCGGGGACGCTGAGTCCTCGCACCCGTCCCGGCGCCAGAGCGTGTCCACGCGGGAGCATCAAGAGCCCGCCCCGCACACCGCGCTACTGATGGCTCAGGAGCTCCTCCGCTACCGGCCAAGTGCCGAAGCGCACGACCAGTGGCTGGACCGCCTCCACCACCTCGTCGACATCGCAACCACACGCCCTGCTCCGTCGCGCTCCATCGTGCCTTCCGGCCCTGCAGGGACGGCCGCACCAGGTGCGCCACCGCCGCCGCCGGGACCGCCCCCGGCCGCGGCACAGCGGGCTCCCTCCCATGCTTCCTCGCCGCACGACTGCCAAATCGTGCAGCGCACTGCACCTGACGCGCGTGTAGGCATGGAGCGACGTCGCGACCTCCAAAACCGCCTCGTCGAGGAGCTCGGTCAGGCGGGGCAGCAAAACCGCAGGGCCCTCCAGGGAGGAACGGCCACCTATGCCTCAGGCTGCATGGCCTTCACGCGCCGTCGGGCACTCAAGCCAACGCCGCCGAGAAGAACAACAACCTCCCCGACGAGGAAGATGGAGGCTACCAGGCCCCGAGAGGCGCCATGGCCTGCATCCTCGGCGGAGCTCAAGCGCCCAAGTCGAACAATCAGTTCAAGCAGTTCGCCCGCGAACTCAACGCTGCGCTCCCGAGCACCGAGACTTCCAGGCCCCTCAAGTGGTCCCAGTACACCATCGCCTTCGACGCCAAGGACCACCCCAAGTCGACCAAGACCGTTGGAACCCTCCCCCTGGTCTGCTCCCCCACCATCAACAATATCACCGTCTCCAAGACGCTCATCGACGGGGGAGCGGGCCTGAATGTCATCTCTGTCGAGACCTTCGAGACGCTTCAAGTGCCCTACGAGTGGCTTATGCCCTCCAGGCCGTTCACGGGCGTCACCAGTGGGTCTATCGAGCCCCTGGGGCAAGTCCGCCTCGCGGTCACCTTTGGCACGCAGAAGAACTACCGCACGGAGCTGATCGACTTCGACGTCGCGCACATCGGTCTGCCGTACAACGCCATCCTCGGCTACCCCGCCCTCGCGAAGTTCATGGCCGTCACGCATCACGCCTACAACATGGTCAAGATTCCCGGCAGCGCTGGCACCATCGCCGTCCATGGCCATGTCCTGGACGCCACGCGCGCTGTCGAGAGCGCCTACAAGGCAGCCGTTCGCTCTGGTCTACGGAGCCGAGGCGATCCTCCCCGCAAAAATCAAGCATGGATCGCCACGGGTCCTTGCCTTCAATGAGGACACCCAAGAGGGCCTCCACAACGACGACCTGCTGCTTCTCGAGGGACTGCGCCGTCAGGCCGCCCTCAGGGCGGCAGGGTACCAGCAAGACCTGCGACGCTACCACAGCCGCCATGTGCGCTCACGCACCCTTGAAGCGGGCGACCTCGTCCTCAGGCGAATCCTCTCCAGGGAAGGTCTCCACAAGCTCTCCCCGATGTGGGAAGGCCCCTACAGGGTCTCCCACGTCGCCAAGCCTGGCGCAGTACGCCTCGAGACCGAAGACGGCATCCCCGTCAAAAACCCGTGGAACATCGCGCATCTGCGCAAGTTCTACCCGTGATCACAGTCACGCCAGGCATTTTTTGTCTCTAGAGGGAAGCTCACGGCTTCACCTCCAAGCTTCTCAAAGCTTCTCCCGAGGCCCAGCCCTCCGAGCTCTCCTGCAAACGAGCCCCCGCAGGCCGCAGTGAACCTCTGCCACTAATGGGTGGTCCCCATGCCTCGACATGGAAGGAACGTTAGCTTGGCAAACCCAAGTGTAATGAACCGATTTTCGTTCCAAGTGAACTTTGCGCTCTGGCGCCATTTTCGTTCCAAGTGAACTTTGCGCTCTGGCGCCATTTTCGTTCCAAGTGAACTTTGCGCTCTGGCGCCATTTTCGTTCCAAGTGAACTTTGCGCTCTGGCGCCATTTTCGTTCCAAGTGAACTATGCGCTACGGCGCCGCTATGTAATATTTTGGTGGTGAGTTTATTCCAGCTTTATTTCATTTATTGAAAATGGGCACTTATATCTCTCCACATGCGTACCTCGCGAGCGGGGGCTGAGTACGGTGCCAGTTCCTCAAATGACACACCAGCAGCACTGCAAAACCCAAGGATCCGAGCTCTGGCTAGAGGGCAGGCCCTCCCAAGCACGCCATCTCTTCAAAGGACCTTGGTACTCTCTCTCCTCGCAAGGAACGCCTGAGGGGACCTATAAGCGCGCATTAGTCCCTGATGCTGTGATCTAGCGTTTCGGCTCGCCCCTCTAACATCCACAGAGAGCGAAAGTCCCCACCAGGCCTGCGGAGGAGAACCCTCGGCCCCTGAAGGGGAGAACTCCGCCAGAGAAGGCCCACACTGGGAAAACGCCTCGCGAAGCTAAGTCTCTCGCCCACCTCAAGGGAATCCTCGCATTTTTTCTCATGAGCACTCTGCGTCCCTCAAGTGGTTCTTTCCTTACTCTCTGTGGACTGCTTGCGCGTCAAAGGGGGGCCCTCAGCATCGCGACTTGAGGGCTCTTACCTCCCCAAGCCTTAAACTCCCCCCGGCCTTGCCGAGTCATTGCTCGAGCATACCGCAGCGGCAGGAGTCATAGCGCGAGGGGAAGGGTCCAACGACGCAGAGCGAGAAAGGCATTGAGATGAAGCAAAGACCCCTCGAAGGGAGCGCACACTTAATCGATAGCAAAATGTTTACAAAGTGAAGAAGTAAATTACAAGGTGGAAAATGAAATTCTCTAACGGGCAAACGCCCCTAAAGCGCTACAAGCGCGACGCGTTGCAGGAGGAGGTTAGTCGGAGGCCTCAGCGTCGTCCTGGTCGCTCTCTTCTTCCTCCTCGGGCTCGCTCCCCTCGCCGCCTTCCTCTGCAGCGGCCCGCCTGAAGCGGCTGCAGAAGTCGTCCACCTGGTCGCGGACGGAGCTGGAGGCTTTCCACGCAGCGTCCCCCTCCAGTGGCTCGGTCACCGTGGCGAGGTCGAACCCGGGCTGGAGGTGGACGAGGTTGGAGAAGATGCGGTCCACCGCCACCGCCAGAAGCTGACGGCACTCCTCCTCGACCACGTCGCGGATCTCCGCGGTAGGGCCTTCGAGCGCTGTGAAGAGCTGCTCGAAGTACAGGAGATAGGTGGCAGCGTCGGCGTGGCCCTGAGCCGGAACGCTTGGCGCCTCCGCCCCCAGCTTCGCGGCGAGCTCACGACCCCGTCCCGTCAAGGACAGGAACATGCGCTCCCGCTGCTGCGACAGCACCTGCGCCGCCTGGATGCTCTCCGCCGCCTCCACTGCCTTCTCCACAGCAGGCCCCACCTGCCGGTTCATCTCCTCCATGTCCCCCATGAGGGAGGCAAGGTCCTGGGAGATGTCCTCTCTGGCCTTCTCAGCGGCGAGGCGGCGATCAGTCTCGCGCTTCACCTTTGCGGCGAGCTTGGCGTTCTCCTTCTCGAGCTTTTGGATCCGGGCGCCGCTCTCCCCCAGCCTCGCCTTGAAGCGGTCCTCCTGCTTGGAGAATTTATCCTTGTAGTCCTGGGAGACTGCGGCGCGGATCTTATTCTCCTTCTCCCGGAGCTCCTTGTTGAGCTCGTCCTTCCGCTCGGCAAGCCGCACGTTGGCTCGCTCCACATTCCCCTTGTGGGCGGCGACCTCGCGCTCGAGCTTGCTGAACGCCGAAGCAACGCTGTCTTCGCGGGCCTCAAGGGCCGTGCGCTGTCCTGACAGCTCCTGCTCCCTCAGCGCCAGCTGCTCGTCGCGCCGGCGTGCATCCTCCTCGCGCTCGCTCAAAGCGCGCCCGCGGGCCTCCAGGCTCGAGCGGAGTTCGTCGAGGGCGGTCCGCACCACCCCGGCATCCGCCAGGATTTTCTTCTCGAGCTCGAAGAGCTCGGCACGCTTCGCCGCCAGCGAATGCTCCACGGCTGCCCGCTCCGCCTTGGCCGCGGCGAGGTCCTTTGCAGCGGCTCGGCGCTCAGCCCTCAGGGGCTGAAGGAGTTCCTCGGCTTCGCGCAAGGCCCCCTCGCGGACCTCGTCGGCAAAGCGCGCCGCCTCCTCGCGCTCCTCTTGCAGCGCCTGGTCGCTCTTGCGGCGGGCCTCTACGGCCACGTGGAAGGCAGCCCAGGCGTCGGCGAGCTCGTCACGCTGGCGGGCGAGCGCCTGGTCTTCTGTGGCCAGGTAGGCCTCGAGCCCCTCCAGGGACTCCCGCACGAAGCGGAAGGCGACGTCGCGGCGTCCTCGGCCCCAGTCGAAGCGGCCCAGAGCGAGGCCCGGGGGTGGACCGCGCGGCTTAGAGGGTCCCGCACCCGCATCCGGCTCGCCGGCAGAAGTCCCCGCGTGGGCCTGGGGGCTCGGGGGCCGGTCCTCCGCCTCCGCACTCGGTCCCAGGCCTCCTGTGCTTCCCCCCTCGGGCGGCACTTCCCGGTCCGCATCCGGGGCAGGCGCGTGAGGCCCGGTCCTTGCTGCTTCCTCCTCCCCCGCGGTGTCCGGCGGCGGTGGAGGAGTATCCTCCCTGCGAGACTTGGGAGGGCTCGGCGCCGACTCGGCACCCACATTAGCCCCTGGCTGCGCTGGAGGGGTAGCTGCGCGGGGTGGAGTGGGTATCTTCTCCACCTGTTCCCCCACCCGCTCTTCCTCGGGTGGTGGCACAAATGTCTCCACCTGAGGCATCTCCTTCTGAGAGCCTGCGGTACCCGCCCCCTCAGGCCTCGAGGCCTCCGCCGCCGCGGTCTCGCTGGCCTCAACCTCCGGTGCAGCGTCGGGGGCGGCCCTCTTCACGTCCGCGGCTTTGCGAAGCCTGCGGCGCTTCACAGGATCAGGGCCGCTGAGGTAAAAAGAAAAAGATTGGTAAAGGAAGAAGAGCAAGCAAGCTGGGCTCAGAAAGGAAAGGAAAAGGCAAAAGAATCTCACCTGGTTTTCTTGGCGCGGGTGTCTACCCACGTCATGCCTGGCGAGCGCCATGAAGGCACAGCCCGCGCCCCCGCCTCGGGGGCCTCCTCGGCTTTCCTCTTGTGGGGAGCGCTCGGGGGCTCCCCGGCAGGCCTGTCATGGGCCGCCTTGGTCCTCGGCTCATGGCGCCCCGCCGCAGCCTCCTCGCTGTCGCCGGAGGAAAGCTCGTGGAACTCCCCTGCCGGGGGCGCGACGCCGGAAGAGCTCCCCGCGCCCGCAGAGCTTCCTACACCGGCAGAGGGCTCCACCCTCGTCTCCGCGTCGCCCTGTTCCGAGTCAGATGCACTTGGCGACTCGGTAGTGTCCGCGGGCATGGGCTCCTCCTCCTCTTCATCCCCCGCCAAGCCTAGCGGGGTGAACGCGGGCGCCTGCGCCAGGGTGGCCCGGCGCTTGTCTGGGACTTCATACAGAGGCCGTATCGCCACGTGAATCCTCGCGGGCACCTCTGGGTTGACGAAGAGGCCTCCCATGATGGTCTCGACGACCGCGGGGCGGTGATCGCTCAGATGCAGCCGCAGCGGATCCGTAGGCCCTGTGTACGCCCACATCGGCTTCTTGTGCGCCTGCAGGGGGGCGATGCGGCGCCTCACGAACTCCGCCGCCACCAGCTGGCCGGTCAGGCCATGCTCGCGAAGCGCCCTCAGGTGGCCCACGAGGTCGGCTATCGCATGCCCCTCCAAGGAACGCTTGCTCCAGTGGGTGTTCTTCACGGGCGGCGCCTCGGGGACCTCAAGGAGGGAGCTCTCCGAGGGAACGCGGATGAGGAACCACTTCTGCCTGAAGTCTTCCACCTTCTTCGACACCGCCGTCACGGGCTTGTCGCCGTTCCAGGCCATGGGGATGTAGACGTCTCCCATGCCGTCCGCGATGCGGAAGGATACGCAGCCCGTCCGCTCCTTCTTCGCAGTGTTCCGCAGTGCGTAGAAGCTTCGGAAGAGAGCGATGGAGGGCTTCACTCCCAAATAAGCCTCGCACAAGAAGGCGAAAATGGAGAGGACAAGGATGGCGTTGGGGTGGAGATGTAAAAGGTGGACCTGGTAGAACTCGAGGACGGCCTCGAGGAAGGGAGAGTAGGGCGGCACCAGCCCAGCGAAAAGAGTGTGGAGGAAGATGGGGAAGTAGCCGACGGGGAAACGTCCGGTCCGCGCGGGCAGAATGGCACTGGCGCCGTGCTCATTGTGCTTCCCGGCGACCAGGTGCTGAATCTTATCCAGCGCCGCCGCGGTGATGCGCACCCCGACCAGGGAGGGGCCGAACTCCGCCTCCCCCTGCGCGTCTTGGCGGGCCGAGGCCGCCGTCTTCTTGCCCTTGGATCCTCCCATCGTCGGAGAAGGACGGGAGCACGGAGGAAGAGAAGGAGGGGAAGATTTGCTGGAGACGGGAGTCTAGGAGGCGGAGAACCGATGGACGGGATGGACAAGACTGGACGGGGTAATGACTGCGGCTCGGACCAACACGCAGCTTTAAACCCCGTCCGAGCAGTTACCGAGGCACGGTAGTGGTGAGCGTGGCGGGCGTGGTGGCCCCCCCCACTACGCACGTTTCCGGCGGAGAAGCCAAGTCGCCGCAAGTCCACCTCCAGGTGACGCGTGTCCCACGACGCTTCGCCTGCAGTTTTGGGCCCACGACGCTTCGCCTAGTCCCAATGGGCCTCGACGTGCCCATCATGGGCCCGGGGGCTACTGTCGGCCCAGTGGATTCTAGGGTGTGCAGAGCCCATACTAGACGGACCGCGCACGCAACTGCATCTACGAAACGGCTAAGGACCAAGCAAACCGCTTGGGGAACCCCCCCGAGGCGGAAACCCCTGGAGGGGACCTGAGGCGCCGACAGAGGCTTGAAGGAGGCCCCCCCCCCCCCCCCGAGGGTGTCCCACTTGAGGGCTCTCCCCTTCTTAAGGGAGCCAGCCCGGCTCCTCCCCCTCGAGAGCCTCAGGCCCCTGAGGGGATACTTCACGGCCAAGGAAGCGCTGCAGAGCGCACATGGGCTCTGCTGCGGCCGCAGGGTGACGCGCGCGTCTGCGCGCACGACAGCAACAGCGTCACAGTTGCCGTTCCCGTGATAAAAGGGGTCAACAAAGCTCTGTGTCCCCTGCGCCGCCAACGAAGCTTTCCTCTTTGGTGATAACGCAGTTGGCCGGCACAACGCTCCAACGACGACGTCACTGTGGGCATCCCCCACGGTCTCTGCCGCGCCTGCGAGACGCTCTGCAAAGTCTGCACCTTGTCGGCCACAGCGCGCCGCTTTAACACGGAAGAGCCGCGTCCAAGGACGGAGGAGACAGCTGCTCTGCCACGAAGGCAGGCTTTGCGACCATGGACCGAGTCCATGAACGAGCGAGCAGTAGTGCACCCCGCTCCGGCACTGGTGGCCATGTGGGAACCCGTCCACTGCGCAGGTCGCAGGGATGAGGCCCGGGGCAACTATTTAAGGAGAAGGGGCACTTCCGTAGGGGGGGATCGAGAATTGGATCCGGAATTCGATCCCGAGCTCAATAGCGTCTTCCACCTCCGGACCCTCTCAAGGCACAGAGGCTAGTTGTACTACAGTCACCACAGTGCAATCCAGACAAGCAGGAGTAGCGGTTTTACCTCACCTTGAGGGCCGTGAACCTGGGTAAGGGCCGGTGTCACTCTCTGTCGTGCAGTTCCGCTCCAAGCACCGCGAGCAACGTCGCGGCGTGCATCGAGGGTTGTTTGACCTCCGTGTTCAGCCCCCCTTCGAACCTCTCCCCGGGGCGAGACTACCCCTGTTACGTGGGAGTTCATTCCTCGACAGTTACATTAAAGGTTGTACGTGACATGGACTTCTAAATTAAGAGATTTTACGTAATACATCGCTATATCTAAACCGTTAATTGTAGATCTAGCAGTTAATATAATCCTGATGATATGGAATAACGTGGCGTCTCTGTTTGAACATCCGTATATTGCTTTTAGTATATAATAGATAGATGATAAAAACAGTGCCAACTCGACAAGGTGGTAAGCAGTAGAAAATATGATGTGCTTTTCAAGTTTAACCATCCGTCTAGCTAGACTTGCAATATAAAGACAAGCTCGGAAATCTTCAAGTCCCCTCAGATAAATAATGAATAGTTCAAGGGTAGCTTACATATTCTCATCCCATAATTAGAGAAATACTCACGATATCTCTCTCTAAGTCGAGAAAGCTCCTTCACATTAAAGCTACCAAATGAGTCTCTAGAGTGAATACTAAGAGAAGTTTTGAAGCAATTGTGAAGATAGTAAGATACCTCATTAAAGCGATGAACAAGATCAGTGGTAACAACGTCTATGTCAACGTAGAAGGTATCCACATGATAAAAATGATCCGTGGTGACATGGCTGCTTCCCCTTTTTTCTTGTTTTACCCCACTTATGTACCATTACGTCCATACATGGGATTGTGATGTCGTTTTCAATTCAAAATGCAATAGTGACTCCCAACCATTATTCATCCAATTCTCCAGTTATCACGGGTGAAAGACATTGCCTGAAATGGTACTTTAAAAGTTTAGATAAAAAGTATACACGGGGATAGTAAAAACATAAAATATTATCCATCGCATATTTGAACACGCAACGTCGTCGGGTATCAAAAATACACTTCAAACACATGTACATAATCATCAATAATGCCTTAAACTTGATCATTGCATCACACAATGATCTAATGTGAGATATGGTTCTGAGAACCCCATCTTGTATCCCCAGGTCAGACTGGAAAAATCTTGATTTTATTCTTTCTCATGAGCATCTAATCTTTTTTAATATTCGCCAAAACAATCTCTTTACGCTTATCAAGCAATATATCTCTCCTCATGTAAGATGAAGTACTGAGATTGGAAATCATGGACACGTCGTCAAACAAATCCTCAAGACCGTTGGAACATCTGGATGAAAAAACAACAATCAACTGCAATTGGTGGCAAAGCAGTCATTATAACCTCATATAGGTTCTCATCATGGATTAACTTCTGAAGGACATTAAATTCTTCTATGATATGAGTTCCATCATTTCTTGACCTCCTAGTCTTGTAATAAGTAGACCGTGTTTTTTTTTGAGAAACACAACATAACGCAAGCGCTCATATACACGCGCACACACTCACCCCTATGAACGCACGCACACACACCCTACCCCTATGAGCACCTCCGAGAGACTGAGCCGGCGGGTCAGGTATTGAGATTGACGAAGTCACCACACCCTTAATAATCTCATCCTCCTGGGTCTTGACTGCTGGCGCCATAAAACTCATATTGAGATTGACGAAGTCACCACACCCTTAATAATCTCATCCTCCTGGGTCTTGACTGCTGGCGCCATAAAACTCATATTGCCCAAGGTTTCACCAAGCCGTGGCCCTGCCATTTTATAGCACAACCATGCATACTCATCAGAATCAGGGCATGTGGTGAGAGTTTTATTGGGAGTTAAATACACTAAAAGTCCCTGTATTTGTCGGGCCAGCTCGATTTAGTCCTTGTACTCAGAATTTGCTGAATTTTGCCAGTGTACTTGTGAATTGGGCTCGATTTAGTCTAATTCGCTGTTTGCCGTCGAATTCGAGCTGACACGGACAACATGTGGACTGTAATCTTGCAAGAACACCCTCCCGCATCCAAGTTTTTTTAAAAAGACCACAATTTGGACTAGGCTTAAAAAAGCAACCAATATTCAAACTTCTATTAAAAAACTCTAATATTAAAAAAAACTCAAATTAATCGTTACAGATAACACCAATGAAATGGTTTAGTCAATTTAATGTTATTTCTGACAGGGTAATGTCAGTATGATGTAACATGGGGTGGATCCGTTGGAAAATAATGACCATGAACCACCTCCCATCGACCAGCGCATGTAACGCAAACACATCGACCTCGCCAAGTAACTCTCTTAGGGACGGGCTCTGACGCGTCGTTGAGGCGGGCAACCCAACACATGCATGCACTAGCACCTCGTTGTTGAAGGCTAGCAGCGACGGCGCGCCGCCGTCGACGTCCACCGTGCCGAAGGCGTGGGCCCCAAAGTCGAAGTCATATTGGCTTGTCTTGATGAGGGATACGATCAACGGAGCAAGTCGTGTAATGTGCTATGTTTGTCCCCTATTATTAAGCCCTAGCCCCAATTGTGTTTGTTTTTATGCTATTTTCTCAGATGCGGGAGGATGTTCTTGTAAGATTTCAGTCCACTTGTCATCCACGACAGCTCAAATTCGACGAAAAACATCGAATTGGACTAAATTGAACCCAATTTATAAGTACATGGGTAAAAGTCAGTAAATTTCAAGTATGAGTACTAAATCGAGCCAACCCGGCAAGTACAGGGACTGTTAGTGTATTTAACTCTTTTATTGGTAAAGCCAAAGTGCTCAATCTCGTGTGGAAGTTTGGTAGTACATCCAGCGTTCTACCGTGGATAACTCGTGCCAATTCCTAAAAAATGACGTGGTTAACTCCACAGTCCTTTACTAATTTCCACCATGCATGCTGTGTATACTGTGACTATCACAATGTCACTATCACGGTGATTTGACGGGTTGTAGAACCCTAGAATGTGATCTTTAACCGCTCTTAGTGTTTACAGGTGCAACTGCAAAAGCTCCCAAATTAATTATTCAAAAGTTTTATGAATGAAAAACAACTTAAAAAGGGAAAAGTTCTCTTCGATCAGCTAGCTCACTGCCAATTTCCCATCCTTATCCTTCTTTCTATCCGAACGTGAGAAAAGCACATCATTTGACACGAACATCTCATGGTATGTACTTGCGTGATGTTACATCCACATCAGACTTTGGTTGTACATGCATGCATACTTTGGTCGGCCATCTTGCTCAGCTCCGTTTCAAGTGCGCCCAAAAAGTTGATCTCTCCTCGTAACAAGCTCTAGGAAAGCAAGCATTTTTGTTGCGTCTTTGTTTTTACATGGAGGTCAATGCGACGCTATCTTTATCCCTTGATAGGTGTGAATTAATTAAGCATCGACAATTTTGTCTCAATAAAAGTCTAGTACTAGTCCCTCCACCCAAAATAATTTTCTTGAGTTTGTTAAAAAAAATGAATGTATCTAGACATAAAACATGTCAAGATATATCCACTTTTAATCAAACTTGAGACACTTATTTTAGTACGGAGGGAGCAGTTCAAATGGAACTCCATCCGAGACATATATATATATAGTAGTGTCCTTTATGTTTTCTCTTTGTAGGACACACATATACTATAGGTTTTAGTATGTGTCTGGCTCGAAATTGGAAATGTTTAGGTTGGGTTGTATGCTTGCACAGAAAAGGGTACGTTGATATAGTGGAAACTTGACTGGAGCAGGAAAGATAGGTTGGAATTTTCCACATGCAGAAATGACATTTATCACGAACTGTATGGATGCATGACATCGACAAGAAGATCTAGTCGTCATCCAACTTTGCTACTCCTACCAAACAAAATCCTTTGTTCTATGGGTTTCATTTTCAATGAAATCGGGAGATTAATTGAGCTTTAAGTCAAAAAAAAAAATCATGACAATACTACAATAACACAGAACGTAGAAGATCAAGTGCTCGGAACCGGTTAAAGATATGCTTAATGAACTGAAATTGAAGGGAAGCAAAAGCTTGGACACATACAAACACACACGGCCTGATCCCTGCATGAGTTAATGGTGTGAATGTGTGATCGATTGAGATAACACAATACCTTACCAGCGATGGATCGATACTAACTAACTAGTCAAGTAGCAAGAGAAAATAGCACTTCCACAACCCTAACACTAGAGCGAAAACGACAACGACGGCGACAACAACAGGCCACAATATTTTCCCCGCCAAAACATAAAAGCAACTACGTTCGTGTGGCATGGCTAAACTGGAGCTGGCCGATCGATCGATGAAGTGATTAACTCGTCACCGCAGCACCGACGAGGACCTGCCGTTGCCAGCGCCGCAGACGACGTCGTGCTCGATCTCAGAGACGGCGCCCTCGTCATCATCGTCGAACCCGCCGTCGCCACCGGCGGCGCCGTTGCACCTGAAGGCGCCGTGTCCGTGTCCGAAGGCCCGGGCGTGGTCCTTGAGGGAGCGTTTGTGCTTGAACTCGGAGCCGCAGAGGCAGTACCAGAGCTTGCCGCAGTTCTTCTCGTGGGTGCGCCAGTCTCCCTTGACGGCAAAAGCCTTGCCGCAGCGGCGGCAGAGGAAGGGCTTGAGCCCGTGCTTGCGCTTGTAGTGAGTCTGCAGGGTACGGAAGTCCTTGAGCGGCTTGGCGCGCGGGTGGTCGATGTTGTTTCGGCACCCCGCCGCGCAGCAGTAACAGGGCAGCCGTAGCATCGCCGTCGGCTGAACACCACGCAGGGACTCTGGACCCTTCCGGTACTGCGAGCCATGGCCCCACATGTGCATCTGCAAATCACACAAATTAGTTAGTCACACCGTCTGTTTAATATTACGGTTTTGCAACATGTAACTAATTAAAATCTGCACAAACAGAACCATGCATGAGCATTGACGTAGAGCATGAATGGTTAATGATCAATTTCAGATCATATCCAAGTACTTTTGTACTTCACATTCATGTAGTGTTTGGTGGTTCCCATAATCAGAGCAGAGGAGCCCTGATATATGATGACAAATTACAGATGATGACTTAGAGAGTTAGAGAATGTGATAATTTATAAGTTCGGAATGTTTCGCAAAATAATGTTTTGGAATTTTAGCTTACAGATGCATGCCTGTGTTACGTGAGATCACACTAAACTGATCTGAACTTTCTTCATGCAGAAGTTGTGATTAGTTTGCAAGCAGAGAGAGAACGCTGCATAGATGATCTTGGAAATGAGGGCTCTAGTGATCTAGCAATGTGAGTAGCTAGTTAGCTCTTCTTCTTGTGTGTGTGTACGTTGGTTCTGTGTTTCTTTAAAGAGCGCACAGCCAGGGTAGTGGCACTGTTGCTGCCTACAGGAAGAACACTGCGGAGCTCTTGATGTTCTTGGGAGGAGTGTGCATGCATAAGGTAAGGACACTGTCATATTTGCAGCAGATCGAGCACATAATAGCGCAATCTTATGCTTCCAAAACATAAGAAAGCCTGTCATGCAACAACATATGCATGCATGCAGCTAGCCAAATCTCATCAGCCATGAAATCATGAGTAGTGGTCAGGGATTCAGGACTGGGTGGGCTAGTACAAGGGCAAGTATATAGAAAAGTAACCTGATTGATTGATCAGTACTACTACTTCAGTACTAAGACAGAGAGATGTAACTAAACAAGGATAAAATCTTCCCTGGGATCTCCACTACACACCACTCAAATGCATCCTCAAAAGCCAAACACACAAGAGAGAAAAGCATAAAGATGCATGCATGGCCATCTAGTTGCAGCTCCTGGCATGCCAGTCTAGTTCAATCAAACAAAAAGTCAGCCACTGTGCATGCATGATTTCTTCTCAGCTCAAGTCAATTTCATGAGTCATTCATGGCATATTTACAATCAAAACATCATGTGCAATGATTAATGCAACAAATGAAAGGAAAAGGTTAGTATATATTGTCAAGATGTTAAGACTTAAGAGCAATTCCGAGTGATTCTGACCTGCATGTTGTTGTATCGGTTGAATGTCTTGTAGCAGACGGGGCAGGAGAACTGGGTGGGGCCGATGAGGATCTGCGACGGCGTCGGGATCCAGTACTGCCCCTTGTTCAGCCTCCCGATCGGCGCAGTCGACGAGAACCCTAGCGGCACCTCCTCGTGCAGCCCGCCTCCAGCCTTGCACTCCTCTTCTTCTTCCTCTTCCTCTTCCTCCTCCCCTTCCACCGCCCTGCCCGAGAGTCCTGACAGGAGGTCAGTTTCTGCGGCCGGCAGGCCGATTCGCAGGGCGACGGCGGCGTCGTCTGTGGACGTGGACCAGGCGGCCTCCATGTCCATCGGGTCGTCGCAGCAGGACGGCACGCAGTTTAAGTCGGCGAAGAGCGGAGCGCGTGCTCGCGTCGTGGTCGAGCTCGCCGCCACCTCCGACTGCAGGTGGTAGCAGCAGTCGTTGTCGTCATCGTCGGAATCGGAGTCGGCAGCGCCGTCGTGGTGGTGGACAGCGCGATGGCGGGAGGTGGGCGTTGGCGAGAGGGACAGGAGCGGGAGTGCCTCCCGCAGAGGTGGAGATGGAGGCGCCGTGTTGTAATGAGGAGTGGGCTGCGCATACGCCGCCGGCTGCTGCTGGAAGAAATTAGAGGGGTACTGATGATGATGGGGAGCGGCCACGGCGGGGTAGAGGGCGGCGTAAGGTGAGAAGCAGGAAGGAGGGAGGTGAGGGGTGGGGAAGGTGGAAGTGCTGTAGTAGTAGTAGGGGTTCTTGAGGAAGCTCGTGTAGGGGTCTTCCATGGATGAAGAACTACGGTGGATTGGTTTCTTGCTGTGGCGCTCTCTTCCTAGTTTTGCTTTCTTGCTTGGGAGTGAGGTGAGATGAGCTGAGGTGCCGTGGTTGGCAACGGGTAGTTATAGTGAGAAGGGGAGGAGAGAGATAAAGACCCAGTGTGTACATATGGGGGTAAAATTATGTGGAGTGCTATTGTTCTTCCGACGGTTGTATTCTGCTAGGGGGAATCCTAAGCTTACCAGTTGAGTATCATGCATGGTCATGGGGGTACATGATGCATGCATGCAATGATAGTCATGGTAGTACATTGTAGATATATATCCATATTATATTTATTTTCGTGGAAATCAACTAAGTTAATGCGTGGAGTACTTTCTAAAGGATTTTTTCATTGTCGAGCCTATTTGATTAGGATTCTAAAAAAGCAAAAATACATTTAAAAAAATGCATGATTGCATTGCAATATCCATTTGAATCTTACATGATTTTGTTTGCACCAAAATTTGCTTGTCTACACCATATGAAAAACAAAGCATATTACCACGAGATTTAAGCGGATAGAAAAAAATTCAATAGAAAATGTAGCATAATTAAATAATCCTTAGAAGTACAATGGGATTCATTACTAATGGAACAATCCATATATGAAAAAAATGAAAGTATTATAATCCTTGAGTTAATTCCTATAAAAAAATCTTTGATCAAATGACATCTATCTTTCCACGGGTGCAACCAAACTAACTCCAGTACGCCAATTACGTGGGATTCTATTCGGGATAAGCACTATATTTTTTTATCCTTGCATTTTGTTAAACCCTACCAATCAAAGAGGCCTTGCACAGTCATGTAATTAACACATAAGTTTCGGATAAGATGATCGTTAGATGTCGACCGATGGTATAGGTGGACAGCTACACGTAGGGGCAAGGAGAGGGATAACCCTACCTGTCATGCGATGTTGTTGATACCCTGTGTACAAAGCTGGTGAGGCGGGTTGTGATGTTGACGGAATAACATGAATATGGCACATTGTGGAGTAGGATTCATCGATCGATGGTGGAGCGGGATAAGGAGGTGCTGCAACATATGAGAGTTCAATTTTGTAATATTACCGATAAAATCACAAGAAAGAGTCGTGGTACTCCCTCCCTTCCGGTTTATAAGGCCCACACATTCCTAAGTCGTTAATATTATTGATAAATATGAGCTATTTATCACAAAAGTAGTATGTCACCACTGATCATTAGTATTCAAAAGAACTTCCTTATGGCATACATTTTGTCATGTATTAGTCATATTTTATTCTTCAAATCGATGATCATGTGCATGCCCAATATAGATAGTATGTTATGGATCGCCTAGTTTTATTGCAAACTTATTTATATAGGTCAACAAGATAATCCAAAATTTACTTCTATTGCATGTCTACCTGGAATGTTTGGAAGGTGAGGAATGAACTCATTTTTTAAGATCAGCAACCTTCGTTGGGGAGATGGAAACTCAAGTTTAAAGCAGATTTGATGCGATCAAAATGAGGGTAAGAACTGGGTCCTCCCTTGAGCTAAGATGTTAGTAGAAATTTTGGGCTAATTCCTTTTTCCGTCTTGTGTTTTTCGTGGTTGGCATAGACTGTTGTCTATTTGGCTCTCCTACATCAGTGTAAGGCACACAAAAAAGAAAAATTGCATCAGCATCGTGTGAAGAAAAACCATAGGGGATTCCCTAGTGCAATGATCTTCAAAAAGTAAAATTTCTACTCACTCGGCTTCTAAACATAAAATGTTTAGGTGTTACACATATTGTATAGATTCGGAGTAAAATAAGTATACATATATACTGAAACATGTTTAAATACATGTGTAAACATGTGCATGTGAATAAAGGATAAACTATCTTATATCTATCTAGAAACGTAGGGCGTATATATTATATTCTTGTAACCGTAGAGAAGAGAGCATTGTAGGCTGTGATGCATGGAGCGTGGACTTTTCTGGCAGGGTCTCGGGCCCAAGACGAGAATTAGCCCCGGTCGACTCACGGAGCCGGATAGATAGAAAAGCTGAAACAAGATGGAGCGTGCGTGCGCGCAAGATACTAGGAACCGAACCAACCAAGAAACGGCCCGACGGACGGGACAAGATATAGCGCCATGGATGGACGCAACGCCAGCACCAGCACACCATACATGAAGCAATTATAATATTAATAACAAGTGATGATCTGAGCTTTTACATCCAGACATTACACGGTTTGGTTGATTACGGGGTGCGATCTGCTCGGGACGGGAGGCGCACCGGCACCGGCACCGGCCTCGGGGCACGCGGCGCGCGGTCGGGTCTGGCTCCGGCCTTGGCCGACGCGCCTCGCCTCCATCCCGGAGCACGAACGAGCGTCTCGCTCTGGCTCTCTGTCGCGGAAGATTATCTCAAAATTCTCAACTCTACCAGCACTGTGCATGCAGTGACCTCGTAGTTTGTCGATCTTGTGGTAATCCCCGGCCCACTACGACGGACCCGCCCGCTTTTCACACCGGGGTTTTCTCCGGCCGTGGTTGGTATTGTACTGTTGTGCATGCAGGCGGCAGCTTGTTCGGGAGGAGGAAGATCTATCGGATGCTGTCTTAGTATCCTGGTCTGGTAGAGAAGGAGGTCAAACACTTCTGGTCTTTGTCTTTCGACACTTTTCCAAACTCAAACTCTGTCGGTCCAAACAGAACTGAAAAAACGAGAAGCAATTTCTGCACGTACCATTTTAATGTAACTAGCAAGGTGGCCCTCGTAGATGCGAGGGAAATGTCTGAATATGTCTAACAATTTTCTATAGTTCCATGAAAACTTATGTTATACCATTAGAAATAAAATATACTTATTTAATGAAAAATTATGTTACTTCGGCGTTGGTTTAAAACTCATATGATGCTAACACCTTTTTGATCCATTTATATATGTTCATTTGTTAATATAATTTCTCAGTCATATGACCTTTATAAAGAGTTGCTAATATCAATTAATCATGATCTTTTATAATAAACATACATCAAATGAATTCTTCAATATACAACACTATCATAATTTGATTCGTATATGTATAACCATTTTAAGGTTTAGTTAAACTTTTATTGGAAACCACATATTACGTGCTTGTGTAATTGTAGGGTTATTACAGAAAGAATTTTCCTCTTATGTTGTGTGAATCTTTCCTCATTACTCACTCAATTATTAAATATTGAAATGTTTCATTTTTTATTCGAGAATCTGTCACCTTTTAGGCACATAAATCAATTTCAAGATTTAAATTTTAACTACTAATAATATATTATGAATTATTGATTTTTTGTGCTCAAATTTTACGTTATAAATTTTATTCTCTACAATATTCTACATATTTACTAAAACAAAGCTATTGATATTTTTATCTATTTTCTAACCTTTGATCCATTCGTTCTACGTTGTCATTTACGTATATGATGCATTAGGTAACCCAACTAAGCGGACATGTTAATTAACATTACTCAATTTTATTGTTTGACTTGCTTACATGACATTTGTTTCAATCCTAGTATTCTACCTAAAATCATAAACCACATTAATTTAGGGCAATTATTTGATTCACAAGAATTAAAAATGCCTAATTTAGAGGCGCATTCTCTTAAACACCATGGAGATTGACACACACACCCAAGCTCTATGTCTAATTGAAAATGTCAATCTAAAAAAACTCATAGAAGGTATACACCTATCTTTTTTAAATAAAAAATTGAACTCATTAATCACCGACACACCTCCAAGCTTTTGTTCATAAATCAACGGTCCTTATCCTACTCCTCTGCCGATACTTGATAATATGAGTACCCAATTTTTATTTTATCGCTCCTCAAGAATTTTATATGTTGTCGATAGTATCGATTATATATAAAGCTTATTTTTCTTCTAAAAAATTAATCTCTGTACATAATAATCAGTGACAACTATTCTAAAAATCCTTACAAAGCTGGGATACATTCATAGTTGAAAGAGCATTTCTTAATCCCTTGTGTTTTGTGTGTTAGTTAACAATACTAGTGATACACTAATCAAATGCTAAGTATTGTAGAATGTTGATGTTCAAATGTCATAAGCATCAAAGCCAAAAAGTTCGGGAAAACAAGTTCTGGAAAAGTTCCAGGAACCGGATTATTTCAGCCGGATATTTCATTACCCGGAATATCCGGGTCCCCAGAACTTTCAAGAAAACGGCTAAGGAAAAGAAGTGAATGCGTGCTAGACGCAGACGGAAATTCAGCTCGGATATTTCCATGACTCGGAATATCCAAGTGGCTTCACAAGAGCCTCGTGAAAACGGCTAAGGAAAGAAGACGACGCGTGCTGGACGCACCCGGAAAATCAGCTCGGAGATTTTAATTTGACTCGGATTTTCCGGGTGACCGGAATATCCGATCCCAAGTTATACCGTATTCCGAGTGTCGAAGCCTCCAACGGACAGATTTCGGGGAGAGCTATAAATACCCCTCCACCTACCTTGGGACAGCTAGCTCTCAGATTTCTCTCCCCATTGATTGCTAAAGCTCAAATCTTCAAGACCTCCCAACTCCTCAACCCAAATTCATTGATCTTTGGAGGAGTGAAGGAGAAGGTCTGGATCTACTACTTCACCAAAGCGATCTTCATTTCCCCCTCATTCACTTGAGTATTTCGTGGCTAGGGTTTCTATTGGGAAAACCTAGCTCACCATTGTTGCTTCTCGGTGCTACCTTGACCTCTTGTGGTCTTGACCTGTTGTGGTCATCTTAAGAGCCCCCAATTAAGTTGTGGGTGTGTGCCTCAAGTTGTTGTAAGGGATTCTATCTCCGCCCAAAAGGGGATCAATAGTGGAAGGTGAGCTCATACCTTTGTTGTTGAGTTCATCAGAGAAGAAGGTGAGCCTTTGTGGTGTTGTGACCAACCTATTGTGGTGGTACACACCTCTCCAACGATACGTACACCCTTTTCGGTGGAACTCGGGATTACCTTGTCGTCTCCGCGTGCTTCTACTTGGTTCCCCTTACCCTTGTTCCCTTACTTGTATCGCACTTATTATTATCTTGTATTGTATTTACTTGCTTGCTTGTAATATAAGTAAATTCACCTTAACCTTAGTTGCATATCTAGAGAATTTACCTTTGTGTCAAGCCTCAACTTGAAAAAGAACTAAAATTTGAGGTAGCACCTATTCACCCCCCCCCCCCCCCCACTAGGTGTCGGATTCCCGTTCAATAGTATGTAGATATATCTATACGGATATCATTTGATCTTTCCATCATACATAACATATTAGTTTTTACATGGCAAAAATCTCTAGTAAGAAGCCAAAAAAATATTCGCAAATTTAGCACTCAATATAAATTCTCTCTCTATACAACACTCTTGATAGAACAACACAATTCTGAAAGTTCAAACAAATCCACCTAATAAATAATGTGAATTTTGATTGCTTGAAAGAAAACTATAGCCAGATATCCATCGTTAATGGCATAATACTCATTTTATTGTTCACGTTCAAAATCATCAATTCCATGCTCAATTTTCTTTGGTTCGTGCTGCCAATTCATGCAGTGAGTGGATTCATTGGCAAAATAAACATACCAATCACACTCGCCTATTTTTGGATTGTCTGCATGAGACGGATCTTGGATTAATCTTGCACGGCCAGATGCATGAGCCAAAATTATAATCTTGCACAGTCAGACGGATCTTGGAAGAGTACCGACTCCCGACCGCCGGGACAATGGCACCGATGAAAGCTGCGACGGTGCGTGTTAGAAGAAGCCGCGGCAGCGGCCGACGCGGCCAATCAACCGCCGGCGATATTGCATCCGCATTGTAATGGCCTTGGTTATCCGGCCGTTGTCAGCCCGATGGTGCACGCCGAGAACGTAGTGATTTTGGTCGATCAGTATTTTTGTACCTACTTTTAAGAAATTTGGGGGTTGGTAAAGATTTTTCCTAGTTTTGCATTCCACCACAGGGTAGGTCGGGTTGTATGCTTAAAGAAGGGATGAATTTAAATCTGCTTAGTGTTAGCAAGTGGAAGCTGGAGATTTCTGTGTTAAGTTTCATTTAAAATCTAAAGATGGGTTTGAATGGGATTTTATTGTGGTCTATGGAGCAGCTCAAGAGGCGCAAAAGTCCATTTTTTAACAGAACTAGTCAGAATATGTGAGTCTTCATCCTTACCTAGGTTGGTAGGGGGAGATTTCAATATTATTAGAACCGCAGGAAAAGAATAACACAAATTATGACGCTTGCTGGCCTTTTCTTCTTAATTCAGTTATCGAGAGTTTGAATCTAAAGGAGATCAAAGACGGACTACACCTAAGATGGATCGTGTTCTAGCTAGTGTGGACTGGGAACAAAAATTTCCATTGGTCACGGTACAAGCCTTATCACGGATAGGTTCGGATCACACACCTTTGCTAATATAATCGGGTGAACAAGCGCACCTGTGTAACACTTTCATTTTTTTCTTTTAAATTAGCCTGGTTACAAGAGGATGTTTTTTATATGATTTGTAGAGAGTGGCAAGAAAAAGTTCCCGGGAATACTCCTATTGAAATTTGACAAAACAAAATAAGACACCTACGACTGTTTCTTAGAGGTTGGCACCTAATAGGAGTGGTGTTTACAAAAAAGAAAATGAAAGATTACTTGGTCTTATTGATAATCCAGATATTAAGGCAGAAATAACCCCTCTCAACACTTTAGAACGTGAAGTGTTGAGAAAATCAAGTGACACTCTATCTAAAGTACGAAGGGAGGAGGAATCAAAATGGGCACATCGGGCTAAGGTGAAACATTTGCAAGAAGGAGAAAATAACATGAAATATTTCCATCTTATTGCAAATGGAAGAAATAGAAAGAAACAAAATTTTCCGGTTAGAACAAGAAGAAGGCACCATAATAGGGGATGAAAACCTAAAAAAATATCACTGAGTACTACAAAACGTTATTTGGGGCACCGACCTATAATATATATTTTTAATGACGAATGATTCAAATATCCCACAAATCTTTGAGGCGGAGAATAAAATTCTTACGGAGGATTTTTTGATAGATGAGGTTTATGATGATATTATGTAAACGGAACATAATAAGGCTCCGTGACCGGACGGGTTCCATGGTGGATTTTATAAAACCTTTTGGAATGTTATTATTAAAAAAGAGTTAAATGCAATGTTTGTTCAACGACAACAAGGATCATTACCTTTATATAAGTTGAATTTTGATTTGATCACCTTGTTGCCAAACAAGGAGGATGAGACCTAGATTCAACAGTACAACCCATTTTTTCTCCTAAATGTGAGTTTTAAGATCTTTACGAAGGTGGGAACAAATCGCATTACCCAAATTGCTCACAAGGTTTTTAGGCCAACCCAAACATCTTTTATGCCTGGAAGACATATCTAGTGGTGTTACATGAGACTATCCATGAACTTCATAGGAAGGAAATGGATGGGGTTCTTTTCAAAATTGACTTTGAAAAGGCTTATGATAAAGTAAAATGGCATTTCTTATTGCAAACGATGCGCATGAAAGTCTTTAATTAAAAGTGGTGCGATCTCATACAAAATTTCATTATGGGGTGGGGGTCGGTTGGGGTACGTGTTAATAATGATGTTGGACACTATTTCCAGACTAAAAAGGGGCTTCGACAAGGCGACCCCCTCTCTCCTATCCCTTTTAACATAGTGGCCGATATGTTGGCAATTATGATAACGAGAGCGAAATAGGATGGTCAAGTTGGGGGGCCTCGTTCCTCATCTCATTGAGGGTGGGGTCTCAATCTTACAATACTCAGATGACACTATTTTATTCACGGAACATGACCTAGATAAGGTCACTGACATGAAACTCACCTTTATGTATGTTCAGGCAATTTTCTAGGCTTCAGATAAATTTTCATAAAAGCGAAATTTTCTGTTTGGGGAAAGCTAAAGAGGCAGAAGACCAGTACATAACCATTTTTGGGTGTGAGTCGGGCGCACTACCTTTCAGGTATGTAGGGATCCCTATACCTTATCTGAAATTACTGAATAAATAATGAAATTCAGTAGAAACAGAATGGGAGAAAAAACTTGGTTGTTGGAAGGGAAAGCTACTCTCATACGGGAACATGCCAGCCTCAATTAACTTTGTTCTTACGAGTCTACTTATGTTAATGTTATCCTTTTTAGAGATACCTAAATGGTACTAAAAAGGCTAGATTTTCATAGGTCTCATTTTTTGGCAGAGTGATCAACACAAGCAAAAGTATAGACTCACAAAATGGAATATTATTTGTAGACCCAAAGATCAAGGAGGGTTAGGAATGGAGGTTCTTGATATTAAGACTAAATGCCTATTAAGTAAATGGCTATTCAAGCTGATTAATTAGGAGGGAGTTTGGCAGCAACTTTTACATAACAAATACTTACAAAATAAGACATTGTCAGAATTGATAGCTAAACCCACAAATTAACAATTTTGGAAAGGGCTTGTGAAGTTAAAGATGACTTTTTTTAGTAGAGTGAAGTTTGTAGTAGGGAATGGCCAAGGTACAAGGTTCTAGGAGGACACTTGGTTGGGAGAAGTTCCACTGGCATCCCAATACCTGCTTCTATATAATGTGTTACACCATAAAAATGTTTAATTGTCCGAGGGGCTAGCAAATTCTGCGGTACCTATTGAGTTTAGACGGAACTTAATAGGTAACAAATGAGATTCTTGGTTACATTTTGTTCAACGCATGGTGACCATTAACCTTACAAATGATGAAGACAAATTTGTTTGGAAAGTAACTACTTCTGGATCTTTTCAGGTAAAATCCATGTATAAAGATTTGTTAAATGGCCATACTATTGATTTGCGCAAGCATATTGGAAAACTAAAGATGCCTTTGAAGATTAAGATTTTTAGGTGGTTCCATTTTAACAAAGTTATCCCAAAGAAAGATAATCTTGCTAAGAGGTATTGGAACGGATGTAAAAAAAATGTATGTTCTGTGACTCGGAGGAGTCTATAAATCATCTACTCTTTGCATGTCGTTTTGCACATTTCTTGTGGACAATTGTTCAATATGCTTTTAGTATCACTCCACCGGTTAATAGTATGTATATGTTCGGTAATTGGCTAAATGGGGTTGAAAAGAATATTAAATCACAAATTCAAGCGGGATCTTGTGCTTTATTATGATCTATTTGGAAACACTAGAATGATATAGTTTTTAACAAGGGAGGACAAACTAACTTTTTACAGGTAATCTGCTTGACGTCTCACTGGATCCACGAGTGGATTTCTTGGTCCCGGAGGTGCAACGTGCGCCTATCAACTATAGGTGCACCTGGCTGAAGGAGGTCGCTTTGGATATCCACTCCCGGGGTACTTGGAGGATAACTAGAAGAATCTAAGATGCTTAAGAATTCTTCAGGAAGCTTGAGAAGCTTAAGAAACTTTTATCTATTTCCCTTTTGCCGGATGGCTGTTTTATTTGGTCGGATACTACTATTTTCCTTGAGATGTAAACTCTGAGATAGTAGGATGCTGCAATAAATAAGCTGTGTACATCAATCGATGCAGAGGCTGGGGCTTTCCCCTTCTCTACAAAAACATCGGCAAACTTGCCGTGAAGGCACGACTTAAAGTTGGAACACAATGAATTGATCAGTTTTTTTAGGTACATACTGATACGTCTCAAACGTATCTATAATTTCTTATATTCCATGCTTATATTATACCAATTGCTACATGTTTTATACACACTTTATATCACTTTTATGCATTTTCTGGGACTAACCTATTACCAAGATGCCACAGTGCCAGTTCCCTGTTTTCTGTTGTTTTTGGTTTCAGAAAAGTTGTTAAGTAAATATTCTCGGAATTGGACGAAACAAAAGCCAAAGTCCCTATTTTTCCCTACACGTTCCAGAAGTCCGAAGGAGAGACGAAGGAGGCCGAGGAGGCAGCCACACCATGTGGTGGCGCGGCTCCCCCTCTGGCCGCGCCGCCACGTGGTGAGGGCCCCTCGGGCGCCCACCGACGTCGCCCTTTCGCCCATATATTGCCCCCGACATAATAACCCTAACCACCGAAGCCTTTTCCCGAGAAGATTTCCGCTGCGCCGCCGCCATCGAAGACAAGTTTCGGGGGACAGAAGTCTCTGTTCCGGCACCCTGCCAGGACGGGGAATTGCCCCCGGAGCCATCTCCATCAACTCCACCGCCATCTCCATCGCCGTGGCTGACTCCTACGATGAGGAGTGAGTAGTTCTCCGCCGGGGCTGCGGGTTCTACCGGTAGCTATGTGGTTTATCTCTCTCCCATGGTGTGATCTTTATGTGATCATGAGCTTTGTAATCTAGTTGAATATGTGATGTTACTCTTTATCTATTATGCATTCTAGAGGTTACTTTAATATGAACTCCGGGGTTATTCACGGTTGTGAAGGTGACAGTGTGCGCACCGTGTGTGATTCCTTTATGACGCTGTGGTGTTAGTTTACTCAGACTTTGGGGGTGCTTTTGTAGCCCTACGCAGTGAATGGTGTTTATCATCCAACAAGAGAGTGTTTGAGAGTAGTATTTATTATTCAGCTTTGATGTCATTGTTGAGAGTGTCCACTAGTGAAAGTATGATCCCTAGGCCTTGTCTCTAAGCATTGAAACACCGTTTACAACCTGTTCTGCTACATGTTTGCTTTCTGCCATTTTTATTTCAGATTGCAATTACTACTTATAATAATCCATATTACTTGTATTTCACTATCTCTTCGCCGAACTAGTGCACCTATACATCTGACAAGTGTATTGGGTGTGTTGGGGACACAAGAGACTTCTTGTATCTTAATTGCAGGGTTGCTTGAGAGGGATATCTTTGACCTCTACCTACCCGAGTTCGATAAACCTTGGGTGATTCACTTAAGAGAAACTTGCTGCTGTTCTACAAACCTCTGCTCTTGGAGGCCCAACACTGTCTACGAGAATAGAAGCGTGCGTAGACATCAAGCTATTTTCTGGCGCCGTTGCCGGGGAGGTAAGCGTTGGAAGGTATCTCCTTTAGATTCTACTATTTTATCTTTTTGTCTCTTGTTTTTATTTCACTAGTTAGGCTAAATGGAAAACAACAAAAAAATTAGAGATCTTTATGAAATTTATATTGCATTAGGACATGATACTTTTGAAGAGAAAATTAAAAAACCTATGGAAGTTAGGTTGCGTAATAGTGGTAGTAGTGTTATTAGTATAAATTGTTTGGACACCATTATTGCTAAGGCTATGGAAAAGACTAAGCTTGGGGAAGCTAGTTTATGTAAAAATAATCTTTTTTGCTCCTCAGCTTTGGAGGAATTATTTTGCCTTGATAATGCTTTGTCTCCAATATGGAAAAATTCTAATGATGCTTGTGATATTCTAAATCCACCTACTGAAAGTATTGCTTTTGAAATACCTATGGAAATTGTTGAAATGGTTATAGATGAACCTTATGTAGGAGATGGAACAGTCCATCCAAGTGATCACTTGTTGAAACTAAAAGGATTTTGTGAGTTGTTTAAGCTTGTAGGTTTATCAAGAGAAAATGTCATGAAGAAATTATTTCCACTGTCACTTAAGGACAAAGCAAGGAAGTGGTATGAGCTACTAGATGATCCTCATCATTTGGAATGGAAGGAGCTTGAATATCTCTTTTACTCTAAATATTATCCTCCTTATGAATTGTATTTAGATAGGAATTACATTTTTAATTTTTGGCCTCGTGATGGAGAAAGCATTGCTCAAGCTTGGGGAAGGCTGAAAACATTAATACTCAAATGTCCTAACCATGAGCTTCCTGAGAAAATAATTGTTAATAATTTTTATGCAAGGTTTTCAGGACATTGCAAGGAATATCTAGATGCCTGTTCAGAGGGCTCTTTCACAAGTAAGAAGCTTGAAGCTAGATGGGATCTTCTTGAAAGAATTCAAAACAATGCTGAAGATTGGGAGAATGACAAAGGTAAAGAATCAGGTATAAACTATGAATATGATTGCATTAAGTCTTTCGTTGAAACTGCTGGTTTTCAAGAGCTTAGTGCTAAATATGGTCTTGATTCTCATATTATTGTTGATTGTTTTAGAACCTTTGCTTCTCATATTAATGTTCCTAAAGAAAATTGGGACGTGTATCATGAACCTTTCAAAGACACTTGCATGGAAAATCAAATTGTTGTTAATGATTGCAATAAACATGCTCAAACTTCTGAAAATACTATTTCTTATAAGCATGTTAATTTTTGTGGAATACATAGACCTTGTGGAATTAATCAAATCGAAGATGAATATTGTATCCATCATAGGAATGAAAAAACTAGAGTTTGGTATAAGGCTCTAAGAGATCTTGGTGAAAAAGTTTGTGCCACCTATCCTTTTATTTGTGAACTTTGCTATGAAGAGGTTCATTTCGAATTTCAATGCTCAGGTTGTAATAAGGATATTGCAGGAGATTTTTGTGATAACATGATCACTCCTAATCAACATGATGAACTAAGATTATTTTTGGGGTGTGAAGAGTTATCAAGAAAAACTTCTTTGCTAGATATGAGTGATCTTGATATGAATAGTGTGTTGCATGGATGTTATCTCTATTGTGTTAATAATTGCCATGCTAACACCTACATACAAAAAATTATAAAGGATGAGGCTTTACCAAAGTATGACAGGACTAATATGTGTTTTGATCTTATTAATGAAAGAGAGGAATTTCCCCAAGTTTCTTCCATTGTCTCTAATACTAAACCAGGTTAAGTGGAGAAGCTTCCTTTCAAGCCTCTCCCTCCTAAAGAGGAAAAGAAGAAGAAAAAGGGAAAGAGGAAGAAGAAGAAGAAGAAGAGGAGTAAAAGGAGAGAGGAAACAGTATCTTCTCCCAAACTTGTTGCTCCTGTTACAATTAATACTTATAATTCTGAATTCGATGATTCTGAACTTGATGATGAACCTATGCCTGTTATTTATATAAGTGATCATGATTAGGAAAAGCACACTTCTTTTGATATTGAAGATCTCTGGGACACTAATTCTGAAAATAATGATGTTAATAATTGCTATACTATTAGTACTATCCATGTTTCTTCCCATGATGATATAGAAAGCTCTGAGCTTGGGGATGAGGTGTTTGAAAATCCTTTTGCTACTAATGATTATATATTTGATACCTCTCCTTCTAGTAAAAATGATGCTATGTTTACAAATGAACACACTTTGGAGGATAACTATTCTGTTGCTTATGATGATACTATGCCTCCAGTCTTTGATAATTATAAAGAATACTATGACATAGGTTATAATTACAATTATCCTCTTGAAACTTGTCATAGTTATAGAGAAATCACTCAAACCAATCCTTTCAATATACAACTTGTCTATCATGTTCGAGTTCTTTATAATGATCCTGCTCCCATTGTTATTAATGAGAAGAACTTTTCTTATGAGGGAAATAATGATACTTTTATGCATATGGATCATGATAAGAATGTTTCATGTGATGGTTATATTATGGATTTTATCAATGATGCTACTGAAAGTTATTATGAGAGAGGAAAATACGGTTGTAAGAGTTTTCAAGTTACTAAAACACCTCTCTTTACGTTGGAAGTTTTGAAGTTGCATTTGTTTCATCTTTCCATTATAGTTGCTTTATGTTTCAATAATTTATCCTATTACAAGATTCCTTTGCATAGGAAGTGGGTTGGACTTAAATGTGTTTGATGTTTACCTCTTGATGCTCTCCTTTGTTTTTCAACTCTCATTTTTATGAGAGCATCATAAAAATCTCCTTGCCTAGCTAAAAGGCTTTAAAGAAAAGCGCTTATGGGAGACAACCCACGTTTTATTTCTGTTATTTTTCTTTTATATTGAGTCGAGGAACATGTCTACCTCTGTAGCAATTCCTTTGTATCTTTATTTTATCGCATTGTTGTGTCAAGTAAAGCATCTAGTAGTAAGTTGATGCTAGATTTGGATTTCTGTGCAGGAACAGTTTTCTGCTGTCCACCGTTTAATTCATAACTCCTTACAGAAAAATCGAAATGAGCTGATATTTTCTGTGCGTGATCCTCAGATATGTACGCAACTTTCGTTAGTTTTGAGTTTTCTGATTTGAGAAAGTTAAGTGCCTCGAAACAATTCGTCTCTACGGACTGTTCTGTTTTTGACAGATTCTGCCATTTATTTTGCATTGCTCCTTTTGTTGTTTTTGAGTGGATCTATTTGCTCCAAAAAATACCAGTGGCTGTAGCTAATATCCAGTAGCATATGTAATGATTTTTTCCATGCAGAATATGAGAATTTTTGATTATGCACAAACCCTCTTATGAAGTCTACTTTGAGTTTGGTGTGGAGGAAGTTTTCATGGATCAAGAGAGAGGATGATATGATGTGATCAAGAAGATAAAAAAGCCTAAGCTTCGGGATGCCCCCGTGGGTCACCCAAGCATATTTCAAGAAGACTCAAGCGTCTAAGCTTGGGGATGCCCAAGGCATCCCCTTCTTCATCAACAAATTATCAGGTTATCTCTAGTGAAACTATATTTTAATTCCGCCACATCTTATGAGCTTTACTTGGAGCGTTTGTTTGTTTTTATTTTCATTCTCTGAATAAAATGGATCCTAGCATTCTTTTGTGGGAGGGAGACACGCTCCGCTTTTTCTTATGAATACTCCTATTCCTCACTTATATTTGTTGAGTATTCTTGTATGTTACTTCAATGCTTTTAGCTCTCGTTTTTCATGCATCTCTTGTTCATAGCTGTTAGTTCTCTTATGTTATACTCTCTTGTCTCATTTTCAAAAACTTGGAGATTTTATGTTTAAATAAGTTGATTGGTGTTTGGTTGGAAACAGAAAATGCTAAATGTGGTAGATGGTATAATGAAAAAATATACATGCTCTTATGGATTGTTATCTTGTATGTTGTGGTGCTTGGCAATTGTTTTGAGCTCTCAAGTAGATCATCTTTTAAGCTCTTGCATCATGTAGTTAAAACCTATTAGTGAAGAACTACCGTAGAGCTTGTTGAAATTTGGTTTGCATGTTTGGTATCTCTAAGTGTTTGAACAACAAGGAAGACAATGTAGAGTTCTATTATGCTTGCAATATGTTTTTATGTAAGTCTTGTTGTGCCAGTTGTCATCTTGTGGTTGCTTCAAATAACCTTGCTAGCCAAAGCCTTGTATAGAGAGGAATTCTTCTCATGCATCCAAAACCTTGAGCCCAAACCCATGCCATTTGTGTCCACCATACCTACCTACTACGTGGTATTTTCTGTCATTCCAAGCAAATACTTCATGTGCTACCTTTATTCAAAACTTATTATCTCTTATTTGTGTCAATGTTTATTAGCTCATGAGGAAGTATGTGGTGTTTTCGATATCAACCTTGTCATTTGCTTTTAGACAGACTTTCACAACCGGACTAGTGGCATATACATCCGCTTATCCATTAACTTTGCAAAAAGAGCTGGCAAATGGGGTGCCCAGTCCCAATTAATTACAACTTTGACCATCATTCTCTTCACATGGTTTTGCAAAAATTTATTATGCTTCAAAGTGTTATACAATTTAATATAGACACTCCTCCATGGTATGTGATTGCTGGAAGGCACCCGAGGATTCGGTTAGCCATGGATTGTGTATGCAATGGTGGGGAGGAGTGTCAAACCAGTTTTTTAAAATATACATGTGTAAACAAAAGAGAATAAGAGGGATGATCTACTCTTGGGTAGAAATAACGTACTTCATGGGAGCCGCTCTTGAAAGTCTGGTTGACAAGGGGGGTGGAGTGCCCACTACCATTTGTTGACAACAACAAACACCTCTCAAAAGTTACTTTTATGCTCTCTATATGATTTCAAAAACCTATAAAACTAAAAAGCTCTAGCACATGCTTGTATCCCTGCTTCCCTCTGCGAAGGGCCTATCTTTTACTTTATGTTGAGTCAGTTTACCTACTTCTTTCTATCTTAGAAGCAACCACTTGTGTCAACTTTGTGTGCAACAATTCTTATATGCTTACTTATTGCACTTGTTATATTTCTTTGTGTTGACAACTATCTATATGATATACATGTTCAAAGTTGAAAGCCAATGCTGAAACTTATATCTTCCTTTGTGTTGCTTCAATGCTCTTTTACTTAGAAACTATTGCTTTATGAGTTAACTCTTATGCAAATCTTTTTGATGCTTGTTTGAAAGTACTATCCATGAAATTTTTTTGCTTATATGATTCAGTTGTTTACTCCTTGTCTATTTGTTAGCAAACTATAGACCATTGCCTTGAGTCACTTCATTCATAACATGAGCCTTACAATATTATTTGATCAAGATTGTGTGAAAGCATGTCACTTCAGAAATTATTTGTTGTTATCGTTTTACCTACTCGGGACGAGTAGAACTAAGATTGGCGATGCTTGATA
Source organism: Poa annua (assembly GCA_026929855.1). Taxonomy (NCBI): domain Eukaryota; kingdom Viridiplantae; phylum Streptophyta; class Magnoliopsida; order Poales; family Poaceae; genus Poa; species Poa annua. The sequence continues at coordinate 80,674,849 of CM049437.1, read as the reverse complement.
CGTCTCAAACGTATCTATAATTTCTTATGTTCCATGCTTATATTATACCAATTGCTACATGTTTTATACACACTTTATATCACTTTTATGCATTTTCTGGGACTAACCTATTAACAAGATGACAAAGTGCCAGTTCCCTGTTTTCTGCTGTTTTTGGTTTCAGAAAAGTTGTTAAGGAAATATTCTCGGAATTGGACGAAACAAAAGCCAAAGTCCCTATTTTCCCCGGAAGCATCCAGAACACCGAAGAGGAGTAGGAGGGGGGCCACAGGCCAGCCACACCATATGGCGGCGCGGTTCCCCCCTCTGCCGCGCCATGACGTGGTGTGGTGCGCACGGGCGCCCACCGACGTCGCACTTTCTCCTATTTAACCCCCCCTCCCCCCGACAAATAAACCCTAGCAACCCGAACACTTTTCCACGATACATCCCGTAGCCGCCGCCGTCGTCAACCCTAGTTCGGGAGGGTTCAGAATCTCTTCCCGGCACCCTGCCGGAGAGGGGAATCATCACCGGAGGGCTCTACATCACCATGCCCGCCTCCGGACTGATGCGTGAGTAGTTCATCCTTGGACTATGGGTCCATAGCAGTTGTGTTCAAGATCATCTTATTGTAATGCTACATGTTGTGTTTGCTGGGATCCGATGAATATTGAGTACTATGTCATTTGCTTCATAATATATTATGTGAGTGCGTTATTTATGATCTTGCATGCTCTCCGTTGCTAGTAGATGCTCTGGCCAAGTAGATGCTTGTGACTCCAAGAGGGGGTATTTATACTCGATAGTGGGTTCATGTCTTCATTTAATCTGGGGAGTGACAACAACCTCTAAGATTGTGAATGTACTGTTGCTACTAGGGATAAAACAGTAGTGCTTTGTCTAAGGATAATTGTGCTACTTACATTACACACTTTGCCTAATGCAATAATCTGTTGCTTGCAACTTAATACTGAAAGGGGTGCAGACGCTAACCGGAAGGTGGTATTAGTCATAGATGCGGTTGGAACGGTCTATGTTTATTGTTGTAATGCCCAAATGAATCTCACACTTGAAACCATGGCTTGTACATGCATCATTATGCATTTCTTTATTTTGTCAATTGCACGGCTGTAATTTGTTTACCCGCATGTATGCCATTATTTATTTATGGAGAGACACCACTAGTGAACTGTGGACCCCGGTCCATTCTTTTAAATTGATAATACAACCTACTGCAAACACTGTTTTCTTTCATTCTCTGCAAACAAACATCATTTTCCACACTATATGTCTAATCCTTTGTTACAGCAAGCCAGTGAGATTGACAACCTCACTGTTAAGTTGGGGCAAAGTATCTTGGTTGTGTTGTGTGCAGGTTCCACGTTCGTTGTTGACACCGGTAGTGCGCCCTGCCAACGTCAGCTTTGAAGGAGATATGCCCTAGAGGCACTTAATAAATATAGTTTATTCGTCATATCTCAATTGTTCATTATATGTTTTATACCATGCTATAACTGTATTAAGCGGAAACATTAATACACGTGTGGTAGATAAACAACCAGGTCCCTAGTAGCCTCTACTTGACTAGTTCATTGGGCAATTGATGATCGAGGTTTCCCGATCATGTGACATTTATGTCAGTTGACAATGGAGTCATGTCATTGGGAGAATGACGTGATGGACATACCCAATATTTGTAGGACGTAGTCATTACGCCTTCGACCGTGAGATCTACTCTTATTGCTATTCCTGGAAGACACTTTGATTGCATCAAACGTCATATCTTATATAGTGTGACAATAAAGGTGCCCCTCTCGGGTGTCGGAAAGGAGTATGTTGAGTCGGGGGGTCAAGATCGGGATTTGCCAGTCCGCATAGCAGGATAGATACTCTAGGGCCCACTCGGTGAGATTATGTCAAAAGAGCTTGCAAGCGTGTGACTAGGTCACCAGGACATAAGATCATGGACGAGTAGAAGTTAGCGGTGTCGGTAACGAGATCAAGCTAGGTATGGAGACACCTATGAACGAGTCTCGGACACGCTAAGTATCGCATGGCAAAAGGTTTAAGACTTGGACGTCCAGGTTCGATGGGAAAAGTATTCGTTATCTCGCAGGGATTAATTCTGGGTATTCTCGGTCCACGAATTAGTCATTGATCGGAGAGGAGTCTCGATCATGTCTGGTGAGATAATCGAACCGCTAGGGTAACACACTTAAGGGGAGTCGACATTTTACCGGAAGAGAAAAATAGGAAAAGAGAGACCGGGAACGTCCCGGGAAAGTTCCGATTGAGATCGGGCAGCGACGAAATAGTTTTCGGAGCCGGAATAAATTATGTAATATGTATTTAATATTAATTAGAGTAATTAATAGTTAAATATATTTTATTTTAATTTTTCCTGAATTTTTAAAGGCAAAAATCCCTTAATGGGCCTCTTTGGGCAAAGAGGCCCATGAGGGGGGAAGGTCCCCCCCAAAGGAGGGAGGGGAGTTCGGCCAGCCCTAGGTGGGCCACATGGGGCCCACCTAGGCCGGCGCATCAAGGAGGGGGCTGGTGTGGGAGTTTAGTCCCACACCGCCCGGCCAGCAAGGCTGGCAGCCCCTTTTCTCCTATATATACATGGGTACCCCTGGCCTTTGAAGACACAACCTTTTCTCTCTCTCTCTCTCTCTCCTTGGATCACGTGACTCCCAAGTTTGGAGTTGCGTCAAGGACAAAGTTTTCTCCACCATACGCACGCCGCCGCGCTGCTGGTCTTCCGCTGCTCGTCCCTGGATCGGGCCCGGAGTTCGTCGGCTTCACCGTATGTGTGTAACGCCCTGCGAGGTGCCACGCTAGTGGTGCTGGAGGTCTGCTTCCTCTACACGGCCTCGAGGCCGTCGTCGGTTTCACCGACATCACCGCGTCATCGTCTTCTTCGTCGCGCCAAGTTCTCCGCGACCTTGAGGTCGGCTACGGCGTCTTCGTCAGCAACGCTTGTGCGGGAGCGTAATCCCCGCTTTTCGGTCTACAAGAGGTGTGTATACCGAACCCCCTGCGTACTACTATATCTGCATAGTATAGATTCTGGCTAGTTTGAGGTTATCGGTGTTAGGAAATTTTTTGTTTTCTGCATGCGATTCCCATCAGTGGTATCAGAGCCGATCTATGCGTAGATATAGCTGTGCGCTAGCTGCACCCGTGTTTATCACGGGGACAACGTTCTTATTATTTGCTACCCTCTCGCGTGCACTTGCACTGCCGGCAGCATCGAGTTGATGAAGCGGCCCGGACCGACCTTACGCGTACGCTTACGCGAGACTGGTTCCACAACTGACATACGGCTGGTTCCGTATATGTGGCTGGCGGGTGTCTGTCTCTCTCTCTTTAGTTGGCTTTGCATTTTCAATGGAGGGCCCGAAAGGGATGAATAAATATGCAATTATTTGATCGTTGTTGTGGTCATAGGTTCGTAGGTATGAAGCGGTTCTATTTACGACAGCCCCAAGCCACGTAAAATATGCAAAAGATAAAATAGAGGCGTCTAACTTTATTTTCCAGGGGCAATGTGATATGGTCAAGGTAGGTTTATTAAATTGTTTATAAACTGTGGGCGCGAAGGAGACCATCGGCGCAAGGACCATATCACGTCGCATTACATTTTGATGTTTTGTGTGCATCTTATATTGTGTGAATATATATAGTATATATTAGTTACACGGCGGTAGTAATATAAGATGATCCCTCCAAAATACCATTTGTGTTCTCCCTTCGACGTGCACCACCAAGAAAGTTCTACGTTATGAGGCAGGCCGTGACGATCGGGTGTCAGACATATCGTCGTTCGCATACAGTGGGTGTAAGCCATGTTGCACGCGCGTTTACGTTGAAGGTTATTATGGCGAGCCTAGCATGTACAGACATGGCCTCGGAACAAGGTGACCGAAAGGTTAAGCATGAGTCACAAAGTTGTTGTGATTGACATGTCGATGTCTACCTTTGAAGTTATGTTGCCGGCTCTGACGATGAGGGGTTGCATAATGGATTAGGGTCGTGTAATCACTAAAACGATGAGAGGGATACTCGTTTTGAGTGGGAGTTCTAGTAGTTTTATTTTATTAAAACTTGAACCCTATTTTATAATGAACAAAGTCTTTATGTTTTGCAAAACCTTTGTACATATTAACCAGTGTAATAGCCTTCTTTGAAAAATTAGGCGCAATCCTGCGATTGAGAAACTTAAAAGGTTGGGTCCAAACTTCATAGTTTTATGCTTTAGCTTGAGGATACTCCTTGTTTAAACCATTAGCTCTTTGTGATACAATACCCGCTAGGAGATAAACCCGGAGATTCCGCTAACAAAAGGATAATTTGGATTATCAAGTTTTTGTGCGGATAATATCATCATAGTCCAGTGTATGCTATGATCTCTCCCATAGAGAATTTACGGTGGGTACGAGTTGTTAGATCGCGAACATATGAGATGATCGCTAAACTCGGGATACACCTAAAGTTGGGTTGATAAAGTTTAACAGTATGTTGACTGTTTTTCTTCTCAACCAAGATGGAAGAGAATACACGCATTGAAGGAGCACGTGGCAGTCATAATTGATGACACAGGTCATACTCGATGACATTGGTCATATTTGATGACATTGAGACGCCTTTCTCAGCTCAATCACAGGATGACAGACGACGTTGCCAGGTGCAAATGCTTTGTCATAGACTATGTCATGCGAGGTGAATCGTTCACCTTCATGGTTCTTGATTGCGTTGGAAGTATCAAGAAGATGAAACAGATTGCCGGGAAGTCATCAATGATGATGGTGTATATATGATATACACGTTATGAATGTTTTACCTAAGCAAGTACTCGCAGTAGTGACTAAGTTTTTGATACTAGTCATGTTTTATGAAAACCAGATTTACTGCTTGAGTAGCTTGGAAGGATGAGGTGACAATGTGTGTTGATGATGGCAGACAAAATGTTGTGATGGCCATAGGCACTCTCCCTCTAGATCTACCATTTGAATAAATTCTTTTATGATCGCCTGTTAGTATGATCGTTATAAGTGGGTCTTCTCTAGCAAGACAATTGTTCAGATATGTTAGTGACAAAATTGTTGTCCTATATTTATGAAGTAATGATCATAAGCCGATTTGAATTTAGATGGTAGAAGCTCCCACATTCATAATATTAATGCCAAAGCATACAAACTTAATAAAGACACCACATTTGTGTGGTACTACCGTTTAAGTCATGTCTATGTTATAGTCAATGAACAAGCTCCATACGGATGGATCTACAAGTCCTTAGATTTGATCTTTTGACACTTGCAAGATAACTAAGACACCGTTTTCGGAAAGCGGGCATATAACTTATTGATAAATCATGCATTTTGATGTATGTGGATCAATGAAGAAATTAACGTGTAGTGGAGATCTTTATTTCGTAAGCTTTAATGAACGTTTGAGTATAACTTGTTGAGAATCGTGCATATGGGTGTATGTGAATCAATGAAGTACTTTAACTTATAGTGGAAGTCTTTGTTTCCTAGACTTCATGAATATTCCGAGTAGATATACGGATATCCACTTAGGAAATGTTGGTCTGAAGATTTTGATTCGATCAAACAAGTTCAGAATGAAGTAGGAAAATAAATTTAACAAGAAAATCAAATTCCTGCGATACAGATCGAGGAAATAAAGATTTGAGTTATAATGTTGGCATATCATTAGAAGACTTGTGAGAAGAGTTCCACAAATTACGTCGCATGGAATACCATAGTGTCATGGTATGTTAGGACATCGTAATCGCACCCTATCGGATAGTGTGTGGTAAATAAATCTCTTATCGAATTGTTGTGATCATTAGAGTCATATGGTAGAAACATAACATTCACGTTAGATAATAGGGAAACCATTTAAATCCATGGAGACAATACCATATGAGTGATGGCATGGCTTTTAGCCTGGATTGTCGTTTCAGCAATTTAGTGTTTTGATGTGATCAAACCTAAAATGGATAAATCTTTGTAGTGTACCGTACCTAAAGAATTAGTTGGGTACATGTCTCACGACATAGGCAAAAACGTTGCCGGAATATGCCTTGCAAAAGAAATAGTTTCTTGTCCAAGGGTATTAGTGGGAAAGGAAGTAGAGCAAGACGAAGTTAATGAACTTCCTCTCCAGACATCAGAGTGGCGCAACGGAAAGTGTTTCCGGTGTCATGCTCCTCAACTTGAAAGAAGCTGATAATAAAGATCATGATGCTCTGAGCTCATACTAAAAACGTAGGCGTACGAGGTTGTGTTCCACACTGTGTGGTACGACAATCTTGTTATGAAGGTCATATTAATGGAATATGACAGACCTACAAACTACGAAGAAGAGATGGTAGACCTAAGTCCGAGAAATGGCTATGAGTCATATATGATCCGAGATAAAATCCATATACGATTACCAGGTAATGACTTGGGAGATCTTCTTGATGGCATCTAGGCTGTTAATGGAATATGGAATTTTATGAGAGAATAGACGCTGATAAGGATCGATTTGTCGTGAAACAGTTCCGACAGATTCAAAAGTTGACCACAACGAGATTTTGTCTCAAGTGGCGAAGCCTAAGTCTATTCGGGGTCGTTTAGCAATTACTACAATTTCAAATTGAGAAATTGATAGATGGATAAGGAAACCATGTTTCTTAATGGTATAATTAAGAAAGAGTTGTAATTAGTACAATGAAATGGTTTGGTGATCCTGAGGATGCTAAACATGTATGCAAACTTCAGCTGTCCATTCATGGGCTGAAGCAAGCATATCGGAGCTGGAATCTTCACTTTGATGATATGATCAAAGGATTTTGGAGTTGTCCAAAATAGTTGAAGAAACTTGCATTTGCAAAGAAGTGAGTGGGAGCTAAGTAGCTTTTCTTGATCTTATATGTGAATGGCATATTTGAGTGGGAGCTAAAAGAAATTCCTTGGTCTTATATACGAATGGCGTATTTAAGTGGGAGCTAAGTGTCATTCCTGATTTTATATGTAACGACATATTGAGAATGATACAGATCCTCTAGCAAAGTATAAAGGATTATTTAAGTGATTAAATTTTCTATGAATGAAGTTAGGAGTATTAGGCATTCGATCTATAATTGTATAGATCAGAAGGGGCTTAATAACATTAGGTCGGAAGATTTTCCTAGGTTAAGATTCTGAAGTGTTTCAGAATAGAACAAGCGAAGAAAGAGTTCTTGCTTGTATGACTAGGTAAAATATTAAGTTTATCTTGGCATTTTCAGTGATAGCTGATGAAAGAATAATGATGTTCGACATCCTCTGTGCCTCAGACATAGATTCTATCAGACTGAAAGCTCGACTTGGTGTGACCCACGTTCTTGGTTGAAGAACGGGTTCTAGAGTGATCCTTGTGTGGATCAATGAACAAACGTTAAGTATATTCTTCAGTGTCTGTGAGAACTGAAGATATGTTTTCTGGTAAAGGGTAAGAGTGGTAAGACAACTTGCCGTAAAGCGGTTACGATGATGCAAGTTATGACACTGACCCATACGACTAGAAATTTCATATAGGAGATGGCCTTTGTTTTGAAGAAAGACATGGTTAGCTTGCGAAGTCGCATATGAATGCACTGTCGCATAATCTACATAATAGGTATAGAAATATATGGCAACTTCAGAAGTAGCAAGTGTGATTGGACTGAGTCTCACTCCATCGACTAAGATATATTTCACCGTCATCGTAAGATGCGGGATGATGTCAAACTGGTTGACATAGTAGTGTTGCAAAGCACATACAGATCTCAATGTGTGAGATCTGTTGACTGTATTCTTCTTCCACGAAGCAAGCATGCACCAAGTTGCTATGGGTGTTGAGCTTTTACCAAGTTGTAAACTAGATTAAGTGTTACTCTAGTGCAAGTGGGAGACTGAAGGAGATATGCCCTAGAGGCACTTAATAAATATAGTTTATTCGTCATATCTCAATTGTTCATTATATGTTTTATACCATGCTATAACTGTATTAAGCGGAAACATTAATACACGTGTGGTAGATAAACAACCAGGTCCCTAGTAGCCTCTACTTGACTAGTTCATTGGGCAATTGATGATCGAGATTTCCCGATCATGTGACATTTATGTCAGTTGACAATGGAGTCATGTCATTGGGAGAATGACGTGATGGACATACCCAATATTTGTAGGACGTAGTCATTACGCCTTCGACCGTGAGATCTACTCTTATTGCTATTCCTGGAAGACACTTTGATTGCATCAAACGTCATATCTTATATAGTGTGACCATAAAGGTGTCCCTCTCGGGTGTCGGAAAGGAGTATGTTGAGACGGGGGGTCAAGATCGGGATTTGCCAGTCCGCATAGCAGGATAGATACTCTAGGGCCCACTCGGTGAGATTATGTCAAAAGAGCTTGCAAGCGTGTGACTAGGTCACCAGGACATAAGATCATGGACGAGTAGAAGTTAGCGGTGTCGGTAACGAGATCAAGCTAGGTATGGAGATACCTATGAACGAGTCTCGGACACGCTAAGTATCGCATGGCAAAAGGTTTAAGACTTGGACGTCCAGGTTCGATGGGAAAAGTATTCGTTATCTCGCAGGGATTAATTCTGGGTATCCTCGGTCCACGAATTAGTCATTGATCGGAGAGGAGTCTCGATCATGTCTGGTGAGATAATCGAACCGCTAGGGTAACACACTTAAGGGGAGTCGACATTTTACCGGAAGAGAAAAATAGGAAAAGAGAGACCGGGAACGTCCCGGGAAAGTTCCGATGGAGATCGGGCAGCGACGAAATAGTTTTCGGAGCCGGAATAAATTATGTAATATGTATTTAATATTAATTAGAGTAATTCATAGTTAAATATATTTTATTTTAATTTTTCCTGAATTTTTAAAGGCAAAAATCCCTTAATGGGCCTCTTTGGGCAAAGAGGCCCATGAGGGGGGGAAGGTCCCCCCCAAAGGAGGGAGGGGAGTTCGGCCAGCCCTAGGTGGGCCACATGGGGCCCACCTAGGCCGGCGCATCAAGGAGGGGGCTGGTGTGGGAGTTTAGTCCCACACCGCCCGGCCAGCAAGGCTGGCAGCCCCTTTTCTCCTATATATACATGGGTACCCCTGGCCTTTGAAGACACAACCTTTTCTCTCTTTCTCTCTCTCTCCTTGGATCACGTGACTCCCAAGTTTGGAGTTGCGCCAAGGACAAAGTTTTCTCCACCATACGCACGCCGCCGCGCTGCTGGTCTTCCGCTGCTCGTCCCTGGATCGGGCCCGGAGTTCGTCGGCTTCACCGTATGTGTGTAACGCCCTGCGAGGTGCCACGCTAGTGGTGCTGGAGGTCTGCTTCCTCTACACGGCCTCGAGGCCGTCGTCGGTTTCACCGACATCACCGCGTCATCGTCTTCTTCGTCGCGCCAAGTTCTCCGCGACCTTGAGGTCGGCTATGGCGTCTTCGTCAGCAACGCTTGTGCGGGAGCGTAATCCCCGCTTTTCGGTCTACAAGAGGTGTGTATACCGAACCCCCTGCGTACTACTATATCTGCATAGTATAGATTCTGGCTAGTTTGAGGTTATCGGTGTTAGGAAATTTTTTGTTTTCTGCATGCGATCCCCATCAAGCTTCAACAACCTTCAGAAGAGTCTTCATCTCCTTCTGGATTGATAACCTTGGTTTCATAACTGAGGGAAACTTCCTGCTGTACTCTCCACACATTCCTCTTGGGGTTGCCCAACGCTGCCGAGTGCATCAGGGTTCGGCCGAACCCCCTGGCCTACCATAGGGAGAGATATTCTCCACCGTAGCACGTCGTCGTGCTGCGGGATACTTCCAGATACGATCTAAACAGATCTACTTCCGCGGTTCTGCTGGATCGGATTTCCGAGAGTCTTCATCGTCCGTCGTACGTGTACGAAACTCGGGGGCGCCACACTTGAGGCGTCGGGTTGTTGCACCAAGCTCTTCCACGACCTTGAGGTCAGCTACGCACGTCTTCATCGTCAACACCTGTGCGGGGGTGTAATCCCCGCGATCGGTCTACAACAGGTATGTCACCGATGCCACGATCGTTACCGCATTACTACTTAGATAGATTCTTGGGGTAAAGGTGTTACGCTTGTTAGGATTTTTTTTGTAATTCCACCTGTAACCCAACACCATCTGCCATGATAAAAAACTTGCACCGATGCAAAATCCACGCGCCCACCGCGCCTAATGTCGAGTCTGCGAACGCGGATACCTGGGAGAGAGCGATCTCCCCCCCCCCCCTATTTTGTTCGGTAGCAAAGGGGGCGTGGGGATCTTCCAAATGTCGATGGCAGGATGCGAGGAATCAACCTTTGATGACTTCAAAGTGCAGGAGATCAATTGTAGTACCTTTCGATTAGAAAATGTTGTCGAACCCACGAGGAGCTGAACGTATTGGTTAGCAAGAATGATAAATAAAACAATAAAAGTTGCAAGTGTTTTGGGGTTTTTTGAGTGTATAATTGTAAGAGAGTAAAAACGCTGAAAATAAATAGTAGCAAGTTAAAGCTCTCAAAAAGAGAAAGCCCAATCCTCTATGTGGCAAGAGGATAAGCTCAAGTGACGTGTAACTTATATGTGGAAAACGTTCCCGAGGGCGGCATGGATATTGCTAGGCATAGAGATATATTAAACAACACGTTGAATATCTTGTCAAGTTTTAATCTTCTTTGGACGGAGCCATAATTAGGTATAGCTAAACAAATAAACTAAACCCCTTATGATGGATCTTGTGGTCAGGTAAATATTTTGTCAAGTTTTAATCTTCTTTGGACGGAGCCATAATTAGGTGTAGCCAAGTAAACGAACTAAAACCCCTTATCATGGTTCTTATGGCCAAGTAAATGACTGCAAAAGAGTTATTAAGACATAAAGTCCCACCATAGCCATAAACTCTAAGGTCCCCGATATAAATCCCCTTCTAAATGAACTTCATGTATTAGACCACAGGTTTATATGTCCTCCCAGGTCCTACCCAATCCATTACACTAGTGTGATAACCTTCATGCATTCCTCAACATATGTGTGCACCCATATATTGTACAATAGGATAACCATAAAAGATAAAAACTTGACCAAATACAAAACACATATTTAGTGAAAATCATTTCCAATCCATCCTATGCCCCCAAGAACATCACAGAACTACTCACAACGCGAAGGCATGATATGATTCAATGGTATAAGTGATACAACACAATTTGAAAATATAATCACCCCAACAAACAATGACAAGTAGCAATTCACAAACATGTAGAATAGTACTTAGACAATATCTAGGGTTCGAGCAATCTCAAACTATGAGGGGGATGAAGTGGATCACTGATGGCTCCCAAGTGCAGGAGATCAATTGTAGTACCTTTCGAATAGAAAAGGTTGTCGAACCCACGAGGAGCTGAAGGTATTGGTTAGTAAGAATGATAGATAAAACAATGAAAGATGCAAGTGTTTTGGGGTTTTTTGGTTGTATGGTTGCAAATAAAGTAAAAGTGCAGAAAGTAAATAATAGCAGTTGAAAGCTCTCAATGAGAGAAAAGCCCAATCCTCTATGTGGCAAGAGGACATGCTCAAGTGATGTGTGTGTCTTATATTTGGAAAACGTTCCCGAGGGCGGCATGGATATAACTAGGCATATAGATTTATTAAACAACACGTTGAATATCTTGTCAAGTTTTAATCTTGTTTAGGACGGAGCCACAACTTAGGTAAAGCTAAATAAATAAACTAAACCCTCTTATGATGGATCATGTGGCCAAGCAAATGACTGCACAAGAATTATTAAGACATAATGTCCCACCATAGCATTACACTCTAAGATCCCCGATATTAATACCCCATAATAATAACTTCATGACTCATTCTCAGGTTTCTTGTCCTCCCAAGTCTTTCTCATTTCATTATACTACGGTGTTCTCCTATGAGCCCATATAGGTGAAGTGTTGTGCAGTCGACGTTCGCACAACACCATCATAGAATCACATAAAAAGATAAACACTAGACAAAATACCAACACATGTCATATATAAATCATTGCCAGTTCATCCTATGCCCTCAGGAACATACGGGAACTACTCACAACGTGCAAACATGATCATATTCAGTGGCATAAGTGGTACAACACAATCTGAAAATATAACTTCACCACCAAATAATGACAAGTCCTCAATCACAAACATGAATAGTAGCACAAAACAAGTATCTAGGGTATAGCAACTCTCAAACTACGAGGGGAACGGAGTGGATCACGGAGATGATGATGGAGATGGTGCTGGTCTTGGTGATGGTGATGATGGAGAGGCCTCCTCCCACGCCAAGGAGGAGAGGTGATGACGGTGACGATGATTTCCCCCTTCTCCGGAGCTCTGGAGCAGCAGGATCTTACCCCCTCGGAGGGAATCAGGAGTTTCGCCGCCGCCGCGGCCTCGAATCGTCTGGGGGAATAATTAGGGCGTAGGTTTTCGGAGGAGACGGAGGTTGTGGTAAAAAGCCCCAAGCGAGGAAGGGCCCGAGGCTCCACTTAGTGGGCCCCACGCGGCCAAGGAATCTGGCCGCATGGGTGATGGGCGTAAATATAATACGCTTAGGTTGAGCTCCAAGTGCAGAGTTTGTAGATGTGGAAGACTTGTTTTCCCCACAAGGGTGACTCGAGGGTTTATATCGAACTCTCAGGGAACTGTGTGTAGAAGATTTACCCTCTTGTCCTTCTCTTGATTACCTGCAAAACAAAACAATATGTTTTGTGCCCCCAACCTCACCAAGTGGTTGTCAAGCACAAGGTATGAGCAAAGAGATGAAAAATAAAGTAAATGCAAAGCAAGAAATAAATATGCAATGATGGTAAATAAATATGCAAGGATGGTGTAAATGATATTGGATGATGTTTTTGTGTTTTGGATGATGTTTGCAAGATATAAAAGTGTTTTTGTATTTTCGGATTTTTAAATAACAGAAAATGTAAAGTGCAATAAAAGTGTTGGAAAGGTGTTTCTTATGATTAAAAATGGACTTGGGTTCATGGTTTCACAAATGCACTCTCTCTTTTATATAGTGGTAGATAATGGAACATAGGAATTGACATATGAGATTGCAACAAGACAAGTTATTAATAATATGGGCATCACGTCCTAACATAGAGATCTTTTGGTTATTAGTCTCTCTTATACTCCACCAAGATGCGAACTAAATCATAACACCTCAGTAATTAAGATAAACAGAGTATAGCTTTAAGTTCAATGACATGAAGTTTAAATAAGAACATGCTAGATCTAGTCATGTTGATAGTGGCAATGTCACCCACATACCCTCGGTAGCATGGTATTTCCTTTATCCCTAGTGAGGCAACAAAGTAAGGTAAAAACCCAAGTGGATCACGGTATTGCTGTCAACTTACCACAAAACCACCCCCCGTTACTCCAACTAATGCACACGTTCCCCCTCACACGCTCTCATACACATGTTGGATCAAAACACATAGACAAGAACGGGGTACATAATATGCATCTACTTTTATAACAAAGACATAATATTGGCAATCATCATAACATATATCAACTTAAGAGATCCAGCACAAAGGTATTACATATATGACCATAATCATGTTCAGCAGCTCATATGGCACTAATTAGTGAAGCTCAAGAGAGAGGAGAGATACATAAGTTACTTCCACAAACCCATAGTCCAGGGGTGGACTACTCCCTCTTCATCATGGAGATGGTGGAGAAGTCGTTGGAGAAGGTGGAGACCACACCGGCAGCGCCCCACCGGAGTTTTCCCCCTCCAATCTGCAGCTCCAGGTCTCTGTTTCGTGGTTTCTGTGTTTCTGCGGCGCTCTCCTCCGAAAGGGTTCGGGAGACTATTTTTATAGGCGTTTTTAGGTTAAGACGAAACCACGGAGACGAAGATCGACGACATCGGAGCGACGAGGTGGAAGTTGGTGGGCCCCACGCGGCCAAGGAATTTGGCCACGTGGGCCCCCCACTTTTCCTCCTCGGACTTCCTTTTCTGCTCTTCCTTCGCTCCTAAGCCTAGTTCCTTCCAAAAAAAATGATCCCCGTGGAATATTAGGCCATTTGGACGTCGTTTGGGTCCCTGAAACATCAAAATATAGAAAAAGGGGTTTTCTGACAGCACAGGGTTAATTCCAAATAAATAGGGAAAGTGTGAAATATTCTCCAAAACATTATAAAACATTGATATAACCCTTATATGATGCAAATATGGATGAAATATGAGTAATACAATGCAAAGTTCATGAATGCATTTTACATGCATCAACATCCCCAAGCTTAACCTATACTCGTACTCGAGTATGAAGGTGATAAAACTAAACATGGACTTGGCATTTTATTACTTAACAAAGGATATCAAAGATGATTGCTACATAGAGTCAAATGATTCATTCTTTAGTAAAGAGTAGCAACATACAAGACATATTATCAAGAGATATTAAATATTCAAGGTAAAGATGTTCAATGATAATTCACAAAGTGTAACATGAAAGAAAAGTTCTATGGACCAAATGAATGCATAAATGAAAAGTAAAAGATATCCTAAGTTGGTCATAGAGTATTGTTATAGAAATCTGAATATAAAAGGTGGACACTTTGGAAAGATAGATAAATAAGTAGAGGAATAACATGCAAGAGTATTATCTAGCTTCCAAATGCTTCAACTTAAGCTAATGTTTGCCATGTAGTGATCATTGGTGTGAAGTTCTCATTGCCCTATCATAGCATCTTTAGTGATTAATAGTTGAAAGTGAAAGCAAATATGAGTTATGTGCTTGACAAAGTATGGGTCAAAAAGCCTCATGCCCGTTGAAAACAAAAACCTCTCCGATTGGCTACACAACTTGGGCCACAAAGCAAGTGAAGGTTACAGTCATCGTGAATAAAAGTGGCATCATAGAGAGTTTCACCCAGGGTACCCTTGGCCCCAGGACATGGAAGTGGGCACATGTCCAAATGGCAAAGCAAGCAAACAGTGGACATCTCTACATCTCTTTCTTTACTCATGTTTTTTTCTTGTAAATGCTTTTTCTGTTATGAGATGTGTCATGGATTCCTCCACTATGGTTAGGTTGCAAATTTCCACCATGATCCACATGGCTTAGGTTAGCCGCCACAGGTGTCTCTCTAGCCAATAATATCACTCACCCGAACTTACTAAGTTTTCATCTTTATTTCACGCAATGTTAGGCATCCATCACCAAAGGAACATGATATCAACTTTCATAAAGAATAAAGTGCAATGTTGAAAGCTTTCCACGTGTCAGCACGTATAAGCTAGCTCCTAACCAAAGACCTTTGTCAAGCCCAAAACATCATAATCTTAATCACAATGGGTCATGTTTATTAAGTGCATGAAAAGTAATGTGTGCATCAAGTTCGTGAGAGCTTTTGGACCAACTTAACCCATGACAATCCCAATAACATAAGTGATGACCCACAAGTATAGGGGGTGTATCGTAGTACTTTCGATAAATAAGAGTGTCGAACCCAACGAGGAGCAGAAGGTGCTGACAAGCAGTTTTGATGAGGATTTCACTGTAAACACTAGCAGACAAGTTTTTAGGAGTTTTTGATAATGCAGATAAATAAAGTGCGAGTAAATAGAGCGCGGCAATAATAATTGCAGCGAGTGGCCCAATCCTTTTTAGAGCAAAGGACAAGCCGGTTAGTTTACTTATGATGACCAAACGTTCCTGAGGACACACGGGATTTATGTCTAGTGCTTTCGCTTTGTATAGATGATTAATCTTTAGTGTTTTGATAAGTGTTGCGTGGGTGAACCTATGCTAATGCACCGCCCTTCCTAGGACTAATACATACTTTTGATTATACCCCTTGCAAGTATCTGCAAATACAAGAAAGTAATTAAGATAAATCTAACCACATCCTTAAACTCTGAGATCCTACCATCCCTCATGCATCGAGATACCAACGGGGGTTTAGGTTTCTGTCACTCCGGCAACCCCAAAATTAATATTCGAATACACAATGCATTCCCCTAGGCCCATAAAGGTGAAGTGTCATGTAGTCGACGTTCACATCACACCACTAGAAGAATAGCACCACAACTTAAATATCAAACCATTAAATATTACTCAACATAGTTCACTACTAACATCTAGACTTCTCCCATGTCCTCAAGAACTAAACGAACTAATCACAACACATCATGTGGATCATGATCAGAAATGATATAATGAAGGGTAACAATCTGAACATAAACCTTAATTCAACGGTTCCACCAAATAGCATCAATAACAATAGTAATCAACACCGGGAGAGTTTCCCCTATCAAATGCACAAGATTCAGCCCTAGATGTTACAGCGGGAACGGAGTGGAACGATGGAGATGACGGTGTCGGCGGTGGAGATGGTGGTGATGATGATCCCGGTGAAGTGCAGCTCGATGACGGTGACGATGGCGACGATTTCCCCCCTTGATACGTCTCAAACGTATCTATAATTTCTTATGTTCCATGCTTATATTATACCAATTGCTACATGTTTTATACACACTTTTATATCATTTTATGCATTTTCTGGGACTAACCTATTAACAAGATGCCACAGTGCCAGTTCCCTGTTTCTGCTGTTTTTGGTTTCAGAAAAGTTGTTAAGGAAATATTCTCGGAATTGGACAAACGAAACGTCAAAGTTCCTATTTTTTCCGGGAGGTTCCAGAACACCGAAGAGTACACGGAGAGGAGCCCCGAGGGGCCCACACCCCCTCCCGACGCGGCGCCCCTTCTGCCACGCGAGGATAGGGTGTGGGGCCCTCGGGCCTCCACCGCCTTCGCCCCTTCGCCTAGTGCCATATACATCCGCTTATCCATTAACTTTGCAAAAAGAGCTGGCAAATGGGGTGCCCGGTCCCAATTAATTACAACTTTCATCCTCATTCTCTTCACATGGTTTTGCAAAAATTTATTATGCTTCAAAGTGTTATACAATTTAATATAGACACTCCTCCATGGTATGTGATTGTTGGAAGGCACCCGAGGATTTGGTTAGCCATGGATTGTGTATGCATTGGTGGGGAGGAGTGTCAAACCAGTTTTTAAAATATACATGTGTAAACAAAGGAGAATAAGAGGGGAGATTTTACAATTTGCCATTCTTTAGTTTGGACTTTTATTATTTGCCACTCTTTACTTAACCTTTTATTATTTGCCATGTATTAGACCGATCTCTTTACCATTTTCCCTATTTCTTCTTTATACAGAATTATTATTACTTTTAACTTCGAAATACAATGCAAATACAGTACCTTTGTATCCTTATACCTGGCTGGCTAGGCCAAACCAGTCTGACCTATCGATTAGACAAATTTTTCAACAGCGTTGAAACAGAGCTGCACGGGAGCGCCGCCGCCGGCCGGCCGGACTACAGATCGCGATGGCTTTTTCAATCTTTGTTCACAGATTTTTCACAGTATGTAGTAGTAGCAATCATCTTCAATCTTCCCCAATCTGTGACAGTAAGAGCAAGCACACATACCTGTGAAGCCAGCGACTCCACGCGACCACGCCGCACACCTCCAGCCTGGAGGCTCCAGAAGTCCCCTTTCCGTCGTCGGTCCAGTCTTTGTCGCCGACGGACGGCTGCTCCATCCGTGGTCGATCGCCGGCGGACCGACGAAGCGACTCCACGCCGCACACCTCCAGGAATCCCCTTCGGCCCTCGGTCCGGACGGTGTCGTCTGCGGGCGGCTGCGCCATCCACGGTCGCCGGCGGACAACTGCTCCGTCCGTTAGCGCCGTCGGGCGGCTGCTCCATCCATGGTCCCCGGCTCCATCCCTGGTCTCGCCGGGCGCCGTCCCGTCGTCCAGCAATCTCGCAGCACACCCGCCTCTGTCCTCTGTTTCTACTGAGCTGAACCGTGAGATGAACTCGTGGATGAGAGTGAATTGATCGAGGCAGCCCGACCGGCCGGTTCGGTGCCAGCCAGGTACAGGATACAAAGGTAATGTATTTCACATCGTATTTCAAAGTTAAAAGTAATAATAATTCTGTATAAAGAAGAAACAGGGCAAATAGTAAAGAGATTAGTCTAATACATGGCAAATAATAGAAGGCCAAGTAAAGAGTGGCAAATAATAGAAGTCCAAACTAAAGAATGGCAAATTGTAAAATCTCCCGAATAAGAGGGATGATCTACTCTTGGGTAGAAATAACGTCCTTCATGGGAGCCGCTCTTGAAAGTCTGGTTGACAAGGGGGGTAGAGTGCCCATTACCATTCGCTGACAACGACAAACACCACTCAAAAACTTATTTTCATGCTCTCTATATGATTTCAAAAACCTATAAACTAAAAAGCTCTAGCACATGCTTGTATCCCTGCTTCCCTCTACGAAGGGCCTATCTTTTACTTTATGTTGAGTCAGTTTACCTACTTCTTTCTGTCCACGAAGCAAACACTTGTGCCAACTGTGTGCAACAATTCTTATATGCTTACTTATTGCAATTGTTATATTTCTTTGTGTTGACAACTATCTATATGATATACATGTTCAAAGTTGAAAGCCAATGCTAAAACTTATATCTTCCTTTGTGTTGCTTCAATGCTCTTTTACTTAGAAGCTATTGCTTTATGAGGTAACTCTTATGCAAATCATTTTGATGCTTGTTTGAAAATACTATCCATGAAAAGTTTTTACTTATATGATGTAGTTGTTTACTCTTTGTCTATTTGTTAGCAAACTATAGATCATTGCCTTGAGTCACTTCATTCATAACATGAGCCTTACAATATTATATGATCAAGATTGTGTGAAAGCATGTCACTACAGAAATTATTTGTTGTTATCGTTTTACCTACTCGGGACGAGTAGAACTAAGCTTGGGGATGCTTGATACGTCTCAAACGTATCTATAATTTCTTATGTTCCATGCTTATATTATACCAATTGCTACATGTTTTATACACACTTTTATATCATTTTATGCATTTTCTGAGACTAACCTATTAACAAGATGCCACAGTGCCAGTTCCCTGTTTCTGCTGTTTTTGGTTTTAGAAAAGTTGTTAAGGAAATATTCTCGGAATTGGACAAACGAAACGTCAAAGTTCCTATTTTTCCCGGGAGGTTCCAGAACACCGAAGAGTACATGGAGGGGAGCCCCGAGGGGCCCACACCCCCTCCCGGCGTGGCCCCCCTTCTGCCGCGCGAGGATAGGGTGTGGGGCCCTCGGGCCTCCACCGCCTTCGCCCCTTCGCCTACTTATACCCCCCAGATTTCTAAGACCTAACACTCGAGCCTTTTCCCGAGAAGAGTTCCGCAGCGCCGCCGCTATCGAAGACAAGTTTCGGGGGTCAGAAGTTCCTGTTCCGGCACCCTGCCGGGACGGGGATTGACCCCCGGAGCCATCTCCATCGACTCCACCACCTCCACTTCGACTCCATGATGGTTTGTGAGTAGTTCCCCCATGGACTACGGGTTCTTGGCTGTAGCTAGTTGGTACTCTCTCTCCCATGTACTTCAATACAATGATCTCATGAGCTGCCTTACATGATTGAGATCCATATGATGTAATCGGTGTTGTGTTTGTTGGGATCCGATGAATTGTTACATTATGATCAGTCTATCTATAAGTTTGTGAAGTTATTGTTGCTGCAATCTTGTTGTGTTTAATGCTTGTCACTAGTGCACGAGTGGCATGGTCTTAGATTTAAGCTCTATAATTATTGCTTAGATTGTATCTACAAGTTGTTTGCACATGTCTCTGTCCGGAACCCGAGGCCCCAGAGTGACAGCAACTGGGATAACTGGAGGGGATGGCTTAGATATGAGGATCACATGTTTTCACTAAGTGCTAATGCTTTGCTCCGGTGCTCTATTAAAAGGAGTACCTTAATTACCAGTAGTTTCCCTTGAGGCCCCGCTGTAAACGGGCTGGTAGGACAAAAGATGTTATGCAAGTTTCTCATTGTGAGCACGTATGACTATATATGGAAAACATGCCTACATGATTAATAAACTGGATGTTCTGTCTTAATGTTATTTCAATACTGTCAATTGCCCAACTGTAATTTGTTCACCCAACATTTCTTCTTTGAGAGTTACCACAGGTGTAGATAGCTGGGAACCCCGGTCCTTCTGTCATCATCATTGCTCTAAAGTCAACTACGCACTTGAATATTTTCTGGTGCCATTGCCTCTGTGTTACTGTTACTGCTACTGTGTTACTATCACTATTGCTCTCATATTACTGCTGCTTTCACATCACCCCTGTTACTAGTGCTTTTCCAGGTGCAGCTGAATTGACAACTCCGCTGTTAAGGCTTATAAGTATTCTTTGTCTCCCCTTGTGTCGAATCAATAAATTTGGGTTTTACTTCCCTCGAAGACTATTGCGATTCCCTATACTTGTGGGTTATCACCCCTCCGGGAAGGGATTTCCCCGGCAGCTTTTCAGCCTATCGGAGAGCTTTTCTCTCTCGGTGGTTTTCGCCTCGTGGAGGCGGCGGCTCTGTTTCTGGTCTATCCCCTGGTCTTAGGTTTTCGCGGGCTTCAAGTACGCGAAAGGGCATCGCCAGAGGTGGGCCAGGGCGGCGCCATCAGGTGCTAGCGCGGCAGCATTGGGAGCCGCGCCAGGACCTGAGGTGGGCCCCCTGTGGCCCATCTGGTCCCACCCCCTTTTGGTCCCTTCGTCATCTAGAAAAATAGGACTTTGGGTATTCTTCATTTTGTTTTCTGAGCTTTGCAAATAATGTATCTTGACGATGCTTTTTCCAGCAGAATTCAGACTCCGGTGATTCATCCTCCAATAATCATCAAACATGCAAAATAGATGAAATAACATAAGTATCATCTCCAAATATGAAATATATCAATGAATAACAGCAAATTATGATATAAATAGTGATGCAAAATGGACGTATCAATAAGCATCTTAATTTGGAAGCATAGATAAAACAATATAACATGGTAAACATACTTGGAATAGCATATTAGCTAATAGGTATATATAGTGGACTCACTGGAAAAACTTGGTTGAAGGTGTTGGAAAACAAGCTTTTTACTTGTTGGAGTTTTTGGGCTAGCAAGAGGGAGAAAGTTGGCCATCTAAATGCATGCATAAGTGTCCATAGAGCTAACCATTTCATGTTAAACAAAGTAAAGCATCATTCAACATATAAAACATGAATAAGAAATAACTCTAGGCAATACACTTGCATATTAATATTCATTAACAAAGCACATGAATCATGCAACTATATGTATTCTTTTAAATCAACTCAACCATCCTCTTCCCAATATTTTTATAGCATCCAACTTAATTCAACCCAAACTTCCATTAGCTCTCTCATAACATAAATAAAAAGTGGTGGTCTCAAACAAAAAACCAAACCGAAATAACAAAAAGAACAAAAACGCTCCAAGTTTATGCGATATAGTGCAATGAACGAAAAACAGAAGTTAGACATGTGCAAACCGAGAGTATGTTGGTTCAGTGGGGTTGTCTTCACATCCCCAAGCTTATGGTCTTCACCATCCTTGGATAGCTCTTGGTGCATCTCCTCTAATCCCTGTGAAAAAACTTCAAAACACCGTTTCTCCCATTTCTTTTCTGTGGGGTGACATTAGTAGGCACAAAACAATAGAATTGCTTGCTGTATGAAAAGCCTTAGACAAACATAAGAAACATGTCCAGAAAGTGTATAATGTTGTATTCCTTCTAATAAACTCAATTGGATAAAAAAGATTCATGTTAAAAGCTTAAAGAATGCATAAAACAAAATGGGACAGAATATGTCCAGAAAAACAGCAGCAGCAAAATGTATTTTTTTACCCCACTTAAATATGTCGAAAAAATTCACGCTTACAGAGGATGAAAAGTTGCAACTACAGTTCAAATTTCAGCTCATTCGGAGTTACAGAATAGGAACTAAAAATCATACCGTGCACAGATTCGTGATGGAATAAAATTCCCGAATGGAAAAAGCAACTTTCAAAGCCCAAATGGGTAAAACTCGGCACTTTATTAAAAATTCTAGAACCTAAACTAAAAACAAAGTCTCTTGGTACAGAAAGAGGACTCAAATAAAAACAACCGGGTTGCCTCCCGTAAAGCGCTTTCTTTATAGCCATATAGCTAGACTTCTTACTTGATATTTATAGTGGACGAAGCTCGTGAGGGAGCTTGAACTTTGATGTGTCCCTCTTCCTTGGAAAGTTCTCCATGCACTTCTTGTGTGGGAACTGAAACTTCACGTTCCCCTCCTTTGAATCTATTATAGCACCTGTAGTATGAAGAAAAGGTCTTCCCAAAATGATAGGACTAGAGGTTTTATTCCCCGTGTCCATTATTACAAAGTCAACAGGCACAAAAGTCATGTGTAACTCTACCATAACATCACTTACGTTTACTAAAGCATATTTAATGGAATCATCAGCAAGTGAAAGTTCAATAGAGCATTTTTCAAGATTCTTTAATTCAAGTACTTCATATAGTTCCTTAGACATGACAGAGACACTAGATCCTAGATCTAATATGGCATGGTGTGTCTCTTTTCCAATTGTTACTAGTACCTTGGGAACCCAAATATCCCCAAGCTTAGGTGGTGTCATAGCTTCTTTGTTGTACCTAGCAATTTTCTCATTTAAAACATGGCTAGCAATAAAAGAACCAAAACCAGCTTGATTAATATTAATAGAAGGATCACTAGCAAATTTCTGTAAGACAGACATAAGTTCATGCAAGCTACAACTTTCTAAATCAAGTAGTGGTTCCTTGACTTCACTAAGCATCTTAACTTCTTCAACTTGTTTCTTTTCTATCAACATAAGAGGATTATCACTTTTAATTTCATTAGCTTCTTCAACCTGTTTTTCCTTTTTAACCCAAATTTGCTTTTTAATAGGAAAATCCTTCCCGCTTCTAGTAAACTTTATCTCAGTAGGTAAGTTTGTTCCCCTGATACCCTTGTTTTCTATGCTAGGGGAGTGCAATTTTTCAGAAAACTCTTGATATTTATTCTTAGAATTAGTCAACTCTTGCCAAACTTTAAAAGGGAGGTGATACTTTCCTAGAAAAAGTTTTTCTAATTCATTCCAAGAATTTATAGCAGGTAATGAACATAACCATTCTTTAGCTTTCTCTTTTAATGACAATGGAAATAGTTTAACTTTTAGAGTATATGGTTCATCATCCTTACAATTTTGTAGGCAACAAACGTCAATAAAATATTGAAGATGCTCAAGAATATCTTCAAATACTTTACCACCAAATTTTTTCCTAGATAACATTTTAGACACAACGGGACCTATCTCTATTGCCTTAAGTGGAGTGATGAGTCTAGTAATAGGTTGATCATTTGGAGTGTTTGTGTAGTCACACAACTTAGTTCTTTCTCCCATTGTAGCAAGTTTTTATGTGTTTTTTAAAATTTTAATGCAAAACAGAAAATAAAATGACACTAAATAATGCAAACCGAAATAACAAAAGTAAAATAAAATGCAAAACTGAAAATAAAAATAGCAAACCGAAATAATAAAAGACAATAACAAACTAAAATAAAATGCTTTGAAGGTAAAGATGGACGAGATGATGCTCACGTAGGTGCAACCTCCCCAAGCTTAGGTGTTTACACATGTTGGTGATGTTGAATTTGTTGTGAGATAACCTTCCACTAGTTCCCCGGCAACGGCGCCAGAAAACAGTCTTGATGGGCGTAAAGATAATACGCTTAGGTTGAGCTCCAAGTGCAGAGTTTGTAGATGTGGAAGACTTGTTTTCCCCAGAAGGGTGACTCGAGGGTTTATATCGAACTCTCAGGGAACTGTGTGTAGAATATTTACCCTCTTGTCCTTCTCTTGATTACCTGCAAAACAAAACAATATGTTTTGTGCCCCCAACCTCACCAAGTGGTTGTCAAGCACAAGGTGTGAGCAAAGAGATGAAAAATAAAGTAAATGCAAAGCAAGAAATAAATATGCAATGATGGTAAATAAATATGCAAGGATGGTGTAAATGATATTGGATGATGTTTTTGTCTTTTGGATGATGTTTGCAAGATATAAAAGTGTTTTTGTATTTTCGGATTTCTAAATAACAGAAAATGTAAAGTGCAATAAAAGTGTTGGAAAGGTGTTTCTTATGATTAAAAATGGACTGGGGTTCTTGGTTTCACAAATGCACTATCTCTTTTATATAGTGGTAGATAATGGAACATAGGAATTGACATATTAGATTGCAACAAGACAAGTTATTAATAATATGGGCATCACGTTCTAACATAGAGATCTTTTGGTTATTAATCTCTCTTATACTCCACCAAGATGCGAACTAAATCATAACACCTCAGTAATTAAGATAAACAGAGTATAGCTTTAAGTTCAATGACATAAAGTTTAAATAAGAACATGCTAGATCTAGTCATGGTGGTAGTGCCAATGTCACCCACGTACCCCCGGTAGCATGGTATTTCCTTTATCCCTAGTGAGGCAACAAAGTAAGGTAAAAACCCTAGTGGATCACTGTATTGCTGTCAACTTACCACAAAACCACTCCCCGTTACTCCAACTAATGCACACGTTCCCCCTCACACGCTCTCATACACATGTTGGATCAAAACACATAGACAAGAACGAGGTACATAATATGCATCTACTTTCATAACAAAGACATAATATTGGCAATCATCATAACATATATCAACTTAAGAGATCCAGCACAAAGGTATTACATATATGACCATAATCATGTTCAGCAGCTCATATGGCACTAATTAGTGAAGCTCAAGAGAGAGGAGAGATACATAAGTTACTTCCACAAACCCATAGTCCAAGGGTGGACTACTCCCTCTTCATCATGGAGATGGTGGAGAAGTCGTTGGAGAAGGTGGAGACCACACCGGCAGCGCCCCGCCGGAGTTTTCCCCCTCCAATCTGCAGCTCCAGGTCTCTGTTTCGTGGTTTCTGTGTTTCTGCAGCGCTCTCCTCCGAAAGGGTTCGGGAGACTATTTTTATAGGCGTTTTTAGGTCAAGACGAAGCCACGGAGACGAAGATCGACGGCATCGGAGCCACGAGGGGGAAGTTCGTGGGCCCCACGCGGCCAAGGAATCTGGCCGCGTGGGCCCCCCTCTTTTCCTCCTCGGACTTCCTTTTCTGCTCTTCCTTCGCTCC
The DNA here is from genome assembly GCA_026929855.1 of Poa annua. Lineage (NCBI taxonomy): Eukaryota > Viridiplantae > Streptophyta > Magnoliopsida > Poales > Poaceae > Poa > Poa annua. The sequence goes on along the minus strand of CM049437.1, from coordinate 80,649,686 downwards.
TAAGCCTTGTTCCTTCCAAAAAAAATGACCCCGTGGAATATTAGGTCATTTGGACGTCGTTTGGGTCCCTGAAACATCAAAATATAGAAAAAAGGGTTTTCTGACAACACAGGGTTAATTCCAAATAAATAGGGAAAGTGTGAAATATTCCCCAAAACATTATAAAACATGGATATAACCCTTATATGATGCAAATATGGATGAAATATGAGTAATACAAAGCAAAGTTCATGTATGCATTTTACATGCATCAGTGGGCCCCCCTTTTTTGGGCCTCGTGGCTCTTCCCTCTTCGATCTTTTTCCCCCTCTGGTTCTCCTGATGCAAAAACGAATGTGCAAATTTCCTTTTTACTTTTGGGTTCCTGTAGCTCCTGAAACAATAAAAACAAGAAAAGGGGGGTTTTCTTCCTCCCAGATATTAAATACCAAAAATAGGGACTTTGTATGAAAGTCCCCAAAATCATCTAAAACATGTAAAACATTGATATAATAGTTCCAATAACATTCTAATATGATGATATAAGTTGTATAAATGATGATATAAAATGCACGTATCAACTCCCCCAAGCTTAAACCTTTACTCGTCCTCGAGTAAGTAAGGACATAGATCATTACATGCATCAATGGACTTATGGTTGATAAATAAATACGGGTATAGTATCATCATCATGTTCAGTTGTAAGGTAAGATAAATGGAACTAAAACTCATACACATGTGGGCAATATAAGTAGAAGCTCTAGCAATCACCCCTTACTTTTGAACATAGAAAACCATTGTATGTTGGACAATTGAACTAACTCTTATTCATGCTCTTTTACCAATGCATTTGCACTCATTTGCAAGCATTATACTCTTTTATGCTTTGCTTAAATTTAAAGACAAGATAAACTCTCATGGGATAAATAGTTAGAGGAAGACAAATGAAAGGATAAATATGATATTGCTTATCACCTTGCCTCTCTAGTAACTAGTACAAACTTAAGTCATGGATATTTCAATCAAGTTCTTATGCTTAACAACCTTTGTCTAACACTTTCCATGGCTAACCGAATCCTCGGGTGCCCACCTTTTCATTCACTTTTCAAGAGCATAAGTATTGAAACATCCATGATCATTAATTTGCTCAAAAGATACTAAAGTCCAGCAAGAGTGTTTCATACTTCTTTTCATTAACCTTCCTAAATATTTATTCTACAAGACCACATCTTCACTTTAAACTTTTATACTTCATATCATATTGACTTATTCTTTCACTTATTCTGTTGATGAGATAATTCTACAAGTGTCCAACATACTCAAGTTAACCAAGTTCAAGGAAAGATGTGACTGAAACTTCTAAATATACCACGCACATTTGCATGAGTGTTACCCATAAATCTCCAAAACAAGAGACACCATGAATGACACCATACTTTAATATTCATTGATAAACCATAGGGGATACGTGATAATGCTCAATGAGCTCACACAAGCCTAAGAGAGATTTATAACTGAATGATAAAAAGCAAAGCACACCATGACTAGATAGATATGATAAACTAGTAAAGATAAAGACTAGGTTGAACTCCCCCAAGCTTGAGGTTCTGGAGACTCTTTATTTCTCCTCTTTCTTGACTTCATAGTAGTTGTCTTCAAGTTCTTCAATGACACTCATCATAAGATTGTGGGCTTGCTCAAACTGGTTTGTGGCATCTCCCAGCTTTTCCATGAGATTCTTCTCCCTTGACTCCTTGCTAGGCTTCCACTCCGGGCTTGGTACCTTGGTGTTTGGGATCTTGCGGTCCCATTCACCAGGATAGTTATCTGAGGTAGCCTTCTGAAATTCCCTGTCAATAAGAGTAGAAACCACGTTTCTGCTTGCAAGAGCGTGCCTAGGAGCCTTCCCTCGAGTGCTCGTGCGAGCGGTCTGCCTCTTCTTCCGAAGAGACATGTTCACTCTCACGGCAGCAACAAGGATAGGAGCAGGTGGCGAAGGTGGTGCACGCGAGGTGGACGAAGGGCTTGTATTCTCCATCTTCTTCTTCTTCCTCCTCCATCTTCTCTACGTCGGGCTTGACGTCCTCATTATCCGAGTAGTCCTTCCTCTTCATGTTCCTCCTCCACATGGAAGTGGGGCTGTTCCCCTCAAGCTCATCATCATCATCGTCCATGGAGGAGCATTGGAAAGAGTCTCCCAAAGACATGGCCAAAACCCTGACAGACAGAAACAAAGAAAACAAAGATCGCTCGAGAACGCTAGGTGTGAGATTAGATTGACGAAAAGGGGTATATATTGACGGTTTTAAGGGCAAGACGAAGCGTGAGAGTCCAAAACGAGACGAAACGGGACTCCGAGGGGCAAAAGGAGTGGGCCCACGTGGCCAAGGAATCTAGCCGCGTGGGGCCCCCTCTTTCCTCCCTCGGGGCTCCGTTCCTTCCAAGTTTCTTGTCCTATATGCTAATTTTCATAAAAAGTGATCTCCGTAAAATATTATGCAACTCCGAGAAACTTCCCAACACAAAAGTTACCAATTATTGATTCTGGGTTTCCAAAACTGCAGAGTTTCTCTCTATTACCTCTTCCGGTGTCTTTAAGTCCATTTCTTCCACCATTCCGATGAAGCTTTTTCCCACAATATAGTGTTTAAGGCGTTGTCCATTGACCACATGAGGTTTACCTTTCATGTCACCGTGAAGACGAATGGCTCCTGAACGGTACACCTCCTGTATCACCAATCGTCCCTGCCATTTTGAAGCTAACTTTCCTGCAGAAAACTTGATACGAGAGTTGTATAATAAAACTTGATCACCTACTTTGAATTCTTTCTTCTTAATTTTCTTGTCATGCCAAATTTTCACTTTCTCCTTAAATAGCCTAGAACTTTCATAAGCTTCATTTCTCCACTCATCAAGTAGGTTTAAATCAAGAATTGTCTTCTCTCCAGCAGTTTTTAAATCAAAGTTAAGTTGTTTAATAGCCCATCTAGCTTTATGTTCTAATTCAACAGGTAACTGACAAGCTTTTCCATAAACGATTCTGTAAGGGGACATTCCCATGGGATTTTTATAAGCAGTTCTATAAGCCCATAGTGCATCATTAATCTTAAGTGGCCAATCAGACCTAGACCTATTAACTGTCTTTTCCAAAATGAGTTTAATTTCCCTATTACTTAATTCAACTTGTCCACTTGTTTGAGGATGATAAGGACATGCAACTCTATGATTAACATCATATTTTGCTAATGTTTTCCTAAGAATACCATGCAAGAAATGAGAACCACCATCAGTAATTAAAAACCTTGGAACACCAAACCTGGGGAAAATGATGTCCTTCAGCATCTTCATTGATGTGGCATGATCTGCACTTTTGGTTGGAATTGTTTCCACCCACTTTGTAACATAATCCACTGCAACCAAAATGTGAGTATGCTTTGTCTTTGAGGCTGGGAAAGGTCCCATAAAATCAAAACCCCACACATCAAAAGGCTCAAGTGGTAAAGAATAATTCGTAGGCATTTTATTTCTCCTACCAATATTTCCTACTCTTTGACATTTATCACAAGTTTTAACATATTCAGCACAATCCTTAAATAATGTGGGCCAATAAAAACCAGATTGTAATACCTTTGCTCATGTGCGATCTCCTGCATGATGCCCTCCATAAGGACTATCATGACAGTCTTCTATAATAGCCTGTTGTTCATGCTCAGGTACACAACGTCTAATAATACCATCTACACTCTTCTTATAAAGGAAAGGATCATCCCAAAATAATGTCTAAGGTCATAAAAGAATTTCTTTCTTTGTTGAAGACTAAAGTGTGGTGGCAAAACTTTGCCAACAATAAATTTGCATAATTAGCAAACCATGGAGATGCAACTTTAGCAGTAGAAACATTAATGTTTGCAAGTTGTTCATTAGCAAAACTATCATTAATAGCAATAGGATCATCAGGTATATTTTCCATTCTAGAAAGATGATCAGCTACTTGATTATCTTCCCCTTTCCTATCAACAATATGTAAATCAAATTCTTGCAGCAAAAGTACCCATCTTATTAATCTAGGCTTAGCATCTTTCTTATTCATTAGATATTTAATAGCAGAATGATCAGAATGCACAATGACTTTTGAATCAATAATATAAGGTCTAAACTTATCACATGCAAATATCACTGCTAAAAAATTCTTTCTCAATTGTGGCATAGTTTCTTTGGGCACCATCAAGTGTCATACTAGCATAGTAAATAACATTAAGTTTCGTATCAACTCTTTGTCCCAAAACAGCCCCAACTGCATAATCACTAGCATCACACATAATTTTGAAAGGTAAATTCCAATCAGGAGGTTGAATAATAGGAGCACTTATTAAAGCATTCTTCAAAATATTAAAGGATTCAATACAATCATCATTAAAAGAGAAAGGAACATCCTTTTGCAAAAGATTGGTTAGAGGCTTTGATATTTTGGAGGAATCTTTAATAAACCTACGATAAAAACCTGCATGTCCAAGAAAGCTTCTTATACCTTTGATATCCTTTGGGTATGTTAACCTCTCAATAGCTTCTATCTTTGCTGGATCAACTTCTATTCCTCTTCCAGAAATACGATGTCCAAGAACAATACCTTCATTAACCATAAAGTGACACTTTTCCCAATTAAGGACTAGGTTTTGATCTTCACATCTTTGCAAAACTTTGTTAAGGTTGAACAAGCAATTATCGAACGAAGTTCCATAAACAGAAAAATCATCCATAAAGATTTCCATTATCTTTTCAATATAATCAGCAAATATAGCATTCATGCATCTTTGAAAAATAGCAGCAGCATTACACAAACCGAATGGCATTCTCCTATAAGCAAATGTACCATATGGGCAAGTAAAAGTGGTCTTTTCTTGATCATCTTTGTGAACAGGAATTTGTGAGAAACCTGAATAACCATCCAAATAACAAAAGTGAGAGTGTTTAGATAACCTTTCTAACATTTGATCAATAAATGGCAATGGATAATGATCTTTACGAGTTGCTTTATTTAACTTTCTGAAATCAATACACATCCTATAACCAACAACAGTGCGTTGAGCCACAAGTTCATCTTCATCATTTGGAACAACAGTCGTTCCACCCTTTTTAGGAACACAATGAACAGGACTCACCCACTTACTATCAGCTATGGGATAAATAATACCAGCTTCAATAAGTCTTATTACCTCTTTCCTTACCACTTCTTTCATTTTTGGGTGAAGACGGCGTTAAAAATCAACAACAGGCTTTGCATCTTCCTCCAAATTAATTTATGCATACATAGAGCTAGGCTTATACCTTTTAGATCATCAAGAGAATATCCAATGGTTGCTTGGTGAGCTTTCGATACATCAAGTAATTTCTCCTCTTCTTCAGCTGAAAGGTTAGCACTAATAATAACAGGATATATGCTCTTCTCATCTAAATATGCATACTTAAGATTTTCAGGCAAAGGTTTTAACTCAAAACTAGGATCCCCTTTAGGTGGTGGTAACACTCCTAAATTATCAGGTGGAATATGCAATTGTAATTGTTGTGGTTGTTGCCATAATATTTGTTCTAGAGCATCCTTTTCTTCATCATTAAATGGTTCATCTTGATTAAGCATATAACGTTCTACCGCATCCGTTGAAGCTACAGCTATATGAGCAAGAGTTTCAACTATATATTTAGCAAATGGTTCTTTCTTTAAATGTTTATCAGCAAATTTAGAAAAGTTAAACTCAAGTTTTTCTCCAGCACACTTAATAAACACTTTCTCTTTCACCAAATTAATTTCAGCACCAACAATATGTAAGAAAGGTCTACCAAAAATGACAGGACAAAATGAATCTTGAGGACAACCAAGCACAATAAAATCAGCGGGATATTTTATCTTCCCAACAAGTACTTCAACATCTCTAACAATTCCAAGAGGGCTAATATAATCTTTATTGGCAAGTTGAATTGTCATACATGTCTCTTCCATAACAATAGGATCAATGTCAGGCTTGATTTCAAGATAAAGAGAATATGGAATAACACTAATACTTGATCCAATATCACATAACCCATGATAGCATGAAGTCCCAATGGCACATGATATAACAGGCTTACCAACCTTGGCCGAATTGCCTTTGATAACCTTAGTAGCATCTTCACATAAATAAACATCAACAGGATCTTCTTCATTTATTTGTTTGATAACAGAAATTTGACTTTTAACTTCCACCTGTTCATAAGACTCAGAATATTTTCTATTACTCTTGTTAGTAACAGCAATAAGCAAGCTCTCCTTAATTTTATTTGGATAAGGAGGTGTTTCAACATACTCTTCAATTGTCACAGATGACATTGGTTCCACCTGTTTAATAACTTTAGGAACAACAATAAATTGTTTAATAGGTTCAACATATACTTCAAAGCCAGTTTCAGGAAGACACATATGCTTAGCAAAACCTTTAGATATTTCTACCATAATGTAAGGATCAAGACCAAAATTATCACTCAGATTTTTAAATAAAGTTGAGGTAGAGAAGTGCTCCACACACGAATATTCATAGTCCAGATAGGGTTCATTAACTTTATCAAGATCCCAATGACCAGTGTTCTCAGCAATAGTCTCCAATAAATTCCATGCTTCTTCTTCAGTATTATTTGTAAAACTTCCACCAGACGAATTATCCAGAGTTTTCCTTCAGATGCTTAGGCAGCCTCACATAAAAGTTTATCAGAATAATTTTCCTTGTAAGATCATGACAAGGATTCTTGCGAAGGAGCTCCTTTAATCTCCCCCAAGCTTGAGTAATACTCTCTCCCACATGTGGCCAGAAATTAAATATATAGCAGCGGTTATCATAAGCTTCTTTAGGAGTAAAATATTTAAGAAAGAAAACCTTCCTCAGCACATTCCAATCTTCTTTAACTCCTTCATCCAAAGACCTGTACCAAATACGAGCATTACCAGATAAAGACAAATATAACAGCTTCCTTTTTACCTGATCATCAGAAATATCAGTGAGCCTAAATAATCTACATATGTCTTCAATGTGTTCAATATGGTCCCGTGCAGACTTAGCTCCATCCCCTAAGAATGGATCCTTCATAACTCTCTTAACATGACCAACGGGAATTTTATACCCCAGTCTAGGTCTCTCAGGCACAGCAGTTTCCACCACTTTTGGAGTGGCATAAGCACTTTCATATAAAGCAAGTTGCAAATCATGACGATTCATAAAAGCCATAGTAACAATAAGATAACAGCAGCAGATAAAATTCAGCTTCCAAGCTTCCTTACCAAACTTCTTACCAATAGCACAACGCTCCCCGGCAACGGCGCCAGAAAAGTATCTTGATGGCTCCCAAGTGCAGGAGATCAATTGTAGTACCTTTCGAATAGAAAAGGTTGTCGAACCCACAAGGAGCTGAAGGTATTGGTTAGTAAGAATGATGGATAAAACAATCAAAGATGCAAGTGTTTTTGGTTGTAAGGTTGCAAATAAAGTAAAAATGTAGAAAGTAAATAATAGCAGTTGAAAGCTCTCAATGAGAGAAAAGCCCAATCCTCTATGTGGCAAGAGGACAGGCTCAAGTGATGTGTGTGTCTTATATTTGGAAAACGTTCCCGAGGGCGGCAGGGATATAACTAGGCATATAGATTTATTAAACAACACGTTGAATATCTTGTCAAGTTTTAATCTTGTTTAGGACGGAGCCACAACTTAGGTAAAGCTGAACAAATAAACTAAGCCCTCTTATGATGAATCATGTGGCCAAGCAAATGACTGCACAAGAATTATTAAGACATAATGTCCCACCATAGCATTACACTCTAAGGTCCCCGATATTAATACCCCATAATAATAACTTCATGAAAGTCTTTCTCATTTCCTTATACTACGGTGTTCTCCTATGAGCCCATATAGGTGAAGTGTTGTGCAGTCAACGTTCGCACAACACCATCATAGAATCACATAAAAAGATAAACACTAGACAAAATACCAACACATGTCATATATAAATCATTGCCAATTCATCCTATGCCCTCAGGAACATACGGGAACTACTCACAACGTGCAAACATGATCATATTCAGTGGCATAAGTGGTACAACACAATCTGAAAATATAACTTCACCACCAAATAATGACAAGTGCTCAATCACAAACATGAATAGTAGCACAAAACAAGTATCTAGGGTATAGCAACTCTCAAACTACGAGGGGAACGGAGTGGATCACGGAGATGATGATGGAGATGGTGCTGGTCTTGGTGATGGTGATGATGAAGAGACCTCCCCCCCACGCCAAGGAGGAGAGGTGATGACGGTGACGATGATTTCCCCCTTCTCCGGAGCTCCGGAGCAGCAGGATCTGACCCCCCTCGGAGGGAATCAGGAGTTTCGCCACCGCCGCGGCCTCGAATCGTCTAGGGAAAAATTAGGGCGTAGGTTTTCGGAGGAGACGGAGGTCGTGGTAAAAAGCCCCAGGCGAGGAAGTGCCCGAGCCTCCACTTAGTGGGCCCCACGCGGTCAAGGAATCTGGCCGCGTGGGCCCCCCTCTTTTGGGCCTCGTGGCTCTTCCCTCTTCGATCTTTTGCCCCCTCTGGTTCTCTTGATGCAAAAACGACTGTGCAACTTTCCTTTTTCCATCTGGGTTCCTGTAGCTCCTGAAACAATAAAAACAAGAAAAGGGGGGTTTTCCGCCGCCCAGATATTAAATACCAAGAATAGGGACTTTCTATGAAAGTCCCCAAAATCATCTAAAACATGTAAAACATTGATACAATAGTTCCAATAACATTCTAATATGATGATATAAGTTGTATAAATGATGCTATAAAATGCACGTATCAATCACGGAGATGGTGATGGAGATGGTGCTGGTCTTGACGGTGGTGTTGATGGAGACTCCGGAGGGGGGATGGAGGAGCCTTCCGGAGGTGATCCGGCGGCGTTTCCCCCCTCTAATCGTCTCCGGCGGCAGCCTTCTGACTCTCTATTTCTTGGTTTCGTGTTTCTTCTCCGCCTCCCTACGAAATGCCTCGGGGGACTATTTTTATTGTCGGTTTTAGGTCAAGACGAAGCCACGGAGACGAAAACGGACGGCATCAGAGCCACGAGGAATAAATGGGGTAATCCCACACGGGCAAGGAATCTAGCCGCGTGGGACCATCCATTTTCTTGCTCGGACTTCCTTTTGCGTTGATCCTTGGCTCGTACGTCTTCTTATTTCAAAATATTGGGCCCCGTCAAATCTTAGGTCATTTGGACGTCGTATGGTCCCTGTAAGCCAAAAACCATGGAAAAAGGGGTTTTCTGGTTCTGTAGGGTTAATTCCAAATAAATGGGGAAACTATGAATTATCCCCTAAAATCATTATAAAACATAAATATAACTCATATATGATGCAAATAAGTTGGAATATCAAGTAATAAAATGTAAAGTTCATGTATGCATTTTACCTGCATCAATGCCCAAGAAAACTTCTTATACCTTTGATGTCCCTTAGGTATGGTAGCTTCTCGATAGCTTCTATTTTTGCGGGGTCAACTTCTATTCCTCTCCCAGAAATCCGATGTCCAAGGACAATACCTTCAGTAACCATGAAGTGACACTTCTCCCAATTTAAACTAGGTGTTGGTCTTCACAACGCTGCAAAACTTTGTTAAGGTTGAACAAGCAATTATCAAAGGAAGTACCATACACAGAAAAATCATCAATAAAAACTTCCATTATCTTTTCAATATAACCAGCAAATATAGCATTCATGCATCTTTAAAAAGTAGCAGGAGCATTGCACAAACCGAATGGCATTCTCCTATAAGCAAATGTACCAAATGGGCAAGTAAAAGTGGTCTTTTCTTGATCATCCTTATGCACAGGAATTTGTGATAAACCGGAATAACCATCGAAATAGCAAAAGTGAGAATGTTTAGACAGTCTTTCTAACATTTGATCAATACATGGCAATGGTTAATGATCTTTACGAGTTGCTTTATTTAACTTTCTGAAATCAATACACATTCTATAACCAACAACAGTACGTTGAGACACAAGTTCATCTTCATCATTTGGAACAACAGTCATTCCACCCTTTTTAGGAACAAAATGAACAGTACTAACTCAGTTACTATCGGCTATGGGATAAATGATACCGGATTCAGTAAGTCTTATTACCTCTTTTCTTACCACTTCTTTCATTTTTGGATGGAGATGGCATTGATAATCAACAACATTCTTTGCACCTTTCTCCAAATTAATTTTATGCATACATAGAGCTGGGCTTATACCTTTTAGATCATCAAGAGAATATCCAATGGCTGCTCGGTGAGTTTTCAATACATCAAGTAATTTCTCTTCTTCTTCAGCTGAAAGGTTAGCGCTAATAATAACATGATATATGCTCTTCACATTCAAGTATGCATATTTAAGATTTTCAGGCAAAGGTTTTAATTCAAAATTAGGATCCCCTTTAGGTGGTGGTAACACTCCTCAATTATTAGGTGGGATATGCAATTATAATTGTGGTGGTTGTTGTGAAAGTATTTGTTCTAGAGCATATTTTTCTTCTTCATTAAATGGTTCATCTTGATTAAGCATTTATCGTTCCACTACGTCTGATGAAGCTACAGCTACATGAGCAAGAGTTTCAATTATATCTTTAGAAAATGGCTCTTTCTTTGAATGTTTATCAGTAAATTTAGAAAAGTTGAATTCAAGTCTTTCTCCAGCACACTTACTAAACACTTTCTCTTTAGGCAAATTAATTTCAGCACCTACAGTATGTAAGAAAGGTCTACCAAAAATAACAGGACCGAATGAATCTTGAGTACAACCAAGCACGATAAAATCAGGAGGATAATTTATTTTGCCAACAAGTACTTCAACATCTCTAACAATCCCAAGAAGACTAATATAATCTTTATTGACAAGTTGAATTGTCATACATGTCTCTTACATAATGATAGGATCAATATCAGGCTTGATTTCAAGATAAAGAGAATATGGAGTGACACTAATACTTGCTCCAATATCACATAATCCATGATAACACGAAGTCCCAATAGAGCAAGATATAACAGGCTTACCAAACTTGGCCAAATTGCCTTTGTTAATAACCTTAGTAGCATCTTCACATAAATAAACATAAACAGGGTCTTGTTCATTTAATTGTTTAATAACCAAAATTTGACTGTTGACTTCCACCTGTTCATAAGGCTGAGAACATTTTCTGTTACTCTTGTTCGTAACAGCAATAAGTAAATTCTCCTTGACTTTGTTTGGATATGGAGGTGTTCAACATACTCATGAATGCTCACTGATGACACTGGTTCTACTTGTTTAATAACTTTAGGAACAACAATAGAGTGTTTAACAGGTTCAACGTAAACTTCAAATCCACTTTTAGGAACACCAATATGACTAGCAAAAGATTTAGCTATCTCAATTAAAACATAAGGATCAAGACCAAATTTATCACTCAGATTCTCAAATAAAATAGTAGTAGAGAAATTCTCTACACATGAATATTCATATTCCAAATAGGGTTCATTACCTTTATCAAGATCCCAATTACCCGTATTTTCAGAAACAGTCTCCCAGAAATTTCAAGCTTCTTTTTCAGTATTATTTGTAAAACTTCCACCAGATGAATTATCCAGAAATTCCTTTTGTTTCCTCGGTAGCCTCACATAAAAGTTTATCAATATAATTTTCCTTGTAAGATTATGACAAGGATTCTTGCGAAGGAGTTCCTTTAGCCTCCCCCAAGCTTGAGTAATACTCTCTCACAGATGTGGCCAGAAATTAAATATATAGCAGCGGTTCTCATAAGCTTCTTTAGGAGTAAAAAATTTAAGAAAGAAAACCTTCCTCAAAACACACCATTCAATAGTGACTTCTTCATCCAAAGACCTGAACCAAATACGAGCATTACCAGATAAAGACAAATATAATAGTTTCCTTTTCACCTGATCATCAGAAATACCAGGAAGCCTAAATAAACCACATGTCTTCAATTGTCTCCAGTAAACGGATTTTTCATAACTCTTTTAACATGACCAACGAGAATTTTAAATCCACTTTAGGTATCTCAGGCATAGTAGTTTCAACCACTTTAGGAGTAATAGCATAAGCACTTTCATATAAAGCAAGTTGCAGTTCATGATGATTCATAATAGCCATAGTAACAATGAGATAAAAAAAGTAAATAAAATTCAGCTTTCAAGTTCCTTACCAAACTTGTTACCAATAGCGCTACGCTCTCCGGCAACGGCGCAAGAAAAGTATCTTGATGACTCCCAACTGCAGGAGATCAAATGTAGTACCTTTCGATTAGAAAAGGTTGTCGAACCCACGAGGAGCTGAAGGTATTGGTTAGCAAGAATGATAAATAAAACAATAAAAATTGCAAGTGTTTTGGGGTTTTTAAGTGTATAATTGCAAGAGAGTAAAAATGCTGAAAATAAATAGTAGCAAGTGACTCAAAGAGAGAAAGTCAATCCTCTATGTGGCAAGAGGACAAGCTCAAGTGACGTGTAACTTATATGTGAATATCTTGTCGTAGCTCTATGTAGCTCAAGTGACAAGCTCAAGCGGCATGGATATTGCTAGGCATAGACATTTATTAAACAACACGTTGAATATCTTGTCAAGTTTTAATCTTCTTTGGACGGAGCCATAATTAGGTATAGTTAAACAAATAAATTAAACCCCTCATGATAGATCTTGTGGCCAAGTAAATGACAACACAAGAATTATTAAGACATAAAGTCCCACCATAGCCTTAAACTCTAAGGTCCCCGATATTAAACCCTCATAATGTATCTGACTCAAGTTTATGTGTCCTCCCAAGTCTTCCTCACTCTATTACACTACGGTGCTCTCCTATGAGCCCATATAGGTGAAGTGATGTGCAGTCGACGTTCGCACATCACCATCATAGAATTGCATAAAAGATAAACACTAGAGAAAATACCAACACATGTCATATATAAATCATTGCCAATTCATTCTATGCCCTCGGGAACATACGGGAACTACTCACAACGTGCAAACATGATCATATTCAGTGGCATAAGTGGTACAACACAATCTGAAAATATAACTTCACCTCCAAATAATGACAAGTACTCAATCACAAACATGAATAGGAGCACAAAACAAGTATCTAGGGTTTGGTAACTCTCAAACTACAAGGGGGCGGAGTGGATCACGAAGATGGTGATGGAGATGGTGCCGGTCTTGGTGATGGTGATGATGGAGAGGCCTCCTACCACGCCAAGGAGGAGAGGTGATGACGATGATTTCCCCCCTCTCCGGAGCAGCAAGATTTGACCCCCCCCCCCCCCCCCCCCGGAGGGAATCAGGAGTTTCGCCGCCGCCGCGGCCTCGGATGGACTAGGGAAAATTAGGGCGTTACTTTTTGGGCGAGACGAGGGTGTGCTAAAAAGCCCCGAGCGAGGAAGTGCCCGAGGCTCCAGATGGTGGGTCCCACACGGCCAGATTCCTTGGCCCCGTGGGCCACCCTCTCTGGGCCCTCGTGACTGTTCTCTCTTCGATCTTTCTCTCACGGTCGTTCTCCTGATGAAAAAGCAGCTGTGCAATTTTCCTTTTTCCATTTGGGTTCATATAGCTCCTGAAACATTAAAAACAAGAAAAAGGAGGTTTTCTGCCTGCCAGAAATTAAATACCAAAAATAGGGAGTTTGTATGAAAGTCCCATAAATCATCTAAAACATGCAAAAACATTAATATAATGATGCCAATAACATTCTAATATGATAATATGAGTTGTATAAATGATGATATAAAATGCACGTATCAACCTTACACACGAACAGAGAGGAAGAACACACGGATTTTTACCCACGTTCAGGCCATCCGAGATGGATATAATACCCTACGTCATGCTTGTCTGATCTTGGATTATGATCTATATACGAATACAAGTGGGATTGCTTTCTATACTACCAAAGACAAACTATTGGATTCCTCCTCCTCCTCCTTCCTTAGCGCTCCAGCTTTTCAATCTCACATCCCTTACTCACTACGATGAGTCCTCCTTTTATAGGACAAGGGGATCATACATGTCCAGTATCTTCATGCGCCACCTACGCCCCAGGCCACGGCCTCTTGACAGCTGGCGATGATTCTCTTTTGTCATGGCGATGTTGTGTCACCTCGTCGTCCACGCGTTGGCCACTGTCTGAGGCCGAGGCGTGACTAAGCGGCGTCTTCCTCCAAGGTGATGACCGGTCTCGGACAGGTGTCTTCGCAGTACCCTCCTCTCGGGAGGAAGGGACCTTGCCGGGCTCGGGCGACCAGGTGCCGCCAAGTCTAATCCCCCGGTTGGCGGGGTACCGACAGTAAATAAATTAGCAATGATCCAGCCTGAGTTGCTTGTCGATATTGGAAAAAAATATGGAAAATGAAGATATGACTCAAAGTTTTTAAAAAATTGTGTGGTACCCCTGAAAAGTTATGAACCTTACTAAGCATAACATTGGAAAGCACACCTGGCAAGGAACTACGAAGTGTGTGTTCTGTCAGCATGATGACATAATCAAGTGCTTGTTTCATAGTGTAAGTTTCTAGGGTCTGTATGGTCAGCCATCCAAGTAGATTCTGACTTATATCCACCGCGTAGCATTGTAAATGTATTTGGAAACTCCCTACATGGCATAGATTATAATTTTGTACCTCTTATTTGGATGGGAGCGCTTGCTTTAATATGGTCGTTATGGCTATGTAGAAATGACAACATATTAACTGTCGGAGAGTGACTCCCACGGAACAGGGGTAGCCACACCCTGAAGAGAGGTTCGAAGGGGGGGGCTGAACGCGGAGGTCAAAACAATCCTCGAGAGGCACGACGACGGTGCTCGCCGGGCCTGGAGAAGAACTACCACGCCAGAGATGGACACCGGCCCGTACCCAGGTTCACGGCCCTCAGGAGGAGGTAAAACCGCTACTCCTGCTTGTCTGTATTGCACTGTGGAGGTTACAGGACAATGAGCTTGCCGAGGGCTCTCTTGAGGCAGTTTGGTGCCTGGAGAGGGACACAATGATCGTTTTCCTCCTCCAGCCGTTGGCTATCCTACGTGCTTGGCTAGGGCTCCCTGGGGCTAGGAAGCATCCAGCTCGATGGAGACCAACCGGTGGTGCAATTGCGCGATCCCCTTCTACGGTGGAGCTCCTGCTCCTCTTATAGGCGCCCCGGGCTCCGTCCTCGTGCTGGTGGGCTCCCACATGCCGGTGGCGCGAAGGAGCGGGAGTCCACCGCGGCTCATCCGTCCATGGACGCGGTCCATCCGTGCTAAAGTAGCGCGCCGTGGCCGACAGGCTGCAGACGGTGCAGAGCGGCTCGCAGGCGCGGCAGCGGTCGTGGTGGAGCCCACGGTGACGATCTTCTTGGAGCGTTGCGCCGTCCAGCCGCTTTATCACCAAAGAGGAAAGTCCTGGCTGTCCTGGCGCAGGCGGCGCGGCTTTGTTGACTCCTTTATCACCAGAACGGCAACTGGGATGCTCGCGTCACCCTGCGGCTGCTGCAGGGGCCATGTGCGCCCTGCAGCGCTTGCTTAGCCGCGAAGTGTCTCCCCAGGGCCGTGGTCGCCTGTGGAGGGGTTTCCTGCTGACTTCTCTCCAGGCGGGCTGTGCCTGGGGAGTCTCTTGAAGCGCAGGGTCCTCTTCAGGCCCCGGCGTCCTCTTCAGGCCCTCGAGCGGAGATGTCTCTCGAGGGTCTCTCCAAGCGGTATCTTGGTCCTTAGTCATTCTGTCGAAGATCTTCGCGGGCGAGGCCTGTAGGGAGTGGGCCGTGCATACCCCGGTCCTTACTGGGCCGACAGTAGCCCCCGGGCCCACGATGGGCACGACGAGGCCCGTTGGGTCTAGGCGAAGCGTCGTGGGGCCAATCCTGCGGGCCGGGCCGAGCCACGCGTCACTCCGGCGAGTAACGGTTGCGCACGATGTGGGACGTGCGACGTGGGGGGTCCCACCACGCCCCGGTAACTGCTCCTTGACGAGACATAAAGTCTCCGCGCCGGAGCAGGGAGCCGTTACTACTCCCACTTCTTCTCGCAGACACCATCCGCACCGAGCTCTCCGCTCTTGCTCTCCGGCGCCCTCTTCTCCAGTTTCTCCAGTTTCTCCTCGCGCCGTACCCTCCTTTCCTCCGACGATGAGTCCGGCGAAGAACAAGGGCAAGGCGGCCGCGGGGTCTTCTTCGCAAGCGGCGCCCGCCGAGGTCGCACACGGCGCGGCATTGCTAGGCGTGCGCGTCAACGACAAGGCCCTCGACAAGGTCCGCTTCCTGGTGGCGGACCGGACCAACGAGCACGGCGCCACCGCGCTCAAGCCCGCGGCGCACGGGAAACGCCCGCGAGGGTTTTTCCCCGTCTTCCAGCACTGCGTCTCGGCGGGACTGGTGCCGCCCTTCTCTCCGTTCCTGGAGGCGGTGCTGGCCTTCTACCAAATCCAGCTGCTGCACCTCCACCCCAACTCCGTGCTCATCCTCGCCATCTTCGCCTACCTCTGCGAGGCGTATCTAGGCTTGGAGCCCACGTTGGAACTCTTCCGGTGCTTCTACGCGCTCCGGAACACGGCGAAGAACGAGCGCTCTGGATGCGTCTCGTTCCGCATCGTGGACGGCATGGGGAGCGTCTACATCCCCATGTCGTGGAGCGAGGGCAAGGCCATCACCTCGGTGACGAAGAAGGTGGACGACTTCCGCCAGCGGTGGTTCTTCGTTGGGGTGGAGCAGCCCTGCGCCTTCCTCGAGGTCCCCGACGCGCCGCCCGTGAAGAATTCGAACTGGGGCAAGGCTTCCTTCAGCGGCGCGCAGAACGTGATGCTGATGGGCCGCCTGAGCTACCTTCGGGAGGAAGGCCTCACGGGGCAGATCATCGCCGCGGACTTCGTGACGCGCCGCATTGCTCCACTCCAGGCGCACTCGATGCCAATGTGGATGTACTCCGGCCCCCAGGACAAGATGCGGCTCCACCGCGAGGACAACGACAAGGACGCAGTCGACAACGTCCTGTCTGCGCTCTTCATCAACCCAGCGGTGCCCGCCATGGACGAACTCCCGATCACGCTCCGGCCTCTGCACCAGTACAACATGACCGAGCGCCTGGCCATTCTGGAGGGGATGCCTCCGTACACCCCGTCAGGCCCTGCGGGGAAGATGGTGCCTGTGCCGGTGGTGCATGAGGCGGAGGGAGCAGAGACGCCCTCTGCCTCAGGAGCTGGGCAAGGCGAGGAGGAGGCCGCGGCGGGGGAGGAGTCCTCTTCGAGGGCCGGGCCCCTCGCTGGCGAGATTTGCGACATCTCGTCAGGCGATGATGAAGACGCCTTCGTGGTGGCGCCCACGCGCCGTGCGGAGGAGGAGGAGGCCGAGGAGGAGGCCTCTGACGCGGAGGCCTCGCCAGGGCGTCGCGAGCCCCGGTCCAAGGCGGCCAGCGACAGGCCTGGCGCGAGGCCCTCCGACGTCCCTTCCAAGAGGAAAGCCGAGGCGCCTCCGGAGGGGTCAGGTGCTAAGGCCAAGCCCTCCTGGCGCTCGCCAGGCTTGGCGTGGGTCGACACCGGCGCCAAGGAGTCCGGGTAAGTACCTTTAACTGCTGATTGCTTGATTATTGTACTCTTCTTTTCATATTTCTGATAATCACCCCCTGATTCTTGCCAGCGACCTTGTGCCTGCGAAGCGCCGTAGGCTTCGCAAGGCAGCGGAGGTGAAGGGAACCGCGGCAGAGGCCGTGGCTGAAGAGGCCGCGAGGCCTGTGGAGACGGCCTCCTCAGGCCCAACCGAAGAGGCGCCTCAAGCGGAGGCAGCTGAGCCTCTGGCGGGGGCGGCAGCGCCTCAGGCGGAAGCCGCTGCACCGCCCCCCGAGCCGTTGGTGATGGAGGCGCAGGAGGAGCGGGCGGCCAGCCCTCCTCGAGCTCCTACCCCGCCTCGCGCGGCTACGCCGCCGCGTGAGCCGACTCCGGCTCGCGAGGCTACGCCACCGCGCTCAGCTACGCCTCCCGCGCAGCCAGAGGCCGGGACAGACCAGGGCCCGTCAAGCGCGGGCGCCTCTGCAGGGGGAGCACCTTCGTCTCGGCCACGCCCCGCAGCGTGGGGCGAGGCGCAAGAGGCGACGCGACAGGGCGACGAGAGCGGCGAGACTAGCCTGGGCGCGGCAAAGGACGGGGAGCAACCTAGCCCCCAGGCACGCCCAGAGGCCTCGTTCTCCAGGTTTGACGCCGGGGCCGGGCCTTCCACGCAACGCGGCCTGGTCCTTAGTGGCTGGGACTGGAGCAAGGGGCACCGCGAGGTGGCCTTTCGCGTGGTGAGGGAGTCCCTGGAGGGTCTGGAGGCGCAGCTTGCCTTCGAGGATGCCTAGCTCGCCCAGCAACGCGACGAGCTTGCGGAGGCTTGGGGGCGCTTCCATGCCGCTGTTGAGGCCCGCCGCCAGGAGGATCTGGCCCTCCAGGCTGCACGCGAGGAGGCCATCCGCTTTGCCAAGGAGGTCCGGGAGGGGGCCGTCCGCGACGCAGACGAGCTCCTTGCCCCCCTCCAGGACGCGCGCGACGCGGCGCCGATCTCCTCGCGGAGGTGAAGGCCGAGCGCGAGGCTATGGAGGGCTCGCTGGCGCAGAAACGCTGCGAGGTGTCCCAGCTGGAGTCCCAGCTCCTCTCCGCCCACCGGGCCGCGCAGAAGACTCTGGAGGAGGATCGCAAGAGCCTGGCCGAGCGCGAGCGACAGCTGGCCTCCAGGGAGAAGGACGTGGAGCAGCGAGACGAGCAGCGGCTCCAGGCGGAGGGCGAGCTGGCCACTAAGCGCGAAGAGCTCGAGGCGCGCGAGGGAGACCTGGCTCAGGCGCTCCAGAGGCATGACGAGAACGTCACCGCCCAGAAGCAAACCCTGGAGCGCTTCCAGCAGCGGTTTGCCGAGAAGAAGATGGAGGCGGAGGCGGCCCTCGCGGAGCGCGAGAAGGAGTTCAGGCGGACCACCTCCAAGGAGTACCGCGACAAGGCCAAGAAGCAGGAGGACCGCTTCAAGGCCAAGCACGCTACCGATGCCAAGCGGATCGCGGAGCTCGAGAAGGCCAACTCCAAGCTCGAGGCCCGCCTCCAGCGCGCCAAGGATGCCTATCGCCAGGCTGAGGAGGGTTGCAGGGCGGCTGTCCTGGAGCTGGACGCCCTCGTCAAGGACGTGGAGGGGCAGGCGGGCTCAGCGGCCAAGCAGGTGACGGAAGCCGTGGACACCGCGCAGGCGGCTCGCGTGCTCACGAAGCAGCGGGAGCGCATGTTCCAGGCGCTGGTGGCCAGAGGCAATGAGCTTGCAGCTCAGCTTGGCGCGGAGGCTCCGCTCACTGAGGCTCGCGGTCGTGGCGATGCTGCCATGTACCTGGTCTACTTTGACCAGCTCTTCACGGCCCTCGAGAGCCCCGTCGCCGATCTCCGCGAGGTGATTGAGGTCGAGAGCCGCCAGCTTCTGGAGGTGGTTGTCGACCGCATCTTCACCAACCTCCGGCTCCTCACGCCCGGCTTCGACCTCTCCACGGTGACCGAGGCGCGCATGGCTGGGGAGGCCTTGCGGGTCTCCAACTCCCTCCGCGAGCAAGTCGAGGCCTTCTGCAACCGCTTCAAGCGTGCGGAGGTGGCTGCGGAGGACAGCGAGGAGGAGGCTGCCCCTGCCGAGGAGGAAGACGCTGAGGAGGAGGAGCGTGCTGGCGCGGACTCTGCCTGAGCCTTGATTATCGCGCCTTTGAGCGCCTGTATCTGAGACAGTTTTTATATTCAGACACTGTACATTTTGGGCATGTAATATACTCTTTAAGCTTATTTGTGTTAGCTTGTTTGCCCCTCGAGAGGCCTTTTCTGCCTTATTTTCATGTCTATGTTTTCTCTGCGTCGTTAGGACCCATCTCTTCGCGCTATGACTCCGCCACTGCGGTATGCTAGAGCAATGACTCAGCAAGGCTGGGGGGAGTTTAAGGCTTGGAGAGGTAAGAGCCCCGAGTCGCGATGCTCAAGTGCCCCCCTTTGACGTGCGAGTAGCCCATGAGGCACAAGGGAGAACGAAATCGCTCGAGGGACAAACGTGCGCTTGGGGAGAAAAGGCTCTTGAGTCACAGGTGTGGGACTTAGCTTCTCGAGGCTTTTGCCCTGTAGAGGTTTTTTTAGCCTGGCGGGGAGGTCCTCTTCAAGGGTTTTTCCTTGCTGCCTCCTCAGGCTTGTAGAGACGCTTGCTCCCTATAGATGTTAGAGGGGCAGAACCAAACGCTTGTGCACTGTACTAGGGACTAATGCGCGCTTATAGGTCTCCTCAGGCGTTCCTTGCGAGGAGAGAGAGTACCAAGGTCCTTTGTAGAGATGGCGTGTTTGTGAGGGCCTGCCCTCCAGCCAGAGCTCGGATCCTTGGGTTTTGCAGTGCTGCTGGTGTGTCATTTGAGGCACTGGCACCGTACTCAGCCCCCGCTCGCGAGGTGCGCATGTGGAGAGATATAAGTGCCCATTTTCAACAAAGAAAATAATGCTGGAATAAAACTCACCACCAAAATATTACATAGCGGCGCCGTAGCGCATTGTTCACTTAGGAACGAAATTGTTTCATTATGCTTGGAGTTGCCAAGTTAATGTATCTGACCATGTCGAGGCATGGGGACCACCCATTAGTGGCAGAGGCTCTCAACGGCCTGAGGCGGCTCGTTACATGGAGAGCTCGGAGGGCTGACCCTCGAGAGAAGCCTTTGGGGCTTGGAGGTTTAAGCCGCGAGCTTTTAACCTCTAGAGACAAAAAATGCTTGGAGGTGGAGCCGTAAGCTGCCTCTTCAGCCTGATGTCTTGACGTGACAATGATCACGGGTAGAACTTGCGCAGGTGCGCGATGTTCCACGGGTTCTTGACGGGGATGCCGTCTTCGGTCTCGAGGCGTACTGCGCTAGGCCTGGCGACGTGGGAGACCCTGTGGGGGCCTTCCCACATTGGCGAGAGCTTGTGGAGGCCTTCCCTGGAGAGGATTCGCCTGAGGACGAGGTCGCCCGCCTCAAGGGTGCGTGAGCGCACATGGCGGCTGTGGTAGCGTCGCAGGTCTTGCTGGTACCCCGCCGCCCTGAGGGCGGCCTGACGGCGCAGTCCCTCGAGGAACAGCAGGTCGTCGTTGTGGAGGCCCTCTTGGGTCTCCTCATTGAAGGCAAAGACCCGTGGTGATCCATGCTTGATTTCCGCAGGAAGGACTGCCTCAGCTCCGTAGACCAGAGCGAACGGCGTTTCGCCTGTAGGTCTTGAGGAAGTTGTGCGTATGGACCAGAGCACTGAAGGGAGCTCGTCGATCCAGCCCTTGTCGTGGCCCTTGAGGATGTTGAAGCTCCTGGTCTTGAGGCCCTTGAGGACCTCTGCGTTTGCTCGCTCGGCTTGACCGTTGCTACGTGGGTGAGCCACCGAGGCGAAGCAGACCTTGACGCCAAGCTTATCGCAGTAGGCTCGGAAGATGCCGCTGGTGAATTGCGAGCCATTGTCGGTGATGATGCGGTTGGGCACGCCGAAGCGGCAGACCAAGCTCCTGATGAATTTCACCGCGGCCCCCGCTGGTATGGTGCGCACTGGCTCAACTTCGGTCCATTTGGTGAATTTGTCGATGGCCACGAAGAGGAAACGATAGCCCCCCTGCGACCTTGGGAAGGGGCCCAAGATGTCCAGCCCCCAGACCGCAAACGGCCAGGAGAGCGGGATGGTTTGAAGCCCCAGTGCCGGCTGATGAATTTGCTTGGCGTGGAATTGGCAGGCGTCGCAGGTTTGCACAATGGCGACCGCATCTTGAAGCACTTGAGGCCAGTAGAAGCCGCTCCTGAAGACCTTGCCTGTGAGGGTGTGCGCACATGAGTGGTGGCCGCACTCCCCGCTGTGGATGTCCTTAATCAGCTTTCGGCCTTCCTCAGGAGGGACGCACTTGAGCGCGATGCCATTTGGGCGCTTGCGGTAGAGGTTTCCCTCGAGGATGCAGTAGGATTTCGCCTGTCGAGCGATTCGCTCTGCGTCAGCATCTTCTTCAGGGAGGATTCCTTTCACCAAGTAGTCCTTGAGCTCGACAATCCAGCCTGAGGCCTGGCGGGTTGCCGTCAGCAACAGGCGCTCCCCTGTGCTGGGGCCGCAATCGGGTGCCCCAGACTCAGGAGGTGGTGGGAGTGCTTCGTCTGCGCTTGCGGCTGTGGCCTCTCGAGGCTGCTTGATGGATGCCTTGGCGAGCCTCTCTTCAAAGACACCGGCCTGCTGGGGTTGCCTTCGCGAGGCCCGCTTGGCGATGTCGTCAGCCTCTTGGTTTTCTTTCCTCGGGATGTGCATGAGCTCCATGCCCCTGAAGTGCTTCTCGAGCTTGCGGACCTCTTCGAGGTATGCGGCCATGTGGTCGTCTTTCGGCGTGTAGCTCTTGTTGGAGAAGTTGACGAGCAGCTGAGAGTCTCCCTTGACGAGTAGGTGCTTGACGCCTAGAGCGATGGCGGCCCTTAAACCGGCGAGGAGGCCTTCGTATTCGGCGATGTTGTTGGAGATCTTGTCGATCGTGAAGCACAGCTGGATAGCGTAGTATAGCTTGTCACCCTTGGGCGAAGTTAGGACGACGCCTGCTCCGCCATTGCGACAAGCGAAGGCTCCATCGAAGTGCATGGTCCAGTGGCTGGGCACCGTGTCTCCCGGGGGCCCGGCTTCTGCCTCGCGAGGCTCCTCAGGGCTTGGGTCGGTCCATTCGGCGACGAAATCGGCCAGCGCTCTTCCTTTTATGACCCTCGTGGTGTCGAAACGCAAGTTGAATGGTTGCAGCTCGATGTTCCATCCTGCGACGCGATCTGTGGCGTTGGGGTTGCGCAGGATTTGCTCCAGGGGGAAGGCGGTGACCACCGTGATGGGGTGGCCCTGGAAGTAGTGTCTCAGCTTCCTGGAGGCGATGAGGAGCGCGACGAGGAGCTTCTGCTGCATTGGATATCTCTCGCGAGCGTCCCGCAGCACTGTGCTGACGAAGTAAACGGGGTGCTCGACGAGGGTCGTCTGAGGTGGCGCAGCGTCAGCCCCCTGTGGAGGCTCTTCAGGGCCCTTGTCGAGATCCGCCTGTGGAGGCGTCCCGACAGGGGTGGTGGGAGCAGGCTCGACTTGAGGCGGTGGGCCTGGCAGTGGGTCTGTGGAGGCTGCTCCTTCGACGGGGCCTTTGTCGGGGGGTTCTGGGCTTGGAGTGGCAGTGCTCTTCTTGGGGAGGACAGGCTCTTCCCTCTCGACCACCAAGACGGCGCTTGCGGTCTGAGGGGTGGCTGAGAGGTACAGCTTCAGGTGCTCGCCTGCCCTGGGGGCCACCAAGACTGGAGGGCTAGCCAGATACTTCTTTAAGTCCTCGAAGGCTTTATCTGCCTCAGGGGTCCACTTGAATGTGCCCGATCTCTTCATGATCTTGAAAAATGGCAGGGCTCTCTCGCCAAATTTAGAGATGAAACGACCCAAGCTGGCCATGCAGCCCGCTAAGCGCTGCATATCCTTGAGTCGGCGGGGAGGCTGCATTTGCTCTATGGCCTTGATCTTGTCAGGATTTGCCTCTATGCCGCGGTGGGACACGAGGAATCCGAGGAGCTTGCCTGAAGGGACCCCGAAGACGCACTTGGCGGGGTTCAGCTTGATGCTCACCTTTCTCTGGCTGGCGAAGGTTTCCTCGAGGTCCCTCAAGAGGGTGTCCCCCTCCCGAGACTTGACCACGATATCATCGACGTAGGCCTCAGCGTTTCTGCCCATCTGCGCCCCCAAGGCTATCCTCATAAGCCTCTGGAAAGTGGCTCCTGCGTTCTTCAGGCCGAAGGGCATGCATGTGTAGCAGTACACACCACAAGGGGTGAGGAATGCCGTCTTCTCCTCGTCCTCTTTAGCCATCTTGATCTGGTGATAACCAGAGAAGGCGTCCAGAAAACAGAGGAGGTCACAGCCAGCGGTGGAGTCCACGATCTGGTCTATCCTCGGCATGGGGTATGGGTCCTTGGGGCAAGCCTTGTTGACATCGGTGTAGTCGATGCAGAGTCGGCCTCCTCCAGCGGGTTTCGGAACAACCACGCCGTTGGAGAGCCAAGTGGGGTGCACGACTTCGCGGACGACATTTGCCGCCTTGAGCTTCTCTACTTCCTTGACGATGAAAGCTTGCTTCTCGGGGGCTTGCTTACGTGCTTTTTGCCTGACGGGGCGTGCGTCTGGACACACAGCTAAGTGGTGCTCGATCACCTCCCTTGGTACACCGGACATATCTGACGGAGTCCATGCGAACATGTCAGAGTTTGCCCGAAGGAAGGCGACGAGCGCGCTTTCCTATTTGGGAGGCAGGGCAGCGCCTATGGTGACGCTAGCCCCCGAGCCTTCAGCCCCCGAGCTGGTGGTGTCCAGCGACACCTTCTTCGTGGCAGCTTGCTCCTGAGAGAACACTTGCTTCTTCTTCTTGGGCCTCTCGAGAGGCTCCATGTCCTCGTCAGCCGGGAAAGCCATGGCGGCTGCCTTGTAGGCGCTCTCGACAGCGCGCGTGGCGTCCAGGATATGGCCATGGATGGCAATGGTGCCAGCGCTGCCGGGGATCTTGACCATGTTGTAGGCGTGATGCGTGACGGCCATGAACTTCGCGAGGGCGGGGTAGCCGAGGATGGCGTTGTACGGCAAGCCGATGTGGGCGACATCGAAGTCGATCAGCTCCGTGCGATAGTTCTTCTGCGTGCCAAAGGTGACCGCGAGGCGGACTTGCCCCAGAGGCTCGATAGAACCACTGGTGACGCCCGTGAACGGCCTGGAGGGCATAAGCCACTCGTAGGGCACTTGAAGCGTCTCGAAGGTCTCGACAGAGATGACATTCAGGCCCGCTCCCCCATCGATGAGTGTCTTGGAGACGGTGATGTTGTTGATGGTGGGGGAGCAGACCAGGGGGAGGGTTCCAACTGTCTTGGTCGACTTGGGGTGGTCCTTGGCGTCGAAGGCGAAGGTGTACTGGGACCACTTGAGGGGTCTGGAGGTCTCGGTGCTCGGGAGCGCGGCGTTGAGTTCGCGGGCGAACTGCTTGAACTGATTGTTCGACTTGGGCGCTTGAGCCCCGCCGAGGATGCAGGCCATGGCGCCTCTCGGGGCCTGGTAGCCTCCATCTTCCTCGTCGGGGAGGTTGTTGTTTCTCTCAGCGGCGTTGGCCTGAGTGCCTTGCGGCCTCTGGTAGCCGCCAGCGCGTCCGCCTCTGCTGTCGCGGCGGTTGCCGCGACCTCTGCCGCGGCTTCCGCTGCCTTCTCCTCGCTCGCGTTCCCTGCTCAGCCTCTTGAGGTCGAAGCAGTCGTCTGTGGCGTGCCCACGCCTGTTGTGGTAGACGCAGAACGGACGGTGGTCCACCTCCTTGTCGCCGCGCTCGGGAGAACCCCTGCGGGGGCCCTTCGCGTCAGGCTCTGCCGCGAGGACCGCGGTGGCCTTGCGCTTGGGCTCTTCCTTCTTTTTGTGGCTCTTGGACCCCTCGCCAGGGTCGTCCCCCCGCGCGCTCATCTTGACGAAGAGGAGTCCCTCTTCAGCCTTGGCGCACTTATCCGCCAGATCGAACAGCTTCACCACAGAGGTGAGCTTGTCGTGGATGCCGAGCTTCTCGAGCATCCTGCGGTTCGTGACGCCCTCGCGGAAGGCAGCGATGACCTGGGTGTCGGGGATGTTCGGAATCTTGTTCCGCACCTGGCTGAAGCGCTGGATGTACTTGCGAAGAGTCTCATCCTTCTTCTGCACCACAGCGCGCAAGTCGTTGTGGGTGAGTGCGCGCTCGTACGTGCCCTTGAAGTTGGCGACGAACTGCCTGCAGAGCTCCTCCCAGGAGTCGATGGAGTCCTCCGGCAGGTTAAGAAGCCAGGACAGCGCTGAGTCCCTGAGGGCGTGGGAGAACCAGTTGGCCATGACCTTGTCGTCTCCCCCTGCAGCCTGGATGGAGGTGGTGTAGAGCTGCAGGAACTCGAGAGGGTTGGTGGACCCGTCGAAGCCCTTGGGGAGCGCTGGCCTGAACTTCTGCGGCCAGACCACGCGACGCAGAGCGCGCGTGAAGGCCATGCAGCCTGAGGCATAGGTGGCCGTTCCTCCCTGGAGGGCCCTGCGGTTTTGCTGCCCCGCCTGACCGAGCTCCTCGACGAGGCGGTTCTGGAGGTCGCGGCGTCGCTCCATGCCCACGCGCGCGTCAGGCGCGGTGCGCTGCACGATTTGGCAGTCGTGCGGCGATGAAGCATGGGAGGGAGCCCGCTGTGCCGCGGCCGGAGGTGGTCCTGGCGGCGGTGGGGGCGCACTTGGTGCGGCCGCCCCTGCAGGGCCGGAGGGTACGATGCAGCGCGATGGAGCAGGGCGCGTGGTTGCGATGTCGACGAGGTGGTGGAGGCGGTCCAACCACTGGTGGTGTGCCTCGGCACTTGGCCGGTAGCGGAGGAGCTCCTGAGCCATGAGCAGCGCGGTGTGCGGGGCGGGCTCGTGGTGCTCCCGCGTGGACACGCTCTGGCGCCGGGACGGGTGCGAGGACTCAGCGTCCTCACGGCGCTCAGAGAGGTCCTCGTCGTCGCGCTGGTCTCCTTCGCGGTGCTCCTCGCTCTCTGGCTCCTCCACGCGCGGGCCGGTGCCAGCGCGCTCGGCCGTGCGGGGGCGACCACGGCGGCCGCGGGTGGGAGCAGTGCCGGGCTCGGTGTGAGCTCTCTCGGAGGCACGCCGGTTGGCGCGCGTCGCGCGGGTGTCCGTCATGGCGCGGAGTTCGGAGGTCGAAGACGCGCCTCAGCCCCCTACCTGGCGCGCCAAATGTCGGAGAGTGACTCCCACGGAACAGGGGTAGCCACACCCTGAAGAGAGGTTCGAAGGGGGGGCTGAACGCGGAGGTCAAAACAATCCTCGAGAGGCACGACGACGGTGCTCGCCGGGCCTGGAGAAGAACTAACACGCCAGAGATGGACACCGGCCCGTACCCAGGTTCACGGCCCTCAGGAGGAGGTAAAACCGCTACTCCTGCTTGTCTGTATTGCACTGTGGAGGTTACAGGACAATGAGCTTGCCGAGGCCTCTCTTGAGGCAGTTTGGTGCCTGGAGAGGGACACAATGGTCGTCTTCCTCCTCCAGCCGTTGGCTATCCTACGTGCTTGGCTAGGGCTCCCTGGGGCTAGGAAGCATCCAGCTCGATGGAGACCAACCGGTGGTGCAATTGCGCGATCCCCTTCTACGGTGGAGCTCCGGGCTCCGTCCTCGTGCTGGTGGGCTCCCACATGCCGGTGGCGCGAAGGAGCGGGAGTCCACCGCGGCTCATCCGTCCATGGACGCGGTCCATCCGTGCTAAAGTAGCGCGCCGTGGCCGACAGGCTGCAGACGGTGCAGAGCGGCTCGCAGGCGCGGCAGAGGTCGTGGTGGAGCCCACGGTGACGATCTTCTTGGAGCGTTGCGCCGTCCAGCCGCTTTATCACCAAAGAGGAAAGTCCTGGCTGTCCTGGCGCAGGCGGCGCGGCTTTGTTGACTCCTTTATCACCAGAACGGCAACTGGGATGCTCGCGTCACCCTGCGGCTGCTGCAGGGGCCATGTGCGCCCTGCAGCGCTTGCTTAGCCGCGAAGTGTCTCCCCAGGGCCGTGGTCGCATGTGGAGGGGTTTCCTGCTGACTTCTCTTCAGGCGGGCTGTGCCTGGGGAGTCTCTTGAAGCGCAGGGTCCTCTTCAGGCCCCGGCGTCCTCTTCAGGCCCTCGAGCGGAGATGTCTCTCGAGGGTCTCTCCAAGCGGTATCTTGGTCCTTAGTCATTCTGTCGAAGATCTTCGCGGGCGAGGCCTGTAGGGAGTGGGCCGTGCATACCCCGGTCCTTACTGGGCCGACATTAACGATAAAAAAATTCTCTCTTATGCGGGTGAACATACTTCTTTGTTCATGATCGTCTCTACAAAAGGTGGAGAATCGAGACCTATGTTAGAGGTATCTACATTGTTCGAGGACGCCGTGAGAAATATTCTTATCCCACGTGGGGTGCCAGCATGATCTTTGGACTGGGCCTCCAGATTCTTAGGCGTTTCATGATCTACTTATAGTATTTCGTCGCCATTTTTCTTACCCTTTTGTTGGATTTGTTCGGTTTTGTGCATCTTAGTTATGTAGAGGATGTATGTAATTTATTTTAAAAAATAGTGATAAACCACCCTTTCTCGAAAAAAAAACCTACCCGCTTCACCCACACCAAGCGAACCAACCTTTCACCATAGCATGAGGATTGTACGGCTATTGCTCCTGCTTGGGGCGAGAATAGGAACTAGATACCTAGGGATCTCAAATTTTGTTTTGACAAATTTAGTGATTCAGTCTTATCCCTGGGTGTTATTTTCTCTAAGTCGTCCCATTAGAGCGGCATTCATCTTGTAAGATTAACCGAAGAATGTTCTTCATTTGATTTTTCAATGTCGGTTTGCTATTTCTCATGCGAATAAGAAGTATCTATTTCTAAGTTATTATACCAACTATTTTATCAGGACATCAGAATTAATGGAAAAGAATGAAAAATCTTTATCCAACGGTTTTCAACTGTGGACTGAGCAATAGTCACTCCCTCTCGTTATATATGTAACCTATTTTCTATCGAATAGAAGGGAAATGGCATCGGTTAATACTTAATACTCTGTGGGTACACGATGGAATGTTTTGTTACATCCTCTTAATTCAGTTCATCTGACGCAAGGACCTGATAAATTTCGGTGGAATCTAAAGAAGAATGGGAAATTCATTGTGAATTCCATGTACAAAGTGCTAATTCAACCTAATGTTCCAGTTAATAATAAGAAAATTTGGAAGATGAAGATCCCGGTGACAATAAAAGTGTTTTCATGGTATCTTGATCGCGGGGTAATTCTTACAAGGGATAATCTTGCTAAGCGGAATTGGCAGGGAAGTAAGAAGTATGTCTTCTGTCATCACGATGAGAATATAAAATATCTTTTCATTTAATGTAATTTTATGAGATCTATATGTATGGACGTTTTTTACAATTTCTCATTATGATATGTAATTTGTCTTTTTTCTGACCGGTGACTTGTGAACTTGAGTGTTTGTATGCATCTTAATTATGCAGAGACCGGATGTAATATATAAATTTTTAAGTAATCAAATCCCTTTGTCAAAAATGTACTACGATTAGGCAAGGTAACTCATCACAGGTGCAACAGTATTGCACCACGTACACCTCCCGTGTATGCGTGACTGTGATAATATTACCTAAGCCTTTGCACAGCTGCATGCTTAGGAAAACTACTGCATGCATGCAATATGCCGGCCGCGTGCATGGATGATGACATGCATTATTACCGGTACGTACTACCTTCTTTCCAAAGGTGTGCCCTTAATTCCAGTAGTGCATGCATGTTCAAATCAAACTCCAACCAGATAGACATACACATAGATGAAT
Source organism: Poa annua (assembly GCA_026929855.1). Taxonomy (NCBI): domain Eukaryota; kingdom Viridiplantae; phylum Streptophyta; class Magnoliopsida; order Poales; family Poaceae; genus Poa; species Poa annua. Next base: position 80,620,298 of record CM049437.1, on the reverse strand, counting down.
GCATGCCTCACATATGCAGCTGCACAGGATACAAATGCTCTCCAGTGTAGCTTTTGGTTTTACATGTCGTCCCTCTGATCGATCTCTCTCCCTCCCTCGACATGATCATAACTTGGCTTTCAGTGTCACGCATGCATGCGACGCGATGTGCACTCACTCACTCACTCACTCACTCATATATACCTGAAGAAAGAAACATAAGGAAGCTAGGAATTGTCCATGGAACCGGTACAGCTTTCAGTAGTTAGCTACTACTCCTAGCAACTGGCATTGAAGACGGGCACTGTGCGTGTACATTGCAGTGTCCATTCCGGCACAGACGAAGGCGTCGCGAGTGCCGGCGTTCAGATTAATTAAGCAGCTAGGCGAGCGAGCTGTGCACTTGTACAGTAGAACGGTGGCGCCCTTGACCAACAACCGCACACTGTTCCAATTCATTAGCCAGTCGGGGCGGTGCTACTGTACTGCTGCACAGATTGGAGTAATAATCAGGCCGCACAAGCAAGCACAGATCCTACTAATCCGCCGCAGCATGCTGCGTACGTACGTTCCAGTCGAGCTAGGGTTTGGGATAAGGGGGGTGCCATGCATCCTTGCCAAAATATCGAACTTCCGTCGAGCTATCCAGGTTGTCAGTGATATTTATTTTTAAAACAAAGGCTGAAGATTTGCCTAGTTCATTGATTAAGAGGGGGTTTCTAAGGAGAAAGATTCAGAAAACCCTGTCATCGAGGATAAATTTGCGAAAGGATTACGGAAACCATCTCTCCGCGACACATGCATTGCCCGAGTATAAGATAAGACGGATGTGCAGGCAGCATTTACACTGTTAGGAGAGTGAGCTTGACCACCGGACATAAGTTACGGGCCCGCGCGATCAATAGAGTCCGGGGGCGGAGGCGGGCAGACAGAGCGGGTTCAAGGTATAATCATAAACTGCCAACAGTGAGTTCATTGAATTGGAATAGTAGCCAGAGAACAAGGGGCTGGCGGTGTGATGCATATATAGTGTTGTGGTTGCACGGAAGGACAAGGGGCAGACTTGATTGATGGCATTCAAGTCCGGCGGCCATGGGAGAGACAAGTAGGAGTAGTCTACACTATATATACTGTTTACTTGTTTGTTTAAAGATGTGCATCCGAAACATTCTCCATGATCATTGATCGAGCATATCTCTTTCTAAAATTACCATTAATACAAGCACACGCAGTCACACACACTGTTGCTTTCTTCTTACTGTACTTAATTCTCAACTTGGATCAGTCCCTCAATCGTGTAATCGAAGTGATTATTTCCAGTTGAAATTATGCATGTAATGGTACTGTTTTTTCAGGCTTAAGTGGGACCGGGTAATTGCTATTGTCCCATCGGTTGATCTCACGGTCGGGTGTACCACATAAGCCTGTTGTGAGGTGAGCTTCTGCTGTTTATCCATCTACTCCAGAAATTTATGATTGTCACTTGATGGCCATATATGTATCAGCTAGGTGCAGTATGGGTGTGTTTGGTAGGTTGTATCATCCCATCAAAACTTTCCCAAGTGAGGCAAGCTGATATGGGCCGGGCTGAGCTGAGATTTCCTTCTCTGTTTGGTGGCCTGTATTGGTTGAGAGAATCTCCGGTGAGATGATGTTTGTTAGATTGTATCCATTGGGACATGCTGAGATTACAGTCCAGGAAACGAAATTACACATAGGTCCAAAATCTTACACAAAGGACTCTAGACTGAAAGAAAAAAGCAATCAGGTCATCAACATCGTTGGACTAGGTCAATCCACGGAGAGTATTTCATCGCGGTGGCCGGACGGTGGTTCTGGGCGACGGGGCTTGCAGCGCCAGGCGCGGGGAGGCGGGGCCAAGCGCTGGCCGGCGGCACCAGGCGCAGGGAGGCGGGACCAGGAGCGGAACAACGGCAGCAGACGCGAGGAGGAAGGGCTAGCCGCGGGCCAGCGGCCAGACATGGGGAACGTCGGGTGGTCGTGCTCGTCTCCGGCGCGGGCTCCTTCGTTACGTCGTTAGGAGGAGGCGGCGGCGGTCCTCCGTGGCTGCCCGAGGAGGCGGCGGTGTTGCTCCTCCATGGCAGCGTGGAGCTGCGCACGGGCGGCGCGGGGATGGGCACAGGCGGCGCAGGGATGGGCACGTGCGGCGCTCTACTCCGGGCACGACGTGGGGCGGCGCTGAGCGCAGGCGTGGGGCGGCACAGGGCGGTGGTGGGTGGTGCCGAGCGCCGGCGCTGGTCGGCGGGGTCGCGCTGGTCGTCGGGGATGGCAACGGGAGCGTTGCAAGGAGAGAGCTGAGAGAGAGGGAAGCGGGGGCAAATGAGAGGGGAATTTGGCCGGGGTGGGGGGGCGCACAGCTTGGGTGGGCCCACGCGTGGGATTTTCTGTATCATCTCGCCCTGGCTGAGTTGTGAAGCTCGATCTGAGCTTCTCTAGTGGGCATGGCTGAGAGGGGTTTTCTGGGTGAGGTGGGCATGGCCCATGGAACAAAACCGGGCTACCAAACACATGAAAGTTGGGTGGGGGGAGATAATCTGGGGGCAGCCGGGCTACCAAACACCCCCTATATGTCTTCGAGATAAATTTGTATATTGGTGTCCACAATGATCTATCGCGCGAGTATGCAGGATCGCGTGGGCAAGCAGCAAGCAAGCTCTCATGTGTGGAGCCTTATTTGAAGCAAAGTAATCATCACGCGGTGACCAGTGCACATGTGCATGTTTCTCAAGAGATAATCTTTGTGACCAAAGTCTAACGTTCTATATTTTAGGTTTTATTACATGGTTATTAATCGTGTCATGGTTCGATTATCTAGAAGAATATGAATTTGTATGGATGCACCAGGTACTGAACTGGATTATGATAATCTAGCTTTTCCAAGAAGCCGCGCGCCTATTTTTAACACTAGCGCATCAGCATCAGTATTCTGGTGTGATGCAATCTTCCACTTTGCATGCAAATGCTAGGAGATAGCTCGGTGGTTGCACGCAAACACATATACAATTATTTTCGACCACTGCAGAAGTTCCCAACCTTTTTTGCATCAATATACCATGTGGTAACTGTAATAAACAAACAGTGGTCAAGGCAAAGAACTCGTCGAGACATACAAACATGAAATATACTTTCAAGGATCTCATCGAGACAAAGTCGATAGTTCGCAAAGTTCAGATATTTTAAATTTGTTGCAGAGAAACTTAATAATGTCATTGTTTTTGCTATGGTAGTGCATGCATGCGCATAAGGTGTACGCCCATTGTGGTTGTCCCTTTCTATTTGGCTAACCAATTTTTTGCATGCCTCTGTGGCTATTTTTTACAACAGATGCTTCAAAAGTTCACCACAACTCACCTTAACAACCACAAAAGTTCACCATATAAGTCTATAAAGACCATACAGTGAGTTCTGCTTTCTTCAAAACTCCAATGATAAATTTAGAAATTAACTCAACTTCGAACGTCATTTGTCCATCAAATTCAGAAGCAGAAGTGTCAACAAATTACCTGCATAAATATAACAATGCACTTTTTAATGATTAATCGGAGTATTACTTTGTTTGATTAATCTAAATTGATTTATCTATATTAGCTGTTACAGAAGCTTTACTACATATATCTTGAATTCGAACAAGAACATAGATAGATAAATAATCGTTTCTTAAAGAAACAGTTCGCAAACAGACCATCCGCCAAACCTTTTGTTTCAGATATCAGAGACTATTTCCTATTAAGAGCGTACGTGTGCTTTCATGTCGTAAAAACAGTACACCGCAGAAGTTTCCAGAAAAAATTGACAGTAGTCTCACCTATTTCTTACTTCTCCTACCAACGGAAACTTGCAAGGAATTGATAAGAAGTACGACCATTTGTGCACCAAAAAACCTTCAAAGCCAAAACGCACCAAGCTTTTGTTTCTTTTGCGGCACAGGAATGTTGTAGAACACTAGTACTACATGATTTTAGGTGTGTTGAACTTCAATCTTCGAGTACCACAATAACCCGGAGTCATAGGCAGCTTCTTCACGTGGCAGGTCCCAGTCGGGAAAATAAGAAAAAATCCAAGGAGAAGGAACTCATCCAAACCCAAAGCCCAATAAGCATGGGAACAGCCATGATTCCGGCCGGGAGATGGAGCCAATCTCGGCCACGCCCATAACACGAGGGCGCTAGCAACACGGCACGGCATGTGCCGCTCCTCCTCCTCCTCCTCTCTTCCTCTTCCTAGACACATGCCCACGGTGCCCACAACCCAAACACACAGCGACACCGACCCTTCCCTCTATACATACAGTAGGTGGGAGCGATAAATGCTGGAGCACAGATGCTTCGATTTAACACGTCGAAGCAGCGCCTTCACTGGACAGACAGCAAGCAATGATAGCGTCCAGGAAGACAATAGTAAGCTATCAAATAGTATGGGCTACAGTAATAGTAGCAGCAGCAGGCAAAAGGAACAAGGTATCGCAAGTTTTTTTTTTAGAAAAGGGCAATCCCAGCCTCTGCATCGAAGAGATGCATACGGCTACTTTATTCAATTATTCGCAGAAGTCATACAAAGAGAATACATCAAGAAAACCCGAAGCCACCACACAACACCTACAAAACCTGACAATGAGAGAAGTTCGTATCGGCAGGACCTTGTGTCCTGAAAACACGAATACCCCCATCAGCTAGAGACCGGGAAAGGTCGCATGCCCCATACCACCCTCTAGGTGAAACGAGAGCGCACATCCGGTGTAGCAGACTCACAGCAAGTCGTCACCGCCATCGAACCACAAAGCACTCTTCAGGCTTAAAATCTGCATAAACTCCGATAGACTTGCCATCGACGTCACCATGACGCCAAATAGCGCCACCATCCTGCACGAGTCCATCAAACCGCGTCCATTGTCGGGACCCCGCTGCACCATGCCGCCAAGACCCGTCAACCTCGACGGTGGATGCAACGCTGCTCCTCACCCTGCCTCCTTCCTCTAGCAGATGCTCCAAAACAATGCCCTCAAGAGGGAGATCGACACAAGGTGCCGTCATTATCCGATCCGATTACCGGATCTAGGGTTTCCCCCGGAGCATCGCGAGCGAGAAGACGTGGACTGCTGGGACAATGCCTTCAACAAGGTAACGACGTCGAGACGTCGCCATCGCCCGCCCAAAGGCCGACTTTCACCGGCAGCCACGCCTCTGAACTCACCGACGGTAAGAACAAGGTGCAAGATCCCTCGATCCACTGCACCCAATTCCGCCGCCCGAAGCCGCCTCCTGACCATCACGTCTGGTGAAGAGATGTCGCCACCGTGATCTAGCCCGGGGCCGCTGCCCCGGCGTCCTTGGAACTGCAGGCATCCGCACACCTGGGCGTCACCATGGCCAGACAGGCAGGAACCTCACCGGCCCTGGACCGGATCAGCTGAAGCACCGCTGCGCCACCGATCCACCCATGGTCACCGCTGTCCCGCCGTCCCCACTGGTGGAGGTCAGAGAAGGCGCGGCCTCCCCGCCTTGAGCCGGTGCCGGGAAGATCCCGCCGCCGCCGCGCCTCCCGGGCTTTGCCCAGGCGACACCTCCGGCGGCGGCGAGAGGAGACAAGGCGCGCGACGGCTTCGCGGGAGAGGTGCGGAGGGCGCCCCGGTGCGGCCCCGGCGCGGCCGCACGGGAGCGGAGGCCGGCGAGAGGAGGAGAGGGCGGCGGGCCGGCGGCGCTGGGTTGGGAGTGGTGGCGGCTAGGGTTGGGAGTACACGGGCGCGTCATGACTGAGGCCCGTACGTCCATCTCATCTTCCAAAATGATACAGCTGCCGTAGCCAAAATAATGGGCAGATCATACATGCACCGTGCACAAGAATGTTCAAACCCCAGCTACTGGGCAGTGGGTGAGAATCACTGAATACTCACATTGGTAATACAAGAATGTTCAAGCCGATAGATAAGACTACAGTTACAGTATGATCAATGATCTCGAGGACCGTGACACAGCACATCAAGAATGGGGTGGGTGGATGGACAACACGGATTCCATTTCATGTCATCACTAGATTGTCAGTAGAATCTGGCTATTCATTTGGCAGCTGAAAATTCCTTTTGCCCAAAACTGGAAACGCATAGTTCCCAGAACAAGGGCGTGACTGAATAACCAGCACAAAGCTCCAGTTGCAATTGCAAGTATGGGCGTGGCAGGTGGCAGTATATACGAAGTAAACAGAATATCCACTTAGCAATGCGCTCTTGGCGACCTCCGTGATGTCATACCTCAATACTAATACTAACTCTGTTTCAGCATCCAAGACCTTTCAGTATACTCCTCAGCTCACTGATAACATCTGCGGTTCTCGCATCTGATCCAGGGAGATTTATGGCATGGTATTCTAACGCCTTCCAGCGCGAGATCAAAGCAAAATGTGGGCGTCGATACAAGCTGCTGATGATCTCAAGAACTTTTGTACCTCGTGTAGCTGAAACCAGGTGTGTTAGGCCAGCCCCATGAGCCCCTATTACTACTGAAGCTTCCAGGATAGCCCGGAGTTGTTCCTTCATGCTCATGTGCGCAAAAAGACCATTGACAACGTTTAGTTTGCACTTCTGGCCTTTTGTCCAGTTCTCAACCGCATCGAATACCTCCTGCTCATTGCTTAGTCTAGATTCAACCTTTCCAGTGTGGCGTGGGTGGGCCAAGTAGTCTTCTCGCCGAACAAAGAGAACGTTTAATCCATCGGATGTTTTAGATGAAAGGATGCCATCGTCCAGAAGACCGAAAGAAGCTATAATCATCTCCCCAAATTCAGACAACCGTGAAGTTTTCTGAGGGTCAGGTTTTTCTCTAAGGGACTCAGAGGAAGCACCTTCACAGCTGAAGCTTTCACTAAGCCCCTTAAATAGAGCTGTCTCGTAGCCCAATGGTGAAAGAACTGCATGCCGGAAACAAACAGGACCAGAGAAGTTCTTCACATAAGCCACATTCGAAAAAAGTGCCTCCCATGTTTGCTCCAGTGGTGCCTGTGGATGTCAGGTCATATCTGTTATAGACAAGCATTTACGGGGGGAAATCAAATGAATCATTATGGGCAGGAATGAGTTCACTTGTTAATCACTCAAAGACCAAAATTACTTAGAACGTATTAAAGCGGCTGATCTCAGTACAGTAGCAAAACTGAACAGATGGCCACCCGTGGTCTTCTTTTGAATGAGAAACTTGAGTTTTGGGAGGAAGGATCATACTATAAACATAATGACAACACTGTTGGATAGCCGGTTATAAAACTACTACTACCTCTGTTTCACAATGTAATCCTTTTTAGCAAGCTAAACTAGCTAGCTAAAAAGGCTTACATTGTGATATGGAGGGAGTATTACTCTATACCATCCTACAAATCTCTTCAAATGTTTTACTAAGGAGTTGTAAGCAGCACACACACATCAACTTTCAAAAGCATGGCACTGTTCTAACTATTCCGTTGGCACACGGTGAGATGATTAATGAGACATGCTACAGAACAGTTCCCTTTAATTGACTGATTTTGGCAATCTAACTAATAAGAATCAATAGCCCCTTGTTCCACTCTTCGGATTTTACGGTATGAAGTACTTTAAGTTTAGTAGTTATCATAAACCACTTTAAGCTGCACACGGTGATTCTGGACAAAGAGGATGCCATGGGAGAGCAATCGAAAATGAAAGCTTAGGAAGATGTAGAAGCATAGAGGTGTATTGAAAAGCAGAGGTTTGGATCAAGTGTCGGGACATAATTCTCACGTTTTGTATCTGTCGTAGACGTAGAACAGAAATACTAAGAGAAAGGGAAAGAATTCAGAAGAGTTTCTAACTGCAATGATCTATGAACAGGAGCAGCAAACACGATCCTAAATACAAAACGAACAAGGATATTTATGTGCAAAATATGAACACACTAACAAACTGCAAATAAGACATAAATTTAAAGTCCGATATTTGACCACCCAAAATTATTGCTAAGGCAGACTAATTTATCATAATTTCATAACTCATGCAACATATCTCGTGTAACAATACAATGAACCAAGAATCATAAGCCTGCAACTTTTCAAAGTCCAGGACATACCTTGCAATGCCCATCCAGGAAAACAACATTAGGGCGGTTAGGCAAATTTGTGACTCTGGAGCTAACATATGCACTGTACCAGTCTGTAATTGTGTGGAAAAGGTTTGCATACTCAAATCGTGTTACCAGAAGTGTCGGTTCTTCAATCCACTGCACCAAATGTTATAACACAGTCACTAAGAAATTACAGAAATTAGGGAGGATGCATTGAAAATGTTATGGTCAAAAAGAACTTCCATATAACAGTCACAATCGTGAAACAAATTAAAGATACGCTTGTCCACGAGTTACTGTGCTTCTTTGTGAAAAAGAATTAATACAGTGAGAGCCAATAGGCTGGTACAATTTAATACTTTGGAGAATCGGCACCATTGATTTGTTTTATCCCTCCTGGATATTAAAGAGTGCTGACATGATTTGGTATGTTAGTAAATCGGTGATCATTCTATGAAGTACCCATTTTAACCTTAGAACAGAAAGGAGAAGGCATAATTCCCCACACAAGTAACATATCGAATCGTTCATTTGGTAGGCCTCGATTGTAACATCTCGGATTGCTCTCTCCAATTCACTTTTCGCCACATAGGCTTACAACTCCCTATACTGGACCAAATCGCATATTTGTACCCCCCATGTTTTGTTGTCACGTCAGATATGAATTTGGTAGGCCTCAATGATAACATCTCGGATAACTACTTCCTATTTTCGCAAAATAGGACTAGAGCATTAAGCGCTCGCTAGGCCTGCACTCCGGCGAGACAGGTGCTAGGCAGAAGAAAAGCTTAGGGATTTAGGCTTAGTGCTTTTCTTAACCTGATATATAGTCTGCTATGGTTCAAATATGTGGTGTGTACAGAGAGACACAGATGCCTCTTACATTGTTGAGGAAGTAAACTTTGGCATCCTTGCACATATGTGCAACAACACAAATTTGCTGAAGACTAATTTGTATGCAGTTATCAAATAAGGGCTATACGCGAACCAGAAAACGTTGTAATTCAACTCGAGTGGCCCATTTGCACTTGCATACAACATAGTCGCTTCAGTCCTAACTCCTACGGTTGGTTTGTTGCAATTAATTTTTATTTCTCTAAGTTCTTTTTTCGAACTTTGCACAAATATTCATTTTATTTCACACCCACAGTTTCATCTACTAGCACAGATTACAGGTTTCTTTATCTGTAGCCCTCTTCTACCAACACGCAAGGAAAGCTGGCGGGGCGTTTCTGGCTTGCGGTGGTCGTCGGCCGGCGCGGTTCCGGTGGCCCTGGCGAGCGGTGATGACGGGCGCAGCTGAGGCGGGTCACTGGCCTTGGGGTCCAGCGACGGTAGCAATGGAGGGTCGGCGGCGGCCAAATCTGGTCCGCTTGGGCCTAGGTCTGGGCTGACATCTGTGCAGGTCAACCAGCCATGATGGTGGCGGCTCCCGGCGGCTCGGCAAACTCGTCCTCGACAGGTGGTTCCCCAGCTTGGTCTCCTAACTGTTGAGTTGCAGGGTGGATTTGTGCAGTTTCCTCCGCACGAAGATCGTCCCCCCTCTGCTCCTCTGTGGCTAAGCACTAATCCAGTCACAACCGCTGCTTATCCCCTTATCAAAGCGCAAGCTCTCTGAGTCTTTCTTTGATGGCCTGAAGATCTCGGAGCACTAGCATCTGAGCACAAAGCATCAGCAAATCCATTCTCCTGACCGTGATGTAACAAACTGGACAAAATGGTAACAGCTCTGAGCCCTGCCTCACCACTCGACAAGGGATCATGGTCTTCTATGTCGGAGGCTACCCTCCTGAAGAATCCCGAGCACTCAACTCCAATGGCAGTTCTTGACATTTTCTCTCCCGTTCTAGATGAGCATCGCTTTCTAGTTTGTGTCCCTGCTTTGCAGAGATCCATCATAGTTTGTAAAAAAATCTAGGGTTTTTTGGATCCTCTACCCTGGTTTAGAGTTAGTTTATCATGTATTTTACTTTCTGTTTTCTATACATGTACTGTGACTTCTGGTTTCGTTCAAGTAATAGAACCGGAGAGGCTGCAGCCACCATGTGAATCAAAATAAACTGGCATCTATGCGACAGCGCAATAATTATGAGATTACCTATGTGATTCCATATCTAGTAATCATTCTTACCCTTTAAGGTGTCTAATATGCATCACTTGTGACATTTGATTCTGAATCTGTACTAATTAAGATCTTTGATTGCCAATATAATATTTACCACTTTGTCAGCATTTGTTTCAGAGAAGTTGCTGGCAATTGGCATGTACAATGCTGAATAAAGCAGCCTTCCCTTGTGCTTTCCATGTCAGCAAGAGAAGGCAAGAAAAAATATTGTACAAGGGCTTTTTTTAGAGAGAAAACATAACTTTATTAGGGCATGTCGCCCGACACAAGACCAGCAATATGCACTGATACTTCATACTCCCAGAGCATAGCTCTATCTACGTCACAAGACCACCCAATTCTCGCTAGTTCATGGGCTGGTCTATTCAGTTCACGTTTACACGCCACAACTTCACACAAAGAGAAGTTGGTCCTAATTTGGAATTTAAGATTCTCAAGGATCATTGCTTGTGAGGACGCATCAGCCTCTCGTTTATTCAGACCCAACATCAATAAATTCGAGTCCGTCTCCAGGATAACGTGGATGGCACCAGGTGTTCAGCCAGGCGAACAGCATGCACCGCCGCTGTCAGTTCAGCATGGAACACATCAGCAATGTTCTCGTTACGACCAGCAGTAGCAGCTACCACCTCACCTCTATGATCGCGGGCGATTAGTCCCCATCCTGCATGGTTGAACCCAGGCGTGAAAGCTCCATCTATGTTGAACTTGAGGACATCACGATCAGGCGGCTTCCAAACTGTTTCTTCCTGAATTTTTCTTTAGTTTCTGTCCCAATCCATGTACTCCATGGAATAGCAAAGAGCTGCGTGTGTAATAGCGTCAGCATCAAGGGTTTTGTCACCTTCCCTAAGCTTGTTGCGATTGCTCCACCATAACCACCAGAATGCTAGGATTTGCACCGGGCTTTCCATATGGCTTCTCCAAACAATATCTAGTGCATGCTCAACCGACGATGGACTCTCAATGTCCTGTCTAACCTTCTCCAGGCAAAGACTGCGCCACACTTCTTTCACATGATTGCATTTGACAAAAAGGTGTGCACCTTCCTCCACGCAACTATTACAGAACAAGCAGTTCACACTCTCCAGTTTGAGGCCACGCTTCACTAAATTCGTCCTAAGAGCCAGAGTGTTATCTGACAATCTCCAAGAAAACATCTTAATCTTCAGAGGGCATGGAATATTCCAAATCCGATGCCAGCGCTCGTCACCTCCTCCATCAAGATTGCCCGCGACCACGCTACTGCCTGACATGCCGCCATTCTGCTCGACCTGTTCAAGCTGGACCTGTAGCTTATAGGCTTGTTTCACCGAATGCAACCCTTTGTTATCCAAATGACATGCAATGAAATCATCCACATGGGCATGTACAGGCATACTGAGGATTAAAGTCATATCACTTGCACTGAACGTGTCTTTGAATAATTGTTCATCCCAAGTGTTGGTAATTGGACTGATAAGATCAGCCAACATCTCTAGTAGGTTGCCATTTCGAGGAGTAGAGACCTTCCTGTCCCATGCCTTGGAATCCAGGGATCTTCCCAAATCCTAATCGATTCTCCATTACCAATGTGTCATATATAGCCTTTCTTAATCAACTCAACACCGTGCAGGATACTTCTCCAAGCATATGAGATACTGTCCGCCAGGGTAGCATTAAGGATATTGCCACTTGGGTAGTACTTGGCCCGAAGGATTTGTGCACATAAACTATCAGGCTGTTGTAGAAGTCTCCATGCTTGCTGAGAGAGCAGCAATGTTGAAGTTGCGAATGTCTCTGAAACCTAATCCTCCCATGGATTTCGGTTTAGTTAAAGCTTGCCAGCTGATCCAATGGATCTTATTATTTTTGTCTTGCTGACTCCACCAAAACCTCCCAATCATGCTACTTATATAATCACAACAACTATGTTAAATAGAAGCAAGACATGGCATACGTCGGTATGGCTTGAGATGAGAACTTCCGTCCCGGACTCTGATAATAACCTCTCTATCCATCCTTGGATGCAAGCCCAAATTTTGTCCATCAAATATGCAAACACTTTTTCTTTGATCATCCAACATACACCGGTAAACCAAGATATTTCTCATTGCAAGCATCACCATATTTTGCGAGAACACCCTTCACCATGTCCTTTTGAACCTGGTTTGAATTCTTGATGAACATTATGGGCGACTTCTCGGTGTTTATACATTGTCCTGAACAATTCTCATACAGATCAAGAACTTCACGAAGAGCCGCTGCCTCATCCGCATCTGCTTTGATCAAGAGCACCGAGTTGTCCGCCAAAAATAGATGCGTCACAGCCAGCGTCTCTGGACAAATCTTCACACCACTTATTCGGCCATTCACTTCTGCATCTTGCAGTAGTGCCGACAGACCTTCAGCGCATATCACAAACAAGTAGGGGGAGAGAGGGTCCCCCTGTCGTAAACCCCGTGTAGGTGTGAACTGTTCAGTGTACTCACCATTAACCTTGATTTGATATTTGACAGTGGTCACGCACTTCATAATCAGCTGCACCCACCTTCTACATAAGCCCATTTTTGTCATCATCGCTTCCAAAAAACTCCACTCGACCCTATCATATGCTTTGCTCATATCAGCCTTCACCTCGACAAGACCCTCCTTGCCACTTCTTTTATTCATGAGATAGTGTGAGAGTTCATACGCGACCAAAACATTGTCTGTAGTGTGAGGATTAACTTTAATCGGTTGGCAAGAACTTTTGAGACAATTTTCTATAGAACATTGCATAAACTGATGGGCCTTAGATCCTTAATACGATTGGTTTCTTCACCTTGGGAATCAGGACAGTGCTAACTCTAGGGTTTCAAATGGGCGCAATAAAATAGGGATAGAGAATAATAGTAAATGGCTAGCGCAAATCGTACAGCCCAGAAATATGCATTCCCTTCCTTAACAAGAGATGATCCCCTAAGGAAGGGAAGGCTCAAACCTTTCTTCGCTCTCTCTCCTCTCCACGTCAGCCAAAATCCTAGGTGGCACTGTTAAGGGAAGGCTGACATCAGAGCATTGTACATGCCCTAATCATACAGGGGGCAGACAATACACCACTTGTGATATTTGATACTGAATCTGTAGGACTGGGGATCTTTGATTCCGTATAGGATATGCACCACTTTGTCAGCAGTTGTTTTAGAAAAATTGTTGGCAATTAATTATGGCTAGATCCTTAAGTGCAGATCATGTGAGCTGGAGGAAGGTTCCAAAGCCGTTTTGCATTTACAAAGAAATTCGCATGGCTATCCTCTTGTCCCTCACGGTGCTATCCTTTGTTTAGGAAACTAGTAAAATAAAACAATAGCAAGGTAGCTGCATGAGAGCTGGATCCTTAATTCCTTACATGCCAAGCACACAGCCATCTGTGCTCTTTAATTTTATAAGATTCAGTTGTAACAAAACAGATTCTGCTATAATTCACTGCCGAATATACGTTAGCAATTACAGTACTGATGAGTTATGACGACAAAAATTTACTGATGAGTTATGACGACAAGGAATACCTGGGAGCAGTGGAGCTCACCGGGCGGGACCAAACGCGCGGAGTCCAGCAGAGCTCTCATTGTGTGCATCCCGATACCGTCGGTGGGCACGTAGGCGTCGAGAAATCCCGGTTCCAGCAAGGGCCCCGTCCTCCCCGCCGCCACACCCTCCACCTCCAGCGCGCCGGGTTCGTACCTAGGAAGCTCCTCCTCCTCCGCGCGGCCCATCACCTGGCCGATGGGCTCGCCGCCGCGCGACATTGCGATTAGCGCCGGGTCGAGCCGCACCCGCGCACCCTCGCAGATCGAGCTTCCCAGAGTCTCGCTATGATGGCAGCGGAACCAGCCGCCGCCTCCGCGCCCCTCGGGGAGGACGTCCACACGGCGGGAGAAGCCGTTTCCGAAGTAGGCCTCGCAGGAGCGCGGCGGCAGCGACGGGTCGGCGGTCCAAGGGAGCAAGGATGGGAGGCGCGGCCACGGCTTCTGGAGAGACGGCGGCCGGACTAGTATCTCATGGGTTCGGGCTTCGGGCTCGGCGGGATTTGGGGAAGTGTGGGGGGACTGGAGGAGGAGGTAGAGCGCGAAGGAGACGGCGTGGACGACGAACACGATGACGAGGACGCACGGGATGAGGCGGCGAAGCCTCTGGCTGTGGTTGTGGGTAGTACGGACGGCCATCGTCGCCGACGGTCGGCCGCCGGAGAGTGCTCGGCGCCGACGGGATGGACTCGAGAAGGGGAAAGTGGAACCGTCCGGTTGGTGGGTGGAATCGGACGGTTGGTCGGTCTCTGGACGGCTGCTGTTCCGTCACCGTGATCAAGCCCGAGGGGGAAGTGGCACTCCCACTGTTCAGAGCATCTGGCCATCCGGGCCGTGCTTAACAGGCCGGCCCGAGGCACGGAAATTTTGGCCCGGCACGAGCACGGCCCGGCCCGCAGTTAACCGTGCCGTGCCGCCGGCCCGATGCGTGCCCGTGCCCAGTTTCGATTTCAAGCCCGTGGGCTGGCACGGCACGGCACGGTGCTATTCGTGCCGGCACGCGGCACGTCACGATGGGTGCCGGCACGGCACGGTTAGGGCCTGCGAGGTAGTTTTTCTTCCCGTCGCCCTTCTCCTTCTTCCCCTCCCGTCGCCAGACGCCATCCTCCACCTCCAATCTCCATCCTCATCTCTTCCCCTACACCGCGCTGCTGCATCTGGCGATGTTGCATCTGCAGCTCCTCATCTTCCACAGCCCCAACCGTGGAGAAGACGCCGGAGCGTGCCGTGGAGGGGACGCCGGCCGTGGAAGAGAAGCCGGGCCGGCCGTGCCGTGCCGCCACCGTGCTCGCCGTGCCGTGCCCAGCTTCGATCTGAGGCACGCGTGCCGGCCCGGTGATACATCCATTTTGCATCACTATTTTATATCATAATTTACTGTTATTCATTGATATATTTCGTATTTAGAGATGATACTTATGTTATTTCATCTATTTTGCATGTTTGATAAGTATTGGAGAATGGATCACCGGAGCCTGGAATCTGCTGGAAAAAGCACCGTCGGGATGGAATATTTGCGAAGCTCAGAAATAAAAAGCGACAAGATGGAAATTCCTATTTTACCAAATAATGGGGGAGGCCAAAAGGGGAGCCCGAGGTGGGGCCCAGGGGGCCCACACCATGCCGTGGCGCGGCTCCCCCCTCTATCGCGCCGGGAGGGGGTGTGGCCGCCCTGGCCCACCTCAGGCGCTACCCCTTCGCGTACTTCATCCCCCCGAAAACCTAAGACTCGGGGGTTGGACCAAAAACACATCCGCCGCCTCCACGAGGCGGAGAAGACAGAGAGAGAAAAGCTCTCCGGCAGGCTGAAAAGCTGCCGGGGAAATCCCTTCCCGGAGGGGGGAAATCGTCGCCATCGTCACCGTCATCGAGCTGCACTTCATCGGGATCATCATCACCATCATCTCCACCGCCGACACCGTCATCTCCACCGCTCCACTCCGTTCCCGCTGTAACATATAGGGCTGAATCTTGTGCATTTGATAGGGGAAACTCTCCCGGTGTTGATTACTATTGTTATTGATGCTATTGGGTGGAACCGTTGAATTAAGGTTTATGTTCAGATTGTTATCCATCATTATATCATCTCTGATCATGATCCACATGATGTGTTGTGAGTAGTTCGTTTAGTTCTTGAGGACATGGGAGAAGTCTAGATGTTAGTAGTGAACTATGTTGAGTAATATTTAATGGTTTGATATTTAAGTTGTGGTGCTATTCTTCTAGTGGTGTCATGTGAACGTCGACTACATGACACTTCACCTTTATGGGCCTAGGGGAATGCATAGTGGATTCGAATATTAATTGTGGGGTTGCCGGAGTGACAGAAACCTAAACCCCCGTTGGTATCTCGATGCATGAGGGATGGTAGGATCTCAGAGTTTAAGGCTGTGGTTAGATTTATCTTAATTACTTTCTGGTATTTGCGGATGCTTGCAAGGGGTATAATCACAATTATGTATTAGTCCTAGGAAGGGCGGTGCATTAGCATAGGTTCACCCACACAGCACTTATCGAAACACTAAAGATTAATCTTCTATACGAAGCGAAAGCACTAGACATAAATCCCGTGTGTCCTCAGGAACGTTTGGTCACCATAAGTAAACAAACCGGCTTGTCCTTTGCTCTAAAAAGGATTGGGCCACTCGCTTCAATTATTATTGCCGCGCTTTATTTACTCGCACTTTATTTATCTGCATTATCAAAAACTCATAAAAACTTGTCTGCTAGTGTTTACAGTGAAATACTCATCAAAACCGCTTGTAAGCACCTTCTGCTCCTCGTTGGGTTCGACACTCTTATTTATCGAAAGTACTACGATACACCTCCTATACTTGTGGGTCATCAAGACTATTTTCTGGCGCCGTTGCCGGGGAGTGAAGCGCTATTGGTAAGTGGAATTGATAAGGAAAATTTTAGCTGTAAGTGCTGTTTTTATTGTTGTCTCCTAATTTACTTAATTATGGAGAGAGCATCAATTATGGAGAGAGCATCGATTGACTTCCTGTTTGGAAGAACTTCTACCGCTGCTGAGGTAGAAGATGAGGCGCCACCTGAAGAAATTGTGCCATTTAAAATATCTATAAAAATTGTTGATCGTGTTATGAGTAACCGCTATGAAGGGGATGGAATTGTCCATCCTGGTGATCATTTGCTATATTTACATGAATTATGCAAGTTGTTCAAGTGTGCAGGTATTACAATGGACAAAGTAAGGAAGAAATTATTCTCTTTATCACTTATTGGGAGAGCTGCGCATTGGTATAAATTGTTGAAGAACAGGAATTCTATTGGATGGGAAGAAATTGTACCTCTCTTTTATTCTAAATTTTATCCTCCAAGTGAGATTCACCAAGATCGGAATTCTATATATAATTTCTGGCCTCATGATGGAGAGAGTATTGCCCAAGCGTGGGGGAGATTGAAGGCATTCATGCTCAAATGCCCCATTCATGAGCTTCCTGGTAATATTATTGTTGATAACTTCTATGCAAGACTCTCTTTGGAAGATAAAACATTATTGGATACTGCTTGCTCTGGATCATTCACGAGCAATAAAGAAGAGTTTAAATGGGACCTTCTTGATCGGATTGAGAATACTGAAGCATGGGAGAACGACAAAGGTAGGGAGTCAGGTATAAAATATGACTTCGAATGCATTAAAACTTTCATGAATATTGATGCATTTCGAAACATTAGTAAAGCTTATGGTCTTTGACTCTCAAGTTGTTGCAAATTATTACAAAGCTTTTGCTGCTCATTTCGGTTTGCCTAAGGAGGGTTTTGAGAAATACCATGAGCCTTAAAAAGATAAATCCGTTTCTCCTATAGCTAAAAGCATTGAAGTTAATATTGTTGATAATGTTATCCCTGAGCCTTATATTGAAAAAATTCCTTTTCCTGTTAAATTGAAAGAACATTCTATCATGGCTAGTGTGGTTAACAAAAGTGCAAAGAAAGCTATAGAACCTGATGAACAAATTAATATTGAACCTTCTGTAGCTATAGTAAAAGATCTTGTCACTGGAAATGTGGAAGATGAGTATATTATATTTTGTGAGGATGCTTCTAATGTTGTTTCTCATCCTAAGAGTTCAAGGAAAACAAGCGTACATGTGCTTTCTGTTAGAATTGGTGATCATTGCTATTATGGTTTATGTGATATTGGTGCAAGTTCAAGTGCTATTCCTTATGAGCTTTATAAAGAAATTATGCATGAGATTGGTCCTTGTGAACTTGAAGAGATTGATGTGGTTATTCAACTTGCTAATAGAGAAATCATCTCTCCAATTGGTATTGTTATAGATGTTGAAGTTTTATGTGGTAAGATTAAATATCCTGCTGATTTTCTCGTACTTGGTTCTGTTGCTAGTAATACTTGTCCTATCATTTTTGGTAGGCCTTTTCTAAATACTTGTGGAGCTATTATAGATTGTAAGAAAGAGAAAATCTTTACTAAGTTTACTGGTGATTCGTATGAGTTTAATTTTTCGAAATTTGCTAAAGCACCTTATGAAACCGAAATGCCCAATGCAGATTTTAAAATTGAACAACTTGCTTCTATTGCTCTTGCTCCTAACAATGCTTTGCAGCAATATATGGAAGAGCACGAAAGTGAAGTTTTTAGAGAAGAAAGAAATGAACTTGATGAAATATTCCTCCATCAACCTATACTTAAACATAATTTACAAGTGGAAGATTTGGGTAAAACACTTCCACCTAAGGAGGAACCTGTCTTTGATTTAAAACATTTGCCTGATACTCTTAAATATGCACATATAGATGATAAGAAAACATATCCTGTTATTATTAGTGCTAACCTTTCAGGTGAAGCAGAAGAAAGATTATTGGAAGTATTGAAGAAACACCGTGGAGCTATTGGTTATACTCTTGATGATTTAAAAGGGATTTCTCCTACTATATGTCAACATTCTATTAATATGGAGCCTGATGCAAAGCCAGTTGTTGAACATCATCGCCGTTTAATACCCAAGATGAAGGAAGTGGTAAGAAATGAGGTATTAAAACTTCTTGATGCTGGCATTATTTATCCTATTGCTGATAGTAGATGGGTTAGTCCTGTGCATTGTGTCCCTAAGAAAGGTGGGATTACTGTTGTGGCTAATGATAATGATGAGCTTATTCCTCAAAGAGTAGTAGTTGGTTATAGAATGGGCATTGATTTTAGAAAGGTTAATAAAGTTACTAAGAAAGATCATTATCCTTTACCCTTTATTGATCAAATGCTAGAGAGGTTGTCTAAAAAGACTCATTTTTGCTTTCTTGATGGTTATTCTGGGTTCTCTCAAATTGCTGTTAAAGCTCAAGATCAAGAGAAAACCACCTTTACTTGCCCTTATGTTACTTATGCTTATAGACGTATGCCTTTTGGTTTATGTAATGCTCCTGCTACTTTTCAAAGATGTATGTCTGCTATTTTTCATGGTTTTTGTTAGGAGATTGTGGAAGTGTTCATGGACGATTTCTCTGTCTATGGAACTTCTTTTGATAATTGCTTGCACAATCTTGATAAAGTTTTGCAGAGATGTGAAGAAACTAACCTTGTTCTTAATTGGGAGAAAAGCCACTTTATGGTTAATGAAGGGATTGTTCTTGGACATAAAATTTCTGAAAGAGCTATTGAAGTTGATAGAGTTAAAGTGGAAGCAATTGAGAAAATGCCTTGCCCCAGAGATGTTAAAGGTATTCGTAGTATTCTTGCTCATGCTGATTTCTATAGAAGGTTTATTAAAGATTTTGCTAATGTATCAAAACCTCTTACTAATCTCCTACAAAAAGATGTACCATTTGTTTTTGATGACGATTGTAAGGAAATTTTTGAAACTCTAAAGAAAGCTTTAATTACTGCTCCTATTGTTCAACCACCTGATTGGAATTTACCATTTGAAATTAGGGGCAATTGCTTCTGTGCCCTGGTTGGCTCTAGTTTATCCGTTTGTGCCATACCCGCGTAGTTTCTCTCGTCTGTGCCCCGTTTGGCTCGGCAATCGGCCAAACGCTCCGTTGCCCTCTAGTCAACCGTCACTTGGCCTGACTGGTGGGGTCGGCCTGGCGCGGCTCGGTTGGAATTTCCTGGGTCGGCTTGTGTGCGGCTCGGTTGGGATTTCCTGGGGTCGGCGTGGGGTCGGCGCGTGGGGTCGGCGTGGGGTCGGCGCGTGGGGTCGGCGCGGGGTCGGCGCGGGGTCAGCGTGGGGTCAGTTAGGGTTTCCCCGCCCACCCCCGACGCGGCTAATAAAAGGGGGCCGCCCTCGCCGGAGAAACGCCCATTTCCTCTCCCTCTCTCTCCCCCTCCCTCCCTCGAAAATGTGGTGGAGCACGCCCTCGCCGGAGAGCCCCTACTCGACGATGCCGGACTCGGAGCTCTACAATCCCCAATCTACGAGTACGGGGCATCGGAGTCCTCGGACGAGCCCTACTCCGACGAGGAGCGTGGTCCTGCTGTCGTGGACCAACCGCCCACGCCTGTCGTCATTGCGCCCATTGCCGAGCCCAATGTTGTCATCGAGGACATCCCTGGCGAGGGGAACTCGGACGACTCGGACGATGAGGATGACTCCGATGCCTCCAACTCCGACGACGAGGACAAATCCGACGCCTCCAACGCCTCTGATGTCACCGTCAGTCCACCGCAGCACCCATGAAGAAGAAGAAGAAGAAGAAGAAGAAGAAGAAGAAGTAGTAGTATTAGTAGTAGTTCTTGTTTTAAGGTAGTAACTGATTGTATTATATGGAGATAATCGTTTGTTTCTATGGAGTAAATCTTTATTCTGATCGTCTATCTTGTTTGACAAATGCATTTACACCGTGATTGGACATGACGGCTAGGCTAGGCTAGCGGTGGTGAGGAGGAAGCAGTTCTGCGACGCGTTCAATGACCATGCCTATCCGTGCACGCTACATAAACGGCAGGGTGGACTACGGCATGCCACTCACGTATTCAATGTGCACGCAGTGCCACGAACTGGAAGGCTCTCAGATGTGTCTCATCGTACGACTCGTAAAAAAATGATTTGCTTCGGATTCTTCCTTTCACGCTTGAACGGATAAACATGAAGGTAAACCAAACATGAACGGATACGTGCCGCTCGTTCTGCCATATGGTCAATGTAGACATAAATTTACGCAGACAGGCGCGAGCGATCGACCTGTAACGCAAGTACGTGATGGGAACGCGACCGACATAGCTATAGCTAGTACAGTATATGAAAACTTGACCAAAAATATTGCTTAAATGATTCTGATCGATGATCTTAGTTAAACAAACAGTAGACAATATATGAAAAAAATGGTGTACTAAATTAGTAGACCCAAAATCTAAAGTAGACAGCAGTTAATAAGTAGACAGTACTTCATAAGTAGACAATAGATAGTAGTTCATAAGTAGACAGTACACAGTAGTTCATACATATTTTTAGTAGACCCAAATCTAAACTAAAGCGGCAACCAGACCATCTGCGGCCGCAACCCCGCTACTCACTATCGGAGGCGGCGAAGGCCTGGTTGAGCCGCTGGCGGCGGCGCACCTCCTCCCACTCCCGCGCGCTAGCGGTGTGCTCGGCGTCCTGTCGCAGACCCTGCTCCTTACGCACCTCGTACATCACCTCCTCAAACTTGGCATCCGCACGGCGACGCTTCTCCGCGCGGCGCTCTGAACGCACGGACTTGGCGAAAACACGCTGATGCACACGGTGGGTGTGTTGTTGGGAGACTTCAAGAGGAAGGTATGAAGTAGTGCAGCAGCAAGTTTTCCTCAGTTGTGAAACCAAGGTTAACGAACCAATAGGAAATAATGAATTCCCCCGAGGTGTCAACGGCGCCAGAAAAGTCTGCGACGCAAGTGACGTGGAACCTGCACACAACACAATCAAGATACTTTGCCCCAACTTAACGGTGAGGTTGTCAATCTCACCGGCTTGCTGTAACAAAGGATTAAACGTATGTGTGGAAGAAAAATGTTTGTTTGCAGAAAGTAACAGGTTTGCAGTTTGTGGTTTATCAGATTAAAGAGAAGGACCGGGGTCCACAGTTCACTAGTGGTGTCTCTCCATAAATAATAATAACATTCATGCGGGTAAACAAATTACAGCTGGGCAATTGATAGAATAATGATAAGCAAACCACTGCATATACCAATGTTATGATGTCTAGTGTGAGATTCATTCGGGCATTATAACAATATACATAGACCGTTCCAACCGCATCTATGACTAATAATCCACCTTCCGGTTAGCGTCCGCACCCCTTTCAGTATTAAGTTGCATGCAATAGATTATCGCCTTAAGCACTGTGTGTAAAGTAAGTAAGTAACATCATCCTTAGACAAAATACTACTGTTTTATCCCTAGTAGCAACAGTACATCTACAACCTTAGAGCTAGCTGTCACCACCCCAGATTTAATAGAGACATGAACCTACTATCGAGCATAAATACCCCCTCTTGGAGTCACAAGCATCTACTTGGCCAGAGCATACACAAGTAACGAAGAGCATGCAAGATCATTAAATAGCACACACATGATATATTATGAAGCAATAACTTTAGTACTCAATATTCATCGGATCCCAGCAAACACAACATGAAGTATTACATAACGGTGATCTTGATCATGATAGGCAGCTCACAAGATCTAAACATGATAGCACAAGAGGAGAAGACAACCATCTAGCTACTGCTATGGACCCGTAGTCCAAGGGTAGACTACTCACGCATCAGTCCGGAGGCGGTCATGGCGACGTAGAGGCCTCCGGTGACGATTCCCCCTCCCGGCAGGGTGCCGGGGAGGAGTTCTGATCTCTCCCGAATTGGTGTTGACGATGGCGGCGGCTCGGGACCCGTGGAGGAAAATATGAACACCGTGCTAGGGTTTTTGGTCTGGGGGTATATGTAGGCGAAAGGGCGAAGTCAGTGGCGCCCCGAGGGGCCCACACCACGTGCTCGCGCGGCCAGGGGGCCTGCCGCGCGAGGACCTGGTGACGGCGCCTCGGTCGCCCACTTCGTCTCGTCTTCGGTTTTCTGGAACGTTCCCAAATAAAAACTGACTTCTGAAAAGAAATCGTCCAATTCCGAGAATATTTCCTTAAGTACTTTTCTGAAACCAAAAACAGCAGAAAACATGGAACTGGCACTGTGGCATCTTGTTAATAGGTTAGTCCCAAAAAATGCATAAAACTATATAAAATGCATATAAAACATGTAATAACTTTGTATAATATAGCATGGAACATAAGAAATTATAGATACGTTGGAGACGTATCAACATCCCCAAGCTTAGTTCTACTCGTCCCGAGTAGTCAAGAACGATAAAAGAAGAATAATTTCTGAAGTGACATGCTTAAACACAATCTTGATCATAATATAATGTAAGGCTCATGTTATGAATGAAGTGACTCAAGGCAATGATCTATAGTTTGCTAACAAATAGACAAGGAGTAAACAACTACATCATATAAGTAAAACTTTTCATGAATAGTACTTTCAAACAAGCATCAAAAAGATTTGCATAAGAGTTAACTCATAAAGCAATATTATCTAAGCAAAAGAGCATTGAAGCAACACAAAGGAAGATATAAGTTTCAGCATTGGCTTTCAACTTTTGAACATGTATATCATATAGATAGTTGTCAACACAAAGAAATATAACAAGTGCAATAAGTAAGCATATAAGAATTGTTGCACACAGTTGACACAAGTGTTTGCTTCGGGGATAGAAAGAAATAGGTGAACTGACTCAACATAAAGTAAAAGATAGGCCCTTCGCAGAGGGAAGCAGGGATACAAGCATGTGCTAGAGCTTCTTAGTTTTATAGGTTTTTGAAATCATATAGAGAGCATAAAAGTAAGTTTTTGAGCGGTGTTTGTCGTTGTCAACGAATGGTAATGGGCACTCTACCCCCCTTGTCAACCAGACTTTCAAGAGCGGCTCCCATGAAGGACGTTATTTCTACCAGCAAGGTAGATCATCCCTCTTATCTCTTTTGTTTACACATATAGTTAAAAACTGTTGTCATTGCTTGACTGATTGGATCAGGGCAAAAATGTGAAGAGATTGCAGCGGTTAAAGTTGTAATTAATTGGTACTGGGCACCCCATTTGCCAGCTCTTTTTGCAAAGTTAATGGATAAGCGGATGTATATGCCACTAGTCCGGTTGTGAAAGTCTGTCTAAAAGCAAATGACAAGGTTGATATCCGTAACACCACATACTTCCTCATGAGCTAATAAACATTGACACAAATAAGAGATAATATGTTTTGAATAGTAAAAGGTAGCACATGAAGTATTTGCTTGGAATGGCAGGAAATACCATGTAGTAGGTAGGTATGGTGGACACAAATGGCATAGGTTTTGGCTCAAGGATTATGGATGCACGAGAAGCATTCCCTCTCAGTACAAGGCTTTGGCTAGCAAGGTTGTTTGAAACAAACACAAGTATAAACTATGACAACAAGACGTATATAAAAACATATTGCAAGCATTATAAAACTCTACATTGTCTTCCTTGTTGTTCAAACACTTTAACTAGAAAATATCTAGACCTTAGAGATACCAAACATGCAGACCAAATTTCAGCAAGTTTTACGGTAGTTCCTCACTAATAGGTTTTAACTACATGATGTAAAAGCTTAAACATGATCTACTTGAGAGCTCAAAACAATTGCCAAGCACCACAACATGCAAGATAACAATCCATACGATCATGTATATCTTTTTCATTATACCATCTACCACATTTAGCATTTTCTGTTTCCAACCAAACACCAATCAACTTATTTAAAAGATAAACTCTCTAAGTAATTAAACAATGAGATATGAGAGTATGATATAATAAAGCTAACAGCTCTAGCAAGAGATGCATGAAAAACAAGAGCTAGAAAGCATTGAAGTAACATAGAAGAATACTCAACAAATATAAGTGAAGAATACGAGTATTCATAAGAAAAAGCGGAGCGTGTCTCTCTCCCACAAAGGAATGCTAGGATCCATTTTATTCAGAGAATGAAAATAACAAAAACAAAAAACAAACCGACGCTTCAAGAAAAGCACATAATAAGTGGCGGAATTAAAATATAGTTTCACTAGAAAGGACCTGATAGTTTGTTGATGAAGAAGGGGATGCCTTGGGCATCCCCAAGCTTTGACGCTTGAGTCTTCTTGAAATATGTTGGGGATGAACCACCGGGGCATCCCCAAGCTTTGGCTTTACTGTCCTCTTGATCACATCATATCATCCTTCTCTCTTGATCCTTGAAAACTTCCTCCACACCAAACTTAGAGTAAACTTCATTAGAGGGTTAGTGCACGAAAAATTATGATATTCTGTAGGAACACAATTGCTACCAATGCTACTGGACATTAGCTACAGCCACTGATACTTCATAGGATAAAAAGATCCAATCAAAATAGCAAAAGAGGCATTGCAAAATAAATGGCAGAATCTGTCAAAAACAGAAAAGTCCGTAAAGACGAATTTTTTCGAGGCACTTAACTTGCTCAGATCAGAAAACTCAAAACTAATGAAAGTTGCATATATATCTGAGGATTACGCACAAAAAATCCCAGGTCCATCCGATTTTTCTGTAAAGAGTTATGAATTTAACGGTGGACAGCAGAAAACTGTTTCAGCACAGCAATCCAAATTTAACATGGACTTTCAACTAGAGGCTTATTTTGACACAACAATGCAATAAAGTAAAGATACAAACGAATTGCTACAGAGATAGGACAAATCCTTGACACAACAAAATAAAATAACAGGAATAAAAAGTGGGTTGTCTCCCATAAGCGCTTTTGTTTAACGTCTTTCAGCTAGGCACAAAAAGCAAAACTCAAGTATTATCAAGAGATGAAGCATCAACACCATAATTTGAACGAACAATAGAATCAAAAGGTAGCTTCATTCTCTTCCTAGGGAAGTGTTCCATACCTTTCTTGAGTGGGAATTGGTACTTGATGGTAACTTCTTTCATATCAATAATAGCACCCACAGTTCTAAGAAAAGGCCTTCCCAACACAATTGGACAAGATGGATTGCATTCAATATCCAAGACAATGAAATCAACGGGGACCAGGTTATTATTAACCATAATGGGAACATCATTAACTCTCCCCAAAGGTTTCTTCAAAGCATTATCAGCAAGAAAAACATCCAAATAGCAATGTTCCAACGGTGGCAAATCAAACATATCATAAAGCTTTTTAGGCATAACAGAAATACTTGCACCAAGGTCACACAAAGCATTGCAATCAAATTTATCTACTTTCATTTTAATGATGGGCTCCCAACCATCTTCTAACTTCTTAGGGATAGAAGCTTCAAGTCTTAATTTATCTTCCCTAGCTTTAATGAGAGCATTTGTAATATGAGTAGTAAAAGCCAGATTAAGAGAGCTAGCATTAGGACTTGTGGCCAACTTTTGCAAGAACTTAATAACTTCAGAGATATTACAATTATCAAAATCAAAATTATTATCATCAAAGCAAACCGAACCACATTCTCCCATGTTCTTAAAAATTTCAGCACTTTTATCAACACTAGTTTCAGCAGTTTTGGGCAATTTTAAATTTTTGGAAGTAGTAGAAGAAACATTGCCAACACCAATTATGTTACCATTAATAGTAGGAGGTTTACTAGCATGTGAAACACCATTATTTTCAGAGGTAGTAATAGTAAAAACTTTAACAATATTAGCCTCTTTATCTAGTTCTTTCTCCCTTTCCCATCTAGCACGTAATTGGGCCATCATCCTAACATTTTCATCTATTTGAACTTGAATGGCATTAATTTTAGCAAAGGGATTACTCTCTTTAGTTTCAGTAGGCATGATTTTAGATTTTAAAAGATCAACATCAAGGACAAGACTATCAACTTTAGAGGCAAGTATATCAATTTTCCCAAGCTTTTCCTCAACAGTTTTATTAAACAGAGTTTGTGTAGTGATAAAATCTTTTAACATGGTCTCAAGTTCAGAGGTGGTAGTCCTATTATTGTTATAAGAATTACCATAAGAATTACCATAAGAGTTCCCATTATTAGGAGGATAGGGCTTATAGTTGTTATTACCATAATTGTTCCTACAGGCATTGTTGTTGAAATTGTTGTTTTTAATAAAGTTCACATCAACATGCTCTTCTTGTGCAACTAAATAAGCTAAGGGAACATTATTTGGATCAACATGGGATTTACCATTTGCAAGCATAGACATAATAATATCAATCTTTTCACTCAAGGAGGAGGTTTCTTCAACAGAATTTACCTTCTTACCTTGAGGTGTTCTTTCAGTATGCCATTCAGAATAATTCACCATCATATTATCCAAGAGTTTTGTTGTAGCCCCCAAAGTGATGGACATAAAGGTACCTCCAGCATCTGAATCCAATAGGTTTCTTGAAGAAAAATTCAGTCCTGCATAAAAGGTTTGGATGATCATCCAAGCAGTCAGTCCATGGGTTGGGCAATTCTTTATCAAAGATTTCATTCTTTCCCAAGCTTGAGCAACATGTTCATTATCAAGTTGTTTAAAATTCATGATGCTACTTCTTAGAGAAATAATCTTAGCAGGAGGATAGTATTTTCCAATAAAAGCATCTTTACATTTAATCCATGAATCAATACTATTCCTAGGCAATGAAAGCAACCATTCTTTAGCTCTTCCTCTCAAGGAGAAAGGAAATCATTTCAGTTTTATAATATCACCATCTATATCCTTATATTTTTGCATTTCACATAGTTCAACAAAATTATTTAGATGGGCAGCAGCATCATCAGAACTAACACCAGAAAATTGCTCTCTCATAACAAGGTTTAACAAAGCAGGTTTAATTTCAAAGAATTCAGCTTTAGATGCAGGTGGAGCAATAGGTGTGCATATAAAATCATTGTTGTTGGTGCTAGTAAAGTCACACAACTTAGTATTCTCAGCAGTACTCATTTTAGTAAATTAATTAACAAACCGAAATAACCAAAATAACAAAAACTGAAAATAAAATAGCAAACCGAAATAAACAAAGTAATGCAAGTAACTAATTTTTTTGTATTTTTTATATTTAGCAAACAAGACAATAAAATAAATTGCAAGTAACTAATTTTTTTGTATTTTTGATATTAAGCAAACAAGACAATAATAAAAATAAACTAAGCAAGACAATAACAAAATAAAAAGATTGGATGTGCGAAAACTCCCCTCGTAGAAGAATCTTCAAATCACCGGCAACGAAGTTGACGGGGGAGTGTGAAGGTCTTCAAAGGAACTCTTATTTCCCCGGCAACGGCGCCAGAAAAATTGCTTGATGCACACGGTGGGTGTGTTGTTGGGAGACCCCAAGAGGAAGGTATGAAGTAGTGCAGCAGCAAGTTTCCCTCAGTTGTGAAACCAAGGTTATCGAACCAGTAGGAAATAATGAATTCCCCCGAGGTGTCAACGGCGCCAGAAAAGTCTGCGACGCAAGTGACGTGGAACCTGCACACAAGACAATCAAGATACTTTGCCCCAACTTAACGGTGAGGTTGTCAATCTCACCGGCTTGCTGTAACAAAGGATTAAACGTATGTGTGGAAGAAAGATGTTTGTTTGCAGAAAGTAACAGGTTTGCAGTTTGTGGTTTATCAGATTAAAGAGAAGGACCGGGGTCCACAGTTCACTAGTGGTGTCTCTCCATAAATAATAATACCATTCATGCGGGTAAACAAATTACAGCTGGGCAATTGATAGAATAATGATGAGCAAACCAATGCATATACCAATGTTATGATGTCTAGTGTGAGATTCATTCGGGCATTACAACAATATACATAGACCGTTCCAACCGCATCTATGACTAATAATCCACCTTCCGGTTAGCGTCTGCACCCCTTTCAGTATTAAGTTGCATGCAACAGATTATCGCCTTAAGCACTGTGTGTAAAGTAAGTAAGTAACATCATCCTTAGACACAGTACTACTGTTTTATCCCTAGTAGCAACAGTACATCTACAACCTTAGAGCTAGCTGTCACCACCCTAGATTTAATAGAGACATGAACCTACTATCGAGCATAAATAACCCCTCTTGGAGTCACAAGCATCTACTTGGCCAGAGCATACACAAGTAACGGAGAGCATGCAAGATCATTAAATAGCACACACATGATATATTATGAAGCAATAACTTTAGTACTCAATATTCATCGGATCCCAGCAAACACAACATGAAGTATTACATAACGGTGATCTTGATCATGATAGGCAGCTCACAAGATCTAAACATGATAGCACAAGAGGAGAAGACAACCATCTAGCTACTGCTATGGACCCGTAGTCCAAGGGTAGACTACTCACGCATCAGTCCGGAGGCGGTCATGGCGACGTAGAGGCCTCCGGTGACGATTCCCCCTCCCGGCAGGGTGCCGGGGAGGAGTTATGATCTCTCCCGAATTGGTGTTGACGACGGCGGCGGCTCGGGACCCGTGGAGGAAAATATGAACACCGTGCTAGGGTTTTTGGTCTGGGGGGTATATGTAGGCGAAAGGGCGAAGTCGGTGGCGCCCCGAGGGGCCCACACCACGTGCTCGCGCGGCCAGGGGGCCTGCCGCGCGAGGACCTGGTGACGGCGCCTCGGTCGCCCACTTCGTCTCGTCTTCGGTTTTCTGGAACGTTCCCAAATAAAAACTGACTTCTGAAAAGAAATCGTCCAATTCCGAGAATATTTCCTTAAGTTTCTGAAACCAAAAACAACAGAAAACAGGGAACTGGCACTGTGGCATCTTGTTAATAGGTTAGTCCCAGAAAATGCATAAAACTATATAAAATGCATATAAAACATGTAATAACTTGGTATAATATAGCATGGAACATAAGAAATTATAGATGCGTTGGAGACGTATCACACGCGCATCCAGCTCAACTTGGTCGACGATCTTGAGGAGGTCCTCGCCGTCGTCGGTGGAGGGCGATTCGAGACTTGAGTAGGAATCGTCTTCGTCGCTGGACTCGGTAAATGGTGCCGGCGGCGGCGGCCGTGGGGTCTCCAAATAAAAGCGCTGCGGCTCGCGAGGCCCGCGAGGACTCAGACTCCCCATCGTGACGTCGCTGCGGTGGGCGTCGACCGCGCAGGCAGCGCTCCCCCTCCTCTGAGCTACGTTCCTCCTCCTCGCTGCAATGACATTCGATTGACGGCGGCGGCGCTCCGCCGGGTCGTAGTCACTATCGGATGGGGATGGCATGGCGGTGAGAACGGAGATGGGTGGCGAGATGGATGGCGAGAAGGCGGATGGAAGGGTTTAAATGGCCGCGTAGTAGGCGGGAAATGCTACACATATGGCGGGAAATTCTACGCATATGGCGCGCAACGCGAAACTGGCACCTAGATTCCAGCGAGCACGTACATTCCAGCGAGTACGCGAAACTGTCAAACTTGGTCAAAAAAGAGTGAAAAATGAATGGTACAAATGAACGGGTTTCAAGCTAAGTTACGCAAACTTCTGATTTTTTTGAAAAGTACGTATGAACACATTTTTTAGCGAGTCCACTGTTTTTGCTTAGAAATGGGGCCGTTTACCCTACCTTTGTAGCTCACTTGGAACACATTTTCCAGCGAGTACACTGTTTTTGCTTAGAAATGGGGCCGTTTACCCTAACTTTGGAGCTCATTTGGAACACATTTTCCAGCGAGTCCACCATTTTTTGTTTAGAAATGGGGCCGTTTACCCTACCTGTGGAGCTCATTTGGAACACATTTTTCAGCGAGTCCACCATTTTTTTGCTTAGAAATGAGACCGAAATGTGAAATAACCATAAAAATTTCAAAAATTATCGAAAAATTGAAAAACCGACGCACATACTCTTCATATGTCATATGCTAACGACTCAAGTTGAAAAACATGGTCTACATACATTCAAAAGGAGAAGGGCATGGATCTCATGTGATATCGCATAACTCAAACGATGAAATCTAAGATTGAAGAGAAGTGGTTTTGGAATTGCAACATGAAATTTTCAAACAGTCGGGGTGCTTGCACTTTGAAGCACAATTTTCAGCGAGTCCAATTTCATTTGAAAATTTATATGGATTCAACCTAGATTTGAGCAAGCTCATGGCTATCCCCATTTGGTTTGCCAAAATCCCCATTTAAGTTACGATGACGGGTAACAGCCAAAATCCGCATTTGGTGTGCCAAAATACCCATTTTGTGTCACTGAGACAAATGGGGGTGGGCGAGCCAAAATCCCCGTTGGGTCTACCGTGGTCCACTCGTCAGCGGGTGTACAGCCCTTGTCCTACGCGCGCGTCCAATCAGATCGCAGAATGAGCTTCTCGCGGATCGCTTCGAGTCTGCGTGCAGATTCCTTCTAGAGGAAATCGGACGGCTGCAGTTTAACCGACATTTGAAATGAGTTTCAAATATTCAAAAAAAAATCAAAAAAAAGGAAAATCATGCGCACATAGTCGTATTATGTCATATACTAACGACTCAAGTTGAAAAACATGGTCTACATACATTCAAAAGGAGAAGGGCATGGATCTCATGTGATATTGCGTAACTCAAATTATGAGGTCTAAGGTTAGAGAAAAGTGGTTTTGGAATTGCAACATGAAATTTTCAAAAACCTCACAAAAGATTCATTTTGGAGTGACTAAGAAGGATCCATGCTTAGTTTTTCATTTTCATGTTTTAAATTTGTTTAAATGTTGGTCAAACTTAGGTTTGACCGAATTTGAAATAACCATAATAAATTAAAAAATTATCGAAAATTTGAAAAACCGACGCTCATAGTCTTCATATGTCATACACTAACGACTCGAGTTGAAAAACATGGTCTACATTACTACTATAAAGGTTGAGAGCCTACCCTCCATATGAGAGCATTTGCCCCTCCTGGCGATTCTGGGCCGTCCGATCGCCCAATGAACAGTGAGTTTCCCTCCCACTTTTCACCTCAGCCGTTGGATGCGGTAGATATTTTGTTACTTCATGTTGACTAATTTGTGCATGACATTGTGGGACAATTCGCGTGTTGGGCCCACATATCAGTGGGCGAGGATGCTTCGCCGGCGTCGCTCAGTTCGGCCCGCTCAGTGCATGGGACAAAAGCAGCGCGGTGAAACCCTAGCCACTCGCGCTGCCCTCTCTCCTCCTCCAATCTCCTCCTGCCTCACTCCTCCCAGCCCCCAGCCACCGCCTCGACCTCCCCAATCACGGCGAGCTCCATCCCAGCGAGCGGCGGAGGTGGTTGCAGCGCACGGCGGCGGCACCGAGCGGCCTGCCTCCTTTTCGCGCGCTCCCTCTCCTACTCCGTCGCCGGCGCCCTCCACAGAGCCATGGGCTGCTCCCTCCCGACCAGCCGGGCCACGTCGCCTTCGCCTCGAGCGGCGGAAGTGGTTGCAGCATACGGAGGCGGCCGCGAGCTGCAGCGGATGGCGGCGGCGGCACCGAGCGGCCTGCCTCCTCTTTCGCGCGCTCCCTCTCCTACTCCTTCGCCGGCGCCCTCCACAGAGCCACGGGCGTCGCCGTCGCCTCCATCCCCACCGGTGCAAGCCACATCGCGGGCACGTCCGTCCTTACCAGCCGAAGCAGATCGTGCTGCTGTCCTCCCCTCTTTCTCAGGTGACTTATGTGGTAACGATGGCGAAGATGAGCAATGTCGGAGACGCGGCTTCGGTTGAGGTAGTCGGCTGTTCTTCGAGGTGTTGGGTTTACCTCGGCTTGTTGGTTGTTGTGAAGTCAAAACTGCGGTGGCGGGTGACCGGCGACAGGTCCTTTCGGTGATCTTCCACGACGTCAACCTTTCCTGGTTCTTCTTAGAGCATCTCTAGCAGATCCCAAAACCGTAAACCCCAAATCCCTGGATGGAGCGCACCCCATATCGGTGTTTGCGGTTTAATTTCCCGGGAGTTTCTACAACAACCATCTGCAACCTAGCTACGGAACTGCGTAGAGTTAATCGCACGTTTTCAACAAAATCAACAAATCCTAGCTACGGAATCGCCGACGGCACATTGGTGCCAAAATTAGGCTCCGATACTCACCGGAGCCTCCGTCGCACTACAAGAAATATGTCGAAATATGTCAACTAGTGACCTTCTCTTAACGACTAAGTTTTTTTTGTCATAGATTTGTGACCATTTAAACTCGTTGGTCATAACCGGATTGAGAGGGACGAAACCCCCAAACTTTATGACCTTCTATTTTACAAATGTCATAACATGCCGACACCAATTGGTCATAAATTCTAACAGCACTACTCTAGGACCTTAATTATAGATTTTAACACCAATCTAGTAGGTCACACTGATGTATTTGTGTGATTGGGCTGACACCTAAGCCAACTCGCCTACGTGTCACTGTCTAGGTGTCATTTATGCTTACGTGTCACAACATTGACCCGTGGGACCTGCTGACTGTTGACTAATCTGACTGGTGGAACCCATGGATATGACATGTGATCCCACCCGCACCCACTAACATATGGGACCCACCAAGCCTACTGACCCCAGCACCTGACCTGTGGGTCCCGCCCAGCAGCCCCGCCCAACATGTGGGTCCCGCCCAACAGCCCCGCCTGACATGTGGGTCCCGCCACGCCAGCACCCACCTGACCTGTGGGTCTAGCCCAACCGCACCGTGACCAACGATCGTGGCGGCGATCGCGTCTTCTTCTCCTCCTCACGGCGGCTCACTCGTCGTCGGAGTCGAGGTCGACGAAGATCTTCGCCTGCTCCGTCGTGAGGAGCCTCCACTCCTCCTTGTCCTCCTCGCGGCGGCGGCTGCTCTCGGAGACTAAGGAGACGACGTTGGGGAGGTGGCTGTCGTCGACAAAGTCGTCGGGCGAGAAGCCGGCGTCCGCCTCCGCTAGCTCCGCGACCACCCTCCTGAGGTCGTCCTCGTCGATATAGTCCCCCTCGGCAAAAGCGGGCACTGCCTCCTCCACCTCCCGTTTCACCAAGATAATAGCGAGGGCGCGACCGCGCGAGCTCGAGGCCACCGGGCTGCCACGCGAGGTTCAGTACTTGGACACGCGCTTCTGTAGCGCCGACGGCACTGCCATACCGCGGTTTATCCACTTGTACCTGGACGGGATGCGCGCGGCGTCGGAAGCACGCCGGCCTCTCTCCGCTTCGGCCTCGACCTGGTCGTGGTTGCGAGGAGGAGCGTCGCGGCCATTCTGGCCTCCCCCGCGCTATGTCGTACCATGCCCGATCCCCGGACACCATGGCGGTAGTGGATCTGTACGGCGGAGGTCTTTTCGCGGTGGATGTCTTGTCGAAGCGGGAAGCGATGCGGCGGAGCGGGAGGCGATGCGGCGGAGGGGGCATAGGGTTGGAACGGCATCGGCCCCTTTGTGCACCATATATACCGATCGGCGCGGTCCAGATGCAGGCCGCGCCATAATTTATGCAGGCCGAGGGCTCGATGCGGTGTCTACTCGGTGCAAAAAAGGGGCTCTAAACCGCAGATCTGCTAGAGTTTCTCTTAGTTCTTCTTCATAGTCGGAGCTGCCCTACCTCTTCGCTGGTGGGGGAGCTGTTGATGTTGTCAGAGGGTTGTTCTTCATCTTCGTTGGAGGGTCACGTCGCTGCTCCTCCCACAGCAGTTAACGGAGTCTTCTCTACGGCAAGGATGGGAGGT
The DNA here is from genome assembly GCA_026929855.1 of Poa annua. Lineage (NCBI taxonomy): Eukaryota > Viridiplantae > Streptophyta > Magnoliopsida > Poales > Poaceae > Poa > Poa annua. The sequence goes on along the minus strand of CM049437.1, from coordinate 80,585,940 downwards.
TTTGTTCTCGGGTTGGGGGCTTGTCCATGTGGTGTCGTGTTGTTGTGTGGTTTTCGTCCGATTTCTCCTGTAAATTAACCGGACACCTCAATTAATGGAAAAGGCAAACTTGCCTTAGTTAAAAAAAACCTATTAACAAGACCCTTTCAGTTGACAGATGAAGGTGCAAGTAACATGCGTGACAGATGAAACACACGAAGCTTTATGTGCATTGTCAACTATATCTGACATGTAGTTGGATAACTTGGATCGTTATGCTATATATGCAGCTATAACTACAGAGTTATTATCCGTATTTATATCACTGTGAATTTGAGGATTTATTTTATAGTAGCTGGAGAGGAGGCATTAGTAAGAATTATGACAACTTAAAATGTTTTGCTAACAGACTGAAGCCAAGTCACGCAAGAAATGGCGAACAAGGGGGTTTCCTAAATGGACATATGCAACACATATTGCTTTGAGAATGATTTGGGAGAAACACCTAGTCTTTTGTCACTCGGTTAATAATTTCTGGTTTATGATCTGATTTGTCTCTATCAGCTCACAGTAACAAAGTTTGATTGCACTGAATCTTTACCCTGTCAATCAGTGAGGAATGCTAGCGAACGGAAATTCAGAGGTAAGGTAACACGACTGTAACAAGGCTTAATATGGCTGGTTTATCTTCGGAATTTAGCAGAATATATCAGCTTATTTTCATGGATTTACTTGCATATTTAATTGCTCATTTTTTACTCTCAGAAGGGACATCGGAAAGGGCATGGTCCAGATACCAAAACTCCTATTATGGCAAAGTGATGAGTACATACTTTCCTTTGTAATGAAAATAGAGCTATTTATTTGCTTAATGCGTTCTTATCTTACAAAATTGCAGGTTGTACTTGTCCTTTGCAATCGTATAGACTAAATTTTTTCAGTATTATCAATTTGATAGCTGGAATTGGTAAGTAATTATAGCGATGCAAGAACCTCTCTATATATACGTTCACAGGAGGCTCTCGCCCGCGGGCGAACCCCTCGCGTCGCCCCCCAGCGGCGCCAGGGGAAACCGGCGCGCCGCTAGCCCCCCTCCTCCCTCACCTGCTACACCCTGCCGCTGCCGTCGCCGGCCTCGGCCGCGACGGTGGCGGCACCCCTCCGCTGCCAAAAGGGTGGTCGGGGGGGGGGGGGGGGGGGGGTCCTCCTTCGCTCGGTCTGGTGACGGGCCCGGGCGAAGACGGCGGAGCGGCGGGTGCTCTGCATCACCGGAGGTGCGGGCGGCCTGCAGCTGGCGACGCGCCAGATGGGCCTGGCGGGCCCGAGCTCGAGGGGCTGCGCTCGGAGGCGCTTTGCCAGGGCGCGGTGAGGCCGGGACCAGCGGCCATGGGGGTCGCGGTGGCCATGGCTGCTCCTGGTGGTCGTGGTGGTCGGCGTGGGCTGCGGGCATGGTCGTCCTGCTCGTTGTGGGCGGCTGGTCCTGCCCGATCTTCTTCTTGGCTCAGGTAGGCCGGTGGTGATGATCCGGACATCGGCGCTTCTTGTCGTTGCGTCGGGGAGCTTAGGCGCAGCGGCGTGCGGGGGCTGGGCTCGGCTGCTCCGTCTGACGGTTTCGACGGAGGACATCGTGGAATCTCCGCGGTGGTCGACGGACGAGCCATGGTGGGCTCCATCTTGGCGTGGTGCCCGGAAGCCGGGGTGGCGGCCCCGGATGGTGGTCTCTGTTATCGCGGCGATCAAGGAGGTGGCTCGGCGCGAGGCGTTCCTGGGCCCCGACGCCTAGGTTCGATGTGGCCTCAGACCGTCGGGCGCGTGGGGCTGACGGTCTGTGTGCGGGTCTGGATGGTGGTCTGGCCGGTCTCCGTCGGGCGGTTTGCGAAACATCACCGGGTGAAAGCTCTACCCTGCTTGTCGGCCAGGGCCGGCGATGGCGACGCCCTTGGGCGCCGTGTCCTTCTTCAAGGCGTCGTCGAGGTGGTGTTGTTGCTTTTTTGCACCGGGTTCTCCGGAGGAAACCCTAGATCCTACACGGGATCTGGCGAGGGCGGCGTTTCTGCATCGCTTGCCTCTTGGGGCCTCGTCTTGGATGTTCCATCGGCCAGGGGGACTTGTGTTGGTAGTTGGTGGTCGGCGGCGGCGAGCTTTCGTCTTCGGCTAGGTGGTGCGCGGCTTTGGGGCCGGCGAGGATGTCGGAGCGGCGGCTCCGGATTTCGTCATGCGTTGAGGTCGCCTCCGCCGTGTTAGTGTCGATTGTGGTTGCTAGGGCAATATGATCGTCGACTCATTTCAGGGGCGTGGCCTTGGGACCGGTGTGGATGTCGGAGCGGCGGCTCCGGGTTTTTTCTCCTTGCGTTGAGGTTGCCTCCGCCGGCCATGGTTTGCTAGGGTAACATGGTCGTCGGCTAGTTCTTTGGAGCGTGGCCTTGGGGCCGGCGTGGTGTGTTGCCGTTGTATGGTTTTTGGACGGTTTGCCTTATAAACCTTCCAACTTATTCTTCTTATTTATCAATATAAAGGCAAAGCTTTTGCCTCGTTTTAAAAAAAATTATAGTGATGAGAAACTAAAGCAGTGTTTTGGGGATTATAGTGTTCGATTGACAGTTTCTTTCTTTTCTCAATTCTAGACATTGGCAGTTGGAACTGCAGCTCAAATGCAGCCACTCCATATGGTTATTATAGTATATTTTCAGTACATAAGAAATGATATAGAGGATGACAATTGGATGATCTGATCAAAATGAAGGAGATATAGGTTGGTGCTACTTACAGATTGAATACTTATAGTGAATAATATGGGTACGAATTACGATATGCATAGATTTTTTTAAACTTGATATGTACACATATAGACATGTTAATTTATCTCGTGGTTTTTTACTATTCATAATTGTACTACAAAAGTTATTCAAACCTAGAAGTCCGTATTTAAGGGAGATATTTGGTACTCCATCCGCTCCGTATAAAGTGTCGGGGAAATCAACATACCATGCATAAGTTGTTTCCCATACGAGCGACACTTTTTGTGAACCGGAGGGGAGTAGTAAAATGAAACGTGCATTACTAATAGTATTACTTCTAAGTTCAGAAAGATCTCATTTGAATTAAAAGGGGATTATAGCTACTGAGATGTGCGTTTTTAAAGTTCTGTTTTTACATTGTTGATAGACAAAAAAAGTTCTGTTTTTGCCAATATATAAACTACGCCAAAATACTCAGATCTGGTGTGCTCGTCCATGCAGTTAATTTCCATCCATAGTTTTTTTACTTGAGTTGCCATCCGTAGTTAGTTGACAACATAAAGTATTATACCCGCAAAAATAGAAAACAGAACAGAAAATATTCGTGGACAGAAAGATTATCATGAGATGAAGATCGAGGCAGTCGGCAGTAGTACACTAGTAGAAAACGGACTTTTGGTCCAGACTTTTAGTCCCGCACGCGTTTGCGGCCGGTACTAATATGACATTAGTATCGGTCCAGGCGGCCGGACAGGCGAGGGGCAGCAGTACCGGTCGGGAAGCAACCTTCAGTACCGGTTGGTGTAACCAACCGGAACTAAAGGGTTTGCGGCTGGCGCTGCAGCGGGGGCCCCACGGCGAGAACCTTTAGTACCGGTTTGTGACACCATCCGATACTAAATCATTTCGCTATAAATTCCATCTGCTTCCTCCAGCCCGAGCTCACTTTACTCTCTGCCTCCTCATTTATTTCTCTCTGTTCTTGCTCGAGCTCAGTGGCGATCCGGCGATTTGTCCAATTTGGTGGCACCATTTTTGGTCAAAAAGGATAGAAACTTGTTTCTCTTACATTTAATTGGAAACTTTATTTCGTTTAGTGCTAGTTTGAGCTCATTTAATGTTAGTTTGACCTAGATAGAAAAATGTAGCAAAATCTAGAAATGTATTGTTAGTTTGACCTAGATAGAAAAATTTAGGAAAATCTATAAATGTAGCTTATTTAGTGCTAGTTTCATCATTTACTTTGTGCTAGTTTAGCTAATTTTGTCCTAGTATAGCTCATTTAGTCCTAGTATAGCTCATTTTATGCTATAATTACGTAATTAATTGTTTATAGAATTATTACTTGTATAATTTTCTTATTTGTGTAACTTTTTGTTATATATAGTGTCATGGTTTTGACATCTGTCCACACTGGCTCTCGCCCGCTCTATTATTCGGATGTGATACGATTGTTTGTTATAAGTATATGTTTGTTTAATTTCGTGTTTATAAAAATTATACCGACCAACTTAACGTAGATATATTTTTATCTAGGAGGTAGTTGAACTGGAAAATGAGCCCGACCCTATTGTCGAGTTTTTAGTAGAAGAAAACAATAATTTGAAAGCTAAATTGAAAAGAATTGAAGATCTTCGTCTCGAAGAGAAGATGAAATGGGAGTTGAAAATTGCCGACGTAGTCGATGATAACGAGATCAAGATGGAGGCAATGCGCTTGGATCACGAGATCAAGATGAATGCAATGCGCTTGAAGCTTAAAAAGTTTAGAAAATATGTCATTAGTCAAGAGGCTTGGTATCATTATGCTGTTGGTTCAATAATTACCTTAGTTGCGATTTTGATCGCATTTATCGTTGGATTTAAATTCTTTAGCTAGTTCTATGTTAGTTTCAATTAATGAATGTTTATGAGAACTATGTATTAGATTTGTTTAAATATGGTGAACTTGTATTAATGAATTGGTCACGTATCTATCTATTCATGATATATATATATATATATGTACGTTGACCGACGCACTCCGGAGTTCATGACCGGCGTGCTGGATTTTATCCGTGTTGCCGAGGCAAATAAGCGGGATGGTTTTATGTATTGTCCATGTTGTGCTTGTAAGAATATCAGGGGTTACTCCAAATCAAAAACCATTCACATCCACCTGTGTCGGCCCAGTGGGATCCAGGGTGTGCAGAGCCCACTCTCCACAGCCCTCGCACGCGACAGTGTCGACGAAACGACTAAGGATCAAGCAGAACGCTTGGAGAGACCCTCGAGAGGAAAGGTCTCTCGAGAGGACTGGAGGGAGCAGCGAAGGCCTGAAGAGGCTCCTCCCGAGGCTGCCCCTCTGCAAGGCCCTCTCCCCTGGAGAGGGGTCAACGCAAATCCCTCCACAAGGCCGCCCAGGCCCTGTGGAGATACTTCACTATGAAGCAATCGCCGCAGAGCGCACATGGCCTCTGCCGCGGCCACAGAGTGACGCGCGCGTCTGCGCGCGATGACGACGGCGCCGCAGTTGCCATTCTGGTGATTAAAGGAGTCAACAAAGCTGTGTCCCCCGCGCCGGACTACGAGGCTTTTCCCCTTTGGTGATAAAGCGGATGGCCGGCGCTACGCTCCAAGGATGACGTCACCGTGGGCACCCCCACGATCTCTGCAGCACCAGCTGGCCGTCCTGCGCGGACGGTGGCTTTTCTGCCCCACGGGCAGGCTTTACGACCATGGACCGGGTCCATGGACATCCCGGCAGCGGTGCACCCCGCTCCTCCGTTTCGTCGCCATGTGGGAGGCCCGGGGCGCCTATAAAAGGAGAGGGAGCACCACCGCAGCAAGGGATCGCGCGATCGATCGATCAATGGCGAATCAACCAGGATACACCCCACCATCACTTAGCCTAGCCTAGCGTGCTCGAGGAGGAAGGAGACCTCAGCCTCCCTCTTTGAGCTCTGCACTGCCGGAAGAGAGCCCTCGGCAAGCTCATTGTACTGTAGCCTTCGCAGTGCAATACAGACAAGCAGGAGTAGCGGTGTTACCTCCTCCTGAGGGCCGTGAACCTGGGTACGGGCCGCTGTCCATCTCTGCCGTGCTGTCCCTGCTCAGGCTCGACGAGCATCGTCGCCGTGCCGGTTGAGGGTTGTAGACCAACGTGTTCAGTCCCCTTCTCGAACTACTCTTCAGAGCGTGACTATCCCTGTCTCGTGGGAATCACTCTCCGACTTTTGGCGCGCCAGGTAGGGGACTGAGGCGCGTCTTCAACCTTCGATCAGCTTCCGCGCCATGACGGACACCCGCGCGACACGCGCCAACAGGCGCGCAGCGGAAAGGGCTCATACAGAGCCCGGCACCGCCCCCACTCGCGGCCGCCGCGGCCGTCCTCGCACGACGGAGCGCGCCAATACCGGCCCGCACGTGGAGGAGCCCGAGAGCGAGGATCACCGTGACGGTGACCACCGCGACGACAGGGACGCCTCCCCGGAGCACCACGATGATGCTGAGTCCTCGCATCCGTCTCGGCGCCAAGGCACGTCTTCTCAGGGACACCCGGAGCCCACGCCACACACCGCGCTACTCATGGCCCAGGAGCTCCTCCACTACCGGCCTAGCGCGGAGGCCCACGACCAGTGGCTGGACCGCCTCCACCACCTCGTCGACGTCGCGACGACGCGCCCCGCTCCGTCGCGCTCCCTCGTTCACCACTCTGCCCGCGCTGGAACTGCCGCGCCGGATGCGCCTCCGCCACCGCCGGGACCACCTCCGGCTGCAGCGCAGAGGGCTCCCTCTCATGCGTCCTCGCCGCGCGACTGCCAAATTGTGCAGCGCGCCGCGCCTGACGCGCGAGTGGGGATGGAGCGCCGGAGGGACCTCCAGAACCGCCTTGTCGAGGAAATCGGCCAGGCGGGGCAGCAGAACCGCAGGGCTCTCCAGGGCGGGACCGCCACGTACGCCACCGGCTGCATGGCCTTCACCCGCGCTCTGCGCCGCGTGGTATGGCCGCAGAAGTTCAGGCCTGCCCTCCCCAAGGGCTACGACGGGTCGAGCAACCCCATCGAGTTCCTACAGCTCTACACCACCTCTATCCAGGCTGCAGGAGGAGACGACAAGGTCATGGCCAACTGGTTCTCCCACGCCCTCAGTGACTCTGCGCTGTCATGGCTCCTCAACTTGCCTGAGGACTCCATCGACTCGTGGGAGGAGCTCTGCAGGCAGTTCGTCGCCAACTTCAAGGGCACCTACGAGCGCGCGCTCACCCACAACGACCTGCGCGCTGTGGTGCAGAGGAAGGATGAGACCCTCCGCAAGTACATCCAGCGCTTCAGCCAAGTGCGCAACAAGATCCCGAACATCCCCGACACGCAGGTCATTGCCGCCTTCAGGGGGGGCGTCACAAACCGCAGGATGCTCGAGAAGCTGGGCATTCACGACAAGCTCACCTCTGTGGTGAAGCTGTTCGACCTCGCTGACAAGTGCGCCAAGGCTGAAGAGGGGCTCCTCTTCGTCAAGATGAGCCAGCGGACGGACGACCCTGCCGTGGGGTCCAAGAGCCACAAGAAGCGGGAGGAAACCAAGCGCAAGACCACTGCTGTCCTAGCGGCTGAGCCAGCCGCCAGGCACGCTCGCAGGAACTCCCCTGAGCCTGGCGACAAAGAGGCGGACAACCGTCCGTTCTGCGTCTACCACAATAGGCGCGGCCATGCCACCGAGAACTGCTTCGATCTCAAGAGGCTGAGCCGAGAGCGCGAGCGCGAAGAGGCTAGCGGGAGCCGCGGCAGAGGCCGCAGCTACCGCAGAGATGGCAGAGGCGGACGCAATGGCAGCTACCTGAAGCCGCCAGGCACTCAAGCCAACGCCGCCGAGAAGAACAACAACCTCCCTGACGAGGAAGATGGAGGCTATCAGGCCCCAAGGGGAGCCATGGCCTGCATCCTCGGCGGAGCTCAGGCTCCCAAGTCCAACAACCAGTTCAAGCAGTTCGCCCGCGAGCTCAATGCTGCGCTCCCGAGCGCCGAGACCTCTAGGCCCCTCAAGTGGTCTCAGTACACCATCGCCTTCGACGCCAAGGACCACCCCAAGTCGACCAAGACTGTTGGAACCCTCCCCCTGGTCTGCTCCCCCACCATCAACAACATCGCCGTCTCCAAGACGCTCATCGATGGGGGTGTTGGCCTGAACGTCATCTCTGTCGAGACCTTCGAGACCCTTCAAGTGCCTTACGAGTGGCTCATGCCCTCCAGGCCGTTCACAGGGGTCACCAGCGGTTCGATCGAACCTCTGGGGCAGGTCCGGCTGGCCGTCACCTTCGGCACGCAGAAGAACTACCGCACTGAGCTTATCGACTTCGACGTCGCGCACATTGGCCTGCCGTATAACGCCATCCTCGGCTACCCCGCCCTCGCGAAGTTCATGGCCGTCACGCATCACGCCTACAACATGGTCAAGATCCCCGGCAGCGCTGGCACTATCGCCATCCATGGTCATATCCTGGATGCCACGCGCGCTGTCGAGAGCGCCTACAAGGCGGCCGCCATGGCATTCCCGGCTGACGAGGACATGGAGCCTCTCGAGAGGCCCAAGAAGAAGAAGCAGATGTTCTCTCAAGAGCAAGCTTCCACGAAGAAGGTGTCGCTGAGCACCAGTGGCTCGGGGGCTGAGGACGCCGGGGCTAGCGTCACCATAGGCGCTGCCCTGCCTCCCAAATAGGAAAGCGCGCTCGTCGCCTTCCGTCGGGCAAACTCTGACATGTTCGCTTGGACTCCGTCAGATATGTCCGGTGTACCAAGGGAGGTGATCGAGCACCACTTAGCCGTGTGTCCAGACGCACGCCCCGTCAAGCAAAAAGCACGCAAGCAAGCCTCCGAGAAGCAAGCATTCATCGTCAAGGAAGTAGAGAAGCTAAAAGCGGCAAATGTCGTCCGCGAAGTCGCGCACCCCACTTGGCTCTCCAACGGCGTGGTTGTCCCTAAACCCGCTGGAGGAGGCCGACTCTGCATCGACTACACAGACGTCAACAAGGCCTGCCCCAAGGACCCATACCCTATGCCGAGGATAGACCAGATCGTGGACTCCACCGCCGGCTGCGACCTCCTCTGTTTTCTGGACGCCTTCTCTGGTTATCACCAGATCAAAATGGCTAAAGAGGACGAGGAGAAAACAGCATTCCTCACCCCTTGTGGTGTGTATTGCTACACTTGCATGCCTTTCGGCCTGAAGAACGCCGGCGCCACTTTCCAGAGGCTCATGAGGATAGCCTTGGGGGCACAGATGGGCAGAAACGCAGAAGCATACGTCGACGACATTGTGGTCAAGTCTCGCGAGGGGGACACTCTCTTGAAGGATCTCGAGGAAACCTTCGCCAGCCTGCGCAAGGTGAACATCAAGCTGAACCCCGCCAAGTGCGTCTTCGGGGTACCTTCAGGCAAACTCCTCGGATTCCTCGTGTCCCACCGCGGCATAGAAGCAAACCCTGACAAGATCAAGGCCATAGAAGGGATGCAGCCTCCTCGCCGGCTCAAGGACATGCAGCGCCTAGCAGGCTGTATGGCTAGCCTAGGCTGCTTCATCTCCAAGTTCGGCGAGAGAGCCCTGCCATTTTTCAAGATCATGAAGAGATCCGACACATTCAAATGGACCCCTGAAGCAGACAAGGCTTTTGAGGACTTGAAGAGATATTTGGCCAGCCCACCAGTCATGGTGGCTCCCAGGACACGCGAACATCTGAAGCTGTACCTATCAGCCACTCCTCAGACCGCAAGCGCCGTCCTGGTGGTCGAGAGGGAAGAGCCAGTCCTCCCCAAGAAAAGCGCTGCCACTCCAAGCCCAAAGCCGCCCGACAAAGATCTCGGCGAAGGAGCAGTCTCCACAGACCCACTGCCAGGCCCACAGCCTCAAGTCGAGTCCGCTCCGAACACCCCTGCCGAGACCCCTCCACAGGCGAATCTCGACAAGGGCCCTGAAGAGCCTCCCCAGAGAGCCGATGCTGCACCTCCCTCGACAACCCTTGTCGAGCACCCCGTTTACTTCGTCAGTACAGTACTGCGGGATGCTCGAGAGCGGTACCCAATGCAGCAGGAGCTTCTCGTCGCTCTCCTCATCGCCTCCAGGAAGCTGAGACATTACTTCCAGGGCCACCCCATCACGGTGGTCACCTCCTTCCCCCTGGAGCAGATCCTGCGCAACCCCAACGCCACAGATCGCGTCGCAGGATGGAACATCGAGCTGCAGCCATTCAATTTGCGCTTCGACGCCACAAGAGTGATCAAGGGGAGAGCGCTGCCGGACTTCGTCGCCGAATGGACTGACCCAAGCCCTGAAGAGCCTCGGGAAGAAGAGGCAGAGCCCTCTGGAGACACGATGTCCATCCACTGGACCATGCACTTCGATGGAGCCTTCGCCTGCCGCCATGGCGGGGCAGGCGTCGTCTTGACCTCGCCCAAAGGCGACAAACTCTACTACGCTGTCCAGCTGTGCTTCACAATTGACAAGATCTCCAACAACATCGCGGAATACGAGGGCCTCCTCGCCGGCTTAAGGGCCGCCATCGCTCTGGGCGTCAAGCATTTACTCGTCAAAGGCGACTCCCAGTTGCTTGTCAACTTCTCCAACAAAAGCTACACGCCTAAAGACGGCCATATGGCCGCGTACCTTGAAGAGGTCCGCAAGCTCGAGAAGCACTTCAGGGGCATGGAGCTCATGCACATCCCGAGGAAAGAGAACCAAGAGGCCGACGACATCGCCAAGCGAGCCTCGCGAAGGCAAGCCCAGCAGGAAGGCGTCTTTGAAGAGCGGCTCACCAAAGCATCCATCAAGCAGCCTCAAGAGACTACAGCCGCAAGCACGGACGAAGCACTCCCACCACCTCCTGAAGCTGGGGCACCCGACTGTGGTCCTCACACAGGGGAGCGTCTGTTGCTGACGGCGGCTCACCAAGAAACAGGCTGGATTGACGAGCTCAAAGACTACCTGGTGAAGGGGATCCTCCCCGAAGAAGATGCGGAAGCAGAGCGAATCGCTCGACAGGCGAAATCCTACTGCATCCTCGAGGGAGACCTGTACCGCAAGCGCCCAAATGGCATCGCGCTCAAATGCGTCCCTCCCGAGGAAGGCCGAATGCTGATCAAGGATATCCATAGCGGAGAGTGCGGCCACCACTCGTGTGCGCGCACCCTCGCAGGCAAGGTATTCAGGAGTGGGTTCTACTGGCCGCAAGTGCTTCAAGATGCAGTCACCATCGTCCAATCTTGCGACGCCTGCCAGTACCACGCCAAGCAAATCCATCAGCCGTCGCTGGGACTCCAGACCATCCCGCTCTCCTGGCCGTTCGCGGTCTGGGGGCTGGACATTTTGGGCCCCTTCCCAAAGTCGCAGGGGGGCTACCGCTTCCTCTTCGTGGCTGTCGACAAGTTCACTAAATGGGCCGAGGTCGAACCAGTGCGCACCATACCAGCCGGGGCAGCGGTGAAATTCATCAGGAGCCTGGTCTGCCGCTTCGGAGTGCCTAATCGCATCATCACCGACAATGGCTCACAGTTTACCAGTGGCATCTTCCGGTCTTACTGCGAAAAACTCGGCATCAAGCTCTGCTTCGCCTCGGTGGCTCATCCATGGAGCAATGGACAAGCCGAGCGAGCAAATGCAGAAGTCCTTAAAGGCCTCAAGACCAGAAGCTTCAACATCCTCAAGGGTCACGGCAAGGGCTGGATCGACGAGCTCCCATCTGTGCTCTGGTCCATGCGCACAACCTCTTCAAGGCCCACGGGTGAAACACCGTTCGCCCTTGTCTACGGAGCCGAAGCAGTCCTCCCTGCAGAAATCAAGCACGGATCACCACGGGTCCTTGCCTTCAACGAGGACACCCAAGAGGACTTCTACAACGATGACCTGCTGCTTCTTGAGGGACTGCGCCGCCGTGCCGCCCTCAGAGCGGCAAAGTACCAGCAAGACCTGCGACGCTACCACAGCCTCCATGTGCGCTCACGCACTCTTGAGGCGGGCGACCTCGTCCTCAGGCGAATCCTCTCCAGAGAAGGCCTCCACAAGCTCTCGCCGATGTGGGAAGGCCCCTACAGGGTCTCCCACATCGCCAGGCATGGCGCCGTACGCCTCGAGACTGAAGACGGCATCCCCGTCAAGAACCCGTGGAACATCGCGCATCTACGCAAGTTCTACCCGTGATCATAGTCACGCCCGTGATCATTGTCACGTCAGACATTTTTTGTCTCTAGAGGAAAGCTCACGGCTTCACCTCCAAGCTTCTCCTGAGGGCCAGCCCTCCGAGCTCTCCTGCTAACGAGCCGCCGCAGGCCGCAGACAATCTCAGCCACTAATGGGTGGTCCCCATGCCTCGACATGGAAGGAACGTTAGCTTGGCAAACCCAAGTGTAATGAACCATTTTCGTTCCTAAGTGAACTATGCGCTACGGCGCCATTTCGTTCCCAAGTGAACTATGCGCTGAGGCGCCGCTGTGTAATATTTCGATGGCAAGTTTACTTTCGTCATTTACTTTTCCATGTGCGCTTATATTCTTCCCATGCGCACCTCGCGAGCGGGGGCTGAGTACGGTGCCTGTGCCTCAAGAGCACCCCAGCAGCACTGCAAAATCCAAGAGATCCGAGCTCTGGCTAAAGGGCATGCTCCCGGATACACGCCACCTCTCCAAAGGACCTTGGTACTTTCTCTCCTCGCGAGATACCCATGAGGAAACCTATAAGCGCGCATGAGTCCTTACTATCATGCTCTAGCGTCTAGGTTCGCCTCTCTAACCTCCACAGGGAACAAGAGTCTCTCCAAGCTCGTGGAGGAAGAACTCGGCCCCTAAAGGAGAACGCATCACCAAGGAAAGCCTACGCAGAGCAAAAGCCTCGCGAAGCTAAGTTCCCTGCTCACACCAAGAGAGTCTCTTCATCCCTCTCACGAGCACTTTTCGTCCCTCGAGCGTTTCTTTTCCCTCACTTTCCATGGGCTGCTTGCACGTCAAAGGGGGGCCCTTGAGCATCGCGCCTCGAGGACTCCTACCTCTCTAAGCCTTAAACTCCCCCCGGCCTTGCCGAGTCATTGCTCGAGCATACCGCAGCGGCGGAGTCATAGCGCAAGGAGAAGGGCCCTAGCGACGCAGAGCGAAAAGAGGCATGGAGATGAAGCAAAAGGCCTTCGAGGGGCAAGCACACAAACTTAGTAGCATATGCATAAGAAATATATTACAAACCATGGAGCAAAAGTCTCTAAGCCAAATATCTCGACAAGCGCTACAAGCACGTTACATTTCAGGGGAAGGTTAAGCAGAAGCCCCGTCGCTGTCCTCGCCGTCGTCCTCTCCAGGCTCGTCCTCGGAGCCTGCCTCCTCGCCGTCGTCCTCCCCCACCTCGGCCCGCTTGAAGCGGCTGCAGAAGTCGTCGAGTTGGTCGCGGACCGAGTTGGAGATCACCCATTCTCCCCCTCGAGAGGCTCAGTCACCGTCGAGTAGTCGAAGCCGGGCCGGAGGTGCTGGAGGTTGGTGAAGATGCGGTCGACCGCCACCGCCAGGAGTTGGCGGCATTCCTCCTCGACGACGTCGCGGAGCTCCGCGGCAGGGCCCTCGAGGGCTGTGAAGAGCTGCTCAAAGTAGGCGAGATAAGCGGCGGCGTCGGCGTTGCCCTGAGCGGGGACGGGCGGCGCATCCGCACCCAGCTTCGCAGCGAGCTCGTTGCCCCGAGTCACCAAGGACTGGAACATGCGCTCCCGCTGCTGCGATAGCACCCGTGCGGCTTGGGCGTTCTTGGCAGCCTCCACCGCCTTCTCCACAGCAGGGCCCACCTGCTGGTTCATCTCCTCCATGTCCGCCATGAGGGAGGCGAGGTCCTGCGCCATGCGCTCGCGAGCTTCCTCGGCGGCACGGCGACCATCTATTACGCGCCTCACCCGGGAGTTCAGATTGGCGTTCATCCCCTCCAGCTGGTGGATCCGAGCGGCATCCTCATCGCGCCTCTTCTTGAAGCGGCCCTCCTGCTTCTTGAACTTCTCGGCATAGTCGCGGGAGACAGCGGTGCGGTACGCCTTCTCCCGGGCTTGGAATTCCTTCTCATCCTCCCCCTTCAGCTCGGCGAACTTCGCGTTGAAGCGCTCCACATGCCTCTTGTGGGTGACCACTTCGCGCTCGTGCTTGCCGAGGGACTCGGCCAGGCTCTCTTCGCGGGCCTCGAGGGCGGCGCGCTGCCATGACAGCTCCTGCTCCGCCAGTGCCTGGTGCTCGTCGCGCCGGCGCACGTCGCTCTCGCGCTCGCCCAGACTCTGCCCCCTGGCTTCCAAGCTCGCGCGCACCGCCTCCAGAGAGGTCCGCACGGTTTCAAGGTCGGCGAGGATCTTGGCCTCGAGCTGGACGAGCTCGCGGTGCTTGTCCGCCATCGAGTGCTCCACTGCCTCCCGCTCCGCCCTGGCCGCGGCCAGATAGTCCTCCGCTGCCTGGCGCTCGGCTTGGAGGGGCCCCAGGATCTCCTCGGCATCGCGCACGGCGCCCTCGCGGACCTCCTTGGCGAAGCGCAGCGCCTCCTCGCGCTCCGCCTGCAGAGCCAGGTCGCTCTGCCGGCGAGCCTCCACAGCCGCGTGGAAAGCGGCCCAGGCCTCCGCAAGCTCATCCTGCTGCCGGGCGAGCTCCCCGTCCTCAAGGGCGAGGTGAGCCTCCAGTCCTTCCAGGGACTCCCGCACCAGGCGGAAGGCGACGTCCCGACGCCCCTTGCTCCAGTCCCAGCAGCCGAGGACAAGAGCCTGGGAAGTCTCGCGCGGCGCGGAGGTCCCTGCGCCTGCGTCGAGCTTGGAAGAGGAGGCCTCCGCACGGGCCTGGGGGCTCGGCGGCGAGTCCTCCGCCTCAGCGCCCGTGTTCTGCGTGCCGGCATCACCCCGCTCAAGCGGCGCCTCGTCATGGGTTTCCGGGGCGGAAGAGGCCTGCCCCGTAGCCGCTGCCTCCTCCTCCGCCACGGTGCTTGGCGGGGGCGGCGGAAGGTCTTCTCCCACCGTCTCGTCGGCCTTTGGCGGGCTCGGGGTCGGTGTAGTGCCAGCCGCGGCCTCCTGCTGCGCTGGCGGAGACGTGGCACGCGGCGGAGTGGGCGCCTTTTCCGCCTGCTCCTCAGAGCGCTCCTCCTCTGGAGGCGGCGCGGTCGCCTCAGCCTGAGGCGCATCCTCGTGAGGGCCTGCAGGGACCTCCTCCGCAGGCCTCGAGGCCTCGTCTGCTGCGGCCTCTGGCGCGGCCTCCGGCGCGGTTTTCTTCACATCCGCCGCCTTGCGAAGCCTTCGGCGCTTCGCAGGCGCCGGGTCGCTAGCAGAGAACAAGAAGACTTGTCAGAGGGGAGCAGACAAGCAAAGATTGAAGAAGAAAAACAAAGTTAAAAACACTTACCCAGTCTTGGCGCGGGTGTCAACCCACGTCATGCCAGACGAACGCCAAGAAGGCGTGGTCCGGGCTCCGGATCCTTCAGGAGCCGTCTCGGCTTTCCTCTTGAGGGGAGCGCTCGTGGGCTCCCCGGCAGGCCTGTCATAGGCCGCCTTGGTCCGAGGCTCCTGTCGCCCCGCCTCGGCCTCCTCGTCGTCACTGGACGAGAACTCGAAGACCTCCTCAGTAGGGGGCGCGGCCTTTGACGAGCTCGCCCCGCCTGCTGAGGGGATCGCCCCTGCCGCCGCGCCGCCTTGCTCGGCGTCTGATGCGTAGGGCGACTCCGCGGCGTCTGTGAAAGGAATATGCCCGAGAGGCAATAATAAAGTGGTTATTATCTTATTCCATGTTTATGATAAATGTTTATTTCTCATGCTAGAATTGTATTAATCGGAAACGTTAATACATGTGTGACTAATGAACAAATAAGAGTTCCTAGTAACGCCTCTCGTTTAACTAGCTCGTTGATTAACTGATGATTAAGGTTTCCTGATCATGAACATTGCATGTTGTTAATAACGGGATCACGTCATTAGGAGAATGATGTGATGAACACACACCCAAATTAAGTATAGCAATGCGATCAAGTCATTAAGTTTACATTGTTGTATTAAGCATACGAAATAACCTTAATCCTTAGACCATGAGATCATGTCAATCACTAACACCGGAAGAATGCTTTGATGACATCAAACGTCACACCGTAACAGGGTGACTATAAAGGTGGCGTTGGGTATTCCGAAAGTATTAGTTGAGGCTCATGGATCAAGAAGTGGGATTTGTCCATCCAGATGACGGAGAGATATACTCTGGGCCCTCTCGGTGATATCACATCGACACCGCTTGCAAGCACGTGACTAGGTCACAAGGATGTCATATCACAGAACGAGTAAAGAGTACTTGTCGGGAACGAGATCGAACTAGGTATAGATGATACCAATGATCGGATCTCGGACAAGTAAAATATCGCGAGACAAAAGGAATTGGTTATGACGTTTTTGGTTCACACGATCACAAGATTCATCGTCGAATATGTAGGAGTCATTACGGATCTCCAGATCCCGCTGTTGACTATTGATCGGAGAGGGGTCTCAGTCATGTCTACATTATTCACGAACCGTAGGGTGACACACTTAAGGTTTGTCGACGCTTTTGGGTAGACACGGAATTTCGGTGAAAAGTTTGGACAGCACCGAAATTGTTTCGGGCAATATTGAAATAGTTCAAGGGGTTAATTGTCAATGGTTGCCAATGGTTGTTATTAGAATTAACAAATGAACCAAGGGGATAAGTGTTAATGTTTGTTTTATTTAATAAAGAAAAACCCTTGGGATTTTTTAGTGGAGTTTTAAAGAGAGTGAGTGGGCATGAGTGGATGCTCCACTCACATGAAGAGGAAGGGGTGGAGGCTCTTGAGCCGCACCACACCCTTGGGCTGCCCCCTTCTCCTATATAAGGAGATGTGGAGCTCCCTCTTATCTCACACACTTGATCCTCTCTCCCTCCTCCCGCTGCTCCACCTCTCGGCCATCCGCTTGGCGAAGCCATGGCCGTTTAGTTCTCCACCACACCACGCCGTCGTGCTGTTGGAGTTCCTTGGTGGTTCTACTACTTCCGCTGCCCCGCTGGATCGAGGGAACGGAGGTCGTCATCAAGCCGTACGTGTGACCGAGTACGGAGGCGCCGCCGGTTGCGGCGTACATCTTCACGATCTTGAGATCGGCAAGTGTTCCACTACATCGTCCACGAGAATCCCTCTCGAAACGCTTTCGGTCTTCGAGGGTGAGTTCTCTTGGAACATGTTCCACCCGTTACGAGCATCTCCTAGATTAGATCTTGGCACGTTGGTTGTTCCCTCCGTAGGAAATTTTTTGTTTTCTATGCTACGAACCCTTCAGTCTGGTCCCTTCGCCACGGGCATGGGCCCCTCGTCCTCCTCCTCCCCCGCCAGGCCAAGCGGGGTGAACGTGTGCATCTGCTCCAGCACCACCAGGCGCGCGGCCAAGTTGAGCTGGTGGAGAGGCCTCAGCACCGCAGCAACCGCCACGGGTACGTCCGGGTTGATGAAGAGGCCGCCCATGATGGTGGAGACGACGGCGGGGCGATGGTCGCAGGGGTGGAGTCGCATCGGGTCCGAGGGGCCCGAGTACATCCACATCGGCTTCTTGTGCGCCTGTAGAGGAGCGATGCGGCGGCTCACGAAGTCCTCCGCGATCATCTGGCCGGTGAGGCCGTTCTCCCGAAGCAGCCTCATGCGCCCCACGAGGTCTCCTATCTGCGGGCCCTGGAAGATCTGCTTGCCCCAGTGGGTATTCTTCACGGGCGGCGCCTCCGGGGTGTCGAGGAAGGAGCTCTGCGATTTGATGCCGATGAGGAACCACTTCTGCCTGAAGTCGTCCACCTTCTTCACCACCGCCGTGACGGGCTTCTCGCCGTTCCACGACATGGGGATGTAGACGTCCCCCATGCCGTCCACGATGCGGAAGGATACGCATTCCGTTCGCTCGAGCTTCGCGGAGTTCCGGAGCGCGTAGAAGCTCCTGAAGAGGGCCACCGAAGGCTGCACCCCCAAGTAGGCTGCGCACAGATAGGCGAAGATGGAGAGGATCAAAATGGAGTTGGGGTGGAGGTGGAGAAGATGGATCTGGTAGAACTCCAGAACCGCCTCCAGGAAGGGCGAGTATGGAGGCACCAGCCCGGCGTAAACGGTGTGGAGGAAAATGGGAAAAAACCCCGCCGGAAGACGGCCGAGCTTGGCGGCCTGGATGGCGCTGGCGCCGTGTTCATTGGTCTTCCCGGCGACCAGGTGCCGGATCTTGTCCAGCGCCGTCTCATTGACGCGCTCCCCGATCAGGGCGGGGCCGAGCGCCTCTTCCCCCTGCGCGTCTGAGGGGAGCGTCCCCATCACCGCCTTGCCTTTCGGTCCACCCATCGTCGGAGAAGGAGAAGAGAGCGGAAGGTCGAGGAAGGAGAAGGAGTTCGCCGGTGAGAGAAAGCTAGGAGGACGAGAGCGAGAAGGCTGGATGCGCGGAATGAGAGCAGTAACTGCTGTTCGGACTGGCGCGCAGGCTTTATGCCCCATCTGGGCAGTTACCAAGGCGTGGTCGTGGTGGGACCCCCCACGACGCACGTTCTGCCGGAGAAACCGAGTCGCCCCAAACTCACCGCCGATCGATGCGTGTCTCGGGCCGGCCGGACATTTTGGACCCACGACACTTCGTTTGGGCCCGGTGGGCCTCGCCGTGCCCGTCATGGGCCCGGGGGCTACTGTTGGCCCAGTGGGATCCAGGGTGTGCAGAGCCCACTCTCCACAGCCCTCACACGCGACAGTGTCGACGAAACGACTAAGGATCAAGCAGAACGCTTGGAGAGACCCTCGAGAGGAAAGGTCTCTCGAGAGGACTGGAGGGAGCAGCGAAGGCCTGAAGAGGCTCCTCCCGAGGCTGCTCCTCTGCAAGGCCCTCTCCCCTGGAGAGGGGTCAACGCAAATCCCTCCACAAGGCCGCCCAGGCCCTGTGGAGATACTTCACTATGAAACAATCGCCGCAGAGCGCACATGGCCTCTGCCGCGGCCGCAGAGTGACGCGCGCGTCTGCGCGCGATGACGACGGCGCCGCAGTTGCCATTCTGGTGATTAAAGGAGTCAACAAAGCTGTGTCCCCCGCGCCGGACTACGAGGCTTTTCCCCTTTGGTGATAAAGCGGATGGCCGGCGCTACGCTCCAAGGACGACGTCACCGTGGGCACCCCCACGATCTCTGCAGCACCAGCTGGCCGTCCTGCACGGACGGTGGCTTTTCTGCCCCACGGGCAGGCTTTACGACCATGGACCGGGTCCATGGACATCCCGGCAGCGGTGCACCCCGCTCCTCCGTTTCGTCGCCATGTGGGGACCCTTCCACTGCGCAGAGCGCAAGGACAAGGCCCGGGGCGCCTATAAAAGGAGAGGGAGCACCACCGCAGCAAGGGATCACGCGATCGATCGATCAATGGCGAATCAACCAGGATACACCCCACCATCACTTAGCCTAGCCTAGCGTGCTCGAGGAGGAAGGAGACCTCAGCCTCCCTCCTTGAGCTCTGCACTGCCGGAAGAGAGCCCTCGGCAAGCTCATTGTACTGTAGCCTTCGCAGTGCAATACAGACAAGCAGGAGTAGCGGTGTTACCTCCTCCTGAGGGCCGTGAACCTGGGTACGGGCCGCTGTCCATCTCTGCCGTGCTGTCCCTCCTCAGGCTCGACGAGCATCGTCGCCGTGCCGGTTGAGGGTTGTAGACCAACGTGTTCAGTCCCCTTCTCGAACTACTCTTCAGAGCGTGACTATCCCTGTCTCGTTGGAATCACTCTCCGACTACCTGTTTCAGTCCGGTTTCATGTCCGGCTATAATTGTTGGACCAAACACGGAGAAACAGGGGTCATAATGGAAGACAATGAAGAAGAAGAGGACGATGACAACTATCCTGAGTTTCCTGAATACGACGGTACTACAATGGAGGAAACTGGAGAAGAGGCGCCTGACGAAGAGGCGCCGGATGAGCCCGCTGATGATCTTGCTCGGGCCATTGCTGATGCACAGAGAAACAACGTAAATCAGAGGGAGTGGCTCAAGTTGGAGCGCATGTTAGAGGATCACAAAAAAAAAATTGTACCCAGGTGTCGAAGATGACCAGAAAAAGCTGGATACGACGCTGGATTTGCTGCAATGGAAGGCTGAGAATGGTGTATCGGACAAGGGGTTTGAAAATTTGTTGAAAAAGATAAAGAAGATGCTTACAAAGGATAACGAATTGCCCGACAATACGTACGAGGCAAAGAAGATTGTCTGTCCTCTAGGATTAGAGGTGCAAAAGATACATGCATGCATTAATGATTGCATACTCTACCGCGGTGAGGAGTACGAGAATCTGAATGCATGCCCGGTATGCGGTGCATTGCGGTATAAGATCAGGCGAGATGACCCTGGTGAAGTTGAGGGCGAGCGCCGCAGAAAGAGGGTTCCTGCCAAGGTGATGTGGTATGCTCCTATAATACCACGGTTGAAACGTTTGTTCAGCAACAGACAGCATGCCAAGATGTTGCGATGGCACAAAGAGTACCGGAAGAAAGACGCGATGTTCAGACACCCCGCTGATGGGTCGAAGTGGAGAAAAATCGAGAGAGAGTTCCCGGACTTTGCAAATGACGCAAGAAACTTAAGGTTTGGTCTAAGTTCGGACGGCTTCAATCCTTTTGGGGAGCAGAGTAGCAGTCATAGCACCTGGCCTGTGACTCTATGTATTTACAATCTTCCGCCTTGGTTGTGCATGAAGCGAAAGTTCATCATGATGCCAGTGCTCATCCAAGGCCCGAAACAACCCGGCAGCGAGATTGATGTGTACCTCAGGCCATTAGTTGACGAACTTTTAGAGTTGTGGCGGGAAGAAGGTGTCCGTGTGTGGGATGAGCACAAACAGGAGGATTTTGACCTTCGAGGGTTGCTTTTCGTAACGATCAATGATTGGCCTGCTCTTAGTAACATCTCAGGACAGACAACTAAGGGATACCATGCATGCACACATTGTTTGGATGATACTGAATGTATATACTTGGATAATTGTAAGAAGTGTGTGTACCTGGGGCATCGTCGATTTCTTCCGGTCAGGCATAACGTCCGGAAGAAAGGCAAGCATTTCAAAGGTGAGGCAGATCACCGTAGAAGGCCTATGCACCGTACTGGTGAACAAATATTTGATATGGTCAAGGATCTAAAAGTAATCTTTGGAAAGGGTCCTGGAGGACTACAGGTTCCGAATGATGCTAACGGGCACTCACCCATGTGGAAGAAGAAATCTATATTTTGGGAGCTACCATATTGGAATGTCCTAGAGGTCCGATCTGCAATCGACGTGATGCACGTGACGAAGAATATTTGCGTGAACCTGCTAGGCCACTTGGGAGTGTATGGGAAGAAAAAAAACACAGAGGCAGCACGGGAGGACCAGAAACGTTTGAAAGAACGAGACGGCCTGCTTCCAGAACACTATGAAGGTCCTGCCAGCTGTGCTCTAACCAAACAAGAGAAAGTGATATTTTTTGAATGTCTGAGCAGTATCAAGGTACCGTCTGGCTTCTCGTCGAATATAAAGGGAATAATAAATGTGGCACAGCAAAAATTTCAAAACCTAAAGTCTCATGACTGCCATGTGATTATGACGCAATTGCTTCCGATTGCATTGAGGGGGCTTCTACCGGAAAATGTTAGAGTACCCATTGTGAAGCTTTGTGCATTCCTCAATGCAATATCTCAGAAGGTAATCGATCCAATGATCCTACCAAGGTTACAAATGATGTGGTCCAGTGTCTTGTCAGTTTTGAGTTGGTGTTCCCCCCATCCTTCTTCGATGTTATGACGCATGTCTTGGTTCACCTAGTCGAAGAGATTCAAATTCTCGGTCCCGTATTTCTACACAATATGTTCCCATTTGAGAGGTTCATGGGAATCTTAAAGAAATATGTTCATAACCGTGCTAGGCCAGAAGGAAGCATCTCCAAGGGCTATGGAACCGAGGAGGTCATTGAGTTCCGTGTTGACTTTATTCCTGACATTAATCCGATTGGTGTTCCACAGTCGCGACATGAGGGGAGACTGAGTGGAAAAGGCACTCTAGGGAAAAAAGTATTTTTATGTAGGGACGGACCTTCTTTCAGTCAAGCGCACTACACAGTTCTACAAAATTCCTCGTTGGCAGCTCCGTATATCGAGGAACACATGAATATTTTACGATCTGAGAACCCGGTGGAGGATGAGTTCTGGATTAAAGATCAACACAAGGCGAAATTCAGCGGTTGGTTGCAAACACATCTCATGAGTAACACCGAAGTTGATGTTCAGCTGTACTTGTTGGCCAGGACACCATATTCGACTATAGTCACTTTCGAAGGGTACGAGATAGATGGGAATACATTTTACACGATCGCTCAAGATAAAAAGAGCACCAACCAAAACAGTGGTGTCCGCTTTGACGCAACAAATAGCAACGGGCAAAAGGACACATATTATGGTTACATAGAGGAGATATGGGAACTTGATTATGGACCTTCTTTTAAGGTCCCTTTGTTTCGGTGCAAATGGGTCAAGCTGAATGCAGACGGGGTAAAGGTAGACCCGATGTATGGAATGACAACGGTGGATCTGAACAATCTTGATTACAAAGACGAACCGTTCGTCCTAGCAAATGATGTAGCTCAAGTTTTCTACGTGAAAGACATGTCTACGACACCGAAGAAAAGAAAAAACATGGAAGCGAATACATCAGACGAGGCAAAACGCCACATAGTTCTTTCAGGGAAAAGAAACATCATGGGAGTGGAGGACAAGACAGACATGTCAGAAGATTATGATAAGTTTGAAGAAATTCCGCCCTTCAAAGTCAACACTGACCCAAGCATCACGTTAAGTAATGAAGATTCTCCATGGTTCCGGCGCAAAGTTAAGCAATCGAAGAAAAGGAGGAATAATACAACAGATGGGAATATTGGTGATGTGTAATCCAGGAATGATATTTATGAAATATGAGGTCTTTATCACAAACTATGTTGTTGAAATATGAGGTCTTTATCACAAACTATGTTGTTGAAATGACCATAACTTGGTCATTTGTCTTGAAACTTCTAGATGTTCATACATGATAGACCTTTTTGTGAAGATTTTTTTTGCAAATTTTGTCAGAAATCAAGTTTATCATTTTTCATAGCAACTAGTACACATATAAGGTCCCCATGTCAAAGGATTTCCTTTTATTTTTATCAATTCCCTTTATTTTAAATGTTACATTTTTTAATATCTAATTTTTGTAATTTGTTGAAAACATGTTCTTGAATATACACATGATTTTTAGTAATTATTACAAACTAATTAAACAATTACCTCAGTAGATATAAAAAAACAGAAAAGAGAAAAGAGAAATAAAATGAAAAAGATCTTTAGTACCGGTTGCTGACCGGTACTAAAGGTTTTCGTTTGGCGCCAGTTTTCTGGGCGCCCAAACGACAAACCTTTAGTACCGGGCTGTGCTACCAGCCGGTACTGAAGGACCTTTAGTACCGGTCCGTGCTAGCGACCGGTACTAAAGGTCTATGCATTAAATGCCCTCGCCCAGATCGGGCAGTTCTCATTCTCTTACACAGACGCGAGTCCCCGACGACGACGAAGAGGAGACGCCGCGCCGCCATCACCGGAGATGCCCTATACGCCATCGCCGGAGAAGCCGTGCCGCCCCCGACGTTGTCCTCGTCTCTCCCGACTCCGGCCGTCGCTCCGCCGGTGCTAGGTGAGCCGTCTCCTCCTCCCTCCTTCTCGCCACCGGTGCTAGGGCTTAGAGAATCGCCGCCGACAGCGGAGCGCCGCCACCATTCTAGGACAGCGCCGCCACCATTTGGTCGCGCATGCCGCTGCGCGACTCGCCGTGTGCGCGGCTCCTCCCTCCTTCTCGCCACCGGTGCTAGGGCTTAGAGAATCGCCGCCGACAGCGGAGCGCCGCCACCATTCTAGGACAGCGCCGCCACCATTTGGTCGCGCATGCCGGTGCGCGACTCGCCGTGTGTGCGGCTCCTCCCTCTGGCGCGCAATCGAGGGACGCAAGAAGCAGAAGGGGACGAGAGCTCCATTGCTGACGTCATGCTGACATCAGCGGTTTTTTTCTTTTACAGATTTTGCACGATTTTGCCATGTTAGGATTTTGCAATATATTTATGCTATTGTTAGGATTTTGCAGGAAATTCATAACTTGTGAATGCTATTGTTCGGATTTTGTAGGAAATATTTATATGAATGCTATTGTTAGGATTTAAAGTGTAATAGTGTTAGCAATAATATATTTATGTGAATGCTAGTGTTAGCAATAATATATTTATGTGAATGCTAGTGTTAGAATTTAAAGTGTAATAGTGTTAGAATATTTATGTGAATGCTATTGTTAGATTTTTAGGATTTTTAGTATTGTTTTACGGTTTGTAGGATTTGTGCAATTTTTTGATTTGTCAATGTGACAAAGTGAATTGTTCTTTATAATGCTACAATTGTTCTAAAGTGTTATTTATATGCTATTGTTAGAATTTACAGTGTTATTTATATGAATGCTATTGTTAGATTTTGAAGTGTTATTTATATGAATTTAAAGTACTTATGCAATTTTATTTGACGCAAATAACTTGTGTAATTTTATAAGTGTGGATTAATAGTTTGTAATGGTACTGTTTTTAAAATTGCTATAGGAAATGCTACTGTTTTAGATGAATTGCTAGGAAATGCTATTGTTTTTAATGAAAGTTTGTAAATGTTAAGTGAATTGCTACTGTTTTGCAATGTTAGGAAGTTTATAAATTTTGGCCGATGATTAGATGGTTGCACGTTGCATCTTCAGGGAGGTGTGAGTGAACCATGTTGTCTGAACATATATGCAATGTTCATTCCACGTTGTTCGCTGACACCATCCCTGAAGCAATTCTATATGAGGCCTTGCTGTCTGTTTTGCAATGTTAGGAAGTTTGTAAAATTGGATTAATAGTGTGGATGCAAGTAGTTGTGCAAAGTACTTGTGTAATTTAGGGTAATTTTATGGATGCTACTATGTAATTTTATTTGATGCAAAGATTATAATGCTACAATGTAATAAATAGTGTGGATGCAAGTGTTGAAATTTGTGAATGAAAGTGTTAGAATTTCCGAAATAGTATTGTGAAAATGCAACCACAATTTCCCGCGGCAACGCGCGGGGAATGCAACCACAATTTCCCCAATGCAAAGTACTTGATTTCGTCGATCTCTCGCCTCACCGTTATAACTTGACATCATGTAGGAATCTCGCCGTCTATCCCTCACCTCACTGTCGTTCCCGCGCATCCCCTCGTGCCCTCCCCCGCGGTGAGCCTATACCGCGCACATGTTATTTCTTTCCAATAATTCCGTCGCCCGATTTGGCACTAAATTGTTCTCTCTTTTTTTGTATTAGTTAAGCTATGGACGGCAGAGCAAATGAACAGGCATTGTTCGACATCATAAATTCGCCCAATCACAACGATGGTGAAGATGATGGATCGCAATATCTTAACATGTCCGGTGATGAAATGGAGGACGAGGAGATTTATAACTTAGAAGCTCCTCCATCCGCCTCGAACAATAATGCCGATGAGAATGTAGCGCAGAATACCGACGAGGTATACATAGCTTCTGGTGATAAATTAATGATTTGATATGTGTACATGTTTTAACATAATATTTCTTCTTTTAGCCCTCCGGATCGGGATCGAGCAAGTCTGGTAAAAGAAAACGAGGCCCGGCCAAAAAGTTAAAAGATGAAAGATTTGATATCGAAGAAATCTCTGAAATTGGCGAACCGATTGCTCCGAAAGAGCACGCACGTAAATTTGTGAGTCAGTGCGGAGTTATTGTTCGGGACAACATTCCGATCACCATCCGAGAATGGCACAAGCCGAAGGGTGGAGGAGAGAGTTTTGTGTCAGATATTTGCAAGAAGGAACTTCTGAAGTCCGTTTTCCACAATTTCGCCCTACCGACAGGCCTCGGAGATGCCGAGAAAAAGAAAGTCTTCCAGTGGACTCTAAAGAAAATGGCCGAACAATTCATGAACTACAAGAAAAGGTTATACCACCAATTCATCAAGATAAAGAAAAACCCTAATTTTGAAAACGTACAGTACAGGAGGATAAGAGATTAGTGGCAAGAATTCAAGGACTACAAGGAATCAGAAGAAGCTCTGGAAAAGTCGAAGAAAAATAAGTTGAATGCCGACAAAAAGCAATATTTCCAACATTTGGGGCCAGGTGGCTATAAGACCGCCATTCCTAAGTGGGAAGAAAGGGACGCCAAGTTAATTGCTGCCGGGGTCACTCCAAGTACATCAAGCTGTCCCGCAAGGTCGAGGCATTGGGCGTACAGCGTCGGGCTGGAGCCCGACTCACAGACAGGGAATCTTGTGTTGAAGGAAAAGGTTAAACCAGGCCCCGAGGGAGAGCCCGAAAGAGAAAAAATTCGGAAGAAAGTCAAAGAACTTGATGATGCAGTAGTTGCCGCTCGGGAGGGAAGGTTCGTGCCCAATAGAGAGAAGGACGAGTGACTCACTCGCCCTCGGGAATCCTGAACACACTGGGCGAGTACGAGGCGTGGGCGTCGTCCCTTGGAAGGTTGGGTTCCCCGAGCATAGGGACACTTACAGGAGCCACGACAGGAAGAAGGAACAGGAGGCAGAGAAATATCAGCGGTTGGAAGACATGATATTAGACCTGCGACATGAAATGAGGCAGAAAAGGGCATCTGAGCCGCAGGAGGACCAACTTGATATGGCATCTCAGCGGAAAAGCAGCGTGGCTTCCACACAAAATGTCCAGCCTGATGACGCAACATACCCCGTGGATCAGATTCAGGGGCAAACAAACTGTGAGCTGCACATCAAGATGAGGAACCTATCCATAAAGGTGGCGGTCGGCTTTGCTTTAGAGAATATACCCGGAGCAACCCTTCATGGCGGTCAGATTCCAGCTGGCTACGCGCGAGTCGGGGTGGACGAAATTATGAAGGGATTCGAGGACATAGAGCTTGACTTTCCTGGAGCTGAAGGGGAGACGACACTGGGAGAAGTGTTGCGCGGAGTCATTCTATGGAGAAAAGAACACATCGTGTTTCCAGGAGAATCGACGCGTAGGCCACCAACCCCTCCGAGTAGCAATCAACCTCCAAGTCCACCCCACATTGAAAATATGGACACCGAGAGGGAACCCAGCGCGACTCCATCTCCCCGGTGCGCGAGTCCAACCCAGCGGGAGTCCACCCCGGAGCGTGCAAAGAGTCCACTCCAGCGGGAGTCCACCCCGGAGCTTGCAAAGAGTCCGCCCACCGGCAATAGGACCTTCTCAATGAGGCAGAAGATGCTTGCCGGTGCGTCGAGTGGTGCTCCAAAGGACACCTACAAGTACGGGCCGTCGTTGAAGGATCTTCCGGTGTTAACTTACCACCGGACCGTTGAGGAGAATGCTCCCTTGGTCAAAGCTCACAATGCCGCACACTTTGCGAAGAAAGTGCCCGAGGCAAAACAGGTACTAAACCCTAAGGGTGTTAAACACTTTTTAGACATCGTTTGTGATCCTCACCGTAGAACTTTGCCTGATAACTATGACCGCTCTATCTCGAAGAGTTTTGACACGCAAGAGGAGAATAAAAAGAAAAGGGTCGCTGCACAGAAGAAGAAGAAGGCGAAACAGGTTCCCCAGCTCGGAGAACAGAAAGTACAGTCGATCGCCCCGCTGAAGGTTCAGACAGACAAGAGTCCCAACGTTGGGACAAATGTTCCTGCTTCTGACTACATGGACGATGCTGAGCTTGACGCACTTTTCCCCAAGTCGACTGAGATAGCACGGACGTTTGTCTACGGGAAAGATCTTCTCCCTAGTGATGAGATGGTGCGTCTAGCTTTTCAAATGCGGAGATTGCATGACTGGTACATGAAGGTTGCAAAGGACAAGCAACTCGTGTTTTACGTGATATACCGAGAAGACCAATTCTTCGTCAACCACGAGATATGTGTCGAATTTGAAGAATTATGGCAGTTATACAACCGGCGTGCTCTCGACGCAACTATCATGAGTTGCTATGTTCTGTAAGTGATTTTTTCTAAGTGTCTAGCTGAGCATGTAATTATCCTCACTAATTGAGCCTGTAATTATACTCACTATATTCTTTCGTATGCTATTATATATGCAGGTGGATGCTTATCGAGTGCAAAAGGAAAAGACTCTGGGAAGTTGGGTTCATTGACCCATCTATCGTTAACTGCAAAAACTTAGAGCGGAAGCCCGAGGACTGCGAGGAGGCATTGTTGAGGTCGCTATTGAGGCAAACACAGGCGGCAGATATACTTCTTCCTTACAACTTCAAGTGAGTGTGACTGTCTTGAACACATTTCTATATTGCTAATTACTAGATGTTAAGTTTAATTGATGAGTTATATGCATGCCTCACTATATAAACGTGTGCAGCTACCGTTGGATTCTACTGGACATTATCATTGACAAGGGACTAGTTGAAGTTTTTGACTCATTACGCAAACCAGAATCATACTATCAGGACTTGATTGACATGCTTCAGAGGTAATTTCAACCATTAACCCCATTTCATGATATCAAGTAATCATAACTCATTTATTCATTTGTTTTTGCGAGTAGGGTTTGGAAAATATTCATCAAGAGAGAGAGGGGTGAATGGAAACCACAGCTGACTATTAAACATATTGATGTAATTGTACTACTATTAAACATAGTCTCTTTAATTCATCATCATTTTGGATTATTATTTAATTAATTTATATTCTCGTAAAAACCTTGAAGCAGCCCGCGGGAAATGAATTATGTGGATTCTACGTCTGCGAGTTCATTAGGACCTTGAGCGTTGAGCAGGCGTCGCGTGAAAAAAGAATGGATGTGAGTGTGATTGTCTTACACTATATTTTAATCTTATTATGATTTGATATATATATATACACACAACTAATATATTTATATTGATCTCGTTTAAAGCTTAACGACAAGCGGAACGCCATCCTACCACATCAGCGCAAGAGGAGATAGCGGGATTTATCCTTGATGAGGTCATGCATCCAAAGGGAGAATATCATAATCCTAAATATAGCTATGCCACATGAAACAAAGCCACGACGTAATGAGGAGGATGTATGAGACATTATTGCGATCTCTATATACCGGATTGTATATATGTATATATGTATGTAATAGCGTAGTATGAATATGTGCTATATCTAAATTGTATTATAGATCAACGTGTACCGTATGTAGTAGCGTAGAATACATATACGAAAAGTATTTTATGCATCAATGTGTACCGTATATATATAATACCGTATGTATGTAAAACAGTAGATGAAAAAGAAAACATAAAATAAAATTGCAGTGAAGAAAAGAAAACAAATAACAGAAAATAAAATGAAAAAAAACAGGAAACGAAACACAAATTGCAAAACCCTCAACCCTTACCGACCGGTACTAAAGATCTCCAGGCGAAACGCTGCCCAGCGCCCCACGTGTAGACCTTTTAGTACCGGACTATTCACAACCGGTACTGATGCTGGGGGAATCAGTCCCGATTGCGCAGTACCGGTTGCGAAACCGGTACTGATGCCTCTCCCCGACCGGTACTAAATATGCGTTTTCCACTGGTGGTAGTTTCAGCAGGTAGTTTACCTTCTCCATGGTCATCTTGCTGGAGCACGATGAAGGTGTACTTGATGAGGCCGATCAAGGTGAGCGTCCAGAGGATGAGGCTGAGAATGCCGAGGAAGTCGTCCTTCCCCGGGTTGGGCAGGGTGACGGTGGAGAACACGTACAGTGGCGACGTGCCGAGGTCGCCGTAGACGATGCCCAGCGACTGGTAGCTCAGCACCGCGATCTGCAGCCACGTGAAATCCTGCCACGCACCAGGGGTTTTAGATCGATCGGTCGCGTAAAGAGATCAGAGCGCGTCGATGAGTGTTCTGCGAGGTTTCAGATCGGGAACTGCATGCCGCAATACGAACCAGGGGCTTGCGGTGCTCCATCTTGTAGGAGTGGCTGAAGGTGCGGCGCGTGCGGCCGCCGTCCGCGGCGCCGGCGTCATTAACGTCGTCCGTCGAGCTACTCTCGTCGATGGCCGCGATGGAGGAAGCGCTGACCTGGACCACGACGTCGTCGGCCAGCGGCTGGTGCTCCATTTCGGCCGAGCAACCAACTAGATATCGGATCGAATGGAAGGAGAGTTCATTCTCACTACTCCAGGTCATGCATGGAACTTAATTAATTAATCCGACCTAGTACTCAATCGGAACTTAACTCATCCGCATGTGACGTTTGTTACAAATTTATTAGGGAGTTTGTTACACACGTCCTATTTGATCGGCGATATCAAATTTCTGTTCCGCGTTAAAATCCCGGGAAACTCTCCCAGTCCCAAGTGAATCGCGCGCAGGGATGCATGACGTGGTCTGCTAGTCTTTTTGTTCGTACGTCGCCTTCTCTCGTTTGCCCGTCATCTGATCTAATTCGAGGACATAATCCAGGAGCTTACGTTGCTCCTCAATTGAGCTCCGGACGGCAATGTCCATTGCGTTCCATCATCTATAGGCACATGTTCATCCTTGTCGGCATGGAAAGACTCACGGTGACCTCCAGGAGACCACGACCTCCTCTCCTGGCTCACATAGGTGCTATTGTGTCTGCCTGACTGGGACGCCAATGACCGACGAGGAGGCGCCCAAAGGAGCGCCCCAACCCCTTTTTGGCAAGCTGCAAAAGAATATCTCAACATTAAGTTACCTCGGCTGCACCCTAATTCATGGGCTGAGGATATCTTGTGCTCCCCTTTTATGGGAACTCTAGAAAGAGAAAAGGTCATCTCAATTATGTCTGTCATTTGGGATTCAAGAAACAAATGGAGTCATGATGATCAAGGGTATAATCCAACAAAAGCAGTTCAAAATGTGGCCGATACACTAATTCAGTTTGAGAGTTTAAAGGTTAAAAGTGTGAAGAACGTGAAATCTAATGACACGTGCAAAAACCCAGGTCCCGGCATCATCAAAATCAACTCTGATGGTTCGATCAGGGAAGATGAAGGAGTTGCATCATCTGGGGGTGTTGCTCGAGCTTCTGACGGTTTTAACGGAGCTTGGTGCAAATTTTATAGAGGGATTTCTGAACCTCTTGTGATTGAAGCTTTGGCTCTAAGCACTAGTAGAAAATGGGGCTTTGGTTCACCCCTTTACTCTGTAATTAAAAAGGAACCGGGACTAAAGGGGTGCAAGCCACCAGGTTCAATTTGTGAGGGACCTTTAGTCCCGGTTTGTGACACGAACCGGGACTAAAGGGTCACCACATGCGGCCGCAGAGGCGGGGCCCAGCGTATGACCCTTTAGTCCCGGTTCGTGGCACCAACTGGGACTAAATGCTTAACCTTTAGTCCCGGTTGGTGGCACCAACCCAACCTGGACTAAAGGGTCTGCGGCAGGCTACCTTTTTACCAGGAAAAAACAACATCTAAAATAAATAAACAAAAATGGTAAAAACTTCAAATTTAAAAATCCTTTGACGTGACGGTACCTATCGCAACCTACTATTAGGGAAAATTTTAAATTTTGATTTTTGATTTTTTTGCAAAAAAAGTGATCTCAATTTAAAAAGCTATAACTTTTGCATACGAATTCGAAAAAAATTCTGTAATATATGAACTATCTACGCAATTAGGTCAGATAAAATGACATTGTGTGATGATTTACCATTTTAAGATTTTTTATTATTAATTGTAGCCAAAGTTTAGTCTCGGATGGAATGATAGAATGCGAAACTTGCATTGCGGGTCAACCGAAAGGAATCTTTTTATGGAAATTTTGTCACAACTCAAGTTTACTATTTTTTATAGCAACTAGTACACATATAGGACCCCATGCCAAAGTATATTCTTTTTTGAGGTGTTTATCACTTTATTCCATTTTTTCGTAAAAACAATCAAAACGGTCGTGATGACTATTCATCGAAAGAGGTAAGATTTTCAAGAATTATCAATGTTTTTGTGATATAACCAATAGTTGTGTACCTTAAAATTATTTTTCCAAAAGATTCAGACCAAACTATCAAATAGTTGTAGTTCAAATTTGAATTACTTTCGAAAAATCGACATAAACTCATTTAACTAGGCGAAATTAGGTAGAAATCAATGAAAAACCTAATACTTGGGAATTATCCATCATATGTGTACTAGTTTCCATGAAAATTAAATGGGTGCCATTTTGCATCATATTTTTTGTACTTTGTTCACAAAAAAGTCATTTTTTACATTTAAAAAATGGAAAATGATATTTATGAAAATAATTTCAATAATCCCTTCGGCATGATTGTTTCCTATACCAATATGCACCTATTTGTGGAATATGAGATCTTAATCACAAACTATGCCGTGTAAATGACCATAACTTGATCATTTGGCTTGAAACTTATACATGTTTATATTTATAGATGATAGTACTTTTTGTGAAGACTTTTTTGGCAAAATTTGTCAAAAATCAAGTTTATCATTTTTCATGGCAACTAGTACACATATAAGGATCCCATGCCAATGGATTTCCTTTTTTGAGGTGTTTATCACTTTATTCCATTTTTTCGCAAAAACGACCAAAACGGTCGAGATGACTATTCATCGAAAGAGGTAAGATTTTCAAGAATTATCAATGTTTATGTGATATAACCAATAGTTGTGTACCTTAAAATGATTTTTCCAAAAGATTGAGACCAAACTATCAAATAGTTGTAATTCACACTTTCGAAAAATCAACATAAACTCATTTAACTAGGCGAAATTAGGTAGAAATCAATGAAAAAGCTAATACTTGGGATTATCCATCATATGTGTACTAGTTTCCATGAAAATTAAATGTGTGCCATTTTGCATCATATTTTTTGTACTTTGTTCACAAAAAAAGTCATTTTTCGCACTTAAAAAATGGAAAATGATAATTATGAAAATAATTTCAAGAATCCCTTCGGCATGATTGTTTCCTATACCAATATGCACCTATTTTTGGAATATGAGATCTTTATCACAAACTATGCCGTGTAAATAACCATAACTTGATCATTTGGCTTGAAACTTTTACATGTTTATAGATGATAGTCCTTTTTGTGAAGATTTTTTTGACAAATTTTGCCAAAAATCAAGTTTATCATTTTTCATGGCAACTAGTACACATATAAGGACCCCATGCCAAAGGATTTCCTTTTTTGAGGTGTTTATCACTTTATTCCATTTTTTCGTAAAAACGATCAAAACGGTCGAGATGACTATTCATCGAAAGAGGTAAGATTTTCAAGAATTATCAATGTTTTTGTGATATAACCAATAGTTGTGTACCTTAAAATGATTTTTCCAAAAGATTGAGACCAAACTATCAAATAGTTGTAGTTTAAATTTGAATTAATTTCGAAAAATCGACATAAACTCATTTAACTAGGCGAAATTAGGAAGAAATCAATGAAAAAGCTAATACTTGGGATTATCCATCATATGTGTACTAGTTTCCATAAAAATTAAATGTGTGCCATTTTGTATCATATTTTTTGTACTTTGTTCACAAAAAAAGTCATTTTTCACACTTAAAAAATGGAAAATGATATTTATGAAAATAATTTCAAGAATCCCTTCGGCATGATTGTTTCCTATACCAATATGCACCTATTTGTGGGATATGAGATCTTTATCACAAACTATGCCGTGGAAATAACCATAACTTGATCATTTGGCTTGAAACTTATATATGTTTATAGATGATAGTCCTTTTTGTGAAGACTTTTTTGGTAAATTTTGTCAAAAATGAAGTTTATCATTTTTCATGGCAACTAGTACATATATAAGGACCCCATGCCAAAGGATTTCCTTTTTTGAGGTGTTTATCACTTTATTTCATTTTTTCGTAAAAACGATCAAAACGGTCGCGATGACTATTCATCGAAAGAGGTAAGATTTTCAAGAATTCTCAATGTTTCTGTGACATAACCAATAGTTGTGTACCTTAAAATGATTTTTCCAACAGATTCAGACCAAACTATCAAATAGTTGTAGTTCAAATTTGAATTACTTTCGAAAAATCGACATAAACTCATTTAACTAGGCGAAATTAGGTAGAAATCAATGAAAAACCTAATACTTGGGGATTATCCATCATATGTGTACTAGTTTCCATGAAAATTAAATGTGCACCATTTTCCATCATATTTTTTGTACTTTGTTCACAAAAAAGTCAATTTTCGCACTTAAAAAATGGAAAATGATATTTATGAAAATAATTTCAAGAATCCCTTCGGCATGATTGTTTCCTATACCAATATGCACCTATTTGTGGAATATGAGATCTTAATCACAAACTATGCCGTGGAAATGACCATAACTTGATCATTTGGTTTGAAACTTATAGATGTTTATAGATGATAGTCCTTTTTGTGAAGACTTTTTTAACAAATTTTGTCAAAAATCATGTTTATCATTTTTCATGGCAACTATTACACATATAAGGACCCCATGCCAAAGGATTTCCTTTTTTTAGGTGTTTATCACTTTATTCCATTTTTTCGTAAAAACGATCAAAACGGTCGCGATGACTATTCATCGAAAGAGGTAAGATTTTCAAGAATTATCAATGTTTCTGTGATATAACCAATAGTTGTGTACCTTAAAATGATTTTTCCAAAAGATTCAGAGGAAACTATCAAATAGTTGTAGTTCAAATTTGAATTACTTTCGAAAAATCGACATAAACTCATTTAACTAGTCGAAATTAGGTAGAAATCAATGAAAAACCTAATACTTGGGGATTATCCATCATATGTGTACTAGTTTCCATGAAAATTAAATGGGTGCCATTTTGCATCATATTATTTGTACTTTGTTCACAAAAAAAGTCATTTTCCGCACTTAAAAAATGGAAAATGATATTTATGAAAATAATTTCAAGAATCCCTTCGGCATGATTGCTTCCTATAACAATATGCACCTATTTGTGGAATATGAGATCTTTATCACAAACTATGCCGTGGAAATGACCATAACTTGATCATTTGGCTTGAAACTTATAGATGTTTATAGATGATAGTCGTTTTTGTGAAGACTTTTTTGGCAAATTTTGTCAACAATCAAGTTTATCATTTTTCATGGTAACTAGTACACATATAAGGACCCCATGCAAAGGATTTCCTTTTTTGAGGTGTTTATCACTTTATTCCATTTTTTCGTAAAAACGATCAAACGATCGCGATGACTATTCATCGAAAGAGGTAAGATTTTCAAGAATTATCAATGTTTCTGTGATATGACCAAGAGTTGTGTACCTTAAAATGATTTTTCCAAAAGATTCAGACCAAACTATCAAATAGTTGTAGTTCAAATTTGAATTACTTTCAAAAAATCGACATAAACTCATTTAACTAGGCGAAATTAGGTAGAAATCAATGAAAAACCTAATACTTGGGGATTATCCATCATATGTGTACTAGTTTCAATGAAAATTAAATTGGTGCCATTTTGCATCATATTTTTTGTACTTTGTTTAAAAAAAATGTCATTTTTCGCACTTAAAAAATGGAACTAAATAACAACTTCTAGTATACATATAAGGACCCATGCCAAAGGATATCATTTTTTGAGTTGTTTATCGTTTTATTTCTTTTTTTCGTAAGAAAGATCAAAATGGTCACCATGGCTATCGATATTTCTGTAATGCAAAAGATGATTTGGATGTCATATTTGGATTCCTCTTGTCGGCCCAGTGAGGACCAGGGTTGTTGGGGGGATCATAACCCGGTAGGCCCACCGACATAGAAGACCAGCCGGCCTGGCAGGAAGCCTGGGCCGGATCAAGCATAAAGGAGATGGGCCGGGTTCCACGTAAGCCGGCGTGCGACGTGTGACTTGGCAAGCAAGTAAGGAAGGCTCTAGAAGACCCGGAGGCAATATGCATCACGGAGTCCAAGACTTGGAGGATACGAAATACAAGTCGAGTTAGAGTAGAACTCCAAGTAGTCTTACCATGTAAACCAGGAGACCTGGCGCCCATATAAGCCGGCTCCTAGGTCATAGAGAGATAAGCTGCAATAAGTCGAATAAGCCAAGAGCCATAAGATAGACAAGATAGAAAGAGCTCCCACGCCGGAGTCATCTAAACCCGGCGATCGCCATGAGCGCACCATGTAACATATTATCATATCAGTGAGTTATAGCAAGACGTAGGGATCCTCCACCGAGGGGACCCGAACTTGGGTAAAAAAACATCTTCCCTCGTAGAGCTAGACAATCTCCTGAACACCAGAGTCGTCTTGCCACTCATCTCAAAGTTTCCACCCGGAAACATCTGCCGTTACAATCCCACGACAGTTGGCGCCCACCGTGGGGCCTGCGGCCAAGTATGTGCTCATCAAGGATGAAGTTCGGCGAGGGAAGGATAACTTCATCATCGACAAGATCAGATACGCCTCCGGTTTGTAGAGCCGGACATGGAAAGCCGGCGTCGAAACAAGAAGAGTCGGAATTGATACGATCGGAGGAGCCGATCATAAAGGAGCCAGTTTGGGAGAAATCGGAGAAGCCGGCGGTGAGACAGAATCAAGAAGCTTGAGAGCGGGGAACAAAACGACGTCGCCGCGTATCAACGGCCACGCAGAGAAAAAATTGGAAGCCGCCAAGCTGGAGACGAGTCTACAAGAGCGTTTCGACGAAGAAAGGATCAATTAGCCAGTATACACGTGATCGTCATCAGTATGGAGCGAAAGCAGCTAAGGATCGATGGATCGAGTGATTAAAATACGAGCCGGATTCGTACGTCCAGTTATTGAAGAGGACACGTCACGTGCAGAGAAAATAATCCATCCGGATGGTACTAGCACTCAGGTTTTCAAGGCAGAAAAGGGAAGCCGGACGAAGAAGTATTGGGCATAGAGGCCGTCAAAGAGAAGCATCCAAATATCTCCTGTCGGCTGTCAATCTGCAAGTCAGTCGGTCTCGGTATTCTATAGTTACCGATCAAAGGAACAAGCAAGTCGGATATGTACAGCTATTAATCAATTCAAATGAAAGGTCACGTACCGCAGAAGGAAAGAGAGTTCGAGCCGACTCGCTCACGGTGATCAAAACATATTGGAGTACGGTTCCCAAGGTTCCTAGAAGAAGGAAATTTTGAGCGGCTAGTCGTACAAGAGAGAAAAAGAAAAAACATAGTAATATTACTTGGAGATTTGGGGTCATACGTACGTGAGCTGCTAGTCTAGGCACGCAACGCGAGGAAGGTCACGCGAGTCAAAAAAAAAAAAAGGAAAAAGAAGAAAGCTAGTGTGGGAAGAGGCCACAGAAACAACTCGTATATACACAAAGGCGGATTGGAGTCGGAGAGCCAAAAAAGAAAAGAAAAGAGGAACATGCAAGTTGCTTGAAGCCATCAAAACATCAAGACATGATTTCAAGCATGCGTCGAGAGCCAGCCAGACAGAAAAAAGAAATAGAAAAAGAAATAGAAAAAGTAAAAAAATATGCTGCCTGCCGGGTTACTGGCGGATGAAGATTCAATCAGTACGCTATTCGGGTCACCAGCATAAAAGGAAGGCAAATACAACACATGAGTCGTGTGTCCAATCAATAACCCGGCGGAGGTCCGGCTTCAACCAACTCATCGGCGAGACCCTGATACGAGCCGGCATCAGACGACCTCGCAAGGATTGATGATCCGGTCATGTACCGGCTTCAGATTAATATTGGGAACCGGGCTACGGACCAGCTTCCATAGCAACGTGATTATCTTCAACCTTGTCGCGGCCGCCATGACGGTCCGCGCTCATCCATCCATGACCCGGCCACAGGTCGGCTTCGAGCGCGCCTGCCGTCGGGTTTCACCACGTCGCCAATTGCCATAATCCGGCTTATACATTATCAACACCAAGAGTGCTACGTAATTTCGGTTAGCGATGCCCAGGAGTGCTTCACAGCCAAATATTAGCTTTGCCCAAGAGTGTTTCGCAACTTCGGTTAGCGTGCCCGAGAGTGCTTCGCAATATGGCAAATTTAAGGTCTTGGGGGCTGATCGCTTAAAATAGCGCAGTTACAAACTCAAGACCCGGCAAAAAAGTCACATTGGTCATGGGGGCTGATTACTTAAAAGAAAGGTACAGCTACATTCTCATGATCCGGCAAGTATCAGAGCCACTATATTCTTGGTTTCCTAGCTTAAGCTCGATGCGACTCGCGCTTATATGGCCTGATTGCTCACCTGTAAATTCAATCAGCCTGATGCCCATTGGGACTTGTCTGACCCTGTTTTTATCAGAGAAGAGGCGACAGGAAAAATCCATGCGAAAGCCGGCTTATAGTTTAAGGAAACTAAAAGGGTCATCTAAACCAAAGGATTTGCAGAACGACAAATAACGTTCACTAAAAAAGCAAATCCTCAGGGTGTACGTACACCATCAGAGTATGAAACTTAGAGAGCTCCGAGTAGCTGCAGGCAGCAGACCCGGCGCTTGGGGGCTACTCATCAGAAAAATCAGTTATGCTCAAATTGCTATAAGTCCCATGTTGCCGCGGGCTAGAACCCGGCACTTGGGGGCTACCCAGTTTGAAGCTATCAGTTCTCAAGAAAGACCCGGAACACTGCAAGCAGTAGATCCGGCTCTTGGGGGCTACTCAGTTCAAAGTTTTCTGGGTATTATAGATACAAAGACCTACAAGAAGACCCGGAACGCAGCAAGCTGCAGATCCGGCTCTTGGGGGCTAGAGTCGGGAAGTAATATTCCCCGAAGTGAAGCATCAAAATCAATTTCGGCCTCTATATGAGTAGGCCTCATCAAATCCGGATCATGAATATCTGGAAGCATCCTTCAGCATAGCCTCCATGTGAGCAGGCTTAATCAAATCCGGGTCAGATGAACCTGGATTGAAGAAGACATTTTTTATCTAAGGAGGGACGCCAAGAAGAGCCGGCCCAATGATCTAACAGTGTAATCCGGACTTTTAGTCCAAAGTATTTATCTTATTTCAGGAAATTAACCCGGGTGATTGAGCCGTCGGCTCCATCCGGAACATGATGATCAAGATCAAGGTCACGAAGGAGAGCAAACCAAGCTCATATCCAAAGTCCTAGAGATGAAAGTCGCAAAGTGATGGCCGGGTTATGAACAAGCCGCCAGCAAGAGCCGGCCAAGTTTTTTCAGATGATAACCCGGACAAAAGAAGTGACGGCTTCCCCAAGATTATGCCCAAGAGTGCAAGGCGAAGCAAGTCAATTCTGATGTCCAAGTTATCCTGGGGGCTACTGTTGGGGGGATCATAACCCGGTAGGCCCACCGACATAGAAGACCAGCCGGCCTGGCAGGAAGCCTGGGCCGGATCAAGCATAAAGGAGATGGGCCGGGTTCCACGTAAGCCGGCGTGCGACGTGTGACTTGGCAAGCAAGTAAGGAAGGCTCTAGAAGACCCGGAGGCAATATGCATCACGGAGTCCAAGACTTGGAGGATACGAAATACAAGACGAGTTAGAGTAGAACTCCAAGTAGTCTTACCATGTAAACCAGGAGACCTGGCGCCCATATAAGCCGGCTCCAAGGTCATAGAGAGATAAGCTGCAATAAGTCGAATAAGCCAAGAGCCATAAGATAGACAAGATAGAAAGAGCTCCCACGCCGGAGTCATCTAAACCCGGCGATCGCCATGAGCGCACCATGTAACATATTATCATATCAGTGAGTTATAGCAAGACGTAGGGATCCTCCACCGAGGGGACCCGAACTTGGGTAAAAAAACATCTTCCCTCGTAGAGCTAGACAATCTCCTGAACACCAGAGTCGCCTTGCCCCTCATCTCAAAGTTTCCACCCGGAAACATCTGCCGTGACAATCCCACGACAAGGGTGTGCAGAGCCCACTCCCCCCAGGCCTCGCACGCGACAGATTCGACAAAACGACTAAGGACCAAGCCACCGCTTGGAGAGACCCTCGAGAGGCAACTCCTCTTGAGGGCCTAACGAGGAAGCCAGGCCCTGAAGAGGACCCCGCGCTTCAAGAGACTCCCCAAGGCTCAACACGCCTGGAGAGAGGTCAGCGAAAACCTCTCCACAGGCCACCACGGCCCTGTGGAGACACTTCGCGGCTAAGCAAGCGCTGCAGGGCGCACATGGCCCCTGCAGCAGCCGCAGAGTGATGCAAGCTCCTCAGTTGCCATTCTGGTGGTAAAGGAGTCAACAAAGCTGCGCCGCCCGCGCCAGGACAGCCAGGACTTTCCTCTTTGGTGATAAAGCGGCTGGACGGCGCAACGCTCCAAGAAGATCGTCATCGTGGGCTCCACCACGACTACTGCAACTCCTGCGAGCCGTTCTGCGCGGTCTGCAACCTGTCGGCCACCGCGCCCAACTTTAGCATGAATGGACCGCGTCCATGGAGATTTCGGCAGCGGTGGACTCCCTCCCCTTCGCGTCACTGCCCAGTGGGAGCCCATCGTAAGCGCGCTGCGCAGGGAAGAGGCCCGAGGCGCCTATAAAAGGAGCAGGAGCTCCACCGTAGAAGGGGATCGGCTGATTGCTTCCTAGACCCGGGGAACCTTAGCCAAGCGCGTAGGATAGCCTACTGCTGGAGGAGGAAGACGACCATTGTGTCCCTCTCCAGGCACCAAACTGCCTCAGGAGAGCCTTCGGCAAGCTCATTGTCCTGTAACTTCCACAGTGCAATACAGACAAGCAGGAGTAGCGGTGTTACCTCCTCCTGAGGGCCGTGAACCTGGGTACGGGCCGGCGTCCATCTCTGTCGTGATTGTCCCTCTCCAGGCCCGGCGAGCACCGTCGTCGTGCCTCTCGAGGGTTGTTTGACCTCCGCGTTCAATCCCCCTTCGAACTACTCTTCAGGGTGTGACTATCCCTGTTCCGTGGGAGTCACTCTCCGACATTTGGCGCGCCAGGTAGGGGGTTTGAGGCGCGTCAACGACCTTCGAGCCGCCTCCGCGCCATGACGGACACTCGCGCCGCACGTGCCGCCCGCGCCAGCAGGCGCGCGCCTGAAGGAGCCACCGCCGCGCCAGGCACCACCGCCACTCGTGGACAACGGGGTCGCCCCCGCCGTGAAGAGCGTGCCAACACCGAGCCGCACGTGGAGCAACCCGAGAGCGAGCCCGAGCACAACGGGGAGGAGCACCCCGAACAGCAGGCCGACGCGGAGTCCTCGCGCAGGACGCAGCATCAGAGCGCCTCCTCCCAGGGACGCGCGGATCCAGCTCCGCACACGGCCCTGCTCATGGCGCAAGAGCTTCTCCGCTACCAGCCTACTGCTGAGGCTCGCGAGCAGTGGCTGGAACGCCTGAACCACCTCGTCGGCATCGCCACCACTCGCCCAGCCCCGTCGCGGTCGATTGTGCACCACTCCCTCGCGGGCATGGCTGCGCATGACGCGCCTCCGCCGCCCCCAGGACCTGCTCCGGCCGCGACACAGAGAGCCGCCTCGCAGGCCTCCTCGCCGCGCGACTGCCAACTCGTGCAGCGCACCGCGCCGGACGCGCGCGTGGGGATGGAGCGCCAGCGGGACCGCCAGAACCGCCTCGTGGAGGAGATTGGCCAGGCGGGCCAGCAGAACTGCGCAGCTCTGCAGAACGGGGTCGCCACGTACGCCTCGGGCTGCATGGCGTTCACCCGCTCCCTGCGCCGCGTGGTCTGGCCCCAGAAGTTCAGGCCAGCCCTCCCCAAGGGCTACGACGGCTCCAGCAACCCCGTCGAGTTTCTGCAGCTCTACACCACCTCCATCCAAGCTGCAGGAGGAGACGACAAGGTCATGGCCAACTGGTTCTCCCACGCGCTGCGCGACTCTGCGCTGTCGTGGCTCCTGAACCTCCCTGAGGACTCCGTGGGCACGTGGGAAGAGCTCTGCAAGCAGTCGTCGCCAACTTCAAGGGCACCCTAGCACCCTAGCAGGCAAGGTCTTCAGGAGTGGCTTCTATTGGCCGCAAGCGCTTCAGGATGCAGTTGACATCGTTCAAGCTTGCGAAGCCTGCCAGTTCCACGCCAAGCAAATCCATCAGCCCGCGCTGGGACTTCAAACCATCCCGCTCTCCTGGCCGTTCGCGGTCTGGGGGCTGGACATCTTGGGACCATTCCCAGCAGCGCAAGGGGGCTATCGCTACCTCTTCGTGGCCATCGACAAGTTCACCAAGTGGCCCGAGGTTGAGGCGACGCGCACAATTCCAGCAGGCGCAGCGGTGAAGTTCGTCCGAGGCCTGGTCTGCCGCTTCGGAGTGCCTAATCGCATAATCACCGACAACGGCTCGCAATTCACAAGCGGCATCTTCAGGGCTTATTGCGAGAAACTGGGCATCAAGCTCTGCTTTGCCTCGGTAGCTCACCCGCAGAGCAATGGCCAGGCCGAGCGCGCAAACGCAGAAGTCCTCAAGGGCTTAAAAACCAGGACCTTCAACATCCTCAAGGGCCACGGCAAGGGCTGGATCAGCGAGCTCCCTTCGGTGCACTGGTCCATCCGCACCACGCCGCCCAAGCCTACGGGAGAAACGCCGTTCGCCCTCGTCTACGGAGCCGAAGCAGTCCTCCCTACAGAGGTCAAGCATGGATCCCCGCGGGTCCTTGCCTTTAATGAGGACGAGCAATAGGACCTCCACAACGACGACCTGCTGCTTCTCGAAGGACTACGCCGCCGTGCCGCCCTCCGGGCGGCAAAGTACTAGCAGGACCTGCGACGCTACCACAGCCGCAACGTGCGCTCGCGCACCCTGGAGACAGGCGATCTCGTCCTCAGGCGGATCCTCTCCAGGGAAGGCCTCCACAAGCTATCACCCATGTGGGAAGGCCCCTACAGGGTCACCCACATCGCCAGGCCTGGCGCGGCCCGCCTCGAGACTCAAGACGGCATCCCCGTCAAAAATCCGTGGAACATCATGCATTTACGCAAGTTCTACCCGTGATCATTGTCACGCCCGTGATCATTGTCACGTCAAGACATCTGGCTGAAGAGGCAGCTTACGGCTCCACCTCCAAGCATTTTTTGTCTCTAGAGGTTAAAAGCTCACGGCTTAAACCTCCAGGCCCCAAAGGCTTCTCTCGAGGGTCAACCCTCCGAGCTCTCCATGTAACGAGCCGCCTCAGGCCGTTGAGAGTCTCTGCCACTAACGGGTGGTCCCCATGCCTCGACATGGTCAAATACATTAACTTGGCAACTCCAAGCATAATGAGACAATTTCGTTCCTAAGTGAACTTTGCGCTACGGCGCCGTTATGTAATATTTCAGTGGTGAGCTTATTCCCGCATTATTGTTTTTTTTCAATGTGCGCTTATATCTTTCCCCATGCGCACCTCGCGAGCGGGGGCTGAGTATGGTGCCAGTGCCTCAAATGACACACCAGCAGCACTGCAAAACCCAAGGATCCGAGCTCTGGCTGGAGGGCAAGCTCCCACAAACACGCCATCTCTACAAAGGACCTTGGTACTTACTCT
Organism: Poa annua; assembly: GCA_026929855.1. Lineage (NCBI taxonomy): Eukaryota > Viridiplantae > Streptophyta > Magnoliopsida > Poales > Poaceae > Poa > Poa annua. Next base: position 80,542,790 of record CM049437.1, on the reverse strand, counting down.
CCTCGCGAGGAACGCCTGAGGAGACCTATAAGCGCGCATGAGTTCCCACTACCATATACAAGCGTTTGGGTTCGCCTCTCTAACATCTACAGGGAACAAGTGTCCCTGCAAGCCTGAGGAGGCAACAGGGGAAAAGCCCTTGAAGAGGACCTCCTCGCCAGGCAAAAAACCTCTACAGGGCAAAAGCCTCGAGAAGCTAAGTCCCGCACTCATGCCTCGAGAGCCTTTCCCCGCTGCCAGCACGCGTTTGTCCCTCGAGTGATCTCGTTTTCCCTTGTGCTTCATGGACTACTCGCACGTCTAAGGGGGGCACTTGTGCATCGCGACTCAGGGCTCTTACCTCTCCAAGCCTTAAACTCCCCCCGGCCTTGCTGAGTCATTGCTCTAGCATACCGCAGAGGCGGAGTCATAGCGCGAAGAGACGGGTCCTAACGACGCAGAGAAAACATAGACATGAAAATAAGACAAAAGGGGCCTCTCGAGGGGCACACGAGCTGACATAAATAGCTCAAAGAGTATATTACATGCCCAGAATGCATAGTGTCTAAACATAAAACTGTTTCAGATACAAGGGCTCGAAGGCGCAGTAATCAAGGTTCAGGCGGAGTCTGCGCCATCGTGCTCCTCCTCCGCAGCGTCTCTATCTGTCTCGGCAGGGGCGGCCTCCTCCTCGCTCTCGTCCTCAGCAACCTCCGCGCGCTTGAAGCGGTTACAGAAGGCGTCGACCTGCTCGCGGAGGGAGTTGGAGACCCGCCACACCTCGTCGCCCTGGCGAGCCTCGGTCACCGTGGAGAGATCAAAGCCTGGCGAGAGGAGCCGGAGGTTGGTGAAGATGCGGTCCACGACCACCCCCAGGAGCTGGCGGCTCTCGACCTCGATCACCTCGCGGAGGTCAGCGACAGGGCTCTCGAGGTACAGGGCAGCGTCGCCACGGCCTCGAGCCTCAGCGTGCGGCGCGTCCGCGCCAAGCTGGGCAGCGAGTTCGTTGCCCCTGGCGACCAACGCCTGGAACATGCGTTCCCGCTGCTTCGTGAGCGCCCGAGCCGCCTGCGCGGTGTCCGCAGCCTCCGCTGCCTGCTCAGCCACGGGGCCCACCTGCTCCTCCACGTCCCTGACGAGGGCGTTCAGGTCCAGGACGGCGGCCTTGCGAGCATCCTCCGCCTGGCGATAGGCCTCCTTGGCGCGCTGGAGACGGACCTCAAGCTTGGAGTTGGCCTTCTCGAGCTCCGCGATCCGCCTGGCGGCGGTAGCGTGCTTGGCCATGAAGCGGTCCTCCTGCTTCTTGGCCTTGTCGCGGTACTCCTGGGAGGTGGTCCGCCTGAACTCCTTCTCGCGCTCCGCGAGGGCCGCCTCCGCCTCCTTCTTCTTCTCGGCGAACCGCTGCTGGAAGCGCTCCAGGGTTTGCTTCTGGGCGGCGACGTTCTCGTCATGCCTCTGGAGCGCCTGAGCCAGGTTCCCCTCACGCGCCTCAAGCTCTTCGCGCTTGGTGGCGAGCTCGCCCTCCGCTTGCAGCCGCTGCTCGTCGCGCAGCAACACATCTGCCTCCTTGGAGGCCAGCTGCCGCTCGCGCTCGGCCAGGCTCTTGCGGTCCTCCTCCAGAGTCTCCTGCGCGGCCTGGTGGACGGAGAGGAGCTGGGACTCCAGTTGGGCCAGCTCGCGGCGTTTCTGCGCCAGCGAGCCCTCCATAGCTTCGCGCTCGGCCTTCACCTCAGCGAGGAGCTCGGCGGCGGCGTTGCGCTCGTCCTGGAGGGGAGCAAGGAGCTCATCTGCGTCGCGGATGGCCCCCTCGCGGATCTCCTTAGCGAAGCGGGCGGCCTCCTCAAACGTGGCCTGTAGCGCCTGATCCTCCTGGCGGCGGGCCTCAACAGCGGCGTGGAAGGATGACCACGCCTCCGCAATCTCGTCGCGCTGCCGGGCGAGCTGCGCGTCCTCTAGAGCCAGATGCGCCTCCAGGCCCTCCAAGGACTCCCTCACGAGGCGGAAGGCGACCTCGCGGTGCCCCGCGCTCCAGTCCCAGCCGCTAAGGACCAGGCCGCGGTGCGTGGAGGGCCCGGCCCCGGCGTCAAGCCTGGAGAACCTGGCCTCAGGGCGATCCTGGGGGCTAGGCCGCGCTCCGTCCCCCGCGGCGCCCGAGCTGGCCTCGCCGCCCTCGCCACCCTGGCGCGTCCCCTCCCGCGGCTCGCTCCCTGCGGTGGGGCGTGGCGGAGATGAAGGAGCTCCCCCTGCAGATGCGCCCGCGCCTGGCGGGCCCTGGTCCGTCTCGGCCTCTGGCTGCGCGGGAGGCGTGGTCGCGCAGGGTGGAGTAGCCTCGCGGGCCGGAGTTGGCTCACACGGTGGCGTGGCCGCACGAGGCGGGGTAGGGGCGCGAGGAGGGATAGCAACCCGCTCCTCCTGCGCCTCCACCACCATCGGCTCGGGGGGCGGCGCAGCTGCCCCCGCTAGAGGCCCAGCTGCCTCCGCGTGAGGCATCTCTTCGGTTGGGCCTGTGGAGGCCGTCTCCACAGGCCTCGCGGCCTCCTCAGCCACGACCTCAGCCGTGGCTTTCTTCACCTCTGCTGCCTTGCGAAGCTTACGGCGCTTCACGGGCACAAGGTCACTGGCAAGCATCAGGGAAAGATCGTCAGGGATGGGTGAAGAAGAAAAGAACAAGAATCAAGCAACTAATAGCTAGAAGCGCTTACCCGGACTGCTTGGCGCCGGTGTCGACCCACGCCAAGCCTGGCGAGCGCCAGGAGGGCTTGGCCTTAGCACCTGACCCCTCCGGGGGCGCCTCGGCTTTCCTCTTGGGGGGGACGTCTGACGGCCTCGCCCCGGACCGGTCCACAGCCGCCTTGGAGCGGGGCTCGCGCCGCCCTGGCGAGGCCTCCTCGTCAGAGGCCTCCTCCTCGGCCTCCTCCTCCTCCACATGGCGCGTGGGCACCACCACGAAGGCGTCATCATCATCGCCTGACGAGATGTCGCAAATCTCGTCAGTAAAGGGCCCGGCCCTCGAAGAGGACTCCTCCCCTGCTGCGGCCTCCTCCTCGCCTCGCCCAACTCCTGAGGCAGAGGGCGACTCAGCTCCCTCCACCACCTGCACCACCGGCTCAGGCACCTCTTTCCCCGCCGGGCCCAACGGGGTGAACGAGGGCATCCCCTCTAGAATGGCCAGGCGCTCGGTCATGTTGTACTGGTGCAGAGGCCGGAGCGTCATAGGGAGCTCGTCCATGGCGGGCACCACCGGATTGATGAAGAGCGCGGACAGGACGTTGTCGACTGCGTCCTTGTCGTTGTCCTCACGGTGGAGCCGCATCTTGTCCTGGGGACCGGAGTACATCCAAATGGGCGTCGCGTGCGCCTGGAGGGGAGCAATGTGGCGCGTCACGAAGTCCGCGATGATGATCTGCCCCGTGAGGCCCTCCTCCCGAAGGTAGCTCAGGCGGCCCATCAAGATTGCGTTCTGCGCGCCGCTGAAGGGGGCCTTGCCCCAGTTCGAGTTCTTCACGGGCGGCGCGCCAGGGACCTCGAGGAAGGCGCAGGGCTGCTCAACCCCGACAAAGAACCATCGCTGGCGGAAGTCGTCCACCTTCTTCGTCACCGACGTGATGGCCTTGCCCTCGCTCCACGACATGGGAATGTAAACACTCCCCATGCCATCCACGATGCGGAATGAGACGCATCCGGAGCGCTCATTCTTCGCCGTGCTCCGGAGCGCGTAGAAGCACCGGAAGAGGTCCACCGTGGGCTCCAGGCCCAAGTACGCCTCGCAGAGGTAGGCGAAGACGGCGAGGATGAGCACGGAGTTGGGGTGGAGGTGCAGCAGCTGGATCTGGTAAAAGGCCAGCACCGCCTCCAAGAATGGAGAGAACGGTGGCACCAGCCCCGCCGCAACGCAGTGCTGGAAGACAGGGAAAAACCCTCGCGGGCGCTTCCCGTGCGCCGCGGCCTTGAGCGCGGTAGCGCCGTGCTCGTTGGTCCGGTCCACCACCAGGAAGCGGACCTTGGCGAGGGCCTTGTCGTTGACGCGCACCCCTAGCAATGTCGCGCCGTGCGCGACCTCAGCAGGCGCCGCCTGCGAAGAAGACCCCGCGGCCGCCTTGCCCTTGTTCTTGGCTGGACTCATCGTCGGGGAAGAGGCGTGAGCGGCGGCGGAAGAAGCTGGAGAAGAGAGGAGTTGAGCGCGCCGGAGGGCAGGAGCGGAGAGCTCGAAACAGAGAAGGCTTCTGCGAGAAGATTGGGAAGCAGTAACGGCTCCTTGCCTCGGCGCGCAGGCTTTATGTCTCGTCAAGGAGCAGTTACCGGGGCGCGGTGGGACCCCCCCACGACGCACGCCCCAGATCGTGCGCGGCCGTTACTCATCTGAGTGACGCGTGGCTCGGGCCGGCCGGACACTTTGGGCCCACGACGCTCCGGCTGCATTCATGGGCTCAGCCGCGCCCATCGCGGGCCCGGGGGCTACTGTCGGCCCAGTGAGGACCAGGGTGTGCAGAGCCCACTCCCCCAAGGCCTCGCACGCGACAGATTCGACAAAACGACTAAGGACCAAGCCACCGCTTGGAGAGACCCTCGAGAGGCAACTCCTCTTGAGGGCCTAACGAGGAAGCCAGGCCCTGAAGAGGACCCCGCGCTTCAAGAGACTCCCCAAGGCTCAACACGCCTGGAGAGAGGTCAGCGGAAACCTCTCCACAGGCCACCACGGCCCTGTGGAGACACTTCGCGGCTAAGCAAGCGCTGCAGGGCGCACATGGCCCCTGCAGCAGCCGCAGAGTGATGCAAGCTCCTCAGTTGCCATTCTGGTGGTAAAGGAGTCAACAAAGTTGCGCCGCCCGCGGCAGGACAGCCAGGACTTTCCTCTTTGGTGATAAAGCGGCTGGACGGCGCAACGCTCCAAGAAGATCGTCATCGTGGGCTCCACCACGACCACTGCAACTCCTGCGAGCCGTTCTGCGCGGTCTGCAACCTGTCGGCCACCGCGCCCAACTTTAGCATGAATGGACCGCGTCCATGGAGATTTCGGCAGCGGTGGACTCCCTCCCCTTCGCGTCACTGCCCAGTGGGAGCCCACCGTAAGCGCGCTGCGCAGGGAAGAGGCCCGAGGCGCCTATAAAAGGAGCAGGAGCTCCACCGTAGAAGGGGATCGGCTGATTGCTTCCTAGACCCGGGGAACCTTAGCCAAGCGCGTAGGATAGCCTACTGCTGGAGGAGGAAGACGACCATTGTGTCCCTCTCCAAGCACCAAACTGCCTCAGGAGAGCCTTCGGCAAGCTCATTGTCCTGTAACTTACACAGTGCAATACAGACAAGCAGGAGTAGCGGTGTTACCTCCTCCTGAGGGCCGTGAACCTGGGTACGGGCCGGCGTCCATCTCTGTCGTGATTGTCCCTCTCCAGGCCCGGCGAGCACCGTCGTCGTGCCTCTCGAGGGTTGTTTGACCTCCGCGTTCAATCCCCCTTCGAACTACTCTTCAGGGTGTGACTATCCCTGTTCCGTGGGAGTCACTCTCCGACACCTCTAATTTTTTTTGATCAATTTAGACATTTTATTTGTTAAATTCCGATTTAAGGATTTAAAGATACGAATTATTCCATACTAAATAAAAAGGCAAAAATAAAGTAATATTTATTTTATCATTATTTATTTCAATATTATTATTATATAATCATTTTTGTTTATTCAACTAAATTTTTATAATACAAGCAATGAAAAAGTGTATCATCATGACTGAGTGGTTAATATGATTGATAAGATAGTAATATCAGTAAGTTCTCAGTTTTCTCTTAGTATCTAATTTGAAATGAACCTAAGTTAAGCGTGCTTGGGGTGGAGTAGTGTGAGGATGGGTGACCGAGCGGGAAGTTTGACTATAGGTATGCACTTTGACTTGAGAATAGGGATAAATATAAAGTAATTGGTCAAATAATTCAAAGATTCGAAGTTCAAAAACTATTCAAAGATTCGAAATAAAAACACCTGAAAAAAATTGAATTTCTGCGAAAAACCTTTAGGGACTAAAGGGTCCCAACCCTCCGGACACACGTGACCATGTGGGAGGGCCTTTAGTCCAGGTTCGTAGACAACCGGGACTAAAGGGTTGGAGGCTTTAGTCTCGCTTTGCTAGTCCCGGTTGCTCCAACCGGGACTAGAGGGCCTCCCAAACCGGGACTAGAGCGCATTTTTCTACTAGTGAAGGGATGTTGTTTTGTTTGCAAAGGAACGTCAATTTGAACAGGTCATCTTTGAGACTGATTGCCACGTTCTGGTCAAGCTCTGGCATGAGAGGAGTTGCCATAGGGCTGTCATAGCGCCGCTGCTACACGAGATTGATGAACTCTGTAGTATTTTTACTAGTTTTAAAGTAATTTTATTCGTAGAACTGCCAATTTAGTAGCCCATGAGTGTGCTCGATATGCATATGTGCACTCGACATCCATGGTTTGGCTGGGAGCTAGTCCCTAGTTTCTGAAACATTGTCTTCAGACTGATGGTACATCAGGTGTTTTGAGTTAATAAATTAGCAGGTTTCCCTCAAAAAAAAAAAAACCTCTAGTTACATTTAAACCTTCCTTGTTTTGGGATATAACTATGTAGACCATTTCAGTTTTCCTTTTTTAATGATAAATGGTTGTGGAGGCGTCTACGTCACTATCTTTTTGGAGGCACCGTGTCTTAAAGTCCTTGGTGAAGTTCGAGGATGTCGGGGTGGCGGCCCTGGACGGTGGTTGTGCACCGAGGCGACGGTCTCGAAAAGCGTTGAGACAATGGCCCCACGAGGCATGGATAGGATGTGTTCGTCGGGGTGATGAAACAGTGTCACGGGTGTGGCTATTTCCTTGCCCTGGTTTTTCTTTTCTTTTTCTGTTTGTTTTTCTTTCCTTTTCTGTTTGTGTCCGGACGTAATTTCGTCCGAATCGACACCTATGTACATTGTGTACGAGTTCACCTCTGCTAATACATTGAAAGTCAACAGTTGCTGGATCTTAAAAAAAGATAAATGGTAGTGTAAGAAGTAGCGTAGGGAGAGTCAATTTTATGCATAGGATTTCAGCTATAAAATAGCAATACATAACTGTAACACCCCGAAAATTTAGGCCGAATTTTAAACTATTTTGGACATCAGAAAACTTTTTATAGTTTTAACAAATGTTTTCTAAAATCTTTCGAGACGATTTGATTTAGGGTTTACTTTGTCTTGAAATATCGGAGGACTCCCCTACCCATTTTTAGAAGACCCGTCCAAAAATGTTTCATACTTCAATCAAATATTTCCAATTTCGGAGTTAACTGTTAAATGTCGCTTCTGATCCAAATTTTATCCGGCCAATTCAGGAGTCTCTGAAAATTCTCATATTTACGGTGATGCATGTTTTTGTATTTCCCACACTTCTTGTTGAACCCAAACTCATTTGAGCAAGTTTTGATCTATTTCCTTTGTAAGCAAAAAAAAACCGATGTCGGTACGCGGCTTAGCGGAGACATTTACAAAACCCCTTTTCCACACCAGCAAATGAGTTCAAACTCATTTGGCACTCTCCCTATACCAAACATACCCTATGGTAATCGTTTTGGATTTTTCTGAGTTAAGCAAAACTTCTGTCCACGTGTGGAGTTTTTACGTGTGACCTTGTCCTTAGGAACCCGTTTGGTGCTTTGAGTCACTGGGAACGAGATGACGCCGCTCATGTCACGCTAGACGCATACTTTGGCATGACTAAACCCTCTTAAGCCTAAACTTGTTTAACCCAAACTTTCCGGCACAGTGCAACTCGTGCTCCACCGTACGTTCAGCTCAACCTCCCTATCCAGACCCACTAGTAGGAAACTAGTAGGAAACATGTCTTCGGACCCGGGCGAAATACCCCATTTGTCCTGGTCGCATTACAAACCGGGACGAATGGGGCCAAATAGTTGGTCCCAGCCTCCACGCACTCCAGAAACGAACCTTTTGTCCCGGTTCCAGCCACGAACCGGGACAAAAGGTCACCGCACCCCTTTTGTCCCGGTTCCAGCCACGAACCCGGACAAAATGTAGGCGACTATATATTTAAAAAATGGTTTGACACTTAAAAAATTCATTTTTGACACTTACAAAATGGAAAAATGATATTTATGAAAATAATTTGAAGAATCCCTTCGGCTTGATTGTTTACTATACCAAGATGCACTCATTTGTGGAATATGAGATCTTTATCACAAATTACCAAGATGTAGTTCAAATTTGAATTACTTTCGAATAATCGGCATAAACTCATTTAACTAGGTGAAATTAGGTAGAAATCAATGAAAACCCTAATACTTGGGTATTATCCAACATATGTGTACTAGTTTCCATGAAAATTAAATGGGTGCCATTTTGCATCATATTTTTTGTACTTTGTTCACAAACAAAGTCATTTTTTGCACTTAAAAAATGGAAAATGATATTTATGAAAATAATTTAAAGAGTCCCTTTGGCATGATTGTTTCTTATACCAATATGCACCTATTTGTGGAATATGAGATCTTTATCACAAACTATGCCATGGAAATGACCATAACTTGATCATTTGGATTGAAACTTCTAGATGTTTATAGATAATAGACCATTTTGTGAAGACTTTTTTTTGCAATTTTGTTAAAAATCAAGTCTATCATTTTTCATGGCAACTAGTACACATAGAAGGACCCCATGACAGAGGATATCCTTTTTTGAGGTGTTTATCGTTTTATTTCATTTTTTCGTTAAAATGATCAAAACGGTCGTGATGAGTATTCATCAAAAGAGGTAAGATTTTCTAGAATTATCAATGTTTCTGTGATATAACCAATAGTTGCATACTGTAAAATGATTTTTCCAAAACATTAAGACCAAACTATCAAATAGTTGTAGTTCAGATTTGAATTACTTTCGAATAATCGACATAAACTCATTTAACTAGGCGAAATTAGGTAGAAGTCAAGGAAAAACCTCATACTTGGGGATTATCCATCATATATGTACTAGTTTCCATGAAAATTAAATGGGTGCCATTTTGCATCATATTTTTTGTACTTTGTTCACAAAAAAGTCATTTTTCGCACTTAAAAAATGAAAAAAAATGATATTTATGAAAATAATTTCAAGAATCCCTTTGGCATGATTGTTTCTTATACAAATATGCACCTATTTGTGGAATATGAGATCTTTACAACAAACTATGTCGTGGAAATGACCATAACTTGATCATTTAGCTTGAAACTTCTAGATGTTTATAGATGATAGACCTTTTCGTGAAGATTTTTTGGAAATTTTGTCAAAAATCAAGTTTATCATTTTTCATAACAACTAGTACACATATAAGGACCCCATGCCAAAGGGTATCCTTTTTTGAGGTGTTTATCGTTTTATTTCATTTTTACGTAAAACCGATCAAAATGGTCACCATGGCTATTGATGTTTCTGTAATGCAAAAGATGATTTGGATGTCATATTTGGATTCCTCTAATTTTTTTGATCAATTTAGACATTTTATTTATTGAATGCAAAAGATAAGAATTATTCCATACTAAATGAAAAAGACAAAAATAAAGTAATATTTATTTTATCAAAAATATTACCCGGCCCGAGAAATGTGGGGATTTGCGGCTAGGGTTCGGCGGCGGGGGGAAGGGTTTCGGCCTGCATTTCGGCAACCGAACGGATTGAATAACGTTCGCGAGTGGACATTTGCGGAGGCCGGCAAATAATTTGCAGGCCGGGCCGCCATTGCGGTGTCTACTCTGCGTAGCAAACTGGACCCGGCCCGCAAAGTCGCCGGGATTTTGCAGTTTTCGCGGATTTACGGAGTCTGCTAGAGATGCTCTTAGAGATGCTCTAACAACCAACTCGTATCCTTTTTTTGAGGTGTTTATCATTTTATTTTATTTTTTCGTAATAACAATCAAAATGGTCACCATGTCTATCGATTTTTCTGTAATGCAAAAGATGATTTGGATGTCATATTTGGATTCCTCTAATATTTTTGATCAATTTAGACATTTTATATGTTAAATTCCGATTTAAGGATTTAAAGATACGAATTATTCCATACTAAATGAAAAAAGGCAAAATAAAGTAATATTTATTTTATCGTTATTTATTTCAATATTATTATTATATAATCATTGTTGTTTATTTAATTAAAATTTTATAATTCAAGCAATGAAAAAGTGTAATATCAGGACCGAGTGGTTAATATGATTGATAAGATAGTAATATCAGTAAGTTCTCAGTTCTCTCTTAGTATCTAATTTGAAAGGAATCTAAATGTTAAGCGTGATTAGGTTGGAGCAGTTTAATGATGGGTGACCGAATGGGAAGTTTGACTAGATTAAATAGTTTGACTTGAGATTAAGTGTGTAGTTAGTGACGAAGTGTGTGGGTTAGTGGGTAGTTAAATGTGTGGCTAAGTGAGAAACAAAAAAGAAAAAGTTAAACAAAAAACAAGAAATGAAATAATAAAAGAAATAGAAAATAGGAAAAAAACAGGGGATTGTCTTTTATCCATGTGGATTGTCTTTTGTCCCGATTCGTGTTATGACCGGGAAAAAAAAGGGGGGCCTTTTGTCCCGAACCCTTTGTCCCGGTTGCACGACCGGGACAAAAGGGCCTCTAGAACCGGGACAAATGCAGGTGTTGTCTACTAGTGACCCTCTCCGTTCCCGTTCCTATCCCTCTCATTCAAAGCTTGGAGCTATACCGTTGCACCCACAAGCCCTGACAAGAACCTAAGGCATCTGCAGCGGCACGTCTCAAACGGACGGCTATGGTCCGTTTCTGTTCAAAAATTATCGGGACCGGGGAAAATCCAGCCCAACGGCCTGACGCATTTTCGGCAAGCCGTCCGCCGCGACGCAAATTTGGGCATAGTTTTCGTTGCCGCGGACGGTCCGCGTGTGTCCTCCCCCCTTTGACCTGGCTCCGCGCGTTAGCGACCGTGGTCACTGCTTAGTCTCCCGAGGCCGCGACGACTCGAGGCGGAAGGCTGCGCCACCGCTTTAGCGCCTGCGCCTCCATCATTGGTGACGCGTGATGCACACGTTGGTGTTGTTGGGAAACCCCAAGAGGAAGATATGAAGTAGTGCAGCAGCAAATTTCCCTCAGTTATGAAACCAAGGTTATCGAACCAGTAGGAGACGAAGATTCTTCTGGAGGTGTCAACGACGCCAGAAAGGAGCTTGGCGTGTAGCTGACGTGAAACCTGCACACAACACAATCAAGATACTTTGCCCCAACTTAACAGTGAGGTTGTCAATCTCACTGGCTTGCTGTAAAAAAGGATTAAACGTATGGTGTGGAAAATGATGTTTGTTTGCAGAGAATGAAAGTAACAGGATTGCAGTAGGTTGTATTATCAATTTAAAGAAAAGGACCGGGGTCCACAGTTCACTAGTGGTGTCTCTCCATAAATAAGAATAGCATACATGAGGGTAAACAAATTATAGTTGGGCAATTGACAGAATAAAGAACTGCATAATGATGCATATACTAGTCATGGTGTCTAGTGTGAGATTCATTTGGGCATTACAACATGATACATAGACCGCTATCCAACTACATCTATGACTAATAATCCACCTTCAGGATAGCATCCGCAAGACCTTTCAGTATTAAGTTGCAAGCAACATATTATTGCATTAAGTAAAGTGTGTAATGTAAGTAGCACAATTATCCTTAAACAAAGAACTACTGTTTTATCCCTATTAGCAACTGTACATTCACAATCTTATAGGTTGCTGTCGCTCCCCCATATTAAATGAAGACATGAACCCACTATCGAGCATAAATACCCCCTCTTGGAGTCACACGCATCTACTTGGCCAGAGGATCTACTAGTAACGGAGAGCATGCAAGATCATAAATAACGCACTCACATAATACATAATGAAGCAAATGACATAGTACTCAATTATTCATCGGATCCCAGCAAACACAACATGTAGCATTACATAAAGATCATCTTGATCATGATAGGCAGCTCACAAGATCTAAACATCTAGCTATTGCTATGGACCCGTAGTCCAAGGATGAATTACTCACGCATATGTCCGGAGGCGGGCATGGTGATGTAGAGCCCTCCGGTGATGATTCCCCTCTCCGGCAAGGTGTCGGGAAGAGCTTCTAAACCCTCCCGAACTAGGGTTGACAGCGGCGGCGGCTCTAGAACGTATCGTGGAAAAGTGTTCGGGTACTTAGGGTTTTCCCGTCGGGGGGTCTTTATAGGCGAAAGGGCGAAGGAGGTGGGGCCCCGAGGGGCCCACACCACATGGTGGCGCGGCCGGGGGGAGCCGCGCCTCCACCAGGCGAGGCCGCCTCGTGGCCCCCCCTCCGTCTCCTCTTCGGTGTTCTGGATGTTTCCGGGAAAAATAGGGATATTGGCTTTTGTTTCGTGCAATTCCGAGAATATTTCCTTAACAGCTTTTCTGAAACCAAAAACAGCAGAAAACAGGGAACTGGCATTGTGGCCTCTTGTTAATAGGTTAGTCCCGGAAAATGCATAAAAACCATATAAAGTGTATATAAAACAAGTAGCAATGTGTATAATATAAGCATGGAACATAAGAAATTATAGATACGTTTGAGACGTATCAAGCATCCCCAAGCTTAGTTCTACTCGTCCCGAGTAGGTAAAACGATAACAAGAATAATTTCTGAAGTGACATGCTTTCACACAATCTTGATCATATAATAATGTAAAGCTCATGTTATGAATGAAGTGACTCAAGGCAATGATCTATAGTTTGCTAACAAATAGACAAGGAGTAAACAACTACATCATATAAGAAAAACTTTTCATGGATAGTACTTTCAAACAAGCATAAAAAAGATTTGCATAAGAGTTAACTCATAAAGCAATAGTTTCTAAGTAAAAGTGCATTAAAGCAAGACAAAGGAAGGTATAAGTTTCAGCATTGGCTTTCAACTTTTGAACATGTACTCCCTCCGTCCCAAAATAAGTGTCTCAACTTTGATATAAAGTGGATGTATGTAGACATAAACATATCATATAGATAGTTGTCAACACAAAGAAATATAACAAGTGCAATAAGTAAGCATATAAGAATTGTTGCACACAGTTGACACAAGTGTTTGCTTCGGGGATAGAAAGAAGTAGGTAAACTGACTCAACATAAAGTAAAAGATAGGCCCTTCGCAGAGGGAAGCAGGGATACAAACATGTGCTAGAGCTCTTTAGTTTTTATAGGTTTTTGAAATCATATAGAGAGCATAAAAGTAAGTTTTTGAGTGGTGTTTGTCGTTGTCAACGAATGGTAATGGGCACTCTACCCCCCCTTGTCAACCAGACTTTCAAGAGCGGCTCCCATTGAATGACGTTATTTCTACCAGCAAGGCAGATCATCCCTCTTATCTCTTTTGTTTACACATGCAGTTAAAATCCGGTATTATTGCTTGGCTGATTAGATCAGGGCAAAAATGTGAAGAGAATGCAGCAGTTAAAGTTGTAATTAATTGGGACTGGGAACCCCATTCACCAGCTCTTTTTGCAAAGTTAATGGATAAGCGGTGTATATGCCACTAGTCCGGTTGGTGAAAGTCTGTCTAAAAGCAAATGACAAGGTTGATATCCGTAACACCACATACTTCCTCATGAGCTAATAAACATTGACACAAATAAGGGATAATAAGTTTTGAATAACAGGTAGCACACGAAGTATTTGCTTGGAATGTCAGGAAATACCATGTAGTAGGCAGGTATGGTGGACACAAATGGCATGGGTTTTGGCTCAAGGTTTTGGATGCACGAGAAGCATTCCCTCTCAGTACAAGGCTTTGGCTAGCAAGGTTATTTGAAGCAAACACAAGTATAAACTATGACAACTGTCGGCCCAGTGGAATCCAGGGTGTGCAGGGCCCACTCTCCACAGCCCTCGCACGCGACGGTATCGAAGAATGACTACGGACCAAGCCAAACGCTTGGAGAGACTCTCGAGGGGAAAAAGTCCTCGACAGGGCCTAACGGGCAGCGAAGGCCTGAAGAGGCTCCCCCCGAGACTGCCCCTCTACAAGGCTCTCTCCCTTGAAGAGGAGTCAACGCAAATCCCTCCACAAGGCCGCTCAGGCCTTGTAGAGATACTTCGCTGTGAAGCAACCACCGCAGAGCGCACATGGCCTCTGCCGCGGCTGCAGAGTGACGCGCGCGCCTGCGCGTGGTCACGACGACGCCGCAGTTGCCATTCTGGTGATTAAAGGGGTCAACAAAGCTGTGCCCCCCGCGCCGGACTACGAAGCTTTCCCCTTTGGTGATAAAGCGGATGGCCGGCGCTACGCTCCAACGACGACGTCACCGTGGGCACCCCCACGATCTCCGCGGCACCAGCTGGCCGTCCTGCGCGGACGGTGGTCTTCCTACCCCAGGGGCAGGCTTTACGACGATGGACCGAGTCCATGGACAACCCAGCTGCGGTGCACCCCGCTCCTCCGTTTCGTCGCCATGTGGGAACCCTTCCACTGCGCAGAGTGCGGGGATGAGGCCCGGGGCGCCTATAAAAGGAGAGGGAGCACCTCCGTAGCAAGGGATCGATCGATCAATCGGAGCTTGAGCACTATACCATAGCGTAGCCTAGCCAAGCGCACTCGAGGAGGAAGAAGACCCTAGAGTCCCCTCCTTGAGCTCCACACTGCCATAGGAGAGCCCTCGGCAAGCTCATTGTAATGTACCCTCTGCAGTGCAATACAGACAAGCAGGAGTAGCGGTGTTACCTCCTCCAGAGGGCCGTGAACCTAGGTACGGGCTGGTGTCCATCTCTGTCGTGATGTCCCTCCTCAGGCTCGACGAGCACCGTCGCCGTGCCGGTTGAGGGTTGTTTGACCTCCGCGTTCAGCCCCCCTTCGAACAAACTCTTCAGAGTGTGACCACCCCTGTCTCGTGGGAGTCACTCTCCGACATTTGGCGCGCCAGGTAGGGGCTGAGGCGCGTCTTCAACCTTCGACCAGCCTCCGCGCCATGAAGGACACCCGCACGACACGCGCCAACAGGCGCGCAGTTGAGAGGGCTCATACTGAGCCCGGCACCGCCACCACTTGCGGCCGCCGCGGCCGCCCTCGCACGGCGGAGCGCGCCAACACCGGCCCGCACGTGGAGCAGCCCAAGAGCGAGGATCGCCGCGGCGGCGACCGCCGCGACGACGAGGACTTCTCCGAGCACCACGAGGACGCTGAGTCCTCGCGTCCATCTCGGCGCCAAAGCGCGTCCTCTCAGGGACGTCCAGAGCCCGGGCCACATACTGCGCTGCTCATGGCTCAGGAGCTTCTCCGCTACCGGCCCAACCCGGAGGCCCACGACCTCTGGCTCGACTGCCTCCACCACCTCGTCGACATCGCGACGACGCGCCCCGCTCCGTCGCGTTCGCTGGTTCACCACTCTGGCCGCGCAGGAACGGCCGCGCCGGATGCGCCTCCACCACCACCGGGACCACCTCCGGCTGCGGCGCAGAGGGCCGCCTCCCATGCGTCCTCGCCGCGCGACTGCCAAATCGTGCAGCGTACCGCGCCTGACGTGCGGGTGGGGATGGAGCGCCAAAGGGACCTCCAGAACCGCCTCGTCGAGGAAATCGGCCAAGCGGGGCAGCAGAACCGCAGGGCTCTCCAGGGCGGAACCGCCACGTATGCCACCGGCTGCATGGCCTTCACCCGCGCTCTGCGCCGCGTGGTCTGGCCACAGAAGTTCAGGCCTGCCCTTCCCAAGGGCTACGACGGGTCAAGCAACCCCATCGAGTTCCTGCAGCTCTACACCACCTCTATCCAAGCTGCAGGAGGGGACGACAAGGTCATGGCCAACTGGTTCTCCCACGCGCTTAGGGATTCCGCGCTGTCATGGCTCCTCAACCTGCCTGAAGACTCCGTCGGCTCGTGGGAGGAGCTCTGCAGGCAGTTCGTCGCCAACTTCAAGGGCACATATGAGCGCGCGCTCACCCACAATGACCTGCGCGCTGTGGTGCAGAAGAAAGATGAGACCCTCCGCAAGTACATCCAGTGCTTCAGCCAAGTGCGCAACAAGATCCCGAACATCCCCGACACACAAGTCATTGCCGCCTTCAGAGAGGGCGTCACAAACCGTAGGATGCTCGAGAAGCTGGGCATTCACGACAAGCTCACCTCTGTGGTAAAGCTGTTCGACCTCGCTGACAAGTGCGCCAAGGCCGAAGAGGGACTCCTCTTCGTCAAGATGAGCCAGCGGGTTGACGACCAGGCCGAGGGATCCAAGAGTCACAAGAAGCGGGAAGAAACCAAGCGCAAGACCACCGCTGTCCTAGCGGCTGAGCTAGATGCCAAGTACGCCCGCAGAGCCTCCCCTGAGCCTGGCGACAAGAAGGAGGACAACCGTCCGTTCTGCGTCTACCACAACAGGCGCGGCCACGCTACAGAGAACTGCTTCGACCTCAAGAGGCTGAGCAGAGAGCGCGAGAAAGAAGAGGGCAGCGGGAGCCATGGCAGAGGCCGCGGCCACCGCAGAGGCGGACGCAAGGGCAGCTACTAGAAGCCGCTGGGCACTCAATCCAACGCCGTCGAGAAGAACAACAACCTCCCCGACGAGGAAGATGGAGGCCACCAGGCCCCAAGGGGGGCTATGGCCTGCATCCTCGGCGGAGCTTAGGCGCCCAAGTCCAACAACCAGTTCAAGCAGTTCGCCCGCGAGCTCAACGCCGCACTCCCAAGCGTCGAGACCTCCAGGCCCCTCAAGTGGTCTCAGTACACCATCGCCTTCGACGCCAAGGACCACCCCAAGTCGACCAAGACTGTTGGAACCCTCCCCCTGGTCTGCTCCCCCACCATCAACAACATTGTCGTCTCCAAGACGCTTATTGATGGGGGCGCTGGCCTGAACGTCATCTCTGTCGAGACCTTCGAGACGCTTCAAGTGCCTTACGAGTGGCTCATGCCCTCCAGGCCATTCACAGGGGTCACCAGTGGATCGATCGCACCTCTGGGGCAGGTCCGGCTGGCCGTCACCTTCGGCACGCAGAAGAACTACCGCACTGAGCTGATCGACTTCGACGTCGCGCACATT
Source organism: Poa annua (assembly GCA_026929855.1). NCBI lineage: Eukaryota > Viridiplantae > Streptophyta > Magnoliopsida > Poales > Poaceae > Poa > Poa annua. Next base: position 80,525,787 of record CM049437.1, on the reverse strand, counting down.
GGCCTGCCGTACAACGCCATCCTCGGCTACCCCGCCCTCGCGAAGTTCATGGCCGTCACGCATCACGCCTACAACATGGTCAAGATCCCCGGCAGCACTGGCACTATCGCCATCCATGGTCATATCCTGGACGCCACGCGCGCTGTCGAGAGCGCCTACAAGGAAGCCGCCATGGCGTTCCCGGCTGACGAGGGCATGGAGCCCCTCGAGAGGCCCAAGAAGAAGAAACAGATGTTCTCTCAAGAGCAAGCTTCCACGAAGAAGGTGTCGCTGAGCACCAGTGGCTCGGGGGCTGAGGGCTCCGGGGCTAGCGTCACCATAGGCGCTGCCTTGCCTCCCAAATAGGAAAGCGCGCTCGTCGCCTTCCTTCGGGCAAACTCTGACATGTTCGCATGGACTCCGTCAGATATGTCCGGCGTACCAAGGGAGGTGATCGAGCACCACTTAGCCGTGTGTCCAGACGCACGCCCCGTCAAGCAGAAAGCGCGGAAGCAAGCCCCCGAGAAGCAAGCATTCATCGTCAAGGAAGTAGAAAAGTTAAAAGCGGCAAATGTCGTCCGCGAAGTCGTGCACCCCACTTGGCTCTCCAACGGCGTGGTTGTCCCTAAACCCGCTGGAGGAGGCCGACTCTGCATCGACTACACAGACGTCAATAAGGCCTGCCCCAAGGACCCATACCCTATGCCAAGGATAGACCAGATCGTGGACTCCACCGCCGGCTGCGACCTCCTTTGTTTTCTGGATGCCTTCTCTGGTTATCACCAGATCAAAATGGCTAAAGAGGACGAGGAGAAAACAGCATTCCTCACCCCTTGTGGTGTGTATTGCTACACTTGCATGCCTTTCGGCCTGAAGAACGCCGGCGCCACTTTCCAGAGGCTCAGGAGGATAGCCTTGGGGGCGCAGATGGGCAGAAACGCAGAAGCTTATGTCGACGACATTGTGGTCAAGTCTCGCGAGGGAGACACTCTCTTGAAGGATCTCGAGGAAACCTTCGCCAGCCTGCGCAAGGTGAACATCAAGCTGAACCCCGCCAAGTGCGTCTTCGGGGTACCTTCAGGCAAACTCCTCGGATTCCTCGTGTCTCACCGCGGCATAGAAGCAAACCCTGACAAGATCAAGGCCATAGAAAGAATGCAGCCTCCTCGCCAGCTCAAGGACATGCAGCGCTTAGCAGGCTGTATGGCCAGCCTGGGCCGTTTCATCTCCAAGTTCGGCGAGAGAGCCCTGCCATTCTTCAAGATCATGAAGAAGTCCGGCACATTCAGGTGGACCCCTGAAGCAGACAAAGCTTTTGAAGACTTAAAGAGGTATTTGGCCAGCCCACCAGTCATGGTAGCCCCCAGGACAGGCGAACATCTGAAGCTGTACCTATCAGCCACTCCTCAGACCGCAAGCGCCGCCCTGGTGGCTGAAAGGGAAGAGCCAGTCCTCCCCAAGAAAAGCGCTGCCACTCCAAGTCCAATGCCGCCCGACAAAGATCTCGGCAAAGGAGCAGTCTCCACAGACCCACCGCCAGGCCCACAGCCTCACGTCGAGTCTGCTCCGAACACCCTTGCCGAGACCCCTCCACAGGCGGATCTCGACAAGGGCCCTGAAGAGCCCCCGCAGGGAGCTGACGCTGCACCTCCATCGACAACCCTTGTCGAGCACCCCGTCTACTTTGTCAGTACTGTACTGCGGGACGCTCGGGAACGGTACCACATGTAGCAGAAGCTTCTCGTCGCGCTCCTCATCGCCTCCAGGAAGCTGCGATACTACTTCCAGGGCCACCCCATCACGGTGGTCACTTCCTTCCCCCTGGAGCAGATCCTGCGCAACCCCAACGCCACAGATCGTGTTGCGGGATGGAACATCGAGCTGCAGCCATTCAATTTGCGCTTCGACACCACAAGAGTCATCAAGGGAAGAGCGCTGGTGGACTTCGTCGCCGAATGGACTGACCCAAGCCCTGAAGAGCCTCGGGGAGAAGAGGCCGAGCCCTCTGGAGACACGATGCCCAGCCACTGGACCATGCACTTCGATGGAGCCTTCGCCTGCCGCAGTGGCGGGGCAGGCGTCGTCTTGACCTCGCCCAAAGGCGACAAACTCTACTACGCTGTCCAGCTGTACTTCACAATTGACAAGATCTCCAACAACATCGCTGAATACGAGGGCCTTCTCGCCGGCTTAAGGGCTGCCATCGCTCTAGGCGTCAAGCACTTACTCGTCAAGGGCGACTCCCAGTTGCTTGTCAACTTCTCCAACAAAAGCTACACGCCTAAGAACGACCACATGGCCGCATACCTTGAAGAGGTCCGCAAGCTCGAGAAGCACTTCAGAGGCATGGAGCTCATGCACATCCCGAGGAAAGAGAACCAGGAGGCCGACGACATCGCCAAGCGGGCCTCGCGAAGACAAGCCCAGCAGGCAGGCGTCTTTGAAGAAAGGCTCACCAAGGCATCCATAAAGCAGCCACAAGAAGCTACAGCCACAAGCACAGACGAAGCACTCCCACCACCTCCTGAAGTTGGGGCACCCGATTGTGGTCCTCACACAGGGGAGCGTCTGTTGCTGACAGCGGCACATCAAGAAACAGGCTGGATTGACGAGCTCAAAGACTACCTGGTGAATGGGGTCCTCCCCAAAGAAGATGCGGAAGCAGAGCGAATCGCTCGACAGGCAAAATCCTACTACATCCTCGAAGGAGACCTGTACCGCAAGCGCCCAAATGGGATCGCGCTCAAATGCGTCCCTCCCGAAGAAGGCCGAATGCTGATCAAAGACATCCATAGCGGAGAGTGCGGCCACCACTCGTGCGCGCGCACCCTCGCAGGCAAGGTCTTCAGGAGCGGCTTCTACTGGCCGCAAGCGCTCCAAGATGCGGTCACCATCGTCCAAGCTTGCGATGCTTGCCAGTACCACGCCAAGCAAATCCATCAGCCGGCGCTGGGGCTCCAGACCATCCCGCTCTCATGGCCGTTCGCGGTCTTGGGGCTGGACATTTTGGGCCCCTTCCCGAAATCGCAAGGGGGCTACCGTTTCCTCTTCGTGGCCGTCGACAAGTTCACCAAGTGGCCCGAGGTCGAACCGACGCGCAGTATACCAGCCGGGGCAGCGGTGAAATTCATTAGGAGCCTGGTCTGCCGCTTCGGAGTGCCTAATCGCATCATCACCGACAATGGCTCGCAGTTTACCAGCGGCATCTTCTGGTCTTACTGCGAAAAACTCGGCATCAATCTTTGCTTCGCCTCGGTGGCTCATCAACAGAGCAATGGTCAAGCCGAGCGAGCAAATGCGGAAGTCCTCAAGGGCCTCAAGACCAGAAGCTTCAACATCCTCAAGGGCCACGGCAAGGGCTGGATCGACGAGCTCCCATCTGTGCTCTGGTCCATACGCACAACTCCCTCAAAGCCCACTGGTGAAACGCCGTTCGCACTCGTCTATGGAGCCGAAGCAGTCCTCCCCACAGAAATCAAGCACGGATCCCCACGGGTCCTTGCCTTCAGTGAGGACACCCAAGAGGACCTCCACAACGACGACCTGCTGCTTCTCGAGGGATTGCGCCGCCGTGCCGCCCTCAGAGCAGCAAAGTACCAGCAAGACCTGCGACGCTACCACAGCCGCCACGTGCGCTCGCGCACTCTGGAGGCGGGCGACCTCGTCCTCAGACAAATCCTCTCCAGAGAAGGTCTCCACAAGCTCTCGCCTATGTGGGAAGGCCCCTACAGGGTCTCTCACATCGCCAGGCCTGGCGCTGCGCGCCTTGAGACTAAAGACGGCATCCCCGTCAAGAACCCGTGGAACATCGCGCATCTACGCAAGTTCTACCCGTGATCATAGTCACGCCCGTGATCATTGTCACGTCAGGCATTTTTTGTCTCTAGAGGGAAGCTCACGGCTTCACCTCCAAGCTTCACAAAGCTTCTCCTGAGGGTCAGCCCTCCGAGCTCTCCTGTTAACGAGCCACCGCAGGCCGTAGAGAGTCTCAGCCACTAATGGGTGGTCCCCATGCCTCGACATGGAAAGAACGTTAGCTTGGCAACCCCAAGTATAATGAACGATTTCGTTCCTAAGTGAACTATGCGCTAAGGCGCCGCTATGTAATATTTTGGTGGTGAGTTTACTTTCATCATTTTGCCTTTCCATGTGCGCTTATATTCTTCCCATGCGCACCTCGTGAGCGGGGGCTGAGTACGGTGCCTGTGCCTCAAGAGCACCCCAGCAGCACTGCAAAACCCAAGAGATCCGAGCTCTGGCTAAAGGGCATGCTCCCAAAAACACGCCACCTCTCCAAAGGACCTTGGTACTTACTCTCCTCGCGAGATACACATGAGGAAACCTATAAGCGCACATGAGTCCTTACTACCATGCACTAGCGTTTGGATTCGCCTCTCTAACATCCGCAGGGAACAAAAGTCCCTCCAAGCTCGTGGAGGCAAAACTCGGCCCCTAGAGGAGAGCGCATCGCCAGGGAAAGCCTACGCAGAGCAAAAGCCTCGCAAAGCTAAGTTCAGCGCTCACGCCTCGAGAATCTCTTCTCTCGCACGAGCACTCGTCGTCCCTCGAGCGATTCTTTTCCCTCACACTCCATGGACTGCTTGCACGACAAAGGGGGGCCCTTGAGCATCGCGCCTCGAGGACTCTTACCTCTCTAAGCCTTAAACTCCCCCCGGCCTTGCCGAGTCATTGCTCAGGCACACCGCAGCGGCGGAGTCATAGCGCAAGGAGAAGGGTCCTAGCGACGCAGAGCGAACAAAGACATGAAGTTGAAGCAAAAGGCCCTTCGAGGGGCACACGTGCGAACTTAATAGCACCTACTTAAAAATATATTACAGACTGTGGAGCAAAAGTCTCTAAGCCAAGTCTTTTAATGGCACTACAAGCGCATCAAAATACAGGAAAGGATCAGGCAGAAGCTTCGTCGCCCTCCTCCGCAGACCTCTCCTCTCCAGGCTCGCCCTCGGAGCCTGCCTCCTCGCCGTCGTCCTCCCCCGCCTCAGCCCGCTTGAAGCGGCTGCAGAAGTCGTCGACCTGGTCTCGGACGGAGTTGGAGATCTTCCACCCTTCCTCCCCCTCGAGAGGCTCGGTCACTGATGTGTAGTCGAAGCCGGGCTGGAGGTGCTGGAGGTTGGTGAAGATGCGGTCGACTGCCACTACCAAGAGTTGGCGGCATTCCTCTTCGACGACGTCGCGGAGCTCCGCGGCAGGGCCCTCGAGCGTCGTGAAGAGCTTGTCGAAGTAGGCGAGGTATGCGGCGGCGTCGGCGTTGCCCTGGGCAGGGACATGCGGCGCCTCCACTCCCAGCTTCGCCGCGAGATCGTTGCCCCGAGCCACCAAGGACAGGAACATACGCTCCCGCTGCTGCGACAGCACCCGCGCCGCTTGAGCGCTCTCGGCAGCCTCCGCCGCTCGATCCACGGCAGGGCCCACCTGCTTGTTCATCTCCTCCATGTCCGCCATAAGGGCAGCGAGGTCCTGCGACATGCGCTCGCGACCCTCTTCGGCAAGGCGGCGACCATCCGCAGCACGCCTCGCCCGGGAGTTCAGCCTGGCGTTCATCAGCTCCAGCTCACGGATCCGGGCGTCATCCTCGGCGCGCCTCTTCTTGAAGCGATTCTCCTGCTTCTTGAATTTCTCATTGTAGTCTCGAGAGACGGCGGCGCGGTACTCCCTCTCCCGGGCTTGGAACTCCTTCTCCGCCTCCTCCTTCCGCTCGGCAAACCTGGCGTTCAAGCGCTCCACGTGCTTCTTGTGGGTAGCCACTTTGCGGTTGAACTTGCCGAGGGCTTCGGCCAGATTCCCCTCCCGGGCCTCAAGGTCGACGCGCTGCACCGACAGCTCCTGCTCCGCCTGCAGCAGCTGCTCGTCGCCCTGACGCACATCGTTCTCGTGCTCGCTCAGCCTTTGCCCCCTGGCATCCAAGGCCGCGCGGACCGCCTCCAGAGAGGTCCGCACGAACTCAGAGTCGGCGAGGATCTTGGCCTCAAGCTGGACAAGCTCGCGATGCTTGTCTGCCAGCGAGGACTCCACCGTCTCCCACTCCGCCCTCGCCGCGGCCAAGTCGTCCGCCGCTGCCTGGCGCTCGGCCTGGAGGGGCTCCAAGAGCTCCTCGGCTTCGCGCACGGCGCCCTCACGGACCTCCTTGGCAAAGCGCAGCGCCTCCTCGCGCTCCGCCTGCAGAGCCAGATCGCTCTGCCGGCGAACCTCCACGGCTGTGTGGAAGGCGGCCCAGGCCTCCGCAAGCTCGCCCTGCCGCCGGGCGATCTCCGCGTCCTCGAGGGCGAGTTGCGCCTCCAACCTGTCCAGGGACTCCCGCACCAGGCGGAAGGCGACGCCGCGGCGTCCTCTGCTCCAGTCCCAGCCGCTGAGGGCCAGGTCTTGTGAAGCCCCGCGCGGCGTAGAGGTCCCAGCACCTGCGTCGAGCTTGAAGAAGGGGGCCTCTGCGCGGGGCCCTGCAGCGTCGCGGGCCTGGGGGCTTGGCGGCGAGCTCTCTTCCTCCGCACCTGCGCTCCGCGCTCCGGTGTCGCCGCCCTCAAGCGACACCTCATCGTGAGCCTCAGGGGCAGGAGAGGCCTGCCTCGTAGTCACTGTCTCCGCCTCCGCTGCAGGGCTTGGCGGGGGCGGCGGAGGAGCTTCCCCCTCCGTCTCGTTGGCCCTTGGCGGGCTCTGGATTGGCGTCGTGTCCGCCTCGGCCTCCTGCTGCGACGGAGGAGTGGCAGCGCGAGGCGTAGTAGGCGCCCTCTCCGCTTGCTCCTTAGGGCGCCTCCCCTCGAGAGGCGGCGCAGTCGCCTCGGCCTGAGGCGCGTCCTTGGCAGGGCCTGCGGTATCCGCCACCACAGGCCTCGAGGCCTCGTCAGCCGCGGCCTCTGGCGCGGCTTTCTTCACCTCCGCGGCCTTGCTAAGCCTTCGACGCTTCGCATGCACCAGGTCGCTGGCAAGGAGCAAGGAAATCCGTCAGAAGAGAACGGGCAAGCAGAGATTGAGGAAGAAAAAACCAAGATCAAGATACTTACCCAGCTTTCTTGGCGCGGGTGTCAACCCACGCCATGCCAGGCGAACGCCATGAAGGCGTGGTCCTGGCTCCAGACCCCTCGGGAGGCGCCTCTGCTTTCCTCTTGAGGGGAGCGCCCATTGGCTCCCCAGCCGGCCTGTCATGGGCCGCCTTGGACCGGGGCTCTCGTCGCCCCGCCGCAGCCTCGTCGTCGTCGCTACCTTCCCCCTCCGTAACAGGGCGCGAAGGGGCCTCCCTAGAGGGCTCGTCGTCACCGGACGAGACCTCGAAGACTTCCTCGGCAGGGGGCGCAACCCTTGACGAGCTCGCCCCGCCGGTCGAGGGGTTCGCCCTTGCCGCCACGCCGCCAAGCTCGACGTTCGATGCGGAGGGCGACTCCGCGGCTCCTGGCACCTTCGCCTCAGGCATGGCCACCTCATCCTCCTCCTCCCCCGCCAGGCCAAGCGGGGTAAACGTCGGCATCCGCTCCAGGATCGCCAGGAGCGTGTTCATGGAGTGTTGGTGGAGAGGCCTCAGCACCTCAGCAACCGCCACAGGCATGTCCGGGTTGATGAAGAGGACGCCCATGATGGTGGAGACGGCTTCGGGGCGGTGGTCGCAGCAGTGGAGCCGCATTGGGTCCGTGAGGCCCGAGTACATCCACATCGGCTTCTTGTGCGCCTGAAGCGGAGCGATGCGGCGCCTCACGAAGTCCTCCGCAATCATCTGTCCGGTGAGGCCATTATCCCGGAGAAGCTTCATGCGGCCCACCAGGTCCACGATCTGCGGGCTCCGGAAGACCTGCTTGCCCCAGTGGGTGTTCTTCACGGGCGGCGCCTCTGGGACGTCGAGGAAGGAGCTCAGCGACTTGACGCCGATAAGGAGCCACTTCTGCCCGAAGTCATCCACCTTCTTCACCACCGCCGTGACAGGCTTCTCGCCGTTCCACGACATGGGGATGTAGACATCCCCCATGCCGTCCACGATGCGGAAGGAGACGCACCCCGTCCGCTCGAGCTTTGCGGAGCTCCGGAGCGCGTAGAAGCTCTGGAAGAGGGCCACAGAAGGCTGCACCCCCAGATAAGCCTCGCACAGGTAGGGAAAGATGGAGATGATCAAGACGGAGTTGGGATGAAGATGGGAAAAAACCCCTTCGGGAGCCGACCGAGCTTTGCGGCCTGCAGAGCACTGGCGCCGTTCTCGTTGGTCTTCCCGGCGACCAAATGCCGGATCTTGTCCAGCGCCGCCTCGTTGAAGCGCTCCCCGACCAGGGCGGGGCCAAGCGCCCCTTCCCCCTGTGCGTCCACAGGGGGCCTCGCCATCGCCGCCTTGCCCTTCGCTGAACTCATCGCCGGGAAAGGAAGAAGAACGAAGGAGCGCGGAAGGAGACGAAGATCGCCGGAGCGAGGAAGCTCAGAGGGGGAGATCGAAAGACCGGGCGCGCAGAATGGAAGCAGTAACGGCTGCTCGAGCCGGCGCGCAGGCTTTAACTCCCGTCTGAGCAGTTACCGGGGCGTGGTGGGACCCCCCACGACGCACGCCCCGCCGAAGAGATCGCGTCGTCGCAGACGCGCAACTGATCGACGCGTGTCTCGGGCCGGCCGGACACTTTGGGCCCACGACGCTTCGTCTGAGCCCGGAGGGCTTCGCTGTGCCCGTCATGGGCCCGGGGGCTACTGTCGGCCCAGTGGAATCCAGGGTGTGCAGGGCCCACTCTCAACAGCCCTCGCACGCGACGGTATCGAAGAATGACTACGGACCAAGCCAAACGCTTGGAGAGACTCTCGAGGGGAAAAAGTCCTCGACAGGGCCTAACGGGCAGCGAAGGCCTGAAGAGGCTCCCCCCGAGACTGCCCCTCTACAAGGCTCTCTCCCTTGAAGAGGAGTCAACGCAAATCCCTCCACAAGGCCGCTCAGGCCTTGTAGAGATACTTCGCTATGAAGCAACCACCGCAGAGCGCACATGGCCTCTGCCGCGGCCGCAGAGTGACGCGCGCGCCTGCGCGCGGTGACGACGATGCCGCAGTTGCCATTCTGGTGATTAAAGGGGTCAACAAAGCTGTGCCCCCTCCGCCGGACTACGAAGCTTTCCCCTTTGGTGATAAAGCGGATGGCCGGCGCTACGCTCCAACGACGACGTCACCGTGGGCACCCCCACGATCTCCGCGGCACTAGCTGGCCGTCCTGCCCGGACGGTGGTCTTCCTGCCCCAGGGGCAGGCTTTACGACGATGGACCGAGTCCATGGACAACCCAGCTGCGGTGCACCCCGCTCCTCCGTTTCGTCGCCATGTGGGAACCCTTCCACTGCGCAGGGTGCGGGGATGAGGCCCGGGGCGCCTATAAAAGGAGAGGGAGCACCTCCGTAGCAAGGGATCGATCGATCAATCGGAGCTTGAGCACTATACCATAGCGTAGCCTAGCCAAGCGCACTCGAGGAGGAAGAAGACCCTAGAGTCCCCTCCTTGAGCTCCACACTGCCATAGGAGAGCCCTCGGCAAGCTCATTGTACTGTACCCTCTGCAGTGCAATACAGACAAGCAGGAGTAGCGGTGTTACCTCCTCCAGAGGGCCGTGAACCTAGGTACGGGCTGGTGTCCATCTCTGTCGTGATGTCCCTCCTCAGGCTCGACGAGCACTGTCGCCGTGCCGGTTGAGGGTTGTTTGACCTCCGCGTTCAGCCCCCCTTCGAACAAACTCTTCAGAGTGTGACCACCCCTGTCTCGTGGGAGTCATTCTCCGACAACAACAAGACGTATATAAAAACATATTGCAAGTATTATAAAACTCTACATTGTCTTCCTTGTTGTTCAAACACCTTTACTAGAAAATGTCTAGACCTTAGAGATACCAAACATGCAAACAGAATTTCAACAAGCTTTACGGTAGTTCTTCACTAATAGGTTTTAACTACATGATGTAAAAGCTTAAACATGATCTACTTGAGAGCTCAAAACAATTGCCAAGCACCACAACATACTAGATAACAATTCATAAGAGCATGTATATCTTTTCATTATACCATCTACCACATTTTGCATTTTCTGTTTCCAACCAAACACCAATCAACTTATTTAAACATAAACTCTCCAATATTTAACAATGAAACAAGAGAGTATAACATAAGAGAACTAACAGCTCTAAACAAGAGATGCATGAAAAACGAGAGCTGAAAGTATTGAAGTAACATAGAAGAATACACAACAAATATAAGTGAAGAATACGAGTATTCATAAGAAAAAGTGGAGCGTGTCTCTCTCCCTCAAAGGAATGCTAGAATCCATTTTATTCAGAGAATGAAAATAACAAAAACAAAAACAAACAGACGCTTCAAGTAAAGCACATAAGATGCGACGAAATTAAAATATAGTTTCACTAGAGATGACCTGATAGTTTGTTGATGAAGAAGGGGATGCCTTGGGCATCCCCAAGCTTAGACGCATGAGTCTTCTTGAAATATGCTTGGGTGACCCACGGGGGCATCCCCAAGCTTAGGCTCTTTCATCTTCTTGATCACATCATATCATCCTTCTCTCTTGATACTTGAAAACTTCCTCCACACCAAACTCAAAGTAGACTTCATTAGAGGGTTAGTGCATAATCAAAAATTCTCATATTCTGCATGGACAAAACAATTACACAGGCTACTGGACATTAGCTACAGCCACTGGTATTTTATGGAACAAAAAGATCCATTCAAAAACAGCAAAAGGAGCAATGCAAAATAAATGGCAGAATCTGTCAAAAACAGAACAGTCCGTAAAGACGAATTTTTTCGAGGCACTTAACTTGCTGAAATCAGAAAACTCAAAACTAATGAAAGTTGCGTAAATCTGAGGATCACGCTGAGCAAATATCAGATTTTTTCAATTTTTCTGCAGAGAGTTATGAATTAAACGGTGGACAGCAGAAAACTGTTCCTGCGCAGGAATCCAAATCTAGCATCAACTTTCTATTAGAGGCTTAAGTTGACACAACAATGCGATAAAATAAAGATACAAAGGAATTGCTACAGAGGTAGACATATTCCTTGACTCAACAAAATAAAATAACAGGAATAAAAAGTGGGTTGTCTCCCATAAGCGCTTTTCTTTAACGCCTTTCAGCTAGGCTTGATAGTTGTAATGATGCTCTCATGAAGATAGAAAATGAAGCAAAAGGAGCATCAAGAAGCAAATTCAAAACACATTTCAGTCTAACCCACTTCCTATGCATAGGAATCTTGTAGACAAATAAATTCACAAAGAACAAAGTGACAAGCATAGAAAGATAAAACAAGAGTAACTTCAAAACTTTTAGCATATAGAGAGGTGTTTTAGTACCATAAAAACTTCTACAACCATATTCTCCTCTCTCGTAATAATTTTCAGTAGTAGAAATAAAATCAACCATATAGCCACAAGAATCATTCAACTTAGATAATATAGGCACATAAAGAGGATCATTAAATTTATTTTGGAATTCCTTAGCATGCTTCCCTCTTTCAAAATAGTTATTAAGATCAATATCAAGTTTAATATCATGGTTGCAACAAAGATTTGGAACTAGAGACAATTGCAAACCACATAAGTATTTCTCTTTCTCAACATAATCAAATTTCTCCTCCATGGTGTAATTAGGAGAATTCAAAAACAAAGTAGGGCTCTCATGAGTAAGAGTACCATCACAAGCAGCAATTATATCATTTTTATCCTCACATAAATAAGTAATAACTTCTAAACATAGAGGATTATCAATAAGCATAGGACCATCATCTAAAGCATTATCATATAGCATATTGATGCACTCACGAGTGTGTAGTTGGAAAACCCCAAGAGGAAGGTGTGAAGTAGTGCAGCAGCAAATTTCCCTCAATTATGAAACCAAGGTTATCGAACCAGTAGGAGATGGAGAACACGTCTGAAGGTCTCCCCTTTGCAATGGCGCCAGAAATTGCTTGGTGGCATGTAGTTGACGAGGGAGGTGGAACCTGCACAACACAAGCAAGAAACTTTGCCCCAACTCAACAGTGATGTTGTCAATCTCACCGGCTTGCTGTAACAAAGGATTAAACGTATGTGTGGAGGATGATGTTTGTTTGCAGAGAATGAAAGAAAGCAGTTTGCAGTTGGTTGTATTATCAGTTTAAAGAAAAACGACCGGGGTCCACAGTTCACTAGTGGTGTCTCTCCATAATAATAATAATAATAATAGCATACATGCGGGTAAACAAATTACAGCTGGGCAATTGACAGAATAAAGAGCTGCATAATGATGCATATACTAATGTCATGATGTCTAGTGTGAGATTCATTTGGGCATTACAACAATATACATAGACCGTTCCAACCGCATCTATGACTAATAATCCACCTTCCGGTTAGCGTCCGCACCCCTTTCAGTATTAAGTTGCAAGCAACAGATTATTGCATTAGGCAGAGTGTGTAATGTAAGTAATAACATTATCCTTAGACAAAGTACTACTGTTTTATCCCTAGTAGCAACAGTACATCTACAATCTTAGAGGTTGCAGTCACTCCCCCAGATTAAATAGAGACATGAACCCACTATCGAGCATAAATACCCCCTCTTTGAGTCACAAGCATCTACTTGGCCAGAGCATCTACTAGCAACGGAGAGCATGCAAGATCATAAACAACACACAACATGATATATTATGAAGCAAATGACATTGTATTCAATATCCATCGGATCCCAGCAAACACAACATGTAGCATTACATAAAGATGATCTTGATCATGATAGGCAGCTCACAAGATCTAAGCATGATGGCACAATAGGAGAAGACAACCATCTAGCTACTGCTATGGACCCGTAGTCCAAGGATGAACTACTCACGCATCAGTCCGGAGGCGGGCATGGTGATGTAGAGCCACCGGTGATGATTCCCCTCTCCGACAGGGTGCCGGGAAGAGCTTCTGAACCCTCCCGAACTAGGGTTGACGACGGCGGCGGCTCCGTAAGGTTTTGTGGAAAAGTGTTCGGGTCTTAGGTCTTGTATTGTCGGGGGGTATTTGTAGGCGAAAGGGCGAAGGCGGTGAAGGCTCGAGGCCCCGTGATGAGGTGCTGGCGCGGCTGGGGGTGGGGCCGCGCCCCCACATCATCTGGGCGCTTCGGTGCCCGACTCCGCCTCGTCTTCGATGTTCTGGATTGTTCCGAGGAAAATAGGGACTTCTGTATAAAAATTGTCCAATTCCGAGAATATTTCCTTAAGTGGTTTTCTGAAACCAAAAACAGCAGAAAACAGGGAACTGGCACTTTGGCATCTTGTTAATATGTTAGTCCCAGAAAATGCATAAAACAACACAAAGTGTATATAAAACATGTAGCAATGGGTATAATATAAGCATGGAACATAAGAAATTATAGATACGTTTGAGACGTATCAAGCATCCCCAAGCTTAGTTCTACTCATCCTCGAGTAGGTAAAACGATAACAAGAATAATTTCTGAAGTGACATGCTTTCACACAATCTTGATCATATAATAATGTAATGCATGTAAACTGAGATCAAATGAATAATAGCTGTAGTTTATATTGATATCAAATGAGTAATGAGTAAACAAGTAGGAAGAACAAAGTAAAACTTTCAATGAATTAGTACTAGAGAACAATCAACCATGCAAAGTAGATATTAAAGATGATTTATGCTTCAAGAACAACAATATAATCATCTAATGAATCAAACACTCATGAAAACTTTGTGAAAGGATCAAGTCAAGCAATAACAATATGCACGTAGAAAATCATTTCTCTATTTGTTCACTCAAAGACAAGCAAGTGTTCAGCGTTGGTTCCTGGCACCAGGATGTTGTGGCTAAAAGAATAGTAATGGGGGTTTGGAAGGCCAACGGAAGAAAGTCTCACACAGCTGAAAGTGATCATTAGACAAGAGGAAGTCTTATAATCGAAGCTATGCAAGGAGTAGTGATTGCCACACAACGGATGCACATAGAGCTATAAGTGTATGAAAGCTCTCCAATGGAACTAGTGGGGGTGCATCTAACTTGCTTGCTCATGAAGACCTAGAGCACTTTTGAGGAGGCTCATCATTGGAATATACAAGCCAAGTTCTATAGTGTAAAGTTCCCCACATAGTTATGCAAGTAAAACATGAAAACTCTCACATATGGAGTAAAGGTGCTAAACATGAGCACACATGATGACTATGAATATTACAGGTGCTATAACATGAGCACAAGTGTGGATAAAGAGTAGTAATGTTGCCCCCTTTTTATTCTTTCTTTCTTTCTTTCTTTTTTTCTTTTTTCTATTTTTTTTGTATTTTTCTGTTTCTCTTTTCGATGGCCTCCATGGCTCTTTTCACTTTTAGGGGCAAACATTCTAATATGACAACACACTTTTGATACAAGGACCTCATAAGGGATAAAACATGGTGTATGAAATGGTGCCTCTGCTAGTGTAGCAGGATATGCAATGATCTAGCGTAACATGGGTAAAACCACACATCAGCTATATAGAATCATGCAAAGCAATATAAATGATAAATGACAACAAGTCATGTAATGTAAGATGAAAGTTGCATGGCAATATATCTCGGAACAGCTATGGAAATGCTGTAGTCGGTAGGTATGGTGGATGTTTTGAGAAAGATATTTGGCTTATGTGTAGGAGAACATGATGAAGATCTCCCACGAGTTTTGGATGTACTCGCGAAGTATGCACCAACTCTCAATGTGAGAAAGGGCAATGCAAAGTACCGAAGAGGCTAGCAAATATGGTGGTGGAAGTGCCATGAAAACCGCAGCTTTAGAACTCACAAGCAAAAAGATTCCAACTAGAAATATGATCTTGCAAGCCATAATGAAAATCACTCCATGAGGGACTGTGGCAAATGAACAAGTCACTGTTGGGACCCCGACCGTAGCGCATAACACAAAGTCATTACGGTTGTTTTTAACATTAGAAGTCATATATCATTATGCTATCAACTGGATATTTAAGTGTGGCACAGCTTCAAGTTTTCTAGACCAACCATTAATCATTCCACTTTACTAAACCATCATGTTTACCATTAAGCATATTAATATCTCAAAACAACATCAATGATTCAAGTGACACAATTTAATGATCTACAAGATTATGTATCATTTAGTTATACCATCTACCACATTTAACATTTCCTGTTCTTAACCAAACACCAATCAACTTATTTGAAACATAAACTCTCCAAGTATTTAACAATGAAGCAAGAGAGTATAACATATGAGAACTAACATCTCTGAACAAGAGGTGCATGAAAAATAAGAGCTGAAAGTATTGCAGTAGCTATAGAAGAATACTCAACAAATATAAGTGAAGAATAGGAGTATTCAAATGAAAAAGCGGAGCGTGTCTCTCTCCCACACAAGAATGCTAGGATCCATTTTATTCAGAAAACAAAAATAACAAAAACAAAAATAAAAACAAATAGACGCTCCAAGTAAAGCACATAAGATGTGGCGGAATTAAAATATAGTTTCACTAGAGATGACCTGATAAGTTGTTGATGAAGAAGGGGATGCCTTGGGCATCCCCAAGCTTTGACGCTTGACTCTTCTTGAAATATGCTTGGGTGACCCACGGGGGCATCCCCAAGCTTAGGCTCTTTCATCTTCTTGATCACATCATATCATCCTCTCTCTTGATCCTGGAAAACTTCCTCCACACCAAACTCAAATTAAACTTCATTAGAGGGTTAGTGCATAATCAAAAATTCTCATATTCTGCGTGGAGACAATCATTATCATGGTACTGGACATTAGCTACAGCCACTGGAATTTTATGGAACAAAAAGATCCATTCAAAAACAGCAAAAGAACCAATGCAAAATAAATGGCAGAATCTGTCAAAAACAGAACAGTCCGTAAATACGAATTTTTTCGAGGCACTTAACTTGCTAAAATCAGAAAACTCAAAACTAATGAAAGTTGCGTACATATCTGAGGATCACGCAAAAAAAATCCCAGGTCATTTTGATTTTTCTGTGAATTCTGACGAATTAAACTGTGGACAGCAGAAAACTGTTTCTACGCAGGAATCCAAATCTAGCATCAACTTTCTACTAGACTTAACTTGGCACAACTTATGCAATAAAGTAAAGATACAAAGGAATTGCTACAGAGGTAGGCATGTTCCTTGACTCAAGAAAATAAAATAACAGGAATAAAAAGTGGGTTGTCTCACATAAGCGCTTTTGTTTAACGCCTTTGAGCTAGGCACAGAAAGCAAAACTCAAGTATTTCCAAGAGAAGAAGCATCAACATTATAGTTTGTACGAGATGCCCTATGTTTATTTCTCTTACCCTTTTTCTTACCTTTGATCGTAGGGAATGTCTGACCGCATCCTAGAGAGGAAGTGAAGCTCATGGTACCTTTTCCCACATCAATTACTGCTCCCAAGAGTTTTAGCAGGGATCTTCCAAGCGTAATTTATCCTGTCCCTACACATTCAATAACAAGATAATCAGTGGATACAGTTCTTCCTAGGAAGGTTGTAAACACTCCTTCAGCTATCCCAATGGGTTGTATAACAGTGTTATCTGTAAGGGTTATTTCTTCTCCCCCTTCAACGAGTCCCCAAAGATTTAAAGATGCATGAATATACTTAGGCATAAGACAAAACTCAGACATGATATCACAACGAGCATGAAAGATTTCACCACTAATAGCAATTTTCAAGGTAGGGAGCCACATGGATGGTTCAGAGTTTACTAGAACATAATCAAAATATTCACGAATTTGCCTATAGCCATCTTTTAAGCAAGATATATGTGTCTCAAGGGTGTTTAATCTAGTATGAATATTCTCAAGGCTTGTATCACATTTATTAGTTGAAGAAGAGGATGTAATTAATTTCTTTATTGCGTTAAAAGCTTGATCTCCATCACATTGAAGGAAATCTCCTCCCACTACAGCATCTAAAGCATACCTATAGCAAAGAACAAGTCCAAAATAGAAGCTACTAAGAAGTACACTTAGAGTCATTTTTGGTTCGGTTTCACCATAAGATTCAAAAATTCTGGACCAAGCTTCTTTAAAAGTTTCCTCACTCCCTTGTTTAAAAGTAAAGATCAAATCCTTGGGTGACATAGTGACAGGAATAGAGCTAGACATGATGATAGACTGAAAAATAAACTAGACGTAATCGAAACTATAATTTTTTTTTATAATAAGAAGCAAACAAGATAATAACAAGGTAAATAAAATGCAAGTAACTAATTTTTTTGTGTTTTTGATATTTAATAGCAAACTAAACAGGAAATAAAAATAAACTAAGCAAGACAAAAACAAAGTAAAGAGATTGGGAAGTGAGAGACTCCCCTTGCAGATGTGTCTTGATCTCCCCGGCAACGGCGCTAGAAATGTGCTATTGCAGGGAGTCAAGACTTGCTGACACAGAGGTGCTCCTATCTCCCCGGCAACGGCGCGAGAAATTCTTTGATGCACTCACAGGTGTGTAGTTGGAAAACCCCAAGAGGAAGGTGTGAAGTAGTGCAACAGCAAATTTCCCTCAGTTATGAAACCAAGGTTATCGAACCAGTAGGAGATGGAGAACACGTATGAAGGTCTCCCCTTTGCAATGGCGCCAGAAATTGCTTGGTGGCGTGTAGTTGACGAGGGAAGTGGAACCTGCACAACACAATCAAGAAACTTTGCCCCAACTCAACAGTGAGGTTGTCAATCTCACCGGCTTGCTGTAACAAAGGATTAAACGTATGTGTGGAGGATGATGTTTGTTTGCAGAGAATGAAAGAAAGCAGTTTGCAGTTGGTTGTATTATCAGTTTAAAGAAAAAGGACCGGGGTCCACAGTTCACTAGTGGTGTCTCTCCATAATAATAATAATAGCATACATGCGGGTAAACAAATTACAGCTGGGCAGTTGACGGAATAAAGAGCTGCATAATGATGCATATACTAATGTCATGATGTCTAGTGTGAGATTCATTTGGGCATTACAACAATATACATAGACCATTCCAACCGCATTTATGACTAATAATCCACCTTCCGGTTAGCATCCGCACCCCTTTCAGTATTAAGTTGCAAGCAACGGATTATTGCATTAGGCAAAGTGTGTAATGTAAGTAATAACATTATCCTTAGAAAAAGAACTACTGTTTTATCCCTAGTAGCAACAGTACATCTACAATCTTAGAGGTTGCTGTCACTCCCCCAGATTAAATAGAGACATGAACCCACTATCGAGCATAAATACCCCCTCTTGGAGTCACAAGCATCTACTTGGCCAGAGCATCTACTAGCAACGGAGAGCATGCAAGATCATAAACAACACACAACATGATATATTATGAAGCAAATGACATAGTATTCAATATCCATCAGATCCCAGCAAACACAACATGTAGCATTACATAAAGATGATCTTGATCATGATAGGCAGCTCACAAGATCTAAGCAGTCCAAGGATGAACTACTCACGCATCAGTCCGGAGGCGGGCATGGTGATGTAGAGCCCTCAGGTGATGATTCCCCTCTCCGGCAGGGTGCCGGGAAGAGCTTCTGAACCCTCCCGAACTAGGGTTGACGACGGCGGCGGCTCCGTAAGGTTTTGTGGAAAAGTGTTCGGGTCTTCGGTCTTGTATTGTCGGGGGGTATTTGTAGGCGAAAGGGCGAAGGCGGCGGAGGCTCGAGGCCCCGTGATGAGGTGCTGGCGCGGCTGGGGGTGGGGCCGCGCCCCCTCCTCATCTGGGTGCCTCGGTGCCCGACTCCACCTCGTCTTCGATGTTCTGGATTGTTCCGAGGAAAATAGGGACTTCGGTATAAAAATTGTCCAATTCCGAGAATATTTCCTTAAGTGGTTTTCTGAAACCAAAAACAGCAGAAAACAGGGAACTGGCACTGTGGCATCTTGTTAATAGGTTAGTCCCAGAAAATGCATAAAACAACACAAAGTGTATATAAAACATGTAGCAATTGGTATAATATAAGCATGGAACATAAGAAGTTATAGATACGTTTGAGACGTATCACATATTTAAGCAACACTCCTCATTATCATCAATAAGTTCACTAGTAGCATCATTAAAAAGTAAAGGAGCATTATTAGTTTCATCATAATAGCATGTGTTATCATATATGACCATAGAATCATAACATTCAACAATATAGCATTCTTCCTCCTTAGGTAGGCATGGAGGGCAATCAAATAATGTAAGAGTTAAAGAGTTACTATCTTTAGGAGGTAGATCCATCTTTTGTTCTTCACTCTCCTCCTCTTTTTCATCTAATGAGCTTTCGGGTTTAGCAATTTCTTCTTCTACAGGTTCCTGCAAGACAACGGTTTCTTCTATTTGAGGATGTCTTTTCTGAAGAAATTCAGCAATATAAGGATTATCATTGTAATATTCAAGACAGTAACCAAGTATAGCATAATTCTCAGTTTTACAAGGAGCATCATCATTTTGAATATAACCAGAAATTTCATAGACACCCTTAAAAACAACAAATTCTTCAATTTGTTCAAGATTACCAAAGTTATAGTTTCCTTTAGCATAAACAGTCAAGGTTTCATTATCATTAAAATCACATTGGAAAGGGAGGTGTTTATGCCTTCTACAACAAAAAGATTCATTAAAGCAGTAGGATTCATCATATGTAGAACACAAGTTCTTAGCAAAATAATTCAATCTACTTATTTGTTCCCATAAATATTTCCCTTTTTGAGACAAGCGGTATTCCTTATAATAATTTTGTTGTTCCTTCGCGAACCCACCGTGCCAATAATATTTTGTACCAAATAGAGAATCCCCTCGCAGATTGGGCGTGAGAGACTCCCCTCGCAGAAGAGCTTAGTTTCCCCGGCAACGGCGCCAGAAATTAGCTGGATGCACCCGTGTGGTATTGTTGGGAAACCCCAAGAGGAAGGTATGAAGTAGTGCAGCAGCAAATTTCCTTCAGTTGTGAAACCAAGGTTTATCGTACCAGTAGGAAACTAGAATTTTTCCGAAGGTTGCTGCGGTTGACCTTGGCAGGGCGCACTACCGGTGTCAACCACGAACGTGGAACCTGCACACAACACAACCAAGATACTTTGCCCCAACTTAACAGTGAGGTTGTCAATCTCACTGGCTTGCTGCAACAAAGGATTAAACGTATGTGTGGAAAATGATGTTTGTTTGCAGAGAATGAAAGTAACAGGATTGCAGTAGGTTGTATTATCAGTTTAAAGAAAAGGACCGGGGTCCACAGTTCACTAGTGGTGTCTCTCCATAAATAATAATAGCATACATGAGGGTAAACAAATTACAGCTGGGCAACTGACAGAATAAAGAACTGCATAATGATACATGTACAAGTCATGGTGTCTAGTGTCAGATTCATTTGGGCATTACAACATGATACATAGACCGTTATCCAACTGCATCTATGACTAGTAATCTACCTTCAGGATAGCATCCGCAACACCTTTCAGTATTAAGTTGCAAGCAACAGATTATTGCATTAAGTAAAGTGTGTAATGTAAGTAGCACAATTATCCTTAGACAAAGAACTACTGTTTTATCCCTAGTAGCAACAGTACATTCACAATGTTAGAGGTTGCTGTCACTCCCCCAGATTAAATGAAGACATGAACCCACTATCGAGCATAAATACCCCCTCTTAGAGAGCATGCAAGATCATAAATAACGCACTCCCATAATATATAATGAAGCAAATGGCATAGTACTCAATTATTCATCGGATCCCAGCAAACACAACATGTAGCATTACATAAAGATGATCGATCTAGATCATGATAGGCATCTCACAAGATCTAAACATGATGGCACAATAGGAGAAGACAACCATCTAGCTACTGCTATGGACCCGTAGTCCAAGGATGAACTACTCACGCATCAGTCCGGAGGCGGGCATGGTCATGTAGAGCCCTCCGGTGATGATTCCCCTCTCCGGCAGGGTGCCGGGAAGAGCTTCTGAACCCTCCCGAACTAGGGTTGACGTCGGCGGCGGCGGCTCTGGAACGTATCGTGGAAAAGTGTTCGGGTTGCTAGGGTTATTTTGTCGGGGGGTATTTGTAGGCGAAAGGGCGAAGGCGGTGGAGCCCTGAGGGGCCCACACCACGTGGTGGCGCGGCTAGAAGGGGGGCCGCGCCTCCACCAGGTGAGGTCGCCTCGTGGCTCTCCTCCGTATCCTCTTCGGTGTTCTTGAAGCTCCCGAGAAAAATAGGGACTTTGGCTTTTGATTCGTCCAATTCCGAGAATATTTCCTTAACAGTTTTTCTGAAACCAAAAACAGCAGAAAACAAGGAACTGGCACCACGGCATCTTGTTAATAAGTAAGTCCCAGAAAATGCATAAAAACCATATAAAGTGTATATAAAACATGTAGCAATTGGTATAATGTAAGCATGGAACATAAGAAATTATAGATACGTTGGAGACGTATCAGTAATAGCACCCACAGTTCTAAGAAAAGGTCTTCCCAACACAATAGGACAAGATGGGTTGCATTCGATATCCAAGACAATAAAATCAACGGGGACAAGGTTATTGTTAACCATGATAAGAACATCATTAACTCTCCCCAAAGGTTTCTTCATAGCATTATCAATAAGAAAAACATCAAAATAGCAATGTTCCAAAGGTGGCAAATCAAACATATCATAGAGCTTTTTAGGCATAACAGAGATACTTGCACCAAGGTCACATAAAGCATTGCAATCAAATTCATCCACTTTTATTTTAATGATGGGCTCCCAACCATATTCTAACTTCCTAGGGATAGAAGCTTCATGTTTTAATTTCTCTTCTCTAGCTTTAATGAGAGCATTTGTAATATGAGTAGTAAATGCCATGTTTATGGTACTAGCATTAGGACTTGTAGCTAACTTTTGCAAGAACTTAATAACTTCAGAGATATTACAATTATCAAAATCGAAATCATTATTATCAAAGCAAACCGAACCATTATCTCCTATGTTCTTAAAAATTTCAGCACTTTTATCAAGAACAGTTTCAGCAGTTTTAGGCAATTTTATTTTTTTGGAAGAAGTAGAGGAAACATTGCCAACACCAATTATGTTACCATTAATAGTAGGAGGTTTACTAGCATGTGAAGTAACATTATTTTCAGTAGTAGTAATAGTATAAACTCTAGCCATATTATCCTTTTTAGAGTTCTTCTTCTCTTTCCCATCTAGCACGTAATTCAGCCATCATTCTAACATTATCATCAATTCGAACTAGGATGGCATTAATTTTAGCAAAGGTCTTATTCTCTTTAGCATCATTAGGCATAACTTTTAATTTCAAGAGATCAACATCAAGAGCAAGACTATCATCTTTAGAAGCAAGAGTATCAATTTTACCAAGCTTTTCCTCAACAATTTTATTAAAAGCTGTTTGTGTAGTGATAAAATCCTTAAGCATGGTTTCAAGTTCAGAGTAGGTATTCCTATTATTTCTATAAGAATTACCATAAGAATTACCATAGCTATTGCCATTATTAGGGGGATAGGGCTTGTAGTTGTTGTTACCATAATTGTTCCTATAGGCATTATTGTTAAAATTATTGTTTTTAATGAAGTTCACATCAACATGCTCTTCTTGTGCAACCAAAGAAGCTAAGGGAACATTATTTGGATCAATATGAGATTTACCATTGACAAGCATAGCCATAATAACATCAATCTTTTCACTCAAAGAAGAGGTTTCTTCAACAGAATTTACCTTCTTACCTTGAGGAGCTCTTTCAGTATGCCACTCAGAATAATTAACCATCATATTATCTAGAAGTTTTGTTGCAGCCCCCAAAGTGATGGACATAAATGTACCTCTAGCAGCCGAATCAAGAAGGTTTCTTGAGGAAAAATTCAGTCCTGCATAAAAGTTTTGGATGATCATCCAAGCAGTCAGTCCATGGGTAGGGCAATTTTTAACCAAAGATTTCATTCTTTCCCAAGCTTGAGCAACATTTTCATTATCAAATTGTTTAAAGTTCATAATGCTACTTCTTAAGGAAATGATCTTAGAAGGAGGATAGTATTTTCCAATAAAAGCATCTTTGCATTTAATCCATGAATCAATACTATTCCTAGGCAATGAAAGCAACCATTCTTTAGCCTTTCCTCTCAAACAGAAAGGAAATAATTTCAGTTTTATAATATCACCATCTATATCCTTATACTTTTGCATTTCACAAAGTTCAACAAAATTATTAAGATGGGCAGCAGTATCATTAGTACTAACACCAGAAAATTGCTCTTTCATAACAAGATTTAGCAAAGCAGGTTTGATTTCAAAGAATTCTGCTTTAGAAGCAGGTGGAGCAATAGGAGTGCATATGAAATCATTATTATTTGTGCTAGTGAAGTCACACAACTTCGTATTCTCAGCAGTACTCATTTTAGCAAATAAAAAACAAAACCGAAATAAATAATTTAATGCAAGTAACTAATTTTTTTGTATTTTTGATATTAAGCAAACAAGATAGTAATAAAAATAAACTAAGCAAGACAATAACAAAATAAAAAGATTGGTTGTGAGAGACTCCCCTCGCAGAAGAGCTTGATCTCCCCGGCAACGGCGCCAGAAAAGAGCTTGATGCACACGGTGGTGTTGTTGGGAAACCCCAAGAGGAAGGTATGAAGTAGTGCAGCAACAAATTTCCCTCAGTGATGAAACCAAGGTTATCGAACCAGTAGGAGACGAAGATTCTTCTGGAGGTGTCAATGGCGCCAGAAAGGAGCTTGGCGTGTAGCTGACGTGAAACCTGCACACAACACAATCAAGATACTTTGCCCCAACTTAACAGTGAGGTTGTCAATCTCACTGGCTTGCTGTAACAAAGGATTAAACGTATGGTGTGGAAAATGATGATTGTTTGCAGAGAATGAAAGTAACAGGATTGCAGTAGGTTGTATTATCAGTTTAAAGAAAAGGACCGGGGTCCACAGTTCACTAGTGGTGTCTCTCCATAAATAATAATAGCATACATGAGGGTAAACAAATTACAGTTGGGCAATTGACAGAATAAAGAACTACATAATGATTCATATACTAGTCATGGTGTTTAGTGTGAGATTCATTTTGGCATTACAACATGATACATAGACCGCTATCCAACTGCATCTATGACTAATAATCCACCTTTAGGATAGCATCCGCAACACCTTTCAGTATTAAGTTGTGATGACCCACAAGTATAGGGGGTGTATCGTAGTACTTTTGATAAATAAGAGTGTCGAACCCAACAAGGAGCAGAAGGTGCTGACAAGCAGTTTTGATGAGGATTTCACTGTAAACACTAGCAGACAAGTTTTTAGGAGTTTTTGATAATGCAGATAAATAAAGTATGAGTAAATAGAGCGCGGCAATAATAATTGCAGCGAGTGGCCCAATCCTTTTTAGAGCAAAGGACAAGCCGGTTTGTTTACTTATGATGACCAAACGTTCCTGAGGACACACGGGATTTATGTCTAGTGCTTTCGCTTCGTATAGATGATTAATCTTTAGTGTTTCGATAAGTGTTGTGTGGGTGAACCTATGCTAATGCACCGCCCTTCCTAGGACTAATACATACTTGTGATTATACCCCTTGCAAGCATCCGCAAATACAAGAAAGTAATTAAGATAAATCTAACCACGGCCTTAAACTCTGAGATCCTACCATCCCTCATGCATCGAGATACCAACGGGGGTTAAGGTTTATGTCACTCCGGCAACCCCACAATAAATATTCGAATACACAATGCATTCCCCTAGGCCCATTGATACGTCTCAAACGTATCTATAATTTCTTATGTTCCATGCTTATATTATGCTAATTGCTACATGTTTTATGTACACTTTTATATCATTTTATGCCTTTTCTGGGACTATCCTATTAACAAGATGCCACAGTGCCAGTTGCCCGTTTTCTGCTGTTTTTTGGTTTCAGAAAAGTTGTTAAGGAAATATTCTCGGAATTGGACAAACGAAACGTCAAAGTGCTTATTTTCCCCGGGAGGTTCCAGAACACCGAAGAGGAGACGGAGGAGTACCCCGAGGGGCCCAAACCACCTCCCGGCGCGGCCCCCCTTCTGCCGCGCGAGCACGGGGTGTGGGGCCCTCGAGCCTCCACCGCCTTCGCCCTTTCGCCTACTTATACCCCTCGGATATCTAAGACCTGGGACACGCACCTTTTTCCTCCACGAAGTTCAGAGCCGCCGCCGTCGTCAACCCTAGATCGGGAGGGTTCAGAAGCTCCTCCCGGCACCTTGCCGGAGAGGGGAATCATCACCGGAGGGCTCTACATCACCATGCCCGCCTCCGGGCTGATGCGTGAGTAGTTCATCCTTGGACTACGGGTCCATAGCAGTAGCTAGATGGTTGTCTTCTCCTCTTGTGCTACCATCTTTAGATCTTGTGAGCTGCCTAACATGATCAAGATCATCTTTATGTAATGCTACATGTTGTGTTTGCTGGGATCCGATGAATATTGAGTAATATGTTATTGCTTCATAATATATCTTGTGAGTGCGTTGTTTATGATCTTGCATGCTCTCCGTTGCTAGTAGATGCTCTGGCCAAGTAGATGCTTGTGAGTCCAAGAGGGGGTATTTATGCTCGATAGTAGGTTCATGTCTCTATTTAATCTGGGGCAGTGACAGCAAGCTCTAAGGTTGTAGATGTACTGTTGCTACTAGGGATAAAACAGTAGTACTTTATCTAAGGGTATTTGTATTACTTACATTACACACATTGCCTAATGCAATTATCTGTTGCTTGCAACTTAATACTGAAAGGGGTGCGGACGCTAACCGGAAGGTGGATTATTAGTCATAGATGCGGTTGGAACGGTCTATGTATATTGTTGTAATGCCCAAATGAATATCACACTAGCCATCATAACTATAGTATATGCATCATTATGCACTTCTTTATTCTATCAATTTCCCAGCTGTAATTTGTATACCCGCATGTATGCTATTATTATTTATGGAGAGACACCACTAGTGAACTGTGGACCCCGATACTTTTTCCTCAAACTGATAAACAATCCTACTGCAATCCTGTTACTTTTATTCTCTGCAAGCAAACATCATTCTCCACACATACGTTTAATCCTTTGTTACAGCAAGCCAGTGAGATTGACAACCTCACTGTTAAGTTGGGGCAAAGTATCTTGGTTGTGTTGTGTGCAGGTTTCACGTTCGTTGCTGACACCGGTAGTGCGCCCTGCCAAAGTCATCTTCAACAACCTCCGGAAGATCTCTAGTTTCCTACTGGTTCGATAAACCTTGGTTTCACAGCTGAGGGAAAACTTGCTGCTGCACTATTTCATACCTTCCTCTTGGGGTTTCCCAACAACAGATCACCGGTGCCATCAAGCAATTTTTCTGGCGCCGTTGCCGGGGAGACAAGAGTTCTTCTGTTCAGCAAAGTTTAGCTTCCCCTTCGACGCCAGCAATTTTTCTGGGGAAGCTAAGCTCTTCTACGAGGGGAGTCTCTCACATCCAATCTTTTTATTTTGTTATTGTCTTGCTTAGTTTATTTTTATTATTGTCTTGTTTGCTTAATATCAAAAATACAAAAAAATAGTTACTTGCAATTTATTTTATTGTCTTGTCTGCTTAAATATCAAAAATACAAAAAATTTAGTTACTTGCATTATTATTTTTATTTCGATTTAGTTATTATTTATTTCGGTTTGCATATTTTATTTTCAGTTTTGCATTTTGTATGCATTTGTTATTTCGGTTTGTTATTATGTCTAGTTGTTTACTTGCTATCAATGGCTTATCTCTATGAAACTAGATCTTGTTGGCAAGGTTGCTCCACGGAAAATGAACGAAGATATTATAGTAATTACCGTTTGTCACAAAAAGGGATGTACTTATGGAAATTGTTAAATCAACTAGAGGAGTATGCTAGAAATTTATGCTATCTATTTGGCAAAACTTTTTGCTTTAATGAATCTGATTGTCATAGGAAGTCTAAACACTTTCCTTTCCAATGTGCTTGTAATGAAAATGAAACCTTAGCTTCTTATGTTAAAGGTTACTACAATGCTTATGAGGTAGAAAGGATGGAAGAATTTATTATCTTTAAGGGTGCACTTGAGATTAGTTCTTACCTTGAGCATAAGATTGATGCCCCTTATAAATCTGAAAGTCTTGCTATACTCAAATATTGTTTTGAAACTATAAGAATGAAAACTCTTATATTACTGAACATGTCAAGAGGATTTTTCCTCATACAGAAGAAACCGTTGTCTTGCAGGAACCTATAGAAGAAGAAATTGCTGAATCTGAAAGCTCATTAGATGAAAAAGAGGAGGAGAGTGAAAAACAAAAGGAGGATCTACCTCCTAAAGATAGTAACTCTTTAACTCTTACATTATTTGATTGCCCTCCATGTGTGTCTAAGGAGAAAGTGTGCTATATTGTTGAATGTCATGAATCTATTGAAATATCTACTTTTGATAAATTTGAAAAAAGCATGTTCCTTGACTCAAATAAAATGGAAACAACAGAAATTAAAAATGTGGTCCCTAATGTTATATATGATAATGCTTTAGATAATGGTCCTATGCTTATCAATAATCCTCTATGTATAGAAGTTATTACTTATTTATGTGAGGATAAAAATGATATAATTGCTGCTTGTGATGGTACTCTTACTCATGAGAGTCCTACTTTGTTCTTGAATTCTCCTAATTACTCCATGGAGGAGAAATTTGCTTATGTTGAGAGATACTTATGTGGTTTGCAATTGTCTCTAGTTCGAAATCTTTGTTGCAACCATGATCTTAAACTTGATATTGATCTTAGTAACTATTTTGAAAGAGGAAAGCATGCTAATGAATTCCAAAATAAATTTAATGATCCTCTTTATGTGCCAATATTATCTAAGTTGAATAATTCTTGTGGTTATATGGGTGAATTTATTTCTACTGCTGAAAATTATTATGAGAGAGGAGAATATTGTTGTAGAAGTTTTCATGGTACTAAAACACCTCTCTATATGCTAAAAGTTTTGAAGTTACTCTTGTTTTATCTTCCTATGCTTGTCACTTTGTTCTTTGTGAATTTATTTGTGTACAAGTTTACTATGCATAGGAAGTGGGTTAGACTTAAATGTGTTTTGAATTTGCTTCTTGATGCTCCTTTTGCTTCATTTTCTATCTTCATGAGAGCATCATTAGAACTATCAAGCCTAGCTAAAAGGCATTAAAGAAAGCGCTTTTGGGAGGCAACCCATTATCTTTTATTTTCAGCTTTAGTCAAGGAAGATGTCTACCTCTGTAGAAATTCCTTTGTATCTTTACTTTATTGCATTGTTGTGTCAAGTTAAGCCTCTGGTAGAAAGTTGATGCTAAATTTGGATTGCTGTGCTGAAACTGTTTTCTGCTGTCCACCGTTAAATTCATAACTCTTTACAGAAAAATCGGATGGACCTGGGATTTTTTGTGCGTAATCCTAAGATATATATGCAACTTTCATTAGTTTTGAGTTTTCTGATTTGAGCAAGTTAAGTGCCTCGAAAAAATTCGTCTTTAGGGACTGTTCTGTTTTTGACAGATTCTGCCATTTATTTTGCAATGCCTCTTTTACTATTTTGAATGGATCTTTTTGTTCCATAAAGTATCAGTGGCTGTAGCTAATGTCCAGTAGCATTGGTAGAAATTGTGTTCATGCAGAATATAAGAATTTTTTGTGCACTAACCATTTAATGAAGTTTACTTTGAGTTTGGTGTGGAGAAAGTTTTCAAGGATCAAGAGAGAAGGATGATATGATGTGATCAAGAAGATGAAAGAGCCAAAGCTTGGGGATGCCCCCGTGGGTCACCCAAGCATATTTCAAGAAGACTCAAGCGTCAAAACTTGGAGATGCCCAAGGCATCCCCTTTTTCATCAACAAACTATCAGGTCATCTCTAGTGAAACTATATTTTAATTCGGCCACATCTTATGTGCTTTACTTGAAGCGTCTGTTTGTTTTTGTTCTTGTTATTTTCATTCTCTGAATAAAATGGATCCTAGCATTCTTTTGTGGGAGAGAGACATGCTCCGCTTTTTCATTTGAATACTCGTATTCTTCACTTATATTTGTTGAGTATTCTTCTATTGCTACTGCAATACTTTCAGCTCTCGTTTTTTTTCATGCATCTCTTGTTCAGAGCTGTTAGTTCTCATATGTTATACTCTCTTGCTTCATTGTTATATACTTGGAGAGTTTATGTTTAAATAAGTTGATTGGTGTTTGGTTAAGAACAGAAAATGTTAAATGTGGTAGATGGTATAACTAAATGATACATAATCTTGTAGATCATTAAATTGTGTCACTTGAATCATTGATGTTTTTTTGAGATATTAATATGCTTAATGGTAAACATGATGGTTTAGTAAGGTGGAAAGATTAATGGTTGGTCTAGAAAACTTGAAGCTGTGCCACACTTAAATTTCCAGTTGATAGCATAATGAAATTTGACTCCTAATGTTAAAAGCAACCGTAATGACTTTGTGTTATGCGCTACGGTCGGGGTCCCAACAGTGACTTGTTCATTTGCCACAGTCCCTCGTGGAGTGATTTTCATTAAGCCTTGTAAGATCATGTTTCTATTTGGAATCCTTTTTCTTGTGAGTTCTAAAGCTGCGGTTTTCATGGCACTTCCATCTCCATATTTGCTAGCCTCTTCGGTACTTTGCATTGCCCTTTCTCACATTGAGAGTTGGTGCATACTTCGCGGGTACATCCAAAACTCGTGGGAGATCTTCATCATGTTCTCCTACACATAAGCCAAATATCTTCCTCAAAACATCCACCATACCTACCTACTGCAGCATTTCCATAGCTGTTCCGAGATATGTTGCCATGCAACTTTCACCTTACATTACATGACTTGTTGTCATTTATCATATATATTGCTTTGCATGATTCTATATAGCTGATGTGTGGTTTTACCCATGTTACGCTACATCATTGCATATCCTGCTACACTGACAGAGGCACCATTTTCATACACCATGTTTTATTCATCATGAGATACTTGTACCAAAAGTGTGTTGTCATATTATCATATTAGGATGTTTGCCCCTAAAAGTGAAAAGAGCCATGGAGGCCATCGAAAAGAGAAACGGAAAAATACAAAAAAATAGAAAAAAAGAGAGAAATAGAAAAAAAAGAAAAGAAAGAAAGAATAAAAAAGGGGGCAACATTACTACTCTTTATCCACACTTGTGCTCATGTTATAGCACCCATATTATTCATAGTCATCATTTGTGCTCATGTTAAGCACCTTTACTCCATATGTGAGAGTTTTCATGTTTTACTTGCATAACTGTCGGCCCAGTGGATTCTAGGGTGTGCAGAGCCCACTCTCCACGGCCCTCACACGCGCTGATGTCGACGAGACGACTAAGGACCAAGCAGAACGCTTGGGGAGACCCCCGAGGGGAGAGCCCCCTCGAGGGGACTTGAGGAGGCAGCGAAGGGCCTGAAGGGACTCCCCCTGAGGCTGCCCCCCGGCAAGGCTTTCTCCCCCGAAGGGGAGTCAACGCAGTTCCCACCACAGGGCCTCCCGGGCCCTGCGGGGATGTTTCGCCACGAAGTAACCGCTGCAGAGCGCACATGGTCTCTGCAGCAGCCGCAGAGTGACGCGCGCGTCTGCGCGCGATGACGACGGCGCCGCAGTTGCCGTTCTGGTGATAAAAGGAGTCAACAAAGCTCTGTGTCCCCTGCGCCGCCAACAAGGCTTTCCTCTTTGGTGATAAAGCAGGTGGCCGGCGCAACGCTCCAACGGCGACGTCACCGGGGGCACCCCCACGGTCTCTGCAGTACCAGCTGGCCGCTCTGCAAAGACCGCGGCTGCCCTGCCACGAAGACAGGCCTTACAACTATGGACCGAGTCCATGGGCAACTCAGCTGCGGTGCACCCCGCTCCACCATTTCGTCGCCATGTGGGAACCCTTCCACTGCGCAAACCGCAGGGACGAGGCCCGGGGCGCCTATATAAGGAGCAGGAGCACCACCGTAGCCAAGGATCGATCGATCACTGATCCATTGACACCCCACGGTAGCTTAGCCAAGCCCAGCGAGCCCGAGGAGGAAGAAGGCCCGAACCTTCCCCCTTCGAGCTCCGCACTGCCTCGCGAGGGCCCGCGGCAAGCTCTTTGTACTATAGCCCCTACTTAGCAATACAGACAAGCAGGAGTAGCGGTTTTACCTCACTCTGAGGGCCGTGAACCTGGTTACGGACCGGGGTCCATCTCTGTCGTGCTGTTCCTCTACAGGCTCGACGTGCACCGTCGCCGAGCCGGTTGAGGGTTGTTGACCAACGTGTTCAGTCCCCCTCACGAACTTCTCCCCCGAGAGTGGTTATCCCTGTTCCGTGGGAATCACACCTCGACATTTGGCGCGCCAGGTAGGGGGACTGAGGCGCGTCTTCAACCTTCAGCCGGCTTTCCGCCATGGCGGACACCCGCACGGCGCACCGCCAACAGGCGCGCAGCTGACAGGGCTCACACCGAGCCCGGCACAGCTCCCACCCGTGGCCGCCGCGGCCGCCCTCGCGCTGCCGAGCGCGCCAACACCGGCCCGCATGTGGAGGAGCCTGAGAGCGAAGAGTACCATGACATCGACCACCGTGACGACAGGGACGTCCCCCCGGAGCGCAACGACGATGCCGAGTCTTTGCATCCGTCACGGCGCCAAGGCGCGTCCTCTCAGGGACGCCCAGAGCCCACGCCGCACACCGCGCTCCTCATGGCCCAGGAGCTCCTACGCTACCGGCCTAGCGCTGAGGCCCACGACCAGTGGTTGGACCGCCTCCACCACCTCGTCGACGTCGCCACCACGCGCCCCGGCCCGTCGCGCTCCATGGTCCAGCACTCCGGCCGCGCGGGAACGGCTGCACCAGATGTGCCTCCGCCGCCGCCGGGACCGCCTCCGGCCGCAGCGCAGAGGGCTCCCTCTCACGCCTCCTCGCCGCACGACTGCCAGATCGTGCAGCGCACTGCGCCTGACGCGCGGGTGGGCATGGAGCGCCGCAGGGACCTCCAGAATCGCCTCGTTGAGGAGCTCGGCCAGGCAGGGCAGCAGAACCGCAGGGCTCTCCAGGGAGGAATCGCCACATACGCCTCTGGCTGCATGGCCTTCACCCGCGCTCTGCGCCGCGTGGTCTGGCCGCAGAAGTTCACGCCGGCCCTCCCCAAGGGCTTCGACGGGTCGACCAACCCTCTTGAGTTCCTGCAGCTCTACACCACCTCCATCCAAGCTGTAGGGTGAGACGACAAGGTCATGGCAAACTGGTTCTCCCACACGCTCAGGGACTCCGCGCTGTCCTGGCTCCTCAACCTGCCCGAGGACTCCATTGACTCCTGGGAGGAGCTCTGCAAGCAGTTCGTCGCCAACTTCAAGGGCACGTACGAGCGCGCACTCACCCACAACGACCTGCGCGCTGTGGTGCAGAAGAAGGATGAGACCCTCCGCAAGTACATCCAGCGCTTCAGCCAAGTGCGCAACAAGATCCCGAACATCCCTGACACGCAGGTCATCGCCGCCTTCAGAGAGGGCGTCACGAACCGCAGGATGCTCGAGAAGCTGAGCATTCACGACAAGCTCACCTCTGTGGTGAAGCTGTTCGACCTTGCGGACAAATGCGCCAAGGCTGAAGAGGGACTCCTCTTCGTCAAGATGAGCCAGCGAGGGGACGACCAGGCTGAGGGCTCCAAGGGCCACAAGAAGCGCGAGGAGACCAAGCGCAAGACCACTGCTATCCTAGCAGCAGAGCCAGCCACCAAGTTCGCCCGCAGAAGCTCCCCCGAGCCTGGCGACAAGGAGGCGGACAACCGTCCGTTCTGCGTCTACCACAACAGGCGTGGCCACGCCACAGACGACTGCTTCGACCTCAAGAGGCTGAGCAGGGAGTGCGAGCGAGGAGAAGGCAGCGGAAACCGCGGCAGAGGCCGCGGCTACCGCAGAGACGGCAGGGGCAGGCGCGATGGCGGCTACCAGAAGCCGTCGGGCACTCAAGGCAACGCCGCCGAGAAGAACAACAACCTCCCCTACGAGGAAGATGGAGGATACCAGGCCCCGAGAAGGGCTATGGCCTGCATCCTCAGCGGGGCTCAGGCACCCCAGTCGAACAACCAGTTCAACCAGTTCGCCCGCGAGCTCAACGCCGCGCTCCCGAGCACCGAGACCTCCAGGCCCCTCAAGTGGTCCCAGTACACCATAGCCTTCGACGCCAAGGACCACCCCAAGTCGACCAAGACTGTGGGAACCCTCCCCCTGGTCTGCTCCCCCACCATCAACAACATCACCGTCTCCAAGACGCTCATTGATGGAGGAGCAGGCCTGAACGTCATCTCTGTTGAGACCTTCGAGACGCTTCAAGTGCCCTACGAGTGGCTTATGCCCTCCAGGCCGTTCACAGGGGTCACCAGTGGTTCCATCGAACCCCTGGGCCAGGTCCGGCTAGCCGTCACCTTCGGCACGCAGAAGAACTATCGCACAGAGCTGATCGACTTCGACGTCGCCCACATCGGCCTATCGTACAATGCCATCCTCGGCTACCCCGCTCTCGCGAAATTCATGGCCGTCACGCACCATGCCTACAACATGGTCAAGATCCCCGGCAGCGCTGGCACCATCGCCATCCATGGTCATATCCTGGACGCCACGCGCGCTGTCGAGAGCGCCTACAAGGCAGCTGCCATGGCATTCCCGGCTGACGAGGACATGGAGCCTCTCGAGAGGCCCAAGAAGAAGAAACAAGTGTTCTCTCAGGAGCAAGCTGCCACGAAGAAGGTGTCGCTGAGCACCAGTGGCTCGGGGGCTGAAGGCTCGGGGGCTAGCGTCACCATAGGCGCTGCCCTGCCTCCCAAATAGGAAAGCGCGCTCGTCGCCTTCCTTCGGGCAAACTCTGACATGTTCGCATGGACTCCGTCAGATATGTCCGGTGTACCGAGGGAGGTGATCGAGCACCACTTAGCCGTGTGTCCAGACGCACGACCCGTCAAGCAAAAAGCACGCAAGCAAGCCCCCGAGAAGCAAGCATTCATCGTCAAGGAAGTAGAGAAGCTAAAGGCGTCGAAAGTCGTCCACGAAGTCGCGCACCCCACTTGGCTCTCCAACGGCGTGGTTGTCCCTAAACCCGCTGGAGGAGGCCGACTCTGCATCGACTACACCGATGTCAACAAGGCCTGCCCCAAGGACCCATACCCCATGCCGAGGATAGACCAGATCGTGGACTCCACCGCTGGCTGCGACCTCTTCTGTTTTCTGGACGCCTTCTCTGGATACCACCAGATCAAAATGGCTAAAGAGGATGAGGAAAAGACAGCATTCCTCACCCCCTGTGGCGTGTATTGCTACACATGCATGCCCTTCGGCCTGAAGAATGCTGGCGCCACTTTCCAGAGGCTCATGAAGATCGCCTTGGGGGCACAGATGGGCAGGAACGCAGAGGCCTACGTCGATGACATAGTGGTCAAGTCTCGAGAGGGAGACACCCTCTTGAAGGATCTCGGGGAAACCTTCGCCAGCCTGCGCAAGGTGAACATCAAGCTGAACCCCGCCAAGGGCGTCTTCGGGGTCCCTTCAGGCAAGCTCCTCGGATTCCTGGTGTCCCACCGCGGCATAGAAGCAAACCCTGACAAGATCAAGGCCATAGAAGGAATGCAACCTCCTCGCCGGCTCAAGGAAATGCAGCGCTTAGCAGGCTGCATGGCTAGCCTGGGCCGATTCATCTCCAAGTTCGGCGAGAGAGCCCTGCCATTTTTCAAGATCATGAAGAGATCTGGCACATTCAAGTGGACCCCTGAGGCGGACAAGGCCTTTGAGGACTTAAAGAAGTATTTGGCCAGCCCACCAGTCTTGGTGGCCCCCAGGACAGGCGAACATCTGAAGCTGTATCTTTCAGCCACTCCTCAGACCGCAAGCGCCGTCCTGGTGGCCGAGAGGGAAGAGCCTGTCCTCCCCAAGAAGAGCACTGCCACTCCAAGCCCAAAGCCCCCCGACAAGGATCTCGTCGAAGGAGCAGCCTCCACAGACCCACTGCCAGGCCCACCGCCTCAAGTGGAGCCTGCTCCCGGCACCCATGTCGAGACCCCCCAGCAGGCGGATCTCGACAAGGGCCCCGAGGAGCCTACGCAGGGGGCGGACACTGCAACCCCACCGACAACCCTTGTCGAGCACCCCGTCTACTTCGTCAGCACGGTGCTGCGGGATGCTCGGGAGCGGTACCCGATGCAGCAGAAGCTTCTCGTCGCTCTCCTCATCGCCTCCAGGAAGCTGCGACACTACTTCCAGGCCACCCCATCACGGTGGTCACTTCTTTCCCCCTGGAGCAGATCCTGCGCAACCCCAACGCCACAGATCGTGTCGCGGGATGGAACATAGAGCTGCAGACATTCAACTTGCGCTTCGACACCACAAGAATCATCAAGGGGCGAGCGCTGGCTGATTTCGTCGCCGAATGGACTGACCCAAGCCCTGAAGAGCCTCGGGGGGAAGAGGCTGAGCCCGCTGGAGACACAATGCCCAGCCACTGGACCATGCACTTCGACGGAGCCTTTGCCTGCCGCAATGGCGGGGTAGGTGTCGTCCTGACTTCACCCAAAGGCGACAAGCTCTACTACGCTGTCCAGTTATGCTTCACGATTGACAAGATCTCCAACAACATCGCTGAATACGAGGGCCTCCTCGCCGGCTTAAGGGCCGCCATCGCTCTAGGCGTCAAGCACCTACTCATCAAGGGCGACTCCCAGTTGCTCGTCAACTTCTCCAACAAGAGCTACACGCCTAAAGACGACCACATGGCAGCATACCTTGAAGAGGTCCGCAAGCTCGAGAAGCACTTCAGGGGCATGGAACTCATGCATATCCCAAGGAAAGAGAACCAGGAGGCCGATGACATCGCCAAGCGAGCCTCGCGAAGGCAACCCCAGCAGGCCGGCGTCTTTGAGGAAAGGCTCGCCAAGGCATCCATCAAGCAGCCTCGAGAGGCCACAGCCGCAAGCACAGATGAAGCACTCCCACCACCTCCTGAGTCGGGGGCCCCCGATTCTGGCCCCAGCACAGGGGAGCATCTGTTGCTGACGGCAGCCCACCAAGCCACAGGCTGGATTGACGAACTCAAGGACTACTTGGCGAAGGGGATCCTCCCTGAAGAAGATGCAGAAGCAGAACGAGTCGCTCGACAGGCGAAATCCTACTGCATCATTGAGGGAAACCTCTATCGCAAGCGCCCGAACGACATCGCGCTCAAATGCGTCCCCCCCCGAGGAAGGCCAAACGCTGATCAAGGACATCCACAGCGGGGAGTGCGGCCACCACTCGTGTGCGCGCACCCTCGCAGGCAAGGTCTTCAGGAGCGGTTTCTACTGGCCACAAGTGCTTCAAGATGCGGTCGCCATCGTGCAAGCCTGCGACGCCTGCCAGTTCCACGCCAAGCAAATTCATCAGCCGGCACTGGGGCTCCAAACCATCCCGCTCTCCTGGCCGTTCGCGGTCTGGGGGCTGGACATCTTGGGCCCCTTCCCGAAGTCGCAGGGGGGCTATCGTTTCCTCTTCGTGGCCGTCGACAAGTTCACCAAGTGGGCCGAGGTTGAACCAGTGCGCACCATTCCAGCCGGAGCCGCGGTGAAATTCATCAGGAGCCTGGTCTGCCGCTTCGGGGTGCCCAACCGCATCATCACCGATAATGGCTCGCAATTCACCAGCGGCATCTTCCGAGCCTACTGCGACAAGTTCGGCGTCAAGATCTGCTTCGCCTCGGTGGCTCACCCACGCAGCAATGGTCAAGCCGAGCGAGCAAACGCAGAAGTCCTCAAGGGCCTCAAGACCAGAAGCTTCAACGTCCTCAAAGGGCACGGCAAGGGCTGGATCGATGAGCTCCCATCTGTGCTCTGGTCCATGCGCACAACCGCTTCACGGCCTACAGGCGAAACGCCGTTCGCCCTTGTCTACGGAGCTGAAGCTGTCCTCCCCGCAGAAATCAAGCATGGATCCCCACGGGTTCTTGCCTTCAACGAGGACATCCAAGAGCGCCTCCACAATGACGACCTACTGTTCCTCGAGGGACTGCGCCGCCACGCCGCCCTCAGAGCAGCGAAGTACCAGCAAGATCTGCGACGCTACCACAGCCGCCATGTGCGCTCGCGCACCCTTGAGGCGGGTGACCTCGTCCTCAGGCGAATCCTCTCCAGGGAAGGTCTCCACAAGCTCTCACCGATGTGGGAAGGCCCCTACAGGGTCTCCCACATCGCCAGGCCTGGCGCAGTACGCCTTGAGACCGAAGACGGCATCCCCGTCAAGAACCCGTGGAACATCGCGCATCTGCGCAAGTTCTACCCGTGATCATAGTCACGCCAGGCATTTTTTGTCTCTAGAGGGAAGCTCACGGCTTCACCTCCAAGCTTCTCAAAGCTTCTCCCGAGGCTCAGCCCTCTGAGCTCTCCTGCTAATGAGCCACCGCAGGCCGCAGTGAACCTCTGCCACTAATGGGTGGTCCCCATGCCTCGACGTGGAAGGAACGTTAGCTTGGCAAACCCAAGTGTAATGAACCGATTCTCGTTCCAAGTGAACTTTGCGCTCAGGCGCCATCTTCGTTCCAAGTGAACTTAGCGCTCAGGCGCCATTTTCGTTCCAAGTGAACTTTGCGCTAAGGCGCCGTGTCGTTCCCAAATGAACTTTGCGCCAAGGCGCCGCTATGTAATATTTCGATGGCAAGTTTTACTTTCATCCTTTACTT
Organism: Poa annua; assembly: GCA_026929855.1. NCBI lineage: Eukaryota > Viridiplantae > Streptophyta > Magnoliopsida > Poales > Poaceae > Poa > Poa annua. The sequence goes on along the minus strand of CM049437.1, from coordinate 80,488,111 downwards.
TCAAATGTGCGCTTATATTCTTCCCATGCGCACCTCGCGAGCGGGGGCTGAGTACGGTGCCTGTGCCCAAGAGCACCCCAGCAGCACTGCAAAATCCAAGGGACCCTGAGCTCTGGCTAAAGGGCATGCTCCCGGATACACGCCACCTCTCCAAAGGACCTTGGTACTCTCTCTCCTCGCGAGGCACCCATGAGGAAACCTATAAGCGCGCATAAGTCCTTACTACTATGCTCTAGCGTTTTGGTTCGCCTCTCTAACATCCACAGGGAACGAGAGTCTCTCCAGGCCTGTGGAGGAAAAACTCGGCCCCTCAAGGGAAGGACATCGCCAGAGGAGTCCCACGCAGGGCGAAAAGCCTCGCGAAGCTAAGTTCCCTATTCACATCAAGAGAACCCTTGCATCTCTCTCACGAGCACTCTGCGTCCCTCGAGTGGTCCTTTCCCTCACTCTCCATGGGCTGCTTGCGCGTCAAAGGGGGGCCCTCAGCATCGCGACTCGAGGGTTCTTACCTCTCTAAGCCTTAAACTCCCCCCGGCCTTGTCGAGTCATTGCTCGAGCATACCGCAGCGGCGGAGTCATAGTGTGAAGAGAAGGGTCCAGCGACGCAGAGTGAAAAAGACATGGAATTGAAGCAAAGGCCCCTCGAGGGGAGCACACACAGACTTAGCAGCACTTGTTAAAAAGATAAGAAGTATATTACAAGCTGGTAAACGAAAGTCTTTAAAGCAAATGCCCCCGCGGCGCTACAAGCGTGTTTCAGGAGGAAGCCTTAGGGAGAAATTAAGCGGAGGCCTCGCCGCCGTCTTCTCCTCCAGGCTCGCCATCCTCATCGTCGTCCTCCTCATCCTCCGCCGTGGCCCGCTTGAAGCGGCTGCAGAAGTCGTCCACCTGGTCGCGGACGGAGTTGGAGGCCTTCCACCTTTCCTCCCCCTCGAGGGGCTCGGTCACCGTGGCAAGGTCGAACCCGGGCTGGAGGTGCACGAGGTTGGAGAAGATGCGGTCCACCGCCACCGCCAGGAGCTGGCGGCACTCCTCCTCGACGACGTCGCGGAGCTCCGCGGCGGGGCCCTCGAGCGCCGTGAAGAGCTGCTCGAAGTATAGGAGGTAGGTGGCGGCGTCGGAATGGCCTTGAGCTGGGACGGACGGCGCTTCTGCTCCCAACTTCGCAGCGAGCTCGCGGCCCCGGCCCGCCAGGGACAGGAACATACGCTCCCGCTGCAGCGACAGCACCTGCGCCACCTTGGCGCTCTCGGCCGCCTCCACCGCCTTCTCCACGGCAGGACCCACCTGCTGGTTCATTTCCTCCATATCGGCCATGAGGGAGGCAAGGTCCTGCTCTGTGCGCTTGCGGGCCTCCTCAGCGACGCGGCGGCGATCCGTTTCGCGATTCACCTTGGAGACAAGGGTAGCGTTCATGTTCTCGAGCTGGTAGATCCGGGCGCAGCTCTCGCCAAGCCTCTTCTTGAAGCGGGTCTCCTGCTTGGTGAATTTGTCGGCGTAGTCGCGGGAGACGGCGGCGCGGTACGCCTTCTCCTGGGCTTGGAACTCCTTCTCGGCCTCCGCCTTCTGCTCGGCGAACCTTGTGTTGAAGCGCTCCACGTGCCCCTTGTGGGTAGCCACCTCGCGCTCATACCTGACGAGATCCGCAGCCAGGCTCTCTTCGCGGGCCTCGAGGGCGGCGCGCTGCCCTGACAGCTCCTGCTCCCTCAGCGCCAGCTGTTCGTCGCGGCGGCGCACGTCCTCCTCGCGCTCGCCCAGGCTCCGGCCCCTGGCGTCCAAGCTCGCACGGACCCCCTCCAGGGCGGTCCGCACGGTCTCAGAGTCGGCGAGGATCTTAGCCTCAAGCTCGACAAGCCCGTGACGCTTGGCCGCCAGGGAGTGCTCCACAGCCTCCCGCTCCGCCCTGGCCGCGGCCAGGTCTTCCGCCGCTGCCCGGCGCTCAGCCTTCAAGGGCTGCAGAAGCTCCTCGGCGTCGCGCATGGCGCCCTCGCGGACCTCCTCTGCGAAACGCAGCGCCTCCTTGCGCTCCGCCTGCAAAGCCTGGTCGTTCCGTCGGCGAGTCTCCACGGCCGCGTGGAACGCGGCCCATGCCTCCGCGAGCTCGTCCCTCTGCCAGGCGAGCCCCCCGTCCTCCTGGGCAAGGTGAGCCTCCAGCCCCTCCTGAGACTCCCGCACCAAGCGGAAGGCGACGTCGCGTCGCCCCCTGCTCCAGTCCCAGCTTCCGAGGACAGGGGCCCGGGAGGCCTCGCTCGGGGCGGAGGGCCCTGCTCCCGCGTCAAGCTTGGAGCGAGGAGACTCTGCGCGGGCTCGGGGGCTCGGAGACGCGTCCTTCGCTCCGGCACCCGCGTCCTGCGCGCCGGCGTTGCCCCCCTCAGGCGGCACCTCGCCTTGGGCCCCCGGGGCAGGAAAGGCCTGCTCCGTAGCTGCCGCTTCCTCCTCCGCCTCAGTGCTTGGCGGGGGCAGTGGGAGTTCAGCCCCCACTGCCTCGTCGACCTTTGGCGGAATCGGGGCCGAAGTAGTGTCTGGCGCGGCCCCCGGATGCGCTGGCGGGGACGCAGCGCGCGGTGGAGTGGCCGCCTTCTCCACCTGCTCCTCAGGGCGTTTTTCCTCTAGAAGCGGCGCGGCGGTCTCAGCCTGATGAGCGTCCTCATGGGGGCCTGCAGGGGTTTCCTCCGCAGGCCTCGAGGCCTCCTCTGTGGCCTCCTCTGTGGCGGCCTCTGCCGCGGCCTCCGGAGCGGTTTTCTTCACGTCCGCGGCCTTGCGGAGCTTACGGCGTTTTGCAGGCGCCGGGTCGCTGGCAGAAGACAAGGAAATCGGTCAGGGGGAGGAGACAAGCAAAAGGCTGAAGAAGAAAATCAAGACCAAGAACACTTACCCTGTCTTCTTGGCGCGGGTGTCAACCCACGCCATGCCGGACGAACGCCAAGAAGGCGTGGCCCGGACTCCGGATCCCTCAGGAGCCGCCTCAGCTTTCCTCTTGAGGGAAGCGCTTGAGGGCTCCCCGGCAGGCCGGTCGTGGGCCGCCTTGGTTCGGGGCTCCCGTCGCCCCGCCTCGGCCTCCTCATCATCGCTGGAGGAGAGCTCGAAGACCTCCTCAGGAAGGGGCGAGGCCCTTGACGAGCTCGCCCCGCCTGCAGAGGGGACGGCCCGAGCCGCATAATCGCCCTGCTCGTCGTCAGACGCGTACGGCGAATCCGCAGCATCCTGCCCCCTCGCCACGGGCATAGGCCCATCTTCCTCCTCTTCCCCCGCCAGGCCTAGTGGAGTGAAGCTGGGCATCCGCTCCAGAATCGCCAGGCGCGAGGCCAGGTTTATTTGATGAAGAGGCCTCAGTTCCGCCGCAACCGCCACGAACACGTCGGGGTTGATGAAGAGGCCGCCCATGATGGTCTCGACGACGGCGGGGAGGTGGTCGCAGGGGTGGAGTCTCATCGAGTCGGAGGGACCCGCGTACATCCACATCGGCTTCTTGTGCGCCTGCAGAGGAGCGATGCGGCGGCGCACGAAGTCCTCTGCGATCATCTGGCCGGTGAGGCCGTTCTCCCGAAGCGTCCTCATGCGCGCCACGAGGCCTCCGATCTTGGGGCCCTGGAAGGCCTGCTTCCCCCAATGGGTGTTCTTCACGGGCGGCGCCTCCGGGACCTCGAGAAAGGAGCTCTGCGACTTGACGCCGATGAGGAACCACTTCTGCCGGAAGTCGTCCACTTTCTTCGACACCGCCGTGACGGGTTTGTCGTCGCTCCACGACATGGGGATGTAGACGTCCCCCATGCCGTCCGCAATGCGGAAGGACACACACCCCGTCCGCTCGGCCTTCGCGGTGTTCCGGAGCGCGTAGAAGCTCCGGAAGAGGGCCACCGAGGGCTGCACCCCCAGATACGCCTCGCACAGGTAGGCGAAGATGGAGAGGATGAGGATGGCGTTGGGGTGAAGGTGGAGAAGGTGGATCTGGTAGAAGTCCAGGACAGCCTCAAGGAAAGGCGAGTACGGAGGCACCAGTCCGGCGAAGAGAGTGTGGAGGAAAATGGGGAAAAACCCCGTCGGAAGGCGGCCGTGCCTCGCGGCCTGGATGGCGCTGGCGCCATGCTCATTGGTCTTCCCGGCGACCAAGTGCTGGATCTTGTCCAGCGCCGCCGCATCGACGCGCACCCCGATCAGGGCGGGTCCAAGCGCTTCTTCGCCCTGCGCATCGGAGGGGAGCGTGGACATCACCGCCTTGCCTTTGGGTCCGCCCATTGTCGAGGAGGATGCTTGAAGCGAAGCGCCGGAGAAGCGGGGGCGCGGAAGAGCGAAAGGAAGGAGAGTGCTCGCCGGAGAAGAAAGGGGTCGCCGGAGACGAAGAACTAAGAGGCCGAGAGCTGGAAGACTGGAGGCGCAGAATGGGAGTAATGATTGCGATTCAGACCGGCGCGCAGCTTTATGCCCCGTCCGAGCAGTTACCAAGGCGTGGTCGTGGTGGACGTGGTGGGACCCCCCACTACGCACGTTCGTCCGAAGAAACCGAGTCGTCGCAAACCCACCACCAAGTGACGCGTGTCACGGGCAGGCCGGACGTTTTGGACCCACGACGCTTCGTCTGGACCCGATGGGCCTCGCCGTGCCCGTCTTGGGCCCGGGGGCTACTGTCGGCCCAGTGGATTCTAGGGTGTGCAGAGCCCACTCTCCACGGCCCTCACACGCGCTGATGTCGACGAGACGACTAAGGACCAAGCAGAACGCTTGGGGAGACCCCCGAGGGGAGAGCCCCCTCGAGGGGACTTGAGGAGGCAGCGAAGGGCCTGAAGGGACTCCCCCTGAGGCTGCCCCCCGGCAAGGCTTTCTCCCCCGAAGGGGAGTCAACGCAGTTCCCACCACAGGGCCTCCCGGGCCCTGCGGGGATGTTTCGCCACGAAGTAACCGCTGCAGAGCGCACATGGTCTCTGCAGCAGCCGCAGAGTGACGCGCGCGTCTGCGCGCGATGACGACGGCGCCGCAGTTGCCGTTCTGGTGATAAAAGGAGTCAACAAAGCTCTGTGTCCCCTGCGCCGCCAACAAGGCTTTCCTCTTTGGTGATAAAGCAGGTGGCCGGCGCAACGCTCCAACGGCGACGTCACCGGTGGCACCCCCACGGTCTCTGCAGTACCAGCTGGCCGCTCTGCAAAGATCGCGGCTGCCCTGCCACGAAGACAGGCCTTACGACTATGGACCGAGTCCATGGGCAACTCAGCTGCGGTGCACCCCGCTCCACCATTTCGTCGCCATGTGGGAACCCTTCCACGGCGCAAACCGCAGGGACGAGGCCCGGGGCGCCTATATAAGGAGCAGGAGCACCACCGTAGCCAAGGATCGATCGATCACTGATCCATTGACACCCCACGGTAGCTTACCCAAGCCCAGCGAGCCCGAGGAGGAAGAAGGCCCGAACCTTCCCCCTCCGAGCTCCGCACTGCCTCGCGAGGGCCCGCGGCAAGCTCTTTGTACTATAGCCCCTACTGAGCAATACAGACAAGCAGGAGTAGCTGTTTTACCTCACTCTGAGGGCCGTGAACCTGGGTACGGACCGGGGTCCATCTCTGTCGTGCTGTTCCTCTACAGGCTCGACGAGCACCGTCGCCGAGCCGGTTGAGGGTTGTTGACCAACGTGTTCAGTTCCCCTCGCGAACTTCTCCCCCGAGAGTGGTTATCCCTATTCCGTGGGAATCACACCTCGACAATAACTATGTGGGGAACTTTACACTATAGAACTTGGCTTGTATATTCCAATGATGAGCCTCCTCAAAAGTGCTCTATGTCTTCATGAGCAAGCAAGTTAGATGCACCCCCACTAGTTCCATTGGAGAGCTTTCATACAATTATAGCTCTATGTGCATCCGTTGTGTGGCAATCACTACTCCTTGCATAGCTTCGATTATAAGACTTCCTCTTGTCTAATGTTCACTTTCAGCTGTGTGAGACTTTCTTCCGTTGGCCTTCCAAACCCCCATTATTATTCTCTTAGCCACAACATCCTGGTGCCAGGAACCAATGCTGAACACTTGCTTGTTTTTGTGTGAACAAATAGAGAAATGATCTTCTACGTGCATATTGCTATCGCTTGACTTGATCCTTTCACAAAGTTGTCATGATTGTTTGATTCATTAGATGATTATATTGTTGTGCTTGAAGCTTAAATCATCTTTAATATCTACTTTGCACGGTTGATTGTTCTCTATTACTGATTCATTGAAAGTTTTGCTTTGTTATGCCTACTTGTTTATTCATTACTCATTTGATATCAATATAAACTACAGCTTTTATTCATTTGATCTCAACTTACATGCATTACATTATTATTTGATCAAGATTGTGTGAAGCATGTCACTTCAGAAATTATTCTTGTTATCATTTTACCTACTCGGGACGAGTAGAACTAAGCTTGGGGATGCTTGATACGTCTCAAACATATCTATAATTTCTTATGTTCCATGCTTATATTATGCCAATTGCTACATGTTTTATATACACTTTTATATCATTTTATGCCTTTTCTGGGACTAACCTATTAACAAGATGCCACAGTGCCAGTTGCCTGTTTTCTGCTGTTTTTGGTTTCAGAAAAGTTGTTAAGGAAATATTCTCGGAATTGGACAAACGAAACGTCAAAGTGCTTATTTTCCCCGGGAGGTTCCAGAACACCGAAGAGGAGACGGAGGAGGACCCCGAGGGGCCCACACCCGCTCCCGGCGTGGCCCCCCCCTTCAGCCGCGCGAGCACGGGGTGTGGGGCCCTCGAGCCTCCACCGCCTTCGCCCTTTCGCCTACTTATACCCCTCGGATATCTAAGACCTGGGACACGCACCTTTTTCCTCCACGAAGTCCAGAGCCGCCGCCGTCGTGAACCCTAGATCGGGAGGGTTCAGAAGCTCTTCCCGGCACCCTGCCGGAGAGGGGAATCATCACCGGAGGGCTCTACATCACCATGCTCGCCTCCGGACTGATGCGTGAGTAGTTCATCCTTGGACTACGGGTCCATAGCAGTAGCTAGATGGTTGTCTTCTCCTCTTGTGCTACCATGTTTAGATCTTGTGAGCTGCCTAACATGATCAAGATCATCTTTATGTAATGCTACATGTTGTGTTTGCTGGGATCCGATGAATATTGAGTACTATGTTATTGCTTCATAATATATCTTGTGAGTGCGTTGTTTATGATCTTGCATGCTCTCCGTTGCTAGTAGATGCTCTGGCCAAGTAGATGCTTGTGACTCCAAGAGGGGGTATTTATGCACGATAGTAGGTTCATGTCTCTATTTAATCTGGGGTAGTGACAGCAAGCTCTAAGGTTGTAGATGTACTGTTGCTACTAGGGATAAAACAGTAGTACTTTATCTAAGGGTATTTGTATTACTTACATTACACACGTTGCCTAATGCAATTATCTGTTGCTTGCAACTTAATACTGAAAGGGGTGCGGACGCTAACCAGAAGGTGGATTATTAGTCATAGATGCGGTTGGAACGGTCTATGTATATTGTTGTAATGTCCAAATGAATATCACACTAGCTATCATAACTATAGTATATGCATCATTATGCACTTCTTTATTCTGTCAATTGCCCAGCTGTAATTTGTTTACCCGCATGTGTGCTATTACTCCCTCCGTTCCATAATATAAGATGTTTAAGCCATTTTCCACATTCATATGTGCACACATGTATCTAGACATGTTTTAGTGTACATGTGCACTCATTTTAGTGTGAATCTAGACAGCATGTGTTATAGCTATAACATCTTATATTGTGGAACGGAGGGAGTATTATTTATGGAGAGACACCACTAGTGAACTGTGGACCCCGGTCCTTTTTCCTCAAACTGATAAACAATCCTACTGCAATCATGTTACTTTTATTCTCTGCAAGCAAACATCATTCTCCACACATACGTTTAATCCTTTGTTACAGCAAGCCAGTGAGATTGACAACCTCACTGTTAAGTTGGGGCAAAGTATCTTGGTTGTGTTGTGTGCAGGTTTCACGTTCGTTGCTGACACCGGTAGTGCGCCCTGCCAAAGTCATCTTCAACAACCTCCGGAAGATCTCTAGTTTCCTAGTGGTTCGATAAACCTTGGTTTCACAACTAAGGGAAAACTTGCTGCTGCACTATTTCATACCTTCCTCTTGGGGTTTCCCAACAACACCTCACCGGTGCCATCACCCATTAAGGTGAAGTGTCATGTAGTCGACGTTCACATGACACCACTAGAAGAATAGCACCACAACTTAAATATCAAACCATTAAATATTACTCAACATAGTTCACTACTAACATCTAGACTTCTCCCATGTCCTCAAGAACTAAACGAACTACTCACAACACATCATTTGGATCATGATCAGAGATGATATAATGATGGGTAACAATCTGAACATAAACCTTAATTCAACGGTTCCACCCAATAGCATCAATAACAATAGTAATCAACACCGGGAGAGTTTCCCCTATCAAATGCACAAGATTCAGCCCTAGATGTTACAGCGGGAACGGAGTGGAACGATGGAGATGACGGTGTCGGCGGTGGAGATGGTGGTGATGATGATCCCGATGAAGTGCAGCTCGATGACGCTGACGATGGCGACAATTTCCCCCCTCCGGGAAGGGATTTCCCCAGCGGCTATTCAGCCTGCCGGAGAGCTTTTCTCTCTCGGTGGTTTCCGCCTCGTGCAGGCGGCGGCTCTGTTTCTCGTCTATCCTCCTGGTCATAGGTTTTCGGGGGTTTCAAGTACGCGAAAGGGCATCGCCAGAGGTGGGCCTGGGCGGCGCCATCAGGTGCTGGCGCGGCAGCATTGGGAGCCGCGCCAGGACCTGAGGTGGGCCCCCTGTGGCCCATCTGGTCCCCCCCTTTTGGCTCCCTTCGTCATCTGGAAAAATAGGACTTTGGGTATTCTTCATTTTGTTTTCTGAGCTTTGCAAATAATGTATCTTGACGGTGCTTTTTCCAGCAGAATTCAGACTCCGGTGATCCATCCTCCAATAATCATCAAACATGCAAAATAGATGAAATAACATAAGTATCATCTCTAAATATGAAATATATCAATGAATAACAGTAAATTATGATATAAAATAGTGATGCAAAATGGACGTATCAACTCCCCCCAAGCTTACACCTCGCTTGTCCCCAAGCGAAAGCTGAACTTAGTAAACATGACCACAGGTTTATGGAGTGAAGTGTCGATAAAGAATATACGGACAAGAAGCATCACATCTATTAATACACAAGTCATCTTAGATAATAACTCCATACATATAACTCAACTTGTAACAAGTAAAGGAAATCACAATAAGGTGCATAGAGAAAACCATAGTTGGTTTTGGCAAACTTCGTTCTTGGTCAGAGAACAATGAACATATTGAGCTTACTCTATAAAACAGCCCTCTTTATTAGTTGCTAACTCCAAAAGTCATATTTATTAGGTAACAACAATGTGCTAAACAAAGAAGAATAAAAGACATGATTAACAATACAAATGTATAAATGGTTGAATCACAATCAACTCAAATGCTTGCTTAAGGTAGAAGGAGGTAGGTTTACTGACTCAACATAAAGTAAAAGATAGGCCCTTCGCAGAGGGAAGTAGAGATACAAGCATGTGCTAGAGCTTTTAGTTTATAGGTTTTGAAATCATATAGAGAGCATCAAAGTAAGTTTTTGAGCGGTGTTTGTCGTTGTCAACGAATAGTAATAGAGTTCTTGTTATCTTCCATACTCAGCAAGTTGAGAGCGGTTCCGATTATTTAGTAACCAGCATTTATAATATGCACTTATATAACTTGACACTCCTCCCAACCTTTGCTTTCACAAGCCATGGCTAACCGAATCCTCGCGTGCCCACCAATCAATCTCAATCCATGGAGGAGTGTCTATTTTTAACTTTCTCAACCTTTTTGATATTATAGTGGTCTAACCAGCTCTTTGCAATATTAGTGACGAGCAGATGGAGCATGCAAGTCAAGGGTTACTTAATTAGCATGGAAGATAACAAACTCAACTATTATTTCCTCATGAGCTAATAAACATTGACACAAATAAAGGATAGTAGTTTTGAATAAAGGTAGCACATGAAGTATTTACTTGGAGTGGCGCAAAATACCACATAGTAGGTAGGTATGGTGGACACAAGTGACAAGGGTTTGGCTGAAGGTTTGGATGTATGAGAAGCATTCCCTCTCGATACGGGTCTTTGGCTAGCAAGGTTGGGTAGCAAGCATAAGAGTTGAAGGATACAAACAAACATACATGTAGTAAAGAACAATCATGCAATTCTTACTTGGAAGCACAAACAATTTTGAATTGTGAATACTAAACTTATTAGCTACAAGTGAGAAAGATCATTGAATAATATGTCTACATGTAGTTCCTTTTTCTCCCCAGTCTCAAAGTATTGTAACTACTGACCAATGCTAAGTTTGTCAAAACCAAAAGATTTACTATATGTTCCCAAAGTGATGCAAATACTAATGACAAGATCAATCATATATGACAGAAGTTGCAAACTAAAATAAGGTGTGCAGAAAGTAAATGATAACACTTCTCATTAATATTCCATAACGGCAACTCACACCAAGGGATGCATAGATAGATAACCAACTAAAAGAGAGATACTTCCACATTGCAAACCATCATATAAGATAACTTCCCTACTCATTATATGACACTACTAAAAGGTAAAAGATAAAAGATAATGGTGTGATACCGCGGCACTCCCCCCAAGCTTGGAACAAGCTAAGGGAGATGCCAATACCGATGACGAATTACTCCTTGGGTGGCATTGATGGATGATCCTTAATAAGCTTAATAACCAACTCTTTCAATTCATCAATACTGTGGGTGAGGTTGCGAATCATCTCGGTGTTGCTCTCAATGCGGTTCATGAATATGTCAATCTGTGAATCCCAGCTTTTGGAGTTGTTTCCCCATCCTTCATCAGACTTGGGACTCTCTTTCCCTGCATTGTTAGAACGATGCATATTCCAAGGGTATGGCCGCTTCACCTCAGGAAGTCTTTCAATTTGATCCAAATAGATTAAGTTGTGGAAAGTGTTGTTGGTACTCGAGGAAGATGTCCTTGGAGCTAGAAGACGGCGTGGAACTCTCCCTCCGGTGCTCATCCGCGCGTTCATCCTGCGGTTGGAGGGGTTCGCCACTACTCCAATGCTTGCAACGGTGGCGAGAGGGTTTCCACGCGGGTCTTCCTCCACCTCTTCTCCATCTTCACCCTTTATCTCCCCTTCAAGCTTGGGACCTTGGAGATCATCCTCCGAAAGCTTCTTGTCCTTGTCGTTGGCGGAGACCATGGTGCCTCTAAAACTCAAAGTATTCTCTGGACAGAAACAGCTCGAAACAAAAACACGTCGAAAACACGATATACGGACCTCGGGGGTCTCGGGAGATTATATAGCAAAAATATGTGCAACAAAAGGAAGGCAACAGGGCGAAATCGAGTAGGAGACGGACTCCGAAGCTCCGTCCTCATGTGCTGGCGCGGCCAGGATGGGGCCCGCGCCAGCACCTGATGGCGGTGCCTCGGGCACCGTCTCGTGCTCGTTTTGGTCTTGTATTTTTCCATATTTTCTAAAAACCAATATTCTATATTCCAAAATTAAATTCGCGAACTTTTTCTTACCGAAACTGCACCTTTTCGAATTCACCCTCTGCAGACTCAGAAATATGTTCTTTAATAAAAGCTTCCGGAGTAATTACTTGAATAATATCAACATCTTCATTATAAGAATCTCCAGAAATATAGTGCTTGAGTCTTTGTCCATTTACCACTTGTGTAGAGTCATCTTTAAGTGAAGCAATTTTTATTGCTACAGAACGAAACACTTCCACGATAACATATGCTCCTTCCCATTTGGAGAGTAATTTCCCTGCAAAGAATCTAAGACGAGAGATATACAATAGAACTTTCTCACCAACATGAAACTCTCTCTTAAGGATTCTTCTATCATGCCATTTCTTAACTTTTTCTTTAAAGAGTTTAGCATTTTCATAGGCCTCACTTCTCCATTCATCTAAAGAACTCAAATCAAGCAACCTTTTCTCACTGGCAAGTTTAAAATCTCTATTTAGTTCTCTCACTGCCCAATAAGCTTTGTGTTCTAATTCTAAAGGCAAGTGACAAGCTTTTCCATAGACCATTTTATAAGGAGACATACCCATAGGATTTTTATAAGCAGTTCGATAAGCCCATAATGCATCATTTAATTTACTAGCCCAATTCTTCCTCGTTCTATTAACAGTCTTTTGCAAGATAGATTTAATTTCTCTATTTGATAATTTCACTTGCCCACTAGTTTGAGGATGATAAGCTGAAGCAATTCTATGATTAACACCATATTTAGCAAGAACTTTTCTAAAACCACCATGAATAAAATGAGAACCTCCATCAGTCATGAGATATCTAGGAACACCAAACCTAGGGAAAATAATATCTTGAAGCATTTTTAATGATGTCTCACCATCAGCACTTTTAGTAGGTATAGCTTCTACCCATTTAGTAACATAATCAACAGCAACAAGTATATGAGTATTACCTTCTGAAGGAGGGAAAGGACCCATAAAGTCAAATCCCCAACAATCAAATGGTTCAATAACAAGAGAATAATTCATAGGCATTTCATTACGTCTAGAGATATTACCAACTCTTTGACATTCATCACAAGATAAAATAAACTTTCTTGCATCTTTAAAGAGAGTAGGCCAATAAAAACCTGATTGTAGAACCTTTTGTGCAGTTCTATCTCCAGCGTGATGTCCTCCATAAGCACTACTATGGCATTTTCTCAATATCTCTTTTTGTTCAGACTCCGGAACACATCTTCGCATAATACCATCCACTCCTTCTTTATATAAGTGTGGGTCATCCCAAAAATAATGCCTCAAGTCATAAAAGAATTTTCTTCTTTGTTGATCTGAAAAGGTTGGAGGCAAATACTTCGAAACAATAAAGTTAGCATAATCAGCATACCAAGGACTGTCTCGTGAACTCACCCTTATTGCTGCCAATTGTACATTTGGAAAACTATCGTCAATAGGAATAGGATCATATGCAATATTTTCCAATCTAGAAAGATTATTAGCAACAGGATTTTCAGCACCTTTCCTGTCGTGGATATGGGACACGGGTACCCGCATGGACGATGATTGTGTCCCATCAAGAGGTGGCCCAGTAAGCCGGAAGACCTACCATAGTAGGACTCGGACACCCAGCCAACTTGTATTAGAAGAGGAGACTAGTCTGTATCCAACTAGGACTCTACATGTAAGCCGGCCCCGTCCACCTATATAAGGAGGGGCAAGGCGTCCCAAGAGGACAGACGCTCAAGAGACAAATCCCACCGCCTAGACAGGCAAGCCATACACAAGAGAGGAGCCGCCTCATACGGCGACTTCCACATGAGCATACGTAATAGACCTAGCCACAAACAGCACGTAGGGGTATTACCGAATGATGTTTCCCGGGCCCCGAAGCTGTCTAAATCTTGTCTTTCGTGTGCTAACCCATATCGACGATGCCCGCGCGTACATAGCCCCGTATAAATTGTCTCCAGATGATATTGTTGATCTATCCCCTCAACATTTCCTATCTACAATATGCAAATCGAATTCTTGCAAAAGTAATACCCATCTAGTAAGCCTAGGCTTTGCATCTTTCTTTTCCATAAGGTATCTAATTGCAGCATGATCAGTGTGAATAATAACTTTAGAATCACCAATATATTGTCTAAACTTCTCACAAGCAAAAACAACAGCTAGAAATTCTTTTTCAGTTGTAGCATAATTCTTTTGAGCAGAATCAAGAGTCTTACTAGCATAATGAATAAAATTTAACTTCTTATCTATTCTTTGTCCAAGAACAGCACCAACGGCAAAATCACTAGCATCACACATAATTTCAAATGGTAAATTCCAATCAGGTGGTTGAACAATAGGAGCACTTATTAAAGCCTTCTTAAGTGTTTCAAAAGCTTCATTACAATCATCATCAAAAACAAATGGTACATCTTTTTGCAAGAGATTAGTAAGAGGCTTTGATACCTTAGCAAAATCTTTAATAAACCTTCTATAGAAACCAGCATGACCAAGAATACTACGAATACCTTTAACATCTCTGGGGCAAGGCATTTTCTCAATTGCCTCCACTTTGGCTCTATCAACTTCAATACCTCTCTCAGAAATTTTATGTCCAAGAATAATTCCTTAATTAACCATAAAGTGACATTTCTCCCAATTAAGAACAAGATTAGTTTCTTCACATCTCTGCAAAACTTTATCAAGATTGTGCAAGCAATTATCAAAAGAAGTACCATAGACGGAGAAATCGTCCATGAACACCTCCACAATTTCCTCACAAAAACCATGAAAGATAGCAGACATGCATCTTTGAAAAGTAGCAGGAGCATTACATAAACCAAAAGGCATACGTCTATAAGCATAAGTACCATAAGGACAAGTAAATGTGGTTTTCTCTTGATCTTGAGTTTTAACAGCAATTTGAGAGAAACCAGAATAACCATCAAGAAAGCAAAAGTGAGTTTTATTGGCTAATCTCTCTAACATTTGATCAATAAAGGGTAATGGATAATGATCCTTCTTAGTAACTTTATTAACCTTTCTAAAATCAATGCACATTCTATAACCAACAACTACTCTTTGAGGAATAAGTTCATCATTTTCATTAGGCACAACAGTAATTCCACCTTTCTTAGGGACACAGTGCACAGGACTAACCCATCTACTATCAGCAATAGGATAAATAATACCAGCGTCAAGAAGCTTTAATACCTCATTTCTTACCACTTCCTTCATCTTGGGTATTAAACGGCGTTGATGTTCAACAACTGGCTTTGCATCGGGCTCTATATTAATAGAATGTTGACATATAGTAGGAGAAATCCCTTTTAAATCATCCAAAGTATAACCCATAGCTCCACGGTGTTTCTTCAATACTTCCATTAATCTTTCCTCTTCTTTACCTGAAAGGTTAGCACTAATAATAACAGGATATATTTTCTTATCATCAATATGAGCATACTTAAGATTATCAGGCAAAGGTTTTAAATCAAAGACAGGATCTTCTTTAGGTGGAAGTGTTTTACCCAAGTCTTCCACCTGTAAATTATGTTTAAGAATAGGTTGACGGAGGAATATTTCATCAAGTTCATCCCTCTCCTCTCTGAAGACTTCACTTTCATGATCTTCCATAAATTGCTGCAGAACATTGTTAGGAGCAAGAGCAATAGAGGCAAGTTGTTCTATTCTAAAATCCTCATTGGGTAATTCGGTTTCATCAGGGGTCTTAGCAAATTTCGAAAAATTGAATTCATACGAATCACCAGCAAACGTAGTAAAGATTTTCTCTTTCATACAATCTATAACAGCACCATAAGTATTTAGAAAAGGTCTACCAAAAATGATAGGACAAGTCTTACTAGCAGCTGCACCAAGTACGAGAAAATCAGCAGGATATTTAGTCTTACCACATAAAACTTCAACATCTCTAACAATACCAATCGGAGAGATAGTTTCTCTATTAGCAAGTTGAATAACCACATCAATTTCTTCAAGTTCACAAGAACCAATCTCATGCATAATTTCTCTATAAAGCTCATAAGGAATAGCACTTGAACTTGCACCAATATCACATAAACCATAATAGCAATGATCACCAATTTTAACAAATAACACAGGAACACTAGTTTTCCTTGATCTTTTAGGATGAGAAACAATATTAGAAGCATCTTCACAAAATATAATATACTCATCTCCAACATTTTTAGTAACAAGATCTTTAACTATAGCCACCGGAGTTTCAATTTTAATTTGTTCATCAGGTTCGATAGCTTTCTTTTCACTCTTGTTAACAACACTAGCCATAACAGAATGTTCTTTCACTTTAACAGGAAAAGGAATTTTTTCAATATAAGGCTCAGGAATAATATGATCAACAGTATGAACTTCAATGCTTTTAGTTATAGGAGCAATAGATTTATCTTTATAAGGTTCATGATATTTTTCAAACCCCTCCTTGGGCAAACCAAAATAAGCAGCAAAAGATTTATAATAATTTGCAACAACTTGAGAGTCAAGACCATAAGCATTATTAATATTTCGAAATGCATCAGTATTCATGAAAGTTTTAATGCATTCGAAGTCATATTTTATACCTGACTCCCTACCTTTGTCGTTCTCCCATGCTTCAGTATTCTCTTCAATACGATCAAGAAGATCCCATTTAAACTCTTCTCTATTACGAGTGAATGATCCAGCACAAGAAGTATCCAATAATGTTTTATCTTCAAAAGAGAGTCTTGCATAGAAGTTATCAACAATAATATTACCAGGAAGCTCATGAATGGGACATTTGAGCATTAGTTACTTCAATCTCCCCCAAGCTTGGGCAATACTTTCTCCATCATGAGGCCAGAAATTATATATAGAATTCCGATCTTGGTGAATCTCACTTGGAGGATAAAATTTAGAGTAAAAGAGAGGTACAATTTCCTCCCATCCAAGAGAACTCCTGTTCTTCAAAAATTTATACCAATGCGCAGCTCTCCCAATAAGTGATATGGAGAATAATTTCTTCCTAACTTTGTCCATTGTAATACCTGCACACTTGAACAACTCGGATAATTCATGTAAAAACAGTAAATGATCACCGGGGTGGACAGTTCCATCCCCTTCATAGCGGTTATCCATAACACGATCAATAATTTTCATAGGTATTTTAAATGGCACTATTTCATCAGGTGGCGCCTTGTTTTCTACCTCAGCAGTGGTAGAAGCCTTCCCAAACAGGAAAGCAATAGATCCTCTCTCCATAATTAAGCAAATTACGAGACAGAAAAAAAAACAACACTTACAGCTAAAGTTTTCCCTACCAATTCCACTCACCAATAGCGCTTCACTCCCCGGCAACGGCGCCAGAAAATAGTCTTGATGACCCACAAGTATAGGGGGTGTATCGTAGTACTTTCGATAAATAAGAGTGTCGAACCCAACGAGGAGCAGAAGGTGCTGACAAGCAGTTTTGATGAGGATTTCACTGTAAACACTAGCAGAAAAGTTTTTAGGAGTTTTTGATAATGCAGATAAATAAAGTACGAGTAAATAGAGCGCGGCAATAATAATTGCAGCGAGTGGCCCAATCCTTTTTAGAGCAAAGGACAAGCTGGTTTGTTTACTTATGATGACCAAACGTTCCTGAGGACACACGGGATTTATGTCTAGTGCTTTCGCTTCATATAGATGATTAATCTTTAGTGTTTCGATAAGTGTTGTGTGGGTGAACCTATGCTAATGCACCGCCCTTCCTAGGACTAATACATACTTGTGATTATACCCCTTGCAAGCATCCGCAAATACAAGAAAGTAATTAAGATAAATCTAACCACAGCCTTAAACTCTGAGATCCTACCATCCCTCATGCATCGAGATACCAACGGGGGTTTAGGTTTCTGTCACTCCGGCAACCCCACAATTAATATTCGAATACACAATGCATTCCCTTAGGCCCATTAAGGTGAAGTGTCATGCAGTCGACGTTCACATGACACCACTAGAAGAATAGCACCACAACTTAAATATCAAACCATTAAATATTACTCAACATAGTTCACTACTAACATCTAGACTTCTCCCATGTCCTCAAGAACTAAACGAACTACTCACAACACATCATGTGGATAATGATCAGAGATGATATAATGATGGGTAAAAATCTGAACATAAACCTTAATTCAACGGTTCCACCCAATAGCATCAATAACAATAGTAATCAACACCGGGAGAGTTTCCCCTATCAAATGCACAAGATTCAGCCCTAGATGTTACAGCAGGAACGGAGTGGAACGATGGAGATGACGGTGTCGGCGGTGGAGATGGCGTTGATGATGATCCCGATGAAGTGCAGCTCGATGACGGTGACGATGGCGACGATTTCCCCCCTCCGGGAAGGGATTTCCCCGGCGGCTTTTCAGCCTGCCAGAGAGCTTTTCTCTCTCGGTGGTTTCCGCCTCGTGGAGGCGGCGGCTCTGTTTCTCGTCTATCCTCTTGGTCTTAGGTTTTCGGGGGCTTCAAGTACGCGAAAGGGCATCGCTAGAGGTGGGCCAGGGCGGCGCCATCAGGTGCTGGCGCGGCAGCATTGGGAGCCGCGCCAGGACCTGAGGTGGGCCCCCTGTGGCCCATCTGGTCCCCCCCCCCTTTTGGCTCCCTTCGTCATCTGGAAAAATAGGACTTTGGGTATTCTTCATTTTGTTTTCTGAGGTTTGCAAATAATGTATCTTGACGGTGCTTTTTCCAGCAGAATTCAGACTCCGGTGATCCATCCTCCAATAATCATCAAACATGCAAAATAGATGAAATAACATAAGTATCATCTCTAAATATGAAATATATCAATGAATAACAGTAAATTATGATATAAAATAGTGATGCAAAATGGACGTATCAAGTTGCAAGCAACAGATTATTGCATTAAATAAAGTGTGTAATGTAAGTAGCACAATTATCCTTAGACAAAGAACTACTGTTTTATCCCTAGTAGCAACAGTACATTCACAATCTTAGAGGTTGTTGTCACTCCCCCAGATTAAATGAAGACATGAACCCACTATCAAGCATAAATACCCCCTCTTGGAGTCACAAGCATCTACTTGTCCAGAGCATCTACTAGTAACGGAGAGCATGCAAGATCATAAATAACGCACTCACATAATACATAATGAAGCAAATGACATAGTACTCAATTATTCATCGGATCCCAGCAAACACAACATGTAGCATTACATAAAGATGATCTTGATCATGATAGGCAGCTCACAAGATCTAAACATGAAGGCACAATAGGAGAAGACAACCATCTAGCTACTGCTATGGACCGGTAGTCCAAGGATGAACTACTCACGGATCAGTCCGGAGGCGGGCATGGTGATGTAGAGCCCTCCGGTGATGATTCCCCTCTCCGGCAGGGTGCCGGGAAGAGCTTCTGAACCCTCCCGAACTAGGGTTGACGGCGGCGGCGGCTCTGGAACGTTTCGTGGAAAAGTGTTCGCGTACTTAGAGTTTTCCCGTCGGGGGGTCTTTATAGGCGAAAGGGCGAAGGAGGTGGGGCCCCGAGGGGCCCACACCACGTGGTGGCGCGGCCAGGGGGAGCCGCGCCTCCACCAGGTGAGGCCGCCTCGTGGCCCCCCTCCGTCTCCTCTTCGGTGTTCTGGATGCTTCCGGGGAAAATAGGGATATTGGCTTTTGTTTCGTGCAATTCCGAGAATATTTCCTTAACAACTTTTCTGAAACCAAAAACAGCAGAAAACAGGGAACTGGCACTGTGGCATCTTGTTAATAGTTTAGTCCCAGAAAATGCATAAAAACCATATAAAGTGTATATAAAACATGTAGCAATGGGTATAATATAAGCATGGAACATAAGAAATTATAGATACGTTCGAGACGTATCAACGCGCCACAGGCCACCGTCTTCCGGATCAGCGCCCGCCATTAATACCTTGGAAGACCGTGTCCTCAGTCTCCATTAAAAGGACGCCGCGATCAGCCACCACGACGATACCCACATGTGTAGGGGATCGCTGAAATCCTCGTTGGGAAGTATTACCCAAATTTATAGTTTGACTCAAGGGGAACACAAGAATACCAATAAGACATTAGCAACTGAGACGTCACTCTCAACCACACCTGTATATCAAAAAAATTCAGCAACAATAGTGATAGCAGTGATATGATTCAAGTAAGCAAAATAAAACAACAGTAGTAACAAAAGGGTTTCCCAGTTTTCACCGGAAAAGGTGAAGGTGTAGCTCAGAGATTTAAAACGTAGGCATGAAGTGACAGTGGGGTGTTGCATGAATAAGATTGATCATATAATAAGATATAAACAGCAATGGGACTCATCTCTAACTCAGATATATGTAGGTATGTATTCCATAAATAGTTGTGCGTACTAACCAAGAGAATTTGCACAACATCTATTGTCCTACCAGCCCATTTCACCGGGGGCAACCCTTTCGAGTACTTAAATAGTTGTGCGTACTACAGGTAATTAAGGTCTACCCTTTCGAGTAGACCGGAACAATGCATTAACACTTCACGAACACATAGAATCCTCAAACTAGAACATACACCCCTTGTTTTCCCTATATGTCACTTTTAGGGTTCGCAGGTTCAACACAATAGCAGGCAATACACTTTGCAGATAAATACCAAACTCAATTATATGATTGGGAAAAACAAGTTTAGTACTGAAATCATGCCACTCGGGCCCTATTAGCAAGCATTAAACATAGCATAAGTGCATCAACACAATACAAAAGTATCATCAAGATAAACCCCTAAGATCTCGAACAACGGGTAGCATTACATGATCAATCTCATCCAATACCCATCCACCTCATATGCCTACAGCGGTCTACTCACACATGGTGATGGTGGAGGAGCTCATGGTCGATGGAGATGAAGGCGGTTAAGATGGCGGTGAAGACGGCCTCCGAATCCCTCCTCCGGGGGAGAAATCCTGGATCAACCTGTCTCCAAAAAAGAAGATCGTGGTGGTGGCGGCGCTCTGTTTCGCGAATAGACCTCCTCTTTTAGGTCATCAGGTTTTTTGTATATATGGAGGGGTACACCAAAGATGAGGCCGAGGGGACGCTCGAGGCGCCAGATAGGTGGGCCCACGCGGCCAAGGAATCTGGCCGCGTGCCCCCCCCCCCCCCCCTTTGGGCCTCGGGCCTCCCTCGTGTCCATCTTCTTCTCGATGTCCTTCCTTTTCCATAAAAACTCGCGTGGTATTTTTCCTCGATTTAATTTCCTGCAAAAATAGACAGAAACAAGACTTTGCTAAAAACAACATCAGATTCAACAGTTTTAATAAAGTATGGTGAGATTCCGGGACAAATAATGAAGCAAAGTGATTGGAAAAGTAGATGCATTTTAGGTGCATCAACTCCCCCAAGCTTAGCTTATTGCTTGTCCTCAAGCAATTCAGTTAACAATTGAGCAATAAAAGAAACTTTCACGAACACATTTGCTTCATATGATGTATATATTCTCACTATGTGGACAATGCTTAGGCTATTCATAACAAGATGTATGCAAATGGTGTCACTTAATGGTCATGTAAACTATGAAGAGGTACCAATCATAATAATAAATAACATGAAACATATCAGTTCACAAGATTGCAAAGCTCATAATAAAGTATGATAGAGTGGTATCTCGCTTGCCCGAATTTGTACAGGAAAACATAAATGCCCAGGCACCTCTTAAGTTCAAGAGAGGACTAGAAATAGAGATATCAAAAATAAAAGCATCAAAGTTATACCTCAGCTAACAGTATTCGAGGACAAGCACATTACACTAAGAATGACAATTATGCTCTCAAGAAGGTGCTCAAAGAAAGGATGGTGACTCAACAGTAAAGTAAAAGATAGACCCTTCATGGAGGGAAGCAAGGATTTAACATGTGCTAGAGCTTTTCATTGTTTTGAAAACAAAGATAAAATAGTTTTTGAGTGGTGATTATTTTGTCAACGAATGGTAATAGAGTTCCTGTTATCTTCCATACTGTTATCTTCCATACTAAGCAAGCTGAGAGCGGTTCCGAATATTATTAAAAATAGGCATTTATAATATGCATCTTCATATTTATAATTTGACACTCCTCCCCACCTTTGCTCTCACAAACCATGGCTAACCGAATCTTCGGGTGCCCACCAACAATCACATATCATGGAGGAGTGTCTTTTTTTACTTTCTCAAAACTTTTGATATTATAGTGGCCTAACCAGCCCTTTGCAATATTAGTGACGAGCAGATGAAGCATGCAAGTTCAAGGTTACTTAATTAGTATGGAAGATAACAAGCCCAACTATTACTTCCTCATGAGCTAAAATAGTGTCAGAAAATGAGAAGTGTTTTGCAGGTTTTAAAGGTAGCACATGCAAATTTACTTGAATGGTTTGAAATGCCATACATAGGTATTTATGGTGGACTCTTTTGGATAACTTGGTTTTCAAGGATTTGGAAGCACAAACATTAACTGCTTAGTACAACTGGAGGCTAGCAATAGGATAGGGAGCGACAATTCAAGAGAACCATAACCATCATAATCATGCTTGCGACAAAATAAAATTAACGGAGGCATAAAAATGATACTAGAACTCTGAGGCAAAATAAATCATCAAGCCTTAGTTGACTCTTTGTTTTCAGTCATATGCATGTGTGAGCATGTGCCAAGTCAATTCAAATGAATTTATTCAGAGGAGGATACCACAATGCCATACTTCTCTTATGAGCAGAACAATACAAGAAAATATCCATAAAACATGTCATCTACCATTAATACATTGAGACTGATCATAAGAGAACATAACCCACTAAGCATCCATCATTCAACATACACCTTATGCGAACCAACTAAGCATGCTCACATGAATGATTATATGTACAAAAATGAAAAACAAAGGAGTTCATACCAGCCTCTTACCCAACTCGAATTGCCATAATCATCATCATTGCTTTTTCTCTTCTCCCAACTTGAACTGCACAAATAAAACATCAAATCTGCCAGAAAATGTTACTGTATACAGTACTGTTTTTACCCTACCTAAACACCTCATAATGATCTCATATTTTACGGGTGCGTAGGTTACGAAAAGCTGCAATAGTGGTTTAAATTTCAGCTCAGTAGGAGTTACAAAAAAAAAATGAAACAGTGAACAGATTTCAGCAATTTCAGCACAACTGTTTTGGCATTGGGTTCAAGAAAACGAAAATATTTTTGTTATTTTCGATTTTTAGATGCATAAAGAAAGTGACCAGAAGTAAACAAGCTAAAGAAACCAACAAAATCTTTTTGTGTTTTCATGATTTATAGAACAATAAACTAAACCATAACAAGATAAAGGTGATATAAAACAACGAATGAAAAGGGTGAGAGGTACTCCCCCAAGATTGAGTTCAAGCTAGTATTCCGGTGGGTAGTATCCACCACTTCCACTTCCGCCGTAGTAGGGCGGTGCACCACTTGATGACCCTCCTCCATAGTAAGAGGGGTCACCACCTTGGTACCCTCCATACTCCGATCCTTGGAAACCCCATGGATAGTTTTGCATCTCCGGGTTTTGGGGCTCCTCTTGTGGTGGTGCTTCTTCCACGATCCATCTTCCAGTAGTCCTGTCAAAAAGGTCAGCACGAGGGAGCCTAATGGACACATTTTGTCCATTGCGACTCTTATAGATATAGTGGCAACAATCCTTGTGCCATTCACTCATTTCCATGCGACAGGTTACACAAAATCAAGTAAATAGGCCTCCGTGATAAGCCTACCCATGTTATTGTCAAACCCTCTTTCTTCCTTAATGTGCTCATATACGAAAGTAGCAATGGCACCACCATAAATAGGAGTTTCATCAGTAAGGTTTCTCCTCACAGCTATATGTAAACTTCTAGCAAGAACTACTCCCAAATTAAATTGACAAGGTGTTCCCTCTTTTGCACTTTTTAGTAAATAAACCATGGGTCCTGTGCAAGCAGAAGTGTTATCCCTAGCTAGAAATCCTCTAGCAAGAAACAAAGCAAAGTATCTTAGGGCTGGATGTTGTATGCTAGTAAATTTGCCCCTATTAAGCCTTTCAGGAATTCTAACATCAATGCTCTTTCAAAAAGAAACAAGATCCTGATTTGAATCGGCACCTATCTCAAGCCAACTACCCCTGTTCTCCACACGAATAGCTCTACAAAACTCCTCCAATGACATAGCAGGGCGCTGCCCCTCATAGTGAATTTAATGGTAAAGGTAGGAGGGGGTGGATTAGTTCTCTTACTGTGTCGGTGAAGTTCGGGGCCCTCGAAGCGGAAGGTGGAGATGAACTCTCTTGCAAGCCCCTCGTATGTTCCCCGTGGATGACGGGAAAACTCCAGCAAGCCCGTGGTAGCCAGGAAGGCGTGGAAGTCCTCTCCTATCCCCCACTGGTCAAGAACATGAGGGTCTTGCCATCTTGTTGCATGAATCTTGAGCCTCTCCCCTATGAACACCGCCTCATCCTCCCATAGATGATCGTCATCATGATTATCAGTGGCTCTAGATGGCCTCCTCCTTGTTCTTGACATCATCCCCATGAGTCCCTTACCCTTGTTCATGATGAAAGCTTGCTGTCCAAAAATAAAATTCATCAAATATCAAGATGTAACACTCTAAAACAACATTGAGCCATCCATAACAAGTCTCCACATAAATATCATGCATCCATATCAACTAGAAAACTCTAACTCATGGGTTTCTCAAGCATTTTAGGTGACACCTAGTGCAGCAAAATACTTCATATATAAAGCATAAGAACAACAAGTAATTGGATGGGTGAAGGAGTCACATACCAAGGAGCAATTCCACCAAACAGATTTGAAAAATCTGCTCAAACTTAGGAGATCGAAGATGGCAGGAAGCAGGAGCTCGGGAAAATTTGGGAAAATACCTGGAGGTGGTTTTCTGTCGAGGGGAAGGAGATGGGCACTGGCTGCTCACCTAACTCCACATGTGGCTCAAAGTGGTGGGTCCCACGCGGCCAAGGAATTTGGTCGCGTGGGGCACCCCCTTTTGGCCCCTGGTGGCCTTTTGGTCTTCCCCTTTTGGCTGCTGGTCCCTCTGGTAAAATAACTAATACCCATATTTTTTCTGAAATTTTTCAAGAAAATTTTCTGAAGAGAATTTTTCAAAGTTCATATTCTGGAATTTCTGGACTTCTGAAATAATTAAGTTTATGCAAATATTCTAAAGATCTCAGACAAATAAAATTAAAACGCAATGCAATTTTGTATGGGAATCAAGTTTGCATCATTTCCACATTAGTAATGAGGTTGATCAAGTATCATTAATAATATGTAAAGGATATAAAGCATGATTCATTATATTTATATGGAAAGTAAAAATCAAGATACCTCATATTTGATTGGAATGGTTCCAATCATCAAGGTAGCATACTTTGGTGGTGGAGGTGGTAATGCAAACTCAAAGCTTCCAAACAAAATAGTATTTTCATTAATAATATTCACACTCTTGTTTAGCATAGCAACAGACTTCTTCTTAGGAAAATAAATGGTATGTTCATTGCCCTTGACATTAAATGTCACTTTGCTCTCAGTGCAATTTATAACAGCCCCTGCAGTATTCAAAAATGGTCTTCCAAGAATAATAGATAGATTATGATCCTCAGGCATTTCTAATATAACAAAGTCTGTAGGGATTAATATATTAGCAATAGAAATAGGAACATCCTCACATATGCCTATAGGAATAGCAGTGGATTTATCAGCCATTTGTAATGAAACTTCAGTTGGAACTAATTTATTTAGGTTAAGTTTCTTATATAAAGAAAAAGGCATAACACTAACACCAGCTCCTAAATCACACAATGCATATTTCACATAAGTTTCTTTAATACGACAAGGAATAGTAGGAATACCAGGATCTCTACGTTTTTCAGACAATTTTCCATCAAAAGAGTAATTAGCAAGCATAGCAGCAATTGCATCACTAGGTATCTTTCTCTTATTAGTAACAATATCTTTCATGTATTTTGAATATGGAGGCATTTTAATAGCATCAACAAGAGGGATTTGTAAACACAAAGTCTTAAGTATCTCAAAAAATTTATCAAACCTAGCATCATCCAAGGACTTCATTACCTCTTGGGGCTATGGTATGGGTCTTTGCACCCATGGATCCCTCTCTTTACCTTTTTGCTTCTTCTGTTTATTCTTCTCAATAGATGGTTGAGTGCTTTCTTTCTTAGTATTTTCAGCTTCTTCATTATTTTCCCTTCTTGTTATTCTTCATCAGGTGGAGGTGATTCTTCCTCTTCAATATTACCATCTTCGGTTTCAGCATCAGATAGAAATATCTTTATCTTGTTCTTGAGAATCCCCATCATCTTGATTTTCATTGGGAGATTTTCCTGCAGAAGATTTCTTCTTAAGAGTCTCTTGCTCTTTTCTTTTAGGATGATCATCAGGATAATAAGGATCCTGAGTACTCGCACCCCCTCTAGTATTAACTCCACAAACCTGTTTCTTCTTCATAAGATTTTCATAAAGTTGATTTTGAAGAGAAACCATTTGTTCAACTTGATTATTCATCATCTCATAGTGCTTAACAATTCTTTTAACCTCTCCTACACTAGTATTTATATTTTCATGAAGAAATTTAATTTTATGAGAGTTCTCCATAATACTCATTCTAATAGAATGTTCTTCGGGATTATGACGATAAGCAATATCATTAACATATGACACATCAATGGGTGGTGTTACCTTCTCATTACCTTCCATGGAGTTACTAACATTGACTTGTATTGGAAAGCATGGTTGATCAATAGGAAGTTTAATACCCTTTTCAGATAATTCCTTAAGATGAGAGGTCTTAATTCCATTCTCTTCAATATCCTTAGTAGCTTCCTTCATTGTTTCATCAGATAATTTAAAAATGCCTCCTTTCTTCTCAGGAAATATTTCATCAAACTCTTCAATATTCCAATCTTGGTGGTTTCTACTAACATCTTCCAATAGTTTTGTGGCTTCATCAACAGTTCTTTCCCTGAAAACATTACCTGCCATACTATCAAGGTAGCTTCTAGTGGTTTCGGTTAGTCCATTATAAAATATATCAAGTACTTCACTCTTCTTAAAGCCATGAGGAGGACATTTCCTAACCATCTTTTTAAACCTCCCCCAAGCTTGGGGTAGATCCTCCTGCTCTTTCTGTGAAAAGTTACTAATTTCCATAGTTAAAACATGAATCTTTGTAGCAGGGAAATATTTAGTAAAAAAACAGTTGCAAGCATGCCTCTTTACTAGTAATAGTTCCAGGTGCTAAGCAATTATACCATTTTTTTTTGCATTCCTTCCTAAAGTGAATGGAAACAACTTTAGGAAATAGTAACGTTGGTGTATTTCATCTTTACCAAATAACATAGATAAATCATGCAAGTAAGTAACATGCTCATGAGGAAACTCATCTTCTCTACCATAAAACTTAACTTTCTCAGCCTTTTTAATAATTTCAGGATCAACACTAAAATTATAATCTTCATCTTTAATGCTAACAGCAGAAGCATTCAGTTCTTTAGCAATAAAAAAATATTCATCAAGAGTAGAATCCTTATAGCTATCAAGTTTATCTAGTTTATCAAAATCAGGATCCATAAAAGCCATGCAAAATGCATCTTCTTCCTTAGAAGAAGTATAATCATCCTCACAATGTTCATTATCTTCTATCTCAGATTCAACATTAGCATTAATAATAGGAGATTCATGCAGTTCAGGTAATTCAGGTGTTTCAATTATCTCAGATGTTTCAGGTGTCACTTCTTTGTCCATGCTACTACATTTCTCATTATCCTCAGCACTAGTAGACATTTTAGACAATGGTGAACTAGATGCAATTTTATCTTTCTTTTTAGCAGGAGCAGTAGAAGTAGCATCAAGTGAAAATTTTGTCCTACTTAGCAAATCCGTACCTCTACGAGTAGTTGAAGTTCTTATCACCTTCGGAGTTCTTTCTTTTCCCATAGTTGGAAACACGCAGATGTAGCAAATAAATGATAACAAGTTGTCTTACCAATAAAGCTAGATTCCCCGGCAACGGCGCCAGAAAATGTCTTGATACCCACAAGTGTAGGGGATCGCTGAAATCTTCGTTGGGAAGCATTACCCAAATTTATAGTTCGACTCAAGGGGAACACAAGAATACCAATAAGACTTTAGCAATTGAGACGTCACTCTCAACCACACATGTATATCAATAACTTGCAAGAACAATAGTGATAGCAGTGATATGATTCAAGTAAGCAAAATAAAACAGCAGTAGTAACAAAAGGGTTTTCCAGTTTTCACCGAAAAAACTGAAGGTGTAGCTCAGAGATTTAAAACGTAGGCATGAGGTGACAGCGGGGTGTTGAATGAATAAGATTGATCATATAATAAGATATAAACAGTAATCGGACTCATCTCTAACTCAGATATATGTAGCTGTGTATTCCATAAATAGTTGTGCGTACTAACCAAGAGAATTTGCACAACATCTATTATCCTACCTGCCCATTTCACTGGGGCCAACTTGGAACTACAGGTAATTAAGGTCTACCCTTTCGAGTAGACCGGAACAATGCATTAACACTTCATGAACACATAGAATCCTCAAACTAGAACATATCCCCCTTGTTTTCCCTATATATCACTTTTAGGGTTCGCAGGTTCAACGTAATAGCAGGCAATACACTTTGCAGATAAATACCAAACTCAATTATATGATGGGGCAAAACAAGTTCAGTACTGAAATCATGCCACTCGGGCCCTAGTAGCAAGCATTGAACATAGCATAAGTGCATCAACACAATACAAAAGTATCCTCAAGATAAACCCCTAAGATATCGAACAATGGGTATCATTACATGATCAATCTCATCCAATCCCCATCCACCTCATATGACTACAGCGGTCTACTCACAAATGGTGATGGTGGAGGAGCTCACGGTCGATGGAGATGAAGGCGGTGAAGATGGCGGTGAAGACGACCTCCGAATCCCTTCTCCGGGGGAGAAATCCTGGATCAATCTGTCTCCGAAAACAAAGATCGTGGTGGTGGCGGCGCTCTGTTTCGTGAATAGACCTCCTCTTTTAGGTCATCTGGTTTTTTGTATGTATGGAGGGGTACGCCAAAGATGAGGCCGAGGGGACGCTCGAGGCGCCAGATAGGTGGGCCCAGGCGTCCAAGGAATCTGGCCGCATGGGCCCCCCTTTTGGGCCTCGGGCACTCCCTCGTGTCCATCTACTTCTCTATGTCCTTCCTTTTCCATAAAAACTCGCGTGGTATTTTTACCCGATTTAATTTCCTGCAAAAATAGACAGAAACAAGACTTTGCTAAAAACAGCATCAGATTCAGCAGTTTTAATCAAGTATGGGGAGGTTCCGGGACAAATAATGAAGCAAAGTGATTGGAAAAGTAGATGCATTTTAGGTGCATCACACGACCACACTCTATTCTCTCCCCGTCCCTCGACACTCGAAATATGGCGCTGTAGCCATTCAAGAAGAACAAGAAGGACTACGGCGGTGGCTCCTCCTCCTCGGCACGCCGCCGTTCGCCACCGCCGAAGAAGACCAGGGACCGCCCATATATGGCGGTCCCTTTGGCACGGGCGCTGTTCAGCCAGAACAAGCATGTGCCGATCGAGGATGTCCACCTACCGGGCGGGTGGCACCTCAACGCCCGGCGGGTGCCTGTCCCGCCAGTTATTGCCGACGGCAAGGCGCGCTTCCTCGAGATCCGCAGTCGCCTCCTCCTACCGATCGCCTTGCGCGAAGACGATCAATTCCACCCGGCCTCGCCGTGGTGGGATCATCCGGCGCAGGAACCCGACCCGAGGAGGCGCCCCGCCCTCCTCGGAGATGCCGAGTACAACTACGGCAACGGGATCAGGTACTGGGTTCCGCCCCCACTGGAGGAGGAGGAGGGGGAGGAGGAGAAGGACGAGGATGAGGAGCAGGAGCAGAAGCTCCCGCCGCCGCAGTCGGAGTATGAGGTTCTGATGACCCACAAGTATAGGGGGTGTATTGTAGTACTTTCGATAAATAAGAGTGTCGAACCCAATGAGGAGCAGAAGGTGCTGACAAGCGGTTTTGATGAGGATTTCACTGTAAACACTAGCAGACAAGTTTTTAGGAGTTTTTGATATAACAGATAAATAAAGTGCGAGTAAATAAAGCGCAACAATTATAATTGCAGCGAGTGGCCCAATCCTTTCTAGAGAAAAGGACAAGCCGGTTTGTTTACTTATGATGACCAAGTGTTCCTGAGGACACACGGGACTTCTGTCTAGTGCTTTCGCTTCATATAGATGATTAATCTTTAGTGTTTCGATAAGTGTTGTGTGGGTGAACCTATGCTAATGCACCGCCCTTCCTAGGACTAATACATACTTGTGATTATACCCCTAGCAAGCATCCGCAAATACTAGAAAGTAATTAAGATAAATCTAACCACAGCCTTAAACTCTGAGATCCTACCATCCCTCATGCATCGAGATACCAACGGGGGTTTAGGTTTCTGTCACTCCGGCAACCCCACAATTAATATTCGAATACACAATGCATTCCCCTAGGCCCATAAAGGTGAAGTGTCATTGATGCATGTAAAATGCATACATGAACTTTGCATTATATTACTCATATTTCATCCATATTTGCATCATATAAGGGTTATATCAATGTTTTATAATGTTTTGGGGAATATTTCACAGTTTCCCTATTTATTTGGAATTAACCCTGTGCTGTCAGAAAACCCCTTTCTCTATATTTTGATGTTTCAGGGACCCAAACGACGTCCAAATGACCTAATATTCCACGGAGATCATTTTTTGGAAGGAACAAGGCTTAGGAGCGAAGAAAGAGCAAAAATGGAAGGCCGAGGACCAAAAGGAGTGGGCCCACGCGGCCAGATTTCTTGGCCGTGTGGGGCCCCTCATCTTGGCCCTCGAGCCTCCGATGCCCTCGATCTTCGTCTCCATGGCTTCGTCTTGACCTAAAAACAACTATAAAAATAGCCCCCCGAACCCTTCCGGAGGAGGGCGCCGCAGAAACACAGAAACCACGAAACAGAGACCTGGAGCTGCAGATTGGAGGGGGAAAACTCCAGCG
This sequence comes from Poa annua, assembly GCA_026929855.1. Lineage (NCBI taxonomy): Eukaryota > Viridiplantae > Streptophyta > Magnoliopsida > Poales > Poaceae > Poa > Poa annua. The sequence continues at coordinate 80,457,388 of CM049437.1, read as the reverse complement.
GGGCGCTGCCGGTGTGGTCTCCACCTTCTCCAACGACTTCTCCACCGTCTCCATGATGAAGAGGGAGTAGTCCACCCCTGGACTATGGGTTTGTGGAAGTAAGTTATGTATCTCTCCTCTCTCTTGAGCTTCACTAATTAGTGCCATATGAGCTGCTGAACATGATTATGGTCATATATGTAATACCTTTGTGGTGGATCTCTTAAGTTGATATATGTTATGATGATTGCCAATATTATGTCTTTGTTATGAAAGTAGATGCATATTATGTACCCCATTCTTGTCTATGTGTTTTGATCCAACATGTTTATGAGAGCGTGTGAGGGGGAACATGTGCATTAGTTGGAGTAACGGGGCGTGGTTTTGTTGTAAGTTGACAGCAATACCGTGATCCACTTGGGTTTTTACCTTACTTTGTTGCCTCACTAGGGATAAAGGAAATACCATGCTACCGGGGGTATGTGGGTGACATTGCCACTATCACCATGACTAGATCTAGCATGTTCTTATTTAAACTTCATGTCATTGAACTTAAAGCTATACTCTGTTTATCTTAATTACTGAGGTGTTATGATTTAGTTCGCATCTTGGTGGAGTATAAGAGAGATTAATAACCAAAAGATCTCTATGTTAGGACGTGATGCCCATATTATTAATAACTTGTCCTTTTGCAATCTCATATGTCAATTCCTATGTTCCATTATCTACCACTATATAAAAGAGAGAGTGCATTTGTGAAACCATGAACCCCAGTCCATTTTTAATCATAAGAAACACATTTCCAACACTTTTATTGCACTTTACATTTTCTGTTATTATTAAATCCGAAAATACAAAAATACTTTTATATCTTGTAAACACCATACAAACCACAAAAACATCATCTCATATCATTTATACCATCCTTGTTTATTTATTTACTACCATTGCATATTTATTTCAGTTTTACTTTTGTTATTTATATTACAAGTTTTACAGTACTTGTTATTTTTAATAACCGTCCATCCTATTAAATCTAACGGTGGTAAAAATAGGAGCTACCTAAAACTACCAGATTGAAACTACCTGAAACTACCAAAAATGTATTATTTTTATCAGATATTAAAGGGTAATTTGATAATTTCGTCCGACCGAACCCACCCTGCCAGTTCCTCTCTTTATAATCTCGCTCTCTCCTCACTTATCTGATCGTACAAACTCGCCGCCGACAACAGCTTCTCGTCATGGGCGGCCAAATCGGCGGCTTTTGCTCCCGCACCCTTGATTCCTCCCCCTCGCGTCCTCGAAGAAACCCCTACCTCCATCCTTCTATCGTCCATGGTTCGGTGAGCCATGGGTTCTGTCGTGGGATTGTCACGACAGATGTTTCCGGGTGGAAACTTGAGTATGGGGACATAGCGACTTCTGACAACTAGAGCTTGTCTAGCGTGGCGTGGGGAAACAAGGGTTTACCCAGGTTCGGCCCCTCGTCTTGAGGTAAAGACCTACTTCCTGCTACTGCTTTATTGATATGGGTTTCGAGTACTCGGCGCCTTAGCTTCTGGGTCTCGAGATTACAATGGTGGTACTTGCGATCTGGTAAAGCTTAACCTTCTAGGAACCAGCAGACCCCCTTATATAGGCGGTGGGTCTCGCTGAGGTACAAGGCGGGATCCGGGTTACAATCGTACCCGGACTCTACTCTAAGTCCTCTAAGTCTTCACCTTCCTTATCAAGACTCTGTCTCGTACTTGGTCTACAGTCTTCCGGATCCTTCTTAACTTGTGGGCCAAGGCACACGTTGCGCACCGGCTTACGTGGGACCCGGCCCATATCTTCATGCTTGACCCGGCCCAGGTTCTTACCAGGCCGGCTTATCTTCTAGGTCGGTGGGCCTACCGGGTTATGATCCCCCCAACAGTAGCCCCCAGGATAACTTGGACATCAGAATCGACTTGCTTCACCTTAGCACTCTTGGGCACAATCTGAGGGAAGCCGTCATTCCTTTTGTCCGGGTTATCATCTGAAAAACAGTAAACAACTTATTAAAAAAACAGGCACGCGGGTGTCAGTTTGGCCGGCTCTTGCTGGCGGCCCGTTCATAACCCGTACATCGCCTGTCGACTTTCGCTTTCGGATTTAGCGATTTTCAATCTCTTTTGTTATTCTTCGAGGACGTCGGTCAATCTCCTGAGTCAACGATGTCTTTTAATACTTATCTCTTCGCGAGAATCGAGGACCCGAGCGGCTACCTCGGGAACCCAAGATCCTGTCAGTTAGAGTATCTGACATCCCAGATATTATCCCCCGAGCCATTATTACGTTTGGCTTTTTCCTGTCTTGCCCCTAGGTCAACCCCCACTGGGCTATAAATAAGCGGGGACGGGGGAAATGCAATCATTTCCCCCCGTGCGCCCCCACTTCATCTTCCACCTCCAGCGCCGCCACTGTCACTTTCTAGCCCGAGCTCTGCAGCTCACGCCGGGATCAGCTAGCGCCGCCGCCCTTTTCCTGCTTCCGGCCGCATCCGCCGCTGCGCGCACTCATCTTCGCAGCCATCCTCATTTCTCCCTTCACTTCAGATCTAGATCTCGGCACTCCGCCGCCATGGGCAAGAAGGTTGGAAGCAAAGGCCCGGCCGCCGCCGCCGCAGCCGCCGCCGTCAAAGCAAACCTCAAGAAGACTAGGGCCGCCGCCGGTGCCTCCGCCTCCGGCACCGCCGCCGCAGCCGGCCCATCTGGGAACTGGACGGGCTCCTCCGTCTCCAACGCGAGACTGCAAGATTTGGTCGACTCCGGCGACCTTCAGGCCCAGAACGTCATCCAATGGTGCGCTCCTCGCGACGAGGTTGTGCCGGCTCCTAGGGATAATGAGGTAATCGTTTTCGCCGATCACCTCAACCGCGGTTTCAAACCTCCGGGTTCCCTCTTTTTCCGCTCTTTCCTTTCTTACTACGGTCTTCGGCCTCAAGACTTGGCCCCGAACTCGATTCTCTCCATCTCCAACTTCACTGTCTTATGCGAAGATTACCTTCAGATGGAACCCACCGTCGATCTTTTCCTCAAATTTTTCTACTGCAACCCTCAGCGTTCCTCTGCCTCTCTTCCTCTTAACATATGCGGAGGGGTTGCTATCCAGAGGCGTCGGGACTCCCTTTTCCCGGCTTTGAAACTCAACAGCCACCCTCGGGTGTGGCAATCCACTTTTTTCTATTGCAAAGACACCTCTCCCAAGGACCAACCCAAGTTGCCGGGTTTCCGGGCTGAGCCCCTCGAGCTGGGAGAGTCGATCAACTCCTTCGCCCGAGACGGCGCTGCCTTGGCTCCCATTCTTTCTAGGATCCGTGCTCTCAAGGCCCATGGCCTTAAAGGCACCAATCTGGTCAAATGCTGGGTTGGATGGTGTATCATGCCGCTGTCCATCCGGCCCAAGCTCATTTCCGAATACACGAACGTTCCCTCTGACCCTCTCCGGTTCACTTCTCAAGAGCCGGAGGATGAAGAGGTTATCCGGGCTTCAAAGAAGCTTTTGTCCGAGTCTGTCGCCGCGATAACACTCGACGGGCTCCTCCCCTTTTGTTCTGAGAACCCGGCACCCAAGGTACTTAGCTTGCAGCTTCTCTATCTCTCTTTTTGTATCTTGTCTGTATCCTTGTACTTTTTCATGAATGTCTTTTACTCACTCCTAGACCACTGAAGACTGGTGGAAAGCCGCCGAAGAAACCCCCGCCTCCTCCGATCAAGAGGATGAGTCGGCGCAAAACTCGGAGGGAGGAGATGCAGCGGGCGAAGTTGAGCTTGACTCCATGGACCGGCTTTTGCAGAATCTCATGGAAGCCGAAGACAATGCCTCTACTTACCCAAATTCCAGGTCAAGACGACCAAGACTCCACCAAGGTCCCCGCGCCTCCTTCTTCCCCGCCGGCTCAAGCCAAACGGGCCCGCAACGCGGTACGCCTGATTGCACGCTCTCGTTTCCTCGCTCTAGAAGCTTCCGGATCTCAAACCTTTCCGTCTGCGCAGGACAAGGATGAGGCGACGCCTAAACGGCGAAGGACCCGTTCATCCTCCTCTTCCGAAGAGCTCTCCTCAGGTATCCCAAACAGTCCTTCTCCTCGCAGAAGAAACGTTCATCAAACTTCCCCTGATGCATGTTACCCATTGGCGGGCCAACTCCGGGTTGCTAAATCCCGGTCTATGTCCTGCTCTTCAGGTTCCGGCTCCGAGACTCTCCCCTCCGACTTTGTCGTCAACAAGGGGTAGGTCCCGGTCTATTTCCTCACCATGTCTTTATTTTGACCTGCTTGCTGTCCATTACTCATGTAATTTATCTTCTTTCAGAGCACAAGTCATTCTTAGTGACGAGGAGACCCCTGAGACTGTGGCGACTCCTCCTGCAGAGCCTGAGGTCGAGGAGACCCAAGCCGAGATGCCGGTTGACCCGGTTCGTCCTGGCCCCGTCTCCTCTTCTCCTCCGAAGGCCGACCTTCCCGTCATTCCAGAAGAGCCGGATGTCGTTTTCGCTGGAACCGGCTTCCAGGATCCTGGTGCGCCCTCATCTTCCGTGGCGAAGGTCTTGGAGCCGGAAGCTGAGGCTAAGGAGGGGCCTGCTGTCCATGCCGCGGGCAAGGGACAAGTTCAAGAAACAGGAGACTCGGACTCTGAAGATGAAGTTCCTTACAACACCTTGGAGTTTCCAGAACTTTTTGAGAAGATCCATGCGCGACTCTCCAGGGTGCGAAAAGAGGAGTCTCAGCTGCGGAACTATCTGCACTTTCGCTACCAGGTATGTTCCCTACTAGTAGTCCCCAAGTGCTTAGTTTTTACTCAGGTAAATGCTTAGTACTTGCATCATAGGGAACCTGTCTCTTAGTGCGGATGATTCTTTGTAGTAGTCCCCAAGAGTCGGAGCAGTAGCTTGCTACGCTCCGGGTCTTTCTTGCGAGTGAAACTTTTGCAATGAGTAGTCCCCAAGAGTCGGAGCAGTAGCCTGCTACGCTCCGGGTCTTTCTTGCAACTCTCTCCTTAACTTTTTGTTTCTGCTGAGTAGCCCCCAAGAGTCGGAACGATTGCTTGCGATGTTCCGGGTCTTCTTTGAGATACTGTCTTTAGCTTTATAAGCCGTTTTTTGATCTTTTTGCTTTTTGCCTATATCTTGATGAATGTTTGTTTCCCTCTGCAGGAGTTTTCGAAGGCCAGCGCCGAGAGCAACAACGAGGTGCGCCATCAGCTTGCGCAGGAGGCCGGCCTCCGCGAAAAGGCTGAGGAGCGGCTGAAGGCGCAGGAGGAGACACTAAGTCGGCTTCAAGCTGACAACGAGGCCTTGCGGAAGAAGGTCCATGATCAAGAGCTTGCCATACAGGTGAAAGCTCTTGAACTGCAGAAAGTCGTCTCCGAGCTGGAGAAGATAAAGAAGTTCATCCACAACTTAGCTGTTGCTGTCTTCGGTGAGTCTTCTCCTTCTCTTTACTTTGCTCCATTACTTTGTCTTCTCAGGTGTTCTTACTCGTCGTCCGCCTCTTGTCAGGTTCGGCTCAAGGGGTGACTATCAAAGGGACGCTTGATAAGATTCAAGCAATATATGGCGTCACCCGGCGGCTCTACGTTGGCTGTGCCGAAATGATCAAGATGTCTTCTTCCTCTGGGACATGTCCGCCGGGTCTCCCGGACTTTCTTGCCGCCACCTCTGTGGTGCCTGTGCTTATGGAGCGGTGGAAGGCGTCTTCCTGTCGCAAGGGTGCAATCCGTGCGCTTGCGCTGGCTAAGGCGTACTATCCGAACCTTGACCGGGTCAAGCTCACCAAGGGCTTCCCCGAGTTTCAACCTGACGGCACCGAGACGGCGAAGATATACGGGAAGCTTGTGAAGTCAGTTCGGCGTCCGGCTTGTCAAATTTCTGATGGGTTGGCGCTGGACGAATTCCAAGTTGCATACGACGAAGGTAACCGCGCCGTCAAGGAAGTCCCGCCAGAGCCGGTTAATCTGTGGAAGCCGGTGGAGGAGGCGCCGCAACTTTTCATGCCCTTCACGACAAGTGCGAACCCCTCAAGCTCAACTCCTGATGTTCCAGCTCCTTCTCGCCCTACCGATCTTGACGGCTTTGAGGCCTTGGCTTCGGTCGTTTTGCAGAGGCCAAGAGGCGAAACTACAAGGGGTACGAAGGACCCTAGGCAAGGATCTGCATCGGCACCTCCACTCCAGTAGATCGTCCGGATGTTCCGAACGCCGACTCTTGTGCCGGCTTACAAACTTTTGGCTTGTCTTGAATTCCTGAAATATTATATTGGCCTTCTTGGCCTGTAATAAGTTAGATCTGAATACTTGTTAAACTTTTGATGCGCCTTCGTGCGCTGATGCTGTAATGAAACCCGTCTTTATAAAAGTCTTGCTTTTTTCGGTTTCAATGACCCTTTTGATTTCTTTAGCTCTCTGCAAAGCCGGTTTTCTCGTGACTTCTGTGTCTAAAATTCCCGAGCGATCAGGGTCTGCTAAGTCCCCATGGGCTTCATAGTCAGATTGAAAGCCGGTATTTTAGCATCTGGTCATGTACTGGCTGAGAATAACATCAAGCTAGCAGGCAAGAAACCAAGAACAATTGTGGCGTCTCTACCGGGTCATGAGTTTGTAACTTACAACTTTCTTAGTTAGTAAGCCCCCAAGACCGTGATCACATGAAAAACAAGGAACTGAAAACACAATACTCTTTCTTTTTAGAGGTGCCTTCCTCATTTCATTGATCATATAATATGTACATAGCTAGCAAGCCGCCTCATAAAAAACCTTCCAGTCCCCTTAGGTACCCTGGTAAGGAAAAGAGCGCGTCTGAAACCTGCTGCTTTTAAACTAAAAAGATACAAAAAGGTGGAGCCCGTCTCATCTGGGGCCTCTCAAAACCTAAGTGTAGTATGGCCTAAGCTCTGCTATGTTCCAGGGCCTGTCGTTCTCTGTCATTGGGTGTCTCGTATGGTCTGTATTGTTTCCTGTTGTTGTAGTTTCTTCTCTGAGATCCACCAAGTAGTAGGACCCGTTGTGCAATTTCCGGCTTATCACGAAGGGACCTTCCCATGGGGGAGTCAGCTTGTGGAAGCCGGTCTTGTTCTGGGCTAGCCGTAAGACTAAGTCTCCCTCTTGGAAAGTTCTTGATTTAACCCGGTGGCTGTGATAACGCCTCGGGTCTTGCTGGTATATGGCTGATCTTTCCAAGGCTAACTCTCTTGCCTCCTCGAGCATATCGACTGAATCTTGACGGGCTTGCTCGTTCTCTACCTCAACATAGTTTGCAACTCTTGGAGAATCATGGATGATGTCGCTGGGTAACACGGCTTCTGCCCCGTAGACCATAAAAAAGGGAGTGAAGTCTGTTGACCTATTGGGGGTTGTGTTTATGCTCCAGACGACTGATGGCAACTCTTCTTCCCAGCACCCGGCTGCCCGGATCAATGGAACCCGGAGTCTTGGTTTGATGCCTCTTAAGAGCTCTTGATTTGTCCTCTCGACCTGTCCGTTTGACTGAGGATGTGAAACTGAAGCGAGGTCAAGCCGGATACCGTTCTCTTTGCAAAATATCTGCATCTCTCCAAGTGAAAAGTTTGTCCCGTTATCAGTGATGATGCTATGAGGATATCCGAAGCGATATATTATCTTCTTTAGGAACTTGACTGCTGTTGCTGCTGTAAGACTGTTGACTGCTTGAACCTCAACCCACTTTGTGAATTTGTCCACTGCAACTAGGAGGTGAGTCTTCTTATTGGGTGAAGTTTGGAAAGGTCCTACCATGTCCATGCCCCAGACTGCAAAGGGCCATGTTATTGGGCTAGTCCTCAAATCTTGAGCTGGCACATGTATCTGTCTTGCATATCGCTGACATCCGTCGCAAACCCGGGCTATGTTCTCCGCGTCTGCCAAAGCCGTCAACCAAAAGAAGCCATGTCTGTAAGCTTTGGCAACCATTGATCCTGTAGAAGCATGATGACCACAATCTCCTGAGTGGATTTCCTGAAGAATCTTCCGGCCTTCCTCTGGTAAGACACATCGTAGGAATACTCCAGACGTGCTCCTCTTGTGTAACTCGCCGTTGATCATGACATATCCCTTAGCCCGGCGCACAATCTGTCGTGCCAGTACTTCGTCTTGTGGTAGCTCTTCTCTCAGTAAGTAAGCCAGATATGGCTCTGTCCATGACGGAGTTTGGTGTAAGGCGGCGACTAGCTGTGATTCCGGGTCATCAGGGTTTGCTAACTCTTCTTCTGTTGGAAGCTTGACTGAGGGATGATGTAACTCGGCAAGGAATACGTTTGGAGGCACCGGCTCTCTACTGGAGCCGAGTCTTGATAGGGCGTCAGCTGCCTCGTTCTTTCGCCTGTCGATGTGCTCAACTTGGTAGGCGGAGAAGAAGCCGGCAACACGGTCTACTTCACTCCTGTAAGCCGCCATGTTGGCGTCTTTTCTGTCACAGGTTCCTGATACTTGCTGAGCGACGAGGTCGGAGTCTGCATAGCACATGATTCTTTTGATGTTCATCTCTCTGGCGACTTTCAGACCGTGTAACAAGGCCTCATACTCTGCAACGTTATTGGTGCATGGTTCGAAATGTATCTGCAGGACGTAACTCAGCTTGTCTCCTTTTGGCGAGGTTAAGACGACGCCGGCTCCCGATCCTTCAAACTGCTTTGACCCGTCGAAGTGCATAACCCAGTGCTTCGTGCTTGGTGCAGGTGGTAAAGGATCGAACTCTGTCCAGTCATTGACGAAATCAACTAAGGCTTGTGACTTGATTGCTGTCCTTGGTTCGTAGTCGATATGATAAGGCCCCATCTCGATGGCCCACTTTGCGATTCTTCCTGTTGCTTCTCTGTTTCTGATAATTTCTGCTAAGGGAGCGGAACTCACCACCGTGATAGGGTGTTCTTGAAAATAGTGGGGCATTTTCCGGCTTGCCATGAAGACGCCATAAACTAGCTTCTGCCACTGCGGGTATCTTTGTTTCGACTCTGTCAGCACTTCGCTAATATAGTAAACCGGCCTCTGGATTGGGTACTCCTTTCCTTCTTCCTTGCGTTCCACCACAACCACGGCACTGACGGCTCGCGAGTTTGCGGAGATATAAAGTAACATTGGCTCCTTACTGGTGGGAGCCGCCAGAACTGGTGCTGATGATAATGTCTTCTTCAAATCTTCAAAGGCGTCATCTGCTTCCTGACCCCAAAGAAATTTTTCCGACTTCTTCAACAGCTTGTAAAGTGGAAGTGCCTTCTCTCCCATCCTTGCAATGAACCGGCTTAGGGCTGTGACACAACCCGTCAGCTTCTGGACATCATTGATGCACTCCGGCTTCTTAAGGTTCATGATGGCCTTAATCTTTGCCGGGTTTGCTTCTATTCCCCTTTCTGAGACTATGAAACCCAGCAGCATGCCTGCTGGAACTCCGAACACACACTTGGTCGGGTTTAACTTCATCTGATACTTGCGAAGGTTGGTGAAGGTCTCTGTCAAGTCGTCCAATAATGACCTGGCTTTCTGCGATTTGATCACGACGTCATCAACATAAGCATGTATGTTGCAACCGATCTGATTCTGGAAACAATTCTGGATGCATCTCTGGTAGGTGGCACCTGCATTCTTGAGACCAAACGACATGGTTTTGTAACAAAAGGCACCAAAGGGGGTGATGAACGAAGTCTTCTCCTGGCCATCCACGTTGAGCTTGATCTGGTGATACCCGGAATATGCATCCAAGAAACATAACAACTCGCTGCCGGCTGTAGCATGGATGATCTGATCTATGCGAGGCAAAGCAAAGGGGTCTTTCGGGCAAACCTTGTTCAAGCTTGTGTAATCCACGCACATGCGCCACTCTCCGTTCTTCTTCAAAACTAGGACCGGGTTAGCCAGCCACTTGGGATGGTAAACTTCCATGATAAACCCGGCTGCGAGCAGACGAGCTATCTCTTCTCCGATGATCTTTTTCCTCTCTGCATTGAAACGACGTAGTCCTTGCTTTACCGGCTTTGCCTTTGGATCAACATGTAAGCTGTGCTCAGCAAGTTCACTCGGTACACCCGGCATGTCTGAAGGAGACCATGCGAAGATGTCCCGATTCTCACGGATGAACTTGATGAGCTGGCTTTACTATTTTGGGTCCATGTGGGCCCCTATCGAGAACTGCTTGGAGGAGTCCCCTTCTACAAAATCAACCATCTTTGTATCTTGAGCCGACTTGAATTTTTTCTTCTCTTCCTCGTGAGCCGGCTTTTCCAGCACACGCTTATCTGTCGGGTCTACTTGAGACTTGTAGTACTTGAGCTCTTCCTCTGAGCAATCCTACTCTGCCATGATGGCGTCCCCATTGTCACACTCTATAGCCATAGTCTTGCTTCCTTCCACTGTGATTACTCCCTGGGGTCCTGGCATCTTCAGTTTGAGATACACGTAACAGGGCCGAGCCATGAACTTGGCGTAAGCCGGCCTCCCGAATAGAGCATGATACGGACTTTTTAGATCAACAACCTCGAACGTCAAGAACTCCGATCTGAATTGTTCCTTGCTCACTCCAAATGCCACTTCTAGGCTTATCTGGCCAATTGGGTGTGCCGACTTCCCTGGAACTATGCCATGGAAGATTGTCGATGTTGGGGTCAAGCGGTCTTGGGTTAAACCCATCCTTTTGAATGTGTCAAGATACAGGATATTGATGCTGCTGCCTCCGTCCATCAAGACTTTGTTCAATGAGAACCCGTCCACCTGTGGTGCTACGACGAGAGCCAGGAGACCCGGATGTTCCACTGCTGGCGGGTGGTCTTCTCTGCTCCAAGTTATAGTTTGTTCTGACCACTTCAAGAATCTCGGAACGGATGATGCTACTGCATTGACGGCTCTTGCTTTTAACTTCCTGTCCCTTCTGGACGTGCTTGTGGTGAAGACATGATACTGGCCTTGGCTATGAAGCTCCTTCGGATTCTGCTGATACCCGGTTGTGACTTGATTCTGTTGTTGACTAGACCCGGCGTTATTGTTTGGCGGTCCGTTCGACCCAGCCCCCTGTCCGGGTCCCGTCGAGTTACCGTTGTTTCCATTGAAGTTGCCGCTACTTCCGAAGTTCCCCTGACTCCTCAGGCTCTCCTGCTCATGTCTCATCCAGGCTCTGATGTCGGCACACTGAGCTAGCGAGTGATTTGATGGTCTCCCGTTCTTGCTGTGTTTTGGACACGGCATGCTGTACATCTCACTGAAGTTCGGATTTCCCGGAGGTCCTCCTCTAAAGTTGCCACTGGGTCTCGGCCCCCTGTAACCCGTCGTCTGGGTTGTGCCTACGAACTCTGAATTTCCGCCCTCATAAGGACGCTTGTTATTCCCGTTCTGATTGCCATTGTTCTGACTTGGATTTGGGTTACGGCCTCCACTGACCCGGTTATTCCTCTGTTGTTCCTCTGTCTCACCCGGCCTTTTATCCGTGGCTGCATACTTGTTTGCTCTTGTCACCACTTCTCCTATTGAGATCTCCCTGCAGGCCGGGTCTTCCCTCATACGTCCGAGCTTGTGCGTCAGCGGCTCAAAGCCGCAGTTTTTCTCCATGTACGATATAGCTGTATGTGCTGAGATGTTGAGGGATGATTGTAAGATTTCTGTAACACGGCCCATCCATTGTCTTGCTGACTCAGTTTTTCTCATGACACAACGATCCAAATCTGCCTCGGTGTATTGTTTCTTGCAAGTTCCAGCGAAGTTCTTGATGAACGCCGCCTTTAGCTCCTCCCACGAATTGATACTGCGTGGTGGAAGTCGGTCTAGCCAAATTTTGGGTGCTCCTTCTGCTAACATAAGATACATGTAACGCGCACACAGATTCGGTGATGCGTTCTTCATGTCCATGGCCATGCCATAACTACTCAACCACGTCTCCGGGTTCATGTTTGGCTCGTAATTGCATACTTTGGTCGGCTCTTTGAATTTTTCTGGAAACGGCTCCGCTCTGATAGCATCTGATAAACACTTTGGTCCTGTCAGGTTTGAAGACGAGCCCCCTGCGTGACCCGGCGCAGGCGAAGATGCGGCGGGTCTGGCGGGGATCACTGCTCCGACTCCGGCTGCTCCGGCTCCGGCCGCTCCGGCTCCGGCTGCCAGTGGTGCTACCGCCGTGGCTGCGCGTCTTGCTCTTGAGCTATTGACTATTGACTGTGCCGTGGACATGGCCGGTGCGGCGGCCACCGGCTGTTGCTGCTGGATCACTTGCTGGTTTACCGGCCCAAGCCGGTTCTGGATGGATCTTGCTGCCGCCGGCTCTCCGTGCCGGCTTCTGGTACGACTCCTTTGTGGCTCTGAATTGAATGCATGCGACCCGCGTGGATTATTGTTCTGTTGGACCACTGCTGTGCGTAACAAGTCAACGGCTCTCCGTGCTTCGATGCCGGCTGGTGAGTTGTCGAACGGGATCTGCTGTAGGGCATGTGCAGCTGCAAAAACATTGTCAACCGGATTATTGTAATGACCCGGGGGAGTACTAAACCTGGGAGGTGGTGGAGGTAGTTGTTCTATGACTGCTTCTCCGGCTCTGGCTCCTCCTGTCGGACTTCCCGCACCTCCTCCGGCTTGCGCTCCTTGTAACCCGGCCTGCGGTGCGCCGGCTCCCATCACCGGGTTGGCCGCCGCTACGGGCGCGTTGGCTGGCGTCGTCTGATACTCCAGGACTTGAGGTACTATGGTGTTGACTCTAGTCGGCAGAGGTAACCGGCTTCCGCGCCTCCTGCTCTGCACCGCAGTTAACTCGTCCCTCCTCCTTTGGAGGGCGTCTCTTTCATCCTGTAGCCTCTGCTCTTGCTGGGCCAAAGACCGTTCCTTTTCCGCCACACGCCGGGCTTCATCCGCGCGCTCTTGGTTCGCTCTGGCCATGGCCCGCCTTAGATCTTCCAGCTCCCTCTGCATGGCTGAGTTGGTGTTTGTTACTTCCCCCAAGTTCTGTGTCTGGTTCCCTGACGCGCCGGCTCTCGTCTGATCGTTCGCCGCCGTCATAATTGGGTTTGTGAATGCCGTCCCGGGTGCTGGTGTGTGCACCGGCACTACTGCGCCGAGAGTCAGTAAAACTGGCCCAGTATTGGGGTTGGGTGGGGGGTACGCCGCTGGCGGCATGCCAAGGTTGCTGTGTTCCCAAATTTCTCGGTCCTGTCGGGCGGTTCCTTCTGCGCTTGTCTCGTCGCTCACGGACGCTTCCATCCCATCGGTCTGCTGAGCCGCTGTTACCACGTGAACCGTCATATGTCGCGCGGGTCCTGGGGACACCAGGTGATCCTCCTCTTCAAGTCCAAACCCCCAACGATCTTCAAACAGTGGCAGAATTGACTCGGTATCTGTGTCCAGGTCTGACACGTTTGTTGGTGCTTCGACGGAATCCTGTAGTGCTTGAATTGCCGCCTCTTCCTCAACGGACATGACTTCGCACTCTGGCGATCCAACAGATTCCTCTCCGTCCGTCTGGGCCATGGTGACTGACCCGGACTCTCACTCGCACTCCGGCTCATACTGATCTGAGCCGGCTCCTGCGGTCTGGATCACGCCGACGAAAACGCTGATCTGACCGAAGATGATCATAGATCCGGTTTCCAGCTGATCCACCTCTTCCTTCCAACCAAAGTCGTCCACGATCCGCTCCCCTCCTGGAAGCGTGTAGATCTGGCCGATAGCTAGGTTTTCCATACCGCGCCGCGCTTCTCCACAAATCATGATGTTCTTGCCCGCAGGCCCCACGGTGGGCGCCAACTGTCGTGGGATTGTCACGACAGATGTTTCCGGGTGAAAACTTGAGTATGGGGACATAGCGACTTCTGACATCTGGAGCTTGTCTAGCGTGGCGTGGGGAAACAAGGGTTTACCTAGGTTCGGCCCCTCGTCTTGAGGTAAAGACCTACTTCCTGCTACTGCTTTATTGATATGGGTTTCGAGGACTCGGCGCCTTAGCTTCCGGGTCTCGAGATTACAATGGTGGTACTTGCGATCTGGTAAAGCTTAACCTTCTAGGAACCAGGAGACCCCCTTATATAGGCGGTGGGTCTCGCTGAGGTACAAGGCGGGATCCGGGTTACAATCGTACCCGGACTCTACTCTAAGTCCTCTAAGTATTCGCCTTCCTTATCAGGACTCTGTCTCGTACTTGGTCTACAGTCTTCCGGATCCTTCTTAACTTGTGGGCCAAGGCACACGTCGCGCACCGGCTTACGTGGGACCCGGCCCATATCTTCATGCTTGACCCGGCCCAGGTTCTTACCAGGCCGGCTTATCTTATAGGTCGGTGGGCCTACCGGGTTATGATCCCCCCAACAGGTTCCTCTTACCCTTGGTAACCTGTGCGAGGGGACAAGAATAAGGATGTTCGTTCGTTTCTTCCAGCTTCACGACTGCGTGCAGCTTGATTCCACCCGGCAGGCGCAGGGAGTTCCATCAATCACCAACCAGGTTGGCTGCTCTCCTTTCTGTCAAAGTTGATTCCATATGCCGCCGCCGGCACTGATGCCTGATTGAAGGCTGAAGCCCTATCTACCCTCAGTTGTTTATGCTTTGCTCGTAATTATATGGAGGATTGGTGCCATTTTCCATTAACAATTAACAAACACTCTTTGTAGTCTTAGTTGGTCCTGAAAGACTGAATCTGGATGTAACCTGAACGCTATATGTTGACTAACGCATAACCATTTTTTATAAAAAGAATAGACATTTCATTGGTTCTGTGTTGGTATTGAGCATTATCAGCTGACTATTGATAGAGTCTAATTAAGTGGTTGATGATGCGTGTTCTTGAACGAGGTTTTGCCATACTGTCGGCCCAGTAAGGACCGGGGTATGCACGGCCCACTCCCAACAGGCCTCGCCCGCGAAGATCTTTGACGGAATGATTAAGGACCAAGATACCACTTGGAGAGACCCTCGAGAGACATCTCCGCTCGAGGGCCTGAAGAGGACGCCAGGGCCTGAAGAGGACCCTGCGCTTCAAGAGACTCCCCAGGCACAGCCCGCCTGGAGAGAAGTCAGCAGGAAACCCCTCCACAGGCGACCACGGCCCTGTGGAGACACTTCGCGGCTAAGCAAGCGCTGCAGAACGCACATGGCCCCTGCGGCAGCCGCAGGGTGACGCGAGCATCCCAGTTGCCGTTCTGGTGATAAAGGAGTCAACAAAGCCGCGCCGCCTGCGGCAGGACAGCCAGGACTTTCCTGTTTGGTGATAAAGCGGCTGGACGGCGCAACGCTCCAAGAAGATCGTCACCGTGGGCTCCACCACGACCTCTGCTGCGCCTGCGAGCCGCTCTGCACCGCCTGCAGCCTGTCGGCCACGGCGCGCTACTTTAGCACGGATGGACCACGTCCATGGACGGACGAACCGCGGTGGACTCCCGCTCCTCCACGAGACTGGCGTGTGGGAGCCCACCAGCACGTGGACGGAGCCCGGGGCACCTATAAAAGGAGCAGGAGCTCCACCGTAGAAAGAGACCGCCGGATCGTCCAATCGCGCAATCGCACCCTAAACACATAGGATAGCCAACTGCTGGAGGAGGAAGACGACCATTGTGTCCCTCTCCAGGCACCAAACTGCCTCAAGAGAGCCTTCGGCAAGCTCATTGTCCTGTAACCTTCACAGTGCAATACAGACAAGCAGGAGTAGCGGTTTTACCTCCTCCTGAGGGCCGTGAACCTGGGTATGGGCCGGTGTCCATCTCTGGCGTGATAGTTCCTCTCCAGGCCCGTCGAGCACCGTCGTCGAGCCTCTCGAGGGTTGTTTGACCTCCGTGTTCAGTCCCCCCTTCGAACCTCTCTTCAGGGCGAGACCACCCCTGTTACGTGGGAGTCACTCTCCGACATTTGGCGCGCCAGGTAGGGGACTGAGGCGCGTCTTCGACCTCCGAACTCCGCGCCATGATGGACACCCGCGCGACGCGCGCCAACCGGCGTACCTCTGAGAAAGCTCACACCGAGCCTGGCACTGCTCCCACCCGCGACCGCCGTGGTCGCCCCCGCACGACCGAGCGCGCTGGCACCGGCCCGCGCGTGGAGGAGCCGGAGAGCGAGGAGCATCGCGCCGGAGACCAGCGCGACGACGAGGACCTCTCTGAGCGCCGTGAGGACGCTGAGTCCTCACACCCGTCCCGACGCCAGAGCGTGTCCACGCGGGAGCACCACGAGCCCGCCCCGCACACTGCGCTGCTCATGGCCCAGGAGCTCCTCCGCTACCGGCCAAGTGCCGAGGCACACGACCAGTGGTTGGACCGCCTCCACCACCTCGTCGACATCGCAACCACGCGCCCTGCTCCGTCGCGCTCCATCGTACCCTCCGGCCCTGCAGGGACGGCCGCACCAGGTGCGCCCCCACCGCCGCCAGGACCACCTCCGGCCGCGGCACAGCGGGCTCCCTCCCATGCTTCATCGCCGCACGACTGCCAAATCGTGCAGCGCACCGCGCCTGACGCGCGCGTGGGCATGGAGCGACGCCGCGACCTCCAGAACCGCCTCGTCGAGGAGCTCTGTCAGGCGGGGCAACAAAACCGCAGGGCCCTCCAGGGAGGAACGGCCACCTATGCCTCAGGCTGCATGGCCTTCACGCGCGCCCTGCGTCGTGTGGTCTGGCCGCAGAAGTTCAGGCCAGCGCTCCCCAAGGGCTTCGACGGGTCCACCAACCCTCTCGAGTTCCTGCAGCTCTACACCACCTCCATCCAGGCTGCAGGGGGAGACGACAAGGTCATGGCCAACTGGTTCTCTCACGCCCTCAGGGACTCAGCGCTGTCCTGGCTTCTCAACCTGCCGGAGGACTCCATTGACTCCTGGGAGGAGCTCTGCAGGCAGTTCGTCGCCAACTTCAAGGGCACGTACGAGCGCGCACTCACCCACAACGACTTGCGCGCTGTGGTGCAGAAGAAGGATGAGACTCTTCGCAAGTACATCCAGCGTTTCAGCCAGGTGCGGAACAAGATTCCAAACATCCCCGACACCCAGGTGATCGCTGCCTTCCGCGAGGGCGTCACGAACCGCAGGATGCTCGAGAAGCTCGGCATCCACGACAAGCTCACCTCTGTGGTGAAGCTGTTCGATCTGGCGGATAAGTGCGCCAAGGCTGAAGAGGGACTCCTCTTCGTCAAGATGAGCGCGCGGGGGGACGACCCTGGCGAGGGGTCCAAGAGCCACAAGAGGAAGGAAGAGCCCAAGCGCAAGGCCACCGCGGTCCTCGCGGCAGAGCCTGACGCGAAGGGCTCCCGCAGGGGTTCTCCCGAGCGCGGCGACAAAGAGGTGGACCACCGTCCGTTCTGCGTCTACAACAACAGGTGTGGGCACGCCACAGACGACTGCTTCGACCTCAAGAGGCTGAGCAGGGAACGCGAGCGAGGAGAAGGCAGCGGAAGCCGCGGCAGAGGTCGCGGCTACCGCAGAGACGGCAGGGGTAGACGCGATGGCGGCTACCAGAAGCCGTCGGGCACTCAAGCCAACGCCGCCGAGAAGAACAACAACCTCCCCGACGAGGAAGATGGAGGCTACCAGGCCCCGAGAGGCGCCATGGCCTGCATCCTCGGCGGAGCTAAAGCGCCCAAGTCGAACAATCAGTTCAAGCAGTTCGCCCGCGAACTCAACGCTGCGCTCCCGAGCACCGAGACCTCCAGACCCCTCAAGTGGTCCCAGTACACCATCGCCTTCGACGCCAAGGACCACCCCAAGTCGACCAAGACTATTGGAACCCTCCCCCTGGTCTGCTCCCCCACCATCAACAACATCACCGTCTCCAAGACGCTCATCGATGGGGGAGCGGGCCTGAATGTCATCTCTGTCGAGACCTTCGAGACGCTTCAAGTGCCCTACGAGTGGCTTATGCCCTCCAGGCCGTTCACGGGCGTCACCAGTGGTTCTATCGAGCCTCTGGGGCAAGTCCGCCTCGCGGTCACCTTTGGCACGCAGAAGAACTATCGCACGGAGCTGATCGACTTCGATGTCGCCCACATCGGCTTGCCGTACAATGCCATCCTCGGCTACCCCGCCCTCGCGAAGTTCATGGCCGTCACGCACCACGCCTACAACATGGTCAAGATTCCCGGCAGCGCCGGCACCATTGCCATCCATCGCCATATCCTGGACGCCACGCGCGCTGTCGAGAGCGCCTACAAGGCAGCCGCCATGGCTTTCCCGGCTGACGAGGACATGGAGCCTCTCGAGAGGCCCAAGAAGAAGAAGCAAGTGTTCTCTCAGGAGCAAGCTGCCACGAAGAAGGTGTCGCTGAACACCACCAGCTCGGGGGCTGAAGGCTCGGGAGCTAGCGTCACCATAGGCGCTGCCCTGCCTCCCAAATAGGAAAGCGCGCTCGTCGCCTTCCTTCGGGCAAACTCTGACATGTTCGCATGGACTCCGTCAGATATGTCCGGCGTACCAAGGGAGGTGATCGAGCACCACTTAGCCGTGTGTCCAGACGCACGCCCCGTCAAGCAAAAAGCACGTAAGCAAGCCCCCGAGAAGCAAGCTTTCATCATCAAGGAAGTAGAGAAGCTAAAGGCGGCAAACGTCGTCCGCGAAGTCGCGCACCCCACTTTGCTCTCCAACGGCGTGGTTGTCCCTAAACCCGCTGGAGGAGGCCGAGTCTGCATCGACTACACCGATGTCAACAAGGCTTGCCCCAAGGACCCATACCCTATGCCGAGGATAGACCAGATCGTGGACTCCACCGCCGGCTGCGACCTCCTCTGCTTTCTGGACGCCTTCTCTGGTTATCACCAGATCAAGATGGCTAAAGAGGACGAGGAGAAGACGGCATTCCTCACCCCTTGTGGTGTGTACTGCTACACATGCATGCCCTTCGGCCTGAAGAACGCTGGAGCCACCTTCCAGAGGCTCATGAGGATAGCCTTGGGGGCGCAGATGGGCAGAAACGCCGAGGCCTACGTTGATGATATCGTGGTCAAGTCTCGAGAGGGGGACACCCTCTTGAGGGACCTCGAGGAAACCTTCGCCAGCCTGAGAAAGGTGAACATCAAGCTGAACCCCGCCAAGTGCGTCTTCGGGGTCCCTTCAGGCAAGCTCCTCGGATTACTCGTGTCCCACCGTGGCATAGAGGCAAATCCTGACAAGATCAAGGCCATAGAGCAAATGCAGCCTCCCCGCCGACTCAAGGATATGCAGCGCTTAGCGGGCTGCATGGCCAGCCTTGGCCGTTTCATCTCTAAGTTTGGCGAGAGAGCCCTGCCATTTTTCAAGATCATGAAGAGATCGGGCACATTCAAGTGGACCCCTGAGGCGGATAAAGCCTTCGAGGACTTAAAGAAGTATCTGGCTAGCCCTCCAGTCTTGGTGGCCCCCAGGGTAGGCGAGCACCTGAAGCTGTACCTCTCAGCCACCCCTCAGACCGCAAGCGTCGTCTTGGTGGTCGAGAGGGAAGAGCCTGTCCTCCCCAAGAAGAGCACTGCAACTCCAAGCCCAGAACCCCCCGACAAAGGCCCCGTCGAAGGAGCAGCCTCCACAGACCCACTGCCAGGCCCACCGCCTCAAGTCGAGTCTGCTCCCCCCACCTCTGTCGGGACGCCTCCACAGGCGGATCTCGACAAGGGCCCTGAAGAGCCTCCACAGGGGGCTGACGCTGCGCCACCTCAGGCAACCCTCGTCGAGCACCCCGTTTACTTCGTCAGCACAGTGCTGCGGGACGCTCGCGAGAGATATCCAATGCAGCAGAAGCTCCTCGTCGCGCTCCTCATCGCCTCCAGGAAGCTGAGACACTACTTCCAGGGCCACCCCATCACGGTGGTCACCGCCTTCCCCCTGGAGCAAATCCTGCGCAACCCCAACGCCACAGATCGCGTCGCAGGATGGAACATCGAGCTGCAGCCGTTCAACTTGCGTTTCGACACCACGAGGGTCATAAAAGGAAGAGCGCTGGCCGATTTCGTCGCCGAATGGACCGACCCAAGCCCTGAGGAGCCTCGCGAGGCGGAAGCCGAGCCCTCGGGAGACACAGTGCCCAGCCACTGGACCATGCACTTCGATGGAGCCTTCGCTTGTCGCAATGGCGGAGCAGGCGTCGTCCTAACTTCGCCCAAGGGTGACAAGCTATACTACGCTGTCCAGCTGTGCTTCACGATCGACAAGATCTCCAACAACATCGCCGAATACGAAGGCCTCCTCGCCGGCTTAAGGGCCGCCATCGCTCTAGGCGTCAAGCACCTACTCGTCAAGGGAGACTCTCAGCTGCTCGTCAACTTCTCCAACAAGAGCTACACGCCAAAAGACGACCACATGGCCGCATACCTCGAAGAGGTCCGCAAGCTCGAGAAGCACTTCAGGGGCATGGAGCTCATGCACATCCCGAGGAAAGAAAACCAAGAGGCTGACGACATCGCCAAGCGGGCCTCGCGAAGGCAACCCCAGTAGGCCGGTGTCTTTGAAGAGAGGCTCGCCAAGGCATCCATCAAGCAGCCTCGAGAGGCCACAGCCGCAAGCGCAGATGAAGCGCTCCCACCACCTCCTGAGTCTGGGGCGCCTGATTGCGGTCCCAGCACAGGGGAGCGCCTGTTGCTGACGGCAACCCACCAGGCCTCAGGCTGGATTGATGAGCTCAAGGACTACTTGGTGAAAGGAATCCTCCCTGAAGAAGATGCTGACGCAGAGCGAATCGCTCGACAGGCAAAATCCTACTGCATCCTCGAGGGAAACCTCTACCGCAAGCGCCCAAATGGTATCGCGCTCAAATGCGTCCCTCCTGAGGAAGGCCGAGAGCTGATCAAGGACATCCACAGCGGAGAGTGCGGCCACCACTCATGTGCGCGCACCCTCGCAGGCAAGGTCTTCAGGAGCGGCTTCTACTGGCCTCAAGTGCTTCAAGATGCGGTCGCCATTGTGCAAACCTGCGACGCCTGCCAATTCCACGCCAAGCAAATTCATCAGCCGGCGCTGGGGCTTCAAACCATCCCGCTCTCCTGGCCGTTTGCGGTCTGGGGGCTGGACATCTTGGGCCCCTTCCCAAGGTCGCTGGGGGGCTATCGCTTCCTCTTCGTGGCCATCGACAAATTCACCAAATGGACCGAAGTTGAGCCAGTGCGCACCATACCAGCGGGGGCCGCGGTGAAATTCATCAGGAGCTTGGTCTGCCGCTTCGGCGTGCCCAACCGCATCATCACTGACAATGGCTCGCAATTCACCAGCGGCATCTTCCGAGCCTACTGCGACAAGCTTGGCGTCAAGGTCTGCTTCGCCTCGGTGGCTCACCCACGTAGCAACGGTCAAGCCGAGCGAGCAAACGCAGAGGTCCTCAAGGGCCTCAAGACCAGAAGCTTCAACGTCCTCAAGGGCCACGGCAAGGGCTGGATCGACGAGCTCCCTTCAGTGCTCTGGTCCATACGCACAACTTCCTCGAGACCTACAGGCGAAACGCCGTTTGCCCTGGTCTACGGAGCCGAGGCAGTCCTTCCTGCGGAAATCAAGCATGGATCACCACGGGTCCTTGCCTTCAATGAGGACACCCAAGAGGGCCTCCACAGCGACGACCTGCTGTTCCTCGAGGGACTGCGCCGTCAGGCCGCCCTCAGGGCGGCAGGGTACCAGCAAGACCTGCGACGCTACCACAGCCGCCATGTGCGCTCACGCACCCTTGAGGCGGGCGACCTCGTCCTCAGGCGAATTCTCTCCAGGGAAGGCCTCCACAAGCTCTCGCCGATGTGGGAAGGTCCCTACAGGGTCTCCCACGTCGCCAGGCCTGGCGCAGTACGCCTCGAGACCGAAGACGGCATCCCCGTCAAGAACCCGTGGAACATCGCGCACCTGCGCAAGTTCTACCCGTGATCATAGTCACGCCAGGCATTTTTTGTCTCTAGAGGGAAGCTCACGGCTTCACCTCCAAGCTTCTCAAAGCTTCTCCCGAGGCCCAGCCCTCCGAGCTCTCCTGCAAATGAGCCCCCGCAGGCCGTAGTGAACCTCTGCCACTAATGGGTGGTCCCCATGCCTCGACATGGAAGGAACGTTAGCTTGGCAAACCCAAGTGTAATGAACCGATTTTCGTTCCAAGTGAACTTTGCGCTCAGGCGCCAATTTCGTTCCTAAGTGAACTATGCGCTACGGCGCCGCTATGTAATATTTTGGTGGTGAGTTTTATTCCAGCATTATTTTCTTTGTTGAAAATGGGCACTTATATCTCTCCACATGCGCACCTTGCGAGCGGCGGCTGAGTACGGTGCCAGTGCCTCAAATGACACACCAGCAGCACTGCAAAACCCAAGGATCCGAGCTCTGGCTGGAGGGCAGGCCCTCACAAACACGCCATCTCTACAAAGGACCTTGGTACTCTCTCTCCTCGCAAGGAACGCCTGAGGGGACCTATAAGCGCGCATTAGTCCCTTGTACCGTGCACAAGCGTTTGGGTTTGCCCCTCTAACATCTACAGAGAACAAGCGTCTCTACAAGCCTGAGGAGGCAGCAGGGAAAAACCCTTGAAGAGGACCTCCTCGCCAGGCTAAAAAACCTCTACAGGGCAAAAGCCTCGAGAAGCTAAGTCCTACACCTGTGACTCGAGAGCCTTTTCTCCCCAAGCGCATGTTTGTCCCTCGAGCGATTTCGTTCTCCCTTGTGCTTCATGGGCTACTCGCACGTCAAAGGGGGGCACTTGAGCATCGCGACTCAGGGATCTTACCTCTCCAAGCCTTAAACTCCCCCCGGCCTTGCTGAGTCATTGCTCTAGCATACCGCAGCGGCGGAGTCATAGCGCGAAGAGATGGGTCCTAACGACGCAGAGAAAACTTAGACATGAAAACAAGGCAGAAAAGGCCTCTCGAGGGGCAAACAAGTTAACACAAATAAGCTTAAAGAGTATATTACATGCCCAAAATATGCAGTGTCTGAATATAAAAACTGTCTCAGATACAAGCGCTCAAAGGCGCGGTAATCAAGGCTCAGGCGGAGTCCGCGCCAGCACGCTCCTCCTCCTCAGCGCCTTCCTCCTCGGCAGGGGCAGCCTCCTCCTCGCTGTCCTCCGCAGCCACCTCCGCACGCTTGAAGCGGTTGCAGAAGGCCTCGACTTGCTCGCGGAGGGAGTTGGAGACCCGCAAGGCCTCCCCGGCCGGGCGCGCCTCGGTTACCGTGGAGAGGTCGAAGCCGGGCGAGAGGAGCCGGAGGTTGGTGAAGATGCGGTCGACAACCACCTCCAGAAGCTGGCGGCTCTCGACCTCAATCACCTCGCGGAGATCGGCGACGGGGCTCTCGAGGGCCGTGAAGAGCTGGTCGAAGTAGACCAGGTACATGGCAGCGTCGCCACGACCGCGAGCCTCAGTGAGCGGAGCCTCCGCGCCAAGCTGAGCCGCAAGCTCATTGCCTCTGGCCACCAGCGCCTGGAACATGCGCTCCCGCTGCTTCGTGAGCACGCGAGCCGCCTGCGCGGTGTCCACGGCTTCCGTCACCTGCTTGGCCGCCGAGCCCGCCTGCCCCTCCACGTCCTTGACGAGGGCGTCCAGCTCCAGGACAGCCGCCCTGCGACCCTCCTCAGCCTGGCGATAGGCATCCTTGGCGTGTTGGAGGCGGACCTCGAGCTTGGAGTTGGCTTTCTCAAGCTCCGCGATTCGCTTGGCATCATCGGTGTGCTTGGCCTTGAAGCGGTCCTCCTGCTTCTTGGCCTTGTCACGGTACTCCTTGGAGGTGGTCCGCCTGAACTCCTTCTCGCGCTCCGCGAGGGCCGCCTCCGCCTCCTGCTTCTTCTCGGCAAACCGCTGCTGGAAGCGCTCCAGGGTTTGCTTCTGGGCGGCGACGTTCTCGTCATGCCTCTGGAGCGCCTGAGCCAGGTCTCCCTCGCGCGCCTCGAGCTCTTCGCGCTTAGTGGCTAGCTCGGCCTCTGCCTGAAGCCGCTGCTCGTCACGCTGCTCCACGTCCTTCTCCCTGGAGGCCAGCTGTCGCTCGCGCTCGGCCAGGCTCTTGCGATCCTCCTCCAGAGTCTCCTGCGCGGCCCGGTGGGCGGAGAGGAGCTGGGACTCCAGCTGGGACACCTCGCGGCGTTTCTGCGCCAGCGAGCCCTCCATAGCCTCGCGCTCGGCCTTCACCTCCGCGAGAAGATCGGCGGCCGCGTCGTGCGCGTCCTGGAGGGGAGCAAGGAGCTCGTCTGCGTCGCGAACGGCCCCCTCCCGGACCTCCTTGGCAAAGCGGATGGCCTCCTCGCGTGCAGCCTGGAGGGCCAGATCCTCCTGGCGGCGGGCCTCAACAGCGGCATGGAAGCGCCTCCAAGCCTCCGCAAGCTCGCCGCGTTGCTGGGCGAGCTGGGCATCCTCGAAGGCGAGCTGCGCCTCCAGCCCCTCCAGGGACTCCCTCACCAAGCGGAAGGCCACCTCGCGGTGCCCCTTGCTCCAGTCCCAGCCACTAAGGACCAGGCCGCGTTGCGTGGAAGGCCCGGCCCCGGTGTCGAGCCTGGAGAACGAGGCCTCTGGGCGTGCCTGGGGGCTAGGTTGCTCCCCGTCTTTTGCCGCGCCCAGGCTGGTCTCGCCGCTCTCGTCGCCCTGTCGCGTCGCCTCTTGCGCCTCCTCCCCCGCTGCGGGGCGTGGCGGGGACGAAGGAGCTCCCCCTGCAGAGGCGCCCGCGCTTGGCGGGCCCTGGTCTGTCCCGGCCTCTGGCTGCGCGAGAGGCGTGGCTGAGCGCGGTGGCGTAGCCTCGCGAGCCGGAGTCGGCTCACGCGGCGGCGTAGTCGCGCGAGGCGGGGTAGGAGCTCGAGGAGGGCTGGCCGCCCGCTCCTCCTGCGCCTCCATCACCAACGGCTCGGGGGGCGGAGCAGAGGCTTCCGCCTGAGGCGCTGCCGCCCCCGCCAGAGGCTCAGCTACCTCCGCTTGAGGCGCCTCTTCGGTTGGGCCTGAGAAGGCCGTCTCCACAGGCCTCGCGGCCTCTTCAGCCACGGCCTCTGCCTCGGTTCCCTTCACCTCCGCTGCCTTGCGAAGCCTGCGGCGCTTCGCAGGCACAAGGTCGCTGGCAAGAATCAGGGGGCGATTATCAGAATCATGAAAAGAAGAGGACAATAATCAAGCAATCTGCTGTTGAAAGCACTTACCCGGACTCCTTGGCGCCGGTGTCGACCCACGCCAAGCCTGGCGAGCGCCAGGAAGGCTTGGCCTTGGCGCCTGACCCCTCCGGAGGCGCCTCGGCCTTCCTCTTGGAGGGGACGTCTGACGGCCTCGCCCCGGGCCGATCCACCGCCGCCTTGGAGCGGGGCTCGCGACGCCCTGGCGAGGCCTCCTCGTCAGAGGCCTCCTCCTCAGCCTCCTCCTCCTCCGCGTGGCGCGAGGGCACCACCACGAAGGCGTCGTCGTCATCGCCTGACGAGATGTCGCAGATCTCGCCAGTAAGGGGCCCGGCTCTCGAAGAGGACTCCTCCCCCGCCGCGGCCTCCTCCTCGCCTTGCCCAGCTCCTGAGGCAGAGGGCGTCTCTGCTCCCTCCGCCTCGTGCACCACCGGCACAGGCACCATCTTCCCCGCAGGGCCTGACGGGGTGTACGGAGGCATCCCCGCCAGGATGGCCAGGCGCTCGGTCATGTTGCACTGGTGCAGAGGCCGGAGCGTGATCGGGAGTTCGTCCATGGCGGGCACCGCTGGGTTGATGAAGAGCGCAGACAGGACGTTGTCGACCGCGTCCTTGTCGTTGTCCTCGCGGTGGAGCCGCATCTTGTCCTGGGGGCCGGAGTACATCCACATTGGCACCGAGTGCGCCTGGAGAGGAGCAATGCGGCGCGTCACAAAGTCCGCGACGATGATCTGCCCCGTGAGGCCTTCCTCCCGAAGGTAGCTCAGGCGGCCCGTCAGCATCACGTTCTGCGCGCCACAGAAGGAAGCCTTCCCCCAGTTCGAATTCTTCACGGGCGGCGCGTCGGGGACCTCGAGGAAGGCGCAGGGCTGCTCCACCCCAACAAAGAACCACCGCTGGCGGAAGTCGTCCACCTTCTTCGTCACCGAGGTGATGGCCTTGCCCTCGCTCCACGACATGGGGATGTAGACGCTCCCCATGCCGTCCACAATGCGGAACGAGACGCATCCAGAGCGCTCGTTCTTCGCCGTGCTCCGGAGCGCGTAGAAGCACCGGAAGAGATCCACCGTGGGCTCCAAGCCAAGATACGCCTCGCAGAGGTAGGCGAAGATGGCGAGGATGAGCACGGAGTTGGGGTGGAGGTGCAGCAGCTGGATTTGGTAGAAGGCCAGCACCGCCTCCAGGAACGGAGAGAAGGGCGGCACCAGTCCCGCCGAGACGCAGTGCTGGAAGACGGGGAAAAACCCTCGCGGGCGTTTCCCGTGCGCCGCGGGCTTGAGCACGGTGGCGCCGTGCTCGTTGGTCCGGTCTGCCACCAGGAAGCGGACCTTGTCGAGGGCCTTGTCGTTGACGCGCACGCCAAGCAGTGCCGCGCCGTGCGCGACCTCGGCAGGCGCCGCTTGCGAAGAAGACCCCGCGGCCGCCTTGCCCTTGTTCTTCGCCGGACTCATCGTCGGAAGAAAGGAGGGTGCGGCGCGAGGAGAAGCTGGAGAAACTGGAGAAGAGGGCGCCGGAGAGCAGGAGCGGAGAGCTCGGTGCGGATGGCGTCTGCGAGAAGAAGTGGGAGTAGTAACGGCTCCCTGCCCCGGCGCGGATACTTTATGTCTCGTCAAGGAGCAGTTACCGGGGCGTAGTGGGACCCCCCACGACGCACGTCCCACATCGTGCGCAACCGTTGCTCGCCGGAGTGACGCGTGGCTCGGCCCGGCCTGCAGGATTGGCCCCACGACGCTTCGCCTAGACCCAACGGGCCTCGTCGTGCCCATCGTGGGCCCGGGGGCTACTGTCGGCCCAGTAAGGACCGGGGTATGCACGGCCCACTCCCAACAGGCCTCGCCCGCGAAGATCTTTGACGGAATGATTAAGGACCAAGATACCGCTTGGAGAGACCCTCGAGAGACATCTCCGCTCGAGGGCCTGAAGAGGACGCCAGGGCCTGAAGAGGACCCTGCGCTTCAAGAGACTCCCCAGGCACAGCCCGCCTGGAGAGAAGTCAGCAGGAAACCCCTCCACAGGCGACCACGGCCCTGTGGAGACACTTCGCGGCTAAGCAAGCGCTGCAGAACGCACATGGCCCCTGCGGCAGCCGCAGGGTGACGCGAGCATCCCAGTTGCCGTTCTGGTGATAAAGGAGTCAACAAAGTCGCGCCGCCTGCGGCAGGACAGCCAGGACTTTCCTCTTTGGTGATAAAGCGGCTGGACGGCGCAACGCTCCAAGAAGATCGTCACCGTGGGCTCCACCACGACCTCTGCTGCGCCTGCGAGCCGCTCTGCACCGCCTGCAGCCTGTCGGCCACGGCGCGCTACTTTAGCACGGATGGACCGCGTCCATGGACGGACGAACCGCGGTGGACTCCCTCTCCTCCACGAGACTGGCGTGTGGGAGCCCACCAGCACGTGGACGGAGCCCGGGGCACCTATAAAAGGAGCAGGAGCTCCACCGTAGAAAGAGACCGCCAGATCGTCCAATCGCGCAATCGCACCCTAAACACATAGGATAGCCAACTGCTGGAGGAGGAAGACGACCATTGTGTCCCTCTCCAGGCACCAAACTGCCTCAAGAGAGCCTTCGGCAAGCTCATTGTCCTGTAACCTTCACAGTGCAATACAGACAAGCAGGAGTAGCGGTTTTACCTCCTCCTGAGGGCCGTGAACCTGGGTATGGGCCGGTGTCCATCTCTGGCGTGATAGTTCCTCTCCAGGCCCGTCGAGCACCGTCGTCGAGCCTCTCGAGGGTTGTTTGACCTCCGTGTTCAGTCCCCCCTTCGAACCTCTCTTCAGGGCGAGACCACCCCTGTTACGTGGGAGTCACTCTCCGACACATACGCCATTCTTGACCGCTTCCAACAAGAAAGGAGCTGGCGGGATCGCTCTTCCAAGAAGGTTTTGTGAAAGCTCGCTTCGCTTCTGATACGGTGTGCTATCTTCGCACGCCGCGCACAGGCCTCGTCGCACGCCGCCCAGCCTGCTCCTGCCCTCATCGAATCTGAATCCCAGACAGATGCAGCCGCACAGCTCGTCGAGGTGGCTGTCGCCGAGCAGTCGAGAAGGGAACGGTGGCCTCCGTTCTCGCACGCGATGGGAGAAAAGTGGCCGGAAAATCCAAGGGACCGGAAGATCCAATCCTACAGAGAGATGTCGGCGCCACACTCGGCCACATCGTGGACTGCAGGCTCGGCGGTCGCCGCGACGGGGAGAAAAGGAAATCAGCGCGATCTCGTCTGGCGACGGTGACGGTGCTGCACTCAGCGGATCGAGAGAGATAGCAGGACGCCAATAGTTTTTTTTTTGTTGTTGAGAATAGCATGGCGTGAAACTGTTTTTGACAAATGACCATCTTACCCCGAGTGATTATAATTAGTTTTTGTTTAATGATTGGACGGCTAATATAATTTAGGAGAGATGGACTGAAATCAAAGGGCTGAAATAATTTAGAATGAAAACTACCTGAAACCTGGGTAGTTTCCACAAGCACCGTAAAAGAGCTCTATTTGTATATCTTTTACTTACACCTTGTGCTTGACAACCACTTGGTGAGGTTCAGGGCACAAAACAATCTATTTGTTTTGTAGGTTACATAAAGAAGGATAAGGAGACAACAGCTTTTGGTTCATTTCGCCGAGAGTTCGATATTAAACCCTCGAGTCACCCTCGTGGGGAAAATAAGTCTTTTCCCTTACTATACACTTTGCACTTGGAGTCTCAACCTAACCCACATTCTTTTGACCCAGGTACTTGGTGCTCAGCAAGACTATCTTCTGGCGCCATCGTCATCATCGTCAAGGGCCATCAGTCATGTAGTCGACGTTCACATGACACCACTAGAAGAATAGCACCACAACTTAAATATCAAACCATTAAATATTACTCAACATAGTTCACTACTAACATCTAGACTTCTCCCATGTCCTCAAGAACTAAACGAACTACTCACAACACATCATTTGGAACATTATCAGAGGTGATATAATGATGGGTAACAATCTGAACATAAACCTTAATTCAACGGTTTCACTCAATAGCATCAATAACAATAGTAATCAACACTGGGAGAGTTTCCCCTATCAAATAGACAAGATTCAGCCCTAGATGTTACAGCGGGAACGGAGTGGAACGATGGAGATGACGGTGTCGGCGGTGGAGATGGTGGTGATGACGATCCCGATGAAGTGCAGCTCGATGACGGTGACGATGGCGACGATTTCCCTCCTCCGGGAAGGAATTTCCCCGGCAGATTTCTCCCTGCCGGAGAGCTTTTCTCTCTCTGGTGTTTTCCGCCTTGTGAAGGCGGCGGAATAATTCTTCGTGCCTCCCCCATGTCTTAGGTTTTCGGGGGGATAAAGTACGCGAAGGGGCTCGGTCAGAGGTGGGCCAGGGTGGCCTCACCATGGGCTGGCGCGGCAGCAAGGGAGGCCGCGCCTGGGCATGGTGTGGGTCCCCTAGGGCCCACCTGGCTCTCCCCTTTTGGCCTCCTCCGTGATCTGGTAAATTAGGAACTTCAGCCTGGTTGGTTTTGTTTTCTGATCTTCGCAAATATTATATCTTGACGGTGCTTTTTCCAGCAGAATCCAAACTCCGGTGATCCATTCTCCAATAATCATCAAACATGCAAAATAGATGAAATAACATAAGTATCATCTCTAAATATGAAATATATCAATGAATAACAGTAAATTATGATATAAAATAGTGATGCAAAATGGACGTATCAACTCCCCCCAAGCTTAGACCTCGCTTGTCCCCAAGCGAAATCTGAACTCATTAAACATGACCACAGGTTTATGGAGTGAAGTGTCGATAAAGAATATACGGACAAGAAGCATCACATCTATTAATACACAAGTCATCTTAGATAACAACTCCATTCATATAACTCAACTTGTAACAAGTAAAGGGAAATCACAATAAGGTGCATAGGGATAATCAAGTTGGTGTTGGCAAACTTCATTCTTGGTCAGAGAACAATGAACAGATTGAACTTACTCTTCAAAACAGCCCTCCTACAGTAGTTGCTAACTTTCAAAGTTATATCTATGAGATAACAGCATTGTGCTAAACAAGGGAGAAATAAAGACATGATTAATAATACAAATGTATAGATGGTTGAATCACAACGACTCAGATGCTTACTTAAGACAGAGGGAAATAGGTCTACTGACTCAACATGAAAGTAAATTATAGGCCCTTCGCAGAGGGAAGCAGAGATACAAACATGTGCTAGAGCTTTAAGTTTTATCGGCATATCAGCCGATAAATCAGCCAAGTTATCTTATCGGCCAGACACTGAGAAGCGATAAATCGGCCGATTTATCGGAATATCGGAACATATCTTGAACAGTGACAGAGAGTATGAAATAAGTTTTAAACTATGTATGTCGTTGTCAATGAATGATAGTGAATAAAAACTATATTTACCATGTTAACTAGACTTTCAAGAGCGGCTCCCATTGAAGGACGTAATTTCTACCCGAGGGTAGATCATCCCTCTTCTCTTTTGTTTACACATGCACACTTTTTATAAATCGGTTTGGCACTCCTCCCCACGATTGCTTACACAATCCATGGCTAACCGAATCCTCGGGTGCCTTCCAATCTATCTCAAACCTTGTAGGAGTGCCTATTTTTGAATAATATAACACTTTGGAACTTTCCTTTTTGATAACTCATTGAAAACCATGTGAAGAGAATTGAACAATTAATTACTTGGGACTGGGCACCCCATTTGCCAGCTCATTTGAAAGTCTATCCAACAAGTTAAACATAGAGTAACCCACATACTTCCTCATGAGCTAATAAAAAGTGACACAAATAAGGGATAATAATTTTGAATAAAGATAGCACATGAAGTATTTACTTGGAGTGGCGCGAAATACCACATAATAGGTAGTTATGGTGGACACAGATGGCAAAGGTTTTGTCTCATGGTTTGGATGTATGAGAAGCATTCCCTCTCGATACAAAGCTTTGGCTAGCAAGGTTGGGTAGCAAGCATAAGAGTCGATGGATACAAACAAATATACATGTAGTAAGAACAATCATGCAATCTTCCTTGGAAGCACAAACAATTTAATTTGTGAATACGAAGCTTATGAGCTACAGGTGAGAAAGATCATTGAATAATATATCTACATGTACTTATTTTCTCCACATAAGTCTCAAAGTATTGTAGCTATTGACCAATGCTAAGTTTGTCAAAACCAAAAGATTTACTATATGCTCCCAAAGTGATACCAATACTTATGACAAGATCAATCATATATAATAGAAGTTGCAAACTAAAATAAGGTGTGCAGAAAGTAAATGATAAAACTTCTCATTAATATTCCATATCGGCAACTCACACCAAGGGATACATAGATAACCAACTAAAAGAGAGATACTTCCACATTGCAAACTATCTTATAAGATAACTTCCCTACTCATGATATGACTCTACTAAAAAGGTAAAAGATGAAAGATAATGGTATGATACCGCGGCACTCCCCCAAGCTTGGAACAAGCCAAGGGGATGCCAATACCGATGATGAATTACTCCTTCGGCGGTGATGGTAGGACAACTTTGAGCGGGGTCAGGTAACGCTCCAGCATCTTGCGAAGCATGTTGTTCTCCTCTTGAAGTATGTCCACTTCCATCCTCAGGACTCGAAAACTGATCAGTGACCCGAAGAGCGTCTTCCACATCTGGGAAAGAGCTAAGATCTGGAACAGGTGGTAATGCTCCCTGCATGTTATGAGAAAAAGCACGTTGAGTGTTAATGGATCCCACAAAGATGGGCTTGCTACACCTTGCTCCTTCTCGTTCTCTTTTGGTTGATGACATCTTCTTCACTTCCTCCATGACGCTCTCGTCCATGTCCTTGCGCCTAGCCTTCACTTTTTCCTCCTCCGCCCATCCAACGAAAGATCCTTGATCAAGGTCTTGGAGGAGTTCGCGTTGGCGACGCAGCGCATAGTCTTCAGAACAGGAACCCTGGGACGACATCTGGAGGAAAACAGCTCGAAACAAAAACACGTCGAAAACACGATATACGGACCTCGGGGGATCCGGGAGATTATGTGGCAAAAATTTACGCAGCAAAAGGAATGCAACGGGAGGAAAACGAGTAGGAGACGAGCTCCGAGGCTCCCTCACCATACGGTGGCGCGGCTAGGAAGGGCCCCGCGCCACCACGTGGTGACGTGGCCTCGGGCACCGTATTGTGCTCGTTTTCGTCTTGTAATTTTCCATATTTTTCAAAAATAAATAAAATATCTTCCAAAAATTAAAACGCGAACTTTTTCTTACAAAAACTTTACCTTTCCGAATTCAGCTTCTGCAGACTCAGAAAATTGCTCTTTAATAAAAACTTCCAGAGTAATCACTTGAATAATATCAACATCTTCATTATAAGAATCTCCAGAAATATAATGTTTGAGTCTTTGTCCATTTACCACTTGTGTAGTATCATCCTTGAGTGAAGCAATTTTAATCGCACCAGAACGATATACTTCTACAATAACATAAGGTCCTTCCCATTTGGAGAGTAGTTTTCCTGCAAAAAATCTAAGACGAGAACGATACAATAGAACTTTCTCACCAACATGAAACTCTCTCTTAAGAATTCTCCTATCATGCCATTTCTTAACTTTCTCTTTAAAGAGTCTAGCATTTTCATAAGCCTCACTTCTCCATTCATCTAAAGAAGTCAAGTCTAGGAACCTCTTCTCACCAGCAAGTTTAAAATCTCTATTAAGTTCTCTCACTGCCCAATAAGCTTTGTGTTCTAATTCTAAAGGCAAGTGACAAGCTTTTCCATAAACCATTTTATAAGGAGACATACCCATAGGATTTTTATAAGCAGTTCTATAAGCCCATAAAGCATCATTTAATTTGTTAGCCCAATTTTTCCTAGTTCTATTAACAGTCTTTTGCAAGATAGATTTTATTTCTCTATTTGATAATTCTACTTGCCCACTAGTTTGAGGGTGATAGGCTGAAGCAATTCTATGATTAACACCATATTTAGCAAGAACTTTTCTAAAACCACCATGAATAAAATGAGAACCTCCATCAGTCATAAGATATCTAGGCACACCAAACCTAGGGAAAATAATATCTTGAAGCATTTTTAACGATGTCTCACCATCAGCACTTTTTGTAGGTATAGCTTCTACCCATTTAGTAACATAATCAACAGCAACAAGTATATGAGTATAACCCTTTGAAGGAGGAAAAGGACCCATAAAGTCAAATCCCCAACAATCAAATGGCTCAATAACAAGAGTATAATTCATAGGCATTTCATTAAGTCTAAAGATATTACCACTTCTTTGACACTCATCACAAGATAAAATAAACCTTCTTGCATCTTTAAAGAGAGTAGGCAAATAAAAACCTGATTGTAGAACCTTTTGTGCAGTTCTATCTCCTGCGTGATGTCCTCCATAAGCACTACTATGGCATTTTCTCAATATCTCTTTCTGTTCATGTTCCGGAACACATCTTCACATAATACCATCCACTCCTTCTTTATATAAGTGTGGGTCATCCCAAAAATAATGCCTCAAGTCATAAAAGAATTTTCTTCTTTGTTGAGCTGAAAAGGTTGGAGGCAAATACTTCGAAACAATAAAGTTAGCATAATCAGCATACCAGGGACTATCTTGTGAACTCACCCTTATTGCAGCCAATTGTTCATTTGGAAAACTATCATTAACAGGAATAGGATCATAAGCAATGTTTTCCAATCTAGACAAATTATCAGCAACAGGATTTTCAACACCTTTCCTATCTACAATATGCAAATCAAATTCTTGCAAAAGCAACACCCATCTAATAAGCCTAGGCTTAGC
This sequence comes from Poa annua, assembly GCA_026929855.1. NCBI lineage: Eukaryota > Viridiplantae > Streptophyta > Magnoliopsida > Poales > Poaceae > Poa > Poa annua. The sequence continues at coordinate 80,423,596 of CM049437.1, read as the reverse complement.
ATCTTTCTTTTCCATAAGATATCTAATAGCAGCATGATCAGTATGAATAATAATTTTAGAATCAACAATATAAGGTCTAAACTTATCACAAGCAAAGACAACAGCTAGAAATTCTTTTTCAGTTGTAGCATAATTCTTTTGTGCAGAATCAAGAGTCTTACTAGCATAATGAATAACATTCAACTTCTTATCTACTCGCTGTCCAAGAACAGCACCAACAGCAAAATCACTAGCATCACACATAATTTCAAATGGTAAATTCCAATCAGGTGGTTGAACAATAGGAGCACTTATTAAAGCCTTTTTCATAGTTTCAAAAGCTTCCTTACAATCATCATCAAAAACAAAAGGTACATCTTTTTGTAGAAGATTAGTAAGAGGCTTTGATATTTTAGAGAAATCTTTAATAAACCTTTTATAGAAACCAGCATGACCAAGAATACTACGAATACCTTTCACATCTCTGGGGCAAGGCATTTTCTCAATTGCGTCCACTTTAGCTCTATCAACTTCAATACCCCTTTCAGAAATTTTATGTCCAAGAACAATTCCTTCATTAACCATAAAGTGGCATTTCTCCCAATTAAGAACAAGGTTAGTTTCTTCACATCTCTGCAAAAATTTATCAACGTTGTGCAAACAATTATCAAAATAAGTTCCATAGACGGAGAAATCGTCCATGAATACTTCCACAATCTCCTCACAAAAACCATGAAAAATAGCAGACATGCATCTTTGAAAAATAGCAGGAGCATTACATAAACCAAAAGGCATACGTCTATAAGCGTAAGTACCATAAGGATAGGTAAAGGTGGTCTTCTCTTGATCTTGCGCTTTAACAGCAATTTGAGAGAAACCAGAATAACCATCAAGAAAGCAAAAATGAGTTTTCTTAGCTAATCTCTCTAACATTTGATCAATAAAGGGTAATGGATAATGATCTTTCGTAGTAACTTTATTAACCTTTCGAAAATCAATGCACATTCTATAACCAACAACTACTCTTTGAGGAATAAGTTCATCATTTTCATTAGGCACAACAGTAATTCCTCCTTTCTTAGGGACGCAGTGCACAGGACTTACCCATCTACTATCAGCAATAGGATAAATTATACCAGCATCAAGAAGCTTTAATACCTCATTTCTTACCACTTCCTTCATCTTGGGTATTAAACGGCGTTGATGTTCAACCACTGGCTTTGCATCAGGCTCCATATTAATAGAATGTTGACATATAGTAGGAGAAATCACTTTTAAATCATCAAGAGTATAACCCATAGCTCCACGGTGCTTCTTCAATACATCCAATAATCTTTCCTCTTCTTTACCTTAAAGGTTAGCACTAATAATAACAGGATATATTTTCTTATCATCAATATGAGCATACTTAAGATTATCAGGCAAAGGTTTTAAATCAAAGACAGGATCCTCTTTAGGTGGGAGTGTTTTACCCAAGTCTTCCACCTTTAAATTGTGTTTCAAGATAGCAGGTTGACAAAGAAATATTTCATCAAGATCATCCCTTTCTTCTCTAAAGACTTCACTTTCATGATCTTCCATAAATTATTGCAAAACATTGTTAGGAGCAAGAGCAATAGAGGCAAGCTGTTCAACTTTAAAGTCTTCATTAGGCAATTCGGTTTCATAAGGGACTTTAGCAAATTTCGAAAAATTGAATTCATATGAATCACCAGCAAACTTAGTAAAGATTTTCTCCTTCTTACAATCTATAATAGCACCACAAGTGTTCAGAAAAGGTCTACCAAAAATGATAGGACAAGTCTTACTGGCAACTGAACCAAGTACGAGAAAATCAGCAGGATATTTAATCTTACCACATAAAACTTCAACATCTCTAACAATACCAATTGGAGAGATAGTTTCTCTATTGGCAAGTTGAATTACCACGTCAATTTCTTCAAGTTCACAAGGACCTATCTCATGCATAATTTCTTTGTAAAGCTGTAATGCCCCGACCCCGCAAATTATACAGTGATGCTATGTGTCGGTGGTCATGCTACATAATCGAAGGTTACTGGGGTTACCACTCCCAGGCTGAGTAAACATCGGCAGGCGTGCTCGGCATGGATCATCGGCCACACAACCCTTCGATCATGCCATATCCAAAGCATAGCCCTCAATGTATAATAAAGAGATCAAGACACCGGAACACCTGGCACATAACAGACCCTACGACTCAAAATATTATAGTTCAACTCTTATAATAGAGAAAGATAGCAAATATTACAATCAGAGGTCACTGACCCAACATTACAACAAGCGGAAGCAAATTAAGTTGTTCTAAACAACAAGATCCAAATATGGCCTAAGAGGCCTACAGATAAATAGTTCCGTGCCAGCTGGTTCCGAGTTGCCCCAGGCTGCCACCCGGGAACCCCAGACTACTCGTCGATGTCCACAAAGAACCCACCTTCGGGGTCGGTAAAGTCCTCCTCTGGAACAAAAATAAACAAGGGTGAGTTCGACGAACTCAGCAAGATTAGGAGCTATATAGGCTCAATGATTGGCTTTCAAGGTTTTATGGCTGTTTTGCGTAAAGCTGATTTTATTCATAAAACACGACTCCAAGGCATCGACTATCAGAATATTTTCAAAGAGGGGTAAGAAGTAACTCTTTTCTTTTGATTCACTTCTCATCATCAACCACTGTACCTGTTCATCAAAGGCACCTCCCCGAATCACCCTCGAGGAAGTCAACCTTACAATAGTGAGCGGTACCTCTAGTACCCAGTTTTTAATCATTCCGTTAAAGTTATTCTATGGTCTCTGAATCCGTCACCAAGTCGTCCTTAACCGTGGACACGGCTTTTCGAAAAGATTTATCCCTGCAGGGGTGTACAATGTGAAAGTCGCCAGGTTCCCGAGGGACCTCCCAGCTTCTTATCCATGCGTACCGTCCGACCCATTGCCTGTACATTAGCTCTCTTCCGGGGAAAGCCGGCTGGGTGGGAGCGGCTACGACCTTTACCTCGCTTAGGACTAACCCAGGATCATCAGTGGCGGTAGGACAGGTTCAGTGCCTCCAGCACCCTGCCCCGCGGCCACTCATTTTCCTAAACACCACCATCCTCAACTCAGTCTTGGCCACCATCTCAACGCACGCGAAAATGGAAAGCCAAACTAGAGGACCCTTGGCTAGCCCGCCACAAGTTAGTCGGTCGACGAGGTTCCATATGCCCACGCATGGTTGCACGCTCAACTTGGCTCGAAGGGGAGAACTCGCACTGAGGCGGCGAGAACGAGACAACCCACCACATCCCCGTGGCCTCTCATCCCCGCCTTTAGTAATTTATTATCCGTCACCACATTCTCTCCACCATCATCCGATCATTTCCACAACTGTTCTCAACATGAATATCCATCGGACGAATAAACATTTAACTAAGCATGGCTAAGCAACAACATAGCATAGTTATTTATCTCAGGCCAACAATACAATCCTAGGGATAATAGGAGGGAAACAGGTAAATGGCATAGGGAACTTAATGCAACTATAGGATACTCTAATCCAGATAAAATTGACATTTGGAACCGCATGCAATATTATAGTGGAGAAAATATTTGCGAAGAATAGGATAAGATATGCTCAGAGGGGGGATTACGCTTGCCTTGTTTGTCGATAACAAGATATAAATGTTTTGGAAATCTTCAGCTTGACTTGATCGTCTATTGAACAAGTATTCGTCTTTTGGGTGTCGCTAGTCTTGATCTCGTATCCGCGTTCTACCGAGAAGAACGAAAACACCGGAAAGGAAAAACAACACTCAACCATGGTATCAATGCAATGCGCATACAAGTATGTATGACATGATAAATTAAGGTATTGAAATTGAAACCTAAACATGGAGATCATTTTAAATGGAGCCAAATACATCTATAATAGCATTTGGAAGACACTCCATGAATCTACAAATTGATTATTTAGTTCTTCTAATTGAACCTCTGTTTAAGTTATTTAAACATGCATGAATTTGATGCAAAAAGATAGATCTTCATTTTCTGAACATTTTGGTATATTATTTGTATTTTTCTGATTTAATATGTATTAATTATGATTTATACAAGTTTACTTTATTTTCTGAAAACAGGAAACAGCGGTACGACATTGGTCTTTAAACTCTTAAAACTGGCCTCATTAACTTGGCGAGTTAGCAAATAGTTTAGGTCATGAGTAGTATAACCACTGAACTGAGAACTTGGGTCCGAGCCACTAGGTCCAAACGCTAGACTAAACTGATTGCTTCCTACGCACTAGTTCTTCTCCTAAACACCTGAACATAGGCATTTTGGACTACAGGTAACACTCTCAGCAGTCACAACTTTCTGCTTGCTGTTGAAATTCGAAATTGACTGGTTCTGTTTGGCAAGATATTTACACAACAAGAATAGGATTTTCGTAGGAATAAACATGTCAATTTAAACTGCACTCTTAGGTAAACAGATTGGTTCCCTCTTAGCAGGAATAAAAAGATTCAGCACAACTTCGGTTCAGAACATGTACGTGCAAAGATATGTCCAACCATTTAGAGTGATACTTTATCTAACAGGTTATCAAACTACAGGAACCGATGCTTCATTGCTCTTTCTCTCTCTCGCTCAAGATGAAATCTGTACCATAGCTCTTACTCTATTGAAGAAAGTTAGAGGTTCTGTGATAATCTTTTTCGAGGGAACAAGTTAATTAGAGGGTAACTAAAATCTGAGAAGAGATGCTCACTAATGTTGTCTAAAAACAAGACCTGCGATGATCTCTATTCCCCATTTAAATACTCTCTTCACTTCTAAGTAGCACATCTCACTAAGGAAAGCACGAACCTGATCTCAATAGGAAATCCAACTGTTGATGCTCTCCATACGAGCTGTACCTGAGCTTGATTAAGGACACTCAAGAAATAGATCTCAGATGGATTTGGTCTGCTCTTCTTCCCTCTCTATGCGTCCCCCGCTTGCTCTGCTCCTCCTCTGTACCAACGATTGGTCCTGGTATTCCTCTCCTAAGCGCTGCTCTCCTAGGGAATCGCCATGGCTCCACTGCTAGATCTTTAGAGGTGGCTGTTTTAATCAGCTGTGGTGTGAGGGAATGACGATGGAGGAGTGGTCTTATCCTCTGCAGGTTTCTCACAGCGGCGGCGCTCCGTCGGCAGCTCGTGGCCATGGCTAGGGTTCGGTGGGGAGGAAATGGAGAGAGGGAGCGAGGAGAAGGGTCGGGAATGGGGAGCAGGTGAGGTGGGGGCATCGTGGAGACGTGCTCTCCTCGCAGGGAGAGGCAGAGGGGGCCCGGCAGCTCGGCGAGCTCGAGCTGGTCCGGCGGCAGCCGCTGCTGCGGTCGCTACAGCACGAAGAAGAAGGGATTTTTGTGAAAAACCCCCTCGCTAACCCTTTTACCATCACAGATAGGTCCTCCTCAATTTACAACGAAGCCCTTTTCTGTTTCTTTTTTTAAAACCAGTAGTAGTTCTCTGATTTAATTGGGGCAGTTAACCATTTTATAAAAATTTGAGAAAATTCTGGTAGCCTCCCCATATAGTGTAGAAGCACCACAAAAATTGGCGTCTCAAAATAAAATGTTTTGAACCACTTTTGTTTAGAGAGATTAGGTAGAGCATTTTGCTCAAATTTCCAAATGTTGCTCCTTTAACAATTTGGAGCAAGTGCAAAATATTATTTTGGAGCTCTTGGAACTTCCTTGACAAATAAGAGATGTCGAAGTAATTTTATTTTTCAAGGTTGAGTGCCTTCGTTGTTTTGAAATTGGTTGAAGCAAAATTTGACAATTTGGTTTTCGAAATGTTGTCAAACCTCCACAATTCCCTAGCAACAACATGATGCATGGATGCCATGATGCAATGGAACACAAAGAGCGGAAATTTTATTCGGGTTTTTAGGTTCTCAAATTTGGGGCTGTTACAAATCTACCCTCCTTACAGGAATCTCGTCCCGAGATTCTTAGGAAAGAGGGAAAAAGGGTTATCACGCTACTTCAACGGTCTTCTCGGTGCAGATTGCTTCAACGCATCCTGAAGATCTTCATCGGCCTCATTTCGAGTTCATCATCCACGTACACCATAGGGAAGAAAGAAAACCTCACCGGAAGTATGGATCTTGCAAGGATACAACGACCGAGTACCTCCTGGTAGCACTTAGGATGAGACCTCAAGCATCCCTTGGATTGACAGTTAGGAGACACATGCGGGTGACGGAAAAGTGCTAAGAGGTTTCCAGATGGTAGATAACGTTTTCTCAAGAGATTGAGAATATGAACTTTGCACAAGGCCTTAAGTTTCTGAGGAAGAGCATTGAAACAAAGTTCGAACAGGTGAAGAGGAAACTTCTACCCAAACCGCTTGAGTAGAACTTTCCTCACGGAGGAACATTTCAGATCACGGAAGAAGGATCGGAACGAGGGACCAAGAGAACTTTGGAACTCCGGGAACGTTAGATAGGGAGAACTTCTTGATGTTCTCGACATCGAGGACAAGCTTCTTGAGGATCACCAACCGTCGTTTCTGATGGCAATTCAGATCTGGTTAGTTGTAGAGATACTCCAGACTCAGCACCGGTAGGAATAGGAAGCGTTGCAATGCATACCAACGGATTACAATTGCTAGGACCCCAAGAGTCGGACTACAAGGTCAAACTCCAAAGGAGGAACGAGATTGCGGAACCCGCGGATTAGCAACTTGTCAGGAGACAGCTGCCCTAATTGAATATCTTGCGGCGAGACACGATTGAGTTCTTGATGGGGAACACCAACGAAGACAAGAGGAGTTCTCAGACTTCCTCTCTTTCTGGAACAATTCCGTCAGGGACTTGGATGCATAGATGAAATTCTCAAGGAAAAGAGGTAACAACATACCATTCCGAGAATATTCTACACATGCACGATCGAGTTGAGATGATTTCGAGGAAACCAGACAATTCACTCAGATCCACGGCGACAACTTTCAGCAATTGCACGTGAACCAGAGAAGTTACTTCTAACTTCCAGAACATTGCCTTGTGACGACACAAGGTTAGTTCTAACAAGTGTCCAATGCTAACGCCCAATATCCAATATAAATCTCCTCAAACATGGAGAGAATAAATAGGTAGTTGATGGGCTCAACCACAACTTATCCAGGTACTCCAAGTCGGTAGACTCATATTTCACCAGAACGAGGCATAAGTATTGGTCAGACTAACACATTCAGGTCGGTCGGTCTGAGTTTGATTTGACGATAGCCCCATTTCAAATCAAAGATTTGTAGGATAGCATACCCACAAAGGAGATACCACCTAGCTTCAACACGGGCAGACTAGACATCCCCTTGAAGCGGAACTATGTCAGGATAGAGCTCTTGTCTTTAAACTCTCCAATTTGTTTAAGCTCAACCGAATAATTCTAGACATCCAGCACGATTTTCCTGGAGAAAGGAGTTGTTTAGAGAACCAGCTTACTCATAAGCTCAACATAACGGTCAGGTGACGACCTGGCGATACTTCGGGGAAGACCTCCAGAATATCACGATCCACATATAGGATATCACGACATACCGGTGGATCTTGAGTTCAAGAGAGGATCATGCCTTTCGAGGCACAACGAGGTGGTCTTGGGAGCTTCGGCACGAACCAAGCTCTTTGACCGAGGGAGTGCATCAGAGCCAATTGACTTGGTAACACTGTCAAACTCAGCTTATTGATTTGCTAACCAATCATGCTAAGGAGGGCAATGGATATTGGATTTCCGCACAGTAAGAACTGCTAAGAATATCCGATAGTTACATCAATACTCACGTCTCCTCCTTCTCGAGTAACGAGTCACTCAGAAAACGGAGAGTAATGAATTGTAAGAGCATCACTTCATCAAGAAGAGCATAAGGCTCAGCACGACCCCTTAATCTAAAAGAGTGTGACACTCTAAGGTGGAGCAGAACAAAAGCTAAACGAGGCCCTCATTATGAAGATTACAATACTTTAACCTGGTCCAAGAAGTGGAAAAGGTACTGGAGTTTGTTTCTCCTAACAAGACGAAGTGGAAAGTATTGACGGATCAAGAGAGTGGCTTGCATCGGAACATACCAACGCACGATGGAACTTTACTGTCAATAGACAGACTAAGGTTGGAAAGCAGATCAGAGTAAGAAACATGTTCAGGAGAATCCTAAGATGTTGAAGATGCACCGATTATTACTCAATTGTGATAACCATGCCCAAAAAGGAGAGATGTAGCGGAGTCATGAACATAGATGGGGCATTCGCTAAGAGAACTCTGTTCATAACCCTGATGGTTCCAAGACAGAATCTCCAGCTATGGCAGAGTTAAAGTTACATAGTCAGCAGAGGCGTGGGAAACTAGGGTTCAACCATTTACCACACAGACCACATAAAGGACTTGGGTTAAAGGTCAGCTTCATGTACCGAGAGTCATAAGTAGCATAACAATCACATGGGTAACAACCCTCACAATTTATCATGCCCGAATCACAGCACAATCCGGGACCTTCGGTTCAAGACCTTGGGTTAAAAACCAGCAGAGGAGCAAAGGATTAGACTTGGTAGAAACATCTGAGCTGATATCTGATAGTAGCGCAGCGGAAGCGTGGTGGGCCCATAACCCACAGGTCCCAGGATCGAAACCTGGCTCTGATACCATTTGTAATGCCCCGACCCCGCAAATTATACAGTGATGCTATGTGTCGGTGGTCATGCTACATAATCGAAGGTTACTGGGGTTACCACTCCCAGGCCGAGTAAACATCGGCAGGCGTGCTCGGCATGGATCATCGGCCACACAACCCTTCGATCATGCCATATCCAAAGCATAGCCCTCAATGTATAATAAAGAGATCAAGACACCGGAACACCTGGCACATAACAGACCCTACGACTCAAAATATTATAGTTCAACTCTTATAATAGAGAAAGATAGCAAATATTACAATCAGAGGTCACTGACCCAACATTACAACAAGCGGAAGCAAATTAAGTTGTTCTAAACAACAAGATCCAAATATGGCCTAAGAGGCCTACAGATAAATAGTTCCGTGCCAGCTGGTTCCGAGTTGCCCCAGGCTGCCACCCGGGAACCCCAGACTACTCGTCGATGTCCACAAAGAACCCACCTTCGGGGTCGGTAAAGTCCTCCTCTGGAACAAAAATAAACAAGGGTGAGTTCGACGAACTCAGCAAGATTAGGAGCTATATAGGCTCAATGATTGGCTTTCAAGGTTTTATGGCTGTTTTGCGTAAAGCTGATTTTATTCATAAAACACGACTCCAAGGCATCGACTATCAGAATATTTTCAAAGAGGGGTAAGAAGTAACTCTTTTCTTTTGATTCACTTCTCATCATCAACCACTGTACCTGTTCATCAAAGGCACCTCCCCGAATCACCCTCGAGGAAGTCAACCTTACAATAGTGAGCGGTACCTCTAGTACCCAGTTTTTAATCATTCCGTTAAAGTTATTCTATGGTCTCTGAATCCGTCACCAAGTCGTCCTTAACCGTGGACACGGCTTTTCGAAAAGATTTATCCCTGCAGGGGTGTACAATGTGAAAGTCGCCAGGTTCCCGAGGGACCTCCCAGCTTCTTATCCATGCGTACCGTCCGACCCATTGCCTGTACATTAGCTCTCTTCCGGGGAAAGCCGGCTGGGTGGGAGCGGCTACGACCTTTACCTCGCTTAGGACTAACCCAGGATCATCAGTGGCGGTAGGACAGGTTCAGTGCCTCCAGCACCCTGCCCCGCGGCCACTCATTTTCCTAAACACCACCATCCTCAACTCAGTCTTGGCCACCATCTCAACGCACGCGAAAATGGAAAGCCAAACTAGAGGACCCTTGGCTAGCCCGCCACAAGTTAGTCGGTCGACGAGGTTCCATATGCCCACGCATGGTTGCACGCTCAACTTGGCTCGAAGGGGAGAACTCGCACTGAGGCGGCGAGAACGAGACAACCCACCACATCCCCGTGGCCTCTCATCCCCGCCTTTAGTAATTTATTATCCGTCACCACATTCTCTCCACCATCATCCGATCATTTCCACAACTGTTCTCAACATGAATATCCATCGGACGAATAAACATTTAACTAAGCATGGCTAAGCAACAACATAGCATAGTTATTTATCTCAGGCCAACAATACAATCCTAGGGATAATAGGAGGGAAACAGGTAAATGGCATAGGGAACTTAATGCAACTATAGGATACTCTAATCCAGATAAAATTGACATTTGGAACCGCATGCAATATTATAGTGGAGAAAATATTTGCGAAGAATAGGATAAGATATGCTCAGAGGGGGGATTACGCTTGCCTTGTTTGTCGATAACAAGATATAAATGTTTTGGAAATCTTCAGCTTGACTTGATCGTCTATTGAACAAGTATTCGTCTTTTGGGTGTCGCTAGTCTTGATCTCGTATCCGCGTTCTACCGAGAAGAACGAAAACACCGGAAAGGAAAAACAACACTCAACCATGGTATCAATGCAATGCGCATACAAGTATGTATGACATGATAAATTAAGGTATTGAAATTGAAACCTAAACATGGAGATCATTTTAAATGGAGCCAAATACATCTATAATAGCATTTGGAAGACACTCCATGAATCTACAAATTGATTATTTAGTTCTTCTAATTGAACCTCTGTTTAAGTTATTTAAACATGCATGAATTTGATGCAAAAAGATAGATCTTCATTTTCTGAACATTTTGGTATATTATTTGTATTTTTCTGATTTAATATGTATTAATTATGATTTATACAAGTTTACTTTATTTTCTGAAAACAGGAAACAGCGGTACGACATTGGTCTTTAAACTCTTAAAACTGGCCTCATTAACTTGGCGAGTTAGCAAATAGTTTAGGTCATGAGTAGTATAACCACTGAACTGAGAACTTGGGTCCGAGCCACTAGGTCCAAACGCTAGACTAAACTGATTGCTTCCTACGCACTAGTTCTTCTCCTAAACACCTGAACATAGGCATTTTGGACTACAGGTAACACTCTCAGCAGTCACAACTTTCTGCTTGCTGTTGAAATTCGAAATTGACTGGTTCTGTTTGGCAAGATATTTACACAACAAGAATAGGATTTTCGTAGGAATAAACATGTCAATTTAAACTGCACTCTTAGGTAAACAGATTGGTTCCCTCTTAGCAGGAATAAAAAGATTCAGCACAACTTCGGTTCAGAACATGTACGTGCAAAGATATGTCCAACCATTTAGAGTGATACTTTATCTAACAGGTTATCAAACTACAGGAACCGATGCTTCATTGCTCTTTCTCTCTCTCGCTCAAGATGAAATCTGTACCATAGCTCTTACTCTATTGAAGAAAGTTAGAGGTTCTGTGATAATCTTTTTCGAGGGAACAAGTTAATTAGAGGGTAACTAAAATCTGAGAAGAGATGCTCACTAATGTTGTCTAAAAACAAGACCTGCGATGATCTCTATTCCCCATTTAAATACTCTCTTCACTTCTAAGTAGCACATCTCACTAAGGAAAGCACGAACCTGATCTCAATAGGAAATCCAACTGTTGATGCTCTCCATACGAGCTGTACCTGAGCTTGATTAAGGACACTCAAGAAATAGATCTCAGATGGATTTGGTCTGCTCTTCTTCCCTCTCTATGCGTCCCCCGCTTGCTCTGCTCCTCCTCTGTACCAACGATTGGTCCTGGTATTCCTCTCCTAAGCGCTGCTCTCCTAGGGAATCGCCATGGCTCCACTGCTAGATCTTTAGAGGTGGCTGTTTTAATCAGCTGTGGTGTGAGGGAATGACGATGGAGGAGTGGTCTTATCCTCTGCAGGTTTCTCACAGCGGCGGCGCTCCGTCGGCAGCTCGTGGCCATGGCTAGGGTTCGGTGGGGAGGAAATGGAGAGAGGGAGCGAGGAGAAGGGTCGGGAATGGGGAGCAGGTGAGGTGGGGGCATCGTGGAGACGTGCTCTCCTCGCAGGGAGAGGCAGAGGGGGCCCGGCAGCTCGGCGAGCTCGAGCTGGTCCGGCGGCAGCCGCTGCTGCGGTCGCTACAGCACGAAGAAGAAGGGATTTTTGTGAAAAACCCCCTCGCTAACCCTTTTACCATCACAGATAGGTCCTCCTCAATTTACAACGAAGCCCTTTTCTGTTTCTTTTTTTAAAACCAGTAGTAGTTCTCTGATTTAATTGGGGCAGTTAACCATTTTATAAAAATTTGAGAAAATTCTGGTAGCCTCCCCATATAGTGTAGAAGCACCACAAAAATTGGCGTCTCAAAATAAAATGTTTTGAACCACTTTTGTTTAGAGAGATTAGGTAGAGCATTTTGCTCAAATTTCCAAATGTTGCTCCTTTAACAATTTGGAGCAAGTGCAAAATATTATTTTGGAGCTCTTGGAACTTCCTTGACAAATAAGAGATGTCGAAGTAATTTTATTTTTCAAGGTTGAGTGCCTTCGTTGTTTTGAAATTGGTTGAAGCAAAATTTGACAATTTGGTTTTCGAAATGTTGTCAAACCTCCACAATTCCCTAGCAACAACATGATGCATGGATGCCATGATGCAATGGAACACAAAGAGCGGAAATTTTATTCGGGTTTTTAGGTTCTCAAATTTGGGGCTGTTACAAAAGCTCATAGGGAATAGCACTAGAACTTGCACCAATATCACATAAACCATAATAGCAATGATCACCAATTCGAACTGATAACACAGGCACACTAGTTTTCTTTGAACTTTTAGGATGAGAAACAACATTAGAAGCATCCTCACAAAATATAATATACTCATCTCCAACATTTTTAGTAACAAGATCTTTTACTATAGCCACGGGAGGTTCAATTTTAATTTGTTTATCAGGTTCTATAGCTTTCTTAGCACTTTTGTTAACAACACTAGCCATAACAGAATGTTCCTTCATCTTAACAGGAAAAGGAATTTTTCCAATATAAGGCTCAGGAATAATATGATCAACAGTATTAACTTCAATGCTTTTAGTTATAGGTGCAATAGACTTATCTTTATAAGGCTCATGATATTTTTTAAAGCCCTCCTTAGGCAAACCGAAATAAGAAGCAAAGGCTTTATAATAATTTGCAACAACTTGAGAGTCAAGACCATAAGCATTATTAATATTTTGAAATACATCAGTATCCATGAAAGTTTTAATGCATTCGAAGTCATATTTCATACCTGACTCCATACCTTTGTCGTTCTCCCATGCTTCAGTATTCTCTTCAATACGATCAAGAAGATCCCATTTAAAACCTTCTTTATTACGCGTGAATGATCCAGCACAAGAAGTATCCAATAATGTTTTATCTTCAAAGGAGAGTCTTGCATAGAAGTTATCAACAATAATATTACCAGGAAGCTCATGAATGGGGCATTAGAGCATTAGTGACTTCAATCTCCCCCAAGCTTGGGCAATATTTTCTCCTTCATGAGGCCAGAAATTATATATAGAATTCCGATCTTGGTGAATTTCACTTGGAGGATAAAATTTAGAATAAAAGAGAGGTACAATTTCCTCCCATCCAAGTGAATCCCTATTCTTCAACAATTTATACCAATGCGAAGCTCTTCCACCAAGTGATATAGAGAATAATTTATTCCTTACTTTGTCCATTGAAATACCTGCACACTTGAACAACTCGCATAATTCATGTAAAAATAGCAAATGATCACCGGGATGGACAGTTCCATCCCCTACATAGCGGTTATTCATAACACGATCAACAATTTTCATAGGTATTTTAAATTGCGCTATTTCTTCAAGTGGCGCCTCCTCTTCTACGTCAACAGTGGTAGAAGCTCTTCCAAACAAGAAGGCAATAGATCCTCTCTCCATAATTAAGCAAATTAGGAGACAGAAATAAAAACAGCACTTACAACTAAAGTTTTCATTACCAATTCCACTTACCAATAGCGCTTCACCCCCCGGCAACGGCGCCAGAAAATAGTCTTGATGACCCACAAGTATAGGGGGTGTATCGTAGTACTTTCGATAAATAAGAGTGTCGAACCCAACGAGGAGCAGAAGGTGCTGACAAGCGGTTTTGATGAGGATTTCACTGTAAACACTAGCAGACAAGTTTTTATGAGTTTTTGATATAACAGATAAATAAAGTATGAGTAAATAAAGCGCAACAATTATAATTGCAGCGAGTGGCCCAATCCTTTCTAGAGCAAAGGACAAGCCGGTTTGTTTACTTATGATGACGAAGCGTTCCTGAGGGCACACCGGATTTCTGTCTAGTGCTTTCGCTTCATATAGATGATTAATCTTTAGTGTTTCGATAAGTGTTGTGTGGGTGAACCTATGCTAATGCACCGCCCTTCCTAGGACTAATACATACTTGTGATTATACCCCTAGCAAGCATCCGCAAATACTAGAAAGTAATTAAGATAAATCTAACCACAGCCTTAAACTCTGAGGTCCTACCATCCCTCATGCATCGAGATACCAACGGGGGTTTAGGTTTCTGTCACTCCGGCAACCCCACAATTAATATTCGAATACACAATGCATTCCCCTAAGCCCATAAAGGTGAAGTGTCATGTAATCGACGTTCACATGACACCACTAGAAGAATAGCACCAGATACGTCTCCAACGTATCTATAATTTCTTATGTTCCATGCTTATATTATACCAATTGCTACATGTTTTATATACACTTTATATGGTTTTTATGCATTTTCTGGGACTAACCTATTAACAAGATGCCGCAGTGCCAGTTCCCTGTTTTCTGCTGTTTTTGGTTTCAGAAATACTGTTAAGGAAATATTCTCGGAATTGGACGAATCAAAAGCCAAAGTCCCTATTTTTCTCGGGAGTTTCCAGAACACCGAAGAGGATACGGAGGAGAGCCACGAGGCGGCCTCACCTGGTGGAGGCGCGGCCCCCCTTCTGTCCGCGCCACCATGTGGTGTGGGCCCCTCGGGGCTCCACCGCCTTCGCCCTTTCGCCTACAAATACGCCCCGACAAAATAACCCTAGGAACCCAAACACTTTTCCACGATACGTTCCAGAGCTGCCGCCGCCGTCAACCCTAGTTCGGGAGGGTTCAGAAGCTCTTCCCGGCACCCTGCCGGAGAGGGGAATCATCACCGGAGGGCTCTACATCACCATGCCCGCTGATAACCCACAAGTATAGGGGATCGCAACAGTCTTCGAGGGAAGTAAAACCCAAATTTATTGATTCGACACAAGGGGAGACAAAGAATACTTATAAGCCTTAACAGCCGAGTTGTCAATTCAGCTGCACTTGAAAAAGCACTAGTAACAGGGGTGATGTGAAAGCAGCAGTAATAAGAGAGCAATAGTAATAGTAACACAGCAGTAGGAGCAACACAGAGGTGATGGCACCAGAAAGTATTCCAGTGCGTAGTTGACTTTAGAGCAATGATGATGACAGAAGGACCGGGGTTCCCAGCTATCTACACTAGTGGTAACTCTCCAAGCAAATAACATGTGTTGGGTGAACAAATTACAGTTGGGCAATTGACAAGATTGAAATAGCATTAAGACAGAACATCAGTTTATTAATCATGTAGACATGTTTTCCATATATAGTCATACGTGCTCGCAATGAGAAACTTGCATAACATCTTTTGTCCTACCAGCCCGTTTGCAGCGGGGCCTCAAGGGAAACTACTGGTAATTAAGGTAATCCTTTTAATAGAGCACCGGAGCAAAGCATTAACACTTGGTGAAAACATGTGATCCTCATATCTAAACCATCCCCTCCAGTTATCCCAGTTGCTGTCACTCTGGGGCCTCGGGTTCCAGACAGAGACATGTGCAAACAACTTGTAGATACAATCTAAGCAATAATTATAGAGCTTAAATCTAAGATCATGCCACTCGTGCATTAGTGACAAGCATTAAACACAACAAGATTG
The DNA here is from genome assembly GCA_026929855.1 of Poa annua. Classification (NCBI taxonomy): domain Eukaryota; kingdom Viridiplantae; phylum Streptophyta; class Magnoliopsida; order Poales; family Poaceae; genus Poa; species Poa annua. The sequence goes on along the minus strand of CM049437.1, from coordinate 80,407,696 downwards.
CAGCAACAATAACTTCACAAACTTATAGATAGACTGATCATAATGTAACAATTCATCGGATCCCAACAAACACAACACCGATTACATCATATGGATCCCAATCATGTAAGGCAGCTCATGAGATCATTGTATTGAAGTACATGGGAGAGAGAGTACCAACTAGCTACAGCCAAGAACCCGTAGTCCATGGGGGAACTACTCACAAACCATCATGGAGTCGAAGTGGAGGCGGTGGAGTCGATGGAGATGGCTCCGGGGGTCAATCCCCGTCCCGGCAGTGTCGAGGTGTGATTCCCACGGAACAGGGACAACCACTCTCGCGGGCGAAGTTCGTGAAGGGGACTGAACACGTTGGTCAACAACCTACGGCCGGCTCGGCGACGGTGCTCGTCGAGCCTGTGGAGGAACAGCACGACAGAGATGGAGTCCGGCCCGTACCCAGGTTCACGGCCCTCAGGGTGAGGTAAAACCGCTACTCCTGCCTGTCTGTATTGCACTGCAGTAGGAACAGCACAATGAGCTTGCCGAGGGCTCTCGAGCGGCTATGCGGAGCTTGGAGGGGGAAGGGCAAGCTCTTCTTCCTCCCCGGCCTTGGCGCACTTGTCCGCGAGGTCGAACAGCTTCACCACAGAGGTGAGCTTGTCGTGGATGCCCAGCTTCTCAAGCATCCTGCGGTTGGTGACGCCCTCCCGGAAGGCGGCGATGACTTGAGTGTCGGGGATGTTCGGGATCTTGTTGCGCACTTGGCTGAAGCGCTGGATGTACTTGCGGAGAGTCTCATCCTTCTTCTGCACCACAGCGCGCAGGTCGTTGTGGGTGAGCGCGTGCTCGTACGTGCCCTTGAAGTTGGCGACGAACTGCTTGCAGAGCTCCTCCCATGAGTCAATGGAGTCCTCGGGCAGGTTGAGGAGCCAGGACAGCGCGGAGTCCCTGAGCGCGTGGGAGAACCAGTTGGCCATGACCTTGTCGTCTCCCCCCGCAGCCTGGATGGAGGTGGTGTAGAGCTGCAGGAACTCGAGGGGGTTGGTGGACCCGTCGAAGCCCTTGGGGAGGGCTGGCCTGAACTTCTGCGGCCAGACCACGCGACGCAGGGTGCGGGTGAAGGCCAGGCAGCCTGAGGCGTACGTGGCGATTCCTCTCTGGAGAGCTCTGCGGTTCTGCTGTCCAGCTTGGCCGAGCTCTTTGACGAGGCGGTTCTGGAGGTCACGGCGGCGCTCCATGCCCACACGCGCGTCAGGCGCAGTGCGCTGCACGATCTGGCAGTCATGCGGCGAGGAAGCATGAGAGGGAGCTCTCTGCGCGGCAGCTGGAGGCGGTCCTGGCGGCGGCGGAGGCGCATCTGGTGCAGCCGTGCCCGCACGGCCAGAGTGATGGACCAGGGAGCGCGACGGAGCGGGGCGCGTGGTCGCGACGTCGACGAGGTGGTGGAGACGGTCCAGCCACTGGTCGTGGGCCTCAGCGCTAGGCCGGTAGCGTAGGAGCTCCTGGGCCATGAGTAGCGCGGTGTGCGGCGTGGGCTCTGGGCATCCTTGAGAAGACGCGCTTTGGCGCCGCGACGGGTGCGAAGACTCAGCGTCGTTGTTGCGCTCCGGGGGAGCGTCCCTGTCATCGCGGTGGTCGCTGCCGTGGTACTCTTCGCTCTCCGGCTCCTCCACATGCGGGCCGGTGTTGGCGCGCTCGGCTGCACGAGGACGACCGCGGCGTCCACGAGTGGGAGCGGTGCCGGGCTCTGTGTGAGCCCGGTCAGCTGCGCGCCTGTTGGCGCGTGTCGTGCGGGTGTTCGCCATGACGCGGAAGCCGGCCGGAGGTTGAAGACGCGCCTCAGTCCCCTACCTGGTGCGCCAAATGTCGAGGTGTGATTCCCACGGAACAGGGACAACCACTCTCGCGGGAGAAGTTCGTGAAGGGGACTGAACACGTTGGTCAACAACCTACGGCCGGCTCGGCGACGGTGCTCGTCGAGCCTGTGGAGGAACAGCACGACAGAGATGGAGTCCGGCCCGTACCCAGGTTCACGGCCCTCAGGGTGAGGTAAAACCGCTACTCCTGCCTGTCTGTATTGCACTGCAGTAGGAACAGCACAATGAGCTTGCCGAGGGCTCTCGAGCGGCTATGCGGAGCTTGGAGGGGGAAGGGCAAGCTCTTCTTCCTCCTCGAGCTCGCTAAGCTTGGCTAGGCTATGGTAGGGTTTACACGGGTGAGCGGATGGTTCTTTTTTCTCCCTCTACGGTGGCGCTCCTGCTCCTTATATAGGTGCCCCGGGCCTCATCCCTGCGTCCTGCGCAGCGGAAGGGTTCCCACATGGCGACGAAGCGGAGGAGCGGGGTGCACCGCAGCTCGGGCGTCCATGGACTTGGTCCATGGTCGTAAAGCCTGCCTTCGCGGCAGGGCAGCTTTTGTCTTTGCAGAGCGGACAGCTGGTGCTGCAGAGGCCGTGGGGGTGCCCACGGTGACGTCGCCGTTGGAGCGTTGCGCCGGCCACCCGCTTTATCACCAAAGAGGAAAGCCTTGGTGGCGGCGCAGGGGACACAGCGCTTTGTTGACTCCTTTTATCACCAGAACGGCAACTGCGGCGCCGTCGTCATCGCGCGCAGACGCGCGCGTCACTCTGTGGCTGCTGCAGAGGCCATGTGCGCTCTGCAGCGGTTCCTTCGTGGCGAAGTATCCCCGCAGGGCTCGGGAGGCCCTGCCGAGGGAGTTGTGTTGACTTCTCCTCAAGGGAGGAAAGCCTTGCCGGGAGGCGGCCTCAGGGGGAGCCCCTTCAGGCCCTTCGCTGCCCCCTCAAGTCCCCTCGAGAGAGCTCTCCCCTCGAGGGTCTCCTCAAGCGTCTGCTTGGTCCTTAGTCGTTTCGTCGGCATCGACGCGTGTGAGGGCCGTGGAGAGTGGGCTCTGCACACCCTAGAATCCACTGGGCCGACAGGCAGGGTGCCGGAACAAGAACTTCTGACCCCCGAAACTTGTCTTCGATGGCGGCGGCGCTGCGGAACTTTTCGTGGAAGATGGCCTCTTATTTTAGGGTTTTCACCTCGGGGAGAATATATAGGCGAAAGGGCGAAGGCGGTGGAGGGCCGAGGCCACGTCACGGGGTGTTGGCGCGGTAGGGGGCGGAGCCGCGCCACCACCTCATGACGGCGCCTCGGTGCCCTCCTTCGTTTCCTCTTCGGACTTCTGGAACGTGTCGGGAAAAATAGGGACTTCGGCATAAAAATTGTCCAATTCCGAGAATATTTCCTTAAGTAGTTTTCTGAAACCAAAAACAGCAGAAAACAGGGAACTGGCACTATGGCATCTTGTTAATAGGTTAGTCCCAGAAAATGCATAAAACAACACAAAGTGTATATAAAACATGTAGCAATTGGTATAATATAAGCATGGAACATAAGAAATTATAGATACGTTTGAGACGTATCAAGCATCCCCAAGCTTAGTTCTACTCGTCCTCGAGTAGGTAAAACGATAACAACAATAATTTCTGAAGTGACATGCTTTCACACAATCTTGATCATATAATAATGTAATGCTCATGTAATGAATGAAATGACTCAAGGCAAAGGTCTATAGTTTGCTCACAAATAAACAAGGAGTAAACAACTACATCATATAAGTAAAAACTTTTCATGAATAGTACTTTCAAACAAGCATCAAAAAGATTTACATAAGAGTTAACTCATAAAGCAATATTCTCTAAGTGAAAGAGCATTGAAGCAACACAAAGGAAGATATAAGTTTCAGCATTGGCTTTCAACTTTAAACATGTATATCATATAGATAGTTGTCAACACAAAGAAATATAAGAAGTGCAATAAGTAAGCATATAAGAGTTGTTGCACATAGTTGACACAAGTGTTTGCTTCGGGTACAAAAAGAAGTAGGTAAACTGACTCAACATAAAGTAAAAGATAGGCCCTTCGCAGAGGGAAGCAGGGATACAAGCATGTGCTAGAGCTTCTTGGTTTTATAGGTTTTTGAAATCATATAGAGAGCATAAAAGTAAGTTTTTGAGTGGTGTTTGTCGTTGTCAACGAATGGCAATAGAGTTCTTGTCATCTTCCATACTAAGCAAGTTGAGAGCGGTTCCAAATTATTTAGTAACAAGCATTTATAATATGCACCTTATTTATATAGCTTGACACTCGCTTTCACAAGCCATGGCTAACCGAATCCTCGGGTGCCCACCAATCAATCTCATACCATGGAGGAGTGTCTATTTTTAACTTTCTCAAACCTTTTGATATTATAGTGGTCTAACCAGCTCTTTGCAATATTAATGACGAGCAGATGAAGCATGCAAGTCGAAGGTTACTTAATTAGCATGGAAGATAACAAACCCAACTACTACTTCCTCATGAGCTAATAAACATTGACACAAATAAGGGATAATAAGTTTTGAATAAAAGGTAGCACACAAAGTATTTTCTTGGAATGGCAGGAAATACCATATAGTAGGTAGGTATGGTGGACACAAATGACATGGGTTTTGGCTCAAGGTTTTGGATGCACGAGAAGCATTCCCTCTCAGTACAAGGCTTTGGCTAGCAAGGTTGTTTGAAGCAAACACAAGTATAAACTATGACAACAAGACGTATATAAAAACATATTGCAAGTATTATAAAACTCTACATTGTCTTCCTTGTTGTTCAAACACTTTAACTAGAAAATATCTAGACCTTAGAGATACCAAACATGCAAACCAAATTTCAACAAGCTCTACGGTAGTTCTCCACTAATGGGTTTTAACTACATGATGCAAAAGCTTAGACATGATCTACTTGAGAGCTCAAAACAATTGCCAAGCATCACAAAAAAATTCAAGACAATGATCTACAAGCATATGTATGTCTTTTCATTATACCATCTACCACATGTAGCATTTTCTGTTTCCAACCAATCAACTTATTTAAACATAAACTCTCCAATTTATTTAACAATGAGACAAGAGAGTATATCATATGAGAACTAACAGCTCTAACAAGAGGTGCATGAAAAACAGGAGCTGAAAGCACTGAAGTAACTACAAAAGAATACTCAACAAATATAAGTGAAGAATAGGAATATTCAAATGAAAAAGCGGAGCTTGTCTCTCTCCCACTCAAGAATGCTAGGATCCATTTTATTCAGAAAACAAAAATAACAAAGCAAAACTAGAAGCAAACAGACGCTCCAAGTAAAGCACATAAGATGTGACGGAATTAAAATATAGTTTCACTAGAGATGACCTGATAAGTTGTTGATGAAGAAGGGGATGCCTTGGGCATCCCCAAGCTTAGACGCTTGAGTCTTCTTAAAATATGCTTGGGTGACCCACAGGGTCATCCCCAAGCTTAGGCTTTTCACTCTTCTTGATCACATATATCATTCTCCTCTCTTGATCCTTGAAAACTTCCTTCACACCAAACTTCTCATAAACTTCATTAGAGGGGTTAGTACTCAAAAACATTAATCCACTTAGGTTCTGTAGTGACACATTGCAAGAACTCAATAAAACATTAGCTACAGCCCTCAATGATAAAGAGCCTTGCTTAAAGTCCACAAGAGACAATGCAAAAAACAGAGACATAATCTGTCAAAACAGAACAGCCAGTAAAGATGAATTTTTTCGAGGTACTTAACTTGCTCAAATCAGAAAACTCAAAACTAATGAAAGTTGAGTACATATCTGAGGATCACGCACATAAAATAGGTCATTTCAATTTTTCTGTAAAGAGTTACGAATTTAACGGTGATCAGCAGAAAAACTGTTCCTGCGCAGAAATCCAAATCTAGTATCAACTTCCTACTAGAGACTTCACTTGGCACAACTATGCAATAAAATAAAGATACAAAGGAGTTGTTACAGAGGTAACCATGCTCCTTGACTCAAATAAAAGAAAAATTACAGAAATAAATCATGGGTTGTCTCCCACAAGCGCTTTTCTTTAATGCCTTTTAGCTAGGCTAGATAGTTTTAATGATGCTCTCATGTGAATAGAAAATGAAGCAAAAGGAGCATCAAGAAGCAAATACAAAACACATTTAAGTCTAACCCACTTCCTATGCATAGGAATATTGTACACAAATAAATTCACATAGAACAAAGTGACAAGCATAGGAAGATAAAACAAGAGTAACTTCAAAATTTTCAGCATATAGAGAGGTGTTTTAGTACCATGAAAACTTCTACAACCATATTTTCCTCTCTCATAATAATTTTCAGTAGCATCATGAATAAACTCAACAATATAACTATCACATAAAGCATGCTTTTCATGATCTACAAACACATAATTTTATCAAGCTCCATAATAGTGGGATAAAAACTTTCAAACCCACTTTTAACAATTTTATAACAAGATGATTGATCATTCTCAAGATATATGGGACTCCTAGATAAAGTCAATACCTCTCCAATCCCATTTTCAATAGTAGTACAATTAATATTATCAAGTAACATAGGACCATCATCTAGAGCTTTATCATAAACATTTTCTAAGCAAACTTCTTTAATACCATGCATTTCGAAATTAGGCACAAATAAAGGATTTTCATAAGATTTATCAAAATAGCATGGATTATCATATATAACAGTAGCATAATTATTCTCACAAGTTTTACTCATAGGGAATATTTCAAGAGAATCCACAGGAACATAACATTCATCCTCCTTTGGCAAGCATGGGGGACAATCAAATAGTGTAAGGGATGAAGAGTTACTCTCATCAGAAGGTAGGCATGGGTAGCTAATCCATTCTTCCTCCTTTTGTTCTTCACTCTCCTCCTCTTTTTCATCTAATGAGCTTTCAGGTTCAGCAATTTCTTCTTCCACAGGTTCCTGCAAATTGTGGATACATTCTTGTGCATTAATGAGTCTCTCTTTATAATCAATGATATAACAATTATTGCTGTAATTTTCTATGCAATAATCAAGAATAGAAGAGACATAATCTTTAAGCTTATTACATGCAACACAGGTTTCATAATTTTTAGACACGAAGGATTCTATTTCAGAAGCTCCCATAAATAAAACAAATTGTTCTGCTTCTTCAAATCCAAGGTCAATATAGTTATTCCAATGATAGTTCACAATTAAAACTTCTTTACTAAAGCCACATTGGAATTTAAGATGTTTAGTATCCTGTTCAGAGCAGCAGTTTATATCATGGCGTTTAAGTAAAATTTCAGCAATTGTATTCAACTTTTCTAACACGCCTCTCATGACTTTCCCTTTATATGATTCTTTATACTTTATAAATAATTCATTAAGTTCCATAGAGGTTCTAGCATGTTTTTCCATAACAACAGTTTTTAGATTTTCGGTTTTTCAAATTTTTATGGTTTTTCGGGTATATAAAAAAATAAAACTAGACAAAAATAAACTAGACAAAAGTAAACTAAACAAAACACAACTAAAGAGAAATAAACTAAGCACAAATAAACTAGACAAAATAAAATAAAATAAAAACAGAGAGAGAGGTAGAGGGTACTCCCAGGTGAACTTATGAGTAGAGCTATGCTCACCGGCAACGGCGCCAGAAAATAGTCTTGATAACCCACAAGTATAGGGGATCGCAACAGTCTTCGAGGGAAGTAAAACCCAAATTTATTGATTCGACACAAGGGGAGACAAAGAATACTTATAAGCCTTAACAGCCGAGTTGTCAATTCAGGTGCACCTGGAAAAGCACTAGTAACAGGGGTGATGTGAAAGCAGCAGTAATATGAGAGCAATAGTAATAGTAACACAGCTGTAGGAGTAACACAGAGGTGATGGCACCAGAAAGTATTCCAGTGTGTAGTTGACTTTAGAGCAATGATGATGACAGAAGGACCGGGGTTCCCAGCTATCTACACTAGTGGTAACTCTCCAAGCAAATAACATGTGTTGGGTGAACAAATTACAGTTGGGCAATTGACAAGATTGAAATAGCATTAAGACAGAACATCAGTTTATTAATCATGTAGGCATGTTTTCCATATATAGTCATACGTGCTCGCAATGAGAAACTTGCATAACATCTTTTGTCCTACCAGCCCGTTTGCAGCGGGGCCTCAAGGGAAACTACTGGTAATTAAGGTACTCCTTTTAATAGAGCACCGGAGCAAAGCATTAACACTTGGTGAAAACATGTGATCCTCATATCTAAACCATCCCCTCCAGTTATCCCAGTTGCTGTCACTCTGGGGCCTCGGGTTCCGGACAGAGACATGTGCAAACAACTTGTAGATACAATCTAAGCAATAATTATAGAGCTTAAATCAAAGATCATGCCACTCGTGCACTAGTGGCAAGCATTAAACACAACAAGATTGCAGCAACAATAACTTCACAAACTTATAGATAGACTGATCATAATGTAACAATTCAACGGATCCCAACAAACACAACACCGATTACATCATATGGATCCCAATCATGTAAGGCAGCTCATGAGATCATTGTATTGAAGTACATGGGAGATAGAGTACCAACTAGCTACAGCCAAGAACCCGTCGTCCATGGGGGAACTACTCACAAACCATCATGGAGTCGAAGTGGAGGCGGTGGAGTCGATGGAGATGGCTCCGGGGGTCAATCCCCGTCCCGGCAGGGTGCCAGAACAGGAACTTGTGACCCCCAAAACTTGTGTTCGATGGCGGCGGCGCTGCGGAACTTTTCGTGGAAGATGGCCTCTTATTTTAGGGTTTTCACCTCGGGGAGAATATATAGGCGAAAGGGCGAAGGCGGTGGAGGGCCGAGGCCACGTCACGGGGTGTTGGCGCGGCAGGGGGGAGCCGCGCCCCCACCTCATGACGGCGCCTCGGTGCCCTCCTTCGTTTCCTCTTCGGACGTCTGGAACGTGTCGGGAAAAACAGGGACTTCGGCATAAAAATTGTCCAATTCCGAGAATATTTCCTTAAGTAGTTTTCTGAAACCAAAAACAGAAGAAAACAGGGAACTGACACTATGGCATCTTGTTAATAGGTTAGTCCCAGAAAATGCATAAAACAACACAAAGTGTATATAAAACATGTAGCAATTGGTATAATATAAGCATGGAACATAAGAAATTATAGATACGTTTGAGACGTATCACCCGCCTCCGGACTGATGCGTGAGTAGTTCATCCTTGGACTACGGCTCCATAGCAGTAGCTAGATGATTGTCTTCTCCTATTGTGACATCATGTTTAGATCTTGTGCGCTGCCTATAATGATCAAGATCATCTTTATGTAACGCTACATGTTGTGTTTGCTGAGATCCGATGAATAATTGAGTACTATGTCATTTGCTTCATTATATATTATGTGAGTGCGTTATTTATGATCTTGCATGCTCTCCGTTACTAGTAGATGCTCTGGCCAAGTAGATGCTTGTGACTCCAAGAGGGAGTATTTATGCTCGATAGTGGGTTCATGTCTTCATTTAATCTGGGGGAGTGACAACAACCTCTAAGATTGTGAATGTACTGTTGCTACTAGGGATAAAACAGTAGTTCTTTGTCTAAGGATAATTGTGCTACTTACATTACACACTTTACTTAATGCAATAATTTGTTGCTTGCAACTTAATAGTGAAAGGTGTTGCGGATGCTATCCTGAAGGTGGATTATTAGTCATAGATGCAGTTGGATAATGGTCTATGTATCATGTTGTAATGCCCAAATGAATCTCACACTAGACACCATGACTTGTACATGCATCATTATGCAGTTCTTTATTCTGTCAATTGCCCAGCTGTAATTTGTTTACCCTCATGTATGCTATTATTATTTATGGAGAGACACCACTAGTGAACTGTGGACCCCGGTCCTTTTCTTTAAACTGATAATACAACCTACGGCAATCCTGTTACTTTCATTCTCTGCAAACAAACATCATTTTCCACACATACGTTTAATCCTTTGTTACAGCAAGCCAGTGAGATTGGCAACCTCACTGTTAAGTTGGGGCAAAGTATCTTGGTTGTGTTGTGTGCAGGTTCCACGTTCGTGGTTGACACCGGTAGTGCGCCCTGCCAAGGTCAACCGCAGCAACCTTCGGAAGAATTCTAGTTTCCTACTGGATTGATAACCTTGGTTTCACAACTGAGGGAAATTTGCTGCTGCACTACTTCATACCTTTCTTGGGGTTTCCCAACAACACCACACCGGTGCATCAGCACCACAATTTAAATATCAAAACATTAAATATTACTCAACATAGTTCACTACTAACATCTAGACTTCTCCCATGTCCTCAAGAACTAAACGAACTACTCAAAACACATCATTTGGAACATGATCAGAGGTGATATAATGATGGGTAACAATCTGAACATAAACCTTAATTCAACGGTTTCACTCAATAGCATCAATAACAATAGTAATCAACACCGGGAGAGTTTCCCCTATCAAATAGACAAGATTCAGCCCTAGATGTTACAGCGGGAACGGAGTGGAACAATGGAGATGACGGTGTCGGCGGTGGAGATGGTGGTGATGATGATTCCGATGAAGTGCAGCTCGATGACGGTGACGATGGCGACGATTTCCCCCCTCCGGGAAGGAATTTCCCCGGCAGATTTCTCCCTGCCGGAGAGCTTTTCTCTCTCTAGTGTTTTCCGCCTCGTGGAGGCGGCGGATAATTCTTCGTGCCTCCCCCGTGTCTTAGGTTTTCGGGGGGATGAAGTACGCGAAGGAGCTCGGCCAGAGGTGGGCCAGGGTGGCCTCACCATGTGCTGGCGCGGCAGCAAGGACGCGCCTGGGCATGGTGTGGGCCCCCTGGGGCCCACCTGGCTCTACCCTTTTGGCCTCCGCCTCGTGGAGGCGGCGGAATAATTATTCGTGCCTCCCCCGTGTCTTAGGTTTTCGGGGGGATGAAGTACGCGAAGGAGCTCGGCCAGAGGTGGGCCAGGGTGGCCTCACCATGTGCTGGCGCGGCAGCAAGGCCGCGCCTGGGCATGGTGTGGGCCCCCTTGGGCCCACCTGGCTCTACCCTTTTGGCCTCCTCCGTGCTCTGGCAAATTAGGAACTTCAGTCTGGTTGGTTTTGTTTTCTGATCTTCGCAAATATTATATCTTGACGGTGCTTTTTCCAACAGAATCCAGTCTCCGGTGATCCATTTCTCCAATAATCATCAAACATGCAAAATAGATGAAATAACATAAGTATCATCTCTAAATATGAAATATATCAATGAATAACAGTAAATTATGATATAAAATAGGGATGCAAATTGACGTATCAGGTTCCAATGGCTGAGTTCCAGTCACCGAACCTCTTGGAGGAGGAGGCCATCGCGGCTGTGATGGAGTAGTCCGAGCTCGACAAGCTCGGGCACTGGGAGGGCCTCAACACAATGTTGCGGGCCTCCGCTTTCATGACCAGCGGCGCGTCCAGCAGCCGCGGGCTGCCACCGCCGCCGAAGATGGAGTGGTGGGATCCATGGTCAGAGGCGGCGAGCTCCTCCCAAGCACCACCATCACCTCATCCACCGTCGCAGGCGGTGCCGGCGGTGGAATGGTCGTTCCCCTGGGTCCCGCCGCCCTTCTACGACCTCACCGGCGACAGCGACGATGAGTAGGCGCCGGCGACGATCCCTAGTTTTAGGGCCTTTTATATTTTTATATGTTTTCTAAATTCCTACATTTATTTTTCAGTCTAAATGTAATATATCTATTAATATAAATCACGTTCAAAAAAAATATGCATCCAACCGCTGGGCTAGGGTGCGACCCAAACGCACGAAGGCGCAAACATAGCCCATTTTCTATCGCGCCCCGACGCAAACGGATCAAATTGGACACGGTCTGATCGCAGATTACGTCGGTCCTCCGTCCCTCAAGCGTATATCCGGGACGACGTGACCGACCCAGCCCAAATCGGACACGATCTGATCACAGTTTACGTCGAGCCTCCCTCCCGCGCAAGCGTATATCCGGGACGACGTGACTGGCCCAGCCCAGCAGGCCAGCCAGCCCAGCGCAGCGCCGCGCGCAGCAGGCCTGCAGGACCGTCAAAGGCCTAGTCGCGCGGCCGACAGCTTCGCTCAATAATTTTTCTGGTGAGCAACTTCGACATTTCATAGGCTCGTATCTCCTAAACCATCGCTCCGTTTTTAGTGATTTAAATTTCTAAATTTGTATCTCGATGAGTTCTAGACAGTAGTACTTTATTTAATACACCGTTATCGTTTTATGGTTTAGATGTTCTTCAGATTCCCGCCTGCAGCGAGTCCGAGACTTTCCGAACCATTGGAAATCCGTCTCCGTAGGCAAGCTAACCACTTGCTAGAGCAGTCCCGCAGTGATTGTTTGTTTATTTTCTTATTGCCATGCTAGGTATTGTCATCTATCTGTTTACAATTTGTGTTGATACATGTATGTTTAAAAAAATATATGCGTCGAACCGCTGGCTGGGGTGCGACCCAAACGCACGAAGGCGCGAACATAGCCCATTTTCTATTCGCGCCCTCACACAAACGGATAAAATCGGACACGGTCTGATCGCAGTTTACATCGGTCCTCCGCCCCGCAAGCGTATATCCGGGATGACGTGACCGACCCGGCCCAAATCGGACACGATCTGATCGCAGTTTACGTCGAGCCTCCCTCCCGCGCAAGCGGATATCCGGAACGACGTGACCGGCCCAGCCCAGCGCAGCGCCACACGCAGCAGGCCGGCAGGACCGTCAGAGGCCTAGTCGCGCGGCCGACAGCCCGTTCTGACATTTTTCTTGGCTCAATATTTTTTCTGGTGAGCAACTTCGACATTTCGTAGGCTCGTATCTCCTAAACCATCGCTCTGTTTTTAGTGATTTAAATTTCTAAATTTGTATCTCGTTGAGATCTAGCCAGTAGTACTATTTTTTTAATCTTTAGAGCTATTTAGTTTCGTAGCCTTTATTTTATACACTAGCCTTTATTTAATACACCGTTATCGTTTCGTGGTTTAGATGTTCTTCAGATTCCCGCCTGCAGTGAGTCCGAGACTTTCCGAACCATTGGAAATCCGTCTCTGTAGGCAAGCTAACCACTTGCTATGAGCAGTCCCGCAGTGATTGTTTGTTTATTTTCTTATTGCCATGCTAGGTATTGTCATCTATCTGTTTACAATTTGTGTTGATACATGTCTGTTTATTATTTATGTCTGATATTTGCTTGTGAATTTGCTCATGTCACGGTGCATATCATGTTGTATATTTATTTGTCGCATTTACTTTTTATATTATGTAGGTTATCGCCAGCGACGACATATGCCTCCTTCTCTTCAGGTAGGTTTAGGTTTAAATAATAAGTTTGTTAAATTTGGGGCGCTGGGATACGTCTCTTTCTTTTGGTTTTAAATTATATGTTTGTTAAAATATTAATAAAAATGTTAAGTTTGTTTAAATTATTGTCAAAAAAAATTTAAGGTGTGATTTTGGGAGGCGCTGATGTAAGTTGCAGCCTTCATTGACCGGACACCTCTCCGGGGTCCCCGATTCTCTGATTTTGGCAAATCCTAACTTTCTGAACTTTGGGTCGGTGATAAGTGGGTCTCAGTGTGCTCTGCATGTTAATGACAAAAGTTAGGGATTGTAAAGTTAGAAAATCTTGTTAGGCCGTTACCTGTTCGACACTTTTTAATTCGGTCTGTGCCAGACACGAATTTAAAGACCCATAAGATATGCTCTTACAAATATGGCAAAGTGAATGAGTACTAGCCCACGGCCCCACAAATATACAACAACATCTGCAAACTCCGCTACTTATCTGTTTCCGACCCAATTGAAGCATGCTTTAAGTATATTTTTAAAAAGCAGGGTTTAGATATACGAGTATATTATAATGCATGTTTAAGTCCTTTTTTTTGCCTTAAAACAGGTTGCTTCGGGGGGGGGGGGGGGGGGGGGGGGGCGGAAAGCTTCGCAACCCCTCTTCCCTCTCACGACCCGCGCCGCCCCCGCGGCGGCCGGGCCGCGCCCCATCCCTCCCGGCCCCCAGCCCCTCCCTTCCGCCGTCGCCGGTGGGCTGCGCCGGCCCTTGGCTGGGCGGCGTCGGTGGCGGCGGAACTCGGCCTCTCCCCTCCTGCTCGTGGGTGGCGCGGGGCAACCCGACGGTGCAGGTGGTGCAACTCGGCGGCGCGGTTCCGGCGCGGCGGCGGGGTCTCCCTGGTGGTCGCACGGGTGGCCGAGTGTGGTGGTGGTGCTCCCGATTGGTAGCAGGGTTGCTGCGGCCAGGCCCAGATCTGGGCCCTTTGGGCCCGATCTGGGTCAGGACGGATCAGGCTCGAGCTCTCTCCGGCTGACTGACGAACGAGCTAGACGGAAGTGGCGGCGACGACGCCGCGCCTGCTGCTGCGTGGTGGTGGGAGCTTCGCGGACCTTCTAGGTAAGAAGGTCCGGCTGAGCCTTTTGGTGCCAAACATGAGGGCAGCGGCGATGGTGGCCTACGTGTAGCAGCGTGGTAGCGTAGACTTCACGGGCTCAGGCCCGGCCAGGCAGGCGGCTTGGTGTGTCTATGCTGCCGCGTCCGGTCGACACCCGCCGTTGGCGGTGGAGGATGTCCTCCAGGTGGCTGCGTTGCCGCCGCCCTCCGGCTCCAATGGTGCTTTGGTGTGCTCTTGTCTGCTGCGTCCGGTCGGCTACCACCATGGCGGTGGAGGTTGTTCCCTCCCGCGTGGTTGTGGTACTGCCGCTCCCGGTCTACGACGCGTTCTTCTCAGTTAGTCGGTCTCACTGCGTTCGCCATGGTGATACGGCGATGGTGGCTACAAGACCGTGGGGGCGTTTGTGGTGATACGGCGATGGTGGCTACAAGACCGTGGGGGCGTTTGTTGGTTGGTGGCGAGATGGGTGGAGCACTATGGATTGCCCGGGAGATGTGGTTTTTTGGGGGTCGGGAGAAATCCCCGTCATCTTGACACCGACACGGTGACGCCTTTGAGTGTCGCTATTCCTTCTTGAAGGGTGTCGGGTGTACCTCTTCCCCACTACCTGTAGTGTACCGGGGGAAACCCTAGGATCAGTCCGGGCAACAGCGTCGTCATCGTCGCTTTCCTTCTTGGAGGTGTTGCAATGGTACACGGCGATTCAAAGTGCTAGGATCGTGGTAGGTTTGCTCCGGAGGGACGCAGCGGTTGCGAGTCATTTTCGTTTTCGTTGATCCGCCGTTGTCGGCATTGTTTTCTCTCTTTTTTCTTTTCTTTTCTTTTGGGCTTGCCCCAACATCGATCTCACAATTGTACCGTGTGGTTACTATATTAATATAGCGGGGCGCAAGCCTGTTTCGAGAGAAAACAGGTTGCTTCGGAACTTTAACACTACTTAAGCTGACCTGTCTTTCCTAGCTCTTGCTTTCTCTTTGTCGTTCTTGGTCTTTTTACCACCGGGCAAACAGAGGGGCCTGAGTACTCGTGGAACTGAAAAGAAAACAAGTAAAATAATAGAAGCTCAAGACCCAAAACATGACAGTAACTGTATCCCAGTATAAACTCAAAAAGATAATGAAAGTTCGGTCAAAAGATTCTCCTCCAATAGGAAACCCGAATCTACCGAGGCAGCAAATGGGCCGCAAGCTTGGACGAGGTTAAAATAAGTGAGGAGCGATCTTGTCAAACTCAAAAGCACAAAAAGGCTTGTCTAAAAAAACGCACAAAAAGGTAGAAGCCAAATATTAGTTGCGCCGTTTCACTCAAATTGGCTCAAACAATTGTACCAGTACAAAATTCCTATGGAAAAATTCCTATAGGCTTTGATCCTATGAATCAAACAGCTTCTATAGGAAAATTTCCTATAGGATTCAATCCTACAAGAATATTATGTTATTCATTTGAATCAAAGAGGCCCTAATCTATCAGCCCTCTCACAAAACTCGACTGTTTCCTTCATGTGTGATGACTGATGAGGTGTATGAAGTATTTGTATAAGAATCTTATCTTATTCCTTTGAATCAAGGACGGTACTACACGACGGCGGCTCCTTTTCATGCATGCATATATGCAGTGAAGTCACCCATGACATCGACTGGATTCCCTTTATCGTTTGAATTAAAAACGGTTTATCTTTTCAAATGATTAATCTGATTCAAAATCCGTTTCACCGTTGGCTTAGTCATGATAAAATATACAAAACTAGATCCCTTGTTGCCATGTTTTGAACACTTTTTTTCTCTTCAGTAATTATCAGATTACTATAACTAGCTTATCACATTATAATAACTTGGCTATCGGGTTTCTATATTTTACCATTCTACACCAATATAATGTCGAATGATACTACTTTATGTGGAACGGTATCATTTCTTGGATCACTCTTACTAACTAGCTTTACATATCATTGCAATGTGTAAAAATATCTAAAACATTATATGATAACCATGTATAATTATCATGATAACTATTCAATACTAATCTGGTAAATATAGTGTTTAATCTGACAACTGATGTGACTGGAAAATTTTATCACACCCGATTGTAGATGTGTCTTAAGTGTTTCAAAACATCAAAAAATTCATCTAGGAACGATGTATAATTATCGTAATAATTGTTTGTGTTAATTTTATAGGCATAGTACCGTAATATGGTAATTGATGTAGATTTTTTATTTTCATCTAAACATATTAATAATAGATTTAGTTTTGAATTCCTCGCCGAGACAAATCTAGCGGTATAAACAGATGGCTAATCGGAATAACGATTTAGAAGATAAAACATTTGTTAATTTTGAATTTGATAATTAATGCGATGATGTCATCTATAGTGCTGCATGGTACTGGGGAAAAGTTACACAAATCATCCACAGCATGCGAACCTCCTAGGTGCGGCCTTACGCTAGCTTTTCCCTTGAATCAAAGAGGCCCTAATCTATCAGCCCTCTCACAAAACTCGAATGTTTCCTTCATTGTCACAGTGTGATGACTGATGAGATAGTGTTTGTTGATACGATAAGAATGTTTTGAGGGATTTTTTACTAGTAGAATTGCCTTTTTTACATAATACATTTTTCTACAATTTCCACAAAGAATATGCTTTTTAATAAAGTTTTAGAAATATTATAGCCTCGGTCACGTCAAAGATCCCATCGGCCACGGCAAAGCCGACGAGCTGGTCAGTCGAGGGCCAAGTGCAAGTCGGCCTAGACCAAGCCGACCAACGCCTGGCCATCTACGGTGAAGCCGACCAGGTTTCCACCTCCTAAATGTGTATTTTCCTCACTAATTATTGGATTAAAGCGAAATATTTTGTCATGATTCAAGAGAAAATATATATGAAATACATGCACGTCGAAATAGGTTTCATTTCCGTGATCAGTTTCGAGTTTCGTCCACTCTAACTTCTTAATTTTGAATTGAAATTCGCATAATCTTTGAACAAATATTATCAAATTCATCTCACTCAGTTGACCGTTTGAAATATCCTTTCACGAATAGTTATATCTCCCCGTTCTCCACAATTTTTATGTTGTTATGTTTTCGTTTGACCTATGTATACATATTTTTGTAGCATCTATAGAAAAAGCACACGTACTCCGTTGAAACAAAAAAATACAAAATAAGAGTTGTGGGGAAGGCTGAGATACATCTACTCGTGTAAGGAAATTTTAAATGGCCGAGTGAGTGCGATGAATTATTCATAAAACATTGCGTGAATTTCGGTCATTAATTTAGAAACTAGAGTTGACGAAACTCAAAATAGATCATGGGAGTTGAAACAACTCAGTCGAGCTATAGATATTTCATATACAATTTTATTTCAAATCATTACAAGGTTGAGGAACCTTCGTTTTAATCAAGAATTAAGAAGAAAAACCATGCATGCTACTACTGGTGGCTTGGCCACGGCCTACAGGGTTGTCATGCTAGGCCAGCCTATTCCACAACCTGGTCGGTTTTGGTGTGGCGACAGAGGCCCGTAGGCTTTGTCGTGGTCGAGACCGTATTATTTTTAAAAGCTCCTTAAAAAGTGTATTATCTCTAAAAGTTCCATAAAAATGTATTATTACGTACGAACACTTGATCTCAGTAGTTCGAGTACTTATAGGATCTCGTTAATTTATACTCCCTAGGATTTTGATAGAAAATTTACATGATTGACAAAGAGCATTTATACAGGTTTATCAAAATTTCAACCTCTAGTATTTTTCTTACGTGGGAGTTTTATTTTTAGTGCTGATAATCCCCGAGGTTTGTTTCTGAAGGATTTTGTAACTCAAATTTTCAAAATATGTTTGGCATTGACTCAAACTCTTGTAACTATACTCCTTTGTTTTTAATTTGGTGTGATCAAGCAAACTCTAGTACAATTCAACCACGTAGAATTCAAGTGGAGAATCAACATTACACTCCTCTTTTCTTTAATTCCTGGGGTACTAAATATTGCAAAATAAATCTTCTTTTTATCAGAGTTGTTTGATTTGCATGATTGTATGTTGTAGGATTTTTTACTAAAGGTTTCAGCACTGTATTTAATAGGAATTTTAGTAAACTTAAACCTTACATGATTGACAAAGACTATTTATAAAGGTTTATAAAAAATAAAACCCCTAGTAATTTTCTTACGTGGGTATTTGATTTTAAGAGCTAATAATCCCTGAGGATTTGTTTCTGAAGGATTTGTAACTCAAATTTTCGAAATATGTTTGGCATTGACTCAAACTCTTGTAATTATACTCCTTTGTTTTTAATTTGGTGTGATCAAGCAAACTTTAGTACAATTCAACCACGTAGAATTCAATTGGAGAATCAACATTGCACTCCTCTTTTCTTTAGTTCCTGGGGTATTAAATATTGCAAATTAAAATTTTCTTTTTATCAAAGTTGTTTGATTTGCATGATTGTATGTTGTAGGATTTTTTCCCTAAAGGTTTCACTGCACTATATTTTATCGGAATTTTCGGAAACTCAAACCTCTTGGAAATACCACTTGTTCTCTAAGGTGCAACCAAATGAATTAATGTGTAGATTTAGTCTTGCAGAATTTAGGGGGAAATTCATTATAATCTGAAAACTGTCCTATTCCAATGCATTTTGATCCTACAAGTCATGAGTAATGTAGGCCCTAGTAGTTCCCCAAGGAGAATAGATAAACATCGAGTGTGAGAAAAATAGCGAGCATACCATATGCAATTTGTCATTTTCTATATAATGAAAATATATGTGATGTTGAACATAATTTTACAAGCTCGTATATTATTCGACAATTTACATCCAAAAAACCATTTCAGAGTTTTTGAAAAAGGATAGTACAAAAACTCATCCAGGAGCATCTCCCAAGAGTCTGTAATACATATGTTAATATTTCTATGAGTTTACCCATAATTTTCCCCGAGTGAAAATCCAGGCCTCTTTTGATTGAAAGTATTCCAGAAATACCTAAATAGGAAAAACACATGATAGTATTGTCATGCCCAGGGAGAACAACAAGATTACCACGAACGAGTGCTTGACATTAAAAAAATGAAAGGTTGTAGCGATTAATCTAAGTGGATGAATTATGTTGTCTAAACTATGCGCAATGGAAACAAATGAAAAATCGTAAGGGTTATGGCCTTGTGAATCAAACAAACCTGACATACGAACTTCCTTAAAATCAAAGAAATCCCCACTCGTATTTCTCCAAGAGAATGTACACCATCACTTCTATGTCAAGGAGGGAGCACATGATAGTAATGTCGTGCACATGGAAAACAACAAGATTACCCCAAAAGAGTGCTTGACATAGAAAATAAAAAAAGTGTAGCAATAGATTTGAGTGGATGAAATATGTCTTCTAAAATATGTGCAATGGAAAAACATTGTAAGGGTTCTAATCTTGTGAATCAAACAAGCTCGACAGATGATGAATTTCCTTCAAGTGAAAGGAGCCCCTACTCGTATTTCTCCGAGAGAAAATACATTATCACTACTATTGCACATGATAGTAATGTCACGCACAGGGAAAACAACAAGATTACAATGAAATAGTGCTTGGCATAGAAAATAAAAAAGTAGTAGCAATATATTTGAATTGATGAAATATGTCTTCCAAAATATGTGCAATGGAAACAAATGAAAATTTGTGAAGGTTCTAGCCTTGTGAATCAAACAAATTGTCTTTTTTGTTGGTAGTACGTATCTCATTATTATAAAATAAAAACCTAGTTGCAAGGTACGTAATCACCTACCTTACAAAACTGAAAAAAGATCGTAGAATCCTAAGCAATACCGACTTATATTCCTCTCCTTCGGCACCACTGTAGTAGCTACCAAAGAGGAAAAAGAACATACCATCTCTTCAGCTGAGCTCGACACGGCTCCCTCGCTGATCAACAGCTTTACATACCACCAAAGTTGTTTGCCAGAGTCAAAACCATTGACGCTGAAGAATCAGACCGGGGAACGTTAATCCCGGACACGTCAACGAACTACAAATCTGACACTCCGCACGACGGCGTCGGAGGAGGAAAACATAACTGCCAGCATCCTATCCCGAACCCAGCACAAGATGCATCATCTTCCAACTTGACAGACGAACTTCCTTCAAGTCAAATGAGCCCCTACTCGCATTTATCCGAGAGGATGTACCACATCACTTCTATGTCAAGGAGTGAGTACATGATAGTAATGTCACGCACAGGGAAAACAATAAGATTAACATGAAAAAGTGATTGACATAGAAAAATAAAAACGGTGTAGCAATGGATTTGAGTGGATGAAATATGTCTTTCCAAATATGTGCAATGGAAACAATGAAAAATTCGTAAGGGTTCTAGCCCTGTACTACCTCCGTTCCAATGAATAAGGTTTATATTATTTTGGAAAAGTCCACCCATGTAAAGTTTGACCAAGTTTTTATGAAAAATATTAACATGCAAAATATAAAACTAATGTTATTAGAAACATCATGAACTATATTTTCATATGATATCTATATAATATCATATTTGTTGATTAATTTTTCTAAAAGTTTGGTCAAACTTTATTTGGCTTGACTTTTGCAAAAAAATATAGGCATTATTCATTGGAACGGAGTGAGTATTTCCCAGAGAGAATGTATAGCATCACTTTCACCCTCCACGAAAATGATTGTACTCTACCACTTTCTCCCATACAGGAAATGGAAAGCCACGAGCACGTGAGGTCATGCAAAGGTAAAAAGGATGGCCAGAAAGTTGACAACCCCTCTGATCCTTTTACCACGAAAGGGCAAAAAAAGAAACATCCCATCCCACTCACTCACTCATTCAGCCAGTCTACTACTGTAGCCCATTTCCCGATTTAAACCCTGAGGTAACTGGTCAGAGAATGGATAAATTTTCTGCACCCAAAATAGAGCATCCCCGATGAACAGCGACATTAATACCTACCAATTCTGCCACCCCAAGGTGTGTAGCTACAGACCCGGTGTTAAAGGAAGAGAGAGAGAGATGAAGGGCGCTGGCCCCTCAAGGGAAACATCTACTGTGTGGAGTCGCTTGCTGCGGCGGCCTGGCGCTGATGGCGCTCCTGCCATGGCAGCCGTGCTGTTCATTCATGGCACTGCTGCGGCTGCGTTGGCCTCGCAGCAAGCAGATGCTGGGCGCTGCTCTCATCTCTCCTCTCGGTTCTGCCTGCGTGATTTGATAAGTGGAGGCAGACGAGGCGAGCCAAAGATGGCTTGTAACGGCAGCCTTTTGCTCATACGTACTTGCTCCCCGGCATGCACGGGCAGCACTCCGCACAGGCGTAGCCGTTTTATCCAGCATGGTAAGAGGGGTACTCTCACTCTCACTCACACGAGGTGACGAGGACTTGAGGAGCAAAGCAAAAGGTGGTGCTGCTGAGTGAGTGGTGACTATACCTACCATGACACCTTGGGAGAGAGAGACCCACATTAGGCTGTCTTTCTCAAGAACAGAGAGAAGGAGAGAGAGAGGGCAAACAAAACGGGTTACTAGGAGGAGAGAGGTTCTCATTTGAAGCGTGAAGGCCTGGTCACTCGTGTCTGTGTTTCCCCCCTCGCTCCCTCTTTCCCCCCTCTCTCTCTCCCTCGAGAGAGGAGGAGAGGGGCCCAAGAACCACCCCCGCCATCATCGGCACGTCCATCATCGCCGCAATGGAGATTGGCAGCGGAGGCTGCGGAGGGGCCGGTGGTGGCGACGACCAGCAGCTCCACGGGCTCCAGTTCGGCAAGAAGATCTACTTCGAGGATGCCTCGGCCCCCGGCGGCAGTGGCACCACTGTGAATGCGTCGTCCTCCTCCAAGGCGCCCGCCGGAGCCGGGAAGAAGGGGAAGGCCTTGGCCGGCCCGTCAGCTTCCCCGCCTCCCCGGTGCCTGGTGGAGGGGTGCGACGTGGATCTGAGCGGCTCCAAGTCCTACTACTGCCGCCACAAGGTGTGCCCCATGCACGCCAAGGCGCCCCACGTCGTCGTCGCCGGCCTCGAGCAGCGCTTCTGCCAACAGTGCAGCAGGTCACCCATTATTTGCTCCTACAATCTCCACCTCTTCTCTCCATTGCAGCTCCCACATTATCTCGCCCTTGTTCTGTTCATGTTTTGTTTCTAGCTGGTCAAGTTATTTTTGTTTTGGGCCGGGTTCTTGTGGAAGGTCTCTGACCACATTAGATAAGCTGTAATCCAAGTGCTAATACTATCGTTATGACCAGCTTAATTAGCTTGGTGGGGTCTTCCATTCATGTCGTTAATTAATCCATTTTTCTTCCATTGGTTGTGGGGAGCTGGCTAGTATTAATTTTCAGTGCTACTCGTGAGAACTCTTAAGTAAGTAGGTTGATTGATATGTTTCGGTGATGTGACACCCCTGCCTTCCTGTTGCTTTGCATAAGATTCCTCTAGCTAGCATCTCTACTATAATGTATACTCTACTGAGTAAGTTAGTTGTAGTCGATTAGTGGCAGGACAGAATTATCCATTTGATATAATTAGTTTCAACATGGTCAAGTTAAAGTATAAAACAACCAGCTAGCTTTCGTTCTGGTATTATGCTTCATCACAACTTGGTAGTCTGAAATTCTCTTTGTCTGACTCGAGAACTGATATATATCAGTTTAAGCTCCTATCTATAGTTAGCTGCATTCGAGTTCTTCATGTAATTCTCTGTTAAATATTTAGTTATTTCTAGTTTAAACCAGGTTAGAAAAAACCCAGAGGCCGCAATCTACTAGCTGTTTCACGGGTGTTGTACCTCTGCTTTGCATATCATAAAGTTGAAAATGGTTTGTTAATTTGCTGGTATGCACTTGGTATCGCAATGTTCAAGTTTGAGATGTTGGATAGCATGGTTAGCAATTATTTGATATTTGACATTGACTAATTAACCCAATTATCTGGGTTTTTAGATAGTAATTTCTAGTTTTAGAGCAAAATCTCCATCTGGATTCGGTATCTATCTCTTGGCTTGACATTTTGTAGTATTTTTTGGTCATGTGGAGACTTCCGCCATGCTCTTCCTTTACTTGTCTATATCACGACTCTAAAAAGGTATACCAAGACTAGAAATTTTTTAATGTGAAAATATTATGTTTTAGTTGTGAACAGTCCCTTTAAACCTCGAGTTACATGGAGCTCATTTAAAAATAAATCTAAAACCCTATTTGAAAATACACAAAAAATCTAAAAAACAATATACAAGTACATATACATATACATATACATGTTCTATATGTTTGTACAAATTTATGTCTCACATATCTTCTCAGATGAGCTACGTATTTAGGCAAAGTCAGTTTTGTTACCTTCTTTAAGCCACTTATTTTTTTTCCTATTTCGTAGCCCAAACTACATCACATTATTTTACAAAAAAATACATATAGGTAGGCTATATCTGTATGCATCCAAAGATAAAACTGGAAAATTTTGGAACATCTAAATAGCTTTGGAAATTAAACATTTTAAAAATCTAGGTTCCATGAGCCCGGGATCCAAAACCAAGGCTGGCCCTTGGTGAAGGTGCATTATTGTGTTAAGCTAGACATCTCACATTCGTATGAATGATTACAATCTCACTTATTATACATGCATGGTCCTCTCTATGCCTTTCTTTGTTAGGAATAGTTTTTACATGTATGGGTGAAGTGTAATTATGGAGGCCATTAAGATAATGTTCTTTAATGGAATTTGCAGTACTAGTATTGTACTACTAAACTATTTTTGAACTAAGATGAGAGACATTCTTATCATTGCCATAGCCTTTTGAGCAGACCTGATATTTTCCATTATGCATGTTTGCTCCTAATGTAAGCTAATGTATACAGAAGCACGTACTACCTCTGTTCATAAATATAAGACGTTTTAGATAGTGTGTATGTTGTCTAGATGCACACTTAAATGAATGTACATGCACACTAAAACATGTCTACATACATGTGGATACATGTGAACTTAGACAAATGCTAAAACATCTTATATTAAAAAACGGAGGAAGTAGTACTCTAGCACCATGATATATCTTTCTTTAAAATATGTACTCCGAATTCTACTCAAACATTTAATATCGTGAGCACATTGTTCCACATGAACTCTCTGTGGCCTACTTGATGTATTTCTACTCAACTTGTTTTACATCAACATGATTTGATCACCCATAACACAGTGAAACTTATAAGGTTTGGACCCTGTAACTTCTATTAAGTCTATGACTCGCTCATTACACCCCGGCGCCTAGTAAATTGAGTTGATGAGCTCTGATTATCGCAGGTTCCATCAGTTGCCCGAATTTGATCAAGGAAAACGCAGCTGCCGTAGACGGCTCGCAGGTCACAATGAACGCCGGAGGAAGCCGCCTGCTGGTCCTCTCGCGTCACGCTATGGCCGACTCGCTGCATCCTTTGGTGAGCAAAGGCTCCTGTTTTTTCGCAGTCTTATATGTTGATCATTATCAATTGCGATGCTAATTTGCTCTTCCAATTCTTGGCGCAGAAGAACCCAGCAGGTTCAGAAGCTTTCTGCTGGATTTCTCGTACCCAAGGGTTCCAAGCAGCGTGCGGGATGCTTGGCCGGCGGTTCGACCAGGCTACCGGATGCGCAGTGAAATCCAGTGGCAAGGGAACCTAGACCCGCATCCTCACACAGGTGCAACCACGGGTTATGGCCACCATGCATACGGCAGCCACGGCTTCGCCGGTCCAGAGCTCCCTCCAGACGGGTGTCTCACCGGGGTTACCGACTCCAGCTGTGCTCTCTCTCTTCTGTCAACTCAGCCATGGGATACCACCACCCACGGTGCCAGCCACGACCATCGGTCCGCGGCCATGTCCGCACCCGCGGGCTTCGACGGCAACCCTGTGGTAGTGTCACCATCCATCATGGCGAGTAACTACATGCCGCCACCAGGGAGCCCTTGGAGCGGCTCCCGGGGCCACGAAGGTGGGCGGAATGTGCTGCATCAGCAGCTGGCACATAACGTCCCGCTCCACGAGGTTCACCGTGAAGGCTCCGGCCAGCATGGCCACTTCTCAGGTGAGCTTGAGCTCGCTCTGCAGGGGAACAGGCCAGCACCTGGACCTCGTGGTGATCATGGCAGTGGTGGCAACACGTTTGACCACCCTAGCAGCTCGTCGAACTGGTCTCTGTAGGGGCCATTTCAACTACGTACCCTTAGTTCGGGCAGAGACATGGAACTGAAGAAATGCCAAAACGCTGCCTGCTTTCACGAATACCTTCTGGTCATAAGTATGGGAAGGGAATTCTGAACTGATAGGAGATAAATTTGTTCTTGATACATTATGTCCATGAACTCCTAATTATTTGCGCCCATGTAAGCCTCCTAGAAGGCAGTTTGCTTGTCGAGGACTTCTACTCGACATATTATTCCATAATTAATCTTGCCACTGTGTAGGACTGCCAGGAATATGTTCTTGTTATGCAAAGTTGAGACCAGAGGCACAGCGTGGCCTTGCAGCATGCTCTCGGCACCAGTGGTGTCCTATTGATGGGCTGGCTGAGGCGAACGTGAGATCAATGCAATGCAGCAGCTCCTTTACTCCAAAAGAACAGATCAGTGGTGTGAACTCTGGTATCTTCTAAAAAACATCAGCACTTACTTTCATGTGAGAGAGGCTGCCAAGGAGAATGTGTTCCAAGAATCTTGAGTGTCTGGTTCCAAACAGAATCACGGAGCCCACACTAGAAAGGAGAACAAATAATTGCTAGAGGAAGGGCATGAGATAACATTTTAACTCTTCTGACAAATCATGTAGCCACATTAGCCTGAGATCAACAAACAATGATAATGGATAGATCGTCAGTTCACATCATAGGATTAGCTTCGCACTGTACAGAGATTCCAGCATTGGCGTGTAATATTGTGTATGCGCAGCCTTGCAATGATGCCAACTTCAACAGTTCAGATCACAAAAGAAAAACAACTTCAACAGTTCAGCCTTGCTGAACAGACTCCAATCCACAGATCTGGAGGCCAAAATCCCCTTGTTTCTTCACCGCTGTCCACTGAACACTCTTATCATTTGGGTGAAGTACTGGAAAAGTCAAATACATAACTTGAGCTCCTTTCAATCTTTTGCATGAAGTTCACACTTCTCTCTTCTTGAATCTTGCCGATTTGTATCTATAGCTTTAAACTGACACAGAAAGGTTTATAATGTCGCTCATGTTGAGATATTTGATATAGAAAATAATCCACATAATAGAAGTACAGAAGAGATGGCTTCCACCAACTTGCAGAGGCTCAATTTCTATAGTTAACGGATATCAGCTAGCGATAGGGGCCAATGTTAATGTTACAGTTGCTCGCAATCAACTAACCAAAATATCCCAAATGTCAAATTTACTCTATCTGCACAATAAGGGCAAGAAGAAATTGCAAGTTCGTAATCCAGTAGGTTAGGAATCTAATACGGTATGCTGATGATTGCTGAACATGAATTGAGTCCTCATAGAACCGTCACCTGTAGCAGGAAGGACAATTCTTTGTCACGATTGACAAAACGAATCAATGATCATCTTCACTAGGCCCAGGGCATTCATTCGCCAGCGCTTCTGCTGATTTATACTGTAAACATCGAGAAGACACCCAATTTAAAAGCGTGTAAGATGGAAATCACATAGCATTTTCTGCAGATAATTCACTTGTGTCCAGATTGAAGCTTACCTTGTATCCACAATAAATGCAATAACTGTGTTCATCGCGCAGCTTATCCAGTATGTTTTGCAAAACCTGCAGACATAAGGCAGCATGTTAATCCCAACCGTTAGCAACAAACGCACAACACTGTACGGATAAAGATGAGGTTGTCAACAGAACACATGGCAACAAAATAATGTTAAAAACTTCATAATGCATAATTCAGAGCTGAGTCACTTCCTACTGCATTTGGGACGGCATAATGATTATGATAATAGAAAATTGTGACAACGTGCGTGAGCAGCCCAATACTTGATATGTCACTGAATTATGTAGTATGACATATCCATAAAACTCAGAATGGCTGCAAGTACCACATTTCAACAACATCACAAATCTCTTAAAATCACAATGGAGGGGATTTTTCAGGATGGGCAGTGATTGGCACATTTTTGGAAATTCTGTCAGACCAGTAATACTGAACACTGAATAATTATGTCACAACAGTGATACTTTAGTTGCGAACCTAAATGTAATCAACCAACATATTGAGAACAAAAGATGGTGCACAAGTGAGAGAGAGTATCAGAGCAGTGAGACATGGCTACCTCTTCAGTGATCACCTCTTCCTCTTCTTCTTCCTTCTCCTCGCCATTTTGGGCCGGTGGAGCCACCTCCTTGTTCTCCAGCTGCGCAAGCGCTGCCTCAGCCTTGCGATAGTCCCACACCATCCTCCGCCCCTTCCACTGCGTGCTTTTCCTCGCCCTTAGCTCCACCACCATCTCCTCCTCCCTCTTCCTCTCCCTCTCCTCCTCCTCCCGCGTCCTCGGCTCCGAAGGCTGCGGAAGAGGGGTCACAGAAACAGGAGGCTCTGCCCCGAGCCCTGCCCGCGAGCGGCGGATCTCGATTCCTACCGGCTCCGTGCCGCCGCCACGCGCTGCCGGGTCGTACCCCATCTGCTTCAGAAGCTTGAATCCAACGTTACTCTCCGGGATGGCCTCCGCCATCCCGGCCAAGGTGCGCGCGTCCTCCTCCCGCTGACTCCTCTCGCGCTCCTGCCGCCGCCGCTCCTTCCACGGCAGCCCCTTGGCGCGCTTCGCCTGCCCTCGCGCCTGCGCAGCCGGAGCGGGGGGCTGCTTCCGGACCCCGAGGCTCCTGGAGGGGCTCGCCGGGAGGAAGTGCGTCAGGTCCCCCATGTAGTCGTCGTCGGCGTCGGCCTGAACGGCCGTGTTCGGCTCCATGGCGTGCGGTGGTGGGAGGTTCGGGCGAAGCGAAGCGGGCCGGGAATCGGCGTAGCGTTCTGCCGATTGCGGGTTTTGTTTGTCAAGTCGGTTTAGACTCCGGGTCCGGGGTGGGCTTTGTGCAAGTTGACGTTACCTTTGAGCCCATTCCATCAGTAGGAGTAGTACATTTGCGCTGACCATGGCCTAGTCGAACGAATGTTTTTCATGTTCATTTTACTCCTGTGAGCGTGTACGTCTGTTATGTGTTTCGTAAAATAATAATTTATTTTATACTTTAAAAAAATGTATTTTCTTAACTATTTTTGGAAGCTATATATGTTTACTGGCTGATGCATGAACCGGTTTCTAGTTTTGCGTCTTTGGAGTCGGTTGCTTCCCATTGTGTGTGACACCACGTGCACTAGCGGTAAAAACAATTTTGAGCTTTGTGCCCCCACTTCATTTAGTAGCACTAGCGGTAAAAGTACTTTTATTTATTTAGTTTTCCTCATTTCTATCATCGCCGAAACCAGCCTCGCGAATGTTCAGGTAGAGCTATCTCGTCAAGTCAACCATTTCAATCGTTATTGCGCTGGTAACATTGATGGGTCGCTCCAAACTGAACGTGGTATCTTTAATTGTTGAGTCACACACGGTGGAATGTTTAGTCCATCTCGCTAGTTTTAATGCTTGGTCTCTTGTGCTAGTTGTGCAGTCACATGGGGTATAATGTTTAGTCTCACCATGCTAATCCCTTAAGGGCTAATTTGGTTGCTGGGGGAGATATCCCAGGAACTAAACCCACGTGGGGGATTTTTGTGTGCATACGGGGATCCCCTCCCCGACGGGGGAAATGTGGCCAGCTATTTGGTAGCTGAGGGCGAGGGGAGCGGAAGATTTACCGAGGGCACGAGATTATCAGTAAATTTGAGATATACAGTTCTGAATCTTCTACAGATTTAACATATAATTGATTTTTTTTATAAAATCAAATTAAAATTTGAAATCCAAATATTTTGACAATAAATATTGAAATAATCAACAAGGTAAATATGAAGCTAGACACAAGTATCCAGTACACATGGAACTGATTCTACATATCTGGATTCCACTAGCGCATCCATTTGTATTTGACATAATCTCAACTGCAACTAGAAATACTTCAGCTTCACATGCCTCTGTACGCACAAGCTCACCACTCACAATAATTCATTACTTACTTCATAGCACCAAATCAAGGGCAATCATACATGCAAACAAGTACATAATATATCTAAACGATTTGTTGGCCTCATTTCCAGCACCAAAATATAAATTAGAGCAAGTCCAAGATCACAACATAGCCGCAGATGGCCATTATTCCATAGACTGATAGATAGGACTCAAGCTTCAGCAAACACAAGTGGGTCTACAGGTGAATGGATGGCGACAATCTTGGATATCTTTCTTGCAAGACCCTGCAAAGAGAAAGCCGCAAAGATCAATAGCATATAACACATGCAGCCAGCTAGCACAAGACAAGGAAAATGCATCAGATTGCATGAAAAGAGAAACTGTACTAAGCAAAATGCATCAGATTGCATGAAAATCTCTGGATTAGAATTGGAATTATGTTGAAAATCTCCTTCATTTTCCTACTAACCGTTTCAGCACTATGTTGGAATTGTTTTTGAAGATCTTGATTGGTAGCGTTATGTGAGATCATGTACATGAACATGCCCAACTGCTCATCCACACCTACTGTTGATGTGCCTTCCAATAGACGCTCTCTTTTAAGATAATTTGAAATGGATCTAAAAATTTCAGGCTCCATCCGAAATTGAACCTTAGACCAACTCTCATGTCCTTCAAGAATCTCGTTAACCTTCATAGCACCGGTCAAGGAAGATGTGTGGACTAGTCTTTTTTCCTCATAAAGACAAGAGTAAATAGCGGGGACCAAAACGAAGAAAAGTTCATCGTCTTCTTCTTGTTCTTGAAGGATAAAATTCGTGATTCTATCCCTTCTAGAACCCATCACTGTTATTTTAAACATGATTTTTTTAAATAAAACTGCAACTAGGAGTATGGTAACTACACAACCAGGAATAAATAGTAACATGCAACCAGGAACAATAGAAGGAAGAAATTTCTTAGTTTCACAACCAGCTATTGAGATTTTACCAAGGATATAACCAAGAACATATAAATAACATCATAAAGTGTAAGAAAACATCATGTAGCATGGTACCTGCAATTGAACGGTGTTATAGATGAAAATTATGCTTAGCCCAAGGAATGATCTACACCCCGCCTGTGAAGATGCCAATCTGAAAGTGAAGTGCAAGTTTTAACTTAAGAGGCTACTGAGATGATAAGCACAGATCACAGATCACAAAAAACATGGAATTATGTTGAAAATCTCCTTCATTTTCCTATGAAATATGTGTACACCATATGATGTTCAGTTTTATTAGTACTTGCATAATAGAACGTGCTTCATCTCAAACAAGCAAACAACAAACAAACATAAACCTAGAGATGAAATATCTTCTGGAATTGCCACGATAGGATAGATGCTGTTGTATTTCAGAGACGTCTAGCTGATCTCTACACACACAATTACCTGTACCGAATTTGATGGGGACAAACCAGAGCACAAACCAGTGCGAATCCAGAGTACAAACCAGTGCAAAAACAGCTCATGGATAGATCTGGACTATAGAATTTTACTATATAATGGAGCAGCAGATTTACCTGTACTAGAACCTACAAAAACCAGTGCGAATCACAGCTCGTGGATAGATCTGGAAGAGGGAAATGGCCAACAACGTTGCAAGAATAGCTAGTTGGAAGATTCGCTCCAAGATCTAACTCTGACCTCCGTAGCTGCAAAGATCCGGAGCACAAATTCCTCACTGACTAAGGGTGTGTTTGGTTGAGGGGGTATCCCTCAAGTGGCAGGGGTAGCCACTTTTTCAGCGGCTGCCACTTGTTTGGTTTGGAGGACAAGTGGGATAGGGGCAACCATATTCTGAGTATATTCCCTCAGAAAATCGGTTGAGCTCGTCCGCCCAAATCGGCCGGATGAGGGCAACCACTTGTGGTTGGCGCCTCTGCTCACCCCGCGACGCCAGCTTCCCGGCGCCTCTGCTCACCCGTGCCGTCGCGACCTCTCTTTTTTTCGTGACCTCTCTTCTTCCTTGCGCCGCCGCAACCCTCTCTCTTCTTCTTCCTGGCGCCTGCGCGACCCTCTCTCTCTTCTTCTGGGCGCTGTCGCGACCCTCTCTCTCTTCTTCCTAGCGCAGCCGCGACCCTCTCTCTCTTCTTCTTGGCTCCCTTCCCCGCGCCTAGCGCCGCCGCCCTTCCCCATGCCATTCACCAGCACCAATCTGTGCTCATGCATGGGCCGCGGCTGATGCGCGTGGAGGCGGCTCCGATCTGGAGCTGCGGTGCGTCGTTCATCCGGTACTGCTGCCTGGCATGCAGATCGGGACAAGCGCATCGTCCACCGGCCGGTTTGCTGCTGCTGCGTGCAGCAGTGTTGCCTGGCCATCGATTACTGAACAGCTTTCTGAAATATTGTCCTCTGCCATCGATTACCTCTAACGATGCTATTCCTGAATACTAAATTGATTACACTGAATCGGGTACAACAAAATATTTATGTTGCTCAAATGTTAAACATAGAGGGTAATCTCACCAGCTCAACAAATGGAGTCATCAGAACCACCTAGCCACTCCAATGTCCTCTAACCAAACAAAATATTGGTTATCAATAACCACTTCTTACACTTACAACCAAACATAAAAAATGGCTATCTCTAACCAGGTGGTTGGGGGTGCCCTCATCCCCTAAATGTTATCCCCTGAACCAAACACACTCTAAAGCATAACCAAGCACAAACGAGATGGAGAAGCAGTAGGAGGCTTACCTTCGTTCAAGGATGACGAGGACGATCACGACCGCCGGGCCGTCGTTGTTGCCGGAGGGGAAGAGGTTCTAGCCGGAGCTGATCTGATCTCGGGGGAGGAGAAGGACAACGCCGGAGAGGGGAGCAACACGAAGGTGCAGCTACCGGGAGGGTCGGCTCGCTCGTGGTCGTCGGAGGAAGGCGTCGCGCCCGGCGCCGTCACCTCTCCATGCCAATGAGCGCCGTCGCGATCTGTCGCGAGAGAGAGCGAGTAGAGGATTTCGTCCCCGACCTCCCGACTAGCGGAAACCTCTCCCGGGAAAAACGCGTGGAATGGCCGGGTTACTTCTCCCTCGTGGAGTGCCAAATGAGTCGGTGGGGCTCCCCAGGGTCAGATTTGCGCGCGGGCTTTTCACCCAGGGAAAACCAGGGCCACCAAACGAACCCTAAAAATACTAAGCCGGCTCATTTTTTTGTCTTTTTGTTGTCTGCTTCTGTGTTTCCGTCCCGCGTCGACCTGGACGGTCCCCGTGGCTATTTTGTATGAAAGTCTCCGCACTTTCAGGAAATTACAAGTCGGTCCACGTATTAAAAAGCTCCGCATCCACAATCTTTCTCATTTTTCCTCATCCACTTCTCCTCCCCGACGCGGCCGCCTCCACCCGCCGCCGCTGAGCCAGCACCTCGCCCCAAACTCGGCTTTTCTCCTCTCTCCCCGTAGTCCCCCATCCACTCCATCCTTGCCCGACGGCTCCCATGGCGGCTGGCCGCCGCTCAGCCGGTCGCCGCCGGCCTCGGGGGCGGGCTGACCTGCAGAAGCTCCGGCGAGGTCACCGGTTCTCCCGCCCGCCCGCGGCCTGCGCTCCCCGGCCCTCCGCGCGGTCTCCACCAGTCCCGCCGGGGACCGCCGGGGCGTCGTCGGCCGGCGCGCGTCGGTGGTGCTTCGCGCGGTGCAGGGACGCCGACGCCTCACTCCGGCGCTCCACGCCCCCGACCTGACTTCCCAACATCTCACGCGCGTCGCTGCCGTCGCCGTTCCCGTTCTTCCTCGTCGGGACATCGCGTCTCCACCCCGTCCGCAATCTTTGGCCATTGGGCTTTGAGGTACGGGGCTATTTTCTTGCAGCGATTAGTTAAATCCCACTGACCTTGCCAACTTCTGGGTGCATCCGGCACACGATCTGGATCTGCCCCTGACTCCCATCTGGTTGTAGCTTTGGATGAGATGGAGAATAGTCAGAGCGAGAACCCTGCAGACAGTAAGCAAGAGAGCATTGACAGTTGAACAAATGAGCACGCCGAACGGGTTAGAGTGAGTTGCTTCTTTCTTTCTCAAAACTATTGATGTTTTACTGTCTAAATATTAATGAAAGCTTCTAAAATGTATGGCGCAGATGTGCTAGCACTTCAAAGGAAAATTTGCCTGAATCCATACAGCTCTGGAGGGAAGCGTTGTACTTAGCTGAGAAACACATGTAAGCATTTAGCATATCTCTTACTGAATCTTCAGATTACATATTTCTTTAAATGCGCTTACCAATACTATGCACCTGAATTTAATGTGTATTATTTTGGTAAGTTACTTAAATTGAAGAATTCAACTCTTCATAAAATAATGAGAAAGTTACATATGTGTCTTGTTTCTTTTCTTGGAGCAGTAACTTTTCTCTTCACCATCAGATTCTATGGAACCGAAGTTGCTGCTATATATTTGTAATTGGTCCTTTAGTCCCCAGCTATCTAATTGCCGTGTGTTGCCTGCAGATCTAAAAGATAATACCGCATACCTCCCTTATCTCAATCTTCCTGTGACCGCCCTGCCTCAGCCCTGCTATGTGATTATGCATAATTTAATCGTGCATTTACGATCATCGTGCTGGGCAGTAGCTGCTCTGACGGCAAGCTGTCATCTTTCAGTAAAATGGTACCATCCTCTTGACATGGGTGCAACCACAAAATCCAACTGCTGCATTTTCTACTTCTGACTAAGAAAGCAACCATGACCACACGGTCGAAGAAGCCTTAATTCTTCTCGCTTGAAGGAGACAAGTGGGGATTGATGGGTTGGTTGTTACACTGGATGCTTTTTGGCGATGAAAGCTAGGAAAAGCTGATAGCACAGAAAATCCGTAAAAAACTGTGGAAAACACCACTTCAGAATGTTAGTTAGCGCGAGATGCGTATTTGTTAGATAGCGTGAGGTCCGTGTTTATTAGGTGATCTAGATAAGGTTGTTACTGATATCTAATAGGGAGATTTTAACTAGGGAGAAGCTCTTTGGTGGACAAAGTGTGACAACCGAGATTCTTTATTTTTTAACAGCATGTGAGATAAGTAAAGTATTGTTCCAATTTTCATGGGGTGTGAGACGAGCGTGGTGACATTTTCCTGTAATTATTTACAGGTGTGACACCACCAGGCATTCACCACTTCCTTCTAATAGCAAAGATTGGTGCATAACAAAGTGATTTTTAGGTTAGTTCTTACTGTTGTTGCTGTAGAAGCCACCCCTAAAGGATACTTATTTGGTAGGTCACTTTTGTGATGAAAAAAATGTTGTGTAGAGACTAGGAAGTACTGAAAACCATCTCAGAGCTGCTAGTGCGTCGATTTCTTCATGTGTGTTTGCACCACTATTAGTATTGAGTTATTTGTTTTTGCTGGCAGGATATCATGTCCATGCAAGTCTTGCAAGAAACGGTTGATGAGCCAGAATGAGTGCGAGAGACATGCTGGCTCAAGGAAGAAAAAATGGAAGATGAGTAACTAAACTCAAGAGCACCGGGGAGCCATTATTCAGTTGGTAAGTTTTCAAGATCTTTATCAACTAAAAAAATTCATGGTCCAGTATAATATGTGTACTACAACAAATCAACAATACACATGCCCTTTTGATCAAAAGACATACAAACTGACAAGGTTTCTTCTTCGACATTGCCTCAGCTTGCCGATATTCCTGGTGGGAATTAATATTTCAAGTTTATTAAGAAACAAGAGTTGCTTTCATTGCATGGTAAGTCGGCTCTTGATTTTTTCTCTTGGTTTGCATAGTTAGTGGTTGCGACAGAGCTACATATGATTGTTTTTTCCAATATCTGCAGCAAACGCTAATAGTCCAGTCTATGCTAAATGGACAACTGAACGTTGTGCTGTCTGTGGGTGGGTTGAGGTCTGGGACTACAATAACATGTTCATTTGTAACAGGTATTTCCTGCAATCAGTTGAACTTGTGTTCGTCACTTTGATTTGAGAGTTTCTTCGATGTTTTAAGATTACCTTTTATGAAAATTTCTACGATTAGTAGTTCACAAAAGTTTCCTTCCAAAATTGATATTTTCAGATGTTAAATAGCTGTTCATCGGGAGTGCTATGGAGCACGTGTCGTACAGAATGTTACAATTTAGGTTTGTTGAGCATGTTAATTTCCCCAACAAAAAATAGAGTGCTGCATATGCCCTGTAAAAGGTATTTTTTTTCTTGATGACTCACAACTTGCGCCATCCTTGTGCATCAGGTTTTCTGCTTGGTGAAATTTCCATTGGACCGGTGAATTTTGTTTCCATATATGGTTGGTCCTCCCCTCTAGCAACAAGGTTGACGCCATCGTCTCCATCTTCCTGTTTTTAAATCATGTTTTTATTGTTAAGTTTGACATTTATCATATAATTCATCTCGGGCTGAATCTATCGTGCCGTTTTCCTTTTCCGGTTTATTGCAAAATCCCCTTTACAACTGATGTACAAAGCCACTACTGAATAGTCCTAAAATTCTCTATGAAATATGTTGTGGCAGAGGATTCTTCTTTATTATTTGGCTTCAGACAGTCCATTATTTGATGTTTCTCACAAACTCAGAGAAATAGCTGACAAACAGGTCATGCCAACAGTGTGTGGTTTAGGGTGATTTTTTTCAAACAACCTGTCAGATGAAGCTGAATGGTCTAGCATGATTTCTTCAGACCAAGCTTGTCAGATAAAGGCTGATTGGTCTAGGGTGATATTCTTCAAACGAAGCATGTCAGATGAAGCCTGAATGAGATAAAGGCATCCGGTAAATATAGTCAAATAGACAAAGATAATTCATCGTGCCATTTTCTAGCAATGTGAAAGGTGAGATGGTATAAATAAACATGAATGGTCCACCCTTTTACATCAATTGTTACATTTGATATTTTTTTTATCACTATCTTTGATACTTCGTAATGACTTCTCAGAATTGACGAAGTTCTTGATGTTTCAGTATTGTATATTATTATGAAGGATGATGGTTGTCAACTGAAAAGTATACAAAGGCTGAACTACAAAGAACAAACAGGCGTCTATAATACAAAGCGGGCGCGGCAAAGCGCGCCAAACCCTTCTAGTTTATAGTATGTGCAACCGGCTTATAAACTCTGAATGTAGCACTGTTGTACACGACTCCGATTTTGCCCCTATATTCTGCATGGCATCTTGTTTTTTACTTTCACAATATTCTCGTGCCAATTTTTTTTTGACAAAGCAACATTCCAAACAAATTGGAGAGTTTTTAAATCGTTTAGTGCCACAATTACCATAATTTGTGAGCCAGAAAATGACAAATTGGACTTTTGCAATTATCGATATATATGGGAGGCACAATCACTAAATAAGTAAAAAAATCGAAAAAATATAGCTTGTTCTGCTATATTTACGTATTAAATGAATTTAATGGCATTTATCGAGAATAAAAAAATTGAACTATAAGTATGTTATAGTTTGACCACAAGATTAGACAAAAACTGTATCACCGTAGTATCATGATTATATGCAATATCATCTAAGCAATTCGGAATATCTCCCCTTAGCTATGAGTGGTCACATGAACAATTTGCCCGTGTGTTGGGAAAACCACATAAAATGAGAGAAATTCAAAGAAAAAATGAGAATCATGTCGAAAGCTTCATTTTTGGTGTACTAGTTACAAATAAAAATCATTAACTTTCAACCAATAATTTTTAGGGAAAGTTATTCACAAAAGATTGTCTTCTATAGACATTTGAGACGAGAGACTCTTAAACTTACATACAAGTTAAACCAGTAATTCTCCCTTATGAAAGGGTCTCATCGGACTTAAAACCGAGTTTTGAGAGAGCCTCGTCTGTTGTGGCAACGGGCTAGCACACGTTTTTAGAGATCCATTGTGGGGCCTGGTCCCCTTGTCTTCTCAATACCCATCCCTAATTCCCTATACAACATTTTGCGCGTCATAAAAACATTATTATTCTGGACGTGTTAACTAATGCACCACCTATGAATGTAGAATTCAGACGTAGTCTAACAAATGGGCAGTGTGGCTGCATTCGGTTGAGAGAGTGAGGAGGGTTACTTTTTCTCAAGAAGTGAGCTCAACTCACTTGGTTTGGGAAGTGGATATATAATCCAGACGCACAGGTTCAGTCCTCACGGATGTAAATTTGAGTTCTTATTATTAAAAAAAGAAAATAACGATCTTACGATTGGGGCTTCCCCTACCGTATTTACTTTAGAAAAAAGGTTACTTTCTCAAATGAGTGAAATATTTTTAAATGGAATAACTACTTCAGGTATATTCTTAGTTCTATACTGACATGCACTAGTACAGAACGACACATCGGACACCCCTCTATCAAAACGACGCGAGTTAGGCGACGGTATATCGTGTTTTGCACATGAAAATTTGGCCCGTGAGCCAAATTGGTCGGCGTCCCGACATTCATAGTCAACGGTCCTGAATTTTCAACCGTTGCTACTATATTGTTAACGGAGATTCCTGTGTGTCCGGAGCGATTTGTCGTTCAATGGAATCACACATTAATATGTAACCATTGGCGTGGTTGGGTATATACAATTTTTCGGCCTATCTTAGACATTGTTAAAGATTGTCGGTTGGCCCGTGTTCATCTGCTCCAACTTGTTTCTCCTCCCCATTCGCATCCTCCATGGCCAAGCGCATGAGCTCGTCTCGGAGATCGATTGTGTTCTCCTCCTACCCCAGGTCAGCTCTTCCGCTTGTGAAGTACGTGTGATGCCGCTATAGAAACACGATTCGTCAAGTGTCTCGTTTGGATCTGAACCCAGTCCAGATCTACTTCACGTGTCCAAATCACAGGGTTAGTTCGACGATTCCACCAGTTTTGATTGATTTATGTTCTATGTGATGCTAATTTGGCTCTAGATTCGATTTTCGTTCGACTCTGGCGAGGCAGAGGCGCCGGTGGTGAATTCGTCAATCTCAAGACCTGTCCCGCCGGATCAGTCTTTCGGAGGTGCTCATAGGGGTAGGGTGTGCGTGCGTGCGTTCATAGGGGTGAGTGTGTGCGCGTGTATATGAGCGCTTGCGTTGTACTGTGTTTCTCAAAAAAAAAAAAAGACTACATAACATAGAAAAACTCTTACAATCTCATTCTAGCCCTTCACTCTGGATATAGAACCCGGTGTGACGGCGCACTAACCCTTACCCTCCCATCCTCCCCCTTCACTACGGATTTGGAACCCGGTGTGGCGGCGCCCTAACCCTTAACCTCTCATCCTCTTCCTTCACCAGGTGTG
Source organism: Poa annua (assembly GCA_026929855.1). Taxonomy (NCBI): domain Eukaryota; kingdom Viridiplantae; phylum Streptophyta; class Magnoliopsida; order Poales; family Poaceae; genus Poa; species Poa annua. Next base: position 80,369,060 of record CM049437.1, on the reverse strand, counting down.
GCGACGCCCAAACCCTTGCCCTCCCATCATCCCCTTGACCCGATGTGGCAGCGGCTGTCCCTTGACACTTGCCCTCTCAATCTTCCCCTAACCTCACAGATCTGGCCGTCTATGAGGAGGTCCGGGAGGTGAGGCCGGCGACCTCGCCGACAAAATACACTGTTTCTGCCTTGTGATCCGCTGGCGCGGAGGAGGAGCTGCCCTGAGATGCGAGTCCGCCATCGATGAAGAAGAGAAGATGAGGTATAAATTGTTAAGCTAATGAACAATTATTCCTCATGTGTCCTACGTTCATCAAATGTGCTCGATTTTGATTTGAATTAGCAACTCATGAAATGTTCTAGTGGTGTTATATTAGAGTGTGAATTATTTCAATGGCACTATCCAAGATGAAGCAAGCCTAAGTATAAAGAATTTGGCAAAGTTAACAACGAAGTCTTGCGAGCTCGGCGTGGTTTCTTGCAAGCGGCTTTTTCATCCCTGCAGTTGTTTCACTACTGTAAGTTTATTTATCTTGGACACTATTGAATTCTAAGGTTGTTCACTGAATCATACTTATGGTTTGTACCTTTTTTCAATTAAAATAAATAGGGTTTTCTGGATGTGTGCACCAATTAAGCTACAAATGTGATTTGAAGAAGCATGAAACCATTACTCGAGTCTCTTGCTAGCCCGAAGACCGGTGCGTTTAACCCAACGGATATCAACCTTTGGCACATCAACACTCGACGGGCTAGCCGAGGAAGAAGCTCGGTGTAGCTGGAGAAGAGTGGAATAGAGTGGAGCACCATAAGGACAAGTTTGGTGAGACATGACAATGATAGGTTCAGCAAGGCATGTGTAATTCATCATCTTCTGATAAAATGTAATGGTGACAATTGGTATACGCTATGAATCTGCTATCATTTTGTGATTGTGCTCGTTGATCCATGTCGAGACTTTGATTTTGAGTGATGGATGAGTTGTAAACTGCTATTCTAAAAACCTTACAAGAAAATGAGGTAGTGTGCATCATTTCGATACAAGGCCGGCCGGGGCTAATGACATGCTTGCATTGACATAATTTTCTCTCAATGATATCAATTGAATTGAATATAATGTATAATGGACAAACATATACCAGATCGATTTACAGGAGGCTAATGGATACCAGTAATTACCGAGCACACAAGTTTACCAGATCGATTCACGTATATATCATTTTAATTAGAATTAGAGTTTGTCTTGGATCAGATGGAGGTGCTGTTGGGGATGCCCTTGCCGGTGACACCGGGCTGCGAGAACGGCTTCATGAGCTGGTAGGGCAAGATGCCGGCGCCGCACCGATTCTTGAGCTTCCTGTCCTTGTTCCTGCTATCAATAATCCCCTCCACCTCCTTGAGCTGCTCGTTGAACCTCACGTACGCCGCCTGCACCGCTGAGTCGTCTCCCCACGGCGCGGTCTCCATCCCTCCTAGGTACTCTTCGTCGGGGGAGTGGCTGGACAGCACGTCCAGCACCGCCATGACCAGCGTCGCCTGCACCTGCGAGGGGAAGCACTCCCGGAGCGCCTGGTCGGGGTTGTCCAGGAACTTCTCGAATGCCGCGGCGTCCACGGGCTCCTCCACCGGCATGTTGGTGCGCGCGATGGAGGGGCGGTTCGGAAAGTACCCTCCGAAGTCGTACTGTCCGAAGTTGACGGCCGCGTGGTGCGCCGCCGCGACCCAGATGATGGTCGTGAGCGTCTGCGCGAGGCTCTCTGGCGTGTCCATCTCCGGCCACCAAGGCGCGTCCTTCTTGTCTCCGTGGCCCACGGTGCGCACCTCGTTCCAGAACGCCTGCAGCTCCGCATCGCCGGCCACGCTGCCGGCGTCAGGGTAGTACCTGGACACGTACGCCTGCACCCACCCCTTGATGGCGTCCCAGATGAGGAGCCCGTCGTTGGCGAACGGGAAGTCCTTGATGGCGAGCTTGAGGCCGTGCTCTGCAGTGGGGTCCTCCTCTGCCATGCCCCTGCGGACGAGGTCGGCGGGGAGAGCCTCCATGTCGAAGCGCCAGAGCTTGTCGTACGCTGCGGAGCTGAGCTCCATGGCGTATTTCTGTGGGGAGAAAGTGAGCTCGATGATGCCGCCGCCGTTGATGAGCGCGGAGCGGGCGAGCGCGTTAATCCGCATGGTGTAGCGGAAGTGCGGGTGCAGCAGCTGGTAGATGGGGTGCATCTCGCTGAGCTGCCGGTTGGCCGCGATGATGTAGGGCTCGACGGCGCAGTGCGTGCGCAGCCAGTGGGTGACGAGCTCGTGGTGGCCGGCGTCGTGCGCACGGACGTGGGCCTTGGCCATCCTCCACAGCCAGGACTTGGTGGTGTCCGTGGACGGGGTAAACACCTGCCTCCACTGCGGCAGCGACGGGGACGCCGGGCGGGTGAGCTCGATGGCGAGCAGGCGCAGCGTGCCGTTGTCGCAGAGGAAGAAGAGCGTGCGGGAGCCGTACATGGTGGTGTGGTCCAGGGCGCGGATCTTGTGCACGTAGGGAAGGAACAGGTCGTGGAAGTCCAGCATGAACAGCCTCTTGTTCTTGATCGCGTCGTCCACCGTCATCACGTGGCGCATCTCCGCCTGTAGTATCTCGGCGGTGATCGCCGACTCGGCCGGCCCGTATACCGCCGGGTCCAGCTTACTCTTGAGAGGAAATTCAGTGACGAGCTCAATGGCGTACGGATTGATGCCGGCCAGCGTCTCTCTGGCGAACTCCTCGTCCCTTAGCCACCCGAACTTGTCCTCTGCAATTTGTAAAAGAATACGCATTTAGCCATGCATGCCGCCGTGTACTACGGTGGTGAGTGGTGGCTACTGACTAGGGCCGGTACGTACTTTGGACATTGGCGGGGGTGTCGAAGAGGAGGAGCTTGTCGCCGGGCCCGTCGCGGAGGAGCTCGAGGAGGCGCGGCACGGCGCTGCGGAGGAAGCCGAGCTGGTCGGCCCGCGGCAGCTGCACGCCGTCCTCGAACAGCTTGTCAATGACGAAGAAGGAGGGAAAGCCCTGGTTTTTGTCGATGAGCGTGGACTGCACGGCTGGAACAGCGGCGTGGAGCACCGACTGAAGCGTCTTCACCGAGAATTGCACGTTCTTCTCCTCCGAGAAGGCCTCGTCCCTGGGCACATACACGTCGCCACTCCTCGTCTCTGACTCCGGGTCCTTGGTGGACCGGGGACGGCCGGTGCGGTTGCGACGCGGGTAGGGGAACTGCTTGTTGCCGCCGAGGACGGGCCGGGCACTGCCGGCGCCGGCGTCAGGGTTGCCGAGATCGTTGTACACGTCGTAGTCGTAGATCCGGTCGGTGGCCTGCCTCTTCCCGGAGCCGTTGCCACGCTTCTTCACCAGGTCGTTCTTCCGGTAGCTCTGGAGCCCGGCAGGGGTCTGGCTTGGCAGGAAAGGCTGCACGCACGATAGAGATTGACGAGTTTCAGCATAATATATATGTTTTGTTTACTGGAGATGTGATTCATGATTAAAATATTAATTTCTCCGTTATCCGTTGAGTTATCAAAAAATTGGCTGATAATGCATGCGTACAGTACGCCACTACGACTAGTGTTAGCATGCCACACATGCATGCAGCTGCATGCAGGGTCCGCTACGCGGAGAAGTGAGCCTAGCTCAACTAGTTTGGTTCCTTGTGGTGGAACCAGCCCACTCAGGTTCAAGTCCCAGACTTGGCATGGGTGCTCGCATTTTTCTGGATTTTTCAGAATTTAACCGGCGCTATGCTTTCAGTGGTAGATGACGTGCCCGTCAACAGCGAGCCGCCCGTGGTGACTTCGTCAACCTCAAGATATGCCGGACCAGTCTCTCGGAGGTGCTCATAGGGGTAGGGTTTGCGTGTGTGTGGTCATAGGGGTGTCTGTACGTGCGTGTTTGTGAGCGTCTGCGTTTGTACTGTGTTTCTCAAAAGGTCCGCCACGCGAACGGCCGGGTGGAAATTGTACGTGCAGGCCACGTACTTATGAGCGAGATCATGCCGGCCGTCACGGACGTGCACCCAACTCCAATAAAAATGGGGGATTTCTGCACGTTTACTAATATGTAAAGTAGCACATGATCGTGTACGTGGAAGCCTACACACCAGTAGCTCCAACGCGCGCAGATCAGCTAGCTGTACTGCCTCTATATAGCTAATGCGAAGTAATGAGACTAGATTAATTTCAAACTATGACCATGATTAGTTCGGCCCGCTTGACTTGCGAACACACTCACTTAACTAGAACATGTGATCGCCTACTAGATTAACTAGAGCAACTTGGCTTAAACCCCGATTGACCATCAATCAGTCCCTCAAAACAATACTTGCCTTACAAATATCATTTGATCCGGTCTCGATCGGAGTATTCAACTCCACAGAGCTGACACGCAAACTTACATCACGTTAGCTATCAATTTATCGATTTCGCTCTTTTATTAAATTTTCCAAAAGCGACTTGGATTTATGAGAGGTTCATTACCTTGTTGGCGAAGAAGACGCGCTTCGCGTCGCCGGACTTGGGCTGCAGCCAGGAGTCGCACCGGATGGCGAGCGGCGCGGAGTTGCCGGACACCGTGACGACCTTCAAGTCCTCGAGGAACATCTCGGTGCCGTGCTCGTTGCCGACCAGCACGGCCCCGACGGTGCCGAAGCCCGCCGGCACGTTGAAGTCAGCCTCGTAGGTGACGATGTCCAGCTCGTCGTCGGCCACCTTGTGGGCGTAGCTCTTGATCGTCGGTTTCTCCTTCCCCGTCTCTGCATTCACAGCGTACTAGTCAGGACAATGACATGAGAGTCTTTACACCGATGGATCGGTCAAATTTTCTACTGTGCGAGGGACAAGTCGCACGTACTACTTTCAGTTCTCTACCGCGTGTGCAACGCACTGACAGGGACGCGATAGGTAGTTTGATTTTTTGGCTGTGTTTCTACTCTTTCCAACGTTTGAAGTAGTAGGAGCTGGAAATATACATGCAGGTGCATGGTACGACTCACAATTCATGATTTCATAGTGGTACCAGCGTCGTCTAGGCCGATGCTCATGCAAAAAATCTAACCATGTGTGCTCGGTATTTGACGAACCAAACATACAAAGCCACGCAAAAGTATACATGCATGAATGCATGTGAATAGTACTAGCATATATATATGCTTACTGGCGTCAAGCTCGGCGCTGACGAGCTGGAGCTCGAGCGACCTGCCGATAAGGTCCTTGATATCATCGAGCGTCCTGGACGGTCTCAAACCATCGAGGAACCCGCCGACGGTGACCTTGACCCTCGCCACCGCCTTCATGCGCACGGAAGCGCTACCGTTGCTCCCCATGGCAGAACTGCTGCTCGGCAGCTGCTCGAGCGGTCCAACGGACGAAGTCGCCGGCGACGACGCACAGCGCACGGTCTGGCGCCTCGTTCTTCCGGAGGAGAGCGACGACGATGGGAGGCTGCTGCTGAAGTTGAAGTTGGAGGAGGAGGATGGGAGAACGCGACGACTACACGCGCTGCTGTGGTGGTGGCTCTGGAGGCTGGATGGTTTGAGCAGGGGGAGCGACATGGTTTTATAGCTTGAGATATGGCTAGAAAATGTGTAGGTACGATCTCCCGGCGTGTCTAATAAATTCGGAGGAGGCTTACGTGTGTCTATGGTTCTACGGCTCTAGCGTTTGGTGACTTTGTGAGGAGGCTTAGACATGGGCGCGGGCTATATAAACAGTGCTGAAGGCGTTGAAATCAAAGTTTTTCTTTTTTGAACGGATCTCTCCGATCGAACCCTTCGTTTCCTGGTCAAAAATGGATGTACGTGGATCGGCGGATGCATGTTACTATCGCGTATGACTAGCTACAACCTACAAGTCCTGGCCTAGCTTGTTTGGAATTTGCCACACGCTTTTCCACAGCAAGTTGCCTTGTCCGAAAAGTTGCACAACACAATCACGGTTTACTGGTTTAGCTTCACAAAGAGGATACTTCTAGCTTTATGTTTCAGTATGATAAGTTAGCGTACCAAAAACGTTTTGTAACTCGGGACAGAGGTACTAGCTAGTTCTTACCTAGCTAGCAAAGGTCGTCCCTCACGCTAGATAATTTACAGGTTACTGTAACAATTTGTTCAGTACATTTCATCAATCTTAATTAAGGCAGTTGTTTGAGATTGTAGTTCTTCTTTATGGCTGGAGCATATATGGTTCATCGATCTTAACTTGTTTCTCGAAGGGTATAGCGGATCGATCACCTGAACTTCTCTTTTACTTTTGATGCATCCAAGCCAGATCTAGACTGCGGTGCAGGCTGCCAACCGGTGAAGAATCCAACTTTGCTGACCTGGTACTAGTCGTTTTTGTTTCGCGAACATCGCCTGGGCGTACGACGTGTGGAATTGATCGACCGTGTGTGTGTGTGCGCCTATCCTACCTAAGCATGTACCGCGATGCTACAGTTGACCTTCAGTTAGTAACAATAATCTTGAGGACTTGCTGAACATAAAGCATGCAGCAGCCAGGTCGTCGTTTATTGTTGTGCGTACCGACACTTAATTAGTACGTACTACCTACCGATTAGTTGGCCGATAATATCCATGCATGAGTTTGTAGTTTTAGAACGTGCGGCCGGTGCTATAATCTATATATCTGGACCCTGATATTGCGTGCTCTCTCTGAAGATGGTGGCGGCGACGGTGCGGGGTAGGGGACGGCGGCGCTGCAGCTCTGCCTGTTGCAGCAGGGCGGCAGAGCTATACCGGGCCAGGCCGGCTACCGCCTCTCGGTGGTGGAGGTTGTTCCCTCCCGTGGTGCGGCGGTGCTGCTGTCCCTCGCTCCGGTGGCGTTGTCTGATCCGTTCTGCAGACCGCGATCTAGTGCTCGTGAAGAGACGGCGATGATAACAGCAAAATCGTGGTGGCACATGCTGGAGGGCGGAGAAGCGGGTGGTGGTGCTCCGGATATGTCTGGGTGTTTTTGTGTCTCGGGCTCGGGAGAAATCCGTGTTGACTTGTTCGACACCGACGCGGTGCCGCCTTCGGGTGGCGTCATTCCTTGTTGGAGGGCGTCGTGGGTAGCCCGAGTTCACCTTACACCGAGTGCCGGGGGAAACCCTAGGAGCAGTGTGCTGATCCGAGTAGCAGCGCCGTGACGACGGTGCCCCCTTCGAGGGAGTTGCTGCTTGGTACTGAGTGCCGGGGGAAACCCTAGGAGCAGTGGGCTGATCCGGGTAGCAGCGCCGTGTTGACGGTGCCCGTTCCGAGGGAGTTGCTGCTTGGTACTGGACGCATCGGAGTGCCGCGAGCGTGGTGGGACAATTTCGGAGGGCGCAGCGATGGAGGGTCTTTTTTGCTTAGTCGATTCGCCATGTTCTTCATTCCTTTCTGTTTTGGGCGTTGTGTCTGCTGATGCCCCAGCATGTGTGGTGTGTGTGTTGGTGTTCTTGTATCGGTGACTGTTTGTTGGTCGTTACTTTATTTATAAAGCGGGTCGAAAGACTGTTTCGTGGATATTGTGTGCTCTCACGGATCACGGCCGGCTGCCCTGACCTTTTCTTTCTAGCAGTATGGTTTGAGTTCTTCTTTAGTGCAGCTATGCATTTGTTCCAACAGCATGGCCTGTACCCTCTGCTTTGCCTTTAACATGGCTCAGATCCAAACCCAGAACAACATATTAGGTCGCCAACCGGTGATTAATCCAAGTGTGTTGTACCGGCGCGTCCATTCCTAATTATTGCTTAATCGGATATATCTATCATAAATATATCCAGTTCAGCTACGATAGATATTACTCAGAGTGTTCAATATGTTTTTTCTGGCCAATCTAATGAAAACCGTGTCATCAGGTTTGAAGTCCAAATTGTTTGTGTACCATCAAAAACAAGTTCAAAGTTGCATTTTATTCTTTTCCTCACTGATAAATGTAATAATCAGGACATGTGTAATCATCAAAGTAGCATGTACGATCGGTGTAATAATATTACTCACTCCACTTTTATTTATATTGTGTTCTAGTATTTTAAAGTCAAACTTTAACGGAAAAATATTAACATCTATATATATCAAATATATATGATATGAAACTATGTCTTATAATGATTCCAAAGCCCATAACATAACACAAATTAGTAAGTGTGAAGGGAGGGAGTAGTATTTCTCCCTAGATTCCAACCTTAATTACGTATACACTTGCGTATCTCCGCTCTGCTGCCCTGCATGCATGTATAATAATTCAGGCATCTATCACAAAGAAACGTTGGAAAATGAAAATCGACACGGCTGGATGGATAATTCAAAGCTGAAGGATACCTACGTGTGAATACGTAACAACGTGCGCCCCACGAATAATCTTTCGGCCTCAGTGCTGTACGATTGACCATGATATATACGGAGTAGATATTCAGTCAGTAGAACCCCGTCGTTGGATGGATCGATGCATTGGACTTTCCGATCGAACGTCGCGTACCATATACGTACTCCTAGGAAGGTTCCATTTATACATACGGTGCATGCATGTTTCTCCGACGACGTTGACGTTCATTTACAAACTCTCGAGTCTCGACGGTCATATCGACGAAGACGAGGTGTTAAATACAGTAGAAGACGTGCACTTGAGGCAAAATCATCTACGCAGCCATTAATTGCACGCACGTGCATGCATGCGGCACATGTTCCGCTCGCGACGCGGTAAACATCCCATTAGTCTAACACAGAGCGCGCGGTCAACCGGGGACTAGTCATCGGCCTATGGGGCTGCTTGGGGATTACTGGCCCTATGTGGTTACAAAGTCACGTGCTCCTATTTTCTCCAATCCGGGTTACTTTTTCTTTGTATTGACGCCGACGCCTACCGAACGGTGCTGGTAACTACGTGGGCGAGGAATGGATAATGTACTGAGTTACTGACCAGAAATCAGAAATACGTACGTCCGTGTTTGGTTACCTGGACCATTTTCTCTGACCTCACGATATCTATGGCCTAACTGGGTCCACCTAAAAAAAGTGACATGAACCATATTGTGTAGCCCGTATGGTTGTCCATAATCTTCTAGACACATGCTCGTTCGGATGAGAACAGGAATACAAACTGCTCATGTTTGGTCGCTTATATTAGTGTTTTAGCCATAAATTACGGCGTTTGGTTGCTCAGTTTTGTGATTGATCCGCTTACCTTGCACATCAAGTGGTGAGTTTACTAGCCCACTGATGTTTAGACATACACAAATAGAGAACGATGCCGATCACGACGAAGATAATGAAGTCTTTGATGCCACCACATGCAATCAGTCCTCCTTGTTTTCTCTCAGCTGGTTTCCTTCCACCATTTTTGCTGCTCTGAGGTTGGAGTTGGAGAGGGGGCTCTTCTAGATTTGGCCATGTAGAAGGCTCTTCATACCTTTTATAGCGTTGGCTGAGGAAATTCTCCACCTAAGTCGAGCAAAAGTTCCAGCTAGTGTAGATTCCTGCCTTTGAACACCACATGCCACTACAAGAGAAAACATGAAGATTAGAACTTAAAACTAGCAACATATGATTACAAGGTGGAGAAGCAACATAAGCATGTATTGATCATCATTTACGGACACTACAAGCAGCAAAGTGTTCACTGCTTAGCTAGTATGGTGTCAACCTAGCACCACGTCAAAAGAGGACGTAATACTACCACCACCGTATAAGGGGTTAGCACATGTACCACCTCAATTACCATGAGGGGTTAGCACATGTACGACCCCAAGTACCCAAAATATACATGCCATAAGATGTTTTGTTGTCCTAGCTACCCAAAAATATACATCATATCATCATCATCATCAAGCATGCTTGCACCGCCGCCACCTGCAGTATTGGTAGTAGTGCTTGGTCAGGAAGGTGTGGACCAAAGCAGACGGTGGTCGTCGGCCATCTGAACGAATCCCTGACCTTTTGTGCCTTGTTTTCAAGGAGGTGGCTAAGAGAGCAACCATCTTGGCGGAGACTGAAAGTTCCCTTGGCTATTGATGCTCGCGTGGTTGGGAAACCCCAAGAGGAAGGTGTGATGAGCGTAGCAGCAAGTTTTCCCACAGTTTGAAACCAAGGTTTATCGAACCAGTAGGAGATGAAGACACTCCTGAAGGTATCAACAGCGTCAGAAGATCTTTACTGATTGCAGGGAAGCAATGGCGCCAGAAATTTTTGGTGAGCGCTGAGTTGACGAGAGACCTGCACACAACACAACCAGAATACTTTGCCCCAATCTGACAGTGAGGTTGTCAATCTCACCGGCTTGCTGAAAAAGGATTAGAAGTATAGTGTGGAAAAGGATGTTTGTTTACAGAGAATGAAAAATAACAGTGTTTGCAGTAGATTGTATTATCGATGTAAAAAGAATGGACCGGGGTCCACAGTTCACTAGTGGTGTCTCTCCATAAATAATGACTAACATGTGGGTAAACAAATTACAGCTGGCCAATTGTCAAAATAAAGAAGTGCATAACAATGCATATACTAGTCATGGTGTCTACTATGAGATTTACTTGTGCATTACAACATGATTCATAGACCGTTCCAACCGCATCTATGACAATACAATTATCCTTAGACAAAGCATCGTTGTTTTACCCCTAGTGGCAACATCACATCCACAACCTTAGAGGTTACTGTAACTCCCCCAGATTAAATGGAGACTGAACCCACTATCTAGCATAAATACCCCCTCTTGGAGTCACAAGCATCTACTTGGTCAGAGCATCTACTAGTAACGGAGAGCATGCAAGATCATAAATAACATACACATGATATATAATTAAGAAACTTGACATAGTATTCAATATTCATCGGATCCCAGCAAACACAACATGTAGCATTACAATAATATGATCTTGATCATGTTAGGCAGCTCACAAGATCTAAACATGATGGCACAAGAGGAGAAGCAAGCATCTAGCTACTGCTATGGACCCATAGTCCAAGGATGAACTACTTACGCATCACTCCGGAGGTGGGCATGGTGGTGTAGAGCCCTCCGGTGACGATTCCCCTCTCCGGTAGGGTGCCGGGAAGAGCTTCAGAACCCTCCCGAACTAGGGTTGACGACGGCGGCGGCTACGGGATGTTTCGTGGAAAAGTGTTCGGGTACTTAGGGTTTTTCCGAGGAAGGCATTTTATAGGCGAAAGGGCAACGCCGGTGGGCGCCCACACCATGTGGTGGCGCGGCCAAGGGGAGAGCCGCGCCACCACCAGGTGTGGCTCCCTCGTGGGTCTTCTTCGTTTGCTCTTCGGACTTCGTAAACGTGTCGGGAAAAATAGGGACTTTGCAATTTGTTTCGTCCAATTCCGAGAATATTTCCAGAACAACTTTTCTGAAACCAAAAACAGCAGAAAATAGTAACTAGCACTGTGGCATCTTGTTAATAGGTTAGTCCCAGAAAATGCAGAAAAATGATATAAAGTGTATATAAAACATGTTGCAATTGGTATAATATAAGCATGGAACAACAGAAATTATGGATACGTTGGAGACGTATCAGCTATCATGACAGCGTTGTATAGGCTGGGGTGGACGTCCACAGGCACGCTCTCCTTGATGGCGGTTGCCACCCTCGGATGTCATCGGTTATGCTGGTGAAGATGATTACCTCCTCATCCACCAAGGGACCCCTCTTCCTCTTCTTCTCCCCTCTATCAACTGGCTTCGATGCATTGTCATCACCCTTAACGCCTTGATAGTCAGAAGCACCGTCAAGGCAGATCGTTTCCGACTCCTGCGTGTCATGATCCTCAGTCGGCGTACCTACAGGCTCAAAGGACCCCATGGCATGCCTTCAAGTGGCAAGGCCGAAAGAGAAGATGGTCCGCATCTGCTCGTAGTTCTGGATGGGATTGTTAAGGAACTCAACGTCCTTGGGGGTGATTCTACGGACGAAAAACAGTTTGACAGTTAGTTATTGATAGTTAGACAGTTAGGCAATGGGGATTTCCGCACAATGTTAAACAGTTTGTTAACCAAGATGTGGCCTCTCAAGTGCTCGATCTCCAAGATGATGTTGTTATTGTACTCATCCAAGTGTCCACCATTGAGGTCCTTGAGCTTTGACACCTTAATCCACCTCACTCTTCACTTCCTCAGGTGGTTATAGATCTGGGTAGAGGTGATCTCCTGGCCATAGAACTCAAAAATCAGCTTGGCAACTTATTTCAGATGCACCTCCTTGAACCCTTTTTCAGACGTACCCTGGAGGCAATGAGTTCGCACATCTCGTTCAACACGAATGTGGACAGAAATGGAGGCCACTTCATGGTAGTCCCCATCTTGCTCTTCTTCTCCTTGTTGCCATCATCTGCCATTTTCACTTTTGCCGCCACCAAATCAAGCGTGTGTAGCAGCACAGAAGGCATGCTAGGCACCTCGTATATCTCCATCTCCTGTGTTTCCGGCACCTCCTTGATACGTCCATTTTGCATCACTATTTTATATCATAATTTGTTGTTATTCATTGATATATTTCATATTTAGAGATGATACTTATTGAAAGTGCATTCTTTGCACTTCCTGTTTTTGGTGACTAGTGACAACACAAAAGGTGGTATTAATGTTTGTGATGATCTATGCAGGTTTTAGAACATGTGTAATAATGTGCTCAAACACATTCAGCATATTTCAGTACTGGACTCTTTTATATTTCAGTCGGAAATCCTTCAGGAAATTTCAGGTACCCGGAAATTTCCGGGTCACTGAAGATTCTTCACCAAGTCCAGTGTTTGAAACAGTACTGGCATTCAGAGCTTTTCAGTCGGAAATGTGTCCGGAAATTTCCGGCCAGTGTCCGGAGATTTCCGAGTCACCGAAGATTTTTCACTAAGTCCAGATTGTCAAGCAGTACTGCCTCTCAGAGCTTCGCAGTCGGAATTTCAGGCGGAAATTTCAGGTGCCCGGAAATTTCCGATGGGAGTCCGGAAATTTCCGAGCTGCACGATCAAGATCATCGCCAAGTCAGAAGCTGAACTCGTACTGCCTCCAGTCGAAGATCCGTCGGAACTCCTCGCGGAGATTTCCGTAGCCCGGAAATTTCCGGTGGCCAGTCCGGAAATTTCCGGTCTTCAGTCCGGAAATTTCCGAACTTAACCCGGAAATTTCCGAGCTGGCGGCTGCTCAACGGTCAGATCTCGGGGAGGGGTATAAATACCCCTCCACCTACCTCCAGCAGACTGGCGTTATGAAACACGCTATATGCAGCACTGCGTTCGGCGTCAGGTCGTGCAGCTGCACGCCGTAGACGCAAAGAAGGCCGCGAAGGAAGTTGTGAAGGGGGAAGGACAAACCTCCGTTCATGAAATCCATGAAGCAGACGCGCTCATCTTTCGCCGGAGTCGGGATCACCTCGTCGCCGGCAAGCCGAACCTTGCCGGCCTCGGACGGCAGAATGCCGCCATTACAGAGAGCTTCAATCTGCCCCGCTTTCATCGTCGATTTGTGCCATGAGCCCTTGCCTCCTTTCGCGGGCTTGGTGGCAACCTTCTTGGGAGCCATTGTGCGCGTGGTGGCGAGATTTGCTTGGCAGGCAAGGGAAGGCGGCGGCGGGGCGAGGTGCTCGGGGCAGAGTGGACGGCAGAAAGAAGAAGAAGAAGAACAGTAGCGCAGCGGCGGCGGTGAAAATGGTAGGGCAGAGCAACAACGAAAGGCACTGCTGCGCCTTATAGTGGCCGGCGATACTGCATCCCGGCCCTCGAAGAACAGAACGTGGCCACGCGGCACGCATCCGTGCATCCCCATGAAGCGCAACAGGCGCGGTAACCGCCCACTACGCACGGGAATTGAGGGGGGCCATCATTGTTCCGCTTCCCGCGCGACGTGTGCGGTCAAATCGGGAAGTGCTGGCCGCGGCCGTCTTCGGCAGTTTTGGGCCCACTTCCGTCACATCGCGTCGGGGACGTCAGAGCATCTTTTTAAAACGTCATCCATGACGACATTCTTATTCAGGTTTATCTCACTTTGGAGTCGACCGGCAGTCACAGTCGCATAATAATCAATCACTTTTCTCGATGAAACAGGGAAACCGTCACTCGATCGGCAAATACTGGCGCAGTAAGTGCAATCCCATCGGGAGTATATTTCAGTCAATAACAATTTTTTATCTTGCTTTCAGATTAAGCACAATTGCAAGCAATCGCACTCAATCTCGGGGGCTACTCCCATCGGGAGCGCTGACGCGCACCCGATGTATTGAGTCGACGATCAGCGTCAGTCGGAAGTTGTAGATTATCTAGTTGATCCGAGTCAGTCGGAGGACATGTAGACTCGAGGCTGAATTAATTCACTCGATTCCCCGGTCGAGTGCTTCCCGGATGTCGAGTAAGAGAATAAAAAATATAATTCCTGGGATGTTCCAGCCTAGACTGGTCCTCAGATGCTGTGTACACAAACACAACGGTAAGACCTGAATAAGGCCAGGTGGCCCATACAAGCTATGCGGACCTGATATGTTCCGTGCCAACAGGCATGATGCAAAATCCCGGCGGACGCGCCAAGGGTACTTTAATTATGGCCGGGTTCTGACCAGTAAGTCCCAATTGGCTTGAGTCGAACTTGCACGGTCTCACCGGATTCGAGTGAAGGGACTCGAATCTGAGTAGGCTAGTGAGGTATTTCGCCCGAGTCGCGAATTAACTTGACCCCGATCCGTCGGTTGAATCAAGCCTTCTATGCCATCCATCCCTTGCAAGATGAAAATAAATAAGCTCATATACGAGTGCCGTTATCGCGAGTCGCGGTGTTAGCCTGTATAACTTTATGTGCATGGTACAGGGTTTTCATGAAGTCAGTCGGAGGAGGACTGAGTGGGGAGTCCCTACCCGATCCTTCGGAGTCGAATAGGCACTCGGGGGCTACTGATGTGGTTATACCCAACGGGTATACCCACCTGTCTGCAATAAAGTCTATCTACTGGAAGGCCCACTCGGTGGCCCATGTACGAGATAAATCAAGACCGCCCAATGTGGCCCAGTATAGATGGAGTACGGCTTAAGTTGTAATCAGTCGTACCGACTCAGAACTTATCTTATCTGTAAACCGACTTGTATTCAAACTTCTGATACCTGGCCTCCTATATAAAGGCCAGGTGGGGGTCGGTAGAGGTCACGCAATATCAATACCAGAAAACCCTAGCGAGCTTTCGACTTGCCGGGACGCCATTGTAGCCACCTTGCAGTATTGAGATCTGCAATTCTACGAGCGAATCATTGCTTGTAAGCCGATCGAATTCACCAACGACCATATATTCTTCCACCCGATACAACCCTAGGTACCTCACCATGTGATTTGCCGAGTCTACCCCTCGTCAGACTGTGTTTCTCAAAAAAAAAAAAGTGGTAAATTGCTTCCAGATGTTTTTTCTCTTTTATACATCTTTTAACTTGAGTTTTCTCTTTTATACATCTTTTAACTTGAGTGGACCGGTTACACCAATAGGATGGATGCATTAGGTAAGAGTGGACCGGTTACATCAATAGGATGGGTGCATTAGGGAAGAGTGGACCGGTTACACCAATAGGATGGGTGCATTAGAGCACGTACAACGAAGGTGCTTAACCTAAAAAAAACTGGATATTTTTTGCCACCTCCGAAGCATTGGGTGCTTGCGAAACGCAAAAGGTGCCAGGTTTGACATCCATGCCTCTTGAATGCTAACGAATTAACTGCTCCTTTTATGTACAATAATGCAAGACTGAAGCACCTAGCGAGACCTGCTAGCAATGCCGAGCGAAACTATTAGCCCGGTGCTTAGCGCACTCTCTCTCTTTAAGCACCTTCATTAGGCACTATCTCTTTAAGCACCTCCATTAGGCACTATGCATTGCACTCTCTTTAAGCACCTCCATTAGGCACTGTGCATTGTACATGCCCTTAGGAAGCAACCGCAGGCTGAAGACGACAAGCCGCCTTGTAATCCCGGTGACCGGCATCGAGATTCTTTTTTAACCAAAAACATTCCGATTATTCCTCAAAAAAACATTCCGATCGTACCCCGGCTTTACCCTTTTCTCTATCCGGCCCACAAAGAAGAAAAAAGAAAACTGTGCGGCGAACTGCAGCCATGCAGGGTTTTGCCAGCAACGTTCATGATGCCATCCAGCTGCATGCATCCGCAACTGTCTGTAGCATGATCATGTTTGAACTGTAGGCTACAAAGATTATGTTTAAGCAACTGGACATGCATCTTAGCAAAAACAAAAGTAACAAATCTCGATTCTTTTCATCATACGCGGAATTTCTCCACCTAGCTGTGCGCGCCTATACCAAGCTTTTACAGGCTAAACATATATCCAGCACAAGTCAAGAGAACGCCCTACAGATTACAAACCAGAGACACAAAAAAAATCTAGCTGTAGCAGGAATTCAAGATTAGCATCGCATCCGCATGTCATTGAACTACTGTTTGCAGGGTGCAAATACGCCTCTTCACGGTGGTTAACTACCAGGTGCTGCAAATCAACAGAATAAGCACATGTTACCAAGAGAGCTGAAAGTAACTTCGGCAGTATCAGAACTGACAAGACTTGCAAAGAGATTTCAATGGTACTACCAAATTGAAAACAGAACAAAAATTCCCCTAAGAGACACTAGGACAATAGCAGTGGAGAGAGCACTTCTTTCATTCTGCAGCAGGAGTAACACGTGCAACTGAGCTTAACTACTAGTGAATTCACCACAAAAATCTCAAACTTTCTTGTTAGGGCATCCTTTTCATAGAGATTACTTAACTTGCTATTAAACCAACCAAACCTCTCACATGTATGGATATTGAGATTCTAACTACATATATTTGCTCGCGGAGAGAGATGGCACAATGATTATTACACACGTCGTAATAGTATATATATATTAACAAAAGGTACATCTAAGTAACCACAGAATTGAGGAAACAAATAGCTAGATAAGATCAAGGGTTACCTATGTTATGTTCCCAGGTATTGCATTAAATCATCGTCATCCAGCAATTCATCGAGGTCAGGGATTGGACTATTAATACCAATGAAGTCTAGAGGCAGCCCGTCAAAAGAACTGCCTATAAACTTATCACCGGGGCCAATATAAAAATCATCACTCATCATCTGATTTGTGTCACCTGCAACAGAAGTTGAATTCCCACTAACTGCCAAATGTTGACTGAACGAACTGTTCTCAACCAAAGATTCTGTCCCCATGCCAGGCACATGATTATCCAGAGATATAGGGAGTGACTGTTTTGCAGCTGAAGTCTGGTAATCAAGTGAAGAAGAACTAAAACCAACAGATCCAAGATAAAAATTTGGTTGAAAAGTATTTCCAGACCATGGATTTGTGTAACCACTACTTTCACAAGCTAAAGGCTGGTCTCCCATATATATGCTTGAAGGAGTTTCATTTGCAACCTGGCTATAGTTATTAACAACATCAGTAGGAGATATGAAGTTTGTTTGAGCATCTCCTTGATTTTGTAAAGCTCCAATTGTGCTGACATGGTTGAAGCTTGTCAGCTGGTTCGCCACACACTGCACCTCCATCTGATTTGTGTTCATATCAGGAGTTGTATTTACCAAAACCTCTGGGAGATTATCGATTTTTTGTGTTCCTTCAACCTCAGTCTCATTAACAGGAGATCGCCCAGTACGTCTTTTTCTCTTTCGTGATTCTTTAGTTTCCTTACTACTAGGAGGAGTTTGAGTAGAGTGTTTATGATGACGTTTTACGTGCCCTCTACTTGTGACATTCTCTTCTCTGATCTGTACAGCTGGCTGATAAGCTCCCACATCGTCTTTGGATGTTGTAGAATGAAGAGGCTCCTCTGTGCAGTCCACATCATACTCATCACAGCTGCTATATGGGTTCTCATGTTTGTCCCCTAAATCACAATGCTGAGTAATCTCTGATACACCACTCTCAATACTGTGAACATACTTCTCCTCTCTTTGCAGAACACCCAGCCAAATCAAGCTCTCTCTTGCAGTCATTTTATCCTGCAAGCACTTTGATTTCCGTACACGATTTCTGATCTTATCAAAGTTTGGTGCCATGTGTTTGATCACACCCATCAGCACACCAACCTTCCAAACCTTCTTAAGATTATGTGGTTTTTTGTATGGTGGCGTTTTACCCTTCGGAAGGCCTAAATCAATCCACCACTCTTCATTCCCCGACGGCCACCATGGGGGTGGAATACCCTTATCAAGTGGGTACTTGCGTTGCTGAGGGCTGCAGTGCTGCATCAACGCTGAAAGCAATGAGCCCAGAGTGGAGTCTTGGAGATCCATCAAGCTATGCTGGTTGATGGTTCCAATGCTCTTACCATCAACCAACACTGAGTTCTCAACCTCATATTTTGCAATTGCTGCTGGCCCATTCTTATCAAACTTCACCTTCTCCTTCCACCAAGCTCTAATATTGTCTGATGCTCCACTGACGGGCTTCCCTTCATTAGGAATGATCCCGTAGACAAACCCCCGTGCATTGCATACTTCCATCAACTTGAGCATGTACTTCAAAATCCCATCATGCACTCTTGCCATCCTCTTGCGGAGGGCCAGATCGGACATGTTCTTTGGCTTGGACTTCTCCAGTTGTGCTTGCTCCAACGCAAGCTTCTGCTGCCTCTCCTGGATCCTCTTGAGCCTGACCTTGTCTTTCCACATTCTCCGTTCCAGCTCCTCAGCGTCAATCTCCTCATCGCTAACATCATTCTCAGTGAGGTTCTGGATGCCATCAACCTCAAAATCTGTCACATCACCTAGCTCCGACGCGAACATCGCTAGAGGGTCCATAATAATCAGTAAACGCAATTACATCACCCTTGTGAACTTACAAAAACTGTTTACTTTGTACCATCAAACGAGGATCTCAACAACCTGCGCAGTTTTTACATATGGTCAAAATCTAAAAATGAAGAAATACCAGTACATTACAGGATTTCAACAAAAGAAGACAATTCCTTATGATTATGATCACACAGTGTAATGAGCAATACCTGAAAAAATTATCAAGGTCATCCCAATTCTACATTTTTAAGATTATTCTAGTCTTCTAAATTTGTCACATGGAGTATAACGTACAATGAGAACATCCTAGCACATTACATGATTTCAACGATTTCGAATAAATTCAGAAGCAACAACACTTTTTCTAGACATGCATCTCATTGGTACATTACAAACGCCGACTGAGCTAAGATTACAGGCATTGGAATTAAAAAATCGAGACAAATAACCAACCAATCAACACATGGACGCCCAACGACAGTGGAAAACAGGGCGATCTGAATCCCAGGCGAACCCTAAAAGACCGCTACAACGAACAGAATAAGACCTAGCACGGAGACAGCCAACAGCTACCTCTCCTCGACCGCCAAAAACACGGTGGGGAGCGATCCCACCCAAAATCCATTGGAAAACAAGTAAGAAAACTGGGCGGCACCGATCCTTACCTCGTCGAGAAATGGTGCCGCGGTGGCGGCGGAATCAGGCGGGGAAGGCTCGGGGGGATCGGGTTCGGGGAGGGGTCCGATATCTAATCTGCAGCTGTGGCCGGCCGCCGCAGTTTTTCTTATTGGAGACGGAAAGCGGCCGCGGGGGAAACAGCTAGGGGAGCACGAACCGTATGACGCCGGACGTGACGTCACGGGCCTTTTATTTTAAACAACATTGGTTGCTTCTGGGATTTCTATGCGTGATTTAAACTCTGCAGCCAATCCTGTGGCGATTGGCTCTTCTGGGTTTGCACGCGGAACGGCGTGTATGGACGTGTGTTGATTGGTACATTACATATTCTCCGCAGAAGATCCTACCGCGACGAGTCAGCAATGCCCGCATCTTTGCTGAATGTGAGCCACTCGTTCATTCTGTGTTTCTTGCAGGTAAAATGCATGATTTGTTCGACAAAGTGAGCAATGGCCATGGGCAAATGTATTGTAAGGTTTCATATAGATACACGGTGACAAGGATTTCGAGCAAATTGCAGCTTCCATCATATACTTCTTCATCGGTTGCACAAAACACCACTTTAACCAACTTTTACAGTTTGTTCTAATCCATTGCGTTTTGCATCACTCGGTCATCTAATTAGTTTAACTTCATTAAAAGTAAAATTGACACTTAGTCATGCATGTAAATGATTCTATTATTGTCAAAATATATAGACTTAATTGCAAGTCTATATATTTTTACATATAAAATATGACACCATAAGCAAATCACGAAAAAATAATTGTAAATCAATAAATCATGAAATCATGATTTTAGAAGGTTTAATTAAGATATTTTGAACATTAATTGTCCATCTGAAATATTGAACAAAACTCTTGTCTCTTGATAGAAAATTTATAAATTCATTTATGTCAATTTTCCTATAATATTTTTAGTATTTCACGGGTATTTATTTTGAAATATAAACATATAAAATGCTTTACAGTGAAAATTGTTGCTAAGTGCACGAAAAATCATTTTTGGATCAACAATTAACCTTCATGAATTTTAAGTTTTTCTAAAAGAAAATTAATTGAAGCAGTGACATGAGGGGCAGCGGGGGCATTATGTAAGTTATGCTAACGACGATTTCTAATAGTTGATTAGATGACATAGTGGTGGACTATAACAGATTATACCACTACCTGGTGGAAACTGTAAAAAATCTGTCAAGGTGGTGTTTTATGCAACATAGGGAAAAAGACCTAGTGGAAGCTGCAATTTCCTCCAAGGATTTCGAAAGAGTGTTTTTTTGCGGGGGATTCAAAAGAAAGTTTGGAGAGCCTAATTTTTAGATAAGTTTTTTGTTGGGTAAGTTCTTTGACTCAGCGGAGATCACACCATGAAATACGGATGGATTCGCTCGAATCCACCCATCAATGTGAACATATTTCCCAATCCTAATCATCATGGAAGCTTGTCCGGCTGAAGTCCACGCTTTTGTGCATTCATTTCTTGATAAGTGTTACTCTACTTTTGTGCATTCATTTCTTGATAAGTGTTAATTGTAGTTTTAAACTTCACACATTTGATAACCTCTCAATTGTATCGTTCATGAACTTTGGGTCGTTATATATTTGATGTCATCTTTTTCTGTTTGCTTAAGCCATTTGTTGTCACTTTCGACACGTTACATTTTTGGAAAAGATTAATGGGTGTGCCGGACCAGCTGGAGAAGCCTCCTAATATCCCATGAAATAGACCTCCGTCTAGCTTAGTCAAGCTGTACATTGATGAATCGGCAAGGACTGGCATGACGCTGTGAGATGAAGCTAGACAGGTTGTGCCTCGCAAGAGCATTGTGAATTTGTGATGGCCCTTTAGATGATGAAAAACACAATTTCATATGTGATCTTCAATTGGCTTGGCATGTGTATTTTTGTAGAGTTTGGTCAAACACAATTGGCCTTTTAAATTTTATTTTGACTTCTATGTGTGCTCATGAGTCATGACATATGTTTGTATACCAGAGCATTACCATACAGCTGGGTGTAACCGAGAGATTTTGTATACCAAAGCATTACCATACAGCTGGGTGTAACCGAGAGATTTGACAAATCACATAGAATGAGCGATTGTAGATACTACTCCCTCCGTTCATAAAAAAAATGTCTTAATTTTGTCTAAATTTAGATGTATCTACACACTAAAGCATGTCTACATACATGTAAATTTATAAAACGTGGTGACATCCTTTTGTGAACGGAGGATATGATACTTTGGATATGAAGACGTCTCCAACATAGGATTTTTCTATAGATTATGAATTATCATAACGTAATAATCTCTACTATATAATACGAGTACCGTCGTACGTCATGTATGTTTAATAATTTACCCCTCCAGTTTATGAGTAATCAACCCACAGTCCAGCTAAACTTCACGAAACGTTTTTTCACCGACAGAAAAAAGCCTTTTTTCCCTCTCTGCCTCCGTCTCCCATCCGCCGCCGTGACGGTGGATAGCAGCTCAGCGGCTGCCTCATCGACCCGCGCTCTCCTCACTCGCATCGCCCCCGTCGTCCGTTGATGCGGGGGTCCTTTCCTGCAGCTGACAACCTCGGTCGCGCTGCTAGGCCTCCACGCGCAGCTCTACGAGCTTCTGCGCAAGGACTCGGGCCTTGAGGTGCCCGACGACTTCTGCCCCGATAATTGGGTTCCCCAGTGTGCCGCCGTCGTCGCTGTTGATGTGCCGCATTGGCTTTTCCACCTCCCCGAAGTAGGGGCCGCCGCGTACCCAGGGATGGGGAGCTTCGGCGTAAGCAGCCACGAGAGCGAGCTGGACCAGGCCCTGCTCGTCAGCGACTTCCTCGAGGGCGGACGCGGGGCAGCGGCGACTCAGAGTCGGGACTCTCCGACCTCGCCCACCTCGCCGATAAGATCTCGGTATGTTACGTGTCCCCTACGCTTTCTGTTGTTGCTTCTCCTGTCTGCTCTCCTCTCCTATCGTCAGCTCGAGTAGTCACAATGGGGAGTAACATGTACGAGTAACATACACATCTTGCGAGTCTATGTTATTACCTTCATAATGGATAGTAACACGTGTGTGATATCATGCAAGATCTTATTAATTAGGTTGTAGGCACATATTATCTTGATAAATGTGATGTTACAGTAATTAGCTAGGTGGCTGCTACTCTAGGTGAACTGTTTGGTTTGTGAGCATACCCTGAGATTGTGCTGATTAGTTAGGTGGCTTTTACTCTAAGGAAAGTGTCAATTAATGCTTCTTAAACTACGATACGATTGGAACTTGTTAGAAATTGCATACAAATTGGTTTCATGTGAATTGTTTATTTGACGAACAAGGCTTTAAATTGACTTCAATTGGAGTAGATGTCACAGTAAGCAAAGGACGATTAGTGCATCTGAAGCTATGACGCAGTTGGTTGGAAATTGCCATTCATGTGAATCGTAGTTACATATGACGCCATTGGCCTGTTCGTCTCCTCGGAATTTACTCCATGACCACAGTGCAGGGTAAACTATGATACTTCTTGCACTTGCCATTTCAATTAGTATTGACTTCGAGCTACTGAGTGCTTGTGAATTGTCTTGTGAATTGTCGTTATTCTCTAGGACATTTACCTACCACGTTTGATCTGTATTCACTCCACGGGGACAATGCAAACATGGACCTGCAGCTGTAACTTTAACACTGTTTCTGAAATTTTGTTGCGCCGTACTACAATTTTAGTCCCAACAACTATGATTCCTACCTAGGGAGCAATTTTTAGCTTTTACTTGCATGCTCATGGATTAATAAAACCGAGTGTGTGTCGTGGGGAAGTCACGGCAGATTCTACGGGGTGGCTCATCTTCGGAGTGGAGCAAGGCGACATCAAGGATTCACGAAGGGGTTCGTACACACCGAGTTTTACCGAGGTTCGGCCCCTCACTTGGGAGGTAAAGACCTACTCCTGCTTGTATATTATTGGATTTGTATGGGTGTACAATGTATGCGCCTAGAGCTAGACGATAGCTATGGCGGCTATTAGTATTGAATGGAACCTCTCCTCTAGGGTTTCTCCTAGTCGCCTTATATAGGGGGATGACTAGGGTTTACGTCGAATGGCCGGATAAGCAACACGACATTAACTATACACGAGATATCCGGCTTGACGAGTGATCTTCGGGATAGCCTTCCTGATCCGAGTAGATATCGGATCTCCTTCCTCTCCGAGCCGGCGTACCGGGTCGGTGATGGACCAGGTGTCTCCCGAGGGGCCTCCGAGTTGGGCCTTGGCCACCTGGTCCCCGCGGGCCGACTCGTCGTTCTGGGCCTACCCGGTTGGCGTATCCCCATCATTAGCCCCCGAGTTCGTCAGGGACTCATCTTCGAGTTGGACTCTGTCTTGGACTTCTCTGGAGCTGTGTCACTGGGCGAACTCCTCTGAAATAAAAAGGAGAGTAACAAACCGCGGTAGGAATCGCAAGCCCGACGAGTTTACGCCCGAGATGACTCGAGTATAATCGATACCGGTTAATGCCCGTGGAGGTGCTTTCATCTTGCCGAGTTGCTTCTTCCCGACTGGTCACTTCGCGTTCGCTGGCTTGACGTCACAGCATCTTGGACTGCTTGTCTTGTTGCATTTGTCAGCCTGAAGCGTCGAGTCGACTGATTTGACAACTCAAGCGTCTTGACTGCGCGCGCCTCGGGACGGAGCGATGGTGATGATGATGGTTGGTGACGCGGCAGGCTGATCCAACGACTGGGAGATGATCGGTCCGGCGAAGCCGTGGGGAGGCTTGTTGAAGTGGCGGCCTCCCGTCGAAAAACGAAACGACGTTTCCCGCCTTAGTTTGGGGGAACGTGCGTAGTGGGCGACGTGGAGTTGAAGCGGTTGCCTCCTCTCTCCGCTTATAAAGGAGGAGTGATGGCTCGGCGAAATCTCTCCCGTTTCTTCTGCACTTGCCTCATCTTCCTTCCGAAGCTTGTCTGCTCGCTCCCCGGCGATAACTCCAGCCCTGCGACCCTTCTTCCCGCAATGGCTCCGGCGAAGAACGGATGGGAGCGCTCCGCCGTGCCGACACCCGGCCTCGCTCGTCTGTAGGGCGAGGGGCTGCTGGAGGCAAAGCGATGGAGGATTGCCAGCACCAACCCGCGCCCTCATCCTCGAGACGACAAAGTTCTCGCCTTCACCTCCTTCATTGAGCGCGGCCTCTGCTTTCCCACGTCGGAGTTCTTCCGACGTGTCCTCTTCTTTTACCAGGTTCGCCTGCATGACCTTACGCCAAACTCCATCCTCCACCTTTCTTGCTTCGTGACGCTGTGCGAGGCGTTCTTGGGGTGTGCCCCATATTTCCCGTTGTGGCTGCATCTTTTCCGCGGCAAGCTGGCGGACAAAGGAGAGATGCCCGCCTTCGGCGGGTTGAACTTTCAAGTCCGCAACCAGGCGGATTACGTGGATCTGGCGCTTCCCACCAAGGTGTTGTGGAAGAGGATGTCCTTCTACGTGAAGGATAGGACGCCAGCCGGAGAAGTGGGAATTCTCCCCTTCATCGACTCGCCGAGTCAGCCCCGACGCCTGCAAGCGACGCCGAGGGCCGCCGACCAGCCTATGGTGGATCGGCTCATGGCGCGACTCCGAACCTTGAAGACGGAGGGGTTGCGCGGCCTTGACCTGATCGGGGTCTGGGTGAGGGCCAAGATCGCTCCGCTTCAGCGGCGGCCCACCCTTATGTGTGAGTACATGGGATTCAAGGACCCGTCACGCCATGACCCGAAGCCCTATGGGACGCGGGAGGAGTTCGTGATCCGCATGAAGCGGCTCACGACTCACGTCGCCGACTGGGAAACCTTTGGCTGCAAACCATTCTGCGTGTCGCGCCCGGCACCGGAGGTAAATGCTTTTGTCAGAGAGGCTACGAGTCGGGCTTTGATGAAGTAGATCCTGACTCGTCCTATGCGGCCTCTTTTTTCCACAGGAGTTTCGAGCACTTGAAGGTCTGCCTCCCGTCGTGGGCGACGCAGACGAGCCAGCGGCAAGGAGCGAGGATCAGGGCTCCGGCTTGCGGTCTGACCCGGCGCTTCGTGTCGACTCCGCAGGCGATGGCGAGGAGGAAGACGACGAAGATGACGACGTCCCCCTTCGGTTCCAGCGGAAACGCCCCTCTTCCGACTTCACCCCCGTTGAGCCAAAGCGGAGGAAGGCGTTGGCGCTCCGCCCCGCATCTAGCGGGTCGATGCGAGTGACCGCACCTGCGATCATGACGGGGGAGGAGCCGCGTGCAGCGTCAGCCGGCGCAGCCACTCCCATGTCACCTCGGTCCAACAGGCCTCGGCTGAGGTTTGCGTCTAGCCGACCCGTCGCAGCTGGCAGGTATGGTCTTGTGAGTTTTTCTGACTGCTTGTTTGGCTGTCCGCCTTGTTCTTGACTTGGCTTTCCATTCGCAGGGCTGAGGTTGGTAGCCTCAGCGACTTGGAGGACGAGAGACCGTCCGACGAGGCCCGCAAGAGCCCATCGCAGGTCGGGGGTAACGCCCCCGATCTTGGGGAGCTGGATAACCAGCAAGAGGCGCCCCCTGGCGCGGGGGTCGTTTTGACGACTACGGAGGTCGTGCCTGAACCCGCAGCCCCCGAGGGTGCGGTAATTTCTTCGGTTGTACCGAGTCGTCTTGACCCGGCTATGGCCGGGGCCGAGCCCGTGCCGCCTCCGACTTCTTCTGCACCGACCTTCTCTGCTACCGTCCAGATGTTGGCGGAAGCGCATCGAGTGAGAACTTGGTCCTATTTTAGTTGTAGCCATATGTAGCCCCCAAGTCTTGTGTCGGCTCATTAGGAGGCGACTCGAGACTTCCATTTTCTGGGAGTAGCGCTCAGGTTGCCATTGTCGGTGAAGGTGTAACCTGAGCTATGGTTTCTCTTTGTTGGTGCAGAGGGAGGTCGATGAGTTGACTCGGCAGCTGGTGGCCGAGCGGGAAGAATCCCGGCATCTTCGTGCCGAAATCGCCGGCAAAGGACCCGCCGTGGAAGTGCCTTCGACTCGTAAGGTTAGTCGGGAGGAGGCTGAGGCTGCCCACGTCGCCGCCGTTAACACGCTGCAGGAGGCTTATGCCGATCTTGCGCGGCGATTGGAGGAGAGCGAGAAGTCGCTCGCCGCTGCCACCCAGGGTTATTCGGCCGACCTGGAGGTGTTGGAGAAGAAGGCTGCCGATGCCCAGGGTGACCTGGCCAGGCTTGAGGCCTAGGTTTCTGCCTTGGACGCGGAGGTCTTCGGTAAGTTTTTGCCGCCTGTACTTTCTTTGATCTTATTTTCGTTTCCTGCGTACGACTCTCTAACGAGTCGTTGCGCTTGGAATTTCAGGTGGTGTCGGAGAGGGTGCCACTACGGCCGCCAAGATGCATCGTCTTGGCGCCTTTGCCGAGCACGTGTTTTTGGTTGGCAAGTCCATTGTGGATTTCCTGTCTCCCGCCGATCTTCTGCCGAACTCGCCCGCGGCCGCTGCTATATTGCTGGAGCACGTGCCCACCGTTGTCACCTGGCATCGCATGTCCTGCTGTCGATCTGGGGCGTTGGGGGCGCTCGTTCTTGTTCGGTCTAGGTATCCCCGGACCGACATGAACCGGCTGACCAGCGGGTTCCCGCCGGTGCCAGATGGTCAGGAATTTGACGTTGATGCCGCCACGGACGCGCTCTCTGGGTACGCCAGCCGAGTGGAAAGGATGATTGATTACTCCGGCTTCACCAGCGACGACTTGGCACCGGAGGATGTCGGTGTTGTGCAGCAGATGGTAGAGCCATGCAACAATCGCTTCTTCGAGCGTGCTCGGACCCTGCCTCCGATTCCTGATGTTGCACTTGGAGGAGCGTCACCTTCAAGCCGGCGGGCTGCTGGAGCGGCGGCTCCCGTTGAGGACCCGGCGCCACCTTCTCGATGATCCCTCTGTGAAGGGCTGACTTGTACCGGGCGATGTGTATATTTTTGTTTTGTTTTGTAAACTTGGCGTTTTTGTAAGTTGGAGCTTCATGTTGGTACTGTTGCTCGCGTTTTGACCTACGTTGCCTCTTATGTTGTCTTTGTTTCGTGCGCTTTCTTCACATAGTTAAGTTTTCCGCTTTTGGAAGCTAGTCGGGCGTGCGACCTCGCTAAGTGTGCCTCACATGACGTTTTTCGTGTCGAGCGCGGACCCCTTTGCTGGCAAATTCCGACTTAATGGCTGCGATGTCAGGCCCGGGTTCCGACTGCACTACTTGTTCATATAAGCGATGGGCAGACGACTTAGGAGAAAACGAAACTTAATAATTTCTGTCGCATGGGCATGGAAATCCAGTGTTGAGTCGCTCATCGTGGCGTGTACCCTCTTAGACTACCTATCAATCACATGACGTGGGAGTAGGAAAAAATAAAGGCTCGAAAGCGCGATGTAACGAAACGGAGCCCCCGAGCGTTGTCGGGGGTTGCCGGCTTTATTTCCTTGATTGATCTTATAGTATTACATGCATACTACGTGTAGTAGGGGCGGAGGAGGCTGATATTCCATGGCCGTTTAGTCTCCTCTTCGGACTTGGAGCTTTTGTCCTGGTCGCGAAGGTCGACGAGGTAGTATGAGCCGTTGTCGAGTGCTTTGCTGACAACGAACGGCCCTTCCCATGGAGCGGAGAGCTTGTGCATCCCTTTTGTCCATTGGATGAGACGGAGGACCAGGTCTCCCTCCTGGAATGAGCGGCTACGGATCCGTCTGCTATGATAGCGACGCAGGCCCTGCTGGTAGATCGCCGTTCTTGAGAGGGCGAGTTTGCGGGCTTCTTCCAGCAAGTCGACACCGACTAGGCGGGCCTCTTCGTTTGCTTGCTCGTCGTAGTTGGTGACCCGTGGCGAGTCGTGCTTGAGGTCCGTTGGTAGGACTGCTTCTGCGCCGTACACCATGAAGAAAGGAGTGAAGCCGGTGGACCGATTTGGCGTGGTCCGTATGCCCCAGAGAACTGAGGGTAACTCATCCAACCAGCATCCTGGTGTCCGTTCTAGCGGAGCCGCCAGTCGTGGCTTGACTTTGTGTAGGATCTCCTGGTTCATCCTTTCCGCTTGTCCGTTGGACTGTGGGTGAGCCACGGACGCTAGGTCCAATTGGATCCCCTTCTTCTGACAAAAAG
This sequence comes from Poa annua, assembly GCA_026929855.1. NCBI lineage: Eukaryota > Viridiplantae > Streptophyta > Magnoliopsida > Poales > Poaceae > Poa > Poa annua. The sequence continues at coordinate 80,340,525 of CM049437.1, read as the reverse complement.
CCTTCAACTCGCCTTCTGCGAAGTTGGAGCCGTTGTCGGTGATGATGCTGTGCATGTATCCGAATCGGAAGATAATTTCCTTTATGAATTTGACGGCATTGTGGCCGTCAAGTTTCTTGATGGGCTTCACTTCTACCCATTTGGTGAACTTGTCAACGGCGACGAGTAGGTGCGTGACGCCTCCACGCGCCGGCTTGAAGCCGCCGACCATGTCCAGCCCCCAGACGGCGAAAGGCTAGGTGAGGCGGATGGTTTTGAGCGCCTGGGCCGGCATATGTTTCTGCCGAGCGTACTTCTGGCAGCCTACGCACCATCGGACGATCGCTGTGGCGTCTTGATGTGCGGTGAGCCAGAAGAAACCGTGGCGAAATACTTAGCCGACCAGGTTGCGGGCGCCGACGTGGTGGCCGCAGTCGCCGGAGTGGATGTTGTTGAGGATGCGTTGCCCTTCTTCTGGTAAGACGCAACGGAGGAAGACTCCAGACGGGCTGCGTTTATACAGCTCATTGTTGATGATGGTGTATGTCGACGCACGTCGCACGATGATCCTGGCGAGTACGGTGTCGACTGGCAACTCCTTGGTGACCAGGCAATTGATGTAAGGAATTCGCCAGTCGGGTTCTGCGGTTACCGATGCGACCAGTGCGGTCTCCGATGGTGGGGATGGGTTGGCGACGTCGATTTCCGCAGGAGGCTTGACGGAGGGATTGTGAAGATGGTCGAGGAAGACGCCAGGTGGGATTGGCGCCCGTTTGGAGCCGAAACGTGACAACTCGTCGGCCGCCTCGTTTTTCCTACGGTCGATGTGCTCGATGTCGAAGCCGGCGAAGTGTCCGCCGACTTGGTCGACCATCCGGCGATACGCCGCCATGTTCGCGTCGTTTGCATCCCATGTTCCCATGGTTTGCTGGGCCACAAGGTTGGAGTCACCGTAGCACTTGATGCGACTGACACCAATCTCCTTGGCGAGCCTGAGGCCTTGAAGGAGGGCTTCCGGCTTCGTACTCGGCGACGTTGTTGGTGCAGGTGAAGTGTATCTGAAGAACGTAGCAGAGCTTGTCTCCTCTGGGGGAGGTTAGGACTACCCCAGCCCCCGAGCCTTCGTACATCTTGGACCCGTCAAAGAACGTGGTCCATCTTCCACCTTCGTGGGTAGGAGGAGGCAGTGCCGCCTCCATCCAGTCGACGATGAAGTCGGGCAAGGCTTGAGACTTGATGGCGGTGCGGGCTGCGTAAAGTAAGCCGAAAGGCTGCAACTCGGACGCCCATTTGGCAACTCGCCCCGTGGCCTCCCTGTTGCGGATGATTTCCGCTAGTGGGGAGGTGATGCACCGGTGAGGTGTTGTTGGGAAACCCCAAGAGGAAGGTATGAAGTAGTGCAGCAGCAAGTTTTTCTCAGTTGTGAAACCAAGGTTTATCGATCCAGTAGGAAACTAGAGATCTCCCGGAGGTTGTTGGTGGAGGAATATGGCACGGCGCAACACCAGGGATTCCGGCACTGACGTGGAACCTGCACACAACACAACCAAGATACTTTGCCCCAACTTAACAGTGAGGTTGTTAATCTCACTGGCTTGCTGTAACAAAGGATTAAACGTACGTGTCGAAGATGATGTTTGTTTGCAGAGAATGAAAGTAACAGGATTGCAGTAGGATTGTTTATCAATTTAAAGAAAAGGACTGGGGTCCACAGTTCACTAGTGGTGTCTCTCCATAAATAATAATAACATACATGCGGGTAAACAAATTACAGCTGGGCAATTGACAGAATAAAGAAGTGCATAATGATGCATATACTATAGTTATGATGTCTAGTGTGATATTCATTTGGGCATTACAACAATATACATAGACCGTTCCAACCGCATCTATGACTAATAATCCACCTTCCGGTTAGCGTCCGCACCCCTTTCAGTATTAAGTTGCAAGCAATAGATTATTGCATTAGGCAATGTGTGTAATGTAAGTAATACAAATACCCTTAGATAAAGAATTACTGTTTTATCCCTACTAGCAACAGTACATCTACAATCTTAGAGCTTGCTGTCACTACCCCAGATTAAATAGAGACGTGAACCTACTATCGAGCATAAATACCCCCTCTTGGAGTCACAAGCATCTACTTGGCCAGAGCATAGCAACGGAGAGCATGCAAGATCATAAACAATGCACTCACAAGATATATTATGAAGCAATAACATAGTACTCAATATTCATCGGATCCCAGCAAACACAACATGTAGCATTACATAAAGATGATCTTGATCATGATAGGCAGCTCACAAGATCTAAACATGGTAGCACAAGAGGAGAAGACAACCATCTAGCTACTGCTATGGACCCATAGTCCAAGGATGAACTACTCACGCATCAGTCCGGAGGCGGGCATGGTGATGTAGAGCCCTCCGGTGATGATTCCCCTCCCCGGCAGGGTGCCGGGAAGAGCTTCTGAACCCTCCCGATCTAGGGTTGACGAAGGCGGCGGCTCTGGACTTCGTGGAGGAAAAAGGGTCGCGTCCTAGGGCTTAGATATCCGAGGGGTATAAGTAGGCGAAGGGGCGAAGGCGGTGGAGCCACGAGGGCCCCACACCCTATGCTCGCGCAGCAGGGGGGAGCCGCGCCGGGAGGGGGTGTGGGCCCCTCGGGGTTCCCCTCCGTGACTTCTTCGGTGTTCTGAAACCTCCCGGGAAAAATAAGAACTTCGACGTTAAGTTTGTCCAATTCCGAGAATATTTCCTTAACAACTTTTCTGAAACCAAAAACAGCAGAAAACAGGCAACTGGCACTGTGGCATCTTGTTAATAGGTTAGTCAGAAAATGCATAAAATGATATAAAAGTGTATATAAAACATGTAGCAAGTGATATAATATAAGCATGGAACATAAGAAATTATAGATACGTTTGAGACGTATCAAGCATCCCCAAGCTTAGTTCTACTCGTCCCGAGTAGGTAAAACGATAACAAGAATAATTTCTGAAGTGACATGCTTCACACAATCTTGATCATATAATAATGTAAGGCTCATGTTGTGAATGAAGTGATTCAAAGCAATGGTTTATAATTTGCTAACAAATAGAAAAGGAGTAAACAACTACATCATATAAGCAAAAACTTTTCATGGATAGTACTTTCAAACAAGCATCAAAATGATTCACATGAAAGTTAACTCATAAAGCAATAGTCTCTAAGTAAAAGAGCATTGAAGCAACACAAAGGAAGATATAAGTTTAAGCATTGGCTTTCAACTTGTAACATGTATATCATATAGATAGTTGTCAACACAAAGGAATATAACAAGTGCAATAAGTAAGCATATAAGAATTGTTGCACACAGTTGACACAAGTGTTTGCTTCTAAGACAGAAACAAGTAGGTAAACCGACTCAACATAAAGTAAAAGATAGGCCCTTCGCAGAGGGAAGCAGGGATACAAACATGTGCTAGAGCTTTTTAGTTTTATAGGTTTTTGAAATCATATAGAGCATAAAAGTAACTTTTGAGAGGTGTTTGTTGTTGTCAACGAATGGTAATGGGCACTCTACCCCCCTTGTCAACCAGACTTTCAAGAGCGGCTCCCATTGAAGGACGTTATTTCTACCAGCAAGGCAGATCATCCCTCTTATCTCTTTTGTTTACACATATAGTTAAAAACTGTTGTCATTGCTTGACTGATTAGATCAGGGCAAAAATGTGAAGAGATTGCAGCGGTTAAAGTTGTAATTAATCGGGACTGGGCACCCCATTTGCCAGCTCTTTTTGCAAAGTTAATGGATAAGCGGATGTATATGCCACTAATCCAGTTGTGAAAGTCTGTCTAAAAGCAAATGACAAGGTTGATATCCGTAACACCACATACTTCCTCATTAGCTAATAAACATTGACACAAATAAGAGATAATAGGTTTTGAATAATAAAAGGTAGCACACGAACTATTTGCTTGGAATGGCAGGAAATACCATGTAGTAGGTAGGTATGGTGGACACAAATGGCATGGGTTTTGGCTCAAGGTTTTGGATGCACGAGAAGCATTCCCTCTCAGTACAAGGCTTTGGCTAGCAAGGTTATTTGAAGCAAACACAAGTATAAACTATGACAACAAGACATATATAAAAACATATTGCAAGTATTATAAAACTCTACATTGTCTTCCTTGTTGTTCAAACACCTTTACTAGAAAATATCTAGACCTTAGAGATACCAAACATGCAAACCAAATTTCAACAAGCTTTACGGTAGTTCTTCATTAATAGGTTTTAACTACATGATGTAAAAGCTTAAACATGATCTACTTGAGAGCTCAAAACAATGCCAAGCACCACAACATACAAGATAACAATCCATAAGAGCATGTATATCTTTTCATTATACCATCTACCATATTTAGCATTTTCTGTTTCCAACCAAACACCAATCAACTTATTTAAAGATAAACTCTCCAAGTATATAATAATAAGATATGAGAGTGTAACATAAGAAAACTAACAGCTCCAACAAGAGATGCATGAAAAACAAGAGCTAATAGTATTGAAGTAACATAGAATAATACTCAACAAATATAAGTGAAGAATACAAGTATTAATAAGAAAAAGCGGAGCGTGTCTCTCTCCCACAAAGGAATGCTAGGATCCATTTTATTCAGAGAATGAAAATAACAAAAACAAAAACAAAAACAAACAGACGCGTCAAGTAAAGCACATAAGATGTGTCGGAATTAAAATATAGTTTCAATAGAGATGACCTGATAGTTTGTTGATGAAGAAGGGGATGCCTTGGGCATCCCCAAGCTTTGACGCTTGAGTCTTCTTGAAATATGCTTGGGTGATCCACTCGGGCATCCCCAAGCTTTGGCTCTTTCATCTTCTTGATCACATCACATCATCCTTCTCTCTTGATCTTTGAAAACTTCCTCCACACCAAACTCATAGTAAACTTCATTAGAGGGTTAGTGCATAATCAAAAATTATTATATTCTGCATGAACACAATTTCTACCAATGCTACTGGATATTAGCTACAGCCACTGATACTTTATGGAATAAAAAGATCCATTCAAAATAGTGAAAGAGGCTTTGCAAAATAAATGGCAGAATCTGTCAAAAACATAACAGTCCGTAAAGACGAATTTTTTCGAGGCACTTAACTTGATCAAATCAGAAAACTCAAAACTAATGAAAGTTGCATACATATCTGAGGATCACGCACAAAAAATCCCAGGTCCATTTGATTTTTCTGTAAAGAGTTATGAATTTAACGGTGGACAGCAGAAAACTGTTTTAGCACAGCAATCCAAATCTAGCATCAACTTTCTACTAGAGGCTTAACTTGACACAACAATGCAATAAAGTAAAGATATAAAGGAATTGCTACAGAGGTAGACATCTTCCTTGACTCAAAAAAATAAAATAACAGAAATAAAAAAGTGGGTTGTCTCCCATAAGCGCTTTTCTTTAACGCCTTTCAGCTAGGCACAGAAAGTGATATTCAAGTATTTCCAAGAGATGAAGCATCAACATCAATAATTTCATCCAAGACATTGTTGGTTGCAATAGGTGCTTTAGGTATCCATGAAGGTGTCCTATTACGTAAATCATTACCATCATCTTGAGGCATATTTGGGGGTTTGGGCTTTGGAATATAGATAAACTTTTGCTCCCTTCCTACAAAGGCTTTCTCTTTCTTAGTTTTAATAGAGGAAAAAGTTGAACTTAAAGTTTCCATAGCCTCTTCTAATTCATATATCCTATGATTATGAGTGTCAAGGGTGTTGCTAGTTTCTAAAGCAGTGATTCTTCCATTAATATCCTCTATTGATTCATTACCCTTGCTAGCATTATCAAGAAAAAATTCTCCATAGTATCCAACCTTTTAATAACATGTTCCAAAGTGATCTCAGTTTTAGTTTCTTTAATAGGTGGTGGTGATCCTACCAAACTTTCAATTAAATTGCAGGCTTCCAAAGCAGGTGTACCAAGAAAGTTACCCCCCGTAAGAGTGTCAAGAACATACCTATACCAACTAGAAATACCAACATAAAAATCCCTAAGAAGGATTAAAGTGGAATGTTTCTTAGTGCATTTTTTATGAGCATCATTTATCCTATACCATGCATCTATCAAACTTTCTCCCCCTTGTTGTTTAAACGAACGAACTTCAAACCGAAATACTAAATACCAAACCGAAATAAAAATAACAATGCAAGTAACTAAATTTTTTTGTATTTTTGATATTAAGCAAACAAGACAATAATAAAAATAAACTAAGCAAGACAATAACAAAATAAAGAGATTGGATGTGAGAGACTCCCCTCGCAGAAGAGATCTAGCTTCCCCGGCAACGGCGCCAGAAAAGAGCTTGATGCACCGGTGAGGTGTTGTTGGGAAACCCCAAGAGGAAGGTATGAAGTAGTGCAGCAGCAAGTTTCCCTCGGTTGTGAAACCAAGGTTCATCGATCCAGTAGGAAACTAGAGATCTCCCGGAGGTTGTTGGTGGAGGAATATGGCACGGCGCAACACCAGGGATTCCGGCACTGACGTGGAACCTGCACACAACACAACCAAGATACTTTGCCCCAAATTAACAGTGAGGTTGTCAATCTCACTGGTTTGCTGTAACAAAGGATTAAACGTATGTGTGGAAGATGATGTTTGTTTGCAGAGAATGAAAGTAACAGGATTGCAGTAGGATTGTTTATCAATTTAAAGAAAAGGACCGGGGTCCACAGTGCACTAGTGGTGTCTCTCCATAAATAATAATAACATACATGCGGGTAAACAAATAACAGCTGGGCAATTGACAGAATAAAGAAGTGCATAATGATGCATATACTATAGTTATGATGTAATGTAAGTAATACAAATACCCTTAGATAAAGTACTACTGTTTTATCCCTATTAGCAACAGTACATCTACAATCTTAGAGCTTGCTGTCACTACCCCAGATTAAATAGAGACATGAACCTACTATCGAGCATAAATACCCCCTCTTGGAGTCACAAGCATCTACTTGGCCAGGGCATCTACTAGCAACGGAGAGCATGCAAGATCATAAACAACGCACTCACAAGATATATTATGAAGCAATAACATAGTACCCAATATTCATCGGATCTCAGCAAACACAACATGTAGCATTACATAAAGATGATCTTGATCATGATAGGCAGCTCACAAGATCTAAACATGGTAGCACAAGAGGAGAAGACAACCATCTAGCTACTGCTATGGACCCGTAGTCCAAGGATGAACTACTCACGCATCAGTCCGGAGGCGGGCATGGTGATGTAGAGCCCTCCGGTGATGATTCCCCTCTCCGGTAGGGTGCCGGGAAGAGCTTCTGAACCCTCCCGATCTAGGGTTGACGACGGCGGCGGCTCTGGACTTCGTGGAGGAAGAAGGGTCGCGTCCTAGGGCTTAGATATCCGAGGGGTATAAGTAGGCGAAGGGGCGAAGGCGGTGGAGCCACGAGGGCCCCACACCCTATGCTCACGCGGTAGGGGGGGAGCCGCGTCGGGAGGGGGTGTGGGCCCCTCAGGGTTCCCCTCCGTAACTTCTTCGGTGTTCTGGAACCTCCCGGGAAAAATAAGAACTTCGACGTTAAGTTTGTCCAATTCCGAGAATATTTCCTTAACAACTTTTCTGAAACCAAAAACAGCAGAAAACAGGCAACTGGCACTGTGGCATCTTGTTAATAGGTTAGTCCCAGAAAATGCATAAAATGATATAAAAGTGTATATAAAACATGTAGCAAGTGGTATAATATAAGCATGGAACCTAAGAAATTATAGATACGTTTGAGACGTAGCAGGAGGCGCTAACGACGGTAACCTGGTGTCCCATGAAGTAGTGGCGCAGCTTTCTTGATGCGAAGAACACGCCGTAGACAAGCTTCTGATAATGCGGGTACCGCTGCTTGGACTCGGTGAGGAACTCGCTGATGTAGTAGACTGGGCGGTGTATGGCTACGTCCTTAGCTTCGTCCCTTCGCTCGACGACGATCACCGCGCTGACGACTCGGTTTGTCGCGGCGATATAGAGCATCATCGGCTCCTTTTCCAGCGGCGAGGCCAAGATTGGGATCTTGGTTAGCATCTTCTTGAGGGCCGTCAATGCGGCATCTGCCTCGGCGTCCCATACGAAGGTGTCTGACTTCTTCAAGAGCCTGTATAGGGGCATGGCTTTTTCTCCTAAGCGTGACAGGAAGCGGCTCAGGGCCGCGACGCACCCCGTGAGTCACTGCACGTCTCGGAGATTCTTCGGGCTTTGCAGTGCCTCGATGGCTTTGATCTTCTCTGGGTTGGCTTCGATGCCTCGCTCGGAGACGATGAAGCCGAGTAGTTTCCCCGCTGGTACGTCGAAGACATATTTTTCCGGGTTGAGCTTGATCCGGTATTTGCGGAGGTTGTCGAAGGTTTCCGTCAGGTCGGCGATGAGGTCGGTCTTCATGCGGGTTTTGACGACGATGTCGTCGACGTAGGCGTGCACGTTGCGGCCTATCTGGTCGTGCAGGTAGTTTTGGATGCATCGCTGGTATGTAGCCCCCACGTTCTTCAAGCCAAAAGGCATAGACACGTAGCAAAATGCCCCGTAAGGCGTGATGAACGAGGTCTTCTCCCTGTATTCAGGTGCCATCTTTATCTGGTGGTACCCGGAGTAGGCGTTGAGGAAGCAAAGCGCTTCGCATCCCGCGGTCGTGTCAATCAGCTGATCGATGCGGGGTAAGGCGAATGGATCTTTGGGACAGGCTTTGTTCAGACCCGTGTAGTCGATGCACATGCGCCAGGTGTTGTTCTTTTTGAGAACCAATACCGGGTTGGCTAGCCACTCCGGATGCATTACCTCGGCGATGAACCCGGCAGCTAGGAGCCGGGCTATCTCTTCGCCGATAGCCTTGTATCTGTCACCCGTGAAGCAACGCAGGAACTGCTTCACGGGCTTGATCTTGGGGTCGATGCTGAGTTTGTGTTCTGCGAGTTCTCTCGGGACACCCGGCATGTCGGATAGTTTCCATGCGAAGATGTCCCGATTTGCCCGCAAGAAAGCACATAACGCTTCCTCTTGTGCGGCGTCCATGTGTGCGCCGACTACTGCCGTCTTGGAGGGGTCGCCTTCAACCAACTCGATGCGCTTGGTTTCTTGTGCTGACTGGAATTTATCCCGCGCGTCGATGGTCGGCTTCCGCACGATGGTCATGTTGTTGGGGTCGATTTGGCGCTTTAATTGCTCCAGGTGCTCGGCGGCGATGGCAGATTCGGCGAACACGGCATTGCCGGACTCGCACTCGATGGCACGGTCGACGCTGCCTGCTATGGTGATGATGCCGTTAGGGCCGAGTAGCTTCATCTTGAGATAAGCGTAACATGGGCGGGCCATGAATTTGGCGAAGGCTGGGCGACCCAGGATGGCGTGGTAGTTGCTGCGGAAGTTGACTACCTCGAACCAGATTTTTTCTAGTCGAAAGTTTTTCTTGTCGCCGAAGACCACGTCGAGGGCGATCTTGCCCATCGAGCGAGCTTTTTGGCCGGGGACGACGCCGTAGAAGGAGGTGTCTGTCTTGATTAGCTGGTGTTTGGAGAGCTTCATTCGTTTGAAGATCTCGTAATACAGTATATTTATACTGCTTCCCCTGTCCATGAGGGTTTTGGAGAGGACATAGCCTTGGACTTGGGGAGCGACGACTAGGGCGAACTTGCCAGGGTAGTCGACGCGAGGAGGGTGATCGTGGCGACTCCAGGAGACTTGGTGTTCGGACCATTCTAGCCACTGGGGGGTGTCAGGAGCTGTCGCGTGGACGGCTCGCAGCATGACCTTCGTCTCTCGTATATCGTCGAGAGCCACATAAGTGTGTCCCATGAAGTCGGGTGGAGGTATGTCGTCGCCGGTCGAGTCGCCACTATCGTCATGAGCGCCTGTCCTGACTCTGACTATTTCTGCAGTCAGGGAGCATTCATTGGTGGTGTGCCTGGCCGGGTGCCCGGGTCGACTGTGAAAGCGGCACGGTTGTGCCAAGACGTCGGCGGCGGTGAGCCTTCTGCGAGGTTGGTAGATGATGTGTCGGCTTTTGCGTTCTTCTTCCATCGTGGCGTTCGCGGGATCTTCCCGTCCGCCCTTGCTCTTGCGCTTGCCATGCCTTCTGGACAGGATCTTGACTTGAATGTTGGCGGGGCCCTTGTCGGTGTTGTTGTGTTCCGAGTTGTCCTGGACCTGGAGTCACTCGAAGAAGGATGCAATTCTCGCAATGCGGTCGGTAGGAGCGGAAGGGGCCTCGAGTTCTTCTCGCGGATGGCGTCGCGATGTAGTCGTCGTCGCCGTTTCGCGTCGACTTAGGCTGCCGGACCCGCTTGCTGGGGTGTTGTGGCAAGCCGCCCACTGCCTCTCCAAGGCTGCTTGGCGACTGAAGTCGCTGCGTGCTTGGAGGCCCGTTGAGGCCAGGACCCGCGGGTTTCCACGTGCGCGAGTCGGCATGTCGGCGATGCCGGACGAGTCGATGACGGTTGTTGGTGTCGTAGGGGCCGTGCGTTCCGCCCAGGGTTCGGGCGGCCCCTCCGAGTCTTCCGCTTTGGAGGCAGTGGCCGCGTCACCCGTAGCGTGATCATGTATGCGGGTGGCGCCTCGTCGGAAGACGGGTCTAGAGCCTGGTCCGAGTCGTAGTCGGGGACCGGCTGGATGGACGAGTTGTCGTCATCCGCGTCGTAGGCGGCGTTTCCCTCCGGGCCGACGGCGCGTTGGAGCTCGCTGGTCGGTGCCGGGTTGTCGGTGTCGCGATCGGTGTTGTCGTCGATGCCGCAGAAGCCGACGTAGCCGATCGTTGCCGTGCCGAAGGGGACGATGTAGGAGCGCTTGACGTGACCGCGGGCGGGCGCGCCGTAGGTGTGGGCGTCGTAGACGATGTTGAAGTTGCCGGCGCGGTAGTAGGTGCCGTAGACGATGCTGTCGTCGCCCGTCAGCACGCCAGGTCCGAAGCGCACTCCTTCCTTCTGGTCGGGGTGACCCTTCATGAAGTAGATCCCTGAGATCGCTTGCCCCACGGTGGGCGCCAACTGTCGTGGGGAAGTCACGGCAGATGCCACAGGGTGGCTCATTTTTGGAGTGGAGCAAGGCGACATCAAGGATTCACGAAGGGGTTCGTACACACCGAGTTTTACTCAGGTTCGGCCCCTCACTTGGGAGGTAAAGACCTACTCCTGCTTGTATATTATTGGATCTGTATAGGTGTACAATGTATGCGCCTAGAGCTAGACGATAGCTACGGCGGCTATTAGTATCGAATGGAACCTCTCCTCTAGGGTTTCTCCTAGTCGCCTTATATAGGGGGACGACTAGGGTTTACATCGAATGGCCGGATAAGCAACACGGCATTAACTATACACGAGATATCCGGCTTGACGAGTGATCTTCGGGATAGCCTTCCTGATCCGAGTAGATATTGGATCTACTTCCTCTCTGAGCCGGCGTACCGGGTCGGTGATGGACCCGGTGTCTCCCGAGGGGCCTCCGAGTTGGGCCTTGGCCATCTGGTCCCCGCGGACCGACTCGTCGTTCTGAGCCTACCCGGTTGGCGTATCCCCATCAGTGTGGGCATTCAGCTCTTCCCCCTGCTATAAACTTGAGCTACCAATCTGCAATAAATCACGCTATGTGTGTAATCATGTTGTGTGGTTCAGAGAAGGCAGTCGGTTCTGCAAGTTTTTGCTCAATAGTTATACTGATACTGATATCATGATAGCTTAGTACGTTGTGTATACTGGAGCTGATATTCCCATTCTCAGATGTACGAGCAAACTGGAGATGAGAAAGAAAACGAGCTGCTCTCTGTGGTCCACTCGCTCTTGTTCTCAATCCACGAGTTGGAGCTTCAGCCTTTCATAAGAGGCCAATGTACCGGCAGCTGCATCCGTCATCTCCTTATGAAGCTCTTGAGATACGCTGGGTACGATGCGGCGGTTTGCGTATCCAAATGGCAGGGGTTCGACAAGATACCTGTAGGTAATCATCCACCAGATGTTGCTTGGCCTTGTAGTGAGAGTTTTTTTTTGTTCTGCTTGCTAAATTGAGTAGCATGACTTAGTTGTTTGTTCCTTTTGTTAATCAGGTGACCATGAGTACATTGATGTGATAACAAACAGTCATATGACCGGTCCGGAGCGTCTGATCATTGATGTCGACTTCAGGAGCCACTTTGAGATAGCCAGAGCAGTTGATTCATATGGTGCTCTGCTAGACTCGCTTCCGGTCGTCTTTGTCGGCACCCTTCCCAGGCTGAAGCAGTTGATTCATAAGATCTCGGTACCATTTTGCCTGTTCCATGAGCTCAAGCTGATTCATGTCGGCAATAGGTTGAACGACATGGTTCCCATTCCTGTAAATTCAGAACGTACTGTCTGAATGCGACCGTGAGATGTATTTTTCTCAATTGAGGTCCAGTGGCCATTTTTGTATTTACAACATGTTGAATAAATGTTCAATGTAGCAGTTTTGGGTTTGTACGGTCTCAGTGGTTTTCAAAATTCCATCTTGGATATCTATCTAGCCAACGCTCTGAAGTTTACCTGGGCTGCTTTGTGTTAATTGCCCGGAGTATGTCTTCCAAGTGCCATGGGATGCCTTGCGTTGTGTTGTGTTAATTGGCCGAGAAGACAATGGATGGATACCCAAATCAACCAATTAAATCATCAAACAACTCTGCTGAACCTCCTGAGTTCGAGTCCAATAACTGCTGCTTAGATTAGGTTGCAATTGAGTGCTTCTTTGTTGTCAATAATTACCAAGCACAACTTGGGTTTGTTTATTATTCACATAAAAAACATTGAGTGTGAGCATCGGTATTCAGTTCAAATCCAATTTAAACGGCCTTAGTTTGCTCATGGAAATCTTTAGTAACTATGATTTTATTTCTATTTCTTTCAGATACTATGCTGATACATCTGGAAGGTGGCAAGGTGATTAATATATGTGGAAATGGTTCATCTTGCAATCTATACCTCTTATAAAGCAAAACCGTAGCATTAATTATTTTCTATCTCAACATGCAAGCTATCCACATCATTCATTCTCTTAGCCGGCCAAATGTCCATGTCATCCCACTAATATTCATTAAATCCAATATATGCAATATATTCATGTCATTTACTTTTAATCATCCAATTTTCCATGTCGCCTATATTTCATCATCAAATATAAAAAATATCACGTCAAATAATTAACCTTTCGATAATTGTGATATGTTGTATATTTCTGTAAACAAATTCATATCCATAGTCTTATATTCCTTTATTTGTATAGTAAAAAGATAAAAAATCCCCGCCGCAACGCGCGGGGGTATGTTTCTAGTTGATTGAATCCAGCATGCCTTGTAGTTTCAGCATTCAAATTTGAGAAATAACGTTTGCTGCATAGCTTCTCATCACAATACATCCGTCTTGCTAATCAGAAACTCACTTAGACAGCTAGGAACCAAGCATGTATTGATATGGAAATGGTAAGAATTGATTCCTTGTCCTTTTGTTAGCTGCTAAAAGAAATATGGCTCCACATACTAAATTGACTAATGGGTGATACGGTTTCCTTATTTTATTGTCGATATCAACAACTTCAGTAGTTTCCTTTTCACATGTATGCACCACAGGGATTATTAGATGTGGTACTTAGGGGTGGACTTGAAGCTTGAGGCTCGAGGCTCGGCTCGAGCTCGAGAAGGCTCGGCTCGGGCTCGGTTCGGTTCGAAGGTCGGACAAGCCAAGCCTAAACCTTCAGATGAAGGCTCGAGGCTCGACAAGCCAGCTCAGCAAAGCTCGCAAGCCGGCTCGAAGGCTCGATGAAATATAAAAATTTGACATGACCTATGCTAAAATTGTAACATTTGACAATTGTAATCAACAAGAGAGCATGAATATATATCAACTAAACATAACAGTGGCATAAATGACAAGTCCACCACACAAATAGATCCAATAGTCTCATACATAACGAACACGAGTGCACTTAGTTCAACAAATATATCAGAACATGAGTTGTAGCTCGATCCAAACATAAGTCTTAACAATTTAACATAAAGTTCAACCACAAAAGGACCATTGCGCCATCATTTCATTTTCTTCTCGTCGATGCTTGTCACTTGTAAAAGACCATGTCAAATCTGTAGTACACACAAACAAAATTTCAGTAATCAAGCACACCATTTGCACTAGTTGTTTCACCTTTTTTGGCTGCATAAAAAATTCCATCAAGTATATATAACAAATAAGCACCATTTGCACTAGTTGCTTCACGTTTTTGGCTGCATTAAAATTACATCAAGTATATACAACAAATAGGGACCATTTACTCTATTTTGGTATAGTATAAGAAACCATGTGAATCAACCCCACAGGGTCATGTATTTTCTTCTTCTCAAAACAAATATCATTTCTAGCGTTCCAAATGGTCCACACTACCGCTGAAATTCCAGCTATAACCATTTTCTTTTTCTCATTGCCAAAGCCATGGAGCCATGCACCAAATAGATCATTCATGGATACAAGTCTCCTGAAAAAGCCAAACGAGCATTGAAGAACACTCCAGATCAATTTAGCCACAGAACAAGAAAAAAACAGATGTTCTACAGACAGAATGCCCACCGAAATGACAAGCAGTAGGACCCTGCCATCCCCTTCTAGTTAAATTGTCTTTTGTAAGAATACTATTTCTCAAAGCCAGCCACAGGAAAGTTTATTTTCTGTGGAATTTTGGACTTCCACATAAATTTATATGGATAGCCAATATCATTTAAAATAAGCTTCTTGTATAATGATTTTACTGAGAAAACCCCATTCTTGGTTAGAGTCCAGGAAATCTGATCTTTAGCTTGGACCAAGATCACACTATTGCAACTTCCTTTAACATGATTCCTGTAAAGTATCTCCCCACAAAGTCCTGCGAAACGTCACCCAGTCCCAGCCATTATTAAGGACATCAGCAACTGTAATATTAATTCTTCTACATATATTATAAAGCCGAGGATAGCTCATTTTTAAGGTCTTGTCATTCATCCACCAGTCCTCCCAAAAACGAGTATTTCTCCCATCCCCCACTTTTTTCTTACAGAATTTGTAAAATATATCCTTAACCCCCAAAACCCTAGACCAAAATTGTGAATCTCCAGGTTTAAGTTTAATTGCCGAAATACATTTATCCTTGATATACTTATTTGTTATTATTGTCTGCCAAAGGCCATTCTCTCTCTCAAGTCTCCACAGCCACTTGGCCAACAAGGCTTGATTCATGATGTCAATACTTAAGTAAACCAAGCCCACCTTGGTCTCTGGGTTGGTACACCACATCCCATCTCACCAAATGGTATTTCTTTTTTATCTTTATCTTCTTGTCAAACCAATTTTGATCTATAAAAGTCAGCTTTCTTTCTTATTCCAACCGGAACTTTGTAAAAGGACAACATATTCAGAGGTATATTTGTCAAGCAGGACTGCACAAAAGAGGTTCTGCCTGCCATGTTTAATAATCTACCTTGCCAACCGGATATTCCTAATTTTAACTTTATTGACTGGTTTACCCAAGTACTTCATGGAGAGCAAGCCATTTTGACAAGTAAAAATTGTCTTCTATTGCTCACATTTCCCTGCAGCTTCACCAAAAAGATAAAGCTCACTTTTATGAAAATTAATTTTTAATCCCGACATCTTTTCAAAAGCACACAAAATAAATTTCTGATTTTGTGCACTCCCAAGATCATCCGGTAATAAGAAAATTGTATCGTCTGCATATTGTAGCATGTTTATGCCCCCATCTATTTCCTCTGCCAATAATCCAGTGGTCAAACCACTAGTTCTAGCTCGCTCCATAACAATAGCTAATGCATCAACCGTCAAGTCAAACAACAAAGGGGACAGGGAATCTCCCTGTCTCAGCCCTTTTTGAGTAATAAAATAGTTTCCTATATTCTCATTCACCTTAATAGCAATATGTCCACCTCTCATACAACTCATAATCCAATCAATCCACACATCCGGGAATCCTTTCATTTGCAACATTTTGCATACAAAAGGCCATTTAATTTTACCGTATGCTTTTTTGAAATCTACTTTGAACAGAATCACGTTTTTCTTGTGGACATGAATGCTATTTAAGGCTTCATGGAGAATAAGAACCCCTTCCATTATAAATCTACCTTTTATAAAGGCGGTCTGAACCGGTGAGATCACCCTGTCCACAGCCTTCTCAAGTCTGTTCATCAAAATCTTAGTGAAAATTTTGAAACTGACGTTAAGTTGACAAATGGGTCGAAAAAATTGTATTTGTTTTCCATTTTTACACTTTGGAACCAAAGTAATAATCCCATAGTTTAATCTGGCCATATTAAAGCGACCCTGATGAAAATCATCAAGCATCTGTTTTAAATCATCTTTAATCAAATACCAAAAATATTGGAAAAAATCAATATTAAAGACGTCAGACCCTGGAGCTTTATTGCGCTCCATGCCAAACACTACATTTTTTATTTCCTCCAAAGAGAATTTCTGAATTAAATTATCAGCTTCATCATTACTAATTCTAGATGCATTCACAATATCAATATCAATATCAATATTGGATACATCTGGATGTCCAAACAAGTCTTTATAAAATTTGGTTATGTAATTAATCAAAGCAACTTCTCCTTCAATAATGCCTTCCTCTTGTTCTAACACCATAATTTTATTTTTTCTACGTCTGCCATTGGCTTTAGCATGATAATATCTAGTATTGAGGTCCCCTTCCTTTATTTCCTTATCTTTACATCTCTATCTCCATTTTGATTCTTCCTGCCTAAGGAGAAAATTTAGTCTAGCTCTAAGAACTTTTTGTTCCTCTCTCATACCAACAGTTAAACTAACATTCTCACAAACTTTGTCTATATTATCAAGTTTAAGAAGAATCTCAGCCTTATTCTTCTTATATTCAGCATTTTTATTTTTATTCCATCCCTTGAGATATCTTCTCAAAAGACGAAGCCTCTCTTGCCATTTGTCTATACTCAACCCTTTTATATTCGGATCATTCCAGATTTTCTCCACAATTTCTTTAAAACCAACCCTTTCAAACCAAGCATTTTCCAACCTAAAAAGGGGATTACTCCTGCTAGGCACGCCAGTGTCAATCAGCAAAGGAGTGTGATCAGATAGTTCCCTTTCCAAGGCGGTGACAAAGCTAAGAGGATACTTGTCTTCCCAATCTGGGCAAATCAAGATCCTATCATGTTTTTCAAATGTGGGGTCAGGATGATTGTTTCCCCAAATATATTGTCTACCGTTTAAAGGTAAATCTCTTAAACCCGCATTTTTGTTGGGACCCATGTGGATCTCGGAGTGGCTATTTCGCTGTTCCAACGTCCGAGGAGATGACGTCATCGGTGGTCGGTCCGCCACAAGATCGAGCACCGGAGTCCAGTGGGATTCCGGGGCTGCACGCCTCGTAGTCCATGGTTGTGAGCTTGGGATTTCGGGGAAGCCTTCCTCTGAGTCTTGCACGAGCAGGGGATCTTGTCCAGCGGCAGACGCTAGATCCTGGGTCGACGGCGGTGGTGGATTCCGCGGGTGGTGGTGGCACTGGATCCCCTGGCGGCAGGGATGGGTCGTTAGTTGTGCAGGTCGCCGGGGACGGCTTCCGGTTGGTGTGGAGGCTGCCCGGTGAGTCTTTAGTGCTGATTAGGGCCGACCATTTTTGCTGATGGATCGTGGACGCCGTCGGAGCGGCGAGCTAGTCAAGCTGATATCAGGTGGTTTTGGGGACGGGATCTTGACCTCGGGACAGACCGGATCGATCTTGGGGACGTGATCTTGACCTCGGGACGGACTAAGTGTCGTAGGCTGCGCGAGGAGACTTGTCGTATGGGCGGTGCCGCTCGCGCAGTATAGAGGATGGATGGGCACAGCTTGGCGGTCGGCCGTGAGAGAGAGGGAGCCGAGGGGATCGAGGACGGAGAAGGTATGACTGCAGGAGGCGATTTAGGTAGAAAATAAAGATTAGATGATTGGTTCCGTTGATTTCGTTGATGGCATAATTGGAGGATGCGACGTATGTAGGAAAAAAAAGATTTGGTGGACGAAAGAAGCTCACGGGAAGGAGGAACGAAAATGAAGGGAGGAAAAATGCACCGGAGGATGGTTCGGGTGTTTAAAAAAAACAAATGTTGGACGAAAATGAGGGGAGGGAAGGAGGAACCAAATTTTCTTTTAGATAGCATAGTAGAGATAGAGATATGTATACACATGTATCTAGACATATTTTAATATATGTATTCATTTTAGTCTGAATCTGGACAATAAATGTTACACGTAGAACATCTTATAGTGAAACAGATGGAGTACTCTTTCTGTTTCAAATTCGATAATTTTCATTTGTATAAAACTGGATGTATCTAGACATGTTATAAATCTAGATACATCAAATTTTAGACAAATATAAGTCATCATTTAATATATGAAACGGACGGAGTAATACTGTGCACAGGCTGTCAAAAAAAAAGATGTACCGAAATACAGAATTACCTGCTTGCCAGAACTTTCCTAGGTGTGGAAAAACGACGGGTTTGAGCCAGAAATATACACGAAGCAAGCGTATATTTTGGACTTTTTTGGAAAATTAAACGGGCCGTAGCTTACACCGATTTTGGGCTAGAAAACTCTCGTTCAAGCGGGGCCTGGGGTGGTATTTATTCCCTCCATATTCGTTAAAAAACGTTGAGCCAATCGGGGCATAAGAGCATCTCTAACAGAGCGCTCAAACGCGCGGAAAACCGTAAAGATCAGGCGAGTTTACGGGCTTCGCCGTTTTTTAGCCCATAGCAGAGCCCGTAAACAGGATGCGGCCCGTAAACGGGATAAGGGCGCCCGTAGCGGCGGCGCGGGGATCCTTATTTATGTCGGACGCGAGGACATTTCTAGGTCGTAAACCTTATCCCCCCGCCGCCGACGTGAAATCCGTCGCGCCCATCTGTCTTCTCCGACGAGCAATCCGTCGCAGCCGGAGTAGATCCACCGCCGCCCGCAGCCGCGAGATGAGCCGCAAGCGCGCGACCTCGACGCCGCCGCGAGGAGGTGACCCATTCGACGGCGACTACTCGGAGAAGTGGCGGGCGCAAGCGGTGGCTAGCGACGGCGCGCGGAAGCGCGGAGCCCGTAGGTTCAGCAACCGCAACCTCCCGGTGCCGAGGGGGTTCTGGCGGCGCGAGGTCGAGGAGTTCGACCGGCTTTGCGAGTCCCGCCGCCGCGGCGCGGTGTTCAACGGCGAGGGGAGCTCAAGCGCGAGCACCTCCTCCGCGCTGCAGGCACTTCCTCCGCCGGAGGATTACGACCGCGCCGCCTACGAGTCCTCCGTGGCGCCGGAGGATTTCGTCGCCGACGAGGCGCTTGAGTCCATAACGGATCAAGTGTTGCTCCGTTTGGTGCGCGAGGCGGAGGAGAGGAAGGCTCACGTCGCCCATGACGAGGAGCTCGACAAGATGGTCCTCCACCAAGGGCTGGAGGCAAACCGGCTCGCCGCGGAGAAGAAGGCCTTCTGGGAGGCCGACGCGGAAGACGTCATCCACCTCGTCTCCGACGAGGACTGAAGGTCGTCGGTCTCCACCGCGTCGCCGCCGCATCCGAGGCTCCGGTGAGCCGAATTTTGGCACTAGGGTTAGGGCGGCGACGAGATTAATCTAGTTTAGCTTTTGGATTAGTGTAGAACTATGTTAATTATGTATGGATCGGTGATGAAACGCATCTGTGAAATGAATCGAGGAAGAACACTAGTTTGTTCCCGCCAAAATTAAAATATTTCCAGTTCTGTTTACGGTTTCTGCTATGCGTTGCTCGTTCTTCCGAGTAGAATTCTCAAAAAAGTTGAACCTTAATTTTTTTTTGAGCGTCCGAGTTTGAGAGATCTGTTAGAGATGCTCTAAGCCGTTAAAGTCTGACCCACTTCTAAAATGGGTGAATTGTTTGGTATTGCCGGAATATGTCAGATAAACCCATTGATGGCACGGAGCATCCGCCAGCCCAAAAGCTCATATCCACGCGCGAGCAAAGACTTTTCTTTTGCTGAAAAGATTCAGTGATTGATTAGTACTCGCGCCCGCAATCACTAGATAAAAATTTCAAATACTGCTCCCTCAATCCTAAATCCTTCAGTTTTAATTAGATGATTTTTATTTATCTACATGTGAATGAATTTACATGTAACATGTGGACATATATCTATATATAGTCAAATGAAATTTATCTAATTTAAAACGCAGGGAGTAGGTTTTAAAACCACCTAGTGATGAATAGATCATAAGAACAAGCGTAACACTACTCTAGAAATGGCTTAATATGGTATGGCTAACTGTGACACATTGGGTGGGTGATGCGTCACGGTTAAATACATGTGGCGCACGATGTTTGCATGAGTCACGATCAAGATATTAACTGTGGCACATAGTCTATATGGTGCACCACTGTGATAAGGCAGGGGCTGGACCTGGTGGCATCCCACACTAGACTGTAAGACGACCATGTTCCATAGTTAAGGAGGTTAACTAGTTTGGATTTGCTCTTCTCAGCCTGAAATTTCCTTAAATTGCTTAAGTTATGTTTTTTCCTTCTTCTTTTCCAAACATCCCTTTTCTTTATAAAAAAGGGCATGTTAAAGAAACTTCAAAGACCGTATTTTTAGAAAAATAGAGAAGTTTGTATGTTACTATAATGTAACTCGTGCCGTCGGGCTGCTCCTAAATTAAGATATTTTGACATTCCCCGTGCAGTTTATCAAGACAGAATATATTTTCAATGAACTTACGAGCAGAACTTTATTACGCCGTCTCCACTGCGTTGGACGTTGCTTCCACCTCCCTCCTCCAACGCGTCCAGGGCACCAATGCCCTTCTCCGTTGCAAGTCCAGGCGCGGAGGTGGCACGGGTCCGAGACCGCCAATACGTCTGCATCGAGTACTGCTGGTGGTACTGGAACCACGTCGTGCCCGTGGCGTGTCGGATCACTGGCACCTGAACCCGAGCAGAATCCGATGACACCGATCCCGCGGAGCCAGCGCGCGCGAACTGGAGATTGCACAATGGCGCTTGCCTCGATCTGGAGCACCGGCGTGACCCTGCATGCGCCACCGACTCGTCGTACTGGCGGTTTCGGTTCTCGGACGAACACGACCTGCGCCGCCAGTCGTTGTTGACAAGGCCCCCCACGCCGCCAAGCGGGCGGTGGTCACCACCACCGCATATGCGTAGACAGGGCAATCTACCGCCGTCTCCACCGCGCATTCAGAGGTCAAGGCGGAGCCCGAGGACATGGACATGGACGAAGACCTCTGCATTGCACTGGCGGCCTCGGAGGTGACGGTTACCGAGAACGAGCGCCGGTGGTGGGAGCACGTCCTCGCGCGGTCGCGCGGCAGGAGGAAGCCGCGCGGCAACACGCGGAGGCGGCACGGCGGCTCCACGAGGCCATGGACGCGCAGCTCACGTCGTTTCCATGGTACAAGTACGTGGAGGAAGAGGACCGACCTCTATGTTCTCCACTCCCCGATGATCTGGATGGCCATCCCTAGAGCTGGAACCAGGACCGGTGTCGCGGCCACAGATGCCGCCGACGCCACCGGAGAAACAGGAGCAGGTGCGCCTTCCCACGCCGCCGGCGCGCGCCCCACCGGCGTAGTTGTGGCAGGCGCCGCCGTACGTGTTCATCTCCTTCGAGTTGTATAGCCCCCAAAATGCCAAGCTTGACCAGCCGTAACGACAGACGCCAAAAGCCAGCTCGTGAAACTCCGGACGCCGAGAGCGGCAGCTGGAGTGGAACCGAGGCAGCAGCGAGCAGCACATGAGGGTCCTGCTCCAACATCTCTGATGATCTCATCTTGTTTCGCCTCCCAGTTCCATCCTACTTCCCATCCAGCTCAACATTGGACCCAAATCGGTCTCCGGGACACCACACGCCTCCGTTTCACGCTGTCACCCCGACCGATCCCGCTCCGGTGACCCAGGCCAAGCAACCGGCTGGTCTCGTTTTCCTTGATAAAACCGAAAGGCTGACGCATGCGCAGTGGAGGGGATGCGTATCGTCGTCTTCTCACGCGCTAGGTTTGATCGTGTGCTTATGATGATTGATGACTATGCTAAACCGTGCTGCGTGCCCAGATCGACCGACTCATCTGCATCTTCCACAGGACGATTGGCAGGCCACATGGTACATGGAGGAAAAGCAACACCCTTTCTGCTAGGAAAAAATCCTTCGGCGAAATCTGAACTTCAAATTACTGTCGTTTGTACCATGAACTTAGCGTCGGTATTATACTATGTTACTACTCTCACCTCTCTCTTCATTAATTATTATGCCACCTCAGATTTTTACCTATATGGCATGCATGATACTACCTATAATACTCTCATTGTGACTAGTCTAACTAGCTAAGTTACTCTATTTGCCTTTCTGCTCATTAATTACATGCCACATCATCTTTTTTGCCCAGGTGACATCTATGTTACCACCTTAGTTATTCCCACTGTGACTAGTCTAAGTAACTCTATTTACCTCTCTCCTCATTAATTGCATCTCACGTCATCTTTTTTATCTAGATGACATCTATGTTACCACCTTAATTACTGACATCTTAACATTTTGTATTTGGAATGAAGGGAACCAAGGCTAGAGAGGCCACGAGCGGGCGGACATTCTGTCACGTATCGGGACACTCCTCCGTTCCATGATATAAGATGCTTTAGTCATTTACCATATCCATATGTATACACATATATAGACATATACACGTACATTCTTTCTAGTCTAAATCCAGACAATATGTGTAACATCTAAAATATTTTCTATTATGAAACTGAGGGAGTAATTGTGACAGGCAATGGGGGTGCTTCGTTACGGACGCATTGGCGCCTTCTACATTATATCCAGCCCCTTCTAAATTTATAGACTCGCATCAAGCTCACGACGTAGCAGGCCTCCTCCTCCTCCTTTGGCAATGACACTTCCACCTCAAGCGCCACGCCTTAGGACACTACCTCCGCCAACGTTGTCTACATCGACGGCGATGACAACAATAAGAGCGTCGACTGGGATGCCCTCGTCAACGAGGGCCAAGAGTAGGGTTAGGATTAGAGCTGGTGATTAAATCACATTCGAATATAGTGTAAAAATAGTGAATGTTAAATAAATTTGAAATTGTTTGCGTTCCTTTTTTTTTGTTGGGGGTGCTGTTGCGACAGCACCCCAATTGTGTCGGACATCCATCACCCTCAAATTGGACACAATTTGGGGCGGCGCTTGGAGCTTCGGGTTCAACAAACCGAATCATCTTAGAAAAATATAACCCCTTCCACTTAGAACATACACTAGTTGGTTGATCTTGATGCACTCCTTGATCTACCTTGGCCAAGGGCCTTATATGGGAACGTTGGATAACTTTCTTGATTATTACTTGAGCCTATTCACGTGCAGTTACCGATTTACCGTACGGATTCTCTCAAGTCTTGAGAACAGACCTGTCGAGGATTCAAAATGTTGATCGGTAGGATGATAACGAACCTCGTTATTTCCGTCATGTTTTAATGGAAAAGGGTAGCCCGGTTAGACAAAAACGCACATCACAAATTTCACAATCAATGGGCGCTGACTCCCATTGGATAAGTGTTGGTTATGGCGCTTTGGAAGCATCAACTATTTCCATGCACAACCACATTTCTTGCTGCAACCATCATGATTGAGTTGTGGCAAGGACTACTAGCTTAACACTTTGTAGACCACCTTACTCACTCCCGTGTCGTCCCCAAGGGCGACACCGGGGCGAACCCTAGCGCGCCACCATAAGCTCGATGCCGGCCGGCCCCCCGCCGCCGGTGAGGACCGCGGTGGTGGCGGGCCCGATGCCAAAGGCGCCAGGGCGTGGTGGTTCGCGTTTGTGTCTCTTTGCGCGGTTGGGGAAGTGGCAGGGGCGCTGCACGCGCGCGGCGGCCGGGGTGGCGCCCCCGGTGATACGTCTCAAACGTATCTATAATTTCTTATATTCCATACTTATATTATACCAATTGCTACATGTTTTATATACACTTTATATCACTTTTATGCATTTTCTCGGACTAACCTATTAACAAGATGTCACAGTGTCAGTCCCTGTTTTCTGCTGTTTTTGGTTTCAGAAAAGCTGTTAAGGAAATATTCTCGGAATTGCACGAAATAAAAGCCAGAAACCCTATTTTCCCCGGAAGCATCCAGAACACCGAAGAGGGGCAAGAGGGGGGCCACAGGGTGCCCACACCTGTTGGCGGCGCGGGTCCCCCCTGCCGCGCCATGATGTGGTGTGGGGCCCACGGCCCTCCACCAACGTTGCACTTTCGCCTATTTAATCCCCCCGACAAATAAACCCTAGGCACCCGATCAGAAATCCACGAAACATCCCGTAGCCGCCGCCGTCGTCAACCTTAGTTCGGGAGCATTCTGCAGCTCTTCCCGGCACCCTGCCGGAGAGGGGAATCATCACCGGAGGGCTCTACATCACCATGCCCGCCTCCGGACTGATGCGTGAGTAGTTCATCCTTGGACTATGGGTCCATAGCAGTAGCTAGATGGTTGTCTCCTCCACTTGTGTTATCATGTTTAGATCTTGTGAGCTGCCTAACATGATCAAGATCATCTTATTGTAATACTACATGTTGTGTTTGCTGGGATCCGATGAATATTGAGTACAATGTCATTTGCTTCATAATATATTATGTGAGTGCGATATTTATGATCTTACATGCTCTCCGTTGCTAGTAGATGCTCTGGCCAAGTAGATGCTTGTGACTCCAAGAGAAGGTATTTATGCTCGATAGTGGGTTCATGTCTTCATTTAATCTGGGGGAGTGACATCAACCCCTAAGATTGTGAATGTACTGTTGCTACTAGGGATAAAACAGTACTGCTTTATTACACAATTTGCCTAATGCAATAATCTGTTGCTTGCAACTTAATACTGAAGGGGGTACGGACGTTAACCGGAAGGTGGATTATTAGTCATAGATGCAGTTGGAACGGTCTATGTATATTTTTGTAATGCCCAAATGAATCTCACACTAGACACCATGACATGTACATGCATCATTATGCAGTTCTTTATTTTTTCAATTGCCTAGCTGTAATTTGTTTACCCACATGTATACTATTAATTATTTATGGAGAGACACCACTAGTGAACTGTAGACCCCGGTCCATTCTTTTAAATTGATAATACAACCTACTGCAAACAATGTTCTCTTTCATTCTCTGCAAACAAACATCATTTTCCACACTATACGTCTAATCCTTTGTTACAGTAAGCCGGTGAGATTGACAACCTCACTATTAAGTTGGGGCAAAGTATCTTGGTTGTGTTGTGTGCAGGTTCCACATTCGTTGTTGACACCGGTAGTGCGCCCTGCCAACGTCAGCTTCAACAACCTTCAGAAGAGTCTTCGTCTCCTACTGGATTGATAACCTTGGTTTCGTACTGAGGGAAAACTTCCTGCTGTGCTCATCATACCTTCCTCTTGGGATTTCCCAACTACGAGGAGAAGATCAACTCCCTGCACATCACCCGGCTGTGCGGCGGCGTCTGCCTCCCCTTCGGCGTTCCGGCGAGGAGGTGCCGGGTGGAGGCCGCACGCCGTGGATCTGGGATCCCGCCCAGATCCGCTGCCGGCTCGGATTTTGCCGTCGGTGGCGCGGTGGGAGCGCGAGCTGCTAGGGCTGGCGCTTGGTGGAGTTTTGGTGGAGACCGCGTCCCTCTGGTCACAGAGGTGGCTGCGGTGAATGGCGGCGACGCGAATCGTGGGAAGAGGGGCTCGGGTGGACCAGGCTTCTGGTGGGGTGCGAGCAGCAGTGCCAAGCGAAGGCTTGCTCTTTCCATGGCCGGAACCGGCAGCGACGGCGCCTGCGGGCGTCGTCTCCTTCATGAAGGCGTTGCCGTGGTACCATGCTCGCCTCCACCGTGTCCGTGCTCCGGGGGAAACCCTCGACTCGGGTATTCACGGTCGGACGATGTTGACGGCTTGTCGTCATGTCCCTCCTAGGGGCATCGTTGATGGAGTCGGACTTGGCTGGAGGGACCAGTGAGGAGTAGGCGGTAGTGTTGGTGCTTTCTCCGTGGCCACGATGCTCGTGCTTCCACGAAGGGGCTGGAAGCTCTCCTCTGACGTTGGTTAACGGCTCGGGCTAGTGCCGGTGAAGGTTCCCGGGTGTTGACTAGGCTGCGTGATGCCCTTCGATCACGTTGTTGGCGGTTGTGTAACGCCTCGGCGACGCATGGTCCTTCGTTCGGAGTGGACTCGGCAATGTGCTGCCCTTTGGCTGCTCCAACACCATCGTGGCTAATCTCGGCGGATTAAAGCTCTTCGTCTACGGCGGTGAAGTTTCTGGTGCACTGGCGTCCAACGGTAACCGGAAGATGAAGAGAGTTGAAGGCCTTCCCTACGGGGTTGTTGCTTAGTGCCATGTTGTTGTTCTTCCTTGTTGTAGCTCTTGCTTTGCTTTCTTGTTTCTGTGTGCAACTCCGTGTAATTCAAACCGGCATTGGTTCCGGATTCCTCTCAATATATTGAAACCGTGCTGGCGGGTTTCCGTAAAAAAAAAATCATCTCTTAATCTCTGCCGGGAAGAATGGTCTGTTGGACTGTACAATACTACTGTAGATCATCTTTTCGTGTTTTTTAATGTAATTTTAGCAAGATTTTTCATTCCTCGCCACATCAAGAATTCCTAATCCATAACCGCGGGAAAAATAAAATCTCAAATTGTTTCTTTGCTGTTGTCAAGTAGTGACAGCGACACGTCCGTATAGTAGTACTGCTGAGAGGATGTACTGATGGTGTCGGACATACACAAGGAGCCATACGATTCCTGAAGCACACACGCGTACCTGAAAGCCGAAAGTGAATCACAATCGCATCGCACGCAGCGGCAGTGTCATCATCAATCAGTTCGATCGCTAGCTGCTCGGCGATGTGGGAGCCATGTGGTCGTGCTTTGCCTTTGCCCCGTGCTCCTCGGCGCTTTGCTTGCTGCAGAATACGACAGCTGCAGCTGTAAATGGTCCGTATAATTTTTCAGCAAACCTACACCAGCAGAAGCAGAAAGATAGTCAAGCATACAACACAGACACAGCACAGTATTATGCATTGATATATCATTAAGAAAACAGTTAGCAAGAATTTAACAGTAATCAACGAGGAGATCGAGTAGATGCCATGCCACCGTCTCTCTCATCTGTAAAGCCATTCTCTCTCATGTGCTTTCTCCACCTGCTTGCTACAGTCCAGCGTGCACTCTCCAACATCTCAAAATCCGATGCCATGCTGGTCCTGCATCGTCACCAGCACCATTAATAAGTAGTGTAGCTCCAAAGCATGATTACTGCACAGTGCCGAGTACAAAATACATGACATACACCAACAAAACATACAACAAGCCATTATTCCTTTCATCCCTCTCCTGCACAAGGCCAAAGACGCGGCCTTTGACCCACTCCTCGCGCCGTCGCCGTCGCGGTATCCATGGCGGCGGATACTGCCTCCGCCTCGTCCTCCTCCTCGCACCCGACCCCTGCTTTCCCGGCCACGCGCCAGGAAATCCAGGCGGCCATCGCCAAGGCCACGGAGCTGCGCGCGCTCCACGCCGCGCTCCTCCAGGGCGGCGCCAATGCCGCCGCGTATGCTGGCGCCGGCGGTAGCTGGAGCCCCGCCGTCATCCGTGTACCGCCTGCCGCGTCGCCGGCGTTCCCGAGGGTCGCCGCTGTCGCCGAGGACTACCCCGTCTTCACACCGGTAAGCAAGCTCTTTCCCCTTTTCACAGCACTCTTAGCAACAATCTGTGATGTATGTGATGTTTCTTGGTCTAAAGAGCAAGAGTGTGAGTGAAAGTTACTTCATTTGTTGCTAGATTGCCATGCTAATTTTTTTTCTTCCACATTTCTGGATCTATCTGTCATCATGGTAGGTTAATACCTGCAGGATTTAGGTTGGTAGCTCGTGGTACTATTTGACAAGCACCTTCTGTGAAAATCGAGGTTAAAACCGTGTACCCAAACATGCTGTGTTTTTAGACTTCGCTAGCGCCAAGCTCTGGCTTGATTGATAATGGTGGAATTCAGGATTTTCTGTCTTAGCATTTTCATTTACCATTACCAAGATAGAAATAACCAAAAAAAATATGGAGATTATTTAAAGGACTATTTTCAGATATCTCCAAGCTATCTTCTCTCTGGTTTAGTTTGCAACATTCCACAGCAACCTGAATTTGTAGATTGATGACTGAGCTAACTTTTCGGCACTGTTACACTGTAATGCATTTAGTAAAAGTACTAACAACCCGTTAGGTTGTCAATAAATGTTGTTCTGGTACAAATTAAATTAAAAAGCAGGTACCTCTAGTAACCTGAACGATTATAACGAACTTTTGATGGGTAAAATAGATAAATGCCCTTTATTTAAGCATTACTGCTTTCTTACCAAGTTGTGTTTCCTATTGTTGATCTCGCGTTTTCATGAATCTCATTCATTTTCTTGAATCGTCTTTTCGGAATTTAGACACTAACACTTGTTGCTTCCTTGACGAATTCCCTCAGGCTTATGGTGAAGAGCCCTTGGGTGGAATGAACTACATTCGCCAAGATAACCGTAGCCTATCTGAGAACTGGAGCGGAATTGGTTTAGACCATGAATGTCAGGAAGATGAGGTGGCCTTTTCGGACCTCGACAATCACAACACCTTCTCTTCGTCAAACAGCGAGCTACATTTCTCTTCATCAAATGAGCGTATGCGGAACAGAATAACACGAAGAAACCACCATTCAGTCCTCCAACCTGCTCTCTCTGCTGACAGTTTCCTCAAGTCGGACAGTAGGAGAACAGATTTGGCAGAACCGAAGGCTATGACGACGTGCAACACCTGCAAGCCTGCAACAATCAGTAGGGGTCCTGAAACTGATGCCAACTCTCTGAAGAACCTCATCAGTGAAGTGCCGCTGTCTAGCTACCAACCCTCAGCCAGTTCACGTACAAAGCAAAAAGGGGCACACGTATTATCATGGCTCTTACCCAAGTCAAAGAGGAGGCCGAGATCAGACATGTCACCGAGCATCAACGAGGGTGAGAACATGTCGCAGCTTCTGAAGGAGTGGGGTGTGTTTTCTCTAGAATCTCTGAAGAAGGAGCTTGCTGAGGCCAATGAGCATAGGGACGCTGCTCTTCAAGAAGTTGGAGAGATGAGATCATCTTTAGGAGAACTAACTAGCAAGCTGCTGAGCTTGGAGGCATATTCCTCCGAACTGAAGAAGGCTCTGAAGAAAGCAACAAGCACCAAAAACGTGCAAGCTCACTCGAAGAGATTCGCGAGACCAGCGGGTGCCAGTAGAGACGATGCATTGCCCGTAAGTCACGAAGTAATGGTGGAAGGGTTCTTGCAGATAGTGTCGGAGGCCCGTCTCTCCATCAAACAGTTCTGCAAGGTCCTACTCCAGCAAGTCGAAGACGCTGACAATGGACTATCAGATAAGCTAAACTTACTCCTGCAACCATATCAACTGACACTCGCTGACAAGCACTCGAAAGTAATACTGTACCATCTAGAAGCTCTCATGAACCAAGCTATGTACCAAGACTTCGAGAACTGCACGTTCGAGAAGAACGGGTCACCCAGGCATCTCGACCCTAAGCAGGAGCTCCAGGAGAACTTTGCTTCGTTCGTGGCCCTGCGCAACCTGAGCTGGAACGAGGTCCTGAAGAAGGGCACCAAGTACTACTGCGAGGACTTCAGCCGTTTCTGCGACCAGAAGATGAGCTGCATCGTGTCCACGCTGAGCTGGTCATGGCCATGGGCAGAGCAGCTGCTGCAGTGCTTCTTCGTGGCCGCCAAGTGCATCTGGCTGCTCCACCTCCTGGCGTTCTCCTTCAGCCCGCCGCTGATGATACTGAGAGTCGAGGAGGACCGGGCGTTCGATCCTATGTACATGGAGGAGATCCAGGTTGAGAGAAAAAGGCCGCAGCACAATCCGTTTCGGGTGAAGGTCATGGCGATGCCAGGGTTCTATGTCCAAGACAGTGTGCTCAAATGCAGGGTGATCTGCAGATACAGCTAGACCGCGTAGTAGCATGCTGCTGAGCTGAGATGCCCCTTAATTTTTGTTGTGACTGCCTTTTAGTAGTATGATATGATGTAGCAGTAGCATTTTGCTGTTGAGTTGCAGAATGTAGAGGAATGTTAGAATGTTAGTTCACAGATCTACTTCTGTGAGATTCCTGTGTTTTGTGTCTTTGTGAGGATCAGAATGAAGTCCTGAGGCCATAAAGCTTCTTAAAACGTCCTAAAACTGCTTTCGAGCTGCTTATGCATGAAATGCTAGTAGCTTCTCTGAGAAATATGTCTGCAGAACCTTAAGGGTTGGATTCCTCTGTAGATTATGACTATCTGCATGAAATACTGAGGCCATTAAAAGTTTCTTAAAACGTCCTAAAACTGCATTGTAATTGCTTGTGCATGAAACTTAAAAATGCTAGAAGCTTGTACTCCATCCGTCCTAATTTGTAGGGCATAATTTGCAAATCTTTTAACCCAATGTGTTAGTTGATTAGAGTTAATAAGCTACATGTATTGGTGGTAGACACAACCGGCCACTAGTTAAGAAGCAATTAATGTAATTACGCCTAAGAGAAGGGATTTTATAGGACAAATTGTTTTTAAGATTATGCGCTACAAACTAGTACCGCGGACAGGCAAAATTCAGTGCCTATATTCTTTTTTAGATCAATTCAGTGCCTATTTGGAACAAAGGATTTAGGTGTAGATTGATTTGACTAGAGACAGAATAGCGAGATCAAATGCACCGGAACTGATCTCAGGGGAAATCGCAACAGGAAAAAATGCGTCACCGGTGGTTCCATGTACTCACTGCAGTCGCTGTCATGGGAAAACAGACTGTGAGGACTCACCGACTAAGTGTAATGTAATGGCGAACGAAACCGGCGTGTGGCGGCGCCGTCAGCTCGGCTTCCTTGCGTGACCTTTGGAGCTATCTGGAGTCTGAAGTCCGCCATTGGATGGTTGGATCAAGCAGGTCCTGCGCCGGCACCACACCGGCCGCGGCCGGAGTCGGATTCTCCATCCCGCACGCCGACGTCCACGCGAATCCTGGCCTTCTTGTCGGCGGCCGCGGCGCGCGCGTTCCGGGTCCGGAAGGACACCGCAATCCAGCCCAGTAGGAGCGCTTGGGACATCCGTGCGGGCGCCCCACCAGTCCAAGAACGTGGCCGGCGTGCTCCTCCGTCCACAACCCACGCGGCCCAGATCCTCAACTCCTCGCGCGACGTTAGGCATCTCCAACGGACTGACATAAACGGATCGATTCTATCCGAAAATATCTAGGTTAAGAAAAAATCCAGCCCAACGGTCCGATACATTTTTGTCGCAATGTGCACAGCCTAAATTTGAACTCCCCATTTAGTGTCTGACCCCTTTGGCAGTGTCGCGAAGACCACTCACACTTCCGCCATTTGTCAAATTTCCCCCGCGACTTAGCCGTCACTGGCTCCGTCGTGACCACCGCACTGACGGCCAGCCCGGCCACCACCGCCACCGCCAAGACCAAGGTCAACGTGAAGAAGGAGAAGACCGCAGAGAAGAGGGATGTGGACAATCAGAAGCGGCAGGTGTGACGGGTGGTCGATCGGTTGAGGAAGGCCGAGGCGGCGCACGTCATCCTGGAGGAAGAGAGGCAGGTGCGTCTGACAATTGGGCCGCCCGGACTCAGGCCCAGGAGACAATGAAGCTGCGGGCCATCTATTGTTTGTCGTGAGTGGCGACCATTCCATGGTCTATGTAGATTGCTAAGGTCTTAGAGTACTTCAAAACTGACCATGGTAACAAGTTCTACCACTTGATCCATTATTGGTGGGTGCTTACGGACTTCGAGAAATGGAAGCAAACCTACCAAACCTATAAGAACAGCTTGAAGAATGGCCGAGCGCCGGCCACCGTGGACGTAGAAGATGAGGACGGTGACAAGGCCACTCTCCCCCGTAGGCCAATTGGCCACAAGGCCACGACATCCGACATGAAGAGGGATGCCGCCACTCTTGCATTAACCGAGACCTTGAAGGGGTGGATGACCAACAAGGAGGAGGACCTTGCCGCGAGGTAGGAGAAGAAACGCCGCAAGAAAGAAACCACTTGCACTCAGTTTTTTGACCTAACACAGAAGACAATTGAATTTGAAAAGAGCTTGGCAAAGGCAAAGGCAAAGGCAAAGGCACCTGAGGCCGAGGCCAAGATCATGGACGAGGAGAGGGAGATCATGTTCACGGACACCACCAACATGTCCGAGAACTAAAAGGCTAGGATGATGAAGCGTCGTGCCATCATTTCACAATGCGGCGCGTGATCGATTTTGTGTCATTTTGCCTAAACCCTATCATTTGTAGTGCACAATGTAAATTTGTGTCCTTTTGCCTATGGAATTTTAGTGTCCTTTATGCCTAAACTTGTTATTTGTAGTGCACAATACAAGGTGTGAGGCATTTGCGAAATTTACACTTATTTGGATGCAATTTTGTGCTATTTTTTGATAGTTTGGAAAATATTCTATAGAAAGATGATAAAAAAGGGGGCCGACCACCCAAAATGCATCGGGCCGCTGGGAGAGGTGATGCACCGGTGTGGTGTTGTTGGGAAACCCCAAGAGAAAGGTATGAAGTAGTGCAACAGCAAATTTCTCTCAGTTGTGAAACCAAGGTATATCGAACCAGTAGGAAACTAGAGTTCTTCTGAAGGTTGTTGGCGGCGCCGTTTCCGATAACCAACGCGGAATCTGCACACAACACAACCAAAATACTTTGCCCCAACTTAACAGTGAGGTTGTCAATCTCACCGGCTTGCTGTAACAAAGGATTAAACGTATGTGTGGAAAATGATGTTTGTTTGCAGAGAATGAAAGTAACAGGATTGCAGTAGGTTGTTTTATCAGTTTAAGAAAAAAGGACCGGGGTCCACAGTTCACTAGTCTCTCCATAAATAAATAATAGCATACATGCGGGTAAACAAATTACAGCTGAGCAATTGACAGAATAAAGAACTGCATAATGATGCATATACAAGTCATGATGTCTAGTGTGAGATTCATTTGGGCATTACAACATGATACATAGACCGTCATCCAACTGCATCTATGACTAATAATCCACCTTCAGGATAGCATCCGCAACACCATTCAGTATTAAGTTGCAAGCAACAGATTATTGCATTAAGTAAAGTGTGTAATGTAAGTAGCACAAATATCCTTAGATAAAGAACTACTGTTTTATCCCTAATAGCAACAGTACATCTACAATCTTAGAGGTTGCTGTCACTCCCCCAGATTAAATAGAGACATGAACCCACTATCGAGCATAAATATCCCCTCTTTGAGTCACAAGCATCTACTTGGCCAGAGCATCTACTAGTAACGGAGAGCATGCAAGATCATAAATAACGCACTCACAAGATATATTATGAAGCAAATGACATAGTACTCAATTATTTATCGGATCCCAGCAAACACAACATGTAGCATTACATAAAGATGATCTTGATCATGATAGGCAGCTCACAAGATCTAAACATGATGGCACAATAGGAGAAGACAACCATCTAGCTACTGCTATGAACCCGTAGTCCAAGGATGAACTACTCACGCATCAGTCCGGAGGCGGGCATGATGATGTAGAGCCCTCCGGTGATGATTCTCCTCTCCGGCAGGGTGCCGGGAAGATCTTCTGAACCCCTCCCCCCCCCCCCCCCCCCCGAACTAGGGTTGACGGCGGCGGCGGCTCTAGAATGTATCGTGGAAAAGTGTTCGGGTGCATAGGGTTATTTTGTCGGGGGTATTTGTAGGCGAAAGGGCGAAGGCGGTGGAGCCCCGAGGGGCCCACACCACGTGGTGGCGCGGTCAGGGGGGCCGCGCCTCCACCAGGTGTGGCCGCCTCGTGGCCCTCCTCCGTCTCCTCTTCGGTGTTCTGGATGGTTCCGGGAAAAATAGGGGTATTGGCTTTTGTTTCGTACAATTCCGAGAATATTTATTTAACAACTTTTCTGAAACAAAAAACAGCAGAAAACTGGGAACTGGCACTGTGGCATCTTGTTAATAGGTTAGTCCCAGAAAATGCATAAAAACCATATAAAGTGTATATAAAACATGTAGCAATTGGTATAATATAAGCATGGAACATAAGAAATTATAGATACGTTTGAGACGTATCAAGCATCCCCAAGCTTAGTTCTACTCGTCCCGAGTAGGTAAAACGATAACAAAAATAATTTCTGAACTGACATGCTTTCACACAATCTTGATCATATAATAATGTAATGCATGTAAATTGAGATCAAATGAATAAAAGTTGTAGTTTATATTGATATCAAATGAGTAATGAGTAAACAAGTAGGTAGAACAAAGTAAAACTTTCAATGAATCAATACTAGAGAACAATCAACCGTGCAAAGTAGATATTAAAGATGATTTAAGCTTGAAGAATAACAATATAATCATCTAATGCATCCAACACTCATGACAACTTTGTGAAAGGATCAAGTCAAGCAATAACAATATGCACGTAGAAAATCATCTCTCTATTTGTTCACTTAAAAACAAGCAAGAGTTCAGCGTTGGTTCCTGGCACCAGGATGTTGTGGCTAAAAGAATAATAAGGGGGGTTTGGAAGGCCAACGGAAGAAAGTCTCACACAGTTGAAAGTGATCATTAGACAAGAGGAAGTCATATAATCGAAGCTATGCAAGGAGTAGTGATTGCCACACAACAGATGCACATAGAGCTATAAGTGTATGAAAGCTCTCTAATGGAACTGGGGGTGCATCGAACTTGCTTGCTCATGAAGACCTAGAGCACTTTTGAGGAGGCTCATCATTGGAATATACAAGCCAAGTTCTATAATGTAAAGTTCCCCATATAGTTATGCAAGTAAAACATGAAAACTCTCTCATATGGAGTAAAGGTGCTAAACATGAGCACAAATGATGACTATGAATACTACAGGTGCTATAACATGAGCACAAGTGCGGATAAATAGTAGTAATGTTGCCCCCTTTTTATTTTTCTTTTTTTTCTTTTTTCTATTTTTCCATTTTTTTTACTTTTTCTGTTTCTCTTTTCGATGGCCTCCATGGCTCTTTTCACTTTTAGGGGCCAACATTCTAATATGACAACACACTTTTGATACAAGTAACTCATAAGGAATAGAACATAGTGTATGAAACGGTGCCTCTGCCAGTGTAGCAGGATATGCAATGATCTAGCGTAACATGGGTAAAACCACACATCAGCTGTAAAGAATCGTGCAAGGCAATATATAAATGACAACAAGTCACGTAATGTAAGATGGAAGTTGCGTGGCAATATATCTCGGAACAGCTATGGAAATGCTGTAGTAGGTAGGTATGGTGGATGTTTTGAGGAAGATATTTGGCTTATGTGTAGGAGAACATGATGAAGATCTCCCACGAGTTTTGGATGTACCCGCGAAGTATGCACCAACTCTCAATGTGAGAAAGGGCAATGCAAAGTACCGAAAAGGCTAGCAAATATGGTGGTGGAAGTGCCATGAAAACCGCAGCTTAGAACTCACAAGCAAAAAGATTCCAACTAGAAATATGATCTCACAAGGCATAATGAAAATCACTCCATGAGGGACTGTGGCAAATGAACTAGTCACTGTTGGGACCCCGACCGTAGCGCATAACACAAAGTCATTACGGTTGTTTTTAACATTAGGAGTCATATATAATCATGCTATCAACTGGATATTTAAGTGTGGTACAGATTCAAGTTTTCTAGACCAACCACTAATCATTCTAATTTACTAAACCATCATGTTTTACCATTAAGCATATTAATATCTCAAAACAACATCAATGATTCAAGTGACACAATTTAATGATCTACAAGATTATGTATCATTTCATCATACCATCTAACCACATTTATCATTTTCTGTTCTTAACCAAACACCAATCAACTTATCTAAAAATAAACTCTCCAAGTATTTAACAATGAGATATGAGAGTATAATATAAGAAAACTAACAACTAACAAGAGATGCATGAAAAAAAGAGCTAATAGTATTGGAGTAACATAGAAGAATACTCAACAAATAATAGTGAAGAATACGAGTATTCATAAGAAAAATCGGAGCGTGTCTCTCTCCCAAAAAGTAATGCTAGGATCCATTTTATTCAGAGAATGAAAATAACAAAAACAAAAACAAACAGACGCTTCAAGTAAAGCACATAAGATGTGTCGGAATTAAAATATAGTTTCACTTTAGAGGACCTGATAGTTTGTTGATGATCCCCAAGCTTAGACGCTTGAGTCTTCTTGAAACATGCTTGGGTGACCCACGGGGGGATCCCCAAGTTTAGGCTCTTTCATCTTCTTGATCACATCACATCATCCTTCTCTCTTGATCCTTGAAAACTTCCTCCACACCAAACTCAAAGTAAACTTCATTAGAGGGTTAGTGCATAATCAAAAATTCTCATATTATGGATGGACAAAACCATTACACATGCTATTGGACATTAGCTACAGCCACTTGTATTTTATGGAACAAAAAGATCTATTCAAAAACAGCAAAAGGAGCAATGCAAAATAAATGGCAGAATCTGTCAAAAACAGAACAGTCCGTAAAGACGAATTTTTTCGAGCCACTTAACTTGCTCAAATCAGACAACTCAAAACTAATGAAAGTTGCATACATATGTGAGGATCATGCACAAAAAATCCCAGGTCATTTTGATTTTTCTGTGAATTCTTACGAATTAAACGGTGGACAGCAGAAAACTATTCCTGCGCAGGAATCCAAATCTAGCATCAACTTTCTACTAGAGGCTTAAATTGACACAACAATGCAATAAAAGAAAGACAAAGGAATTGCTACAGAGGTGAGCATGTTCCTTGACTCAACAAAATAAAATAACAGAAATAAAAAGGTGGGTTGTCTCCCATAAGCGCTTTTCTTTAACGCCTTTCAGCTAGGCACAGAAAGTGATATTCAAGTATTTCCAAGAGATGAAGCATCAACATCATAATTTATACGAATGATAAAATCAAAAGGTAGCTTCATTCTTTTTCTAGGGAAGTGTTCCATACCTTTCTTGAGTGGGAATTGGTATGTAATATTTCCTTCTTTCATATCAATAATAGCACCCACAGTTCTAAGAAAAGGTCTTCCCAACACAATAGGACAAGATGGGTTGCATTCAATATCCAAGACAATAAAATCAACGGGGACAAGGTTATTGTTAACCATGATACGAACATCATTAACTCTCCCCAAGGGTTTCTTCATAGCATTATCAACAAGAAAAACATCCAAATAGCAATGTTCCAAAGGTTGCAAATCAAACATATCATAGAGCTTTTTAGGCATAACAGAGATACTTCCACCAAGGTCACATAAAGCATTGCAATCAAATTCATCTACTTTTATTTTAATGATGGGCTCTGATACGTCCAAAACGTATCTACTTTCCCGAACACTTTTGCTATTGTTTCGCCTCTAATTTGTGTATTTTGAATGCAACTAATACGGACTAACGCTGTTTTCAACAGAATTGCCCTGGTGTCTTATTTTTGTGCAGAAAATCAACTTTCAGGAAAAACACCAGGAAAAAGCCCAAAGTTATTGCCTGAGTGTGATATTGCTCTCTGGAATTCATTCATCATGGGAAGACCTGTTGATAAGAAATTTCCCATCGTACCATCCACTACAAGAAAAGGTACAATTCCGAGTTCCGCTCCTGCTCTTGATTCACCATCTGTTTTAAGTAAGCTTGTTACACCACCTCAAGCCTCTTGCACTGTTACTCTTGCTGAATCTGAAATTACTTGTGATGATGCTTCTACTGTTCTTGATGATACTGTTTCATTAGGCCCCTTTTTAGATGCTACGATTGCTAGATCTAAACAATTTGAAAATGCTGAAATTCCTAATGAAGATGCTGAAACACCTGTTAATTCACCTGAATTAACAAATAATGCTGATGATGATCTTGATGAATTATATGTTGAACTTAATGATGATTTTATTAAAGAATGTCAAGCTACTACTGGTGCATGTAATACTAAAAGTTTTCTTGAAAAGCATGCTGTTAGATATAAGTTATCTCCTGATGCTAAATTTGGTACATCTCCTATAAACATTAAAGATAAAGATTATGATTTCTCTACTGATTTAGCACACATAGCTATTGCTGAGAGAGAACCTTTCTGTGGAACCGAAAATGAAAGTGCTGTAGAACACATGAATGAACTCTCTACTTTGAGTGGTATATTTTCTGAGGACATAAAGATGCGCACTTACTTTGTAACTAAAATATTTCCTTTCTCATTAAAAGGAGAAGCTAAAACTTGGTATAATAATTTGTCTCCTGGTTCCATTACTAGTCATCCTATTGGTTTGCTTGATACTTTATTTCGGAAATATTTTCCTGCTAGTGCTCAACGTGATGCTTTGCTAAGAATTTATAACTTTAATCAAGAAGAAGATGAGAAATTGCCTGATGCTTGGACACGGTTTTGTTCTCTAATAAGAGGCCAGCCGAACCATGATTTAGAGAAAAATGATCTTCTTGATATATTTTACAGTGGACTAACCGTTGAATCTAGGACATATTTGGATAGTTGTGCTAGTTGTGTTTTCAAGAAACGAACTCCAGAAGAAGCTGAGAAATTAATGGCTAAGATAAGCCAGAATTATGATGATTGGAATATTCCTGAACCAACTCCAACACCTACACCAACACCAAGGAAGGGAGGTATGATTGAATTAAATGAAGAAGTGATGAAGGAAGCCAAGAAATCTCTTAAAGAGAGGGGTATTAAATCTGAAGATGTGAAGAATTTACCTCCTATTGAAGAATTATGTAAGCCAATTCCTCCTTCACCCATAATTGAGGTACACTCTCTCCAAAGGTTTGATGATAGAGATATTCCTTATTCAAAACCTCCTGCTCAATGCTTAGATGAATTTGATACTTTTATTACTAAGCAATGTAATTTTAATATAAGAATAGAGAATCAGTTAATGGAAAATTCTCGTGCTATCAGTAACTTGCATGATATTGTTGATAGAACCTCCAATGATGTTAAAATACTTATTAAACATTTTCATATGGTTCAAACTCAAATTGATCAACTTACTAAAGTGCAAAAGGATTTATTAGAAAATGCTTCTATAAATAAAGAAGAACATGTTTGCGAAGTAACAACTAGAGGAGGTATTTCTACTCAGGATCCTTTATATCCTGAAGGACATCCTAAAAGAATTGAACAAGATTCTCAACAAATTAATAAACCTAGTGCTCCTTCTAAGAAAAAGAAGAAGAAACATAAAACTGTTGTAGAATCCTCTGAACCTGTTAATGATCCTAATATTATATCTATTTCTGATGCTGAAACTGAAAGTGGTAATGAACATAACAATGATGGTAATAATTCTAATGATAATGATAAGAATAGCAATTTGGATAAGGAAGAAATAGAGGAAGAACCTGAAAAGCATAATAAAAATGAAAAGTACACTAAGAAAGATTTTATTGCTAAGAAACATGGTAGTGAAAGAGAACCTTGGGTTCAAAAACAAATGCCTTTTCCTGGTAAGAAACTTAAAACAAAAGAACAAGAACATTATAATAAATTTTGTGAATGGATGAAACCTTTGTTCTTACAAATTCCTTTGACTGATGCTATTAAATTGCCTCCTTATTCAAAATATATGAAAGATATTGTGTCTAACAAAAGGAAAATTCCTAATGAAGAAATATCTACTATGCTTGCTAATTACTCTTTCAATGGCAAGGTTCCAAATAAGTTGGGTGATCCAGGTATACCAACCATTCCTTGCTCTATCAAAAATAATTATGTTAGAACTGCTCTATGTGACTTGGGAGCAGGAGTTAGTGTTATGCCTTTCTCTCTTTACAAGAGACTTTATTTGGATAAATTGATACCTACTGATATATCTTTGCAAATGACTGATAAATCTACTGCTGTTCCTATTGTTATTTGTGAGGATGTTCCTGTTCAAGTGGCTAATAATTGTTTAATCATGACTGACTTTGTTGTGCTTAAAATGCCTGAAGATGATAATATGTCTATTATTCTTGGGAGACCTTTTCTAAACACTGCAGGGGCTGTTATTGATTGCAATAAAGGAAAAGTAACTTTTCATGTGGATGACAAGGAACATACTGTTTATTTTCCCAAGAAAGTGGATAAAATATATGGAATTAATACAATTACTAATTTGAGGTCTATCAAATTGGGAAGTATTGATTGCCCTTATAAAGAAGAATACAAAACTCTTATGATTGGATCCATACCAATACAATACAAGGTAACATGAGTGTCTCACAATGTTTGAATCCTTTTATGTCATCTAAAATTTATTTGGTGGCAAGACTTGATCAACCTTGTTAACAAATATGTTTTAAATGCATGGAAGTGCTAAACAACATTTTTCTTCTCATCTTTATTTTACCTACTGTAATACTATTTGGTTTGCATAGTTTTAGTTGAATATGATTTGAAAAATATTTTTCATGCATTGAATTTAATATCTCAAAATCCAGAAAATGCCCAGAAATAAAAGTTCTCAGAAAATTAAATTTTTTATGTCAAAATTCCTATTTTGTTAGGAGGTACCTGGGAGTACCAGAGGATGACCAGGGGGACCCACCATGCCCCCACATCATGTGGTGGCGCGGCAGGCATCCAGCCGCGCCTGGACATGGTGAGGGCCCACCTGGCCCCTCCACTTACTCTCCTTCTTCCCCATCCTTTCTCTCTCCCGAAAAATCACTTTGCCTCTGCTCAAACCCGTGTTCTTGCTGTTCTTCTCCTGCAATTTCGATCTCCATCTTCAGCCCATCTTTGCTGCTGATATTTGGGGTATTCACTCTCCGGTATGTGACTCCTCCGATCATCCAAATAGAATTTTGTTTAGTGGATTATATCTTGAGTATTTTGCTGCTGTAGATGTCATGTTTAGTGAGTTTAAATGCTTGTTCTAAGTTGGAATAACTAGTTTTGATGCATGCTTAAGCCTCTAGCAAGTCACTATAGTAGTTTCCCCTCATTTAGTTGGCTCAAAATCGATTTTTATAACGTTTGTTAAAAATTTCAGAAAAGGAAGATGCATAACCACACCATGGGGTTGATTCCCACTTAGCACAAAAGCCTAAGCTTGGGGGAGGTACACCAATAGCTCACTTATCTATATATCATTATCATTCGGTACTTTGTATATCCATGTTTCGCTTTCGTTTTCTTTATTTCTTTTATTTGTTCATGTTTTGTTTTACTTTCCAAAACTCAAAAAGTCCAAAAATATTTCTGTTATTTCTCTTGCTAGTTTGCTTTAGTATCTAGTATTAGTATGCTTAGTATTTAATTCGGTTCAATATGCAAAAAACACAAAAATATTTTGCTTTGTTATTTGCTGTTTCGCGCAGGGACAGATTTCTGCTGTACACCGTTTAATTCATAACTTTTCACAGAAAAATCCAAAT
The DNA here is from genome assembly GCA_026929855.1 of Poa annua. Classification (NCBI taxonomy): domain Eukaryota; kingdom Viridiplantae; phylum Streptophyta; class Magnoliopsida; order Poales; family Poaceae; genus Poa; species Poa annua. The sequence continues at coordinate 80,298,951 of CM049437.1, read as the reverse complement.
GGCCTGAAATTTCGTGAGCATAATCCTCAGATATGTACGCAAATTTCATTAGTTTTGAGTTTGCTGATATGAGCAAGTTAAGGGCCTCGAAAAAATTCGTCTTTGCTGGCTGTTCTGTTTTAGTTCCTAATTCCAAAAACCCAAAAATATTTCTTGTTTCTCTTTGGTTTTGTATAGTTTGTTTCAGAGTTCATCACCTTCAGTTACTCCATGGAACTTGGTTATTATCTCATATCTTTCAAGCACACAAGTGAAAAGGCAATAATGATGATCTTTGACAATTCGAGTTGGGTAAGAGGCTGATAATGAACTCTATTTGTTTTTCATTTTTGTACATATACTCATTCATGTGAGCATGCTTAGATGGTTCGCATAAGGTATATGTCTATTGGTGGATGCTTTGTAGTTCATGTTCTCTTATGATCGGTCCCAATTTATTAATGGTAGATAACATGTTTCATGGATATTTGCTTGCATTGTTCTGTTCATAGTAGAATATGACATTGTGGTATCCTCCTCTGAATAATTCATTTGAATCGACTTGGCACATGCTTACTAATGTTATGACTGAAAACAAAAAGTCAATTAAGTCTTGATGATTTATTTTGCCTCAGAGTTCTAGTATCATTTTTACGCCTCCGTTAATTTTATTTTGTCGTAAGCATGATTATGACGGTTATTGCTCTCTTGAATTGTCGCTTCCCCGTCTATTGCTAGCCTCCACTTGTACTAAGCTGCAAATGCTTGTGCTTCCAAATCCCTGAAAACTAAGTTATCCCAAAGAGTCCACCAAAAACACCTATGTATGTCATTTCAAACCATTCAAGTAAATTTGCATGTGTTATCTTTAAAACCTTCAAACAACTTCTCAATTTGTGACACTGTTTTAGCTCATGAGGAAGTAGTATTTGGCTTGTTATCTTCCATGATAATTAAGTAACCGACTTGCATGCTCCATCTGCTCGTCATTAATTTTGCAAAGGGCTGGTTAGACCACTATAATATCCCAAAGTTTTGAAAAGAAAAAAAATAGACACTCCTCCATGGTATGTGATTGCTGGTGGGCACCCGAGGATTCGGTTAGCCATGGTTTGAGAAAGCAAAGGTTGGGAGGAGTGTCAAATTATATAAATAAGGTGCATATTATAAATGCTTGTTATAAATAAATCGGAACCGCTCTCAACTTGCTTAGTATGGAAGATAACTGGAACTCTATTGCCATTCGTTGACAAATCAATCACCACTCAAAAACAATTTTGCCTCTGTTTTCAAAACAATGAAAAGCTCTAGCACATGTTAAATCCCTGCTTCCCTCAATGAAGTGCCTATCTTTTACTTTATTGTTGAGTCACCATCCCTCTTTGAGCACCTTCTTGAGAGCATAGTTGTCATTCTTAGTGTAATGTGCTTGTCCCAGAATACTGTTAACTGCGGTGTAACTTTGATGCTTTTATCTTTGATATCTTTATTTCTAGTCTTCTCTTGAAACTCAGAGGTGCCTGGGCATTTATGTTTTGCTGTACACATTCGGGTGATACGTCTCGAACGTATCTATAATTTCTTATGTTCCATGCTTATATTATACCCCTTGTTACATGTTTTATATTCACTTTTATATCATTTTATGCATTTTCTGGGACTAACCTATTAACAAGATGCCACAGTGCCAGTTGCCTGTTTTCTGCTGTTTTTGGTTTCAGAAAAGTTGTTAAGAAAATATTCTCGGAATTGGACAAACGAAACGTCAAAGTTCTTGAAATTCCCAGGAGGTTCCAGAACACCGAAGAGGACACGGAGGTGGACCCCGAGGGGCCCACACCCCCTCCCGGCGCGGCTCCCCCCTTGGCCGCGCGAGCACGGGGTGTGGGGCCCTCGAGGCCCCACCGCCTTCGCCCTTTGGCCTACTTGTACCCCTCGGATATCTAAGACCTAGGACACGCACCTTTTTCCTCCACGAAGTCCAGAGCCGCCGCCGTCATCAACCCTAGATCGGGAGGGTTCAGAAGCTCCTCCCGGCACCCTGTCAGAGAGGGGAATCATCACCGGAGGGCTCTACATCACCATGCCCGCCTCCGGACTGATGCGTGAGTAGTTCATCCTTGGAGTACGGGTCCATAGCAGTAGCTAGATGGTTGTCTTCTCCTCTTGTGCTACCATGTTTAGATCTTGTGAGCTGCCTAACATGATCAAGATCATCTTTATGTAATACTACATGTTGTGTTTGCTGGGATCCGATGAATATTGAGTACTATGTTATTGCTTCATATTATATCTTGTGAGTGCGTTGTTTATGATCTTGCATGCTCTCCGTTGCTAGTAGATGCTCTGGCCAAGTAGATGCTTGTGACTCCAAGAGGGGGTATTTATGCTCGATAGTAGGTTCATGTCTCTATTTAATCTGGGGTGGTGACAGCTAGCTCTAAGGTTGTAGATGTACTGTTGCTACTAGGGTTAAAACAGTGGTACTTTATCTAAGGGTATTTGTACTACTTACATTACACACATTGTCTAATGCAATTATCTGTTGCTTGCAACTTAATACTGAAAGGGCTGCGGACGCTAACCGGAAGGTGGATTATTAGTCATAGATGCGGTTGGAACGGTCTATGTATATTGTTGTAATGCCCAAATGAATATCACACTAGCCATCATAACTATAGTATATGCATCATTATGCACTTCTTTATTCTGTCAATTGCCCAGCTGTAATTTGTTTACCCGCATGTATGCTATTATTATTTATGGAGATACACCACTAGTGAACTGTGGACCCCGGTCCTTTTTCCTCAAACTGATAAACAATCCTACTGCAATCCTCTTACTTTCATTCTCTGCAAACAAACATCATTTTCCACACATACGTTTAATCCTTTGTTACAGCAAGCCAGTGAGATTGACAACCTCACTGTTAAGTTGGGGCAAAGTATCTTGGTTGTGTTGTGTGCAGGTTCCACGTCAACTACACACCAGCACTTTTCTGGCGCAGTTGCCACCTCGAGAAGAATCCTAGTTTCCTACTGGTTCGATAACCTTGGTTTCACAACTGAGGGAAACTTGCTGCTGCACTACTTCATACCTTCCTCTTGGGGTTTCCCAACAACACCTCACCGGTGCATCATCGGGCAAGCGAGATACCACCTTATCATACTTTATTATGAGCTTTGCAATCCTGTGAATTGATATGTTTCATGTTATTTATTATTGGTATGATTGGCACCTCTTCATGGCTTACATAACTATTGGGTGACACCATTTACATATATCTTATTATGAATAGCCTAAGCATTTGTCCACATAGTGAGAATATTTCCATCATATGAAGCAAATGTGTTCGTGAAAGTTCTTTATCGCACTCAGTTGTTAACTGAATTGCTTGAGGACAAGCAATAAGCTAAGCTTGGGGGGAGTTGATACGTCCAAAACGTATCTACTTTCCCGAACACTTTTGCTATTGTTTCACCTCTAATTTGTGTGTTTTGAATGCAACTAACACGGACTAACGCTGTTTTCAGCAGAATTGCCCTGGTGTCTTATTTTTGTGCAGAAAATTAACTTTCAGGAAAAACACCAGGAAAAAACCCAAAGTTATTATTTTCCCCGGAGAGTCCTAGAGCCAGAAGATGAGTCGGAGGCGGGCCACGAGGCGCCCACACCATGTGGCGGCGCGGGTGGCCCCTGGCCGCGCCACGGGGTGGTGTGGCCGCCTCGGCCACGCCCCCTAGCCCCCCTCTCGACTACTTAGTCCCTCTGAACTAAAAACGTCGGGGCAATTACCACTTTCCAGAGAAACATCTCCGTGCGCCGCCGCCACCTCGAAACCCAATTTGGGGACCAGAAGTCTCTGTTCCGGCACCCTGCCGGGACGGGGAATCCAAGGGGATCATCGCCATCGTTATCACCAACGCCTCTCCATCAACCATCATCATTTCCCCCATCCATGTGTGAGTAATTCCCCACTGTAGGCTTGAGGCACTAGTGGAAAAGGGCTACTAGTGGCGCACCAAAAAGCCTTTCTGTGGCGCACCCAGGGAAATGGGGGGTGCGCCACAGAAATCTCGCCACTAAATTATATTTCTGTGGCGCACCCCTCACCGTGCGCCACAGAAATGTTTTAGTGGCGCACCCCACATAGGTGCGCCACAAAATTGTTCATTTGAATTTTTAAAAAAAGGCGGCCAGATTCGTCGGAGCTCGTTTTTTGCCGCCCGTTTTTCGCCGGAATTTCGTCGGAGCCCGTGGTCGTAGGTAGCTTGGTCGGAAGTGGGTGGAGGAGGGGGTCGCCGGAGGTCGGTGGAGGAGGAGGAGGAGGTGGTGGTGGTGGTGGTGGTGGTCCGCCGGAGGAGGAGGTGGTCGCCGGAGGAGGAGGAGGTGTTCACCGGAGGAGGAGGAGGGGGGTGTTCGCCGGAGGAGGAGGAGGTGGTGGTGGTCATTGCGGCTTGAGGAGGAGGAGGAGGAGGAGGTGGTGGTCGCCGGAGGAGGTCGTCGTCGTAGGAGGAGGAGGATGTGGTCGCCGGAGTAGGAGGAGGAGGGAGGAGAAGGAGGAGGGAAGAGAAGGGGAGAGGAGAAGTGGAGGAGAGGAGAAGGGGAGAGGAGAAGTGGAGGAGAGGAAATGAGAGGAGAAGGGGAGAAGGGGAGAGGAAATGAGAGGAGAAGGGGAGCCAGCCTCCAGATTTCAAATTTTGAATCCCGCCCAAATAATTCTGTGGCGCACCCCCTTCCGGTGCGCCACATTTTTTTCTTTTTTTCTTTTTTTTTGATTTTGCTTACAATCATTTTTAAATAACTTTTTTTCCATTTCGAATTTTGAGGATCTGATTCAAGCCTCACCGGGCAAGCCCTGTTTTTTAGGGTATTAAACGCATTTTTTCGACGTCGTATGCAAAAGTTATGGCCGTTTCGACTTTATTTACAGTGATTTTACATAAAAGGTCAAAACTCATATTTCAAATATTCTACACGAACTAGACACTAATACCTAACCATATCTTAAAGGATGGAATTTTTTTAACATTTTTTCATTTTCTTCTTTTTGCCGCAAAACTGAAAAGGCGATCTGGGGGGGGGGGGGGGGGGAGTGGCAAAACTTTCTGTGACGCACCCCACTTGATGCGCCACAGAAAGTAGTCCCATTTTTGTGGCGCACCCCACCTGATGCGCCACAGAAAGTCCAATTTCTGTGGCACATGTGACCTGATGCGCCACAGAATGCCTACTTTCTGTGGCGCATGGGCTTGGTGCGCCACAGAAAGTGCCCCGGATTTCTAAATTCAAACGCATCTGGCGGGGCCCACCATATTTCTGTGGCGCATGATCCTTGGTGCGCCACAAAAAGGCAGATTTCAGTGGCGCATGTTCCTTTTATGCGCCACAGATATTTGTGGCGCATTGGTGCGATGCGCCACTATTTTTTTTTTGTGGCGCATGGGCATAGGGTGCGCCACAAACAGGCATCCCACCTATAAGCATTTTTCTACTAGTGAGGGGATGGTAGGGATTGGATGAGATCGTTCATGTAATAGCTGTAATATCATTAGGGCATGGTGCCCAGTATCCGTCATTGGTGTTTTACGTCATTTTTGCAACTTGTTATACTTAATGCTTGTCACTAGGGCCTGAGTGCCATGATTTCTGATCTGAACATGTTATTGTATCATGAAGATAATCATTGTTTTCGATCATATCTGCAAGTTGTATTACACATGTCATTGTCCGGAACTCTAGGTCCCAAAGTGACAATAATTGGGACAGCCTAGGGGAATGGCTGTGATGTGAGGATCACATGTGTTCACGGAATGTTAATGCTTTGCTCCGGTACTTTATTAAAAGGAGTACCTTAATTACCAGTAGTTTCCCTTGAGCCCCCGCTGCAACGGGCTGGTAGGACAAAAGATGATGTGCAAGTTTCTCATTGCGAGCACGCACAGCTAAATTGGAACACATGCCTATGGTTAATAAATACTTGGATGCTTACTATTATTTATCTGCAAATTCCCATGACTTAGTTATTATATGAAATATCTCATCCATGCAACGCCCATTCATCCGTCCCTATGCCTACAATATTTTAATTCTGCTGTCTACTATAATCACTACTGCTGTTGTTACTCTACTGCTGCTGTTATTTCACTACTGTCACTGTTATAAAACTATTGCTACTGATAATCTGTCTCGAGCAAGTCTATTCACATGTGCAGCTGAATTGACAACTCCGCTGTTAAGACTTATAAATATTCTTTAGCTCCCCTTGTGTCGAATCAATAAATTTGGGTTTTACTTCACTCGACAAGTATAGGGGATTTGCAGACAAATAATAGCATTTGGGCATGTATGCTATTATTTGTCTGTATACATGCGGGTAAACAAATTACAGCTGGGCAATTGACAGAATAAAGAACTGCATAATGATGCATATACAAGTCATGATGTCTAGTGTGAGATTTATTTGGGCATTAAAACATGATACATAGACCATCATCCAACTGCATCTATGACTAATAATCCACCTTCAGGATAGCATCCGCAACACCATTCAGTATTAAGTTGCAAGCAACAGATTATTGCATTAAGTAAATTGTGTAATGTAAGTAGCACAAATATCCTTAGATAAAGAACTACTGTTTTATCCCTAGTAGCAACAGTACATCTACAATCTTAGAGGTTGCTGTCACTCCCCCAGATTAAATAGAGACATGAACCCACTATCGAGCATAAATATCCCCTCTTGGAGTCACAAGCATCTACTTGGCCAGAGCATCTAGTAGTAACGGAGAGCATGCAAGATCATAAATAACGCACTCACAAGATATATTATGAAGCAAATGACATAGTACTCAATTATTCATCGGATCCCAGCAAACACAACATGTAGCATTACATAAAGATGATCTTGATCATGATAGGCAGCTCACAAGATCTTAACATGATGGCACAATAGGAGAAGACAACCATCTAGCTACTGCTATGGACCCGTAGTCCAAGGATGAACTACTCACGCATCAGTCCGGAGGCGGGCATGGTGATGTAGAGCCCTCCGGTGATGATTCCCCTCTCCGGCAGGGTGCCGGGAAGAGCTTCTGAACCCTCCCGAACTAGGGTTGACGGCGGCGGCGGCTCTGGAACGTATTGTGGAAAAGTGTTCGGGTGTTAGGTCTTGTATTGTCGGGAGGTTTAAGTAGGCGAAAGGGCGAAGCCGGTGGAGCCCCGAGGGGCCCACACCCGGAAGCTAGAACCAGAACCAGGACCGACTACTTGTTTTGTAATGCGATTAACACTATATTTGTAAGGAGGAGTCGACTACTTGTTTTGTAATGCGATGAACACTATATTTGTAATGTGATGAATCAATAGGTACACCTGCTATATTTTGTCAATATTTGATTTTCTGGAATTCTGTATGAAATACCTGCTATATATATATATATATATATATATATATATATATATATATATATATATATATATATATATATATATAACTCTATTAGACACCCTGGGAGCAGAATAGTAATTCTGCACCCGGGCCGATCGACCGAACCGGACGTCCACCTGGTTAGATCAAACGCTGTTCGAGCACCCTCCGGTGTCGTAATTTTGTTTTGCTTTTTACTACGACGGTTTTCCCAGCTACCGCACTACCTAGCCCACCACGGCACTATCTAATCGCAACTAATTATTCCTCTCGCCATTCTAATCCAGGGCGTCCGGCGGCGAGCGGTTTGGAGACTAAAAATTGAGCCGCGGCGGCAGCGAGCGGGTGCGCGTCCGCCGACAAGCGGGTGAGCGTAGGCCGGTCGCCGGCGGCAGAGTCTAGGGCCAGGCGAGCAGAGGGTGGGCTCTCCGTTGTCGGGCCGAATCGGCGAGCAGAGGTGAGCGGCGGCAGCGAGCGGCCGTGGTGAGCGGCGAGCGGCGGGTGTTCTCGGCACGACATCGACCGACTCCTGCGCCATCTCCAGATCCCCTCCGTCGACTACCTCCGGCTCCGTCGCCAGCGCCCCTCCGCCGCAAGGCCAAGGGACCGTACCGAGCAGCACCATCAAATCACACTGCGACCGCAACTGCCGCATCCTCTGCCCCGACACCATCTCCTCCGTGCCTTTCTTCACCACCCGACAACGACGGCCATCCTCCACGGATCCATTCCCCAGGCCCGTGCCATCGAGCTTCGGCCGCCGGGCTCCAATCCTAGAACGCCGCCGAGGAGCTCCTGTTGCCCACGACCAGGTCGTGTTGCCGCCGTTCTCGCCTCGTGCCCATACCAAATCACGGTGAGCTTGCTGCCCATCCTGAGTTTATTATCCATTAAACCTATGATAATCCCTTTGCTCCGTCTATCCATCTTCTCCGATCTGGTGGTGAATTAATTATGTAACTTTCCCGTCGCCGCGAGGCATCTAGCTTCTCCTTTCGGAAGCAGGAGATTTAATCCATTTGACGCCTGATGATCTGGAATCCACGGACAGGCGCACGAGGGATTCTTCATCGTAGCTAGCTTCCTTCCCTTGAATGAGGTAAAATTATTGGTGTCCAACATCAGTAGTATTTGGTTTTATCCGTGTATATGCTCTGCTAAAAGATTATCTTGAGCCGTATTCCTGTTGTGAAGAAATTGATGTTGGCTTTGTGAAGAAATTGATTTGAATTAATGTTGGCTTTCTGAATGTACTGTTATGAAGAAATTGATCCAATACTATTTTTGCATGAATATTGCTACTGCCCTCAACAGAACTACAGAAGATAGATCCGTAAACTTCTTAGCTAAGAATACATCAATTTAGGGGTTCTCGCACTTGACAACATTATTATGCTATGTGATGGTGTCCATTAAACTTCAGTCCTAATGAAATTGCAATTGCATACTCAAATTAATTAATTTAGGAAGGGGTCGTATTCAAGCAAGATGTGATATCAATTGAAATTTACTCAGCTAGAACTCGCCTACAATAATACAAGGCACGGAGCAGCTTCTATCAGTACTAGCTGGAGAGTGACGCCCAGCTGGTGCATGCTAATTTGTGTTTGGCATTATGTAGGTAGCCTGAGGTGAGCTCAAGTTCGAATCCAACAGCTCAGATTGTGTTGCTATTTTTCATTTGGGGTTTTGCGGTCCAGTCTTGATTTTGGTACCTCAAACCTTGAGTTTGTTTCAGAATTTTAAGTCTAGCACAGATTTGGACGTCAAGGTAAATCGTCCAGTCGAGGTGTGTTATGGGCTTACTATATGCTTAAATTTCCTAGAATTACTACCTATTTTCAATGCAATCTACCTCCCTTGTCCGTTATATCTTCAGGAATATATTCAACTTGTTTGAAGGTAAATGCATTATTTCTAATATGGCCTGGTTTTATTCTTTCATTAGTTTCAACAATGCTAGCTAGGTATGCAACTTTTCATTAAAAAATAAAGAAAATCTTGGCTCAACTTCTGCATGTCCCCATGGACTTCTGATCCTCCATGGGATGACTTGTCATAGAATTATTTGGCACAATTACAAAAGCAATAATCTTATATGGTCAGTCTCTACATTCTGATGGAGCTTGCAGATTTAACATCCTTTTGGCGTATTTTTTGTAACAAACCTGCAACAAGATTATGATGGTGACGACCATTCGAGTTCAAGACCGATGAGAAGCAAGTGATAAACAGGCTTCGCACATGCCCAACAAGGTGCTGATGAGTTGGCCTTCAGCACCGTGTTGCCTAGTAAGATGGAGATGAACCATCAAACTTCATGCCGTGGAATCAATGTAACAAAGTAAATTACACGGAGATGTGTACTACTTCACTACATGTTCGACAATATTCCTTTATTTTTTATAAGATTTTTATGCATTGCCGTGTTTATTCTATGGGAAAAGATGAGGCTATGCCTGCCAGTCTTACATCATGCAGTCAGGCAATGTACTCAGCCAATTCTTATGTCGTATAATGAGGCGATTTAATCAAGAATAGTAATCTTAAGCTTAGGTAATAAAGCGGGTATCAGTTCGTAATGAAATATTTAGCATCCATAGTTTGCAAAAATGCTCTGCGGTGCTCGAGAAAAAGCCAGCAGCCTCTTTTACATTGGCTGGCAAGATATTACATCAGCAGCTTATTTCCTGGATTGCTGACCGTTTCTCACATCGATGGTTTGAGAGAAAAAGGAGACGCACGACCTAGGTAGTTGGGCCGAAAAAAGGGGACGCACGACCTAAGGTAGTTGGGCCGGCTTACGTCCAGCATAAGCTTATTACGTAGCATGCAATTTTCTTACCACAGACGTGAATTGGAGGCGGGTGCAGACGCGCGGTTCACGTAGCTAAGGCAGGCGGGGTGCAGAATAACTATTCTGCTCCAGGGAGTCAAATAGCGCTACCCTATATATAGTATATATATATATATATATATATATATATATATATATATATATATATATATATATATATATATATATATATATATATATATATATATAATGCAATTTTTTATAAAAAAATAAAATTCGGAAAACATACAGCTGGCGAACACGACGCATTACCTCTGGCGAACACGGGTCCACCCGCAGAGACCAGCGCTGGCGGGCGGATATAGCACCGCTGGCGGGCCACGCTTGTTCGCCAGCGCTAACCACGCTACCGCTGGCGAACACAGCCGCTGTTCGCCAGCCGCTACCGCTGGCGAACAGCTGTTCGCCAGTGGGAAGGCGAACAGCTGTTCGCCAGCGGTAGGCAAAATGTGTTCGCCAGCAGTAGCCTTTTCCCTACTAGTGGCGGCCAGGGGAGGGGGGGGGGGAGCCGCGCCTCCACCAGGTGTGGCCGCCTCGTGGCCCTCCTCCGTCTCCTCTTCGGTGTTCTGAATGGTTCCGGGAAAAATAGGGGTATTGGCTTTTGTTTCGTCCAATTCCGAGAATATTTCCTTAACAGCTTTTCTGAAACCAAAAACAGCAGAAAACGGGGAACTGGCACTTTGGCATCTTGTTAATAGGTTAGTCCCAGAAAATGCATAAAAACCATATAAAGTGTATATAAAACATGTAGCAATTTGTATAATATAAGAATGGAACATAAGAAATTATAGATACGTTTGAGACGTATCAAGAGGGTGCAACCCAAACGGCTGAGGGGGACACAAATGCGATTTTCTGTCCACGTCCCAACGTAATTAGATCAAAACGGACCAGATTTGGTCCCAAAATGCGTCGGGCCGTTGGAGATGCCCTTATATTCCATCTCCGCGCGCCAGCGTACAATGTCGACTTGACTCGCACTCCGAAGGCCGACGTCCGCGACTCCAACGGACCAACATATTTGGTGGAGCCAAATCAGACTTTGCCAACCCTAACTTAACCTGACTTTGAGTTACTGAATGGTGGGTCTTACGTGTGGTAGGCTCCGCGTGTCAATTATCCAAAGTTAAAAAAAGTTAGAATTAGCAAAGTTAAAGGATTTTGTTCCATATTTGGCATGCGCGTGTTCGACCATATCTGCGCGTGTCACAATCAAAGTCCTATGCGGGACATAAACTGATTGTTGTATGTTTGATGTCTCTGACACTGTGTCGGAAAATAGGTTGAGGCTCCAAGAGTAGAGTGTATAGTATGGGAAGCTTATTTTCCAAGGTTGACTCGAGTGTATTATCGAACTCTGGGGGAACTGTGTGTAAAATGATTTATCTTCTTTTCCATCTTCAAGAAACCTACAAAATAAGTTAAATTGTTTTGTGCCCTCAACCTTACCAAGTGGTTGTCAATCACAAGGTGTGCTAATAAGATATAAAATAAAACGTAATACAAGAAATAAATATGTAATGGTGTAAATAAATATATGCAATGATGATGAAAACAATAAAGGATAATGTTTTTATGTTTTGGTTTGTGAATGCAATAAATAAAAGTATTTTTTATTTTCGGATTTTTAAATAGCTGAAAATGAAAAGTGCTTAAAAATTGTTGGGAAGTGTTTGTTTATGATTAAAAATGGACTGGGGTTCATGGTTTTACTTATGCACTCTCTCTGTAGGATGTGGTGGACTACGGGATACTATGGTTGACATATTTTATTGCAACATGCTTATGTAAAGAAGATATTCATATGGGCATCACGTCATAACATAGAGATGTTTTGATTATTTATCTCATACTTCAGTAGGAAGGGAATTAAATCTTATCAACCTAGTATTAAGTATTAAGAAGTAAATCAGGTATAGCTTTAAGCTATATGACATGAAGTTAAAATAAGAACATGCTAGATCTAGTCATGGAGAAGGGGCAAGGTCACACCAAATCCCCGGTAGCATGATATTTTCTTTTATCCCTAATGAGGCATTTTATGCATGATCACACACGTATTCACGACCTCCCACGTCTGCTCGCTTGATCATGTTAGAGCGGGGTACCAGACAATGGCAAACCGAGATTGGAGCATTCTAAATGCCCGCTCGACATCCTTCCTCACACTCTTTTGTTCAGAGGCAAACCAAAAAGTTTGTTGCTCGTTGGATTGAACATTGTCTTGGCAAATGTAGCCCATATATTGTCGTACACAGGCCATTGATTTCATAGTTGACTGTTGAAGCATAACCACCTTCAACAAGCTTTGTGGACACCTGAGAGCAGTGCATCATGTGATGCCATTGTGAATCCTACCATGCTGAAAAAGGTGTGTCAAAACCATAGTTCATGATCGGTCACACTTTCAAGTACCACACTGCAATATTCTTTATTCCCCATGTATAATCATTGTCAATCAAATGGACAGTTCTTCAATCTCTAATGGAAGCAGTCGATACTTCCAAGCATTTAGGAAAACCCCTTGTTGTGTTACGTTCCATGATCCGAGATGTTTTTTCTTCATTTCGTTTGTCCTCTCAAATAGTGTGGGCTAGCAACCACCACCCTACGGTATATGTATATTGATTTGCTATTTGTAAACTCGGACATGCTTAGATAGCCGTCTTGACCATCTACATACGCTCCATATACAAGAATCATCATGATCATGGTGCACTTCTGAATTGATGAGAAATCAACATTTCCACGACATTTTTCTTCAAATTGAAGTATGGATCCTATTCCTACACAACATCTGTCTTTGTGAACAAGTCACAGTTTATTCGAAACCGTCGGCGAAAATCCTTTCGAGTGAATGTTCGGATTTCGTCAAAATAATTAGAGATCAATATGCAATTGCCCTATATCCTGTTTCTCGGCTTGATCTTGATCCTCCTAGACACTGAGCCTCCACGTTTGGGTCCGGCATTGGCGGCCTCGTCGCCTTGAAGATGTAGAAGGCAAGCAAGAATTGATAATTTCTTGTCTTGTTCGGCGTCGATGGCGGCTTCCTCTTCCGTCAACATGTGACCCTTCTTCGTCGCTAGCTATCCATGTGTTAAATTCAAACATATATGAATCAATCACCCGATCGCCGGCAACCGGCGACAATTCAAATAATGATCGGCCTACTAGGCGGTCGGCTGAACACCTTGCGTGCAAGATGGGCGCACGAGGTAACCGGAGCTCCATGGGTGGCGAGAGTCGACGAGGGTCAGAGGCTCAGAGCGGGAGCTAGCAATGCAGACATCGCAGCGAGGAGGACAGCGTGGCCGACGGAAATGAAGTGGGAGAAAGGGACAGAGGGGGTGTGGACGTGTGGTAGGGTTTAATTCAATGTGTCAATGACAACACCGACCCGCCCGTCGAGATCCGACATGGTGCCGCGCCTAGCTTCGTCCGGCGGAACCAAACAACTTACAACGGGGAAGGCGTGTGCTGGGTGTGCCGGACCCGAACCGCGGCCGCCAGTAGAGATACACTCACGAATCGCACGGCAAGGTAGTACGAATCGCATGGCAAGGTAGTAGTAACTTGGGTCGATCAGAAATCCTCCGGGCACCCGCGACGGCGGTTTGATACAGCTCCATGAAGAACAGGGCCGTCGTCGAACCCGCGGCGGCCGACGACGCAACCAAAACCGGGGCACCGTTAATGCAAGTGCACCGCACGCGGACGTAGCTGCGGTAGTTCCAAAACAGCATTCAAACGCCTTGTTTCCCACTCCAGTCGCTCTCTCCAGCAGTGCTGATCTCGTCTTGATGGCCTGGTCCCGCTCCGGAACCTGTCACTCCTGACAGCGATAACTGTACCACCTAACGGACGAACCTAGCTAGAGTGAGGCCCAGAGCCAGAAACCTCCTCTTCTCCGGTGTGCAATGTGTACCCAGGACCAGGAGCACGCACTGATGAGCCGTCGCAAGGCTCCATCGGTCGCAGCAAAGAAGAAGAAAAGTCTGTGTTCCTAGGGCAAAAGCTGCACGATCGCGGAGCTTTCTTCTTCACGGTGAGTGGGAGGTGCAGTGCAGAGATTTCTTTCATCGCCGATCCATCCAACTCCACTACCTGGCCGAGCGCGCCGGCCACTTTCGCCGTGGACGCCATGATCGTCGATGTCCCTCCCTCGCGAGGAGAGGACGGATGTTTGCAACCACCGCACTGTTCCGCGATCCAAGTGCGCCTGTTCATTATTGTCCCTGAAATGCCGCTCGCATCACGCTTTCGTACGATACTAGTACACGGAAATGACGACGGGACGATCGACACGGCAAGGCAGTGTTAAGAGTATCCATCTTTTGGAATTTGGATGGACAGAAACTTGCGGCAGCATCAGGCATGCATGTAGATACATTGTACAACGTGCGTGCGCTAGCTGTACGTGGGTCATTGTCAGCGTCCCGGGCCCAGCTCCACACACTCACGTCGTGCTCGGACGTTTCCTGGCCCATGGCCGCGCACACAGCCCAGCTACAAGGAGAGAGCCCACCTCCAACCCAAAAGCCCGGACTGAAAGGCGGAGGGAACTCTCCCTTATAAGCTGGGTGTGGCCTCCTCCCACTAGCGAGGTGGGACTAAAGTCACCGGCAACACTTGGTACCTAACACCCCATCCCCCTAGGAAGCCCCCCAGGCGGGCATGGCGATGCTGGCTCTGATACCATTTGTCAGCGTCCCGGGCCCAGCTCCACACACTCACGTCGTGCTCGGACGTTTCCTGGCCCATGGCCGCGCACACAGCCCAGCTACAAGGAGAGAGCCCACCTCCAACCCAAAAGCCCGGACTGAAAGGCGGAGGGAACTCTCCCTTATAAGCTGGGTGTGGCCTCCTCCCACTAGCGAGGTGGGACTAAAGTCACCGGCAACACTTGGTACCTAACACCGCGGCCATGGGCCAGGAAACGTCCGAGCACGACGTGAGTGTGTGGAGCTGGGCCCGGGACGCTGACAAATGGTATCAGAGCCAGCATCGCCATGCCCGCCTGGGGGGCTTCCTAGGGGGATGGGGTGTTAGGTACCAAGTGTTGCCGGTGACTTTAGTCCCACCTCGCTAGTGGGAGGAGGCCACACCCAGCTTATAAGGGAGAGTTCCCTCCGCCTTTCAGTCCGGGCTTTTGGGTTGGAGGTGGGCTCTCTCCTTGTAGCTGGGCTGTGTGCGCGGCCATGGGCCAGGAAACGTCCGAGCACGACGTGAGTGTGTGGAGCTGGGCCCGGGACGCTGACAGTCATGTCTTTGCGTTATTCCGTTGCCCTTCTCTTCTCGGCAAAGAAACGAGAGGAGCCGGCCGAGTTTGGGCGGCGCTACTGCAATGGAATGATGCTCGTTCCATCGTAGGATACCTTTGAGTCTGTGGCTGAGAATTGTATCAGCCGGCTATGACATGACGTGATACCACCAGCCAGCCCGACGATCTTCGCTTTTGTGTGCACACAGTTGCCTGCTGCGTCAAGACTCATGTTGTTGACTTTCAGGTTACAGGTGTTGAGTAATTTAGCCAGGGTTTGGCAATGCATGTATGCATGGCGTCGGATGCTCCCATTGTGAAACATGCCCACGATTGTCGCTAGCTCGATCGGGTTGACTTTGACAGGTTTGGTGTTTTATTTATGGAATTGAAAAATTAAATGGTTGACTAATGACTTTCTGATGAAGCCGCTACTAGGCTCGTTTTCACATACAGTAAGCAGTAAGCACAAGTGCTTGACTTTTCAGCACCTGCCTACCTAGACGGGGATGGCTGATTATGCAGCTTGTGTGATGTAGTAGTAGGGTTTATTACGACGTTTGACAAATCAGCCACCCAACGATGGCTCGTGATTAATCCAAGAAAAAAACGATAGCTCGTGATTACCCCAAGAAAAAAACGATGCCTCGTGATGATCCGAGGAAGCAAGCGAGCAGGAGCAGTCCACACCAGGTGCTTCGAGCTGGGACGCAAACGCAGGCAACAAAGCTCAGAGATGGAGGCCAGCGCCCAGTGCGATTGGGCGGGAAACAACATGTGGAGAAGCCCAAGAGAAATATGTTGGTGTGGGCACAACACATATCTCACCTTCACTTCTCATCTTCCACCTTCTCCTCCCATGCCTACCCTCTTTTCCTTGTTCCTCCTCTCTGTAGTAGCACTAGCAGTGCACTCGTTTGCACAGTACTACAATAAAGGTCAAAGTTACACGGAAATCAATAACGGGTAGTGGGTGCAGATTCACCAACTGCCTAAAAAACAAATTTAAAAATGACAAAAAAATTAAAACTAAAATTTTGGATATACTTCAAGACACTTTATGTTAGCACAAAAAGCTACGTGAAGTAAATAAAATTGTGACCTACACAAAAATGATAAATTCGGACGCTCCAAAATGATTTTGCACAAAATATATTTTTATCTTTTTTGCACAGGTCATACAAACTGTTTTTTCTCCGCGACACTTTTGTGCTTACAAAAAATGTTCTAGTGTATATCCGACATTTTTTCTTGAAGTTTTTGACATTTTTTTAATTAAAAATGTATTAGATAATAGGTGCATCCGGCACCTTAGGCACCTACACTACAAGAAATATGCTGATAAATGACCCTCTATTTTCGTCACTAAATCGTTGCTATTTTTTATTTATGATGAATTTTATGACCAAAATAAATTGGCCGTCAATCTACCTTCACAATCAAAAAACATGACGTTTTTTTGAAATCGTCATAATTGTCTATGACGATTTCAAACCATCATAAAATTTATGACAATCTAATTTGGTCACTGGCTGTTTGGCCACGCCACATCAGATCCTATGTCGCAAAATCATGAGAAAATCAAATCGTCATAAATCAAAATCAGCCCAGTTCGTTTCAGTGATCTATATGGGCTGAGTCCAATATTTTCGGCCTTTTCTTTTGTGGGCCTTGGCCTTCACCATCCATTGTATCTTTTGGGCCTAGGCCTTTTAGGTCCTTATTTAGTTTTGGTCCCACTTGTTAGATGATCTAGTTGGGTCCACTTGTCAGTTTTCTTTTATTGATTTTCAATTTAGTGCAAGCCCCACATGCCAGTTTTCTTTATCTGGTTTTCAAATTAGCACATGGCCCACTAGTCAGATGGGTCATGGGTGTGCTGTCTACGCCGTAGACATCAACCCTATGTTCATGAAACCAATAATTTGATCAAACAAAGGCAATAAATACACAATATTTTATTGAACAACCAAACAAGGTATATTACAACCATGCACATTACACATCATGTATTCAGCTATGAAATACAAGTAAATATCAAAATAACACTTTATAGAAAGCTCTGCTGCGTCTGGTTTTCTTCAGGGTGGAAAGAAGAACCCTTCTTCGCATCTTATATGCACAATCTGCACAATTAGGGAGAATAGGTTAAGAAACATGACTGTATTAGCAAATTAAGATGCAATCTGCAGAGAAGAGAAGCTCGGCCATCACAAACAAAAAAAAAGATTAAATGGTTCAAATCAATAAGTTACTAGATCAAATGGTTCAAATTAATAAGTTACTAGTTGCAGCATCTTGTTTACTATTGAGGCTTAAAAGTCACGACATGAAAAGAAGATACTCATACACAAACTAAGATCAGCCAATAATTAAGACATGAAAGATTATACAAAATCATCTAGACAGAAACATATGAAGGCCGGTGTACATTAATTAAGAAAGGGCGTCATGTCATGAGTTACTCAAAGCAGGCTGATTTGTTACTTAGTCGAAAAACATAAAAAGAACCACACAACAACACAACAT
This sequence comes from Poa annua, assembly GCA_026929855.1. Lineage (NCBI taxonomy): Eukaryota > Viridiplantae > Streptophyta > Magnoliopsida > Poales > Poaceae > Poa > Poa annua. The sequence continues at coordinate 80,280,894 of CM049437.1, read as the reverse complement.
CAACATATCATTCTTATAAGCTCAGAACCAATTTGTATCACAAGAGAGGAAGATAGGGCTAAATAACTGTCCTGAATATATGAAGCGCCCGAGCGAAGAAAAGGGGGCATTCTTACCTCCTGGAACACGTCACAGATATAAAAAATGATCTATAGACAACAGCTTCCTGCAAAAATAAGAACATCATAAAGGAATTCTCCAATGAAGACAATCGCATTGCATGACATCTGTATCCATAAGAGGCTCAATAAGTTTTAATCACTATGCCTTCCATCTCTGGCAATGTTTAGAACATGAGTGCAACACACTAAGCAAGAATTAACAAAGAGGTACACATTAGATAGAACATAGCATCCCTAGCTTTCTTGTTGTTTGCGCATTACAAGTTGAAGTACCTATTCTTAGTTAGCTTAATTAGAGGAGGACGCTCGATTCAAGTGTCACACATGTAAACATCAATTCAGGTTCAAGGAATAGTCAAACAGTGAAACCATTTGAGTTGTACCGTTTCAAGATCATTTCAATCTTTCCTAAGTAGAATAACTTCATGTAGACAAAACTAATAAGAATACATCATTTCAAATGAGTCACACACACCACCCATTGCAATTCACTAGACTGTTCCAACTTGTAGCAGTGATGACCCACAAGTATGGGGGGTGTATCGCAGTACTTTCGATAAATAAGAGTGTCGAACCCAACGAGCAGCAGAAGGTGTTGACAAATGGTTTTGATGAGGGTTTCACTGTAAACACTAGCAGACAAGTTTTCAGTAGACTTTGATATGACAGATAAATAAAGTGCGAGTAAATAGAGCGCGGCAATTATAATTGCAGCGAGTGGCCCAATCCTTTTTAGAGCAAAGGACAAGCCGGTTTGTTTACTTATGATGACCAAACGTTCTTGAGGACACACGGGAATTCTGTCTAGTGCTTTCGCTTCATATTGATGATTAATCTTTACTGTTTGGATAAGTGTCGTGTGGGTGAACCTATGCTAATGCACCGCCCTTCCTAGGACTAATACATACTTATGATTATACCCCTTGCAAGCATCCGCAAATACAAGAAAGTAATTAAGATAAATCTAACCATAGCTTTAAACTCTGAGATCCTGCTATCCCTCATGCATCGGAATATCAACGGGGGTTTAGGTTTCTGTCACTCCGGCAACCCCACAATTAATAACCGAGTACACAATGCATTCCCCTAGGCCCATAAAGGTGAAGTGTCATGTAGTCGACGTTCACATGACACCACTAGAAGAATGGCACCACAACTTAAATATCAAAACATTAAATATTACTCAACATAGTTCACTACTAACATCTAGACTTCTCCCATGTCCTCAAGAACTTAACGAACTACTCACAACACATCATATGGTACATGATCAGAGATGATATAATGATGGATAACAATCTGAACATAAACCCTAATTCAACGGTTTCACTCAATAGCATCAATAACAAGAGTAATCAACACCGGGAGAGTTTCCCCTATCAAATACACAAGGTTTAGCCCTAGATGTTACAGCGGGAACGGAGTGGACCGATGGAGATGACGGCGTCGGCGGTGGAGATGGTGGTGTTGGCGATGGTGATGGACTGCAGCTCGATGACGGTGACGATGGCGACGATTTCCCCCCTCCGGGAGGGAATTTCCCCGGCGGCAACGCAGCCTGCCGGAGAGCTTTTCTCTCTCTGTCTTCTCCGCCTCGTGGCGGCGGCGAAGAGGATTTCTGAACACCGTACGGGTCTTGGGTTTTCGGGGCGATGAAGTACGCGAAAGGGCACGACCAGAGGCGGGCCAGGGCGGCCCCACCTGGTGCTCGCGCGGCAGCAACAGGTGCCGCGCCTGGGCATGGTGTGGGCCCCCTGGGCCCCACCTCAGGCTCCCCTTTTGCCCTCCTTCGTGATCTGGTGAGAAAATACTTCCCAGGTGTTTCGTTTGATCTTCTGAGCTTCGCAAATATTGTATCTCGATGACGCTTTTTCAGCAGAATTCAGACTCCGGAGTTCCATCCCCCAATGATCATCAATCATGCAAAATAGATGAAATAACATAAGTATCATCTCCAAATACGAAATATATCAATGAATAGCAGTAAATTATGATATAAAATAGTGATGCAAAATGGACGTATCAAGCAGTTCTATGCTTAAGTAGATAAGCACCTAGATGAGTATAACATGAATCAACAATAGTATTATCAAACCCATTTGAGTATAAGAGATGCATAATAATATCATCATTGTCACAACATTAGAGCATCTCCGCCGGCATCTCTAAAGGTTGTTCAGCAGAGTCGTCGGCAACACGGTGAGAGGCTTGCGCCCAAACCGCCGACAGTTTGGGGGGCACTCGCACCAGCAGATCCCAACGATCCGGTCCCCAACGATCACGCCGTGAAGCCAAATAAATTTAAATTTATAGCAACGAATCAAATATTTAAATATAAATAGTTTATTATAATACAATGTTTAAAAAAATATAGAAACTCAAGTCGGGTGTGGGTTTTGAGATGAATTTTCCTTCTCTGAGAGCCCACATATGCTAGACGGGATTTGCATCTAGCTGAACGTGTATCGTTGCATCGTGGATGGATTCAGATATAAGCATGAAAGCACCGAAATCATCCGGCACGTCGTGATCGATCTCAGCTAGAGGGTTCATGTCTTCATAGGGCAACAGATCAACCACCGGTGCATCACGCTCACTCTCGATGATCATATTATGCATGATCACGCAAGCTAACATCACCTTCCACATCTGCGAGGTTGACCAAGTGAAAGCAGGGTACCTAACAATAGTGAAGCGAGTTTGGAGGACGCCAAAAGCTCGCTCGACATCCTTCCTAACACTTTTCTGGCACTTCCTGAACCACACATTTGCAGGAGTATCTGGGTTAGGAATTGTCTTCATGAAGGTGACCCAGCGAGGATAAATATCATCGGCTAGGTAGTAGCCTTTTGTGTATTCATGTCCGTTGACCACATAGTTTACCTCAAGGGCTTGGCCCTCTACAATCCTGTCAAACAATGGAGATCGCTGCAGCACCTTGAAGTCATTGTGAGATCCAACCATACCAAAAAAAGGCACAAGTATAGGGGGTCGCTGAAATCTTCGATGGGAAGTAATACTCAAATTTATAGTTTGACTCAAGGGGAACACAAGAATACCGATAAGACTTTGGCAATTGAGACGTCACTCTCAACCACACCTGTATATCAATAAACTCAAAGCAGAAATAATGGCAATAGTGATTTGATTCAAGCAAGTAAATAAAACAGCGGTAGTAACAAGGGTTTCCCAGTTTTCACCGGAAAAAGTGAAAGTGTAACTTCAGAGATTTAAAACGTAGGTGATAGCGGGGTGTTGCATGAATAAGATTGGTCGTATAATAAAATACAAATAGCAATGGGACTTTTCTCTAACTCCAGTATGTGTAGATATGTGTTCTGAAAATAGTTGTGCGTACTAACCAAGAGAATTTGCACAACATCTATTGTCCTACCTGCCCATTTCACCGGGGCCAATTTGGAACTACAGGTACTTAAGGTCTACCCTTTCGAATAGCCTGGAACAACGCATTAAGACTTCATGAACACATAGAATTCTCAAACTAAAACATCTCCCCTTTGTTTTCCCTATATGACACTTTCAGGGTTTGTAGGTTCAACATAATAACAGGTAATACACTTTGCAGATAGATACCAAACTCAATTATATGATGGGGCAAAAAAAGTTCAGTAATGAAATCATGCCACTCGTGCCCCAGTAGCAAGTATTAAACATAGCATAAGTGTTTCAACACAATACAAAAATATCCTCAAGATAAACCCCTAAAAGCTGGAACTGAAGGAGATATGCCCTAGAGGCACTTAATAAAGATAGTTTATTCGTCATATCTCAATTGTTCATTATATGTTTTATACCATGCTATAACTGTATTAAGCGGAAAAATTAATACACGTATGGTAGATAAACAACCAGGTCCCTAGTAGCCTCTATCTAACTAGTTCATTGGGCAATTGATGATCGAGGTTTCCCGATCATGTGACATTGATGTCAGTTGACAATGGAGTCATGTCATTGGGAGAATGACGTGATGGACATACCCAATATTTGTAGGACGTAGTCATTACGCCTTTGACCGTGAGATCAACTCTTATTGCTATTCCTGAAAGATACTTTGATTGCATCAAACGTCATGTCTTAATAGTATGACAATAAAGGTGTCCCTCTCGGGTATCGGAAGGGAGTATGTTGAGACGAGGGATCAAGAGCGGGATTTGCCAGTCCGCATAGAAGGATAGATACTCTAGGGCCCACTCGGTGAGATTATGTCAAATAAGCTTGCAAGCATGTGACTAGGTCACCAGGACATAATATAATGGACGAGTAGAAGATAGTGTTGTCGGTAACGAGATCAAGTTAGGTATGGCGATATCTATGAACGAGTCTCGGACACACTAAGTATCGCTATGGCAAAAGGTTTAAGAGTCGACGTCCAGGTTCGAACGACAAAGTTATTCGTTATCTCACAGGGATTAATTCTGGGTATCCAAGGTCCACGAATTAGTCATTGATCGGAGAGCATGTCTCGATCATGTCTGGCGAGATCTCGAACCGCTAGGGTAACACACTTAAGGGGAGTCGACAAGTTTACCAGAAGAGAAATTAGAAGAGAGCACCGGGAGCGTCCCGGGAAAAATCTGATGGAGATCGGAGAGCAACGAAATAGTTTTCGGAGCCGGAATAAATTAGATAATGTGTGTTTAATATTAATTAGTGTAATTAATAGTTAAATACATTTTTATTTAATGATTTTCGGATTTTTAAAGGCAGCCCACCTTAAATGGGCCTTCCCATGGGAGAGAAGGCCCATAAGGGGGGAATTCCCCCCTTGGTGCGCATGAAGGGAGGGGGCTGCCCTAGGTGGGCCAAATGGGGCCCACCTAGGCCGGCGCACCCCCTTGAGGCGGGCTGGTGTGGGAATAGTCCCACACCGCCCAGCCAGCAAGGCTGGCAGCCCCCCTCCACCTATATATAGAGGTGCCCCTTGGCCTTTAAAGGACACAACCAATCTCTCTCTTCTTCTCCTTGAATAACGTGATTCCTCCATTGGGGTTGCGCCAAGGTGAAGTTCTCTCCACCATACGCACACCACCGTGCTGCTGGTCTTCCGGTCCAAGTCTTCCGCTTCTCGTCCCTGGATCGGAGCCCGGAAGTCGTCGTCTTCACCGTACGTGTGTGAATCCCTACGAGGTGCCACGCTAGTGGTGCTCGGAGGTCGTCTTCGTCGGCTTCATCGACAACGCTTGTGCGGGAGCGTAATCCCCGCGTTTCGGTCTATAAGGGTATGTATATCGATCTCCTCCGTATTACTATATCTGCATAGTATAGATCCTGGCTGTTTTAAGGTTATCGTTGTTAGAAAAATTTTGTTTTCTGCCTGCGATCCCCTACAGTGGTATCAGAGCCGATCTATGCGTAGATATAGTTGTACGCTTTTAGAACCCGTGTTTATCACGGGGGAATCGTTCTTTTATTTGCTACCCTCTCGCGTGCACTTGCATTGTCGGCAGCATTGAGTTGATGAAGCGGCCCGGACCGACTTTACGAGTACGCTTACGCGAGACTGGTTCCACAACTGACATGCGGCTTGTACCGTATATGTGGCTGGCGGGTGTCTGTCTCTCTCTCTTTAGTTGGCTTTGCATTTTCAATGGAGGGCCCGAAAGGGATAAATAAATATGCAATTATTTGATCGTTGTTGTGGTCATAGGTTCATAGGTATGAAGCGGTTCTATTTACGACAGCCCAAAGCCACGTAAAATATGCAAAAGATAAAGTAGAACGCGTCTAACTTTATTTTGCGGGGGCAATGTGATATGGTCAAGGTAGGTTTAGTAAATTGTTTATAAACTGTGGGCGCGAAGGAGACCATCGGCGCAAGGACCATGTCACGTCGCATTACATTTGATGTTATGTTGTTGTTTACATCTTATATTGTGTGTGTGTGTGTGTGTGTATATATATATATATATATATATATATATATATATATATATATATATAAAATATATATATATATAGTTATATATATAGTTATATATTAGTTACACGGCGGTAGTAATATAAGATGATCCCTCCAAAATACCATTAGTGTTCTCCCTTTGGCGTGCACCACCAAGAAAGTTCTACGTTATGAGGCAGGCCGTGACGATCGGGTGTCAGACATATCGTCGTTCGCATACAGTGGGTGTAAGACATGTTTGCACAAGCGTATACGCTGAAGGTTATTATGGCGAGCCTAGCATGTACAGACATGGCCTCGGAACACGGTGACCGAAAGGTTAAGCATGAGTCACAGAGTTGTTGTGATTGACATGTCGATGTCTACCTTTGAAGTTATGTTGCCGGCTCTGACGATGAGGGGTTGCATGATGGATGAGGATCGTGTAATCACTAAAACGATTAGAGGGATATTCGTTTTGAGTGCGAGTTCTGATAGTTTTATTTTATTAAAACTTGAACCCTATTTTATAATGAACAAAGTCTTTATGTTTTGCAAAACCTTTGTAGATATTAACCAATGTAATAGCCTTCTTCAAAAAAAATTAGGCGCAATCCTGCGATTGAGAAACTTAAAAGGTTGGGTCCAAACTTCATAGTTTTATACTTTAGCTTCAGGATACTCCTTGTTTAAACTATTAGCTCTTTGTGATACAATACCCGCTAGGAGATAAACCCAGAGATTCCGCTAACAAAAGGATAATTTGGATTATCAAGTTTTTGTGCGGATAATATCATCATAGTCCAGTGTATGCTATGATCTCTGCCATAGAGAATTAACGGTGGGTGCGAGTTGTTAGATCGCGAACATATGAGATGATCGCTAAACTCAGGATACACCTAAAGTTGGGTTGATGAAGTTTATCAGTACGTTGACTGTTTTTCTTCTCAACCAAGATGGAAGAGAATGCACGCATTGAAGGAGCACGTGGCAGTCATACTTGATGACACTGGTCATACTCGATGACATTGGTCATACTTGATGACATTGAGACGCCTCGCTCAGCTCGATCACTGGATGACAGACAACGTTGCCAGATGCAAATGCTTTGTCATAGACTATGTCATGCAAGGGGAATCGTTCACCTTCATGGTTCTTGATTGCGTTGGAACAATCAAGAAGATGAAACAGATCGCCGGGAAGTCATCAATGATGATGGTGTATATATGATATACACGTTATGAATGTTTTACCTAAGCAAGTACTCGCAGTAGTGACTAAGTTTTTGATACTAGTCATGTTTTATGAAAACCAGATTTACTACTTGAGTAGGTTGGAAGGATGAGGCGACAATGTGTGTTGATGATGGCAGACAAAATGTTGTGATGGCCATAGACACTCTCCCTCTAGATCTACCATTTGAATTAAAAAAATTATGATCGCCTGTTAGTATGATCGTTATAAGTGTGTTTTCTCTAGCAAGACAATTGTTCATATATGTTAGTGACAAAATCGTTGTCCTATATTTATGAATTAATGATCATAAGCCGATTTGAATTTAGATGGTAGAAGCTCCCACATTCATAATATTAATGCCAAAGGATAAAAACTTAATAAAGACACCACATTCGTGTGGCACTACCGTTTAAGTCATGTCAATGTTATAGTCAATGAACAAGCTCCATACGGATGGATCTACAAGTTCTTAGATTTGATCTTTTGACACTTGAAGATAACTAAGACACCGTTTTCGGAAAGCGGTCATATAACTTATTGATAATCATGCATATAAATGTATGTGGATCAATGAAGTAATTAACGTGTAGTGGAGACCTTTATTTCATAAACTTCACTGAACGTTTTGAGTATAACTTGTTGAGAATCATGCATATGGGTGTATGTGAATCAATGAAGTACTTTAACGTATTGTGGATGTCTTTATTTCATAGACTTCATGAATATTCCGAGTAGATATATGGATATCCACTTAGGAAATGTTAGTCTAGAAATTTTGATTCGATCAAACAAGTTCAGAATGAAGTAGGAAAATAAATTTAACAAGAAAAATCAAATACCTGCGATACAGATCGAGGAAATAAAGATTTGAGTTATAATGTTGGCATATCATTGGAAGACTTGTGAGAAGAGTTCCACAAATTACGTCGCATGGAACACCATAGTGTTATGGTATGTTAGGACGTCGTAATCGCACTCTATCGGATAGTGTGTGGTAAATAAATCTCTTATCAAATTATTGTGATCATTGGAGTCATATGGTAGAAACATAACATTCACGTTAGATAATAGGGAAACCATTTAAATCCATGGAGACAATACCATATGAGTGATGGCATGGCTTTTAGCCTAGATTGTCGTTTCAGCAATTTAGTGTTTCGATGTGATCAAACCTAAAATGGATAAATCTTTATAGTGTACCGTACCTAAAGAATTAGTTGGGTACATGTCTCACGACATAGGCAAAAACGTTGCCGGAATATACCTTGCAAAAGAAATAGTTTCTTGTCCAAGGGTATAAGTGGGAAAGAAAGTAGAGCAAGACGAAGTTAATGAACTTTCTCTCCAGACATCAGAGTGGCGCAACGGAAAGTGTTTCCGGTGTTATGCTCCTCAACTGGAAAGAAGCTGATGATAAAGATCATGATGCTCTGAGCTCATACTAAGAACATAGGCGTACGAGGTTGTGTTCCACACTATGTGGTACGACAATCTTGTTATGAAGGTCATGTTAATGGAATATGACAGACCTACGAACTACGAAGAAGAGATGGTAGACCTAAGTCCGAGAAATGGCTATGATTCATATATGATCCGAGATAAAATCCATTTACGATTACCAGGTAATGACTTGGGAGATCTTCTTGATGGCATCTAAGCTGTTAATAGAATATGGAATTTTATGAGAGAGTAGACACTGATAAGGATCGATTTGTCGTGAAACAGTTCCGACAGATTCAAAAGTTGACCACAACGAGATTTTGTCTCAAGTGGTGAAGCCTAAATCTATTCAGGGTCGTTTAGCAATTACTATAATTTCAAATTGAGAAATTGATAGATGGATAAGTAAATCATGTTTCTTAATGGTATCATTAAGAAATAGTTGTAATCAGTACAATGAAATGGTTTGGTGATCCTGAGGATGCTAAACATGTATGCAAACTTCAGCTGTCCATTCATGGGCTGAAGCAAACATATCGGAGCTGGAATCTTCACTTTGATGATGTGATCAAAGAATTTTGGAGTTGTCCAAAATAGCTGAAGAAACTTGCATTTGCAAAGAAGTGAGTGGGAGCTAAGTAGCTTTTCTTGATCTTATATGTGGAAGGCATATTTGAGTGGGAGCTAGGTGTCATTCATGATTTTATATGTAACGACATATTGAGAATGATACAGATCCTCTAGTAAAGTATAAAGGATTATTTAAGTGATTAAATTTTCTATGAATAAAGTTAGGAGTATTAGGCGGCTTAATAACATTAGGTCGGAATATTTTCCTAGGTTAAGATTCTGAAGTGTTTCAGAATAGAACAAGCGAAGAAAAATGTTTTTGCTTGTATGACTAGGTAAAATATTAAGTTTATCTTGGCATTTTCAGTGATAGCTAATGAAAGAAAATGATGTTCGACATTCTCTATGCCTCAGACATAGATTCTATCAGACTGAAAGCTCGACTTGGTGTGACCCAAGTTCTTGGTTGAAGAACGGGTTCTAGAGTGATCCTTGTGTGGATCAATGAACAAACGTTAAGTATATTCTTCAGTGTCTGTGAGAACTAAAGATATGTTTTCTGCTAAAGTGTAAGAGTGGAAAGACAACTTGCCGTAAAACGGTTACGATGATGCAAGTTATGACACTGACCCATATGACTAGAAATCTCATATAGGAGATGTCCTTTATTTTGAAGAAAGAGATGGTTAGCTTGCGAAGTCGCATACGAATGCACTGTCGCATAATCTACATAGGTATAGAAATATATGGCAACTTCAGAAGTAGCAAGTGTGATTGGACTGAACAGTTTTCCGAGCATATGTGGTTGCCCTTAATAGATCTCTTAGACTTTTAAGGCCCATGCTACGCGAAGGTTCGAGTCTCACTCCATCGACTAAGATATATTTCACCGTCATCGTAAGATACGGGATGATGTCAAACTAGGTGACATAGAAGTGTTGCAAAGCACATATAGGTCTCAATCTGTGAGATCTGTTGACTGTATTCCTCTTCCACGAGACAAGCATGCACCAAGTTGCTATGGGTGTTAAGCTTTTAGCAAGTTGTAAACTAGATTAAGTGTTACTCTAGTGCAAGTGGGAGACTGAAGGAGATATGCCCTAGAGGCACTTAATAAAGATAGTTTATTCGTCATATCTCAATTGTTCATTATATGTTTTATACCATGCTATAACTGTATTAAGCGGAAACATTAATACACGTGTGGTAGATAAACAACCAGGTCCCTAGTAGCCTCTATCTAACTAGTTCATTGGGCAATTGATGATCGAGGTTTCCCGATCATGTGACATTGATGTCAGTTGACAATGGAGTCATGTCATTGGGAGAATGACGTGATGGACATACCCAATATTTGTAGAACGTAGTCATTACGCCTTTAACCGTGAGATCAACTCTTATTGCTATTCCTGAAAGATACTTTGATTGCATCAAATGTCATGTCTTAATAGTATGACAATAAAGGTGTCCCTCTCGGGTATCGGAAGGGAGTATGTTGAGACGAGGGATCAAGAGCGGGATTTGCCAGTCCGCATAGCAGGATAGATACTCTAGGGCCCACTCGGTGAGATTATGTCAAATAAGCTTGCAAGCATGTGACTAGGTCACCAGGACATAATATCATGTACGAGTAGAAGATAGTGTTGTCGGTAACGAGATCAAGCTAGGTATGGCGATATCTATGAACGAGTCTCGGACACACTAAGTATCGCTATGGCAAAAGGTTTAAGACTCGACGTCCAGGTTCGAACGACAAAGTTATTCGTTATCTCATAGGGATTAATTCTGGGTATCCAAGGTCCACGAATTAGTCATTGATCGGAGAGCGTGTCTCGATCATGTCTGGCGAGATCTCGAACCGCTAGGGTAACACACTTAAGGGGAGTCGACAAGTTTATCGGAAGAGAAATTAGAAGAGAGCACCGGGAGCGTCCCGCGAAAGATCTGATGGAGATCGGAGAGCAACGAAATAGTTTTCGGAGCCGGAATAAATTAGATAATGTGTGTTTAATATTAATTAGTGTAATTAATAGTTAAATACATTTTTATTTAATGATTTTCGGATTTTTAAAGGCAGCCCACCTTAAATGGGCCTTCCCATGGGAGAGAAGGCCCATAAGGGGGGGAATTCCCCCCTTGGTGCGCATGAAGGGAGGGGGCTGCCCTAGGTGGGCCAAATGGGGCCCACCTAGGCCGGCGCACCCCCTTGAGGCGGGCTGGTGTGGGAATAGTCCCACACCGCCCAGCCAGCAAGGCTGGCAGCCTCCCTCCACCTATATATAGAGGTGCCCCCTTGGCCTTTAAAGGACACAACCAATCTCTCTCTTCTTCTCCTTGAATAACGTGATTCCTCCATTGGAGTTGCGCCAAGGTGAAGTTCTCTCCACCATACGCACACCGCCGTGCTGCTGGTCTTCCGGTCCAAGTCTTCCGCTGCTCGTACCTGGATCGGAGCCCGGAAGTCGTCGTCTTCACCGTACGTGTGTGAATCCCTGCGAGGTGCCACGCTAGTGGTGCTCGGAGGTCGTCTTCGTCGGCTTCATCGACAACGCTTGTGCGGGAGCGTAATCCCCGTGTTTCGGTCTACAAGGTTATGTATATCGATCTCCTCTGTATTACTATATCTGCATAGTATAGATCCTGGCTGTTTTAAGGTTATCGTTGTTAGAATTTTTTTGTTTTCTGCCTGCGATCCCCTTCAGGAACAACGAGTACCATTACACGATCAATCTCATCCAATTCCCATCCATCTCATATGCCTACAGCGGACTACTCACACATGGTGATGGTAAGGGAGCTCATGGTCGATGGAGATGAAGGCGGTGAAGATGGCGGTGAAGACGGCCTCCGGATCCCTCCTCTAGGGGAGAAATCCTGGATCAATCTGTCTCCAAAACGAAGATCATGTAGCGAAGAAGCTCTGTTTGACGAATAGCCCTCTCCTTTTAGGTCAGTAGGTTTTTTATATATATGAGGGGGTACGCGAAAACCGAAGGAGAGGCGACGCCCGAGGGCCAAGATGGCTGGTCCCATGCGGCCAGGGAATCTGGCCGCGTGGGCCACCCTATTTTCTTCCTCGGACACCTCCTCGTGTCCATCCAATGCACGAACTACTTATTTTTTTCATAAAAATTGGCGTGGTATTTTTCCCCGATTTATTTCCTTAAAAACAACCAGAAACAAGACTTTGCTAAAAACAGCGTCAGATTCTGCAGTTTTATTCAAATATGGGAAGACCCTGGAGCAAATCATGAAGCAAATTACTTGGAAAATTAGATGCATTTTAGGTGCATCAGCATACCAAATCCACAAGTCCCCAAAAAAGGCATACCAAATCCACAACCTCTAGAATCACACTGCATTCTCTAGTATGACCTTTATACATGCCTTGCCAACCAAATGGGAAATTCTTCATCCTAATGCATGAAGTCGATGATCCCAAACATCCTGGGAAATCCTATATCTACGTTCTTGCCGGTATACGAGCCGTGTTTTGTTAATTTGGTGCCCTGAGATATGTTGGCCGAAATCTGCCCACCACAACACGACAAAACCTATAGACACACTTAGCTACGGACTCGGCCATGCGCAGATAGTCGTCTTGCGTATCCGCTGGCGACATCGATTCACAGGTTGGAGGGTGGGATCCGAAGTACGGGGGCGGGGCGGGGTGGAGGGGTGGGAGGGAAGAAGGATTGTGTCGCTGCCAACATGGGCGGCTCGGTATTTCCAGCGTGGTGTGCGTTGTCACGCGTTGCGGACAACCCCAAAGCGACCCCTAGTTGTCGGGGCTGCTAGACAGATTGAAGGGCAGACTAATCTGTCAGCATCGTTTGGGTCCCTTGGCGGCCGCGTCGCCGCATAGGGTGAAGGCAACAGTGCCCCCGCCGCGCATGACGACGCTCTGGAGGCTGGCGGCGGACAGGTTGTCGGGGCTGATGACGGTGACCTTGTCGACGGTGTTGTCGTGGAGCGCGCCCTCGTGGATGTAACGCCGGCCACAATGACGACGAACATGTGGTGAACCGCGACCGTGGATGAGAATTTGGAGACTACAGTTTAACCAGCACCGGTGTGGGGTGAGGCCCCAAATTGCTGGCAGTTTGGGGCAGAGCCCCAACAGCTATGCCGCCGGCGCTACCGGACATCCTTTAGAGTCCGGTGGAGACGCTCTTATAGGCATTACGCATATGTACTGCTTGTCGGTGTATTTCGTTGAAATTTTATTTTAAAAAAAGCCTGTACCGACTTTGCTGGTGTTTAAACATATTGTATGTCTAGTAGCTCCACGGGTGCAATTTAATATCCACCGTTGGTTTCACAAGCAAGCAGAGTATTTCTCTCCGCCATGGCTCTTTCCCTGCCCGCCACATCTTTTCCTCAGCAGTCCATGTCACTAGACTGCAATACCCTTTATCCAAAACAAAAGAACTCTACGCTGAACAAAGATTTTGTGCCCTTGCGAGATGGATGCAAGCTGCTTTCACGTTGGCACCTGCATCCATCAGCCTTTTTCTCTCCTTTTCCTGCCTTGATAACTAACACTACCAGAAGGATCGAAGAAGCATGGACGAAAAGGGCAAATAAAACCACAGCCCCAAATATACTCTATTGAATTGAGCATGGACGAAAATGAAGGAAAAACCACAGCCCCAAATATTTGGGAGGTTGCAGGGCTCCCATTGCGCCCATAGTTTTCTGGCTGAGAATTGAGATAACACGGGAGTATAATTTTGGAGCAGATGAGGAGATGGTGACCATTATTCGCCATAAAGAATAAGAAAAAGAAAGGAACAATGCATTCTCATCCGTTCACTGGACCTCTTCTTCGCCGTTCCGTGAACTCACCGGCCAACCTCATTGCCTTTCACTGTCAAAGCCAGTCTTTTCCACGAAACGGGCTTTCGCCCCGCCTTATAAATAAAGCAACCACCACCATACAACATTGAGAGACCACTGCTGGGCAAACAGCACAAGCACGTCCAGGAAGACAAAAGAGAAAGCAAAGATAAAACCGCTAGATCAACGAAAACAAGGATGAGTCGCAGCTGTTGCACCCTCTCCGGAGAATTCCACCACACTCCAATGCCGCCGGATTGTCACGTACCAAGCAACACCTTCAAGAAGGGGAGCGACGACGACGCTGCTGCTCGGACAGATCCTAGGATTTCTCCCGGTACACGAAGGGGAGCGGAGACGGTGTACACCCGACGCCCTTCAAGAAGGATAGTGGCACCCGAAGGCGTCACCACATCGGTGTCGGTAAACCGACAGGGATTTCTCCCGACCCCCGACACTCCACACCCCAGACAAACCGTTGGCTACCACCTAGCTCGCCGCCCACGAACATGCGCCAACAGCCTTGAAACAACCATGCCGTCTCACCATGACAAAAGGATGCAAGGCCGGTCGGACCAGGAAGACAAGCCGTAGATTGGGGACGGCACAACGCAGCCTCGTGGGAGGGCACAACCTCCACCGCCAGAGGCAGTAGCAGACCGGACGCAGCAGCAGGAGCACACCGGACCGCCTGCCCGGCCGGGCCCGTTCTGCGCCCGTGAAGCTCCCGCTGCCGCGCTGCAGCAGACGTGGCGCCGTGGACGCCATCCCCATCGCAAGCTCCTCTTCAGCCCCACCGGACGCAGCATTGCAGAGCCCGAGCCGGCCCACCCCTACCTAGATCGGGCCCACAGGGCCCGGATCTGGGCCTAGATGAGCCGCCGGCCACGCCTGCTCCGCGCCGCCACCGTCGCCAAGCAGCACCGCCTGCACCCCGCCGCCATCCGGCCTGCACCGGAGCGCCGCCACCCGAGCAGCACCGCCGCCTAGAAACCCCAGCCCGAGCCGAGCTCCTACCGCGTCGGGGAGAAGAAGGGAGCCACCGCCGCCGGCGACGCAACGGCTCCGCGCGGGCAACGCCCGGCATCGCCCGCCGGCGACAGCGACGAGGAGGAGGGAGGGGCGCGACCTGGGCCTGAGAGGTGGGAGGGCGCCGCCCGGTCGCCTCGCTCGGGGAGGCGACGCGGGGGCGAGGTTGGGGGCGACTCATACTTGAGTGATCGTATATATGTCAGGAAATCTCTCGACCTCAAAGCCAGTCTTTTGGGAACGAGTAATTTGAACACATCCGAGCTTATCGTCAAACTCAAAATTAACCTGAAATATTGCCGGAAGAGCTCGTAGGCAAAGCAAGAAAAACAAGAGAAAAAAAATGCCCGTGCAATATTTTATTGGTGATGATTGGAGGGTGAGTGACGGTGTTAAAATCAGAGGGTTTTACATCCTATAGTTTGTAGCAGAGCTATTGTAAATTTTCTATGGAAATGCACTGTGGGCATGAACATGGGCATGGTTGGGGTGTAGTATACAGCAATGTCACAGCAAAACTATAGAATTGTTTCTCCAATCTCCATTCCTACCCTCTCTCAATCCCTTGTCACTTGAATCCTTGATGATGCCACTGCTCCATTGCCAACACCCTCACCTGCTTATACACTTCCTGGAGGTACACACAAGCCTTTCAGCTGCATGCCTACCCAAACCCCAAGAGAAAACGAAACTAGCATGCATTACACCTCCTGTCCCCCAAAATAATTTTGCCCCTAAATTCTCCAGGCCTTGTACAACGGAGAGTCTAGAGACTAGAGATCGATCCTTTTCAACCAGAGTATTGTTGATGCTTGCTCGCCGAGCAGGTGCAATTGGCGCGGCTCTCGTTGATCGCCTTCAATGGAAAAGATTGTAAAGTCAATACTCGGTTTCTGGATCACGTATAATTCAGACAGGATCATAAGACCAATTATATGTTGCCCTTCGCCCTCAGTCACAGCGTAAAGGGCCTTCTTGATTTAGACCTTACTGGCCAGGAAAGGTTGCCAGCTGATTAAACAAGATATAATGTTTTTCACTTTGCGAGAAAGTTTATCTTAATTGGCTATATAATTTGCATACCTTGACCTGATCCTGGAGCTCCTTGATGTAGTCGACAGCCAGATCCAACATGTCAGATGTGTTGGTTTGCTGCAGAGAAAATGGAGTTGCAGGTTAATTCTGGGGCGTGGTCCTTGCATAGCACATTTGGTAAGCGTACACTGTTCTATCTTCTATTGGTACAGACTACTCTCCAGAGACTAGAGTGGGGGAGTGTGGTACCTTGTCCATGTTTGGGACGAGCTCTTGCAGCTTCCTGATTCGCTCACTGATCTTTGTCCTCCTCACCTGGTCAAATTCAGATCACCGCGTACGTCAACCTCTTGATCAGCTTGATCGAAGAACAAACTAGTAACAACACTGTCAATCTAAATGAGCAAAAGCTGTGCGCAAGAAGAGCGTCGATTTACCCGCTCGGCGATGCTGCGGGGGTGCGTGGCACATCCGCGTTTGGCCCGGATCTTGCAGGGCACGGCGTCCTGGAACTGGAGGAACTTCTCGATGGCGGCCATCTCCGACGAGGTCTTTGGCAGGCTGAACTGGTGCGCCAGGCCGTTCTGCACCAACCAACCGAAAACCCTGGTGAGTTCGGGTGATTACTGCGCCAAAGGAAGGAATGAAGTGTTATGAGACGGCCGGAGACGCACCTGTGCAGGCTCCGACGACTCCCGCTGGCGCTTCACGCCGGACATGTTCTCCGACAAGAGCGACGACTCCTCCCACCCGGAGCCCATCGGGTAACCGGGGATGTAACCCCGGCTTCCTCCAGCGCCCTCGGGGCTGCTGCCGCCGAGATCCTCACTGCCCATCTCGGAGATCTGCGACATGAGCGAGCCCTGCCGCGACGAGAAGCTGAGCTGGCCCTTGAGCCTGCTGCCGCTGCCGGAGTCGACGGCTGCAGCGGCGTTGGTGGCGCCGTTCCTGAAGCCGGCGCCGACGCCCATGCCCGCCCTTAGCATGCTCTCGTACCCTGAATCGAGCAGCGCAGGCAGGACACAGGATTGAGTTCCCGAAATAGAAATGAGCGAGCAGTAATAATTGCAGGCTGCGCAGAGCGAGTAGGAACTAGGAACTGAAAACAGTACCAAAAGAAGGCCGAATTAAGGAAGGAGGACCAACCGTTGTCCAGGTTCAAATGATTGAGGAACCCGGCGGGGGAGCTGCTCTGGCGGAGCAGGCCGCCGGCGGCGGCCGCGGGGGCGCCGTCCATCCCGCCGCCCGAGCTGACGGTGCGGTACAGCCCCTCGACGGGGGGCATCTGCGGCTGATGCTGCTGCTGCTGCTGATGCTGGTTGTGGAACATCATCTGCTGCTGGGACGCCATGGCTGCAGCAGCAGCAGCCGCTTCATCCGTGAAGTGGGCGGCTCCGGCGGGCTGCGGCGGCTTGGTGTCCCGGATCTGGTGGTCGGCCAGGAAGCGGGAGAAGACGTTGTCGGCGGCGTCGGGGCTGGCGGCGCGCGGAACGGGCTGGAGGAACTCCTCGCAGACCTCGCCGAGCAGCGTGCTGGGAGCCGATCTGTACCTGAGCAGGCCCGAGGAGTTCATCGGCGGCGGCGGAGGCGGCTGGTTCAGATCCTTGGGCACCGGCGAGCCGTACATCAGCAGACACCCCTCTCCCTCCTTGCTCTCAGACGCCAATTCTCCAAAAGAAACCAAACCCACTAGCTAGCTCCGCCTCCTCGCCATCAATCGGCCAATTCAGCGGGGAGCTCCCTCAGGGGAAAGAGAAAAGGACGGGAGACTTTCCGGCCGACGAGCCGAGAGCCACTCGATTGCTCTTTTTCTCTCAGCTCGATCTCTCTCTCTTTCTCCACCCTCCCGCCCGAGCTACGCAGCAGCTCCGGACTCCGTCTCCTATCCGTCCTATCTATGGCTTCTTTACGGCGAGCGAGGGAGGGAGTAGAAGAGAAAAAAAAGAGGAGATCGCGGGCGCAGCAAAACCAAGAAGGAGGTGATGGTGGTGGCGGGCCTAGTTTAATCCACGGATTGGGGGGTCTCTGATTGTGTGTGCGTGGAGCCAATTTTATATGCGCCTGTGTGTGGGAGTGAGCGCTCTCGGGGCCATGCTCGGCGCCGAAATGACGGGGATGCCCTCGCGGCTGTGTGCTCGTTCGTTCGTGCAAGTCCCGGAAATGCCGGCGATGCTTTCGCCTGCCGCCGGTACCGGAATGCCCCTGGAGGTGTTCGACAGTCGAGGCAGGCAGCTCGATTTTTTTTTTTTTTTTTTTGAGAAACAGGCAGCTCGATTCGATGTTGCACCAGGTCGCCTGATCGATCAGAAAAGTTGAGTGAGCCTGGATGGTTGGTAGTCGAATTATACCGAAATCAAATCATTAAACTGAACAGAAAGTAAGTACTCTGTTTGCAGGAAGCCAGGGGGCGACGGCGACGGCTGTGAAGACTGCACGAGTCCTGGGATCGCAGGAACCAACTTGTAATGCGTTGCAAGTGGCGCTGAACAATTCAGTCTGTCGCAAAATGTAACCCCTACTTGCTTGTATCGAGCGAGTGGAGTGTACTCCGCGGTCGTTTTAAATTTGGAGGCAGCGACGAAAATTGCTTCCGGTAGGGTAAAATCTAACAAACTAAACACTATAAAGGCGAGGAGAAAACAAAGCCCCACTAGCTTAGTAGTGATAAAGCAAAGCGGTGAGTGCCTTAATAAGAAACGACTTAACAAGGTAAAAGGCGGCTCGGCGGCAAAGGGTGCGGCGGTAGGTAGGGCCCATATCCATGGCCACGGGCACCTGAGCAATGTTTTCCCGTGCTCTTCTAGCTCTGCCCTTGCAACACTGCGTCTCTGCTTGCGGCTGCGAGCGGTTCAGAGGGAGGCGCAGGCAGAGAGGGGACTGAGACGAGAGGAGGACCGACCAAAGTCGTGGCCGTTTGGTTTGAAGCAAGGGCGTCGGGAACCATTTTCGGCAGCAAAGCACAGGTTTCGATCGATGCGGGTGCGGTGGTGGGGGCGGCACGTACGGGATGATGATGGGATTCCGACCGAACCCGAGCGCCGAACCGGTGTTTGCGTTTCCGTGGCTGTGGTTGGCGCGCGTGTCGCTTTCCCGCTCCCTTTCTTTCTGCCCGCTCGATCGGCTCCGTGTGGGTGTCAGTGGCTGGCTGGCTCGGCGCGTGTGCTCCGCCTCGCCGTGCGGCGTTCATCTTTGATTTGACGGGCCGTGATTTCCTTCCCCGGCTGCCAACTTTTACGCTTCCATTAGGATAGCAGTAGGGCTCGTAATACGAACCGGATCCGATTTGCACCTGCACCGGCACCAGTCACTGTTTGTCGGGGCCACCCGGTCTGAGGATGATTTTTTATATTTCATGGATGATACTCGTGTTTGCTTTGGTAAAAGATTTCGGTACGATTATGCTTTCTTCAGTTATCTTGTTCTGGTCAGAAGCTGCAGCAAGGATTTAGAGCATATCCAGCGGCATCCAGTAATTTTGCCAGCAACACTCAATAAAACTGTATCCATTTTGGGGTTGGTCCTTATGTTCCAATCTATGTGCTTTGGTAAGATTTTTAATCCAAGTCCTTATTTTTCTATCTATGTGCGTGTATCTCATTACTATAGGTCTTCTTGTATTATTTTTTCAAGACGATGTATGACGACAAACATTTCCACTTGGTACTATTTTAACCGAGGATACATTCAATGCTACAAGTGGAAAGATCTCGTCAGTTCACTCAACCTTGTCGACGGTGAGTGCTCCCGACAAAAGAAAGGTGATGGCTTGAGAATCGATCTCGGTGAAGAGGCCACCCAAAGTAGGGGAAGCCCATTGGTTCAGTCAAAGGAAAGAAAAGAAAAAATAATCTCCAGATTTTCAGTAAAATGAAGAGGCGGCGGCAAACATACATTCGAAGAAAAGAAAAGAAAAAATAACCTCAAAATTTTCAGCGAGGAGGCTAGGGTAATGACGACGGACCTCGGTTCATGGATGACATTATTGAATGTATAAGCAATTTAGCAATTGTTTTAATCCTCGAAACCAGTAAACAGCCCATGACTAAAATAACAAAGGTTCAACACACACTAGATAAGCCCATCGAATCTAGAGCACATACTATAAGAAGAAACTCTAAGATTATGTCAAAACGAGATCAAGAACATGTAATGTGCAGCGACAGCAGAACCGCTGGCGTTTCCGTTGTCGCCCATGTCGTCGATGAAGAGGTTGCCGATGTCGAGAAAGAAGTCGTCATTGGGAAAGAACTTGATGCTAGTAGTCGCACGAGTACGCTCCCCAAAAACCTGATCGCTCCTCTCCCGTACAGTATCACAAGAGGGAGGTTTCTGGAGGCCTACTTTCCCTTCAACCGATGCACCCTAAAAGACGGGATGGAGAAGACTTGGAAGACGTCGGCGCAATGTTCTGGGGGTGGAACGGTGATACACCGTGTGTTGCGTGGTACGGTTAGGGTTTGTGCAGCCTGCATATATAGTACAGGTCGGGTAACAACCCCACGATCATCGAGAGTTCCGCAACCCCCGTATGTGCGTCGTGTCGTGACGAGGCGAGGTGTGGCGAGTGAGAAGGAGGAGTGCGCGTGTGGAACTCGTCTTCTCATGCTCTTACTAGTACTAGAACAACTAATTATAGAAAGGGGTGCAGCTCACTCTCAACTAGCAATATGGCACTAAACTTTAGTCCCTAATTAAACCAGCCAAATAGATGGGCCATGAGAATTTCAGAATTTAGTTGGGTCATGGGCATAAGCTCACAAATTTCAACAGAACAGAACGTGACGAGTGCTTGGTACGGAAAAAAGAAGGTCAGATCATGTCTCGAGAAAATTGATCCCTCGATCTCTTCTCATATATTGTGTTTGCATGAAATAATTTCCATTTGAGATACTTTTGGGACTTTGCTGGATGCTCGACGTGGCTGAATTCGAATTGTACTAAAAAATGCATTATACACTTTTCATTTCTTTATTTCGAGTTATACTGCTTTGAGCTAAACCTAGTTTCATATTAAAAAAACTAGTCTGAGTTGAACAAAAATGGGTCAAATGGACATCTCTGCCAAAGTGGGGGTGTTAGTTGAACCTAGGAGATGCTAAGTGTGTTCCCCTATCCAAACGGAAAAAAATGGACATAAAATACACTTAATAAGGGCATGTACAATGATTTATAAAATGGTCTTATTTTAAAACTCGTCTCTTGTCTTGTCTTAAAAAAAAACTTTTTTATGCTGACGACAGCTCGATCGCCGCCGAGAATCACAAGTCATGTTTTCCATTCCTTCCCTTTGAGCCTACTGACGTTGCAAGAATCCAGTTCCAGCACCATCCTATCCCTTCAAAACAGCGGCACCACGTATTTAAAATATGATGAAAAAACATGACGTACAATGAATTATTTTGTAGTCATATTTTACTACCAAATATCTTAAATTTGTGATGAGACAAAAGAATGTCTCAACTTTGTCAAAATTTACATGTATCTAAACATGATTTTAGCTTGTAGATACATGCAAATTTGGATAAAATTGAAACATCTTTTTTATGTACGGAGGAAGTATATGACATTGTTAAGATAAGACCATTATACCCAGTGGCGGAGCCAGGAATTGAACCGAGCCGGGTCGAAAAAATAAGTTCTAAAAGTCACAAAAAATAAGCTCTAAATTTTTTGACAGAAAAACAAGTGTATTCAATGAAAAAGATCCAAAACAATTTAATTTACATATTTCGTCAAGTACAAAATAACTAAACAAGAACATACAAAATAGAACTACATTTGGATAAGATATTACCATACCATTGCCAGGAGCATTCTCACTAATCGCATCGGGTACATACTTGCATCTTGCACCGTTCTAATCCAACAACTCACGGGAGTTGCCTTTGTTCACAGAACTTTGTTCGGGAGCATTCTCACTAATCTTCACAACTTTTTCTTGTATTGTTGTGAATGCTATTTGCTCTCTCATTTCAGGGGTACCATATACATTAATTGGTCTTCAAACTTCAGGATCGGCAACCACATTTGCTAAATCAAAGATTTCAGGATCATTTGCTTGTTCATTTTCCTACAACATTGAAATTGAAATTAATCTTTCAGCATTCTCTTACACAGTAGTAGTTACTAGTCAAAGTACACATAAAAAATCAAACTAATATCTGAAATAAAAGGGGAAATCTACCTGCTGTTCCTAAGCGTGGTGGCAAGTGGTGGGCAGGAGCGGGGCAAAGCGTGGCTGCGGGTTGCCTGCCTGCGGGGCAAAGTGTGGCTGCCGGCCGGGGCGCTACCTGCTTGTGCGCGGCCGGCCGGGGCGGGGCGTGGCGGCGGCTGACGGGCAAGGAGGCGCAGGCGGCCGGCCGACGGGCGGCCGGGGCGGGGCGGGGTGTGGCGGGGGCTGACGGGCAAGGAGGCGTAGGCGGCTGGCCGGGGCGGGGCGGGGAGAGGGGCGCAGCCGCGCAGGCGTCCGGCGGGTCATGGCGGCGGAAGGCCGGGGCATGGCGGCGACTGACGGGAGAGGAAGCGCAAACGCCGGCGAGCTCGCCATATCGAGGTAGAGGATGAGATGTGGGGATTTTTTCTGTCGCACAAGTGCACGACTCGGGAAGGACGAGGCTTACGACGGAATTTCTTTTTTTCTCGTCTTGACCGAGCCGGGTCGGTCGCCCCTCCTCGACCCCCTACTGGCTACGCCACTGATTATACCTGCCCTAAGTGCACTGTTTCAAAGTTGCCCTTATATAAAAATAAAATCAGCTTAACACTCTTAGTTTCTCCCCTTTTTTTCCTACCACTGATGTGCGTCTAATGCATACTTGGGTGTTGCGCCATGTAGTGTGACGTAGAGGTGCACACACGTTATCTTCATGGCACACACATAGACCAGGCGACAGACGCCGGAAGATCCCATCATCACCATAACGTACCGGGATGTGTACGTGCAAACGCAGACGTGCGGTGCCGAACCGGAATCGGACCAGACAACCGCACCATATTTAGAAGCAACAGACCAGGACACACCATCGTCGCCGCGCCCACCCAAAAAATAAAAATAAGCGATTCAACTGACATGACGGGAGCATGACGTCGGCGTTGGTTGTACCGTTTTGCAGCAACCGCAAAAATTGAATTCCCGCGTCCTACTACTGGCTAATCTCGGCATGAAATTCCGCACCAATAATGGGAAACTAGGGTTCGTCTTGTAAGAACTACAGTAGCTCGAATGATTAGCTAGTGGGGTGGCACCCATTTAGCACCATTAGGCTTTAGTCAATGACATACAAGCAGCTAGCTATTGTATGAGTGCTCCTAATATCTGGCTGTTTTCATATGTCACCGCGAGCAGGGCATGGCGATTTGTTTAACGTAGCAAGCGCTGCGTGCAGCTCAGAGTTGACGATCTACATATGATTGTATAATGTGATTTTCATTGACTGTTAGCGGTGCCTTTTTCAGCGCAAGAAAAAAAGAGTGCCTTTCAAGTTTGACCATATCGATCCTACCTATCTCACGGAAACGCTCCGTACGGCACGTCGCCTTCCCACAAAACTAGAGATGCACGCAAAGAAAGAAAATGAATGGCTAGTACAGCCGAAAAGTTCTTTTGGAGCTCGTCCACCGTAGAGCCCTATTTTTCGAATTATATGAAAACAACATTTAATGTTCTAAATAAATCTAAAAAAAATTCTAGCTGTTGGCAATGAAGTATTTCACAGTTCTGAAAAATTTCAAGAAGAAATAGTTTGAATTTAGGATTACATAAAATTAACAAATCCAAACAAAACTGAAACTGTTCGAATCTAGCACTGTTTACCAATTTCGATCCACATATTTGTCATTTCTATACGGCTCAAACGCACTATCCACCAAAACCCTGCCAGTGAGCTGTTTAAGTAGCTGAGACTCTCAAATTGACTTCTGGAAGCTTTATGACAAAGGTCGATGGTCTTTACTCCATGTTATTCAGATGAAAGAATTTGTACTTGTGCATGGAGACTTTGAACAGAGAATTGATGCAAGAAGAATATTATGATTAAAGTTAATTTTTTCTACTTCCTCTCGTAGAAGGAGGTTAGACAGGGCAATCCTCTATCGCCAATGTTTTTTTATATGTTAGTCATTCTAACTAAAAGAGTAAAGAAGAAAATGGTTAAGGACGGTATGCAAAATTTAGTGGTGATAGTTTAACATTTATAATATACATATGATAGAATCATATTTGGCTCACTGGCTGTAGCTAGTCACCTTGAGTAGAGGCGTCAATCAAAACATACTCCCCCAAACTTGGCTAACTCCAACTTCAACTTCGATTTTGTTAAATACTATTTATATATGAGACCTTTTTGGGCACCCCCACAAGTTTTTTGATCAAACAAAACAATTGACACAAAAGCATCATGGGCGAAATGTTAGTTGTTTAGATCCTTGACAAGTTTTCTGAGCTGTGATATTCATCCAAAGTCGCGCCACGTGGCGCATTGACGGGGCACGCCGGGATTGCTGCATGACTGCCCGATGTTTTTTTTGTCTCATCAGCACTCAGTATTCAATGCGAAATGTACCTGGTCAATTGAGAATGGAGTCGTAGGTGATTTGATTTAAGCACCCAAGACTATATATTCACTCTTAAATTGACTTCCGATAGATTTATGACGAAGTTAGATGGTCTTTTACTCCATGTTCTTCAGATGAAGAATTTGTACTTATACGGGAGAGTTTCAAAAGAAAAATTGTGCAACAAAAGTATTAGGGTTAATGTTAATAATGACATAGTTTCCTACTTTCTCTGGAAAAAAAGATGTATAGAGGGCGATCCTCCGTCGCCAACATTTTTTATATGTTAGACATTCTAATTAAGAGAGCAAAAGAAGAAAGAATGATTAAGGATTTTATCCCAAATTTAGTGGTGATGATTTCTCCATTTTACACTACAGAAATGATATAATCATTTTTGGGCTCAACTAGCAGTAGGTCGCTTCAGCGTAGAGGACGTCAATCGAAACCAACTCCCCAAACTTTGCTAACTCCGGTTTCAGTTTCAAGTTCATTAATAACTACTTATGAGACATTTTTGTGCACTAGGAAAAGATTTTCATCCAACGCATCCATTGATACAGACTATTCATGGGCAAGAAGTGAGTTGTTTAGGTCCCAAAGGGTTGGCATGAAGAACCGCAAGTTTTCGAGTCGAGATATTCATGTGTCACATGGCGCAACAACATGACGTACGGGAGTAACAATATTAAGGAATGTACCCTTGAAATCGGTTGTTTTGATCCCGAGTTCCTCTTAGCATGTTTATTTCGAAATTTTGAAATATTTGAAGAGCGAGAAATGTCTGAGAAAAAAAATCAACAAGTGCATTTGTCAATAGACGTCCTATTTGTAGGCCGTGCAAAACAACGTGTGGTCTATAAGACCACTCCCTGTGTTCCATAATATAAGGTTATTTAGATATAAATTATCATACTTACTAAAATATATATGTATAGATATGATTGTATGGATCGTGAAAAGAATTAAATAACTAAAATGGCTAGATTTAGAAACGGATGGATGGAGTAGTAAACAATACTATATTATATAAACCTTCACAAAACAATTTTCTTTACGATATATATAGTTGTAGCGCTTAAATGAACACATTTCTTGGTGAAACTTTCGGGACACTGTGCCATTTACAAGGAGAAAATACATGCCGAGTAGCCACTCCCAGTGACAGCTCATACATACATACATACATACATACATACATACATACATACATACATAGATACATACATACATATTCCGTCCTCCCACGAATCGTCTAGATTTTGTACTAAGTCAACCTTTATAAAATTTGACTAAGTTTATAGAAAAGAATAGCAACATACGTATATGACATCAAATTTATACATTTGAAAACTTTTTTTAAATAAAGAGTATATATTAATATCGTGAGATGAGATACCAATTACACCCAGTGTTTGTAACAACGTAATAACCAAGAATATTACGGATGTACACAGTCGAAAAACAATAAAAAAAAGAAATTGAAAAAGAAATGACCCGCTACAGAGCTACAGCTGTTGCAGTGGCAACACAACCGCCACCGAGACAACACTTGATGTCCAAATTCTCCAAAAGCAACGCCTTCAAAAAGAAAACAGTGCAGAAGCACCGTCGTCACCCGATCGTAGATCTTGGGTTTTCACCATAGTCCCCGCTCTAAAACAACGCCTTTTTAGCAAGACTATTATCAAGCATAGCCAATGAAGACCAGACCTTCGATTTTTATCTTGAAAGGTAAGACATTGAACTTCACATGTGCTGCCGCCCACACTTACATACCGCTGCTACAATTCTTGTATCTCCAAACAAGTACCTCATCGCCATCAAAGTCTCCAATCCCTATTACTAGTCCTCCATCTCGGTCACTTGTGACATTCTCCGCCTCTGACTTTATCATAGATTTGCCCATGATAGTAACAAAAGCTGAACTTTGCGCCGTTCACTCCGATGCGACCGAATTCCCTCCAATACAACAGTCTCAAGGCGTAAAAATCCATACAAGATCGCTGTCGGAGACATCCGAAACCGGACACTTGAGCAAAAACAGAGGACAGGCCATCGACGTGGCTGAAGGCACGACCTGATTCCGGTCGCGCTAGGCGTCGCGGCCTCCTTATCTTGCTGGCCCTCCGATTGATTTACGAAGCTGTAGGCAGGCAACTAGCCACAACGACTTCCATGCAAGGGCATGCGTGCGCATGGGCTAATCGCCGTCCAGAACTGCAACACGATCATCCACCGTGCACACATAGGATGGACGCTGGGTGCACGGGCCTAGATCGTGGACGACGGCCGCCGGCCGCCTGCCGGAATTTCAGGATAGATCATATCTGAGACTATGACTTTGAAGGAAATTGCTCAGGCTTATTGAAAGAAAACAGGCCGGAGGCGCTCCGCCGCCGCCGTCCGTCGACGGACGACCTCCTTTGATGATGGCGGGGAAAGGGAGGGAGGGTAGCGGTGGCCGGCGGCTGGGTGGTAGGGCTCCCCCGAGTCGCTCTACACAGAGCGACGCGAGCTATACATTTGAGAACTTATTTCAAGATGAAACAAGTGATACTAATTTGGTACCATAAATGATAATAAGAGCATCTCCATCGGGGCACACAAAAAACGTGCACCAGCGGCACCCCTCGAAGTCTCGTCCCAGCGATTTTATGTCCGGAACCCCCCTATAGGGTCTCTATACTTGGAGGCCCTCCCGGGGATGCCGGACATCGACTCGGCCATGGCCCTGACAGCGCTGGCCCGCCCGTCATACACACAACGCGCCGTGGCCATTTTAATGAAGGCGCGCAGGAGGCCGTTCCGCCGCGTTTAATGTCGACGAGTCGCCGGGCAGTCTCACAGGCGATAGGACTGGACGGCGGGCGATGCGACGAGGCGGCAGGCCTACCGGCACGCGTCGCATTAACGCCGGCGACAGCGTGCGGGGCAGTCGACGCCGGCGAAAGCGTGCGCGACAGTCCACGCAACGCAACGCATTTACGCCGGCGCGGACGCTCGTGCACCGCCCCCTCCCCTGCCGCTCTTAAATCCCCTCCCCACGGCGCCCTCTCTCCCACACCGCCCTCTGTTCTCTACCTCTCCGGCACCCTCCGCCGTCCATACCGCCCTCGACCTCTGCGTCCATGGCGAACAACTGGGAGGGCAGCAGCAGCAGGCGCAGCGGGCGCACGGTCTCCACCGAAGAGGCGTGGGACCTGTACCGCTACGGCCTGGTGGTGCCACCGGACGCGCGTCTGCCCGCAGGGTGGCGCACGTCCCCTTTCGGCGGCCTCCCGTGCCGGCGCTGCCGGAGACGGAGGACCAGATCCGGTGCGTCATCGCGCATCGCCGGTCCTGGCTGACCCCGCACGAGCGCACCCTCCCCGAGTACGACGACGCCAACTTGGGAGCGTGGCTGCGGCGGTTCCAGCGCGAGCAGACGGAGGCGCTCGAGTTCTTCGACGGCACGAGAAGGCCGGGCTGCCACAACGCGGAAGGCCGCCACCGGTGGTGGGACACCACAGGCCACACGGTGAAGTCCGCCATCGCCGCCGCGCGCCAGCATGAAAGGACGGGGAACGGCACCCCGTTGCGGCTGCTGCCTGTGCGGCCACGGCACCAGGAGGTGCAGCAGCCGCAGCCACCGCCCGGTGAAGGAGGAGCCACTCTCGCCTCCGCGTCGTCGAGGCACCGGCATCGTCATCCGCGAACGCGGCGATCAACGGCGTTCGCCACCACGCGGACGTATGTACCTGCGCCGCCCCAGGACGGCTCCACCTCCCGTGGAGACGATCCCGTACGGGTACGACGTGCCGTCCCCGCTGCGGAACGAGCACGACGGCGACGCGCCGGGGTTCCTGGCCGCAATCGCGGACTCGGTGACCACCATCAAGCGCGACAGCCCCGGCTACCTCGCCGCCATCGCGGAATCGGTGGCAACGGCGGCCTCGTCCTCCTCCGGCGGCGCCTCCTGCAGCCGTGCACCGCCTCGCCATGACGGCGCGTCCACCAGCCTGGGCGGATCGGGCTCCTCCTCCGCCTACATCGTGGTCGACGACGACGACGACATGGCGTGGCTGGAGGATTAGGCTAGGGTTTAGATTAGAATCGTTTAGTTTAATTTCAATCGTTTGAATCGTGTAAGTTTGAAATATTTGTATTGTTCATGTTTGTGTTGTTCATCGGCGCCGGTTCGCGCGCCCGCAAGGTATTCGACCGTTTGCGCGCGAATGGGGGTGGGCCTTTGGGAAGTGCCTCCGCGGACGGGTTCTAAATGTTTACCGGACACATGTCCGGCACCCAAAGAAGGCCCAGTTGGAGGGTGGGCACACATTTAGGGGCCCGGTGGAGATGCTCCCATACCTTTTCTAGTTACGGACGGATGGAGTAGACATAGACACGTGGGCCAAACCGTAGTTCATTCCCATGTTGATTGTATCCGTATGTAGCAGTAGCATTCGTATGTGCGCCCCGAAACATGGAGGCAGAGGTCCCACCTACGCTAAGCAACACAACGGGAAGAGAAAAGGTCCGCGTTAAGCAAACTAGCGCGCGAAGGCGGCGGCGGCAGAAAGCGAGATTGACGGCGTGGCGACGCGTTGCCTTTTCGTGAACCCCTGCGGCCGCCGCTGGTTCACGGGGACGACGGCCACGAGTCGAACCCACGGCGTCGTTCGCGGGCACCCCTCGTCGCCGTGGCGTGCGGCCGTGCGCTAATACAATCATCATTGGATTTTCTAGGTAACAAACTCACGTGCAAGCGTGTGCCGCCGCCCGCCAGTCGGTGGTAGCCGTCGCTTCTGGCTTTACGCCTAGACACTTCTTCCTTGTCGCCGGCCGGCCGCACGGGCATGCCGGCCATTGTTTCTGCTTAGATCTGCGTGTGGTGTCATGCTGCTGCACCTGCTCCAGTTCTGAATCAATTACGGTTGAGGGATGAGCTACCGCAGCTTTAAGTTAAGGACTAAACAGGTTACACAAGTCGACTGATTGCTCCAATGATAGACATCAGGCGCTGTTCCATCTCCGATCGAACACCTGAGATGTGCCAGATGTGGAGGACACTGGCCAGACAGCCGATTTCGATCCGGAGAACCCCTCTGGTGCTCCTGTTCTTCGGCCCGGGGACAGGTGCTTCCAGCAGTCAAGGCCACAGCTCACCAGGTCATAATGGCGGCTTAAGCTCGATGGGAATCTGTTCGCACAAAGTGTTTATTTTCTCGGTTTTAGACCGGAGGGTTTGTTTAACTGGGGCTGGGTGAAGGATGCGATCTGACCAATAATAGGCTTGCTCCGTCCGCTGTGCGGTTATTACTTATCAGTGTGGCTCTCAACTTACTGACAAATCTGCTGCATTGTCCCTAACTGAGACGACACACTCCTAACCCGAGCCTGGAACATATATACGGAGTAGCTTAAAACCTGGGAAAAACACTAAAACAAGAAGAAACTGAGGCATGAAAACAAAGGAAGAGAGATGAGCGATGGGGACATGAAGATCCAATATCTCCTGGTGCTGGATCTCCCGTGAAAAACTGCCAAGGACGAGATCGGTAGCGAAGAAATCGGAGTGATCACATGGGCCGCACGTGAGGCGCGACAGGAGGAAAAGGAGAGAAAGGGGACGGTACTAATTTTTTTTTAATGTTAGCAGGAGAACTGTTATAGAAGGTTGGTCCAATTTATAAGCGAAACCGGACCCAAAAACCATATAAATGATGCCTTTCGGCAAACAACGCACCCACACCACCACAAAACCACGAGTCTCTCTAACCATATTCACCTCCTAAACGACGCTCCCAAGAGAGAAAGCGACGCCAGGTAGCGCCGCCGCCGTCCGATCTAGAGGACTAGACCTAGGGTTTCCCCTGGAGCATGTCGGGGAAGGCGGGTGGGAATAGCAATATCGATGCCTCCAAGAAGGGAATGACGCTCGAAGGCACCACCATCAACGACTGCGGGCAAAGCCGGAGTACGGTTTTCACCGGTATTCTCACCCGCAATTCCAAACCAGAGGATCTGGTCAGCCCACCAAGCAGCACCGAAGCTCCTGCCTCCACGGCCACACGCACCTCCCAGCAAGCATGACGTGTTGCCCGCCTATCTTCCTCGAATCCCATGGACGGAGGATGAAACACCCGCTACTGTGCCATTCGTCTCGCAATTGAGAGGATGCAATCCACGCCGGCGCCATTCGTCTCCTCGAGGATGTAACACCCGCAGACCATTCATCTCCCAACCGAGGATGCAACACCACAACGCCGCCATTCCTCTCCGTCCCAACACCACCATCTCTGCCGCATGTCCACCACAACGCCAAGCATGCCAACCACCCTCAGGAGGATGCAACACGAGACAATGGTGCCATTCATCTCCCGCAGGCCGCAGCATCGCAGCCTCCAGCAAAGATTCGCAGCAGAGCCGCACCGAGCTAGACCAGGCCGCGCCAGGTCGTTGACGGCCAGGCCGCCACAAGAACCGCAACACTGCCCCGCCGTCCTCGCATCGGGTACGACCCGAGGGCCCAGATCGGGCCCGCCCGTGTGCGCTGCCGCCATCCGCACCAGGAGCTGCCGCTGCACCACCTCGGCCAGCCACGCCGGCTGGCTCCACCTCCTCCTTGCCTCCAAGACGCCCCGACCCGCAGCCGGATGCGAGACAGGAGCGAGCAGAGCGACGGCCGCGGCCCTCTGGGCCCAGATCCAGCCCGCGCCGCCACTGCACGTCGCCGGCGCACCACCGCACTGGAGCCTCACCGCGCCACCCTCGCCGCTCTGCCAAGCCCCGTCGCTAGGCGCAGCTCCTCCAGCGCCGCCGCGATGTCGCCTTACCCCGCTCGCAGGGCTCCACAGCAGTGCGCCTCCTCTCCCCTCCGACTTTGCCGGGCAGGGTGCCGCTACCGCCGCCAGCGGCGGCGACGGCAGCGGCCGGGGGAGCTCGGCGCGGCGGCTGTAGGCTAGGGTTGAGGTGGAGCCTCCGAAGCTGCTCGAGGGGGAGCGGCCCGGGAGGGAGAAAAAAGTTAAATCTTCTTCGGAGTTGCTTAAGGGGACGGTACTAATGACGATGAGATGCTTTGCATCTAGGCATACCTGCATTAGGGCATCGTACTCTACCATCAATCGAAGTCGTTTCAGCAATTAAAAGTAGTTGTAGACTCCTAATCATGTAGATATAAGTGAGTCCCAGAGGTGCTAAACTCACTGGCTTGCGGGGTCTGCATGGACTGTTCAATGACTTATGCACTATGTGTATAACTGGCTGAAGAACTGATGGCCACAGGTGACAGTATGACATGTTAGTAATTAGTACCATTACATACAGTAGTAATCATTAGGGCACGCATAATGGTACAGTTTTTCTTAACAATGAGGGGCGTGTTTGGTTGCTCACGGTCTCGAGAACATATTGTTCCAAACGATTCTCGGTCAATTTGCTTGTCTAGCTCGCATAAAACACTCCAAAGCTACGCATAGCAGAAACGCTCAAATCGGTTCCTTTCGGATCAGGCTGAGGAAAGCTCCACGTGCATGTTCTCGTGTGGGATGTGTGATGTAACTTTCTCCTCACCTTTCTTTATACTCCTTCATATAATCCCCTCTACTATGTATAAATATATCTCAATTTTTCTTTTTGAACGTCAACTATGTGTGCGATCGACGAGTAGGTTTTATTTCCGTAATCAGTTTTCAGTTTCGTGGACATTAGCTTCTTAATTTTGGATCGAGGCTTTCCCCATTTTTAGACTCACTTGGTCGACCGTTCAAAATTTCCTTTTACACGTAGATCAATCTCGGCATTTCACACAACTTTCGTGTTGTAACTTTTTGTTTCAACGCAATGCTCGTGTAGTCGGAGAGGGTAGGGAGCAGGTGAGTCCAGGAGTGCTGGTGGGACTGATACGAGAGGAATTTCAGGTTTGGGAGGGAGCGAGGAGACGAACAGGTGTAGGTGTTTTCGATGTCACGAGAAAGTAGCCTTTGTATTTTGGTGTTTTAGTGTTGAGTGGTGTTCGCTGATTTGGTTGTGGCTACAACTAAAAAAAAATTAGAAGAAAAGGGCTCCGCCCCGGTGGCTACAACTAAATCAGTTCTTGTAATTGGTTGTTCTCCCTTCTATAAAGATAAGGTATGCCAATTTGGCATACTCTCTAATTTTTTTTTGTTTCAACTCCTGACTTTGTGGGCGCCTTCCAGGGACGAGGCTAGAAAATTTTGCCACCGGGGTCAGCTCTCTATAATAGTGGGGTCAAACGGTACAAATAAGCATTAGTCGGTACTAATTAGTGAAGGATTTGCGAATTTTCATTGGGGTCAGCTGACCCCATTGCCCATAAGCCAGCTCCGTCCCTGGCGCCTTCGCTGCCATAGCCACGCTGCTCCTCGGTGTTCTTGCTTTGGAGGAAATTGCACATTCCACCATGCTCACGCTATTTTGCTGCGCAAACCACCAGTTTTACAGATTTTTTGCGCTCTCCACCATGTCTATGTCTAATCTGTTGCAAATCATTCTAAATGCCCTACTTATCCCAATAGACAGCCAGCTAACGGTCGGGTCTAATATGGATGAATCGAACAGTTTTTTGTAATCAGGTGACCTAATATTGAGATCGTCGATATATATGTATTTTCAGGAAAGAAAAATTGTTGTTGTCAATATAATGAAATATATTACCCGTCTCTCATTATAATACGTTTTGATAGGCTATTTGGACCCTAATTATAAAATGTTTTGGTAGGCTAATTTAGCCTACCAAAATATCTATAATTAGGACAAAGGAAGTACTGTTTTTTATCTTAGCAGCCGCTGGCGTAAGGATCTTCTTCTCTTCCTCTCCCCTTCAGCCGCCACCATCGGAGAATGCATCTAGGGTTAAGCCTTGTGTCGTTGCGTTGAGACATTCTGGTGTGGCGGCGTCCACATGTGGTGGGGTCGAGCGAGCCTCAGATGTCTTGGTTGCACAACGCGATCGAGGTCCTTACACCGCGTCTCCTGCAGGTGTAGCTTTGGCAACAACCCATCTGGTGGTGTAGCGACAACGACAATCTATGCAGGATTCGTCCTAGTGGCTTGTCCGGCTCGGCCGCAGTAGGGTAACGGCCCGCCATCCGCTGGCTTCGGCAGGGGAGGGTCCGGGCGTCGGCGAGTGCGTCTCACGTGCATGGGTTCTAAAAAAATGTTCGCTCAACTGTCCTTCCATGTCAACAAAAATTGTCATGCCCAAAAAATATGATGTAGCTTGTACTCTTGTTGATGGGTGGTTAGTGTTAAATTTTGTTGTTAACAATGTGATTAGGCTCGGTTGCAACAATATTAGGCCTACACTTGATGGAGAGTGCAAAAAACCTGTAAATTTCTGCAACAGAATGCCAGGAGCATGGTGGAATCTACAATTTCCTCTCTTGCTTTGCCCCAAATACATGGGTTCGTGGGAGGGGTAGGCCTGCGAGAGCTCTGCTAGCTCTCACGGCCACGTCTGGCCAAGCACGGGCGTCATTGTGCTCGTGCGTATTGCCGGCAAACGTGTCGTGTGCCCACTCGAGAGCGACGGCAGCGGCAAGCAGGAGGATACCACGACGACAAGCTCATCCGCTCCATCTCCCAGTACGCTCCTTCGCTGCCGGCATGTCTCTACAGCGGCCGCGGTCCGCTCTGTCACGTCGTCGTGGTGGTCATGTTTGCTGACGCCATGTAGGTGTGAGGTAAATTCACCATGTATTAGGAGGTTAGAGTAGCTCGTATCCACATGCAACCAGTGATGACAAAAAACAAAACCGATAGGCACGCAACTAAACAGCTGCACAATCATGTTTTCTATAAGAGCCCGGCTTAAAAGTGAGCCACGAAGACGAGAAACCCAAAATCGATGCGGGTAGCTAAACATTCCCGAGATGATTGATGAGTTGAAGGAAACATAAATATAAAAAAATATAAAAACATGTTTACTTTATCATACTACCTCCGATCCGTTTTAACTGTCGCGAGGCCTTCACAAAATTATACGATCGCAAGTCATATTCTGCGTCAGTTATTTCGGATCAGAGGAGTATTAAAAATGATTTCTTAAAAAGATAAGATAACATAGTTTCTCTATTCATAAAAAAATGTCTTCTCTTACAAATATGTTTTTGTTTAATTTTTTTGACAGTTGTCTGCTCACAAAAAAATGTGTGACGGGTTACGTCGAGAAGGGAATCTCCCGGACACGTGTCGCTCCTGATGAGCGGTTCGGGGGAACCCTACCTCGCGTCGACAGCCACCCTTTCCCACTGGTCCGTCGCCGCGTCTGCCGCTGGCCACCCTACGGTGCGCCCTATCTCTGAAGTTGGCGGGGAGATCTCGTGGTGGACGCGACCGACCGTCCCTCGCGACGGCGGTTTGGATCCTAGGGTGGAGGGGAGGCTCGGCTCGCTTGGCAGCACAGCGCGGTGGTGGACGCGTCCTGGCGGCACTGCTCCGACGGATGGCGGCTCCGGGCCATGGGGCGGCGACGACAACGAACGGGTGGGCTCCTCCCGCTGGCTCGTTCGGCTTGGTAAGCTGGGGTGGCAGCCTGCTGCAGGTGTTGATGGTGTTTGGTCATGGCCGGAGCTTCGTCAACCTCTGAAGTGGTCGGCTGCTGCGAGTGTCGGATTTGGGAGTTCACATCTGTGCTTCGAGAATCGGTGTGGGTCCGGCGTAGTGGTGGCTTGGTTACCACGTCGAGGGTGAGCAGCTCAGTGGCGGCATGGGCGTGCGGTGGTTGTCGAGAAGCTACAGATGAAAGTTCAGCCCGACTTTCGTCGTCTGCTGGCGGCGGCGCCCGTTTTCGTCGCGCTCCTCCTCAGAGGCACCGTTGTAGAGTCTTTTTCGACCTTTACATCCTCCAAGCAAACTTTTCGGGTGAAAATCTAGACCTGTCGGGTCGGGCGACGAGCGTCGTCTTCGATGTTGCTTTCCTCCTTGGGGGTGTTGCCTCGAAAAGCTTGCTTCCATTCGCGCTTGTCGGTGGGCTCGTGTGGTGGTATGCCCGACAACGACAATGTTGAGGAGCAATGGTTTGGTCACGACAACGGCTTCGTAGTCGGCTCTGTCTAACATGCCGAATGCCTTCGCGGTGATCTCTCCAAGTTGTGAAGTCGAAAATGCTATCTTCTGATACATCCACCACTTGAGCGGTGAGCGATGATCTGCAAGGGTGGTCCGGTGGTGAAGTTCTCTCTCGGCGCAGGTCTTGCACATCTCCTTTTCAGAGCTCACCGTCAGAATCGGAGCTGCCTGCTCTCCTCGAAGAGCCATCTGTTTCGCATAGGCCGATGTGGGCTTCTGGACGCCGCTTCATTGTCTCTTTGGTTATTTTCTTGTGAAGTCGGAGTCGCTTCAGGATGTGCAACTTCATGACGATGACACGGGGTGGGGGGGACGACTCTAACTTCGGTGGTGTGTGCAGTTTGTTTGGGTAGCCAATGTGGTTGTTTATGCTCTCGTGACGGTCTTGTTATGATGTTATTGATTTAGTTTTAGGCCGATTTCTTGCAAAGTAACCGTTCAACTTCTTTCATGTTGGTATTTCATTTGAGATTTTTCTTGCTTTTGTAGTCTGTCAGCTAAGTGTCTGCAAGATTTAGTTACTATGTAGAGGTTCAAGATTGAAGGTAGTTAATCTACTACTATTGTCGTTTATATTTACTTCAAATGCACTTGCTCTAGTCTATTCGGTTTATCGATAAGCTTGAGATTATTATTAGGTATTCCTAATGGTTTACCTGAAGAACATTGCACCATTCTACAGCACCCTCTCTTACTTGCACCCTTATATAGGTGTATGCGTGCATTATAATTGTTGAAGATGGATTGGAGCTGTCATTATCCAATATTGTCCACAACCCTGCTCTTCGAGGTGTCTAAGCTTGGCGGCCTCATGAAATCTTCTTAGATAGGTCATGTAGAATGATTGTTATCCTGCTAGAACAGTCGTCCAAGCATCAACAACATGAGAGGGGGAGTTGTCCGATTCCAAGTTCCGGTCTCAGCCCAAACCCAACCCCAAACTGCTTGTTGCCCCGGGTCACGCAAGCTGGCTGCTACATACTCTCTCTGTTTCTGAATTAAAAAATGTTTTGTTCCTAATCCACATTGACATGTAGACATAAATTTACTTAAACATGTTTTAGTGCCTACATCCACTTATTTTATTATAAACTGAAAACATCTAAACAACATGTTAAACATTTTAAAACACCTAACGTTGGGAAATGGAGGGAGTAGGACCGTACAGGAACCGGACATAAATCATCGGACGTATAAGCGGCATATGTTTTGCCACCGTGTCCGCAACAGTCTTATCTACGTCATCCCTGACGTGGGGACACTGTTTGCGTGTCATTTTATTTTTGAGAACACAGTACAGACGCAGACGCTCACAAACACGCACGTACAGACCCCCCTATGACCGCACACACGCAAAGCCTACCCCTATGAGCACCTCCAAGAGACTGGTCCGGCATATCTTGATATTGACGAAGTCACCACGGACGCCTCGCTGTTGACGGGCACGTCACCTACCACTGAAGGCATAGCGCCGAATAAATTCAGAAAAATGCGAGCACCCATGCAAGTCTGGGACTTGAACCTGCGTGGGTTGTTTCCACCACAAGGAACCAAACCAGTTGAGCTAGACTCACTTTGCTGTTTGCGTGTCATTTCTACTCGGGTCGTGCAAGAAATTGTACCGCCAGTCCTCACGAATCATAGTACGTTAGTGTTTTGTTTTTTCCTTTTGGATATTTATGGGAGATCCTTGATTAAAAATTTTGAGCGAAAGAGAAGGTCACTGGTTACATGGTGTGGACCGAAAAACTAAAGCACGTATTCGCATTGGAACTTGTGCTTTTCTTTGGGCGATTTGGAATTACCGCAATGATGTGGTTTTTAACACAAATAGAAATGCTCACTTTTTGCAGTTGGTTCACCGTGCAGTCTACTGGATCGACCTTTGGTCTTTCCTTTTGCCACAGGACCAGCGCTCACTTATGGTCTGTGGTTGCTCCCGGTTGTTGGCGGTTCTCCGTGCTTTCAACCGGGGGGGGGTGGCGGCGGCAGCATACTAGAAAATTTCATGATGCCTAGTCTTAGTTGCTGCGCTTTTTTGTTGGCTGGTCTTTGTGGCTACTTTAGCTGACGTATGATTGTAATACCGACATTTGCACTTCTTTGTTCGTGTTAATATAAAGGCTGTGTGCATCTCCACGATGCAGAGGCCGGGACACCCCTTTTCTAGAAAAAAGAATTCCAAAGGGAAGTCCTTGATAAAGGTTTGCGTTCGCATGGCGTTGTTTCATATTCAGCGCATGAGGATAGAAAAGAGCTTCTCAAAGCTAGTTCGGACTGAGACCCAAGCCCAGTAACCAGCCTAAGTAAGCCAGCGAAATCAGGCCCATAAACTCAGTATGATCAAACTTTTTTGTTTTAGATTCTCAGTACTGTAGGCCCGTAATAAGGCCCGGTATACTTTCCGTACAACAGTTTATGTCGCACCTTATCCCGGACAAATAAGCGCTCGGAGCCGGAGGGAGGCCGCCGCCGCCGCCGACGTCGCCGTCGAGGGAAAGAAAAATGGACCTCTGCCTGCGGCTGCGCGCTCTCGCCCACTGCCGCGCCACCCTCTCCGGTTTTCTGGCGGCCGCACAAGGCAGCGGGCGTTGTCAACGGCGTCGCGTTGCTAACTCCTCCACCTTCTGCTCCCGTGCGTAACGAACCCGTCTCCTACCCTTGCGGCCGGCCGCTTTCTAACACTTCCTCGTGCATTTGCAGTCGCAGTTGCTTCCAGCAGCAATGGAGCGGCGGCTGGACCCGTGGGGAGCGGCGTGGAGGTTGCGCGCGCCAAGAGGATGCTCCATGTGGTGCTGGTTTCCCCTATGGTATTTTTTTTCCGTTTGGGACTTATTTTCTCTACGAATGCTGTTGTATGTGTTGTTGATGATGGCTCTAAGCCCAAAATTACAGGCATTGCTACTTGACTAGTCTTTAAATTCATTTGTATTTCTGCTCCTCTACAAGTTCAAAATTGACAGACGCGTGGCCTTTTGTTTGTTCCGGTGAATTAGTAAATTGGATTGTTCTGGTGAGTTGGTAATCCGTGGCTGCACAAGCGAACTGATGAGTAATTTATGGGTTCTATGCATAAGTTGTGTGCAATTTCTGAGAATTTGGATCAACATCCAACCATCTTGATCTCCAAGTCACTCCACACATAAAGTACAAACCTAAAATCGCACTAACATTTCACTAAATGTGCACACCTTGAAATAGTACAATTTTTTAGGCTTACTAGTGTACAATTTTAGGTGATTGAGATCTACTTAAGGTAACTAAAAATTAGCAGAAGTGGTAATTTATAGCTTTTGTTTTTTTCTACATGTATTGATCTTTCTTCTTCTTTAAGATTACCTGCATTACTCTCCTCACACCATGTTAAGAATGAGTTGATTCTTTAAGATTTTGCGGTAGCTACTCGGTACTAAACTATAAATTTTAAAATTTGCGTCGTAGATCCCAGGAAATACAGGATCAATTGCAAGGACTTGTGCAGCAGCGGCAGTTGGCTTGCATCTTGTCGGGGTAAGGTTAGTGCTCATTGTTTTGTTCTCTAGGCAAAAGTTTAGAACATACCGTGTTGTCATTGTCTTGTTCTTTTATTATTGTGCGTTGTTCATATTGTATTATTTGAACTGAATGATTTTTTTTTGTATATCCAGCCATTAGGTTATAATATAGATGACACGAAATTGAAGCGTGCTGGATTGGATTATTGGCCGTATCCTACAATTGGATGCATTACATTTATAGTTACTCTATGATTTGCAACACAGTGAAACCCAGATCTTTAAATGAACTGGTCTTGTTGTTTGTCCGACCTATCTTTTAAAGGGCAGCAAGTATGAACCTTAACTATTTCTACAAAGTTATGTTGTTGTCAAGGTTCATGACTCCTGGGATGAATTTCGAGATTATTTCATGCAGCAGGTACTGCAGTTTTGTCCTAGTATATCAATTTAAGTTCTGAATAAATGTGAAGTTATAACTAGTGTTTTTATTTACACCAGGAAGGAGAGAAAAGGTTGTTGGCATTTACGAAAAGGGGCACAAACATCCATTCGGTGAGTACCAAATAAAAAAAATACTTACTAGAAGCAAATTAGAATTGACCACCACCCGCCTGGATAGAAAACACTCATTAATAAATTAATATTAATAAACATTTGTCTCGTGCGGAGTACTATCAGAAACAATCTTGGAGGGAAGGATTCGAACCTCTGAGTAACGGGACCGAAACCCGCTGCCTTACCACTTGGCCATGCCTCATTTCATTTTATGCGACACTAATAAATTACTATAATGTTTATTTGTTATTCGTCAATCACATTCGATTACATAAAAATGAGGAATATTCTCTTGCTAGTATTCTAAACATGCAAATAATAGAGAATCAAAAAATGCACTGGGTCAATAGTATTTGTTTCAATGGTCTTAGGATGTTTCTCATGGATACCATGGCAGCTATTGTATATTATTCTCCCCATATACATGCATGAACTAGCGAAGATTAGCGGAGTTCATGACGGCTAGAAGCTCATGTAGGAAGTGGTTAATTGGACATTATTCTCAAAGTCTAGTTTCACATGACGTGCCACAGAGCGGAGGTTCCATGAATAGGTGGTTACTTACGAAGTTCCTGAAACGCGGAAGCAATCGAGAGGAGTGCTAAGTCAATATTAGCTAGTAACTCTATGGTTCAGGTGCTGGTAAATCATGCTTCAAATCACTTGATGCGTACTATTGCACAAATAAAAAATGCTTTACTCGCAACGTTCAGGAGTACAGAGGAAGAGTACGCAAGATTTAAGATACCAGATATAGATATTTCAGTTAGTTGTTGTTTGTAAGTTTTTCTGAAACACTTTATCGATGAAAAGGCGCACGCAACGATGAAAATGTGTGTACTGAGGGTGAGGGATAAGGAGTGTGACAGAAAAAAACTACTGGTAGTTCCAAAGTTTTATTTAGGATGGTGCTAGTGTAACATACTAAAGTATTGACCAACAACATAGATACTCAATGGATTTTTTATTAAAGTAAAAAAAATTGAATAAAATTTCACACTAGGACAAATAACCGACGGATCTAATGATACCAAATATGTTTTCGCATGATAGAATGGCTACATGTTGTTCTATATTTCGAAATATGTATCTAACACAGTAGATATCATGGCTAAATACTAATAAGCATGTTAAAGTGTTAACATTATAAAAAATCTAGTCGCGAACGTGAAGGGTCACCCTGTTAGTTCTTCAGTAATTGAGGTTTTTTGGTTGAAAGACTAGTGAAAAGGTCCACTTGTCAGGCTCCAGATCGAGCTGCCTCGCAAGGCCACGGGCACCATTCTGAGCTGATCAGTAGTACGATCCATCCAATGATCCTAAGGGGAGGCCAACCCGGCGTGGAAATATGCATTGTCAGATTCAAAAACAAATTGTTGCTTCGATGTACCTGGGATTATTACAAGTCGACTAGTGAAGCACTAGGCGTGATAGTCATAACTAGCCTATGAGCTGCCACCCTACGGACTAGTCTCGATTCGTCAACTCAGTAATTCTTGTTTCTAAATTTTAGCATACATTAATCTTTACTACATTTTTTATGTTCTTATGGCACACCAGCTCAACTATATCTACGTTTCTCGATCACTAATGCATAAGCTATATTTCGAAACCCAAAATAGGTTCCTGATTGCAACATTGATATATGAGTCAATGCAAAGTTTCTGTGATATTGTTTGAGTCGGTGTTCTTTAACCAATTGGTTGCATTTATTTGCTTATTATTGTCAGGGACGGATTCAGCCACCCTGAACCTACTTGTTTAGTGTATGTTAGCTAGCTCAGCCACCCTCATACAAATCAGACACACTGATTGCCACCCTTAACCTTAGTTTCTGGCTCCGTCCCTGATTATTGACCATCTGCCGTGCAGGATTTCTCATATAAGCGAGGGGACTGGCTAGTATTCGGCTCTGAGACAAAAGGGCTGCCAGACCTCGCCCTAAAAGACTGCTCTGGAGAAGCCCTGGGTGGTGGAACCATCCGAATTCCGATGGTGGAAACGTATGTCCGGTGCCTAAATCTGTCAGTCAGCGTCGGAGTAGCGCTCTACGAAGCAGCCAGGCAGCTGAACTACGAGCAGCTCCAGTACCAGCCTGATCTCCCGGAGGAAGCTCAAGGCCTATTCCCGGCAGAGGATATCTATGGATGAAAACTCTGAGGATATTTAAGCTGCGGTCAGTGTTGAAACTGTTGCTTTCAGATTGCATACATACATTAAGAGTTTTTTCCACTGTACACGTGCCATGTGATTTTGACAACATTTTGATTTGGAGGTTGTTTCCTTGGCATGCTCAGTCAAAACGTGTAGTGTAGCAGATTGGATTAGATCAAACACCAATTGAATTTGTACTTTTTCTACGCGCTGAAGGTTCTGTGCTCTTGTGCACTTCCCTAGATTTATTTTGAGTTTTTGACGGACTGCCGCCATGTTATTTCCTTTTGAACTTAAACTGTTGCAGCTCTTTGTTTCGTTCTAAAAAGAAAAAGATGTTGGTCTCTTCTGCCCTGTAGACTGTAGTACACTGAGCCGCCTGCTTGTACTGAGCCATCAATACGTTGGTTGATTTGTATGTAGAGAAAGGTGGGTGAAGAAATTCACTGCTATTCAAAACTTGTGGCAGCTCACGAGCCAAATAGTCTCTCGCCCTCATCAATAGCTGCCATGTTCCGGTGAATTATTGGATCATCTCGGTTGGTTTGCTGCTGCAGGTTATAAATGTCAAGTTCATCAGCAGTCCTCCATGCTCCTCTGACGGGGAAGCGGTTATGATGGCTGCGTATCTAGTGCGTTGCCTGCATTTGCAGTTTTGCGCATTTCAAGTTTGAATGTTCTTCATGTGCCTGCACAGTAACAGATTTTCTTCTATTCGGCCTCTACGTTTTTACCACTTTTCCGGGTATGTTCCGAATTAGGCATCTCCAGCGGCCTGACACAAACGGATCAACGGTCCGACGCATTTTCACCGACGCAAAAGTGGCCCAAATTTAGGCACAGTTTGCGTCGCTGCGGACGGTCCGCTGTGTCCGCGCGCGTTCTCCCCCTTTTGACCGGGCCCCGCGCGTCAGCGACCGCGGCGCTAGTTTCGTCTCCCAAGGTTGCGACGAATCGAGGAAAGGCTGCGCCCCGCCGCTTCTTCTTCTGCGCCACCGCTATCAATGGCGATGCGCCACTGCCCACCGCCTGCTATATCAGCGCCTGCCATCAATGGCTTAGAAGACTGCATCCTCGGCCTCCCTTTTAAGGGGCGGCGAGGCCACCACCCAACGATCACACCCTAACTCCTCCGTCTCCTCACCATCTCCCACTCGCCGCCATGACGATGTGGCCGTTC
This sequence comes from Poa annua, assembly GCA_026929855.1. NCBI lineage: Eukaryota > Viridiplantae > Streptophyta > Magnoliopsida > Poales > Poaceae > Poa > Poa annua. The sequence continues at coordinate 80,237,712 of CM049437.1, read as the reverse complement.
AAGAAGCCCAAGGAGTCCGGCGGCTCCTCCTCCTCGTCCTCGCGTCGCCGATCTCCACCGCCAAATAAGGTCAGGGACCGCCCGTACATGGCGGTTCCCTTGGCCACGGCGCTGTGGCAGAAGGACAATCCCGTGCCGGTGGAGGACGTCCACCTGCCGGGCGGCTGGCACCTCAACTTGAGGAGGGTGCTGGTCCCAGCGCGCGGCGAGGAGCGCACCATGGAGATACAGCGCCGCTGCAGCCTCCTGCCCGACGACGTCCGCGGGGACGTGCAGTTCCACCCTCAGTTCGAGTGGTGGGATCACCCGGCCTCCGAGCAACACGCGAGGAGGCACACCAGACTCCTCGGGGAAGAAGGCTACCTCTACGGTGCCGTCCGTTTCCGGCCGCAAAGAGGCGCGCTGGAGTGGCCTCCGGAGTGGGAGCCGTAGGAGGAGGAGCCGGCGGCGGAGGAGGAGGAGAAAGAGGAGGAGCAGGAAGAGGAAGAGGAGCCCGTCGCCATGGACGAGGACGTGCTGCCTGTGGCGGCGTTTCAGCCTCCCGAGCTCAGCGAGCAGGAGGCACTCTAGCTCGCCATCAACGCGAGCAACCTGGAGGAGATCAGCCGCTGGGACAGCCTCCTCCCAACGCTGAGAGCCTCCGCTTTCGAGACAGGCGGGGCGTGTCGGGGATGTAATCCCCGGTACCCTAAAGTTATGGTGTTATTATGCTTATGTTAGAGGAAAAAGAGAAGTTAAATGAGTAAGTGGGTGAAAGATAATATGATAGGCAAAGAGATGCGACTCGGGCCGGCTTAAGCGCTCTCCCGGCCAGCCTAAGCTGGGGATGGGCCGACTTTATGGGTAACTCGGGTGGACCGAGGTAGCCAACAGAGGGGCACGATGCCTTTTGGACTTCGGGCCGTCCGAGTTATCTCCAACCTCGACCTTCACCTCACCGACACCACCGCGCCGACTTCGACCTCACCCCCGCCTTCAGCTCGCCCGCGCCATCTCCCGGCCTCCCCGACTTGGCGGCACTCCCGGCTTCCCCGACTCGGCGGCACTCCCGGCTTCCTTGGCCGGTACGGATGATTCTGAAGACAGGCGCAAGACAAGGACGCGCGCCGCACGGGTCGTGTCTGTCCAGGAAGTGACCAGGCGTGGCTACAGTGCCGATGATGTGACTAGAGTACACTGCATGATGTAGTGAACAGTGCGGACAAGACCCTAGTAGTCACCTCAGCTACAGTACATGTATAGTGGCTTGTGGGCCACCTCTTGTCCCCTGGGCTCCTCCTATATAAGGAGCACCAGGGGGAAGGCCAAAGCCATGGGCAGCGAGGCCACGGGTCCACGGCCACGGCCGGACAAGCCACGGGCACGCTCCCTCGCCCCTTGCTCTCTTTCTCCCCCAAGACCTCCTAGAGGCAACTCGGCTCAGCTCATGGAGCGTTTGTAAGGTTCATATACAAAGAGGAGGAAATACACAAAGTAGGCTAGATGCTGCAGTAGGTGTTTTATCTCCTCACGAGAGCCCCGAAGCAGGGTAAATCCTTGCGTCCGCGTGTTTTTCGTGTGCGATCCCTTCGCGCTATCCCTCCCCGAATCCTCTAGCGTCCATCCGGCCCGACAAATTAGCCTACCCGTAGGCATCTGTTGTTCGCCACGCCGACAGTTGGCGCCCACCGTGGGGCTGACAGTGGCGCTTGCTGGACTAAATTCGGACGGGACATTCTTAATCAACTCGGGGACTCGACATCGCCATTGTCCTCGCACTCCAACTCGCCGCCGCAAGCAGAGGCCGGCGCAGCCGGTATCGGCGCTCGTCTTCGACAGATCCCGGGTAACTCCCCGACAGTTGCCCGTGTCGTGTCGATTCGTTCGGTCCGCGCAACACCAGCCAGGATCCGTGAGTATTCTTTCCGGTAGCGCATGCAGTTAGCTAATTTCAAATATTACTCGGGGACTGCCCCTTCGTGCCTAGCTTATTTGTTAACCCCAGAACGAAATGTCGTAACCCGGGGACTGTCCTGTTGTGTTGTCTGTGTATGTCTCCCCGGGAGCAAGATGTCTTGACCCGGGGACTGGCTCACCGGTCAGTTATGCTTTTCATCCTAAGTCGGTAGAACAACTCGGGAATTAAATTATCTGTATACATGTAGTTTATGTCTGTTGGTTCCGAATTATTTGTATGTCGGCATCCCGGGATGAACTCGGGGACTGCCTCGTCTTTATACTTACGTTTTATCTCGGTAATTTCTATATCGTTTGTATGTCGGCAATCCGAGATAAACTCAGGGACTGCCTTGCCTATCTGTATCTATGTTGTTGTTTATGTTGTCCATATACCGAATAGCTTTCAACCTTGTTTCAAAGTTCAAGTAATGTATGCTATCCGAGATTATCTTTTGACTCGACTGACGAACGCCTAGAATTGTAGTCGAGAGCAGAGGTTGGGAAATATAGTAAACATGAAAACATAGTCGGGAACTCGGTCTAAAAAGTAATTCGGCATATGTTGTCTGTGTTTTTTCCCCGGAGCAAGATGCCTTGACCCGGGGACTAGCCCGCCAGTGCATTATGTTCTTTCTGCTAGATCTCTAAAATGGCTCGGGGACTCGGTGAAAACCGAGTCAGCATCATAGTGCATAGTTTCGCGGATCATTGTAATTTCTGTCTTGTGCTAGACTTGGTATGATCAATTAAATAGAGTCATTACTCTTGTTAAATATATATGTGTCTGAACTAACATTGAAAGGTGATATCGGTGTTACCGAGAGGATATTCTTGTCAATGGTCTTGGTTATGTCGGTTATCTCGGATCCATCTTATAATTATTATCATCTCAGTATATATCACGGATAGTCTTTGGTATCGGCTTGCCGAGTTATAATGGCATATCATACCAAGTTGTTGCTTGTATCGGTTCGCCACTGTATCACGGCATCATTCCATATCCCAGATCGCCGTTTATTTCGGTTCGCCACTGTATCACGGCATCATTCCATATCCCAGATCGCCGTTTATTTCGGCTCGCCACTGTATCACGGCATCATTCCATATCCCAAATCGCCGTTTATTTCGGTTTGCCACAGTATCACGGCATCTTTCCATATCTCAGATCATCGTTTGTGTTGGGTTGCCAAAGGCAACACCCGAGATACCCTTATGTCAAACCAGCAGTGGCTGGAGACATCCATGTCGGTAAGTGCCCAGAGTGGCTACCGGACATCCGAGACACCCGAGATACCCTTATGTCAAACCAGCAGTGGCTGGAGACATCCATGTCGATAAGTGCCGAGAGTGGCTACCGGACATCCGAGACACCCAAGATACCCTTATGTCAAACCAGCAGTGGCTGGAGACATCCATGTCGGTAAGTGCCCAGAGTGGCTACCGGACATCCGAGACACCCGAGATACCCTTATGTCAAACCAGCAGTGGCTGGAGACATCCATGTCGGTAAGTGCCCAGAGTGGCTACCGGACATCCGAGACACCCGAGATACCTTTATGTCAAACCAGCAGTGGCTGGAGACATCCATGTCGGTAAGTGCCCAGAGTGGCTACCGGACATCCGAGACTCCCGAGATATCCTTATGTCAAACCAGCAGTGGCTGAAGACATCTATGTCGGTAAAACGCCCAGAGTGGCTAAATAACCGGCATATGATTGTATTTTTGCAGGTACAAGGAGGAGTATGTGAAGATGGTGATGTGGTTATTTTTTCTAAGTCTGCGCGCGACTCTGCGAGTCCCCCGCAGCCTCGGGGACTAGTGTCGGGGATGTAATCCCTGGTACCCTAAAGTTATGGTGTTATTATGCTTATGTTAGAGGAAAAAGAGAAGTTAAATGAGTAAGTGGGTGAAAGATAATATGATAGGCAAAGAGATGCGACTCGGGCCGGCTTAAGCGCTCTCCCGGCCAGCCTAAGCTGGGGATGGGCCGACTTTATGGGTAACTCGGGTGGACCGAGGTAGCCAACAGAGGGGCACGATGCCTTTTGGACTTCGGGCCGTCCGAGTTATCTCCAACCTCGACCTTCACCTCACCGACACCACCGCGCCGACTTCGACCTCACCCCCGCCTTCAGCTCGCCCGCGCCATCTCCCGGCCTCCCCGACTTGGCGGCACTCCCGGCTTCCCCGACTTGGCGGCACTCCCGGCTTCCCCGACTTGGCGTCACTCCCGGCTTCCCCGACTCGGCGGCACTCCCGGCTTCCTTGGCCGGTACGGATGATTCTGAAGACAGGCGCAAGACAAGGACGCGCGCCGCACGGGTCGTGTCTGTCCAGGAAGTGACCAGGCGTGGCTACAGTGCCGATGATGTGACTAGAGTACACTGCATGATGTAGTGAACAGTGCGGACAAGACCCCAGTAGTCACCTCAGCTACAGTACATGTATAGTGGCTTGTGGGCCACCTCTTGTCCCCTGGGCTCCTACTATATAAGGAGCACCAGGGGGAAGGCCAAAGCCATGGGCAGCGAGGCCACAGGTCCACGGCCACGGCCGGACAAGCCACGGGCACGCTCCCTCGCCCCTTGCTCTCTTTCTCCCCCAAGACCTCCTAGAGGCAACTCGGCTCAGCTCATGGAGCATTTGTAAGGTTCATATACAAAGAGGAGGAAATACACAAAGTAGGCTAGATGTTGCAGTAGGGGTTTTATCTCCTCACGAGAGCCCCGAAGCAGGGTAAATCCTTGCGTCCGCGTGTTCTTCGTGTGCGATCCCTTCCCGCTATCCCTCCCCGAATTCTCTAGCGTCCATCCGGCCCGACAAATTAGCCTACCCGTAGGCATCTGTTGTTCGCCACGACGACAGGGCGTCCAGCAGCCGCGCACCGCCGCTGCCACCTCCGAAGACAGAGGTCATGGAGCCGGTGCCGCGGTGGGCGCCTTGGCCAGAGGCGTCCTCCTCCTCGCAGCCACCACCAACTCCGCCACTTCCTGCTCCGGTGCCGGCGGCGGATTGGTCCTTCCCCTGGGCCCCGACGCCCTTCTACGACCTCACCGGCGACAGCGACAAGGAGTAAGCGCCAGCGGCGAGCCCTTAGTTAGGACCGTTTCTATATTTTTTCTGTTTTTTACATTTCTGCATTTATTTTCGCGTCCTAATGCAATATAACTATTAATATAAATGGGCTTCAAAAAATGCGTCGAGCCGCTGGCCTGGGGCGCGACCCAAACAGACATTGGGGCGGACAGAGCCCATTTCCTGTCCACGGCACCAAACAAACGGACCAAATCGGATACGATTTGATCGCGGTTTGCGTCGGGCCGCTGGAGATGCCCTTAGCGTTCCAGTTTTCTGTTCGACTTGCAGTTTTTGTGTCTCAGTTAGAGACAGCGGAGAGGCATGCAAAATCTCAACGCTACTAATTGGGTCAGCAATTGTCCATGGGTGCGTTTACATTGGATCCTCATGATGTTACCAATTAGAGCATCTCCACCGGCACCCTCCAAACGACCCCCAAAGGCCCATTGGGGCTCCGGACGCCAAAATCGCCCACCAGCGGCACCCCCAATGCCTCGCCCCGAGCAAAAACATGTCCGGCACCACCGAAGAGGCCTCCAAATTTTGAGGCCTCTTCGGGTGTGCCGGACATGGGGGCGTACATGCTTCTGACAGGGCTGGCCCGCCCGTCATACAGACATAGCGGCGCGCCCAAATTCCCCTTCGTCTACATTGCCGCCCCCGGCGTCAAAATTCCCAATGTTCCCTCCATTTCCGGAAACCCTTGCGCCGCCGCCGCGAGCTCCTCGCCTTCCGCCACCATGCCGCCAAAGCCCGTCGGCCTCGCGAAACCCAAACCCAAGGCGGGTCGCAAGCCGTCGGCGTCGTCGCAGCCGAAGAAGAAGGCGATGAAGCGGGAGCCGAAGGAGTATTCGGTGCCGCTGAGCTAGGGCGATCTGTGCTCTGCCGCCACCACTGTCTCCTTGTCGCGCTCCTGATCGGCCACCACGGGCTCCTTCTCAGGCGACGACATGACGAGTGAGTTGTGGGCGGTGGTGCGTGGAGAGATTGTGACGGCGTGGATGATTATATCGCTGCGAAACCGCGTGAACGCAACCCCGAAGTGACGCGCCGGCGGTTGCACGTCCACACTAAACCGCCGTGTTTCGAAGCGACGAGTAGGCGAACCGGCGGCGGTTCATGCGCCCGCAAGGTGTTCGATCTATTGCTCAAAACTAGTGCCATTTAGGGGGTGGGCCTTTGGGGTGCACCGGTGTGGGCTTTGTCGAAAACATGGACGGACACATGTCCGGCACCCTCCAATTGAGACACCATTGGGGGTGCCGGACATGAATTGGGGGTGCGGGTGGAGATTCTCTTAGAGCATCTCCACCGGGGGCCTCTAAAGGACCCCCTAAAGGCCCTTTGGGGGGCCGGACACCAAAAACCGTCACCCCCAAAGCCTCGCCCCGAGCGATTTTGTGTCCGGCACCCCCTATAGGGCCTCCAAGTTTGGAGGCCCTCCTGGGGGTGCCGGACATTGACCGGACATGGCCTCCGACAGGTGCGCCCCACCCGTCATAGACATAGGCGCGAGGAGCTGCTGTAAATTGCGCCATGCAGGAGGCCGTTCCGCCAGCGTTAATGGCGACGCGTTTCTGCAGGCGACGAAGCGACGGGACGGCGAGGCGTCTGCGGCACGCCTCGCAATTACGCCGACGCCCAGGCTTTCCCAGCTTCCCAAGCGTCGGCGTGGCCGAATCGCGTCGCCGCCACATAACTCCGACGCGACGCGTGCTCACCCACCCGCCGCTTCCCGCCCAGCGCCACCGCTTCCCGCCCCTCCGTTTCCCGCCCCTCTGTTTCCCTCGCCGCCTATATAACACTCCTCCGCCGTGCCCGCGACCTTACCACACCAACACTTCCTCGCCGTGCCCGCAGCCTCCGTAGCCCCGAGCCAAGAACCATGCCTCGCCGTCTCCAGACCACCTGGTCCACCATCACCCAGGCAGCGCGCCGCGCTCACTCTCTGGGGCTGGAGGACCAGCCGGAGCAGGCTCCGGACCAGGCGCCGGAGCTGGCGCTCCAGCCTGTCGTCGTCGTCGACGACATGCCCTTGGACTGGGCGAACAACGTCCACGACATCGACGTGGAGGACCAGCAGGAGCAGGAGCCGCCGGAGGAGGAGCTAGCGCAGGAGGAGGAGTCGGCGCCGGAGCAGGAGCTGTCGCCGCCGCTGTGGCCCGACCAGGTCGTCGCCATGAACTCGTTCGACACCTGGCGCGCCGAGCAGGCGGCCACCCAGTTTACCGCAGCCTACGAGGCGGTTGGCGACGCCGTCGAGGCCGCCATCCTGAAGGCCTCCCTTGAGACCGCGGAGCGAGACGCTCGCTGCCGCGCCTTCATGGCCGTCGAGCGCGCGGCGTACGCGGACCTCAACCCCGTGGCCGCAGAGCGGGAGGATCCGGCCTCGATGGAGGCCGCCCAGCTGGCGGTTCAGAGGAGCTGGACCGCCCGCGCGAGGAGAGGGCCAGGGCTGACATGTGCCGGGCGGCAAGCGCGCTCCGGCAGGAGAGGCGTGTCCGCTCGCGCCTAGCCCAGGGGAGGCGTGTTCACGACGACGAGGCAGGTCAGGGCGGAGTTTAGATTAGGGTGGGCGCCATTAGGCTAGGGCTATGCTAGGGTTCAAATTCATTCAAAAAAATTGTATATATAAAAAAATGAATGAAATTTGAATTTGTGTTCATCGTTTGTGTTGTTCATCGGCGGTTCGTGCGTCCGCAAGGTGTTTGACCGTTTGCATCCGTTTAGGGGGTGGGCCTTGGAAGAGTGCCGCTTTGGGCGGACTCTAAATGTTGACCGGACACATGTCCGGCACCCTAAAGGAGACATGTGTCCGGTACCCTAAAGGAGACCCAATTAAAGGGTGACGGACACAGATTTAGAGCCTCCGGTGAAGATGCTCTTAGGTTGTTGAAAGAGAATCATTTTCGCTTCAACAAGTTATTATAATTTGAACAAGAAAACCTACCAAGCTACTCCACCCATCTTTGCCAAAACTTGTGCCCACACGGCACAGCTGCTGCCATTGCCTGTTGCTGCCTGCCTCGCTGAGTCGCTGTGAATGCACAGCACGGCAGGAGACACGGGTAACAAAAGACAACCAACTGACACAGACGGACGCAGTGCTCATAGTGTCATCGTGGCATCTTTTCAGAGTCAACTGGCCAAAGCTAGACCCCGCAAAAAAAAAAAAAACTGGCCAAAGCTAAAGAGCAACACATCCGAGTTCCAAACCGCAAAAAGTCAAGCGTAAACATACCGAAATGATAGCGAAAGGCCTGTAGAGGTTATCTAGAGAGATCATCGGTCTACATACACGGCTGCAAAAGATTGCAGCTGCAAAAACACGATTACCAAACGCAGTTGTTGCTACTGGCGGCGCAGATCAGTGGACGGTTCTTGGTTGCTTTCACGATTCCTAACCTAAGATTGGCAGATGCTAATCTGCAGAACTAACGATTTTAGGAGCTCTACTGATCGTTGTGATGGAAATGATGGTTCTTGGCTTTCTGTTTCCTGGCCTGTGGTGCGGTAGCGGACCCAGTAGATGGATCCATAGCTAGCTGCATGCTCATTGTGTTGTCGATGAAGATGATGGATCGCCGGGTTAGTTGATCCGGTCAAGGCTCTCGGCGACGGCGCGCATGCGCGGGCGCAGCTCCGGATCGGGCTCGGAGCAGCCGAGCGCGACGTGGAAGACGGCGAGGACCTGCTTCTTGGCGTGCACCTCGCCGAGCAGCGTCGGGTCGACCACCTCCGACAGTGGCCGCTCTTCCTTGAAGGCGCGCCGCACCCACGCCTCCAGCTCCAGGCCGCCCTCGCCCTCCGTCGGCTGCCGCCCGGTCACCGCCTCCAGCAGCACCACCCCGAACGCGAACACGTCCCCTTTCTGCGTCGCCGCCGCGGCCGTGCCCCCCGGCGCGCGCAGCTCCGGTGCCACGTACGACAGCGCCGACGCCGCGCCGCTGCGGAGCGCGCACGCCGCGGTGCCGAGCTTCTTCGAGTGCGCCGTCTTGTGGGCGCCGGCGACGAGCCGGGCGAGGCCGAAGCCGGAGACGTGCGCGCGGAGCTCGTCGTCGAGCAGGATCTTGGAAGACTTGATGCAGCCGTGCACGTACCGGCGAGGGCTGCACTCGTGCAGGTAGGCCAGCCCCCTCGCCGCGCCCTGCACGACGGACAGCCTCACCGACCACGGCAATGGCGTCGGGGAAGCCGTCGGGCCACCTGAACGGGAGTATTCAGTGATACATCTAGCTAGATCGAATGCATATTTAGCAGTTACTACTAGTAAGATCGGATTTTTACCGTGGAGGGCGGAGTGGAGTGAGCCATTGCCGAGGTAGTCGTAGATAAGCAGCTTCTCGTCCGGGGCGTAGTAGTAGGCGCGGAGGCGGGCGACGTTGGGATGGCACGCGCGGCCGATGGCGGCGGCCTCCGCCTCGAACGCGCGGCGGCGGCGCCACCCGGACTCGGCGCAGTCGCCGTCGTCGGGCTCGCTGAGACGGCGGACGGCGACGGCGGTGCCACGGACGGGGACGACCCTGTACACGATGCCGCCACGGCTCTTCCCCACGACGTAGGCCGACGCACGGAGCAGCTCCTCCAGCTCCATCCCGAAACCGTCGTCCACCGCCACGAAAAGCTCCCCCTCCTCCCCGCCGCCGCGCCGCTCTTCCGTGCCGGCGAGCGTCACCGCCGAGCACTTGTCTTTGGTGGTCGACGAGTCCTTCTCCACGTCCCTGCTGCTCGAGGCAGCAGCGCGCCGCCTCCGGCACTGCCACTGCAGCAGTAGCCCGGCCACGATGAGCCCCACAACAATGACGGCAAGAATCGGCACGATAGGCGAAGACCGCCGCTTCGGAGGCCTCCCCACCTGCGCCGCCGCGCCAGGGTTTTCGCCAGGGTTGGCCTCCGGGATTCTTGGCCCCTCAGTCGCTCCGGCGCACTCGATCTTGAGCGGAAAGCCGCAGAGGCCCGGGTTGTCGTTGAAGGCGGTGGGGCCCTGGTTGACGAGGGAGCCGACCTGCGGGATCTCGCCAGCGAGGTCGTTGCCCCGGAGGTCAAGGCTGACCGCCACCGGAATGCCGCCGAACTCCGGCGGGATCCCGCCGGTGAAATGGTTGTAGCTGAGGTTGAGCACGCCGGAGAGACGCGGGAGGCCCGCGATCGACGGCGGCAGCGTGCCGTTGAGCTGGTTGGAGGACAAATCGAGGCGAGACAGGGAGGCCAGCCCCCCGATCCCGGCAGGAATCTGGCCGGATAGGAGGTTGTGCGCCAGGTCGAGGGTGGTGAGCTTCTGCAGCGCGGAGATGGCGACCGGGATCTGGCCGGAGAGGCGGTTGGAGGGCAGCGAGAGCGTGACGAGCTCGGAGAGGAGGGAGAGCTCGGAGGGCAGGTAGCCCACGAGCGAGAGGTTGGCGAGCTCCACGGCGGCGACCCGCCCTCCGCCGCCGTCGGCGCAGGTGACGCCCGACCAGCCGCAGGCGTCGGCGTCGGCGTCGCGCCAGGTGTCGAGGCCGCTGCCGGGGTCGTCCGTCACCGCGAACTTTAGCGCGAGGAGCGCCAGCCCGTCCGTGTTCAGCGCCGACGCGGCCGACACGGCCACGGCGGCCAGCACCACCGCCACCACCCGCAGAGCCGCCATTCGTATCTCTCTCTTCGCTCTGGTAATAGCTAGCGCTAGACTAGAACAAAGCTGCCATTTTTCTTGGGAGGGAGGACGTGGGGTTCTTGCAGCACAGCACAGAAGGGGGAGAAGAGGACAGACAGACGAGAGATTGGGGAACGGGAGGGGTCTGGGTTTAGGCCGGGGAGTGAGATTTTAGTGGCGAAATGACGGAAATGGGCACCACGAGGATAAAGTACAGTACTTGTGTTTGTTCGTTTCATCTCATGCTAGGATTCTAGGTTACCATTTGGGTCCTTCCGGAGGGGCATTTCGGGTATGGTTATTCGAACGCAGGGGCGAACACGGGGAGCTGCGCCTGCGCTGCGCTGGAGGGTGAGGTGCTGGATTCGATCGAAGCTATGGGGCGACTTTTGCTAAAGTATACTCGTAAATAAGCGTGTTTGCATGTGGGAAATTTCAAGAACGATAAGTTTAGGATCCCCAAGGTTAACGTCGATATTGTATTACTACTCCGTACGTGTTGTTCTGTTCTGCTGTAGACATTGTGGCCTCGTTTGAATTTAGGCAGGCTCCGGCAGATGCTGATCGGGTGCGTGGGGGCCTTGATTTGAATTTGATTAGTAGATGATGATGTCGACTAGGAGTAGGATAAAAAATACTACTACTAGTAGCAGGATTTTCAAATCTTTGAACTATGATGATGGTCTTCGTGCTTCAAGTCTCTATTAATTCTGCCATTTATTTCCTGACCACCGGATGGGCTGCGCATTTGAGGCTACCGTTTCTTCTTCACGTGCCCCCAAAAAAAACGTTTTGTCCTGGATTTACAGCGTGTGAAGCGCGCGTCGTGAAGTGTGACGTGCTACAGTACAGGATAACATATGTAGTAACATAAGTGCCACATAAGCAAAAATTATGATATGGCGAGTATTTAATGAAGAGAGAGGTGATGGTGGTATCATAGGTAGATACCGTAACATAACGAATTTCGAGACAAGATGAGTCTATAGCCTAATAAATGCATGATTATATGATACTACTCCTATGATACTCCCCACTGTTGAGATAGTAACATAGACTAGTATCATATGCATGATACCACTCTATGATACTCCCCACTATGACTAGTCTAATGCGACAGCACTAGCGCCATCGGGCCGGCACGGCACGGCACGCTCCGCCGCCAGCACGGCACGGATGCGGCACGGCTCCAATTGTGCCGTGCCGTGCCGGCACACGGGATTCAACTCCGGCGGCGGCACGGCACCGTGAGCACGGCGGCGGCACGGCACGGCACGGCCGGCCCGCTTTCTCCTCCACCTCCGGCGTCTCCTCCACGGCGGCGGCGGCGGCGGCTTCTCCTCCATCTCCGGCATCTCCTCCACCTCCGGCGTCACTCTGGTGTGCTCAAGTGGAGGGGAATCGAACGGGGAGGGGAATTGCTTACCTCTGGCGTCGCTCTAGTGTGCACGGAATCGAACGGGGAGGGGGAAGAGGAGCGGCCTCACCGAAGTCGGGGGCGGCGGCACGGATGCGGCACGGTTGCTAATCGTGCCGTGCCGTGCCAGCCCGCGTGCCTCGAGACGAGGTTGGGCACGGGCACGCTGCGTGCCGGGCCATGGCACGGCACGATTAACACAGGTCGGGCCGTGCTTGGGCCGGGCCAAAAGTTCCGCGCCTCGGGCCGGCCCGTTTGGCCAGCTATAGACTAGCGCCAGAAGAGAAGGTGACAAGGTGTAGGGGTTAAAATGCTCCTAAGACTTATTTATTTATTTTTAAAGTCAACCCAAGTAAATTTTGATCAAATTTTTAGAAAAATCTATAAACAAATATGATATTATCTAGATATTATTTGAAAATATAGTTCATGATGTTTCTAATGACATTAATTTTATATTTTGCATATTAATATTTTTTATAAAAATTTGATCAAACTTTACATGTATTGACTTTTTCAAAATAATATAAGTCTCATTCATTCATTGAAACACAGGTAGTAGCTGGAGAGTAATTTGTAATTTTTCTCTCGTTTCTTCTCTCGTCACACGGTTTCTGTGTAGGTAGGAAGGTTCACCGCTACGTAGTGCACAATGCGACAGCAAAACAAAAAAATGACGTCACGGGGGTAAGAATCCCTTGAGTTGTTAATTAAGAGATATGGTGTGTACGCACCGAGCTGCGACTCAAACGCGGGGCGGGCTGAGGAGTATAAGCACTCCCCTACCACTGGATTAAGCCTCAGTCCACTGCGACAGCAAACCAAACAACTATTAAAGGTTGCTGTTAAACGATTTTTGGCTTCCGAGCTTATGGCCCCTAATGTTTTTGTGTAGGGGATATGCATTTTCCTCACGAGTTGAGGCTCAATCTTTGCTTCTTATTTGCATCTTATTTAGCTTGTGACCCTATTGCTTACTTATCATTGTGATATTCTCAGTTTCAATTCGCCTGCTATAAGACATGCTTTCCTTGGTACATTTAAATTTGTTAAGACTATATTTTGAGTTATGTTGCTTATATTGTCCTAATCTTATCCAAGTATTACATATCATTTTGGTCCAGCATTCATTTATGTGTGCCCTTATATGTTGTCCAATCATATAAGTTTTTCAAAGGTTGTGCATGATTTATAAATATAGGGGGTGTTGATCCTGATTGATGTGTATTTGGTATTCCAATGCAATAATTGAATTCGTATATATTTGTCTCTCTTTTACTTGACCACTTGCTTTAATCATATTATAACATATTTTTATGGTAAATCATTATGTTGTTATCAAACACCAAAAAGGGGAGGGTGAAAGGGGCTTTCCCTCCCTAATCATTTTTGCATCTAATAACAACATGATAAGCAAACTAACCATGTGCTTCAGCAATATAGGCTTATGTGAAAATGACACAAGACCTCCAAGCACAAATAATAAAAGAGAGGTTGCCACATGATTTTAATTCACTTGACTCACAGAGATTCTGCACTATTAAAAGGGGTTTCTGATCATAAAGTTATGGATGGAATCAAACACGTACATGAAACCTCAATTTGCACCGACTAAACATAACTATGGAGGGTTGAAACCTTTGTTGTTTATGTCTGCCTTCCAACCCTTGAACTTCCATGGTTCGGTCCTTAACCTCCAACAGGAGAATAGGTTGGGCTTCAGGGCACATCCTAGTGCTAGCTCTATGTTTGGCCCGAAAGTTGTCACCAAACTTTCGGCATGCACAGGAAAATGACAGGCCCATATAAATAGTCCCCTTCTTCTCTAACAGGGATGCACGACTTTTCCCTCTCTCCTCCATTTTTGCTGACTTGAAATTTCCCCTTAAGAAACCCCCTAGGTGGCTCCTTATAGGGGGTGAAGGGTGTAGTTTCTCGATGACACGCATCTTTCCTCCTTCCTCTTGCAACCCCAAGACTAGATTCGCATGGTGCAATACCTCCATGCCTGTTTAGCCCTAAGGGCATCTCCAACGGCCCGACGCAAACGGACGTCCGCGGTCCGTTTCTATCCGGAAATGACCGGGGACGGGAAAAACCCAGCCCAACGGGGCGACACATTGCTCTTTTACTTAGAGCATATTGCTTTATGAGTTAACTCTTATGTAAATCTTTTTTATGCTTGTTTGAAAGTACTATCCGTGAAAAGTTTTTACTTATATGATGTAGTTGTTTACTCCTTGTCTATTTGTTATTAAACTATAGATCATTGCTTTGAGTCACTTCATTCATGACATGAGCCTTACAATATTATATGATCAAGATTATGTAAAAGCATGTCCCTCCAGAAATTATTATTGTTATCGTTTTACCTACTCGAGAACGAGTAGAACTAAGGTTGGGTATACTTGATACGTCTCAAACGTATATATAATTTCTTATGTTCTATGCTTATATTATACTCATTGCTACATGTTTTATATACACTTTATATTGTTTTTATGCATTTTCTGGGACTAACATATTAACAAGATGCCACAGCGCCAGTTCCCTGTTTTCTGCTGTTTTTTGTTTCAGAAAATCTGTTAAGGAAATATTCTCGGAATTGGACGAAACAAAAGTCAAAATGCCTATTTTTCTCGGGAGCTTCCAGAACATCGAATACGAGAAGGAGTGGGGCCGAGGGGCGCCCACACCATAGGGTGGCGCGGCAACCCCCCCCCCCCCACCAGCCGCGCGAGCACCGGGTGTGGGGCCCTCGGGCCTCCACCGCCTTCACCCTTTCGCCTACAAATACCCCCCGACGTGAAAACCTAAAGAACCCGAACACTTTTACAGAAAACATTACGGAGCCGCCGCCGTCGTCAACCCTAGTTTCGGAGGGTTCAGAAGCTCCTCCCGGCACCCTGCCGGAGAGGAGAATCATCACCGGAGGGCTCTACATCACCATACCCGCCTCCGGACTGATGCGTGAGTAGTTCATCCTTGGACTACGGGTCTATAGCAGTAGCTAGATGGTTGTCGTCTCCTTTTGTGCCATCATGTTTAGATATTGTGAGCTGCCTATCATGATCAAGATCATCTTTATGTAATGCTACATGTTGTGTTTGCTGGGATCCGATGGATATTGAATACTATGTCATTTGCTTCGTAATATATCATGTTGTGTGTTGTTTATAATCTCTCCGTTGCTACTAGATGATCTGGCCAAGTAGATGCTTATAACCACAAGAGGGAGTATTTATGCTCGATAGTGGCTTCATGTCTCTATTTAATCTACGCAACCGTGTATTGATTCAAGATAAATTGTACACAGGAAATGTACAATGGTTCCGTTCCTGCGATCTGTTTTGAGATTCGTCGATTGTAATTGTAAGGTCAAATGGTATGGTCATCGCTTCTCTACCTTTTGACTTTACAATTACATATAGCATCACATGCAATAAACAGTTAAATATTGGACTAAGTACGAACTGAAATAGTTGTACAGATATACTGAAACGCATCAAGATACAAACAATTGAGAAACAGCACAGTGGAATATTTATAATTTAAAACAGATGAAATGCCTATTTTAGAGAGAGTTCAACATGCTTTAGATCGATGTAGAGTCTGTGGTCATATTTTGTTTAAAAAATATGATATACTCCCTCCGATCTGAAAAATGTGTGTAGAAAACTGCTTGTCACGTACAAACTATCTGCGTAACATGCGACAGTTTTGTTAGTCGAGAGGTAGTAATTATTTTATCTTCGTGGGCGAACGATTCATCTTTGTAACAATAACATGATGGCTGACGCTCACAGCAACAGAAAGTAGATTACTCATAATCCACATTGTACAAAACCTGCACGTAGCCAATGAACAAAATCAAGCGGCTGTGGGCATTTGATTTGTCGTTTTTCGGTTTTTATACTCCCTCCGTCTGAACTTTATTTAAATTTATATGTGTCTACACACTAAAATATGTCTAGATCTATACCTACTAATAAATGAAGGATGACTTCCTTGGTTTAGTTGGTCGTGGGGCTCACCTGTCAGCGTCTATCGTTCTGCAAAAAAAAAACCCAGAAACTGGGAAATCAACCCGCAGTCCATACGGCAACGGAGCCTTCGCCGTTTCGTACGTCGGAGGGACTTATTCGCAGTTTTCGGAAAAACTAGTGACCTACTTGCAAAAATGTCTTCTCTATTCACTCGACCCCACCTCTCTCTCGATCCCCTTCTCCTTTCCTGGCGATGTCGCTGCCGCATCTCTCGGTACAGACGTCGCCGGCCGTCTCCCACGCCGCTGGTCGCCGCCAGAGGCCGGGCCCTCTTTCCCCTCATCCTCACTCGCCCGCTCTTTTCCCCTCTCCCCCTCTCGTTGTCCTTCCTCCACGCTCGCCCGAACCCTAGCTTCACCGGCCGCGATGCCACGCCACTGATTCCAGCCTCCTCCGACGAATCCGACGATGCCATCAGCACCACCTCGCTTCCCTCTGCATCCTCCTCCAGTCTCGCGTCCCAGGAAGCTCGGAGTCGAGCGGATCAAGCCGTATTCCCCGACTCCGGCCACCGCCTTCTCCACACGGTCGCCGCCGTTACAGACCTCCCCCGACCTTGGCGATCCCTCCACCACGTTTTTGAAACCCGTTGCAAAGCACAGACGTTTTTCCTAGTAGATTTAAATTCAGAAAAGGTTGTAACATTTTTTTATGAACGTAGGGATTAGGGAGTATTTCAAATTAGGATTTCTTCCAAGGGGAACCTTGTCATTATACACGGTTAGGATTTGAAATTTTACAGCAGCAATAGAGCTATATTGTGTCTATATTCTCTTAGGTTTTTAGTTATTTTCCAAAGGTTGTAGGTAAAGTAACCTGGGTCAACAACGCCACAAGACCCGGTGCTCGCTCTCTTTCAGGGCTCCTTTAATTCATAAGATTTTTGGAGGATTTGATCCTACAGTATTTTTTTTCATGCGATTGCTCGTTTGATTTGAAGGATTGTTTTTTATAGGAACACTATACTACATTTCATAGACAATCACATTCATTACCTCCTCCTTTTACAATTCTTTAATTTTCCTATGCCATCAAACACCTTAAGGTCACATTCATGTGATTTTCTAATCCTATAGGATTGAAGTGTATGCCACTCCAATCATACTCCCTCCATAAAATGATGTGTCAACTTTGTCTTAACTTGTATACATTTAGACATGTTTTAGTGTGTAGATACGTATAAATTTAGATAAAGTTGAGACATCCATCCTTAGTATCATGTAAGTTTTGCGAGCACTCATTGTTCACAAAAAGCAAGGACACAAAATCTCCAATTCGTACCATGAAATAGGGAGAGACAAACGGAAAACTGAACTCGCTATACCTGATTGAAATGTCAAAACCGTCTGGAGGAACACACTGAAGGCAGGAAGTATTACTAATCTCCACCCTTTTATTGCCACAGCTAGAGAGATTACATAAAAGTTCCAGCCTTACAAGTACAGGTATATCTACATCCTACGGTAAGGTTATCGAGAAACAGTCCACCGAAGTGAGTACATGAACAACCAACAGAAGGATTCAGTCTGTCTCCCCTAATGATGTTGCCTTGTTGAATTGCTGGCCATTTCAGAAGAACCTGGGGACAATGGATAGCACCAAATTTTGCTCCTTCGGCAGCTTCATCCAGGCAATGGAATGTCTTTCACCTCTTATCATCTTGTATGAGCATGTAGCTGCAGACAAAGTCATCCAGGCTATCCACACCATCAATGCTTTTGCAACAGTGCCTACCAGCAAAGTTTGGCGTCAAGAATACGTTTTTAGGAAAATGTTATCTACATAAGAAGTTCTGGTTTCATAGCTTGTTATAGATATATTTTACATAATACATGCACTAGATTGCCTGAAAGAAGGGGTGGATACTAAACAGTTATGTTTTGGCTGCTGTGGTCCACAGCGCTCAAGCGCAGGAAGACCCGGGAAGAAAATAATACAACGCCTACTCCCTCTTTTGTGAGGCAAGAATAAGTACTCCTGACTAGTGATTCTTACTTATCAATACGTTATCATGGTAAGTAAAGGGGTTTTCATAGTTTTCTTCTTCAGAAAACGCAAAGACTTCTGCGTTTCTTTTCACTGAAAAGTCAGGGTTTGTTACAATCCTCCTATTAGCCTATTAGGTGATTAGTGATTACAGGGACAGGTTTTTCATATTAATGCTGCAAAGCTCAAGATGCACATTGAGGTTATGTAAACGGTTAAAAACTCTCACAGTCCCACCCATGAATATCTCAATGCTATTATCGATATGGAAGGACAGAAATCAGAATACTTTGACCATACCTTCTGAATTAAGAACTCCAAAATTCTACATTCTTGCCTTTGGACCCGTATTCGCTGGAATCTGCAGGGAATCATAATGGCCAAAACCATGATACAGAAGTTGTACTGGATCTTCTTTACCGTATTCTTGTCCATATTCAGCGATGCTTATTAAACCACCCGCATCTTCATCACGCATGTACACAGTTATTGGCATCCTGTGTAAACGAAGCAATGTCATTCTTACTTCTTACTTCATGGACAGTACTACTTAAGTGCATGTTAACTGAACAGAAATCAGATCAAGAAGGAACCCTTCTCTTTGTATTAACACGAAAACTTCTTAGCTACCTAATTTTAACTATCACCAGAATTTAGTCAACTTTACTGAATGATGTCTACTTAATCTATTCTGAACACTCCTAGAAACCCAACTTCGAACACTATCCCTAATGGCTCTGTGGTTTGTAAATCAGTTTACATAAGCATAGGTGGAAAATTCACAGAAAAAATAGAAGAGTCGGTTAGTTTCATTACATGTACCTCTTCATAAGAAATTTAGCTATGAGGAAATAAATATTAGATAACAAAACATACATGAACCTTGATATTTAATCGCTGGTAGTATGATTGGGACATGGTTCCCGTGTAACCATTGGTTAGGTTAACCTAACCTAAAAGAGAGCCCAATGGGCCAAATGTAAAACCTACAAATTCATTAGGTTTTTTAGGTTTGATCCGGCTGAATCAAGGGTTATCCGTTACGTACGCCTCGTCCCACACCACCGAGCAGCTCGGCCGCCTCGCCGCCTGGCCGCCTCCGCGTGCGCCTTCCCCCCAGCCCCCGAGCGCCTCCTTGTGCCTCCGTGAGCTCCGCCCGGCCGCCTTGCCGCCCGACCGCCTCCGCTTGCTCCCTCCCCCGGTCTCCGAGCGCCTCCCCGCACAGATGCGTTCTCATCTCTTTGACTGGTGTTTCTTGGCAGAGATCGATTGTTCCGATCCAAGCCGTGCAGTGCAATCTGATTGCGAGCGTGATTGCCAACTGCTCGATCCACGCCTCCCAAGTCCACAAGGGAACCTGATGCAGCAAGCATTTATCTTGGTCCTTGCAATTATTTTCATGCATAACGGTTTCCTGGGAGGCTGGGACCAAGCTCAGTTTTTATATTTTAGTAAATCGCCATGCCAATTTTTTCAGTCTATTGCTGAGTTTCTGTGCTGACGGAATTGCCTCTCTTGGAAGATTAGGTCCTGTAGTTGGTGAGTGAATTAACTGTCGCTACTTCATGTGTTTCACTCTATTGCCGAGTTTCTCTGCCGCACCATCACCTGTTGCTTTTCAGTATACATTTTTGTCAAAAATGAACGTGCACACAAATTTGAGACAGCAAACTGAGCTTTATTTTCTTAGAGCTGGAACTTGCACCTTTGGTCATGCAACGATTAATTGTATTTAACATTTTAAGCAAAAAATGGTTCGAACCTTAGTAACCAATGGTTAACCCTTTCTAACCCCAATAACCTAATGGTTAACCCTTTTTCCCCTTTACACAAAATGGTTAATTAGGTTCGAGTCCGGAACAAAAATGGTTAACCAAATCCCATCTTGAGCTGGTAGCAACCTTTGGTATCCATGGAGAAGAATGCGTAAAATGTCTCAATTACTTACTCAAGAACATGTGAAGCCATGAATAGTTCTGGCTCACCACCCCACACATGTGGCTGCCTAATCTGAGAAACGTATGTATCGAAATCGCCCTCAATAAACCTGTCAATTGTTGCAAGGAAATGCAATAGTTCAAACGTATCAATAATATAATTTCACATCTCAATTTCATTTTAAAACCAGAAGAAGAAAGATAACAGCAAGAATGTGCATCGGCTAACCATTCAGTCTCTTCTCGTCTAGTGACAAATTCATCGGCAACCTGTACAATGATGAATTTATATAGCATCTTTAGAGGACTGAAGGCACAGCACGAAAACCAAAATACCTAGAAACATTCCAGACATACCATTGACCTCAATTCATCAGCTAGCTTTCTCTGAAGATCTTCATCAGGTATAGCTTTCCCCGACCGGATGCATGCCCCATGAACCACGGAGCGGAATAAGCATCTTCCATCTCCTGGAATGCCTGGCAAGTCAAGGTAAAGCAGTCACGAGTAGTTAGCATAATGCCATGCAGACATATCCACATATACAAATATGATAAATGCCTGTATTTTTTAACAAAAGCAATTATTAAGCCTAACACAACTGCATTTCTCACCAGTGACAGAATAATCCGTGTAGACTTTCTTCCCATGAGTAGATGATGTTGATGTTCCTGAACAGTTGATATTTCTGTCCACAGGCACCTCAGCTTTTGCGGTTCCAGAAACTGAAAAACCAAAGCAAAGCCCACTAGCTGTAGCTCCTATTTTTTGATTTATGCCTCGCCAGTTCCAGTTAATGCCTGAAATTCCTTCGCGTGAAAGCACATCGAGCTTTACACTTAGACTACCCTCTCTGGTTGATAAGCCGCAACGCAATCGTCGGCCCACTAAGCTGACAAAGTACTTCAGACGCTGTGGTTCAGAAGATCTTATATTCTTATTAGGAGAAAAATTGACCAATCCCGGCATTATATGAGAACTGCTTGACTGCGGCCACGAGCACTTCCATAAGACCATACTCTGTGTGCCGCCTCCTTGAAACTGGCTGGAATGGGAATACATGCTACTTGAGGCAGATCGCCGCAAACAGATTGCACGTGAATAGAGCCGCATGCAGTTCAAATAGTATCAGCTGCACAAATGCAGATAAATGACATGTCAAAACTAATGGAGCAGGATAAGACTGTTTTAGACTTAAACTGAAAATAAGACAATTATACAGACTAAGAGGATCAATCCTAATACAGTTGACATTAGTAATACGCAACGGTGAACATCAAGAACAGATAATGTATTCAGCAGATACACTATCCACAACAAGTATTTTAGATTACAGCACATATGTACTCCAAACATTTCCCTACTGAAGTTGTGGAAAAGAAATATTTTGATTGCCGAGTAAACAACACAATACGTGGCATTCTTTGCTTGCTCTAGATAATTCAAATTAATGTCACGTTGACGAAGCAAGAAAATCTAGAATATAATGTCTGAAACAAGTAAGAGTGTTGCCCCAATAATCAGATGTTATCACATTCTCGGATTTTCCTCGAGACTAAATATGCACGCAACCAAGAACAAGAACCGCATCCAAACGACACATGTCATGCTGCCAATCATAGCAGCAGAGGCCAGACTGACCCACCATTTTATTTCTTGGTAGAATTCTTCGCCATATAGTAATAATCTCAATGTTCATTATTTTGTCGTTAGCAATTATTCACCCCTGTTTACATGAATTTATGCAAGTGATACTCTATTTTCTGTCTCTTAACCAAGTCTGGAAACTGTCGGTGTAGGCATGGCTGTGTGATATGGTTTGTTCTTATACACGAATGTTTGATCCGTGGAAGGAGCGGAGGATGCTAGCCCCACTGCTTCACCAGTTTCATTTCAAAAATTGAAACACCATCCTCCACTTTTTGGTTTCCTCCTGTAAAGAGGCAAGCTTCCAGAGTGTTTATCATAAGCATATTTGGAGGAGGCGAGCTACAGCGGTGGAGTATGTATTATTGTGTGTAAATATGTACCTACATCATAATTGTGCCATATCAACAAGAATTTACATTATGCAACTCTATCACTCTATGATTAAAAAATTCACCCGTTGCAACGCACAGGCATGTGTGCTAGTCTAGAATATAATTTCCGAACATTTTAAGATGAAAAGGCCAAGGATTATCAGTAAAGAGTGTTGCCCCAATAATCAGATGTTATCACATTCTCGGATTTTCCTCGGCACTAGATATGCACGCAACCAAGAACCGCATCCAAACGGCACATGTCATGCTGCCAATCATAGCAGCAGAGGCCAGACCGACCCACCGCTCTACTCACAATTCACAAATGCAGCAAACAAATGTACGAAAACGCAGTTAATGTAACATTGCACATCGCGCCATGGATCAAATCCAAATTCTTAAGAAATAACAAAGAGCAGTAACAAGAGTTAGACGAGATAGAAAAGCGTACAGTACCGCCGAAATGAGCGAATTCCAGGACGAGAGAACTCCCAATTACGCAGGCGAACGGGAAGGAGAGGGCGACGGGCAGGCCTATAAGATTTGCGTTCCTTCCTTGGGTGGTGGGGAGAATAGAGAGAGAGGTGGAAGGAGAAGCGCTTAGGCGAGGTACCGGACCAAAGCGGGGGTTTACTTCGAGACGGAACAATGGCGGCAGGAGGAGGAGGAACAAGAGGGGATGGAGCTCCAGGGGGAAAGCGGTCAGCTGGGGTTTCCCAGGCTCGAGATGATTCGAGAACCAACCAGGACGAGGAAGGAAGCTGTGGATGGGCTTATCGGTAGGGATGGGCCTGCCCTGTCAAGCTTCAAGGATTGAGGCTTAGGATGCATGGCCCATGGCCCTTCCAATAGGCTGTTGGTGTTTTGCAAAAAAACAAATGTTTATTTATTTTTGCTCGAAGGGAAAGAAAACTGCACTGACACTTGACAGTGATTTACGTACTATAGATCTGCATTATTGGTTCAGACCTCCTTTCTTAGAATCGTTCAACGTAATCCATGTTTCGTTTTTGTCTTGAACGAGCTTAGATGCCTTGTCATTCAACCACCTGTCATGAAAATGCCTAGGAATCGACCTTTGCAGCTTGTTCCAATCGAACTTTAGATGGCACCTTGTTGTGTTGTTCAAATACTCACTCTGTTCTAAAATAAGTATCTTTGATTTGTTTAAATATGGATGTATGTATCTAGACTTGTTTCATGTCTAAATACATCCACATTTGAATAAATATAAGACAGTTATTTTAAAACATAAGTACATTGTGAGAAGCCACGGAAACCGGCCGAAACATCTTCTATGACTAGCTTCTATTCGCACGCTACCGTACTAAACGCATAGTAACATGCACTTGATTTTGGACATAACACGTATGCTTAGTCAGAATCTTGATACCCATAGAAAGGTACAGTGCAAGTTCCAAAACAGGGCCCATGCATTTATACTTTCATGTGTGCAGTGGCGGAGCTAGAGCAAACTCAATCCGGGTGCACAAACATGTAATATGTACTGATTTAGCTCACCAGGGTGCACTAATTGTGGATTACAGGGGTGCACAGAGTGATTTTTGGCTAATTTCAAGGTAAAAAAAAAAGCTACCCGGGTGCCTGTGCACCCGGCTGGTTGCATGTGGCTCCGCCAGTGCATGTGTGTACATCATTACAAAGGAATTCATTTTAAAGCTAGCAATCTCTTTTGCTATTAGCTTTACCAAAGAGCGGTCCTATTATCTTTCCCAGCTTAACAATTTGATAAAGCCCTCGCTGCGAAATCAGCTCCAATAGAATCTCTATGGTTTCCAACGTTTTGCAGGAAGATATAGATCTAATCCCTCCGCATCAAAATATAATATGTTTTAGTATAAGATATAACCTTACATTAAGATATGTCTACATGTAAGTGGACATATCTTGTACTAAAACATATTATATTTTAATACGGAGGGAGTATGTGAAGATGGAAGAACACGTATCAGTTTCTTCATGACGCCAATGCCACTATTTGGCCGAGTAATCGCAAAACTTGTTAACCTTCGATTGGACCAACCCACCGTTTTTTGATTGACACTTTAATCTGGTCACCCACAATTTGATAGGGCGGAAACATTTTTCTTTCCCTGTAGTGTGTGCGGAACCTCAAGCAATGTGCGCTCCCTTTTTGCTCGGCCCCGATCATGAAATTGTTTCATACCTCGATCCATGACTCGCAAATCAGCTCGGCCTCCTTCTGGGTGAATGTTGTGCCCCATTGGCTAATTTTACTCCTTTGTTACCGACTCGGGTATCGAGATCATCGAAATACACAATGTCATGTCGATGTGGATCATGCCCGAGCCGGCCTCCTGAACTTCATCGTCCCTCTAGCCATAATCGTCCTAGATGTATTCCTCCTAGCCATTCTCCTTGATCATTGCATGGAAGAATCCCTCCCCTTCCGTCTGCTCGTAGTACACATCCTCCACGGGTGTTGGGCCTAGCATTTTGCCGAACAGGCTACGGATTTGGGTGACAACGGGCGAGGCAGTTGCACGCGTTGCCTTCGTCTGCGTCGCGGGTGAGTAGTCGACCATAGGCGCGGCGTTGAGATCAAGAGGAGGCAACATGGGGGCGGTCGGTGTTGAATCGCAACCTCAGGTGAGAATCGTGGCGGCACACTTCTCATAGTACTTCTAGATTAACAAAAGTGGAAGGAGGTGGGGCATGACAACGGCAATGGCGACGACGACCCATCGACAAGTGAGAAGAGGCCTAGGGGGAGGACCAGCTAGAAGGCCGAGTTGAACACGACACTTCAACAATGGCGTTGCAAGAGACATTGAATGGGTTCATAAGCCAAAAGGGGAGAGGAAGGAGGGAGAGAGACGTCCAAATAGAAAATAAGAAGCTTGAGACCGAGAAGGAAAATACCCGGACAAGAGGAAAGAAACCGATGTCAAGCAACAAGAGATTGAGCTCTCCCTAGGCCTTAAGAAGTCTCAGATTATGCACATGGATATCTCAACCTTGACCCAGCAAAGAAGGTGAGCTATCAAAAGAAGCAAATGTAATATGGAACGAGAGTGATCACCTCACGGTATTTTTGTATGTTGAACTGGATCATGATCGAGATGGCAGTGGACTATATGGCCGGGATGGGCGAACTAGGTGTGAATATTTTCGGGTGGACGTATTATATCGACCTGACAATATTTTTTGAGAAATGCTCACTGATGACTCACAAGTATAGGGGATCGCAACAGTCTTCGAGGGAAGTAAAACCCAAATTTATTGATTCGACACAAGGGGAGCCAAAGAATATTTATAAGCCTTAACAGATGAATTGTCAGTTCAGCTGCATCTGTGAATAGACTTGCTCGAGACGGATTATCAGTAGCAACAGTTTTATAGCAGTGACAGTAGTGAAACAATAGCAGCAGTGAAATAAAGACAACAGTAATGATTATAGTAGACAGCAGGATTAAAATACTGTAGGCATAGGGACGTATGAACGGGCGTTGCATGGATAAGATAATTCATATAATATCAAGTCATGGGCATTTGCAGTAAGTAACCATAGGCATGTGTTCCTATTTAGTTGTGCGTGCTCGCAATGAGAAACTTGCACATCATTTTTTGTCCTACCAGCCCGTTTGCAGCGGGGCCTCAAGGGAAACTACTGGTAATTAAGATACTCCTTTTAATAAAGTACCGGAGCGAAGCATTAACATTCCGTGAACACATGTGATTCTCACATCACAGCCATCCCCTCCGGTTGTCCCAATTATTGTCACTTTGGAGCCTCGGGTTCCGGACAATAATATGTGCATACAACTTGTAGATATGATCTAAAACAATGATTATCCTAATTATACAATAACATGTTCAGATCTGAAATCATGGCACTCAGGCCCTAGTGACAAGCATTAAGCATAACAAGTTGCAACAATGGCATAAAGTACCAACAACGGATACTAGGCACCATGCCTTAATGATATTACAGCTATTACATGAATGATCTCATCCAATCCCTACCATCCCCTCAATCCTACAGCGGGGGATTACTCACACATGGATGGGGGAAACATGGATGGTTGATGGAGAGGCGTTGGTGATGACGATGGCGATGATCTCCTCCAATTCCCCGTCCCGGCGGAGTGCCAGAACGGAGTTTCTGACCCCCGAAATAGGGTTCGCGATGGCGGCGGCGCTATGGAGGTCTTTCGGAAAAAGTGAACAGAGGGTCGACATTTTTAGTTCAGAGAGAGTATATAGCCGAGAGCGGGACGCGAGGGTGTGGCCGAGTCGGCCACACCATATGGTGGTGCGGCCAAGGGCCCACCGCGCCACCACGTGGTGTGGGCGGCTCGCTGCCCCCCTCCGTCTCAGCTCCGTGGGTCTTCTGCCAAAATAGTGACTTTCCGATATTTTCTGGGTATTTTCCTAAAAGTTGAATTTCTGCACCAGGGCAATTATGCTGAAAACAGCGTTAATCCGTGTTAGTTGCATTCAAAACACACAAATTAGAGGTAAAACAATAGCAAAAGTGTTCGGGAAAGTAGATACGTTTTGGACGTATCACTCATGTGCTTTTACAGATTTTTTTTGCATGAATTTTAATGCGCACATACGACTGTGATTAAGGGTGAGGATTTGGGTGCTAATCTCATCTCATTTGTACTCCTCTTACATCACTTTTAGATCCCATGTGACCTAATCACAACGGTACGGTGTGCTTTAAAATTCGTGTAAAAAAACTTCACGGAAAGCACAAGAGCACTTCTCATATATTTTTTTTCGTACAGTGGGGCGTGTTTAATTTATTCCTTGCCATAGTTGCTATCTTTATTTAGTCGAATTTATGAAATAATAAAAAATTGTAAAATCCGGACAGAGCGAAAAAATTATCACCCCACTGGATGGATGCGGTGACTTACGAAGGAATGTTGAACGATCTAAATGGTTATGACGATCCAGTGGGGTTGACATCTTTGGTCCAACTAGTTGTACGACTAGACTAGTTATAGTGAGAGTAACCTAAGTGGTATCAACGTGCACATGGGTAAAAATGATGATGTGGCAGGTGTTTAATGAGGAGAAAAATGATGGTAATATTATAGGTAGATATGGGCAGCTTCTTACGGAATATGTCTTATGGGATTACGTGGAGGTTAGAGATAAGTTATGATTCCTGAAATCATGGGATGCAAGGGGATTTTCACGAAGGGAATCCATCCACCTATGTCCGTAAGTCCATCCCGTAAGAAAAGAATTTATCCGTAAGTCTAGGATTATTGATACTGTAACATAACAAATTTTAAAACGAGATGAGTCTATGACCTAATACTGTAACATAACAAATTTTAAAACGAGATGAGTCTATGACCTAATAAATATGATATTACACATGTGTTACTATTCAATATTAAAATAGTAACATGGAGTAATATCATATGCATGATATTATTATATGATACTCACTACGATGTGATCTACTGTGGCTGTTTTCCAGTCAATCCATTGACGTCGCTGCTTCCTGGTCAATAGTAGTACTCGCCAGTTATCACCGCCGTCTTGGCTAGCAACTCCTGTACAACGTAGAGTCGTAGACGTACCATGTATACATCACGTAGTGGTACCGTACAATGCAATCATGCGAGCTTCAACTGTACCCATAATCCAAGCAAGTCAGAGTCACATCGTCTCGCTTCCGTGTTAGCCGCGCAGACCTACCCATGTGTCCCATTTCCCAAAGCCAGCCGCCGCGTGCGTGACTGCTTGAATCTTGATCTTCTCGGCGCAACGTGAAACCATGCATGAATGTGGACGACGGACGTGCAGCGAGCCCATCCATCCACGTGAGCGGTCCCCCGCCCCCGCCAAATCAAATCTCCATCCGATACAATGCAACATATATCCACCAGCATCATCATCATCGACCCGTGAACAGAACAGCGACGAGGAACGCACATGCCGTATCGCAGATCATCTTTAATCTTCTCCATGCTAATCTCTCGCTAGCCGGCCGGTGGCGCCACTCGATTGCTCTGGTGAGAGAGATCGGCGAAAGAGACGGTGGCAGAGCGGTGTGGCGGCATTCAATAGGTTTCAGTCCAGAGCTTACTGCAATACTGCAGAGATCAACTACTGACTGACACCGTGTGGAGGGAGCAGACAAGCCTGTGTGGCAAGAGCAGATTAAAGGCGCTGTGAATGCCCCCCTCACCGGCACTGCACGTGCCCATCAGAACATGATTTTTGTTCTGGCCGTGTATTACCGTTTATACCCTCCTTGCAAGAGAGTGTATTTTTGTAGATAAGAAATTTCATTATTAACTGTAAAAGTATTTCAGTAATCTGAGAAAAGTGGTGATAAACATATCCAAGCATTCTATATACGTGCAAAATGGCATTTGTGGTGCTCTCAACAAATCAATGCTCTCACAAACTATGTGTCAAATTCCATGTTTGCCACTGATTTATTATTTCGAATGGAACACTACAAATATGATTTTCTAAAAGTTGTTTATTTTAAATTGCCTAACCTGCAAGGAGCATATGATCTCGGTACCCGTTTTGAATTTCTGCTTCGTTTATTTCACAAAGGCAACGAGAACCACAGAGTTCCAAACCTCTCTAGGTTTGATCACCGAGAGATGTACGCCGAGACACTATAAATATCTCGGCGACTTGCCTTCCTCCCTAGATGATTTGTATCAGCAATGTGCGGCTACTTTTCTCGGAGTTGAAAGGGGGGCTGTTGCAATATGTTGGGCATTGTGGAAAACATGGGACAAATCATGTTTTCAAGGTATTAGGGTTAAGGATCCTACGGAGATAATTTTATGTGCATGTCAGAGCATCTCCACCGGGGGCCTCTAAAGGGCCCCCTAAAGGCCCTTTGGGGGTCCGGACATGAAAAACTTACACCAGCGGCACCCCTCAAAGCCTCGCCCCGAACGATTTTATGTCCGGCACCCACTATAGGGCCTCTATATTTGGAGGCCCTCCTGGGGGTGCCGGACATCGACTCGGCCATGGCCCTGACAGCGCTGGCCCGCCCGTCATACACACGACGCGGCGCGCCCATTTTAATGAAGGCGCGTAGGAGGCCGTTCCGCCGCGTTTAATGTCGACGAGTCGCCGGGCAGTCTCCCAGGCGATGGGACCGGACGGGAGGTGATGCGACGAGACGGCGGCGGCAGGCCTGCCGGCACGCGTCGCATTAACGCCGGCGACAGCGTGCGCGACAGTCCACGCCGGCGACAGCGTGCGCGGCAGTCCACGCAACGTAACGCATTTACGCCGGCGCGGACGCTCGGGCACCGCCCCCTCCCCTGCCGCCCTTAAATCCCCTCCCCACGGCGCCCTCTCTTCCACACCGCCCTCTGTTCTCTATCTCTCCGACACCCTCCGTCGTCCACACCGCTCTCGACCTCTGCGTCCATGGCGAACAACTAGGAGGGCAGCAGCAGCAGGCGCACGGTCTCCACCGAAAAGGCGTGGGACCTGTACCGCTACGGCCTGCTGGTGCCACCGGATGCGCGTCTGCCCGCAGGGTGGCGCACGTCCCCTTTCGGCGGCCTCCCCGTGCCGGCGCTACCGGAGACGCCGGATCAGATCCGGCGTGACATCGCGCGTCGCCGGTCCTAGCTGACCCCGCACGAGCGCACCCTCCCCGAGTACGACGACAACAACTGGGGAGCGTGGCTGCGGCGGTTCGAACGCGAGCAGACGGAGGCGCCCGCGTTCTACGACGGCCCGAGAAGGCCGGGCCGCCACAACGCGGAAGGCCTCCACCGGTGGTGGGGCGCCACAGGCCACACGGTGGACTCCGCCATCGCCGCCGCGCGCCAGCACGCAAGGACGGGGAACGCCACCCCATTGCGGCTGCTGCCCGTGCGGCCACGGGACCAGGAGGTGCAGCAGCAGCAGCGCTGCAGCTACCTCCCGGTGAAGGACGAGCCGCGCTCGCCTCCGCGTCGTGGAGGAGGAGGCACCGGCATCGTCATCCGCGAACGCCGTGAACAACGGCGTTCGCCACCACGCGGACGGCTGTTCCTGCGCCGCCCTAGAGCCAGGACGCCTCCACCTCCCGTGGAGACGATCCCGTACGGGTACGACGTGCCGTCCCCGCTGCGGAACGAGCACGATGGCGACGCGCCGGGGTTCCTGGCCGCAATCGCGGACTCGGTGACCACCATCGAGCGCGACAGCCCCGGCTACCTCGCCGCCATCGCGGACTCGGTGGCAACGGCGGCAGCCTCGTCCTCCTCCGGCGGCGCCTCCTGCAGCCGTGCACCGCCTCGCCATGACGGCGCGTCCACCAGCCTGGGCGGATCGGGCTCCTCCTCCGCCTACATCGTGGTCGACGACGACGGCGACGACTGCGACATGGCGTGGCTGGAGGACTAGGCTAGGGTTTAGATTAGAATCGTTTAGTTTAATTTCAATGGTTTGAATCGTTTAAGTTTGAATCGTTTGTGTTCATCGGCATTTGTGTTCATCGTTTGTGTTGTTGATCGGCGGCGGTTCGTGCGCCCGTGAGGTTCGACAGTGTGTCCGCGAGGTGTTCGACAGATTGCTCGCGTTTGGGGGTGGGCCTTTGAGTAGTGCCGCTGTGGGTGGCCTCTAAATGTTGACCGGACACATGTCCGGCACCCCCCAAACGAGGCCCAATTGGGAGGTGTCGGACACACATTTAGAGGCCCCAGGTGGAGATGCTCTCATCTCTTACATGATTGGGGAAAATTGCAGAGAAAAAACCTGGGAAGAGTTCTTCGGCGGGGAGCTGATTTGCTAGCAAAAGTGGCGCACGAGATTTTCGGGTGGAAGCATGGGTGGAACCAAGGAAAAAAATAGGGTGCTATCAAAAATAGCGTGGCCCTCCTCCAGACGCTATACAAGTTATAGCGTGCTATAGCGAAGCTACGTTACAAAATGGCGTGGTGAAAAAAATGTAAGATATAACCCAAATGTTAAGAATTTCAATACTAAATATTTGTTAAGAAGCAATACATGCATAACCACTTAACCATAAACAAATATCAGGGCCAAATCGATGGCACAAACATAAACATGAGGCATAAATCCATGCATAACCACGTGACCAGATACAAATGTCAAGGCCAAATCCATAGCACAAATAGCGTTATGAAAAAATATCATATAGATAAAAACATTTTTTTATCAGGAATCAAGAATATAGTCTAGAAATGGTAGAATAATATATGCATACCCAAGTATGAAAAACATTCTTCAATTGTTTAGAAACCTATAATCAACATTATCACGGGCCAACAACATAACATAAATTGTTTATTCAGAATTATCAGCATTTGACGGCATGTTTCTCTTCAGAAAAGGAACCTGTAAATTGTAGTTCATCATCAACATAAACAGAAAAGAATTTTTTACTTCTTCTTAAGACGGAAAACTCGATGCTTTGTGCTGATAGGCTGGAAAAAAATAGCGTGCTAAAGTTATAACGGTTTAGCGCGATATAGCGTGCTATTTTCGTGAATAGCTTCATAGCGCGTAAAAATGGTAAAATTTAGCGTGGACCCTCCAAATATGCTATAGCGTGCTATTAGCGAAGAAATAACGTGCTATTTTTTTCCATGGGTGGAACCCTGTGGTTGGTAGACTTCAAAATTCTCCGCCCTCCCAGCTTGCCCAGAGATCTTGATGTCTCTGTGTTGTCGATCGAAAAGTAGTGAAACTGTTTTAGTTTTGTGCTTCGATTTAGACATTTCTTTCTGCTCGTAGTGGGGCGCAGGCAGGGAGGAGGTATGCCTCTTTCTCTGGTTTCCTGGCGCTGCCGGTTGCTGCTGTAAGCTTAGTGCAGCGCGGTGAAAATGGTGGGGAACAAACCCCGTGGCATCAAACCCTGGTTTCATTTTAATGAAACTTGGAGTCTCTTTTGAGACTCCTTTTATCTAAAAAAGAGTCAATATGTAAGTGCATGATCAATTTTTTTCTGAAACACTGAAAGATGACATCGATGCATGTGAACTCTATATAGACATAAAATCGGGAAAATATTAAAAATACATAGCATAAATCATGCATGCAGATATGTGCATGTCAAGTTTTAAAATAAATACAAAAGTATGTAATGTCTGTGAAAATGTCAAAGTACCAAGGTTTGTACCACGAATAGGATTTTGACTGTACAAAAAGAAAACGATCCATTTCCTCCCTTTTGGGCCACATGCAATTATATCTTTGTCTTAAAATTTTACACAAGTAATTATCAAGACAATATGTTAGTGCCTGAGTAATTCCAATTTTATCCAAAACACTGTAATACAATTTGTAAATTCTTTTAAAATCAAAGTCATGTGCAGCTTGTAACGGAAGAATGCGCAACATGAAAAGCACTTCCAAGCTCCCGAGCTCCGGTACCCTTGGTTTAAAAAATTGAAAAGTTCTTTTCTACGCCTGAGAAAATTCTGAAAAAAATCATTCATGTACGTATACATGTATACTATGAATGCTTATGTTTGTAGAGAAATGTATTTTTATACGTGATCAGCATAATAAAAACAAACCTAACAAGTAAAATGAGTTAATTTTCACCTTTTCAGATCTGTAATTTTGTGATTTAAATGTAGTCTACAATATAACATATTATTGAGAAAAATCATGCATATATGTAGATAAAATCTACAGTTGTATTTTAAAGATTATTTTGAAACATTGGAATACCATTTTCAATTTTTTTAAGGCAGGAGCAGTGAGGATGTTTGGTTAGACTTTTTTCTTGGCTTTTGCTTTTGGCTTATAAGTCATAAAAACACCTAAATAGGTGCTTTTCGCTTTTATCTTTTGACTTATACCATAGTGTAACATAAACCAAAAATCAAAAGCACATATTTGCCAAAAGCAAAAGTCAAAGTATAAAGCCTAAAACACAGAGCACAAGCCCCCTCTCCCCGAAACGCGCTTACTGAAGGGCAAAATGGTCATTTGAGCACTCCCCAGGTCTCTAATAAAAGCTCAGCTCCGCAAGCTCACTCCACTGATCCACTCAGCACTCAGCAGTGTCCACTCCACTCGAGAGAAAGCAATGGCATCTCCCGCTCCAAGCCCGGCCAGGCTGCTCCTGGCGCTCGTCATGCTCGCTGTGCTCGTCTACGCCGCCGCAGCCAGCGCGGCGTGCTCGGAGTCCGACCGGAACGCGCTGCTGTCGATCCGCGCGGCGCTGTCGGAGGCGCACCTTGGCGTGTTCTCCACGTGGAAGGGCGCCGATTGTTGCGCCAACTGGTACGGCGTGAGCTGCGACCCGACGAACGGCCGCGTGGCCGACCTGTCCCTCCGCGGCGAGGCCGAGGACGCCGTGATGGCCCCCGACGGCCGCCCCGCCTCGGGCGTCATGTCCGGTTACATCTCAGACCACGTCTGCCATCTCGACGCTCTCTCCTCCTTCATCCTCGCCGACTGGAAGCAGATATCCGGGCCCATCCCGCCCTGCATCGCCACCTCCCTCCCTTCCCTTCGCATCCTCGAGCTCCCCGCGAACCGCCTCACCGGCGAGATCCCGCGCTCCATCGGCAGCCTCTCCCGCCTCACCGTGCTCAACCTCGCCGACAACCTCATCTCGGGCGCAATGCCCGACTCCATCACCTCCCTCGCTTCGATAAAGCACCTCGACCTCGCCAACAACCAGCTCACCGGTCGGATCTGTTAGAGATTGTATCATATACGTATAGTATGGAGTAGTACTCCAACTATACGTATACAACCTTGTACGCCACGCAGGGGGCTTTTCCCTGTCATATATAACACGCAATCGATGCCCCTAAGGGGTACGCATCGTTCTCCCACAAACCTACGATCATCAACATGGTATCAGAGCTCTCCTCTTCCCATCTAGCCGCCGCCTCCGGTGCTGAGATCTCCACCACCGCCGGCCCCTCTCCTTCTCTCAACAAAAACCTACAGGATCATCCCCTCTTAGACGATCATAGCAGGAGCTTCTGAATCCCTCACAAATTCTAGTCCAAACAAACCCAACGACCCCTCCCTTCCTCAACCCTGTCCGATCTGATCATGGCATCATCCATGCCTCCGCCGGGCACCACTCTTGGTGCGCCGCCAACGACCAAGCTGACTCGGGAGAACTTCCTGTTCTGGCAAACACAGGCCATGCCTGCTCTCCGTGGTGCCCGCGTCATTGGCATCCTTGAAGGTACAGAGGTGGCACCCCCTGAATTTTTGGATGCTGAAGATGAGAACCACAAAAAGATCTCCATCCCCAACCCTCAGTATGACGCCTGGGTCAGCAAGGAACAACAGGTTATGAGAGTTTTGCACACCCCTAATAATTCCCTTCAACTTCGTAACATATTGCATGTTCCTAGTTCCTCCATGAATTTGATTTCTGCTCATAAACTTACTCTAGACAATAATGCCTTCATTGAGATTCACCCATGTTTTTTCTTGATTAAGGACAAGGCCACGCAGCAAATAATCTTTAGAGGTCCATGCCATGGCGGTCTCTATCCTCTTGTTCCTGTGTCAACGGATTCCTCCAAACATGCTTTGGTCACCGTCAAGCCTTCCTCCTCTACATGGCATCGTCGTCTAGGACATCCTTCGTCCTTTATTGTTCAGCAAGTTCTTAGGAAAAATAATTTACCTTACACCCCAGAAATAAACTCTTATGTATGTGATCCATGCCAACAAGCTAAGAGTCATCAGCTTCCCTACCATATTTCCACTAGTGTTTCCACTGTTCCCTTGGAACAAGTGTTTTCTGATGTGTGGGGTCCTGCTCCCTTGTCTTTAGGCAAGCATGCATATTATGTAAGCTTCATCGATGATTTCAGTAAATTTACTTGATTTATCTCCTCAAAAAGCGTTCTGATGTGTATCAAGTGTTTCTTAATTTTCAACAATTTGTTGAACGCAAGTTTGATAGGAAGATCATAACCATGCAAACTGACTGGGGAGGTGAATATGAAAAGTTAAATGGTTTCTTCCAAAAGGTGGGCATTACTCATCATGTTTCATGCCCTCATGCTCATCAACAAAATGGCTCTGCTGAACGCAAACACCGTCACATTGTTGAAGTTGGTCTTGCTTTACTTGCCAACGCCTCTATGCCTCTAAAATATTGGGATGATGCTTTTCTCACCGCCACTTTTCTCATCAATATCATTCCATCAAAAGTCCTTAATTTTGAGACCCCTACAGAAAAACTTCTCCACACGAAACCAAACTATGATTCTCTTCGAGTTTTTGGGTGTGCTTGTTGGCCGAATTTACGTCCCTACAATAAACACAAACTTTCTTTCCGTTCTAAACGATGTGTGTTCCTTGGTTATAGTCCCCTTCATAAAGGAGTAAAATGCCTTGACATCAGTACTGGTCGTGTCTATATTTCCCGCGATGTTGTATTTGACGAAAACATTTTTCCCTTTGCTACTCTTCACCCAAACGCTGGTCGTCGTCTCCGTGAAGAAATCCTCTTATTTCCTCAAGAAACATCATCTACACAAACACAAGATAGGGGTGTGCACACTAATGATCATTATTTGCAAATTGTACCTGTTGTTGACGCTGTACAGGTACCCGTGGAGGAAACGCATCAAAATTCTGCAGAAAATGATGCAAACAGCACACAAAATAGCAGCTCTGAAGAACATGCTACAGGCCAAGAAAACACGGAATCTGATGCTAGTCCTGGGGCTGAATCAGTCTCGGATCAGTCGCCATCCGTGTCTGACGCGTCTGCAGCTCCTTCCCCGGTGCGCTCGGGGCCGCACCAGTCTGACGACGCCACGTCGCCCTCCTCTGTGTCTCGTCCGGAGACTGCTTCCGCGTCCCCTCG
This sequence comes from Poa annua, assembly GCA_026929855.1. Classification (NCBI taxonomy): domain Eukaryota; kingdom Viridiplantae; phylum Streptophyta; class Magnoliopsida; order Poales; family Poaceae; genus Poa; species Poa annua. The sequence goes on along the minus strand of CM049437.1, from coordinate 80,201,846 downwards.
CGAGCGCCAAGAGGCGCCTGACGCGTCACCTGCATGCCAAGATTCCTCAACATCCTCCGACACGGGACATGCAGACCACCTCGGGATGGACCAGTACAATGATCAGGAGCAGATGACCCCGTCCACTGATCAGGGCAGCTCGGCTGCTCCCGATTCTCTTGTGCATGCACATGCACATCCACCAGGATCTTCTGTGCCGGCCGCTACTGCAGCCCCTTCTGCTGTTGAACCGCGCACTCGTCTCCAAAAAGGTATCACAAATCCTTTAATTCGCAAAGATGGTACAATTCGTTGGTGCTTGCTAACTGCTACAGGAGAACCAGCAAGTTTACATGAGGCTATGACTGATCAGAATTGGAAACATGCAATGCAAGACGAGTATGATGCTCTCATGTCCAATAAAACATGGCACCTTGTTCCCCCCAGCTCCAACAAAAATGTTATTGATTGCAAGTGGGTGTATCGTATAAAGAAAAATGCTGATGGAACAATTGACAGGTATAAAGCACGTCTTGTCGCCAAAGGATTTAAGCAAAGGTATGGCATTGATTATGAGGATACTTTCAGTCCTGTTGTTAAGATTGCTACTGTCAGGATTGTTTTATCTATATCTGTGTCAAAGGGTTGGAGTCTAAGGCAGCTAGATGTCAAGAATGCGTTCTTACATGGTGTTCTGGAAGAGGAGGTGTACATGAAACAACCACCTGGTTTTGAGTCTTCCGCTACTCCTAATTATCTTTGCAAACTTGATAAAGCTCTTTATGGACTGAAACAGGCACCTCGGGCTTGGCACTCTCGTCTTAGTGCTAAGCTTCACACCCTTGGCTTTACACCGTCAAAGGCTGACACGTCTCTTTTTCTGTTTGACCGGGAAGGCATCCAGATATTTTTGCTCATATATGTTGATGATATTATTGTTACCAGTTCCTCTGATGCGGCAATCACAGCTCTTCTTAAAAGTTTAAGTCATGAGTTTGCTCTTAAGGATCTTGGCGATCTTCATTATTTTCTTGGTCTTGAAGTTCACAAACGTCAAGATGGCTTACTTCTGACTCAAGAAAAATATGCCTCTGATATCTTGAAACGAGTTAATATGCAAGATGTTACCTCCTGCCCTACACCCCTGTCTACTAGTGATACATTATCTTTGCATGATGGAACTCCTCTTGGCCCCGAGGACAGTACCCACTATAGAAGCACTGTTGGTGCCCTTCAGTATTTGACGCTAACACGACCAGACTTGTGTTTTTCTGTCAGCAAGGTATGTCAGTTTCTTCATGCGCCCACTACTACTCACTGGACAGCAGTCAAACGCATATTGAGGTATATTCAGGGTACACGCACTATTGGACTCACTTTTCGTAAGTCCTCCTCGACACTTCTCAGTGCTTTTTCAGATGCAGACTGGGCAGGTGATTTAGATGACAGGCGTTCTACAGGAGGTTTTGCTATTTTCTTTGGTCCTAATCTTATATCATGGAGTGCCAGGAAACAACCTACAGTGTCTCGTTCTAGCACCGAGGCTGAATATAAAGCCCTTGCTAATGCTACAGCTGAGTTAATATGGCTTGAGGCTCTGATTCGAGAATTGGGTGTCTCCCTTCTCGAGAAACCATGTTTATGGTGTGATAATCTTGGTGCTACTTTTCTCTCGGCTAATCCAGTTTTTCATGCTCGCACCAAGCATATTGAGATTGACTTTTATTTTGTCCGAGAACGAGTTGCTAGTAAACAACTTGAGGTCAGGTTCATCTCCAGTAAGGATCAGATAGCTGATGGTTTTACCAAGACATTATGTCCTAAGAAGTTAGATGAGTTTAAGCGTAATCTAAATCTTTGTAAGCTTTAGATTAAGGGGGAGTGTTAGAGATTGTATCATATACGTATAGTATGGAGTAGTACTCCAACTATACGTATACAACCTTGTACGCCACGCAGGGGGCTTTTCCCTGTCATATATAACACGCAATCGATGCCCCTAAGGGGTACGCATCGTTCTCCCACAAACCTACGATCATCAACAGGATCCCGCCCAGCATCGGCAGCCTCTCCACTCTCAGCCGCGCGCTGCTGAGCCGGAACCGGCTCTCGGGACCCATCCCTCCGTCCTTCGGGTCCCTCGCCCGGCTCGCCGACCTCGACCTCTCAGAGAACCGCCTCACGGGCGCGGTCCCGGACACCCTCGGGTCGTCGTCGGTGCTCACGACGCTGCACCTCGGCGGCAACCGCATCTCGGGGAGGATCCCGGCGAGGCTGCTGGCGACCAAGGGGCTCGGGATCCTGAACCTGAGCCGGAACGCCGTGGCAGGGCCCATCCCGGACGCGTTCACGGACCGATCCTACTTCATGGTGCTGGACCTGTCGCGGAACCGGCTGACCGGCGGCGTGCCGAGGTCGCTGGCGTCGGCCAAGTACGTGGGGCACCTGGACCTGAGCCACAACCGGCTGTGCGGCACCATCCCGTCGGGCCCGCCGTTCGACCACCTCGCCGCCGAGTCCTTCGCCAGCAACAGCTGCCTCTGCGGAGCCCCGCTCGGCAAGTGCACGTGAACGGACGTACGTGGCGATTGAGCGATCAGCATTCAGCAGGACTGCAGGAGCCCCTCCCGTCCAATCGTCGGCCCGACTTCGGATGATTTTTATGTGTCGTGTGATGTACCGTAACCGTTCACGAACTGTGTGCTTCTTTTTTTTTTTGCGGGTATATAGAAGAAGCCACATATAAAGTAGAAAAATATGGTACTGCCGAACGTACGTGTGTAATCTAGAAGGGGCGAGCAAACGGCTTCCCTCAAATTTACTAGTTTTTTTTGTGTGATTTACTTGACTACTCGGCACTAGACTGTGCTGCTACTTTAAGTGAAGTTTCGGTTTGGATTGTACCTTCTCCGTTCTATATCAGATGATTTTCATTTATATAAAAACAATAAATTTAAATATTAAACATAATATTTAAATTTATTGTTTTTATATAAATGAAAATCATCTAATTTAGAACGGAGAGTACAAGTCTACAAGCCTTGCATAGTTGCATGCCAAAACAAATCAGGGCATGTGAGAAGTTAAGGATATTAGGATGAAGTACAACCGACCGAACCAAACGGATAACATTTTTTTTTCAAATTTTATACATTTATATCGCCAAATGGACAGTGGTCCGACTCATCCCCCCTCCGCCCACTGCCTTCAACCTTCAACGGGTCGACCATTGAGTCCGCTCGGCCAGAATTTTAACCATTTTAATCATTTTTACCCCCGGATTTGGCCATTCTAAATGTTGCATATTTTGATCATAATTGATCAAATCAATCAAATAATTATATGGCCGCATTGAATCATCCCAACATACTTAAGCATAGGCCATGTCGCTCATTGCAGTGCTTGTAGAACCGTGACCAACAGGCAGTCCCTTTTTGCTCGGCTTCAATAATTTGGTTCGTCCCAACCTCGATCCATGACTCGCAAATAATCTCGTCCTCCTCTTGTGTAAACGAGACGCCTCTTTGCCTGACCTTTCTCTTCATAGACCGTGCTTGGACGTCGAGCTCTTCATAAAGAATCGGTTCCTCTTCGATGTTGATCAAATCGGAGCTGGTCGACTCAACATCATCTTCTCCGGCCGTGCAGTCGTCGTTGGCACATGCATTGTTGTACCTAATCATCTCCAGGAGGTCGTCCTCCCCTTCCTTGTAGTAGCACTCATCGGCCGGCGTGGGCATTCGGCCGAACAAGCAGCGGCCGTGGATCCCAACTGGCGGGGCAGCTGCACGCGTGGTCGCAGTCTGCGACGCCGGTGAGTTTCCGGTCATGGGCGTGGTCGGCACATTGATATTAAGCGTAGATATCTCGGTGGTGGCCGGGGATATTCGACGCCCGGTGAAATTCATGTGCGCAAAGCTTCGGGAAGGTACCGTACGCCGGCGACGGAGAGGTTGGTGTTGTGGCAGAACTGGACCTTGGCGGACGGGCGACCGATGCGTTTGAGCTGGCCGTCACGGTCACTGTATCGACCACTCCTGGCGGCGGGACAATGCCAATCAAGCGAACGGCAGCGTGCGTGGCTTGGGCCACGATGTCATGCATCTCGACGACGGTCTTGCTCTCGTCGGCGGCCCTTCTCTCGGCGGCGAGTTTGGCCGCCTTGGTCTTTGCCTCCTCTCGCCTCGCTTTCGCGTCTCCTCGGCCCTCTTCTTCGGCATGAACTCCTTCTTTGGCTTCTTCGAAACTTGGGCCTCGGTGGCGAGCACGTGGGGCCCCTCTTCGACAAGGGTGAGGTCGGCATCGAGGGCGGCGGCGGTGGTGGTGACGGCGGGTGCGTCGGCCATGGCTAGGGCTTGAACTGGAGTGGGGTTTTTAGAAAAGGAAAGGCCGGAGTGGAGAATCCCTCTGATGAGCGGGGTAGGGACGAACTAGTGGAGTCCGCGACCCACGCAAACAATTTGGGCCGAGGACAAGTCTCAACCGGATAGAAAAACAGACCGGTGTCCGTTTATGTCACCCCATTGGAATTTGATTTTAGTGAATAGGAATGGATCGAACGGACTGGATGAGTCGGCCCAAGTTCTTCCTATACATACACATACAAATAATGTCCATGTGAAAGAAGATATATACAGTGTGTTCCTCTGACTATGCACGTTTGCTTCCACCAGAATGTGATTTTCGTCTCTCTGTCATTACTTCCACCAGTTATCTGGCCCAGTTTCCTGGTCGATCGTCCTGTTCCTTAAACAACACTGCAGAGTAGTTAGTGCAGCTGCTTTATTCCGTTGTTAAGTGCTGCTCCTGTCTTGTTCCGCAACAATGAAAATACCTGCACTTGAAAATGCAATTCCACATCTCCCTCGCTTATCCGAACGTCCGAATACTCCACGATCCGTACACAAATTATGAACGAATATTCAAAGATAAATGCATTATCTATTTTTAGATTATGTAATTTATTTTTTAGATTTATGTGCTACCAATAAAATTTATGTATATGCATTAATAAAAGAAATTAAAATCACGCATTAACATTTTTTTTATTTTATCAACACATCAGTTAGTAGGAGCTCGTTCGTCGGATGCAAAGTCAATGTTCATGATAAGTGGGGAGATCCTCATAGGTGTGGAAAAACTGCATTGTACCTACACTGGAGGACACTAAATTCTAGATGTCCGATAGACGAACAAACTACACATGCAAGGCTTTTCTTGCTAAACTTCTAAGTATTACTGCAGTTCATTACTGAGCAAGGTCCGTACGTGCAACAATGTTAGTCCGGATTTGAAAGCAGCTGCAGCGGCGCGTCGTCAACACGATCTTGACGTTGAAGATGAATGGCATGTCAAGCATTTCGATATAATTTGTGTTTCTATTAAAATGTTTTGTACTCTTCTGTGTTTATTTTAATGCTAAGGTCCTATTTGCAAAAAAAACATCGGAAATTTGGAGCACATTCGCCTTCGTTTTCTATGCTTTTCTTTTGCAGATCAGAAACAGAAAGCAAAGCATTTTAACAACATTTTTTCTTTCGAGAAAGCATCTTGAATAATATTCTCACACTGAGGCTTCCAGCCGGCCCAGTTAAATCCAAGATCAGGACATTAAAAGCCATTCCTTATTCCCTACCAGGCCAGAGAAAATTAGTAGCCCAACTAACTTCCTGAAGCCCATTTTCTTTTTTCCAGATTTCGCCCCTTCTCCGTTCTTCGCTCTAACAGGGTCTTGTCATTAGCTAAAAAAAAAAAAGGGTCTTGTCCAATCAGTTAAAAAAATGTCTTGTCCAATCTCGAACGCGACGCACTCGGGTCGGGGGGCACGTTGCGCGCGCGCCTCCGCGGGGCATCTCGCATGCGCGGTGGCGGCGGGGAGGGCGCAGGCGGTGGACGACGCCGGGTCACGAGGAGCGACCCAAGGGGCAGGCCTTCAGCCGGCCGCCGCCGCCGCCCGGGGAGTCGCGGAAGTGGGAGGACTGGGAGCTTCCCTGCTACGTCACGTACTTTCTCACCGTCGTCATCCTCGGCGTCGGCCTCAACGCCAAGCCCGACCTCACCCTCGAGACCTGGGCGCATGAGAAGGCCCTTGAGCGTCTCCAGCAGCAGGAGCTCGCCGTTGCGGCCGAAACCGAGGCAGAATAACCCGACGGTCAGGACTCGCTGAATTTCCCCAAACGTGTGGACATCTGACTAAAAATTGTATCCCCTGTTCTTGTTTCTCTAGACACTTTATTCCTCCAAGTACTGTTGTTACAGAAACCTAATGCTACTCTCTCCGATCAGATATGGTCGACACATATTTGTCTAAATATGGACGTATCTAGACGTATTTTTGTGTGTTGACTGTAGATACATTCTCATTAGAGCAAATCCATGTCAACCATTTCTGGCGGAGGGAGTATTACAAATCGCAGTAGATCATATATTGCTTAACCAAAGGCTCTGCTCAAGCAATACGACATCCTGAAATTCCTCAAGAACAATGTTGCAATGGATGTTGTCATCCATTCGCAAAAAAAGAGAGGATGTAGTCATCTAAAATCAATACCGGGTACAGTACATCATCCTATTTAGAGTGTCATAGAAACTTAGAAGCGTGATTAATTTACTATGTTCACTGATCGTTGTTGCTGAAAACGCGTGATTAACTTAGAACCATGCTCATGCATTCCCTGACATGTGATTATGATGATATGAACCCATATCATTCTGAAGCTTGCTCTTTAGGGGCATCGCTCCTTCTTGGTGTGACCTAGTCGAAGAGCAAGGCAGTGGATATAAAAATAATTGTAATGATATCCTCCTTCTGCGGCTTCTAAAGTGATATAATTCCTGAAAAGATCAATTTGTGAATATGACAAAAGGTGAATTATAGCAAGGCCCTAGGATTTGTTAAGGTAAGGTTGTAGGTATAGTACCATGTTATTCCATCAACATTATTACATGAGTTGACACTTCTGTATGTATGTACTCCCTCCGTTCCGAATTAATTGACTCAGATTTAGTACAAGTTATCAATTAATTCAGAACGGAGGGGGTAGAATTGTTGAAGCAAGTAGCAGGTCAAAACTTATTCAGGTGGATGTCGCATCTGCTATAGCTTGTTCACAGTCTTCTTAAGAATCTTGAAATGTGATGAAAACTAAGATGGAAATGGCTTTGTTGTACCATCCTCAGTCTTGGTGGTATCTATAGTCATACAAACTACAATTTATTTGGTCCCACATTGTTAGTGCCGATTGGTCCAGCCATTTACTCAGCCCCTTGCATGCTACCAAGTTAGTCACGTCTTAGTGTTTACCTGTTTGTCGTCTCCTATCATAGCATTCACTTGTTCTGTAGTTCCATCACTAAACAGAATTCCTTTGTTTAATATTGGCAAGACTTAATATCGCCAAAGTTCAGTAAATCGAACTCTCCCGTCTGTTTTAGGCTTTCTTTGTATAGCTTTTCTGCTATAAGCTGCCATGCTGGGTTGGTTATGGCTTCTGGCAACAAGGTAGTTTGCAGTTTCCGGCAAAAAAATAAAGTTAGACATTTAAGCCAAAGGAATTCTCCTCAGGTAGTCATTTAGTCTTGGCCTAGGGCCTGTCAATGTTGTATATGAAGGGGGGGGGGGGGGGGGGGGGGGGGTCACCAAATTCCATTAAGGACTTACGTCTGGTGCCGAGCGAGCCTGTTGAGGCCATCCACGCACTCTTCCCTCTCCCTCTGACGCTGTCAGGTGGGCCTAGCGCCACAGGCCTTCTGCAGCTTTGCGTGACGCTGTCCTGTGGGCCTCTGTGTAGCTAGCATGATGACATTGGGGCACACGTGTTGACCGAAACGGTCTCTCCTCCCAGCCCCCAGTTCCTCTATTGACCTCAAGCTGTTCGACCGCGCGCGCCGCCATGGCCTCCATCTCCGCCGCCGCCTTCGCCAAGGCCTCCACCGCCGCCTTTGCCTACAAAGGCCCCTCACCTCCCCTCGCTTCGTCCCCCTCAAGCTTCCTTACTCTACTGACCTGCTCCTTTCCATGCTTCGCCTGTCGCAGCAGGAGCTCGCCGCGGCGGAGCCGGCGCAGCAGAAGCAGTGGTCGAGCTCGAGGAATAACCGCGCGCGGGCCGGGCGTGTCCGCGCCGTGGCAACGCCAGCCCGCGCGTCGCGCGCCCCCGCGTCCAACCGGCTCGGTCAAGAGCCCGATGACGAGAGAAAATTGCAAAATACCACCACTTTTGAGGTAAGGGTTTCAAAAAACCACCATGTTGTTAATTTTTTGCAAAAAACCACCGGTCTGAAGTAACAACGTTGCAAAAAACACTGATCCTTTGTTTTAGGTCAGTTAACAGGAAAACTGACAGTGGGACCCATTTGTCGGGCTGACGTGGCACATGCTAACCGGTCTGAGGAGATAAACGTAGCAGTGCAGCAAATTTTGGACTTTTGTGCAATTTTCCATGGGACCCACCTGTTACCTTATCTTCTCCTTCCTCCTTCCACTTTCCCGATCAGAGGTGGAGGGCCGCGGGCGGCGCATCCGCATGGCGGGGCCGGCGAGGGTCGCCCGGCTCACCACCGAGCTGGCTGCTCCAGCAGTCGGAGCCGGCCATCGTCGCCGCCACGGGCACGGGGACGGTGCCCGCGAGTCGGAGCCGCCCATCGTCGCCCGGCTCACCACCGTCAACGGCGTGCTCAGCATCCCCACCGAGTCGCCCTCCGCCGGCGCGGACCCGCCCCCCAAGCGGCGCCACGAGCTCCAGCCCACGCGCGCGGCGGCCGGCGCGCCGCCTCTCCTCACGGCGGCCCCGCGGCCTTTAACCCCTTCGCAGGGACGAGGTCCTGGACGGGGACGAGCACCTCGCCGACGTCGCAGTTGCCGAAGGAGCGCTCGGCGCGGAGGAGCACGTGCAGCGCCAGCCCGCGCGGGTCGGCGGCGGCAGAGATGGGGAACCGCAGCGGCGCGTGCCACATTGGGCTCCGCCCGCCTTGCCGGTCTGAGTGCGTCCGGTGCGTCGGCGTCCGTGGGTCGCCGCCGGAGATGGACGCCACCGCGTACACCCGCATCTTGGAGAACACCGTCACCTTCTTAAGGTCCTTGGCAGAGATCAGCGTCACCTCCAGAACCCGGTACGCCATCGCGCCTCGCCTCACCGGCTCGTCCATGCGCCGCCTCTGCCTCACCGTGCACGCCACCGAGTAGGCCCATTTGGAGGCCGGCGATGGGGAATCGCAGGGGCGCGGCAACCCTAGCAGACCTTGAGCAGACGCCGCGAGAAGCGTCCGGGCGGGCACGCACGGCGTCCACGGCTGCGGCTGCCGCAGTGACCGAGCCCAGCGTCCTCGCTTCCTGGAATCGAAGCCCACAGCCACGTCCAGCAGGAGCAGGAGGAGCAGATGGAACGCGCTATGGCGACAAGGGAGGTGACCGGCGGCGAGCTATATAGGACGGGGAGGTGACCGGCGGCGAGAAGGGTCTCGTGGAGCAGAATAGTTAACTTAGGGATGGAGAATTAGAAGATAGAATATATGCAGGTCTTTTTTAAAAAACATACATGCCACGTAAGTCTGACACCGGGACCCATTGGTCAGAAACTCACTTAGAGCGTGTCAACTAGCAAATCAGTGTTTTCTGCAACGCTATTACTTCAGGCTGGTGGTTTTTTGCAAAAAATTGACAACATGGTGGTTTTTTGAAACCCTTGCCCCAAATGTGGTGGTATTTTGCAATTTTCTCCGATGACGACGACGGAGAATATCCTGGCGCGGGCGTACGAGCGCGCCAGCCTCGAGCCCGGGGAGAACGTGTGGGTGGACTTCAATCACGCCGCCCGTCGCTCGCCCTGCCCTCCACCTCGCCAATCTGCTCGAGCAAGTTGTCGGCGTTGTCCATCTCGAGTATCCAGAAGGGAGGAGCAGCGGCGGGGGAGCAGGCAGCCGCAAGGATCCGCAAGAGCGGCGAAGCACGTCCCTCCCCCTCCACGCTCCAGCAGATAACCTAAACCTAGGTCAACGGACGGTAAGCAAAACAACGGTGGGAGGCGGAACACCGGAGGCAGCAGGGAGGCCAAGGTTGGCCACCAACATATCTCCCCAAGCCCTCTCGAGGACGCCCTTCAGGGCGAGGCCGCCGTCAGCATGCTGCGCGCCCAGGCCGCCGTTGCTGCCCCTTCTCCCGGTGCTTTAAGCTCTGTAGTTATTTATCATCCCCGCGACTGTTGCGCCCTAACGTCGCCCTGCTGCCTCTCCCTAGAGGACCTGCATCTCCTCTCAGCTCCTGATCTCGCCCGACCATGGAGAAGCTTCCTCACCGATATGTTCTACTTTTCTTGCATTGATTGATTCACGGTGCTTGGTTGTTGTCACGACAACCAGTTGTTGTTTATTCGTTTTTGTAGAGTTCTCAGTTGTGGTATACTGGTATCCCTCTGAACTCTGAAGTTCACTTTTTTGTAGGTTCTGTTACCTGAAGACCTTGAGTGTTGGGAGCTGCATTTCGTCCCTTTTTAGTCGCAAGGTAAGATGGATTTACGGGCTGGGTTGTGTTTAGCTCATGGGTTGTTTGTCCACAGGGTGCAGAATAAAGTTCGGTTGGAGATTTTTATCCTTCACATTTTCGTTTATTAGCTTCTGGTTCGATATTCAGGAATATCAAGGCATAAGAGTGTGTGATGTTTTAGTATTTAGATTATGAAATATGAGATTTTACCATAATTCCTTTGTTACATGAATATTCAGGAACCTCGAGATATCTGTTGTTGGAGGACTCATTGGTCTATAATTTACTTCCTGAAGATGATTCTATGTGAGTCATTTATGTACCAAAGTTTCTAGAAAGATGCTTGCTTAAGGATGTGAGCTACAAAAATCTACTGCATACTATATTTTTTTGTTCTTTGACCGTGGTTTGATCTGAACTTACAGTTTTCAGATGCAATCCGGTGCTACTATTTATTTTTAGTGTTTTCTATATTTATAGTTCTACTGTAATGATTCGACGAATGTGCTCGTGAGCATTCACATGATACATGTGTGAGGTCTATTGTTTCCCGAATAACATATATTTTCTTATTTAGTTGTTCATATGGTATTCAGATAAGTGGGTTTTACCACTCGAATAAAAAAGATAAGTGGATTTTCTTCTACCACGTCAACATCTCTGCTACAAGACCATGACATACATGGAGGTTCAAGACCGTCTCTACTTAGCTATGTTTTTCCATTGGTCATCCGAAACTAAAGAAATAATTGGAAGTACTAAATGTCTCTAGATATGCAAAATATAGAATATGATGTGGTTTAACAGCTTTGGTCATGCTCATTTGACATTAGATGACTTGGAGTATCTATCAAAACAGTGTTATGTTCCCTGTCAGATATGTGCAGAACCTGTTAATAGTTCATGAATTTATCCCTGCAGCACACACTATAAAACAAACTGGATTACTCAGTATTTCGTTTACGCAAACAAATTTAAATGGAATACATTAGTAGGTTCGTTTTGCGATATTTCTTAAATGGGATCTGGTGTAGATTGCACTTGTTTCATGAGCCACTATATGTTTTCTCAGTTTAAGAAGTCTCCTAGATTTCGTAGTGTCAGCGTAGTGTGCACATATTCAGTTAGCCTATTTAGTTGATTTTACCTCCTTAGATAGTTGTGATAGAAAAAAAATCTAGGTAATTGGCCCGCAAGGTAGGAGTGATTGATTTCAATTTTTTCAGAGGTTAATTGATTTGGACCAGTATAGTCGGCTAGCTTTATTGGATAGATTATGCAATTAAGTGTTAGATGAGTTTTAGTAAATACTGGATGGTGTAGAGTTGTCTCTGCAGGATCAAGTGATTGTTTGGTTCATTCTGTAAACATGCAAAAAGCATTTTGAAGTGTTATAACATTGGCATGGTGAAGCGCAAGTTGTGTTTTGATATTTGTTTGCATTACTGATTATAATCCTATTCTAGGTAAAACATATGACACCCAATGAATTGCTCTCTGTAGTGTTGGACACAGCTAACCGTATCAAGAAAGACCTCAAGCCAAGGAGAGGTGGACCTACTTCATCGTGTAAAAGCTGGGTAAAGATGAGACACCAGTAGAATGATGCGTCAATACTTTGTACGGATACTTCTGTGATCTCGGTATTTTAGTATGCAGTAGAAAATTATATTTTAGAAGGTTTTGTCAGAGATATAGGTATATCTCTTTCTAGGCCCTAGAGTGATATTCAGAATGATTAATACTCTGGTTCAGAAGTTCATATTTTGAACAGCAAAAAATATAGCAAGGTATTGGTTTGCAAAGCTCTAAGATCAAGTTCATATATTTTACAGTCTTAGGCGCATATTTAATTTTGAGCAGTGTTAGTGGAAAGCATTAAGTTATATTACAAGTATGGACATAGTTCTGGACATCAGCGTCTTTAGAAGTTAGGCTTTATGGACATAGTTCGTTGCATGACGAAGTCGGATTAGGAGCAACTTCATTATTGGATAGTACAATATTATGACTCTCAACTTTGCGACTTTCATGTTAAGCTATCTTCGATATAATATATGAGTGATTTTTGGGCACACATATTTGTTCTGCGGTTTTTGAGACATGTATCAGATACTACTTATGTGCCTTAAACAAAGGCAAAGCTAATACAATATTGATTTTAGTTTTTATATGTGAGATCAATTTGTTGCTTGACTATCTTTGTTAAGCTAGCAAAACTGTACACCTGGTGTACATAGATATTTTAATTTTACCAACTATCTTGCAGTAATTATTTTATGAATAATTCACCTTTTTATAAAAGCTGACTTACTGTGTTTTGTGTACAAGTTGTAGTTGCATTCTTAGGTTTGCTGATGTTAGAAGAAGCACCATCTTGATACAAATTATGTGATGTCCTGTCTGTCAAGTTGATTTATGGCTAATTTTGTTACATTTAGTTCTGGAGATGCACCGGGAAGTCAACTCTAAAAAGAGCAAACCTTAAAAGGCTGGATGCGGATGCCAACAACAATGTGACTCTGAACTTGTGTACAAATTCAATATCTAGAGCTAATTGCTTCCCATATTTGGCCTTATTCAGCAGCAAATTTGATGTTGCTAAATAAATCGAACATGGTCAAATTAATATTTGAGTGGCAACAAATGTCAATTCCTACTCTGAAGTACCACTTTCCTCTCCTATTGTTTCATGGCTAGAAGATCTTTTTGAGCTTTGGGTTTGCATGTTGCAATTGGCATTACATGTCGATAGAACATCCTATTATTTACCATTACCTTACTTGAGTTACTGGTCTTCCTAGGAACTTCTAAAGACGCTGACTTTTACATGGAATAACTGCTTTATGTGACTTCAAGTCACTGAAGTTGACATCTGAAGTCTTGATACCTGCAAACAAGAAAACTAGCAATAATCTAGAGATTTACAGAATACTGTGTCTTCTTTTGAAAGCGCAGTGGCGAAAAAATATATTGTTGTGAGTTGTGACCACTTATGTAATGCTATTTTCAATTCTACACTAGATCTGCCATACTTATCAATAATAATTTTAGATGAAATGGCTGCTTTATGTATCTTCCTGTAAGAGAGATTGACACAAGAATTCATGCTTATTTGTTTTACAATTGGCTTGGAGTGCATGTCCCTTTATGTGGGGAAATGAGAAAATGAACCTTTCGTGAAAATGGTTTCAGCTGCAAAATAGTAGAAGGCATGGTTCCATTGAAATTTGGATGTTTTCTGCTTGTGCAACAGTACAATCGACGTCACTATGTTTACCCAGTACACACAATGCGTCTACGTTACTGCCCCGCGTACACAAACGCCCAACAGACGGCACGGCGAAGCGCGCGTGCACATCTAGTGTTGTTAAAGGCCGGGAACTATGCAGGCAGGCTGAACCTGTCCATGTTGTACGGTCCCATTATAAATAGTAATAGGGAAACCGCAGTAAGCGTGCGTGCGCTTCTACCTCGTGCGCCGCACCGCACGCACCTGTCGGACAGAGACAAGTGGGTAGGCAAAACCGTTTTTAAATTTTTAAAAGTCTATAACTTTCAAACTGAACGTCCAAATTAAGATCGGTTTTCACCATCGTGTTACTCGCAACGATATTTTCAAAACTAGATCCCATATGAGTATGTTTTGACCATTATTTTTCAAAAGCAATTTTGTATTATAAACTTGCTTTTCTATCAAAAAGCAACTTTCCTCGTATAACTGCCTTTTTGTGATACAAATTTTGTTCAACTTGTCGATTCATTGTACAAATGAAAATTTTGACCATAAAGTGTTTTTTCATGATAAATTTTTTTTTTCAAATTTTCTTTTATGAAATCAACTTTGAAATATAAACTTGCCTTTTCTATCACAAAAGTAGCTATGTAGTACACATCAACACGAAAATAACCTTTTGTACTATAAACTTGCTTTCGTCCAAAAAACAAAAAAATTGACATACTGCAATCTTGTCTATCGGCATGCATAGTACCACCACATTTTCTAATTTTTAAAAGCAACTTCTATGACATAAAAGTTCGTACAATAAATTTTCAAAATATTGATACAATTTTGTTTCAACTCGTCGAATCGTTCTACAAAAGCAATTTTTGACCAGAAATTGTTTTTTCGTGATAACAATTGGTTTTCAAAATATTTTACGAAGTCAACTTTTGAAATATAAACTTGTTTTTCATCACAAAAGCAGCTATGTAGTATACAGCATCACAAAAAGCAACTTTGTACTATAAACTTGCTTTTAAAAGAGAAAATCTTGTTTCTACTTGGATGTTTTTTTCTTTCAAAAAGCAATTTATTGGTTGAGACACGTTTTTCTAGCTCATGTTCTGATTTCTAAAATCAACTTCCATGACATGAACAAAGTTTGTACTATAAATTTGCGTTTTCTTTCATAAACAATAAATAATGTGAGGATGAGTGGTGATATGTTTTCAAATCCAAGCAATGGTCAACTTGTTGGTTTATGAGAGACTATCATGCTCCTTGGCACGAGTCATTCAAAATAATATCTCATACTTATATACTCCGATGAATATTTTCTAAAAGCAACTTCTAGATAGAAAAACATGTTTTTACCATGAACTTGCTTTACCATGATAAAAAATTGTTTTTTGGAAAATAAATATCGGAACATGTCCATGGGGGATTTAGTTTTGTAGATCTGGTCGCGAGGAGCACTACGGTCAAAAACGATTTTGATTTGGACGTTTGGTTTGAAAGTTATACATTTTTAAAAGTTTAGACTAGTCTTTTGTGTGCCCTTTACACGTCAGATTGCATGGGTGCAGAGGAATGGAATCTTTTCCTTTTGTTTCGGCAGGAGAGTTACGCACATATGCAAACACATGAGCGCGTGGTCCCGCGATTCCTTTTCTGGAGCGCGCTCCTTCCGTTTCTGGCGCGTGCGCCCTGGCTGAAAAAGCGTGCGTGCCCTCCCAAGTAGGGTCCATAGTAATATATGCTTTGGCCCAACCATCATAAACCGTAGGAATATTCAACCAAAATATATTGATATGTTAAGATATTCTATTTGGCCCAGTTTGGTGCCGGAGTAAGCCACAATAAATCTGAAAAAAGCCCATAGTATAATGTTGGCCCAGAATGGTTCAATGCACCAGGTCAGAGGATGGATAAACCCAGAGTCATGATTGTTTATCCCAGGGAATCATTGGCTATGCTTATGCTTACTGAACTGCTGTTAAATATTTGAACAATGTTAAAATATGAGCTAGTGTCTCCTCCTTTTTGAGCCTTCACGTGCCCGTGCTATCCTTGACTAAGAACATGATCTGTTAATACTTACCCGAAGTGCATTGCCTGTATGTGCTCAGTCCAATTAGTACTTGACCCATCAACTGTGGATGGCTCAGTGGTTGCCAAATTAGTTGAAGCATTATGTAACATTTCACATGTTCCAGTTCATGGTCTTGATCTTTCTCAGATCGAACATCAGCCAGTTTGTTGCCTCTGGGAGACGATTGCTAGAGCTTCACTCCTTTCTCCTGCAGTTCATCCTTACGGAGAGCACCATGTGGTTTGTTAGATCGGAACAGTGTCACTGTGTCAGTCTTTTTACCAACAAAAAGTGTGTCATTATCCATGAAAAGAGTATAAAACATTTTTATACTGTCACTGCAGCTTTTGATGTCCAGGCACCCGTTGCTTTTCGCTCATTGTATATGATTATCTTCTGTAGACAGGACAGCAATACTGCTCCTAAACCTTTGGTAGCATACAGTTTTTTTCTCTTAATGTAATCCTGCATGAATTTCACTGCATGCTTATTATATTGCTTATGATTGGACACATAAACAAAGTTACTTTTTAGTTATAGCTACAGCATGCTGAAATTTCACGGACTGAAGTACTAAGTAAATTCAAGAAGCCCCTTCACCAATTGTCAGAGATTTTCTTTGAACTGCCTAGTTCTGATAAATTTGCTTAAACTTAAATTCTAACCGTAGCTGAATGAAATCTCATTACGGCAGTAAACCATCAACATTTATCATGTTCCTGAATTGTTGACTTTTTACTAAACAAAGCAGTGAAGATGATAGATCTAAATCCATTTCTTATGGACCACAAGCATGAACATGATGCAGTGGCGTTTTATTTAGGCCCCGTTTGGAACACAGGAATTCCATAAGAATTTTGTAGGATAGGAATCTTACAGGAAAATTTCTTATGGTGCTGTTTGGAACAAAGGAATAGGAAACTTGAATTCCTTTGAAATTCCTATGAGATAGGCTGTTCCATAGGAATTTTGGAGGAAAACAAAAATCTTCCCATGTCTATAATTCCTGTGTTTTTCCTGCGTGACATCCAAACGGTCCTGTGAAAATTTTCCTGTGGTTTTGGTTCCCGTAGGAATTCAGTAAACATGACAGCTCAATTTCTATGTTTTTTCCTATTCCTACGTTTTTACTTCCTGTGTTCCAAACGAGCCCTTAATGTGCAAAGCTGGCAAGTTGAAAATTGGTTACTGTACGGATTATATTTTAATACCTTGCATTCTGTTAGGTAACAAGTAGCTATATCAAAGGTCACACCACAAATCGTGGTGCATTTAACCTGAGTGAGCTGTGTCTAAATATTGTTCAATACCTTCTGGTGCACTGTAATTGGGGAGAGACGAGTTCTTGGAACTTTTGGTCCACCAAATAAAGAAGACGAGTCCACATGCTTGTTGTTTCTTAACGTTACAGTCTATAAACCTTGGTCCTTTGGGCAGCTTGTTTAACAATCTGATGTAGATTTGCTCTGCCTGCGTGCCTGTACATATCTACCCTGATATGAGTACAGGTTTCCACTTTTGTATATAGATCAAAAGCTTTAGAAAGAGCTTTGTTTCTTTACCGGATGCCTCTTCTTTCGTCCAGATAAGCCACATCTATCACCATCAAAAGTTAGATACTGGAAGTAACTTATATTGCAAGCGTACAATGTTTACCGAAAAGTTATGAAGCCATCTTGTTGTTGTGACACTAACACCTTACCTGATGGTAGCTTTGGAAGAACTGTATCTCATCTTCTCCAGTTCTTCTCCAGCAGATGTTGAGATGTAACCGTTCTAGTTCGATTTTTTGTGGGAGGAAATTTAGGTGTGCAATGAGAATCGACGACAGATTTGTGGTTAGAGAGTCACTGCCTGCCGCTGTAGTCTCGAAGTTAACACATACTTGGAACCAAAGTGTGCATGTAATCATTAGCATAGTGCCTCATGCTGCTGCTCCATCTGGTGTTCAACATAATAGTTTTTCCCCCTTTATTCCATGTTCCCTGCTGCAGCACATCATGATCACATTCAAACGGCTAGGGCTCTGCTCTGTTCATCCCTAATGGAGGTAAATGAAACATTGTTTTCCCATCATCATCCGTTGCACCGATGCACATATCTGCTGAAAACATGTGTGGTCTCTTTGGCCTTTTCAGCCGGTGGTGTGCTTGGCTCACCCTCTGGACGTGCCTCCAACGTGACTCCAGGTTCACCTACTCCTGTTGTCGTGTGTGTGGCTGGCGATCTGTGGTTTTGTGCAGGTAGTAGTGGAGGGAAGCGAGCGATGCAATGGTCGTTGTTGGCACGTCCATATGCTGCCCCATTGCTCTTTCGCCACAAGTAACAAGATGTTTTAAGTTTTATTATTTCGATCTGGCTTGTTGTATATTTCTTCTGCAAGTAGACACGTTGTAACTGACTAACTGTGATGTGTGGAACATCTGATGGATGAGCTGATACGTGTCGATACTGTGTGTAGATGAAGATGTCCTTCTATCCGCAGCATTTAATTTCCAGAAAGAATAAAACAGTTTTTAACATGTTCTGACCTACCGTGCAATTAATTGCACATCTGTTTTCTGTATGGATAAATAGCTGTGCAGCAATCCGGTGAGTACAATGTACAAACACTGACGTGTACGTACCACATGGCACATCCTCATGGTCTATTTTGGGCGACGTTAGAGGCCACTCGACATCCTTAATGAGACTTGAGAATTTGATTGTTCCATGATCGTATAGTGTGGCGCTTAATTGGAGGTTGGTTTGGGACATTATTCAAGGCTACAAGGTTAGCGGGCTGGAGCGCCATGCTTCTCTCCTCGGGTGGTCGGTTGGTTTTATGCAATGCGGTTTTAAACAATTTGGAAACTTATTTTATGTGTTCTTTTCTTTTACCCCGTGGTGTGTTAGAAGCGATTGACAGGAGACGCCGTGCCTTCTTCTAGACGGGCAAGGATTCCTGCTCAGGGGCTCGTTGTTTAATGGCTTGGGAGAAAGTTTGTTTGTCTAAGCAGGTTGGCGGCTTCGGGATGCGGGATCTCCATCGGCAGAATACGGCCCTGCTCATGAACTTCGTGCACAAGCTTCACCTCCCGGAACAGCTTCCGTGGAAGGAGTGGTACTCCACCTCCTCCGCGGGCGACCTGGGTGACACCTCGACCTCCCCTTCATACCTCGAGAAGATTGTTCAGCACTGCCTCCCCACCTTCCGCGCCACCACCCGCTGCTTCGTCCATAATGGTACTCATACGTCCTTTTGGTTTGACCGCTGGCATCAGGGCACGGTCCTCTCGTCTACTTTTCCCGCCCTCCTTTCTCACTGCCTTCGCCCCAATATCTCCGTCGCCGACGTCTGCTCCGATGGTATCGCTCTCCAGCCTCGGCTTTCGGCAGTCGCCTCCAGGGAGCTGACCGAGGTCCTGGAGATTGTTTCGTGCTTGTCTCTCGACGATCAGCCCGACCACCGGGAGATGTGTTGGGGGAAGGACATGCCCTTCTCTTCCCGCGCCATCTATGCTGCTACGGCGCGGGTCGGCACTGTAGACTCGTCCGCGCACTCATGTTGGCGCTCTCGCCTCCCCACCAAAATCGACTCTGATCGCCTTAGCACCCGTGGCAACCTCCACTTCAAAGGTTGCGCACCATCCCCCTCTTGCGTCTCCTGCGGCGCACTCGAGACCACCCGCCACATCCTCTTCGAGTGTGGCCGTGCCACGGAGACCTGACTGAGACTTGGCTGTGACGTCACGAAGCGGCGCTTCATCCTTGATATTCCTCTGCCTACCCAGGGGGATGCCGGGGCCTGGACTGTCTGTGTTGCTGCGCTACTTTGGCAGCTCTGGAAGGCCAGGAATGATGCGGTGTTCAACGCGAAGACCGCTTCCGCGGTGGACGTCATCCGGCGCGCAGCTGAGGACACCTTCCTCTGGAGCCACCGTCTTCGCCCCTCTTCTAGGATCGCTATTCAGGCCCTGCGCGGCCATTTGTTGCAGTGTGTTGCTTAGCTTCTGATGTAACCCCCCCCCCCCCCCCCCCCCCCTCTCTTCTCCCCCTCGCCCCTGTAACTTCCTTGTAATGTGTCTGTGCCCCATTGACGGGGTGTTTCGAGTAATATACAAACGGTGGGGAATTCTCTTCCCCCGTCATTCTCGAAAAAAAAGGCTACAATGTACAAGGGTCGTAGGTGGGAGGCTTTAAGTTTTTTCTTGGACCGTCCTGTGTACGTGCGACGCTGAAAAAGAGTGCTGACTTGCGCCGTATATCGCTCCCGTATTTATACACCTGTCCTGTCCAGTCCGGCGGTGGCACATACGGCCAGCAGCGCTGGGTGTCGCCCGACGCGGTCGTGCGCTGAGCGTTACCAGGCGGCCTTGAATGCTCCAGTTTACGTGCGGCCGTGGGCGAAAGCGTAATCGCGTCCGGACCCGTTTCCGTTTGTAGCATACTCTCAGATACGCCACGGTGGCCGGAGACACGGTCGGTGGGTGGCCACCGACAGCTTCTTCCCGTCGCGCCGAGCCGGACGTCACCGGAGTCCGGTCACCGCCCTTTATACAATTGGAGATCGGACAAGTCTTTCCTTTCTCACGTCTGCTTGATTTTTCTTCTTCTTTGTGCGAGCGTGAAGAATATGTTCTTTCTTTATTTTGGTGTGGAAGATTTGCTCTTTATTTGGGTGCCGCCACGCGTATAAAATATTATACTCCGTAGTATGCACATGCACCGGATCACGGACAAGAGTAACAGGGAACATATTGGCGAAATGCAGCGTTGCGGAGTGCCGAAACCGACGCCGCTGCTGGCCAGATCAGTGCTAGATTTTCTTTTTAAAACAAGAATTCCGGTGTGTATACTTCACATACAGTATGCACAGACAATACTTGATGGGCAACGTACTCGCAAAGATTGACAGTGTCGTGTCATTTCGTCAACGCCATACCCGCACGAATGTGCACATATGTGTCGTGCTTCGTGAGGCGATGACTACTTTGGGGTGTGTGCTCCGTAGATCGTTAGTTGGATAGCACGTTGTGGAAGAGAATGTCTTCCGGCCGGTACATAGCTGCATATATAAACATACGTGTTACTCTATACGTGTTGCTCTTTAAAAAGAGTATATACTATACATAGAGTACTGTACTAGCCATCGAGAGTCTATACCCGCGTAGGCGTATACATATTTGGTGCAGAAGAAATGGCAAGGGGAACATATATAGTACTCCAAATATGTTTATTTAGTGGTTTACTTCATTACATAAGCAGCGGTATTAAAAAAATAGGCAATGAAGTTTACCCACATACATCTTCTCCTATAAGAATTAGCCCGTCTGCAACAAGGGTGAGCTAATTATTTGCTTCCCTACCCATGAAAACTAATTTAAAGTTATTGACAGTACTGCTAAGCTCTCAGATGGCATGGAAAATGGAAACAACTTCAGTTATATCAAAAACACCCTATTTCCATATCTTTACCACCTGTTCAATGTCGCCTTCAATGGCCACATTCCTATAACATAGCTCGCCCGCAGGTTGCACATAACTCAAAACTGTGATATCAATTTCCTAGTTTGTCTACAGATATTCATACAATCATACATACACGTTATTCATAGATGTCATAACATGACTGCACTTCATGCTCCCAGACGCTGATCCATAATCCAACCAAATCCCAGGCGAAATTTAAATTTTATTGTTGTAGTTAGGCTAAGTGCTAGATCAAACCAACCATATGACTACTTCACAGGCTAAAGAAAGCTCTGCATCCCCGCTCCCTTGTCCGGGGTGTAGATTCCGCCCATGTGTCCCCCGAAGCATTTAAGTAGAGATTCAACATAAATATCATCATGGTCGCACTTTCTATTATACTTACATACATTTTGAAATACACAAAACTGACAATAAAAAGCGGTTCCCCACAACTCAACACAATACATTGAATACCTTTTTGGTACGCAAGGATCTGAAAAGGTAAATTGTACAAAACCACCACATGGAACTACAATTTTCTGCATTGTTTGTACAAAACCACCACTTTTGGATCCAATGTTTTGAGGAAGTTGACCACATGTATGTCGTTTTCTTGAGCGAGCGAGCGTGCTCTCTCTTTCTGTCCCCCAGTCGCTTATTAACAACATTTCAAATCCAGTCATACATTGATGAGTTCAACTAAATTCTAAGTACCGTGAGGCAAATTGGAGAGAGGGGGTGATTCGGGATCGTCGTCTCGATCAGTTAAGGAACCCGAACTAACCGTATCAAAGGTGCACGTAGGTGGCGGGTGAGTAGCCCAATTATGAGAGCTCTAAACGTAGTTTAGGGGTTGTGCAAATAATTTTAGAAGTGTTGTTTTTCTTGTGGTCAACGCCCTAAAAGGTGGTGTTTCATTTAATTTACCTATCTGAAAAATACTAAATAGGAAAATCACATGATTTGTAATGTATGAGAATCGTTGAGAAGACTATTTCCTTTGACCTTTTTGAAGGTTTTTTTTCCATTGGAGTATAAATGTTCACTTAAAATGCAAGAAACAACTTTCTATCCTATAAATTTCTTTGATGAAACACTAGGTTTTTTTTTGCTTTTTTATAGCAAATATGCTAGTAGTACTTATTTTCTTGGGAATTTCCAGTTTTCAACCCTCAATTTCTGCTCGAAAAATATCGGCTTAGAGCATCTCCAGCAGCAGCTCTAAATATAATGCACGTCCAAAAAACCGATTTTTTAGCGCGCGAGATGGCAAAAAAATGCTGTAAAAAAGCCCGCGTCTAAAAATATTTTCTAGCGTGCACAAAAGGCGCAATCGAAAGCACCATATCGGGGCGCGAGGAACAGAGCGATGGAAAGTCTACTGTAGGCGCGAAAGCTCCAACCGCCCGAAAGTTTCAACTGCGCCTCCCTTCCTCCTCCCTCTGCTCGCCGCCGGCGAGTGGAACAACGGCCGCCCGCCGGAATCGCTCCGCCGCCGCCGCCCTGGCCGGAAGCAACAGCTCGGCATTCTTTCCCACCGAAGCCACCTCGCTGTCGAGCCGCTACATCACCGTCGTCGAAGGCTGTGGAGCACCCCAGGAGCAGTGCCTCGACGTCCGCGTCGTCCTCACCGAAGGAATCGGGCCAGGACGGTCCCAGCTCATTGATTCCGTCCGTTTCTTCCTCGACACAGGGAAGCGCCGCCACCGAAATTCGTCACCTGCGCCGTCGATTCCGTCTGTTTCTTCCTCTCTCAGCCAGCTCGATTTCGTCACCTCCGCCGTCACGAGCTTCCGCTCTTCTTCTGGACGCCATGGCTGCAGATTCGCGTGTCGCTCAGCCCCTCCGTGTACTTTCTCACCTCCACCTGCATCTTGTGCATCATCCCGTGGACTGGAGTTTATCACAAATCGGAGCACAGCACGGGCAACAGCAGACGTGCACTAGTGAGGCGAGAAGGACCGGAGCTGAATTTTGAGGAGCCGGCCGCAGAAGCTCTTGTCGGCCTTGACAGCGTCCCTAATCTTGATCGTGCGCGATTTTTTTGTGTATTTTTAGTTAATTTTTTTGTCCAGTTTGATCCTCTCTTCAACCACATATGTGTAAAAGGTTATTTTTGGCGCTGTATTTTAGCACGGCTGATGAAGCACTGTTTGTGCGCTCTATTTTTTAGCGTTTATACTGGAGTTGTTTCTTGTTTCGCGTGATAGACATGGATACATCACGCCTGAAACGACTTTTACCGCGCCAAATTTTAGAGCTGCTGTTGGAGATGCTCTTAAAGTAATACTCCCTCCGTCCTAAAATAAGTGTCTTTTTTTTTTGAAATCATAACATATATTAGGTCAGCAGGCCGCCTCATTAAAAACCTTGCTAGTCCCTTTCGGTACCCTAACAAGGAAAAGAGCGCGTCTGGAACCTGCCGCCTCTCTTATCAAATAGTTACATCGTTTATGATATTGTTCAGCAAAAACCTAGGGGGATCATCGTCCCAAATACATAACGACTTGTTAATAAAAGAAAACTTGGCTAATTCAAGCGCAACTCCATTTGCTTCTCGTCTGCAGTGGAGAAAATTTATGTTTCCAATTGAGTTTGCCAAGTCGACACAATCTGCATAAATTGCCGCAGGCTCTGTCCACCACATATCACCTCCAGAGCATGCTTGGATCGTTTCAATTGAGTCGGATTCGGCAACAACAGCGTTGCAACCAATTCTGATGGCTAGAGACAGACCCTCCCTCATGGCCATCGCTTCCGCCATCTTTGCCGAAGCCACGTGCGGTAAAAACTTGTTGGCTGCTGCGATGAAACCCCCCATATGATCTCGCAAGATGGCTCCGGTAGCACCTGTACATGAGTCAAGATGAAAGGAGGCGTCAACGTTAAGCTTGACATGCCGAATCGCCGGTTTACTCCATTTATCATCAGAATTACACAACGGCTTGGCAATTTTTGCTGCGTTTGCTGTGATCGCCAAAATAGACATTTTGCAGCGACTCGTATTTGGAACATCTTCCGGCCGTGTTCGTCGCCTCCTGATCCACCAAAGGTACCAGCTAGATACCGATATCAGTTCCTTGAGACCAACATCCAAGCCTGGGGCGCAGTTCCTAAAATAAGTGTCTTAATTTTGATAGGAAGTGGATGTACGTAGACAGGGAGTATAACTACAGTACTTGCCGCTTGGCGGTTGCCACCGTCAGGAAACGGTGAGCGGATTCGGCCGTGTTTCCAAGTGGAAAAGAGAAGGAATCTGCTATGTCACAGCCAGCTGCGAATCATTTCGTTCACGCTCGTTTTTCTGCCCGTCCATTGTCTTCTTTGTGATTCGTGCTTCTCGTTTCTTTTCCGCGCGTCATCCTCGCGCGTGTCTTTTGCCAGCCCATTGTGGTTTGGGCTTGGGCTTTTTCTGGACGGGTGGGTATGGGCTCAGCAGTGGGTTTTGTCGGTTTTTGGTGTTGTCCGGAGGCGCCACGTTATCTTTGTCATTCTGTGGAGAAACAGAGTGAGAGGGGAGAGAGGCGGAGTCGTGGAGGCAGAGGAGCGACGCTCCGCCATTTTTGAATCCTCTTCATTTCTCTTGGCGACGACCGGCGTTGTGATGAGGAGAGGTACTCGTCCGTGCAGCTCCGCATCTGCCATTTTAGACTGTATCAGCAGCTATTTTCCGTCCCCCCCCCCCCCCCCCCTAAATCCGGCGCCGTCTTCGTGTGATTTTGGTGGCCGAAGACCAGATTTGAGAGCCGCCGGTGGTGAGATTCAGGTCAACGGAGGCGGTTTTGTTAGTTTTTGAATCTGTGGTAGTTTGTATGTCATCTGTGTGGTCGTTTCTGCTAGCGCATCGATATGTAGTTGTCGAGTTTGCTCTGTTGGGGTCGTAGTTTAGCTGTGAGGTCGGAACTCAGCTTTGAGGTCGACGTGGTTCTGTAGCTTTAGATTGCGGTAGGGAGGTCGTTGTTTAGCTTCCAGGTCGTATGTTTTGCTTCTGATGGATTTTTCTGCATCTGGTTATTGTTGAGGATATTCAGGTTGCTGGTAGGCGGGAGGGAGTAGTCATTTTTTGCAAGTTCGTGAGTATCCTTCAGTTCATGACAGCGTAGTTGAGTTCATGGGGGGATAGCTTTTTGGATCTGTGGTAGTTTGTATCTCATATGCGTGGTCGTTTCTCCTAGCCAATCGATATGTAGGAGTCGAGTTTTGCTCTGTTGGGGTCGCAATTCAGCTGTGAGGTCGTAGTTCAGGTTTGAGGTAGTGTGTATTATGTGTGGACTGCAAGCGCTGTGACGAACCAGCGACAGAGAGGGTCGGATTCAGTTCCGTGCTCCAGTCCAGTGTCATCTTGCTGTCTCGCTAAGGTTCGAACAAATTGTGAGGTTTATCGGTGGTGATTCGGTTCCATGTGGCTGGGATTCAGGTTTCTGCTAGGCCGTGCTCCGTTTGATTTTGGTGAGTTATTTCATCACATTAGTTCTCTAACAGTTTGCTCCTAGAATACCCACTCTACTCTTGCTAAGGTATATGCACCCGTGTCAATTGGGGTCTGGATTGTTTGTGAATTTGGGGAAATTCAGGTGCCCTGTGTCTGTACCCCGAGATTTTGTGATTATTTCAGGGTTTGCCGGCCTTTGGGTAAGTTTATCAGGGTGAGTGTCGTCGGGGTTCAGTTTTCTTTTTCTCAAGGAGTAGTTCAGTTTGATTATGCTAAGCCTCTAGTTAGTAACATTAGACTACCTAGTGTGTATTATGTGCAGGAGTATTTGTTTCTCTTTTCTTCAGCTACTCCTGGTTAGTCTGTAATGCTTGCCTAGTGTAGTGCTACTGCAAATTAGGTTTGAACTTCTCGTGTTTAGTCTGTATTTTTTGATTTTTGCCCAGTGAACTGCTACTGCAATTTAGGATTTTGACGTGTTGTGAACTTGCTTGGCTCGTCGCATGCATGCATGTGTTGCACGCCTCCACCAAGACCATGGCCCAAGACCATTTTTGCTCAGTTTGTATTTTTGGGGCGCAACTCTCACACTTTTTCTCTTTCAGGAATGTCAATTGGCTGGTCTAAATTTTCATGTCCTAAGTGTTTTTGCTTTGTCGGGTATGCGTCTCTCTAGGGGTATATTGAAGCTTTGTGCATGTGTTATGTGCATTTTTCATTTTTGGTTTCGCAGTAGTGTGCTTTGTATTTTTCCACAGTAATCTGATTCTTGTTATGTTTTGATTCGTTTTTGCAGATCCCAGCGGATGCAGTCTGAGGTTGGGAATGTTTGTTTTGACGCTGATAACAGTGAACCAAACAGTTTTTCTAGCAGCTATGATGTATGTTTCTCTAGTGTTTTTATTGAACATTTTTTGTTTGACTGTTTTTATTTTATTTATATTTGTCTGACAACCTTCTTCTTTTTTTGTCTATATGTCGTATAGGATATGGATATCCAACCAAGATATATTCTAGAGCTTTTGTTTCATTATATTCTATATCGTGGGCATAAAACGTATACTTGTCATTTCTGTATTCGTTCTGTGCATATGAATTTTTTTCTTATGTGTCTCTGATTATGCTTATGTTTCTTTATATTTGTGTATATGTTCTGTGCATATGTATCTTTTATTTTTCTGTATATTGTTATGTATCTGGACTATGTATTTGTTTGTGTATATGTTATGTGCATATGTATCTTTTTTTCTGTATATTGTTATGTATCTGGACTATGTATTTGTGTGTTATATGGGGTCTTTCCTTGGTTTTGCTTCTGTCTATGTATTTATGCCTTTGTGCTTTTCTTTATATTATTTCTCTTTCTCTGAAATTTGTTTCTGAATCTGTCCGTCCTGTCTCTGAATATGTTATGTATTTGTCATTATTTATTTCTTTTTTCTTATCTGTCTCTGATTATGCTTATGTATCTTTTTTTTCTGTATATTGTTATGTATCTGGACTATGTATTTGTGTGTTATATGGGGTCTTTCCTTGGTTTTGCCTCTGTCTATGTATTTATGTCTTTGTGCTTTTCTTTATATTATTTCTCTTTCTCTGAAATTTGCTTCTCTAATTTATTGATATAGGTTTTTCATCTTTTTGTTCTTCTTCTTAATTTTGTCCTTTTTCTTTGCCTCAGCATTTTTTGTGTGTCACTTTCTTTGCCTTTGTCTGCCCATCTTCTTTATGTTTCAGTCTTGTTCCTCTTTCCGTCAGTGTCTTTTTCATTCTTTGAATTCTCTGTTTTATGCCAATGGTAGTCATTGATTTCTCTGTGTTTCCTATGTTTGTCTTTTTTCTTTTCTTTCATTGCTTCTGTTATTTACTTTTGGAGGGTTGGGGGTTGTTTTTGTGTAACTCCGCCTGCTCCATTAATCAAGGGAGTACTTGAGTTGGACAGCCGGTTCCAAGCCCGGATAAAGGAGGAGGATCACGTTTTCTTTTGTGTCTTTTGTTTAATTTTTTATTTTCCTTTGTCATCCTGTGCTAGTGTCATTGTTTGTCTCTGCTAGTTTTGTAATGATATATGCGCATATGATGCACTGTTTTTGCAGATAACAAGGAATGATTGAGAGACCCAGGAAGCTATTTGCTCTACGAATAGATATCAAGTTCAGGAATCAAGTCGATGGTGGGGGCTGTGGTGGGGACTAACCTTAATTGCTGGAGGCTGCAACCAAGAACCCAGGTTAGCACCAAACACAGAGGCTCCCCTAAGATCGCTATCTTCGTCATCCATGTCTCTTTTTTCTGGCCCCTCTTTTTTCTTCTTTTTGTTCTTGTTCATCCGGCCGTCAGTGGCCTGGGTGATCTCGATCCCTTTCTTAAGTAAGAACGAAGTCTCACCTTCTACGTTGTTAGCTCGGGGCAGAAAAGGGAAAGCCCATCTTTCTAGTTTTCCTTAGCAAATGGGCAGAAAAGGGAAAGCCCATTCTCTAGTTTTCTGGGCTTTTCATGGACAAAACCCATATCCATTGGGGGTGGGCATGTTCTTTATCTTTCCAGAACCTACGCCCCCGTAGCTCAGCTTCCTAGTTTTCCGACTGTGGTTGAAATCAAACACACTCGATTTTACTCTGGCTTTAAATATAGACAATGACGTGTCGAGTTAGTATTGGTTGAAAATCTGACTGTGCGCGAAATCAAACACAGCTGACTATGAATTAGACAGTCCCGCAAAGAGAAACACACTGGACGGCCGATATAAGCAGCGGCGATACCTCCCCACACGACCCTCTCTCTCTCTCCCTCCAGGACGACCACTTCGCCCCACCACTCCGCCCACACCGGCAGCGCCAGTTCACCCACGAGCGTGGCGTGCGTCGCCTCTCGCGCCGACGAGGAGGCCGCGCGCGGGTACCCCCATCGCGAGCAAAACAGAAGCTGCGGCGAAGTCCTCTCCCGCATTAGCTCCCCACATTGAGTCGCGCGGCTCCGGACGAAACGCCGCGCCTCGGGGTGGTCGCCGCCGCTGCTGCCTGCGGCCGCGCGAGAGTTGGTGAGCACCGATTTTCTCCTCCATTCGACCGCTCTGCTTGCCCGAGCCTGGAATCTTTCTCCGCGAGGCCTCCGCCGGATCTCCGGGGGGGATTCGTGAGCCGCGTGGCTCTTGATTTGAACAGACCTTCTGCGCTTGATTTGATTTTATATTAGTTATTAATTCCTCGCTCTAGACTATTCGCTTCTGCGAGTTGGTTCTGCTTGGGGAATTCTACCGCTCGATTTGCGGGAGCCATCTCTGATTGACGAGAGCCCCATTGATTCGTTTTTCCCGATTGCTACTTGGGTTCTCCCGACGAGTTGAGCATTTGGGGGAGTAGATTCCCGGTGGTAGCCTGTGATCCGCATTCGTGAGTCCGTTTCCTGGCTGGTGAATTCTTGCTTGCATCTTCCCCGTTCTCATTTCGTTGTGGTACGTACGAGCATGTTGGTTGCGGACTTGAATGTTTGGAATTCCGGAGCGGTTGTTTCTTCATTTGGTATGGTTGGTGATCATTTACCACCTGCATTTATGGAGGAATATTGTCCAGCGAACATGGAGTACTCCTAGCAATTTCTTCATTTAAGATGTTCTTTTCCATGTCAATGATTGGTAAACTAACCATTTGTAGCAATGATCGGAAGACCTGCGCCTGCCTAGCTAGCTGTTCTTTGTGATGATTGGTAATTTTGGGAAATTGTTAAGATTTTCCGATTACTATCTGTTGGGATCTCGTCTGGTATGCCGTTTCAAGCAAATTAGTAAAAGCATGTTTTTTTTGGGCCTTTTTTTTCTTCTGGAATTTAGTTTTAAGAAAGATGTATTTACTTTACTTTGTTATATGAATATTTTCGGATTTGCTAAGTTTTTCTACCGTGGTTCCTGGTATCACGAAGAAGCAATTTTGATTTAGATACGCGTAAATCTGCTGAACGGGTTTATCCTTTATGGACTTGTTTAATCTTGGATCTCCAAAGTGGATTCATGGGCTCAACCATGGACTGCTTGGTCAATTACATAAGACTATAACATCTGTAGAGTTAAAAAAAACCATCAGTAGTGTCCTTTGGTAGCTTGATTTTGACTTCACATCCTAGAGTTCAAGGTACTAAGGGCAAAATCATATGGAAATGAGAGTGGTGATTTGGTTTCAGAAAGTTGGGTCTTCGCCGGCTCATCTCTTAGGATTAAATAGCACGTCTTGGAGTTGTGTGTTCTTATTCTTAGGCTAACCAGTATCAGCACCCAATTGGTGTAGCATTTCTCCAGACCAGTTTCTTTAATTTCTTTATAGTGGAATCATGTACGTAGTTACTTTTGGCATTTATATTTCCCCTTAGTTTTCACTCTTAATTGGAGATGCTTTTCTAGAAAAAGTGGCTAGATAGATGTGACCATCAGTTCTTATTATTTCTCCAGGTATCAAGTTAATAAATTAGAGGTATTCTGAAATGGGTGCCAAAGAGAATGGGGAAGTGAGAGACGGGAAGAGAGTTGGATCATATTATGAGCCAGCCAGAGCTTCTGTTTCATCACAAGGTGATGGTAACGAAGATAGTAGAGTGAAGAGAGTTTCAGTGGGTCCAAAAAAGCTCTTGAGAAAAGATACCAAAGAAAATAGCCCACGTATGGCCAAAAGCAGCACCAGTCGTCCAGTTCAAAACAAGCTGCAACAGAAAGCATCAAACAACACTCAGATCAGATCTCCGAAACCAAGGAATACAGTTAATACTGCTAAAACGCTTGATGTGAGAAGACCAGATACTGTAAAAATTCCTTCTCGTCCTCCATCAGAACTGTCTGAGGAAACAGATGATATAATTAGCGAGGCTGGAACCACTGATGATAGATGCAACGAAGAGGCCAAAGAGATTGATGTGTTAGATGAAGCTCCACACTGCGATCAGAGTACTGGTACTGATGATGAAATTGCTGATATTGAAGAAAAGATAGTTGATGATGAAAAAACAGTTCTACATCAAAGGAATGAGGAACTACAGTCAAAACTTGAGAAGTTGGAGCAGGAACTTCGTGAAGTTGCTGCACTAGAAGTTTCTTTGTACTCTGTATTGCCTGAGCATGGAAGTTCAGCACATAAGTTGCATACCCCAGCTCGGCGTCTTTCTAGGCTGTACATTCAAGCATCCAAGGTTTGGTCCCCAGATAAGAGGGCTTCAGTAGCAAAAAACACTGTTTCTGGTCTTGTTTTTGTTGCAAAGTCATGTAGTAATGATGCTTCAAGGTAAGATATGGATAATACTATACTTGATCTTAGTTTTCGCTTGAGCGCATGAGACCTGCCATCCAATAAAAAAAATCGGATAACAATCCACACTTGATGCAGGTTGACATTCTGGCTGTCCAATACAGTTGTCCTTAGGGAGATAATTTCAAAATCTCTTGGCATCTCACATCAATTGACTCCAACCATGACGACTAACAGCGTAAATGGAGCTGCACAGTGGTTTGATGGGAAATCCACGCCTATGCTATGGAAAAACAACTCCAGTGGGAAGCAAAGCAAACATTCTGTAATAAAAATACCTGATGATTGGCAGGAAACAAGTACACTTTTGGCTGCATTAGAGAGGATTGAATCTTGGATATTTTCTCGGATTGTCGAGACAGTTTGGTGGCAGGTAATATTTTGTTCAGCCATATGATCTTGTCGACACTTAACTGAGAGCATCCTTTTCTCCAAACTGGCTTGCAGTCCTAGTCCAGTGCTTAAAAAACAAGTACTGAGAGAATTTCTTACAGCGCTACTGTTCTCCAAATATGTCTCGTTTCTCCACAATGTGCATTTGCTAAAGAATGTTTCTTTTCCAGGCATTAACTCCTCACATGCAAACCCCAGCAGAAGGTTCATCAACCCCAAAGGCTGGGAAAGTGCTAGGCCCTTCTTTGGGTGATCAGGAACAGGGCACCTTTTCTGTTAACTTGTGGAAGGCTGCATTGCACGACGCATTCAACAGAATCTGCCCCCTTCGTGCTGGTGGGCATGAGTGTGGCTGTTTGCCAGTATTGGCAAAACTGGTATTCATTGAAATCCCGTGTTTCAAAAGAATATACATCTTTCGTTGTCGCTAATATATTTATGTATTTGACTTGTTCTCATCAGGTGATGGAGCAATGTGTAGCCCGTTTAGATGTTGCAATGTTCAATGCCATCCTTCGTGAATCAGCTAGTGAGATGCCAACTGATCCTATATCGGACCCAATCGTTGACCCAAAAGTGCTGCCAATTCCAGCTGGTGAGCTAAGCTTTGGTTCAGGCGCGCAGCTGAAAAACTCTGTATGTACCTAATTCACCTTTCATGTTTCAAGTACATTCTCAAATATTGTTTGCAAATATATTTTTTGTGAAGTTTTTTGTTAGGATGATTATTGTGTAGGATATCAAATTATTGTGCACTAGCTATATTATGAGTGCGTTACAGAGATGTCACTGCACCTCAAACAATCAATTTATATGAAATAAATGCCTATGCAGATCGGAAATTGGTCGAGATGGTTGACCGACAACTTGGGCATTGACGCTGATGACTTTGAGGACGAGGGTCTTGACACAGGATTTGGCAGCAATGAAGGAAGAGGTGCAAGTGATACGAAATCTTTTCAACTGCTTAATGAACTGAGTGATCTCCTGATGCTACCGAAGGACATGCTTGTCGAAAAGTCTATCAGGAAAGAGGTCAGTCTTCACGCATAGTCCCTGACAAATAATTGTACCGTTTTATGTTGGGTTGAGCTGTGGTTAAGCTTTTAATCTCTCTATCAGATCTGCCCTTCTGTCGGTCTTCCATTAGTAACAAGAATCTTGTGCAACTTCACCCCCGACGAGTTCTGCCCCGATGCTGTTCCTAGCATAGTCTTAGAGGAGCTGAATTCTGAGGTACTGGTTCAGTGTACCCAATTGTTGTGGGATTATTATATATATCTTGTGCTGAAAATATCGAGCACTCTATGCTGCAGACATCATAGTAGTTAACACTAGACCTGATATTACGATGCAGAGCTTGCTGGAGCGTAGCACCGGCGAAGGCATAATCAGCTCATTCCCGTGCATTGCTGCTCCTATTGCATACCGGCCCCCTTCCCAACTGGATGTAGAAGAGAAAGTGTCGGTGAACGGAGGCAGAGGAAAGCTGGACAGGAAAGCCTCCATGGTGCAGAGGCGAGGGTACACCAGCGACGACGATCTGGATGACCTGGACTCCCCCCTCGCATCCCTAGTCGACAAGAGCGCTCCACCTTCGCCATCTGATGGCGTCGCACATTTCAGTGGTCAGAGAGGAGCTTCCATGGAGAACGCGAGATACAACCTCCTGAGGGAGGTATGGTCAGAAGAAGAGCGGCAGTGATTTGGCGAACCTGTGAAGTCTTCTATAGCTTGCATAAAAAGGGCTGGGAAACTAACCCTAGTGAGGTGAAAACCCTGAAAACAAGCTGCTCCTGCAGCCCTCATATGATAATCATGTACATCTCCATATATGTTGTTTCTTTCTCTGTAGTATAGGAGGACATAAATGAACCCGAGTCCTACGGTGCCCCCTTGGTACTAAAAGATTTAGCCTATGGTGTTTTGGCTGATGCAAGATTGTGTCAGCACCATTTGTATATACTGTTTCTTCCTACCGACGAATCTGATGACCCACCCAGGGCACCTTCGTGTGAGCTGTTTCCACTGGCCTAAACATATCGATGGATGTGATGCCGATGCGAATGCGACGCCCCAACGAACACAAGTCGCCGTCACCGGACGATTGGGACGGCCGCCGACGAAGGGGACTCGCCACCCGCAGATGCAGCTTAAACTGCAGCATATCTGCCAACTGCATATGCGAATGCAGGAATGCTTTCACTGCCTGTGGTGCGACTGCCACCGGATGTGAGACTGTATTTGGTGGCATGGCTGTGCAGTTACCTGCTCGACTTCTGCCTGCTTTCACTGGCTGTGCCGCGGCGACTGCAACCTGACGTGAGAGTTGAGACTGTATTTGGCACGAGTGTACTGCAGACCTGCTGGGTCTGCAAACGGAGGTGCTGCCACCGACGGCCTGCTTGTTTATCAGACCTAAAATCGCCGCGTCAGGGTTCCACTCCGCCGATGATCTAGCGAGAACAAAATAGCAGTGGTAGCGGTTGGTATCGTGCTCTATCCATTTTAGAATATCGGTTCTGCAATCTATTCGTTATTCAGGCATCTTGTAAAGGATGTATTTAAAGTATTGTCACAGGACCAAATTCAGTAATAGAGCTCGTTTGACACCACTCGTTTCATTCGCTTGGCACCCTCATTTCATTTTATTTATACAAGTGAAATGACAGCGTTAGAGACACAAATCTTCTCTATCTAAATATGAGCACCCCACTACTTGATTTCTCTCAACATGTAACCATGTCACATCATCAAGTTTCTGATTGGTCTACCTCATTAAGCCATCCACGTTTACCTTTAGCCTAAGAGTTAATGTTTGAACAAAGAAATAAAACTATTCAATTCATATTCCTTACAATAAAAGTTTTTTTTAATATTTATCACTATGAAATTTCGCAGCAACGCACGTGATGTTATCTAGTTGACTTAACAAACTAAAACATTCACTGGAATTAAAATTTAACTGACTTTTCAATTACACGAGAGTAAACGTGTTGGATTACATTGACAGAAAATTCCACTTGACATTGATTTCAACATTTTTGGAGAGTGACACATATTTCCCAAATCTTGATGAGATGACATGCAAATAGTGCATGTTCTTGAAAAATAATCCCAAATCATGCAAAGTGAGGAGAAAATAAAACCAAATTGAAAAGAAGATCAATCGAATAAAGCTCCGTCTTGTACCTTGTGCCATGAAAGACGCTCCAGGTATTTGGTAACGGATCCGTAAACCCCAGTTGGACATCAGCAGTACATGTACCTTTCAGGATGTAAGTGGCCCGGTTGATGGGCAATGCGGTGCTAGCTGCTTCCGCGCCATGCCCCGTTTGGAGCAAAGGAAGTAAAAACGCAGGAATAGAAAAAACAAAGGAATTGAGATGTCAAGTTTTCTAAATTTTTATAGGAACCAAAACCATAGGAACATTTTTAAAGTGTCGTTTGGATGACACGTAAGAAAAACACAGGAATTGTATAGATAGGAAGATTAAACATGAGAGACTTCATGTTTTTTTTGTCCAAAATTCCTATGACATAATCTATCCCATAGGAATTTTAAAGAAATCCGAGTTTCTTATTCTTTTGTTCTAAACAGTACCATAGAAAATTTTCTTATAAGATTCTTATCCTCCAAAATTTATATAGAACTCCTTTGTTTCAAACGGAGCCTTTAAGTTTTCTAGCAGCAACATATGGTTAAACGGCGCGGCTACTCCGCGCCCCCTGTGGGGACCCCGGACTAGCTGTCCGAAATACCCTTGTGCCTACAACATCAGCGATCCCGTGATCAGTCTGTCGCTGAGCACAATCCAACTGGTATTAAAAGAGCATCCATAAATACCGAATTAAATTACTTACTTGACTGAAGTCATAAACTTCAACAGGTACTTGCAGCGGAAATCACCAAACAACGTGGAGCCCAAGTCATATGCCACAACCCCACAGGCAACTGACTGGGAAGCGCCCTAGTTCGCATTGACGCCATTTAAAACTTCTCCTTCGAACTGCTCCTCTTCAGAATCTGGCTAAGACAATAGCCAGGGACGAAACCAATATGAGTACATTTGAATGTACTCGCAAACTACTCCAACATGAGTATGCACTAGTCTCATTTTAATTTCATACTTTTATTTATTTAAAACACCTCTATATCTTTGTTGAAGAAGGTAAGAAGAATTATATAACTATCATTAATATAATGTCCCATTTTATTAGTTTCTCCAAAACTCCTCCTTTTCCTGACCATAACCCGTCATAGTTCATGGTCTCCTACAACCTCATACCGATCCGTTGGTATAGGTGTATGGAACATTCTCCACTTCCTTTTCTTTTTAAAACTCAAATCTTTTCTAAACTTGCACATGGTCAAAGTAGGGTCTCTCAACTGTCCATATCCGAGGACTCGGCTATTCGAATAGTTTTACACTCTGCAGAGGTAGCACGCTTTTCCCACATCCATCCGGTAACTCATTGTGTCAGCCACGCCTCGCCATACAAGGTGTATGCGAAGTTTGAGACACCGATCCTAGTCTGTCCTTTGCTCATGCTAGTATAGGAACCTGCCCATATGATACTTTCCATCAACACTTAACCCAGCCCGTCGGGATCTAAGTGTGAGGACTCATAGTTTTGTCTGGCGGTGTATAGGGGACATCCTTCTATCCTCCTCCTTATCTTTTCATAGAGTTTGAGCGAGGACCCAGGTCAGGGGTAGTTCGTCAAACCATCCCCTCATGCATAACGGAGTCATCTCCGTAGATGAGGTATCCCATACTAATATGAGCAAACTATATGACCAAGCCCTTTCCCATATGTGGGTAAATGTGGTCGCACAGGGTATTGGCTGATTGACGTAAGTACAAAGACACAATGTGCGTTTTATCAAAACCACCATTCTCCTTTTCTCCACACCAACTTCTCGGTGCTTCATAGTCCCACAAGGTTTTCAAAGGGGTTTTGAATAAAACAATCTTTATTTTTCCCATCCTATAATTTATCTTATATTTCTACATAGGGTGGCAAAATAATTTCCATATACTTTTTGAAAAGGGCTTTTAGAAAATCTTTGTCTTAAAAGTAAATCCTGTTATAAGAATGAATGCATGTATTAGGGTGCAAGCTCAGAGAGTAGCTTGCCTGATTCCAGCATAATGTTCTTGGACTTCTCCTCACTGATCAAGAAATAACTCCCATCCTTCTTCGATAAATCCTTTCCAAATACCACTCCGGTAGCGTTTATAACTAGCGTCGCAACATGAAAATAAAACAACACGCAATAAGCAAACCAAACCACAAGTGGCATACAAACAAGGAACAAACCACAAGTATCAAACTAATCACTCAAGCCACAAACATAGCACTAGTTTAATCAAGCAACGAACTAAATCTATATTTACTAGGGCATGATACTCACAGGAGTATAACACCATACACATGCCAAAATATAGAGCACCAAGGCATCCTCAATTAGAGGTAATTAGTAACCACTTTTCTCTGATCAGGAAATACTCCAGACAAAAGTTAAACTACCAATTAATCTTGGTAATTCAACTTAAAGGCAACCTAGTTTAACAAGCAAGGCAACATATTAATCACACCAACATGTCTAACAACCAATATGTCTAGCAAACACCAATAACAGTACCAACCATGCTAATATTGGCACACAAGATGAAATTTAAAACAAGCAACACAAGAGTAATAATAATTTTATTACTATAAGAGCAACTATTAGGGAATAAAACCCTAACAATACATAACCCACAAGTAGCTATCCTAACATGCTAGTAAAATAAAAGAACATGTCATACCAGTGGCCTACCATCCTACACATGCTAGGAAACACATTTATAACAATAAAATTATAATACAACAATTAATAAAGTCTAATAAAAATAGGCGGAAAAGGCCTAAACCTTATAATTAGCACCAAAGTCAATCAGTGACTCCTAAATTCAAACCAAGTTAGGGATATGTTCTCCTACACATATAGAAGACAGACCAATTGGATTTACTCCAAAATTCATCTCTCAAAAATCTACAAAAATCACCAAAGTGCTACTGGTGTGTTTACAAGAATGAGTAGAACTTTTGTTTTAGAATTCTTTTGCATACAAGATCAACAGATCTAGAAAGGTATCACCTCAGGCTATCCATAGAATTTTAGTTTGCAAATTTTGGATATATAAAACTCTAGATATTGAATATTTAGTGAAATAGATACTTTTTACAAGATTAATTTTAGGACACACATAACATCATACTTTTGCAAACAGCCAGTTCTAGATGTTCAAGAAAACACACAGGAACACTACAAATATTATACCAAAATTATTGCACACATAGATCCACCACAAAAGAATTAAAACTACACTGTAAATTAAACAGGAAATGAAATAGATATAGATCCACTGGAAAACAAAAGAAAACGGGCCAGATCCGACCCAGATCGGGCCGTGCGGCGCAAAACGCGGCCCAGCCAGCGGCCCAAACGCGAGGCGAAGCGGTACGCAGGCCTTCGTCTTCCTCCCGAACGAGCACGGCGAGCTGGAGCTTCGGGCGGGAACGGCGACGGCGACTCCGGGGTCCTGGGAAGAAACGGCGATGTCCAATAAGTAGAGCAGAGGAAGGGGAGCACGGGGGTGCAGAAATGGCGGGGAATGGTGGACGGAGCTGCTCACGATCTTGAAGAAAAGGCGGCGGCCTGTGAAGAAGAGGATGCGGACGGCGACGGCGATCCCGGGCGACCCGCGGCGATTCCTTGCACTGGGATGCAGAGGACGACGAGGCGGTGCTTCTGGCGCTCTTCGATCTGGACGGGGCGCTCTCCAGCGACGGTGGCAGCGACGGCGAGCTCGGCCATGGCTCGACCAAGGCGGAGGAAAAAGAGGAGAGGGAGAGAGAGCAAGCGAGGGAGTGAGAGGAGGGGAAACAGAGGAGCGGCTCGGGGGATCTTATCTCCTCCCTCGACGCGGCAGAGGAGAGCGAGGGGGGGGGAGGGGGGGGGCGGGGGGGCCTGGGCGGCGCGCGACACAGGAGGACGACACGGCGACGCTGCGCCACTGCTGCTACAAGAACACGACGGCGATTTACAGAAAACCCCCTGGATTCCTGGTTCTATTTACAACTAAGTCCTTCTCTGCTTATTTTAGTTCCTTTTTAAAAACCAGTAGCTTTTAGGGATTTTATTGAGGCATCAAAACATTTTAGAAAAATCTGAAATTATTTGGGTAGGCTCCCCACAACATGTGGAGGCTCCACAAAAATTGGGGTATTTAAATAAAATGTTTTGAACTATATTTGTTCCTAGGGCTTTAAAAATGGCATTTTTCTTAAATACAAATTTATAATCCTTTGAAATTTTGAAGCAAGTTCAAATATTATTTTTGAACTCTTGGAACTTCCTTGACAAATATATTAACTTCAAATAGATTTTATTTTCATAAGAAAGTATTTGTTTGAAGAAAATAGAGAGTTAGGTAGAGAGAATAATTTGATAAGATCATCTACTTAACTTATGATCTTAACTTCAAATTGTTTAATAATTTTAGGAGTTTGTTTCTATTCAAGTCACATTCCAAATTTGTTGTCAAGTGTGTCTTCAATTTAACACTTCAAGTACATTGGTGTAATTATTCACCCAAGCAAACAATAAAATAAGAATTAACAATCAATACAATCAGAAGTCCAACAAGCAAATAATCACCACAAGATCCACATCACTTCCAAGTCCACACAATTCAAACACAACAATGGGAAGGAAATACAATCGTCAGTAAAACATTTCAAAAGTTTTTGTTGGTTCTGAATTTTGGGTCGGGTAAAACTAAGTTTTTCTTAGTTTCTAAATTTGGGATGTGACACCCCATCCTATCTTTTAAGTCTATTCCAATATAATTGATTACCTTATGTCTTAAGTTACTACTCCCTCCGTTCCGTTACTACTCCCTTATGTCTTAAGACTAGTCACAATAGGGAGTAACATATACTAGTAACATACACGTTTTACAAGTCTATGTTACTACCTGCATAGTGGGTAGTAACATATATGTGGTGTCATGCAAGGACTTATTAATTAGGTTGTAGACACGTATTGTCTTAAAATATGTGATATGTGATGTTATTAAAATATGTGATGTTATGGTAACATAGCTAGTTACTCCTTTTGTCTCTCTCTTCCTTAATTGCATACCACATCAACATTTTTGCCTAGGCACTTATGTTATCAATATGTTAGTCTAAGTTATTAATATGCTCAAGTACTAACATCGTTCATTTGTATTGACACGTCAGAAGGACGGTAGCCCTACCCTGGCCTTTCAACTCATGTACGCGAACTAGCTAACTAAGTAACTAACCTGCCGTTCAATGCACGTACACATACATCGATACACAACTCTAGCTGATGCTAAACTCTCGCTGGTGTGAAAAGCAAGATCAGCACTCACAAACACAGCATGTTTCTAGCTGCCAGAAAAATCCTGAATGTATCATGCGGATGTCGTCCAGAATTATTCTCAAACTGCACAATTGATATACACGAACAGCATGTCACACCACTGCCAATAATGAACACAGCATGAACAGCAAACCAAACTTCAGAATTTAGATTAAGGAAAATAGATAGCTTGCGATGTTCCAGACTCCAAAACTTTTGCAGGATACAAAAAGGATGTTGTTGCAATGCAAAATAACTCATTCTAACAGTGTCGACAAGGAGAGAGTTCAATCAGTTTCATCGACGACCTTGGTTCCCAGCCCCTTCAAACCCTCAGCAGGCACCTCAGCGACAGTGACGAGTGAGTAGAGCTCCTCCTTGGCATCCTCCTCGTCATTCCTCCTGCGAGCAATCCTCACGCGAACCCTCCGGGGTACGCTTCTGATTCCGCTGCTCCAGATGTGCTTGTTGAGCTTTACGTCAATCCTGACGTCTGAGGTACCCATAGCCTTCTGTGCAAACTTCCTGAGCTCTTTGATGGCGTTGGGTGCCTTCTTCTTGAATGTACTGTTAAACATTAGAGAATACTTAAAGAGAAGCTCATGAATAAACTATAACGAAAGACAGTAATCAATAAGAACAGGTTGTCTTGTACAAGTGAACAGTTTCTTGCGATAGTGAGAACCTGCGAGTTATGCTGGCAAGAAAAGGAGGAAACAGGGAACTAGCAGAGACCATAGAGAGGACGTCAAGGAAGACTAGAGACTTTAC
This sequence comes from Poa annua, assembly GCA_026929855.1. NCBI lineage: Eukaryota > Viridiplantae > Streptophyta > Magnoliopsida > Poales > Poaceae > Poa > Poa annua. Next base: position 80,161,294 of record CM049437.1, on the reverse strand, counting down.
ATCATACAGATACATAATTTTAGGAGCAACTCCTACGGACTTGAAGGAATTTAAGTTGAAATTTCTTATATACTTGAAGGGATTGAATCGGATCAAAGTGTACCGAAAGAGTACAGTAAGGACATGCACATATGAGGGCTAATACATTTGGGTCAAACTAGTTTCCCTTCACATCCATAGTGATTTTCTCAAAGCATTGGTATTCATACCAGCCCTAAATTTTAAGCTTTACTATTGACAACTCCAGCTAAGCATCACACGCCAATGTTCCAACCATTTTGGAGCATGATACAAGCAAGTCTAATAAGAATTTCCCATGAAATGTCAGAAATGACCTAATGAGCAAGTGTATCGAGCCTATGAGGTTGGGCAGTGCAACAATACCCTTTCCGTAGTCGTGGGCATAGCTAAATTGTGGAAAAACTAATAACTGAAGGCAATTGGACGACAACTAGCTGTAACACTAATTTCAAATGGGATGTGATGGTACAGCACTAGTAGAGCACAGATCTCAGGTCATTTCTAAACGAAAAGAGAAAAGGAAAACCTAATTCAGCTTGAAAATGGACTGTTATTGTACATTCACATTGCTGTTATAATCTAGCTTTCAGCTCCCATCTAAACTAGATCAGGAAAGTATTGCAATGGATGGCCTCAGCGGCATGGAATTGTGCCTCATCTATGCAAAATAATATGTGCGAGACCAACAACCACGATCTAGCACCGTACATAAATATATTACTGATGGTCAATCGCGTCGGATCTTGCAACGGGGATAGAGCGCGTGGCAGTGAGCAGTTGTAACAGCCAGGGAGGGGAGGGGAGGGGAGGGGAGGGTGAGAGAGGTAGCATACCAGCCATGGAGGCGCTTGTGGAGGTTGACGGTGTACTCCCTGGTGACCACCTCCTCCTTCCTTGGCGCTCCGCCTTTCTTGTCCGCCATCCCGCTCCTCTGCTGCTGCTGCTTTCTACCTCCGAGACGATTGCTTCGGTTCCGGCGGCGCGAGAGGAAACCCTACTTGCGACGGGGGATCGTCTTTATATGGCGGCGTTAGGAAGATCACACGTGCCGCTCATGAGTTGGGCCGTGATTAGGCCGTAGGCCTGCAAGGTTTACCGGCCGCTCAGAAAGACACATTTTATAATGGGCCGTATTCTTGCGGAGTGAGCTGACGACAGATGCTGGACTGCGACGGGCTCCTAACTGGGCCGGTGCTCTTGATACGGGCCGCGTACATCGTGTACACAGTACGTTCAGCCATTGGGACTCGCTACCAGGCCCAAACTCATTGTATATAGTCAAAAACAAAAACAAAAGGCAGACGATATACCAGATTCATTGTATGTAGAGCTAGTTGATATACACTCAACCCACCAATACGTTACCATCCGAGCTCGACATGCATCACGATGATATATGCATGCGTGGTGCTCTCTGATACAAAGAAGGCTCGCGTCGTGATCTTCGATTCCAAACTGCGTGGCATAAATTTGAACCAAGCACGGTGCAGTGCCAAAAGATTCCAAGTTGATAATAACCAAAGTAAAGTGTGTAGCCAAGGCGCCGCACGATAGATCAATGTTCAATGCATGTGGAACGCTTCTTACACTGAAACGTCTGCCTTTAATTTCGATGCTACTTTCTGAACGATCACCCTGAATTGCAAGAACTGGAAGCAATCACAGGCGGTGGGATATGGTTTCTTTGGACCTCGATCATGTTGAGCTTAGCAACAATGCATGTTCTACTTATTACACCTGGGGCCATCCCCGTTAGTATAGGTTTAACCAAATGCCACCATCTCCATTATTTGCGTGCAACTCGAGCCCACATGTTCCCTGTTCTCTGAACAGTCTCCATGTAATATGAGTTCTCACCTTTGTAGAATTAATTGAGCAACTGATGATATCAAAAGGATTAGGACAATCGGGAGCCCACACACGAAAGTTTGTTCAATTTAAACGTACACCGGCCACACTCGTACATACCGCTACCTTTAAGCAGACACGGCGATCGGCCGTGTAATGGTTTCACTTTCCTATGCATGTTAGCAAGCCTAAGCTCACGTAGACCACCCACCAAATTAACTAATTAATCGTGGATCCATGAGCGGCGCCAGCTAAGTAGTAGCTAACTGTTCGACGATCAAGCAAATTGCCAATCCAAACCTTCCTTAACCTCTAATTTGTTCCTTACAAACTGATTAAGAGAATTGAAGGAATCAGTTCAATCATAGTGCTGTTCACCCGTGCACAGCTTGACATATATAGATCGAATGCCCACAACTGAAATTCGCATGACGTGCGTGCGTGAATTGAAAACTTCGTAAAACCGTGATAGGGCATCTCCGTGGATCGATCACATGAGCTTCAACAGCCAACAGCTCGAAACAGCACGCTCGAATCAATCCAAACCGGATCAAGGTACCTGCCATTAGCTTTTAAACACTTTCTTGTGGAGTATAGACCACATAAACACAATTGGTTGGATACTTTGATTGGTCAACTGCATTTGAGTGGGTGATCGATTATTTACCAATGATTACTGCAAGGAATGATGCGATTAGTAAGAGTTCGCTTCAGATTCACTTCATGAGTTCATCGTCGCGGATCAATTTATCGAGCACAGAAGAACGGCCTTGGACGGCAACTTGCACCTCTCAAAACTGTTTGCACATCTCGACTAACAGTACACCCAATTTACACCATCATCCCTGTACGCGCACCTCCGTTCCCTCGTTGCGAAACAGCAATCTACCGAGGAGCAAACCGCTAAAACGACCGGGCCCGTTCGGCCACGTAAGCTATACAAGTCAGAACTCCGACGAGAAGTCCGACGACGATGTGTCCGACTCCGGGGGCGGTGGCAGGTGGAGCTTCTTGAAGTAATCCCTCACGTCGAACCCCTCCCCGGCAGCTGGCGCGTCGTCCTCCGCCGGTGGCGGGATGTAGGGCGGCCGGGACACCTCCGCGAGCATGTCCCACGCCATCCCGGCGAAGAACGGGTGCGCCCGGATCTCGTCGGCGCCGCCGGCGTAACCGAGCCGCCTCGCAGGGTCCCTCTCCAGCAGCCGCGAGATGAGGTCGGTGAGCTCCGGCATCCGGCGCTGTGTGTCCCCCGGGAAGTCGAGCTCTCTGTGCAGCACGTTCCGGAACGTCTCCTTGCGGTTCCTGCCCTTGAACGGCGTGCGGCCGTACGCCATCTCGTAGACGAGCACCCCGACAGCCCACCAGTCGACGTCGAACCCGTGGCCGTCGCCACTCACCACCTCGGGCGCCACGTACTCCTCCGTGCCGACGAACGAGTACGACCTGCCCCACGCCGCGCCGGAGGAGGCGGCGGCGAGCTTCCGGCTCACGGGGGTCACGCGCGCCGATTTGGTCTTCTTGGCCAGCTCGAGCGCGGCGCCGTTGCTTCGCATCAGGAACCGGACCAGGTTCTGGAACTGCTGCTTCGGCGTCGCGGCCACGGAGGACACGGCCGGCTCGCGCTTGGCCCGGCGGAAGACGGGCGGCTGCTGCTGAGGGGGCGACGTGGAGGAGGCCACCGGGAGGAGGCGGGAGAGGTCGAAGTCGGTGAGGGTGACGTGGCCGTCGGCGCGGAGGAGCACGTTCTCGGGCTTGAGGTCGCGGTAGACGATGCCGGAGGCGTGAAGGTCCGCGAGCGCGGAGATGGTCTCGGCCACGTAGAAGCGGATGGCGGCGGGGGAGAAGACACGGTCGGGGAGTGAGTAGCGGAGCTCGTTGAGGTCGCCGCCGGGGCAGTAGGGGACGGCCCAGGCGAGGAGGTCAGGCGTCTCGGCGGTGCCGAGGAGGGACGGGAGGTGCTGGTGCGCGAGGCGGGAGAGGAGGGTCACCTCCCAGCGCGCGCGGCGGTCGGCGTCGGGCTTGGATGCCCCGGTGGAGCGCTTGTCGAAGACCTTGAGGGCGTAGCTGCCGCCGCAGCCGGGACGCGCCGGATCGGGCGCGACGAGGAAGACGGTGCCCATGGCGCCTCGGCCGAGGACGCGCAGAGCGCGCGCACGGTCGAGGTCGACCTCCATGGGCGTTGCCGGCAAGGGCGGGGGCACGCGCGCTCGCGTTTGTACGTCGGGAGGAATCAGGAGTTCGGGCTCGCCTAAGAATAGAGAGCGCGCGGGGGGATGGGCGAGAGAGGCGAGGAGGGTTTGGAGGCGAAATATAAGAGAAGCTAGCACCTAGCAGCGCAGCGGAGGAGGGAAAAAGCAAACACTACCCTGCTTAAATCGGCGCTGTCTTCATTTTTTTTTTGTTGTTGAAGGTTTTAGGGCTTTTTTTGATTGTACTCCCTCCGTTCCATAATATAAGATGTTTAAGCCATTTTCCACATTAATATGTGCACACATGTATCTAGACATGTTTTAGTGTACATGTGCACTCATTTTAGTGTGAATCTAGACAACATGTGTTATAGCTATAACATCTTATATTGTGGAACGGAGAAAGTACTACATACAGGAAAGAAAACTGGGAAAGTTTTGCATAAATGATGAGAAAGAGAGCAGGGAGCCTGTCCGAGTGCTTTGAGTTTTTCAAACGAAAAAAATAGAGCTATAGGATAGAGGGCATACGAACGGATTCATTAGGGGCACCTTTCGTAGCCTGAAAGAGGGCATACGAACATATTCATTAGGGGCACGTTTGGTAGCCTGAAAGGCATTTGGCTCACATCATATGCGCAATTTATTAGCCGTGTGGTTTACTGGCTCCTTCGTGCTGTTGCATATCACGGTTCTTAAATCACCTCTGAACCTGGCCCAGTAGGAACGGTCGAATCGGCCGTTTCCAGCGAGTCACCCTCGTCTCCGAAAAATCCGACTATGCGGCGTTCCCGCAAAGTGAAAATTCGGCGGGACGAATTCGGTTACCGCTCTAAAAATTTCACCACCGTATATAGGGGCGGCTCTCTCACCGCCAAATCCAAAATCCCCATTAATTCCCCCATTTCGAGCTCATCCAACCTTCAAGATCTAGCGAGATAGTGTGCTCGTCCTCAGCCGCAATGTCGGAGTGCTTGTCGACGGCAGCGACTGGACACGGCTTGTCGTCTTCTTCCTCCGCGTCGATCCATCCGGTTGTTGTAAACTTCTCAAACTCTAGCCTTAGATCGGTTAGAACTTGTATGTATACAAGGAGATCTGAGAGCCTCCATTGTACGTCATTCCTTTGTCGTCGGTCACCATGATAGGATCTCAGTCGCGCACTTGCACGGTGGTCGTGGTCGGATCTGACTCCAGCACGGGGGCTATTGTGCCATCTGCTTCTTCGCTAGGGTCTCCTTCTTGCCCGACCTCAATGCTGCGTGTGACTCCTCTAACTATAAGAATTCTCCCTCTTTTGTGGTTGTAGCTGTAGTTTTATCAGTAATGTTGCAATTGCTTATGGATGTTCATGTTGTAGTTCTAGGGGTACTTCATTGATATTTGTCCGGTACTTGTCATGTAGGCGATCATGCCACTGGGCTCCCCAGAGCTTCCTACTCCATCTGTGAATGCTTACGAACCCCTGTTTACACCTGTACCTGTCATGGTTTGACAACCAGCAATGTCCGAGTTTGTCCTGAACCGCTTGGTTCAGCTCGTCAATGCAGACGTGTGCTTTAACATGAAATTCAAAGAGACACATATATAGAAGGCAGTTGATGATGTTCTTGCATTCATGCGCGTACATGTGAGCACTCTGCAGGTCTAGAACCATATCAGAAAGTGGATGATCCGGTGGGGCGTGATAAGGACGATCAAATCCGATGGACGTCTCCAGTGGAACGAACACGGTTGCTGCTTCTACATTACAGTCGACCAGAGGCTGCGAGAGTAACTCAAGGTAATAAGCTTCAGGAGTTCCTTTCCATATCTCACAATACCTCAATGACATCCGCCCTGACACTTGCTCCTTGTGAATTGCAGTGCTTCCCAAGGCGTCAAGAGTATATCAACAACCCTATCACGAACTATGCTCAGATGAAGACAATCTTCACACCCTACTTTTTGTCAGCCATGAGAAACTAAATTGCTGAATGTTTGATGAATGTACGCACCTAAGTTGTTGCTCAGGGCACTCAACTTCATTGCTGACAACAAAGAAGAGTATATCGAGTACCGGGCGCTGCAGGATACAGAGAGGAGGACCTGGCATAGGACCTGGCTACGCAAGTAGTTTGATACAGGCGTCTGAGTGCTTATGTGTCTTTCATCATCTTCTCGACGATGTTTATGATCTTCCGAAGAGATCATGTGTATATTTTGGGAGGTGGTCTCATATCTCTCCACTATTTAGGACTTGTTTGAACTTGATCCCCGGTCTGTAATGATAAATTTGTTCGAGGTGGTATATACTAACCCCTTGTCTGATGAACATGTGATGCATCACGATGGTTTACTCGTGATGCATCGCGCAATAGGGTAACTACTTGTTGTGTATTACTAGCACTTTTTGATGAACTGAATGTTGCTGAATGTTTGATGAATGTTGTTGAATGTGTTGTTATTCAGTTAGAACTACTGGGTAACCTCACAACGTGAAAAAGGGGTTAACAGAACACGCTCACATATGCAACCAAACATGTGTGTTGCACCAACGGGGCAGAAAAGCGTCTGTGCAGGCATCCAAACAATGGGGGCTGTCTTCCCTCTCTGGTCAAGAAAATGCCTTCGCGGGCAACGAAACGGCACGGCCTTTATGGCATGTGGCCCGTTTGCAACGCGAAGTGCCTCCTTTCTCTCTGCGCCAGGCATACCCAAATCTAGCCCAGGCTACCAAACGCACCATAGGAATTTGACGTCCTCAATCATATGATCCGTTGAGATTCCATACAATTTTTTTTTGTGTTTTAGAAACCTTCCAATAGAAATTATAAATTCCTTCAATCTAAAGAGAATCTTAATTATAGGGTCGGGCCTATTGAAATTCGAGTGATTTTTCAAAACCTGCATGTTTGATTGAAAGTTTAAAAACACTCGATTTCGCAGCTCCAAATAAAATGGGTGCGGTTGCAAACTACAACAAGGTGGTTGCACATTTTGTAAGTGCACAAATAAAAATGGCCGACTGGTTTCAAGTCTTCAAAATTACAGAATAAAATCAAATATACAAGTAAAAGTTTCAGAAAAAGTCCAGTTAAAAGACTTCTACACATACACATGGGTTTTTAGTATAAAAAATAATAATTTTGTGATTTAAGAGGAAACTAGTACAAAAGTTGACTTGTTTCCAACCAAAACAACATATTGGATCAAAAAATAAAACAAGAATAAAGTAAATATTACCGTTTTGCTTATTTAGGCTCGAATTTCCTTTTAGCTTGCCTTTAGCACCACATTATAAGCCTTGTAGACTCACGATAAAAAATGCTTTACTAAACTCTAATGCTAGCATCGTACAAATGCCTAAGGCGGTGGAGGGCCGATCCATAGACTACTCCCAAGTGTAAGATTTAAAACTAGTAATTCCAGGGTTTTTTGGTATATATTTTCCGTCCCATCGATAATGGAGATTAATGACGAGGCGAGGACTTGGGGGTCTTGGCCGGCGCAAAATATTTGATGGAATTTATTCTGGAAGCGTAATTGTCATGTGGTTGTTTTCGGCTTTTGCTTCCGTATAGCGCATCTCCGCACTATTGGAGGGGATTGGCTTCGGCCATGTAACTTCTTAATTTCTCCTCTTATTTAATCAATGAGAAAGGCAAGTTTTTTTTGCCTCGTTTATTATCTTTTAGAAAATTGTTACATGCATGTCAGATGTTCAAGATATTTAAAATTGAGAAGACAGAGAGAGTGCAATAACAAATTTCATCACATAATGGCATAAATGTTCCCAACAATCATACCCCACACATGATTAAACCAGAGTAGTTCCCTTACACGAATGCGACACTCATGTACACAAACCGTACATAGCCAGCAACAATGTTGTGTTTTGGCGTGACTCGTAAAAGAAATTCGACAGGCAGCCCTCCTCTGCGCTAGCCGATGATTAAAATAGAGCAGCAGACACCGTTGCCGATCCACTAATCCTGCGAGTTGGATGATGATCGATGTAAACAATTCCTGTTCGTTTCTCTATTTGTGTTGCACTGTCGCTTGATTGATTATGCAGCAAAGGGAGTGGACGTGGAGCTCAAGGAGGGAAAGCCGGGGTTTCCACGTGTGGCTGCGGGAATCGAATAAATCCACTGAAGACGAACTCATCAATCATATGGCGCAATGGACGAAACACACGGGAGTTCTGATGCAATATATGCAGTTCGTAGTGTAGTACTCCGTCTGTTTCTGGAAGATCTGCATGGGGGTTCAGTTCTGAACCAAGTTACAGTGATAGATCATCAGGCTAAACCTCAAACCTGGTAAAACAACACACGAAAGGTGACAGTGAAAAAATGGAGCTTGTCTCCATCGATCTCACGCAATAAAATCGCGTATGGTCAGGTCAAGGAGTTAAGGCTAGTCAAAGATGGGATAGGCTACACGAATTGCGAGTATTCTACCGTATTACTGAGGGAGTTCCATTACTGAGCTAGACATGGCGTTAATCTGCACCTAAACATACGTGGATTTTGTTCCGTCTTCGATTGTCTTCTTGTTTAGCAGCTTGATTATAAGGCCAAAACAAGTGTAGAGAACAAGAGATTGATTGTGACTAGCAGGAACATCGCTTCGTGTCATTAGCGATGATTGCAAACGCTTCTTTTCTCCCGCGTCTTTGTCTTCCCTGCCACAAAACTAGTATTACGGTTATTCATCGTGCCATACGGCTGCATATATAACTGTTCAAGATGTTTTGTGCGAAAAATCTTACAGTTAATTTGACTTTAGTACGAACCGGAAAGATGAAACTAGCTAGACAAGCCAGCCAGATGGTATCAGTATATTAGGCCTTTTAGATGCTCGCTTCTCTGACAGTGCAGAAACTTTTTTTACACAATGCAGAAATTAAACAACACCCTGAAATACTAACCCTGTCCCAAATCAAGCTAGCTACTGCAGCTACCAGGAAGGAGCGCATGTACATAGCTCATAGCTGAGTCGAATCATACACGTTCAATAGTATTGTAACCATCACCTCTGATAGATCACCAGTGCATGCTAACCAATGTTTAAGGTCAAGCATGCATGTAAGCATGGCCTGCTTCACTGGTCCTGCTGTCCTTTTCATTTTTATAAATTCTCTGCTGCTGCTTGATCCTCCCGGTGAGCCGCATGTGATGAGAATCATAGCTAGGGGTGGAGCTGGCATTATTCTATGCTGACACCTAATCACAGTTTACAAGTAGATAAGTAGGGTTTGTATTTTATTACCACTTGTGCAATTTTAGTTGTTGTATTACCCGCAAACAAAAAATAGTTGCTGTACAAGTCGATGTTAGCACCCCTGCTTTTAGTGTGGTTGCAAAGTTGCAGCAGCTGTGATTACAGCCGTGCATCCTTATAGTTTGCCTGATTTCGCGAAAATGACAAACCACACGGTCGTGGGAGTACCCGGCCTATCTGGTCCGCACAAGAGTTGTAAGATTCGCGCCCAGTCTTGGCGGTCAGCGCGCTCGCTCGAGAAGAATACTGTTTATTGATGGATAACCACGCCGTGGGCGAGCTGTCTATCCCACCCCGCCTAACTCCAGGCACGCCTATCTTACTGCCCAAACGTTCTCGTATAAAAAAGGTTCGCGGCGAGAATCGGCCTCCTTCCTCTCTCTTCTCTTTCCCCCAAGTTTATCTCCTCCCCCCACCGGGTCGCTGCTCAGCTCGCTAGCATCTCGCCGCGTCCGCCAATTTTCCCGACCAACCAGCATCTACTAGCAATGTCCGGTGATTCGTTTTGCCACAGTGGGTGTGGAGCATCTCGCTCCGCTTGGAAAGCCCGTAGCGACAATGAGATCGACCTTGACCAGATCTCGAAACCACCACAGCTTCTATGCGCCTGCAAGACCCCGACCAGGTGACGAACTGTAGTCAGCTTGAACATGTCTGCCATTGCTGCAACCCGCGCCATCGTCAAATCTGAAGAACGAGAAAAAGGCGGAACATCAGCAAAAACAACGGGTGGGGGGGTGGGGGGGGGGTGTTCGGTATGAAAGAGCTGTAGCTCGCTTGATCAAGTTTGTCACCTGGGGCCCACAGGGACGCCAATCCTAGCGAGGAGCTTGGTGTAGCTCTCCATCCCCGACAATGGCGAACAAGGGCGGTGGGGGGTGGGGGGGGTGGAGTGACAACGAGCTTCAATAGATGGGTTGTGGGGAGAGGCGACGTCTGGACTGTGGTGGTCGGCACGGATGCAGATCTGGCGCCTCACTTTTTAGGGTTCTACTATGGCCGCGGCTCCGTCTACAGAGAGCTTTGTGTAGCCGTCCATGGCGGGGCGGAGACAGAGGGGTGGGGTGGGGGGAGGTAAGCTGAGGCAGTTTTGACCTGCTCGGTAATGACAGTTCCTGGGCGCGGCCTCAACTAACATGAAATATAATGTGGGTCGTCGGTTTGTTAGGTACAATTTAGTGGACACTTGGCAGTTTTCACAGAATTAGCCTGGACTGCCTCTGCGCCGACCCGCACCCTGCTTTTCCAGATCTACACCATCCAACGGCCAGGATAGGCCGGGTACCCCCACGATGTTGTGGAAAAACCGCACTCCTGATTTCGGCCTGATTCAGAAGCCTTGTCCTTATGTTAGTAGAGGAGTATTTATTATAATTTATATGATTTGAATGAAGTCTCCAAATACTTATCTTCAGTGAATAGGAAAACAAAGTACTAGTCCATATGTAACCCTACATATGGAAATGTGTAAGTTGACGAGACAAGAAACTAATGAAAATAAGTCCTTAGTTTTGAGTGAGATTGGTCATCTCAGCCAACTCTTAAATGGGGCAACCCACCGGATACATTCTATATGCAATCCACAGAATACATTTTATATGCAATCTAACAAATTTATGGACGAACCTTTGCTAGTCTGATCTCGGCGTTAGACTTCAGAGGTACACATGCACAAATCTCTTCTACGAAGGTTACTATTTGTTTGTTTTTTTAAACGAAAACAAATCTCTTCTATGAAGGTTACTATTTGGGTAGTTAGGATAATTATTATGGTGGTATCATATAAGAAATAAATAGAAATTACGCCGGAGCTGACTACTTCATTATGACACAAAGCCAAACACGAAGTTGACTAGTTTAATATACACCTATATGATTGCAGTACTGCATTGCACCACATGAATATCTTTGCTACTTGAGTCATTACATGATGCAAACAAGAAGATACAATACCACATTTTTTTCTCAAAGGCCCTCCTAGTCAGGATGTTGGCTATGTTGTGACTTGTGAAAGCTTATGAAACTCCTTCGCAAAACCTGAGTCGACGACTCCATCACAAACACGACGCATATTTTCAGAGGCGCGGTCATAGAAAGTGCTTATATTTGATACCATGTGAAACTGTATGCCTCAATCATCAGTTCATCCAAAATTCCGAATTAATCAAGAAAAACAGGAAATATATTTTGACAAAATGAACCCACGTGTCTCGGTCTCCACCGTGAAGAGATCATCATATGCTGTTCGTGTAGATTGTAGAGTACACACTTGGTTTTTTTGCATATCGACATGCACACAGTCCACAAAAATACTTGGTATTCGCTCCTGTAGCCTTTCGATTTGGTTGTAATTACGGGTTGGTTAGCTGCTGTTTTTCTTTTTACTTTGCACCTGGATGTTGTTCTGACTCTGTATTTCGTTTTCCATGATAATAAAATTCGATCCGTAGGGGATCCCGTGTAAAAGCAACACAGTCCACAAAAATAAGACGAACATATAGTTCAGATGAACCAAGATGGTCTCGAAGAAACAGTAGGCAACCTACGGGTATGGATGATCAATCTGAAGGCTACAACACCATCAATCTGAAGACACATTTAATGTGTATGTGCACTTACTTTAGTTTACATCTAGACAGTGTATGTAGTAGCTAGAACATCTTATATTAAAAAATGGAGGGAAGTAGATGTCTAGATAGTAACATGCAGTGGAGAAGAAATTCTCCTTTGATCAAGTATCGGCTTTCTTATGTAGCCAAAGTACCTAGTATGTGCTGCCGCTTCCACCATAACTAGGACATAATTCCCCACAACCAGTTGCCAACCATATTTGCAACCCTATGTGGTGGATAAAAACTAGAGTATAAGGGCATCTCCAACGGCCCGACGTATTTTGGGACCAAATCGTGTTTGCGTCGGCCCACGGACAGGAAATGGTTGATGTCCGGCCTCCTTGTCCGTTTGGGTCGCGCCCCAGCCCAGCGGCCCGACGCATTTTGGCCGCGCCCTTTTTTCATTACGAATTCTATGAAATTGGTTGCATTGTTTTCATTATCAAAATGTCTCGGCCATTACAAACAAATTGGCGCCAAATCGATCACTCAGCGCGAGCTAAAATTATGGCGCGCTGCTTCATCACCCAAGCCTTTTGGTCCTCGGCCATGTCAGTGGTGTCCACGAGCATGATCGCCCTCTCCTCGGCCATGATCTTCGCCTTGGCGTGGCTCGCTTCAATTTCTACAGCCTTCTTTGTGAGGTCATAGAATTGAGCGACCATCTCTTCCCTCTCGCGGCGCTTTTTCTCCTCTCTCGCGCAATGGCCTCCTCCTTGTTGGCCATGTAGCCCTTCAAGATCTCGGTCAGTGATTGCACATTGGCATCCCTCTTGTAACATCCCAAATTTTGCTTAGTGTTAATTAAGATTTATTTGTGCATCATGAGCATCATTTGCATCTAATTAAAAGTTGCACAAAATTTGAGTTTTAAAAATAAAGAGAAAACCCTAAAGTGGCCCAAACCACTTGTTATTTTAAATATGTTTAAAGAATTTCAAAATTTTCAAAATCCAAGATTGCCAATGGCTTCCTTGTGAAATTCCGAGTCTCCTGGTATTTTTATATAAATTTTCTGTTTTCAAAAAAGGCCCTCAAAAGCCTTATCTTCCAAACCAGGGGCCTGTTTCAGAAGGTTCTCTAGTTTTCCAAACGTGCAGGGGGTTTTCCGCAAAACCATCTATCGTCTTCAACCTTCCAACCGGAGCAGCGCGCTGTCGCGCCTTCGGCCGTCCGACGCCGCCTCCTGCGCCAAGATCCTCGCCGCCGACGCCGCGACCCCTATTTAGCCCTCCGCCGCCGCCTGAAGAAACCCTAGCCGTCATTCCTTCTCATTCTTCCCCAACATCCGAAACCCTAGCCACGGCCATTCTTGGAACCGCCACCGCTCCGGGCAACGCCTCGCTCCGGCGAGACGCTCCGAAGAACCGCCGTGATCTTCTCTCCCTCCTCCTCCACCCATTCGTGCAGGGAAGCCGGGAGGACGAGGAATTCGTCCGTCTTCTTCAACCTCGGGCCGCCGCCGTCGAGCTCGTTTGCGGCCGCCTCCGGCCTCCCCTCGCCTCCCCGACCTATCCATCGCGCTCCTGGTGAGCTTAAGGTCCTCGCGGACCCCTCCGTTTGCTCCCTGTCCCTCTGGTTCGTCCGGCCTGCGTGCACCGCCGTCGGATTCTGCTCCGGCGAGCTTTACGCCGCCTCCGGTGACCATTTGGTCACAACGCCGCCACCCCTCGGTAGCCCGCAACCGTTCGCGTCTCACGAGCATAGCCGCGCCTCCTCTCGCGCTCGCAATCGACGGATTGGTGCTCGGCAGGGAGCCTCTGCTCCATTGATGAGATCATGTGACGTCATCGCCTCTTTTTCCTATTTTCTGGAAAATATTTAACCATTTCTGTAATTCATTTAAGTATGACAGGTGGGTCCAGTATGTCAGGATTTAAATAATTTCCAAAATTGTTTTCTGTAATTAATAAAAATCTGACATGTGGGTCCAATATTATTCATTTCATTTCATAAATGTTTAAATTGAATTAAAAATGGTTTAAACTTTGAAAATTCATAAGTAATTCATTTTAAATCAGAAAAATATGAATATTATATCAAAATTTACAGAAAAATAAGATCTATCTAATTATGCCCAAATCATGCATGTTTAAGCCAATTCGAACCATGTCTAAAATAGAAGAACAATTTATTAATTAACATGGGGTTTATTCCAACTCCATTTAAAATGTGTTTTCATATATAGGATTTATATTTAAATCCTCTTACACATGTCATGTCATACATTGTGTGCATTGCATTATGCCATGGTTGAATGTTGTTTCCCGTTTCTTTTCCGGTGTTTCGTTCTTGCGGTAGAATGCGACTCCGAAGTGAAGATTGACAATAACGAAGGCCATTGCTGGATCATCGACGATCAATTCAAGCGGAGAATTTATGACGGGTTATTCTTGGTTATCTCGATCAAATGAAGCCGAAGATTTCCAAAGCTTTATATCTTGTTAACGAAGATCAAGGCAAGCATAACCTCTTATCTGCACATATAAGATTCCAAAGTATTTGATTCTGGTATTATGCATGCGATTCAAATGTGGTTTTGAGTTGAGGTATAGAGTGTCATAAGTGTTGCATCGCTAGAGTTTGCTATGCTTAGCCATGCTTAGATCTTCCCTCTGCTCCATCCGGTTGATGAATCAGAGCTGTGAAGGATGACGTGGAGTGACCTGAGATGTGTTGAATATGCTAAAGGCTTGGATGGGAGGCCACATTGGGATTGTGGTGGTTTGTTCCATTTTTGCCGACCTAGGAACTGAGTTCTCGTCTTTGGAACTAAGACTTCGTATGCCCACATAGGACTTGGACCTCCCTCGACCCCAACTTGTCTAGCCTACTACGTGAAGCCACTAGTTCGAGTGTTCCATTTGCGTGTGCGGTAAAATGAGTTGAGGAAAATTAGGTCTCGGGTCAGGAGAGTGTGACGCTCTGATCTTGACCCTGGCAACCCGCACTAGGGATCGCTGAGATGGCGGTCTGACCTACTGCTATGGCTCATGGACATAGGCGAAGCTTGGAAAAGGTCGTGGCCAACCCTTCTGCCGGCACTCCCCGGAAGAGTGCTAATAGCTGGCGTATCGGTTGGTTGGCGTGTGTGGGTAGTTACACCCCCTGCAGGGTAAATCTTTTCGGAAAGCCGTGTCCACGGTTATGGACGACTTGGTACCTTATGTCTGATGATCATAGATAACATTAATCTAATTATAAAACTTACCAACTAAGGGAGGATTGCTTCCTCGGGTTGAGCGAGGGGGTGATTCTGGTGGGTGGTACAACACATGATGCCCTGGTGGAGACTGAAGCTGTGGATTCAGTTAGTGTTTACTCTCTTTCCCCTTTTTAAAAGTCTACTGATGCGAGATTCTCTTCTCCCTCGATTTGAAAACAAAGATGGCTTTATGCAAAAGACATACATGAGTACTCTCCGATCGAGCAGATATATAATAGGTTAAATAAGTCTTGTTGAGTACCTCCTGTACTCAGCCTTGCGCAATTATTTGGACAGGTGTGTTTTGTGGACATCGACATCGACGAGTAGGTTGGGGTTCCCAGACGGCAGCCTGGAATCTATGGATTGGGACGTCGCCGTTATGCTTTCTGGCCTCTTAGGCCTTTTGCTGACTTCGCTATGTCTAATAGCATAATTTGCCTTCCGTTGTATTGGTGATTGACAGGTCAGTGACCTTATTTGGTGATATTTGCTTCTTGCTCTGTTAAGAGCTTGATATATTTCTTCTTGTGTTGTAGGGTCACTGCTGTGTTACCGGATATTCAACTGTTGGCTCTCGAGATCTTTGTTAGGCTTATCTCAGATTAAGGTCTTAGATTTGTCTAGCTTGGCTCTTGGGGGTGCTACACCTCTTCATGTCCATTGCCGAGGCTTTGTGTCCCCTCGGCCTTCCTTTGCAAACAGCGGCCTTGTCGTCGCCATCATCTTCCGCCCCCACGGTGGCCGGGTCTCGGCCATTCTTCAAGCCGTTCTTGTGGCTTTGATATGTTTGCTTCCATTTCTCGTGGTCCTTAAGCTCGTGCCAACAATGTGTCATGTGGTCCTTGCAAACAGCGCCGGTCACAACCAGGTCGCCGTCGGTGGCGGCGTCGCCGTTCTCCATCGGCGCCGGGGGAGGGTTTTGGGTTTGGGGCGCGGGAAATTTGACAAAATGGCGGGAGTGGGGAGTGGTGTTCGAGCCACTTCTAGGCGGGCCAGGCATATATAGGGGCGGACAGCGCGGACCGTCCGCTCCGACGCAAACCGGGCCCAAATTTGGGCGCGGTTTGCGTCGGCGCGGACAGCCCGGACATTTTGCGTCAGGCCGTTGGTCTGGGTTTTTCCCAGCCGCGGACATTTCCGGACAGAAACGGACGTCCGCAGTCCGTTTGCGTCGGGCCGTTGGAGATGCCCTAAGCAACCTGAATGGTAATTGGTTGGACCTGTGTTAGAAATGTTTTACCGAAATGCTAGGACAATATTTAGTTGCCTTTCACATTTGAGTCCAATTCCAATCATGTTCTAGGGTTCAAACCAAATCATGCCACAACTTCCGATGCTTCTTAAAAATGCATCAATTTCAGTGCTTAAAAATACTTCAACTCCTAGAGTAGTACAGGCCAAGCAATCATGACATGGCTTTCAGCTGATCTTCCCCTTTGGATTTGGTGGATGGGAACGGCCATATCTCTAGCAGTTGAAGCAATTACAAAATAAGGCTGCCGAAGTACGTGCTCAAACATGGCAGATATGTACATGCTCAATTATGCAAAAAATCGATCTCTACATGTCAGGGGATGTTTGGCGTGCACGGTTGTGGACGACATATGTTTCAAATCTGATTGCCGTCTACTCAATCCAGTTGATCAAGAAGAAACAATGCTTTTTTCGCAAGAAGAAGAAGAAGAAGAAGAAGCCTGATAACAGCCAAAGAATCAAAAAATTACGAACTAGTAGTTCACAACTATTATAGTTTAGTCATCAACTAAGCTAAAATTATTCCAATTTTGTTTGGAGCTTTTGTAGAGCCTTTTTCTCTCATTGTCTCACTTGAACTGAAGCGACAACACGAGGAATAACCGAATAAGCCATATCGCACATAACAGGTAGGTCCCTGCTCTATTAGAACATGATTTGCTCATAGAACGTACCCCGCTACACGGAATATCCTAAAGAAATGCAAAGGGTGTAAAGCAGCCACAAATATATACTTGCAGCTAGCTAGCCATGTTGGCACACCTAAGCAAACGCCTAAAGTAGGAGAGACCTCTGGTTTTTGTATGGGTGGCTCGGTCGGCCATTAACATCTGAAACGTTAATTTTGGAGAGGTAATGGAGATGCTTAGTACGCTTGGACATCATTTGGAAACTTGTTCCTGGCCATGCAAATGGAGACATGACATGCTTGGTTAGGTGTCGATCAGGGCACACTATTGTTGTTTATATGATCCTTCTGTGTGCTGTGTATCATTGCCATGTTTTAGTGTGCGAGGATTATATTTGAGGTCTAGCAAGCGTAGCCTGTACGTTGTCCTTGGCCTTTTTGGCACCCTAAACAGAGAGAAATGCATGCAAGGTCCTCAATTTTTTTGGACATGTCCAAAATAGTCCTTGAACATAATATGTCCACATACGGTTCAAAACTGGATTGGCCCCGTAATTTGCTGACGTGTCGGTCCGAAGAAAAAAATGCTTTCAACTTGCAAAATCCGTATCTTTTATTTTGTCTATCCAAAATTCATAAATTGTACTTTTCTGGAAACCTTGAAATGATTAAAATATAGTGACACCATTAGTTTTCACATTTTAAATGAGTAATTTGAGTATTGTATCATATCTTTAAATCTAATATGATTTTCTCAATATACTTGGGCGCTAGAGATATTTTTCCTAATTACTAAACATTTCCCGCAATGCCTCTCTGTCACACTTACTAGTGCAGTTATAAGACGACATCTCAGCAAAATACGGGTCAGACCATGGATGTCTTCCACTCGTCACTGTGTCATTGCATGCATGCATGAAATAACTAGTGTGATGAACCGCAAACGTATGCACCGTGTTTGCATATATGCATGCATGAAGTACAAAATATTTTTCCTACAATGTCTCTCTCGCACTTAAGGCGAGGCGTATACACCATTTGGCTTTGAGGAATTTCACTCGTCTTCTTGTCTCTGTCCGGTGTAATTTGGCAGCTCGTACGACACAACAGGTAGTAGCAACTTTCTGAAAACGTGGAAGATTGTACATGGTGAACTTTACATAGTTACATGCATGTTAGAGAGAATTCCTTATTTGACACTCTCTTAAAATCTGGTTCCTTATTTGACACTGATAAATTATTTCTTCCCTATTTGACACCTGGTGTAATTTTTTTGCCTCATATGACACTACCGTCGGTTCCGTTAGAATGTTCTGTCAATTTTTTCTATGGTGGACCAAAACACCCTTTCGAATTTTTTCTATGTGCTCCAGTACCGGAGATCAAACAAAGATACATCCGTAGAGGTCGCCGCTGCCGGATCAACTCGTGAGGTCGCCGCCCCTTCGATTCCTTGAGGGAAGCTTGATACTGAGGTTGCCAGCGCTGCGCAGAGAGGTGCGGCCAGAGCAGCCCTCCATGGCCGAGCTCCTCTGGCTTCGGTGAGCCACGAGGGAGAGGGAAAATGGACGGTGCCGGGCAGGCAGGCAGACGGCGCGCTGCTCGCGCGCGGGAGGCCGACCGGCAGACGGCGTGCGGGAAGCCTGCCGGCGTGCGGCCGGCAGCGGACGGCGAGCGGCTCGTTCGGCCGGCGAGCGGCTCGGTCAGCCGGCGAGAGGCCTGCGGGCGGAAGGCCGGGTGGCGGACGGAGAGGTGGCGCAGAGGGAGAGGGAGGAGTGCGCGTGCCCCCCTCCGCGGCGCGCGGTCGGGCCGTCCTCGCCGGGGCTCAAGGCCGGCACGGAGCGCGCGGTCGCCGTCGGCGGCGGTGAGCTGGGGCCGTCGATTCCGGCGGGCACACGGACGTCAAGGCTACGAACTGGACAGTGATGCGCCTTCCGCTCGGAGTTCAGCGGATTCATCTTCTCCGTAGGATCTGTGCGGGTGTGATGTGATGGATTTGGTCACTGCCGTGTCCGGCCGTCCGTCCCCACTTACCCGTGGATTCCGATGGAGGATAATCCTATGCAGGAGATGAGCGCAAAAAGACGAAGGGAGAGCGTTGTTGTCTTATTTTTATTTGATCATATTATGCACCAGGGGTAAAAACGTCTTTTCATGTCTCTCTTTAACACCGTTGATGAACCAAATGCACTAGAGTGTCATATAGGGAAAGAAATGAAAACTAGATGTCAAATAGGGAAGAAATAATTTACCAGTGTCAAATAAGGAACCCGATTTTAAGAGAGTGTCAAATAAGGAATTCTCTCTGCATGTTATGGATTGCATTTTTTATATGTAGTTATGCATGCAGATCTCGTTTTCCAGAAACCGCCCCGAAATACTGATTTTGCAAAAATAATCTGTCTTAAAGAATTTGTAGAATTAAAGATATGATAAATACTCAAATTTCCCCGTTGAACTTTGAACAACTTAAATTTCGTGAATATTGTAAACTAACGGTTTCATTGTATTCTGATCTTCCTGAGGATTTCAGAATGATATAATTTGGAAATTTGGGATAGATAAAATAAAAATTATGGATTTTTGAAATTTAAAACATTTTCTACTTATACAGCAACACGTAGTAAAATATGGGTCAACCCCGTTTTGGACCATACATGGACGTACTGAACAAATTTAGGAACCGTCCTGAATCATTTTGTGACATTAAGGATCGTTTTAGACATAGCCAATAAATTTGAAAAACGTGCATGCATTTCACTCGACGTACGGGCTGCCTTGCTAGTGGCATTTGCCGTCGATCCAAACGGGGCTAGTGGGCTGGCATTCTGATGCTACTGCCTGTTGGGCCTGCGCGACGTAAAGGCGTTGGTTCGATCAAAGATTTCACGGCATGGGCTTTAGTGGCCGATTTGGCTTAGATTCCTTGCATGACTACCGGGAACTATAATGTCTTTTTTTCTGGCAGCAGTCCGATGGGCTTCGGAAAGGCCTCTTTTTGGAAAGGCCTCATAGAAGCAAAGCCAGAACAAGGTATGACTATCTGGAGGGTTGCCTTCGGAAAGGCCTCTTTTTGGCCCGCGCGCGCTCTCTCAGCCCGCCACGTGGCGTACGAAGCGCGGGACCGCACCAGATTCAGATCCAGATCCACTTATAGATAAGATGTACAAACACCACACAACAGCATGTACAAAAAAAAACTTAACTAGTACAACTACACAGACATGGTTGTACGTACAACTACACAGATCACGTTGTACAATTACAGCAGGTTGTACAGATCAGGTCGTACAACTATACATATCAGGTTGTACAGAAACAGAACTGAACGTACAACTACACAGATCAGGTTGTACAGATCTGGTTGTACGTACAACTACACCCAGTTTTAGTTGGATGTACAACTACGCATATCAGGTTGTACGAACCGTACACAATCCGAAGTACAAAAAAAAAAGTTTATCAAAACCTATCAACAATGGATCTAGTTTTGAAGATCTTGACGCGAGGAGTTCAAAAGTGAAAACGGTTCGTAATTCGGATAAACGGTTCTTAAGATATTTTATTTTGAAAAAACGAATCTAAAAAAATGCACATACATCTCTCTGCCCACCACCAGGAAGCTGCCACTTGTCATGCAGGGAGAAAAAGTGGGGATTGAAAGCGCCCAAAATTGCGACACTTGGCAGCAGCGGAGTGGGCTAGAAGCGACCTTAGCAAAGAAACCTTTTTTTTTAAGATTTCCCCAGAACAACGATTTGTACGAGGCGCCGGCATGAACGTACGAAGCCTTCCGCGGTCTGTACGAAGCTGCAATATATTGGCAGTTGTATAACATATGAGCGATTGACAGTTTAAATGTACAAACCATATAAACGAGTGAGTACAAATTATGTAGAAAAACAGTGTACATTTTACTAGAACTGAAGTATAAAATACGTAGAGTACGGTGTACAAACTAAACACAACACGAAATATAAAAATACACATATAGTGGTAGTATAACTGCACAAAAATAATGTACACATTATCAACCTGCTAGTACATGCTACCAGAAACTACGAGTACAGAATAATGTTGGATAAACTATACAGAACAGGGAGTACAAACTACACAGAACATGAAATACAAAAAAAAAAATACACGGATAGAAAGTACAAAAGTACACAAAAGTGGGGTACAAAGTACACGTAACAGGATGTACAAACTATACATAACCGGGAGTATGAAAATAAAGTTTATTAAAACCTATCAACATGGAGTCTAGTTTTAAAAATCTCGATGCGAGTAGCTCAAAAGTGAGAACGCTTCGTAATTTGGACGAACAATTCTCGAGATATTTCGTTTAACTTTTTTTTGTTTAGAAACATAAAAGGGAAAGCTACCTTCCCACCACTCCGGTATCCCTTTCTCTCATTTCATCTTTATTTTTTTCTGTTAGCGACACTTGACAGACATGCAAACAAAAATGATGGACCAAAACAAGCAGAATATGATACTTATCATGAGGAGAGCGAAGATAAAGTTCTCTTTACAAAGGGAAATATTTTTCTACTGATTTCTGACTCAACGGTGAGGCAACTCCCGTTTGGCGATAGTTCCCAACCAGGACCAGCCACAATGGCAGCTTTCTGACATGACGACTAAAGAGTACATTCAACAGTTTCAAGTTTTATTCGAGGATCATATAAAAAAGTCCCAGTTGATGATAAGTGAAGCATGCCAAGGCATTATTAGATATAGAGTGAAATGCATCCACAGTCCTCGAAGTTGTTGGACGTGTCTAAAACAGTCCCCGAACTCAGAATTTGCCTCAGTATAGTCCCGAAGGTTGCTCTCCATGTCCATCTACGGTCATAAATATGAATGCCTAGCATATATCGCTGAAATGGCAAGCTCAATGTGGTTCTCAAAGTTGTCGACAACGTCCAAAACAGTCCTAAATCTCAGAAAATTCAAAATGGGACCCTGTAATTTTGAAAAAAACTAGGCCACACTTTTACGTGACTACTAATTTCAACATTTGCTATTTAGTAAGACATGATTATTTCTGCGTTATAAGGAAATAATAATGACAAAAATATTGAATTCAAAAGTCTACATGAACTTTAGCCTTGCTAAGTGACTAGATAAAATAATCGAATGAACCAAGATAATTGAAAACACCATCACCTTACATGCATACATGTAGTAATTTTCCACATCCATAAATTAGTATTTAGTAATTATAAACCTTTTTTTGATTGATATATACATAAATATCCATATTGTTCTTTGATAATAAATTCTGCAAGAAAAATAACTTATGTGGTTAGGAACAAGTGTTTGTGTGTTCAGTTAGAGTATCCCAAAACAATGAGGAGTATGGGGATAATGCTCATAGATTTAATAATATAACAAATATATTTTAAATCTATTGCATTGTTTCAAACAATAAAAATTAGGTTTAGTACTGTTTTGGACATCGTCGGCAATTTTGAGGACCGCACTGAGCCTGTTCTATTGTCATGTGAGTGCTATACGCTATGCATTCGTATTTAGGACCGTAGTTGGATGTTGAGAGTAACTTTCAGGACTATGCCGAGGTAAATTCTGAGTTTGAGCATTGTTTTGAACATGGCCAACAACTTCGAGGACCGTGAATGTATTTCACTCTATTTTGGCTACGATGCTCATATATGTTAGCTAGAGCGTTTGTTTCACTGGACTACTAGAAACTAATGTTTTAAATAGCCAGTTGTTGTTTTAAACAGCCAGTTGTTTGAGCGTGAATGGAATCCATATATCCAGCTATATCTCCGTATTAGCCCCGGTATAACATTCTTGGATGGTTGCTGCCATAGCCCGCTATTTTAAAACAGTATTACAAACGTTTATGTTCGTTTGTATTTTGTGCGCGTACACTTAATTTGGTCATGTGCAGTTGCAAATCGCCTAAGGGCAAATAGCTATGGGCACAAGATAATGAAGAATTGAAGATACATGTACTCCCTCCGTTCACAATATAAGATGTTATAGGTATATAATATGGAACGGAGAGAGTAGTTCACAGTGATATGACCAAATGGCATGTCGGTGCCTCGGTGAGAGAGGAACCACGCACGTCAGTATTAGGATGACTCCGACGGGCCGACCCATCGAGTCCGCTCGCGTCCGTTCGAGTTCGCGCGAGCCAATTTAAAGGCCTAACGAGGCAACGCAAACGGATAGAGATCCGTTTTTTTGTCCGCCATGACCTATTTCTGACCCGCCGATCAGTGTGAACCCTTCCACCATTCCACTCCTCCTGCGTCGCCCCTCCCGCCGCCACCCCGCCACCGCCCCCATTTTGCACCGGCAGGCCATTCCCGCTGCCACCCCGCGCCGCTCTTCGTCTCCGCCGGTACCGGAGTGGCTTCCTCCATCACCACGGCCGGTGATTCTCTCGGCCGCGCGGCTCGGGACATCTGCTACCCGAACTCGACCCTAAGGTGTTCAGCCATATCACCATCCCGGCAACAAGGTACGGTCTCGGTCATGGACAGCTCCGATGAGTTTTTATTCAATAACTACATCATGCACCACTCCTCGTCTGATGAGTCCTCCGATGATGACAGTGATGACCTCGTTGCCACGCTTGTCGTCAATAAAACTGTGGAGAGGATGCGGCCATTGTTTCGCGGCTCGTTTCCGGGCCGTTCACCGGCTTTGGACCGGAACAGACAAGCTAGCCACCTACAGCTATATACGGACTATTTTCATCCAGTGAAACCAACATATCCTCCAAAGATTTTTCGATGCCGTTTCCGGATGAGGAGTTCCTTGTTCAGCCGGCTTAGGTTGGGAGTGCTCGCCTATGATGACTACTTGACCAGAAAGGATCCTTGCGGGATGTGCGGCTTCTCGTCGTACCAGAAATGCACCGCCGCAGTCCGCATGTCTACATATGGTGTAGCCAGTGATCTTGTGGACGTGTACTTGTGGATGAGTGATTTCACATGTCTGGAATCAATGTATAAGTTTTGCAAGGCTATGATTGCGGTGTTCGGCAAGGAGTATTTGAGGGAATCCAACCAAGAGGACATGACTCGGCTCTTGTCAATCAACAAGGCTAGAGGCTTTCCTGAGATGATTGGCAATATAGATTGTATGCATTGGGAGTGGAGGAACATCCCTTTTGCTTGGCAGGGGCAGTACAAGGGCCATGTTGGAGAGTGCACGGTCATACTTGAGTCCGTGGCATCACAAGAATTGTGGATTTGACACTCGTTTTTTAGGCATGGCCGGTTCGCACAATGATATCAATATGATGCAGAGGTCTCCGTGTTTAACAAACTCTCCAATGACAATGCCCCTGAGGTGACCTATGAGATCACCGGTTACACATACAACATGCCATATTACCTAGATGACGACATCTATCCTACGTGGATTACATTTGTGAAGACCATCTCTAATCCACAAGGTGAGAAGAGAAATAGGTTTATAGGTTTGGCAAGAAACAAGAGAGTGATAGAATTCAGTCGGGGCGTTCGGCCTGTTCGGTCCGGTCTATTCGGTTTCCGACAATTTCAGTTATTCAGAAATGCTACCCATATTACGTTCGGTCTTTTCGGTCTTTATGTATTCAGTCTTCGGTCTGTTCGGTCCGGTTTTCGGTCATGACCAAATCGACCAAATTAAGAAATGGCAGCACAAGTATATAGTATATTGGTAGCAAAAAAGAATGACAACGCAACACTTTTCGGTGGCATCACAAACCTAGAAACAATGGCAGCAAACTTTCCAAAAATATATACAAAATTAATAGCACAACAACATACCGCCAAAAATATATACAAAATTGATAGCACAACAACATACTGTGGCAACATAAAATGGTAGCCCAACTGCATATAGTAAGTCACAGCTCACTGATCTGAGATAACGAACAAGGCATCAACCACTAACTTTTTTTTGTTGAGAAAAGACATCAACCACTAACTAAGCTAGGGAGCAACGAAGAACCAAAAAGTAGGTGGAATCGCTTGCTAGCATATAAATTCGGTCTATTAGGGTTATCTAGATGTGCTAACCGAATTTCTAAACTAATTTCGGTCTTTTTTTAATATACTACCCAAATTTGTATTGGTCTTTTTGGTCTCGGGTAGTTTGGTTTCGGTCTCGGTTTTTTCGGTTTCGGTTTTCGGTCATCGGTTTTTATGTCCACCCTTAGCTAGAATGGAGCGAGCATTTTGTGCGCTCTAATCACGATGGGCTATTGTTCGTCATCCTGCTAGAACATGGAGCACAAATACCATGTGGGAGGTGACGACAGCTTGTGTGATAATATACAACATGATCGTGTATGATGAGTGTGATGACACCTTGTCTGATCGAGCATGGCAGTATCAGAGTGAGTTGGTTGAGCCAAAGGCTCCTCTACTTTTGCTCGGTTCCTCGAATTTCACCGTGATGTGTGAGAGGACGACTCATATTCAGCTCCAAATTAATTTAGTTGAGCGTGTCTGGCAGCACTACGAGAATCAGTAGTTCCATTTGATACATTTCATTATCTTTGGATTTGTTTCGTAAAACTGTTTGGATTGTAATAATGTATTTCGTAAAACTGTTATGATTGTAATAATAATTATTTGGTTAAGTTAAATAACTATTTGAACTAACTATTTGTTTCAACTAACTATTTGACCAACTCTTTGAATTTGTATGAGTTGAAATGACCATAATCTTAACTGGGATTAAAAAATGATTAAATGGCCCCACGTTGGAGTTATCCTTAATCCTTAAGAGCACGTGAAGGTAATACAGTGGTTAGGTTAGTGGTTTTGCCGTGCAGTGCGGCAGCTGCTAGTGGTTTTGGTACGCAGCCTAGCGTCATCCTTCTGTCACCACATCCACCGCCACCAGGGTGGTGTTGTTTAGCGACGTTGATGGGCTAATTTGGGACCCGGCCTTACGATAATCCAATGGTTCGTGGACACGGCAGCATGTGTGTATGCATATCCAGAGCGACAAAAAAGATGTAAGGTGTGTATGCATATCCAGAGCGATAAAAAAGATGTAAGGTCTGTGTTTCCAAAACTATGTTTTAAATTAGATGACTTATATTTATCTATGTGTAGATGTTGCAACATGTTTAGTTATAATAAACGAAAATCATCTAATTTAAAAGGAACGGAGGGAGTAGTTTCTCATCTCTTTCGTCATAACTTGTATACATAATGTTATAATAGAATATATATATATACCTAATATATGTATGGCTCAACGATCACCAAGTCATGGCTTCCGGCGATTAACTAACCCTAAAACCTTTCTCCATCCCTGAAAAAAAAAAGTTGGATCCGTCTCTCTCATGCATCCATGCCAACACAATGTTGTCACAAGGCCGATCGAGGTCGCGGAAGGAAGATTAAAAACAATATCTTGCCGGATTTGGTTTTTGCCTGGGCCACACTCATTGTGCGAAACAGCTTTAGGTCTAATCTACGGATTCTCTGTTTGATGGAGAAGCCTCGAAATATCATTGCTTATAATACCGAAAGCGGCAGCAGCCACTTGAGCGAGCCGTCACGTCGGACTCGTCCTTGCGGATGGATAAACAAGTCGGTGCTGTGCTTTGTGGGGGCAGCCCACTAAACGTTATTTTGACATAGATTAATCGATCCAGTTGAGGGTTGGAACAAACGGGGTGTTTGTTTACACTTTTTTCTTGGTTTTTGCTTTTTCTTATAAGCTATAAAAGCATTTAAAATAGGCGCTTTTAACTTTTGGATTATACCATAGTGTAACATAAGCCAAAAGCCTTATGTGCTTTTATGGCTTATAAGGCAAAGCCAAAAGCCAACAAAAAAGGCTAACCAAACACCCTCTTAGTCGGCAAGCTGCATCACGTAATGACGTAAATTTCTAAATTTAGAGCTTTGACTATAGTTTTAATTTTGAAAATCATACTTATTATCTTCTCTAGAGAAATGTTTACGTTATCTTACAGGTGGTTGTACAGGTGGTTGGGTTTTGAAGACGGCCGGTGTATTGCCGAGCCAGGCCATTGTTTGAGCGCTGACGAAGTGTATCTGCAATTCCGTTAGAGTTGAATAGATTTATTGGCTTATCGGCACAAAATCAGTTCCAGCGGCGAGTTCAACATGCCGAAACTCGTCGGCACGTTCTAATGGAGCGTCCGACAACCTTACTTTCCGCCATGTTTCTAGCGAGATAAGCGGGCATACCGACAACCATGGCAGCACACGCCACGTGACGCGTAAGTGACATTGTAACCGTAAGCGGATTTATTATGACCGGTATGCCCGTTTTAATGACGCGGCTTCCCATGCGGGCGTAGACGACGCGCATCAAGCACAACACTGGAAGCCTATGCGGTGGTTCACACGCGTCGTCGGTGTCAATACGCATGGACAGACGAGCCGGTAGCAGTGTTAAAATGGTTCCCGTCGCTTCTCCTCTCCACACAACACCTCACATCTCCTCTCATACCGAACGCTAGTTAGCATGCGTGGCAACCGCGACCATCGATGATCGACGAGGAGATTGCCTGCCGCAATATAGTGGTCGCGGACCTTCCTGCACTATGCGAACGCGCCAAGGACCCCGAACGCCGCCACGAGCAGGAGGAACATCATCGCCTCCTGAACGAGGAGCGACATACGCCGCGTGATGCAGCGCGAGGAGGACGAGTGGAAGGCGGCCTAGAAACAACGCCACCCCCTAGACGAGGAGGGTAGATGGGCCGCGAGATGCGCCGCCTCGAGCAGAGCAGCTCATAATATGAGGGTCACCACCTACAGACCCATACCCTCTACCAGCGTATGCGGCCAGCGAGGGCATCTCCTCCCGCGTCGTGCCTCTCACACGTTGTTGGTGGACGTGGCCAAGGACCACGTCCCCCACAACATCCCGGTGCCAAACGACGTTCAGCTACCATAGTGGTGCATGGTGAACGTCGTCAAGGTGCTGGTGATGCCGCCACTCAACAAGAAGGCCCGTCTCGACTACATCATGCAGTGGTGGAGGGATCTGCAGTGGGCACAGCGCGTCGACCCCTTCTACTCCATCTCGGTGCCACACTGGCATGCTGTGGTGGACGTGGAGTACGAGACGCGTCATGACAGCTTGTTCCTCCCCACCGGCATGCGGTCACCACCGACGGATTCATTTGCATTGGACGATGAGCGGGCCCGTCATGACGACAACGAGCTGCCCAACCTTCCCTTACCACCAGGACCGGCACCGACACGGAAACCTGCCCCACCACAGGCAACGACGCCGGCGCCGGAGGAGGGGGCGTAGGACAACGACGACGACTAGCCAAAGCTGGAGTTAGCGGGAATGCAGGCCGCCCTCCGCCGCCCCTAGATCGAACCCTACCACACTCGGTAAGGGCAACGACCCGAAAAAGTTCCTTAAGGCCGCAGCCAACGTCGGGGAAAACAGAAGCCTCAGCCGCCACCGCCGCTGCCAATAGAAGATGACACTTAGCACATCAGATAATTGAGGCATGAAAGTCGTGCCGCCGCTGGTGTAGTGATTGACGAGATGTTGTAGGGTTTTATCAGCGTCAGATGGGCCTCCTTCTCCAGCGCTTGTCGGTAGCGTCGCTAGATCTAGAGTCTAAGATTTAGTTTAAATTTTGTTTGAATGTGTTAAATGCTATTTTTCAAATTTCGTTCAAATTTATTTAATATACTACTAATTTAATGAAATGTCGCCATTTCCTTAATATTCGAGATTCAAAATATTTTTGAAAATGATCTATAAAGAGAGACCGGTGGAACGAGCCGATCCCAATAAAACGACAACGTGTGCCGACCCTCCCAGTAACATGTGTCCGATTCCGATACACACTTGCCAGATGTTTATTGGACGTGTCGGTGGAGACGCTTGTAATGTTCACCGGCACACACTCGTTCAATCCTTATTTCCTTGTAATATTCCATTGGAGTTTAGACGGCTGAGGATGGGAAGCCGTCCGCTCTGTCGCGATCAAGACGACAAGTTTTTGCCATATGAAGAAAGTAATTTTTAAGCAAGCAAGCATAGCAACGATGATATGCCGTTTGGATGGCCGTTGCACATAAGCCTGGGCACAACTTGGTTTGAAACCGGCCAAACCGTGAGACCGCACCGCACCAGACCGTATGAAAGATTTTTGCCGGGTTAAACTGGTTTAGAGCTTCAAACCGTGATTGGAAAGTCTGTTGGTGGTTTGAGACCGGCGGAAACCAACAAACCGTCGAAACCAGTCCAGATCGTGAGATCCCGATCTGCATGTCGCCCTTCTCCGTCCCAAGCCCCCAACCTCCTCAGTCCTCAGCCCGCAACCATGGCGGCCTCCTCCTACTGCTCGGCGGCGGCTGCCCTGCCTCTCGCCGGTGTCGCCGCATCCTCTCCTCCCTTCATGGCCCGCGCCTCGTCAACCTCTCCTGGCTACTCCGACTAGGTCCCCAACCTGCCGTCATCCACCGCGCCGCGAGACGTCGCCGCTGCGAGGAGCTCACCGTCGCGAGGTCTCCGCTGCAAGAAGCACGCCGGCGTGGAGCTCCGTCTGTGGCCGCGCGGCCCCGTTCACCGGACAAGTACCCGCGCGACATGGCCGACGCTCGCCTGGACTGCGCACCGCGCGGCTCTTGCTGAGCAGCCACACGCCAGCCTCTGCAGATGCTGCTCTATCTCCGCCCGCCCCCAGGCTCGCCGCCATCTGCTTCATTGTGCCGCGGGCAGAGATGGGGGATAAAGTCGCGGACGTACAACGGTGCCAAACCGTATACACCGTTGAACCGGACCGCACCAAACCGTCGTATGACCTTCTATCTAACCCTCTAAACCGAACCAACCCAATTAAAACTGCTAACTGACGGGTTGGTTTGACAAACCGGCAGAAACCGCTCTAAACCGCTCTAAACTTGCACACGACTTTGGTAAGTTTAGTTAGCAGGAAACACACGTCCGACCGGTGAGTCAATTTGACTAATTACCTAGAAAACATTAGTCGTGGAATGTCAAACTACCCCACTAATCGCATCCTAATGCCAAACGTTGACATGTTGCTGTCCGTCTCCACGCGTTTTTTCACCTAGAGACTCCACCCGCCAGTTCTGCTCCATTTTCTGACAGTAGTTTTAAGCAATGTCGCAACCATTTTGCGGCAGCAAAACCGTGGCTGGTTTATCAGCTGCCGCAAAATGCCGTACACGGCAAAATATATATTTCAACATATAAATTTGTAATGATATGGAAGTAAAATATTAATAGTGCAATAATATTTAATTATTACATGTCAACACAAATAGTTTATTAAATTGTTCATCTCAAACAACAACAATAACAATGAAATGAAGAAAGAATTATTAGGTGACATGCCACATTGCCACTTCCACCCCTCCTCGACGAGGTCCTGTTGAAACTCATCATGCACGTCCGAGTCTCGAATGTGATGGTATGCGTCTAATAAACTAGCAATGAGGTCTGCTTTCGTATGTGTTCGAACTTGTCACCCATCAAACATTGGAATTGATCGAACAATCTAAACTGAAACAAAAACCAAAAAAGTGGAAGGAAATCGAGTTCTTACCTTCGATGTGGCACGCTGGTGACCGGTGGACAGGAGACAGCAGATCGACAACATGACTCGAAGGGGTAGCTTCGGTGCGGCGAATCGACGACGAATCAACGGCGGAAAACAGATCCGCAGAGTGGCCGAGTAGCTGTGTGGTTGTCGGGCGAAGCTAGGAGATGGCTGGGCAGCGGCGCGGTGGTCCCCGGCAGTCGATTTACGGTACGGGGCGACGCGGTGGGAGAGGTAGGTTGCTGTCTTGCGGGAATGGTTGGTGGCAGCGGCGAGGAGGGGAAATGAATTTGTACGTCAGTTGGTTGCGCGCGTGAACGAGGAGAAGCGATGTTGCACTGCGCTTGCTGCCGTAAATTTGCATCACGAGACCTCGATGCTGCAAAAAAAATGCAGCACCAAAACCGGATGCTGCTATTGGAGGCAAATTTTTGGCCCGCGCAGCCGCATCAGGCGGTTATTTACGCTGCTGCCGCAAAATGGAGCAGCTGTTAGATATGCTCTAATGCCACCTCCAACGCGCCCTCCATGCAAACAAACACCGAAATGTGTCTGATTCGGTTTGTTTAGGATGGTCCGCAGACAGTTTTTGGGCCTTTATCTGTTTGGAGTGGGGGTGCCACAACAGCCACCCGCATTTTGTCCCCAGGTCTGACATTTGCCATTTTTTAAAGCTATTTTGATAGAAATTTGTAGCAAGAAAAAAGAACAAATTAAGGTACATGAATAGTTCACAAATAGATAAATAATATGGTTCATAATTTTATACGAAATTTCACACACATAAATAAATAACAAAGTCCAAACGATGAAATAAAATGGAGAGGACACCGCTACTGGTTTTCTACATGAATCCACATATGCTCTAACAAATCACTCTGAAGACGGTCATGTCACATGTGTAGGTCGATCACGCATCTCATGATGCATGTGGAGATATTCCTGGAACGTCGTCGGTCCATACATTGCCTCATTCTACTCCCCCTGAAATTCCCATCCTAGGTCGAATAGCCTCGTATCATCCCGCTCATCCTCAACTATCATATTGTGCATGATCACAAAATCTATCATCACACAACTAGGAAATAACTAATCACCAACGTGGCAATTTTGACATCACCGACGGAAGTGCACACCAGTAATCTCACGTCGATGATCGTAAATAGCACCGTCATCTTGACTAGGTTGACCTCAAAAGTGAAAGAACATTTCTTAATCCCTTGTGTTTGTGTGTTAGATAACAACACCAGTGACATTTTAATTTGGTGCTAAGTGATGCAGGTCACAAATTCTTTAAATCATATTTGCATCATCGCCAAAAAGATATGTAGGAAAAGCTCCAGGAGGAAAATCAGGTATTCCGGTCCATGGCTAGGGCGGAATATCTAGTCCTCGAAAAGTTTCCAAAGCGATTTTTGGCAAAGGAAAAGAAGCGCGACTTATGGACCCTGTCGAATATTTGAGCCGGATATTTTGGTCCCGGAATATCCGCTTCCCCAAGTTTTCTCAAGAATTCGATTAAGGAAAGAAGGTGCGGCGTACTGGACCCTGTCGGATATTGGAGACGGATTTTTTGGTCTTGACTGGAATATCCGGTTCACCAAGTTTTCCTCAAGATTTTGGCTAAGGAAAGAAAGCGTGACGCACTGGATTATGTCGGGAATTTGGGCCGGAGAATTTACTTTTGCCCGGAAACAGTTCGTTACCACGGTCAGTAGCTCGTCCAAACCAAGAAGACCACCTACAACAGAGCCACCAAATCGACAAGATCTCCCAATTCCTCCCCCAAATTTCTTGATCTTCTGAGGATTGAATGAGAAGCCCCCGATCTACAACTCCACCGAAACATTCTTCATTTCCCCGTCATTCACTTGAGGGAACTCGTGTCTTGGGATTCATTTAGAATACCTAGTCCACCATTGTTGCTTGTTGATTATACTTGAGACCTTTTGTGGTCACAACCTCTTGTGGTTACTGGGACCTTTTGTAGTCATTTGGGAGTCTCCAATTTTGTTGCGGGAGTGTGCCTCAAGCTTGTGTAAAGGACATGATTTTCATCTAAAAGGAGCTCAATGGTGGAAGGTGGCGTTGAGACCAACCTTGGTGGTGTCTCACACCTCTCCAACGAGACGTACTCTCCTAAAATGGAGGAATTCGAGATTACATTTTCGTCTCTGCGTGCTTCCCTTCGGTTTCCTTACCATAGCTCCTTACTTTATTGGCATCCTTTATCTTGCTATATTGTGTATCTTGCTACCTTGGTTAGATTGAATCTTGTTTACCTTGTTGCTCTTATCATATAGATAAATTCACCGTAGTTGCATTCCCATTCTAGTTTGAACATCCTCTAGCAAACTTCCTATTCATGCACTCAGGATAGCCAAAATCCTCACACTGATACATTGTTGCATTATATACATATAACAATCTAAACATTAGAAGAATTCATTAAATATGAAGTAGTCTAAACATAAATTTAATATGATAAGGTGCAAATTATACATAAACTACTACCATAAGATAAGTCTCAAGATCACTAAGTATAAACATCACTTAAAGAATGGTCTAAACATTAACATAAAGCAAAAGTATAAACAACAAGGATTCACTCTATGGGTCGTCGTCCCTCGTCAGCTGAGCGCCTGAGCCCAGAACATCGGATCTACCAGGTCGTCAGTGTTCTCGCTCCCCCACGGCTGACCCGTAAGAGTGCGGAATGGAGGCTTGCCGCTCAGCCTATCTAACTCGACCCAGTACCTAGGGTCAGTATCGTGGTAAGCATCCAGCCCGGCCTCTCCAACGCCTGACCCGAACACATGCTGATGCTACTACCGCTGCCGCCGTCGCTGCTCCTACTGCTCCGCTCCTGCTCCGCCCAGAACTCCTCGTCAAAGACCGACTACTACTGCTGCTCCTCGTCCTCCCAGTCCTCCTCTGACTCGTCCTGTTGCTCCTCCTCCTCCTAGACCCCCAGCAAGGACCGGCGCCGTGGGAAGGACCGACGCTGAACTGCTGGTACGGCAGCATATCCGACTCCTCCAGCAGTAGATGCCTCATCAACGGGTCGTCCTCGCGGCATGCTGTGTGATCTTCGCCGTGGCCTTATGGTGCTCCGCCTGCATGGCCATCGTCACATGTCTGATCCCAAGCGATGCGAACAGTTCTACAAGGTGGCGATCATCCGGGAAGTACAGATCCTTATCCTTCTTCGTATCCCCGTACTCGTAGACGGCAAAATAATAGTAGGCGCGCTCCGCCTTCTCTTTGATGTCGAACTGGCCAACCCAGTGCTTCCTACCGTCATTATGAATCTGACATCCAAAGACGTTCCGCTCAAGGTGCTGCCTAAAATACGCCCTCACATGAACATTCAAAACATGTAGAGCATTTGTATCGAGCTTTCAAACAAAGAGAAAGAAGGTCTCCGTAGCACGTGCGGTAGGCAATCTGTCGAACACCTTCGAGGCGGTGGACTCTGCGTCCAAGTACGAGCCAATAGACCTATCCCGACGAGAAGGTAGTTCTCCAACCTCTCTGTAATGTCGTCACGACCGGGGATGAATAAATCTTGACGCTAGCGGGACCGGAGAAGAGGAGGACGGTGGCTTGTGGAGCGCTACACGGGGAGAGGAAAATCGTACCTAGGGCGGGAAAGTCCCGTCCTAACACGCAGGAGACCGACCGCTCATTTTTAGGAGGAAAAATTACCGTATATGTAGGTCGGCAGTCCGATCGGGAGCGCCCTCCCAATCCATGATTGATCCGATCCCTCCATAGGCCAATCCGCCCCCGAGCATGCCGTCGTTAGGTAGCCTGCTCCCAATCACGCATATGTTCCTCGTTCCACAATACTCCCATCCACAAAACTTTCTAATTAATCTCGTTTGGGACCAGGCGACTAATAATAAACCCACAATTTTCACTCCAACCGGAACCTTTGTCTGTTTACCTTGACAGGACGTACCCAACCCACGTGCTTAATTATCACTCGGAGGTTTTCAGTAAGGAGCTACGGCAATGGATAACGGACGCCGGCCTTCCGATGGTTTCGATCCATCGGCCGGTCAGGTTTGGGCGGCTACAGCCTACAGGCCAGCTGCTTGGTGCTTACAGTACTACGGAGTACGTCCAAGCCTCCCAGAAGCGCCTGGACGCAGTTCACATGTCACATGACATGGTATCTCTACCGGTGGACCCATCTGTCCTTGGGGATACAAGTTGACATGTGTGATGTGTGTGCCGTGTGGGGGTAAACTAAACCTGTATCTCTCGAGCTCACGGCGTCTATGTGACCATTGACGATTCGTGAAAATAATATGGTCAAACCAACAGTACCTGCCTCCTGCCATACATCATCTTACCCATAAACAATCATCTACAAACTCTTGTAACTAGGGTTGAAAATAGAACAAAACTTTCTTCTAGCTACCTATCTATATTTCTTATAAAAGAAAATCTCACTAACATGCATTAAAAAAATTATTTATCTTAACATTTAATTTATTCAAATCATCCATTCTCTTATCCAATCATTTGTCCATATCATACTCACCAATATTTATTAAAGCACTATATGCAACCTACACGTCATCCATTCCTTAAACCATCTAATTGTTTGCAATGATAATTTATAATACACAGCCATCTCATGTCTATTAAAATTAGTGTCTTGAATATGATCAATTTAACTTTTCTTATTCATTTATACGACATAATGTATCATACCTCTTAAATCATTTTATTTACACAGTACAGTTGCTATAAAGATCTCCGCAGCAATGCGCGTGTATACAACATAATGTATCATACCTCTTATAATCTCCGCAGCAATGCGCGTGTATACAACATAATGTATCATACCACTTATACCTTATGTTTACACAACTAATATAGTTTTTTAAGGGTTCTCATTGCAACACACATGGTATTTTTCTATTTAGTACTCAATGGCATATGGCATTTTTCGCATAATCTCTATTGTGCATGTTCTTAACGGCGCACGCATCCAACCTTTTGAGGCACAAGCCCAGCCCTGGAATATTTCTCTTAGTCAATAGATTAAAATCAGTAGAAATTAACATCAAGAAAATATTTCATTCACGCAACAGTGTTTCGGATGTTATCACTACAATCTTATACAATTATTCTAACTAAATACCTTAACATTCGGCCAACAAAGTAAAGAACTACAGATCACAAACAAGAAACACTTACTTTACCTGGTCCACCCCAAGAATAGTAAAACTTTTCCACATCAACATGCACATAAACAATGAAATATTATGTTAATTTACAACAACATTGCGTCCATTGTTGGGCAACTGACCGTTGGGAGGAGATGTACCCTGCATGCCATAGGGCCTTTCGAAATAAAATAAATAAATATAATTATACTAAATTTTAATGTATTTTTATCTTTAATCACACTGTGGTTTCAAAAAATATATGTTGTATACAACTTAGTTAGCACTGTGAACCATATAATAATGTTTCTCAACTGTTTTCCATTATATAGTTGCAATGTATATCATTGATGATATATCTTAGTTGCGAAAAATATATTTTTGTGAGATATTAGCCTCTTAAAAAGATACAAAACCACCTTAAATATGAAAACACGAAAGAAATAAGAGACACGTATTTCATTTTTTTCAAATGATGAATTATCTGTGTATATGTATATTTGTGTCAATGTTTTTCTTTATTTTAAATATACTGAATATGCTGGTGGAGATTTCAAATCGTACACCTTCTAACAATTATCTTACTAGATGTGTGTACTATATGGTAATTTAAGCAAATAAATAGAAACTTCTGGTGTTACGCATCATTAATTACTTAAAGCATTCAAGTGTTCACATTAGTAATTTAAAATACACTATCTTAGAGAAGAGTGATATGTAACTCGAGCTACACATAGGCCGATTTACAACAAAAAAAATGAAATCTGTATTTTTTGTGTTTCAAAAAATTTGAACAAAATCCGGGATGTTGATAATGTCGAGATCTACCAGTGTGCAAAATTTAATGATTTTTTCCATAATTTGGCCTAGGAAAAAAAGTTTAGATGTTGATAACGGGGACAGGATGATCGGGGATGACTATACCGTCCCCGCCCCTATCTACCAGTCTGCGACATTGCGGGTACGCTCCCCGCCGGGTACTCGGTGGGGATCTCGAGATGAAGTTGCATCAAGGAAAGAGAGCAGTCGAGCGATTGTCCGGTAGCAGCTCACCACACACGAAGTCGACCTGTCTGATCATCGCCTCCCAACCATACCTCGCCGTGATGGATAGGAAAAGATGACCGACACGAGTTGTGGCTTGGTCAGCTTATCGTGGCTCTTTTGCTGCTCCCGGTGGATGGGAAGGATGCCAGAAGGAGGTGAGACGGCGGCAGCCACTGGTGCGAGTCATGGAGCTGGTGCGATTTGGGGCGAGATCAAACAAGACGTGGCCTTAAAGTGTGTGAGAGAGAGGTAGTGGCGGAGCTAGTATAGAGTGATTAGGTGCATATGAACCAAATGCCTTTTGTCAAATCATTCGTTAAATTAGTCCTGCCATTGATTTTTAGTGAAATATTAGACCATAAGCAATATAGTTGAACCCAACGGTACTATGTTCTAGCTTCGCCACTGGAGAGAGGTGAGGAACTCTGAACGAGTGCGATCAAGTTGGATTTTGTGCTTTGTTACATTGCCATGTTGTGTCCTGGGTACTCGTGGAGGCTTCGCGGGTGGTTTTTTCTCCACATCCCCGCCATGTTATGTTATCGGGTACCCGTCCCGCTATCTCCATTGGACGAATACCTCCCATCCCCGATCCTTAGCGGGTAAATGCCCACGGGTACGGTAAAGCTGCCAACTCGAATGACGTATATTTATTTGTATTCGCCAGCCGTAAGTTTTCACCTATAAGTTATTTCCTACTCGTGTTAACAAGCGGTAGCATGATATCATTTAAATATGGTACTTCCTCCGTCTAAAAAAATTTGTCGATAAAATAAATATATCTAAACATATTTTAATATTAGATAACATCTTTTAGATATGGCTCGCAAGCAAAATATCGTCGCGAAAATAGTACCAGTCCTAGGCCAGTCTATCTTATAACGACGGAGAGGCGTGCCCGCGTGCCGACCACGAATACGCACTCCGTTGCATCATTCCCACGCACCGCATGTGTCTATTTCCATCCTTCCTCCTGCGTAGTAAGAAAGAGACCGGCACAGGCTGTCAACGAAAACCCACGACGGTACGCCGTTCTTTCCCGTCCCGTGTCGTACGTCCCAGCCGCGGGCGGCAAAGGCCATTCCATTCTTTCCCAGCCAACGCGGCCAGCACTGGAAATAACACGGCCGACGCCGACGTCGCTGTCGCTGGAGCTGGAGGGGAACGCGTGCGTGCGTACGCCGCCCGTCTCCTCCCTCCTCCCGTCCGATAAAAGCCCCGCCCCCTCCCTTCCTCCGTCCCCGCCTCCACCTCCAAACCATTTCCTTCCCCAACGCCAAGCTCTCCTGATCCTTCCGACCGGATCAAGCCAGCCAGCCAGCCAGCCAGCTCCGCGCGGAGTCATCCGTCCGTCCGGCCGGCGCAAGGGATCGTTCATCTCTAGCTAAGCGTCATGGCGCAGCGGGACAACAAGGTGGAGGAGCCGACGGAGGTGCACCTGCACGCCCCGGAGATCACGCTCTGCGCCAACAGCTGCGGCTTCCCGGGCAACCCGGCCACCAACAACCTCTGCCAAAACTGCTTCTTGGCGTCCTCTTCATCCCCGTCCGCCGCGTCGCCGCCGTCTCCTTCTTCCTCCTCTACGCAGGCGGCAACGTTCCCGCTCCTCTTCGACAAGCCGAGACCCTCTCCGCCCGCGCAGGCGGCGCCGGTTTTCCTGGCCGTTGACCGGCCGGCGGCGGGGCCCGCGGACCCGAAGGCGTCCCGGTCGTCGGTCAACCGCTGCCACAGCTGCCGCAAGCGCGTCGGCCTCACGGGGTTCCGGTGCCGCTGCGGCGAGATGTACTGCGGCGCGCACCGGTACTCGGACCGGCACGAGTGCAGCTTCGACTACAAGTCCGCCGCCAGGGACGCCATCGCCAGGGAGAACCCCGTCGTGCGGGCCGCCAAGATCGTTAGGTTCTGATGAAAAGCGGAATTCACAAGGAGGAGGACATGCATACAATACAAAGGAAGACATCCCAAGCAAAAAAATCCACTCTTTATTTTCTCTTTCTTTCCTTTGATGAAAATTAAAAGGATCCTAGCCTATGTGTCGTCGTCGCGCTGTTCTTGAGAGTATCTTCAAACTTCAAAGTACAAAGAAAGAAAGAGAGAAAAAG
The DNA here is from genome assembly GCA_026929855.1 of Poa annua. Classification (NCBI taxonomy): domain Eukaryota; kingdom Viridiplantae; phylum Streptophyta; class Magnoliopsida; order Poales; family Poaceae; genus Poa; species Poa annua. The sequence continues at coordinate 80,122,370 of CM049437.1, read as the reverse complement.
TTGGAAGATGGTGATGGGGGCGACGGCCGGGCACGGCGACGGAGGAGGAAAGGAAGAACAGTGCGATGATAACGTTGTTGTTGTTGTAGCTAGCGGTGGTTGGCGGTGGAGGAGATGAGGAAGATGGGGTTGGTGTGTACTCTACTGTTGTCCCACGAACAAATCTCTATTTAAATTCAATTTCCCTATTGTATAAATTATCCCATCAGCATATTTCTTCCATTGCCTTACCTATCAATCAACCTTTTCTTTTCCTCCATTGGTTGCGAATTGTCATCGACAGCTCAACCATTGACGTGCCTGAGCGCGCTCTCTTGCATGAATGGTGGGAATTGGATGGATTAGTTCGGCGCCGAATTATTGATTTATTGGGCAGGCAGGTGCACCTGTAACTGTACGTTCATCACATACAGTTTCAGCGTTTGAGCAATTTTCGGCCGTCTACATGGTGGATTAGTTCAGATGCCGTTCTCCCACCCACAGGACAGGAGGATTACAATATTCAACATGTTTTCGGGTGAGAACCCGTCAAAAGGTCTCAACTATCCACGGCACAATCCATTCATGAGATCGGGATTTTCTGCAGCAAAAGACGATGGCGACACCCTGTTTGACGCTGATCAGAATTCAGAAGCAATAGACAGAGATCACCGGCTCTCAAAGCTGCGGTGCTAATTAGGCCGGCCGGACGGCCGGCGACGTCCGTCCGTCCACCAGGTCTCCACATAAGATCCACGTCGAGCTTTCCGCCGGACCGCGGGGATCTTTCGCCGATACCCACGCACCACCACCGTATACAAATCCAGAGGAGCGGTGGTGGCGCCACTTGCGCAGTGGGAATGGGATGGGATGGCATCGATCGGCATCACCGGCACAGGTCGGCAGGCGCCACCATGCCATTGCCATGCTGCAGCAGCGGCACTAGCAGCCGGCGATTTTTCCTCTGCTTTATTAATCTATCTTTCCGTGTGGGTTTGCTTCGTGGATCGCGACGTGGACCAGGCTGGAAGAGACGCCCCGCCGCGGGCTTCGGCTTTCTCGTGAGCACTGCTCTCTTTCTCTGCTTACCTGGTCGCGTCTGGCGTGCGGGTCGGGCTATCCACAGCCGACGGCGATGGATCAGATTTCCGTTAAGAGGTATTGGTACTGGGGGTACAAGTATTTGCAGGGTTGAAGCATTTTCATACAACAATTTGTAAAGGTGCACAAACTTATATACAAAGTTGTAATGCGGATTTTCAAATTCATACAAACCAGCTGAGGAGTTGACACATGGCTCTCAAGGTAGAAAAGGGCACGCGTTGTGGCATGTACTATTTACAGAGAACTTCTGGAATTTTTGAATCACCACGGACAAGTCCCCAGAACCCCAATCGTGTTTTCCAATCTCTAACCCTAGTGGAGCGGTGAAGGCAGAGGCGACGCGACACGGTGTACGGCGGCGGTAGTGGGCGACGGAGCAATGTCCTGGTACTCAGATGCTTCTTTCGCTCCCGGATTGCAGTACTCAATCTAGTTCTGATTGTCACCGCCATGAATCCTAGCTAAACCCAGTGCGGCATGAAGAACAGGGAAGCAGCGGCGCGGAAAACTCACCGTATTCCGATGTCTCCATGTCGTATCTGCAGTAGACAGGATCGTTCCCCATGATCGCTGAGGCAAGCGCCTCTGACCCGTGGCGACAACCTCAACGCAGTGGCAACGGCGCGGACGGAAAAGGCAGTTGCGTTAATTCCATCTTCACTTTCTTTATAAGCTGTGGGAGCCCTACGCACGCGTAAATATGGAGGAAAATGGGTACTATATTGCAATCAAATCATCCCTCTGCTGTTGCCTGGACCAACCGATGCAAATCAATCTTTTCGAGGGGTTTTTCACAAAAGTGCACGGGTGACGTGGAAGCCACCCTGGCTGGTTCGGACTGCTTTGTATGAATTTGGACGTTACGGACAAGTTTTTGTATGAGTTTTATCACCTTTGTAAGTTGTTGTATGAAACTGCTCTTGCGCTGCAAGTAAAGTTGTTGTATGAAACTGTTCTTACGCTGCAAGTATTTGTACTGCCAAACCTAATACCTCTTTCGTTTAAAAAAAAATGAAAATGGTCGAGTACACTGAACCTGGGAACAGAGAAGCATTTTGAACAACAGCCCCATCGTGACGTCGATGCATGTTGCCGCGTATGGGACTAATCTTCCCACCGGCACCTAATAAATTTATAGAAAAGCCAAACGTGTTTTGGAAAAATTTACAGATTTAAATGAAATTTAACTAAACCAAAACCTCATCTGGGCTTCGAAGGCGTTGTAGTCCACGCCGAGGCGAAACTTTCAGAAACCGGTGGAACGATGTTACACGACTCCTCGTGGCCACGGTTCAGGCCCGCAGATTTCTCGAGGTCGATCTCCTCCGTTTACACCTTCTTCAATAGCCGGTGAAAGGAATCCTTTCCCCAAGGTGGCGACGGAGGCACGGGCTCGCGGAAGGCCGCCGCGCCTCCTCAACTGCATGTGCGGCTCGACCTTTAGCTTCACCTCCATCTTGGGGGTGAGGAACAGGCTCTGCGGCGCCGGACAAGAAACAACAACGAGCGCAAGGAGGACGAATGCAGCAGTCCAACCTGTCTGACAAAGTTATGAGCAGGCAATACTCTGTACCTCTCAGGTCGTCTGAATCGCCATTCGGATCCTAGGGCAGCAAGGCAACAAACAAGCAGGGCCAAAGGGAATTTGGGTAGCATTTGCTCACTCACCGGCTTCTTGAGGCGAGCCGGCTGGTTAGGCTTATCAACCATGCATTTTGGGAGGTACTTGACAAAATTTCGGATGTGCCAACGAAGATGCTCTTATAGCAAGTTAGAACATGGGTACTTTGGAACGACACTTAAGTGGTGTTTGTGTGTGATCAGTATGCGGTGAAAACTTGTAGGCCCTGATTAGGAACCCGATAAGTTTTTCCAGTCGGTATTTTCCCACCCTCTTGCTTTATTTAAATATACGGACCTGCGATGCTCCGTTTTTCTGCGCGGCACGTTACAGCGCCAATTCGGCGAACCAGGTTGGCATGTAGTCTATTTTTCGGGTAGCAGCACTGCTCCGGGCCTACGTTGCCGTCTTGCCAATACTATAAGGTCCTCTTTGGATCGCAGGGTTGAAAATAGGAATGTGAAAAAACACAGGTATTTCATAGATTTGTAAGTGTAAAATAGAGAATTGTAAAACATAGAAAAAGTGTGGGAATTGTCATTTTGATAAAACACAGGAAAAAGTGCCGACCCTACGTACTTGAGTGTAAAAAAGATGTTACAATAGATGTTCAAATTCCTATGAAATTGAGACATAGAAATCCAATCCATAGGAATTTGTTGACACCATTCGTTTAAACCAAAGACAATACATAGGAAAATAGTTGAAGGACTGAAATCCTATGTTTTTAAAAAATTCTTACGATCCAAAAAGTTATAATTGTGATACCGGTCCAGAATGTGCGGATACGTACTTGTTTACTGCAGCAGCGGCGCCCTGCCACGGTGGATCATTAAGCAAATGAGTAGGATCCAATTATTCCAATCACCCAAAGCACGGCAGGTTATTATCTTTCCCGAAAGGCTCTCAGCCTCTCGCCAAAGGATGCTAATTTGCTGGGCGAAGAGAATAGATCCATCCGATCGCTCGCTGCCAGGACATGCCTGCGTACAATGATTGGGATTTGGGACCCTCAGCCTCAGGTGGACGGACGCCTTTCGGCAGCCTCGGAAAGCAGATTCAGCGAACTTTGCTGTTACAGCCTTCCGTTTCTTTCAGTGTCCAATCGGCCTACTTTTTTCCACCCTCTTCGGGGTTAATAGCCTAGGTTCCGTTTCTGTGCATGTTCTCTCGAGTTTGGACCGAGTTAGTGGCTCGGCGCAACGCAACTTTCTTGTGCTGTGCTTGCGAGTTGGAGAGGCTGGGGCTGTGGTGAAACAACGTATGTAGGAGGTAAATCTGTATGATAAATCGTAGTTATGAAAGAAACCACGTTTGTGTTAGAAAGATAACATGTCCAACAACTTCGAGGACTGTGGATGCATTTCACTCACCAAAATATAACAGAGGATAAGAGACAAAGCATGCAGAAACACAAGATGGGATGCAGCAACTTGCAAAATAGTCTAGAATGCGATTTTTACATCCTGGGAATACAAAAATCATCAATTTATTTATTGATACGAAAGGGTGTTCCAGTTAAAGTAACAGTGTCCATCAAATAAATTAAATGAATGTCTGACAAAAAAATAAGAAATAGAAACAGTTGCTTCGATAAGAAATGACACAGGGATGAACACTATCTTTTCTTTTCTTTTTTCACCTTTTTTTGCTTGGGAAGGGGTTCAGAGAGAATAGTACAAATAAATAGGTTGCTATACAGTCGGGGCTTACATTGACAGGGCGCATACTAAGCACAAGAATATCATGTCCAAGAACTGGTCCTCCTTTTTCTCCAGCTGGCAATCAATCCTCATTGAACCAACCATCGACACAACAGAAGTTTGCACTTATTTCAAATGTGTGTAAGCCCCTTTCAGATGGCCAAAGAAAACTGCTTGTTACGGCAGCCTGATCTCAATATAGAACATAACCATCTGCAAGTATCAGCATTGTGGTTTTACCAAATTAGAACTCCAGATCCCGTTCCCGTTTTTCCTTCTTTTTCTCCTTTTTTTTTATGTTTTTTCCTGTTTTAGTCTTTTTACAAGGCAGCATTTTGGAGCAACAATCTTCTCAGCTTATTGGCTCTGTTGTCCTCATTCGAACATGGTGCACCATTGGAAAGACACCAATTGGTTCTCACTATGATCATCTTTAATATGATCCCTTATGTGGCTGGTGGAAGCACCTGTTCAGCTGAAGACAGTGCCACACCCATGTCAGGCTTTGCACCTGTGTTTGAATCAGTGCCTGAAGCCTCACGCTTCCACTGAAAACTTCTGGCACCCGCTTTCATGGGAGTACGCCCTCTAAAAGAACTACCAGGAAGAACACCCCTTGGGTATGCCATCCTACTGTGCCTAGCATATAGTGATGACCGGCCACTACCAGGCCAACCATAAAACTGAGCAGCTTCATGAGAGCTTCGCCTCACCACCTACAGTACAAGAACACAAATAAGTATTGCCTATGGAGTGCACTCAATACTCAGAAGGTTCGGTAATGTGTTTGCAGGCAACGCAAAAGGCTAACCAACACAATGACAGGGTGATAACATGCTACTCTCGTGCAACGAGGTCTATGGAACAACAGTGCAGAAATATATGGTAGATGAAAGCAAAACTGAATAAGTTATTTTCAACTTCTACGCCAGTACCAGTAATACAAATGGAACAGTATATGACAGGCTATAAATACTTCAAAAGACGGTAGCAATCATACCTTGAGAATGCGTGTCATAAATGATGTACCATTCAATGACAGAGCCCGTTCAGCCGACTCTGTGTGTAAAAATTCTACATATGCCGACCTGTATCAGATAAAAAATCATTCACTGATGTCTTTTCAAGAAACTGATACGGAATTGCTGACCATAGAAAAAATTGGCTAGTTTGTTTTAGCTCGGTGAACTTGCAATTATGTTCCACTTAGGCCGGAAATTGAGCACTCAACATGAACTTCTTTACCCACGTTCGATCAGAACCTGGATCCGTTTGTTCATGAAATTGCATGCACATAATTGATACTCTCTCCGATTGAAAATGATTGACACGGATTTGTCTAAATACGGATGTATCTAGATGTATTTTTGTGCATAGATACATCCATTGGTTCTTTTCTCAGTCTAGTATAACAGTCCAAAACTTGCATTCAAATATTGCCGACGGGACGTGTGACATATCTATGGTTCACCTCTAAATGGTATTAAGAGGACCTTTTACTTCAGATACCAATCTACTAACAATTCCCTTCTATTAATTTGTTTTGTGGGATCCTCCTTACATTTACGGTTGCACTTGTCTTGGAATTCAGTCTCAAGGGCTGAATCAAATTGAGATAAGCGTCCACATATGTTTTCAAACATTATTCAAGCTGATCTTGAACCAAGGGAAGTAGCATAAATGCATAATAGCACCTGATGGTTGCTATGAACAAGATACGCCAATATGAACTTTCCTTGTTTTACGGCCTCAGTCAATTTTCTCTCATTAATTTAAGTAACCAATAACTAAAAGAACATTATAAATCTTAATCTTGGCAACAATGATTAGCATAAGAAAAAAGCTAACCCTGTTGGCTGTCCTGTTGCTGCATTAGTAACGATGACTACTTTCAGCACTGCACCAAACTTGTTGAAATGGCGAGATAGCGAGTCCTTGGTGGCAGCAAAGTGAACCTTCAAACAAAATTGGCAGACAAATTGAAGAATCTAAGAGCATGAAATAGAAAGGGAGATCATATATATAATATAAGGATACTTACATTGCTAACATAGAGGGTCCTTGAATCCGCATCCTCAGTGGGATGTGCAGTGCTATATGAACTGGTAACTGCAAGGAAAGAAATGTGTTATATCAAATAATAAACAGTATTCTGTCAAATATGAAGGATTCTCTACAGATAACTGATTCTAAGTGCTCCACTTCGCATATCTATGATGCATTAAAAAAATGCACTCCCTGAATTTTGTTACGTACCAGATGTTGCAGACCGCTGTGAATCCTTTTGGACTTCTCCATGACCTGATTCCTGAGCAATTTTTGTACAGTCAGAGTATTCTAAGAAATTATAAACTCTGCGGCAGGTCAACTGACAAATATATGATACAAGGCCAATGACCAAAATAATCAGCACCTAAGTAACAGATAGAATGCAAATCATCTTATTTATTACCAGAAATACTCAATACAAAAGCAAATTACGGAAGTATGGGCCTATCTCTTAAATTCAGGCAAACATTGATACTCCCTCCGTTCACTTTTATATTTCCATATGGACTAGATACGGATCAAAATGAGTGAACATACACACTAAATAGGTCAAGATACGTGTATTTTCAAAAAAGTAAAGTTAGAATGCCTTATAAAAATGAACGGAGGGAGTATAATAATAGCTTTGGCTTTTCATCCGAAATATCTTTGGATGCTGGCATATGAACCAGAGTTATTAATTCTGTTTTGTTCCAGCCGGAACTACCGGATGATTCCATTTTCCTGACCAAACGGTACTCAGTAGCTTGCATTCCGTACCGGCCTAAATTCCGGGCATTCCGGCCGGCACGTTGCATCTCGGCCAGATTTCCTACATCGGACATTCCAGTACCAGTAGGTACAATACACTGTGCTGAATTAATATCACACTCTGCTCTTACTATAGGCAACAGACCACGGCTGGTTTTTCTCATCCTCGAGGTGGGACCAGTATTGATCTAGAGGTTCTACTTCTACCAAGAAGCATTGGGCCTGGTGCTTTCTGGACTTATTGAACTTTGATGCATGGGTCGGCCTGCTCTCGCTGCATGCATAAACAATGCTAGGCCTGGCCAACATTCAGGCATTTACTCCACTCATCCTTTTCGTATATTTTTTTAATTATGTCTGTACATATAAGTCTAAACTATCATTATAAAAACCCGGAACAGAACCCCTGAATGGTCCCGTACCGAGATGTTCCGTTTAAAACTGCAAAGGAATTAATGAGTGTGATATGAGCACAAGCCTATGCAGTTGGTAACAGAGATAAAAGCATATCAAAGTAGTTCCACAAAAACAACTAAACCAGTTCAATCCAGTAGACACTAGAACCAGCAAATCGTTGAAAATAATATGTTATTTTTAAAAAAATCATGGTCCATCGGTCCAACTGACATTACATTCAAGCCAAATGGCAAATGAGTAGAGCCATAACATGCAAACATCCAACAGGAAAAATATAAAAAGGGCACATATTAATATGTTTAGGCTTTCACTGAAATACCAATAAGGTAATAAAGTCACGATTGAGACCCAGAAACAGAAAAAAAAATGATCAATTTCACATGGCAATTTATTTGCATATCCCATGCAAAAAATAAGCATTACAATATATTTATTTGCATCTCTAATGCAAAAATAAGCATTACAACAAATAAATATTTTTTTCAAACTTCGAAGACAGTAATATAAATTATTAAAATGGTCTGATGAATGGTTCTTCCATAACTTGCAGATAAAATAATCAAGCTATCTGCAAATGCTTAACAAGGTGCAGTTTTATCATAAAAATTGCTTAGTGCAGGTGTGAGGGAACTTACTTTGACATTAACTACCGGAGAGGTAACATTAGGATTCATGGGTGTGATCTCCAGCTTCTCCACAACATGAACATCTTTTGGTGTTCCAAAACTGGCAGGTTCCACAGAACTGGGATTAACTGGACCAACCACAGTTTTGCTTGCTCTTATTTGTGATGAAGAAACAGGTTGCCCCTCAAAAGTCAAACTCGAATGCCTTTTCCTGTTGATCTCCGGTTCAGCACTACATTTCGTTGATGTAGATTTCTTCTCCACAACTGAAGAAAAAGCACCAGCATGTGAATCATAACCTTGGTATCGAGTAGTTCCATCATCTATATCCACATCATCATCAGAGGTAGTATCAACATTCATCTCATCCTCCCCATCTGCTATGTTCAGGTCCCCTGATATCTCTTCGTCATTATCATGCTGATCCGAATCACGATCATCTACAGATGTAACTGGCTCAAAATCTCTCTTCTCTTCACGAGAACGAGATGGTTGATTCACAGCATTCCCATGACCTAATCGACTGAACACACTCCCAGTAGATCTTGCTTTGGAAGAATCTGCAGCAGCCTCCGCGGCAGCTCTCAGAGCTAAAGCAGCTCCAGGTACTTGTGGAATTTGCCTAGTTCTTTCTAATCTTTTATCATTCGGTTTGTCTGTTGATCTTTCTGATCTCCTATCATGTGCACTGTCTTTTGATCTTTCTGATCTCCTGTCATGCACACTGTCTGTAGATCTTTCTGACCTCCTATCATGCAGGCAGTCTGTAGCTCTTTCAGACTTTTGACCATGCAAGTTGTCTGTGGATAATGTAGAAACCACAGAACGTAGGCGCTTAGAAGATGGCTCAGTAGGGATGCTGGTTTGCTGCACAGCTTTTACAGCATCTCGAACAGCAAACTGCAGAAGACGGCGGGACGCACCAAGCACGGGACGAGAAGGCAATTCTCTCTGGGCACAAAATAAGAGAACTGGTCGTAAATGGCATTTTGATTTCAGGTGGACAAAAGCAACATCTTAAGTGGATTCCTCAAGAGTGAATGCATTTAATTGTATCAGAAATTAGGTAGGCGTATTGCAGCCAATAGTTAATGGTAAAACACAAGCAATTTTCTTGTCCAGGTAGAATATAAACAATATTTAAGGTCATTACAATTTTGTCTTTTGTCAGTTGGTCGGTAGGCGTATTGCAGCCAATAGTTAATGGTAAAACACAAGCAATTTTCTTGTCCAGGTAGAATATAAACAATATTTAAGGTCATTACAATTTTGTCTTTTGTCAGTTGGTCCTAATAGGAAACAGCCTCTGTAGCATACAAATAAAGCCATATATTCATGTCCATGGGAAGTAAACATTTGGTTTGTCAGTTGTTGAGGAATTGTGGGAAAATGGAACAACTAGAATCTAACATCATAATCATTTAAACCAGAAACCAAAAAATGATTTTCAATATTTATTGTTTTGACTGGATGACTGGAATATATTATTATTGCTAAGACTGAAGACATTCATTATTTGGTGTTTACAAGCTTCTATGTTGCGAGATATAGAGAAGCATAATAAATATTAAAAATTTAGTTACGGTGTAAGTAAATTCAGATCCAGGGCACACCATGCTAAAATAAGCAAGGCATGGGAAGGTTAGACATGAAAGTCCAATGTTGCAGGCAATTGGTTTGGTTAACACAAAACAGACCTTTTATTAAGATATGCTACGCACCTTTGTTTGTTGTGGTTCGTCCTCCCTATCACGCTTTCTGCCATTCCTTAGATTAGGCAATGGAGGTTGTCGTATTTCAATAGACTTCTGCAGCTTTTTCTCCTCTCCGTGCAAAATATCTGTTAATACACTTCGGAGTGGAAAGTTTTTATTACCCTCTCGGCCATTTCCTTTCCATTCTCTCTTATTCCGACTCCTGGTGGTCGTGTTTGTATCACTTGTATGCTCATTGAGAATTTGATCTTTGCTTCTTGCGTGCACCTCAGGTGATCTATGTCTTCCAGGTAGTTCTTTTGGGGTTTCATCATCCTTGTTCTCCACCTCTTGATTTTCTTGTGATTGCACATATTGGCGCAAATTTAAAGATAGATGATCCCACAACCTATAAGGACGTTCAATTGTGTGTTCAATATGCACTTGCTAAGACAATATGAATATCAATTACTTATAAATTGCAATCGGTACCCCAAAAAAAAAATGCATGCCCATTGTTGTTGTACACAACGATAATCCAGGCAGAAAGAGGGCTTAATCTCTTCTCAGTTGCAAAGCAGGGTCGTAATCTAGTAGAATAAGTAGCCAACTTACTAAAAACTCGCGCAAAAAAATAAAAAACATTAACTTATCGCTTCTATGTGTATCACACGCAGAAGTGGTTTACAATAAACCATGCAAACCACTCCGTGTTGAGCGCCGTGTAAACATTAGAATTACAGAAAGGCTCTTAATTTAGCATCACTCCATACAAACTTCAAGTTCAGACTCCATATTGAGTGTGAAACAAAAAGGAGAATGGACAGAACTATATACAACTAACAGGAGAGGAAGAGAACAAATAGTACTATTTCCTGAGAACTCATCTTCATTTACCATAAAACATTTTTAGCTTCTTAAACTTGAGATTCAAAGGGTGATACTACACAGGGTATCTTTGGAAGTTTTGTGTAGATTCAGTGCTGAAACCTGAATGTCTTTCGAGATATGCATCCATAAGTGATTATTGCATAGTAAATGGCTATACGGAGAAAAATGTGGAAAAATACACTGAGATTTGGTCGCCAGCTTAGTTCAAGCAGAGAGAAATATAAATCATATGGCATGTGTACTAACCATGAAACAAACGTTGCACTATCATCAACTCCCAGAAAAATATTGAGATCCTTACTGGTCTCATCCTTGCGCTTTCTAGTCTTCAGCAGCACAATAACATACTTCTGCACTTAAGATAACAACAGAGGTCCATTGATTGCTCTCTCTAAAAACATCCAAATGTAATAAAGCAACAGGAGAAAGAGAACATGATGTTTAAGATTCCAATGTGTTTGAAAATGAATACATAATAATAAGAAGTGTTAAAGCAATGTATTCCATGTCAAACTCCACTGTTATGGTTAAGATGATGGCATGCGCTTGTAGGCGACAACTTAGCAGCAGATTTTCCATCGGAGGCATTGTAGCCAATCCTAAAAACAACATAGATAGTGCAGAACATTTTTTTCAATCATGATTCAGGCACTTTTCACTACTAAAACTTTTGGCTAAGACCAGCAGTAAATAAGAAAGGCGGGCCCGTATAATACCATGTGCGAGAGCGGTGCATATGCACAAGCCACCCAAAAGTAGGGGCACGAGTTTCCCTAAGCACTCGCATTTAACTAATCAATTGACTAAATTAGCACTATACCCAGAAGTAAAGAAAGAACTCGTGCACAGGAAAATGTCTCACAAAGAGCCAGCCACTCCCTATCCATAAGACCCTTTGATACTTGCTCTTTCCGGCGGCCAAAAATTTCTTGCCCGCAATAAATCGATAGGGTCAAATATTTCAATAATCAATCTACATGTGGGTGTTTTTCTTCCCATTTGTCGCTCTTTTGTGCTTTCATTTCAAACATTTTCTAGTGCATTATTTGGTCTACTAAAGTTGGACTATCTTGTTGGATACACCCATCTATTAGTTCAACTACAAGATATAGTCGTGCCTCATCTATTCAGAAACATAAATCACTCTCGCTTTTAAAAATACACCCTTGAGCAAGAACTTGTCCACAACAAAATGTATTGCCTAATACAAAATTGATATAGACATTTTTAGCGATATATTAATTTTGTATCAATAATCCACATATAGTTATACTAATCACCGATCAAAGTTTAATTTTCGGAAAATAAGTGCTCATAATTCACGGAGTACTTAAGAGTTCAATATTTTGTTTTTCGTAAGATCTAATTTCTTGAGAAAAAATTGGCACCTGTTCAGTAAAACTAAATCAATTGGATTTTTAGGCATAAGCCCTAAATTTCATTTTGCACTGGGCCACAAACATGCTAAGTCTTCATGATGCGCCACAAACATGCTAAGGCTTCAAGCAGCCACTGGCGTATCTAGCGGGTGGGCCGAGGGGGCCGTGGCCCACCCATAAATTTGGCCAAAATTTTGGGACCCCCATATCGGAATGCTTGTTGGGCCTGGCTGCTGGCCCTTTTTGCCTATCACTAGGTAGAGAAAAAAAGAACACAACCGTCATCCTCGCTCATCCTCGCTCGCAGGTCGCAGCCTGCTGTACTACCTCGCTCGCGCCGCCATGGCATCGGCGACCTAGCTGCCTCGCCGGCCCGCCCGCTCGGTCGAACTGCACTCCCATCCCTTGGCTGACCTTGCCAACCGGCGGCCCGGCCCCTCGTCATACCTCACGCCCTCTCCCTCACGGCCTCGCCTGCTCCAATTTCCGGCCACCGCCGCCGGCCGCCGCTCGGTCAACCGCGGTACGCCTCCGCAGGTACAGATTAATCCTGGACACAAGCTCATAGCGATTGGCTCCATTGATTCATGGTTTTTCTTTGCTGTGTGGGGAGAAATCTCACAAAAGAAAAAAAACATAAGATTTTTTTCTGGTCCGGAAGTGTTGAGGAGTCTAGATTAGAAATTCCAATACACCGGACAGTTGCACTACATGAGCGATGGCAACATGGACCATAGCTGGCTATCTTGTTAATTATTTGAATGAATAACCAAACTTATTCAATTATTTGCTAGTTGCTTCCCAGCATAGAAACCTTAGAAGGAAGAGGAACTAACACGGACCTTTTCCCCTTAGAAAATTGAAAATGTTTAGACTTTAGGGAAAAGAAAATGTACACGCAAGGGTGTGTGCTTTAGTGTATGGTTTGTGCCCTTGTTTATCTAGAAAATTCTCAAGCAAATCATAGATGTGCATCATGTTAGAACATGTGAGACTGTAAAATCATGCACAATTATGATAAAGCATCTCATGTATGAATGAACAAAGGGTTGTACTTGCACTGTTCAACCTGATTACCGTTGTGACTTATATATGTATATATAAGGCTATTTATCTTGTTCATTTGGTGTCTTTTCATGTTTTTTTTTAGTGTGTGCCCACGCTCTAATTTTTTCCTGCATACGACCACTGCAAGCAGCACCATGCACAAGTTCACAAAATTTAATGCTAGAAAGTAGGGATATAAGGACCCATGATTCCTGAGCAGCTGATGTAGTAGTGCTGAATAAATAAACCATGCTTGGATTACCGAAGAAACTTCAGCCATCCACAAATAAATAAGAAAAGAATTCCTAGCCTGTGATCGCCTTGTGATAAGTCCCTCCAATCAGGGGAAATGACTAAATAGTAAATATACATAATGTTCACAGTTCCACAAACGAGCATAATTACACATTAGTTCGTTGCTTCTTGCCTATTACACCAGCTGAATTCGCCCAGGCGAAGTACAATGTAATTGATGAGACTATAGTGTACACTAAACTAGAGCCGACGGTTATCGCTACAGCCCAACGCATACCCAAAGTCTAGGAAGCAAATAATCAAGCAACTGCAAACCAGCGAGGTTGTAAGATCTATCCGCGTCACGAGTAAGAGAAACAGCACCAGACACGGTCACGGAGTAGCAAAGCTCGCGGAAATAAGGACCCAGCCACCGAGGGGAGCAAGCGGGAGGGAGGCGAGGGGATTGAGTGGTGTCATCTTACCACGAGTTCTTCTTCTTCGCCGTCCTTGAACTCACACAGTTTCTCCCGTATGCGCTCCTTTAGCTGCTCGGCGCCAGCGACGGTGAAGTCCGCCTCGAAAGTGCGGTCGTCGCCGGCGAGATCGGCCGCCTCCATCGAGGCGGAGGCCTCCAGAAGCCCTCCCCTTGCAACCCTAGATCCAGCCCGATTGGGTACCGGGACCGAGACGGGAGGGGAAGAACTGGGGAGAAGTAGACCTTATCCGCGACGCGCTTATCAACAGGGTATGGAAGCTTCGGCGGGGCGGCAGATTTCGGCTCGCCGGGAGGAGGCGCCGGCGGTGCGCGTGGAGATGGGGATGGGGTTAGGCGACGGGACTAGGATGCAAGATTTTATTGGGTTTTATTGCTTTTGAGAGGGCTATGTGCCTATGTTACCCGCCTAGGGAGGCGAATAACAACACTTTTTGGCCTTCAAAAACAAATAGTAACAAAAGTTTTTAACACAGAAATTAGAACACCTGACTTTTAAATTTTCTTTCATCCTCCTTTATGTAAACACGTGGATATTCACATAAATATAACTATAAGTGATAGCATAGCATTTCATCAATAAATAATAGTTTTTGTTCTAAATGTATCCGACAAAAGCTATTGAAAGATATCGTATGCATAGAAAATACGGATGTCTCCTCAATATTTGCAATGTGATCTTTACTCTATTAGTCTCTATCTTTGTTTTACAAAAAGGGCCACCAAACCACGGACGGTTGGGTTGTCTCCGTTACGATGATGTCTCTTAACATGCTATTCGGTCAACTAGTTGCTTCCATCTCCATTCCTACACCCGGATGTTCCGTGTTGAGACAACATGCTCTGCATCCCCGCTTAGGGGTCCACGTCCAAAACACACTCACCTTCCTAACACTCATCGTAGGCTTCCCACACAGCTAGTTATTGTTCCTTTGTTTGCCATGATCGAGCTCAGACAGTGTCAGGACGATATCACAAGTCACGGGAATCTCCCTCGCGCATTTTGCATGAATACATGAAGAACGTGTGTCATCCCCTCCACGTTATCACTCGGGACAGCATACGCACACAGCCAGCCGGGCATGGGAGATGATAGGAGGGCTCCTCCCCTCTCCTCAGGAGGATCCATCAAAGTCTATTGCACCCCATACACAAGAGGCTATCTAAGCAAATGTGAGGTTTCAAAGATGCTCCCTTTTGTTAAAACATCTTAACTAGCCCTATGTTGATCCTCCTTGTCAGACGTATGATCAGTAGCATGTCCAAGTTTTGACCCAAGCACACCCACACCCTGATGCATGTAAAATGCATACATGAACTTTGTAGTTTATTGTGCTAAATTCTTTATTTATTTGCAACTTTATTATATTTATTGGAACTAATCTATTAATAGTTGCAAAAGTGCACAAATTCTTGTTTTACACTTTGTTGTGTATGAAACAAATAAATATGGAAGAAAATCACTAATGATTGTGAAATTCGGAGTTTCCTTAAATCTGTCTCTGCAGAATAGTTTTCAAATATTACAACGTACACCCTCGAAAACGATGTCAAATGAAAAAACATAAAACTAAAAAGTTGTATGAAATTTTATTCTGATATATGTGGACTAAACAATTGGGGTCAATTATCAAATTTCCCTTAGAGGCCTTGGTGTACTCAGTTTTGCCCCTAGTTGAAAATGGTGCTCAGTTTTGCCATTACTTCGGGTGCAGCTTCTCCGTCGAGGCAAAACGGTAAGCTTGCAGTCCACCGTCTGGTGGCGTTAGTGGAAGTGGGTCCAGAGCTTACAGGTGGGACCATTTGACCATAACCGGACAATGCTTACTGGTGGGACAGTTGACCATGACCGGACAGAGCTTACAGGTGGGACCATGGCCTGCGCCGCCACCACCTACGCCGCCGATGCCGTCCAGTCTACACGAGTCGGACCCACAACTTATCCAACTCAGCGCGGGACCCTGGAGTTGTCCACTTAACGGGGGACCCACCACTTATCCACGTCACAGAGCGGGACCCACCACATATCCACCTCAGAACGCGGGAACCCCACATGTCAGTCCGTTTTACGTTCTGATTTTTCAAATTGGTCCTCTATTTTTGGAAAAAAAATCATGCGAGTATTGCACACTAATAAACATAACTAAGAAAGAACAACGACGAACAGAACATGATTGGAACACACATAAACACGATTGGAACACATATAAACACGATTAACACGATTGGAACACATATAAACACGATTAACACGATTGGAACACACATAGAACTAGCTAGGGTAGCTCGCCGGAGCCCTCGTCGGAATCCTCCTCGCCGCTCAGTCGGAGTCGGAGTCGAAGAACCCGTCAAAGTCCGATCTGGAGCTGAGCTTGATGACGGGGTGGAGGGATTCTTCGATCGGGGCCTGGATGCGGCGTTTCTCGAGCTTCTTCTCCATCTGATAGCGCCTCCTCCTCCTCCTCCTGAAGCTGATGCTTGCTGTGCTGGATCACCTCCTCGGTGATCCAGAGCAGGACATCATCATCATCGGCGAAGTCCCCGGGTAGGAGGCCGCGACACGGTGGGCGGTAGCTGTGCCGCCATGGAGGAGCTCCCCACGGCGGAGGAGCTTCCATGCTCGTTGTCGCTGCTTCCGGCGACGGCCTCCATGCGACGGTCGTACTTGACCACCTCGCGGCGGGCGAACGCAGCCGACACAAGGACCCCGTGATTGGTGAACTTGCACGCGCCGCGTTTCCGACCGTCGTCGGAAGCTACGCAGCACGCCTGTTCGGGGTCAAAGGGCTACCGCTTCCGCTCCTCGTTGGAGCGGTTTCTGCCACCGGAATGGCCACCGCGGCCGGCGATTGAACCTCCCCTCCTAAACATTGGCGGTCGACGGGCATGGATCTTTTGGCGTAGGTGGATTTGATCGGCGGCAACGAGCAAAGGGGGCCGACGGCGAGTGTGGGAAATGGGGGAAAATAGCTAGGTCGCGACACAGTTCGTGGATAAGAAGGGGAACGGGCCGTGACATTGGGCCGTGACGACGTTCGGCCGTGGCAAGGCGGTCGTAATAAATTTGATCAATTTTGAACCGACATTTAAATTTGAATTTGAACCGATATTCAAATTTGATGGTCTTTCCATACTTTTGTATTTTATGGGTTTATTCTATGATGTTTCAATGCTTTATCAACATTGGTTCATCAATCCTAGCCCCTTTGTGAAGTACAACTCATCATCCCTGAAAACGTGATAGAAATGGCCTCCAAAGCTGGGGAAACGACCCCATTTGTAAGCACCTTATTTTTCTACCATGTCCAAACCATCCAAATAAATTCCCTTAGCATCTATTCCACCTTTATAGTATAAATACGAAGTCTCACTGTTTTTTGAGTTGATTTCCCTATTATTAAATTATTTTTAAAATAAATGATTTAATACGAAATCATTAAAAAATGTTCACTTAAAAACATGAAATAGCAAAACTAAGTCCATATCCTGTTTAGTCACTTCAGAACGGAGCTAGGGAGTGCAATTTGATATTTTGCATTTTCAAAACCTCAAACCCTCTACTCTCTCCTTTGAACTCTCTGTAACCTAAGTCGATGGTCACCACTTTGTGAAGGAATTTTCGTACAAACTGGTATACATCATGTTTATGATTTTTAGTAGTAAATATGTCACATAACATAACTATGTGCGAAGGTTTTATATTTTTTCGATTTTTTTTGTATTTGTTATGCACGGTCAAACCTCTGTTGACCGGCTCCGAAACCTCACAAAACCTGCATTCTTTGATTGCCTAAATGAAAAACAAGTCCAGATCCTGCTTAGTGATGCATGTTAAATGCATACATGAACTTTGCATTGTATTACTTATATTTCAATCATATTTGCATCATATAAGGGTTATATCATTGTCTTATATTGATTTTGAGAATATTTCACAGTTTCCCTATTTTTCTGGAATTAACCCTGCACTGTCAGAAACCCTATTTTGCTATATTTTGATGTTTCAGGGACCCAAACGACGTCCAAATGACCTGAGATTTCATGGAGATCATTTTTTGGAAGGAAGAAGGAGTAGGAGACAAGGAAGCACACGAAAGGAAGTCTGCGGAGCAAAAGGGGTGGCCCCATGTGGCCAGATTCCTTGGCCGCGTGGGAGGGTCCCTTTCCCCACTCGAGGCTCCGATGTCGTCCGTTTTCATCTCCGTGCCTTCGTCTTGACCTAAAAACGACTATAAAAATACTCCCCCGATGGCTTTCGAAAGGGAGCGCCGCAGAAACACAAAACCACGAAACAGAGACCTGGAGCTGCAGATTGGAGGGGGAAAACTTCGGCGGGGCGCTGTCGGCGTGGTCTCCATCTTCTCCAACGACTTCTCCACTGTCTCCATGATGAAGAAGGAGTAGTGCACCCCTGGACTATGGGTTTGTGAAAGTAACTTATGTATCTCTACTCTCTCTTGAGCTTCACAAATTAGTATCGTATGAGTTGCTGAACATGATTACGGTCATCTACGTAATACCTTTGTGGTGGATCTTTTTGTGAGTTGATATATGTTTGAGATTGCAATTGTTTTGTCTAAGTCATGAAAGTAGATGCATATTATGTACCCCATTCTTGTTTATGTGTTTTGATCCAACATATGTATGAGGGCATGTGAGGGGGAACGTGTGCATTACTTGGAGTAACGGGGGGTGGCTAGTGCGGTGAACGTGAGAGAAAGTTTCGCGATCCACTTGGGTATTTTTATCTTACTTTGTTGCCTCACTAGGGATGAAAAGAAATACCTTGCTACCGGGGATGTTGGGCGTGACCATTGCCACTTCTCCATGACTAGATCTAGCATGTTCTTATTTTAACTTCATGTCATAGAACTTAAAGCTATACTCTGATCTATCTTAATTACTAGGGTGTTACGATTTAGTTCGCATCTTGGTAGAGTATAAGAGAGATTAATAACCAAAAGATCTCTATGTTAGGACGTGATGCCCATAAAATTAATAACTTGTTTTGTTGCAATCTCATATGTCAATTCTTGTGTTCCATTATCTACCACTTTATTAAAAAGAGAGTGCATTTGTTAAACCATGAACCCCTGTCCATTTTTAATCATAAGAAACACCTTTCCAACACTTTATAAACACTTTTCATTTCCAGGCATTTAAAAATCCGAAAATACAAAAACACTTTTATTACTTGCATTCATCATAGAAAACTCAAAAACATCATCTATTATTGTTTCCATCATCCTTTCATATTTATTTATCATCATCCTTGTTTTCTGACGTTGTTGATAGAGAGATTTATCCCACTAGTCCCACGTCACTACCACACTGTTTTCTATCACCGTTGCATTAGCATCCCTACCATCATTGCATATTTATTTCTAGTTTTGCATTTATTTTGTTTTCATCTCTTTGCTCAGACCTTGTGCTTCACAACCACTTGGTGAGGTTGAGGGCACAAAACATTTTGTTTTGTTTTGCATGTATTCCAAGAGAAGGACAAGAAGATAAATCTTCTACACACAGTTCCCCAAGAGTTCGATATAAACCCCGAGTCGCCCTTGTGGGGAAAACAAGTATTCCACATCTACAAACTCTGCACTTGGAGCTCAACCTAAGCGTATTATCTTTACGCCCATCAGTGCGCTAGATTTTTCATTTTTTTGTTTTTTATTTGTTTTGCTCATTTGAATTTTCGGTCTAACATAACTTTGACCGACATTTAAACAAGTCAAAACATGAAAAATGGAAATCAAATCCTAGATCCCCCTTGGTCACTCTTCGTGGACTGTTGGGCCTATATACGCCTTTGCACTTCTGCATGCACGCGCGTCTGCATACACGTATGCATGCACGCTCGGGAAGCGTCGGCGTTCGCATGCATGCACGCCTATCTACGTCGACTCAGAGTCCGTAGCGTCATTAAGAAAGCCGTGATTCAGATGCCACGCGACCCATCGATTCAGATGCACGCGTCAAATAGTGTGAAACAACAACAGATACACACGCGCAACAATCGTTTCACTTGGAACCCTAACTAGCGTTCTTAGCCCATTTATACGCCTCTCTTCCTCTCCCACACACACACCACGAACACAAGCGAGCCTCCATCCTCTCTCTTCCTCTCCGACAACCCCAAGCAACCAACAGATCGAAGATGCAGTACAATGGACCAACGTCCCTTCGCCCGCCTACCGTACCGGAGATGCGGTACCCGCCGGACGTCCTCGTGGAGTGCACGCTCCGCGTGTGGGCGCAGTCTCGGTGGAGGGGCTCCGTCGAACGCAGGCTTTGCCCACCTCCCACAGGGCTCACCGGTGATGATCCGCCTCAACGAGACGCGTGACGACGTCGCCCTCAAGCTGCTCACCGTCACCTTCACCAAAACTCGTTCGACGCGTACCATCTCCTCGACCAGGTCTTTTGCTGTGGCTACGAGTCCATCTTCTTCACCACATACAAAATCTACACCAACTGTGATGCTATC
Organism: Poa annua; assembly: GCA_026929855.1. NCBI lineage: Eukaryota > Viridiplantae > Streptophyta > Magnoliopsida > Poales > Poaceae > Poa > Poa annua. Next base: position 80,101,890 of record CM049437.1, on the reverse strand, counting down.
TTCCCCGACGCAAACCGGATGCACTGCCTCCCCTACGCCCTGGAGTGAAGATGTTGAAGCGGTGAAGGGGCGCGCGACAAGGTGGAAGAAGGAGATGCTCGTCTTTTTAGTTTTTTCGTGTTTTTTCCGTGTTTTTATGTGTGTCCTGTCCATCAACTTTCTATCTAATGTTGGTTTGCAACTTATCTATCCAATGAAGTTATTATGTGTGTTTTTTAATTTGAATTTAAGTTATTATATGTGTTTGAAAAGTGGTCTCGTGTTTTTGCAACTTATCTATCCGCCCCATTGGTTATCAACGCAAGCCACGACGCCAACTACCCACGCGGTTCGAGTCCCAGCCTGGTCCCACAAGCCACGGGCAGCAACGGCCTGGTCTTGGAGCCTGGTCCCACCTAGAAGGGCTGAGTCAACACCTTGACCTGACGGAAACAGCGAGAAGTCACAGAACGAGTTCATGCGCATAGATTATGGGCAAAACTGAGCACCATTTGCAACTGAATACATGGAGACAACTGAGGGCAACCAGATAATTAACCCAAAATATTGGCCCAATCCGAGTCCATACGTAGTCTGGAGACCCGTTCTACCAAAGGCAAATATCTGATTACGGAAATCTGAAAGATTGTGACTTTATTGACTCCAACCAAGCCACGAATTGGGGCCTCATTAGGGCTCAGAGGGGTCCCTAGGAAGGTTCTAGAGGTGCCCAAGAGCCCTTGGATCAAATGGACATTCATCCCATGGATTATATTGCATCTCTCTATATAATGAGGGGGAACCCTAATTTTCAAGTAAGTCACCAAAAGCCATGAATTGATGCACTGTATAGCTTGCTTGTGCATGCCATCAGCTCGTCCATCCCGGCCAGGAGGCGCCCCAGTCAAACACCGCTTCACGGAGGCACCAGCCTCCGAGTTTGGCCGCCGACGACAGTGTCCTAGCGCGGGCTCGCCGTGGTGCAGGAAACAGAGGGTGGGGAGCCGCGCGACGCGGGAGTAGAGGAGGGTGGTGCGCGTAGAGCATGGAAGGGTGTGGCGGCGGAACAGAAGAAGACCGACGAGGCGTCCCAACCCGTGCTCGCCAGCGAGGTGAAGTGGAGGTGGCGAGGCGGGCATTGGCACGGGTGAGGATGTGGTGGTGGTGGCGAGGCGCTTCGGTCCGGATGAGAGGATAAGCGGATGGGGGAAATGGGGGAATTGGGGAAGTAGGGTTACTGATTCATAACTTTCATAAAATGTAGGGGCCTTTCTGCAAAAGCGCCACACGGACAGTCAGATGACGAAGGGACGGCGCGGATCGCGTCAATTACTGCACGTTCTGCACCCAGGGACGAAGCTGCCTTTAGGCCAGTGGTGTCAGCTGACACCAATGGAAAAAGCAAAATCCTTCACTAATCTTCATTACCTAGTGTAAATTTATAGAGAATGACCCCAATGAAATTGAGAGATTATAGTGATGACCCCAGTGCCAATTTTTCTCAGCTTCGTCCCTGTCCGCACCTCCGTAATCTCTACTATATAATACGGCTTGAGGACATCGTCGTACGTTGCGCCATTTTGCACTTTTAATCCCTGCAAACTATGAAAATTAACCCGTAGTCCAACTTGACTTGCTCAGTTTTGTATTTTGGCCCCCGGTCCCCTCTCTCCTTTCCAATGCGAGCGGTGGAGAACGTGAGGAGACGCCATCCACCACCACCGCCCACCTCCACTGATCCCCTTCCTCCTCAACGTCGCTACAGACCTCTCCTGGCGAGGCCACCTTTTCCACGAGCTTCGCCTCACCATTCGTATTCCCCTCCATGAAGAAACCAAACCGGGTGAACGGAATCGAGGCCAGGCACCGCCACCTTCGTCCCTGCTCCTCCCGTAATCTCGGTGAGAGGCCGCCCGTCTCGTGCCTCAGGGACACGACGCTCGAGAGAGACAAGCGTTGACCGGACCGCCACTTCGCCCTCAACTTCCTCCCCAGAGGCGTCGGGACGGGGATATCGTCAAAATCAACAACCTCCTCCTCCTCGCCAGGAAGATAAGGAAACCGGGTAGAGGCGGCGCCCCCGACGCTGCATCCCGGACTTGGCGCTACCATGCCGTCCTGCAGCCGTTTTACACGGGATGCCCGTGGCCGCTTGCCCCAACCTGGCCGGCTTTTGGGTGGTGGAATACCTATATATGGAATTTCAAACCATTCAAGTAAATTTGCATGTGCTATCTTTAAAACCTTCAAACAACTTCTCATTTTGTGAGACTGTTTTAGCTCATGAGGAAGTAGTAGTTGGGCTTGTTATCTTCCATGCTAATTAAGTAACCCTCGACTTGCATGCTTCATCTGCTCGTCATTAATATTGCAAAGGGCTGGTTAGACCACTATAATATCAAAAGATTTGAGAAAGTAAAAATAGACACTCCTCCATGGTATGTGATTGTTGGTGGACACCCGAGGATTCGGTTAGCCATGGTTTGTGAAAAGCAAAGGTTGGGAGGAGTGTCAAATTATATAAGAAAGTGCATATTATAAATGTTTGTTTTTAAATAAATCGGAACCGCTCTCAACTTGCTTAGTATGGAAGATAACAGGAACTCTATTGCCATTCGTTGACAAAATAATCACCACTCAATAACAATTTTGCCTCTGTTTTCAAAACATCGAAAAGCTCTAGCACATGTTAATGAAGGGGATCGCAGGCAGAAAAAAAAATCCTAACAGCGATAACCTTAAACTAGCCAGGATCTATACTATGCAGATATAGTAATACGGAGGAGATCGATATACATACCCTTGTAGACCGAAAAGCGGGGATTACGCTCCCGCACAAGCGTTGCTGACGTAGACGCCGTAGCCGACCTCAAGGTCGCGGAGAACTTGGCGCGACGAAAAAGACGATGACGCGGCGATGTCGATGAAACCGACGACGACCTCGAGGCCGTGTAGAGGAAGCAGACCTCCAGCACCACTAGCGTGGCACCTCGCAGGGCGTTACACACGTACGGTGAAGCCGACTTCCTCCGGGCCCGATCCAGGGACGAGCAGCGGAAGACTGGGACCGGAAGACCAGCAGCACGGCGGCGTGCGTATGGTGAAGAAAACTTATCCTCGGCGCAACTCCAAACTAGGGAGTCACGGGATCCAAGGAGAGAGAGAGAATTGATCTGTGTTTTAAAGGCCAGGGGTACCCCTCTATATAAAGGGGCCAGGGGGCTGCCCAGCTTGCCAGGCTGGCGGTGTGGGACTAATCCCACACCCCAGCCGGCCAAGGCTGCTGCGCCGGCCTAGGTGGGCCCCAAGTGGCCCACCTAGGGCTGGCCGAACCAGCCCTCCCTTGGGAGGGACTCCTCCCCCCCCCCCCCTCATGGGCCTCTTTGCCTAAGAAGGCCCATTTAGGGGAAAATGCCTTAAAAAATTCAGGAAAAATTAAATAAAAATATATTTAACTATTAATTAATATTAAATACATATTACATAATTTATTCTGGCTCCGAAAACTATTTCGTCGCTGCCCGATCTCCATCGGAATTTTCCCGGGACGTTCCCGGTGCTCTCTTTTCCTATTTTTCTCTTCCGGTAAAATGTCGACTCCCCTTAAGTGTGTTACCCTAGCGGTTCGATTATCTCACCAGACATGATCGAGACTCCTCTCCGATCAATGACTAATTCGTGGACCTTGGATACCCAGAATTAATCCCTGCGAGATAACGAATACTTTACCGATCGAACCTAGACGTCTGAGTCTTAAACCTTTTGCCATGCGATACTTAGCGCGTCCGAGACTCGTTCATAGATATCTCCATACCTAGCTTGATCTCGTTACCGACACTGCTAACTTCTACTCGTCCATGATATTATGTCCTGGTGACCTAGTCACACGCTTGCAAGCTCGTTTGACATAATCTCACCGAGTGGGCCCTAGAGTATCTATCCTGCTATGCGGACTTGCAAATCCCGCTCTTGACCCCCCGTCTCAACGTACTCCTTTCCGACACCCGAGAGGGACACCTTTATTGTCACACTATGTAAGATATGCCGTTTGATGCAATCAAAGTGTCTTCCAGGAATAGCAATAAGAGTAGATCTCACGGTCAAAGGCGTAATGACTACGTCCTATAAATATTGGGTATGTCCATCACGTCATTCTCCCAATGACATGACTCCATTGTCAACTAACATTAATGTCACATGATCGGGAAACCTCGATCATCAATTGCCCAATGAACTAGTTAGATAGAGGCTACTAGGGACCTGGTTGTTTGTCTACCACACGTGTATTAATGTTTCCGCTTAATACAGTTATAGCATGGTATAAAACATATAATGAACAATTGAGATATGACGAATAAACTATATTTATTAAGTGCCTCTAGGGCATATCTCCTTCAGTTAAATCCCCGCTTCCCTCCGCGAAGGGTCTATCTTTTACTTACTGTTGAGTCACCATCCTTTTTTTAGCACCTTCTTGAGAGCATAGTTGTCATTCTTAGTGTAATGTGCTTGTCCCAGAATACTATTAACTGCGGTATAACTTTGATGCTTTTATCTTTGATATCTTTATTTCTAGTCTTCTCTTGAAACTCAGAGGTGCCTGGGCATTTATGTTTTGCTGTACAAATTCGAGCAATCGAGATACCACTTTATCATACTTTATTATGAGCTTTGCAATCCTGTGAATTGATATGTTTCATGTTATTTATTATTGGTATGATTGGCATCTTTTCATAGTTTACATGACTATTAGGTGACACCATTTGCATATATTTTATTATGAATAGCCTAAGCATTTGCCCAGATAGTGAGAATATATACATCATATGAAGCAAATGTGTTCGTGAAAGTTCTTTTATCGCACTCAGTTGTTAACTGAATTGCTTGAGTACAAGCAATAAGCTAAGCTTGGGGGGAGTTGATACGTCCAAAACGTATCCACTTTCCCGAACACGTTTGCTATTGTTTTACCTCTAATTTGTGTGCTTTGAATGCAACTAACACGGACTAACGATGTTTTCAGCAGAATTGCCCTGGTGTCTTATTTTTGTGCAGAAATTCAACTTTGGGGAAAAATACCAGAAAATATGCAAAAGTCCCTATTTTGGCAAGAGACCTACGGAGCCAGAAGATGAGACGGAGGGGGCAGCGAGCCGCCCACACCACGTGGAGGCGCGGCAGGCTCCTGGCCGCGCCACCATATGGTGTGGCCGACTCGTCCACCCCCTCGCGTCCCCCTCTCGCATATAAGGCCCCTCTGACCTAAAAACGAGGACGCCCCAAGCAATTTTTCCAGAAACACATCCGAGCGCCGCCGCCACCTCGAAACTCAATTCGGGGACCAGAAGTTCCTGTTCCGGCACTCCGCCGGGACGGGGAATCGAAGGGGATCATCGCCATCGTCATCACCAACGCCTCTCCATCAACCATCATTGTTTCCCCCATCCATGTGTGAGTAATTCCCCGCTGTAGGCTTGAGTGGATGGTAGGGATTGGATGAGATCGTTCATGTAATAGCTGTAATATCATTAGGGCATGGTGCCTAGTATCCGGTGTTAGTACTTTACGTCATTGTTGCAACTTGTTATGCTTAATGCTTGACACTAGGGCCCGAGTGCCATGATTTCAGATCTGAACATGTTATTGTATCATGAGGATAATTATATCATGAGGATAATTATTGTTTTAGATCATATCTACAAGTTGTATACACATATTATTGTCCGGAACCCGAGGCCCCAAAGTGACAGCAATTGGGACAACCGGAGGGGATGGCTGTGATGTGAGGATCACGTGTGTTCACGGAATGTTAATGCTTTGCTCCGGTACTTTATTAAAAGGAGTACCTTAATTACCAGTAGTTTCCCTTGTGGCCCCGCTGCAAACGGGCTGGTAGGACAAAAGATGATGTGCAAGTTTCTCATTGCGAGCATGCACAACTAAATTGGAACACATGCCTATGGTTATTTTGTACTTGGATGCTTTATATTATTTATCTGCAAATGCCCATGACTTGGTTATTATATGAATTATCTTATCCATACAACGCCCGTTCATCCGTCCCTATGCCTACATTATTTTAATCCTGTTGTCTACTATAATCACTATTGTCGTTTTTACTCTACTGCTGCTGTTATTTCACTACTGTCACTGCTATAAAACTGTTGCTACTAATAATCTGTTTCGAGCAAGTCTATTCATAGGTGAAGCTGAACTGACAACTCAGCTGTCAAGGCTTATAAATATTCTTTGGCTCCCCTTGTGTCGAATCAATAAATTTGGGTTTTACTTCCCTCGAATACTGTTGTGATCCCCTATACTTGTGGGTCATCAAGGCCCAAAAGGGGGGGCCCCACGCGGCCAGATTCCTTGGCCGCGTGGGCCCACCTATCTGGCGCCTCGAGCGCCCCCTCGGCCTCATCTTTGGTGTACCCCTCCATATATACAAAAAACGGCTTGACCTAGAACGGGAGGTCTATTCGCGAAACAGAGCGCCGCCACCACCACGATCTTCGTTTTCGGAGACAGATTTATCCAGGATTTCTCCCCCGGAGGAGGGATTCGGAGGCCGTCTTCACCGCCATCTTCACCGCCTTCATCTCCATCGACCATGAGCTCCTCCACCATCACCATGTGTGAGTAGACCGCTGTAGGCATGTGACGTGGATGGGGATTGGATGAGATTGATCATGTAATGATACCCGTTGTTCGAAATCTTAGTGGTTTACCTTGAGGATACTTTTGTATTGTGTTGATGCACTTATGCTATGTTTAATGCTTGCTACTAGGGCCCGAGTGGCATGATTTCAGTACTGAACTTATTTTGCCCCATCATATAATTGAGTTTGGTATTTATCTGCAAAGTGTATTTTCTGCTATTATGTTGAACTTGCGAACCCTAAAAGTGACATATAGGGAAAACAAGGGGGGTATGTTTTAGTTTGATGATTCTATGTGTTCATGAAGTGTTAATGCATTGTTCCGGTCTACTCGAAAGGGTAGACCTTAATTACCTGTAGTTCCCAGTTGGCCCCCGGTGAAATGGGCAGGTAGGACAATAGATGTTGTGCAAATTCTCTTCTCTAGTAGCCAGTCAGAGAGGTTTTTGTTTTCAACGGGCATGAGGCTTTTTGACCCATACTTTGCCAAGCACATAACTCATATTTGATTTCACTTTCAACTATTAATCACTAAAGATGCTATGATAGGGGCAATGAGAACTTCACATCAATGATCACTACATGGCAAACATTAGCTTAAGTTGAAGCATTTGGAAGCTAGATAATACTCTTGCATGTTATTCCTCTACTTATTTATCTATCTTTCCAAAGTGTCCACCTTTTATATTCAGATTTCTATAACAATACTCTATGACCAACCTAGGATATCTTTTATTTTTCATTTATGCATTCATTTGGTCCATAGAACTTTTCTTTCATGTTACACTTTGTGAATTATCATTGAACATCTTTACCTTGAATATTTAATATCTCTTGATAATATGTCTTGTATGTTGCTACTCTTTACTAAAGAATGAATCATTTGACTCTATGTAGCAATCATCTTTGATATCCTTTGTTAAGTAATAAAATGCCAAGTCCATGTTTAGTTTTATCACCTTCATACTCGAGGACGAGTATAGGTTAAGCTTGGGGATGTTGATGCATGTAAAATGCATACATGAACTTTGCATTGTATTACTCATATTTCATCCATATTTGCATCATATAAGGGTTATATCAATGTTTTATAATGTTTTGGGGAATATTTCACACTTTCCCTATTTATTTGGAATTAATCCTGTGCTGTCAGAAAACCCCTTTTTCTATATTTTGATGTTTCAGGGACCCAAACGACGTCCAAATGAACTAATATTTCACGGGGATCATTTTTTGGAAGGAACAAGGCTTAGGAGCGAAGGAAGAGCAAATAATGGAAGGCTGAGGCCCAAGATAGGTGGGCCCACGCGGCCAGATTCCTTGGCCGCGTGGGACACCTCATCTTGGCCCTCGAGCCTCCGATGCCGTCGATCTTCGTCTCCGTGGCTTCGTCTTGACCTAAAAACGACTATAAAAATAGCCCCCGAACCCTTTCGGAGGAGCGCCGCCGAAACACGGAAACCACGAAACAGAGACCTGGAGCTGCAGATTGGAGGGGGAAAACTCCGACGGGGCGCTACCGGTGTGGTCTCCACCTTCTCCAACGACTTCTCGACCGTCTCCATGATGAAGAGGGAGTAGTCCACCCCTGGACTATGGGTTTGTGGAAGTAACTTATGTATCTCTCCTCTCTCTTGAGCTTCACTAATTAGTGCCATATGAGCTGCTGAACATGATTATGGTCATATATGTAATACCTTTGTGGTGGATCTCTGAAGTTGATATATGTTATGATGATTGCCAATATTATGTCTTTGTTATGAAAGTAGATGCATATTATGTACCCCGTTCTTGTCTATGTGTTTTCATGCAACATGTTTATAAGAGCGTGTGAGGGGGAACGTGTGCATTAGTTGGAGTAACCGGGGGTGGTTTTGTGGTAAGTTGACAGCAATACCGTGATCCACTTGGGTTTTTACCTTACTTTGTTGCCTCACTAGGGATAAAGGAAATACCATGCTACCGGGGGTATGTGGGTGACATTGCCACTATCATCATGACTAGATCTAGCATGTTCTTATTTAAACTTCATGTCATTGAACTTAAATCTATACTCTGTTTATCTTAATTACTGAGATGTTATGATTTAGTTCGCATCTTGGTGGAGTATAAGAGAGATTAATAACCAAAATATCTCTATGTTAGGATGTGATGCCCATATTATTAATAACTTGTCTTGTTGCAATCTCATATGTCAATTCCTATGTTCCATTATCTACCACTATACAAAAGAGAGAGAGCATTTGTGAAACCATGAACCCCAGTCCATTCTTAATCATAAGAAACACCTTTCCAACACTTTTATTGCACTTTACATTTTCTGTTATTATTAAATCCGAAAATACAAAAATATTTTTATATCTTGCAAACACCATACAAACCACAAAAACATCATCTCATATCATTTATACCATCCTTGCACTTTTATTTATACCATTGCATATTTACTTTTGTTTTGCATTTGTTATTTATATATCTTTTACTTACACCTTGTGCTTGACAACCACTTGGTGAGGTTGAGGGCACAAAACAATCTACTTTGTTTTGTGTCGGCCCAATGAGGACCGGGGTGTGCGTAGCCCACTCCCTACAGGCCTCGCCCGCGAACGGATTCGTCAGAACGACTAAGGACCAAGCTACCGCTTGGAGAGACCCTCGAGAGGCATCTCCTCTTGAGGCCCTGAAGAGGAAGCCAGGGCCTGAAGAGGACCCCGCGCTTCAAGAGACTCCCCAAGGCTCAACACGCTTGGAGAGAGGTCAGCAGGAAACCTCCCCACAGGCCACCGCGGCCCTGTGGAGACACTTCGCGGCTAAGTAAGCGCTGCAGGGCGCACATGGCCCCTGCAGCAGCCGCAGGGTGACGCGAGCATCCCAGTTGCCGTTCTGGTGATAAAGGAGTCAACAAAGCCGCGCCGCCTGCGCCAGGACAGCCAGGACTTTCCTCTTTGGTGATAAAGCGGCTGGACGGCGCAACGCTCCAAGAAGATCGTCACCGTGGGCTCCACCACGACCTCTGCCGCGCCTGCGAGCCGCTCTGCACCGTCTGCAGCCTGTCGGCCACGGCGCGCAACTTTAGCACGGATGGACCGCGTCCATGGACGGATGAGCCGCGGTGGACTCCCGCTCCTTCGCGCCACCGGCATGTGGGAGCCCACCAGCACGAGGACGGAGCCCGGGGCGCCTATAGAAGGAGCAGGAGCTCCACCATAGAGGAGGATTGATCTCCAGTCGGCTGATTGCTTCCTAGACCGAGGGAACCTTAGCCAAACATATAGGATAGCCAACTGCCGGAGGAGGAAGACTACCATTGTGTCCCTCTCCAAGCACTAAACTGCCTCAAGAGAGCCTTCGGCAAGCTCATTGTCCTGTAACCTTCACAGTGCAATACAGACAAGCAGGAGTAGCGGTGTTACCTCCTCCTGAGGGCCGTGAACCTGGGTACGGGCCGGTGTCCATCTCTGGCGTGATAGTTCCTCTCCAGGCCCGGCGATGAAGAACACGTCTGAAGGTTGTCGGTGGCGGAATATGGCACGGCGCAACACCAGGGATTCCGGCACTGACGTGGAACCTGCACAACACAATCAAAGTACTTTGCCCCAACGAAACAGTGAGCTTGTCAATCTCACTGGCTTGCTGTAACAAAGGATTAAACGTATGTGTGGAAGATGATGTTTGTTTGCAGAGAATGAAAGAAAGCAGTTTTTAGTTGGTTGTATTATCAGTTTAGAGAAAAGGACCGGGGTCCACAGTTCACTAGTGGTGTCTCTCCATAAATAATAATAATAGCATACATGCGGGTAAACAAATTACAGCTGAGCAATTGACAGAATAAAGAGCTGCATAATGATGCATATACTAATGTCATGATGTCTAGTATGAGATTCATTTGGACATTACAACAATATACATAGACCGTTCCAACCGCATCTATGACTAATAATCCACCTTCCGGTTAGCGTCCGCACCCCTTTCAGTATTAAGTTGCAAGCAACAGATTATTGCATTAGGCAAAGTGTGTAATGTAAGTAATAGCATTATCCTTAGACAAAGTACTACTGTTTTATCCCTAATACTAACAATACATCTACAATCTTAGAGATTGCTGTCACTCCCCCAGATTAAATAGAGACATGAACCCACTATCGAATATAAATACCCCGTCTTGGAGTCACAAGCATCTACTTGGCCAGAGTATCTACTAGCAACGGAGAGCATGCAAGATCATAAACAACACACAACATGATATATTATGAAGCAAATGACATAGTATTCAATATCCATCGGATCCCAACAAACACAACATGTAGCATTAGATAAAGATGATCTTGATCATGATAGGCGGCTCACAAGATCTAAACATGATGGCACAATAGGAGAAGACAACCATCTAGCTACTGCTATGGACCCGTAGTCCAAGGATCAACTACTCACGCATCAGTCCGGAGGCGGGCATGGTGATGTAGAGCCCTCCGGTGATGATTCCCCTCTCCGGCAGGGTGCCGGGAAGAGGTTCTGAACCCTCCCGAACTAGGGTTGACGACGGCGGCGGCTCCGTAATGTTTCGTGGAAAAGTGTTCGGGTATTAGGTCTTGTATTGTCGGGGGGTATTTGTAGGCGAAAGGGCGAAGGCGGTGGAGCCCCGAGGCTCCCTCCTCAGGTGCTGGTGCGACAGGAGGTGGGGCCGCGCCGACACCTCATCTGGGGGCCTCGTGGCCCCTCTCCGTTAGGTCTCCGGTGTTCTGGAACCTCCCGTGAAAAATAGGGACTTTGGTATTAAAATCGTCCAATTCCAAGAATATTTCCTTAAGTGGTTTTCTGAAACCAGGAACAGCAGAAAACAGGGAACTGGCACTGTGGCATCTTGTTAATAGGTTAGTCCCAGAAAATGCATAAAAACCATATAAAGTGTATATAAAACATGTAGCAATTGGTATAATATAAGCATGGAACATAAGAAATTATAGATACGTTTGAGACGTATCAAGCATCCCCAAGCTTAGTTCTACTCGTCCTCGAGTAGGTAAAACGATAACAAGAATAATTTCTGAAGTGACATGCTTTCACACAATCTTGATCATATAATAATGTGATGCTTGTAAACTGAGATCAAATGAAAAAAAGATGTAGTTTATATTGATATCAAATGAGTAATGAATAAACAAGTAGGAAGAACAAAGCAAAACTTTCAATGAATTAGTACTAGAGAACAATCAACCGTGCAAAGTAGATATTAAAGATGATTTAAGCTTCAAGAACAACAATATAATCATCTAATGAATCAAACACTCATGACAACTTTGTGAAAGGATCAAGTCAAGCAATAACAATATGCACGTAGAAGATCATCTCTCTATTTGTTCACTCAAAAACAAGCAAGTGTTCAGCGTTGGTTCCTGGCACCAGGATGTTGTGGCTAAAAGAATAATAAGGGGGGTTTGGAAGGCCAACGGAAGAAAGTCTCACACAGCTGAAAGTGATCATTAGACAAGAGGAAGTCTTACAATCGAAGCTATGCAAGGAGTAGTGATTGCCACACAACGGATGCACATAGAGCTATAAGTGTGTGAAAACTCTCCAATGGAACTAGTGGGGGTGCATCTAACTTGCTTGCTCATGAAGACCTAGAGCACTTTTGAGGAGGCTCATCATTGGAATATACAAGCCAAGTTCTATAATGTAAAGTTCCCCACATAGTTATGCAAGTAGAACATGAAAACTCTCTCATATGGAGTAAAGGTGCTAAACATGAGCACAAATGATGACTATGAATATTACAGGTGCTATAACATGAGCACAAGTGTGGATAAAGAGTAGTAATGTTGCCCCCTTTTTATTCTTTTTTTTTCTTTCAATTTTTCCTTTTTTTTCTGTTTCTCTTTTCGATGGCCTCCATGGCTCTTTTCACTTTTAGGGGCAAACATTCTAATATGACAACACACTTTTGATACAAGGATCTCATAAGGGATAAAACATGGTGTATGAAACGGTGCCTCTGCCAGTGTAGCAGGATATGCAATGATCTAGCATAACATGGGTAGAACCACACATCAGCTATATAGAATCATGCAAAGCAATATATAAATGATAAATGACAACAAGTCATGTAATGTAAGATGAAAGTTGCATGGCAATATATCTCGGAACAGCTATGGAAATGTTGTAGTAGGTAGGTATGGTGGATGTTTTGAGTAGGATATTTGGCTTATGTGTAGGAGAACATGATGAAGATCTCCCACGAGTTTTGTATGTACCCGCGAAGTATGCACCAACTCTCAATGTGAGAAAGGGCAATGCAAAGTACCGAAGAGGATAGCAAATATGGTGGTGGAAGTGCCATGAAAACCGCAGCTTTAGAACTCACAAGCAAAAAGATTCCAACTAGAAATATGATCTTATAAGGCATAATGAAAATCACTCCATGAGGGACTGTGGCAAATGAACAAGTCACTATTGGGACCCCGACCGTAGCGCAAAACACAAATTCATTACGGTTGTTTTTAACATTAGAAGTCATATATCATTATGCTATCAACTGGATATTTAGTGTGGCACAGCTTCAAGTTTTCTAGACCAACCATTAATCATTCCACTTTACTAAACCATCATGTTTACCATTAAGCATATTAATATCTCAAAACAACATCAATGATTCAAGTGACACAATTTAATGATCTACAAGATTATGTATCATTTAGTTATACCATCTACTACACTTAACATTTTCTGTTCTTAACCAAACACCAATCAACTTATTTAAAAATAAACTCTTCAAGTATTTAACAATGAAGTAAGAGAGTATAACATATGAGAACTAACAGCTCTGAACAAGAGGTGCATGAAAAATAAGAGCTGAAAGTATTACAGTAGCTATAGAAGAATACTAAACAAATATAAGTGAAGAATAGGAGTATTCCAATGAAAAAGCGGAGCGTGTCTCTCTCCCACACAAGAATGCTAGGATCCATTTTATTCAGAAAACAAAAATAACAAAAGCAAAAATAAAAACAAACAGACGCTCCAAGTAAAGCACATAAGATGTGACAGAATTAAAATATAGTTTCACTAGAGATAAACTGATAAGTTGTTGATAAAAAAGGGGATGCCTTGGGAATCCCCAAGCTTTGATGCTTGAGTCTTCTTGAAATATGCTTGGGTGACCCACGTGGGCATGCCCAAGCTTAGGCTCTTTCATCTTCTTGATCACATCATATCATTCTCTCTCTTGATCCTTGAAAACTTACTCCACACCAAACTCAAAGTAAACTTCATTAGAGGGTTAGTGCATAATCAAAAATTCTCATATTCTGCGTGGAGAAAATCATTATCATGGTACTAGACATTAGCTACAGCCACTGAAATTTTATGGAACAAAAATATCCATTCAAAAACAACAAAAGAACCAATGCAAAATAAATGGCAAAATCTGTCAAAAACAGAACAGTCTGTAAAGATGAATATTGTCGAGACACTTAACTTGATCAAATCAGAAAACTCAAAACTAATGAAAGTTGCATACATACCTGAGGATCACGCACAAAAAATCTCAGGTCATTTTGATTTTTCTACAAAGAGTTATGAATTTAACGGTGGACAGCAGAAAAACTGTTCCTGCGCAGAAATCCAAATCTAGCATCAACTTTCTACTAGAGGCTTAACTTGGCACAACTATGCAATAAAATAAAAATACAAAGGAATTGCTACAGAGGTAGGCATGTTCCTTGACTCAAGAAAATAAAATAACTGGAATAAAAAATGGGTTGTCTCCCATAAACGCTTTTCTTTAACGCCTTTCAGCTAGGCACAGAAAGCAAAACTCAAGTATTTCCAAGAGAAGAAGCATCCAAATCAATAATTTCATCCAAAACATGGTTTGTTGTAATAGGTGCTTTAGGTACCCATGAAGGTGTCATATTAAGTAAATCACTACCATCATTTTTAGGCATACTAGGGGGTTTCGGTTTTGGAATATAGATGAACTTTTGCTCCCTCCCCACAAAAGCTTTCTCTTTCTTAGTTTTAATAGAGGAAAAGGCTGAACTTAAAGTTTCCATAGCCTCTTCTAATCCATCAATCCTATGATTATGAGTATCAAGGGTGTTACTAGTTTCTAAAGCAGTGATTCTTTCATTAATATCCTCTATTGATCCATTACTCTTGCTAGCATTATCAAGAAAAAAATTCTCCAAAGAATCCAACCTTTTAATAACATCTTCCAGAGTGATCTCAGTTTTAATTTCTTTAGTAGGTGATGGTGATCCTACCAAACTTTCAATTAAATTGCAAGCTTCCAAAGCAGGATTACCCAGAAAGTTACCTCCTGTAAGAGTGTCAAGAACGTACCTATACTAACTAGTGATACCAACATAAAAATTCCTAAGAAGGATTAAGGTTGAATATTTCTTAGTGCACCTATGATGAGCATCATTAATCCTATACCAAGCATCTTTCAAATTCTCTCCTCCTTGTTGCCTAAACGAACGTACTTCAACTTCAGGACTTCCCATTTTAGCAAAATTTAAAAGCAAACCGAAATACAAAAATTAATGCAAGTAGCTATTTTTTTTTGTGTTTTTGATAATAAGAAGCAAACAAGATAATAACAAAGTAAATAAAATGCAAGTAACTATTTTTTTTGTGTTTTTGATATTTAATAGCAAACTAAACAGGAAATAAAATTTAACTAAGCAAGACAAAAACAAAGTAAAGAGATTGGGAAGTGAGAGACTCCCCTCGCAGATGTGCTTCAGTTCCCCGGCAACGGCGCCAGAAAATTCTTGCTTGATGCACACGGTGGTGTTGTTGGGAGAACCCCAAGAGGAAGGTATGATGAGTGCAGCGGCAAGTCTTCCCTCAGTTGTGAAACCAAGGTTATCGAACCAGTAGGAGATGAAGAACACGCCTGAAGGTTGTCGGTGGCGGAATATGGCACGACGCAACACCAGGGATTCCGGCACTGACGTGGAACCTGCACAACACAATCAAAGTACTTTGCCCCAACGAAACAGTGAGCTTGTCAATCTCACTGGCTTGCTGTAACAAAGGATTAAACGTATGTGTGGAAGATGATATTTGTTTGCAGAGAATGAAAGAAAGCAGTTTGCAGTTGGTTGTATTATCAGTTTAGAGAAAAGGACCGGGGTCCATAGTTCACTAGTGGTGTCTCTCCATAAATAATAGTAATAGCATACATGCGGGTAAACAAATTACAGCTGGGCAATTGACAGAATAAAGAGCTGCATAATGAGGCATATACTAATGTCATGATGTCTAGTATGAGATTCATTTGGGAATTACAACAATATACATAGACCGTTCCAACCGCATCTATGACTAATAATCCACCTTCCGGTTAGCGTCCGCACCCCTTTCAGTATTAAGTTGCAAGCAACAGATTATTGCATTAGGCAAAGTGTGTAATGTAAGTAATAGCATTATCCTTAGACAAAGTACTACTGTTTTATCCCTAGTAGCAACAGTACATCTACAATCTTAGAGGTTGCTGTCACTCCCCCAGATTAAATAGAGACATGAACCCACTATCGAGCATAAATACCCCCTCTTGGAGTCACAAGCATCTACTTGGCCAGAGCATCTACTAGCAACGGAGAGCATGCAAGATCATAAACAACACACAACATGATATATTATGAAGCAAATGACATAGTATTCAATATCTATCAGATTCCAACAAGCACAACATGTAGCATTACATAAAGATGATATTGATCATGATAGGCAGCTCACAAGATCTAAACATGATGGCACAATAGGAGAAGACAACCATCTAGCTACTGCTATGGACCCGTAGTCCAAGGATGAACTACTCACGCATCAGTCCGGAGGCGGGCATGGTGATGTAGAGCCCTCCGGTGATGATTCCCCTCTCCGGCAGGGTGCCGGGAAGAGGTTCTGAACCCTCCCGAACTAGGGTTGACGACGGCGTCGGCTCCGTAATGTTTCGTGGAAAAGCGGGTATTAGGTCTTGTATTGTCGGGGGGTATTTGTAGGCGAAATGGCGAAGGCGGTGGAGCCCCTAGGCTCCCTCCTCAGGTGCTGGCGTGGCAGGAGGTGGGGCCGCGCCGGCACCTCATCTGAGGGCCTCGTGGCCCCTCTCTGTTAGGTCTCCGGTGTTCTGGAACCTCCCGTGAAAAATAGTGACTTTGGTATTAAAATCATCCAATTCCGAGAATATTTCCTTAAGTGGTTTTCTGAAACCAAAAACAGCAGAAAACAGGGAACTGGCACTGTGGCATCTTGTTAATAGGTTAGTCCCAGAAAATGCATAAAAACCATATAAAGTGTATATAAAACATGTAGCAATTGGTATAATATAAGCATGGAACATAAGAAATTATATATACGTTTGAGACATATCAGCTACTTCTACTGCTCCTGCTAAAAAGAAAGATAAAATTGCATCTAGTTCACCATTGTCTAAAATGTCTATTAATGTTGAGGATAATGAGATATGTAGTAGCATGGACAAAGAAGTGACACATGAAACATCTGAGATAACTGAAATACCTGAATTACCTGAACTGCCTTAATCTCCTATTATTAATGCTAATGATGAATCTGAGATAGAAGATAATGAACACTGTGAGGATGAATATACTTCTTCTGAGGAAGAAGATGCATTTCATATGGCTTTTATGGATCCGAATTTTGATAAACTAGATAAACTTGATAGCTACAAGGATTCTACTCTTGATGAATATTTTTCTATTGCTAAAGAAATGAATGCTTCTGCTGTTGAAATAAAAGATGAAGACTATAATTTTAGTGTTGATCCTGAAATTATTAAAGAGGCTGAGCAAGTTAAGTTTTATGGTAGAGAAGATGAGTTCCCTCATGAGCATGTTACTTACTTGCATGATTTATCTGTGTTATTTGGTAAAGATGAAATACACCAACGTTACTATTTCCTAAAGTTGTTTCCATTCACTTTAGGAGGGAATGCAAAAAATGGTATAATTGCTTATCACCAGGATGTATTACTAGTAAAGAAGCATGTTTGCAACTGTTCTTTTCTAAATATTTCCCTACTGAAAAGATTCATGTTTTAACTATGGAAATTAGTATCTTTTCACAGAAAGAGCAGGAGGATCTACCCCAAGCTTGGGGGAGGTTCACTAAGATGGTTAGGAAATGTCCTCCTCGTGGCCTTAAGAAGAATGAAGTACTTGATATATTTTATAATGGACTAACTGAAACCACTAGAAGCTACCTTGATAGTATGGCAGGTAATGTTTTCAGGGAAAGAGCTGTTGATGAAGCCACAAAACTATTGGAAGATGTTACTAGAAACCACCAAGATTGGAATATTGAAGGGTTTAATGAAATGTTTCCTGAAAAGAGAGGAGGCATTTTAAAATTATCTGATGAGACAATGAAGGAAGCTAATAAGGATATTGAAGAGAAGGGAATTAAAACTTCTCATCTTAAGGAATTATCTGAAAAGGGTATTAAACTTCCTATTGATCAACCATGCTTTCCAATACAAGTCAATGTCATTAACTCCATGGAAGGTAATGCGAAGGTAACACCACCCATTGATGTTTCATATGTTAATGATTTTGCTTATCGTCATAATCCTGAAGAGCATGCTATTAGAATGAGTATTATGGAGAACTCTCATAAAATTAAATTTCTTCGTGAAAATATAAATACTAGTGTAGGAGAGGTTAAAAGAATTGTTAAGCACTGTGAGATGATGAATAATCAAGTTGAACAAATGGTTTCTCTTGAAAATCAACTTTATGAAAATCTTATGAAGAAGAAACAGGTTTGTGGAGTTAATACTAGAGGAGGTGCAAGTACTCAGGATCCTGATTATCCTGATGATCATCCTAAAAGAAAAGAGCAAGAGACTCTTAAGAAGAAATCTTCTGCAGGAAAATCTCCCAATGAAAATCAAGATGATGGAGATTCTCAAGAACAAGATAAAGATATTTCTATTTCTGATGCTGAAACCGAAGATGGTAATATTGAATAGGAGGAATCACCTCCACCTGATGAAGAACAACAAGAAAGGGAAAATAATGAAGAACCTGAAACTACTGAGAAAGAAGACACTCAACCATCTATTGAGAAGAATAATAAGAAGAAGCAAAAAGGTAAAGAGAGGGATCCATGGGTGCAAAGACCCATACCATAACCCCAAGAGGTAATGAAGTCCTTGGATGATGCTAGGTTTGATAAGTTTCTGAGATCATTAAGACTTTGTGTTTACAAATTCCTCTTATTGATGCTATTAAAATTCCTCCATATTCAAAATACATGAAAGATATTGTTACTAATAAGAGAAAGGTACCTAATGATGCAATTACTGCTATGCTTGCTAATTACTCTTTTGATGGAAAACTGCCTGAAAAACGTGGAGATCCTGGTATTCCTACTATTCCTTGTCGTATTAAAGAAACTTATGTAAGATATGCATTGTGTGATTTAGGAGCTGGTGTTAGTGTTATGCCATTTTCTTTATATAAGAAACTTAACCTAAACAAATTGGTTCCAACTGAAGTATCATTGCAAATGGCTGATAAATCCACTGCTATTCCTATAGGCATATGTGAGGATGTTCCTATTTCTATTACTAATGTATTAATCCCTACAGACTTTGTTATATTAGAAATGTCTGAAGATGATAACCTATCTATTATTCTTGGAAGACCCTTTTTGAATACTGCAGGGGCTGTTATAAATTGCACTGAGAGCAAAGTGACATTTAATGTCCAAGGCAATGAACATACCATTCATTTTCCTAAGAAGAATTATGTTGCTATGCTAAACAAGAGTGTGAATTCTATTTAGAGAAATACCATTATGTTTGGAAGCTTTGAGTGTGCATTACCACCTCCACCACCAAAGTATGCTATCTTGATGATTGGAACCATTCCAATCAAATATGAGGTATCTTGAGTTTTACTTTCCATATAAATATAATGAATCATGCTTTATATCCTTTACATATTATTAATGAGACTTGATCAACCTCATTACTAATGTGGAAATGATGCAAACTTGGTTCCCATAAAAAATTGCATTGCATTTTAATTTTATTTATCATAGATCATTAGAATATTTGCATAAACATAATTATTCCAGAGGCCCAGAAATTCCAGAATATGAACTTTGAAAAATTCTCTTCAGAAAATGTTCTTGAAAAATTCCAGAAAAATATGGGTATTAGTTATTTTACCAGAGGGACCAGCAGCCAAAAGGGGAAGACCAAAAGGCCACCAGGGCCAAAAGGGGGTGCCCCACGCGGCCAGATTCATTGGCCGCGTGGGACCCACCAACTTGGCCCACAGGTGGAGTTAGGTGAGCATCCAGTGCCCATCTCCTCCCCCTCGACAGAAAACCACCTCCAGGTATTTTTCCCAAATTTTCCCGAGCTCCTGCTTCCTGCCATCTTCGATCTCCCAAGTTTGAGCAGATTTTTCAAATCTGTTTGGTGGAATTGCTCCTTGGTATGTGACTCCTCCCCCTATCCAATTACTTTTTGTTCTTATGCTTTATATATGAAGTATTTTGCTGCACTAGGTGTCACCTAAAATGCTTGAGAAACCCATGAGTTAGAGTTTTCTAGTTGATATGGATGCATGATATTGATGTGGAGACTTGTTATGGATGGCTCAATGTTGTTTTAGAGTGTTACATCTTGATATTTGATGAATTTTATTCTTGGGCAGCAAGCTTTCATCATGAACAAGGGAAAGGGACTCATGGGGATGATGTCAAGAACAAGTAGGAGGCCATCTAGAGCCACCAATAATCATGATGACGATCACCTATGGGAGGATGAGGCGGTGTTCATAGGGGAGAGGCTCAAGATTCATGCAACAAGGTGGCAAGACCCTGATGTTCTTGAGCAATGGGGCATAGGAGAAGACTTCAATGCCTTCGTCACCTCCACGGGCTTGCTGGAGTTTTCCCGTCATCCACGAGGAACATATGAGGAGCTTGCAAGAGAGTTCATCTCCACCTTCCGTTTCGAGGGCCCCAAAACTCACCGATACAGTAAGAGAAGTAATGCACCCACTCCTAGCTTTACCATAAAATTCACTATGAGGGGGCAGCGTCTTGTTATGTCATTGGAGGAGTTTTGTAGGGCTATTCGTGTGGAGAACAGGGGTAGTTGGCTTGAGATAGGTGCTGATTCAAATCAGGACCTTGTCTCTTTTTGGAAGAGCATTGCTGTTAGAGTTCCTGATAGGCTTAACAGGGGCAAATTTACTAGCATACAACATCCAGCCCTAAGATACTTTGCTTTGTTTCTTGCTAGAGGATTTCTAGCTAGGGATAACACTTTTGCTTGCACAGGACCCATAGTTTATTTACTAAAATGTGCAAACGAGGGAACACCTCGTCAATTTAACTTGGGAGTAGTTCTTGCTAGAACTTTACATATAGCTGTGAGGAGAAACCTTACTGATGAAACTCCTATTTATGGTGGTGCCATTGCTACTTTACTATATGAGCACATTAAGGAAGAAAGAGGGTTTGACAACAACATGTGTAGGCTTATCACGGAGGCCTATTTACTTTATTTTGGTGTAACCTGTCGCATGGAAATGAGTGAATGGCACAAGGATTGTTGCCACTATATCTATAAAAGTCGCAATGGACAAAATGTGTCCATTAGGCTCCCTCGTGCTGACCTTTTTGACAGGACTACTGGAAGATGGATCGTGGAAGAAGCACCGCCACAAGAGGAGCCCCAAAACCCGGAGATGCAAAACTATGCATGGGGTCTCCAAGGATCGGAGTATGGAGGGTACCAAGGTGGTGACTGATGCACACGGTGGTGTTGTTGGGAAACCCCAAGAGGAAGGTATGATGAGTGCAGCAGCAAGTCTTCCCTTAGTTATGAAACCAAGGTTATCGAACCAGTAGGAGATGAAGAACACGTCTGAAGGTCTCCCTGGCAATCGTGCCAGAAAACAGCTTGTTGGCGCGAAAGGGAGGTGGAACCTGCACAACACAATCAAACTACTTTGCCCCAACGAAACAGTGAGGTTGTCAATCTCACTGGCTTGCTGTAACAAAGGATTAAACGTATGTGTGGAAGATGATGTTTGCAGAGAATGAAACTAATAGTTTGCAGTTGGTTGTATTATCAGTTTAAAGAAAAGGACCGGGGTCCACAGTTCACTAGTGGTGTCTCTCCATAAATAATAATAGCATACATGTGGGTAAACAAATTACAGCTGGGCAATTGACAGAATAAAGAGCTGCATAATGATGCATATACTAATGTCATGCTGTCTAGTGTGAGATTCATTTGGGCATTACAACAATATACATAGACCGTTCCAACCGCATCTATGACTAATAATCCACTTTCCGGTTAGCGTCCGCTCCCCTTTCAGTATTAAGTTGCAAGCAACAGATTATTGCATTAGGCAAAGTGTGTAATGTAAGTAATAACATTATCCTTAGACAAATTACTACTGTTTTATCCCTAGTAGCAACAGTAAATCTACAATCTTAGAGCTTGCTGTCACTACCCCATATTAAATAGAGACATGAACCCACTATCGAGTATAAATACCCCCTCTTGGAGTCACAAGCATCTACTTGGCCAGAGCATCTACTAGCAACGGAGAGCATGCAAGATCATAAACAACACACAACATGATATATTATGAAGCAAATGACATAGTATTCAATATCCATCGGATCCCAGCAAACACAACATGTAGCATTACATAAAGATGACCTTGATCATGATAGGCAGCTCACAAGATCTAAACATGATGGCACAATAGGAGAAGACAACCATCTAGCTACTGCTATGGACCCGTAGTCCAAGGATGAACTACTCACGCATCAGTCCGGAGGCGGGCATGGTGATGTAGAGCCCTCCGGTGATGATTCCCCTCTCCGGCAGGGTGCCGGGAAGAGCTTCTGAACCCTCCCGAACTAGGGTTGACGATGGTGGTGGCTCCGTAATGTTTCGTGGAAAAAGGTTCGGGTCTTAGGTCTTGTATTGTCGGGGGCTTTAAGTAGGCGAAAGGGCGAAGGCGGTGGAGGGCCGAGGCCCCGTCATCAGGTGCTGGCGCGGCCAGAAGTGGGGCCGCGCCGGCACCTCATCTTGGGGCCTCGTGGCCCCTCTCCGTTAGCTCTCCGGTGTTCTGGAACCTCCCGTGAAAAATAGGGACTTTGGTATTAATTTCGTCCAATTCCGAGAATATTTCCTTAAGTGGTTTTCTGAAACCAAAAACAGCAGAAAACAGGGAACTGGCACTGTGGCATCTTGTTAATAGGTTAGTCCCAGAAAATGCATAAAACAATGCAAAGTGTATATAAAACATGTAGCAATTGGTATAATATAAGCATGGAACATAAGAAATTATAGATACGTTTGAGACGTATCAAGCATCCCCAAGCTTAGTTCTACTCGTCCTCGAGTAGGTAAAACGATAACAAGAATAATTTTTGAAGTGACATGCTTTCACACAATCTTGATCATATAATAATGTAATGCATGTAAACTGAGATCAAATGAATAAAAGCTGTAGTTTATATTGATATCAAATGAGTAATGAATAAACAAGTAGGAAGAACAAAGTAAAACTTTCAATGAATCAATACTAGAGAACAATCAACCGTGCAAAGTAGATATTAAAGATGATTTAAGCTTCAAGAATAACAATATAATCATATAATGAATCAAACACTCATGACAACTTTGTGAAAGGATCAAGTCAAGCAATAACAATATGCACGTAGAAGATCATCTCTCTATTTGTTCACTCAAAGACAAGCAAGGGTTCAGCGTTGGTTCCTGGCACCAGGATGTTGTGGCTAAAAGAATAATAAGGGGATTTGCAAGGCCAACGGAAGAAAGTCTCACACAGCTGAAAGTGATCATTAGACAAGAGGAAGTCTTACAATCGAATCTATGCAAGGAGTAATGATTGCCACACAACGGATGCACATAGAGCTATAAGTGTATGAAAGCTCTCCAATGGAACTAGTGGGGGTGCATCTAACTTGCTTGCTCATGAAGACCTAGAGCACTTTTGAGGAGGCTCATCATTGCAATATACAAGCCAAGTTCTATAATGTGAAGTTCACCACATAGTTATGCAAGTAAAGCATGAAAACTCTCTCATATGGAGTAAAGGTGCTAAACATGAGAACAAATGATGACTATGAATATTAAAGGTGCTATAACATGAGCACAAGTGTGGATAAAGAGTAGTAATGTTGCCCCCTTTTTATTCTTTCATTCTTTTTTCTTTTCTTTTTTTTCTATTTTTCCATTTTTTTATTTTTTCTGTTTCTCTTTTCGATGGCCTCCATGGCTCTTTTCACTTTTAGGGGCAAACATTCTAATATGACAACACACTTTTGATACAAGGACCTCATAAGGAATAAAACATAATGTATGAAACGGTGCCTCTGCCAGTGTAGCAGGATATGCAATGATCTAGCGTAACATGGGTAAAACTACACATCAGCTATATAGAATCATGCAAAGCAATATATAAGTGATAAAGGACAACAAGTCATGTAATGTAAGATGAAAGTTGCATGGCAATATATCTCGGAACAGCTATGGAAATGCTGTAGTAGCTAGGTATGGTGGATGTTTTGAGGAAGATATTTGGCTTATGTGTAGGAGAACATGATGAAGATCTCCCACGAGTTTTGGATGTACCTGCGAAGTATGCACCAACTCTCAATGTGAGAAAGGGCAATGCAAAATACCGAATAGGATAGCAAATATGGTGGTGGAAGTGCCATGAAAACCGCAGCTTTAGAACTCACAAGCAAAAAGATTACAACTATAAATATGATCTTACAAGGCATAATGAAAATCACTCCATGAGGGACTGTGGCAAATGAACAAGTCACTGTTTGGACCCCGACCGTAGCGCATAACACAAAGTCATTACGGTTGTTTTTAACATTAGAAGTCATATATCATTATGCTATCAACTGGATATTTAAGTGTGGCACAACTTCAAGTTTTCTAGACCAACCATTAATCATTCCACTTTACGAAACCATCATGTTTTACCATTAAGCATATTAATATCTCAAAACAACATCAATGATTCAATTGACACAATTTAATGATCTACAAGATTATGTATCATTTAGTTATACCATCTACTACACTTAACATTTTCTGTTCTTAACCAAACACCAATCAACTTATTTAAAACATAAACTCTCCAAGTATTTAACAATGAGATGTGAGAGTATAACATAAGAAAACTAACAGCTCTAACAAGAGATGCATGAAAAACAAGACCTGAAAGTATTACAGTAGCTATGGAAGAATACTCAACAAGTATAAGTGAAGAATAGGAGTATTTAAATGAAAAAGCGGAGCGTGTCTCTCTCCCACACAAGAATGCTAGGATCCATTTTATTCAGAAAACAAAAATAACAAAAGCAAAAATAAAAACAAACAGACGCTCCAAGTAAAGCAAATAAGATGTGGCGGAATTAAAATATAGTTTCACTAGAGATAACCTGATAAGTTGTTGATGAAGAAGGGGATGCCTTGGGCATCCCCAAGCTTTGTCGCTTGAGTCTTCTTGAAATATGCTTGGGTGACCCACGGGGGCATCCCCAAGCTTAGGCTCTTTCATCTTCTTGATCACATCATATCATCCTCTCTCTTGATCCTTGAAAACTTTCTCCACACCAAACTCAAATTAAACTTCATTAAAGGGTTTGTGCATAATCAAAAATTCTCATATTCTGCGTGGAGACAATCATTATCATGGTACTGGACATTAGCTAAAGCCACTAGAGTTTTATGGAACAAAAAGATCCATTCAAAAACAGCAAAATAACCAATGCAAAATAAATGGCAGAATCTGTCAAAAACAGAACAGTCCGTAAAGACGAATTTTTCCGAGGCACTTAACTTGCTCAAATCAGAAAACTCAAAACTAACGAAAGTTGCGTACATATATGAGGATCACGCTCAGAAAATATCAGATCATTCCGATGTTTCTGTAAAGAGTTATGAATTTAACGGTGAACAGCAGAAAAACTGTTCCTGTGCAGGAATCGAAATCTAGCATCAACTTTCTACTAGAGACTTAACTTGGCACAACTTATGCAATAAAGTAAAGATACAAAGGAATTGCTACAGAGGTAGGCATGTTCCTTGACTCAAGAAAATAAAATAACAGAAATAAAAAGTGGGTTGTCTCCCATAAGAGCTTTTCTTTAACGCCTTTGAACTAGGCACAAAAAGCAAAACTCAAGTATTTCCAAGAGAAGAAGCATCCAAATCAATGCAAGAAATACTCTCAACTATGCATTGTATTTTATCTATATGAGTTTCAGAGATCCCTTTTCATTACTCTTAGGTTTACTACATTCATCAAAGGGATTCGCAGGGACAATCCAATCAAAATTTTCTTCCAAAGCTTCATGCATAGCTACAATTTTAATAGGTATTGGTACTTTGATTACTTCTCCCTTTTTAGGTTCGGTTTGCCCCAATTTTTCTAGTGTATTGATAACCTCCACACATGAGCCTAGCATATTAAAGTGATCAAAAACTTTCCTAGCTTCTTTAGCAACATCACCAAATTCTTTAAGCAGGGTTTCTAGGATAAAATCTTTCTTTTCAGCATTTTCAACATTATGAAGATTAAGAAACATTTGTTGAATTATGGGATGGAGGTTAACAAACCTAGCCTCTAGCATGTGAACCAAGGAAGCTGCAGCAATTTCATAATTTGGAGCAAGTTCTGCTGTGGATCTATTCTCAAAATCATCATGCATACTAACATGGTCAAAGAATTCTTCAATATTATCTTTTCCAATTATAGAACCACTTCCTACTGGCAGGTCTTACAGGGTGTACTTAGGGAGCAACATTTTAACAGAAATAAAGCTAAAACCGAAATACAAAAATTAGTGCAAGTAACTAATTTTTTTGTGTTTTTTGATAATAAGAAGCAAACAAGATAATAATAAAGTAAATAAAATGCAAGTAACTAATTTTTTTGTTTTTTTATATTTAATAGCAAACTAAAGAGGAAATAAAATTTAACTAAGCAAGACAAAAACAAAGTAAAGAGATTGGGAAGTGAGAGACTCCCCTCGCAGATGTGCTTCAGCTCCCCGGCAACGGCGCCAGAAAACAGCTTGATGCACACGGTGGTGTTGTTGGGAAACCCCAAGAGGAAGGTATGATGAGTGCAGCAGCAAGTCTTCCCTCAGTTATGAAACCAAGGTTATCGAACCAGTAGGAGATGAAGAACACGTCTGAAGGTCTCCCTGGCAATCGTGCCAGAAAACAGCTTGTTGGCGCGAAAGGGAGGTGGAACCTGCACAACACAATCAAACTACTTTGCCCCAACGAAACAGTGAGGTTGTCAATCTCACTGGCTTGCTGTAACAAAGGATTAAACGTATGTGTGGAGGATGAAGTTTACAGAGAATGAAAGTAACAGTTTGCAGTTGGTTGTATTATCAGTTTAAAGAAAATGACCGGTGTCCACAGTTCACTAGTGGTGTCTCTCCATAAATAATAATAGCATACATGTGGGTAAACAAATTACAACTGGGCAATTGACAGAATAAAGAGCTGCATAATGATGCATATACTAATGTCATGATGTCTAGGGTGAGCTTCATTTGGGCACTACAACAATATACATAGACCGTTCCAACCGCATCTATGACTAATAATCCACCTTCCGGTTAGCGTCTGCACCCCTTTCAGTATTAAGTTGCAAGCAACAGATTATTGCATTAGTCAAAGTGTGTAATGTAAGTAATAACATTATCCTTAGACAAAGTACTACTGTTTTATCCCTAGTAGCAACAGTACATCTACAATCTTAGAGCTTGCTGTCACTACCCCAGATTAAATAGAGACATGAACCCACTATCGAGCATAAATACCCCCTCTTGGAGTCACAAGCATCTACTTGGCCAGAGCATCTACTAGCAACGGAGAGCATGCAAGATCATAAACAACACACAACATGATATATTATGAAGCAAATGACATAGTATTCAATATCCATCGGATCCCAGCAAACACAACATGTAGCATTACATAAAGATGATCTTGATCATGATAGGCAGCTCACAAGATCTAAACATGATGGCACAATAGGAGAAGACAACCATCTAGCTACTGCTATGGACCCGTAGTCCAAGGATGAACTACTCAGGCATCAGTCCGGAGGCGGGCATGGTGATGTAGAGCCCTTCGGTGATGATTCCCCTCTCCGGCAGGGTGCCGGGAAGAGCTTCTGAACCCTCCCGAACTAGGGTTGACGACGGCGGCGGCTCCGTAATGTTTCATGGAAAAGTGTTCGGGTCTTAGGTCTTGTATTGTCGGGGGATTTAAGTAGGCGAAAGGGCGAAGGCGGTGGAGGGCCGAGGCCCCGTCATCAGGTGCTGGCGCGGCCAGAAGTGGGGCCGCGCCGGCACCTCATCTGGGGGCCTCGTGGCCCCTCTCCGTTAGCTCTCCGGTGTTCTGAAACCTCCCGTGAAAAATAGGGACTTTGGTATTAGTTTCGTCCAATTCCAAGAATATTTCCTTAAGTGGTTTTCTGAAACCAAAAACATCAGAAAACAGGGAACTGGCACTGTGGCATCTTGTTAATAGGTTAGTCCCAGAAAATGCATAAAACAATGCAAAGTGTATATAAAACATGTAACAATTGGTATAATATAAGCATGGAACGTAAGAAATTATAGATACGTTTGAGACGTATCAGTGACCCCTCTTACTATGGAGGAGGGTCATCAAGTGGTGCACCGCCTTACTACGGCGGAGGTGGAAGTGGTGGATACTATCCACCGGCATACTAGCTTGAGCTCAAGCTTGGGGGAGTACCTCTCTCCCTTTCATTCGTTGTTTTATATCACCTTTATCTTGTTATGTTTTAGTTTATTGTTTTATAAATCTTGAAAACACAAAAAGATTTTATTTGTTTCTTTAGCTTGTTTACTTCTGGTCACTTTTGATGACTGAGTTGAAGATCTTCTTCTCAGCAGTTGGGAAACCCCAAGAGGAAGGTGTGAAGCAGTGCAGCAGCAAGTTTCCCTCAGTTATGAAACCAAGGTTATCGAACCAGTAGGAGATGAAGGCTCTTCTGAAGGTGTCAACGGCGCCAGAAAAAGTGC
The DNA here is from genome assembly GCA_026929855.1 of Poa annua. Lineage (NCBI taxonomy): Eukaryota > Viridiplantae > Streptophyta > Magnoliopsida > Poales > Poaceae > Poa > Poa annua. Next base: position 80,073,121 of record CM049437.1, on the reverse strand, counting down.
TTGGCGTCAAAGGGGAGGTTGACGTGGAACCTGCACACAACACAATCAAGATACTTTGCCCCAACTTAACAGTGAGGTTGTCAATCTCACTGGCTTGCTGTAACAAAGGATTAGACATATAGTGTGGAAAATGATGTTTGTTTGCAGAGAATGAAAGAACAGGATTGCAGTAGGTTGTATTATCAATGTAAAGAAAAGGACCGGGGTCCACAGTTCACTAATGGTGTCTCTCCATGAATAATAATAGCATACATGAGGGTAAACAAATTACAGCTGGGCAATTGACAAAATAAAGAACTGCATAATAATGCATGTACAAGTCATGGTGCCTAGTGTGAGATTCATTTGGGCATTACAACATGATACATAGACCGTTATCCAACTGCATCTATGACTAATAATCCACCTTCCGGATAGCATCCGCACCCCTTTCAGTAGTAAGTTGCAAGCAACAGATTATTGCATTAAGCAAAGTGTGTAATGTAAGTAGCACAATTATCCTTAGACAAAGAACTATTGTTTTATCCCTAGTAGCAAGAGTACATTCACAATCTTAGAGGTTGCTGTCACTCCCCCAGATTAAATGAAGACATGAACCCACTATCGAGCATAAATACCCCCTCTTGGAGTCACAAGCATCTACTTGGCCAGAGCATCTACTAGTAACGGAGAGCGTGCAAGATCATAAATAACGCACTCACATAATATATAATGAAGCAAATGACATAATACTCAATATTCATCGGATCCCAGCAAACACAACATGTAGCATTACATAAAGATGATCTTGATCATGATAGGCAGCTCACAAGATCTAAACATGATAGAACAAGTGGAGAAGACAACCATTTAGCTACTGCTATGGACCCGTAGTCCAAGGATGAACTACTCAGGCATCAGTCCGGAGGCGGGCATGGTGATGTAGAGCCCTCCGGTGATGATTCCCCTCTCCGGCAGGGTGCAGAGAAGAGCTTCTGAATCCTCCCGAACTAGGGTTGACGACGGCGGCGACTCCGTAATGTTTCATGGAAAAGTGTTCGGGTCTTAGGTCTTGTATTGTCGGGGGATTTAAGTAGGCGAAAGGGCGAAGGCGGTGGAGGGCCGAGGCCCCGTCATCAGGTGCTGGCGCGGCCAGAAGTGGGGCCGCGCCGGCACCTCATCTGGGGGCCTCGTGGCCCCTCTCCGTTAGCTCTCCGGTGTTCTAAAACCTCCCGTGAAAAATAGGGACTTTGGTATTAATTTCGTCCAATTCCAAGAATATTTCCTTAAGTGGTTTTCTGAAACCAAAAACAGCAGAAAACAGGGAACTGGCACTGTGGCATCTTGTTAATAGGTTAGTCCCAGAAAATGCATAAAACAATGCAAAGTGTATATAAAACATGTAGCAATTGGTATAATATAAGCATGGAACGTAAGAAATTATAGATACGTTTGAGACGTATCAGTGACCCCTCTTACTATGGAGGAGGGTCATCAAGTGGTGCACCGCCTTACTACGGCGGAGGTGGAAGTGGTGGATACTATCCACCGGCATACTAGCTTGAGCTCAAGCTTGGGGGAGTACCTCTCTCCCTTTCATTCGTTGTTTTATATCACCTTTATCTTGTTATGTTTTAGTTTATTGTTTTATAAATCTTGAAAACACAAAAAGATTTTATTTGTTTCTTTAGCTTGTTTACTTCTGGTCACTTTTGATGACTGAGTTGAAGATCTTCTTCTCAGCAGTTGGGAAACCCCAAGAGGAAGGTGTGAAGCAGTGCAGCAGCAAGTTTCCCTCAGTTATGAAACCAAGGTTATCGAACCAGTAGGAGATGAAGGCTCTTCTGAAGGTGTCAACGGCGCCAGAAAAAGTGCTTGGCGTCAAAGGGGAGGTTGACGTGGAACCTGCACACAACACAATCAAGATACTTTGCCCCAACTTAACAGTGAGGTTGTCAATCTCACTGGCTTGCTGTAACAAAGTTTTAGACATATAGTGTAGAAAATGATGTTTGTTTGCAGAGAATGAAAAAACAGGATTGCAGTAGGTTGTATTATCAATGTAAAGAAAAGGACCGGGGTCCACAGTTCACTAGTGGTGTCTCTCCATGAATAATAATAGCATACATGAGGGTAAACAAATTACAGCTGGGCAATTGACAAAATAAAGAACTGCATAATAATGCATGTACAAGTCATGGTGCCTAGTGTGAGATTCATTTGGGCATTACAACATGATACATAGACCGTTATCCAACTGCATCTATGACTAATAATCCACCTTCCGGATAGTATCCGCACCCCTTTCAGTAGTAAGTTGCAAGCAACAGATTATTGCATTAAGCAAAGTGTGTAATGTAAGTAGCACAATTATCCTTAGACAAAGAACTATTGTTTTATCCCTAGTAGCAACAGTACATTCACAATCTTAGAGGTTGCTGTCACTCCCCCAGATTAAATGAAGACATGAACCCACTATCGAGCATAAATACCCCCTCTTGGAGTCACAAGCATCTACTTGGCCAGAGCATCTACTAGTAACGGAGAGCGTGCAAGATCATAAATAACGCACTCACATAATATATAATGAAGCAATTGACATAATACTCAATATTCATCGGATCCCAGCAAACACAACATGTAGCATTACATAAAGACGATCTTGATCATGATAGGCAGCTCACAAGATCTAAACATGATAGAACAAGTGGAGAAGACAACCATTTAGCTACTGCTATGGACCCGTAGTCCAAGGATGAACTACTCACGCATCAGTTCGGAGGCGGGCATGGTGATGTAGAGCCCTCCGGTGATGATTCCCCTCTCCGGCAGGTGATATCCCCCAAGAGCAGGGGATCACTGTAGTACCTCTCAATGTGGAAATAGGGTATCGATCCGCAGGAGCAAGAAGGAAAAGTTCTCTATTCTCTACAACTAAAGTGTCACAAGTTTCAGTTGATTATGCACTAAACAAGTTTAAAGAACAAGATGATTGTTTTAATGAATGGAAGTGTAATGTAACAAAACAAGAATGTAAAAAGTGTCCCAATCCTTTAAAATGCAAGAGGACAAGACATAGGTTTTCTCTTATAGGAACAATGGACAACGGTGTTTCAATGCTTGGGAATAAGTCCTAGGGATCATACTTTCACTAGTGGTCTCTCTCAACATGTTAGCATAACTGAACGCAAGTAAGTGCTACTCGGGATTATTCTCCTTCTTGATAAAACAAGAGTACTATGTGTAGGGCTACAAAAGCACACCTCAAAGTTGCATTCCACATCTAGGGAACCCCAATGTCACTAAGAGCACCCCAAGATAGTACTAGACAAACACCACAATTCCACAAGAATAGGCCATGATAAATATCTAAATTATTCATAGAGTCACTCACAAATACCCACTGTCACCTCGGGATCGTGTTGTCACTATGACTCCGGAAACTAGATAAAATCACTTGAGTAGTATAAAAATTACATATGAATTCAGCCATACTTAACAATGCTCATGATCACATAAAGATCACATCACGGGAGAGAGAGATAAACAACATAGCTATCGTATGAGCCCTCAGCCCCGAGGGAAACTACTCACACATGGTCATGGTGACGATGGTGGAGATGTTGCAGGAGATGATCTTGCTGTAGATGTTGATGATGAACACGCCGGAGGGGGTGGAGCCCTCCGGAGGTGATTCCGGCAGCGTTTCCCCCCTCCGATCTTCTCCGGCGGCATCCTTCTGCCTCTCTATTTCGTGGTTTTGTGTTTTCCCGCCGCTGTGATGCGAAACTCCTCGGGGGACTATTTTTATAGCCGGTTTTAGGTCAAGACGAAGCCACGGAGACGAAAACGGACGGCATCAAAGCCACGAGGGGGAAAAGAGGGGGTCCCACGTGGCCAGGGAATCTGACCGCGCCGGGCCCCCTATCTCCCAGATGGTTGGGCTTCTAGTCTTCATTTTTGGCCCACTGCGTTCGTCTCGAAAATTCTGAACTGTGCTCTTTGGCCTTGCCTTTTTTGGAGCCCCGAAGCTCCCGGAAAGTCCAAAACACTAAAAAAGACGTTTTCTAGAAAACAGAGTTAGAACCAAAAGAGTGGGGATTGTTTAGAAAATCCCCGAAATGTTTATAAAACATGAATATAACATCATATGAGTTCTAAATATGTAGGAACATGTAGTAATAAAATGTAAAGTTCATGTATGCATTTTACATGCATCAACATCCCCAAGCTTAACCTATACTCGTCCTCGAGTATGAAGGTGATAAAACTAAACATGAACTTGGCATTTTATTACTATCAAAGGATATCAAAGATGATTGCTACATAGAGTCAAATGATTCATTCTTAATAAGGAGTAGCAACATACAAGATATATTATCAAGAGATATCAAATATTCAAGGTAAAAGATGTTCAATGATAATTCACAAAGTGTAACAGAAAGGAAAAGTTCTATGGACCAAATGAATGCATAACTGAAAGTAAAAAGATATCCTATATTGGTCATAGAGTATTCTTATAAAAATCTGAATATAAAAGGTGGACACTTTGGAAAGATAGATGAATAAGTATAGGTATAACATGCAAGAGTATCATCTAGCTTCCAAATGCTTCAACTTAAGTTAATGTTTGCCATGTAGTATCCATTGGTGTGAAGTTCTCATTACCCCTATCATAGCATCTTTAGTGATAAATAGTTGAAAGTTAAAGCAAATATGAGTTATGTGCTTGACAAAGTATAGGTTGAATGTCTCATGCCCCTTGAAAACAAAAATCTATCCGACTGGCTACTCAACTTGGGCCACAAAGCAAGTGAAGGTTACAGTCATCGTGAATAAAAGTGGCATCATAGAGAGTTTCACCCCGGGTACCCTTTGCCCTAGGACACGGAATGAGCACATGTCCAAATGACAAACCAAGCAAACAGTGGACATCTCAACATCTCTTTCTTTTACTAATGCTTTTTTCTTGTAAATGCATTTTCTGTTGTGAGATGTATCGTAGATTCCTCCACTATGGATACGTTGCAAATTTCCACCATGGGCCACATGGCTTAAGTTAGCCGACATAGGTGTCTCTCTATCCATTAATACCACTCGCCCGAACTTACTAAGTTTCCATCTTTATTTCACGCAATGTTAGGCATCCATCAACAAAAGAACATGATATCAATTTAAATGAGATACAGAACACGTTGAAAGCTTGCCATGTGACATCACATATGAGCTAACTCCCAACCAAAGACCTTTGTCAAGCCCAAAACATCATAATTTTAATCAAAATGGGTCATGTTTATTGAGTGCAATAAAAGTAATGTGTGCATCAAGTTCGTGAGAGCTTTTTAACCAACTTTACCCATGACAATCCTAATAACATAAGCATCTTAATTTGGAAGCATAGATAAAACAATATAACATGATAAACATAATTGGAATAGCATATTAGCTAATAGGTAGATATGGTGGACTCACTGGAAAAAACTTGGTTGAAGGTGTTGGAAAACAAGCTTTTTACTTGTTGGAATTTTTGGGCTTGCAAGAGGGAGAAAGTTGACCATCCAAATGCATGCATAAGTGTCCATAGAGCTAATCATTCCATGCTAAACAAAGTAAAGCATCATTCAGCATATAAAACATGAATAAGAAATAACTCTTCATAAAACACTTGCAAATTAATACTCATTAAAAAGCACATGAATCATGCAACTATATGTATCTTTTTAAATCAACTCAAGTATCCTCTTCCCAATATTTTTATAGCATCCAACTTCATTCAACCCAAACTTCCAGTAGCTCTCTCACAACATAAATGAAAATTGGTGGTCTCAAACAAAAAACCAAACCGAAAAAAAAAAACAAAAAGAACGCTCCAAGTTTATGCGATAAAGTGCAATGAATGAAAAACAGAAGTTAGACGTGTGCAAACCGAGAGTGTGTTGGTTCAGTGGGGTTGTCTTCACATCCCCAAGCTTATGGTCTTCACCATCCTTGGATAACTCTTGGCACATCTACTCTAATCCCTGTGAAAAAACTTCAAAACACCGTTTCTCCCATTTCTTTTCTGTGGGGTGACATTAGTAGGCACAAAACAATAGAATTGCTTGCTGTATGAAATCCTTAGACAAATAGAAGAAACATGTCCAGAAAGTGTATAATGTTGTATTCCTTCTAATAAACTCAATTGGATAAAAAAGATTCAAGTTAACAGCTTAAAGAATGCATAAAACAAAATGGGACAGAATCTGTCCAGAAAAACAGCAGCAGCAAAACCTAATTTTTTACCCCACTTAAATATGTCGAAAAAATCTGAAAAATTCACGCTTACATAGGGCGAAAAGTTGCAACTACAGTTCAAATATGAGCTTATTCGGAGTTACGGAATATAAATGAAAAATCATACCGTGCACAGATTCGTGCTGGGATAAAAGCTCCGAATGGAAAAAACAACTTTTCCAAACCCAAGTGGGTTAAACTTGGCACTTTATTAAAAATTCCAGAATCTAAACAAAAAACAAAGTCTCTTGGTACAGCAAGAGGACACAAAGAAAATCTCAAATAAAAACAACCGGGTTGCCTCCCGTAAAGCGCTTTCTTTATAGCCACATAGCTAGGCTTACTTACTTGGTATCAAGATGGTTGGAGTGAGGTGGCTTGGCATCCCCAAGCTTGAATTCTTTGTATCTTTAGTTTATTTTATATTGAGTCAAGTAACATGTCTACCTCTGTTGCAATTTCTTTGTATCTTTATTTTATCGCATTGTTGTGTCAAGTTAAGCCTCTAGTAGAAAGTTGATACTAGATTTGGATTTCTGCGCAGGAACAGTTTTCTGCTGTCCACCGTTAAATTCATAACTCTTTACAGAAAAATGATCTGGTATTTTTTGTGCGTGATCCTCAGATATGTATGCAACTTTCATTAGTTTTGAGTTTTCTGATTTGAGCAAGTTAAGTGCCTCGAAAATATTCGTCTTTACGGACTGTTCTGTTTTTGACAGATTCTGCCATTTATTTTGCAAATGCCTCTTTTGCAGTTTTTTAATGGATCTTTTTGTTCCATAAAGTATCAGTGGCTGTAGCTAATATATAGCAGCATTGGTAGCAATTTTGTCCATGCAGAATATAAGAATTTTTGATTATGCACTAACCCTCTAATGAAGTCTACTTTGAGTTTGGTGTGGAGGAAGTTTTCAAGGATCAAGAGAGAAGGATGATATGATGAGATCAAGAAGATGAAAGAGCCTAAGCTTAGGGATATCCCCCGTGGGTTACCCAAACATATTTCAAGAAGACTCAAGCGTCTAAGCTTGGGGATGCCCAAGGCATCCCCTTCTTTATCAACAAACTATCAGGTCCTCTCTAGTGAAACTATATTTTAATTCCAACACATCTTATGTGCTTTACTTGAAGCGTCTATTTGTTTTTTTGTTTTGTTTTTGTTATTTTCATTCTCTGAATAAAATGGATCCTAGCATTCCTTTTTGGGAGAGAGACACGCTCCGCTTTTTCATATGAATACTCGTATTCTTCACTTATATTTGTTGAGTATTCTTCTATGTTACTTCAATACTATTAGCTCTTGTTTTTCATGCATCTCTTGTTAGAGCTGTTAGTTTTCTTATGTTATACTCTCATATCTTATTGTTAAATACTTGGAGAGTTTATTTTTAGATAAGTTGATTGGTGTTTGGTTAAGAACAGAAAATGTTTGATGTGGTAGATGGTATGATGAAATGATACATAATCTTATAGATCATTAAATTGTGTCACTTGAATCATTAATGTTGTTTTGAGATATTAATATGCTTAATGGTAAAACATGATGGTTTAGTAAAGTGGAATGATTAATGGTTGGTCTAGAAAAATTGAAGCTGTGCCACACTTAAATATCCAGTTGATAGCATGATGATATATGACTTCTAATGTTAAAAGCAACCGTAATGACTTTGTGTTATGCGCTACGGTCGGGGTCCCAATAGTGACTTGTTCATTTGCCACAGTCCCTCATGGAGTGATTTTCATTATGCCTTGTAAGATCATATTTCTAGTTGGAATCTTTTTGCTTGTGAGTTCTAAGCTGCGGTTTTCATGGCACTTCCACCTCCATATTTGCTAGCCTATTCGGTACTTTGCATTGCCCTTTCTCACATTGAGAGTTGGTGCATACTTCGCGGGTACATCCAAAACTCGTGGGAGATCTTCATCATGTTCTCCTACACATAAGCCAAATATCTTCCTCAAAACACCCACCATACCTACCTACTACAGCATTTCCATAGCTGTTCCGAGATATATTGTCATGCAACTTCCATCTTACATTACATGACTTGTTGTCATTTATCATTTATATATTTCCATAGCATTTTACCCATGTTACGCTAGATCATTGCATATCCCGCTACACTGGCAGAGGCACCGTTTCATACCTTATGTTTTATTCATTATGAGTTACTTGTCTCAAAAGTGTGTTGTCATATTAGAATGTTTGCCCCTAAAAGTGAAAAGAGCCATGGAGGCCATCGAAAAGAGAAACAGAAAAGTAAACAAAAAATAGAAAAAGAGAAAAGAAGAAAAAAAGAAAGAAAGAAAAATAAAAAGGGGGCAACATTACTACTCTTTATCCACACTTGTGCTCATGTTATAGCACCTGTAGTATTCATAGTCATCATTTGTGCTCATGTTTAGCACCTTTACTCCATATGAGAGAGTTTTCATGTTTTACTTGCATAACTATGTGGGGAACTTTACATTATAGAACTTGGCTTGTATATTCCAATGATGAACCTCCTCAAAAGTGCTCTAGGTCTTCATGAGCAAGCAAGTTGGATGCACCCCCACTAGTTCCATTGGAGAGCTTTCATACACTTATAGCTCTATGTGCATCCGTTGTGTGGCAATCACTACTCCTTGCATAGCTTCGATTATAAGACTTTCTCTTGTCTAAAGATCACTTTCAGCTTTGTGAGACTTTCTTCCATTGGCCTTCCAAACCCCCCTTAATGTTCTTTTAGCCACAACATCCTGGTGCCAGGAACCAATGCTGAACGCTTGCTTGTTTTTAAGTGAACAAATAGAGAGATGATTTTCTACGTGCATATTGTTATTGCTTGACTTGATCCTAACACAAAGTTGTCATGAGTGTTGGATGCATTAGATGATTATATTGTTGTTCTTGAAGCTTAAATCATCTTTAATATCTACTTTGCACGGTTGATTGTTCTCTAGTATTGATTCATTGAAAGTTTTACTTTGTTCTTCCTACTTGTTTACTCATTACTCATTTGATATCAATATAAACTACAACTTTTATTCATTTGATCTCAATTTACATGCATTACATTATTATATGATCAAGATTGTGTGAAAGCATGTCACTTCAGAAATTATTCTTGTTATCGTTTTACCTACTCGGGACGAGTAGAACTAAGCTTGGGGATGCTTGATACGTCTCCAACGTATCTATAATTTCTTATGTTCCATGCTTATATTATACCACACTTTATATGGTTTTTATGCATTTTCTGGAACTAACCTATTAACAAGATGCCACAGTGTCAGTTCCCTGTTTTCTGCTGTTTTTGGTTTCATAAAAACTGTTAAGGAAATATTCTCGGAATTGCACGAAACAAAGAACCAAGTTCCTATTTTTCCCGACACGCTACAGAAGTCCGAAGGGGAGACGAAGGAGGGCACCGAGGCGCCCACGTCATGTGGTGGCACGGCTCCCTTCCTGGCCGCGCCAGCACAGAGTGTGGGGCCCTCGGGCCTCCACCGCCTTCGCCCTTTCCCTTTCGCCCATATATTGCCCCCGACAAAATAACCCTAGGCACAGAAGCCTTTTCCCGAGAAGAGTTCTGTTGCGCCGCCGCCATCGAAGACAAGTTTCGGGGGACATAAGTCTCTGTTCCGGCACCCTGTCGGGATGGGGAATTGCCCCCGGAGCCATCTCCATCGACTCTACCGCCATCCCCATCGCCGTTGCTGACTCCTACGATGAGGAGTGAGTAGTTCTCCCCCGGGGCTGCGGGCTCTACCGGTAGCTGATACGTCTCAAACGTATTTATAATTTCTTATGTTCCATGCTTATATTATACCAATTGCTACATGTTTTATATACACTTTGCATTGTTTAATGCATTTTCTGGGACTAACCTATTAACAAGATGCCACAGTGCCAGTTCCCTGTTTTCTGCTGTTTTTGGTTTCAGAAAACCACTTAAGGAAATATTCTCGGAATTGGACGAATTTAATACCAAAGTCCCTATTTTTCACGGGAGGTTCCAGAACACCGAAGACCTGACGGAGAGGGGCCACGAGGACCCCAGATGAGGTGCCGGCGCGGCCCCACTTCTGGCCGCGCCAGCACCTGATGACGGGGCCTCGGCCCTCCACCGCCTTCGCCCTTTCGCCTGTTTAAAGCCCCCGACAATACAAGACCTAAAGGCCGAACACTTTTCCATGAAACATTACGGAGCCGGCGCCGTTGTCAACCCTAGTTCGGGAGGGTTCAGAAGCTCTTCCCGGCACCCTTCCGGAGAGGGGAATCATCACCGGAGGGCTCTACATCACCATGCCCGCCTCCGGACTGATGCGTGAGTAGTTCATCTTTGGACTATGGGTCCATAGCAGTAGCTAGATGGTTGTCTTCTCCTATTGTGCCATCATGTTTAGATCTTGTGAGTTGCCTATCATGATCAAGATCATCTTTATGTAATGCTACATGTTGTGTTTGCTGGGATTCGATGGATATTGAATAATATGTCATTTGCTTCATAATATATCATGTTGTGTGTTGTTTATGATCTTGCATGCTCTCCGTTGCTAGTAGATGCTCTGGCCAAGTAGATGCTCGTGACTCCAAGAGAGAGTATTTATGCTCGATAATGGGTTCATGTCTCTATTTAATCTGGGGTAGTGACAGCAAGCTCTAAGATTGTAGATGTACTGTTGCTACTAGGGATAAAACAGTAGTACTTTGTCTAAGGATAATGTTATTACTTACATTACACACTTTGCCTAATGCAATAATCTGTTGCTTGCAACTTAATACTGAAAGGGGTGCGGACGCTAACCGGATGGTGGATTATTAGTCATAGATGCGGTTGGAACGGTCTATGTATATTGTTGTAATGCCCAAATGAATCTCATACTAGACATCATGACATTAGTATATGCATCATTATGCAGCTCTTTATTCTGTCAATTGCCCAGCTGTAATTTGTTTACCCACATGTATGCTATTATTATTATTTATGGAGAGACACCACTAGTGAACTGTGGACCCCGGTCCTTTTCTTTAAATTGATAATACAACCAACTGCAAACTGCTTTCTTTCATTCTCTGCAAACACCATCTTCCACACCATACGTTTAATCCTTGTTACAGCAAGCCGGTGAGATTGACAACCTCACTGTTGAGTTGGAGCAAAGTTTCTTGATTGTGTTGTGCAGATTCCACCTCCCTTCAACAGCACTTTTCTGGCGCCGGGGAGTCCTTCGTTGTGTTCTTCATCTCCTACTGGTTCGATAACCTTGGTTTCATAACTGAGGGAAACTTGCTACTACGCTCATCACACCTTCCTCTTGTGGTTTTCCAACTCCTCACACCCGTGAGCATCAGTAGCTATGTGGTTTATCTCTCTCTCCCATGGTGTGATCTTTATGTGATCATGAGCTTTGTAATCTAGTTGAATATGTGATGTTACTCTTTATCTATTATGCACTCTAGAGGTTACTTTAATATGAACTCCGGGGTTATTCACGGTTGTGAAGCTGACGGTGAGCGCACCGTGTGTGACTCCTTTATGACGTTGTGGTGTGTGTTTACTCATACTTTGAGGGTGCTGTTATAGCCCTACGCAATGAATGGTGTTTATCATCCAATAAGAGAGTGTTTGAGAGTAGTATTTATTATTCAGCTTTGATGTCATTGTTGAGAATGTCCACTAGTGAAAGTACGATCCCTAGGCCTTGTTTCTAAGCATTGAAACACCGTTTACAACCTGTTCTGCTGCATGTTTGCTTGCTGCCATTTTTATTTCGGATTGCAATTACTACTTATAATCATCTATATTACTTGTATTTCACTGTCTCTTCGCCAAACTAGTGCACCTATACATCTGACAAGTGTATTGGGTGTGTTGGGGACACAAGAGACTTCTTGTATCTTAATTGCAGGGTTGTTTGAGAGGGATATCTTTGACCTCTACCTCCCTGAGTTCAATATACCTTGGGTGATTCACTTAAGGGAAACTTGCTGCTGTTCTACAAACCTCTGCTCTTGGAGGCCCAACACTGTCTACGAGAATAGAAGCGTGCGTAGACATCAACAAAATATTGAGAATGTTCCTTTGCAAGAACTAGTGAGTAATAATCCTGAAAATGTTGATGTTAACTTTGTTAGATATGGTAATGGTGGGTTTGGTAACAACAACTATAATTCTTATAGTAAACCTCCATATGTTCCCAACACCCGTCCTTTTGTTCCATATCCTGATAGTAATGATAATAAGTGGAAACCTATGCCTTCAAGTAATGATAATATTGATGCTAATAAAATTCTTATGGAACAAGTTGCTAGTCATAATACCATGTTACAAGAGTTGAATAAAGCTGTCACTTCCATTAGTTCTAATATTAAAGGTTTACAACTACAAGCTGAAGGACTATATAAAGCCCTTTCGAAACTAGCTGATAATCAAGCCACTTTATTGAGTATGTCTGCAGGGAAACCACAAGCACCACCAGTGGTTGGAGTGAGTTCTATTAATATTGCTGAAAATGTTCCACCTACTTTGGAAGAAACTTTTAATGAGTTGTTACAATATCCTGAATACTTGTTGCCATTTATGTCTTATCTTAATAGTTTGAATGAAGCTAATGAAATTAAAAGTAATGACCCTCTTATGAGAAAAGAAGTTAAGATGCTTAGTGAAGTCAAGGAACCACTACTTGATTTGGAGAGTTGTAGCTTGCATGAACTTATGTCTATCTTACAGAAATTTGCTAGTGATCCTTCTATTAATATTAATCAAGCTGGTTTTGTTTCTTTTATTGCTAGTCATGTTTTAAATGAGAAAATTGCTAGGTACAACAAAGAAGTTATGACACCACCTAAGCTTGGGGATATTTGGGTTCACAAGGTACTAGTAACAATTGGAAAAGAGACACACCATGCCATATTAGATCTAGGATCTAGTGTCTCTGTTATGTCTAAGGAACTATATGAAGTACTTGAATTAAAGAATCTTGAAAAATGCTCTATTAAACTTTCACTTGCTGATGATTCCATTAAATATGCTTTAGGAAAAGTAAGTGATGTTATGTTAGAGTTACATATGACTTTTGTGCCTGTTGACTTTGTAATAATGGATATGGGGAATAAAACCTCTAGTTCTATCATTTTGGGAAGACCTTTTCTTCGTACTACAGGTGCTATAATAGATTCAAAGGAGGGGAATGTGAAGTTTCAGTTCTCACACAAGAAGTGCATGGAGCACTTTCCAAGGAATAGGGACACATCAAGGTTCAAACTCCCTCACGAGTTTCGTCCACTTTAAATATCAAGTAAGAAGCCTAGCTATATGGCTATAAAGAAAGCGCTTTACGGGAGGCAACCCGGTTGTTTTTATTTGAGATTTTTTTTGAGTCCTCTTGCTGTACCAAGAGACTTTGTTTTTAGTTTAGGTTCTGCAATTTTTAATAAAGTGCCAGGTTTTACCCATTTGGGCTTTGAAAGTTGCTTTTTCCATTCTGAAATTTTATTTCAGTATGAATCTGTGCACGGTATGATTTTTAATTCCTATTCTGTAACTCCTAATGAGCTGAAATTTGAACTGTAGTTGAAACTTTTCATCGTCTATAAGCGTGAATTTTTTCAGATTTTTTTGACATATTTAAGTGGGGTAAAAAATACGTTTTGCTGCTGCTGTTTTTCTGGACAGATTTTGTCCCATTTTGTTTTATGCATTCTTTAAGCTTTTAACTTGAATCTTTTTTATCCAATTGAGTTTATTAGAAGGAATACAACATTATACACTTTCTGGACATGTTTCTTATGTTTGTATAAGGATTTCATGCAGCAAGTAATTCTATTGTTTTGTGCCTAATAATGTCACCCCACAGAAAAGAAATTGGAGAAACGGTGTTTTGAGGTTTTTTCACAGGAATTAGAGGAGACGCACCAAGAGCTATCCAAGGATGGTGAAGACCATAATCTTGGGGATGTGAGGACGACCCCACTGAACCAACATACTCTCGGTTTGCACACGTCTAACTTCTGTTTTTCGTTCATTGCACTTTATCGTATAAACTTGTAGCGTTTTTGTTCGTTTTGTTATTTCGGTTTTGTTTTTTGTTTGAGACCACCACTTTTTATTTATGTTATGAGAGAGCTACTGGAAGTTTGGGTTGAATTAAGTAGGATGCTATAAAAATATTGGGAAGAGGATGTTTAAGTTGATTTAAAAGATACATATAGTTGCATGATTCATGTGCTTTGTTAATGAATATTAATATGCAAGTGTCTTGCCTAGAGTTATTTCTTATTCATGTTTTATATGCTGAATGATGATTTACTTTGTTTAACATGAAATGGTTAGCTCTATGGACACTTATGCATGCATTTAGATGGTCAACTTTCTCCCTCTTGCTAGCCCAAAAACTCCAACAAGTAAAAAGCTTGTTTTCTAACACCTGCAACCAAGATTTTCCAGTGAGTCCACCATATCTACCTATTAGCTAATATGTTATTCCAAGTATGTTTACCATGTTATATTGTTTTATCTATGCTTCCAAATTAAGATGCTTATGTTATTGGGATTGTCATGGGTCAAGTTGGTCTAAAAGCTCTCACGAACTTGATGCACACATTACTTTTCATGCACTTAATAAACATGACCCATTGTGATTAAGATTATGATGTTTTGGGCTTGACAAAGGTCTTTGGTTAGGAGCTAGCTCATACGTGCTGACACGTGGAAAGCTTTCAACATTGCACTTTATTCTTTATGAAAGTTGATATCATGTTCCTTTGGTGATGGATGCCTAACATTGCGTGAAATAAAGATGGAAACTTAGTAAGTTCGGGTGAGTGATATTATTGGCTAGAGAGACACCTGTGGCGGCTAACCTAAGCCATGTGGATCATGGTGGAAATTTGCAACATAACCATACTGGAGGAATCCATGACACATCTCATAACAGAAAAAGCATTTACAAAAAAAAGCATGAGTAAAGAAAGAGATGTAGAGATGTCCACTGTTTGCTTGCTTTGTCATTTGGACATGTGCCCACTTCCATGTCCTGGGGCAAAGGGTACCCGGGGTGAAACTCTCTATGATGCCACTTTTATTCACGATGACTGTAACCTTCACTTGCTTTGTGGCCCAAGTTGAGTAGCCAGTCGGAGAGGTTTTTGTTTTCAACGGGCATGAGGCTTTTTGACCCATACTTTGTCAAGCACATAACTCATATTTGATTTCACTTTCAACTATTAATCACTAAAGATGCTATGATAGGGGCAATGAGAACTTCACATCAATGATCACTACATGGCAAACATTAGCTTAAGTTGAAGCATTTGGAAGCTAGATAATACTCTTGCATGTTATTCCTCTACTTATTTATCTATCTTTCAAAAGTGTCCACCTTTTATATTCAGCTTTCTATAACAATACTCTATGACCAACCTAGGATATCTTTTATTTTTCATTTATGCATTCATTTGGTCCATAGAACTTTTCTTTCATGTTACACTTTGTGAATTATCATTGAACATCTTTACCTTGAATATTTAATATCTCTTGATAATATGTCTTGTATGTTGCTACTCTTTACTAAAGAATGAATCATTTGACTCTATGTAGCAATCATCTTTGATATCCTTTGTTAAGTAATAAAATGCCAAGTCCATGTTTAGTTTTATCACCTTCATACTCGAGGACGAGTATAGGTTAAGCTTGGGGATGTTGATGCATGTAAAATGCATACATGAACTTTGCATTGTATTACTCATATTTCATCCATATTTGCATCATATAAGGGTTATATCAATGTTTTATAATGTTTTGGGGAATATTTCACACTTTCCCTATTTATCTGGAATTAATCCTGTGCTGTCAGAAAACCCCTTTTTCTATATTTTGATGTTTCAGGGACCCAAACGACGTCCAAATGAACTAATATTTCACGGGGATCATTTTTTGGAAGGAACAAGGCTTAGGAGCGAAGGAAGAGCAAAAAATGGAAGGCTGAGACCCAAGATAGGTGGGCCCACGCGGCCAGATTCCTTGGCCGCGTGGGACCCCTCATCTTGGCCCTCGAGCCTCCGATGCCGTCGATCTTCGTCTCCGTGGCTTCGTCTTGACCTAAAAACGACTATAAAAATAGCCCCCGAACCCTTTTGGAGGAGCGCCGCCGAAACACGGAAACCACGAAACAGAGACCTGGAGCTGCAGATTGGAGGGGGAAAACTCCGACGGGGCGCTACCGGTGTGGTCTCCACCTTCTCCAACGACTTCTCGACCGTCTCCATGATGAAGAGGGAGTAGTCCACCCCTGGACTATGGGTTTGTGGAAGTAACTTATGTATCTCTCCTCTCTCTTGAGCTTCACTAATTAGTGCCATATGAGCTGCTGAACATGATTATGGTCATATATGTAATACCTTTGTGGTGGATCTCTGAAGTTGATATATGTTATGATGATTGCCAATATTATGTCTTTGTTATGAAAGTAGATGCATATTATGTACCCCGTTCTTGTCTATGTGTTTTCATGCAACATGTTTATAAGAGCGTGTGAGGGGGAACGTGTGCATTAGTTGGAGTAACCGGGGGTGGTTTTGTGGTAAGTTGACAGCAATACCGTGATCCACTTGGGTTTTTACCTTACTTTGTTGCCTCACTAGGGATAAAGGAAATACCATGCTACCGGGGGTATGTGGGTGACATTGCCACTATCATCATGACTAGATCTAGCATGTTCTTATTTAAACTTCATGTCATTGAACTTAAATCTATACTCTGTTTATCTTAATTACTGAGATGTTATGATTTAGTTCGCATCTTGGTGGAGTATAAGAGAGATTAATAACCAAAATATCTCTATGTTAGGATGTGATGCCCATATTATTAATAACTTGTCTTGTTGCAATCTCATATGTCAATTCCTATGTTCCATTATCTACCACTATACAAAAGAGAGAGAGCATTTGTGAAACCATGAACCCCAGTCCATTCTTAATCATAAGAAACACCTTTCCAACACTTTTATTGCACTTTACATTTTCTGTTATTATTAAATCCGAAAATACAAAAATATTTTTATATCTTGCAAACACCATACAAACCACAAAAACATCATCTCATATCATTTATACCATCCTTGCACTTTTATTTATACCATTGCATATTTACTTTTGTTTTGCATTTGTTATTTATATATCTTTTACTTACACCTTGTGCTTGACAACCACTTGGTGAGGTTGAGGGCACAAAACAATCTACTTTGTTTTGTGTCGGCCCAATGAGGACCGGGGTGTGCGTAGCCCACTCCCTACAGGCCTCGCCCGCGAACGGATTCGTCAGAACGACTAAGGACCAAGCTACCGCTTGGAGAGACCCTCGAGAGGCATCTCCTCTTGAGGCCCTGAAGAGGAAGCCAGGGCCTGAAGAGGACCCCGCGCTTCAAGAGACTCCCCAAGGCTCAACACGCTTGGAGAGAGGTCAGCAGGAAACCTCCCCACAGGCCACCGCGGCCCTGTGGAGACACTTCGCGGCTAAGTAAGCGCTGCAGGGCGCACATGGCCCCTGCAGCAGCCGCAGGGTGACGCGAGCATCCCAGTTGCCGTTCTGGTGATAAAGGAGTCAACAAAGCCGCGCCGCCTGCGCCAGGACAGCCAGGACTTTCCTCTTTGGTGATAAAGCGGCTGGACGGCGCAACGCTCCAAGAAGATCGTCACCGTGGGCTCCACCACGACCTCTGCCGCGCCTGCGAGCCGCTCTGCACCGTCTGCAGCCTGTCGGCCACGGCGCGCAACTTTAGCACGGATGGACCGCGTCCATGGACGGATGAGCCGCGGTGGACTCCCGCTCCTTCGCGCCACCGGCATGTGGGAGCCCACCAGCACGAGGACGGAGCCCGGGGCGCCTATAGAAGGAGCAGGAGCTCCACCATAGAGGAGGATTGATCTCCAGTCGGCTGATTGCTTCCTAGACCGAGGGAACCTTAGCCAAACATATAGGATAGCCA
This sequence comes from Poa annua, assembly GCA_026929855.1. Lineage (NCBI taxonomy): Eukaryota > Viridiplantae > Streptophyta > Magnoliopsida > Poales > Poaceae > Poa > Poa annua. The sequence goes on along the minus strand of CM049437.1, from coordinate 80,054,893 downwards.
ACTGCCGGAGGAGGAAGACTACCATTGTGTCCCTCTCCAAGCACTAAACTGCCTCAAGAGAGCCTTCGGCAAGCTCATTGTCCTGTAACCTTCACAGTGCAATACAGACAAGCAGGAGTAGCGGTGTTACCTCCTCCTGAGGGCCGTGAACCTGGGTACGGGCCGGTGTCCATCTCTGGCGTGATAGTTCCTCTCCAGGCCCGGCGAGCACCGTCGTCGTGCCTCTCGAGGATTGTTTGACCTCCGCGTTCAGCCCCCCCTTCGAACCTCTCTTCAGGGTGTGGCTACCCCTGTTCCGTGGGAGTCACTCTCCGACATTTGGCGCGCCAGGTAGGGGGCTGAGGCGCGTCTTCGACCTCCGAACTCCGCGCCATGACGGACACCCGCGCGACGCGCGCCAACCGGCGTGCCTCTGAGAGAGCTCACACCGAGCCTGGCACTGCTCCCACCCGCGGCCGCCGTGGTCGCCCCCGCACGGCCGAGCGCGCTGGCACCGGCCCGCGCGTGGAGGAGCCAGAGAGCGAGGAGCACCGCGGCGGAGACCAGCGCGACGACGAGGACCTCTCTGAGCGCCGTGAGGACGCTGAGTCCTCGCACCCGTCCCGGCGCCAGAGCGTGTCCACGCGGGAGCACCACGAGCCCGCCCCGCACACCGCGCTGCTCATGGCCCAGGAGCTCCTCCGCTACCGGCCAAGTGCCGAGGCACACGACCAGTGGTTGGACCGCCTCCACCACCTCGTCGACATCGCAACCACGCGCCCTGCTCCGTCGCGCTCCATCGTACCCTCCGGCCCTGCAGGAGCGGCCGCGCCAGGTGCGCCCCCACCGCCGCCAGGACCACCTCCGGCCGCGGCACAGCGGGCTCCCTCCCATGCTTCCTCGCCGCACGATTGTCAGATCGTGCAGCGCACCGCGCCTGACGCACGTGTGGGCATGGAGCGACGCCGCGTCCTCCAGAACCGCCTCGTCGAGGAGCTCGGCCAAGCGGGGCAGCAAAACCGCAGGGCCCTCCAGGGAGGAACGGCCACCTACGCCACTGGCTGCATGGCCTTCACGCGCGCCCTGCGTCGTGTGGTCTGGCCGCAGAAGTTCAGGCCAGCGCTCCCCAAGGGCTTCGACGGGTCCACCAACCCTCTCGAGTTCCTGCAGCTCTACACCACCTCCATCCAGGCTGCAGGGGGAGACGACAAGGTCATGGCCAACTGGTTCTCCCACGCCCTCAGGGACTCCGCGCTGTCCTGGCTCCTCAACCTGCCTGAGGACTCCATCGACTCCTGGGAGGAGCTCTGCAGGCAGTTCGTCGCCAACTTCAAGGGCACGTACGAGCGCGCACTCACCCACAACGACTTGCGCGCTGTGGTGCAGAAGAAAGATGAGACTCTTCGCAAGTACATCCAGCGCTTCAGCCAGGTGCGGAACAAGATTCCGAACATCCCCAACACCCAGGTCATCGCTGCCTTCCGCGAGGGCGTCACGAACCGCAGGATGCTCGAGAAGCTCGGCATCCACGACAAGCTCACCTCTGTGGTGAAGCTGTTCGATCTAGCGGATAAGTGCGCCAAGGCTGAAGAGGGACTCCTCTTCGTCAAGATGAGCGTGCGGGGGGACGACCCTGGCGAAGGGTCCAAGAGCCACAAAAAGAAGGAAGAGCCCAAGCGCAAGGCCACCGCGGTCCTCGCGGCAGAGCCTGACGCGAAGGGCTCCCGCAGGGGTTCTCCCGAGCGCGACGACAAGGAGGTGGACCACCGCCCGTTCTGCGTCTACCACAACAGGCGCGGCCATGCCACCGAGAACTGCCACGACCTCAAGAGGCTGAGCAGGGAGCGCGAGCGCGAAGAAGCCAGTGGGAGCCGCGGCAGAGGCCGCGGCTACCGCCGCGACAGCAGAGGCGGACGCGCTGGCGGCTACCAGAGGCCGTAAGGCACTCAGGCCAACGCCGCTGAGAGGAACAACAACCTCCCCGACGAGGAAGATGGAGGCTACCAGGCCCCGAGAGGCGCCATGGCCTGCATCCTCGGCGGGGCTCAAGCGCCCAAGTCGAACAATCAGTTCAAGCAGTTCGCCCGCGAACTCAACGCTGCACTCCCGAGCACCGAGACCTCCAGGCCCCTCAAGTGGTCCCAGTACACCATCGCCTTCGACGCCAAGGACCACCCCAAGTCGACCAAGACTGTTGGAACCCTCCCCCTGGTCTGCTCCCCCACCATCAACAACATCACCGTCTCCAAGACACTCATCGATGGGGGAGCGGGCCTGAATGTCATCTCTGTCGAGACCTTCGAGACGCTTCAAGAGCCCTACGAGTGGCTTATGCCCTCCAGGCCGTTCACGGGCGTCACCAGTGGTTCAATCGAGCCTCTGGGGCAAGTCCGCCTCGCGGTCACCTTTGGCACGCAGAAGAACTATCGCACGGAGCTGATCGACTTTGATGTCGCCCACATCGGCCTGCCGTACAACGCCATCCTCGGCTACCCCGCCCTCGCGAAGTTCATGGCCGTCACGCATCACGCCTACAACATGGTCAAGATCCCCGGCAGCGCTGGCACCATTGCCATCCATGGTCATATCCTGGACGCCACGCGCGCTGTCGAGAGCGCCTACAAGGCAGACGCCATGGCTTTCCCGGCTGAAGAGGACATGGAGCTTCTCGAGAGGCTCAAGAAGAAGAAGCAAGTGTTCTCTCAGGAGCAAGCCGCCACGAAGAAGGTGTCACTGGACGCCACCAGCTCGGGGGCTGAAGGCTCGGGGGCTAGCGTCAGCATAGGCGCTGCCCTGCCTCCCAAATAGGAAAGCGCGCTCGTCGCCTTCCTTCGGGCAAACTCTGACATGTTCGCATGGACTCCGTCAGATATGTCCGGTGTACCAAGGGAGGTGATCGAGCACCACTTAGCCGTGTGTCCAGACGCACGCCCCGTCAAGCAAAAAGCACGTAAGCAAGCCCCCGAGAAGCAAGCTTTCATCGTCAAGGAAGTAGAGAAGCTCAAGGCGGCAAATGTCGTCCGCGAAGTCGCACACCCCACTTGGCTCTCCAACGGCGTGGTTGTTCCTAAACCTGCTGGAGGAGGCCGACTCTGCATCGACTACACCGATGTCAACAAGGCCTGCCCCAAGGACCCATACCCTATGCCGAGGATAGACCAGATCGTGGACTCCACCGCTGGCTGCGACCTCCTTTGTTTCCTGGACGCCTTCTCTGGTTATCACCAGATCAAGATGGCTAAAGAGGACGAGGAAAAGACAACATTCCTCACCCCTTGTGGTGTGTACTGCTACACATGCATGCCCTTCGGCCTGAAGAACGCTGGAGCCACTTTCCAGAGGCTCATGAGGATAGCCTTGGGGGCACAGATGGGCAGAAACGCTGAGGCCTACGTCGATGATATCGTGGTCAAGTCTCGAGAGGGGGACACCCTCCTCAGGGATCTCGAGGAAACCTTCGCCAGCCTGAGAAAGGTGAACATCAAGCTGAACCCCGCCAAGTGCGTCTTCGGGGTCCCTTTAGGCAAGCTCCTCGGATTCCTCGTGTCCCACCGTGGCATAGAGGCAAATCCTGACAAGATCAAGGCCATAGAGGAAATGCAGCCTCCCCGCCGACTCAAGGACATGCAGCGCTTAGCGGGCTGCATGGCCAGCCTTGGCCGTTTCATCTCTAAATTTGGCGAGAGAGCCCTGCCATTTTTCAAGATCATGAAGAGATCGGGCACGTTCAAGTGGACCCCTGAGGCGGACAAAGCCTTCGAGGACTTAAAAAAGTATCTGGCCAGCCCTCCAGTCTTGGTGGCCCCCAGGGCAGGCGAGCACCTGAAGCTGTACCTCTCAGCCACCCCTCAGACCGCAAGCGCCGTCTTGGTGGTCGAGAGGGAAGAGCCTGTCCTCCCCAAGAAGAGCACTGCCACTCCAAGCCCAGAACCCCCCGACAAAGACCCCGTCGAAGGAGCAGCCTCCACAGGCCCACTGCCAGGCCCACCGCCTCAAGTCGAGTCTGCTCCCCCCACCCCTGTCGAGACGCCTCCACAGGCAGATCTCGACAGGGGCCCTGAAGAGCCTCCACAGAGGGCTGACGCTGCGCCACCTCGAGCAACCCTCGTCGAGCACCCCGTCTACTTCGTCAGCACAGTGCTGCGGGACGCTCGCGAGAGGTATCCAATGCAGCAGAAGCTCCTCGTCGCGCTCCTCATCGCCTCCAGGAAGTTGAGACACTACTTCCAGGGCCACCCCATCACGGTGGTTACTGCCTTCCCCCTGGAGCAGATACTGCGCAACCCCAACGCCACTGATCGTGTCGCAGGATGGAACATCGAGCTGCAGCCATTCAACTTGCGCTTCGACACTACGAGGGTCATAAAAGGAAGAGCGCTGGCTGACTTCGTCGCCGAGTGGACTGACCCAAGCCCTGAGGAGCCTCGAGAGGCAGAAGCCGAGCCCTCGGGAGGCACAGTGCCTAGCCACTGGACCATGCACTTCGATGGAGCTTTCGCTTGCCGCAATGGCGGAGCAGGCGTTGTCCTAACTTTGCCCAAGGGTGACAAGCTATACTACGCTGTCCAGCTGTGCTTCACGATCGATAAGATCTCCAACAACATCGCCGAATACGAAGGCCTCCTCGCCGGCTTAAGGGCCGCCATCGCTCTAGGCGTCAAGCACCTGCTCGTCAAGGGAGACTCCCAGCTGCTCGTCAACTTCTCCAACAAAAGCTACACGCCAAAAGACGACCACATGGCCGCATACCTTGAAGAGGTCCGCAAGCTCGAGAAGCACTTCAGGGGCATGGAGCTCATGCACATCCCGAGGAAGGAAAACCAAGAGGCTGACGACATCGCCAAGCGAGCCTCGCGAAGGCAACCCCAGCAGGCCGGCGTCTTTGAAGAGAGGCTCGCCAAGGCATCCATCAAGCAGCCTCGAGAGACCACAGCCGCGAGCGCAGATGAAGCGCTCCCACCACCTCCTGAGTCTGGGGCGCCTGATTGCGGTCCCAGCACAGGGGAGCGCCTGTTGCTGACGGCAACCCACCAGGCCTCAGGCTGGATTGATGAACTCAAGGACTACTTGGTGAAAGGAATCCTCCCTGAAGAGGATGCTGACGCAGAGCGAATCATTCGACAGGCGAAATCCTACTGCATCCTCGAGGGAAACCTCTACCGCAAGCGCCCAAATGGTATCGCGCTCAAGTGCGTCCCTCCTGAGGAAGGCCGAGAGCTGATCAAGGACATCCACAGCGGGGAGTGCGGCCACCACTCATGTGCGCGCACCCTCGCAGGCAAGGTCTTCAGGAGCGGCTTCTACTGGCCTCAAGTGCTTCAAGATGCGGTCGCCATTGTGCAAACCTGCGACGCCTGCCAATTCCACGCCAAGCAAATTCATCAGCCGGCGCTGGGGCTTCAAACCATCCCGCTCTCCTGGCCGTTTGCGGTCTGGGGGCTGGACATCTTGGGCCCCTTCCCAAGGTCGCAGGGGGGCTATCGTTTCCTCTTCGTGGCCATCGACAAGTTCACCAAGTGGACCGAAGTTGAGCCAGTGCGCACCATACCAGCTGGGGCCGCGGTGAAATTCATCAGGAGCTTGGTCTGCCGCTTCGGCGTGCCCAACCGCATCATCACCGACAATGGCTCGCAGTTCACCAGCGGCATCTTCCGAGCCTACTGCGACAAGCTCGGCGTCAAGGTCTGCTTCGCCTCGGTGGCTCATCCACGCAGCAACGGTCAAGCCGAGCGAGCGAACGCAGAAGTCCTCAAGGGCCTCAAGACCAGGAGCTTCAACATCCTCAAAGGCCACGGCAAGGGCTGGATCGACGAGCTCCCTTCAGTGCTCTGGTCCATACGCACAACTTCCTCAAGGCCTACAGGCGAAACGCCCTTCGCCCTGGTCTACGGAGCTGAGGCAGTCCTCCCCGCAGAAATCAAGCATGGATCACCACGGGTCCTTGCCTTCAATGAGGACATCCAAGAGGGCCTCCACAACGACGACCTGCTGTTCCTCGAGGGACTGCGCCGTCAGGCCGCCCTCAGAGCGGCAGGATACCAGCAAGACCTGCGACGCTACCACAGCCGCCATGTGCGCTCACGCACCCTTGAGGCGGGCGACCTCGTCCTCAAGCGAATTCTCTCCAGGGAAGGCCTCCACAAGCTCTCGCCGATGTGGGAAGGTCCCTACAGGGTCTCCCACGTCGCCAGGCCTGGCGCAGTACGCCTCGAGACCGAAGACGGCATCCCCGTCAAGAACCCGTGGAACATCGCGCACCTGTGCAAATTCTACCCGTGATCATTGTCACGCCCGTGATCATTGTCACGTCAAGACATCTGGCTGAAGAGGCAGCTTACGGCTCCACCTCCAAGCATTTTTTTGTCTCTAGAGGTTAAAAAAAAAGCTCACGGCTTAAACCTCCAAGCCCAAAGGCTTCTCTCGAGGGTCAACCCTCCGAGCTCTCCATATAACGAGCCGCCTCAGGCCGTTGAGAGTCTCTGCCACTAATGGGTGGTCCCCATGCCTCGACATGGTCAAATACATTAACTTGGCAACTCCAAGCATAATGAAACAATTTCGTTCCCACGTGAACAATGCGCTACGGCGCCGCTACGTAATATTTTGGTGGTGAGTTTTTTCCAGCTTTATTTTCTTTGTTGAAAATGGGCACTTATATCTCTCCACATGCGCACCTCGCGAGCGGAGGCTGAGTACGGTGCCAGTGCCTCAAATGACACACCAGCAGCACTGCAAAACCCAAGGATCCGAGCTCTGGCTGGAGGGCAAGCTCCGACAGACACGCCATCTCTACAAAGGACCTTGGTACTCTCTCTCCTCGCAAGGAACGCCTGAGGGGACCTATAAGCGCGCATTAGTCCCTGGTACCGTGCACAAGCGTTTGGGTTTGCCCCTCTAACATCTACAGAGAACAAGCGTCTCTACAAGCCTAAGGAGGCGGCAGGGCAAAACCCTTGAAGAGGACCTCCTCGCCAGGCTAAAAAACCTCTACAGGGCAAAAGCCTCGAGAAGCTAAGTCACACACTCGTAACTCGAGAGTTTTTTTCTCCCCAAGCGCACGTTTGTCCCTCGAGCGATTTCATTTTTCCCTTATGCTTCATGGACTACTCGCACGTCTAAGGGGGGCGCTTGAGCATCGCGACTCAGGGCTCTTACCTCTCCAAGCCTTAAACTCCCCCCGGCCTTGCTGAGTCATTGCTCTAGCATACCGCAGCGGCGGAGTCGTAGCGCGAAGAGATGGGACCTAACGACGCAGAGAAAACATAGACATGAAAATAAGGCAGAAAAGGCCTCTCGAGGGGCACACAAGTTAACATCAAGCACTCAAGGAATACATTACATGCTCAAAATGCATAATGTCTAAACATAAAGCTGTTTCAGATACAGGCGCTCAAAGGCGCAATAAATCAAGGGCACAGGCGGAGTCCGCGCCAGCATGCTCCTCCTCCTCAGCGTCTTCCTCCTCCGCAAGGGCGGCCTCCTCCTCGCTGTCCTCCGCAGCCACCTCTGCGCGCTTGAAGCGTTTGCAGAAGGTCTCGACCTGCTCGCGGAGGGAGTTGGAGACCCGCAAGGCCTCCTCGCCCGTGCGCTCCTCGGTCACCGTGGCGAGGTCGAAGCCGGGCGTGAGGAGCCGAAGGTTGGTGAAGATGCGGTCAACAACCACCCCGAGGACCTGGCGGCTCTCGACCTCGATCACCTCGCGGAGATCGGCGACGGGGCTCTCGAGGGCCGTGAAGAGCTGGTCGAAGTAGACCAGGTACATGGCAGCATCGCCACGGCCGCGAACATCAGCGTGCGGCGCCTCCGCGCCAAGCTGAGCTGCAAGCTCGTTGCCCCTGGCCACCAGCGCCTGGAACATACGCTCCCGCTGCTTCGTGAGCACGCGAGCCGCCTGCGCGGTGTCCACAGCCTCCGTCACCTGCTTGGCCGCTGAGCCCGCCTGCCCCTCCACGTCCTTGACGAGGGCGTCCAGTTCCAGGACAGCCGCCCTGCGACCGTCCTCCGCCTGGCGATAGGCCTCCTTGGCGCCCTGGAGGCGGGCCTCGAGCTTGGAGTTGGCCTTCTCGAGCTCCGCGATCCGCTTGGCATCGGTAGCGTGCTTGGCCTTGAAGCGGTCCTCCTGCTTCTTGGCCTTGTCGCGGTACTCCTTGGAGGTGGTCCGCCTGAACTCCTTCTCGCGCTCCGCGAGGGCCGCCTCCGCCTCCTTCTTCTTCTCGGCAAACCGCTGCTGGAAGCGCTCCAGGGTTTGCTTCTGGGCGGTGACGTTCTCGTCATGCCTCTGGAGCGCCTGAGCCAGGTCTCCCTCGCGCGCCTCAAGCTCTTCGCGCTTGGTGGCGAGCTCGCCCTCTGCCTGGAGCCGCTGCTCGTCGCGCTGCAGCACGTCCTGCTCTCTGGAGGCCAGCAGCCGCTCGCGCTCGGCAAGGCCCTTGCGGTCCTCCTCCAGCGTCTCCTGCGCGACCCGGTGGGCGGAAAGGAGCTGGGACTCTAGCTGGGCCAGCTCGCGACGTTTCTGCGCCAGCGAGCCCTCCATAGCTTCACGCTCGGCCTTCACCTCGGCGAGGAGATCGGCGGCCGCGTTGCGCTCGTCCTGGAGAGGGGCAAGGAGCTCGTCAGCGTCACGGATGGCCCCCTCGCGGACCTCCTTGGCGAAGCGGACGGCCTCCTCGCGAGCGGCCTGGAGGGCCAGATCCTCCTGGCGGCGGGCCTCGACCGCGGCGTGGAAGCGCGCCCAAGCCCCCGCAAGCTCGTCGCGCTGCTGGGTGAGCTGGGCATCCTCGAGGGCAAGTTGCGCCTCCAAGCCCTCCAGGGACTCCCTCACGACGCGGAAGGCAACCTCGCGGTGCCCCTTGCTCCAGTCCCAGCCGCCAAGGACCAGGTCGCGGCATGTGGAGGAGCCTGCCCCTGCGCCGAGCCCGGAGAACTGAGCCTCTGGGCGTGCCTGGGGGCTAGACCGCGTCCCGTCCATCGCGGCGCCCAACTTGGCCTCTCCGACCTCGCCGCCCGGGCGCGTCACCTCTTGCGCCTCGCCCCCCGCTGCGGGGCGTGGCGGAGACGAAGAAGCTCCCCCTGCAGATGCGCCCGCGCTTGGCGGGCCCTGGTCTGCCCCGGCCTCTGGCTGCGCGGGAGGCGTGGTCGCACGAGGTGGAGTGGGCTCGCGCGCCGGAGTTGGCTCGCGCGGTGGCGTGGCCGCGCGAGGCGGGGTAGGGGCGCGAGGAGGGCTAGCAACCCGCTCCTGCTGCGCCTCCACCACCATCGGCTCGGGGGGTGGCGCAGCTGCCTCCGCCTGAGGCGCCGCTGTCCCGGCTAAAGGCCCAGCTGCCTCCGCTTGAGGCATCTCTTCGGTTGGGCCTGTGGAGGCCGTCTCCACAGGCCTCGCGGCCTCCTCAGCCACGACCTCAGCCGTGGCTCTCTTCACCTCAGCCGCCTTGCGAAGCTTGCGACGCTTCGTAGGCACAAGGTCACTGGCAGACACCACGGAAAGATCTTCAAAAATAGGCGGAAAGAGAAAGAACAAGAATCGATCGGCTGAAAGCCTAAAACACTTACCCGGACTCCTTGGCGCCGGTGTCGACCCACGCCAAGCCCGGCGAGCGCCAGGAGGGCTTGGCCTTGGCACCTGACCCCTCCGGAGGCGCCTCGGCTTTCCTCTTGGAGGGGACGTCTGACGGCCTCGCCCCGGACCGATCCACCGCCGCCTTGGAGCGGGGCTCGCGACGCCCTGGCGAGGCCTCCTCGTCAGAGGCCTCCTCCTCGGCCTCCTCCTCCTCCGCGTGGCGCGAGGGCACCACCACGAAGGCGTCGTCGTCATCGCCTGACGAGATGTCGCAAATCTCGCCAGTAAGGGGCCCGGCCCTCGAAGAGGACTCCTTCCCTGCTGCGGCCTCCTCCTCGCCCTGCCCAGCTCCTGAGGCAGAGGGCGTCTCTGCCCCCTCCGCCTCATGCACCACCGGCACGGGCACCATTTTCCCCGCCGGGCCCGCCGGGGTGAACGAGGGCATCCCCTCCAGAATGGCCAGGCGCTCGGTCATGTTATACTGGTGCAGAGGCCGGAGCGTGATGGGGAGCGCATCCATGGCTGGCACCGCCGGGTTGATGAAGAGCGCGGACAGGACGTTGTCGACAGCATCCTTGTCGTTGTCCTCGCGGTGGAGCCGCATCTTGTCCTGGGGGCCGGAGTACATCCACATGGGCATCGCGTGCGCCTGGAGCGGAGCGATGCGGCGTGTCACGAAGTCCGCAACAATGATCTGCCCCGTGAGGCCCTCCTCCCGAAGGTAGCTCAGGCGGCCCATCAACATTGTGTTCTGCGCGCCGCTAAAGGGGGCCTTGCCCCAGTTCGAGTTCTTCACGGGCGGCGCGTCAGGAACCTCGAGGAAGGCGCAGGGCTGCTCCACCCCGACGAAGAACCACCGCTGGCGGAAGTCGTCCACCTTCTTCGTCACCGAGGTGATGGCCTTGCCCTCGCTCCACGACATGGGGATGTAAACGCTCCCCATGCCATCCACGATGCGGAACGAGACGCATCCGGAGCGCTCATTCTTCGCCGTGTTCCGGAGCGCGTAGAAGCACCGGAAGAGGTCCACCGTGGGCTCCAGGCCCAGGTACGCCTCGCAGAGGTAGGCGAAGATGGCGAGGATGAGCACGGAGTTGGGGTGGAGGTGCAGCAGCTGGATCTGGTAGAAGGCCAGCACCCCCTCCAGGAACGGAGAGAATGGCGGCACCAGCCCCGCAGCGACACAGTGCTGGAAGACGGGGAAAAACCCTCGCGGGCGTTTCCCGTGCGCCGCGGCCTTGAGCGCGGTGGCGCCGTGCTCGTTGGTCCGGTTCGCCACCAGGAAGCGGACCTTGTCGAGGGACTTGTCGTTGACGCGCACCCCTAGCAATGCCGCGCCGTGCACGGCCTCGGCAGGCGCCGCCTGCGAAGAAGACCCCACGGCCGCCTTGCCTTTGTTCTTGGCCGGGCTCATCGTCGGAGAAGAGGTGAGCGCGGCGCGGGGAGAAACTGGAGGAGAAAAGAGAAGAGCGCGCCGGAGAGCAGGAGCGGAGAGCTCGGGGCGGATGACTTCTGCGAGAGAGAATGGAAGCAGTAACGGCTCCCTGCTCCGGCGCGAAGGCTTTATGTCCCGTCGAGGAGCAGTTACCGGGGCGTGGTGGGACCCCCCACGACGCACGCCCCAGATCGTGCGCAACCGTTACTCGCCTGAGTGACGCGTGGCTCGGCCCGGCCGGACACTTTGGGCCCACGACGCTTTGGCTGCGGTCATGGGCTCAGCCGTGCCCATCGCGGGCCCGGGGGCTACTGTCGGCCCAATGAGGACCGGGGTGTGCGTAGCCCACTCCCTACAGGCCTCGCCCGCGAACGGATTCGTCAGAACGACTAAGGACCAAGCTACCGCTTGGAGAGACCCTCGAGAGGCATCTCCTCTTGAGGCCCTGAAGAGGAAGCCAGGGCCTGAAGAGGACCCCGCGCTTCAAGAGACTCCCCAAGGCTCAACACGCCTGGAGAGAGGTCAGCAGGAAACCTCCCCACAGGCCACCGCGGCCCTGTGGAGACACTTCGCGGCTAAGTAAGCGCTGCAGGGCGCACATGGCCCCTGCAGCAGCCGCAGGGTGACGCGAGCATCCCAGTTGCCGTTCTGGTGATAAAGGAGTCAACAAAGCCGCGCCGCCTGCGCCAGGACAGCCAGGACTTTCCTCTTTGGTGATAAAGCGGCTGGACGGCGCAACGCTCCAAGAAGATCGTCACCGTGGGCTCCACCACGACCTCTGCCGCGCCTGCGAGCCGCTCTGCACCGTCTGCAGCCTGTCGGCCACGGCGCGCAACTTTAGCACGGATGGACCGCGTCCATGGACGGATGAGCCGCGGTGGACTCCCGCTCCTTCGCGCCACCGGCATGTGGGAGCCCACCAGCACGAGGACGGAGCCCGGGGCGCCTATAAAAGGAGCAGGAGCTCCACCATAGAGGAGGATTGATCTCCAGTCGGCTGATTGCTTCCTAGACCGAGGGAACCTTAGCCAAACATATAGGATAGCCAACTGCTGGAGGAGGAAGACTACCATTGTGTCCCTCTCCAAGCACTAAACTGCCTCAAGAGAGCCTTCGGCAAGCTCATTGTCCTGTAACCTTCACAGTGCAATACAGACAAGCAGGAGTAGCGGTGTTACCTCCTCCTGAGGGCCGTGAACCTGGGTACGGGCCGGTGTCCATCTCTGGCGTGATAGTTCCTCTCCAGGCCCGGCGAGCACCGTCGTCGTGCCTCTCGAGGATTGTTTGACCTCCGCGTTCAGCCCCCCCTTCGAACCTCTCTTTAGGGTGTGGCTACCCCTGTTCCGTGGGAGTCACTCTCCGACATTTTGTAGGTTACATAAAGAAGGATAAGGAGACAACAGCTTTTGGTTCATTTACCCGAGAGTTCGATATTAAACCCTCGAGTCACCCTCGTGGGGAAAATTAGTCTTTTCCCTTACTATACACTTTGCACTTGGAGTCTCAACCTAACCCACATTCTTTTGACGCGGGTACTTGGTGCTCAGCAAGACTATCTTCTGGCGCCATCGTCATCATCGTCAAGGGCCATCAATCATGTAATGATACTCGTTGTTCGAGATCTTAGGGGTTTACCTTGAGTATACTTTTGTATTGTGTTGATGCACTTATGCTATGTTTAATGCTTGCTACTAGAGCCCGAGTGGCATGATTTCAATACTAAATTTATTTTGCCCCATCATATAATTGAGTTTGGTATTTATCTACAAAGTGTATTGCCTGCTATTATGTTGAACCTGCGAACCCTAAAAATGACATATAGGGAAAACAAGGGGATATGTTTTAGTTTGAGGATTCTATGTGTTCATGAAGTGTTAATGCATTGTTCCGGTCTACTCGAAAGGGTAGACCTTAATTACCTGTAGTTCCAAGTTGGCCCCGGTGAAATGGGCAGGTAGGATAATAGATGTTATGCAAATTCTCTTGGCTAGTACGCACAACTATTTATGTAACACATACCTACATATATCAAAGTTAGAGATAAGTCCCATTGCTATTTATATCTTATTATATGATCAATCTTATTCATGCAACACCCCGCTGTCACCTCATGCCTACGTTTTAAATATCTGAGTTACACCTTCACTTTTTTCGGTGAAAACTGGGAAACTCTTTTGTTACTACTGCTGTTATATTTTGCTTACTTGAAACATATCACTGCTATCACTATTGTTGCTACAAGTTCATTGATATACAAGTGTGGTTGAGAGTGACGTCTCAATTGCTAAAATCTTATTGGTATTCTTGTGTTCCGCTTGAGTCAAACTATAAATTTGGGTAATACTTCCGAACGAAGATTTCAGCGATCCCTTGTGGGTATCACCAAGCCACGACTGTAAGGCTCATGGTGCGCTCGGACCAACGATGTTTATCTCTCTCTCTGTACTTCTTGAGTGATTTTCCCTACTCCTCATCTCGTTCTGTTGTTGTCTGAACTCTAAAGCCCACATTTTGTTTGTACTAATGCCTTGAGGACTACTGCGACTGGTCAACTAAGTTTCAGCGTTGCTTCTTCCAGCGAACGTTGATGACTAGACACTGTTGAATCACTATTGTCGTGGGATTGTCACGACAGATGTTTCCGGGTGGAAACTTGAGTGTTGGGACATAGCGACTTCTGACATCGGGAGCTTGCCTAGCGTGGCGTGGGGAAACAAGGGTTTACCCAGGTTCGGCCCCTCTCGTCGAGGTAAAGACCTACTCCTGCTTTGCTTTATTGATATGGGGTTTCGAGGACTCGGCGCCTTAGCTTCCGGGTCTCGATTACAATCTCTGGAACTAGGTATTGCTCGGGCTTTCGACTTATCCCTCTAGGAAGCAGGAGACCCCCTTATATAGGCGGTGGGTCTCGCTGGTCGTACAAGCGGGATCCGGGTTACCATTGTACCCGGACTATACTCTAAGTCCTTTAAGTCTTCGCCTTCCTTATCGGGACTCCGTCTTGTACTTGGTCTCTAGTCTTCTGGATCCTTCTTGACTGGTGGGCCAAGGCACACGTCGCGCACCGGCTTACGTGGGACCCGGCCCATCTCTACGTGCTTGATCCGGCCCAGAGCTCTGCCAGGCCGGCTTGTCTTCTAGGTCGGTGGGCCTACCGGGCTATGATCCCCCCAACAGTAGCCCCCAGGATAACTTGGACACCAGAACTGACTTGCTTCGCCTTTGCACTCTTGGGACAAATTCTTGGGGAAGCCGTCATTTCTTTTGTCCGGGTTATCATCTGAAAAACAATAAACAACTTATTAAACAAGCAGGCTCTCGGGTATCAGTTTGGCCGGCTCTTGATGGCGGCCCGTTCATAACCCGGCCACCGCTTGACGACTTTCACTTCTAGACTTAGCGATTTTCAATATTTCTTGATCCTTCTTTGAGGACGTCGGTCAACCTCCTGGGTCAACGACATTTTTAATACTTATCCCTCCCCGAGAATCGAGGAGTCGAGCGGCCATCTCGGGAACCCAAGATTCTGTCAGTTACAACATCTGACACCTTAGATATTGTTCCTCGTGGCCATCATTATGCTTGGCTTTTTCCTGCCTTGCCCCTAGGTCAACTCTCACCTGCACTATAAATAAGTGGGGACGGGGGAAAGGCAATCATTTCCCCCCGTGCGCCCCCACTTCGTCTTCCTCCTCCAGCGCCTCCACTGTTTCTCTCCAGCTCGAGCTCTACAGCCCTCGCCGGAGCCAGCTAGCGCTGCCGTCCTTTCGCATCCTCCGGCCATATCCGTCGATGTGCCGCGTTCATCCCCGCAGCCATCTCCCCTTCTTTCCTCATCTTAGATCTAGATCTCGCACCCTACTCCCATGGGGAAGAAGGTAGCGAGCAAGGGCCCGGTCGCGGCCGCCGCGGCCGCCGCCGTCAAGGCCAACCTGAAGAAGGCCAAGGTCGCAGCCGGTACTTCCGCTTCCGGCGCCGCCGCCGCAGCGGCCCCCTCTGCGAACTGGACTGGCTCATCCGTCTCCAACTCCAGGTTGCAAGACCTGGTCGACTCCGGCGACCTCCAAGCTCAGGACATCATCCAATGGCGTGCTCCCCGTGACGAGGTCGTGCCGACTCCCCGGGAGAATGAGGTAATCGTGTTTGCCGATCATCTCAACCGCGGCTTTAAACCTCCGGGTTCCCTTTTCTTCCGATCTCTGCTCTCCTACTACGGTCTCAGGCCTCAAGACTTGGCCCCAAACTCGATTCTTTCTATCTCAAACTTCACTGTTTTATGCAAAGACTATCTTCAAATGGAACCCACCATCGACCTCTTTCTCGAGTTCTTCTATTGCAATCCACAACGCTCCCCCACCACTCTTCCTTTGAACATCTGCGGAGGAGTTGCGATCCAAAGACGCCGCGACTCCCTCTTTCCGGCTCTGAAACTTAACAGCCACCCTCGGGTTTGGCAATCAACTTTCTTTTACTGCAAGGACACCTCCCCCAAAGGCCAACCCAACCTGCCGGGTTTCCATGCTGGGCCCCTTGAGCTGGGGGAGTCGGTCAACTCTTACGCCCAGGATCGCGCCGCCTTGTCTCCCATACTTTCCAGAATCCGGGCTCTCAAAGCCCACGGTCTTAAGGGCACTGACCTGGTCAAGTGCTGGGTCGGGTGGCGCATCAAGCCGCTTTCCATCCGGCCTAGGCTTATTTCCGATTATACCAACATCCCTTCCGATCCTCTTCGATTCACTTCTCGAGAGCCGGAGGACGCAGAAGTTACCCGGGTCTCCAAGAAACTGCTGGCTGAGTCAATCGCCGCAATTAAACTCGATGGACTCCTTCCTTTCTGCTCAGAGAACCCGGCACCCAAGGTACCCAAAACCTGTAAACCTTTACACCGTTCTGTCAGTATCTTGTCCACGCTCTTGTACTTTTCATGACTGTCTTTTACTTACTCCAGGCCACCGACGACTGGTGGAAAGCCGCCGAGGAGACCCCCACTTCCTCCGACCAAGAAGGCGAGTCGGAGCATAACTCGGAGGGAGGGGATGTTGAGGCTGAAGGTGAGCTCGATTCCATGGACCGGCTTTTGCGGGACCTCTTGGAAGCCGATATACAAGACAATGCCTCTACTTATACTCCCCAAATTCTAGGTCAAGACGACCAAGACTCCGTCCAGATCCTAGTGCCTCCTTCTTCCCCGCCGGCTCAAGCCAAGCGGGCCCGCAACGCGGTACGCCTGATACCACGCTCTCGTTTCTTCGATCTTGAAGCTTCCGCATCTCAAACTCGTCCACCTACACAGGACAAGGACGATGCGACGCCAAAGCGGCAAAAGACCCGCTCCACTACTTCTTCAGATGAGCTCTCCTCAGGTATCCCGAACAACCCTTCTCCTCGCAGAAGAAATGTTCAGCAAACCTCTCCCCTCCGACTTCGTCGTCAATAAGGGGTACATTTCTTTACTGGGTCTTTCTGTTTTGATCTACTTATTCTCGGTCACTTACATAAGTTTGCTTCTTTCAGGGCCAAAGCCATCCTCAGTGACGAGGGGACCCCTGAGACTGTGGCGGCTCCTCAAGCGGAGACCGGGGTTGAGGAAACCCAAACTGAAATGCCGGTAGATCCGGTTCTTCCTGACCCCGTCTCCTCCTCTCCTCCAAAGGATACACTTCCTACTATTCCGGAGGAGCCGGATGACACGATTACTGGGACCGGCTTCCAGGATCCGGGTGCGCCTTCTTCTTCGGTGATTAAGGTCCTGGAACCGGAAGCTAAAGTAGAGGAGGAGCCTGCTGCTCGTGCTGCAGGCAAAGGACAAGTTCAGGAGACTGGAGACTCGGATTCCGAGGATGAGGCTCCCCTGAACACCTTGGAGTTCCCAGAGTTGTTTGAAAAGATTCATGCACGGCTCTCCAGGGTGCGAAAAGAGGAGTCTCAGCTGCGAAATTATCTTCACTTTCGCTTCCAGGTATGTTCCCTACTAGTAGTCCCCAAGTGCTCAGCTTTTACTCTTGTAGATGCTTAGTACTTGCATCATAGGGAACATGTCTCTTTATGTTTATGGAACTTTGTAGTAGTCCCCAAGAGTCGGAGCAGTAGCCTGCTACGCTCCGGGTCTTCTTTTACGTGAGACTTTGTGATAAGTAGTCCCCAAGAGTCGGAGCAGTAGCTCGCTACGCTCCGGGTCTTCTTTTACGCGAGACTTTGTGATAAGTAGTCCCCAAGAGTCGGAGCAGTAGCTTGCTACGCTCCGGGTCTTTCCTGAGAATCATGTAGGCCGGCCTTAACTTTTTGCTTCTGTTGAGTAGTCCCCAAGAGTCGGAACTATTGCTTGCAATGTTCCGGGTCTTCGTTGAGATACTATCTTAGCCTGATAAGCCGTCTTTGCAGCTTCCACCTTTTGCCTCTTTATTCTGACGAATGTTTGTTTCCTTCTGTAGGACTTTTCTGAGATGAGTGCCAAGAACAACAGCGAGGTGCGCCACCAACTTGCGCACGAAACCGGCCTCCGAGAAAAGGCCGAGGAACAACTGAAGGCTCAGGAGGAGACCTTGAGCCGGCTGCAAGCCGACAATGAGGCATTGCGGAAGAAAGTTCATGATCAGGAGCTTGCAATCCAGGTTAAAGCCCTCGAGCTGCAGAAGGTCATCTCCGAGCTGGAGAAGATTAAAAAGTTTATCCACAACCTGTCAGTTGCGGTCTTCGGTGAGTTTGCTCTGCTCCTTTACTTTGTACTCTCATGTTGTTTTTCTTGGTTGTTCTTATGTTCTTCCACCTCTTGTCAGGTCCGGCTCAAGGGGTGACTATCAAGGGGACTCTTGACAAGATTCAAGCCATCTATGGCGTCACCAGGCGGCTGTACTTCGGCTGTGCTGAGATGATCAAGATGTCCTCTTCTGCTGGTACTTGTCCGCCGGGTCTGCCGGACTTTATCGCCGCCACCTCTGTTGTGCCGGTGCTGATGGAGCGATGGAAGGCGTCCTCCTGCCGCAAGGGTGCAATCCGTGCGCCGGCTCTGGCGAAGGCGTATTATCCTAATCTTGAACCGGTTAAGCTGACAAAGGGCTTCCCGGAGTTTCAAGCAGACGGCCAGGAGACCGCGAAGATCTACGGGAAGCTTGTGAAGTTGGTTCGGCGCCCGGCTTGTCAGATTGCTGACGGGTTAGCGCTGGACGAATTCCAGGCTGCATATGATGAAGAGAACCGGGCCGTCAAAGAAATTCCGCCAGAGCCGGTCAACCTGTGGAAGCCGGTGGAGGGAAGCGCCGCAACTCTTCACGCCCTTTACAACAAGTGCGAATCCTTCGAGCTCTAATCCTGATGTACCAGCTCCTTCTCGCCCTTCTGATCTTGACGGCTTTGAGGCCTTGGCCTCGGTCGTTTTGTAGAAGCCACCCGGCGAAACTACAAGGGGTACGAAGGACCCTGGGCAAGGATCTGCACCGGCTCCTCAACTCCAATAGATCGCCCGGATGTTCCAAATGCCGACTCTTGTGTCGACTTAGATGCTTTTGGCTCGAATTGTCCCTGAAACAATTTATTAGCCTTCTTGGCCTGTAATAGGTTAGATGTAAATACTTCTATCTTGCTATGTAACGCACCTTCGTGCGCTGTTTAAAGTTAATGCTTATGTGACATCAACCTTTTTGTGAAATCTACAAGTCTTGTCTGGTTTTGATGACCCTTTTGGTTTTCTTTAGCTCTCTGCAAAGCCGGTTTTCTCGTGACTTCTGTGCATGAAGTTCCTGAGCAATCAGTGTCTGCTAAGTCCCCATGGGCTTCATAGTCAGATTGAGAGCCGGACTTCTAGCATCTGGTCATGTATCGTATGAGAATAACATCAAGCTAGCAGGCAAGTATAACCAAGAAAAAATTGTGGCGTCTCTGCCGGGTCTTGAGTTTGTAACTTACAACTTTCTAAGTTAGTAAGCCCCCAAGACCCTGATCATATGTAAGATAAGGAACTGTAAAGACAAAACTCTTTCTTTTTAGAGGTGCCTCCCTTATATCATTGATCATATAATATGTACATGGCTAGCAAGCCGCCTCATTAAAAACCTTCCAGTCCCCTTAGGTACCCTGGTAAGGAAAAGAGCGCGTCTGAAACCTGCTGACTTTAAAACTGAAAAGATACAAAAAGGCGGAGCTCGTCTCATCTAGGAGCTCACAAAACCTAAGTGTAGTATGGCCTAAGCTCTGCTATGTTGCAGGGCCTGTCGTTCTCTGTCAACGGATATCTTGTATGGTCTGTGTTGTTTCCTGTTGTTGTAGCTTGCTCTCTAGCATCCACCAAGTAATAAGACCCGTTGTGCAAGTTCCGGCTTACCACGAAGGGACCTTCCCATGGGGGAGTCAGCTTGTGAAAGCCGGTCTTGTTCTGGGCTAGTCGTAAGACTAGGTCTCCTTCTTGAAAAGTTCTTGATCTAACCCGGCGGCTATGATAACGCCTCAGGTCTTGCTGGTATATGGCTGATCTTTTCAGAGCTAACTCTCTTGCCTCCTCAAGCATATCGACTGAATCTTGCCGGGCTTGCTCGTTCTCTGTCTCGACGTAGTTTGCAACTCTTGGAGAATCATGGAGAATATCGCTGGGTAACACGGCTTCTGCCCCGTAGACCATGAAGAAAGGAGTGAAGTCTGTTGATCTGTTTGGGGTTGTGTTTATGCTCCAGACGACTGATGGTAGTGCTTCTTCCCAACATCCGGCGGCTCTGATTAATGGAACCCGGAGTCTTAGCTTGATGCCTCTTAACAGCTCTTGATTTATCCTCTCCACCTGTCCGTTTGACTGAGGATGTGAAACTGAAGCGAGGTCAGGCCGGATGCCGTTCTCTTTGCAAAATATCTGCATTTCTCCAAGTGAAAAGTTTGTCCCGTTATCAGTGATGATGCTGTGAGGATATCCGAAGCGATATATGATCTTCTTCAGGAACTTGACTGCTGTTGCTGCTGTGCAACTGTTGACTGCTTGAACCTCGACCCACTTTGTGAACTTGTCCACTGCAACTAAGAGGTGAGTCTTCTTATTGGGTGAAGTCTGGAAAGGTCCCACCATATCCATGCCCCAGACTGCAAAGGGCCATGTTATTGCGATGGTCTTCAAATCCTGAGCCGGAACGTGAATCTGCCTTGCATATCGCTGGCATCCGTCGCAAACCCGGGCTATGTTTTCCGCGTCTGCCTGAGCCGTCAACCAAAAGAATCCGTGTCTGTAAGCTTTGGCCACCATTGATCTTGTGGATGCATGATGTCCGCAGTCCCCTGAGTGGATCTCCTGAAGGATTTTCCGGCCTTCCTCTGGTGAGACGCATCGCAGAAACACTCCAGACGTGCTCCTCTTGTATAACTCGTCGTTGATGATGACATAACCCTTAGCCCGGCGCACGATCTGCCGTGCTAGAACCTCGTCTTGTGGTAGCTCTTCTCTCAGCAAGTACGCCAGATACGGCTCTGTCCACGATGGAATCTGATGTAAGGCGGCGACTAACTGTGAATCCGGGTCATCAGGATGTGCTAACTCTTCTTCTGTTGGAAGCTTGACTGAGGGATGATGTAACTCGGCGAGGAATACGTTTGGGGGCACCGGCTCTCTCCTAGAGCCGAGTCTTGATAAGGCGTCCGCTGCCTCGTTCTTTCATCTGTCGATGTGCTCAACTTGATAACCGGAGAAGAAACCAGCTACTCGGTCTACTTCTCTTCTGTAAGCCGCCATGTTGGCATCTTTCCTGTCCCAGGTTCCTGATACTTGTTGAGCAACAAGGTCAGAATCCCCATAGCACATGATCCTCTTGATATTCATCTCTCTGGCGACCTTCAGACCATGCAACAGGGCCTCATACTCTGCGATGTTTTTGGTGCATGGCTCGAAGTGTATCTGCAAGACGTAGCTTAACTTGTCTCCTTTTGGCGAGGTTAAGACGACGCCGGCTCCCGATCCTTCAAACTGCTTTGACCCGTCGAAGTGCATAACCCAGTGTTTTGTGCTTGGTGCCGGTGGCAGAGGGTCAAACTCTGTCCAGTCATTGACAAAATCCACCAGGGCTTGTGACTTGATTGCTGTCCTTGGCTCGTAGTTGATATGATAAGGCCCCATCTCGATGGCCCACTTTGAGATTCTGCATGTGGCTTCTCTGTTTCTGATGATTTCTGCCAAAGGAGCAGAACTCACCACCGTGATGGGATGCTCCTGGAAGTAGTGAGGCATCTTCCGGCTTGCCATGAAAACGCCATAGACGAGCTTCTGCCACTGCGGATATCTCTGTTTTGACTCTGTGAGGGCTTCGCTAATGTAGTAAACCGGCCTTTGAATTGGGTACTCTTTTCCTTCTTCTTTGCGCTCCACCACAACCACGGCACTGACAGCTCGTGAGTTTGTAGAGACGTATAGTAACATCGGCTCCTTGCTCGTGGGAGCCGCTAGAACTGGTGTTGTTGACAACGTCTTCTTCAAATCTTCAAAGGCGTCATCTGCTTCCTGACCCCAAACAAACTTGTCTGACTTCTTCAGCAACTTGTAAAGTGGGAGTGCTTTTGAAAGAGCATTTTCCCTCATGTGTGGTTTTGGTAATTGATGACAACCTCTATGGACTAATGTTTGCATTGAGATATCTTTATAGATCTTGTCCATGCAAATAGTGGAGGTCATGTGTTGGACTCTTGAAGCTTATTTGATGACCAAGGTTCCATCTAAAGGTGTATATGATGGATGGTCATGTGTTGAGTGGAGCATATTGGAAGTATGTCTTGAAGATTCAAGACATCATCCTAGTGAAGAAAAGATGAGATGTGCAAGACCAAGAGAAGCTTCTCGAAGAGATCCTATGATTGGAGTTTGCTATGGATACATGAAGACGGCGCTTAGCGAGAACTCTCCCATTATGGGTATGGGGGAGTATTTGAATAAGTCTTCATCAAGCTTGTGCGTGCTCGCGCAATCAAGAAAGGTGATCCACTTGAAGAGATCAAGATAGTCATCATCTAGCTCAAGTGGAATGCTCAAGGCAAAGGTATGATCTTGATAGGGCTATAGGATAGATAGGCGTACTATCAAGAGGGGCTCTCAAGTGAGTAACTTGATCGCATCGTTGTGGAGAGCTCAAACCTTTGCATACTTGGCATATCATATTTCTTGGTTCTTATTTGGCTTTTATGCTGGTGACGAATTAGAGCTTGGTTCATCCCCATGTCAAGCTCTAGTTCTTCGGAAGTGGTTATACTTTGGAAAACTTGTTGTGCTTTATCCATGTGAGGATTTTGAGCTTAGTTCATCTTCATACTAAAGCTCTAGTTCATCAAAAACGGATTTCATATGAATATCTTGTTGCGTTTTTGATATTGGAAGTTTTACCGGTTTACATGTTATAGGTAAGTTCAACCTTTCCCCATTTGGTTTTATCCTCACATGATGGACTATGATGTTTCTATGCACATTCAAGTAGAGCTCGTTGTAACGATTCCAACGAGCAAAAAATCATCGAAAACGGAGTCCGGATGAAAAAGCTATTCCAGTTTTCGTTTTGCTGTTTCTGTCAGTTTTCAGCAAACCGGAATATCCGGTCAAAATGAAATATCCGGTCAAATAATCCGGCCGAGTCCAGTACCGTTTTCGTTCTTTCCTTAGCCGTTTCTTCAAGCTGAAATATCCGGTCGGACGAAATATCCGGTCAAAATATCCGGTCACCCGGATATTCCGGTCGTAACTTAAGCTGGGATATTTGGTCCAACGGCTAGTTTTTCTGTGGGGTATAAATACCCCTTCCCTTCTTCTTCCTTGAGCAGTTTGTGGGCAGCACGAATTTCTCTCTCTCTCCTCCTCCATTGTTGACCTCCAAAGCTTTGAGATCTCTCAATCCCTCCATAGATTCTTGCATATTCTTTAGGTAAAGTTGGGAGGAGATCTAGATCTACAATCCTACCAATCCATCTCTCCTCTAAGTGAGGGGAACCTAGTGGATCTAGATCTTGGAGTTCCTTTGTGATTCTTCTCTTTGTTCTTCCTCTCTTCTCCCCCCATAAACATTAGTTGCTTTTGGTGGGATTTGGGAGTGAAGGATTTGACTCCTTTGTGGTTTTCTTTGTTCTTCCTCTCTTATTCCCCCATAAGCATTTGTTGCTTTTTTGAAATTTGAGAGTGAAGGACTTGAGCACTTTGTGTGCTCTTGCCATTGCATTTGAATCGGTTTGAGCCCTCCACGAGGATTCGTGGTGGTGATACTTGTGAGCTTGTTTCTCTTGGGTCTTTGGACCCTAGACGCCTTTTGTGGCCGGCCTTTTGTGGCCAAGACCTTTTGTGATCAAGACCTGTTGTGGTCACTTGGGAGCCCCCAATTAAGTTGTGGGTGTGTGCCTCAAGACTTGGGAGCCCCCAATTAAGTTGTGGGTGTGTGCCTCAAGATTGTTGTACGGGATTCGATCTCCGCCCCAAAGGGGATCAATAGTGGAAGGTGAACTCGCAATGTTTTGTGGTTGAGTTCATCAGGAGAAGAAGGTGAGCCTTTGTGGCGTTGCGGCTAACCTGTTGTGGTTGCGCACACCTCTCCAACGAGACGTACACCCTTTGGGTGGAACTCGGGAATACATCTTCGTCTCCGCGTGCCTCGGTTATTTCTATACCCGAGCTCTTTACTTATGCACTTTACATTGTGATAGCCTTCGTGCTTGAAGTCATCTATCTTGCTATCACCTTGTTACTTGTATTGCTTAGCATAAGGTGTTGGTGCACATAGGTGAACCTAGTATATTTAGGTTGTATGCTTGTTAAAGTAAAACACTAGTTTTATTCCGCCTTTATCAAGCATACCGGAATATCCGGGTCATTCTTGGACCGGATAATCCGGCTCCTCGGAAAAAGTTTTTATTCGCCTATTCACCCCCCCCCCCCCTCTAGGCAACGTCTGTCCGTTCAATTGGTATCAGAGCCAGGTTATCTCATTATTAGGCTTAACCGCCTAGAGATAAAGATGTCGTTTAGAGAATTAGTGCACAATCCCACTTATATATTCGATGGCACAAATTATGATGTTTGGAAATTTCGCATGCTTAATCTCTTTAAAGACATGGGTTCAAATTTAGAGAGTATTGTAGATATGGGTTTTTCTCCTCCAAAGGATTTACAAGAATTATCTTTAGAAGATGAGAAAAACTCTTATCTCGATACTCTAGCATCTAATGGTCTCATATGTGTTTTGAGCGATGTAGTCCTTGCGTCAATCATGCCTTTTCGGAGCGCTCATGAATTATGGACAAAACTTCAAGATATATATGAGGTGTCCAACATTTCCAAGGATGATTGTCCTCCTTCCACATCCGGTCGTGATGAGCTCACGTCTTCTTCTACATCACCTACATGTGGTTTGCCACAAGGTAATGATATGGTGAGTGGTGATAGAAATTGCACTCTTGATGATGAATCCACTATTGACTATACTTCACACCCATCTTATTGCAATGCTCTATCTTTGGAATTAAACACCTCTAGCACTCCAAATGTCATACATGCTAGTGTTTATAGTCCTTGCATATCATGTAGTAGTTGCTTAACTAAATCTCATGATGATATGCTTTCCTTGTCTTGTTGCCATGATCAAAATGTTTCTATTTCCTCTAGTATTTGTTTGGCTAACAATATAGAGGAATCCCAACAATTGTTGGAACAAGACATGGACTTCAATGGTGCTTCAAGTAACTCTTCATCGTCTTCATCCACTACTCACGTTTGCCTTATGGCTAAGGAGTCTAAGGTATCTCCTACCTTGGATTCCAATATATCCCACGATATTGATGATGATATTAGTCTTGAAATCAAACAAGAAATTATTGCATTTGATGATTTCATGACTAACTTGCGAGGAGTTGGCAAGAAACACTTTGGCTCTCTTATGAGCCGTATAGGTGAGCTTGAGGATGATCTTGAACTAAAAGGTGAGATTGAGAGAGAAGATGCCCATGAAAAGTCATCTCTTCAATCATCTCTAGAAGATGAACAAGAAGCTAATGCTCTCCTTCAAAAGCAACTTGAAACTATCATGGAGTCTCATAACTCCGAAATTGCTAAACTCACTAAAAAACATGACCATGCTTAATGTGCTTAGTAAAGCAAATGCTAAGTTAAATAATGAGCTTGTCATGTTGTCTCCTTCCATTTCTAATGTTAATGATGCTTGTGCTACTAACTCCACTTTGTGTGAAGCATCTATTTTGAAGGAGAATGTTGAGCTAAGGGCTCAACTTGATTTGCTAACTAGTAAGTATGGGAATTTGAAAGAAACTCATGAAAAGCTTTTTAGCTCTAATGAGGATCTTCTAGCATCCCATGCTAGGCTAAAGTTAGCTCATGAGGAGGTCACTACGAAGGTAACATCTTGTGAGCCTCTTGTGGACACTAGCACAACTTCTACTACTAATGCTTTATTGCAATGTGCTAGTACTAGTAATTCTATATCACATACTATTGCTAAATCTTGTGATGAATTACATTCCTTGTCTTGTTGCTCTAACAATGTAGCATCTACTTCCTCTAGTATTTGTGTTGAAACTAACCATGTAGAGGAACTCAAAGAGCTCAAGGCACAAGTCACTTCTTTGAAGAAAGACTTGAAGAAGTGTCATGAAGGGAAGTCCACCCTCGACAACATGTTGAGAGTGCAACAACTTCCTCATGACAAGAGTGGACTTGGATTCAACTCCAATAACAAGAACAAGTCCAAGAACAAGATGAAGCACAAGTTTGTCAAGAAGAAGGGCCAAGAACAAGTTAGTGATTCAGCCAAGATTGTGTGCTTCAAGTGCAAGGTTGAAGGGCACCATGTTAGATCTTGCCCGTTGAAGAAGAAGCCTCTTAGTGAGAAGCAACAAGGGAAGCAATCTCAAGTCCAAACTCAAACTTCCCAAGTTGAAGAACCTTCCCTTCTCAAAAAGAAAGGTAAAAGCCGACTTTGCTACAAATGTCGTGGGAAGGATCACTTTGCTTCTTCATGCACTCACGGTACCTTATCCAACCCCACTACAATTGATAATGTTCATTCTATTCGGAAGGATAAGGTTGGCAATGTGTTTGCCAAATTTGTTGGTACTCAAAGTGGTGTCAAGAAAAGAACCATTTGGGTTGCCAAGCCTATTGTGACTAACCTCTTAGGAACCAACTTGGTTGGGGACCAACAAGCTAAAACTTGATCAATAGGTGTTGGCGGAGGACATTGGAGACTTGACTACATCATGAAGAATTAAGGGATCTTCATCATCTATATTCTCTCAAGTCAAGTCAATTGGATTATATTGTCTTAGCTTATATCCAATACTCCTCCTTGCGGTAACTTGCATTTAATTCATATGTATACATTGAAAGTTACTTGCACCCTTGCATGTGTTCGGTTTTGTACCTTACAAATGTTTATATGTGTTGTGCACTCTACTTACTTATGTTGAGTAATCAAGCTTGTGTATGTTGGTTTGCACACCATGTATGCTTTGAGCCTCTTGTCTATTTGCTTTCGTCTTAATTGGCTCTTGTTCGGATATTAATGGACTATCCCATTTTGGGGGAGTGTTGTGCTCTTTGGCAATTCACTATCCTAAAATGTGTATTCATGAGGAATACCACTTGGTGATGATACATCAATATTATCAACTCTCTTTGTGGTATATCTTACTCATGTGAAATTTAAATTCTAATGTCCATTAATTATCTCTTGTTGGATTGCTTTTACCTCTTGTCACAAGGAATGGATTATCACATTATGGGGGAGTAATAAGCTATGTGTATATTACAAGCCTAGAAAATGTGAACATATGAGGTAATGCCACTTTAGAATTGATATTGTTAATTATCTTGTTTCTATGTGGCATGTTTCTCAAACAAGTTCCATATTTGCTTAAATGCCTTTTTGTTCTCCCATCTTTTGGTATCTTGTTTGTGAGAGAGTTTCTTGAGGCTTAGTATGATCATTGAATATGTGAAGCCATCAAGAATCTCTATATAAGCATGTTTTTCAATTCTTATTTTGCCACATGCTTATGTTTTGTGAATATGATCTTGAACCCATTTATGTCATGTACCACTAAGAAATATCTCCATACACTCATTTGTCGATGTGTGATTCCCACGGAACAGGGGTAACCTGTGGGGACCCCGGACTAGCTGTCCGAAATACCCGATTATGCTTAACACAACGATCCCATGATCAGTCTGTCGTTGCACATAATCCGAACTGAATACCAAAGTTTACATCCATTACAATACGAATTAAAGTCTTACAATACCGGTCATTTAGACCAAGTTTTACATAGGTGCCTTCATGGGCCAAACCAAAACAATCAGCGGAACTAAGGCGTAGTAGACATCAAATCCTAGCGATGACCCGACAGGCAGTCGACTTATGAAGCTCCTCAGTTGGCATAGATGTCGCCATACTCCTCCTGGGCGTAGTGCTCCTCGAAGTCTGGCTACGACAATAGCCAGGGACAAAAACTAGTATGAGTACATTTGAATGTACTCGCAAACTACTCCAACATGAGTGCACTAATCTCATTTTTAGTTTCACACTTTTATTTATTTAAAACATCTCTGTATCTTTGTTGAAGAAGGTAAGGAGATTATAACTACTCTTAATATCTCAATTTTATTAGTTTTCTCCAAAACTCCTCCTTTTCCCGGCCAAAACCCTTCATGGTAATTAATCTCCAACTACCTCATACAGATCCGTTGGTATAGGTGTATGGAACGTTCTCCTTTTCTTTTTAGAACGCAAAACTTTTTCCAAAACTTGCACATGGTCAAAGTAGGGCCTCTCAACTGTCCATATCCGAGGACTCGGCTATTCGAATAGTTTTAACCCTCTGCAGAGGTAGCACGCTTTTCCCACACCCATCCGATAACTCATCGTGTCAGCCACGTCTCGCCATACCAGGGGTATGCGAAGTTGAGTCACCAGTCCTAGTCTGTCCTTTGCTCATGCTAGTATAGGCACCTGCCCATATGATACCTTCCATCAACACTTAACCCAGCTCGTCGGGAACAAGTGTGAGGACTCATAGGTTTTATCTGGCGGTGTATAGGGGACATCCTTCTATCCTCCTCCTTATCTTTTCCTAGAATTTGAGCGAGGACCCAGGTCAAGGTAGGTCCTCAGACCATCCCTCCATGCATAACGGAGTTGTCTCCGTCGATGAGGTATCCCATACTAATAAGAGCAAACTATATGACTAAGCCCTTTCCCATATGTGGGTAAATGTGGTCGCACAGAGTATCGGCTGATTGACGTAAGTACAAAGACACAATGTGCGTTTTATCAAAAACCACCATTCTCCTTTTCTTCAAGTCATCACCACATCTTGGTGCTTCATAGCCACACAATGTTTCAAAGGAGTTTTGAATAAAACATCTTTATTTTTCCCATCCTATAATTTATCATATATTTCTACATAGGGTGGCAAAATAATTTCCATATACTTTTTGAAAAGATTTTATAAAAACCTTTGCTTTAAAAAGGGCTTTGTAAAAATAGATGCATGTATTAAGGTGCAAGCTCAGAGAGTAGCTTGCCTTGCTCGGCAAAGTGATCTTGGTCTTGATCCTCAGGTTCCACAAGTCCTTCCTCCTCGATATATCCGGCAACGTTCTCGTCTAATACACAATCAAGCAAATACAAACAATCACTAACCTACTCAATCAATCACCACAACAATACAATCTCAATACTCTAAATAGCCACTTCATAGATCAAACAATACAATTTGGTTTCAATTTAATTGAATTAGCCATTATTCAACCCCATCTTAATTAGGGCAGAAACTAGTTGAACATGTTTAATTACATAACCTAAGTTCTGTTGGTCACAAAAATACAAACTAAAATTCTACAGAAAGCTACTGATGTGTAGAAGATGACCCAATTGGATTTGAGTCATTTGGAGTTACCAAACTCCCTACACAATGTTTTGAATCCAGAAGCTACTTAATAAAGTTTTGGCTATTATTTAAATTATGTTCATCTAAAAATTAAACCCTTTTAGGGGTGACTAACCATGGTTAAATGTGACCTAATAAAATTAGTTTCAACTAATTTGGATTAACAGAGTATCAGAAACAAACAAGTTTAGAATTAACAGAGTATCAGAAACAAACAAGTTTAGAATTTAAACCTTTTATGGTATTTTGAATAATGTATTTTTATTATTTACCCAAATGGAGTGAAATCAATTGGGTTGGATAGATAATTTCATAACCTATCCGGAACAGTTTGATTTGTTCCATTTGGAGTTGTAAATCTAAAGTTATGAATTTTCTAAATTTGAGTCCAGTACTGATTTCAATTTAAATCTAAATTCGAATTAAAAATCCCGGAGTGGATAATGTTGAAAAGTCTGACTGGTGGGGCCTACTGGTCAGTGACAGCGTGCGCGCGCGGGATTTCATTTAAATCTGACGTGCGGGGCCCGCACGTCAGCGCCTAATCGCGCGAAGCGGTAAGTTGCCGTTGGATCTAGATCCAACGGCCGTGAGCGAGCGCACCGGCGGCGACCAAAATCGGGCGGCGCCGTGGCTCCGGCGACGGCGAGGTGGACGGTTTGCTCACCTCGTTGCTCGGGAGAGTGCGGAGAGGCTGCAGGAGGGGCGCGGCGGCTCGGGGAAGCTCGTGGACGTGGAGGCGAGGCTCGGGGAAGCTCCTGGCGGCGACGGCGTCGAGCTCCTTCCTCCGCGGCGGGGCACGAACTCCGGCGAGCGATTGGCGGCGTTCCTGTGCACGAAAAGGACGGGCGTGTGAGGGAGAAGTCGTGCGGTGACGCGGGGAAGGCGAGGGAGGGAAGAAGAGAGGAAGGGGAGGTCGGGGTGCGGCGTTGCGCATCGTCGTCGACCTCGGGTCTCCGAGCTCGAACTCGAGCAATGGCGAGCTCGAGGTCGCGGCTCCGGCCTTCCTAGCGGCGTACGGCGAGGTGGTAGTGGAGAGGAGAGGGCAGTGGAGCGGTGTGGCGAAATGTGGAGCACGGGGTGGGTTTTTTATAGCGGACGGGCGGCGCACGGTGGACGCGGTGCAGAGGGCACCCGCGGCCGTGCTAGCTCGCCGTAGGCTGGTGGAGGGGGCGGCTAGGTTGCGGGGTGCTCGGGGAACCGTTTGGGCATGGAGGGGTGGCGTGGCGCGCTCTGGCGAGGTCGTCGGGGGTCCGGGCCGTGGAGTATGTCCGGGCGGCGCACGGCGTGCGCGGCGTGTCGCGGACACGGCGTGCTCGGGCGGCTGCTGGCGCGTGCTGCTGCTGCGCGAGGGAACCAGGAGGTGAGGGAGAGAGAGAGAGGGCGCAGCGCGGCCGGCACGGCGCGGCGTCGCCGCGGCCACAGTGCCGACACGGCGACGTGCGCGCGGCCGCGGCTGTCGCCGGCGTCTCCACGACGATCCCGGCCACCTCCTTGCTCGCTCTCGGGTGCTGCGTGACCGTGGTGATGCGGCGCATCCAGTGGAGGCTCTAATTCGACGATTAAACAGCGCATTGCTCGAATTGATCCACGCTTGGGTTCGGGTTTGTGAAGAACAGTCGATGCACAGAAGGTGTTCGATGAAATCCCTAAACCAAAACAGTACACATTTTTGATATTTTATTTTCATGTTTTGCTTCTTCCATTTTGGTCCAAACTCATGGCATTGTTTGATTACATTTGTGGCAAGTGTCTCATGGCCCATTTGGGATATTTTGAATATTTTAAATAAAAGAATTTATAATTTGAATTTGAGGTTTTGAATTTGCATTTGAAGGAGAATAACTTGGGGAAATCAAATAGTAGGGTTTAGGATATTCCCCATTGATTTTGGTTTGCAAAACTAAAGTAGGTTTCTTATTTTGTAAAATATTGTGATATGTGTCACATGGTGTTATAGTTTTGAAATTTTGTTTTGTTTATTTTCTATCCTTCAACTTTGTAATTAGAGCTAGAATTCAACAATCTTGCAAGCAATGCAAACAAACAATAATCAAGAAATAAACATACACTAATTTTTATAAGAAAAGTTTTTGTTGGCCCACATTTTTGGCATTAATAATTATATTAATTTTTTGGGACGTTACATAACCACTCTCGGGAGAGAAGTTCGTGCGGGGGACTGAACACGTTGGTCAACAACCCTCAACCGGCCCGGCGACGGTGCTCGTCGTGCCTGTAGAGGGTCAGCACGACAGTGATGGACACAGGCCCGTACCCAGGTTCACGGCCCTCAGGAGGAGGTAAAACCGCTACTCCTGCTTGTCTGTATTGCTCTGTAGGGGTTACAGCACAATGAGCTTGCCGAGGGCTCGGTTGCGGCAGCGCCGAGCTCAAAGAGGGAAGTCGAGGTCTTCTTCCTCCTCGAGTCTTCTAAGCTAGGCTAAGCTATGGTGCCAGTAGACGATTGATTGGTTGATCGCGCGATCCTCCGCTACGGAGGTGCTCCCTCTCCTTATATAGGCGCCCCGGGCCTCATCCCTGCGTGCTGCGCAGTGGAAGGGTTCCCACATGGCGACGAAACGGTGGAGCGGGGTGCACCGCCGCTGGGTTGTCCATGGACTCGGTCCATGGTCGTAAAGCCTGTCCTTGCTGTAGAAAAGCCACCGTCCACGCAGGACGGCCAGCTGGTGCAGCAGCGATCGTGGGGGTGCCCACGGTGACGTCGTCCTTGGAGCGTAGCGCCGGCCAACTGCTTTATCACCAAAGAGGAAACCCTCGTAAGCCGGCGCAGGGGACACAGCTTTGTTGACTCCTTTAATCACCAAAACGGCAACTGCGGCGCCGTCGTCATCGCGCGCGGACGCGCGCGTCACTCTGCGGCGCGGCAGAGGCCATGTGCACCTTGCAGTGATTCCTTCGGGGCGAAGTATCTCCACAGGGCCTGGCGGCCTTGTGGAGGGATTCGCGTTGACCCCTCTTCAGGGGAGAGGGCCCTGCAGAGGAGCAGCCTCGGGGGGGGGGGGGGGG
The DNA here is from genome assembly GCA_026929855.1 of Poa annua. NCBI lineage: Eukaryota > Viridiplantae > Streptophyta > Magnoliopsida > Poales > Poaceae > Poa > Poa annua. Next base: position 80,023,001 of record CM049437.1, on the reverse strand, counting down.
GGCCTCGTCAGGCCTTCGCTGTCCTCTTCAGCCCTCTCGAGGGTCTCTCCAAGCGTTTTGCTCGGTCCTTAGCCGTTTCATCGACTCTGTCGCGTGTGAGGGCTGTGGAGAGTGGGCTCTGCACACCCTAGATCCCACTGGGCCGACAGTAGCCCCCGGGCCCATGACGGGCACGGCGAGGCCCATCGGGTCCAGACGAAGCGTCGTGGGTCCAATATGTCCGGCCGGCCCGTGACACGCGTCGCTCGGAGATGAACTTGCGGCGACTCGGTTACTCCGGTAGAAACGTGCGTCGTGGGGGGTCCCACCACGATCACCACGACCGCGCCTTGGTAACTGTCCAAATGTGGTATAAAGCTGCGCGCCGGTCCGAACCGCAGTCATTATTCACTTCTGCGCTCCGCCGTCAGCTCTTGCTTTTCCAACTCTTCTTCTCCGGCGAACTCTTTCCTCCTCCGGCGAACTCCTTCCTTCTCCGGCGCTCCGCTTCTTGCATCCTCCTTGACAATGGGCGGACCCAAAGGCAAGGCGGCGATGGGGGCGTTCCCCTCAGATGCGCAGGGCGAAGAAGCTCTTGGCCCTGCTCTGATTGGGGTGCGCGTCGATGCGGCGGCGCTGGACAAGATCCAGCACCTGGTCGCCGGGAGGACGAATGAGCACGGCGCCAGCGCCATCCAGGCCGCGAGGCACGGCCGCCTTCCGACGGGGTTTTTCCCCATCTTCCTCCACACTCTCTTCGCCGGTTTGGTGCCTCCGTATTCGCCTTTCCTCGAGGCCGTCCTGGAGTTCTACCAGATCCACCTTCTCCACCTACACCCCAATGCCATCCTCATGCTCTCCATCTTCGCCTATCTGTGCGAAGCGTATCTGGGGGTGCAGCCCTCGGTGGCCCTCTTCCGGAGCTTCTACGCGCTCCGGAACACCGCGAAGGCTGAGCGGACGGGGTGCGTGTCCTTCCGCATCGCGGACGGCATGGGGGACGTCTACATCCCCATGTCGTGGAGCGACGAGAAACCCGTCACGGCGGTGTCGAAGAAGGTGGACGACTCAGGCAGAAGTGGTTCCTCATCGGCGTCAAGTCGCATAGCTCCTTCCTCGAGGTCCCGGAGGCGCCGCCCGTTAAGAACACCCATTGGGGGAAGCAGGCCTTCCAGGGCCCGAAGATAGGAGGCCTCGTGGCGCGCATGAGGATGCTTCGGGAGAACGGCCTTACCGGCCAGATGATCGCGGAGGACTTTGTGCGCCGCCGCATCGCTCCTCTGCAGGCGCACAAGAAGCCGATGTGGATGTACTCGGGCCCCTCCGACCCGATGCGACTCCACCCCTGCGACCACCGCCCTGCCGTTGTCGAGACCATCATGGGCGGCCTTTTCATCAACCCCGACGTGTCTGTGGCGGTTGCGGCGGAGCTGAGGCCTCTTCACCAGATGAACCTGGCTCCGCGCCTGGCGATTCTGGAGCGGATGCCCTCCTTCACCCCGCTAGGCCTGGCGGGGGAGGAGGAAGAGGACGGGCCCATGCCCGTGGCGAGGGGACAAGACGCTGCGGAGTCGCCGTACGCGTCTGATGCCGAGCAGGGCGACGCTGCGGCTGGGGCCGTTCCCTCTGCAGGCGGGGCGAGCTCGTCAAGGGCCTCGCCCCCTCCTGAGGAGGTCTTCGTGCTCTCCTCCAGCGACGATGAGGAGGCCGAGGCGGGGCGACAGGAGCCCCGAACGAAGGCGGCCCACGACAGGCCTGCCGGGGAGCCCCCAAGCGCTCCCCTCAAGAGGAAAGCTGAGGCGGCTCCTGAGGGATCCGGAGTCCGGGCCACGCCTTCTTGGCGTTCGTCCGACATGGCGTGCGTTGACACCCGCGCCAAGAAGACAGGGTGAGTGTTTCTAATTTTGTTCTCCTCCTTCGATCTTTGCTTGTTTGCTCCTCCTGACAGTTCTTCTTGTTCTCGGCCAGCGACCCGGCGCCTGCGAAGCGCCGTAGGCTCCGCAAGGCCGCGGACGTGAAGAAGGCCGTTCCGGAGGCCGCGCCCGAGGCCGCGGCAGATGAGGCCTCGAGGCCTGGGGAGGAGATTCCTACAGGCCCTCAGGAGGACATGCCTCAGGCGGGGGCACACGTGCCGCCTCCAGAGGAGGAGCGTGCGGAGGAGCGGATGGAGAGAGCGCCCACTCCGCCTCGCGCCGCAACCCCTCCATCGGAGCCGGAGGCTGCGGTCGGTGCCACGCCGGTCCCGAGCCCGCCTAAGTCCAGCGGGGAGGACCGTCCGTCATCCCCGCCAAACACTACGACGGAGGAGGAGGCAGCGGCGATGGGGCGGACCTTCTCTGCCCCGGGAACAAATGAGGAGGTGCCGCCTGAGCGGGGCGACACCGGAGCGCAGAGCGCGGGCGCCGAGGCGGAGGATCTGCCGCCAAGCCCCCAGGCTCACACGGATGCTCCCTCCTCCAAGCTTGACACAGGCGCAGGGCCTTCCGCGCCCCGCAGGACTTCCCAGGCCCTATCCCTCAGCGGCTCGGACTGGAGTAGGGGGCGACGCGACGTCGCCTTCCGCCTGGTGAGAGAGTCGCTGGAGGGCCTGGAGGCCCACCTCGCTCTCGAGGACGGGAAGCTCGCCCAGCAGCGGGACGAGCTTGCGGGGGCCTGGGCCGCTCTCCACGCGGCTGTGGAGGCTCGCAGGCAGAGCGACCAGGCTCTGCAGGCGGATCGCGAGGAGGCGCTGCGGTTTGCCAAGGAGGTGCGCGAGGGCGCCATGCGCGACGCGGAGGAACTCCTGGAACCCCTCCGGGCCGAGCGCGAGGCAGCGGCGGAGGATCTGGCCGCGGCAAGGGCGGAGCGCGAAGCGGCGGAGCATTCGCTGGCGGACAAACACCGCGAGCTCGCCCAGCTCGAAGCCAAGATCATCGCCGACTCCGAGATTGTGCGGACCAGCCTGGAGGGGATCCGCACGAGCTTGGAGGCCAGGGGACAGAGCCTCGGCGAGCGCGAGGAGGACGTGCGCCGCCGCGACGAGCAGCTGGCTCTGCGGGAGCAGGAGATGTCGGGGCAGCGCGCTGCCCTCGAGGCCCGCGAAGAGAGCCTGGCTGCGGCGCTCAGCAAACACGAGCTTGAAGTGTCCACCCACAAGAAGGGCGTGGAACGCTTCAACGCTAGGTTTGCCCAGCGGAAGGAGGAGGCGGCGAAGATGCTCGAGGAGCGGGAGAAGGCGTACTGCACCGCCGTCTCTCGCGACTACAGCGAGAAGTTCACCAAGCAGGAGAGCCGCTTCAAGAAGAAGCTTGGCGAGAGCGGCGCCCGGATCCACCAGCTCGAGAACCTGAACGCTACCCTCGTCGCCAAGGTGAAGCGCGAAGCGGATCGCCGCCGCGCCACTGAGGAGGCCCGCAAGCGCACGGAGCAGGACCTCGCCTCCCTCATGGCCGACATGGAGGAGATGAACCAGCAGGTGGGCCCTGCTGTGGAGAAGGCGGTGGAGGCGGTCGAGAGCGCCAAGGCGGCGCAGGTGCTGTCGCAGCAGCGGGAGCGCATGTTCCAGTCCTTGGTGGGCCGAGGCCGCGAGCTCGCTGCGAAGCTGGGAGTGGATGCGCCGGCCGTTCCCCTTCAAGGCAACTCCGACGCCGCCACCTACCTCATGTACTTCGAGCAGCTCTTCTTGGCGCTCGAGGGCCCTGCCGCCGAGCTCCGCGACGTCGTCGATAAGGAGTGCCGCCAGCTCCTGGCGGTGGCGGTCGACCGCATCTTCACCAATCTCCAGCACCTCCAACCGGGCTTCGACTTCACCACGGTGACCGAGCCTCTCGAGGGGGAGAGAGGGTGGAAGATCTCCAACTCCATCCGTGACCAGGTCGACGACTTCTGCAGCCGCTTCAAGCGGGCCGCGGCGGAGGATGAGGAGGACGACGATGAGGAGGGCGAGCCTGAAGGAGAAAAGTCCGGGGAGGACGACGGCGATGCCTCTGCTTGATTTCTTTCCTGAAATGCCATGCGCTTGTAGCGCTGTAGGGATGTTTGCTTTAAAGACTTTTGCTTTGCAGTTTGTAATATACTTCATATTTTTAAGCATGTGCTGCTAAGTCTGTGTGTGCCCCTCGAGGGCCTTTTGCTTTACTTCCATGTCTTTTTCGCTCTGCGTCGCTTGGACCCTTCTCCTCGCGCTATGACTCCGCCGCTGCGGTATGCTCGAGCAATGACTCGGCAAGGCCGGGGGGAGTTTAAGGCTTAGAGAGGTAAGAGCCCTCGAGTCGCGATGCTCAGGGCTCCCCTTTGACGCGCAAGCAGTCCATGGAGAGTGAGGGAAAAGGGACGCTCGAGGGACGCAGAGTGTTCGTGAGAGAGACGCAGAGATTCTCCTGGTGTGAGCAGGGAACTTAGCTTCGCGAGGCTTTTCGCCCTGTGTAGGACTCCTCAGGTGATGTCTTTCCCGTCAGGGGCCGAGTTTTTCCTCCCCAGGCCTGGAGAGACTCTTGTTCCCTGTGGATGTTAGAGAGGCGAACCAAAACGCTAGAGCATGGTAGTAAGGACTCATGCGCGCTTATAGGCTTCCTCATGGGTGCCTCGCGAGGAGAGAGAGTACCAAGGTCCTTTGGAGAGGTGGCGTGTATCCGGGAGCATGCCCTTTAGCCAGAGCTCAGGGTCCCTTGGATTTTGCAGTGCTGCTGGGGTGCTCTTGGGCACAGGCACCGTACTCAGCCCCCGCTCGCGAGGTGCGCATGGGAAGAATATAAGCGCACATGTGAAAGTAAATGACGAAGGTAAAACTTGCCATCGAAATATTACACAGCGGCGCCTCAGCGCTGAGTTCACTTAGGAACGAAATGGCGCCATAGCGCATAGTTCACTTGGAACGAAAATGGCGCCGGAGCGCAAAGTTCACATGGAACGAAAGTGGCGCCGGAGCGCAATGTTCACTTGGGAACGAGATCGGTTCATTACACTTGGGTTTGCCAAGCTAACGTTCCTTCCATGTCGAGGCATGGGGACCACCCATTAGTGGCAGAGGTTCACTGCGGCCTGCGGGGGCTCATTGGCAGGAGAGCTCGGAGGGCTGACCCTCGGGAGAAGCTTGGAGAAGCTTGGAGGTGAAGCCGTGAGCTTCCCTCTAGAGACAAAAAATGCCTGGCGTGACAATGATCACGGGTAGAACTTGCGTAGGTGTGCGATGTTCCACGGGTTCTTGACGGGAATGCCGTCTTCCGTCTCGAGGCGTACCGCGCCAGGCCTGGCGATGTGGGAGACCCTGTATGGGCCTTCCCACATCGGCGAGAGCTTGTGGAGGCCTTCTCTGGAGAGGATTCGCCTGCGGACGAGGTCGCCCGCCTCAAGAGTGCGTGAGCGCACATGGCGGCTGTGGTAGCGTCGCAGATCTTGCTGGTACTTTGCCGCTCTGAGGGCGGCACGGCGGCGCAGGCCCTCGAGGAACAGCAGGTCGTCGTTGTGGAGGCCCTCTTGGGTGTCCTCGTTGAAGGCAAGGACCCGTGGGGATCCATGCTTGATTTCTGCGGGGAGGACCGCTTCAGCTCCGTAGACGAGGGCGAACGGCGTTTCGCCCGTAGGCCTTGAAGCGGTTGTGCGCATGGACCAGAGCACAGATGGGAGCTCATCGATCCAGCCCTTGCCGTGACCCTTGAGGATGTTGAAACTTCTGGTCTTGAGGCCCTTGAGGACTTCTGCGTTCGCTCGCTCGGCTTGACCGTTGCTGCGTGGATGAGCCACCGAGGCGAAGCAGATCTTGACACCGAGCTTTTCGCAGTAGGCTCGGAAGATGCCGCTGGTGAATTGCGAGCCATTGTCGGTGATGATGCGGTTAGGCACTCCGAAGCGGCAGACCAAGCTCCTGATGAATTTCACTGCGGCTCCGGCTGGTATGGTGCGCACTGGCTCAACCTCGGCCCACTTGGTGAACTTGTCGACGGCCACGAAAAGGAAACGGTAGCCCCCCTGCGACTTTGGGAAGGGGCCCAGGATGTCCAGGCCCCAGACCGCGAACGGCCAGGAGAGCGGGATGGTCTGGAGCCCCAGCGCCGGCTGGTGGATTTGCTTGGCGTGGTACTGGCAGGCGTCGCAAGCTTGGACGACGGTGACCGCATCTTGAAGCACTTGTGGCCAGTAGAATCCGCTCCTGAAGACCTTGTCGGCGAGGGTGCGCGCACACGAGTGGTGGCCGCACTCCCCGCTATGGATGTCCTTGATCAGCGTTCGGCCTTCCTCGGGAGGGACGCATTTGAGCGCGATGCCATTCGGGCGCTTGCGGTATAGGTCTCCCTCGAGGATGCAGTAGGATTTCGCTTGTCGAGCGATCCGCTCTGCTTCCGCATCTTCCTCAGGGAGGATCCCCTTCGCCAAGTAGCCCTTGATCTCGTCAATCCAGCCTGTGTCTTGGTGGGCTGCCGTCAGCAACAGACGCTCCCCGGTGTGGGGACCACAGTCGGGTGCCCCAGCGATAGGAGCTGGTGGGAGTGCGTCGTCTGTGCTTGCGGCTGTAGCCTCTCGAGGCTGCTTGATGGATGCCTTGGCGAGCCTTTCTTCAAAGACGCCGGCCTGCTGGGGTTGCCTTCTCGAGGCTCGCTTGGCGATGTCGTCAGCCTCCTGGTTTTCTTTCCTCGGGATATGCATAAGCTCCATGCCCCTGAAGTGCTTCTCGAGCTTGCGGACCTCTTCAAGGTACGCGGCCATGTGGTCGTCTTTAGGCGTGTAGCTCTTGTTGGAGAAGTTGACGAGCAACTGGGAGTCGCCCTTGACGAGTAGGTGCTTGACGCCTAGAGCGATGGCGGCCCTTAAGCCGGCGAGGAGGCCCTCGTATTTGAAGGGGTTCCGGTGCAGAAAACAATAATTTTTCTAGCGTATGAACACCCTAACTAGCCAGGATCTATCTATCTAGTACATGTGATAACGGTGGCGGAACGGGTTACATTACCTCCATGTAGACCGATAGCGGGGATTACGCTCCCGCACAAGCGTTGACGATGAAGTCGTACGTAGCCGACCTCGAGGTCGCGGAGAACTTGCCGCGATGATGTAGACGATGACGCTGGGGTGTCGACGAAGACCTGCGTCGACGGGCGTCGGGCGGAAGATGGCGAGGCGCCGGCGGCCGGGGGTGGTGGCGCCGGCGGCAGGGCAGCGACAGGGCTGCTGGGTGGGCGAGACGACGTCGCCCAGGCTCCTCAAATGTGGCGCCTCCGAGCACTCGCAAACATACGGAGCTTAACAACAACCCCCGGCCATTCAGATCCAACTGAAATCGCAGGGATAGAACTTTTCTGGAATCCCGCAGGGCAACGGCGCCCGACGGTATAGCTTTGGTGGAGAGAGGAGGCAAAACGGGCGGAGAAACAGCTCGGCCAGCCTGCTATACAATTAATTGTATTTTTCTGTAATTAATCCAATTAATATGCCTTGCTATATAAAGGGGGGAGGGGGTGTGCAAACACCTTGCCTCCCCCATGTGGGACTAAAGGAAAAAGGAGGGGAGGGGGGTTCGGCCGGCTCTCCTAGTCCGAATTGGACTAGGGGCCCAAGCCCCCTTTCCTCCTTGGTTGGTGCGGCTCCCTCTTGGGCCCTCTTAGGGCCCATGTAGGTGGGCTGCCCCCTTTTTCCCTTTATTATTTAATAATTAAATTAATATAAAATATAATTAATTCATAATTAATATATTTAAATACTATTTAATATCCCGTGACCCCGAAACATTTTCCGGACCACCCGAACATCTTTCGGACATTCCCGGAACCATTCCAGGCCTTTCCCGGAACTCCTTCCGGACCACCGGAACTCTTTCCGGATCATTTCTCTCTCTCCAATCAAATCCTATATTATTCCAGAACCTTCTCCAGGTGTCGTTAAGACCTTAAGTTTGTTACGCTACGGTTCGAGAACACTCCAGACATGGTCGAGACACTCCGCTCACCAATGACCGCCAGGGATACCTGGACGCATATGACGGCCCCTGTGCATTCTACGAATATCGTCGTTGAACCATAAACATGATATTCATTCCCTTTGTTTCTACGATACTACCTTGTCCGAGATATGATCGTAGACATCCGATGTCCTTGTTGTATCTCGTTACCGACAAAGGTTATTAACTCGTCTGTGATATTACATCTCCATGACCTAGTCATCAGCTGCGCAGCTATATAGATGCAATCTCACCGAGTGGGCCCAGAGTATCTTTCCATTACAAGAATGAACAAATCCCGCTATTGATCCTTACGTCTCAACATACTCTTTCGGGATACCCAAGATGGACACCGTTATTGTCATGCTATATAAGACACAACGTTTGATGCTCTCAAAGTACCCCTACGAAGTAGCAATAAGTACGGTCTCACGGTCTAAGGAATAAGCTATCATATTACTCATCTATTGCAAATGACAAAACATCGTAATACGATCTTATTGCAATACTTTGCGTATGTCCATCACCTTATTCTACTAATAAGATGACCCCATTGTCAACCGACGTCATTGTCCTTGATCGGGAATCTCGATCAACTGTTGCCCAATGGACTAGTTTATATAGAGGCTCACTAGGGACTCTGGTTGTCTATGTATCACACGTGTATTAATAATTCCGATTAATACAGTTATAGCATAATACAAAAACCTATTATAAACTTATGAGATAATGCAATAAATACTACTTATTTATTTGCCTCTAGGGCATATCTCCTTCAGTCTCCCACTTGCACTAGAGTACAAATAAACTAGCTGCATTTTACTTCATCAAAAACCCCTTATCAAATAAGCGTTATATGATAATGCTTGCTTGTGGAAGAGTGTTACTCTGACAATCTGTACAATACATAATTGTGCGTTCTTTTGCGATCCATTGATATCAACTTGTTTGATACCAACATGTTATCCAATAACATATATACAAATACCGTAACTAAGTGAGACTTCTGTTTCCCAGCGCTTACTCTGATTCTGTTAACCAGATAATTGCCTTGAAAACACACTCAGTGATAGAGAGCTCCTTGTAACAATTACAACCTCGCGATATCTATATATACTTTCACACCTATGTAGAAAACTCGACATTCCAATGTCAATCTAATAACTAATACACCTCTACTTCCAGTAAATTCTAAATTTACTTTTACAACTGTTCTTCTTCTAAGAACATCGGTCATATTTCATCGAGCAGGTAATATGGTTTCTGTATGACGTCTAATATCACATAATAGACCAACATGTCATACAACCACCATTACCGTGTGTCATTACTCTTAATGATCAATTGGATTTCCAAGGACCATCCTTTGGTTTTAATCTATTCTGACTCCTCAGATATAATCCAAAACAACTCGACTAACTATTTAAAATTCCCGTTCTATTCCAAATAGACACTAACTTTCAAATAGTTTCACAACTTCATTAATTCTACTGGTACAATTCACAATGTGTCATTTACACAAGATGAATTCGGCTCCCACTCAAATTATGTCTCCACACATTTGAGAACACGAGCTCCCACTCAAAACATGTCTTCTACATATTTGAGGTTCTAAGCTCCCACTCAAAAATATGTCCTTTACATATTCTACCCGAGTGAACTAACTTTGACTCCCACTTAAATTCATAATTTATTTCGACATTTTGGTCAAACCAAAATCATTGATCTCTTATCAATTCGAATTCAATACAAACTACAGTATTCCATTAATACAAATCCCACAGACTTCAAGCATGTCTACATCAATGTAGTCAACAAATTTGATCTTGTCCAAGACACATTTCTTGACAAAATATGCTTTCATGTCTTTCTTATAGTTACATTTCTCACATAACACTTTATATGATAATCAAGAAATCTTATTTCTTCAAAAAGGAATTATAGTAACATTTACTGTTTTAATCCTTCTAAATGTAACTTGGATTTTCAGGCTCAAAAGCCTTTGTTCGTATTCTGATATTTTCTCAACTTTCTTTGTATTCATAAGGTGCACCTTGATCTGTCAACAAGATCTGAAACACTTAATATTATGCTGTGACCTGACAGCAATATTAAATATAACAGCACTTTATTTAGAAGCTTCTTTCATGAAAATATTATGATCTTCACGAAGAGGATTGCAAGCAGAAAACAATTTTCTAGTCTCCTTCACTCTTAATCATCAACTTTTCATTTGTAGACATATATCTTTTGGAACACTTTCCAATATTCTACTTTTATGAATATAGGTCTGACACCTTATTTCAAGCTTCTAATTTTATTCCATTAACCATAATTCGAAAAATCATATTTTCCTCGGAATTACATAGACAACAATACAAGTTTTGTTTCTATTGGGTTTTGGAATACACTCTCATCCAATGTGAGTGATCTACAAAGAACTATTCGTGTATATTCTGAATTATCGTATAATCATCTATATAACGACACTATTGTCGATCACACGAATTACTGTTGAAAAACATCTATTTTCTAAAGTGGACATCGACTATAATGTTTCGAACATATTAAGAGATTCTAAGACAGATTCTGAAAGACCACACTTTATCTAAAATAGAGTATGATTATACTACTTCACATATCACCATATATGATATTATAATATTGTGAAACGAATTTCCACAAGTCTTTTGTGTTGAAACCATAATTCAAAAATATTGCCCTTTGATCGAATCTTGCGAATACGATATTCACAAATCTTTCTTCTGAAAAACCCCATTTGATCTTTTATCAAATTAATTTCAGACTCATGATTTATTATGCAAATACACTTATTTACCAATAATCATAGAAGAATTCGGATCAAGGAAAAATTCACCATATAATTAATTTAATAATCATTCGAAATGACTCTTAATTAATTTCCTTTCGTATTGACACTTCAATACTAATTTTAAACTTAATCAATTCGGCACATGTAATACTTAAATAGATCAAAGTATCTATTACTTCTTACATTGCCTTTATGATCAAATTCGATGGTGTTTGTTCTAGTAACAAAATCTTTTATTCCTTGGACACATAATTTTATCATTCCTACTATTATGAATGTTATCATACAAGTAATGTAATTGAGATGTGAAAACTTTATTCATAATATAAAACAACTGGCTTGTTTCATAACATAAAACAACTGAACTTGTCTTATTACATATATGAATAACTTTGTCTTGTAACAATCAAGACACTAAACACACTTTCTCACTATTACAAAAAGGTCTTATCAAAAACTATTAATGATAACTATGATAACTTGAGGACGTGAACACCAATAGCCATCAACTTCCTTGATGACCATCTTCAGTGCCAGGTCACATCATACTTCGCCGCATATATGTGATAATCAGGGCCTGTTTCACAAACAGAACAAGTATCAAATACTTTATCATATATCAAGGGGCGAATTCATTCATAATTCTGTATATATCAAATATATACCTGTAGCATCGAAGATTTCTCCTTCGATGGAATCAACTTTCAGGGATTTGAACTCGGACACGAACTTGTAGAAGTTCATATTGTCGGCCTTCAAAACGTACTCGCGTACATGCTTCTCATAGCTTGGAGGCAGAGATATTAGGACAGTCTGAATGGCACATGAATCCGCCATCCAGTAATCGAAAACATTTGTCAGCTTGAAGTAGATGTCATACAATCTCTTCAAATGAGTCTTCAGACAGGTGTGCTCCTCCATATGAATGGTCCGGAACTCTCTAAGCTGCCTGAATTGCTCACGCCTCAATTCATCTTTGAAGTGCGTCTTTATCGCATCAATCATGACATATGGCTCCTTGTGTTGAAACAACTCTTTCAACTCAGGTGCTAGGCATACGGTCATGGTGATCTCCACTTCTATGAATATGTCTCGACGCCTACGGAATTCATCTTCCTCCTCCTCGCTAGCAGAATCATCTGGTCTTTCTCCTAATGCTTCATCGAGGACATACAGGATGTTGTTGTGTTTGAGAATGTTTCTAAAACCAATGTACCATCTGATGAAGTTGGACCCGTCGGCTTCTAAGGTAGAATCCGGGCTCTTGAGGAAGTAACCGAAGTATAGTTCCGTAGTCTACAGATGTGATCGCAAAAGAGGTAAGGTAAAGTTTATAATATATGTGAGTTTTAGTTTATAATCATATTATCAAACACACTCCACTAAAATTATTATCCCTAAAATAATGATAGCGATTACACGACCCCCATCCACTATACCACCCCCGATCGTCACGGCCGGTGGCACAGCTTCAAAGGTGGACATAAAATGTCGATCACAACAACTCTGTGACTCATGCTCGATCTTTCGATCTTCCCGTGTTCCGAGGCCATATCTGACGTGGGGCTGCCCTCCGACTATCCCACGGTGAGGATACCTGGGTCACGCCAAGACTGCAAAGGCCCAAGGAAGGCCCAGTAGAGATAGCGTATGGCCCAAGAATAGTCGGTTAGGTCATACGACTTGCCATATCTGTAAACGCCATCGGCGCCGTTCACCCGAGACCTAGCCTATTATATAAAGGCTAGGAGGGTTGCTCGTCCAAGACACACACACACGGACAGATCAATACGCGCATAGCCGCCATCACCAAACCCTAGCGAGATCGCATCTCGCCATTGTAAGCCACTCGCCATCAATACCAGACAAGCAGGAAGTAGGGTCTTATCCTCCGGGAGCCTGAACCTGGGTAAAACGCCTTGCTTGTCAGCCGTCGTGATCACCAACGCTAATCTCTCTCCCCCTCAATCAACCCGGGGTACACAACCCTGGGATTTGTCGAGTTACACCCTCGTCAATTGGCGCCGTCTGTGGGAAATAGTGGCGAGCGTTGGAATCATGGTCGCACCGGCTCCGTCAACGAAGAAGACCGACGTCTGCATCACCCAGGAGCCAATCCGCTTCGGTTCCTTCGAGTACACCTTCCACCCGCCGGCCCACCGTTCGGTGTACGCCGATCTGCACGTAGGTATGTGCCTCACCTTCGGTACCATACACTACCTTGTAGACAGTCGTGGTGTATTCAGGTCCATGGCGATCGCGCCACGCGCGGCGACGACACCCGCATCTGCTACCACTGTGCCGTCTGCGCCGTCATCTGCCGTAGAGATCGCACCTACCGCGACTGCGGAGATCGCATCTTCGACTGCAGAACCCGCATCTGCATCGGCCACGTCAACTGCCTCAGCGGCCGTCACGCAGATCGAGTCTACTCTGACCATCTCGATCGCGCTGCCGGCAAAACCAAGATCTGCATCAACTTCGACTGCGTCGATCACACCCTCGCGAGCGGCCAAGGTCGCGCCACCATCACCCGCGCTGCGCGCATCTTCATCGACCCGCCAAGTCTTCCCCAAGCCCCTCGCACTCGCGCCGAGGACTGCGAAGTCGCACTCCATGCCCGCGGCAAAGATCGCGGAATTTCAGAAAGGAAGACGCGGCAGCGACCGTGGTACTCACCACGTTGCAGCAATTTTCGACCCCGAGCCAGACTCGGACGACGGAAGCAGCAGCGGCAGCGTCCACACCCCGACCCAAGTCTACCCCGCGCAAGTCTTCATGGCTGGCCCGGTGCCCGCCCGGGAACGACGACGAACCTGCGTACCCGCTCGAGGTGACCATGCCCGACCAGGTGACGAAGCTCATCATCACACGCGACATGGCAATCAGGGCCATGAAGCATGTCGACGACGGCACCTTCCCCCCACCAGACGCACCCCGGGAGGATCAGCTGGCAGTCCAGTACTTGCTACGCAAGGAAGGCGAACGACTTCGCGCGGAAAAAGCTGAACTCCTTCGACGCAGGAGGGAGGCTGACGTGTCAAGCGCCAGGAGGGCCGCCTACTCGTTTACCTCCTCCACATAAGTCAACCAAGGAGCGCGACGCCGTAGAGCTCGCGTGCCCCTTATGACTGAAGCCGACCGAGGCAGGGTCACCCGTAACCTTGACTCATCCTTCGTAACTGAGGATGAGAACGGGATACCCGTTCCCAAGACAGCCGACGCCGCGCTCATGGCAGTCGAAACTTACCTGCGACTCACGCAGCCACCGGAGGGCGACGCGCGCGCCCTTCTCCACAAGCAACAAATCATGTCCATGAAGGCAATCGAAGATGCCTTGGCGGGCAAGGCGCCAAACGAGCAGGCACGAGAAGAGCGAGGCCGCCGCGCCCACGAGCCTGCAACACCCGCTGGCCCAGCGGCCAGGCAACTACGACAGCCACAACCAGGCGAAGACCTCCGCAACGTCATCGCGCAAAGGACGGTGGACCGCAACCGCACCCAGCGTACGACCAGCGCGACGAACCTGGACGATCAAGCCGACCGTGACTTTGAACCGTGTGGCGCCGCATGCTTCAGCTTCAACATCCGCGATACTCGCATGCCCAAGGGCTTCAAGCTCGCAGCTGGGACACCCAAGTACGACGGGAAACAAGACCCGCGCCTTTGGCTCGAAGACTATCTCATCGCCTGCACCTGTCAAGGCGGAACTTCAACCACGGCGATGCAGTACATCCAGCTCATGCTCACGGATTCAGCACGCGGGTGGCTCACCAGCCAGCCTAAGGACTCCTTCCGTACCTGGGAGGAATTCCAGGATACCTTCATCAAAAGTTTCCTTGGGACATACGCGAGGCCAACAACCTACATCGAGCTACAGGCCTGCAAGCAGGGGCGAGACGAGTCGCTCCGATCATACATCCAAAGATGGACACTCCTCCGCAACACTATGGAAGCCTGCTCAGAAGATCGGGTGATGGACGCCTTCATGCACGGCGTCTCCCGCCGCGACCTCCGCGAAGAATTCGGTAGGCTCCAGCCGAAGACCATGATCGAGCTCATGAAGGTGGCCAACCAGTGGGCAGAAGGAGAGGACTACGTCCGCGACACCTCCCCGAAGAACGACGCCGGACCAAGTAGCTGGCGAGAAGGACGTCAAAAGAAGAAACCACGTTTCACCAACCTCGACTCGATCGAGCTAGTAGCGGCGGGATACCAAACCCCCCGTGACGAGACACGCGATAGCAATCGCCAGTACGATCAAGGTCACCAATACGGCCGCAGCAGTAACCAAGATCGCCAGTTCGACCAAGGACAATACAACCGAAGCGGCAGCAGCATCAACCGCAGCGACGGGGGCCCAAAACGCGAGTGGAGACGCGCATTGACCCCAGCCGAGGAGCAAGCGCAACCTTGCAAGCATCACATGTTCCGCAACCCGGAAACGGGCAAATGGGGCGCCAACCACTTGTTGAAGGATTGTCGCAAAGCGCGCAAGATCTATGAGGCCATGCAGCACATCATCACCCCTACACCCGCACTGCTACCAGCCGCACAGCTCGCCATCCAGGCAGCACCCGCACCCGCGAACGCTGCCCCAGGACATGCGGCGGGAGCCTTTCCCCAACAGCAGCAGCAGCAGCCGCAGCACGAAGCCCAGCCGGCGGGACACGACGCCTACCCAGCCGCACGCGGACAGCTTAACATGATACAGAAGGGGCGCCCCTCAAACAGGGTCCAGAAGCTCATCACCCGCCAAGTCCTCCAAGCCACCACCTGCCCACGCGCAGTACCAGACTACCTGAGGGGGTCAGAAACACCGATCACGTTCTCCAGGGCAGACCACCCGCCCGCAGTACCTCGACCCGGACACGCTGCTCTGGTAGTCGAAGCTCTAATCGGAGATTACAATCTGAAGAAGGTGTTCATGGATGGAGGCAGCGGCCTTAACATCATCTTCGCTGACACTCTCAGAAGGATGAACAGATCAACAGAGAAGTTGCCGGAGTCTGAGACCACCTTCCACGGCATAGTACCAGGGCAAGCAATCACGCCCATGGGAACAATCACACTCGATGTTATCCTTGGAACACCCGAGCACTTCAGGAGGGAGTCGATTGACTTCGAGGTCGTCGACTGGAGGTCGCAGTACCATGCGATACTTGGGCGCCCAACCTTTGCCAGGTTCATGGCAGTACCTCATTACGCCTACCTGATGCTCAAGCTGCCTGGACCCAAAGGCGTAATCACAGTGCATGGTGACTTCGACCGCTCGAACAGTTGTGACCGCGAGTTCAGCAAGATCTCCGAGTTCTTCGGGGTTACAGAGCACTTCGAGGCGATAGCAGCTGACAACGACAGGACCATCTTCCCGGCCCGCAAGAAGCCAGCCAAGGACGCCGCCTTCAACACGAACGACGACACAGCGACCCATCAAGTCCATCCGACTGACGCCAGCAAGACGGTCAAAGTGTCGTCGAGTCTAATTCCCGCATAGGAAAGCGCGCTCGTCGAGTTTCTATGGGAGAACTGGAAAATCTTTGCATGGCAACCCTCTGACATGCCAGGGATACCCAGGAATCTCGCCGAGCACTCCTTAAAAGTCTACAAGGACGCAAGACCCGTCAAACAATCCATGCGACGCTTTTCCGGACCCAAACGGGACGCGATCAGTCAGGAAATCGACCGACTACTGCACGCCAAGTTCATCCGAGAGATCAAGGACTCAGACTGGGTCTCCAACCCTGTCCTGGTGGAAAAGAAGAAGACGAAGAAACTACGCATGTGCGTCGACTTCACCGCCGTCAACAAATGCTGCCCTAAGGACCACTTCCCGCTCCCGCGGATAGACCAGATCATCGACTCGACAGCAGGCTGCGAGCGCCTGTCTTTCTTGGACGCCTACTCAGGTTACCAGCAGATCAGACTGAACGTCAACGACGAGGAAAAAACAGCATTCATCACACCCGACGGCGTCTTCTGTTACCAGACCATGCCCTTCGGGTTGAAAAACGCCGGTGCCACATATCAACGTACAATGCAAGCATGCCTCAAAGGACTCATCGGACAGATTGTTCAGGTCTACGTCGACGACATCGTCGTCACCACCCGCAAGGAAGATACCCTCGTGGCCGACCTCCGCAAGGTCTTCGCCGCACTCGACGAGTACCAGATCAAGCTCAACCCAGACAAGTGTGTCTTCGGCGTGCCAGCCGGAGAACTGCTAGGGTACCTCGTCTCTGCGAGAGGAATCGAAGCAAACCCAGAGAAGGTGCAAAACATACTCACAATGCCAGCACCGACCAAGCTCCGCGAGGTGCAACGCCTAGCCGGCCGAGTCGCAGCTCTCAGCCGGTTCATTAGTAAGTTGTGTGAGAAGGCTCTGCCTTTCTACCAACTGATGAAGAAGACGGACAAGTTCGAGTGGACAGAGGAAGCGCAGGACGCATTCGACCACCTCAAAAAGACCCTGACGACTTCCCCAGTGCTGGTGGCGCCGCTGACAAACGAGCCGCTCTACCTTTACGTCTCAGCCACCAACAGGGTGGTGAGCACGGTACTCGTAGTTGAACGAGAAGAAGAAGGGCACAGCCATCCTGTCCAGAGACCAGTCTACTACCTCAGCGAGGTTCTGACCCTGTCCAAGCAAAACTACCCGAACTATCAGAAGCTGGCCTACGGGGTCTTCATGACCTCAAGAAAAGTCGTCCATTACTTCTCCGAGCACCCGATCACGGTGGTAAGCTCCTCCGGGCTCTCTGACATCCTCACAAACCAACGTGCGACAGGGCGAGTCGCCAAGTGGGTTGTCGAGCTAGGGCCCTGGGGGCTGAAGTACGCTCATCCGAAGTCAATCAAAGCCCAAGTCCTGCCAGAATTCACCACCGAGTGGATAGAAGCTCAGCTGCCAGACGTGCCCGACTTGTCCAACGCATGGACAATGTACTTCGACGGCTCCAAGAAGTTCAGAACAGCCGGGGCAGGAGTCATCCTCATCTCCCCCAAAGGCGACAAGTTGAAGTACGTTCTGCAGATGGACTTCCCAACACCCTCCAACAACGAGGCAGAGTACGAGGCCCTAATCCATGGCATGCGGATGGCCAAAAACTGCGGCGCCACTCACCTCATGATTTACGGCGACTCCTACCTCGTCGTACAGCAGACTATGAAGGCTTGCGACGCCATCGCTGACAACATGATCGCCTATAGAGACCTGTACAACCAGCTGGAGGGCACCTTCGACGGCTGCGAGTTGCGGCACATTGGCCGCGAAAGCAATGAAGAAGCCGACGTCCTCGCCAACATGGGATCAGACCAGGTGCCAGTACCACCCGGCGTTTTCCTCGAGCGCATTACACAGCGGTCCATCAAGCTTCGACCCCAACCAGGTCCCTCCGCACCTTCAACGAGCACCGCCGACCCGCCAAGCAAGGAGAAGGAACCCATGGAGGTAATGCTGGTCGAAGCCACATGGACAGGACCATATCTAGCTTACATGCTGCACCAAAGGCTGCCAGTTGACCCAGTCGAAGCCAAACGCATCATTCGGCGCTCCAAGGGTTTCACCATCATCAACGGCGAGCTCTACAAGAGAAGTATCTCAGGAGTTCTGCAAAGGTGCGTAGATCCAGTCGACGGTCAAGCCATCCTGCTCGATATTCATGCTGGCATCTGCGGGCATCACGCCAGCAGTCGTGCCTTGGTGGCCAAAGCACTGCGAGCCGGATTTTATTGGCCCACAGCTATGCAAGACGCCGAAGACCTAGTAAGGAAGTGCCTTGGCTGCCAGGAGTTCGCCAACAGGCCACATGCGCCGGCATCCGCATTGAAGACCATACCACTAGCCTGGCCCTTCGCTCAATGGGGACTCGACATGGTAGGCCCGCTCAAGAAGTCCTCACCAGGAGGACATACCCATCTCCTGGTAGCAGTCGACAAATTCACCAAGTGGATCGAAGCCGTGCCTATCACAAGTTCGACTGCATCATCAGCAGTTAACTTCATCAGGTCCATCATCTTCAGGTTCGGGGTACCAAACGGCATCATCACCGACAACGGCTCGAACTTCACAGCCGAAGAATTCAAGGACTTCTGCTCCGAACAAGGCATCAAACTCAGCTATGCATCTGTCTCGCACCCGCAGTCCAACGGGCAAGTCGAAAAGGCCAACGGCCTAGTCTGCAACGGCATCAAGAAGCGCCTGCGAGTGCCGCTGAGACGCGCCGCGGGCGCCTGGGTCGAAGAACTGCCATCAGTACTTTGGAGCCTGCGAACCACGCCAAACAGATCCACCCAGTACACACCGTTCTTCATGGTGTATGGCGCAGAGGCGGTCATGCCCTGCGACATCAAGTTCGACGCACCACGGGTGGTGGCCTACGACGAGTCCGACGCAGAAGAAGCACTCGAAGACGACATGGACGTCCTGGACGAAGCCCGCGACATCGCCCTTGCACGGACAGCCGTGTACCAGCAAGACCTGCGCAACTACCACGGACGGAGGCTGCGGCCAAGAGCATTCGTCGCAGGCGACCTAGTCCTTCGCCTCAAACAGAAGAAGGTGCACAAGCTCGCCTCTCCGTGGAAGGGCCCGTACATTGTGACAGAAGCAATCGGCGGTGGAGCTTACCGCCTGAAGGACTCGAAGACAGGAGCAGTCTGCAGCAACCCATGGAACATCGCACAGCTTCGTCGTTTCTACGCCTAGTCGACTCCCTCGTTGTACCAAAATCAGCATGTCAAGGCGGCAGGTTTTCAGACGCACTCTTTCCCTTACCAGGGTACCTAAGGGGGACTGGAAGGGTTTTAATGAGGCGGCCTGCTCGCAAAAATCAATACAGTGATTTGCAGAACAAGCTCTCCACTTTACTTTTTCAGTCAAAAAGCAACTTCAAACCTAGGCCGCCACTCGAACCACTCGGGGGCTGCGCCATACAGGTCAAACCAAAATCCTAGGCCGCCACTCGAACCACTCGGGGGCTGCGCCATACAGGTCAAACCAAAATCCTAGGCCGCCACTCGAACCACTCGGGGGCTGCGCCATACAGGTCAAGTCCAAATCCTAGGCCGCCACCCGACGCACTCGGGGGCTGCGCCACACAGGTCAAGTCCAAATCCTGGGCCGCCACTCGAACCACTCGGGGGCTGCGCCATACAGGTCAAGTCCAAAATCCTAGGCCGCCACTCGAACCACTCGGGGGCTGCGCCACACAGGTATCACTTGAAAAGCCTAGACCGCCACCCGACGCACTCGGGGGCTGCGCCATACAGGTCAAGTCCAAATCCTAGGCCGCCACTCGAACCACTCGGGGGCCGCGCCATACAGGTCAAGTCCAAATCCTAGGACGCCACTCGAAACACTCGGGGGCTGCGCCATACAGGTGTCACTTGAAAAAGCCTAGGTCGCCACCCGACGCACTCGGGGGCTGCGCCATACAGGTCCATGTCAAAAACCCTAGGCCGTCACCCGACGCACTCGGGGGCTGCGCCATACAGGTATCATTCGAAAACCTAGGTCGCCACCCGACGCACTCGGGGGCTGCGCCACAGGTGTAAAGTTAATACTAGGATGCTACCCGACGCACTCGGGGGCTGCGCCCATCTCAGTTTACATACACTGACATTTACACTTGGCAAATCTGCCTTTTCGAACTAATGCTGTACAACGGAAATCTGTTACTCCTACTCTGCAGGCTCATCCTTTGGGGCATCGAGTGGCCCTACAAGACGCTCACTCAGCCTCTGGACCTGCCGAATCATCTGACGAGCAGGCGACAGAGTCTCGGCGTAATCGTCTTCCTCAGGCAAGCCACCTAGCAGCCTTGACAGAGCGAGGTTCGGCCGATGCAGTCGGACGTACGCCAACGCCACGTTCGCCCCGGCAACGAGTTGGGCGTTGACAATCTCCTTCAGCGCACCACCTTCGCGGAACCTCTCCAACAACGTGGCTAACTCGTTGGGCTGCCCATTGTGCGGAAAGAACACCCGGTGGATCTGCCAGAGAGTCTTCCTGCACCCCTCCAGGAGAATAGCAGCTCGCCAGGTGCGGTCCAGCATACACGCAAGGATCCGCCCCTTAGACGCATTCGACCAAAAATGGCGCGCCTCGAAAGTGTTACTCGCGGCTTCTCGGGCGACCCGCTCGTTCACCCGGGTCTGCTCAGCTTGCCAGTCAGGGTTCACGTCTGCATCAAAACACTACAATCAGCACATCGCAAGGAAGAGGAAGCCAAAGATCAGCGCTAAGAAGACCAACCTTGCAGTTGTCGACTGATCAAGTCGATTTCTCCAAGCAGGAATTCCTCACGCTGAGAGAACTCTGCAACAGGACGCGACCTAGAACGCTCCAGTTCCAACTCAGCACGCTTCAGCTTCGCCTCGAGCTCAACCACCTTGTTCTTCATATAGGTGATCAACCGTTGGTCGTTCGCACTTCGTGCGGGAGCCGAAGTCGCTTGACGAGGGCGAACAGCAGGCTCAGCCAAAGGGGTGCCTTCTTCATCACCCGCGCCGGTCGCCGCAACAGCTGGAGTGTCCTCGCCCATTTCAGGCTGCCAGGAATCGACAGTGTCAAAACAGATAAGGATCGCTTCTCATTCAAGCCAAAGTCGAAGGAAAGCATTCACATTTCAGCGTTAATATGATTCAAGGCCAGAATACCCGCAAAATACAAATTCATTACAGACAGCAGACTCAAAAAGAAGACTACAAGACTACTACACTACAGACTCCGACTGGGAGCGACTCTTCCTAGCAGCAGCCGCTTCGGCTACCTTGGCAATCCTCCTCTCGAAGGTTGCGACAAGCTTCGCGGCCAGCTGACTCGCCTGCGCCTTCACCCCGCTAAGGGACGCGGTCTTGCCGTCAGGTTTTCGAGGGAAGTCGCTGACAACCTTCTCAAAGTCGCCAGCAACTTGATGACCAAGAAGAAGCTGGAAAGTGAGCTCGGAGCCGCGTACCGTCTGCGCCCGGGTGAAGTCCGCGATGGTGGTCGCATCGTCTTCGAAAGGAGCCGCAAGTGCGTCCACGGCAGCTGGGGAAGATGCTCCGGTGCACAGTCGCCAGCGCCCCAGTCGACTTCTGCAGCGCCGTCGTCGACTGTTGCAGCGCGGTCGAAGCATACGCGCAGACGCGGTCGAGGAACCCGACAGCGTTCGCCAGGTCGACATCGTCGCTAGACGTGCCCTCCGGGGGAGCGCCTCCGCATTTCTCTGAACAAGGGAAAGGAGTCAACTCAATCCAAATTCAACAACTATACAAGTAAGCGTCAAGCCGAAAAACTTACGTCCAAGGACATTGGCGAGTGCGAGCAGGCGGTCGACCTGGGTCTTCTCCCGGTTGTCCCGATCACGCTCGCGCTCCTGCGACTCGTGTAGCGCCTTCTCCAGCTCCGCCTGAGCCTGAAGCTTCTGCTCCAACTCCGCGGCTCGCCTCGTGGCCTGGTCCAGGGAGATGCGCAGCTGATCCCTCTCCTTCTCCAGGCGAACGAAGGCAGCGGCCCCCTCAAGCTGCTGGCGGTGATAAGGCTGCAAACAAACAAGCATATATAAAGTTGTGCCCGACTATCCTAGTCGCCCACACCTTCGGGGGCTACTCCCATCGGGAGCGCTGTTCGCGCACCCGATGCAACTGCGGAAGAACTAGTCGAGAAGTACTTACATGGTCCACCAGCTCAGCATCCGACGAAGTCGCCGCGGCAGCATCATGTGGCGCCATGAAGTCACCACCCCGCGCGTGCTCCCCGGCCACCTGCACAGCTCGCTCGACTGAAGGGGCGGACGTGTGCTCCACTTCATGTGGAGGGGAACCGGTGCCACCAGAATGACGGCTGGCAAAAGATGCAAGAAAAGTTCAAAAAAGAGAACCCGCCAGTCGGAAAGCAAACTCGACACAAAAGAACCAACATGACTAACCTGGTGACTTCGACGCCATCGTCGCTTCCCAAGGAAACGGAGGCCATCCTGGCGAACTCGAGCGGCGGCGCAGAACTGACAGGAGGCGCGGCCATAGGCGCGCTCCAGTCGCCCAGGTTCTTGGCACCCGAAGACGACGCATCATCCTCCTCCAATTCTGCAGTCGCATCCTTTGCTGGGGAGGAAGCAGTAGCAGAGTCGCCGCTTTGCCGCTTCTGTTTCTTCCGCAGCGGCTCCTCGTCATCCTCATCCTCCTCCACTTCCTCACTCGGGGAGATGGCGGAAGGAAGGTCATCCTCATCACCTTCCTCTTCAAGGAACGTCGCCTCGTCG
Organism: Poa annua; assembly: GCA_026929855.1. Classification (NCBI taxonomy): domain Eukaryota; kingdom Viridiplantae; phylum Streptophyta; class Magnoliopsida; order Poales; family Poaceae; genus Poa; species Poa annua. Next base: position 80,000,038 of record CM049437.1, on the reverse strand, counting down.
TGGGGTCCATTCTCCATGAGTGGAGGAAGGCTAACAAGGGAGGAACGACCCTGCAAACAAAGTGACAGTCGAATCAAGAAAAAGTGAATCAAGAAAGCAAGCAAGGGAAAAGACAGAAGCCTACCTCAGGAACAGGGTTCGTCGACCCGTAGACTGCGACCGGGCACTTGACGTTGCAGGGGTCCGCGGCTCGGAGACTTGTGATGCTCCTCACCTTCAGCTCCACCTCCTCGTCGTCGGGTTGCGGGTCGCCAACGACCTCGTGCGCCCACATCGGGTGAGGGCGAGCACGGAGCGGCTGCACTCGAAGCCTGAAGAAGGTGCCGATGAGGTGGACGCCACCCGACTCGCGCCCCAAGGTCTTCAGCAGGTGGCGCAGAAGGCTCAGCAGCGGCTTGACGGCTTCCTTCTCCTCCTTCACGAGCGGGTGCGCCCACGCGCACGTCTTCCGCAACTCACGCTCGTCGTCGAAGTCAGGCAGCCCGGCTTGGTCGCACCTGACGTAAAACCACCTCTTCTGCCAGCCTTGGACGGAGTCCGACTTCTTCATCTGGAAGTACGAGGTGTCACCTCGTACCTGGATGCCGAAGCCGCCAACCGGGTACGCCAACCCGCTCTTCCCCACGTTCTTCCTGACAAGGAAGAGAGACTTCCACAGGGCCCAATGGGGGGCGATCCCCATGAAGCACTCGCAAAGCACGATAAAGCTCGCGATGCTCAAGACGCCATTGGGGGTCAGATCATGGATCTGAACCCCATAGGCGTACAGGAGACCACGAACAAAATCGTGGAGAGGGAACCCGAAGCCCCGTGGAAGGAAGTCCACGAAGCAAACGCGCTCCCCCTCCCGAGGGGCAGGGTATACCTCCTTCCCAGGCGCGCGCACCGCCGCCTGGTCCGCCGGCGGCAGCAGGCCCTGCGCGCGAAGGACCTCCAGCTCCGCCTTCTTCACCGACGACTTCTGCCAGTCGCCGTCGGGTTTCTTCATCGCCATTGTCCCGGCGGCGGCGGCGGTGCTGGTCATGGCCTTCGTCTTCTTCATCGTCTCGGCGAAGGTGGAGAGAGGAATAGGCAAGAGCTCAGAAAGGGGCAAGAACGGCGCAGGAGAGAAGACGATGGCAAATGGAGAAGGTGACCTTTTCCCCGTCGCGGTACAGTTTTATACTGCGCGCCGCAGTCCATCCCAGCCGTTCCTGAAGGAGCTGTTCTCCGCAGCTCCATCCAGCCGTCCACGTGTCGCGCGGAGAGGCAAACCGTCGCCTCCCACTCCGTCCACTACGCGCGAGGATCAAGGCACCATCATCACGCCGCGAAAAACCCACGACCACGACAGAAGAAAAGCGGTCAATGCTACCTGCAGTAAACGCTGACAGTGGGGCCACTTCCGTCATGTCTAATCGGACGCAGAGGCGTGCTACGAAGCGTCAGCTCTGACGCCAGCAACACAAGTGCATGAAGTAAGCCGCAGCGCAGAGGAAGAACTCGAACAAATCATTCAGGTGACCTTGAACGTGCACGTAAGCTTGAGAGCTGAATTTCTACGCCAGGTAAAGAACTCGAACGCATAATTCGAGTGACAGGTAAACCCAGTAAGCTTCACAGCTGAAATCACCTCAGTAAGCCACAGTGCTGCTGCAAGGACTCGAACCATGCAAACGGGTTAAAAGAAGACTCAGTAAGCTTCACAAGCTGAATTAACTGACAGAACGCCAGCAGGCTGAACAGAAACAAGTCAAAGACACGACTTCAGTAAGTCGGTTACAATTCTTACTCCCATCGGGAGTCGGCTTTTCGACTGAAGGAAAACGAGTTCAACCTCAACTACAAGCAACCCGGCGGCGTGCCCAGGAGAAAGGAGTCCTTTGCCCGACTCTGCGATTCGACCAAGCACTCGGGGGCTACTGACGTGGGGCTGCCCTCCGACTATCCCACGGTGAGGATACCTGGGTCACGCCAAGACTGCAAAGGCCCAAGGAAGGCCCAGTAGAGATAGCGTATGGCCCAAGAATAGTCGGTTAGGTCATACGACTTGCCATATCTGTAAACGCCATCGGCGCCGTTCACCCGAGACCTAGCCTATTATATAAAGGCTAGGAGGGTTGCTCGTCCAAGACACACACACACGGACAGATCAATACGCGCATAGCCGCCATCACCAAACCCTAGCGAGATCGCATCTCGCCATTGTAAGCCACTCGCCATCAATACCAGACAAGCAGGAAGTAGGGTCTTATCCTCCGGGAGCCTGAACCTGGGTAAAACGCCTTGCTTGTCAGCCGTCGTGATCACAAACGCTCATCTCTCTCCCCCTTAATCAACCCGGGGTACACAACCCTGGGATTTGTCGAGTTACACCCTCGTCAATATCTGCATATGCTAGGCTCGCCAATCAAACCTCGAAGACCCTGCGCGTGCAACATGGCTTACACCCACTGTATGCGAACGACGATATGTCTGGCACCCGATCGTCACGGCCTGCCTCATAACGTAGAACTTTCTTGGTGGTGCGCAACGAGGGAGAACACACTTTTGGTATTTGTTAGGGATCATCCTATTTATGATGCTACCGTTGTATATCTAACATATAAGAAATCAATAGGATGCACACACAACAACACAATATCAACATAAAGTAATGAAGTGCGATGTGACATGGTCGATGCGCCTGGACTTTCATGGCGCCATGTGCCTGGCCCTGGGCGCCCTGGCATGGCTCCGAGTCTACGGTGCCCTCCATTGCCTCCGACAGTACGAGTAATATCAAACTTACCGTAACCATGTCACATAAAATAACGCCTCTGCAAAACAAAGTTAGACGCCTCTACCTTTATTTAGTTTTGCAAGTTTTACGTGGCATATAGGCTTATTCGTAAGAGAACCGTTTCCCTACCTACGAACTTTGTACCACAACGTCGATCGTATAATTGCATGTTTAAGCATCCCTTTCGGGCCCTCCATTGAAAATGCTTTGCCGACTAAAGAGAGAGAAACAGACACCCGCCAGCCACAGATACGGTGCAAGCCGTATGTCAGTAGTGGAACCAGTCTCGCGTAAGCGTACGCGTAAAGTCGGTCCGGGCCGCTTCATCAACTCAATACCGAAGGCATCGCAAGTGCACGCTAGAGGGTAGCAAATATAAGAAAGACGTCCTCATTCAACATGAGTTCTAACCGTACCAGCAGTACTACGCATAGATCGGCTCTGATACCACTGAAGGGGTTCCGGTGCAGAAAACAATAATTTTTCTAGCGTATGAACACCCTAACTAGCCAGGATCTATCTATCTAGTACATGTGATAACGGTGGCGGAACGGGTTACATTACCTCCATGTAGACCGATAGCGGGGATTACGCTCCCGCACAAGCGTTGACGATGAAGTCGTACGTAGCCGACCTCGAGGTCGCGGAGAACTTGCCGCGATGATGTAGACGATGACGCTGGGGTGTCGACGAAGACCTGCGTCGACGGGCGTCGGGCGGAAGATGGCGAGGCGCCGGCGGCCGGGGGGGGGGGGGGGTGGCGCCGGCGGCAGGGCAGCGACAGGGCTGCTGGGTGGGCGAGACGACGTCGCCCAGGCTCCTCAAATGTGGCGCCTCCGAGCACTCGCAAACATACGGAGCTTAACAACAACCCCCGGTCATTCAGATCCAGCTGAAATCGCAGGGATAGAACTTTTCTGGAATCCCGCAGGGCAACGGCGCCCGACGGTATAGCTTTGGTGGAGAGAGGAGGCAAAACGGGCGGAGAAACAGCTCGGCCAGCCTGCTATACAATTAATTGTATTTTTCTGTAATTAATCCAATTAATATGCCTTGCTATATAAAGGGGGGAGGGGGTGTGCAAACACCTTGCCTCCCCCATGTGGGACTAAAGGAAAAAGGAGGGGAGGGGGGTTCGGCCGGCTCTCCTAGTCCGAATTGGACTAGGGGCCCAAGCCCCCTTTCCTCCTTGGTTGGTGCGGCTCCCTCTTGGGCCCTCTTAGGGCCCATGTAGGTGGGCTGCCCCCTTTTTCCCTTTATTATTTAATAATTAAATTAATATAAAATATAATTAATTCATAATTAATATATTTAAATACTATTTAATATCCCGTGACCCCGAAACATTTTCCGGACCACCCGAACATCTTTCGGACATTCCCGGAACCATTCCAGGCCTTTCCCGGAACTCCTTCCGGACCACCGAAACTCTTTCCGGATCATTTCTCTCTCTCCAATAAAATCCTATATTATTCCAGAACCTTCTCCAGGTGTCGTTAAGACCTTAAGTTTGTTACGCTACGGTTCGAGAACACTCCAGACATGGTGGAGACACTCCGCTCACCAATGACCGCCAGGGATACCTGGACGCATATGACGGCCCCTGTGCATTCTACGAATATCGTCGTTGAACCATAAACATGATATTCATTCCCTTTGTTTCTACGATACTACCTTGTCCGAGATATGATCGTAGACATCCGATGTCCTTGTTGTATCTCGTTACCGACAAAGGTTATTAACTCGTCTGTGATATTACATCTCCATGACCTAGTCATCAGCTGCGCAGCTATATAGATGCAATCTCACCGAGTGGGCCCAGAGTATCTTTCCATTACAAGAATGAACAAATCCCGCTATTGATCCTTACGTCTCAACATACTCTTTCGGGATACCCAAGATGGACACCATTATTGTCATGCTATATAAGACACAACGTTTGATGCTCTCAAAGTACCCCTACGAAGTAGCAATAAGTACGGTCTCACGGTCTAAGGAATAAGCTATCATATTACTCATCTATTGCAAATGACAAAACATCGTAATACGATCTTATTGCAATACTTTGCGTATGTCCATCACCTTATTCTACTAATAAGATGACCCCATTGTCAACCGACGTCATTGCCCTTGATCGGGAATCTCGATCAACTGTTGCCCAATGGACTAGTTTATATAGAGGCTCACTAGGGACTCTGGTTGTCTATGTATCACACGTGTATTAATAATTCCGATTAATACAGTTATAGCATAATACAAAAACCTATTATAAACTTATGAGATAATGCAATAAATACTACTTATTTATTTGCCTCTAGGGCATATCTCCTTCAGTATTCAGCGATGTTGTTGGAGATCTTGTCAATCGTGAAGCACAACTGGACAGCGTAGTAGAGCTTGTCGCCTTTGGGCGAGGTCAAGACGACGCCTGCCCCGCCATTGCGGCAGGCAAAGGCTCCGTCGAAGTGCATGGTCCAGTGGCTGGGCATTATGTCTCCGGAGGGCTCGGCCTCTTCTCCCCGAGGCTCTTCAGGGCTTGGGTCAGTCCATTCTGCGACGAAGTCTGCCAGCGCTCGTCCCTTGATGACTCTTGTGGTGTCGAAGCGCAAGTTGAATGGCTGCAGCTCTATATTCCAACCCGCGACACGGTCGGTGGCGTTGGGATTACGCAGGATCTGCTCCAGGGGGAAGGAAGTGACCACCGTGATCGGGTGGCCCTGGAAGTAATGTCTCAGCTTCCTGGAGGCGATGAGAAGAGCGACGAGAAGCTTCTGCTGCATTGGGTACCGCTCCCGAGCATCCCGCAGTACCGTACTGACAAAGTACACGGGGTGCTCGACAAGGGCTGTCGAGGGAGGTGCAGCGTCGGCTCTCTGTGGAGGCTCTTTAGGGCCTTTGTCGAGATTTGCCTGTGGAGGCTCTTCAGGGCCCTTGTCGAGATTGGCCTGTGGACGGGTCTCGGCAAGGGTGTTGGGAGCAGATTCGACTTGAGGCTGTGGGCCTGGCAGTGGGTCCGTGGAGACTGCTCCTTTGCCGAGATCGTTGTCGGGCGGCTTTGGGCTTGGAGTGGCAGCGCTCTTCTTGGGGAGGACTGGCTCTTCCCTCTCGACCACCAGGACAGCGCTTGCGGTCTGAGGAGTGGCTGATAGGTACAGCTTCAGATGTTCGCCTGTCCTGGGGGCCACCATGACTGGTGGGCTGGCCAAATATCTCTTCAGGTCTTCGAAAGCCTTGTCCGCCTCGGGGGTCCACTTGAATGTGCCGGATCTCTTCATGATCTTGAAGAATGGCAGGGCTCTCTCGCCGAATTTAGAGATGAAGCGGCCCAGGCTAGCCATACAGCCTGCTAGGCGCTGCATGTCCTTGAGTCGATGAGGAGGCTGCATCCCTTCTATGGCCTTGATCTTGTCAGGGTTTGCTTCTATGCCGCGGTGGGACACGAGGAATCCGAGGAGTTTGCCTGAAGGCACCCCGAAGACGCACTTGGCGGGGTTCAGCATGATGTTCACCTTGCGCAGGCTGGCGAAGGTTTCCTCGAGATCCTTCAAGAGGGTATCTCCCTCGCGAGACTTGACCACGATGTCGTCGACATATGCCTCTGCATTTCTGCCCATCTGTGCCCCCAAGGCTATTCTCATGAGCCTCTGGAAAGTGGCGCCGGCGTCCTTCAGGCCAAAGGGCATGCAAGTGTAGCAATACACACCACAAGGGGTGAGGAATGCTGTCTTCTCCTCGTCCTCTTTAGCCATTTTGATCTGGTGATAACCAGAGAAGGCGTCCAGAAAACAGAGGAGGTCGCAGCCGGCGGTGGAATCCACGATCTGGTCTATCCTCGGCATGGGGTATGGGTCCTTGGGGCAGGCTTTATTGACATCTGTGTAGTCGATGCAGAGTCGGCCTCCTCCAGCGGGTTTAGGGACAACCACGCCGTTGGAGAGCCAAGTGGGGTGCGCGACTTCGCAGACGACATTTGCCGCTTTTAGCTTCTCTACTTCCTTGATGATGAATGCTTGCTTCTCGGGGGCTTGCTTGCGTGCTTTTTGCTTGACGGGGCGTGCGTCTGGACACACGGCTAAGTGGTGCTCGATCACCTCCCTTGGTACACCGGACATGTCTGACGGAGTCAATGCGAACATGTCAGAGTTTGCCCGAAGGAAGGCGACGAGCGTGCTTTCCTATTTGGGAGGCAGGGCAGCGCCTATGGTGACGCTGGCCCCTGTCTCCCCAGCCCCCGAGCCACTGGTGCCCAGCGACACCCTCTTCGTGGAACCTTGCTCCTGAGAGAACATCTGCTTCTTCTTCTGAGGCCTCTCGAGAGGTTCCATGTCCTCGTCAGCCGGAAACGCCATGGCAGCTGCCTTGTAGGCGCTCTCGACAGCGCACGTGGCATCCAGGATATGACCATGGATGGCAATGGTGCCAGCGCTGCCGGGGATCTTGACCATGTTGTAGGCGTGATGCGTGACGGCCATGAACTTCGCGAGGGCGGGGTAGCCGAGGATGGCGTTGTACGGCAGGCCAATGTGTGCGACGTCGAAGTCGATCAGCTCGGTGCGGTAGTTCTTCTGCGTGCCGAAGGTGACGGCCAGCCGGACCTGCCCCAGAGGTTCGATTGAACCACTAGTGACCCCTGTGAATGGCCTGGAGGGCATGAGCCACTCGTAAGGCACCTGGAGAGTCTCGAAGGTCTCGACAGAGATGACGTTCAGGCCTGCTCCCCCATCGATGAGCGTCTTGGAGACGGTGATGTTGTTGATGGTGGGGGAGCAGACCAGGGGGAGGGTTCCAACAGTCTTGGTCGACTTGGGGTGGTCCTTGGCGTCGAAGGCGATGGTGTACTGGGACCACTTGAGGGGCCTAGAGGTCTCGGTGCTCGGGAGCGCGGCGTTGAGCTCGCGGGCGAACTGCTTGAACTGGTTGTTCGACTTGGGCGCCTGGGCTCCTCCGAGGATGCAGGCCATAGCCCCCCTTGGGGCCTGGTAGCCTCCATCTTCCTCGTCAAGGAGGTTGTTGTTCTTCTCGGCGGCGTTGGCTTGAGTGCCTGGCGGCTTCTGATAGCCGCCACCGCGTCCGCCTCTGCCGTCCCTACGGTAGCCACGGCCTCTGCCGCGGCTCCCGTTGCCTTCTTCGCGCCCGCGCTCTCGGCTCAACCTCTTGAGGTCGTAGCAGTTGACGAGGGTGTAACTCGACAAATCCCAGGGTTGTGTACCCCGGGTTGATTGAGGGGGAGAGAGATGAGCGTTGGTGATCACGACGGCTGACAAGCAAGGCGTTTTACCCAGGTTCAGGCTCCCGGAGGATAAGACCCTACTTCCTGCTTGTCTGGTATTGATGGCGAGTGGCTTACAATGGCGAGATGCGATCTCGCTAGGGTTTGGTGATGGCGGCTATGCGCGTATTGATCTGTCCGTCTGTGTGTGTCTTGGACGAGCAACCCTCCTAGCCTTTATATAATAGGCTAGGTCTCGGGTGAACGGCGCCGATGGCGTTTACAGATATGGCAAGTCGTATGACCTAACCGACTATTCTTGGGCCATACGCTATCTCTACTGGGCCTTCCTTGGGCCTTTGCAGTCTTGGCGTGACCCAGGTATCCTCACCGTGGGATAGTCGGAGGGCAGCCCCACGTCAGTAGCCCCCGAGTGCTTGGTCGAATCGCAGAGTCGGGCAAAGGACTCCTTTCTCCTGGGCACGCCGCCGGGTTGCTTGTAGTTGAGGTTGAACTCGTTTTCCTTCAGTCGAAAAGCCGACTCCCGATGGGAGTAAGAATTGTAACCGACTTACTGAAGTCGTGTCTTTGACTTGTTTCTGTTCAGCCTGCTGGCGTTCTGTCAGTTAATTCAGCTTGTGAAGCTTACTGAGTCTTCTTGCAACCCGTTTGCATGGTTCGAGTCCTTGCAGCAGCACTGTGGCTTACTGAGGTGATTTCAGCTGTGAAGCTTACTGGGTTTACCTGTCACTCGAATTATGCGTTCGAGTTCTTTACCTGGCGTAGAAATTCAGCTCTCAAGCTTACGTGCACGTTCAAGGTCACCTGAATGATTTGTTCGAGTTCTTCCTCTGCGCTGCGGCTTACTTCATGCACTTGTGTTGCTGGCGTCAGAGCTGACGCTTCGTAGCACGCCTCTGCGTCCGATTAGACATGACGGAAGTGGCCCCACTGTCAGCGTTTACTGCAGGTAGCATTGACCGCTTTTCTTCTGTCGTGGTCGTGGGTTTTTCGCGGCGTGATGATGGTGCCTTGATCCTCGCGCGTAGTGGACGGAGTGGGAGGCGACGGTTTGCCTCTCCGCGCGACACGTGGACGGCTGGATGGAGCTGCGGAGAACAGCTCCTTCGGGAACGGCTGGGATGGACTGCGGCGCGCAGTATAAAACTGTACCGCGACGGGGAAAAGGTCACCTTCTCCATTTGCCATCGTCTTCTCTCCTGCGCCGTTCTTGCCCCTTTCTGAGCTCTTGCCTATTCCTCTCTCCACCTTCGCCGAGACGATGAAGAAGACGAAGGCCACGACCAGCACCGCCGCCGCCGCCGGGACAATGGCGATGAAGAAACCCGACGGCGACTGGCAGAAGTCGTCGGTGAAGAAGGCGGAGCTGGAGGTCCTTCGCGCGCAGGGCCTGCTGCCGCCGGCGGACCAGGCGGCGGTGCGCGCGCCTGGGAAGGAGGTATACCCTGCCCCTCGGGAGGGGGAGCGCGTTTGCTTCGTGGACTTCCTTCCACGGGGCTTCGGGTTCCCTCTCCACGATTTTGTTCGTGGTCTCCTGTACGCCTATGGGGTTCAGATCCATGATCTGACCCCCAATGGCGTCTTGAGCATCGCGAGCTTTATCGTGCTTTGCGAGTGCTTCATGGGGATCGCCCCCCATTGGGCCCTGTGGAAGTCTCTCTTCCTTGTCAGGAAGAACGTGGGGAAGAGCGGGTTGGCGTACCCGGTTGGCGGCTTCGGCATCCAGGTACGAGGTGACACCTCGTACTTCCAGATGAAGAAGTCGGACTCCGTCCAAGGCTGGCGGAAGAGGTGGTTTTACGTCAGGTGCGACCAAGCCGGGCTGCCTGACTTCGACGGCGAGCGTGAGTTGCGGAAGACGTGCGCGTGGGCGCACCCGCTCGTGAAGGAGGAGAAGGAAGCCGTCAAGCCGCTGCTGAGCCTTCTGCGCCACCTGCTGAAGACCTTGGGGCGCGAGTCGGGTGGCGTCCACCTCATCGGCACCTTCTTCAGGCTTCGAGTGCAGCCGCTCCGTGCTCGCCCTCACCCGATGTGGGCGCACGAGGTCGTTGGCGACCCGCAACCCGACGACGAGGAGGTGGAGCTGAAGGTGAGGAGCATCACAAGTCTCCGAGCCGCGGACCCCTGCAACGTCAAGTGCCCGGTCGTAGTCTACGGGTCGACGAACCCTGTTCCTGAGGTAGGCTTCTGTCTTTTCCCTTGCTTGCTTTCTTGATTCACTTTTTCTTGATTCGACTGTCACTTTGTTTGCAGGGTCGTTCCTCCCTTGTTAGCCTTCCTCCACTCATGGAGAATGGACCCCACGACGAGGCGACGTTCCTTGAAGAGGAAGGTGATGAGGATGACCTTCCTTCCGCCATCTCCCCGAGTGAGGAAGTGGAGGAGGATGAGGATGACGAGGAGCCGCTGCGGAAGAAACAGAAGCGGCAAAGCGGCGACTCTGCTACTGCTTCCTCCCCAGCAAAGGATGCGACTGCAGAATTGGAGGAGGATGATGCGTCGTCTTCGGGTGCCAAGAACCTGGGCGACTGGAGCGCGCCTATGGCCGCGCCTCCTGTCAGTTCTGCGCCGCCGCTCGAGTTCGCCAGGATGGCCTCCGTTTCCTTGGGAAGCGACGATGGCATCGAAGTCACCAGGTTAGTCATGTTGGTTCTTTTGTGTCGAGTTTGCTTTCCGACTGGCGGGTTCTCTTTTTTGAACTTTTCTTGCATCTTTTGCCAGCCGTCATTCTGGTGGCACCGGTTCCCCTCCACATGAAGTGGAGCACACGTCCGCCCCTTCAGTCGAGCGAGCTGTGCAGGTGGCCGGGGAGCACGCGCGGGCTGGTGACTTCATGGCGCCACATGATGCTGCCGCGGCGACTTCGTCGGATGCTGAGCTGGTGGACCATGTAAGTACTTCTCGACTAGTTCTTCCGCAGTTGCATCGGGTGCGCGAACAGCGCTCCCGATGGGAGTAGCCCCCGAAGGTGTGGGCGACTAGGATAGTCGGGCACAACTTTATATATGCTTGTTTGTTTGCAGCCTTATTACCGCCAGCAGCTTGAGGGGGCCGCTGCCTTCGTTCGCCTGGAGAAGGAGAGGGATCAGCTGCGCATCTCCCTGGACCAGGCCACGAGGCGAGCCGCGGAGTTGGAGCAGAAGCTTCAGGCTCAGGCGGAGCTGGAGAAGGCGCTACACGAGTCGCAGGAGCGCGAGCGTGATCGGGACAACCGGGAGAAGACCCAGGTCGACCGCCTGCTCGCACTCGCCAATGTCCTTGGACGTAAGTTTTTCGGCTTGACGCTTACTTGTATAGTTGTTGAATTTGGATTGAGTTGACTCCTTTCCCTTGTTCAGAGAAATGCGGAGGCGCTCCCCCGGAGGGCACGTCTAGCGACGATGTCGACCTGGCGAACGCTGTCGGGTTCCTCGACCGCGTCTGCGCGTATGCTTCGACCGCGCTGCAACAGTCAACGACGGCGCTGCAGAAGTCGACTGGGGCGCTGGCGACTGTGCACCGGAGCATCTTCCCCAGCTGCCGTGGACGCACTTGCGGCGCCTTTCGAAGACGATGCGACCACCATCGCGGACTTCACCCGGGCGCAGACGGTACGCGGCTCCGAGCTCACTTTCCAGCTTCTTCTTGGTCATCAAGTTGCTGGCGACTTTGAGAAGGTTGTCAGCGACTTCCCTCGAAAACCTGACGGCAAGACCGCGTCCCTTAGCGGGGTGAAGGCGCAGGCGAGTCAGCTGGCCGCGAAGCTTGTCGCAACCTTCGAGAGGAGGATTGCCAAGGTAGCCGAAGCGGCTGCTGCTAGGAAGAGTCGCTCCCAGTCGGAGTCTGTAGTGTAGTAGTCTTGTAGTCTTCTTTTTGAGTCTGCTGTCTGTAATGAATTTGTATTTTGCGGGTATTCTGGCCTTGAATCATATTAACGCTGAAATGTGAATGCTTTCCTTCGACTTTGGCTTGAATGAGAAGCGATCCTTATCTGTTTTGACACTGTCGATTCCTGGCAGCCTGAAATGGGCGAGGACACTCCAGCTGTTGCGGCGACCGGCGCGGGTGATGAAGAAGGCACCCCTTTGGCTGAGCCTGCTGTTCGCCCTCGTCAAGCGACTTCGGCTCCCGCACGAAGTGCGAACGACCAACGGTTGATCACCTATATGAAGAACAAGGTGGTTGAGCTCGAGGCGAAGCTGAAGCGTGCTGAGTTGGAACTGGAGCGTTCTAGGTCGCGTCCTGTTGCAGAGTTCTCTCAGCGTGAGGAATTCCTGCTTGGAGAAATCGACTTGATCAGTCGACAACTGCAAGGTTGGTCTTCTTAGCGCTGATCTTTGGCTTCCTCTTCCTTGCGATGTGCTGATTGTAGTGTTTTGATGCAGACGTGAACCCTGACTGGCAAGCTGAGCAGACCCGGGTGAACGAGCGGGTCGCCCGAGAAGCCGCGAGTAACACTTTCGAGGCGCGCCATTTTTGGTCGAATGCGTCTAAGGGGCGGATCCTTGCGTGTATGCTGGACCGCACCTGGCGAGCTGCTATTCTCCTGGAGGGGTGCAGGAAGACACTCTGGCAGATCCACCGGGTGTTCTTTCCGCACAATGGGCAGCCCAACGAGTTAGCCACGTTGTTGGAGAGGTTCCGCGAAGGTGGTGCGCTGAAGGAGATTGTCAACGCCCAACTCGTTGCCGGGGCGAACGTGGCGTTGGCGTACGTCCGACTGCATCGGCCGAACCTCGCTCTGTCAAGGCTGCTAGGTGGCTTGCCTGAGGAAGACGATTACGCCGAGACTCTGTCGCCTGCTCGTCAGATGATTCGGCAGGTCCAGAGGCTGAGTGAGCGTCTTGTAGGGCCACTCGATGCCCCAAAGGATGAGCCTGCAGAGTAGGAGTAACAGATTTCCGTTGTACAGCATTAGTTCGAAAAGGCAGATTTGCCAAGTGTAAATGTCAGTGTATGTAAACTGAGATGGGCGCAGCCCCCGAGTGCGTCGGGTAGCATCCTAGTATTAACTTTACACCTGTGGCGCAGCCCCCGAGTGCGTCGGGTGGCGACCTAGGTTTTCGAATGATACCTGTATGGCGCAGCCCCCGAGTGCGTCGGGTGACGGCCTAGGGTTTTTGACATGGACCTGTATGGCGCAGCCCCCGAGTGCGTCGGGTGGCGACCTAGGCTTTTTCAAGTGACACCTGTATGGCGCAGCCCCCGAATGTTTCGAGTGGCGTCCTAGGATTTGGACTTGACCTGTATGGCGCGGCCCCCGAGTGGTTCGAGTGGCGGCCTAGGATTTGGACTTGACCTGTATGGCGCAGCCCCCGAGTGCGTCGGGTGGCGGTCTAGGCTTTTCAAGTGATACCTGTGTGGCGCAGCCCCCGAGTGGTTCGAGTGGCGGCCTAGGATTTTGGACTTGACCTGTATGGCGCAGCCCCCGAGTGGTTCGAGTGGCGGCCCAGGATTTGGACTTGACCTGTGTGGCGCAGCCCCCGAGTGCGTCGGGTGGCGGCCTAGGATTTGGACTTGACCTGTATGGCGCAGCCCCCGAGTGGTTCGAGTGGCGGCCTAGGATTTTGGTTTGACCTGTATGGCGCAGCCCCCGAGTGGTTCGAGTGGCGGCCTAGGATTTTGGTTTGACCTGTATGGCGCAGCCCCCGAGTGGTTCGAGTGGCGGCCTAGGTTTGAAGTTGCTTTTTGACTGAAAAAGTAAAGTTGCGAGCTTGTTCTGCAAATCACTGTATTGATTTTTGCGAGCAGGCCGCCTCATTAAAACCCTTCCAGTCCCCCTTAGGTACCCTGGTAAGGGAAAGAGTGCGTCTGAAAACCTGCCGCCTTGACATGCTGATTTTGGTACAACGAGGGAGTCGACTAGGCGTAGAAACGACGAAGCTGTGCGACATTCCATGGGTTGCTGCAGACTGCTCCTGTCTTCGAGTCCTTCAGGCGGTAAGCTCCGCCGCCGATTGCTTCTGTCACAATGTACGGGCCCTCCCACGGAGAGGCGAGCTTGTGCACCTTCTTCTGTTTGAGGCGAAGGACTAGGTCGCCTGCGACGAATGCTCTTGGCCGCAGCCTCCGTCCGTGGTAGTTGCGCAGGTCTTGCTGGTACACGGCTGTCCGTGCAAGGGCGATGTCGCGGGCTTCGTCCAGGACGTCCATGTCGTCTTCGAGTGCTTCTTCTGCGTCGGACTCGTCGTAGGCCACCACCCGTGGTGCGTCGAACTTGATGTCGCAGGGCATGACCGCCTCTGCGCCATACACCATGAAGAACGGTGTGTACTGGGTGGATCTGTTTGGCGTGGTTCGCAGGCTCCAAAGTACTGATGGCAGTTCTTCGACCCAGGCGCCCGCGGCGCGTCTCAGCGGCACTCGCAGGCGCTTCTTGATGCCGTTGCAGACTAGGCCGTTGGCCTTTTCGACTTGCCCGTTGGACTGCGGGTGCGAGACAGATGCATAGCTGAGTTTGATGCCTTGTTCGGAGCAGAAGTCCTTGAATTCTTCGGCTGTGAAGTTCGAGCCGTTGTCGGTGATGATGCCGTTTGGTACCCCGAACCTGAAGATGATGGACCTGATGAAGTTAACTGCTGATGATGCAGTCGAACTTGTGATAGGCACGGCTTCGATCCACTTGGTGAATTTGTCGACTGCTACCAGGAGATGGGTATGTCCTCCTGGTGAGGACTTCTTGAGCGGGCCTACCATGTCGAGTCCCCATTGAGCGAAGGGCCAGGCTAGTGGTATGGTCTTCAATGCGGATGCCGGCGCATGTGGCCTGTTGGCGAACTCCTGGCAGCCAAGGCACTTCCTTACTAGGTCTTCGGCGTCTTGCATAGCTGTGGGCCAATAAAATCCGGCTCGCAGTGCTTTGGCCACCAAGGCACGACTGCTGGCGTGATGCCCGCAGATGCCAGCATGAATATCGAGCAGGATGGCTTGACCGTCGACTGGATCTCCGCACCTTTGCAGAACTCCTGAGATACTTCTCTTGTAGAGCTCGCCGTTGATGATGGTGAAACCCTTGGAGCGCCGAATGATGCGTTTGGCTTCGACTGGGTCAACTGGCAGCCTTTGGTGCAGCATGTAAGCTAGATATGGTCCTGTCCATGTGGCTTCGACCAGCATTACCTCCATGGGTTCCTTCTCCTTGCTTGGCGGGTCGGCGGTGCTCGTTGAAGGTGCGGAGGGACCTGGTTGGGGTCGAAGCTTGATGGACCGCTGTGTAATGCGCTCGAGGAAAACGCCGGGTGGTACTGGCACCTGGTCTGATCCCATGTTGGCGAGGACATCGGCTTCTTCATTGCTTTCGCGGCCAATGTGCCGCAACTCGCAGCCGTCGAAGGTGCCCTCCAGCTGGTTGTACAGGTCTCTATAGGCGATCATGTTGTCAGCGATGGCGTCGCAAGCCTTCATAGTCTGCTGTACGACGAGGTAGGAGTCGCCGTAAATCATGAGGTGAGTGGCGCCGCAGTTTTTGGCCATCCGCATGCCATGGATTAGGGCCTCGTACTCTGCCTCGTTGTTGGAGGGTGTTGGGAAGTCCATCTGCAGAACGTACTTCAACTTGTCGCCTTTGGGGGAGATGAGGATGACTCCTGCCCCGGCTGTTCTGAACTTCTTGGAGCCGTCGAAGTACATTGTCCATGCGTTGGACAAGTCGGGCACGTCTGGCAGCTGAGCTTCTATCCACTCGGTGGTGAATTCTGGCAGGACTTGGGCTTTGATTGACTTCGGATGAGCGTACTTCAGCCCCCAGGGCCCTAGCTCGACAACCCACTTGGCGACTCGCCCTGTCGCACGTTGGTTTGTGAGGATGTCAGAGAGCCCGGAGGAGCTTACCACCGTGATCGGGTGCTCGGAGAAGTAATGGACGACTTTTCTTGAGGTCATGAAGACCCCGTAGGCCAGCTTCTGATAGTTCGGGTAGTTTTGCTTGGACAGGGTCAGAACCTCGCTGAGGTAGTAGACTGGTCTCTGGACAGGATGGCTGTGCCCTTCTTCTTCTCGTTCAACTACGAGTACCGTGCTCACCACCCTGTTGGTGGCTGAGACGTAAAGGTAGAGCGGCTCGTTTGTCAGCGGCGCCACCAGCACTGGGGAAGTCGTCAGGGTCTTTTTGAGGTGGTCGAATGCGTCCTGCGCTTCCTCTGTCCACTCGAACTTGTCCGTCTTCTTCATCAGTTGGTAGAAAGGCAGAGCCTTCTCACCCAACTTACTAATGAACCGGCTGAGAGTTGCGACTCGGCCGGCTAGGCGTTGCACCTCGCGGAGCTTGGTCGGTGCTGGCATTGTGAGTATGTTTTGCACCTTCTCTGGGTTTGCTTCGATTCCTCTCGCGGAGACGAGGTACCCTAGCAGTTCTCCGGCTGGCACGCCGAAGACACACTTGTCTGGGTTGAGCTTGATCTGGTACTCGTCGAGTGCGGCGAAGACCTTGCGGAGGTCGGCCACGAGGGTATCTTCCTTGCGGGTGGTGACGACGATGTCGTCGACGTAGACCTGAACAATCTGTCCGATGAGTCCTTTGAGGCATGCTTGCATTGTACGTTGATATGTGGCACCGGCGTTTTTCAACCCGAAGGGCATGGTCTGGTAACAGAAGACGCCGTCGGGTGTGATGAATGCTGTTTTTTCCTCGTCGTTGACGTTCAGTCTGATCTGCTGGTAACCTGAGTAGGCGTCAAAGAAAGACAGGCGCTCGCAGCCTGCTGTCGAGTCGATGATCTGGTCTATCCGCGGGAGCGGGAAGTGGTCCTTAGGGCAGCATTTGTTGACGGCGGTGAAGTCGACGCACATGCGTAGTTTCTTCGTCTTCTTCTTTTCCACCAGGACAGGGTTGGAGACCCAGTCTGAGTCCTTGATCTCTCGGATGAACTTGGCGTGCAGTAGTCGGTCGATTTCCTGAATGATCGCGTCCCGTTTGGGTCCGGAAAAGCGTCGCATGGATTGTTAGACTTTTAAGGAGTGCTCGGCGAGATTCCTGGGTATCCCTGGCATGTCGGAGGGTTGCCATGCAAAGATTTTCCAGTTCTCCCGTAGAAACTCGACGAGCGCGCTTTCCTATGCGGGAATTAGACTCGACGACACTTTGACCGTCTTGCTGGCGTCAGTCGGATGGACTTGATGGGTCGCTGTGTCGTCGTTCGTGTTGAAGGCGGCGTCCTTGGCTGGCTTCTTGCGGGCCGGGAAGATGGTCCTGTCGTTGTCGGCTGCTATCGCCTCGAAGTGCTCTGTAACCCCGAAGAACTCGGAGATCTTGCTGAACTCGCGGTCACAACTGTTCGAGCGGTCGAAGTCACCATGCACTGTGATTACGCCTTTGGGTCCAGGCAGCTTGAGCATCAGGTAGGCGTAATGAGGTACTGCCATGAACCTGGCAAAGGTTGGGCGCCCAAGTATCGCATGGTACTGCGACCTCCAGTCGACGACCTCGAAGTCAATCGACTCCCTCCTGAAGTGCTCGGGTGTTCCAAGGATAACATCGAGTGTGATTGTTCCCATGGGCGTGATTGCTTGCCCTGGTACTATGCCGTGGAAGGTGGTCTCAGACTCCGGCAACTTCTCTGTTGATCTGTTCATCCTTCTGAGAGTGTCAGCGAAGATGATGTTAAGGCCGCTGCCTCCATCCATGAACACCTTCTTCAGATTGTAATCTCCGATTAGAGTTTCGACTAGCAGAGCAGCGTGTCCGGGTCGAGGTACTGCTGGCGGGTGGTCTGCCCTGGAGAACGTGATCGGTGTTTCTGACCCCCTCAGGTAGTCTGGTACTGCGCGTGGGCAGGTGGTGGCTTGGAGGACTTGGCGGGTGATGAGCTTCTGGACCCTGTTTGAGGGGCGCCCCTTCTGTATCATGTTAAGCTGTCCGCGTGCGGCTGGGTACGCGTCGTGTCCCGCCGGCTGGGCTTCGTGCTGCGGCTGCTGCTGCTGCTGTTGGGGAAAGGCTCCCGCCGCATGTCCTGGGGCAGCGTTCGCGGGTGCGGGTGCTGCCTGGATGGCGAGCTGTGCGGCTGGTAGCAGTGCGGGTGTAGGGGTGATGATGTGCTGCATGGCCTCATAGATCTTGCGCGCTTTGCGACAATCCTTCAACAAGTGGTTGGCGCCCCATTTGCCCGTTTCCGGGTTGCGGAACATGTGATGCTTGCAAGGTTGCGCTAGCTCCTCGGCTGGGGTCAATGCGCGTCTCCACTCGCGTTTTGGGCCCCCGTCGCTGCGGTTGATGCTGCTGCCGCTTCGGTTGTATTGTCCTTGGTCGAACTGGCGATCTTGGTTACTGCTGCGGCCGTATTGGTGACCTTGATCGTACTGGCGATTGCTATCGCGTGTCTCGTCACGGGGGGTTTGGTATCCCGCCGCTACTAGCTCGATCGAGTCGAGGTTGGTGAAACGTGGTTTCTTCTTTTGACGTCCTTCTCGCCAGCTACTTGGTCCGGCGTCGTTCTTCGGGGAGGTGTCGCGGACGTAGTCCTCTCCTTCTGCCCACTGGTTGGCCACCTTCATGAGCTCGATCATGGTCTTCGGCTGGAGCCTACCGAATTCTTCGCGGAGGTCGCGGCGGGAGACGCCGTGCATGAAGGCGTCCATCACCCGATCTTCTGAGCAGGCTTCCATAGTGTTGCGGAGGAGTGTCCATCTTTGGATGTATGATCGGAGCGACTCGTCTCGCCCCTGCTTGCAGGCCTGTAGCTCGATGTAGGTTGTTGGCCTCGCGTATGTCCCAAGGAAACTTTTGATGAAGGTATCCTGGAATTCCTCCCAGGTACGGAAGGAGTCCTTAGGCTGGCTGGTGAGCCACCCGCGTGCTGAATCCGTGAGCATGAGCTGGATGTACTGCATCGCCGTGGTTGAAGTTCCGCCTTGACAGGTGCAGGCGATGAGATAGTCTTCGAGCCAAAGGCGCGGGTCTTGTTTCCCGTCGTACTTGGGTGTCCCAGCTGCGAGCTTGAAGCCCTTGGGCATGCGAGTATCGCGGATGTTGAAGCTGAAGCATGCGGCGCCACACGGTTCAAAGTCACGGTCGGCTTGATCGTCCAGGTTCGTCGCGCTGGTCGTACGCTGGGTGCGGTTGCGGTCCACCGTCCTTTGCGCGATGACGTTGCGGAGGTCTTCGCCTGGTTGCGGCTGTCGTAGTTGCCTGGCCGCTGGGCCAGCGGGTGTTGCAGGCTCGTGGGCGCGGCGGCCTCGCTCTTCTCGTGCCTGCTCGTTTGGCGCCTTGCCCGCCAAGGCATCTTCGATTGCCTTCATGGACATGATTTGTTGCTTGTGGAGAAGGGCGCGCGCGTCGCCCTCCGGTGGCTGCGTGAGTCGCAGGTAAGTTTCGACTGCCATGAGCGCGGCGTCGGCTGTCTTGGGAACGGGTATCCCGTTCTCATCCTCAGTTACGAAGGATGAGTCAAGGTTACGGGTGACCCTGCCTCGGTCGGCTTCAGTCATAAGGGGCACGCGAGCTCTACGGCGTCGCGCTCCTTGGTTGACTTCTGTGGAGGAGGTAAACGAGTAGGCGGCCCTCCTGGCGCTTGACACGTCAGCCTCCCTCCTGCGTCGAAGGAGTTCAGCTTTTTCCGCGCGAAGTCGTTCGCCTTCCTTGCGTAGCAAGTACTGGACTGCCAGCTGATCCTCCTGGGGTGCGTCTGGTGGGGGGAAGGTGCCGTCGTCGACATGCTTCATGGCCCTGATTGCCATGTCGCGTGTGATGATGAGCTTCGTCACCTGGTCGGGCATGGTCACCTCGAGCGGGTACGCAGGTTCGTCGTCGTTCCCGGGCGGCACCGGGCCAGCCATGAAGACTTGCGCGGGGTAGACTTGGGTCGGGGTGTGGACGCTGCCGCTGCTGCTTCCGTCGTCCAAGTCTGGCTCGGGGTCGAAAATTGCTGCAACGTGGTGAGTACCACGGTCGCTGCCGCGTCTTCCTTTCTGAAATTCCGCGATCTTTGCCGCGGGCATGGAGTGCGACTTCGCAGTCCTCGGCGCGAGTGCGAGGGGCTTGGGGAAGACTTGGCGGGTCGATGAAGATGCGCGCAGCGCGGGTGATGGTGGCGCGACCTTGGCCGCTCGCGAGGGTGTGATCGACGCAGTCGAAGTTGATGCAGATCTTGGTTTTGCCGGCAGCGCGATCGAGATGGTCGGAGTAGACTCGATCTGCGTGACGGCCGCTGAGGCAGTTGACGTGGCCGATGCAGATGCGGGTTCTGCAGTCGAAGATGCGATCTCCGCAGTCGCGGTAGGTGCGATCTCTACGGCAGATGACGGCGTAGACGGCACAGTGGTAGCAGATGCGGGTGTCGTCGCCGCGCGTGGCGCGATCGCCATGGACCTGAATACACCACGACTGTCTACAAGGTAGTGTATGGTACCGAAGGTGAGGCACATACCTACGTGTAGATCGGCGTACACCGAACGGTGGGCCGGCGGGTGGAAGGTGTACTCGAAGGAACCGAAGCGGATTGGCTCCTGGGTGATGCAGACGTCGGTCTTCTTCGTTGACGGAGCCGGTGCGACCATGATTCCAACGCTCGTTCGTTCCCACAGACGGCGCCAATTGACGAGGGTGTAACTCGACAAATCCCAGGGTTGTGTACCCCGGGTTGATTGAGGGGGAGAGAGATGAGCGTTGGTGATCACGACGGCTGACAAGCAAGGCGTTTTACCCAGGTTCAGGCTCCCGGAGGATAAGACCCTACTTCCTGCTTGTCTGGTATTGATGGCGAGTGGCTTACAATGGCGAGATGCGATCTCGCTAGGGTTTGGTGATGGCGGCTATGCGCGTATTGATCTGTCCGTGTGTGTGTGTCTTGGACGAGCAGCCCTCCTAGCCTTTATATAATAGGCTAGGTCTCGGGTGAACGGCGCCGATGGCGTTTACAGATATGGCAAGTCGTATGACCTAACCGACTATTCTTGGGCCATACGCTATCTCTACTGGGCCTTCCTTGGGCCTTTGCAGTCTTGGCGTGACCCAGGTATCCTCACCGTGGGATAGTCGGAGGGCAGCCCCACGTCAGCAGTCATCTGTGGCGTGGCCGCGCCTGTTGTGGTAGACGCAGAACGGACGGTGGTCCGCTTCCTTGTCGCCAGGCTCAGGAGAGCCTCTGCGGGCGCTTTTGGCGGCTGGCTCTGCTGCCAGGACAGCGGTGGTCTTGCGCTTGGTCTCCTCGCGCTTCTTGTGGCTCTTGGATCCCTCAGCCGGGTCGTCCGTCCGCTGGCTCATCTTGACGAAGAGGAGTCCCTCTTCAGCCTTGGCGCACTTGTCAGCGAGGTCGAACAGCTTCACCATAGAGGTGAGCTTGTCGTGAATGCCCAGCTTCTTGAGCATCCGGCGATTTGTGACGCCCTCCCTGAAGGCGGCGATGACTTGCGTGTCGGGGATGTTCAGGATCTTGTTGCGCACCTGGCTGAAGCGCTGGATGTACTTGCGGAGAGTCTCATCCTTCTTCTGCACCACAGCGCGCAGGTCGTTGTGGGTGAGCGCGCGCTCGTAGATGCCCTTGAAGTTGGCGACGAATTGCCTGCAGAGCTCCTCCCACGAGTCTATGGAGTCCTCAGGCAAGTTGAGGAGCCATGACAGCGCGGAGTCTCTGAGGGCGTGGGAGAACCAGTTGGCCATGACTTTGTCGTCTCCTCCTGCAGCCTGGATGGAGGTGGTGTAGAGCTGCAGGAACTCGATGGGGTTGCTTGACCCGTCGTAGCCCTTGGGGAGGGCTGGCCTGAACTTCTGCGGCCATACCACACGGCGCAGGGCGCGGGTGAAGGCCATGCAGCCGGTGGCGTACGTGGCGGTGCCGCCCTGGAGAGCCCGGCGGTTCTGCTGCCCCGCCTGGCCGATTTCCTCGACAAGGCGGTTCTGGAGGTCTCTCCGGCGTTCCATCCCCACTCGCGCGTCTGGCGCGGCGCGCTGCACGATTTGGCAATCGCGCGGCGAGGAGGCATGAGATGGAGCCCTCTGGGCTGCGGCCGGAGGTGGTCCTGGCGGCAGCGGAGGCACGTCCGGCGCGGCTGTTCCAGCGCGGGCGGAGTGGTGAACGAGGGAGCGAGACGGAGCGGGGCGCGTAGTCACGACG
Source organism: Poa annua (assembly GCA_026929855.1). Lineage (NCBI taxonomy): Eukaryota > Viridiplantae > Streptophyta > Magnoliopsida > Poales > Poaceae > Poa > Poa annua. Next base: position 79,978,023 of record CM049437.1, on the reverse strand, counting down.
TCGACGAGGTGGTGGAGGCGGTCCAGCCACTGGTCGTGAGCCTCTGCACTTGGACGGTCGCGGAGGAGCTCCTGGGCCATGAGCAACGCGATGTGCGGCGTGGGCTCTGGGCGTCCCTGAGAAGACGCGCTCTGGCGCCGAGACGGATGCGAAGATTCAGCATCGTCGTGGTGCTCAGGGGAGGCGTCCCTATCGCCGCGGTGGTCGATGCCACGGTGCTCCTCGCTCTCAGGCTCCTCCACGTGCGGGCCGGTGTTGGCGCGCTCCGTCGTGCGAGGACGGCCGCGGCGGCCGCGGGTGGTGGCGGTGCCGGGCTCGGTGTGAGCCCTGTCAGCTGCGCGCCTGTTGGCGCGTGTCGCGCGGGTGTCCGTCATGGCGCGGAGGCCGGCTGGAGGTTGAAGACGCGCCTCAGCCCCCTACCTGGCGCGCCAAATGTCGATGTGTGATTCCCACGGAACAGGGGTAACCACTCTCGGGAGAGAAGTTCGTGCGGGGGACTGAACACGTTGGTCAACAACCCTCAACCGGCCCGGCGACGGTGCTCGTCGTGCCTGTAGAGGGTCAGCACGACAGTGATGGACACAGGCCCGTACCCAGGTTCACGGCCCTCAGGAGGAGGTAAAACCGCTACTCCTGCTTGTCTGTATTGCTCTGTAGGGGTTACAGCACAATGAGCTTGCCGAGGGCTCGGTTGCGGCAGCGCCGAGCTCAAAGAGGGAAGCCGAGGTCTTCTTCCTCCTCGAGTCTGCTAAGCTAGGCTAAGCTATGGTGCCAGTAGACGATTGATTGGTTGATCGCGCGATCCTCCGCTACGGAGGTGCTCCCTCTCCTTATATAGGCGCCCCGGGCCTCATCCCTGCGTGCTGCGCAGTGGAAGGGTTCCCACATGGCGACGAAACGGTGGAGCGGGGTGCACCGCCGCTGGGTTGTCCATGGACTCGGTCCATGGTCGTAAAGCCTGTCCTTGCTGTAGAAAAGCCACCGTCCACGCAGGACGGCCAGCTGGTGCAGCAGCGATCGTGGGGGTGCCCACGGTGACGTCTTCCTTGGAGCGTAGCGCCGGCCAACTGCTTTATCACCAAAGAGGAAACCCTCGTAAGCCGGCGCAGGGGACACAGCTTTGTTGACTCGTTTAATCACCAAAACGGCAACTGCGGTGCCGTCGTCATCGCGCGCGGACGCTCGCGTCACTCTGCGGCGCGGCAGAGGCCATGTGCACCTTGCAGTGATTCCTTCGGGGCGAAGTATCTCCACAGGGCCTGGCGGCCTTGTGGAGGGATTCGCGTTGACCCCTCTTCAGGGGAGAGGGCCCTGTAGAGGAGCAGCCTCGGGGGGGGGGGGGGGGGGCCTCGTCAGGCCTTCGCTGTCCTCTTCAGCCCTCTCGAGGGTTTTTCCTCTCGAGGGTCTCTCCAAGCGTTTTGCTCGGTCCTTAGCCGTTTCATCGACTCTGTCGCGTGTGAGGGCTGTGGAGAGTGGGCTCTGCACACCCTAGATCCCACTGGGCCGACATCATTGTCTTTGACAAATGAGAATAATATTTGTGGTAAATTTATTGATCATATTTACATTGGCTATTGTTCATAAATTGTCTTATTTTATCGGCAAGTTTTGTTTTGGTCTAACCACCCTTTTGTCATCCTTGCTTCCTTTGGATCTTTTGTTGCTCTACTCATAATTTGTGTTGTGCTTTATTGAGTTAGGAAAAGCAAGGATCCCATTCTTGTGCATTTACATTCAAAGACTTAATTCTAAGTAATGCACCATTCTTGGGGGAGCTATCCTACATTGAGTAGAACATCATCTTTTAAATTGATACTATATCTTATTGCTCTTCTTGAACATGACTAATGCTTTAACAATATATATGGAGAGTGATGATCTCATTTGTGTGCATTTTGTATTCAAATACAAGATCATAAATAATGCACGAATCTTGGAGGAGCAATCCTATATGCTTTATAACATTAGTTATCTTCAATTGGTATTTGATCCCGATGACATGTCTCTTTGAAAGACAAACGTTTTTCGTCTTGGTACTTTGTGCCATCATGAAAAGTGTAGAGGGCTTGGTTTATTTGTTGGAACCTTACTCTTCTTTGTGGAGTTGGCTATCTCATCCCATGGTTCTTAGTCTAACTTCTTAGATGAGATAAACCTTCGAGCATGTTTGTTTGATTTATTTCTTATGCTCATTGGTTTAGCTTTGACCTTGTTTTCATTTGTTATCTTTTCAAATTGGTTTCTCCAATCATGTGTTGATTTGAGTCTTTGATATAATGTGGACAAATCTTTCTCTTGCCACACTTTTGTGTAGCTTCTTGATTTAATTGGTGTTTTGTCCAAATTGTATCTCATTTGGTTCTTGAAAGTTTTGTGCATGCATATTTACTATATGTATATCTTATGGCATGCTTACTTTTGTTGATCCAATATATAGGATAAACTCCATCAAATCCTAAATGGCTAAGATGTGCATGAAATTCTATTTCATATCAATATGCACATATGTATGTGGAGTTTGTCCTATGTATTGTAGTTGGTCTAACTACTTTGGACCCAATTAGTTTGGGTACCATTGTGTACTTGATTTGTTTTAGGTACATGGGAGATGCATTGGAAGCTTGTCACATATTAAAGAAGATGTCTTCACCATGTGCTTATTGGAGCCAAGCTTGGATGATTGTGAACTCTCATCCTCTACACCGTCAATGCTATCTCGGTAACAAGTATCTAACTCATGCATACTTTTCTAGCTCTCAACCTTGTGTAGGTTGTTATTTGGCATGAGTATCTCTAAGTTGCATTTGACATGGTTTTTGCAAAGTTCCTTTCAAAACATCTTCATTGCAAATGTGAGTAAGCCGGGATGATTACACATCAAGGGGAATATATATAATCATTTTCACGATTCACCAATCCCCAATATGTTAATCTAGCAAATCTTTTTCAAAGTCTCTCTTGTGCAATATTGATGAATTCTCAAAATCATTTGCCTTATGTGATATTTGTTATCTCTATCGAAGCATCCCAACTATCACTTATCCTATGTGGGTATTTGTGATGCCTTGAGAATTTGGTGTAGGAAGTTCATCTATGCCCTTTAAGATTAATTGAGCTATGTGCTCTGCTTTTAAGCAAAAATCCTATCGGTGTATTTATAACTTCCTCTTGGATATCATGTTTTTACCTTGCATGTTTCTTTGTTGACTTAGTGTCTACCTAGAAACTTATACACATTAGAGTAGTTACATCTTTAATTGGTATTCAAAATCTTTAGTGATCACCTTTCATTACTTTCTTGATTCTTTGGTGATCTCTAAAAAGCACAAGCTTTGTTCTTCTTTCGGTATCACTTTGCCTCTTAATAAGCTTGTGATCCTATTTGTTATATCTCCTTTGGAGTGTGTGTTTGCAAAATACATGATATGCACTATGTGCCTCATATTTTGAAAGACTATGGTGATGCTTAGGCTCATCCTTGTTTAGTCTCCTAAAATGTATTTTCATGACACACCCATCTTTCCTCGGTTGAGCAAGTCTTCATTTGTCACTTCTTTCTCTTGTTGCTCAACATTTGTTCGTTGCAAGTTGTATTTCTTGTTTCCCCACCCATACTATCTTGCTCTTATTTGTGTTCAAAATTATCTAGCAGGTAGTGAGGATTCCATGTTATGCACACTATATTAAAATACAAATCTTTCATTGTGCATGTACCTTGGGGAGTTCCCTCTTGATTTTTAGAACACTTGGTTGATCTCATCATAATATCTTCTTGTGCTCAGTTGTTTTGTTTGGATCATTTAATTGCTTGCTTCTTTGTGAAAGCATCCTTCTTTTGCAATTGGTATCCTTCTAGTGGATTTCAATTGGTATCTTTCTTGTGCAATCTTTGGATCCTCAATATAGTTTGATCCCCTCCATCTATTCGTCATTGGATATGTGCATTTTATTTCACTCATATCATGAGAAATGCATAAATTATGGGGGAGCTCTTACTATATTGGTCTTCTAATTTTTTCGCCCATTTCGGCAATGGATGCCAATGGGGGAGAGATTTAGAGGGTTTAAGGGAATACGTGTTTGTTCTCTTCCATCCTTGCTTCGCTTAGTGCATTGCATTGTTGTTCAATTCCTTATATAAACCCTCGTAAAAGGGATTGTCATCAATTACCAAAATGGGGGAGATTGAAAGAGCATTTTCCCTCATGTGTGGTTTTGGTAATTGATGACAACCTCTATGGACTAATGTTTGCATTGAGATATCTTTATAGATCTTGTCCATGCAAATAGTGGAGGTCATGTGTTGGACTCTTGAAGCTTATTTGATGACCAAGGTTCCATCTAAAGGTGTATATGATGGATGGTCATGTGTTGAGTGGAGCATATTGCAAGTATGTCTTGAAGATTCAAGACATCATCCTAGTGAAGAAAAGATGAGATGTGCAAGACCAAGAGAAGCTTCTCGAAGAGATCCTATGATTGGAGTTTGCTATGGATACATGAAGACGGCGCTTAGCGAGAACTCTCCCATTATGGGTATGGGGGAGTATTTGAATAAGTCTTCATCAAGCTTGTGCGTGTTCGCGCAATCAAGAAAGGTGATCCACTTGAAGAGATCAAGATAGTCATCATCTAGCTCAAGTGGAATGCTCAAGGCAAAGGTATGATCTTGATAGGGCTATAGGATAGATAGGCGTACTATCAAGAGGGGCTCTCAAGTGAGTAACTTGATCGCATCGTTGTGGAGAGCTCAAACCTTTACATACTTGGCATATCATATTTCTTGGTTCTTATTTGGCTTTTATGCTGGTGACGAATTAGAGCTTGGTTCATCCCCATGTCAAGCTCTAGTTCTTCGGAAGCGGTTTTACTTTGGAAAACTTGTTGTGCTTTATCCATGTGAGGATTTTGAGCTTAGTTCATCTTCATACTAAAGCTCTAGTTCATCAAAAACGGATTTCATATGAATATCTTGTTGCGTTTTTGATATTGGAAGTTTTACCGGTTTACATGTTATAGGTAAGTTCAACCTTTCCCCATTTGGTTTTATCCTCACATGATGGACTATGATGTTTCTATGCACATTCAAGTAGAGCTCGTTGTAACGATTCCAACGAGCCAAAAATCATCGAAAACGGAGTCCGGATGAAAAAGCTATTGCAGTTTTCGTTTTGCTGTTTCTGTCAGTTTTCAGCAAACCGGAATATCCGGTCAAAATGAAATATCCGGTCAAATAATCCGGCCGAGTCCAGTACCGTTTTCGTTCTTTCCTTAGCCGTTTCTTCAAGCTGAAATATCCGGTCGGATGAAATATCCGGTCAAAATATCCGGTCACCCGGATATTCCGGTCCTAACTTAAGCTGGGATATTTGGTCCAACGGCTAGTTTTTCTGTGGGGTATAATACCCCTTCCCTTCTTCTTCCTTGAGCAGTTTGTGGGCAGCACGAATTTCTCTCTCTCCTGCTCCATTGTTGACCTCCAAAGCTTTGAGATCTCTCAATCCCTCCATAAATTCTTGCATATTCTTTAGGAAAAGTTGAGAGGAGACCTAGATCTACAATCCTACCAATCCATCTCTCCTCTAAGTGAGTGGAACCTAGTGGATCTAGATCTTGGAGTTCCTTTGTGGTTCTTCTCTTTGTTCTTCCTCTCTTCTCCCCCCATAAACATTAGTTGCTTTTGGTGGGATTTGGGAGTGAAGGATTTGACTCCTTTGTGGTTTTTTTTGTTCTTCCTCTCTTATTCCCCCATAAGCATTTGTTGCTTTGTTGAAATTTGAGAGTGAAGGACTTGAGCACTTTGTGTGCTCTTGCCATTGCATTTGCATCGGTTTGAGCCCTCCACGAGGATTCGTGGTGGTGATACTTGTGAGCTTGTTTCTCTTGGGTCTTTGGACCCTAGACGCCTTTTGAGGCCGGCATTTTGTGGCCAAAACCTTTTGTGGTCAAGACCTGTTGTGGTCACTTGGGAGCCCCCAATTAAGTTGTGGGTGTGTGCCTCAAGACTTGGGAGCCCCCAATTAAGTTGTGGGTGTGTGCCTCAAGATTGTTGTACGGGATTCGATCTCCGCCCCAAAGGGGATCAATAGTGGAAGGTGAACTCGCAACCTTTTGTGTTTGAGTTCATCAGGAGAAGAAGGTGAGCCTTTGTGGCATTGCGGCTAACCTGTTGTGGTTGCGCACACCTCTCCAACGAGACGTACACCCTTTGGGTGGAACTCGGGAATACATCTTCGTCTCCGCGTGCCTCGGTTATTTCTATACCCGAGCTCTTTACTTATGCACTTTACATTGTGATAGCCTTCGTGCTTGAAGTCATCTATCTTGCTATCACCTTGTTACTTGTATTGCTTAGCATAAGTTGTTGGTGCACATAGGTGAACCTAGTATATTTAGGTTGTATGCTTGTTAAAGTAAAACACTAGTTTTATTCCGCCTTTATCAAGCATACCGGAATATCCGGGTCATTCTTGGACCGGATAATCCGGCTCCTCGGAAAAAGTTTTTATTCGCCTATTCACCCCCCCCCCCCCTCTAGGCGACGTCTGTCCGTTCAGCTTTCTCTCCCATCCTCGCAATGAACCGGCTTAGGGCTGTGACGCAACCCGTCAGCTTCTGGACATCATTGATGCATTCCGGCTTCTTAAGGTTCATGATGGCCTTGATCTTAGCCGAGTTTGCTTCTATCCCTCTCTCTGAGACTATGAATCCCAGCAGCATCCCTGCTGGAACTCCAAACACACACTTGGTTGGGTTTAACTTCATCTGGTACTTGCAAAGATTCGTGAAGGTCTCTGTCAGGTCATCCAGGAGTGACCCGGCTTTCTGCTACTTGATCACGACGTCGTCGACATAAGCGTGCACGTTGCGACCAATTTGATTCTAGAAACAATTCTGGATGCATCTCTGGTAAGTGGCACCTGCATTCGTGAGACCAAACGACATGGTTTTGTAACTGAAAGCACCGAAAGGGGTGATGAACGAAGTCTTTTCCTGGTCATCCACATTGAGGTTGATCTGATGATATCCGGAATATGCATCCAGGAAGCATAGCAACTCGCTGCCGGCTGTAGCATCGATGATTTGATCTATACGAGGTAGTGCAAATGGGTCTTTTGGACAAACCTTGTTCAGACTGGTGTAATCTACGCACATGCGCCACTCTCCGTTTTTCTTTAAGACTAGGACCGGGCTAGCCAGCCACTTGGGGTGGTAAACCTACATGATAAACCCGGCTGCGAGCAGACGGGCAATCTCTTCACCGATGATCTTTTTCCTCTCTGCATTGAAACGACGCAGTCCTTGTTTAACCGGCTTTGCTTTTGGATCAACATGTAAGCTGTGCTCAGCAAGTTCACTCGGTACACCCGGCATGTCTGAAGGAGACCATGCAAAGATGTCCCGATTCTCACGGATGAACTTGATGAGCTCGCTTTCCTCTTTCGGGTCCATGTGGGCTCCTATCGAAAACTGCTTGGAGGAGTCCCCTTCCACGAAATCAATCATCTTTGTATCTTGAGCAGACTTAAATTTTTTCTTCTCTTCCTCGTGAGCCGGCTTTTCCAGCACACGCTTGTCTGCCGGGTCTAATTGAGACTTGTAGTACTTGAGCTCTTCTTCTGAACAAGCCTGCTCTGCCATGATAGCATCTCCACTGTCACACTCTATGGCCATAGTCTTGCTTCCTTCGACTGTGATTATCCCCTGAGGTACTGGCATCTTCAATTTGAGATATACATAACACGGCCGAGCCATGAACTTGGCATAAGCCGGCCTTCCGAACAGAGCATGATATGGGCTTTTTAAGTCGACAACCTCGAATGTCAAGAATTCTGATCTGAACTGCTCCTTGCTCACTCCGAATGCCACCTCTAAACTGATCTGGCCAATTGGGTGTGCCGACTTCCCTGTGACTATGCCATGAAAGATTGTTGATGTTGGAGTCAGACGATTTTCGGTTAAACCCATCCTTTTGAATGTGTCGAGATACAGGATATTGATACTGCTGCCTCCGTCCATCAAGACCTTTTTCAGAGAGAACCCGTCAACCTGTGGTGCCACAACGAGAGCTAGAAGAACCGGATGTTCCACTGCTGGCGGGTGATCTTCCCTACTCCAGGTAATAGTTTGTTCTGACCACTTCAAGAACCTTGGAACGGCTGACGCCACTGCATTGACGGCTCGCGCTTTTAGCTTCTTTTCCCTCCTGGATGTACTTGTGGTGAAGACGTGATACTGGCCTTGACTATGGAGCTCCTTTGGGTTCTGCTGATACCCGGTCGTGACTTGATTCTGCTGCTGACTAGACCCGGCGTTATTGTTTGGCGGTCCGTTTGACCCAGCCCCCTATCCGGGTCCCGTCGGGTGACCGTTGTTTTCATTGTTATTGACTAGTAAAAATGCCCGTGCGTTGCAACGGGCGAATAAATGTAGACCAATATATGTAAATAATATATAGTTTTTAAAATTTACACAAATCAAATCAATAAGTTATGAAGGTTAACGTCACTAACATGCAAAACTTGAACTTGCAATTCCATACATAGAAAACTGATGCCAAATTCAATGTAAAATTAAGTAAACCTCCACACATGGTGGGAAGCAATACATATCATCTTAGTGCGTCCATCATCTTATCCCTTCTCACCTTATTCTTACTGAAACTGTTATCGGCACTGAACCGCTGAATGTTCAGAGTTCAAATGGAAAATGTACTGAACGATATGAAGATCGGTGTGCCACGTCTGACACTTAATTTCCAGTTTAATAAATGTCCTTATCTCACTCCAATCACTTGACTGAATCGTGATACTATATACTATGCGATGTCTACCAAAAAAACACTCACCACACTCCAATTGATCTGTCTAACAAAATAGAAATTAATAGCAACAGGATTGGAGAAGTAAGATTTGATTCTAGATAGGAGAACAGAAAGTGAGAACGCTGAAATCACCTAAGCTCTTCTAGCAAAGAAAACCACCAGGAAAAAAAGAGATTTAGGAGCCGCAATTCACCTTAAATCCTGAAGGGGACTTCAGTCACCAACTAATCATCAACAGTATAGAAGCATAGGATGTTGAATCTGACGGATCAGTTGCATCAAGGTTAAGCCGCCAGTTGTATGTTTGACTGAACTCTGTTTTGGGGCATCTTTGTTTGGAAAGTGTGTAAACTTTAGAAGAGTAGATCCTGCATAATCGTAAGGAGAGTACCTGACAGATTTTCTTTCCCCGTTGTGATTGATAACAGTTCGAACGATTTAGGCCCAATTCACCGGCTATTTTAGAAATCGTAAGAACTGATAATGCGACCAAGTTGATTACTTAGCGAGGCCACATGCCCGGAGCACAACCCACTGCAACCATTTGTTCTGGCCGGCGTCGGTCAGAGCTTAGCTAACTACTGCTTCGGTATCCAAATACTTGAGAGTTAGACAATGTTCGGATCATCTCACAACGTGCTCATCGCCGTCCCGCGAGGGTCTGAGAAGAGAAACAGCTGCCTCGCAACCGGTTTGCTCCGTTGCACCGGGAGGCGGCAAGTTCGTCCAGGTCGTTGTGCCCGGCGACGCGGACATCGCCGCCACGTCACATGGGTTATCTGAGAACGCCACTGGCCCGATCCTTCCTGCACAGGTCACAGAGCTTGGTGATCGCGTGTTCGCCTTGTCGCTTAACCACGGCGTTACCCATGTGACCGCCTTCTGGCACATGTACTTCAAATCTTCAACACATGTTCTGAAATCTGACAGGATGATCTCGCAGCCGCCTCAACATAACAGAAGTTCCAGCGCGAATTAAGAGCAAAAATCCTCGCGTTCAGGCGCCCGCTGGCGTGCCCACCTCCCAGCGCAGTAGATCCATCTGCCCGCGCAGATCCGTTGCACCGCCCTAGGCCATCTCCCTCCATCCCCGTTGTGAACCTCTTGGCCGCTCGAATCGTCTCCAGCGCGTGGATCTCATGACGGCGTGGGCTTCAAATCCGGCCACACGAACAACGTACGACGCGCCACACCACAAATTCCGAAGCCGGACCACTCCCGCAATCTCCATCTCAGCCACCATGGATAATAGTAGATGAGGAAGAAGAGGGTGAAATCTCCTCGGGGCGGCGCGGTGGACTCCTGTGGCGGGGCGTATCTTGTGGCCAGGGTAGGATCTCATCGGTTGAGCCGAAGGACGCAAGGCTGCTCCGATGGTGCAGGACCGGTCCAAGGCGGCGGTGGTGGAGCAGGTCTGAGAGGAGATGGGGATGAGGCAACGCCAGACATTTGGGACGAATAGGAAAAAAACCATTGAAACGTTTTTTTCACTTATCGGTGGCAATGGTGGGTAAATACCTCAAACTGGTAAGGGCAAAACCGTCTAAAAAAAGGGACGACGAAAATCTGGGCAGAAGCCTTACTGACTTTATTATTAGGTATAGAAGTTGTCGTTGTTTCTGAAGTTTCCCTGACTCCTCTGTGCCTCTTGCTCGTGTCTCATCCAAGCTCTTATATCGGCGCATTGGGCTAACGAGTGGTTTGATGGTCTCCCGTTCTTGCTGTGTTTCGGGCACGGCATGCTGTACATCTCATTGAAATTTGTGTTTCTCGGAGGACCTCCCCTGAAGTTGCCACCGGGTCTCGGCCCTCTGTAACCCGTCGTTTGGGTCGTCCCTACGAATTCTGAATTTCCGCCCTCATAAGGGCGCTTGTTATTCCCGTTCTGATTGCCATTGTTCTGACTTGGATTTGGATTACGGCCTCCACTGACCCGGTTGTTCCTCTGTCTCACCCGGCCTTTTATCTGTGGCTGCATAGTTGTTTGCTGTTGTCACCACTTCTCCTATCGAGATCTCCCTGCAAGCCGGGTCTTCCTTCATACGTCCTAGCTTGTGCGTCAAAGTCAAAACCGCAGTTTTTCTCCATATATGTTATAGCTGTATGTGCTGAGATGTTGAGGGATGACTGCAGGATCTCCGTGACTCTGGCCATCCATTGCCTTGCCGACTCAGTTTTTCTCATGACACAACGATCTAAATCTGCCTCGGTGTACTGCTTCTTGCAAGTCCCGGCAAAGTTCTTGATAAACGCCGCCTTTAGCTCCTCCCAAGAATTGATGCTGCGTGGTGCAAGCCGGTCTAACCATATCTTGGGTGCTCCTTCCGCCATCATGAGATACAGGTAACGCGCACATAGATTCGGTGTTGCATTCTTCATGTCCATGGCCATGTCGTAGCTACTCAACCACGTCTCTGGGTTCATGTTCGGCTCATAATTGCTTACTTTGGTCGGCTATTTGAATTTTTCTGAAAACGGCTCCGCTCTTATGGCATCTGATAAACACTTTGGTCCTGTCAAGTTTGAAGAAGTGCCCCCTCCGTGACCCGGCGCAGGCGAAGATGCGGCGGGACTAGCGGGAATCACTACTCCAATTCCGGCTCCTCCGGCTCCGGCTGCTCCGGCTCCGGCTCCCGCTGCTGGGGGCGCTACCGCCGTGGCTGCGCGTCTTGCTCTTGAGCTATTGACTATTGACTGTGCCGCGGACATAGCCGGCGCGGCCACCCTCTGAGGTGCAGCCGTCGGCTGTTGTTGCTGCATCACTTGCTGGTTCGGCTGCTGAACTTGCTGGTTTACCGGCCCAAGCCGGTTCTGGATTGATCTTGCTGCCGCCGGCTCTCCGTGCAGGCTTTTGGTACGACTCCGCTGTGGTTTTGAGTTGAAAGCTTGCGAGCCGCGTGGGTTGTTGTTCTGCTGGACCACCGCGGTGCGCAATAGATCGACGGCTCTCCGCGCCTCGATGCCGGCTGGTGAATTATCGAACGGGATCTGCTCTAGGGCATGTGCAGCTGCAAAAACATTATCAACGGGATTATTGTAATGACCCGGGGGAGTGTTAAACCTGGGGGGTGGTGGGGGTAGTTGTTCTACGACTGCTTCCCCGGCTCTGGCTCCTCCAGCCGGGCTTCCCGCGCCTCCTCCGGCTTGCGCTCTATGTAACCCGGCCTGCGGCGTGCCGGCTCCCATCACAGGGTTGGCCGCCGCTATGGGTGCGTTGGCTGGTGTCGTCTGATATTCGAGGACTTGAGGTACTATGGTGTTTACTCCAGTCGGCAGAGGTAACCGGCTTCCGCGCCTTCTGTTCTGCACCGCAGTGAACTCGTCCCTCCTCCTTTGGAGAGCGTCCATTTCATCTCGTAACCTCTGCTCCTGCTGGGCCAAAGACCGCTCTTTTTCTGCTACGCGCCGGGCTTCATCCGCGCGATCTTGGTTCGCTCTTGCTACGACCCGACTTAGATCTTCAAGTTCTCTCTGTATGGCTGAATTGGTGTTTGTTACTTCTCCCAAGTTTTGCGCCAGGTTTCCTGATGCACCGGCTCTCGTCTGATCGTTCGCCGCAGTCAGCTGTACTTGGTTTCTCGGGTTTGGTGGTGTAGCGGAAGTAATTCCCAAGATCGGGTTCGTGAACGCCGTCCCAGGCGCTGGTGCATGTGTCTGTATCGCCGCGCTGAAAGTTGGTAAAACTGGTCCGGCATTGGGATTGGGTGGTGCGTACGTCGCGGGTGGCATGCCCAGCTGACCCCGCTCCCAGATTTCTCTATCCTGTCTGGCGGTTCTCTCTGCACTTGTCTCGCTACTAACGGAAGTTTCCATCCCATCAGTCGGCTGAGCCGTTGTTACAACGTGAACTGTAATATGTCGCGCGGGTCCTAGAGACACCGGGTGATCTTCCTCCTCAAGTCCATATCCCCAACGATATTCAAACAGTGGAAAGATTGACTCGATATCTGTGTCCAGATCTGACACGTTTGTTGGTGCTTCAATGGAATCCTGCAGAGCTTGAATTGCCGCCTCTTCCTCTATGGTCATGACTTCGCACTCTGGCGATCCAACAGACTACTCTCCATCAGTCTGGGCCATGGTAGCTGACCCGGACTCTGACTCGTACTCCGGCTCATACTGATCTGAGCCGGCTCCTATGGTCTGGATCACGCCGACGAAAACGTTGATCTGACCAAAGATGATCATAGATCCGGTTTCCAGCTGATCTGCTTCTTCCCTCCAACCAAAGTCGTCCACGATCCGCTCCCCTCCTGTGAGCGTGTAGATCTGGCCGATAGCTAGGTTTTCCATACCGCGCCGCGCTTCTCCACAAATCATGATGTTCTTGGCCGCAGGCCCCACGCTGGGCGCCAACTGTCGTGGGATTGTCACGACAGATGTTTCCGGGTGGAAACTTGAGTGTTGGGACATAGTGACTTCTGACATCGGGAGCTTGTCTAGCGTGGCGTGGGGAAACAAGGGTTTACCCAGGTTCGGCCCCTCTCGTCGAGGTAAAGACCTACTCCTGTTTTGCTTTATTGATATGGGGTTTCGAGTACTCGGCGCCTTAGCTTCCGGGTCTCGATTACAGTCTCTGGAACTAGGTATTGCTCAGGCTTTCGACTTATCCCTCTAGGAAACAGGAGACCCACTTATATAGGCGGTGGGTCTCGCTGGTCGTACAAGCGGGATCCGGGTTACCATTGTACCCGGACTCTACTCTAAGTTTTTTAAGTATTCGTCTTTCTTATCGGGACTCCGTCTTGTACTTGGTCTCTAGTCTTCTGTATCCTTCTTGACTGGTGGGCCAAGGCACACGTCGCGCACCGGCTTACGTGGGACCCGGCCCATCTCTACGTGCTTGATCCGGCCCAGAGCTCTGCCAGGCCGGCTTGTCTTCTAGGTCGGTGGGCCTACCGGGATATGACCCCCAACAACTATGTTATTTTGAATCAGATGTTAAGAAAAACATCAGGCAAGACGGGACAATATTCTGCTTTGCTAACCTGAAGTCCGGAGCTGTACATGTGCTGATGTGCATTAACTGATATTCTCTGTCTTTAGTTGTGCGTTGCTTCTAAAAGTTCTGAAACTGAACATCAAACTGATTTGTGGGTTTCAGTTACTTGAGAATAAATTTTTACATGTTAATGAAATGGTAGGAGTTTTGCCACCCAAAATTGTTGATTTCCACTTATTTATTTCTCAGACTAGATCTGTCCTTTTATTTGTGGGATAGATAAATTGTTTCACTCATATTCTAATTGTACAAATTGACAGAAAAGTACTTCTACTGACTACCTAGATTTAGTACGTAAAATGTGTGAAACCTTGCTGCACTGATTCATATAATGTTTGTTTTGGAGTCCATAAAGTTGTGTACTATTTTACAATTTGTATCCACAGCTATACCAACTCTCATGTGGTCATGTGTTTGCATCTTCTAGCATGGTTAAAGTTTGGGTTGCTTCAATATTATTCTTCCAAAAGTTGATTTTTTTTTCTTTCCCGTAGAAACGTACGGGCACCTTTGCTAGAGGGGACGGGCAACAGACATTTCGAGAATTGGTCGGCATTATGCCTTCTACATTCTCTCCATTTATCAATTCGATAGTAGTAGCTTATATATTAGTTTGATTTTCTTAATTCTTCCCCTACATCTGTTTGGTCTTAGTTTGATTTATATTATTTTGGTACTTACTAACTATCATGTACTTTCATCCTTCCAGACTTTAGGGTGATTGCTTTAACTATCTCAGTAGCTCATTCTCTGGACAATAATTACTCCCTCCGTCCAACAAAGTATGTCTAAACTTGATAAAAAACTAGATGTGTCTATACACTAACTCATGTCTAGATACATCCAATGTTTGATCAATTTGAGACATACTTTGTTGGACAGAGGGAGTACAAGAAACGTTGGTTTGATTTTTTATTTCATATAAAAAATACAAATCAGGAGGAGTGTTTGATTATGATTATCGTTGAACAAACTGCAAGTCAGGAGGCATGATGGAGATTGGAGAAGGATGTAACAAAAGTTTTTATGGCACTCTGTGCGTATTTGTATTCGTAAAGAATAGTTGATGTTCTCAAGTGGTCGTACCTACTTGCCGTTGAATTATTCAAAATGTGACATATTCAATGGTGCATTTAGTTTAACATAGTCTGCATAGGTTCCGCAAGAGAGAGCAAGCAAATTTCTTCTATTGGCCCACTCCACTAATCCACTTCCTACAGACACAGGGGCGGAACCAGGAATATTGCTTAGGGGTGGCCAAACATGATAATCATACATTGGAGGGGGCCAACCATGGTCATTTTCTCTAAAAAATCATGTCTAATTTTGACTTATGCATAAAATTTTCCTTAGATTACCATGTCATAGGGGGGGCCATGGCTCCTGCTCGCCACCCCCTGGTTCCGCCACTGTACAGACAGCTGAGCATATGTCTTCTCTGTAGACGGTTGTGCAGAGTCGGGGGGTGGGGGGGGGGGGGCTTCTTTGTTGTGATGGTAGTGGGAGGTGATGTATACGGATGCAGACAACATGAAGCTCATTGGCTGGTATTTCAGTTCCTCTCCAAAGTGCAAGTTTGCATTCTTCCTTGGTATAATACTAAATTTGTATTAGTAGTTATCTTTCTATAGAGTGTTTTTACTTAGTCCAAGGTATCTTTCACTTCTCTGCTTTCATAATTGGCTAGGATAAAGGGTACATGTTTAATGGTAGAGAAATTAAGTATGAACAAATGGTTGAATAGCTCAGCTTTCAGTATTGAGTAAAACACTTCCCAAGAAAGGTAGGTATATTTAGTACAGAGTTTGAGTTATGGTATGAGATAAAAAATAGTTAGATTTATGGTTTTAATTCATCGGATTAAACAGAAAATGGGACGGTGCGATTGATTTCAAAGTGCAACAGTTTCGTATTCTTGCAAAATGCTGGCAAAACGGTCTACATAACTCACCAGGTAAATAAAAGTGCCAAATATCACCCCGCAAAGAAATATATTTGCTTTCACACAACATACAAGAGCTCGTTCGCTCTTCGGAGCAAGCCACTACCTTTTCTCGATTCATGTACAAATGTTATCGTAACCATAGCGGCGACTTCATAGACGAGGGCTATTGTTGTCCGCCTTCTATCTCTAGAACATGTCCTTTATGTCATTGTGATCTAGGTCCTCATCCAGGTGTCCTCATCGACATCACACAATAATTTATGTATGACTTTTCGATATCGTCAAGGTTCATGCAGTTTTGACTTCTGCTCACCCTAATAGATTTGAACCACATTTCAGACATAATTTTACTGAAAAATTGTAATAAGCAAATCATAAGATAATGGGGAGGGGGAACGAGCTTGTTGTCGCCTTGTCGAGGTGGCGGCACTCACGCACCACACAAACGGTGATGGCGGTTTAACCATATCAAGCGATGAGGTATATACATAGTTTTTTCTCTCCCGCTGCAACGCACAGTTTCAGTTCATTTGTAGGTTAAAATTGTGAAAAGGATGATGGTCCCAAGCGAGAGAAACTCGGTTGTTAGTTTTGTCGTCTCGGTAATGTATTCAATTGTTATGGAGAATAAGAAAAAAAAACGGTTATGAAGAAAGCAACATAAAATCCTTGCTATAGCATGAGTTATATTGTGGAAAAATTTGTCGCCCGTTGCAACACACGGGCATTTTACTAGTATAGTTTTTTTTAGAATTTTAAAGCATGAATCCATTACACGACAGGATCAGCAATAGTGCTGGCCACCAGAACACTTACATCCTCAGGCAAATCATCAAGCCAGAGCGATCGACGCTCCCGCTTGCGCAAGCTAACAACGGCTATCTCTTGAGCCAACTTATTACAGCCACGGGGGCAACGGGAGAAACTAATGGAGTGAAAATTGAGTCTAGCAAATAACCGAAGATCACGGTATATCACACCTTCAGGTGACCGATCAAAACTAGAGCTCTTCATGGCGCTGATTAAATTCAGAGCATCCGATTCAACTTGGACATATCCCATCCCCCAGCTCGCAGCAGCCTGCAAAGCTTCTGAACATGCAAGCGCCTCTGCCTGGGCTGCGCTAGCAACGTGCTGGAGATGTCCTGCTCCTGCGCCTCTCATAGCACCATAGCTATCACGGAAGGCAAAGCCCCATCCTCCTGTACTTGTGGTAGAAAAAAAGGCCCCATCACAATTAACTTTCAGAGTATCATCGTCGGGAGGCTGCCAGCGTTGCATACTATAGTAATACTCACCGATAGTTGGGACCCAAGGTTCCAAAATTTCTGCCGCGCGGTCATCCTCCAATTTGCTGCTACACGCGGGCGTGAAAGCACACGGATCGCCTTCTGCTCCCCTGCCCACTTTTTCGCCACCTCAGCGATCCGTGTGAAAACCATCCTAACCGTCCGTCTCAAACAGGGGCGAACGGCTGGTATCGCTTTGCTCCACCGATCCGCGGCAACCCCGCTTCCACCAATCATCGAGCACCTCCTTCCTCCTATATTAACGTTTCCAGCCCTCATCGTCTCCTCACATCTCAACCTCAATTCCCCACCCGTCCTCCACCTTCGAGCCAAACCACCGCACGCCACTCTCCGGAGACACCAGCAGATCCCATGGCCCCCAAGGCGGAGAAGAAGCCGGCGGCGAAGAAGCCCGTGGAGGAGGAGCCCGCGGCGGAGAAGGCCGAGAAGACCCCCGCCGGGAAGAAGCCCAAGGCCGGGAAGAGCCTTCCGGCGGGGAAGACGGCCTCCAAGGAGGGCGGCGAGGGCAAGAAGGGGAAGAAGAAGGCCAAGAAGAGCGTCGAGACCTACAAGATCTACATCTTCAAGGTCCTCAAGCAGGTGCACCCGGACATCGGCATCTCCTCCAAGGCCATGTCCATCATGAACTCCTTCATCAACGACATCTTCGAGAAGTTGGCCGGCGAGTCCGCCAAACTCGCGCGCTACAACAAGAAGCCCACCATCACGTCCCGGGAGATCCAGACCTCCGTACGCCTCGTCCTCCCCGGCGAGCTGGCCAAGCACGCCGTCTCCGAGGGCACCAAGGCCGTCACCAAGTTCACATCCTCTTAGGTGGTTCTTCTTCTGGTTCATCTGTCGATGAATCTGTAGTGCTCTGTAGTTAGATGTTCTAGTTTGTTCTGAAATGTCGTCTTTGTGTAAGAGTCGTCCTGCCTGTGGGAGCATCACTGTTAGTGGAATCTGAAGAAATGCTATTGTTGCTGTCAATCTGACTCTTCAACGTTTCAATCTGCCTCTGGAGACATTATTAAGCCGTACTACGATGAGCTTGTTTATGCTAGTACTTTATTTTGGTTTCAAATTTGGAATCCGATTTCTGAACTTTGGTTTGAACTATTTTAGAAGCTCCTGTCCTTTTTCTTTTCTTCTGAGGCACTCGCCCAAGCTGTTTTCAGATTCTGAACTTTGGTTTCAAGGAAACATGTACATTCATTAGGCGCTGGTGCAGCTACCGATTTGATTCTGAACATTCCATCCGACGACTCATTCTGTCCGTCACCATAATCTATAATCAGAATACAGTTCCTGAACCAAACGTTATACTTGTATATCTGTATACCATTATCCTCACGAACCAAACATAACCAGTCTCGTCCATTTTCCATTTAAAATCACGGCGTATTCTCAAACCGCTTCTTACCTTTTCGTTACACTTTCTGCAACCGAACACTTCCTTGGTTTTACCTGTATTCAGATGGTATATTTGCTCAACCAGTGACAGAACCTTGCAACAACTTTTTTATGGATTTAACCCATAGAGCACATACTCTTTGAATGTGTGACTGCTAGTCAAGTTTGGCAGTTGATCTCTGATTTTTGTTGTTGTATACAGTCCATCATCAGTTGGTGACATTTCTGCTTGGTGGCTCACATTCAACGAACACTCTGATAGAAATAACTTGTGTGCTGCGGCCTACGGCGCTGTGGAATATCTGGACCTTACGAAATGAACTTTGTTTTCAGGATCGCAGGTGGAGAAAATATGAAATGCGCTTGGGGTTGGGGGAAAGATTTTTTTTCCGACAAAGTTGGTTGGGGGCAAGATGTGTTCGCTGCTATACCAGTGGGAACTGGGAAGGAAGCTATCTGCAAAGACACAATCAGTAACTGATGATGAGATGTTTGCTCTCCTGGGCAACAGACGTGGGCAACTGCTTCGCATAGGCGCATAGCTCCAGTCTGATCCTTCCTGTAGTTAACCTCAGACGATGTAGAACCTCTGTTTCATTGGTTCAGGGAGTTCTGCTCCTATTTTTGTAGAGATTCCAACATGTTACTGTCATTCTGTCACAAATGGTGTTATTATTCTTGCGGGATCCCAGTCTTGTTTCGAGTGGGCACTTCAGTGTCAGATTGGTACGCATCCTTATACATATTTAGACAAATCATTTTTTCGTTGCAACCAATTTTAAGTAAAGATGAAATACCAGACCCTAAGTCTTGCAACGGCGTCCCCTACTCCGCTTACCTGCATGAGCATATGAACATTTTCCCTCAACTTTAGTTAAAATTACTTTTCGAACATCATGAAAAGTTATTTTGTACTGCTTATTTTCCCTCTCATACGGATATTTTTTGAAGTCACGATCAATTACTAGTTTGAATTGTGCGAGCATTTTTTTTCTCACATGAATATTGTTTTAAACGATCAATTATTTTTAAGCCACATGAATTTCCCCCTCAACTTTCAAAATTATATTTTGAAAACATATTACTAATAAATGTTTTTATATATTTAAAAAATATAAAAACCTCGAAGTCACGATCAATTACCAGTTTGAATTGTGCGAGCATTTTTTTACATGAATATTGTTTAAAAGCATCAATTATTTTTAAGCTACATGAATTTCCCCGCTCAACTTCCAAAAATTATATTTTGAAAATGTATTACTCATAAATGTTTTTCTATATTTTAAAAATATAAAATAAACCTGATAAAAAAGGTTGTTCTACATGTCGACCATTGCAAAAAGTTTCTAAATCAGACAACAAAATGCCTTGTTAAGTCGCTGGGCCGCAAAAGCCTGACAATCACAAGATTCTTATATACTAGTACTCCCTCCGATACACTTTAAGTGTTGCAAAAAAGTACTATGGCATTATAAAATCCGTACATAGCCATAATACTACTTCTGTACCGAAGGTAGTAGTAAAATAAGTTCGATAAATAGGGAAAATCCTAACATTGTCGGTTCGAATCAAAACGCGTACCCCTCATTATACAGGGCGTCGAATGTATTTTCAGGTTTTTGTTTTGTTTTGGGAAGATTCTAGAAACTTCTAGTTTTTTGATTGACTGGTTTTCATGTTTTCGATCGTTTTATATATTTTAGTTGTTTTTTCTTTTTCTTTTTAAAAAAATGTTGGAACTTCCAAAATGTTTCAGATTAAAAATGTTCAAAATCTGAGAACATTTTTTACTTCACAAATTTGGATTAAAATATTAACATACTAGTAGCCGTGCACGTGCAATGCACGTCTTTACAATACAATAATAATTTTATGTCTAACCGTTTAAAGAAGTGCAAAGAACATGTAATCAACACACATTGTTTAAAATCCACATTGTGTAAGAAGGAAGGAAAATGATTAGCTTTCATAATGTAGTACAAAAAGGAGTTGATCAAGGATAAAAGACCATAGCCCATCTATGATCATGCAAAATGATCAAACAGTTAGTAAGAAGACCATCCCAAATACAATAAAATCACTTAGCAGGAGGTCTGGGGCCATGAAACTATCCATTTTTAACCAAAAAAAAATGTCCAATGAGATTCCTCAACCAGTATGAACTCCCAAGATTTCTTCCTTAACGACCTTATCTATAAAAAGTTCTACTATTAGACACACACTGGAGCATTATTCTAGAGGACTTACACTGACTGAAAAAAATGTGGTAATTGGCAGCCCGAAGTTGTATAGTGTGGATTTTCATACCTCGGGTTGGCTGCTTTAGCAAAATTTAATATAAAAGCTACGATCAAAGAAAATGCATGGTAATTGCCATTTCCAAGTAAGCATAGAGTACAAATTATCTAGCTTCAGCTAGATCGGTTTAGACAAATTTAATATAATAAAAAGAAACATGGATTTGGAGTCTAATTTTGTCCTGCATCCTCACATATGCATAAGAGCTGCAGCAAAGAGAAAGCATGCAACAATTAATTAAAACAAAAATCACAAACTGAATATTACGTGCAAAAAGTAAAAGAGCGTACCATACACAATTAGAACAACCCTTCCGCCAAAAGTTGCAGTTTCAAAATAGTTGAATAGAAAGGAGGTTAAGCACTTCATGAATTGGAACAGAACTTCCGCCTGCATATCGCAACAACACTGCACTTGACACTTTACAGTATCTGTTGAGTATATAGGCAATTGTTCGATTAAATTAATCCAATAATAAATCATGAACATAACATAAACGGTGGTAATGACATACTGAAACCTGATGATAAAACTACATACTAGACAGATAGTAGAAACATCTACACATGTGACTAGTACTGCAAACAAGGAAATAATCAGGAGAGGGATAAACGTGTTGTACCCTCCAGTAGGCCAGTTGGCCGTAGCAGCAGCAGAGGCGGCAGCAGCAGCGGAGGCGGCAGCAGCAGCAGAGGCGTTGGCAGCCTCTTGACCGGCTGCGGCGGCGGCAGCAGCAGCCGTAGTGTCGTCGGTGTTCATGGTGATGACGAAGGCGCCGCGGCAGACGTAGAGGAAGTAGGCGAAGTAGCCGACGTAGTGGATGAAGATTGGCGAGCAGTCGCGTAGGAGACGCTCCCCAAAAACCTAATCGCCCCTCTCCCGTACAGGAAACGGAGAGGCGGGGTTTCGGAGGCCTGCTCTCCCGTCGACCGTGTACGCGGCGGACGGGATGGGATCAACGAAGGCAGCAACAGCGAGGAGGAACGATGGTGGCGGTTAAGAGCGGATGACTCTGTTGTCAGGTGTATTTTCGGAGAGGAGCGACCTCTCCTTTTATGCACAGACGCGGGAGACAAAGGGTCCAGTCGAAACGCACGTAATGAATGATCGTTAAGACTGAAAACGCACGTACTTAAGAGCACTTAAGACACGACGTTTCAGCTAGCAATCAATCTCCATTACCGCAGAGCGTTTCGTGACCGTTGACATTTTATTCCTGCGTGACAAAAAGAATACATCGGCTCGGCGAGATTCCCGCAACCCGCGGCGCGGCGCGTCGTGACGTGTCGTGACGAGGCGAGGCGAGGCGTGGCGAGGCGGGCGGCGGAGGAGGAGGAGCGCGCGTGTGGTACACAGCCATTCTCCTCATACCTCATACCAACTCATACTAGTAGTAGAGTGCCTCAGTATATAAGCTGATGCACATCTCATCCAACTAGCGGTATGGGACTAAACTCCCACCACA
The DNA here is from genome assembly GCA_026929855.1 of Poa annua. Classification (NCBI taxonomy): domain Eukaryota; kingdom Viridiplantae; phylum Streptophyta; class Magnoliopsida; order Poales; family Poaceae; genus Poa; species Poa annua. The sequence goes on along the minus strand of CM049437.1, from coordinate 79,955,787 downwards.
TGGCATGACAACATGGGCCTTAGGGATTTTCAGGAATTGATAATGGGCTAAAGGCCCAATATTTCAGCAATCCCCCACCAGATCCCAAAGACCCATGAAGTTGTCATCCGTTCCAAACACTGTTTTGATATACCAGTATTTTTAGTAGAGACCTGTTAAGGTTGAACTCCACCTAGAGCAATTAGCTACACTCCTTCACAACTGACAATGGACTAGGCCTTGAATTGTCAGTTTGGCGTAAAGTAGCTTCACTAACTGTCTTACCAGTACTAGACTGCCGAAGGCTGACCCCTCGGGTGGAGCATATTAGTCACTCCAGACCTATTCATAAACTTACTAGAGATCACCCTAATCTCATAGACTGTGACCAGCAGTCAGGTTCATATAGGTGTGTTCCTCCAAAGATCGCTCTGTAGGATAGCGTCTTGCTTATGCAAAGCTTTGGAACACATTAAGACATACGTCAACCTGCCATACAGTTACCGAGAGTATTGCATCTCCAACGAAGTGGGTTAGTAAAGGTTTTACTCTCTTCAGTTAACCACTAGCTTGTTTTCCCAGGTCCTAATTCACGGGATCTCCGATCACATAGGTTGGGTTACTACCATGGCAACTCATGTGGGTTTCATACCCATCTCCCTCGATGCATTTTCTATCACAACACGTGATAGCCCTTTAGTAAAGGGATCTGCCAGATTCTTAGCCGACTGGATATAATCCAACGCTATAACTCCGGAGTTTCTTAAATGTCTGACAGATTTTAATCTCATTCTTATGTGTTTGTTGGACTGCATGTTGTCCTTTGAACTCTTAACCTTAACAATCACTGTTTGGTTATCACAGTTCATAAGGATAGCCGGAACTGGCTTTTCAACCACTGGCAAGTCCATCAAAAGATCTCGAAGCCATCCTGCTTCGACACCAGATGTGTCCAATGCTGTTAATTCTGCTTCCATTGTCGATCTCGTCAGGATCGTTTGCTTGCAAGACTTCCAGGAAACAGCACCACCTCCAAGGGTAAACATATACCCTGTTGTGGCTTTCATCTCATCAGCATCAGAGATCCAATTCGCATCACAGTACCCTTCAAGCACTGAAGGACTTCCAGAATAGTGAAGTCCGTAGTTCTCAGTACCTTTCAGATAGCGCATAATTCTTTCGACAGCATGCCAATGCACATCACCCGGATTGGAAACAAACCGGCTAAGTTTGCAAACCGCAAACATGATGTCAGGCCTTGTCGCGCTAGCTAGATACATGAGAGAACCTATTACTTGAGAGTACCTCAGTTGATCCTTAGCTGTGCCAGTAAACTTTCGAATCTGCACACTAGGATCATAAGGCGTTGGAGAAGCTTTGCAGTCCGAATATCCAAATCGACTCAAAATCTTCTCAACGTAATGGGATTGCAAAAGTGTTATCCCACCCTCATTATCTCTCAATAGCTTGATGTTCAGAATAACATCAGCCACACCAAGGTCTTTCATCTCAAAGTTTTGAGATAGAAAAGACTTGACCTCCTCAATGACTTTGAGGTTGGTCCCAAAAATCAGTATGTCATCAACATACAAGCACAGTATAACTCCTTCGCCCCCACCATGGCGATAGTATACGCATTTGTCAGCCTCATTCACAACAAAACCAGCAGAGGTTAGAGTTGTATTGAATTTCTCATGCCATTGCTTAGGCGCTTGTTTCAGGCCATATAAAGATTTCAATAACTTACATACCTTTCCTTCCTGACCATCTAATACAAAGCCATCTGGCTGTTGCATATAGATTTCCTCGTCTAACTCTCCATTTAGGAAAGCCGTCTTAACATCCATTTGATGGACAAGAAGACCATGCGAGGCTGCCAACGAGAGTAAAACTCGTATGGTGGTCAGTCTAGCCACAGGTGAGTAAGTATCAAAGAAATCTTCCTCTTCTTTCTGGGCATAGCCCTTGGCCACAAGCCTAGCCTTGTACTTTTCAATCGTACCATCGGGCCTAAGCTTCTTTTTGAACACCCACTTGCATCCCAACGGTTTACAACCGTAAGGACGTTCAGTAATTTCCCATGTCCCGTTAGCCATGATGGAATCCATCTCGCTACGGACTGCTTCTTTCCAGTAATCAGCATCCGAAGATGCATAAGCCTCTGAAATAGAAGTGGGAGTGTCATCCACAAGGTACACGAGAAAATCATCGCCAAAGGACTTTGCAGTCCTCTGTCGCTTGCCCCTACCAAGGGTTTCCTCATCATCCTTCTCAGGATTTTCATCACGGGTTTGTTGTTCATAATATTCCATAGGAATGGCAGGCTCAGGAGTTTCTTCAGATTCCTGTATAGAAGTGCTTTGCATATCTCTCATAGGAAAAACATCCTCAAAGAAAGTAGCATCTTTAGACTCCATAATCGTACCGACCTTCACGTCAGGTACATCAGATTTCACTACCAAGAATCTATAGCCAACGCTATTCTTAGCGTAGCCCAAATTAACACAGTCCACGGTCTTAGGTCCAAGCTTACGCTTTCTGGGGATCGGCACATTGACTTTCGCCAAACAGCCCCAAGTACGTAAGTATGAGAGTGTTGTCCTTCTCTTCTCCCATTGTTCATAGGGAGTGAGTTCATTATCTTTTGTTGGAACCTTATTCAGGACATGACATGACGTCAATAGCGCCTCCCCCCACCATGCCTTGGATAATCCCGATGTATCTAACATGGCGTTAACCAAATCAGTTAGAGTACGGTTTTTCCGTTCGGCAACCCCATTTGACTGGGGAGAATAGGGAGGCGTCCTCTCATGAATAATTCCATGTTCCATACAGAAAGAGTCGAACTCATTAGAGAAGTACTCTCCACCACGATCAGACCGGATGTGTTTAATTTTCTTTTCAAGTTGGTTCTCAACTTCTGCTTTATAGATTTTAAAGTAGTGTAGAGCCTCATCTTTAGTACTTAACAAATATACATAGCAAAATCTAGTGGAATCATCTATCAGTGTCATGAAGTATCTCTTTCCACCTTTAGTCAAAACACCATTCATCTCACAAAGATCAGAATGTATAAGTTCTAACGGTGCCAAGTGTCTTTCCTCCGCAGCTTTATGAGGCTTGCGAGGTTGCTTTGCTTGAACACACGAAAGACATTTAGAACCTTTGGCTAAAGTGAAAGATGGGATTAAACTTAGTTTTGCTAGCCGCGTCATACAACCGAAACCAATGTGACAAAGACGTGAATGCCAAACTTCTGCTTCATTAACATTCGAATGAATATTGTTCACGACTTTATTACAGAAATCAGCAAGAGAAAAGCGGAACATGCCTCCGCATTCATAACCTTTTCCAACAAATAGTCCATATTTCGTAACAACTACTTTATTAGACTCGAATACCAATTTAAACCCTTCTCTACATAGAAGGGAGCCACTAACGAGATTCTTCTTGATGGCGGGGACATGCTGAACGTTCTTGAGCTGCACGATCCTTCCCGAAGTAAACTTCAGATCGACCGTGCCAACACCAAGAACAGAAGCACTCGCGCCATTCCCCATCAATACGGATCCGTTCCCTGTGACCTGATAAGAAGAAAACAATGAAATGTCAGCACACACATGAGTATTTGCACCAGTATCAATCCACCATTCATTAGACTGAAAAACTGAAAATACAGTAAATAAATTACCGTACCCGGATGCACCGTTCTCATTGTTGCTCACGATCATGTTGACAGACTTGGGGTCTTGTCCTGGTTTCTTGAACTTCTTTGGGCACTTAGGAGCCCAATGTTCCTCTGAACCACAGGTGTAGCATGCACCTTTCTTCTTATCCTTCTTGAAAGGTTTGTTACCCTTCTTCTTGAAGTCGGTATTCTGTTGGACGACAGTTTTTCCCTTGTGCTTGTGGGAGTTGAAGTTCTTCTGTACCATATTAGCAACAGAAGCACCTTCGCCTTTTCCATGCGAGTCCTTTGCCCTTGAATTCTGCTCAACACTCAGATGGCCAATGACATCCTCAACAGAGAATTCACGCCTCTGATGTTTCAGAGTAGTAGCAAAGTTCCTCCAGGAGTTGGGCAGCTTAGCGATTATGCATCCCGCGACAAACTTGCCCGGTAGCACACACTTCAGAAGCTCAAGCTCCTTAGCGATGCACTGTATCTCATGAGCTTGTTCCAATACAGAACGGTTATCAACCATCTTGTAATCATGGAACTGCTCTACAGTGTACATCTCGCTTCCAGCATCAGTTGCGCCGAATTTAGATTCGAGCGCCTCCCACAAGTCCTTGGCAACCCGCACATGTAAATATGCGTCAACCAACTTATCTCCGATCACGCTTAGAATGGCTCCAACGAAGACGACGGTGGCATCCCTAAACGCCTTCTCCTGTTCAGGAGTAATCGTTTCAGTGGGAGTGACACCGGCGACCCAGAACACGTTCATCGCAGTGAGCCATAAGATGGTTTTGGTTTGCCAACGCTTAAAATATGTCCCCGTAAACGGGACTGGTTTCAGTGCAGCAGCAAAACCATTTACCGAAAATTGCCTACACAAATTAGGTTTTTGGATTGTTGAGTATATAGGCAATTGTTCGATTAAATTAATCCAATAATAAATCATGAACATAACATAAACGGTGGTAATGACATACTGAAACCTGATGATAAAACTACATACTAGACAGATAGTAGAAACATCTACACATGTGACTAGTACTGCAAACAAGGAAATAATCAGGAGAGGGATAAACGTGTTGTACCCTCCAGTAGGCCAGTTGGCCGTAGCAGCAGCAGAGGCGGCAGCAGCAGCGGAGGCGGCAGCAGCAGCAGAGGCGTTGGCAGCCTCTTGACCGGCTGCGGCGGCGGCAGCAGCAGCCGTAGTGTCGTCGGTGTTCATGGTGATGACGAAGGCGCCGCGGCAGACGTAGAGGAAGTAGGCGAAGTAGCCGACGTAGTGGATGAAGATTGGCGAGCAGTCGCGTAGGAGACGCTCCCCAAAAACCTAATCGCCCCTCTCCCGTACAGGAAACGGAGAGGCGGGGTTTCGGAGGCCTGCTCTCCCGTCGACCGTGTACGCGGCGGACGGGATGGGATCAACGAAGGCAGCAACAGCGAGGAGGAACGATGGTGGCGGTTAAGAGCGGATGACTCTGTTGTCAGGTGTATTTTCGGAGAGGAGCGACCTCTCCTTTTATGCACAGACGCGGGAGACAAAGGGTCCAGTCGAAACGCACGTAATGAATGATCGTTAAGACTGAAAACGCACGTACTTAAGAGCACTTAAGACACGACGTTTCAGCTAGCAATCAATCTCCATTACCGCAGAGCGTTTCGTGACCGTTGACATTTTATTCCTGCGTGACAAAAAGAATACATCGGCTCGGCGAGATTCCCGCAACCCGCGGCGCGGCGCGGCGCGGCGAGGCGGCGGAGGAGGAGGAGCGCGCGTGTGGTACACAGCCATTCTCCTCATACCTCATACCAACTCATACTAGTAGTATGAGTGCCTCAGTATATAAGCTGATGCACATCTCATCCAACTAGCGGTATGGGACTAAACTCCCACCACATGGCATGACAACATGGGCCTTAGGGATTTTCAGGAATTGATAATGGGCTAAAGGCCCAATATTTCAGCAGTATCAACATGATTAGTAACTTCTTTTAGGGTGCAGGTTGGAGATGGTTGTCCGGCTGGATTACCATGAGACCGTGACCCTGCTTTAACTGACTGTCCAGTGTTCTCTGCACCCTAGCACTTTGTTTTACTTAAACATGTCTATTTCATTTGAATTGTTGTTGAGCTACAAAGCGAACATAGGTATGAAACCAATGCCGCTATACTTGGTCATATTTCTAAGCAAACATTCTGTTTAGTTGCCTTTGCAGTTGAGCTGACCGAGATGAATGCAAAAACTGAAACCTTGCAAATAGAGTAATATTACGAAACCTTGTCATGTGTTCCATCAAGTATGACTGTATGACATATTATAAAAGTCATGTAGATTTGTACGAACTCACAGGAAAACTAATTATATATATAACAGTGGATTACCGGAACACATTTTAAGGATGAGATGCAAATCAAGAAATCAAGTTTTCCATTCAATTGGTGCCAGGGAGGAATCTATTCAGAACGTTCAAGGGCGATGCCGTAATTTCAGTGGTGATGCAGTTTGACGGAAGTTGTCGGGGATGCCGTGTGTTTTCGGAGGCTGGCCTGCGCCGCGGCCAGCGGTTTCGTCGGTGTCGTCGGACACGGGCGTCGTGCAGGCGCGGTGTGAGCGGTGTGGCTGCGCCGGCCGGCGACGGCTTCGCCAGTCTTCGGTATGGAGGCTAGGCCGGCCGCGCGTCTGGCAGGAGGTCCGGCGGGCGGCGTGTTGTCGAGCGCGGCGGACGGTGTGCAGGCGCGGCACGCGGTGTGGCTGCGCCGGCCGGCGAGTGCGTCGCCAGTATTCGGTATGCATGGAGGCTAGGCCGGCCGTGCGTCTAGCAGGAGGTCCGGCGAGCGTCGGGTTGTCGAGCGCGTCGAGGGCGGCGGGCGTGAGCGCCGGGCGTGTCGAGCGCGTGGAGGCGTGGTCGTCGGACGGGCGGTTACGGCAGGCCGCGGGTGAGGATGGAAGTGGCGGCTGCGGAGAGGATGCAACTGACCAGATCTCGTGCGGCGCTGCGGCATGCGTGAGGACGGAAAGAAGCAGTTAGATTACCGGTTATCTCGCGTGGTTTGTTTTGACCAGGTCGTGGGTTTCGTATGCACCAAAAAGTTCCACCATACTAAATTGCTAGATGCATACATGAAATAGCAGGGATGAATCTAGACCGTTGGATGCATTTAAGTGGGCCTGATTGTTAGGTGGAAGTAAATTTGTGGACATTTTTTTGGGTGGCTGTAGGAAAGAAAAGTTTGCTTGTTTAATAGTAGTGCAGAAAAGGGAAAACGAAAAAATCCTGATGGGCTTGGCCCATAGCATTAGCGCTATAGGCGTCGCTCTCGTTAACGCGTTGTAAAGGAGCTCTCGATAGATAGGCTACGCTACATGCTGACCATTGCAAGAAGTTTATGGATCAGACAACGATTAATTACTGGGCCGCAAGCCCACGTAGTAACAATTTCGTTCTCCTTACACACAGCGTTAAGAAAAACAAAAAAAAAACTGTAGCCTAGCCTCGTCAGTCGGACACCCGTACCGGATAAGCCACGCCGATCTCTCCTATCCTCTCAGCGACACAAAACCACACAAAATCGCGCGCGAACTACCGCAGGGTACGGCTTCGAGGTCCACCATGACCATGCTCGCCTCCCTCTTCTCCCCTTCCCCTCTCCTCACCACCGCCGCCGCCTCCACCTCCTCCTCGCAGCCAGCGCCACAGTCCGTGAGGCTCCCGGCGCCCAGGCCGCCGCTCACGGTCACGCTGGCCGCGGCGGCTGCGGCCGGCATCCTGTTGCTGTCCCCCGTGGCGCCATTGCACGCGGAGGCGGAGTTCAAGACCTACTACGGCACGGCGGCGAGCGCGGCGAACTACGGCGGGTACGGCGGGAACGCGAACAAGAAGGACGCGGCGGAGTACGTGTACGACGTCCCCGAGGGGTGGAAGGAGCGGCTGGTGTCCAAGGTGGAGAAGGGCACCAACGGCACGGACAGCGAGTTCTTCAACCCGCGCAAGCGCTCCGAGCGGGAGTACCTCACCTTCCTCTCGGGCTTCCGCAAGCTGGCCCCCGTCGGCGCCGTGCTCGACAACCTCGCGCTCTCCGACGTCGGGCTGCAGGACCAGATCTCGTCGGCGGACAACGTGGCGTCGGCGGAGCGCAAGGATGGGGACGGGCAGGTGTACTACGAGTACGAGGTGGCCGGCGCCGGCGGGCACAGCCTCATCTCGGTCACCTGCGCGAGGAACAAGCTGTACGCGCACTTCGTCACGGCACCCAACGCCGAGTGGGGGCGCGACGAGGCCGTCCTCCGCCGCCTGCACCAGTCGTTCAAGACCGTCGACTTCAGCGGGCAAGATTGACATGCATGCTGTTCGCGCGATCGAGCAGTTTTGTATAGGCGCGATCGGGGAAGAGGTAATTGACCTGGATAATAATGAATTAAGCAACACGATCGAGTATATATCTTGATCTGTAAATTATTTTCTTCGTCTGTAGGTGTTACTCAGCTAAGCTGGAGTGCGGCTCTGATGGCAGAACCGCAAACGGATCAAACGGAAATCAACGAAAGTTAACCTGCGTGGCAGATTAGCGGCGATATGAATTGATCAGTAGCTCAAACTTGTTTGTGGCGCTACTGCTGTCGTATATCGGAATATGGGTTGCACACGTTTCATATGAGATTTGCAAGGATTTCAGTGAAAACGGTTCGATTTCCACACGATTTGGGAAGATTTTGGCGTTCCATACGGCTGACCGACCCAATATACAAGCAGGGCATCAGGAAGTACTCACATATACACATGTTGCACTTAGAAATATAGGCGATGCACATGAAAATACGCATGAACTTGAAAGTAGCAGTGCAATGCACTTCGAAATACACGCAAGCGTTACCGTTGTAAGTACAGGAAGTGCATTTGAAATTACTCACGCGCTCCCTCAGAAGTTCTAGTGTGTTGAGAAGACGCGAGGCTCCCGTGTCGTCCCCCAGGGTGACTCCGGAGCGATCCAAATCCCAGCCAAAGAGCAAATCGCGGGCGTGTCTCTCTGCCGCTGTCGCCGGCGTGGGTCGCGGTGGCGGTGGTCCCTGGTACCGACCGGTGCTGGGGATGGGGGCGGCGGCAGAATCCTCAACGGGGCGGCTGGGGAGGTGCCGGTGAAGATGGATGTCGGCGGTGGTTGGACGGCGAACCCGGCCAGGCGGCGGCGGCCATCACGGCGTGCAGCTGGTGGAGGCTTGCTGCGGGTCTAGGGTTCTACCTAGGCCTGTGGTTTTCGCGGCCGCGCGGAGGGGCTTGGGACGACGCCGGCTGGCGACTGCTCGCTCCCTACCGAGCGAGGACGAGGAGGGCGGTGGCCGTGAGGTCGCCTGAGCGTTGGGATCTGGGCTGCTGGGCCTAGATATGGGCCTTTCGGCCCAGCCAGGGCAGGCTGCGGTGATCTGACTGTGGATTTGTCCACGCCGGTGGATCTGCGGCGGCGCTTTGGTCTACGTCTCCTTCTACGAGCTCGGTCTAAATAAAAGGTGGCGGTCCTAAGATTTTTTCTCACAATGAGATGATTAAGCTGGATGTCTGCCTCCATCTATCTAGCTGTAGTGTCGTGTTCTTGAAGGCTCCGCCGGTGAATTCCATTGGACTATTATATCTGGAGATTGCTGGATCGGGGGGGGGGGGGGGGGGGGGGGGGGGGGGGGGGGGGGTTCGGTCGGGTGCACTCGTGTTTTTTCTGACCGTTTGGTTTCAGAGAGAGCGCTTCGAAGCCTTGCTGGCTGTTATTATTATGGGACACGCTTTCTCGTTTCATGTTGCTGGCAGTGAATGTCATCGCAGGTAAGATCTGGGTACTAGCAATTGTGGTTTGATTCTTTGTGGCTGTGAGGAATTGGCTTGGTGTTTTGTGACTTGGAGTAGCGGCATGCAAGTGGGGGCGGCTGCACAGGAGAAGTTTAAAGTCTTACCTTTCAGAGTGAAAATCCAAGATCTGGCCTTAATTGGTTGTGCCTGGCAATGTCCTTCTTGAAGTCATTGTTTTAAGAACGAAGACTTCCTTCAGGGTGAAAATCTAAGATCTTTGATCGGGCGACGACGGCGCTGGTGCACCGCTCCCTACTTGGAGGCGTCGCTTTTGGAGAAATTAGACTTCTGGTATTGTCTTGGTGGTGTTAGAACTGTTGTTTTAAGAAATAGACGACTCTAACGGGACTTTTCCTTTTTATATTTCTTCTGTTTTTTTGGCTGTGTGCATCCGTAGTGTCGTTAAGACAATACGTTGTTGGAGAGGCTGGGTGTACTTGGTATCTTTGTGATATTAATATATGCTCTTTATCTAAAAAGAAGTTCTAGTGTGTTGTAAGAACTCTCCTCTTGCGGCATATATCAACACGGGAGGGTGTTGATGGCTCCCAAGTGCAGGAGATCAATTGTAGTACCTTTCAATTAGAAAAGGTTGTTGAACCCACGAGTAGTCGAAGGTATTGGTTAGTAAGAGTGATAAATAAAACAATAAAAGTTGTAACTGTTTTTGGGGTTTTTGAGTGTATAATTGCAAGAGAATAAAAATGCTGAAAATAAATAGTAGCAAGTGAAAGCTCTCAATGAGAGAAAGCCCAATACTACTTTTAGCAAGAGGACAAGCTTAAGTGATGTGTGTCTTATATGTGGCAAACGTTTCCGAGGGCGGTATGGATTTTACTAGGCATAGAGATTTCTAAAATAACACGTTGAATATCTTGTCAAGTTTTAATCTTCTTTGGACGGAGCCATATTTAGGTGTAGTTAAATAAATCTTTTTTTTAAAGGTGTAGTTAAATAAATAAACTAAACTCTTTATGATGGATCTCATGACCAAGTTAATGAGCAACACAAAAATTATTAAGACATAAAGTCCCACCATAGCCATAAACTCTTGGGTCCCCGCTATTAATCCCCCCTAATGCAACGCCGACTGCACATCACTCCATTACACTTGTTACCCTATGAGCCCATATAGGTGAAGTGATGTGCATTCGACGTTCGCACATCACCATCATAGAACAACATAAAAGATAAACACTAGACAAAATACCAACACATGTTATATATAAATCATTGCCAATTCATCATATGCCTTCAAGAACATACGAGAACTACTCACAATGTGCAAACATGATCATATTCAGTGGCATAAGTGGTACAACACAATCCGAAAATATAACTTTACCTCCAATAAATGACAAATACTCAATCACAAACATGAATAGGAGCACAAAACAAGTATCTAGGGTTTGGTAACTCTAAAACTACGAGGGGGATGTAGTGGATCACGGAAATGGATATGGAGATGGTGCTGGTCTTGGTGATGGTGACGATGGAGAGGCCTCCTCCCACGCCAAGGAGGAGAGGTGATGACGATGGCGATGCTTTCCCCCTTCTCCGGAGCTCCGGAGCAGCAGGATGTGGCCCCCTTCGGAGGGAATCAGGAGTTTCGTCGCCGCTGCGGCCTCGGATAGTCTCGGGAAAATTAGGGCATAACTTTTTGGGTGAGACGAAGACGTACTAAAAGGCGGAGGCCGAGACTATGCCCGAGGAGCAAAAGGAGGGGTCCCACGTGGCCAGGGAATCTAACCGCGTGGGCCATGCCCTTTTGGCCCTCGTGGCACTTCTCTCTCGGATCTTTTGCCTACGTTCGTTCTCTTGTAAAAATAATGGCTGTGCATTTTCCCCCGATCCTTTTGACGTCCAGAGCCAGAAGGTCCTGAAACATTAAAAACAAGGAAAAAGAGGTTTTCTGCCTCCGAGAAATTAAATACCAAAAATAGACTTTGTATGAAAGTCCCATAAATCATTTATAACATGCAAAAACAATGATATAACAATGCCTATAAATTCTAATATGATAATATATAAGTTGTAAAAATGATGATATAAAATGCACATATCAGGTGTACCTATGAGCCCATTAGAAAAGGGGAGAACTGGGTCAGTATCACATATTTAGGTTTATATCATCAAAAGATCAATTTGTTGCTTTATACCATCCAAAGGTTACATATCATTTGATTCTTACCACTTCTTCTAAGTCTCCGTTAGTGATTACCATGGTATCCATTCATGAAAAATAGTCCCTCAATTGATCAAATTTGAGCCTGCATTCAATAGCCAAGAGCATCAAGAGAATCAATCACAACCAAGAGCAAGAACATGCAGTGGTCTCTGGGCAACGGAGACAAGCAAGAAAAGGACCACGTGGGGATCAATGGTCGGGACGAGCCCGGGATCAGCGTATAGGTCGTTCCGCGACCGGAGTGTCGCAACAGTCATGAAAAATAGTCCCTCAAAGTGTCGCGAGAGTGAGGTCACAAGTCGCTCATGCTAGGGTTTCGGTTGGACCCCTTCTCTCCATGGCGGGAGGAGATAGCTTCACCGGGGCTCGGCGATGGAGGCGTGGAACCGATGAGATCCCATTGTCGGGCTCATGGGATTGAATGGTCACTTCTTCTCTCTTCGTGACTCTGTATGCTTTCAGTTCAAGTTATGGAGAAGAATAGCGCTTGGGTTTAGTTAGATAGGCACAAGAGTATAATAGGGATTTGTTAAATTCTTTAACCGGCAAAAAAAAAATTTAACGGAAGCAGAAGGAATGGCAAAAACCAATAACATAGCAACCTTTGGATGGTATAAACCAACATATTGATCTTTTGATGGTATAAACCTAAAGGCGTGATCTTTTAATGGCGACCCAATTCTCCCTTAGAAAAGACGCTTTGTCCCTAGTGGTACTGGATTTTAGATGTTTGGTTGCTTGTAGAAGGCTACCCTGCGCCAACCTCAAAGCATCGTTCAACTAGGCCCACAAGTGAAAAGATGAAATAGGTTGACTGGCAATTGAGGGGGGGGGGGGGGGTATGGTTAGTACACATTATGCTTTTGTTTTAGCAATTTAGGGAGATATAGCAAATTGGATTCTCTACATCAGACATATTGATGAGTAATGATAAGTATACAATTTGCCATACAATGTAAGCAAGCGAACAATGCTAGAAACAAATAAACGAAAGACCTTAGAAATAATCACACAATGGACGAGTCTTCGTTTGATAGTTGTGTAGTCACAATGATCCCCAATGGCCACCAAGCTCACCTTTACTCCCCTCATGCGTACACCAAGGCGGAGTGCCATGATCCACTAAGTGTTTCACTAGAAGGCGGCTAACCAAACCTTTTCAAATAGTGTTGGGGCTTGCTAATTGAATGTCCCAAAAATATCCCGTCGGAGCTCCTCACCACCAAGGCCAAACCAAAGATGATAACTTCCGTTAAAACCCAAGAGTAACAAGATCCCCAAATAATTAGTAGGTTGGAATAAGTTCCTTTGGTGTAACCCTATATTTTAATCTCCTCTTTCACCCCTTGTAGATTTACCAAGTTTGGACCAAAAGAGTGTAGGAGGTTTGAAATTTTGAACAACAAAGGAGAGAGAAAATAACTCGTCCCTTCCCTAGGGGGAGAAGGGGTTGTATTTGATAGGACCCCCCCAAACCCAACCTTACATGAAAAGCATGGCCGAGTTATCCCGAGAACGACATACATGGTGATTCACAATCAAAACACTGAGCAATGGCCTACCTAGACCAAGATCCTGGCCACTATTTTTTTGAAGCTGATGGCCACTAATAATTAGCCTCTTCTCCACATTGGGCTCAAGTAGGTCCTACTTTGTAACATATCATGCGAAACCTCTCACCTGCATGAGCATGATAGGAGGACGTGTATAATTGACTCGGAGTCGTCATAGCATCGGTGAGCTGGGTGGGGAAGTCCTCATCATACCAGTTTGTTCATTGTCCAACAACAATTCTTGTTGACTCGCCAAGCAAAACTTACATTTCGTCAGCATTCGAGATCTCCACATCTTATCTCATGTCGGGTCCATTGTCACCACATATCACTATGAACAAACTAATATAAACCGGTCATGATGAGTATGAATCGTCAAACTTGAATGCCAAACTCAAGCCATGACTTGTCCTCCTCGTAATTTTGAGCCATAGCCACCTCGTGCGCAACACGATTATTAGGGAGCGAGATCCTCAAACTTGTCGAGGAATGCCTAGGAGACGAGGACTACAATAACTTTAGGGAAGTAATTGCTCATATTCAATCTAGACAACTCCCTTTCAAAACTATCGCTGCCACTTGGCGTTGAACTTATAGGGAAAATAAGTCCGACGATATGGGTGAAGAACCCTATAATAGCTACTCCTTCTGTTTGTTCCTAAATGTAAGCCTTTGTGCAGACATATATTTATGCAAAGTTTACATGAATTTTTTATACTAAAACATATCTATATTACACACAAAGAATATAAATGCTTAGGGCGTGTTTGGTAGCCTGTATCATCTTATCATGAGATTCCCACCCGATACAAGCTGACCATATACAGTTTGTGTTGAGATATTGCAATGTGTTTGGTAGCTCGTACGACTAGAGACATGTTGAGCAGAGATAGTGTTTGGCAGCTCGTATGACTAGAGACATGCTGCAGAAACACGAAATTACAAACATGTCCAACTTTTTACATAAAGGATCTTGCAGAGAAATAAAAAAAGCAATCAGGTCCGTTGACCTCAACCTTTGCATCTGGGATTCGTCTCCGGCAGGGAGCAGCGAGACGGCGGCGCTGGGAGACGCGCGCGTGGCTGGGAGAGGCGCGCGTGGCCGGGAGAGGCCGTGCTCCCCCATCTCTGGCCGCACGGGCGGCGAGGACGAGCGCGTCCTTCTCCACGCGGCCGCCGGTGGCTCTGCTCCCCCATCTCTGGCCGCACGGGAGGCGAGGACGAGTTCGTCTCGGGAGGAGGCGACAACAAGCTCAGGGCGGCACTGGGCTTAGGGGCGGCGGTTGGAGCATCGGGAGGGCTCGACGCCGGGGGCAGGGGAGGCGCTGGACGGTGGGGCGGTGCGAGCATGGCCTTGGCGACCGGAGTGAGGGAAAAAGAGAGACGGATGCGGGGGGAAATGAGAGGAGCTTTCGGGCGGGGTGGGCGACGCACTGCTCGGGTGGGGCCCACGCGTGGGATTTTCTGTATGAGCTCGGCAGGGCTGAGTTGTGAAGCTCGATCTGAGCTTCTCAACCCGGCCTGGCTGAGAGGAGTTTTTGGTGCGAGGTGGGCATGGCCCAGACGCAAACATAGGCTACCAAACAGCAAAAAACTGGGTGGGGGAGATTTTCTGAGCCCAACCGGGCTACTAAACACACCCTTAGTATCTAGGACTACACGTCGGTCACTGTTATTCATAAAATATGTACGAGTAATAACGAGAAGCTTCAGAGATATAGAATCTCGAATTGAATACGTGGCTCAGTCTAATGGTTGTGATAAACACTCTAAACTATCAGCAGCTTGTTTAATAAAACAGCTGTCCGTTTCGTATGTTCCAATTTGAGGTACAGTATTCTAGATGTTGACATCGGGAGATTTGGGCCGCTTCTCCGGAAACTAGAGAAAAATTGGAGCCAGCAGTGACATCGCAATCATCGCAATTTGCAGAATTTGCAAAAATAGTAAACTAATCGAGATCCATACTGCAATCCACACGTAAATCTTCCATCGTTCCAAATGAATTTCGTTTAGCTGAATGAAAAATATTCATTTGCAGTATGAAATCTACGACAACTTTTTTTTTTGAAATCTGAAATCTACGACAACTTTGTGCCAGCAGCGGCGCTATAATTTGGCGCTGTAGAATGACTTTCACGCACGTTGGAATGGGTCTTTTGCGCGCGGCCGCGTTTCGCAAAAGACAGCGGCGCTATAAACCAGTTTTTACGCGAATCCGCGCTTACCAGCTTTTTCAGCAGCGTCAAATATATAGCGCGCGCCAACGGTTCATACATACATATAGTAGTTCGAAGAGTTCATACAAAGTTCATCATAGATAGGAAATATAAAATTTAAACTACTCGTCGGAGTCCCAATCGAACGCGTCCGAGTCCTCGGTCGAGGAAGACACCGGCTCGGACGACGATAAATCGTTCCAGCGCGGGTCGTCCGGTGGGACCGTCGGGTTCTCCACCTGCGTGAGGATGAACTGTCGCCGCTCCTCCTTGTCGAGGCGGCGCTCCCAGCGGTTCTCCGACCGGTTTCTCCTTCTATCTTCGGCTTCATCTTGGAACTCGATCTCCTCGCGCTCGCTTCCCCGGTGGACGAAGCGCCAGTATCGGCGTCGCTCCTCGTCCTCCACGGCTACCTCGATGCGTCGCTGCTGGGCGCGGTGGAGGCGCCGATTGTCGGCGTTGTGCAGGAGCGGCTCTGGCGCCAGTTCAACCGCCGTCCGGCGGGTTTGGACGTCGTCGAAATTCATCGACTCGCGAGGAAGGCCGAGTCGTATGTGCGGGCGGCTCCGTGCGCCGTGTCGAAGTTGCCGAGGAAGAACCGTTGTTCGCCGGACCGCAACACGGCGGAGTAGGTGCCGTTTGGGTGCTCCCGGACGCCGACATAGCCGGAGCTCCCACGGCGGCGCAGCGGCATCTTGGCGGCGGCGGAAGCGGAGCGGAGGGGACACACGACGGGACAGGAAAGGGTTTCAGTGGGAGCGCACGCGAAAGCGGTGGCGGTTTGGAAACGAGCGCGGCCGCGCCTTTTGTAGCGCGCGCGGGACCGGAAGCGGCAGACTTCCCGCGCGCGTTCCAGCACGTTTCCGCGCGCGGCTAAAATTTTCCCGCGCCGCACGTTTTGGCGCCGCTGCTGGAGTCGCAAACTCGAGCCGCACGCGGTAAACAAGCGGTTTTTCCCGCGCGCGCTCGCGCTGGTGGAGATATACCTGGCCATCGAGCCGGCACGGCACGCTCCGGCGACGGCACGGCACGGATGCGGCACGACTCTAATCGTGCCGTGCCGGGTGATGACCCACAAGTATACGGGGTGTATCGTAGTACTTTCGATAAATAACACTACAAGAAATATGCTCACTTGTGACCCCCCATATTGGTCACTGAATAGTCATAAAGTTTCATTTGTGACCTTTTTATGACCAAAAATAGTTGGTCAAAAGCTGGCAGTCACTAATGAAACTATGTGACCAATTTTGTGCAATCGTCATAAATGGTTATGATCAAAATAAAAGGTCACGGTGATTATGACCAACTTTTTGGTCACTGACCATCTGGTCTGGCCACGTAGGATCCAACGTGGCAAATCTGACGTGGCAACATTGTGACCAAATAAATTTGTCATAGAGTAAAATCAGCCCAGTCCAGCTCTTGTCTTTACATGGGCCGAGCCCAACAATACGTTTTTTCTACTAAAGTTGATCGACTAGATGGGCCAGCCCAATACTTAGGCCTTTATATTTTTGGGGTCATTTTTTAAAAAAGTGGGACCCAATTGTCAGGTTCTGATACATGGGTCCAATTTTCAGGTTCTCATGGTGGGACCCATTTGACAGATTTTGGTCGTGGGACCAAATGACAGGTTCGAGCAGTGCGTCCCATTTGTCAGAAACTGGTAGTGGGTCCCACATTTCAAATTTATCTCAGCACAAATTCGAATTCAAATTCATCTCAGCATAGGAAAATACACATCTGAGAACAGTACAACAAGTTTACAGATTCACATCAAATAACTTGGAACAAAATCTATTGGTGAGTTCACATCCTAACAAGCAACCGTCGTATCA
Organism: Poa annua; assembly: GCA_026929855.1. Classification (NCBI taxonomy): domain Eukaryota; kingdom Viridiplantae; phylum Streptophyta; class Magnoliopsida; order Poales; family Poaceae; genus Poa; species Poa annua. The sequence continues at coordinate 79,938,493 of CM049437.1, read as the reverse complement.
ACAGCAGCAGCCTGAGACAAAAGGGAGGTAACTACTGAAATAAAATAGCAACCATCCATCATCACTCGGTGACACTAGCGACGAGCAGCTGCGTTCAGGCACCACCATGGACTCCTGCTGCTGTAGCTGCTTGCTGGGACGCATCATTCAGCCATTCTGCACACAGAAAGTTAGAGGTTGATGCCAGTGTTAGGGCATCAGAAGTACAAAAAAATGAATCGGAAAGGTTAACAGCAAGGAGATTGCGAGAGACAGGGTCAATGGATCTCACCTTGTTGTCGCCCTCCTCATCCTTGATCTCCGAATTAGACTTGTCAGAATCACCGGACACCTCCAGGCTTCCTGCCTGCAACGAGAGATGACACGGAAACAGACATATCAGTACAATAGTTTTGATTGTATAAGCGTGCACTGAATCTGACACCAAAACTGACAAGGAATCGAGATGGTCTAGATGTACCCTGGAGTTAAGAAATCCAATGGCACAAGAAAATCTGATTCTAATCAGGGTAGGTAACTTGGTATTGAGTCATAAATGGTATATGTTGCCACACAAAATTTGCCAGCAATAATTTCAGTGAAGTTTACATTCTAATCAGGTTTAATAAGGCCAGCAGCACAAAACAACTAACTATATTGCCTTACCAGAGGTACTAGCAACAAAAGCTCTAACAAACAGTTCTACAACTCACTGTGTCACAGCAACAGAACAAAGAACATGATCAAACACCGTGAACAATTGACTGGAGGAGCTCACCTGAGGGTTGTGTAGCGTCGGCTCGCCGACGAGGTAGTCAAACAGTCAGACTCTAGGGCCAACTGAGTCGAACACGGAAATCACAAGCATTGTCATCTCCTGGCAAAGCATAGCCAGGTTATTCCAAATAAGTAATGCAAATAAAGTAAACTGAGCACAGGTATTCGAAAGATCACAAACTGATTCATACATACAGGAAAATCAATTATACAATATAGTAAATAGAGCATGCATACAGTCCAACCAATTATGGGAAGGTAAATCCAGCAAAACAGCTTACAACATAGATAGATAGAAGAAAGCAGGTACATGTTCTTTGCTTGTAGAAATTTACAGAGTCCTTGTCATAGATGGCCTTGCCGAACAGGCACCTTGTCCGTGTGCTACTTCTAAAACCTGCCACACAAATGTGAAGTCGTTATAGAGGGAGAGTGCAACAAAATGATAAGAAACACAACTCCATCATGTGCATTCAGTTAATAATTAAAGTAACAATCAGAGATGGTCATATACAAGTTGCTGGACTAGTTAATTGCTTCTAGATCAGTTGCTTACATTATCGTGGGTGGACTAGTTAACTGCTTCTACTACAAGACAGGGTCTGATAAACAGATAAAGTACTCCAATTGTATTCTACAATTGTAGATAGATCATGTATTCATGGATCAGAGGATGAACAGGGCAGAGCACTGAGAGGTATCAGAGAGTATATATTTTACTCAAAGACATGTGGAACAAGATCTATTCATCCACCTGACCGGATCTGGGTAAACATACTGACGAAACGGCAGGGCAGGGTTGAGAATTTACCGTACACAACCTCGTCCCCGTCCTTGAGCGCAGGGATCTGACCGAAAGGCTGCAAGAACAAGAAACAAACCGCAAAATTAGCTAGGAAGGCAGAAACTCTGTCCAATCTCTCAAGGAATCAAAGAAGAAGGGGAGAGCGTGCGTCCGTACGTTGAGGGCGACGAGGTAGGGCTGCTTGTGTGCACCGGTGCGGAGATCGACGGGGACGATCTCGAACTTGAGGCCCATCTAGTACAGCGCCATCCCGTGCATCTTCATCGGCGCCATCGGCGCCATCGGTTAGGGTTAGAGAGGGCCCCGCCCAAAACCACTCGACGGAGCTGCGTGCTAGGAGAAGCCGGACGCAGTGCCGGCTAGGAGAAGCCCAGATCCTGCCGGTAGGCTCGGGGAATCGGGGACGAGAGGTCGAGGATACGCGCGAGGAGGCGACGGTGCGACGCTCCACCGCCTCTGCCCGAGCAGCACCGTCTGCAGGACGACGCCGGGTGGAGGGGCTGGGCATGAAGGGGAAGTTGTATTAGATCAAGTCGTCGGCGGCGGCACGTATGAGATCGGGGCGGGGGGCTGGAGATGAAGGAGAGGGTTCGGGTTTGGGTGGCGGCGTGCGTGGGAAGAGGAGCTGTGGCCGTCGCGGCGGGGGGAGGTGGTGGACGGGGAAGCTCGACAGCGGCGGGATCGAGCCGGCCGTGGTGCGGGTGCTCGAGGGAAAGAGGGAGAGACATGGCGAGAGGGAGAGGCGGCGCTAGAGGGAAAGAGGGAGAGAGATGGCGAGAGGGAGGGTCTGGATGGGGTTGGGGATTAGGGTTTCATTTTTTTTAGCTGATTACTAGGGTTTGGTTGTTTTGGCAGCTTGCGGGTGCGCGGTTTTGGTTTCTGGGCGTGGGCACCATCGTCCGATCTGTGGATGATGGACGGCTCAGCTCGCAGTCCAATGGGGCGATCCGTGTGGAGACGATTCTCTCGTCTCATTGGCCAGCTTTTCCACGTTTAAACATTATTCATGACATAGTTTGTCAAAATGTGTCCGTATTTGGCACAAACATGCAGCTTGAAACCATGAACAATGTCGCCGAAGAAATTTTTATTTTTCTTGCACAAACCTCCGTCAAATCAGCTAGAAACGGGTCAAATTTGAACTACATGTGTCTCGTAGTTTTCTCGAGATTTTTTGAAAAAATCATTTTTAGATACGCAACTACCTATTTCATCAGAGATAATAGTTTTGCAAGATTCAACCCCTAGGTACGAACGGTCATGTCTGGCGTTTTGACCGTATTTTGAAACTGCCATACGAAATTCAAAAAATATCGAAGAGATGAAAATCCTTTGCATTGTGTCATTATATGTGACCTAGTATATAGGAAAAATAACAAAATTGGAAAACAGACGATATTTTAAAAAAGTGTTCACAGAAATGACCTCTCACGTACGAAGATTCGTGGCTTTCAGCCCAAATGACCAATGTTATGGCGATAACTGTGACATAGTTTGTTCAAATGATCTCATATTGCGCACAAACATGCATCTTGGAATGGAGAACAATGTTGCTGAAGAAAGTTTTCATTTTCTTTGCACACAAAAACCATTTTTCATTTTCCGAGTGCGAAAAATAGGTTTTTTTTGGAAGCATCTACCAAAACTATGTTGCAAAATGGGAGATCACCATTTTTATAAAATATTAGACCACATTTAATTTACAAATAACCAAATTATTGTGTCTTAAAAGCTTTCCATCCACCCCTTTACAAAAAGACAAATTCCCGCCGATTCAGCTGAAAACGGGTCAAATTTCAACTACAGGTGCCTCATAGTTTGCTCATGATTTTTTGAAAAAATCATTTCTAGGTACACAAGTACCTATTTCATCATAGATACACAAAGAGTTTCACAAGATTCGATCCCTAGATACGAACGGTCATGTCCGCCGTTTTGACCGTATTTTGAAATCGGCGTATAGAATTCAAAAAAAATCAAAAAGACGTGAATCAATCGCAAAGTGTCACTATATGTGTCCTAGTTTCAAGGAAAAATAACAAACTTGGAAAACGGACGATATTTTCAAAAAGTGTTCACAGCTCACCTACGAAGATTCGTGGCTTTCAGCCCAAATGACCAATGTTATGGCGATAACCGTGACATAGTTTGTTCAAATGATCTCATATTGCGCACAAATATGCATCTTGGAATGGAGAACAATGTTGCTGAAGAAAGTTTTCATTTTCTTTGCACACAAAAACCATTTTTCATTTTCCGAGTGCGAAAAATAGGTTTTTTTGTGAAGCATCTACCAAAACTATGTTGCAAAATGGGAGATCACCATTTTTATAAAATATTAGACCACATTTAATTTACAAATAACCAAATTATTGTGTCTTAAAAGCTTTCCATCCACCCCTTTACAAAAAGACAAATTCCCGCCGATTCAGCTGAAAACGGGTCAAATTTCAACTACAGGTGCCTCATAGTTTGCTCATGATTTGTTGAAAAAATTATTTCAAGGTACACAAGTACCTATTTCGTCATAGATACACAAAGAGTTTCACAAGATTCGATCCCTATGTACGAACGGTCATGTCCGCCGTTTTGACCGTGTTTTGAAATCGGCGTATAGAATTCAAAAAAAAAACGTGAATCCTTCACAAAGTGTCACTATATGTGAACTAGTTTCAAGGAAAAATAACAAACTTGGAAAACAGACGATATTTTCAAAAAGTGTTCACAGAAATGACCTCTCACCTACGAAGATTCGTGGATTTCAGCCCAAATGACCAATGTTATGGCGATAACCGTGACATAGTTTGTTCAAATGATCTCATATTGCCCACAAACATGCACCTTGCAATGGAGAACAATGTTACCGAAGAAAGTTTTTAAATTTATTGCACAAAAAATTCATTTTTCATTTTCCGAGTGTGAAAAATGGTTTTTTTTGTGAAGGACCTACCAAAAATATATTGCAAATTTGGATCACAAGATTTTTATAAAATACTACATCACAGTTTATGTACAAAGAATCAAAAGTTCGTGTTTTTAGAGATTTCCATCCACCTCTTCTAAAAAAGACAAACTGTCGCTGATTCAGATGAAAACGGGTCAAATTTGAACTACGGGTACCTCGTAGTTTTCTCATGATTTTTTGTAAAAAACATTTTTGGGTACACAAGTATCTATTTTATCATAGATACGTAAATAGTTTCACAAGATTCAACTCCTAGATACGAACGGTCATGTCGCCAATTTTGACATCATTTTATTTCAAATTCCGCAAACCCAATATTAATAATATATAAGCTTAGTGATATTTGTATATAATTTTGAATAAAAATAGTACCTAAAAGTATATAAGAACCTAGGTTATATTTACAAAAAAATCAAAATAGTTTTGAGTTAAATTGAAGTTGAAAATCAAATAGTAATAATAATAAAGAAAAAAGAAAAAAAAAAGAGACCAACCGACCGAGTTAGGCCGGCCCAGACCAACAGAGCTAGGATGGACTTTGCCCCAGGAAAGTTGGTGGCCTCACCCACCAGGGCCCAGGTCCAGTCGCATGTGTAGTTAAAAACTGCCTGAGTGGAATGATTTCACATCAACGTTGTGGCCTGTTGGTTATGTTCGACGGAGAGAAGGCAGAGGTCGCGGGTTCTACTCCCCTGTCCGACGTTTTTGCGATTTGATTGAGAAATTGAGACTGTTGCTTGCGGGTCCGCGCGGGTACGGGATCCACATGGTAGTGGCGGGGTGGGTCCCACATGTCAGTTGTGGGTGCCGAACCCACACATCAGTGTCAGGTATGGGTGTAGTGGGTGCAGGTCCCACTTGTCATGGGTGGTGGCGTGTCCCACATGCCAGCGAGGTAGGGTGGGACCCACACGTCGTGGTGGGGTGGGACCCATATGTCAGGGAGGGTGGTAGTGGGATCCACATGTCATGGTGGGCGTGGGACCCATATGTCACGAAGGGTGGGTTGTCCAGTCAGATTAACACATAGACAAAAATGACACCTAATCACTGCCACGTAGGTGATATTGTTGTGTTAGTTGTACATTAATGTGAATGACCATTTAAATTGGTCAGAAAAAAGTTCATACACCACCGATATCTCGGTTATGACCAATTCATATAATGGGATTATGACCCTTCTTACAAAATTGGTCATGATATATTTGGGTTTAGACCCTCCAAAGCAGGGTATGACCAATTAGTTTAAAATAGTCATAAATCTATGACCAATATTTTCAAGGTCATAGACAAAAGGTCACTAGTTGACAAATTTCTTGTAGTGTAAGAGTGTCGCGGTTTTGATGAGGATTTCACTGTAAACACTAGCAGACAAGTTTTTAGAAGTTTTTGATAATGCAGATAAATAAAGTGCGAGTAAATAAAGCGCGGCAATAATAATTGCAGCTGAGTGGCCCAATCCTTTTTAGAGCAAAGGACAAGCCGGTTTGTTTACTTATGGTGACCAAAAGTTCCTGAGTACACACGGGATTTATGTCTAGTGCTTTCGCTTCGTATAGAAGATTAATCTTTAGTGTTTCGATAAGTGCTGTGTGGGTGAACCTATGCTAATGCACCGCCCTTACTAGGACTACTACATACTTGTGATTATACCCCTTGCAATCATCCGCAAATACAAGAAATTAATTAAGATAAATCGAATCACAACCTTAAACTCTGAGATCCTACCATCCCTCATGCATCGAGATACCAACGGGGGTTTATGTTTCTGTCACTCCGGCAACCCCACAATTAATATTCGAATAAACAATGCATTCTCCTAGGCCCATAAAGGTGAAGTGTCATGTAGTCGACGTTCACATGACACCACTAGAAGAATAGCACCACAACTTAAATATCAAACCATTAAATATTACTCAACATAGTTCACTACTAACATCTAGACTTCTCCCATGTCCTCAAGAACTAAACGAACTACTCACAAGACATCATGTGGAGCATGATCAGAGATGATATAATGATGGATAACAATCTGAACATAAACCTTATTTCAACGGTTCCACCCAATAGCATCAATAACAATAGTAATCAACACCGGGAGAGTTTCCCCTATCAAATGCACAAGATTCAGCCCTAGATGTTACAGCGTGAACGGAGTGGAGCGGTGGAGATGACGGTGTCGGCGGTGGAGATGATCCCGATGAAGTGCAGCTCGATGGTGGTGACGATGGCGACGATTTCCCCCCTCCGGGAAGGGATTTCCCCGACAGCTTTTCAGCCTGCCGGAGAGCTTTTCTCTCTCTGTCTTCTCCGCTTCGTGGAGGCGGCGGATGTGTTTTTGGTCCAACCCCCGAGTCTTAGGTTTTCGGGGGGATGAAGTACGCGAAGGGGTAGCGCCTGAGGTGGGCCAGGGCGGCCACACCCCCTCCTGGCGGGGTAGAGGGGGGAGCCGCGCCACGGCATGGTGTGGGCCCCCTGGGCCCCACATCGGGCTCCCCTTTTGGCCTCCCCCATTATCTGGTAAAATAGAAATTTCCATCTTGTCGCTTTTTATTTCTGAGCTTCGCAAATATTCCATCCTGACGGTGCTTTTTCCAGCAGATTCCAGGCTCCGGTGATCCATTCTCCAATAATCATCAAACATGCAAAATAGATGAAATAACATAAGTATCATCTCTAAATACAAAATATATCAATGAATAACAGTAAATTATGATATAAAATAGTGATGCAAAATGGACGTATCAACTCCCCCCAAGCTTAAACCTCGCTTGTCCCCAAGCGAAAGCTGAACTCAAATAAACATGACCACGTGTTTATGGAGTGAAGTGTCGATAAACAATATACGGACAAGAAGCATCACATCTACAAATACACAAGTCATCTTAGATAATAACTCCATTCATATAACTCAACTTGTAACAAGTAAAGGCAAATCACAATAAGGTGCATAGAGACAATCATAATTTGTGTTGGCAAACTTCGTTGTTGGTCAGAGAACAATGATCAAATTGAACTTACTCTACAAAACAACCCTCTTAAGCAGTTGCTAACTCCCATGGTCATATTTATTAGATGACAACATTGTGCTAAACAAGGAAGAATAAAAGACATGATTAACAATATACGTGTATAAATGGTTGAATCACAATCAACTCAAATGCTTGCTTAAGATAGAAAGAGATAGGTTTACTGACTCAACATAAAGTAAAAGATAGGCCCTTCGCAGAGGGAAGCAGAGATACAAGCATGTGCTAGAGCTTTTAGTTTTATAGGTTTTGAAATCATATAGGGAGCATAAGAATAAGTTTTTGGGTAGTGTTTGTCGTTGTCAACGAATGGTAATAGAGTTCTTGTTATCTTCCATACTAAGCACGTTGAGAGCGGTTCCGAATTGTTTACTAACAGGCATTTATAATATGCACTTTATTTATATAACTTGACACTCCTCCCAACATTTGCTTTCACAAACCATGGCTAACCGAATCCTCGGGTGCCCACCAATCAATCTCAAACCATGGAGGAGTGTCTATTTTTAACTTTCTCAACCTTTTGATATTGTAGTGGTCTAACAAGCTCTTTGCAATATTAGTGACGAGCAGATGGAGCATGCAAGTCAAGGGTTAATTGATTAGCATGGAAGATAACAAACCCAACTATTATTTCCTCATGAGCTAATAAACATTGACACAAATAAGGGATAGTAGTTTTGAATAAAGATAGCATATGGAGTATTTACTTGGAGTGGCGCAAAATACCACATAATAGGTAGGTATGGTGGACACAAGTGACAAGAGTTTTGGCTCAAGGTTTGGATGTATGAGAAGCATTCTCTCTCGATACATGTCTTTGGCTAGCAAGGCTGGGTAGCAAACATAAGAGTTGAAGGATACAAACAAACATACATGTAGTAAAGACAATCATGCAATTCTTACTTGGAAGCACAAACAATTTTAAATTGTGAATACTAAACTTATTAGCTACAAGTGAGAAAGATCATTAAATAATATGTCTACATGTGATTCCCTTTTCTCCCCTCAAGTCTCAAAGTATTGAAGCTACTGACCAATGCTAAGTTTGCCAAAACCAAAAGATTCACTATATGTTCCCAAAGTGATGCAAATACTAATAACAAGCTTAATCATATATGATAGAAGTTACAGACTACAATAAAGTGTGCAGAAAGTAAATGATAAAACTTCTCATTAATATTCCATAACGGCAACTCACACCAAGGGATACATAGATAGATAACCAACTAAAAGAGAGATACTTCCACATTGCAAACCATCATATAAGATAACTTCCCTACTCATGATATGACACTACTAAAAGGTAAAGGTAAAAGATAATGGTGTGATACCGCGGCACTCCCCCAAGCTTGGAACAAGCCAAGGGAGATGACAATACCGATGATGAATTACTCCTGAGGTGGCGATGGAGGGACGCTTGAAGTGGGGTAAGGTAACGTTCCAGCATTTTACGAAGCCTGTTGTTCTCCTCTTGAAGTATATCTACCTCCATCCACAAGACCCGATACTGATCACAGAACTGATCGGTGACGCGCAGAGCGCCACATCTGGAAAAGAGCTAAGATCCGGAACAAGTGGTATTGCTCCCTACATGTTATGAGAAAAAGCACGCTGAGGGTTAATTGATCCCACAAAGGTGGGCTTGCTAGTCCTCGACCTTGCGCGATCTCTTTTGGCTGACGTCATCTTCTTCACTTCCTCCATGACGCTTTCATCCATGTCCTTGCGCCTAGCCTTCGCTTTCTCCTCCTCCGCCCATCCAATGAAAGATCCTTGCTCAAGGTCTTGGAGGAGTTCATGACGGCGACAAAGCGCATAGTCTTCGAAACAGGAACCCTGGGACGACATCTGAACAGAAACAACTCGAAACAAAAACACGTCAAAAACACAATATACGGACCTTAGGGGTCTCGGGAGATTATATAGCAAAAATATACGCAACAAAAGGAAGGCAACAAAGCGAAATCGAGTAGGAGACGGACTCCGAGGCGGCCAAACCATAGGGTGGCGCGGCCAGGGTGGGGCCCGTGCCACCACGTGGTTACGGCACCTCGGGCACCGTCTCGTGCTCGTTTTCGTCTCTTATTTTTCTATATTTTCCAAAAACAGATGTAGTATCTTCCAAAAATTAAAACGCGGACTTTTTCTTACCGAAACCATACCTTTTCGAATTCAGCTTATGCAGACTCAGAAAATTTCCCTTTGATTAACGTTTCCGGAGTAATAACTTGAATAATATCAACATCCTCATTATACGAATCTCCAGAAATATAATGTTTCAGTCTTTGTCCATTTACCACTTGTGTAGAGTCACCCTTGAGTGAAGCAACTTTTATTGCACCCGAACGAAATACCTCCACAATAACATAAGGTCCTTCCCATTTTGAGAGTAATTTTCCTGCAAATAATCTAAGACGAGAGCTATACAAAAAAACTTTCTCACCAACATGAAACTCTCGCTTAAGAATTCTCCTATCATGCCATTTCTTAACTTTCTCTTTAAATAGTTTAGCATTTTTATAAGCTTCACTTCTCCATTTATCTAGGGAACTCAAGTTAAGTAATCTTTTCTCATCCACAAGTTTAAAATCTCTATTTAGTTCTCTCACTGCCCAATAAGCTTTGTGTTCTAATTCTAGAGGCAAGTGACAAGCTTTTCCATAAACCATTTTATAAGGAGACATACCCATGGGATTTTTATAAGCAGTTCTATAGGCCCATAAAGCATCATTTAACTTACTAGCCCAATTTTCCCTAGTTCTATTAACAGTCTTTTGCAAGATAGATTTAATTTCTCTACTTGATAATTCTAATTGCCCACTAGTTTGAGGATGATAAGCTGAAGCAATTCTATGATTAACACCATATTTAGCAAGAACCTTTCTAAAACCATCATGAATAAAATGAGAACCTCCATCAGTCATAAGATATCAAGAAACACCAAACCTAGGGAAAATAATATCTTGAAGCATTTTTAATGAGGTCTCACCATCAGCACTTTTAGTAGGTATAGCTTCTACCCATTTAGTAACATAATCAACAGTAACAAGTATATGAGTATTACCTTCTAAGGAAGGGAAAGGACCCATAAAGTCAAATCCCCAACAATCAAACGGTTCAATAACAAGAGAGTAATTCATAGTCATTTCATTACGTCTAGAGATATTACCAACTCTTTGACATTCATCACAAGATAAAATAAACTTTCTTGCATCTTTAAAGAGAGTAGGCCAATAAAAACCTGATTGTAGAACCTTTTGTGCAGTTCTATCTCCAGCGTGATGTCCTACATAAGCACTATTATGGCATTTTCTCAATATCTCTTTTTGTTCATATTCCAGAACACATCTTCGCATAATACCATCCACTCCTTCTTTATACAAGTGTGGGTCATACCAGAAATAATGCCTCAAATCATAAAAGAACTTCCTCCTTTGTTGAGCTGAAAAGGTTGGAGGCAAATACTTCGAAACAATAAAATTAGCATAATCAACATACCAAGGACTATCTCGTGAACTCACCCTTATTGCAGCCAATTGTTCATTTGGAAAACTATCATTAACAGGAATAGGATCATAAGAAATGTTTTCCAATCTAGACAAATTATCAGCAACAGGATTTTCAGCACCTTTCCTATCTACAATATGCAAATCGAATTTTTGCAAAAGTAGCACCCATCTAATAAGCCTAGGCTTTGCATCTTTCTTTTCCATAAGATATCTTATAGCAGCATGATCAGTATGAATAGTAACTTTTGAATCAACAATATAAGGTCTAAATTTATCACAAACAAAAACAACAGCTAGAAATTCTTTTGAGCAGAATCAAGTGTCTTACTAGCATAATGAATAACATTTAATTTCTTATATATTCTTTGTCCAAGAACAGCACCAACAGCAAAATCACTAGCATCACACATAATTTCAAGGGACAAGTGCTTCTGTGCCCTGGTTGGCTCTAGTTTATCCGTTTGTGCCATACCCGCGTAGTTTCTCTCGTCTGTGCCCCGTTTGGCTCGGAAATCGGTCAAACGCTCCGTTGCCCTCTAGTCAACCGTCACTTGGCCTGACTGGTGGGGTCGGCCTGGCGCGGCTCGGTTGGAATTTCCTGGGGTCGGCTAGTGTGCGGCTCGGTTGGGATTTCCTGGGGTCGGCTCATTTCGAATACGAACGTTGGTAGGTTTGAATCATCGTCTTCCCCCCAAATCCCGATCTGACACGCCGCCCCGCCCCGTGCCACCGCCCTAGCGCCGCCCCGCCCGTCCCTGTCCGCCTGTGGTGCAGTGCACCTCTGCTTGCAAGACGCATCCATGGCGGCAGTTCTAGACCCTGCCGTTCCGCCCCGCCCGTCTCTCGATTGTCTCGATTAATCTATCGATTGTCTCAATTTCGTGATGTATGTAGTTGAATACGGCTTCAATTTGACCTTATCGCCATGAATTTTGTTCAAAAGGATGAATCCGAATACTGCTTTTCGCTTGTCAGTCGAAATGGTCACTCGCTGGCAGCCGGATCTCGAGATCGCCCCTCCTTTTTGGTATCAGTTGGTGGTAGAAACGACTTATTCGTTAAAGGATTTGCTTAAAGCTTGCTGTGACAAATTCAGCTGGCGGACAATTGATACTGTCGTGATCAAATACTGGGATATGTTGGAGGGCTCTTTCATCCCACTGCCCGATGACACTGCAGCTGGATGCTTATTTGCTCAGAGCGCGACCGAGCGATTCGGTAAAATTAGGCTTGGGGTGGCTCGGAAACGACTTGAACATGAATCGCGAAAGACAAAGGGAAAGGGAGAGCGAAAGGGGGCAGCTGCTGATGCTCAGCTTCCGCCGTTACCTCGTAGTCAGCCCAGTGGCAATACAAGTCAACCCAGTGGAAGTACAAGTCAACCCAGTGGAAGTACGAGCCAGCCCACCAGTGGTAGTGCAAGTCAGCCCAAAGTTGACTATATTAATTCAGACGATGAAGTGGTGCCCGACGATCCCGTGTTGCGGAACGACGATGAAGATGAGAAGATGTTTCCTGAATTTGTGCATGAATTGGGCCATAGGGCCCCTGTCGCTCAGCTTGTACAAGATAGTCCTGAAAAGGAGGAGGAGAACACTGACATGTTGATTGAAGATGAATACGATGGCGATGAAATGCCAGAGCTTGATTGGGATAGGAATGCTCCTAAGCTTGCTGCAGGGACAAGATTCAAAAATGTGAATGAACTTCGGAAAGCACTTACAACGTCCAGCATCCTCAACAACAATATTTTCTCCATTGAGAAGAGTCAGACAGATAGGTATACGGTTCACTGCCCATATGAGAGGTGCAAGTGGAAGTTGCATGCCACTCTTGTGCCAAAGAAGATTCGTGACAAACATGACGAGAAAGACATGATAGAGATAAGGTATAACGAGCATGAGCACACTTGTCCATCTAAGGTGGCCTGGCAGAAAACACACTTAGCAAGCAAAGGGTGGTTGACAGAGGTGATGACTCCATTGCTAAGACAGAACCAAAGATTAGGAGCAACTGCCCTCGGGAAAATGATCAGTGATAAATATAAATTTGAGATGAAGATATCTTACACGAAGCTATGGAACGCTAGAGAAGAGGCCCTGAAGAACATAAAAGGTACTGCGTGGGCAGATAGCTTTCACTTGTTGTACGCATTCAAAGCTGAGGTGGAGAAGGCAAGTCCAGGTAGTGTGGTAGAAATCGATCATGTGGCTGTGCAGTCCAAAGTGAGAGGAAAAATGGTTGAAAGAAATATCTTCAGGAGGGCTTTTGTCTCTTTCAAGGCTTGCCATGAAGGGTTTCGTAAAGGTTGCATGCCATATTTGGTTGTGGATGCAACTGCTCTAACTGAAAGATGGAAAGGACAGTTGGTAGCTGCTTGTGCAGTTGATGGACACAACTGGCTTTTTCCAGTTGCTTTTGGTGTGGTGGAGTCGGAGAACGAGCTTAGCTGGAGGTGGTTTCAGAAGAATTTACACAAGGTTATAGGGGACCCTGCTGGATTGGTTATCCATACAGATGCTTGCAAGGGTTTGGAGAATGCTGTAGAAATTGTGTTTCCTGAAGCAGAGCACAGGGAATGTATGAGGTCTTGTTGCTAATTTCAAGAAGCATTTTAAGGAGAAAGTATTTGATGCAAACCTTTGTCCAGCAGCATACACATGCAGCGAGAAGAAGTATAAACACCACTTGAACACCATGTACGCTGAAAATGCTGGTGTCAAAACATACTTGGAAACACATCACGGAAAGCTGTGGACGAGAAGCTTATTTGGAACATTGTGCAAGGTCGACTATGTGACAAGCAACATTGCTGAAAGTTTCAACGCAAAGATTAAGCACCTGAAAGGTCTAATGGTGTGGGAAATATTTGACAACATCAGGCAGTTGATAATGGAGAAGATGGTATTGCACAATAGAATTGGACACTCATATGATAGCCATCTCATCATCCCAAGTGTGATCAAGAATTTGCATGCGCGAGGAAGAAATATGCAGGGTGATATGACTCTGCTAAGAGTAAACGCCATAGAGGCTGAGCTGACATATGTCTTCCGAGACCGTGTTTGGAGTTATCCAGTAAATTTGGGAAAGAAGAAATGTAGTTGTAAGTGATGGAAGATCACTGGCAAGCCATGTATACATGCCCTCTACTTCCTGAACTACATCGGAGGCGAAACGGGCAAAGTTGATCCATATGTGTGTGAATATTTCTCTGTTGACAAGTTTAAGTTAGCATATGCTGATAACGTGCCTGCTTTATTGGGAAGAGACCAATGGGATGAGTATAATCCAGGATTCAAACTGCACCCTCCGGTGGTACATAGAGCACCTGGAAGGCCAAGGGTAAACAGACTAAGACCAGGTGCAGAGGGTGCAGCCGTAAAGAGGCGTCCGTGCAAAAGATGTGGAATAGTGGGGCACATTCAAAGGCTATGTAACAATGCAGCACCCTCTATACTTGTAACAGATCAAGAATGGGGCACAGATGAAGCAGCAGAAGCAGCAGAAGAAGCAGCCATAGCAGCAGAAGCAGCCGCATTAGCACAAGCCGTAGCAAGAGAGTTTGATGAAAGGTATGTGTGTCTAGAATGGTTGTCGTATGCACTAGTAGACATATTTTCCATATTTGTTAATATCTGTTTCACTTGAATTTCGAATGTCAGGGAAAAGACAAGTGAGAAGGGTAAAACTAAAGACCACTGGCAGAAAAGGACTCGTGCAAGGAAAAGAGCTGCTCAAGAAGAATGGGGGCCGACAACAGAAGCTATGGAACGAGAAGCTTCTGTTCCCGATCCTGAAGAAGAGGCATTTGTATCGGCAGCATGTGCTGGAATGGAAGAGCCATTTGTAGCTTCGCCTCCGAGACCACCAGTTTCGGCTACTGGAAGTACCCGGGTTCCAGCATCACCAGCAGTAGGAGCATCAGCAGCATCACCAGCATCACGAGTTTCAGCAGCAGCAGAAGCATCAACAGCAGCACGAGCATCAACAGCAACAAAAAACAAACGAGCCAAGAAGCACGAGAAGGGGGGGGGGGGGGGGGGTCGTGCACCCAATTGGTCCAAATCCAGCAAGGAACACCCGGAGGAAGGTCACCTTAGGTCCTTGTAATCACGCAAGGAGCAAGTCAAAGCTGTGAACATTTGAGGAAATTTGTAACATTTGTTATTGTACTTCTGTCGAACACCTTAAGTGCGCACTCTGCACGCGCTCTGGACGTGCCATGGCGTGCTCAGAGCGCGACACGGCGTGCTCTGGAGCACATTTGTGTAAATTTTGGGCGAGAACTATGCCTAGACCATTCTTAGTCACTCCAAAATGATACTTTCGTGAGTATTTTGAAATTACCATGTTGCAATTCCAAAACCACTTCTCTTCAACCTTAGACCTCATCATTTGAGTTTTGCGATATCACATGAGATACATGCCCTTCTAATTTTGAATGTACGTGGACCATGTTTTTCAACTTGAGTCGTTAGTGTATGACATATGAAGACTATGAGCATCGCTTTTTCAATTTTTTGATAATTTTTGAAATTTTTATGGTTATTTCAAGCATAAAACAAGTTTAAAACATGAAAATGAAAAACTAAGTATGGATCCTTCTTAGTCACTCCAAAATGAAGCTTTTGTGAGGTTTTTGAAAATTTCATGTTGCAATTCCAAAACCACTCATAGTTTGAGTTATGCAATATCACATGAGATCCATGGCCTTCTCCTTTTGAATGTACTAGATGACCCGTTGCGCGACTGCGCAACTGTCGGATGTAAAGACCATATTGTTGATGTGTTTTTTATATGCTCATTATAAATTGATAGAGGCTCAGTCATATATGGATACCATCGTACCAACCCGTTGTGCCACTGACGCAATTGTCGGAAGCGAGGGTTGAGGTTTTTTTGCAAGACATCAATGAAAGAGTTTAAACGTAGGGTCGAGGAGGCATGGACGATAATGGTAGTGTTTCCCTTGGAAACAAACTCAAGCAGAGTTGGGAGTCACAGACTATATTGTTGCCATAGGTTTTTTGTTTGTTGTTGTAGGAGGAACTATATTTTACTCAAGCAAGCAAGCAATAATGCCTTGTTCCGTTGCGCCACTGCCGCAAATACCGGCAGCAAGAATTTATCTTAGCTATAATTTTTGGTGTATGGATGTATGTCATCGATGTTCATATTTGAGTTTTCCGACTCTCAAGCCACTACCATCGACACCCCTCAAAATGACTCCGGTTTCGGCTATATATAGTTCATGGAAACATAAATTGACCAATGAGGTCACTCTAAAACTAAATTCTCAAACACGGTAATCATTCCCCTAGCCTTCATCATCGGAGACGACAATAATCTCATAACCGGAGTAGTGACTTGAACGAAAAAGACCCCGTCTTTGCTCTTGTCATGACCATTCAGTTTGGCCCCGTCGATCAGCTCCCGTTCATGGACCTGCTTCAGCTCCCCATCATGGATGCAATTTATGATGGGGATGTTGCCCGCGAACACACTGGCTGCTAGTAATCAACCACGTGCACATGCACGCTACTTAGAAAATGTGGATAGGTAATTAAAAAAATTACATCAAACCTACATAAATTACATAGAAAAACAATCACCCTACTCACTCCAAGATTTGGTCTTCAAATTTTCTTGGAAAACCTATGTTATAACTTATATCCATCAATGGAATATTGCTACTATATGTACCATTGTTAAAAAAAGAATGAACATAACTGCCATGAGGATAGCTTGTATGAGCTTAAAGTGCAACCCTTATGTACATGGCTAAAGGAAAGCCACATTGAAAACACAATCAATATAAAGTTATTACAACTGGGACTGTAAGTATCATGGACAAAAACACTATTTTCTACATGTCCATTTGAAAAATCAGGAGTCGAGAATGATAATGTTAAAAGACAACAATGTACATAATATTTTGATTTCTTGCTTATCTTATCTTACTTTCCTAGTTGTTCTAAGTAATGTGCACGGTACAAAGTTTGTGGTAGGGAACTTCTTTGATTCATCGTATTTTGCAGTTCATACGAAGGAAATTAATATGTGATTTTCCAAATTGGAGAATCGAATTGAAGCCCTTTTTTGCTCAGTCTATCCGGACCCTTTTGTTTAGATCGGAATGGTTCAAATATAATAGGTACTCCGTTTCGTCTGGGAACAGAATGTCAAAAATATTCCTTGACTTGAATCAAATCTTGAGTTGTGTTGTATAAATGAGCATGAATTAAACTGAAACAATTACCACTGTTTTTGCAATATATTTGAGAGAACACTTCCATGCACACCAGAACTTCAGGATCACACATTAGTTTCACAGCAGCATAACTTCCCTCTCATCCACAGGAACATAGAAAAATTAAAAGGAAATACATATCACCGTACAAGAAGTAAACACTTTAACCAACATCCACTCTATTCAGTTTTCTGAATGATTTCTTCCGTCTGTATATCCCTCAGATGAACCTGTATATATAGACTTAGGAAGTAATGCTAGGGGAAAATGGAAAAGTCAGATATCATAGTTATTTTAAGAACATGCATTCATGGTATTTAAATTGTTTTGTTATTTACTCTATACAAAATCATGTCAGGTCATGGACAAGTTCTATTCATCCAACCTCCTTTGCCTCTCACACTAACTTAGCTACAGCTGGCTTATATGGTCAATCAGTTTTCTTTAACTTACTGGCCAAGGACTTCAAACTTGATTTTTCTTTAAATCTGAACATAAGCTCGTACAGTCCAGCTGCTAGTACTCTGGCGAGAACTGTGCCACTGTCTGCCATCTTCTCTCAAGGTAGAAATTATGGTTCAGTTCAACTCTTTCTCCTTGCAATTTTTTTGTCAGTCAAGCACGTGAGCAAAAAATCATTCACAGGCAATTAGATTTGTTGTAAGATATTAGGAGTGGGAGATTAAGTATATCTTTCAAATCAGATATGTGCAAAAGTATATAAGAACATGTAAGTAGCGTCCTAAGGTGAAAGAAATCATTGTGAAGATAGAGAAGCCAAGCCCACTGTAATGTGGATTTAAGCAGATAAAAAAACATAGGTCAAGCAATATTATAAATCCAGAGAAATCAACGGTGTATTCGTACATGGCTTATGTACATTAGCATCTGTTTCTCTTATTTCATCCAAGAGAAAGGGGTAATCAAAATCTAAATATTTCAACAATTCTGTACTTCGAATTAATCAGTGAAGTGGAGAGTTTTCGTGTGGCTTTGCATAAATATATCTTTGCTTATAGTATGTAATAAAAACATGGAACCACCACTGGTCTCCTAAAACATACTACAATTGATATCAAGGAACAAACCTTATTGTGTTTGAGATAATAATCATTTCATTCCGCAAGAATTTGTTTCTGTTTCCACAATACACTGTTGAACTGAGGAGTGTCTCTGACCTGAATTAGGAAAGCAGAAAATTAGGAAGCACACGAAGTAGTTCCAAGTTTTAGCAAATAAAGTTTCCTAACTCACCTGGTACCAGCGTTTTTAATCAGCTTATAGGTGGTTGGACTCCTTCAGCTAGAAAAGGCAGACAAAGATAGTGGCATGATCCACAGATCCAAAACACTAACACAATAAGGGCGTTCAATATTGTTCCTTACCAACCTCGAACATAAAATGTTCCTAGCCTGCACAAATTAGGTATGGGGCCGTTGCAAAATATACCTGCTTGTAGTAGGACTCCAGGCTTCAGTTTTCCATCATATGAATACAAGTTCATCTTCTACTTTCTGTTCCTCTCCACCTTATAGCTGCCATCTGATTCTGCAAGAGAATTAACCATGACACACAAATGAACCTCATTGTTACATATTAATAAGCATCTCTAAATTACATCGACATTCCTAACTCCTCTGGTATTCTTTATAACCATCCAGTTGCAATAAAAAGTATGTTTTGTATCAAATTCTCATAGAGTAACCATTGGGGACCAAATAATCAAGCGCAATGCATAATAAATATCTCTGAAGAAATGAAGAATAGAAAAGAAGAGTCTGAGACATACTGCCCTTCTGACCGTACATCAAACACATACATTGTTCACCATAGTTCAACATTGACAGATTACAGCAAATCAGGGTTTGTTTTGGCACAAAAAGGGAACTTCATATATTGTCCAGAGCAGCTCAACTACTCATAAAATTTACAACCATGAGCCCAATCCTCTGCTGGGCAGAATCACTTAAGACAGCGGCGGATATAACGACATGGCTGACTGACCTATAGCTCCAACCTGTCAATAGAAGAGCAAGGTGCAGTTTCATTTCGAATACATCCTAACCTGACACTTATTTCACAGATTTGCAGCAAACGCGAAACGAGTGAATTTATTGAGGACATGCATGTTCAAGTCCGTGTGAAATTTCTAAATGATGCATTCCTGTTGTATTTTGACCAGAATTAGTTCTTCATGTCTATCTCGTCTGCATCATTTGATCACTCAATCAATAAAGGAGACATCCAGTTAATACTTATTATGCAATAACCAGAATATGGATCAGTTGGATGTGTAGTAACTCAAACAGTTCAACTCAGATTACCCTGCAATCTAAGTTCAGTTCCAGTGATCGAGTAGGGTACTAAGTCCTCTTGCACTGGTTAAGACGCACACTACACCAACCAATGACGGTTCATCCAAACCTGGGAGTTCAGTCAGTACATGTAAGTGCATCGCATGGTGCCCTACCATTCAGATCATACCAGCACAAGAATAGCAAGGACCGTGCATACATAATCTCTAGGACGGCAAGGTGAAAACAAGCAAAAAAGAAATGCAGTCTAGAAACATAATAGCACTGAGAAGAATCCCATGACAAATATAACACATATATGAACCAAACCCACACAAACCGCAACAAAACATAGAACACCTAACAATCCACTTAATGTAAACGAGAGACAAAGAGCACCATCACCGCAGGTTAATCTAAGGACACAAGGATGGCATGGTGAAAACAACAAAGAAAGAAGCAGACAATGTAGAATTATAATAGCAAAACGTAAAAAGAAGTAGATGCGAACCAACCCCACCCAAACCGCAACCAAAACCAGAACACCTAAGAATCAACTTAACGTAAACAAGAGACAAAGAGCACCATTACCGCAGTTTAATCTAAGGACACAAGGATGGCACGGTGAAAACCAGGAAGAATGAAGCAGACAATTTAGAAATATAATGCCATGGAGGCAAGCACTCAAAATGTAAGCACGCAAGGATGGCTATATACAGAACTGGCAACAACATTGATTTGAACTCAAATAATTATTATGACTCATGTGAACATCCTAGCACAACTATACTATGAATCACTCAGATATTTACAAACGATAGCTTGCAGATGCAAGTCAGATAAACCAGATAGGAAATATATTGTATCTGCAACCATAAAACTGAGAAACATAATGGTTGTAGCTAAATTTTAGAGAGAGAAAAAAGCTATTGGGGAGAATGGACCTTACATAAATTAATGTTCCGCTACAGCCCACTCGCATTTGAACAAACACGTTACATGCATAAGTAAGCTGGAGAAACAAAGATAAAAGAATATGGGGATTAAATTAAAAGTGGGAGGGAGGGGTTCCTGCTGGTGGGGTTGTGAGAGAGAGGATGAGGAGGAGGAAAAGTGAAGAAATGTACAAATTCTCACCTACAACAATGTGGTTTGTGTTGCTGTGTGGCATCCTATGGTAGCGAGGGGAGAAGACACGGAGGAGGTCAGGCAGTTTGGTGCTGGCCGACGTCATACCAGACGATCTGACCCTTCTCTGCGGTCCGGCCCCTCACTAAGAAAAGCACTTGTCCATATCAGTCAGGCACTCTAAGGCGTGTCCTTGAAACAATAAGCATCGGAGATAAACAAACATTTTCAAGAATGTCCTGGAACACACAAAGGAAGAGATAATAAACAAACCAACCAAAGAATGATCAAAACATAGAAGACAAGAAAAGAAGCTACAGAGCATCCACCACTCACTAATCACAGTAATTATAATACAAATATATTTATACAATTAGGAACATGGAAGGCCATGTTCTCTCAACAATTCTCATGTTTCATTAACATTCAGCCACTGATAAGCCATGTCGTCGAAACAAAAAGCATTGGACAGAAACTACAGAGTTTAAGAATGCCCCAGAACAGAGAAGATGGCCATAAACAAATGAATTAAAGAATGTACATAAGCAAGAAGAGAACATCCACTGATAATAAACAACATGAATGGTAATACAAATTCATTTTCCAATCAAGAACTGAGAACAATTTATCGTGGCTTACTAACCTCCATGAATCACAATAAATTCAATGCACAAAAATTATGACAGCTACAAAGAACTCCTTTCCATTTGACTGCAAGTTAAAAAAGCCTGAGGTGAACCCATAATATACCAAACTAATTAAATATGTAAGAAAGGATAGGGACAGAGAGACATACACAAGCTAGGGAAAAAATAGATGAATTGCATCTATGCACTCAGCATCAGGAACGCAGCTGGAAAATTCCAATTGTGGAACCATAACAGCAGCCTTATTAACATTTGCGACTCTTCAAGGGTACAAATCCCAGATTTACCCTATAGTTTGCTGAAAAGAAGAGGTAAATCTTCAGAACGGCAGATTCAACAATTGCAAATTTAAGAAAACACAATAGAATAATAGACTGATGAAGAATTATAGCTATACTAACTTCATTTCCTCCTCCAATATAAGTTACACACCACTCTGTAATACATGTGCATGTATATCCATCACTAATACCTGCTCCTCTCCATGTCTTCAGAAACCAACAAAACACAATCGGTAAACGTGCGAGTATCACCTTCATCTCTTCTACCTTGACAACCATTTCGATATAACCTTTACCCTGTACAAGAATATGCAAATGTGAAATTTGTCCCAGGAGAGTGAAATATGTTTCAATCGTGAGAGAGACAAAACTTCATCGGATAATCAAATATAACATGAGAAAATACCTGCTCAGTGTTCTTTCTCAGAGATTCCGACAGATTCTTCCTCACAAAAATGACCAGCACAACGCTCATCCTCACAGATTCTTTATCCTATCATGTGATTGCAGAAGATAAGAATCATGGTAAAGAGAGGCAATTTCAGGTTAAGAAAAAATGAAAAACTTTCTGAGCTAAACTTGAAACTGCCAAAATCAATAAAGAGAGGCAATTTAAAGAGAGGCAATTTCAGGTTAGTAATTATGGGATTATGAAATTACCAAAATCAATAAGCTGACCACAAGGTCTTATATTATCAGAAATGTGTTGCTGGCTCTCTTCTTACTTAGTCAGAAACACACAAACAAACCCTACCCTACCCTACCAATCACAAGGTCAACAACTGAAACAACCATGAACTGCAAGAAGGTATTATAGTCGAGAAACTAACTTCATAGCATCGTTGGGTTGAAGAATTAAAATAAATCATGGACGGTTGCTGATTTTAACAACAAGAATCATGTATATTTTTTTTGCTAATGAACAAGAATCATGTAGATGGTGGTAGCACAAGCCCTAAAAAGATTCCAACAAAAGGAAATCAAATGGTGAGCACTGAACAATCATGTTTAGGAATCCTAAATGCTGTCAAGATTCAAGAACCAATGTGCAGATCTTCTCGAAGATGAAAAGTTGAAAACACTAAAAGGGTAGAAGAAAAAATAGATATCATACCGCATAAACAAGCCGCCTTGGCTGTCATTCCCTTTCCTGGACCCAGCTGCACCATGAAGGCAATGACCTACTGCAAACTGAAGAAATATAATTGTTCAACTCTGTAACAAAGTAAAGTAATTGTGGTGTAAGCTGCCTGCAATTCATTAGGAAAGGAATGGCACGTTAAGAATCATGAACAAATTGAGAGACAATGTAAGAGTTGAAGAATTATGTGGCTCTGCAATGAACAATCACAAATGAGCTTCCTGACAAAAATTAATTCTTCTATAGCTGTCAGACTTCCTATTAGGAACAAACTTATTTGCTTTGTAGTCACTCTTATGTTGAATTTTTTTGAGATTTGTATGCTAAGGTGCATGAACTATGATGTCACGTCATAATGCTTATTCAGAATCGTGCTACATGGGAAGTAATTGAGGATTGACATAATCTGTCATTATGATGTATGCCACAGTACATGCGAAGAATTGATACTTCGTCAGATCACTGCAAGAGAGCAACTGAATTCAATTGCAAAACAAGACAATTTTTGAATTAACGGCACATACCTTCAAGATGCTTGTAACCACCTAATTCAGCGAAGAGGCACATAGCGGGCAAGGTGACCAGCGGGGAGGCCATCCAGCAGCGTGCAACGACGGGGGTATGACGGCGCTCCAGCTCAATGGGGATTACACGAGCGGGCGGCCGGTGGCAGTAGCGGAGCGAAAATGGCGGGCGGTGCTATGGATGACTGCAGGTAGTGGCGCGACGATGTGGCGAGGAGGAATGTGACACTTTTCTTCAACGGGGATTACGTGGGCGGGTGGGTGGCTGGATGCCGCGTCAAAGTTGAGAACGGAGGGTGGCGCAACGTTCAGGTGAGAGCAATGGGTAAGGATAGCTGTGCACGATTGGCAAAAAAAGACCCTGGTAGTTTTGTTTGGTAGGCGCATCATACTGGAGCGACATGGAACGTTAGATCAATGCGTATGAGGGGTGGATATAGGTCGGATCTGTGTCTCTGGCTTTTTTGTATTTGTTTTTTTTTAGAAAAAGGGGAGTCCCGGCCTCTGCATCGACTGATGCATACAGCCTTTATTAATTTATTGAGAGTTGTTTACATCTGAATTACATCAAGGGTCACTCAAAGTCGAAACATGTATCAACCATCTAAACAATAGGATCGATCCTCTACGTTTCTTATCCATCATCATGTAATTCTTCTATCAGAACGCCAGCTGAACTGGTTGTATAAATCCGATGCAACCAACTTGAGGCGGTTGCACCCAAAATCCATGGCGGCTCGCTTCTCCTCCGACTGTAGGAAGGACCACGTACGGATCCAGTGGATAGCCATCGGAATCACCTGCATAAAAGAAGTTTTCTTGGCTCTGTTAAAAATATAATCATTTCGTGTGTTCCAAATTGCCCAAAGTAAAGCACAAACTCCCACTCGGATTTGAACTTTTACTTCTTTTGGGACACCTCTCAACCAATTACCAAACAAGTTTGCTATGCTAGTTGGCGGTTGGATATTAAAAGACATGTGAACAGTCCTCCATACCATTTTAGCAAAGGGGCAAGATATGAAAAGATGATGAACTGTTTCATCCTGATCACAAAAACAACATTTTTTACATCCCACCCAATTACGTCTTAACAAATTGTCTTTTGTGAGAATGACCTTACGATGTAGGAACCACATAAAAATCTTAATTTTTAATGGAACCTTCATTTTCCAAAGATATTTGCGAAGGAATCTAGTATGACCACTCATGAAGTCAAGATACATAGATTTGACCGTGAATTTCCCATTACTATTTAACTTCCAAGCAAAACTATCTTGCTGGTCCGAAATAGATACATCCATCAGACGGTTAACTAAGTGTAGCCATCTTGACCACCTATCACCGGTTAATCTTCTCCTAAAACCTATGTTTATCGGAGGTGCTTGTGCTAATACTGACGCAACAGATACCTCTTTTCTTTGTGCAATATTATACAAAGTAGGATACTGTCTAGATAGAGGCTTATCTCCTAGCCACGTGTCCTCCCAAAAACGAGTGCGCTCACCATTCCCTACTACAAAGTAGGTGGTGAGATCATGAAAAAACCCTAACCGAGATAGATGGTAGATCAGGAATGCAGTCAATGAATGACAATTCAGATCTGGAAGTGCGCCGTAAAATGTTGTATATGACCGTACACCATATGCACGCCCGCCTGAACTATGTAATTTTTGTTTCCGCTCATTCTGATGTTGAACTGCAATGATTGCGTGTGATTTACTACTATCACTTTAAAGGTAACATTACCCGTGACAAGTATCACAAAAAAGATGGACAAGCTCAAATACTCTGAGAAAGTACATTCAAAAAATTTATGTCATTTCGCTTGCCAAAAATACTGGAGTTGGTGCATTTGGATTTTGGAGCATACCTACACTCACGATTACTTCGTGTAGGTGGTACCTTTGCACTGTACTCGCTCTTGCGTCAGCATGTGAATTTCAAGGAAAGCATGCCAATGCCAGTCACACAGTTGGCATCTGACATGAATCTGAAGTTCCACAGCAAGAAGAGGAAACTGCCATCTAAGATACGGGTGTTCTTGGAAACAAGCACAATAGCGCAGGCAATCATCACCTATGTGGTCTTGGCTGCGACTTCCATGGTGATGGGTGATGGTGCCCTCACTCCAGCCATCTCAGGTACATAACATATCCAACCTTTTCCTTTCCTATTAGCCACTTCAAGAGTGCTCAGTACTATCACTTTTACTTTCATTTTTTAATGTCCTGATGTTTTCTATTTCTGTATATAAAAAATCAGTTCTGTCAGCTGTTCAAGGAATCCAATCAAGATCTGATCGCATAACACAAGGTAACAGCTGTTTATTTGAACTGTTTTATTGTATTACGTACACTTTTTTCCGTTCTATTGGAGCTAGCGCAATCCTACTTTGTAAGCCAGGGAAAACAGTAACGAATTGTTTGCATGTTCCAGATCATGTTGTCATTCTAAGTGTGATTATCTTGATCCTCCTTTTCATTTCCGAAAGTTATGGGACAAGCAAAGTCAGCTTCGCCTTCTCTCCTATTATGCTCTTATGGTTTGCATTTGTTGCATCCATTGGATTGTACAATATCATCACGTATTATCCATCAGTTCTGGAAGCCTGGCATCCAAAATACATATTAACTTTCTTCGTGAGAAACAAAAGAGCAGCCTGGGAGCAACTTGGAGCAGTTGCTCTATGCATAACAGGTTAGACATTTACTTCAACTAGAATCGTTTTGGATCTAAATAAAAACATGGAAAAAAATAGACTTATCGTGTTACTTCATATTCAAATGATATATCCAGTTATTTTGTGGTCTGTTGCTTAATCTCCTTATATGACTAAAATATCGGTTATCATAATCAGGTGCCGAAGCTATGTTTGCTGACTTGGGTCATTTCAACAAATCATCAATTCAGGTAACTGATAATTTTGTATTAGCGTGGTAATAAAAACACAAGTACTAACCATCACCCCCCCCCCCCCCCCCCCTGCAGCTGGCATTTTCAGCAATAGTTTATCCATCAATGATCCTTGCATATGCTGGCCAGGCAGCATTTTTTATCAAGAACCCTTCTAAGCTCAGCACAACGTTTTACAGTAGCACTCCAGAGCCCTTATTCTGGCCTATGTTTATCATAGCTACTTTATCTGCTATTGTTGCCAGCCAGGCATTAATATCAGCCAGTTTCTCCATCATTCGACAATCAATTGCATTAGGTTGTTTTCCAAGGGTTACCATGAAGCATACCTCAGAAAAATATGAAGGCCAAGTATACTCTCCAGAGGTCAACTACTTCTTGATGCTCTTGTGCATCTTTATTACTATTGGCTTTGAAGGGGGGCCACAGATCGGGCAAGCCTTTGGTGAGCACCCTAGTATATGCTCATGTTATTTCTAATGTGATCTATAGATGCTCATGTTAGTACTAATTGTCACTTTCCCTGATCATGTGAGGTTCTATTCATGTGAAAGAAAGAGTTGTCCCTAGATTTCAATTAAGCAATCTAACATAAAACAATGTTACCATACAAAATACCTGGTTATTCTGCTTTGACTCTTAAAGCACAATCGGGGTATTTCATAAAAAGAGAGTAGCCTACCACAGTTATTCTGCTAGAAACAAGAAAGCAAACACTTATCAATTTGGATGGATGCAATAACAGTAATAAATGCATTAGTTGCCATCTGATTGTTGTCAAGCTTCATGCGCTAACCACAATTCCATAAGACCGATCTGATGGAAAGGGCTTGCACAATCCACATATACTGTAACAATTGTAAGCTCTTTCCTTTTGCTTGCAGGCACGGTAGTGATATGGGTTATGATTTTTACAACAGCGCTGATGTCAGTTAACATGGTTATAGTCTGGGAAGTTCACATCCTACTAGCTGGTCTATTTTTTGTTGGGTTCTTTTCCATCGAAGGCATTTACATGACCTCATTTCTAAACAAGGTTTTACAAGGCGGCTGGGTTCCATTTGTAATTACGGCATTTTTCCTTTTAATTACAACTTCTTGGACTTATGGGAGACGCAAAAAGAATGAATATGAAGCTGCGAACTTGGTGGATCGGCAGGAATTTGTTAAAATGGTAACGATGAGCAGCCAGGTACCTGGGATATGTATCTTTTGCACAGACTTGATGAATGGAATTCCACCAATTGTACGCCACTATGTCCGGCATACAGGTTCCATCCGTGAAGTGATGGTGTTTGTCACCGTGAGGATTCTTCCAGTGACATTCGTCCTTCCTGAGGAGTGCGTCCTTGTAGAAAAACTAGATCATATCGGTGTTTACAGGTGCATACTCCAATATGGCTATATGGACAACCACAACATCGATGATGAAGATTTTGTTGTATCAGTTGTTGCCTCTCTCAAGGAAATAGCTGACAATGATGATGAGACCGTACTACTGGATTCGGCTTTCACAAATGGAACAAGCTTCGTGTTTGGAAGAACTATTCTAAAGATGGGCACAGGAAAAAATTGTTTCAAGCGCTTTGTTATTAATAAACTTTACAGGTTCCTGCAAAAGAACTTCAGGTCCAACATGTCCAGTCTAAAGATAGCTCCTGGCAGAACCTTACAGGTCGGAATGCAGTATGAGATTTGAGGACTGCAAATTGCAGGATGCATTGCTACATTTTATTTAACGAATGCACATGGACAAAATCTGGATGTTTCGTATGTAACATTAGTGAATTTATTCGATATTTTTTCAAGATATGGTCCTTTTAACTGCACCAAAGTTTTGTAAGCTTGTTATTTATTTCACAGGTGTTCTTGGGAAATTTTCTTTTAACTGTCATATTTTATTAAAAATGTGATTGTTAAAACTGCCAGGAACCTAAAAAATTATCCATTAGACTATTAGAGTACCGTGAAATTGGTTTGTGCAATCCCATCCATATTTTCCAAAACGATTCAAAGCATTCCTGCAATAAATGCCCTGTATTTAGTAATGAGTTATATCTTTGGGTCATTTGTAGTTTATTCATTTAGTATTAATACTGTGATCAGAATGTTTACCAGCATTCCCTATTTTACCAGAATCATGTTCTTAAGGAAAATCAAATGGGCAAACAATACACATCTGGCATTACTACTCTCATGCTATCATGATGATTGGCATATACAACATTAGCATTTATAGAACTAACGGAAGTCACCTTCCAAGGAAGGTTCTTTATAGACAACAATGGCATGACAGTGTCCATGTGGTTTATTATATTTGGAAGTGTTTTGTAAGTATACTGTGCTTGACATGACATGACGAAAGAGATGTGATCTTCAGAGTAATAACATGTTATGCGAGTAGTAAATGCTAACAGAAAAAAGAGCATGTGGAAACTATTATTCGATGGCAACTGTACAGACAGGTTATGTCCCTACTTTATTGTTGCTCGCTCCACCCACACAAACCCTAGCTCCAGTAATCGACTACAGAGAAGAGAATATTGGAACGCCAGGTAAGGTAACACCTGATTCTACAACAAAGATGTTGCCAGTTACATATGACGACGATGGATGAATCAGAAAACGAACCAGCGATGTCAATGCTGGATCAGTAGTGCCATTTTTCTTAAGTGGAACTATCTTTGAAACAACGGTGGTCAACCATTTCTTTTGCAATAGAGGAGCAGTTATCTCTGACTGGAAGAGTCCAGGCGCAATTGAGTTCACTCTGATTCCATACACTCCTAATTCCAAAGCCATTAGCTGTACCAACATATCAAATATAGCTTGTTACAAACCCAAAAACTTCACAGGCGTTTGACGAGGAATAAGGGTAGTACCTTTGTGACAGAATGCACGGCCGACTTGGAAGATGCGTATCCAATGGAACCAGGCAGATGGCCACGGTTAAGACCAGCAATAGACGAAATGTTAATAACTGAACCCTTTATCTTGGCATCACGCATGCGTTTACATACATGCTTGGCGACAAGCCACAATCCGGTAAGGTTTGTCTTGATAAGTTTATCCCACTCATCCTCAGGCCAATCCAGTGCCGAGTGAACACCTCCTGAAGTATGCAAGGACACCACTCTTAGTTCAGCAGTGAAATATTAGCAGTTCTACTACGAGCATGCTCGTAATTTGCATGGGCCCAAAAATCGCATCACATATGAGTTTAATTTGAAAGCATCTGGAGATATAATCACATCCCGGATTCCCGTAGAACAAATTGGTTACCTCGGAGGCCAGCGTTGTTGACCAAGACGTCGATGCGGCCGAAGGCGTCCCAGGCCCTCTGCAGCGCGGCGTCCACGACGGATCCTCCGGCGGCGACATCGAGCTCGACAGGCACAGCCCGGGGTACTCCAGTGTCCGCCGATGCAGACGTGTTGATTTCGTCACAGAGCGAGACGAGGCGGTCGGCGCGGCGCGCGGCGGCGACCACCCGACAGCCGGCGCGCACCAGGTCGAGGCAGAATTCGCGGCCGATGCCGGAGGAGGCGCCCGTTACCAGCACCACCTGCCCCTCCAGCCTGCTCCACGGCGCTCCCCCCGCCGTCTCCGGCCGCGACGACGTCATATCTCTATTGGTAAGGTGAAGGTTGGTTGGGTACCGCGCCAAGAATTGGGGATGTTAAAGAACGTCACTCGCATTATAGTCTCGTCACTGATAACACTAAATAAGACGTGTTTGGTTCGTGGGGTTGTATCGTAATTCAATTACAGCGATATCTCAATTCGTTAGTTTCTGTTTGGTTGGGCGTGACGGTTAATTAGGAACTCCCTCCTATTATTAGATACTTACATTTGAATAAAAATGGATATTTCTAGATATATCCATTTTTATATAAATATAAATCATTTAATATTTCGTTTCCCCACCTCCGCCGATTATGTTTCCTCTCCCCATGATATCATCACCTTGAAGATGCGAGCTTGCATTGCACCATATCACTTGACGGAGAAGCTCGATTTCAGAGCCGTGCGGAGCGCGACAGGGCACCATCGGCGCGACCGGTGACCGAGCCGACCATGCCTAGCTCCAGGGTGGTGGGGGAGTATCAGCTATCGAGCCGCTGCTGTCGGTGCGACTGACAGGGGTCGTACTACAAGAGGTTTCTGGCCGCCACAGACCACGGCTGGAGTAGGGCCGGTTGTCGTCGAAGAGAGAGCGTGGCGGCGACCTACAGGAGGAAGGCATCGGGGTTCGGAGCAGGAAGGTGGGAGGAGGCGCCATCGGCATGAAGCTTCTCGCAGCGGAGTAGGCGATATAGGATCTGGCAGGAGCCGGCAGCCATGGCAACAAGGTCAAAGTGCAGCAACCGGGTCGCCGGATGTATTGTTTTGCATGCGAAACCCCATCTCGCATCCCCTACAACCCCGCTCTCCTCTCTTTTTCCTTCAGTCCCACCACGTGCTCTCTCTCCATCTCTTTCCTACCCAGGCCTCCTAATGATGCTCCTGGCGGCAGCTAGAGGACCTCCCCTGCTCCCAGCTCGCCCCCGCTTCCGCACGCCTCCGCCGTCGTCGGTGGCCTCGCTTTCTCCGGCGCCGCCCGTATGTGAGCATCTATCGGGGGCGCTTCCACTCGCCGGAGATGGAGGCCTCGGGGAGCTGGGACGACATCGTATGGATGCCCCTTCTCTCTGACAAGTGGCTGCTGGGCACGCGCGTATTCCGGCTACTTCGCGCTCGCCACGAAGGGGACATGGCAGCGTCCTCCTCGACTCCACGACGGAGACACGGCAACTGTTGGGCGCGCATGGCGGCGTCCTCCTCGAGCTCCACGAGCAAGCCGAGCTTGCCACGACGGGCACACGCCCGGGAGCGTGGCCGGCAAGGAGGGCCCTCCTGTTCTGCCGCCCGAGCATCGCGGCCATCTTGCAGCCGGAGCAGTGGCTGCAGCGAGACACGGCTAGGAAAATGTCTACCCCAAGATCCTAATTTGATCTTGCGCCTCCTCCGGAGCCAAAAAAAACGCCACCTGAGGGGCCTCCACGGCTGGAGATGCCTTAATGACCAAAGAATCGAGGAGTGCCCACCACCGGCAGTGGCGAGGGTGGGAAAAGTGTGGGAGGCATTCTAAAGGCAGTGTCCTGGTCGTCTCGTAGATATTTTTATCCATTTTGTAAATTACCAGATATATTTTTTAGAAGGTAACGCTAGGCGTCGGTTGGCCAATGTTGGCCAATCAGTGGGGGAAAATCGCTCATTTCCCCGCCGCCAAAGGCCCATATGGTGATTCCGATTCATCAATAGTTCGCAAGAAATTCTCACCCCTTGTAACAAAAAACTGCAATTTTGGAAAATTATAACAATATCTTTTTAGAAGATGTTTCAAATAATACAAAAATATCGTAACAATTCACAAATAGTAATGCAAACAGATAAATTTCTCTGAATTTAATGAAGATGTTAAAACCATGCAAACTAGATTCGTGACATTTTAAAAAGCCAGGAAAAAACCGAGCGATATTATTTTAATGCAGAATCATTTGGAATAGAAATCGCCAACACTTTCAACAAAGATCACCAACTATTACAGTAAAAAATGTGCTTGGAGCATTTTGAAAAGCACTTAAGTAACATTGAAAAATCAAGGAACGCAACTTGTAGCAAACACCTAGTAAATCTTGCAACATCTTTGTTACATTTTAAAACACGTCTGCAACATCGAAAAATCCGAGAGAAAACACAACTTGTAATAGTAATACACTCCTAAAAAACCTTAAAACATCTCGTTTGCATTTCCAACAAACTCAGTATAAAAACATGTATGCAACAATGAACAAATACGTGAAAACCTTAACCTATGCCATCGCCAATGGCGCCCAGGCCCGTTCTCTCCCTTTCCTGGGAACGACATTACGACACAGATGTAGACCCGAATTAGAAGCTTCACCATGGCCATGGCTGGCGCACGCTAGGGAAAGCAGACAAGTCGTACGAGGGAAAAGCAGAGGAGTCGGTCGCCTGATTGCAAGCATTTTCGGTCACATGACATGAACACAAGTGATTCCTCTATCAATCCTTTGATTGTTTGTGCTTCCTAGTATAAGAGTTTCGAAGTCCAGTCCAAAACATACACCACAACAGTTGTGCAAGGGAGCGCCTTCCCAAGTCCCACGAGACGAGAGACGCGCGCAAGTCAGTTTCGTTCACCCCCGTCCAAAACAAAAACAAGATGCCCATCCATCGTTCCTCTCCTACAACACTGGAATCAAACGCCCCAGAAGTTCCTACCGCCCTACAAAATGTACACTTTCTGACGCCTCCCACTCGATCACTTCTTCCCACGCTTCCTCGTCGGCCGGTCGTCCTTGGCCCTCTTGGAGGGCGGTGGTGTGGGAGGTGCGGCAGCCCGTTTCGGCGGCCTGCCGACACTTCTCCTCCCAGCCGACCCCGTGTCGGTGGCAGCAGCAGCCTTCTTCGAGCGGGAGGAGCTGCCAGGCTCCTTCCCGCCATCGCCCTTGCTGGCCTTCTTCTGCTCTGTCGCCGCAGAGAGCTTCAGCGTCTCCAGCAGTGACACCCTCTCCGTTGAAGGTGTCGAGTTCTGCTTCATCCGCTTCAGAAAGTCCACCGCGTTCCGTTTCTTGATGACGCCGCCTGCTGCGGCCGGCGCCTTGCCACCACTGCCACCCTTCTTGTCGGACTTCTTCATCCCTTCGGCAGCAGCCACTGCGCTCTCTGAAGCCTTCCCTATCTTCTGATTTGGAGCTGAGTTCGTGACAGGGCCTCGGCTCTTGTTTGTCCGCAGCCCGCTGGCTTTGTCCTTGCCATCTCCCTTCTTCTTGCACTCGTCGTCCTCCTCGTCTGTGTCCATCTTCTCCACTTTCGCGTCCTTGCCAGAGGCGGCAGCCGCAGCCTTCGCAATGGAGCTCCGCTTCCGGCAAACAATAATCGGTGCAGCCTTCTCAAGGAGCGAACCAGCGATCTCAGTGTCGTCCTTTGGCTTCTTCGCGCCGTCTGCCGAGGCCACGGGAACGGCAGCATCTTTCCCCGAAGTCCCGACGCCGCCCCGATGGAGACTGGCCGAGATGCGCTTGGAGACGATCGCGCGAGTCCTGGCCGCGGCGGTGTGCTCCCTGGAGCCGCGCGGGAAGAAGACGAGTGCGTTGGCGCAGAGCAGCAGCAGATCGCGGTAGAACTCGGAGGAGGATGCGTAGCAGGCTTTGCCCGGCCCACCAGCAGCCCCGCCAGATTCCAGCCTGGATCTGATCATCTCCAGGTCCACGTGGCGCCTGATGGTTCCCGTGTACTGGCCACTCTCCTGAAAAAAATAGGTCGGGTCAGTCGGTGAGTAATAAGAAAGCCACGAACGATTACTTTCAATAGAATATACAAAAATCTACACAGAGGGCATGTGAGACCACGATGGTGCGGGCCTTTTTTTCTGTAGGGAAAAAATAGCAAGTCCATTTGGAGAAGAAAGTTAGATTGTATTCTGTGTGTCAGGGGCCGGCGGCAGCTACTATCAAGTGGCCGACAAACTGGACCCACACGCGATCACCAACAAAAGAGGAACATTAGTTTTTGGGACAGGGCCCCACGCACCGGCTCCCCACCTCGACCCACGCCTTATCAGTTACCACCAGCTCACCGCGTATTGGACGGTCCAGATCGATCGTGTTCTACGTCCCGATCAAGACGAGGCCGTGCGTGCGAACAGCAAGATTCCAATTTCCAAGTAGTACTTGTTTGCCTCGCCGAGACGAGGAGTGTTCGAGTTTGGACTTTGGAAGCACAATGCAACCGTGTAGTCGCTCTTGTACACATTTTATTTGTTCCCTAATGAAATAAATTCTTTCGTGACTCAAAACTCATTTGGGTTCCTTTCATCGAAAAGAAAAATCAACGGGTCTCACGTGGAAGTAATTGTTAATGCACTTGATCAGCACAATTATTTGGGTGAGCAAGACTAAAATAATTGCATTTCATTTGTTTGCTGAGTGTAAAAAGAGGTAGGTGATAGGGTGACGGATTTCTTTCCGCAAAACAAAGGGAAAGGAGTCAAGAAATTTACCTGGCTCTCGAGCCGCCGCTCGAACACGGAGCCGGACTTGCTGGTCCGTACCGACTCGAGGAACGCGAGGAGCGGCTCCGTCTCTGCCGCCGGAAGGGGCAGGGCCGCCGACGTGGAGGCCAACTCGTCGCCCCCGACCTTCCGCAGCCGACGACGCCGCCGACGCAACGGGCTGGCCGAGCTCTGCACGTCACTGTTCTCCTTCTCCGCGTCGGCGTCCTTGGACCCCGCCACCGACTCGCCCGAGGATTCCTTCTTCACGCCCACCACGCCCGCGGCTGGCTCCTCCTCTTTCACCTCCGGCTTCCCGTCGTCGGCGGCACCGCCGAAGTCGCGCCCTGGCGGCGGCTTCAGATCTGACGAGTTGGACTCCTTGCATGACCGGCCGGACGCCGCCTCGCCAGAGACCCTGTTCTCCCCGCCTGCCTCCTCCGTCGACTCGTTCCCCGCCTCCCGCTCCTCGTTGGACGCCGCCGGCGTGGCCTCGCCGGAGGGGCTCCTCTCCCGCTCCTCCTTGAGCCGTTTCACCTTTGATTTCAACGACCTGACCGTGCCAACAAAAATAAAATAGAAATAAGCATTTTCTTTTCGCGAAAACATCCACCGACCGATCAGCATCGTACGGCCCGCGAAAGGCCGCACTGAACGAACAGGATGAAATTAAAAGCGTTTTGAAGTTTCATCCTTTTTTATATTTTCGGGCTGTTATTGTTTTACCCGATCGAGAGATCGTATTGCTCGACCTCGCGGCGGAGCTCCGCGACTCGCAGCTTCCGGAGCTCCTCCACCCACGCGTCGGCGGCGCCGTCGGGTTCGCCGTCGCCGTCCACGTCGGCGACGGCGGCGAACCGACGGTGAAGGAGGCGGTAGCGGAGGCGGCAGCCGTTGGGCGTGAGCCGCGCGGCGGCGGAGGCGCTGCTGCGGGACCGCACCTCCACCGCCACCGAATCCCAGCTCGCCGTGCCGTGGCGGCGGACGGCGCACGCGAGCAGCAGCTCCTCGAGTGTCCCCCAGATCTCGCCGCCGGCCGCCGGCGGCGGCGGCGACGAGGACTCCGGCGAGACATCGGGATCGTTCGATCTGGCCGCCATCCTCCGCGTACCCCGCCAATCGGTCCCACGTCCAGACGGTGGCCACGTCGGAGGGTCATAGCGCCGCCTCCATGGACGCTAGGGTTTGGTTGGTCTGTTTTGGCCTCGTCCCGCCCGCCTCTTACCTCCCCGTCCCTTGTCTGTCTATCTATCTATCTCTGTGTGGTTCGTCTAGGTTTTGGTTCTGGTTCCCATCTTTTCGTCTTTTTCTCTCCCATTTTCTCCCCTACTTTCTTTATCTGCATCGCTTCTGAAAATCTTCGGAAATGGAAGTAGCCTGTCTCGAGCCCGTTTGGGTAATTCGGAGGTTTCGTGGGGGTGGCACAATTAATTAGAAATGATTAATGCATGGAGCCCACCTGTCATTGTCCACAGGAATTGTTTTATCTGTCGTGGTTCGCCCACGGCGTCCAATCGATCGTGCGTGCTTTAGCGTGACAAATAATGCGGCACACCGTGCGGTCTAATAAAAGTTGGCACTGACAAGTTTCAAAAAAAAAAAAGTTGGCACTGACAAGTCGGACCCGCCCAACGTTTAACATTAAGCAGCGGTTCAATTGCTTAACAACTCTGGTTTGCTTTAACTCTAATATGGTACGGTAAGGTGTCACGGCGAAAGATCAGCAGAGCAGTTCCCGCAGGCTATGCGCTTACTATATGGATCGTGTAGTATGCCTCAAGGAAAAGTATCACGCAAAAACACATCCCGGTAAATACATGGACCGTCATTTCCGAAATGTTCAGTATATGGAGTAGTCTCTCATAGATTTACCGAAAACCCTCAATTGCTGATGTGTTGATTAGTTTTCAGTAAGCTCGAGAAGAAAATTGATAAAAACCACTAACTTTAACTCGAACCAAATACTCGTAAACACTGAAAACAAAGAAGAACACGCAACAAGCCTTGGAAATATATGTATCAATAACGCGAGTGATACGCGAACCTAAGAGACTTTGTTTTTACCTAGTTCTTTATTAACTCCGCAATCTCATTCTTATTCGGTGGAATAGAAAAAACAAACTACCTCAGTTTAAATAAATGTTTTCCTCGAAGTATAGAGATCAAATGGGCCCAAACTTAACGGTTAAAAATGTGTCTGCCCCTCAGTTGTCAACCTTTTTTTTACC
This sequence comes from Poa annua, assembly GCA_026929855.1. NCBI lineage: Eukaryota > Viridiplantae > Streptophyta > Magnoliopsida > Poales > Poaceae > Poa > Poa annua. Next base: position 79,901,955 of record CM049437.1, on the reverse strand, counting down.
ATGTGTGTCGCTAACCCTAAGCGACGAGTAGGGATGGCAATGGGGCCCCGTTCCACGTATACCCGTGGGGAATTCATCTATTAGGGGGTGGGTATGGGGAACTATAATCCCCGCCATGTTAAACGGGGATGGGGATTAAAAGGTCTACCCATCCCCGTTCCCCGTCATTCCCCGTTATATACACGTATACATATAAATTAGTATACTTTAATATTTAAGTTGTTGCATCATTGTATCGAGTGTGGTCTATATTTAATAGTATTCAACATATGCTACTATTTTTTAATCATTTTACCACATGTGTGATACATAAGTTGTGTACATTTGTGTTTTGAGAGTGTAAAATCATAAGATTATGTCAATATCTTTTGAATTTAGCTTCTTAACGGGGAACCCGATCCCCGCCCCGAACCCAGCGGGGATGGGGATGGGAGAAAATACTCCCCGATTGTTAAATGGGGACGGGGATGAGATGGCACTCCCCGGCGGGGAGCAGACCCGTTGCCATCCCTAGCGACGAGGGTAGCTGCTAAGCCACAATCGTCGCCCTATATTGTACCATCCCACCCTACCCACTCACAAACACACGTCAATGTCAGTGGTACTAGTCGGGGAGCAAAACACATGTGGCGGCGGCAAGGGAGTGGGAGGTTCTTTCTGCTTTGATCCAATCTGTGATGATGGGGATGAGCTTCACATAGTGGCGATGTGTCCCCGGTTGCCCGTCGCCCGCATATGGCGCTAGTGGAAGGGTTGGATATGACGTATGTTGCGAATAACGCTCAGTGTGGCGAGGTGCGGTCCTGCTGGAGTCGTCGGGCCATATTTGGGCGCGGGTGAATATGATCCATTGGCGCGCAACTCTGGAAAGTGGTACGTCGGCGCAATTAGGGATTTTGCTTGCGAGGTGGAGATACGTGATCGACAACATTGTGATATTTTTCACAAGATGAAAGTTGAGGTGGTAGCCGCGGATCGAGGATGATGATGTTGTTAGTCGTTGTAGTGGTCCGGCATCTTTCAAGCTGACGCGGTGATAGGGATGTAAATGGATCGTATCGGATAATGCTCTCTTCATTTCATTTCCCAAATTCTTTTATCGGATTCAGAACGGATCAGGTAATAACCGGATGCAGATTCAAATGCGGATAATATCGGACTACGGATTCGGATCGGAAATGGGGCGATACGGAGCAGAAACAAATAAAATTAGTGGATGAAGACGTGCAAAGAAATACAATTTTACCATGCACAAAAAAGAACAAAATATCTATCCAAACACATAATTGTGTAAAGTGACCAAATATATGTGGCCGTGATGCAAGTGCACGGTTACACTGTCAGTTGGCGTAGAACAAAATTAATGAATAATAGTTGTACCAGGGAAGGGAATTCATCCGGTGCTCCCGGGAGCATGTGCTCCCGGTTGGAAAAATCATTTTTCCAAAGTTTAAAATGTGTGTAAAAATGTTGCGCACGTGGATTTCGCATGTACCAGGTATGTGTAGAAAGTTTTATAGAAAAATAACTTTTTATTTGCCTTGTGTAAAAAAGACAAAAATACGACACATATACATTGCTATATAGCACATTAATTTTCTCTTTTTTACTGAGACAAAATAAATAATATTTTCGGCACGAAATTCATGCACGGGGTACATATTTTGTAAGTCATGTACATGAAATTTTTGTTTCACATTTTTTAAACATGCTTTGACATTTTTTTTGCAATTCAAAAAAACGGGAGCAAATGCACCCGGGAGCCATCTATGCACTCTAGGGTAGGGTTAATTTTATAAGGAGAGATAGAAGCGGCTAGATTAGATCGGTGTGCCAATGGATCAATTGACTTAGATTATCCTAATAGAGTATACCGGATAATCTTGAAGGGGATAGCGGGCAGAAAACAATAAATTTTCTAACAACGATAACCTTAAACTAGCCAGGATCTATACTAGGCAGATATAGTAATACGGAGGAGATCGATATACATACCCTTGTAGATCGAAACGCGGGGATTACGCTCCCGCACAAGCGTTGTCGGTGAAGCCGACGAAGACGACCTCGAGGTCGTGTAGAGGAAGAAGACCTCCGAGCACCACTAGCGTGGCACCTCGCAGGGATCCACACACGTACGGTGAAGACGACGACCTCCGGGCTCCGATCCAGGGACGAGCAGCGGAAGACTTGGACCGGAAGACCAGCAGCACGGCGGTGTGCGTATGGTGGAGAGAACTTCACCATGGCGCAACTCCAATGGAGGAATCAAGTTTTCAAGAAGAAGAAGAGAGAGAGATTGGGTTGTACATTAAAAGCCAAGGGGGCACCTCTATATATAGGTGGAGGGGGGCTGCCAGCCTTGCTGGCTGGGTGGTGTGGGACTATTCCCACACCAGCCCACCCCCAAGGTATGCGCCAGCCCTAGGTGGGCCCCATTTGGCCCACCTAGGGCAGCCCCCCTTCCTCATGTGCACCAAGGGGGGGAATTCCCCCCTATGGGCCTTCTCTCCCATGGGAAGGCCCATTTAAGTTTGGCTGCCTTTTAAATTCTGAAAATCATTAAATAAAAATGTATTTAACTATTAATTACACTAATTAATATTAAACACACATTATCTAATTTATTCCGGCTCCGAAAACTATTTCGTCGCTCTCCGATCTTCATCGGATCTTTCCCGGGACGCTCCCGGTGCTCTCTCTTCTAATTTCTCTTCCGGTAAACTTGTCGACTCCCCTTAAGTGTGTTACCTAGCGGTTCGAGATCTCGCCAGACATGATCGAGACGCGCTCTCCGATCAATGACTAATTCGTGGACCTTGGATACCCAGAATTAATCCCTGTGAGATAACGAATAACTTTGTCGTTCGAACCTAGACGTCGAGTCTTAAACCTTTTGCCATGGCGATACTTAGCGTGTCCGAGACTCATTCATAGATATCGCGATACCTAGCTTGATCTCGTTACCGACAACACTATCTTCTACTCGTCCATGATATTATGTCCTGGTGACCTAGTCACATGCTTGCAAGCTTATTTGACATAATCTCACCGAGTGGGCCCTAGAGTATCTATCCTGCTATGCGGACTGGCAAATCCCGCTCTTGATCCCTCGTCTCAACATACTCCCTTCCGATACCCGAGAGGGACACCTTTATTGTCATACTATTAAGACATGACGTTTGATGCAATCAAAGTATCTTTCAGGAATAGCAATAAGAGTTGATCTCACGGTCAAAGGCGTAATGACTACGTCACACAAATATTGGGTATGTCCATCACATCGTTCTACCAACGATATGACTCCATTGTCAACTGACACCATGTCACATGATCGGGAAACCTCGATCATCGATTGCACAATGAACTAGTCACGTAGAGGCTACTAGGGACCTGGTTGTCTTACGTATCACACGTGTATTAATGTTTCCGATTAATACAGTTATAGCATGACACAAAAACGTATTATGAACAAATGAGATATGATAAATAAAACACTTTATTAATTGCCTCTAGGGCATGTCTCCTTCAGTCTCCCACTTGCACTAGAGTACAATTTATTCTAGCTTACAACTTGGTAAAAGCCTAACACCCATAGCATTTTGGTGTTTTACATGCTTGTCAAGTAGAAGAGGTTTCGTCAGAGGATCTGCCACATTCAGATCCGTATGCACTTTGCAAATCTTCACATCGCCTTCCTGTACATACCGTCGTATCACATGGAAGCGTCGGAGAATGTGTTTGGCAGTTGAGTGAGACCTTGGTTCCTTCTGAAGGGGATCGCAGGCAGAAAACCAAAAAATTCCTAACAGCGATAACCTTAAACTAGCCAGGATCTATACTATGCAGATATAGTAGTACGAAGGGGTTCCGGTATACATACCCTTGTAGACCGAAAAGCGGGGATTACGCTCCCGCACAAGCGTTGCTGACGTAGACGCCGTAGCCGACCTCAAGGTCGCGGAGAACTTGGCGCGACGAAGAAGACGATGACGCGGCGATGTCGATGAAACCGACGACGACCTCGAGGCCGTGTAGAGGAAGTAGACCTCCAGCACCACTAGCGTTCGCAGGGCGTTACACACATACGGTGAAGCCGACGAACTCCGGGCCCGATCCAGGGACGAGCAGCGGAAGACTGGGACCGGAAGACCAGCAGCACGGCGGCGTGCGTATGGTGGAGAAAACTTATCCTCGGCGCAACTCCAAACAAGGGAGTCACGGGATCCAAGGAGAGAGAGAGAGAATTGGTTGTGTTTCAAAGGCCAGGGGTGCCCTTCTATATAAAGGGGGATGGGAGCAGCCAACCTCGCTAGCCGGGCGGTGTGGGACTAATCCCACACCAGCCCTGGCCGACCTAGCTAGGTGCGCCGGCCCTAGGTGGGCCCCATGTGGCCCACCTAGGCCGGCCGAACCAGCCCTCTCCCCTTGGGGGGACTCCTCCCCCCCTCATGGGCCCTTTTGCCCAAAAAGGCCCATTTAGGGATTTTTGCCTTTAAAAATTCAGGAAAAATTAAAATAAAATATATTTAACTATTAATTACACTAATTAATATTAAATACATATTACATAATTTATTCCGGCTCCGAAAACTATTTCTTCGCTGCCCGATCTCCATCGGAACTTTCCTGGGACGTTCCCGGTGTCTCTCTTCCTATTTTTCTCTTCCGGTAAAATGTCGACTCCCCTTAAGTGTGATACCCTAGCGGTTCGATTATCTCACCAGACATGATCGAGACTCCTCTCCGATCAATGACTAATTCGTGGACCGAGGATACCCAGAATTAATCCCTACGAGATAACGAATACTTTACCGTTCGAACCTAGACGTCTGAGTCTTAAACCTTTTGCCATGCGATACTTAGCGTGTCCGAGACTCGTTCATAGATATCTCCATACCTAGCTTGATCTCGTTACCGACACTGCTAACTTCTACTCGTCCATGATCTTATGTCCTGGTGACCTAGTCACACGCTTGCAAGCTCGTTTGACATAATCTCACCGAGTGGGCCCTAGAGTATCTATCCTGCTATGCGGACTGGCAAATCCCGCTCTTGATCCCCCGTCTCAACATACTCCTTTCCGACACCCGAGAGGGACACCTTTATTGTCACACTATGTAAGATATGACGTTTGATGCAATCAAAGTGTCTTCCAGGAATAGCAATAAGAGTAGATCTCACGGTCGAAGGTGTAATGACTACGTCCTACAAATATTGGGTATGTCCATCACGTCATTCTCCCAATGACATGACTCCATTGTCAACTGACATAAATGTCACATGATCGGGAAACCTCGATCATCAATTGCCCAATGAACTAGTTAGATAGAGGCTACTAGGGACCTGGCTGTTTATCTACCACACGTGTATTAATGTTTCCGCTTAATACAGTTATAGCATGGTATAAAACATATAATGAACAATTGAGATATGACGAATAAACTATATTTATTAAGTGCCTCTAGGGCATATCTCCTTCAGTCTCCCACTTGCACTAGAGTAACACTTAATCTAGTTTACAACTTGGTAAAAGCTCAACTCCCATAGCAACTTGGTGCATGCTTGCTTCGTGGAAGAGGAATACAGTCAACAGATCTCACACATTGAGATCTGTATGTGCTTTGCAACACTTCTATGTCAACCAGTTTGACATCATCCCGCATCTTACGATGACGGCGAAATATATCTTAGTCGATGGAGTGAGACTCAGTCCAATCACACTTGCTACTTCTGAAGTTGCCATATATTTCTATACCTATTATGTAGATTATGCGACAGTGCATTCATATGCGACTTCGCAAGCTAACCATGTCTTTCTTCAAAACAAAGGCCATCTCCTATATGAGATTTCTAGTCGTATGGGTCAGTGTCATAACTTGCATCATCGTAACCGTTTTACGGCAAGTTGTCTTTCCACTCTTACCCTTCACCAGAAAACATATCTTTAGTTCTCATAGACACTAAAGAATATACTTAACGTTTGTTCATCGATCCACACAAGGATCACTCTAGAACCCGTTCTTCAACTAAGAACTTGGGTCACACCAAGTCTAGCTTTTAGTCTGATAGAATCTATGTCTGGAGCATAGAGAATGTCGAACATCATTTTCTATCACTGAAAATGCCAAGATAAACTTAATATTTTGCCTAGTCATACAAGCAAGAACCTTTTTCTTCGCTTGTTCTATTCTGAAACACTTCAGAATCTTAACCTAGGAAAATATTCCGACCTAATGTTATTAAGCCCCTTTTGATCTATACAATTATAGATCGGATGCCTAATACTCCTAACTTCATTCATAGAAAATTTAATCACTTAAATAATCCTTTATACTTTGCTAGAGGATCTGTATCATTCTCAATATGTCGTTACATAAAATCAGGAATGACACTTAGCTCCCACTTAAATACGCCATCCGTATATAAGACCAAGGAATTTCTTTTAGCTCCCACTCAAATATGCCATTCACATATAAGATCAAGAAAAGCTACTTAGCTCCCACTCACTTCTTTGCAAATGCAAGTTTCTTCAACTATTTTGGACAACTCCAAAATCCTTTGATCACATCATCAAAGTGAAGATTCCAGCTCCGATGTGCTTGCTTCAGCCCATGAATGGACAGCTGAAGTTTGCATACATGTTTAGCATCCTCAGGATCACCAAACCATTTCATTGTACTAATTACAACTCTTTCTTAATGATACCATTAAGAAACATGGTTTCCTTATCCACCTATCAATTTCTCAGTTTGAAATTATAGTAATTGCTAAACGACCCCGAATAGATTTAGGCTTCGCCACTTGAGACAAAATCTCGTTGTGGTCAACTTTTGAATCTGTCGGAACTGTTTCACGACAAATCGATCCTTATCAATGTCTATTCTCTCATAAAATTCCATATTCTATTAACAGCCTAGATGCCATCAAGAAGATCTCCCAAGTCATTACCTGGTAATCGTACATGGATTTTATCTCGGATCATATATGACTCATAGCCATTTCTCGGACTTAGGTCTACCATCTCTTCTTCGTAGTTCGTAGGTCTGTCATATTCCATTAACATGACCTTCATAACAAGATTGTCGTACCACACAGTGTGAAACACAACCTCGTACGCCTACGTTCTCAGTATGAGCTCAGAGCATCATGATCTTTATCATCAGCTTCTTTCAAGTTGAGGAGCATGACACCGGAAACACTTTCCGTTGCGCCCCTCTGATGTCTGGAGAGAAAGTTCATTAACTTCGTCTTGCTCTACTTTCCTTCCCACTTATACCCTTGGACAAGAAACTATTTCTTTTACAAGGTATATTCCGGCAACGTTTTTGCCTATGTTGTGAGACATGTACCCAACTAATTCTTTAGGTACGGTACACTACAAAGATTTATCCATTTTAGGTTTGATCACATCGAAACACTAAATTGCTGAAACGACAATCTAGGCTAAAAGCCATGCCATCACTCGTATGGTATTGTCTCCATGGATTTAAATGGTTTCCCTATTATCTAACGTGAATGTTATGTTTCTACCATATGACTCCAATGATCACAATAATTCGATAAGAGATTTATTTACCACACACTATCCGATAGGGTGCGATTACGACGTCCTAACATACCATAACACTATGGTGTTCTATGCGACATAATTTGTGGAACTCTTCTCACAAGTCTTCCAATGATATGCCAACATTATAACTCAAATCTTTATTTCCTCGATCTGTATCGCAGGAATTTGATTTTCTTGTTAAATTTATTTTCCTACTTCATTCTGAACTTGTTTGATCGAATCAAAATTTTCAGACCAACATTTCCTAAGTGGATATCCGTATATCTACTCGGAATATTCATGAAGTCTAGGAAACAAAGACTTCCACTATACGTTAAAGTACTTCATTGATTCACATACACCCACATGCATGATTCTCAACAAGTTATACTCAAACGTTCATTGAAGCTTACGAAATAAAGGTCTCCACTACACGTTAATTGATCCACATACATCTATATGCATGATTATCAATAAGTTATATGCCCGCTTTCCGAAAACGGTGTCTTAGTTATCTTGCAAGTGTCAAAAGATCAAATCTAATGACTTGTAGATCCATCCGTATGGAGCTTGTTCATTAACTATAGCATTGACATGACTTAAACGGTAGTGCCACACGAATGTGGTGTCTTTATTAAGTTTGTATCCTTTGGCATTAACATTATGAATGTGGGAACTTATACCATCTAAATTCAAATCGGCTTATGATCATTACTTCATAAATATAGGACAACGATTTTGTCACTAACATATACGAACAATCGTCTCGCTAGAGGAGACACATTTATAACGATCATACTAACAGGCGATTATAAAAGAATTTATTCAAATGGTAGATCTTGAGGGAGAGTGTCTATGGCCATCACAACATTTTGTCTGCCATCATCAACACACATTGTCGCCTCATCCTTCCAAGCTACTCAAGCAGTAAATCTGGTTTTCATAAAACATGACTAGTATCAAAAACTTAGTCACTACTGCGAGTACTTGCTTAGGTAAAACATTCATAACGTGTATATCATATATGCACCATCATCATTGATGACTTCCCGGCGATCTGTTTCATCTTCTTGATTCTTCCAACGCAATCAAGAACCATCAAGGTGAACGATTCCCCTTGTATGACATAGTCTATGACAAAGCATTTGCACCTGGCAACGTCGTCTGTCATCCAGTGATCGAGCTGAGCGAGGCGTCTCAATGTCATCAAATATGACCAGTGTCATCAATTATGACTGCCACGTGCTCCTTCAATGCGTGTATTCTCTTCCATCTTGGTTGAGAAGAAAAACAGTCAACATACTGTTAAACTTCATCAACCCAACTTTAGGTGTATGTCGAGTTTAGCGATCATCTCATATGTTCGCGATCTAACAACTCGTACCCACCGTCAATGCTCTATGGCAGAGATCACAGCATACACTGGACTATGATGATATTATCCGCACAAAAACTTGATAATCCAAATTATCCTTTTGTTAGCGGAATCTCCGGGTTTATCTCCTAGCGGGTATTGTATCACAAAGAGCTAATGGTTTAAACAAGGTGTATCCTCAAGCTAAAGTATAAAACTATGAAGTTTGGACCCAACCTTTTAAGTTTCTCAATCGCAGGATTGCGCCTAATTTTTAAAGAAGGCTATCACATTGGTTAATATCTACAAAGGTTTTGCAAAACATAAAGACTTTGTTCATTATAAAATAGGGTTCAAGTTTTAATAAAATAAAACTACCAGAACTCCCACTCAAAACGAGTATCCCTCTCATCGTTTTAGTGATTACACGATCCTTATCCATTATACAACCCCTCATCGTCAGAGCCGGCAACATAACTTCAAAGGTAGACATCGACATGTCAATCACAACAACTTTGTGACTCATGCTTAACCTTTCGGTCACCTTGTTCCGAGGCCATGTCTGTACATGCTAGGCTCGCCATAATAACCTTCAACGTAAATGCGCGTGCAACATGGCTTACACCCACTGTATGCGAACGACGATATGTCTGACACCCGATCGTCACGGCCTGCCTCATAACGTAGAACTTTCTTGGTGGTGCACGTCGAAGGGAGAACACAAATGGTATTTTGGAGGGATCATCTTATATTACAACCGCCGTGTAACTAATATATACTATATATATTCACACAATATAAGATGCACACAAAACATCAAAATGTAATGCGACGTGATATGGTCCTTGCGCCAATGGTCTCCTTCGCGCCCACAGTTTATAAACAATTTAATAAACCTACCTTGACCATATCACATAGCCCCTGCAAAATAAAGTTAGACGCCTCTACTTTTTCTTTTGCATATTTTATGTGGCTTGGGGCTGTCGTAAATAGAACCGCTTCATACCTACGAACCTATGACCACAACAACGATCAAATAATTGCATATTTATACATCCCTTTCGGGCCCTCCATTGAAAATGCAAAGCCAACTAAAGAGAGAGAGACAGACACCCGCCAGCCACATATACGGAACCAGCCGTATGTCAGTTGTGGAACCAGTCTCGCGTAAGCGTACGCGTAAGGTCGGTCCGGGCCGCTTCATCAACTCGATGCTGCCGGCAGTGCAAGTGCACGCGAGAGGGTAGCAAATAATAAGAACGATGTCCCCGTGATAAACACGGGTGCAGCTAGCGTACAGCTATATCTACGCATAGATCGGCTCTGATACCACTGAAGGGGATCGCAGGCAGAAAACAAAAAAATTCCTAACAGCGATAACCTTAAACTAGCCAGGATCTATACTATGCAGATATAGTAGTACGAAGGGGTTCCGGTATACATACCCTTGTAGACCGAAAAGCGGGGATTACGCTCCCGCACAAGCGTTGCTGACGTAGACGCCGTAGCCGACCTCAAGGTCGCGGAGAACTTGGCGCGACGAAGAAGACGATGACGCGGCGATGTCGATGAAACCGACGACGACCTCGAGGCCGTGTAGAGGAAGTAGACCTCCAGCACCACTAGCGTGGCACCTCGCAGGGCGTTACACACATACGGTGAAGCCGACGAACTCCGGGCCCGATCCAGGGACGAGCAGCGGAAGACTGGGACCGGAAGACCAGCAGCACGGCGGCGTGCGTATGGTGGAGAAAACTTATCCTCGGCGCAACTCCAAACAAGGGAGTCACGGGATCCAAGGAGAGAGAGAGAGAGAGAGTTGGTTGTGTTTCAAAGGCCAGGGGTGCCCCTCTATATAAAGGGGGATGGGAGCAGCCAACCTCGCCAGCCGGGCGGTGTGGGACTAATCCCACACCAGCCCTGGCCGACCAAGCTAGGTGCGCCGGCCCTAGGTGGGCCCCATGTGGCCCACCTAGGCCGGCCGAACCAGCCCTCTCCCCTTGGGGGGACTCCTCCCCCCCTCATGGGCCCTTTTGCCCAAAAAGGCCCATTTAGGGATTTTTGCCTTTAAAAATTCAGGAAAAATTAAAATAAAATATATTTAACTATTAATTACACTAATTAATATTAAATACATATTACATAATTTATTCCGGCTCCGAAAACTATTTCGTCGCTGCCCGATCTCCATCGGAACTTTCCCAGGACGTTCCCGGTGTCTCTCTTCCTATTTTTCTCTTCCGGTAAAATGTCGACTCCCCTTAAGTGTGATACCCTAGCGGTTCGATTATCTCACCAGACATGATCGAGACTCCTCTCCGATCAATGACTAATTCGTGGACCGAGGATACCCAGAATTAGTCCCTGCGAGATAACGAATACTTTACCGTTCGAACCTAGACGTCTGAGTCTTAAACCTTTTGCCATGCGATACTTAGCGTGTCCGAGACTCGTTCATAGATATCTCCATACCTAGCTTGATCTCGTTACCGACACTGCTAACTTCTACTCGTCCATGATCTTATGTCCTGGTGACCTAGTCACACGCTTGCAAGCTCGTTTGACATAATCTCACTGAGTGGGCCCTAGAGTATCTATCCTGCTATGCGGACTGGCAAATCCCGCTCTTGATCCCCCGTCTCAACATACTCCTTTCCGACACCCGAGAGGGACACCTTTATTGTCACACTATGTAAGATATGACGTTTGATGCAATCAAAGTGTCTTCCAGGAATAGCAATAAGAGTAGATCTCACGGTCGAAGGCGTAATGACTACGTCCTACAAATATTGGGTATGTCCATCACGTCATTCTCCCAATGACATGACTCAATTGTCAACTGACATAAATGTCACATGATCGGGAAACCTCGATCATCAATTGCCCAATGAACTAGTTAGATAGAGGCTACTAGGGACCTGGTCGTTTATCTATCACACGTGTATTAATGTTTCCGCTTAATACAGTTATAGCATGGTATAAAACATATAATGAACAATTGAGATATGACGAATAAACTATATTTATTAAGTGCCTCTAGGGCATATCTCCTTCACCTTCGCGTTAGCAAAAGCACCCGTGTTGTCGCAGTAGAGGGTTACAGGGTCTTGCGCGCTAGGGAACACTCCAAGCTCGATGATGAACTTCCTCAGCCACACAGCTACATTCGCGGCTTCAGAAGCAGCGATGTACTCCGATTTCATTGTAGATTGGGCCACTATGGGTTGCTTCCCACTCCTCCAGCTTACAGCGCCTCCGTTCACCTTGAAAACATATCCTGTTTGTGACTTAGAGTCATCTGGGTCTGTGCAGAAACTTGCATCAACGTAACCTGTTACGCCAAGTTCTTCTTCACAGTCACCATACACAAGGAACATTTCCTTTGTCTTCTAGAGATGCTTAAGAATGTTCTTAACAGCTACCCAATGATCCTTTCCAGGATTACTTTGGAACGGGCTCGTCAAGCTAAGAGCCAATGCTACATCAGGTCGAGTACTTAACATGGCATACATGATCGATCCTATGGCTGAAGAATAGGGATGTTTAGCCATCTCGGCTCTATCATGTTCCGTCACCGGACACTGAGCCTTGCTCAATGTTTTATTCTTGATAACCGGTAGAGAACCTTTCTTTGCCGTCTCCATACCGAACCGTTTCAGTATTTTATCAAGATAAGTACTCTGACTCAACGCTAATAGACGTCTTGATCTATCACGATAGATTTTAATGCCTAAAACGTATGCAGCATCTCCTAAGTCCTTCATTGAAAATTTACTATTTAAATACTTCTTCACGCTATTCAGAAGATCCACATTATCCCCTATTAGTAATATATCATCCACATATAGAACTAGGAACACAACTGAGCTCCCACTCATTTTCTTGTAAATACAGGTCTCTTCTATATTTTGGATAAATCCAAAACCTTTGATCACCTCATCAAAGCGAAGATTCCAGCTCCGAGATGCTTGCTTCAGTCCATAAATGGAACGCTGAAGCTTGCATACCTTGCCAGCATTTTCTGGATCGACAAAACCTTCAGGTTGTACCATATACAACTCTTCCTCAATGTTACCATTTAGGAACGCTGTTTTGACATCCATCTGCCATATTTCATAGTCGTAATATGCAGCAAGTGCTAGCAAAACCCGAATAGACTTTAGCATCGCTACCGGTGAAAATGTTTCATCGTAGTCAATTCCATGAACTTGTCGGAAACCCTTTGCGACAAGCCGAGCTTTATAGACGGTCACATTACCATCAGCATCAGTCTTCTTCTTAAAGATCCATTTATTCTCGACGGCCTTGCGCACTTCGGGAATCTCCATCAAAGTCCATACTTTGTTGTCATACATGGATCCTATTTCGGATTTCATGGCTTTAAGCCATTTCTCGGACTCAGGGCTTGCCATAGCCTCTTTGTAGTTCGTAGGTTCGTCTTGTTCAATTAACATGACGGTGCAAAACAGGTTGCCGTACCACTCAGGAGCGATACGAGATCTCCCAGACCTACGAAGTAGAATAGTATCCTCGACATTTTCTCCCACTCCATCTGTGGAGGACGTTTCTGGAACAGTTTCCGTTGCGCCACTCGGAATTTCGAGTTCAGGATCAACGATCTCGTCGAGGTCTATTTTCCTCCCACTTACTCCTTTGGCGAGAAACTCCTTCTCGAGAAAGGTGTCGTTCTTCGCAACAAACGTTTTGCCCTCGGCTTGGTTGTAGAAGGTGTATCCTATGGTTTCCCGCGGATACCCTACAAAGACGACTTTCTCCGATTTCGGTTCGAGTATGTCGGGCTGTAGTTTCTTAACATACGCCTCACAACCCCAGACCTTCAGGAACGACAACTTAGGTTTCTTGCCATGCCATATCTCATACGGTGTCGTTGCTACGGATTTGGACGGAGCCCTATTTAAAATGAATGCAGCTGTTTCTAATGCATATCCCCAAAAAGATACGGGCAAGTCGGTAAGAGACATCATAGACCGGACGCTATCTAATAGGGTACGATTACGTCGCTCGGACACACCGTTGCGTTGCGGTGTTCCAGCCGGCGTAAGTTGCGGCACGATGCCACAGGCCTTCAGATGTGTGCCAAACTCAAAACTCAAATATTCGCCACCACGATCGGATCGAAGGTGCTTGATTTTCTTGTTGAGTTGATTTTCAACTTCACTTTGAAATTCTTTGAACTTTTCAAATGTTTCAGACTTGTGTTTCATCAAATAGATATACCCATATCTACTCAAGTCATCGGTGAAGGTGACAAAATAACGATAAACATTGCGTGTCGACACGCTCATCGGTCCACACACATCTGTATGTATGACTCCCAATAAGTCCGACGCCCGTTCCATGAAACCATTGAACGGTGTCTTGGTCATCTTGCCCATGAGGCACGGTTCGCATGTGTCGAGGGATCCAAAATCCAACAAGTCTAAAAGTCCATCGGTATGGAGTTTCTTCATGCGCTTTATACCAATATGACCGAGACGGCAATGCCACATATACATGGCGGTATCGCTACTAAGTTTAATCCTCTTGGCATCAATGTTATGGATGTGAGTACTACGATCGAGATTCAACAAGAATAAACCATTACTCTAGGGAGCATTAACATAAAAGATATCATTCATCGAAATAGTACAACCACTTGATACTGATTTGAACGAATATCCGTTTTGCAACAAGGAAGACCCACTGATAATGTTTACACTCAAAGACGGTACAAAATAACACTTATTTAAAACCAAAACTAATCCCGATGGTAGATGTAGAGGGAGTGTGCCGACAGCCACCACATCAACTCTTGATCCGTTGCCGACGCGCATCGTCACCTCATCCTTTGCCAGGCGCCGTTTATTCCGCAACTCCACCTGTGAGTTACAAATATGAGCAACAGAGCCGGTATCAAATACCCAGGTATTGCTACGGGCGCATGTAAGGTACACATCAATAACATGTATATCAAATATACCTTTCTCTTTTCCGACAATCTTGCCGGCCTTCGTATCTTCCAGATACTTGGGGCAGTTGCGCTTCGAGTGACCATCTCCCTTGCAGTAGAAGCATTCCACGCCAGGTTTGGGACCAGGTTTGTTAGTCTTGGATTTGGCAACGTATTTGCCATCCTTCTTAGACTTCCAGTTCTTCCTTCCCTTGCCACCAGATTTCTTGAAATCGACGGTCTTGTTGACCATCAACAACGTGTGCTCCTTCTTGATTTCCACTTCAGGAGTCTTGAGCATCACGAACACCTCAGACAGGGACTTAGCCATGCCCTGCATGTTATAGTTCATGACGAAGCCTTTGCAGCTAGGAGGCAACGATTGCAGCACTCTATCAACCGCCAGCTCATCAGAAATCTTGCATTCCAGAGCATTCAGACGTTGAACGTAGCCAGACATTTTGACCACGTGCTCGCTCACACTGCTATGCTCTTCCATCTTGGCTGAGAAGAAAAGCTCAGAAGCTTCATATCTCTCAGCCTTAGCCTGCGGCGCAAAGACTCAAAATCACTCATCTTCTCAAAGCGCTTTTGCAGGTCGGCTTCCATGGCGTAGAGCATGCCACTCTGGACAATAGAGGAATCGTCCGACTTGGTCTGATAGACCTT
This sequence comes from Poa annua, assembly GCA_026929855.1. Classification (NCBI taxonomy): domain Eukaryota; kingdom Viridiplantae; phylum Streptophyta; class Magnoliopsida; order Poales; family Poaceae; genus Poa; species Poa annua. The sequence continues at coordinate 79,886,433 of CM049437.1, read as the reverse complement.
CTTCTCATCATCGGAGGCATTGTCTGCAGGAGGGTCACCTAGGGCGGCTTCAAGGACGTAAGCCACCCTGTGGGGAGTGAGGAGGATCCTCAGGTTGCGGAACCAGGACATGAAGTTCGACCCATTGGTCTTAAGCTTTTCTTTCTCAAGGAACAGGCCTAGGTTAAAGGTGGGACGAGACATCTACAATGGAATTTGCAAAACATAAGACTTTGTCCATAAAATTTTGAGTTCAAGTTTTAGAAAATAACTATAAGAACTCCCACTCAAAACGAATATCCCTCTAATCGCTTTAGTGATTACACGACCCTAATCCATTGTGCAACCCCTCATCGTCAGAGCCGGCAACACAACTTCAAAGGTAGACATCGAAATGTCAATCACAACAACTCTGTGACTCATGCTCGACCTTTCGGTCACCGTGTTCCGAGGCCATGTCTGTACATGCTAGGCTCACCATAATAACCTTCAACGTATACGCTTGTGCAAACATGTCTTACACCCACTGTATGCGAACGACGATATGTATGACACCCGATCGTCACGGCCTGTCTCATAACGTAGAACTTTCTTGGTGGTGCACGACGAAGGGAGAACACTAATGGTATTTTGGAGGGATCATCTTATATTACTACCGCCGTGTAACTAATATATAATAACATATATATATATATATATATATATATATATATATATATATATATATATATATATATATATATATATATATATATATATATATATATATATACACAATATAAGATGCACTCAAAACATCAATATGTAATGCGACGTGACATGGTCCTTGCGCCGATGGTCTCCTTCGCGCCCACAGTTTATAAACAATTTAATAAACCTACCTTGACCATATCACATTGCCCCTGCAAAATAAAGTTAGACGCGTTCTACTTTATCTTTTGCATATTTTACGTGGCTTGGGGCTGTCGTAAATAGAACCGCTTCATACCTACGAACCCTATGACCACAACAACGATCAAATAATTGCATATTTATTTATCCCTCTTGGGCCCACCATTGAAAATGCAAAGCCAACTAATGAGAGAGAGACAGACACTCGCCAGCCACATATACGGTACAAGCCGTATGTCAGTTGTGGAACCAGTCTCGCGTAAACGTACGCGTAAAGTCGGTCCGGGCCGCTTCATCAACTCAATGCCGCCGGCAATGCAAGTGCACGCGAGAGGGTAGCAAATAAAAGAACGATGTCCACGTGATAAACACGGGTTCTAAAAGCGTACAGCTATATCTACTCATAGATCGGCTCTGATACCACTGAAGGGGATCGCAGGCAGAAAATAATAAATTTTCTAACAACGATAACCTTAAACTAGCCAGGAACTATACTATGCAGATATAGTAATATGGAGGAGATCGATATACATACCCTTGTAGACCGAAACGCGGGGATTACGCTCCCGCACAAGCGTTGTCGGTGAAGCTGACGAAGACGACCTCGAGGTCGTGTAGAGGAAGAAGACCTCCGAGCAACACTAGCGTGGCACCTCGCAGGGATCCACACACGTACGGTGAAGACGACGACCTCCGGGCTCCGATCCAGGGACGAGCAGCGGAAGACTTGGACCGGAAGACCAGCAGCACGGCGGTGTGCGTATGGTGGAGAGAACTTCACCTTGGCGCAACTCCAATGGAGGAATCACGTTTTCAAGGAGAAGAAGAGAGAGAGATTGGGTTGTACATTAAAAGCCAAGGGGGCACCTCTATATATAGGTGGAGGGGGGCTGCCAGCCTTGCTGGCTGGGTGGTGTGGGACTATTCCCACACCAGCCCACCCCCAAGGGATGCGCCGGCCCTAGGTGGGCCCCATTTGGCCCACCTAGGGCAGCCCCCCTTCCTCATGCGCACCAAGGGGGGGATTCCCCCCCTATGGGCCTTCTCTCCCATGGGAAGGCCCATTTAAGGTGGGCTGCCTTTTAAATTCTGAAAATCATTAAATAAAAATGTATTTAACTATTAATTACACTAATTAATATTAAACACACATTATATAATTTATTCCGACTCCGAAAACTAATTCGTCGCTGTCCGATCTTCATCGGATCTTTCCCGGGACGCTCCCGGTGCTCTCTCTTCTAATTTCTCTTCCGGTAAACTTGTCGACTCCCCTTAAGTGTGTTACCCTAGCGGTTCGAGATCTCGCCAGACATGATCGAGACGCGCTCTCCGATCAATGACTAATTCGTGGACCTTGGATACCCAGAATTAATCCCTGTGAGATAACGAATAACTTTGTCGTTCGAACCTAGACGTCGAGTCTTAAACCTTTTGCCATGGCGATACTTAGCGTGTCCGAGACTCGTTCATAGATATCGCGATACCTAGCCTGATCTCGTTACCGACAACACTATCTTCTACTCGTCCATGATATTATGTCCTGGTGACCTAGTCACATGCTGGCAAGCTTATTTGACATAATCTCACAGAGTGGGCCCTAGAGTATCTATCCTGCTATGCGGACTGGCAAATCCCGCTCTTGATCCCTCGTCTCAACATACTCCCTTCCGATACCCGAGAGGGACACCTTTATTGTCATACTATTAAGACATGACGTTTGATGCAATCAAAGTATCTTTCAGGAATAGCAATAAGAGTTGATCTCACAGTCAAAGGCGTAATGACTATGTCATACAAATATTGGGTATGTCCATCACATCGTTCTACCAACGATATGACTCCATTGTCAACTGACACCATGTCACATGATCGGGAAACCTCGATCATCGATTGCACAATGAACTAGTCACGTAGAGGCTACTAGGGACCTGGTTGTCTTACGTATCACACGTGTATTAATGTTTTCGCTTAATACTGTTATAGCATGACACAAAAACGTATTATGAACAAATGAGATATGATAAATAAAACACTTTATTAATTGCCTCTAGGGCATATCTTTTTCAAATCTGCATCCGTCAAATAATAGCAATACCATACCCTGTACCATATCCGTCGGATATCCACCTAACAAACATCCTTATATTCATTTGTATCTAGCGGATTTGTATAACTGCATACGATATCCTGAAAAACAGATGCAGATTCAGAGTGGGAATTATGCGCCCTAAAATGAGGTGTTATCCAGGGACGCCATTGGTCTTGTTTAGTTATGACGGAGGAGGTTCACGGTAGATTGAGATTAGCTCTGTTTTAGACATCTTGGGGGGCTCCCAAATGATGCTTCCAAGGAGAGCGACATCTGAAGACACCGCTATGGACGACAACTTATCTCTCACATAAACATAAAATGCATTGGGATAAACATAAAATGCATTAGTCCCAAAGACTTGGACTATCCAGATGCAACCCTAAGCTCCAGTTATCCGGAGCGGGTATCGGTGGCATCTAATTTGCTTCCCTCTTAAAGTGTATCGCCTTGTAGGGTCGATGGTTAGCTTATGTGTGGCGCTTCACTTCTATCACGATCGATGAACGTCGTCACAAACTCGGGTTTTGCCCGATTCTTAAATAACATATAACAATCTTCTTCTTAATCAATGGAACATGTAGAGTAGGGTGGCCCGACTCTGGTTTAAAGAGCGTGATAATCTGGCTCGGGAGCTTAGCTCGGCAACCAAATGTGACGCGATTGCAGTTGACTGGCATGTTGTGGCGACCTCCTAGATATTGGTATTCAAATTTTCCTACCTCCCATGTTGGCATTCAAATTTTCACCGAAATGTGACAACCTAAAATCATGTACTCATGCACAGATGATGGGTTCACTTACTGTTGTAACTGTAGTTATGTCAAACTACTACTCTCTCTGTTTCACTCGATGTAAGATGTTGTAGCATCAGTCCACGTTTACATGTGTACAAATATCCTTGCAAAAAACACATTATAAATTGGCAATCATCGTGCTACACTGCTACTAGCTTAAGTAATAGTAAATCAGACTAATAGTACTCCACCATAGCTACAGACTTTTAACTTCCTGTAATCCTGCCCCACAATCGCCACTAAATTTTACCTCAAGAAAACTAAAATCAGCAGCCAACCGTGTGTAGCTTTGACAGCTTTCATCGCCGGCGCGCCTCCAATACCCTCTTAAACTCTTCGCCCAGCTCATCCGGTGCGGGCATCGGTGCGTTCTCCGCTGCGGGCTCCTTCCTGTTGCGAGTCAAATTGAGAATGAATCCAACTCTGCTTTCCATTGATAATCAAAGTATTTATACAAGGTGAAGGGACGCAAGTCCGATCGAGGGGATGCGAAGGTACAGACGCGATGGTTCCGAATAGGCAACCGACGTGCTGTTTTACAAGAGAGGATTACAGTTTAATTACACGGTTAATTAAATCCTAACACTCCCCCTAATCCTTGCTTGTCCTTTGCTCTTAATCATCATCTGGAATCATCTCCTCCAAAAACCCAGTGGGAAAAATTGAGGAGAACTATGCAATATGCCCTGAAAAACTCCTTCTAAAAACCCTGTGGGAAAATAAGGAGAAATCGACATATATCGTCCATGCTTGTACTACTATTGCCTCATTAAAAACCTTACATGAGAAACCATCAGGAAAACTCACAAAGGAAAAGAGTGCAATACTGAAAATCTCATGATTTTCAACAAGTTATAGCCTAGGAGATTTCTCCCCCTGAATTTTGCAAGTCACGAAGTCTTTTCATACCAATTCCCTTCACATATTTATTGAACGAAGAACTTGGTAAGGACTTGGTAAACAAATCAGCGAGATTATCACATGACTTCGTTTGCAAAATACTTATTTCCCCACTCTTTTGTAGTTCATGTGGATAAATTATCTTAGGAGCAATATGCTTTGTAATATTACTCTTAATATAACTTGTCTGCATTGTACAAATACAAGCAACAGTATGCTTATAGATAATTGCGGGAGATTCCAATGAACCGATCCGAGTCGAACTCTGGACAAAGTTCACCATCCTTTGAAGCCACACTCATTCCACTGATGCTTCATACAAAGCAATTATCTCAGAATGATTAGTGGGCGTAGCCACTAGGGCTTCTAGGGATTTTACTCCCCCTGAACTTTGCAAACCTCAAGGTTGTCCCCTACCAATTCCACGAACCTAATTCTGGAATACAAACGCGGGTAGAGACATTGTGAATACCACAATAGTTTGTTTGCAAATTATCCTCTTACACTTCTGTAATTCGTGAGGATATAACCCGTAAACAATATAAGTGACATTATCTTGATGATTCTCTCGAATCTCCACATGATCTCACATGTGGTCAATCATTCCACGAAGTCATACACATCTTGTGATGCTTCATTACTGCAGAATGGTCACCTGAAGGACCCATTTAGAGTCTATTCTGAAGGCTCTCCTCAGAATATTCTTCCATTGAATCCAGTCTTTGATATGACACTGTTGGGATCACATAATTAGTCACTATCGAGATTTCACAACATGGTCCAGTCTTTGATTTTCCGGATGGAACTAATCAAAAACTTTTTGTGCCTTGGACATATCTGAGAATATTCCTTACACAAATCTTATACCTTTCTTTGGGGATTGCACTCATATAAATTACCAACAAATATAATGTCAGGCCTGACGTATTCTGCAAGATATATGAGTGTTCTGATGGTATTCAGATATGGAACTTCAGGTCCACTATCACTTCACCACCTCCCCTAGGTCTGAATGGGATTGTATCCCATGTCATGTATAATATGACCATAGATGTTTGATAAGATATATCCATATTGAGTTTCTCCAATATTTCTGGATATATGAAGACTGATATACATTTATTCCCAAGGGAATAGCTCAAGCTATAAACTTAGCTTAATTTGGTTTGACCCAAATATCCGTCTTAAAATGATTGTGTGTATCTCATATGTACTTTATAGACATTGATGATAAGATCATCGACATCACTCAGATGATGCAAATCCAATTCAGGATATCTTCATGAATACACATCAACAATCATCAGTATTAGAGTAATCCTTATCAAGGAGTAACTCACTTAGTCGGTTGTACCACACAACTCTCCGACATCTTCAAAGTCATAGAATGACTTCTGAAGCTTCACACACGCATGTTACGATTTATCATTGAATTCAGAATATTAAGACCTTTTAGTGACTTCTATATCTGAACTTTGTGATCCATGTGAGTATATAGCCACTACATACATCAACCGCATGGATCCGTACTGCCAATTCAGTATCGAAACATAATTCCACTTATACCAAAAAGGTATGCTACATCGTATTTGATGTTGGGTCTCTGCGGAAACCCTTATGCTACAAGCCTCACCTTTTCACCACCTCATCTATTTTCGTTTCTGAACGAAAAAGTCACCTCTCTTCCCTACCGAAGATACTTATGAGGAGCAGGTTTTACTATTGTAAACACCTCTCTTTTGATGAGTGAGTGCTACTCTTCCTTAATTGTTTCCTTTCATTTGAACCAACATAAGTGCAAAACAACACTCTCCATGGATTTTGGTTCAGGGCCCAAAAGGATCTCAACAATTCTCAAGAAGAAACTTATGTCGACATATGTAGACTTTTCTTATACGATTCTCATGAATCAATATCTTTTGTGGAATTCCCATTACGCCTCTTAACTCCTTGTTATTTCCCACAACAGTAGAGTCAAGGTGTTTCGATGTCCCAACACTTAAATTGTGTGCACATCTGTGATGGGTTCTGGATGACGCACATCCGTCAGGTGTCCTTCAACCTGAGGTTGAACTACATTTACTGATTGAGGAGAACATATCCTCCTATGAGAACTTAATCTCATGCGTCCTCCCCCTCATGCTCTCATTTGGGGACACAAGTGGTTTATTAGGTACCTCCACTCGTTCTGGTACTTTATTTCAATGACACCTTTGTCATCAGTAAATGTATATGGCAGATTATTTGCAAAACATTGCAAATTTCTCATAACCTGAACCTGCAGTTCAAATTTTTAAGTACGTGGACAAAATGTTTACTACATTTCTTATTAATTTCCTGGCATTCTATGTGGTACATTTCTCCCCCTAATGCCAGAAATTGTCCTGATTGCAAAATCAATCAACGCACGAGCTTCAAATGACTCCCTTGCTAGGGTTAAGGTATTTGACGGATTAACAATGATACCACAGTCATTCCTCACATAGATCCCAAATATATGTGAAGGCCCTTAAGTACGTCGGGGTGGTGATATCGGTATGCAACCGAATTACCGCAGATGGGAAATACTTCACTGATTTCCACGTACAAACTGCAAGGGGCGCAGTATTATATGCATTTGATCTATGTAAGACCAAACATGCGGTGTGTGAGACCGCATGTTACTACCAACGAATGTTGGCTAATCACAATTCTGTAACGATGGCCATTCAATTTTTTGTTTTACTTTCTTTCGTAAGAGATCCAGTCACACCATTTTGGGAAGGTACAACAACATACTGAATATGACCATTGAATGTCCGTGAATAAAATTCAACAACATTTCCATTCCAATGGAGCTATCCCATATTTAGGATAATTTGCTCCAAATTCGTCAATTTGAGCAATTAATTCAGTAAACACATGGTTTTGTGCGGAGGATCCACACCTAAGACCATTTTCTATATGTGTCTATGAATACCATGAAATACCAACATAGCCCATACAATAGTTGAATATTCCGCATTATTCAATGGGTTCAAGAATAATGACTGGTTAATTTCAAATTTTTAGGTGAGAGTGCCTTAAAATTAATTTCCCTATGTCACGTGTAGTGTACATAAAATCTAATGATTGTCGGGAATATTCTGGCCAACAGAATCAACAATAATTTTTCGAATCATCCTATACCCGATTGGTAAATGAGGAAATATTATTGCGTACGTAACAATATTGAGTATGAATTGATTCATACACTCAATTTTTTTTTCAACTATCATGTCCCATGGACAAGATGTTCTAAATTATACTACATTCAGTAGTATAATGATCTTAAATGATCCATTCCCTGTTGAGATGTACACTCCATTTATGTATGTCATATCCCATTCACTTTATGTTCAAATCCTCATGGTTCTTTAACCACTAACTTGCTTATAGCTATAAGCACCAACATGAATTTCAGATAATGGTATAGCACCTGTTGGCTTATCCGATGATTCTTCATAAGAAGTTCATCGTACTTTCACATTGACAGGAATATGTTATTTGTTTTACCATCATAGGAGAACATAAAGTGAAGTAAGGTCCTGCAATCAGATAAAGATCTGAGACTGCCTTATCACACACCATCAACTAGGTGCTGATTTGTGGACAACAGAATTATAAGCCTCAATTGACTTAAAATTCCAAATATGAATGAATAGTCATTCGTATGATGCTTATGACAAAATATCTATCATGAATGGAGTCTCAAAGGGAGAACAAATTTTTCATAATCCGTTAAATACTCAGTTTCAGAACTGAGTCATTGCAATGACACATATAAATGCAAATATGCATAAATATCCATGACTTTCTCTGCATGTGGAGTTTAAGTGGTGCCTCGTATTTATGGAGGGTTTTCACCGATCATAGTCCCCACAACCTTATGTTATTTATAACACATGAAGTTAAACACCTCAAAATGTCTTTAACCTCTTAGTTGTGCATGAAATTCAATTCACTACTATGATTATGTCTCATAAGTTGTGTATACATGGAAGATAATCACCAAATTATGCAAATATCTTGCATAAATCTCTTCATAGCATAATTTGCGATATACTCACCACCAATGTCTTGGCCACTCCTGAGTATGTTACCCAAGAGTCACAACCAACGACAAATGCTATGAAATTTCCATGTACTTGAAAAAGCATCACGAAGATAGTCACCAATGGTGTAGACATCATAGTTCTGAATGGAAAATATTATGTTCCTATGACATTATGTCGGAAGTTACGTGCCTTCATTTTTGCTCACATATTATGTCTCATGACATAATAATATTACAACACACAATATATCTTTCTTGGATATGTCACTCATATCTTGCATGAAAAATCATGCGCTTTAATTTACTTGATAGTAAATTAATTATGTGTGTAATAAAATGCTTGATTCAAGGTCTAGGAGAAGCCTAAACGAGCTAAAATATGACTTTGCACAAAAAGATATCACCATAGCGTGGCGAAGATCTTCGTTTTGTAGAATACGGTCAAGGTAATTGCCACAATGGCGTACACCTCACTCGTATGGCTATTTTCATACCATAACCCGTGTGATTTCACCTTTTGCTCTGAACACATGGAGGTAATCACTACTTGGTAGTGTAGACCTTTCCTCATGTTACTTTGCACAACCTTGTGTTGATTAAAACACATTATAGGTAATCACCATATTATGGTGTAGACCTTTAGTTGTGAACAAAGTTATGCAAAAATTGAAAGAAGTCATATTATTTTCAAGCAATCTCAACATATAGCAATTAACATTGCACTCATACAAATGTTGACATAAATTTTACGTAGTCACATGTTAGAAACTACTAACAAACATTTGTATACAAAAACTGAAAGAGCTTGAAGCTAATCAGAAAAGAAATACTCCCTCCGTCCCAAAATAATTGTCTCAGTTTTGATAGAAAGTGGATGTACGTAGACATGTTTATGTCTACATACATCCACTTTTTATCAAAGTTGAGACACTTATTTTAGGACGGAGGGAGTACGAAATAAAAATGGCATTAGGCCAAAGCCAGGCAGGCAACTAGTCCACTGCCGTGGTTCACGCCAGCCTTTTTCTTTTCGTTTTTCTTTTCTTTTCTTGCTCGTACAGAGCATTAACTTCCTTAGATTGGATAAGGGAAAAAGGGACAGTTTCGTTCCCATCGCTCCGTTCCCCAATCCCCTTGTGCGGTGGTGGAAGTTCCGGCAACGCTAGTGCGCCACCACCCTCTGCAGCCGCCGCCGGCTGTTCATCGGCGAGGAACGGACGGGTCCGACGCCTCGTCCTTCTCCTCCGAAGAAGATCCGCCGGTAAGGTGCGTCCCGGGCGCGACGCCATTGGAGTGGCCATTCGCGAGCCCGAGGCTCGCCGGCCTCTACTTTCCAAGTCGGCGGCCGGTCGACGAGGGCAGGCGCAGCCCATGGCCAACGCCCTACAAAGCAGCCCCGGCGTCCACCCGTTCTGGTGGAAGAGGAGCCGCTAGCGCCGGTTCGACGCCAACGACGGCGAAATCCATCTCGTCATCTGCCGGCTCCATCGCCTCGTCGGCGCTAAGCATCGCTTCCGGCATCACCGGATGTGCCGCTGGTTCGGCCTGGACGTCTGATGGTCCAGCGCCATGGCGGCCACCAAGTCCGTGGCGGAAACCACGACGGCGTCCTCCGAAACGGTGGAGACCACGCCGACGACGCGCGATCTCCCGGCTACGTCGATCTTCTCCCCGAAGTAATCGAAGGAAAAATCTCAGGAATCTTTCGCCATTGCGCTTACCTCTTTCTGCTCTTCGTTCCGGCGAGTTCGGCCCGTTCGCTCTCTTGGCAAAGCGAAATGCTGATAATGTGTTGCGAGTCAAATTGAGAATGAATCCAACTCTGCTTTCCATTGATGATCGAAGTATTTATACAACGTGAAGGGACGCAAGTCCGATCGAGGGGATGCGAAGGTACAGACGCGATGGACGCAAGTCCGATCGAGGGGATGCGAAGGTACGGACGCGATGGTTCCGAATAGGCAACCGACGTGCTGTTTTACAAGAGAGACAAGAGAGGATTACAGTTTAATTACACGGTTAATTAAATCCTAACACTTCCCACCGACCCGACGATCTGGCTTCACCGAGAAACTGTGAAGTGGCAGGTGGCGGCGGCCTCCCTCCCGCAGCCACGGACACGGCCCTGCCGCGTGCAACCTCGGGACGCAGGTCCTCCACAGCGCGACGGAGCATCCAGCTTTCCGCCTTCATCGCCTCTAGCTGTCGCCTCATCAACGAGAACCCCTCGCCGCCGGCGTCGTGACCCGCGCCATCCGAGGCATCTGTGGAGGCGACTACAGGCAGCGAGGCCTCTGCCTTGCCGCCATTCTTCTTGTCCCCGTCGGCGCGTGGCGACTGCTCGATGCAGATCTTGTTGATGACCAGCAGAGGCATCTTGCAGACGGGCACCCGGGTGTCCTTGCGGTCGTCGGCGAGCCTCGGCGGCGCGCGGATCCCCCAATTGAACTACATGCTCGCCCTGCCCCAGAGCGGGAGCACGCTCCTCGTGGTCAGCCGCATCCCAGAAAGCAGCGCGCCGAGCCCGCTGCTCGTACCCGCCGCGGCAACGTCCGCTGCGAGGCCATTCCCGCTCAAAGAGAAGGCCTTATAGTTCAGCTGGCCCTGCCCTTCGCTGTCAGAGACCTCCCCGACCGTACGGGGCGGATGAGATGGGGACGACCGGAGGGTGTGGGAAAGTGAGAAGTCGCCGAGGCGGGGTTTGAGGAGGAGGAAGAAGGCGGGAGAGCCGGAGTTGGCAGAGAGGAAATTGAACTCGGCGGCGAGGGAGAAGGGGGCGCGGGGAGCCGAGGGCGCCGACGCCGGCGCGGATGGAGAGGGCGAAGGGGAGGGCGGGATCGTTGGGGCGGTAGGAGAGGCGGTGAGCGGGACCGGAGGCGAAGGCGGTGGATAGGTCGAAGCGGAGCTCCCGAGGGTCGCCACCGGCGGAGAGACCGGACTGAAACGGCAGGCCAAGCACGCCGATCGGAACCTTGGCCCGCATCAGCGGCCGGTCGTCGTCGCGGAACTTGACCGACGCCTTCATGGTGTTCGGTGGTTGGTGCTAAATTGCGGTTTCCGCCGGTCGTGGGGGCGCCGGGCGCGATGTTGCGGCGGAGATCAGCCCATGTTGGGATGGCGCTGCCGGCGAGATAGGTGGGGAGCGGGCAGTGGAGTGGATGGATCGGAAGTGGGTGGTGGGGTGAGATCCTGTTTCCTTTTCAATTTTCTCCGCTGCTACTCCCTCCGTTCTGAATTAATCTGAGTAGATTTTTGTTGCTGGCTAAATCAAAAAATTGTGAAAAGGGGCGAAGTTCTCTTTGTACAAACAATTTTAATGGAGATTGCAGTCCATATAGATTTTTTTTGTGGATGATTTGATCTTTAGCCATTGGCACTCTGATGAATATCATTGGCTCACATCTTTGGAAAACGATAATTTGATGTTCTCTTAAATTGTTATGACTCAGGGACGACCATTCAAACACACCTACGCATACTTTTAAGGTCATTCATATGATGCAGAAGATTATTGATATTGTCAATTTGGCCATGTCTTCCTAACGATACGCTTGTAGCGATATGATCAGTAACATGTTCAAGATCCATCTGGCCATGTCTTCCTTGCCGACATTGGCCTTGTCGGGTAGCTTGTCAGTTTCTTTCTCTACATAAGCCGTGATCTCCCTAGAAATAATCATCGTCTACCACTTTCACGTCCACTAGCTTCGAATTATTTTGATTTTTAGCCATTCAGTGATGAAATTGCCAAACTTACTAGACGGAAGGAAAAAGAACCTCGCTTAAGTGGGCAAGGTCACTTTAGCAAAGTCGGTCCTCACAGCAATGACAACCCATGACTTTATGTCATTAGAGCACAAAAGTGGGTCCGAGCAAGCAGGGACGGAGCCAGGATATGGTATTAAGGAGGGCAAGCCTAGGAAATAGTGTGTGTGATCTTGACGAGGGGGGCTAATTAAGTTAAGTTACACTAATCAAGCAGCCATAGTAGCTAATTATGCAATGAAAAGCATGAGCATAGGGGGGCGTAGACTTTATTAGGAGCCAAAGCAACAAAATTAACCCATATATATATATATACAAACGTTTAAAGAAATAGGATATTGTATTTCTACACTTTTAAACCAAATTGACTTTTTCAACCGCCAAACACTTCATCGGTTAGGTTGAATAGAGGGTAATAATGATGTTGCCCTAACCAGTAGATGAAGCACTTGGTGCGATAGTGGCTAGGGCACTAGTTCTCACGCGTTGTGTTTTCCTTTTCTTTTTATCATGAATTAGTTTAAAAAAATTGTGATATCCTAGGATTCCAACTCATGACCACCTCGAGAACTTGTCTGTGGCAAGATGGTTAGGTGGGTGTGGTAGAAGATGGTTAGGGGGGATTTTCTCTAACGATACACTCGTAGCGATATGATCAGTAATATGTTCAAGACCCATCTGGCCATGTCTTCCTTGCCGACATTGGCCTTGTCAGGTAGCTTGTCAGTTTCTCTACATAAGCCGCGATCTCCCTAGAAATAATCATCGTCTACCACTTTCACGTCCACTAGCTTCGAATTATTTTGATTTTTAGCCATTCAGTGATGAAATTGCCAAACTTACTAGACGGAAGGAAAAAGAACCTCGCTTAAGTGGGCAAGGTCACTTTAGCAAAGTCGGTCCTCACAGCAATGACAACCCACGACTTTATGTCATTAGAGCACAAAAGTGGGTCCGAGCAAGCAGGGACGGAGCCAGGATATGGTATTAAAGGGGGCAAGATTAGGAAATAGTGTGTGTGATCTTGATGAGGGGGGCTAATTAAGTTAAGTTACACTAATCAAGCAGCCATAGTAGCTAATTATGCAATGAAAAGCATGAGCATGGGGGGGGGGGGGGGGGGTAGCCCCTTCTCGTCCCCCTTGTCTCCGTCCCTGCGAGCAAGGCTCGGGAAATTCTCCAAGGACTTTATTAGGAGCCAAAGCAACAAAATTAACCCATATATATATACAAAAGTTTAAAGAAATGGGATATTGTATTTCTACATTTTTAAACCAAATTGACTTTTTCAAGCGCCAAACACTTCGTCGGTGATGACCCACAAGTATAGGGGGTGTATCGTAGTACTTTCGATAAATAAGAGTGTCGAACCCAACGAGGAGCAGAAGGTGCTGACAAGCGGTTTTGATTAGGATTTCACTGTAAACACTAGCAGACAAGTTTTTAGGAGTTTTTGATATAGCAGATAAATAAAGTGCGAGTAAATAAAGTGCAATAATAATAATTGCAGCGAGTGGGCCAATCCTTTCTAAAGCAAAGTACAAGCCGGTTTGTTTACTTATGATGACCAAACGTTCTTGAGGACACACGGGAATTCTGTCTAGTGCTTTCGCTTCATATATATGATTAATATTTAGTGTTTCGATAAGTGTTGTGTGGGTGAACATATGCTAATGCACCGCCGTTTCTAGGACTAATACATACTTGTGATTATACCCCTAGCAAGCATCCGCAAATACTAGAAAGTAATTAAGATAAATCTAACCACAGCCTTAAACTCTGAGATCCTATCATCCCTCATGCATCGAGATACCAACGGGGGTTCAGGTTTCTGTCACTCCAGCAACCCCACAATTAATATTCGAATACACAATGCATTCCCCTAGGCCCATAAAGGTGAAGTGTCATGTAGTCGACGTTCACATGACACCACTAGAAGAATAGCACCACAACTTAAATATCAAAACATTAAATATTACTCAACATAGTTCACTACTAGCATCTAGACTTCTCCCATGTCCTCAAGAACTAAACGAACTACTCACAACACATCATTTGGAACATGATCAGGGGTGATATAATGATGGATAACAATCTGAACATAAACCTTAATTCAACGGTTTCACTCAATAGCATCAATAACAATAGTAATCAACACCGGGAGAGTTTCCCCTATCAAATAGACAAGATTCAGCCCTAGATGTTACAGCGGGAACGGAGTGGAACGATGGAGATGACGGTGTTGGCGGTGGAGATGGCGGTGATGATGATCCCGATGAAGTGCAGCTTGATGACGGTGACGATGGCGATGATTTCCCCCCTCCGGGATGGAATTTCCCCGGCAGATTTCTCCCTGCCGGAGCGCTTTTGTCTCTCTGGTGTTTTCCGCCTCGTGGAGGCGGCGGAATATTTCCTCGACGATCTGTCGTGTCCTAGGGTTTCGGGGGATGAAGTACGCGAAGGTGCTCGGCCAGATGTAGGCCAGGGGCCCCACACCACGTGCCGGCGCGGCAAAGGGGGTGGCCGCACCATGGCATGGTGTGGGCCCATGGTGTCCCACATCAGCCTCCCCTTTTGGCTCCCTCCGGTATCTGGCAAAATAGGAACTTCCAGCTTTTTACTTCGGATTTCTGATCTTCGCAAATATTGTATCTTGACGGTGCTTTTTCCAACAGAATTTAGACTCCGGTGATCAATTCTCCAATAATCATCAAACATGCAAAATAGATGAAATAACATAAGTATTATCTCTAAATATGAAACATATCAATGAATAACAATAAATTATGATATAAAAAAGTGATGCAAAATGGACGTATCAACTCCCCCCAAGCTTAGACCTCGCTTGTCCCCAAGCGAAAGCTGAACTCAGTAAACATGACCACAGGTTTATGGAGTGAAGTGTCGATAAATAAAATACGGACAAGAAGCATCACATCTATTGATACACAAGTCATCTTAGACAACAACTCCATTCATATAACTCAACTTATAACAAGTAAAGGGAAATCACAATAAGGTGCATAGAGATAATCAAGTTGGTGTTGGCAAACTTCGTTCTTGGTCAGAGAACAATGAACAGATTGAACTTACTCTACAAAACAGGCTCCTTACAGTAGTTACTAACTTTCAAAGTTATATCTATTAGATAACAGCATTGTGCTAAACAAGGAAGAATAAAAGACATGATTAACAATACAAATGTATAGATGGTTAAATCACAACAACTCAAATGCTTGCTTGAGACAGCGGGATATAGGTTTACTGACTCGACATAAAAGTAAAAGATAAGCCCTTCGCAGAGGGAAGCAGAGATACAAACATGTGCTAGAGCTTTTAAGTTTTAAAATCATATAGAGCGTATAAAATAGGTTTTAAGCTATGTGTGTCGTTGTCAACGAATGATAGTGAATGAAAACTATATTCACCATGTTATCTAGACTTTCAAGAGCGGCTCCCATTGAAGAACGTTATTTCTACCCAAGGGTAGGTCATCCCTCTTCTCTTTTGTTTACACATGCACATTTTATAAATTAGTTTGGCACTCCTCCCCACCAATGCTTACACAATCCATGTCTAACCGAATTCTCGGGTGCCTTCCAATCAATCTCAAACCATGGAGGAGTGCCTATTTTTTAGATAGCATAACACTTTGGAACTTGCTTTTTGATAAATCAAAGTAAATCATGTGAAGAGAATTAAACAGTTGTAGGTAATTAATTGGGACTGGGCACCCCATTTGCCGGCTCTTTTTGCAATATTAATGGATAAGCGGATGAGCCACTAGTCCAAAGGTGAAAGTCTATCTAACAAGTTAAACATAGAGTAACCCACATATTTCCTCATGAGCTAATAAACAGTGACACAAATAAGAGAAATTAGTTTTGAATAAAGATAGCACATGAAGTATTTACTTGGAGTGGCGCAAAGTACCACATAATAGGTAGTTATGGTGGACACAGATGGCAAAAGTTTTAACTCAAGGTGTGGATGTATGAGAAGAATTCCTCTCGATACAAGGCTTTGGCTAGCAAGGTTATGTAGAAAGCATAAGAGTTGATGGATACAAACAAATATACATGCAGTAAAAACAATCATGCAATCTTCCTTGGAAGCTCAAACAATTTTAATTTGTGAATACTAAGCTTATGAGCTACAAGTGAGAAGGATCATTGAATAATATATCTACATGAACTAATTTCCTCCACTTAAGTCTCAAAGTATTGTAGCTACTGACCAATGCTAAGTTTGCCAAAACCAAAAGATTTACTATGTGCTCCCAAAGTGATACCAATAATAATAACAAGATCAATCACATAATAGAAGCTGCAAACTAAAATAAGGTGTGTAGAAAGTAAATGATAAAACTTCTCATTAATATTTCATATCGGCAACTCACACCAAGGGATACATAGATAACCAACTAAAAGAGAGATACTTCCATATTGCAAACTATACTATAAGATAACTTCCCTACTCATGATATGACTCTACTGAAAAGATAAAAAGGTAAAAGATAATGGTGTGATACCGCGGCACTCCCCCAAGCTTGGAACAAGCCAAGGGGATGCCAATACCGATGACGAATTACTCATTTGGCGGAGATGGTGGATCCTTGATGTCTACGCACGCTTCTATTCTCGTAGACAGTGTTGGGCCTCCAAGAGCAGAGGTTTGTAGAACAGCAGCAAGTTTCCCTTAAGTGAATCACCCAAGGTATATCGAACTCAGGGAGGTAGAGGTCAAAGATATTCCTCTCAAGCAACCCTGCAATTAAGATACGAGAAGTCTCTTGTGTCCCCAACACAACCAATACACTTGTCAGATGTATAGGTGCACTAGTTATGCGAAGAGATAGTGAAATACAAGTAATATGGATGATTATAAGTAGTAATTGCAATCTGTAATAAAAATGGCAGCAAGCAAACATGTAGCAGAACTTGTTGGAAACGGTGTTTTAATGCTTAGAAACAAGGCCTAGGGATCCTACTTTCACCAGTGGACATTCTCAACAATGACATCAAAGTTAAATAAATAAACACTACTCTCAAACACTCTCATGTTGGATAACAAACACCATTCATTGTGTAGGGCTACAAGAGCACCCTCAAAGTCAGAGTAAACTAACACCAACAACGTCATAAAGGAATCACACACGGTGCACACACTGTCACCGTTACAACCGTGAATAACCCCGGAGTTCATATTAAAGTAACCTCTAGAGTGCATAATAGATAAAGAGTAGCATCACATATTCAACTAGATTACAAAGCTCATGATCACATAAAAGATCACATCATGGGAGAGAGAGATAGACCACATGGCTACCGTAGATCCCGCAGCCTCGGGGGAGAACTACTCACTCCTCATCGTAGGAGTCAGCAACGGCGATGGAGATGGCGGTGGAGTCGATGGAGATGGCTCCGGGGGCAATTCCCCGTCCCGGCAGGGTGCCGGAACAGAGAGTTCTGTCCCCCGAATCTTGTCTTCGATGGTGGCGGCGCTCGGGACCCGTGGAGGAAATATTGCACACCGTGCTAGGGTTTTTGGTCTGGGGGTATATGTAGGCGAAAGGGCGAGGTCGGTGGCGCCCCGAGGGGCCCACACCACGTGCTCGCGCGGCCAGGGGGCCTGCCGCGCGAGGACCAGGTGACGGCGCCTCGGTCGCCCACTTCGTCTCGTCTTCGGTTTTCTGGAACGTTCCCAAATAAAAACTGACTTCTGAAAAGAAATCGTCCAATTCCGAGAATATTTCCTTAAGTACTTTTCTGAAACCAAAAACAGCAGAAAACAGGGAACTGGCACTGTGGCATCTTGTTAATAGGTTAGTCCCAGAAAATGCATAAAACTATATAAAATGCATATAAAACATGTAATAACTTGGTATAATATAGCATGGAACATAAGAAATTATAGATACGTTGGAGACGTATCAACATCCCCAAGCTTAGTTCTACTCGTCCCGAGTAGGCAAGAACGATAAAAGAAGAATAATTTTGAAGTGACATGCTTAAACACAATCTTGATCATAATATAATGTAAGGCTCATGTTATGAATGAAGTGACTCAAGGCAATGATCTATAGTTTGCTAACAAATAGACAAGGAGTAAACAACTAAATCATATAAGTAAAACTTTTCATGAATAGTACTTTCAAACAAGCATCAAAAAGATTTGCATAAGAGTTAACTCATAAAGCAATATTATCTAAGCAAAAGAGCATTGAAGCAACACAAAGGAAGATATAAGTTTCAGCATTGGCTTTCAACTCTTGAACATGTATATCATATAGATAGTTGTCAACACAAAGAAATATAACAAGTGCAATAAGTAAGCATATAAGAATTGTTGCACACAGTTGACACAAGTGTTTGCTTCGGGGATAGAAAGAAGTAGGTAAACTGACTCAACATAAAGTAAAAGATTGGCCCTTCGCAGAGGGAAGCAGGGATACAAGCATGTGCTAGAGCTTCTTAGTTTTATAGGTTTTTGAAATCATATAGAGAGCATAAAAGTAAGTTTTGAGCGGTGTTTGTCGTTGTCAACGAATGGTAATGGGCACTCTACCCCCCTTGTCAACCAGACTTTCAAGAGCGGCTCCCATGAAGGACGTTATTTCTACCAGCAAGGTAGATCATCCCTCTTATTCTCTTTTGTTTACACATGTATATTTTAAAAACTGGTTTGACACTCCTCCCCACCAATGCATACACAATCCATGGCTAACCGAATCCTCGGGTGCCTTCCAACAATCACATACCATGCAGGAGTGTCTGTATTAAATTGTATAACACTTTGAAGCATAATAAATTTTTGCAAAACCATGTGAAGAGAATGATGATGAAAGTTGTAATTAATTGGGACTGGGCACCCCATTTGCCAGCTCTTTTTGCAAAGTTAATGGATAAGCGGATGTATATGCCACTAGTCCGGTTGTGAAAGTCTGTCTAAGAGCAAATGACAAGGTTGATATCCGTAACACCACATACTTCCTCATGAGCTAATAAACATTGACACAAATAAGAGATAATAGGTTTTGAATAAAAGGTAGCACATGAAGTATTTACTTGGAATGGCAGGAAATACCATGTAGTAGGTAGGTATGGTGGACACAAATGGCATAGGTTTTGGCTCAAGGATTATGGATGCACGAGAAGCATTCCCTCTCAGTACAAGGCTTTGGCTAGCAAGGTTGTTTGAAACAAACACAAGTATAAACTATGACAACAAGACGTATATAAAAACATATTGGAAGCATTATAAAACTCTACATTGTCTTCCTTGTTGTTCAAACACTTTAACTAGAAAATATCTGGACCTTAGAGATACCAAACATGCAAACCAAATTTCAGCAAGTTTTACGGTAGTTCCTCACTAATAGGTTTTAACTACATGATGTAAAAGCTTAAACATGATCTACTTGAGAGCTCAAAACAATTGCCAAGCACCACAACATACAAGATAACAATCCCTAAGAGCATGTATATCCTTTCATTATACCATCTACCACATTTAACATTTTCTGTTTCCAACCAAACACCAATCAACTTGTTTAAAAGATAAACTCTCCAAGTAATTAAACAATGAGATATGAGAGTATGATATAATAAAGCTAACAGCTCTAGCAAGAGATGCATGAAAAACAAGAGCTAGAAAGCATTGAAGTAACATAGAAGAATACTCAACAAATATAAGTGAAGAATACGAGTATTCATAAGAAAAAGCGGAGCGTGTCTCTCTCCCACAAAGGAATGCTAGGATCCATTTTATTCAGAGAATGAAAATAACAAAAACAAAAAACAAACCGACACTTCAAGAAAAGCACATAAGAAGTGACGGAATTAAAATATAGTTTCACTAGAAAGGACCTGATAGTTTGTTGATGAAGAAGGGGATGCCTTGGGCATCCCCAAGCTTTGACGCTTGAGTCTTCTTGAAATATGTTGGGGATGAACCACCGGGGCATCCCCAAGCTTTGGCTTTACTATCCTCTTGATCACATCATATCATCCTTCTCTCTTGATCCTTGAAAACTTCCTCCACACCAAACTTAGAGTAAACTTCATTAGAGGGTTAGTGCACGAAAAATAATGATATTCTGTAGGAACACAATTGCTACCAATGCTACTGGACATTAGCTACAGCCACTGATACTTCATAGGATAAAAAGATCCAATCAAAATAGCAAAAGAGGCATTGCAAAATAAATGGCAGAATCTGCCAAAAACAGAACAGTCCGTAAAGACGATTTTTTTCGAGGCACTTAACTTGCTCAGATCAGAAAACTCAAAACTAATGAAAGTTGCATATATATATCTGAGGATTATGCATAAAAAAGGGCAGATTATTTGGATTTTTCTGTGAGGAGTTACGAATTAAACGGTGGACAGCAGAAAACTGTTTCTGCGCAGGAATCCAAATTTAGCATGAACTTTCAACTAGAGGCTTACCTTGACACAACAATGCAATAAAATAAAGATACAAAGGAATTGCTACAGAGGTAGGACAAGTCCTTGACTCAACAAAATAAAATAACAGGAAATAAAAATAGTGGGTTGTCTCCCATAAGTGATTTTCTTTAAAGCCTTTTAGCTAGGCAAGGAGATTCGTATGATGCTCTCATAAAAATGAGTGTTGAAAAACATAGGAGAGCATCAAGAGGTAAATATCAAACACATTTAAGTCTAACCCACTTCCTATGCAAAGGAGTCTTGTGATAGAATAAATTATTGAAACATAAAGCAACTATCACAGAAAGATGAAACAAATGAAACTTCAAAACTTCCAACATAAAGAGAGGTGTTTTAGTAACTTGAAAACTTTTACAACCGTGTTTTCCTCTCTCATAATAACTTTCAGTAGCATCATTGATAAAATCCACAATATAACCATCACATGAAACATTCTTATCATGATCCATATGCATAAAAGTATCATTATCTCCCTCATAAGAAAAGTTCTCATTAATAACAAAGGGAGTAGGATCATCATAAAGAACTTGAACATGATAGACAAGTTGTATATTAAAAGGATTGGTTTGAGTGATTCCTCTATAATTATTACAAGTTTTAAAAGGATAATTGTAATTATAACCCATGTCATAGTATTCTTTATAATTATCAAAGACCGGAGGCATAGTATCATCATAAGCAATAGAATAATTATCCTCTAAAGTGTGTTCATTTGCAAACATGTCATCATTTTTACTAGAAGGAGATGTATCAAATATATAATCATTAGTAGCAAAAGGATTTTCAAACACCTCATCCCCGAGCTCAGAGCTCTCTATATCATCATGGGAAGGAACATGGATAGTATTAATAGTGCAGCAATTATTAACATCATCATTTTCAGAATTATTATCCCAAAGATCTTCACTATCAAAAGAAGTGTGCTTTTCCCAATCATGATCACTAATATAAATAACAGGCATGGGTACATCATCAAGTTCAGAATCATCAAATTCAGAATTATAAGTATTAATTGTAACAGGAGCAACAAGTTTGGGAGAAGATACCGTTTCCTCTCTCCTTTTACTCCTCTTCTTCTTCCTCTTTCCATTTTTCTTCTTCTTTTCCTCTTTTGGAGGGAGAGGCTTGAAAGGAAGCTTCTCCACATAACCTGGTTTAGTATTAGAGACAATGGAAGAAACTTGGGGGAATTCTCCTCTTTCATTAATAAGATGAAAACACAGATTAGTCCTGTCATACTTTGGTGAAGTCTCATCCTTTATAATATTTTGTATGTAGGTGTTAGCATGGCAATTATTAACACAATAGAGATAACATCCATGCAACAAATCATCCATATCAATATCACTCATATTTAACAAAGAAGTTTTTCTTGATATTTCTTCACACCCCAAAAATAATGTAAGTTCATCATGTTGATTAGGGGTGATCATGTTATCACAAAAGTCTCCTGCAATATTTTTATGAGAACCTGAGCATTGAAATTTGAAATGACCCTTTTCATAGCAAAGTTCACAAATAAAAGGATAGGTGGCACAAATCGTTTTACCAAGATCTCTTAAAACTTTATACCAACCTCTAGTATTTTCATTCTTATGATGGATACAATATTCATCTTCAATTTGATTAATTCCACAAGGTTTATGCATTCCACAAAAATTAACATGCTTATAAGAAATAGTATTTTCAGAAGTTTGAGCATGTTTATTACAATCATTAACAACAATTTCATTTTCCATGCAAGTGTCTTTGAAAGGTTCATGATACACGTCCCAATTTTCTTTAGGAACATTAATATGAGAAGCAAAGGTTCTA
Source organism: Poa annua (assembly GCA_026929855.1). Lineage (NCBI taxonomy): Eukaryota > Viridiplantae > Streptophyta > Magnoliopsida > Poales > Poaceae > Poa > Poa annua. Next base: position 79,863,648 of record CM049437.1, on the reverse strand, counting down.
AAATAATCAACAATAATATGAGAATCAAGACCATATTTAGCACTAAGCTCTTGAAAACTAGCAGTTTCAACACAAGACTTAATGCAATCATATTCGTAGTTTATACCTGATTCTTTACCTTTGTCATTCTCCCAATCTTCAGCATTGTTTCGAATTGTTTCAAGGAGATCCCATCTAGCTTCAACCTTCTTACTTGTGAAAGAGCCCTCCGAACAGGCATCTAGATAATCCTTGCAATGTCCTGAAAGTCTTGCATAAAAATTATTAACAATTATATTATCAGGAAGCTCATGGTTAGGACATTTGAGTATTAATGTTTTCAGCCTTCCCCAAGCTTGAGCAATGCTTTCTCCTTCAAGAGGCCAGAAATTATATATAGAATTACGATCTTGGTGAATCTCACTTGGAGGATAAAATTTAGAATAAAAGAGAGATACAACCTCCTCCCATCCAAGAGAGTGCCTATTCTTCAACAATTTATACCAATGCGCAGCTCTTCCACCAAGTGATATAGAAAATAATTTCTTCTTAACTTTGTCCATTGAAATACCTGCACACTTGAACAACTCGCATAATTCATGTAAAAATAGCAAATGATCACCAGGATGTACAGTTCCATCCCCTACATAGCGGTTATCCATAACACGATCAATAATTTTCATAGGTATTTTAAATGGCACTATTTCTTCAGGTGGCTTTAGAATATCACAAGCATCATTAAAATTATCACATATTGGAGGTAAAGCATTATCAAGTCTAAATAATTCCTCCAAAGCTGAGGAGCAAAAAAGATTATTTTTGTTTAAACTAGCTTCCCCAAGCTTAGGCTTTTCCATAGCCTTAGCAATAATAGTGTCCACGGAATTTATACTAATAACCTTACTACCACTATTATGCAAACAAACTTCCATAGGTTTTTTAATTTTCTCTTCAAAAGAATCATGTCCTAATGCAATATAAATTTCATAGAGATCTCTAATTTTTTTGTTGTTTTCCATTAGCCTAACTAGTGAAAATAAAAACAAGAAACAAAAAGTAATAACTGCAGAATCTAAAGGAGATACCTTCAAGCGCTCACCTCCCCGGGAACGGCGCCAGAAAAGAGCTTGATGTCTACGGACGCTTCTATTCTCGTAGACAGTGTTGGGCCTCCAAGAGCAGAGGTTTGTAGAACAGCAGCAAGTTTCCCTTAAGTGAATCACCCAAGGTATATCGAACTCAGGGAGGTAGAGGTCAAAGATATTCCTCTCAAGCAACCCTGCAATTAAGATACGAGAAGTCTCTTGTGTCCCCAACACACCCAATACACTTGTCAGATGTATAGGTGCACTAGTTATGCGAAGAGATAGTGAAATACAAGTAATATGGATGATTATAAGTAGTAATTGCAATCTTTAATAAAAATGGCAGCAAGCAAACATGTAGCAGAACTTGTTGGAAACGGTGTTTTAATGCTTAGAAACAAGGCCTAGGGATCCTACTTTCACCAGTGGACATTCTCAACAATGACATCAAAGTTAAATAAATAAACACTACTCTCAAACACTCTCATGTTGGATAACAAACACCATTCATTGTGTAGGGCTACAAGAGCACCCTCAAAGTCAGAGTAAACTAACACCAACAACGTCATAAAGGAATCACACACGGTGCACACACTGTCACCGTTACAACCGTGAATAACCCCGGAGTTCATATTAAAGTAACCTCTAGAGTGCATAATAGATAAAGAGTAGCATCACATATTCAACTAGATTACAAAGCTCATGATCACATAAAAGATCACATCATGGGAGAGAGAGATAGACCACATGGCTACCGTAGATCCCGCAGCCTCGGGGGAGAACTACTCACTCCTCATCGTAGGAGTCAGCAACGGAGATGGAGATGGCGGTGGAGTCGATGGAGATGGCTCCGGGGGCAATTCCCCGTCCCGGCAGGGTGCCGGAACAGAGAGTTCTGTCCCCCGAATCTTGTCTTCGATGGCGGCGGCTCTCAGGACCCGTGGAGGAAGTATTGCACACCGTGCTAGGGTTTTTGGTCTGGGGGGTATATGTAGGCGAAAGGGCGAGGTCGGTGGCGCCCCGAGGGGCCCACACCACGTGCTCGCGCGGCCAGGGGGCCTGCCGCGCGAGGACCAGGTGACGGCGCCTCGGTCGCCCACTTCGTCTCGTCTTCGGTTTTCTGGAACGTTCCCAAATAAAAACTGACTTCTGAAAAGAAATCGTCCAATTCCGAGAATATTTCCTTAAGTACTTTTCTGAAACCAAAAACAGCAGAAAACAGGGAACTGGCACTGTGGCATCTTGTTAATAGGTTAGTCCCAGAAAATGCATAAAACTATATAAAATGCATATAAAACATGTAATAACTTGGTATAATATAGCATGGAACATAAGAAATTATAGATACGTTGGAGACATATCAATCCTTAATAAGCTTAATAACCAGCTCCTTCAATTCATCAATCCTGTAGGTGAGGTCACGAATCATCTCTGTGTTGCTCTCAATTCGGTTCATGAACCTATCAGTCTGTGAATCCCAGCTCTTGGAGTTGTTTCCCCACTCCTTGTCAGGCTTGAAACTCCCCTTTCCTGCATTGTTAGAACGATCCATATTCCAACCACTGGGCATCTTGCGCTCAGGGATCTTCTCAGTTTGATACTTATGGATGAGACTGTGGTAGGGGTTATTGTTGCCTGGAGAGGATGTACGTGGAGCTAAAAAACGACGTGGAACCTTCCCTTCGGTACTCATCCGCGCGCCTCTCTTGACATTGGAGGGGTTCGCCATCACTCCAATGCTTGCAACGGTGGCGCGAGGGTTTTGACGCGGATCTTTTTCCACCTCCTCTTCGGGTTCACTCTTGACCTCCTCCTCCAGCTAGGGGTCTTTGAGATCATCCTCCAAAGGCTTCTTGTCCTTGTTGTTAGCGGAGACCATGGTGCCTCTAAAGCTGGGATAAAATCTGGACAGAAACAGCTCGAAACAAAAACTCATCGAAAACACGATATATGGACCTCGGGGGATCCGGGGGATTATCTAGCAAAAAAATTCGCAACAAAAGGAAGGTCACGGGAGGAAACCTGAGCGGAGACGGACTCCGAGGCACCCTCACCAGCATGGGGCCCGCGCCACCACGTGGTGACGTGGCCTCAGGCACCGTCTCGTACTCGTTTTCGACTTTTAAATTTCCATATTTTCTAAAAATAAATAAAATATCTTCCAAAAATTAAAGCGCGAACTTTTTCTTACCAAAACTTTACCTTTTCAAATTCAGCTTCTGCAGACTCAGAAATTTGCTCTTTAATAAAAACTTCCGGAGTAATCACTTGAATAATATCAACATCTTCATTATAAGAATCTCCAGAAATATAATGTTTGAGTTTTTGCCCATTTACCACTTGTGTAGAATCATCTTTGAGTGAAGCAATTTTTATTGCACCCGAACGATATACCTCCACAATAACATAAGGTCCTTCCCATTTGGAGAGTAATTTTCCTGCAAAGAACCAAAGACGAGAACTATACAATAGAACTTTCTCGCCAACATGAAACTATGTCTTAAGAATTTTCCTATCATGCCATTTCTTAACTTTCTCTTTAAAGAGTTTAGCATTTTCATGAGCCTCACTCCTCCATTCATCTAAAGAACTCAAGTCTAGCAACCTTTTCTCACCAGCAAGTTTAAAACCTCTATTAAGTTCTCTCACTGCCCAATAAGCTTTGTGTTCTAATTCTAAAGGCAAGTGACAAGCTTTCCCATAAACCATTTTATAAGGAGACATGCCAATAGGATTTTTATAAGCAGTTCTATAATCCCATAAAGCATCATTTAACTTACTAGCCCAATTTTTTCTCGTTCTATTAATAGTCTTTTGCAAGATAGATTTAATTTCTCTATTTGATAATTCTACTTGCCCACTAGTTTGAGGATGATAAGCTGAAGCAATTCTATGATTAACACCATATTTAGCAAGAAATTTTCTAAAACCACCATGGATAAAATGAGAACCTCCATTAGTCATAAGATATCTAGGTACACCAAACCTAGGGAAAAAATATCTTGAAGCATTTTTTATGAGGTCTCACCATCAGCACTTTTTGTAGGTATAGCTTCTACCCATTTAGTAACATAATCAACAGCAACAAGTATATGAGTATAACCCTCTGAAGGAGGAAAAGGACCCATAAAGTCAAATCCCCAACAATCAAACGGTTCAATAACAAAAGAATAATTCACAGGCATTTCATTAAGTCTAGAGATATTACCAACTCTTTGACATTCATCACAAGATAAAATAAACTTTCTTGCATCCTTAAAGAGAGTAGGCCAATAAAAACCTGATTGTAGAACTTTTTGTGCAGTTCTATCTCCAGCGTGATGTCCTCCATAGGCACTACTATGACATTTCCTCAATATCTCATTTTGTTCATATTCTGGAACACATCTTCGCATAATACCATCCACTCCTTCTTTATATAAATGTGGGTCATCCCAAAAATAATGCCTCAAGTCATAGAAGAATTTCCTTCTTTGTTGAGCTGAAAAGGTTGGAGGCAAATACTTCGAAACAATAAAGTTAGCATAATCATCATACCAAGGACTATCCCGTGAACTTACCCTTATTGCAGCCAATTGTTCATTTGGAAAACTATCATTAACAGGGATAGGATCATGAGCAATGTTTCCAATCTAGACAAATTATCAGCAACCGGATTTTCAACACCTTTCCTATCTACAATATGCAAATCGAATTCTTGCAAAAGTAACACCCATCTAATAACCCTAGGCTTAGCATCTTTCTTTTCCATAAGATATCTAATAGCAGCATGATCAGTATGAATAGTGACTTTAGAATCAACAATATAAGGTCTAAATTTATCACAAGCAAAAACAACAGCTAGAAATTCCTTTTCAGTTGTAGCATAATTCTTTTGAGCAGAATCAAGAGTCTTAGTAGCATAATGAATAACATTCAACTTCTTATCTATTCGCTGTCCAAGAACAGTGTTGTGGGATTGTCACGACAGATGTTTCCGGGTGGAAACTTGAGTGTTGGGACATAGCGACTTCTGACATCGGGAGCTTGTCTAGCGTGGCGTGGGGAAACAAGGGTTTCCCCAGGTTCGGCCCCTCCTCTTGAGGTAAAGACCTACTCCTGCTTTGCTTTATTGATATGGGGTTTCGAGGACTCGGCGCCTTAGCTTCCGGGTCTTGATTACAATCTCTGGAACTAGGTATTGCTGGGGCTTTCGACTTATCTCTCTAGGAACCAGGAGACCCCCTTATATAGGTGGGGAGTCTGGCTGGATGTACAAGCGGGGGTCCGGGTTACAATCGTACCCGGACTCTACTCTAAGTCCACTAAGTCTTTGCCTTCCTTATCTGGACTCCGTCTTGTACTTGGTCTCCAGTCTTCTGGATCCTTCTTAGCTTGCGGGCCAAGGCACACGTCGCGCACCGGCTTACGTGGGACCCGACCCATCTCTTTACGTCTAATCCGGCCCAGGCTTCTACCAGGCCGGCTTGTCTTCTAGGTCGGTGGGCCTACCGGGTTATGATCCCCCCAACAGTAGCCCCCAGGATAACTTGGACACCAGAATTGACTTGCTTCACCTTTGCGCTCTTGGGCATATTCTTGGAGAAGCCATCATTTCTTTTGTCCGGGTTATCATCTGAAAAACAATAAACAACTCATTAAACAAGCAGGCTCTCGGGTATCAGTTTGGCCGGCTCTTGCTGGCGGCCCGTTCATAACCCGACCATCACTTGTTGACTTTCATTTCTCTAAGACTTTGACTCTTTCTTTTCTTTCTTTTCTTTCTTTAATCTTTTTCTCCTCCGTCGGTCAACCTTCTTGGTCAACGACATATTTAATGTATATCTTCTCGCGGGAATCGAGGAGACAATAACCACCTCGGGGAAAGAAAAGATCCTGTCAGGAATATCTTCTGCAGATTAGATCTTGTCCCCCGAGATAATAATTATCTTCTTATCTTTCCCCTTTTGCCCCTAGGTCAAACCCCAGTGGCTATAAGTAGGGTGCCGGGGTGAAAAATGATTCACTTTCCCCCGCACGCCTCACTTCATCTTCCTCCTCGAGCCTGTCGCTTCGGTTCGTCCTCCCGAGCTCAAAGCTTCTTCGTGCCGTTCATCTTCAAGATCCAGATCAAGAACTCCATCCGTGCGCATCGCCCACACCCGCGGCTCAGATCTTTTCTTTTTCCTTCTCTCGGTAAGCATCCAAACCACTTCGCATTTCCGATCCGAGCATGTTCTTTCGGACGAACTCGCTACGTTCTTCATATTCTCGACATTGTTTCTTTATCTTGATTTTCGGAAATCTCTTAGATCTGTTTTGACGTGCACTGTTCTTATTTCTTACTGTTTTTCCTTTGCCTCCTATCATTTCTTCTTCTCCTTCTCGGGATCCCTTTGACGAACTGGATCGTGCTTTTCACTCTTGTTCTTCCCTTCTATTTTCAGTGACTTCTTAGATCCATATTGATTTTCTTTCTCTGTCCATTTGCTGTTTGTAGATCCTCTCGTCCTCGTCATCCATGATGGGAATGAAGCACGGCGCTCAGCGCGTCCCAAAGAAGGGCAAGAAGTCAGCCGGCGCCGGCTCATCCACAACGGCTGTTGCTGAGAAGACCAAAAGGAAGATTGCCTGCAACTGGAGCAAATCCGGTATCCGTGAGAGCCGGCTTGAAGAGCTTGAAGAACTCGGCCTTCTCCCGGCTAAGTCGGAGATTTTCTGGCGAGCTCCGGACGAGGACGAGACTCAACCTCAGCCTGATCAAGGTGAGGTCGTCGTCTTCGCCGATCACATCACCCGGGGGTTCCGCCCTCTGGGTTCTCTTTTCTTCCGCCAGGTCCTTGCGTATTTCAAGATCCGGCCCCAAGACATCGCGCCTAACTCGGTGCTCAACATCTCTCATTTCGTGGTTCTATGCGAGGCTTATCTCGGCATAGAACCAAGTCTTCCACTTTTCCTTGAATTCTTCTACTGCAAACCCCTTAGTCGTCTGCGGCGGGGTCACCATCCAGCGCCGGAGGAATATCATCTTCCCGGGTGTCGTCTTGCACTCCCACCCCAAAGACTGGCAGAAGACTTGGTTCTACTGCAAAGTGGCTACTCCTCCGGGTGAACCGCCACTTCCGGGCTTCAGCATAGACCGGCTAACCATGAACGACAACATGAACTCCTTCGCCGCCCGGAAAGATCGGAAGGCCCTGGAGCCTTTAGTTGGCCGAGTCTGCGCCCTCCTCGCTCACGGTCTGACCGGTACCGATCTCGTCAAGTCCTGGATGGGGTGGCATATCCAGCCACTCGCTGTGCGCCCGGGTTTAATGTACCAATACTCCGGGTCACTTGAAGACCCTATGCGCTTCAACAAGCAGCAGCATACCGACGCGGTCTTGATAAAGGCTATCCGGAAGATTGTCAAGGAGTCTCCGGATGATCTCGCGAAGGACGGCCTCCCGCCTTTCTTCGCCTTAAATCCGCTGAAGCCGGTACTGATAATACTTTTCATAACTTTTGCTGTGATGTATATTGTCCTGTCTATATTCTGACTTGGTGTATTTCAGGCTAGCGACCCCTTGTGGGCCGCCACTTTGTCTACTGCACCTGACTCGGTCGAGGAGTCAGAAGATGATTAGCCGGAGGCTGGCGTCGAAGACGCGGGCATTGAAGCCGGCGCTGAAGAAGAAGAAGAAGAAGAAGAAGAAGAAGAAGAAGAAGGTGAGCTTAACTCCATCACCCGGCTCTTCCTTGAACTGTTAGACACCGATCTTATCCAGGAAAACTGGTCGATTCTTAATCCAGACTCACATCTATCAGATACAGTCCTTCCTTCCACAGACCCGGCTCCTCCGGCTGCGAAGAGGAAGCTTAGGTCGGATGCTGCAAAGGTAACACCAGTGATGGTTCTCTTGTCTTTGATCTTTCCTCGATATGTGCTAACTTCTTTTAATTCTGTAGGAACAAACTGAAGCCCGTCGCCAGCGCCGCCGGCTTCGATCCTCTGACTCCGACTAGCCGCTGAACAAAGGTATTCCAAATTGCCCGACTCCTCGCCGGGTTAAGTGTCCACAGAGACGTCCTTCAGTTCTTTATCCCTTAGCCGGGACCCAACGGAAGGCTAAGTCCCGGTCTCTCTCAGATTCTTCAGATTCCAGCTCGGACCCCTTCGGCGACTTTGCCATCAATGAGGGGTAGCCTTTCTTTACCTTTATGCACTTGTAATACTTGACTTGTTTCTCTTTACCTAACGCCCTTGTCTTTCTCAGAGCTCGTGCCGCCCCGGCTTCCGTCCCGACCCCTCTTGGGTCCGGTTGATAAATCTCCCATACATGACGAGGGAGATGTTGATAAGCCGGAGTCGCGCCCTACTTCTCCTCCGCCTCAGTATAACCAGGCCACTGCGTCACCTGAGGTGGAGGTAACCGGCTCCCGCCAGAGTGAGAAGCCTGCCGGCTCCCGCATCGCTAAAACTGCTGAGCCGGTGACCACGCCGGCGAAACCTTCTCCCGGCAAAGCTCCTATGGCCAGCGCCAGCTTCCAGTCCTATAAGGACTTGCACTTTTCTGCTCTCTTTGGAGAATTCGAGCGGCGCATCAGCGAGCACCGGAAGGCGGAGGACAGCGTGATTGCTGAACTTCACGATAAGTTTCAGGTATGTGGATACTCCTCTTCTAGTCCCCAAGTGCCGAGTTATCAGCTTGCGGTGCCTCGAAACTTCTTAAGATTTGTCTCCATCTCTGCATATGTGGCTACCTTCAATGAGTAGTCCCCAAGAGTCGGAGTGATTGCTTGCAATGCTCCGGTTCTTCTTGTTAAACTCCTTTTGATTAAAAACTTATGAAACTTCAACTGAGTAGTCCCCAAGAGTCGGATCTACAGCTTGCTGTGTTCCGGGTCTTCTTGTTGAACCCTTTTTTTGTCTTGTTAGCCTCAAATTAAGTAGCCCCCAAGTGTCGGGTTTCATCCTGCAGGAACCTGGGACTTATAACAATTTGAGCTTTTTAACTATCATCCTGTAATCTTTGTAGTCTCTTGACTGTCTTGTTGTCTTGACTTTTTCAGGGCCAAGCTGAACAGCATGAGCATGCCCTCGAGGTGGCGAAGGAGGAGCTCAAAACTGAAGCCGGCAAACGTGCCGAGTTTGAAGAAAGAATTGCCGAACTTGAGAAGAAACTCGGCCAGGCCGCCGAGGAGAATGCCCAGCTGCAACAAGATAGGGAGGAGCACGAGGCCCTCTGGAACGAAGAGCGAGATAAGCTACAGGAGGATCTGAAAGCCTCCAATGCAAAGTTTGACAAGCTTGTCACCTTCATTTCTGAGATGGTGACCTCCCTCTTCGGTAAGTTTACTTATTTTCGGCTAATAATTCTTTGCTTTTTTGCTTTCTTTCGAGTATGTCCGTCTTAACCTTCTTTTGCCTTCTTTACTTCTCAGGCTCCTGGAACCCCATCTGCCAGCTTGAGCCGGAAATGAAACTAAAGGCTGCTTACACGCTCGTGCAGCAGTTATATTTTGGCGCTGGCAAAGCGATGATGGCTTGTCATGGATGGGAGAAGCCGCCAACTACCCAGTTCAAGTTCCTACAACAGCTCAACGTGCTGCCGGCCTGGATTGATAGCTAGAAAAGGTCCGCTGCCAGAAGAGCCGCCATGCGCATCCTTGCTTTAACAAAAGCATACTATCCGGCGGTTGATACGCAGTTGCTCACTCGGGGATGGCCTTCTCTTAAGAGTGATGGGACTCCTCTCACGCGGGAAGACATCACCAAGATTGACGAGACAACCCGGCACCATGCCACTCTTCTGACGGATACCTTAAGCCTGAGCTCCTTCCAACCTGCTTATAGTGCCGAAGGCAAAAAATTATATCCAAAGGACCCGGCCACTTCGAAGATGGATCCCAGCTACCGTGCGCCGTTGCCTGTTGAGACGGACGCTGTTCCGGCTTCGGGAACTCCGGTTGTGCCGGCTCCTCCTCGTCCGTCTTTTGCTGAGGCTAAGTTCCCCAGCGTCTTTGAGATTTGCTGGGAAGATGCTGAAGGTGTGAGCCAGAAGAAATCCAAGAAGAAGGTTGGCGAGTCAAGCTCCTCTTCGCCAGCCCCCAAGACTCCAGCTGTTCCTCCTTCTACTGGCCCGGCAGTATAACCCGGTTGTAATACTTTGAACTACTTTGTGATGTCCTGGAACAACATTCTTTTGGCCTAGATGGCATGTAATAGGTTAGCTGAAACTTTAATTAGCCTTACCTGTTCTGGTGCACCTTCGTGTGCCCTGAAGACTTTGCTTATTTATGAAATTCCTCTTTTTGTGAATTCTGCAAATCTTGTTGGTTTCGATGACCCTTTTGGTTTCTTTAGCTCTCTGCAAAGCCGGTTTTCTCGTGACTTCTATGCATAAAATTCCTGGGCGATCAGGGTCTGCTAAGTCCCCATGGGCTTCATAGTCAGATTGAAAGCCGGATTTTAGCATCTGGTCATGTATCATGTGAGAATAACATCAAGCTAGCAGGCAAGTATAACCAAGAATAACTGTGGCGTCTTTGCCGAGTCTTGAGTCTAAAACTTACAATTTTGTTAGTTAGTAAGCCCCCAAGACCCCTGATCATATGTAAAATAAGGAACTGAAAAGACAATACTCTTTCTTTTAGAGGTGCCTCCTTCATTTCATTGATCATATAATATGTACATGGCTAGCAAGCCGCCTCATTAAAAACCTTCCAGTCCCCTTAGGTACCCTGGTAAGGAAAAGAGCGCGTCTGAAACCTGATGCTTTTAAAATGTAAAGATACAAAAAGGTGGATCTCGTCTCATCCGGGAGCTCACAAAACCTAAGTGTAGTATGGTCTTAGCTCTGCTATGTTCCAGGGCCTATCGTTCTCTGTCATTGGGTATCTTGTATGATCTTTATTGTTTCCTGTCACTGTAGCTTCTTCTCTGATATCCACCAAGTAGTAAGACCCGTTGTGCAAGTTCCGGCTGACCACGAAGGGACCTTCCCATGGGGGGGTCAGCTTGTGAAAGCCGGTCTTGTTCTGGGCTAGTCGTAAGACTAAGTCTCCTTCCTGGAAAGTTCTTGATCTAACCCGGCGACTGTGATAACGCCTCAGGTCTTGCTGATATATGGCTGATCTCTCCAGAGCTAACTCTCTTGCCTCCTCAAGCATATCAACTGAGTTTGCCGGGCTTGCTCGTTCTCTGTCTCAACGTAGTTTGCAACTCTTGGAGAGTTATGAAGGATGTCGCTGGGTAACACGGCTTCTGCCCCATAGACCATGAAGAAAGGAGTGAAATCTGTAGATCTGTTTGGGGTTGTGTTTATGCTCCAGACGAGTGATGGTAGTTCTTCTTCCCAGCACCCGGCTGCCCGTATCAGCGGAACCCGGAGTCTTGGCTTGATGCCTCTGAGCAGCTCCTGGTTTGTCCTCTCTACTTGTCCGTTTGACTGGGGGTGTGAAACTGAAGCGAGGTCAAGCCGGATGCCGTTCTCTTTGCAAAATATCTGCATCTCTCCAAGTGAAAAGTTTGTCCCGTTGTCTGTGATGATGCTGTGAGGATAACCAAATCGGTATATGATCTTCTTCAGGAATTTGACTGCTGTTGCTGCTGTGCAACCGTTGACGGCTTGTACTTCAACCCACTTTGTGAACTTGTCCACTGCGACTAAGAGGTGAGTCTTCTTATTGGGTGACGTTTGGAAAGGTCCCACCATATCCATGCCCCAGACTGCAAAGGGCCATGTTATTGGGATGGTCTTCAAATCTTGAGCCGGAACATGAATCTTCCTTGCATATAGCTGGCATCCATCGCAAACCCGGGCTATGTTTTCCGCGTCTGCCAAAGCCGTCTGCCAAAAGAATCCGTGCCTATAAGCTTTGGCTACCATTGATCTTGTGGATGCGTGATGTCCGCAGTCCCCTAAGTGGATCTCCAGAAGAATTTTCCGGCCTTCCTCTGGTGAGACGCATCGTAAGAACACTCCAGACGCGCTCCTCTTGTGCAACTCGCCGTTGATGATGACGTATCTCTTAGCCCGTCGTACAATCTGTCGTGCCAGTACGTCATCTTGTGGTAGCTCTTCTCTCAACAAGTAAGCCAGATATGGCTCTGTCCATGATGGAGTCTGATGTAAGGCGGTAACTAACTGTGAATCCGGGTCATCAGGATTTGCTAACTCCTCTTCTGTTGGAAGCTTGACTGAAGGATGATATAACTCGGCAAGGAACACATTTGGAGGCACCGGCTCTCTCCTAGAGCCGAGTCTTGATAAGGCGTCAGCTGCCTCGTTATTTTGTCTGTCAATATGCTCAACTTGATAGCCCGAGAAGAAGCCGGCTACTCGGTCTACCTCTCTCCTGTAAGCCGCCATGTTGGCGTCTTTTCTGTCCCAAGTTCCGGATACTTGTTGAGCAACAAGGTCGGAATCTCCATAGCACATGATCCTCTTGATGTTCATCTCTTTGGCGACTTTCAGACCATGTAACAGAGCTTCATACTCTGCGATGTTATTGGTGCACGGCTCGAAGTGTATCTGTAAGACATAGCTCAACTTGTCTCCTTTTGGCGAAGTTAACACAACGCCGGCTCCCGATCCTTCAAACTGTATTTGACCCGTCAAAGTGCATAACCCAGTGCTTCGCGCTTGGTGCAGGTGGTAAGGGGTCAAAGTCTGTCCAGTCATTGACAAAATCAACTAGGGCTTGTGACTTGATTGCTGTCCTTGGCTCGTAGTTGATGTGATAAGGCCCCATCTCGATGGCCCACTTTGCAATTCTGCCTGTAGCTTCTCTGTTTCTGATGATTTCTGCCAAAGGAGCAGAACTCACCACCGTGATGGGATGCTCCTGGAAGTAGTGGGGCATCTTCCGGCTTGCCATGAAGATGCCGTAGACTAACTTCTGCCATTGCGGGTACCTCTGTTTTGACTCTGTCAAAGCTTCTCTAACGTAGTAAACCGGCCTTTGAATTGGGTACTCTTTTCCTTCTTCTTTACGCTCCACCACGACCACGGCACTGACGGCTCGTGAGTTAGCAGAGACGTATAGTAACATCTGCTCCTTGCTCGTGGGAGCTGCTAGAACTGGTGCTGATGATAATGTTTTCTTCAAATCTTCAAAGGCGTCATCCGCTTCTTGACCCCAAACAAACTTGTCTGACTTCTTCAGCAGCTTGTAAAGTGGAAGTGCTTTCCCTCCCATCCTCGCAATGAACCGGCTTAGGGCTGTGACGCAACCCGTCAGCTTCTGGACATCATTTATGCACTCCGGCTTCTTAAGGTTCATGATGGCTTTGATCTTAGCCGGGTTTGCTTCTATTCCTCTCTCTGAGACTATGAAACCCAGCAACATGCCTGCTGGAACTCCAAACACGCACTTGGCTGGGTTTAGCTTCATCTGGTACTTGCGTAGGTTGGTGAAGGTCTCTGTCAGGTCATCAAGTATTGACCCGGCTTTCTGCGACTTGATCACGACGTCATCAACATAGGCATGCACGTTGCAACCAATTTGATTCTGAAAACAATTCTGGATGCATCTCTGATAAGTGGCACCTGCATTCTTGAGACCAAACGACATGGTTTTGTAACAGAAAGCACCAAAGGGGGTGATGAACGAAGTCTTCTCCTGGTCGTCCACATTGAGCTTGATCTGATGATACCCGGAATATGCGTCCAGGAAACATAACAACTCGCTTCCGGCTGTGGCATCGATAATCTGATCTATACGAGGCAATGCAAAGGGGTCTTTTGGACAAACCTTGTTCAAGCTGGTGTAATCTACGCACATGTTCCACTCTCCGTTTTTCTTCAAGACTAGGACCGGGTTAGCCAGCCACTTCGGGTGATGGACCTCCATGATAAACCCGGCTGCGAGCAGACGGGCAATCTCTTCTCCGATGATCTTTTTCCTCTCCGCGTTGAAACGCCGTAATCCTTGTTTAACCGGCTTTGCCTTAGGATCAACATGTAAGCTGTGCTCAGCATGTTCACTCGGTACACTCGGCATGTCTGAAGGAGACCATGCAAAGATATCCCGATTCTCACGGATGAACTTGATGAGCGCGCTTTCCTATTTCGGGTCCATGTGGGCTCCTACCGAAAACTGCTTGGAGGAGTCCCCTTCTACGAAGTCAATCATTTTGGTATCTTGAGCAGACTTGAATTTCTTCTTTTCTTCCTCGTGAGCCGACTTTTCCAGCACACGCTTGTCGGCCGGGTCTACTTGAGACTTGTAGTACTTGAGCTCTTCTTCTGAACAAGCCTGCTCTGCCATAATAGCGTCTCCGTTGTCACACTCTATAGCCATGTCTTTGCTTCCTTCGATTGTGATTATTCCCTGAGGTCCTGGTATTTTCAGCTTGAGATATACGTAACACGGCCTGGCCATGAACTTGGCATAAGCCGGCCTACCGAACAGAGCATGGTACGGACTTTTTAAATCAACAACCTCAAACTTAAAGAACTCTGATCTGAACTGCTCCTTGCTCACGCCAAATGCCACCTCTAATCTGATCTGGCCAATTGGGTGTGCCGACTTCCCTGGGACTATGCCATGAAAGACTGTTGAGGTTGGAGTCAGACGATCTACTGTCAAACCCATCCTTTTGAATATATCAAGATATAAAATGTTGATGCTGCTTCCTCCGTCCATCAAGACCTTGTTTAAAGAAAACCCATCAACCTGTGGTGCCACGACAAGAGCCAAGAGACCCGGGTGCTCCACTACTGGCGGATGATCTTCCCGGCTCCAAGTAATCGTCTGCTCGGACCACTTTAGGAACCTTGGGACGACTGACGCCACTGCATTGACGGCTCGTGCTTGCAATTTCTTTTCTCTCCTGGATGTACTGGTGGTGAAAACGTGATACTGGCCCTGGCTGTGAAGCTCCTTCGGTGTCGGGGATGTGATCCCCGGGTATCCCCAAAGTGGTTGGTGTTGTTGAGTTATTAAAAGAAACAGCAGGAAAAGAAATAGAGAATAAAGTAAAAGGGAGGAAAAGCTCCATGGACCGAAGCTGGGCCAAATTCCCTAATGGGCTGAGATCCTCTACTCGGACGAGCCGACTTATCCTCTACTCGGCATCGTCGTCTCCGTCCGAGCTCATCCCCTTCCCCGACATAGCCGCATCGATCGCATCACCGCGCCTCCCCCGAGATGTCGCTCCCGCACGCCCTCGCCCGCACCTCGGCCGCCTCCGCCCGACTCCACCACGCCTCCGCGCTGCCTCGTCCTCGACCGCGGCCATCCCGGCGCCGTCCGACCCGGCGCTGCTCCGACTCCGGCCGAGCCGCCGCGCCTCGCCCGAGTTCGGTCCCGCACCCCGCGCTGCGCCCCGCCTCCGGCAGTCAGCAGCTCGCCGCCCGACATCGGCCACGCCCGGCCATCCCGGCGGGCCCCCCCGTCCTCGCCTTGATGCGCCCGGTGGCCTCCGACTCACATCCACCCGCGCCATCCCCTCCACCCCGACATCGGCCTCCACCGTGCCTCGCCGCGACGGCGCCCACGCCCCGCCTCGGCCGACATCGCCGCGCCGGCACCTCCTCCCCTCGGCTGCGCCCCGCATCCCGGTGAGCCCTCGCCTCGGCCGACCTCGCCGCGACTGCGCCTCGGCCGGCATCGCCGCGCAGGCGTCCCACTTCGGTCAACCTTGCCTCGCTCGGGTTTCAACTCGGTGAGACCGAGGATGCCTCCGGCATCTCGGCTAGGCTTTCCCTCCGGAGGGACCGACACGGCCTGCAGCACCTCGACTGGGCCAAGCCCATCCTCGCTTCGAGTGGGTCACGGCAGGTTCATCTCGGAGCAGGCTGCTGCCTTCCTATGCGAGATGTCCATTTTGGGTAGCAAACTCGGCTGGGTTGCCCGGACCTTTGCGAAGATAAGAAGAAGACCAAGACGATCCCAAAGACACGCGCACGAGGACAAAGGCAATGACGTGGAATGCACGGGTCCGATTTGTCCAGAACCTGCACAGGAGTGGCTACAGTGTCCAGATGTGACTAGAGTACAACTGTGGTATGATGAACAGTGCGGATGTGACCCCATTGGTCACATCGTGAACAGTGCGTGTGGGCCTCGTGCTGTCCCCTGGGCTCCCTCTATATAAGAGCACCAGGGGGAGAGGAAGAGAGCACGGCCACAGCCGCCCCTTTCCTCCCCTCGCTCTTATTTTTCTCCAAGTCCTCTTAGAGGCATTAGATACTCAGCTCACGGAGCGTCTGTAACACACATGTACAGAGAGGAAGAAATACACCAAATAGGCTAGATGCTGCAGTAGGGGTGTTATCTCCTCACGAGAGCCCCGAAGCAGGGTAAATCCCTGTGTCCATTCGTTCATCTGTGTGTGCTTCTCAGCGCGCTATCCCTCCCCGAATCCTCTAGCGTCCATCCGGCCCCACAAATTAGCCTTCCCGTAGGCATCTGTCTGTTCACCACGACGACAGTTGGCGCCCACCGTGGGGCATTAGTGGCGCTTGCTGGACTAATTTCGGACGGGACCTTCTTCATCGACTCGGGGACTCGACATCACCACGGTCCACATGCTCCAACTCGCTGCCGCACGCAGAGGCCGTTCCGACCTACACCAGCGCTCGCCGTTTACAGATTCCGGGTGACTCCCCGACAGTTGCCCGGGTCATGTCGGCTCCGTCGATCCCGACCGCACCAATGCTCTGTGAGTATTTTTGGCTGTACCATGCTGTCGGCTAATCTTGAGAGTAACTCGGGGACTGCCCCTTTGTATCATGCTTAGTATTTTCCCCGGGAGCAAGATGTCTTGACCCGGGGACTGCCTCACCGGTTAATTATGCTTGTTCTCCTAGGTTGGTAGAGTAACTCGGGAATTGTTTTACCTGTATGTATGTGATTCATATCTGTTTTCCTAAGTTATTGCTGTGTCGGCACACCGAGATGAAATTCGGGGATTGCCTTATCTTTATGCGCGGTGTCTATGTCGTTTGTATGCCGAATAGCTTTTAACCTCATTTCAAAATTCAAGTAATGTATGCTATCAGATGTAATCTTGTGACTCGACTGACGAACGCCTAAATGGTGGTCAAGAGCAGAGGTTGTGGAAAGTGGTAAACATGAAAACAAACTCGGGGACTCGGTCTGAAAAGTAATTCGACATATGTTGTCTGTGTTTTTCCCCGGGAGCAAGATGTCTTGACCCGGGGACTGGCTCGCCAATCAGTTCTGTTCTTTCTGCTAAATCTCTAGAATAACTCGGGAACCGAGTTTGCATCCTGTTGTGTAGTTTTGTTGCTAGAGTTGCTTTCTATCTTGTGCTAAGACTTACTTTGATCCGTTAAAATAGAGTTATTGTCCTTATTAAGTATGTATATGCTTGGACTAACATTGAAAGGTGATGTTGATTCTGCTAAAAGGGTACTTGTTACCGACTTATCCTGAATCCGAGTTATTCCTGAAATCCGAGTTATCCTTGAAATCCGAGTTATTCCTGGAATCCGAGTTATCCTGAAATCCGAGTTATCCCTGAAATCCGAGTTATCCTGGAATCCGAGTTATCCCTGAAATCCGAGTTATCCCTGAAATCCGAGTTATCCCTGAAATCCGAGTTATTCCTGAAATCCGAGTTATCCCGGAATCCGAGTTATCCCTGAAATCCGAGTTATTCCTGGAATCCGAGTTATCCTGAAATCCGAGTTATCCTGAAGTCCGACTTATCCCAAAAATCCGAGTTGAGTTTGCAAATTGTGAGATGAGGCTGTGATCCGACATATATTGTTCAAATCTAACATGCAGGTTGCTCAAGTTGAGGTATTGGTTATTCCAAATCGCCGTTTATGTCGGTTTGCCCCTGTATCGCGGCATCATGCAATATTTCTAGATCGCCGTTTATGTCGGTTTGCCACTGTATCGCGGCATTATGCAATATTTCCAGATCGCCGTTTATGTCGGTTTGCCCCTGTATCGCGGCATCATGCAATATTTCTAGATCACCGTTTATGTCGGTTCGCCAATGTATCATGGCATCATGCAGTATCTCCAAATCGCCGTTTGTTTTGATTTGTCAGAGTTCGCCAGAGGCAACACCCGAGATACCCTTATGTCAAACCAGCAGAGTCTGGAGACATCTATGTCGGTAAGTGCCCAGAGTGGCTACCGGACATTCGAGACACCCGAGATACCCCTATGTCAAACCAGCAGAGTCTGGAGACATCTATGTCGGTAAGTGCCCAGATTGGTTACCGGACATTCGAGACACCCGAGATACCCCTATGTCAAACCAGCAGAGTCTAGAGACATCTATGTCGGTAAGTGCCCAGAGTGGCTACCGGACATTCGAGACACCCGAGATACCCCTATGTCAAACCAGCAGAGTCTGGAGACATCTATGTCGGTAAGTGCCCAGAGTGGCTACCGGACATTCGAGACACCCGAGACACCCCTATGTCAAACTAGCAGAGTCTGGAGACATCTATGTCGGTAAGTGCCCAGAGTGGCTACCGGACATTCGAGACACCCGAGATATCCCTATGTCAAACCAGCAGAGTCTGGAGACATCTATGTCGGTAAGTGCCCAGAGTGGCTATCGGACATTCGAGACACCCGAGATACCCTTATGTCAAAACCAGCAGTGGCTGAAGACGTCTATGTCGGTAAAACGCCCAGAGTGGCTAAAGAACCGGCATATGATCGTATTTTTTGCAGGTACAAGGTGGAGTACGTGAAGACAGGTAGTGTTGTGATTTTTCTAAGTCCGCGCGCGATTCTGCGAATCCCCCGCAGCCTCGGGGACTAGTGTCGGGGATGTGATCCCCGGGTATCCCCAAAGTGGTTGGTGTTGTTGAGTTATTAAAAGAAACAACAGGAAAAGAAATAAAGAATAAAGGAAAAAGGAGGAAAAGCTCCATGGACCGAAGCTGGGCCGAGATCCTCTACTCGGACGAGCCGACTTATCCTCTACTCGGCATCGTCATCTCCGTCCCAGCTCACCCCCTTCCCCGACATAGCCGCATCGATCGCATAACCGCGCCTCCCCCGAGATGTCGCTCCCGCACGCCCTCGCCCGCACCTCGGCCGCCTCCGCCCGACTCCACCACGCCTCCACGCTGCCTCGTCCTCGACCGCGGCCATCCCGGCGCCGCCCGACCCGGCGCTGCTCCGACTCCGGCCGAGCTGCCGCGCCTCGCCCAAGTTTGGTCCCGCACCCCGCGCTGCGCCCCGCCTCCGGCAGTCAGCAGCTCGCCGCCCGACATCGGCCACGCCCGGCCATCCCGGCGGGCCCCCTGTCCTCGCCTTGATGCGCCCGGTGGCCTCCGACTCACATCCACCCGCGACATCCCCTCCACCCCGACATCGGCCTCCACCGTGCCTCGCCGCGACGGCGCCCCGCCTCGGCCGACATCGCCGCGCCGGCACCTCCTCCCCTCGGCTGCGCCCCGCATCCCGGTGAGCCCTCGCCTCAGCCGACCTCGCCGCGACTGTGCCTCGGCCAGCATCACCGCGCAGGCGTCCCACTTCGGTCAACCTCGCCTCGCTCGGGTTTCAACTCGGTGAGACCGAGGATGCCTCCGGCATCTCGGCTAGGCTTTCCCTCCGGAGGGACCGACACGGCCTGCAGCACCTCGACTGGGCCAAGCCCATCCTCGCTTCGAGTGGGTCACGGCAGGTTCATCTCGGAGCAGGCTGCTGCCTTCCTATGCGAGATGTCCATTTTGGGTAGCAAACTCGGCTGGGTTGCCCGGACCTTTGCGAAGATAAGAAGAAGACCAAGACGATCCCAAAGACACGCGCACGAGGACAAAGGCAATGACGCGGAATGCACGGGTCCGATTTGTCCAGAACCTGCACAGGCGTGGCTACAGTGTCCAGATGTGACTAGAGTACAACTGTGGCATGATGAACAGTGTGAACAGTGCGTGTGGGCCTCGTGCTGTCCCCTGGGCTCCCTCTATATAAGAGCACCAGGTGGAGAGGAAGAGAGCATGGCCACAGCCGCCCCTTTCCTCCCCTCGCTCTTATTTTTCTCCAAGTCCTCTTAGAGGCATTAGCTACTCAGCTCACGGAGCGTCTGTAACACACATGTACAGAGAGGAAGAAATACACCAAATAGGCTAGATGCTGCAGTAGGGGTGTTATCTCCTCACGAGAGCCCCGAAGCAGGGTAAATCCCCGTGTCCATTCGTTCATCTGTGTGTGCTTCTCAGCGCGCTATCCCTCCCCGAATCCTCTAGCGTCCATCCGGCCCCACAAATTAGCCTACCCGTAGGCATCTGTCTGTTCACCACGACGACATTCGGGTTCTGCTGATACCCGGTCATGACTTGGTTCTGCTGCTGACTAGACCCGGCGTTATTGTTTGGCAGTCCGTTCGACCCAGCCCCCTTTCCGGGTCCCGCCGGGTGACCATTGTTCCCGTTGTTTCCGTTATTTCCGAAGTTACCATTGTTTCCGAAGTTTCCCTGATTCCTCTACATCTCTTGCTCGTGCCTCATCCAGGCCCTTATATCGGCGCACTGAGCTAGCGAGTGATTTGATGGTCTTCCGTTCTTGCTGTGTTTCGGGCACGGCATGCTGTACATCTCGCTGAAGTTTGGTCCTCTCGAAGGACCTCCCCTAAAATCGCTACCGGGTCTTGACCCTCTGTAACCCGTCGTCTGGGTTGCTCTTACAAACTCTGAATTTCCACCCTCATATGGGCGCTTGTTATTCCCGTTCTGATTGCCATTGTTCTGATTTTGATTTGGGTTACGGCCTCCACTGACCCGGTTGTTTTTCTGCTGCTCTTCCGTCTCACCCGGCCTTTTGTTCGTGGCTGCATTTTTATTGGCTGTTGTTACCACTTCTCCTATCGTGATATCCTTACAAGTCGGGTCTTCTTTTATACGTCCAAGCTTCTGTGTTAAGGAATCAAAACTACAATTTTTCTCCATATATAGTATGGCTGTATGTGGTGAGATGTTGACTGATGAATGCAGGATCTCTGTAACTCTGGACATCCATTGCTTTGCTGACTCTGTTTTCCTCATGACACAGCGATCTAAATCCGCCTCGGTGCACTGCTTCTTGCATGTTCCAGCGAAATTTTTGATGAATGCCGCCTTTAACTCCTCCCAAGAGTTAATACTGCGTGGTGGAAGCCGGTCTAACCATATCTTGGGTGCTCCTTCCGCCATCATGAGATACATGTAACAGGCACATAAGTTTCGTGTTGCGTTCTTCATGTCCATGGCCATGCCATAACTGCTCAACCACGTCTCTGGGTTCATGTTCGGCTCATAGTTGACAATCTTGGTTGGTTCTTTGAATTTTTCTGGAAACGGCTCTGATCGAATCGCGTCTGATAAACACTTTGGTCCTGTCAAATTTGATGATGTGCCTCCTGTTGGGCCGGCGCCTCCTCCTTGACCCGGCGCAGGCGAAGTTACAGCGGGTCTGTCGGGGATCACCACTCCAGCTCCGGCTCCTGGAGGTGCTGCTGCCGCAGCTGCGCGTCTTGCTCTTGAGCTGTTGACTATCGAATGTGCCGCGAACATAGCCGGCGCGGCCACCCTCTGAGGTGCGGCCGCTGGCTGTTGTTGCTGCATCACTTGCTGGTTCTGTTGCTGAACTTGCCGGTTTACCGGACCAAGCCGGTTCTGGACTGATCTTGCTGCCGCCGGCTCTTCGTGCCGGCTTCTAGTACGACTCCTTTGTGGTTCTGAGTTGAATGCTTGCGAGCCGCGTGGGTTATTGTTCTGCTGGACCACGGCGGTACGCAATAAATCTATGGCTCGCCGTGCTTCAATGCCGGCCGGTGAGTTATCGAACGGGATCTGCTCTAGGGCATGTGCAGCTGCAAAAACATTGTCAACTGGATTATTATAATGACCCGGGGGAGTGCTAAACCTGGGGGTGGTGGTGGTAGTTGTTCTGCGACCGCATCCCCGGCTCTGGCTCCTCCGGCCGGGCTTCCCGCGTCTCTTCCAGCTTGCGCTCCTTGTAACCTGGCCTGTGGCGCGCCGGCTCCCACTACAGGGTTAGCCGCCGCCACGGGTGCGGGCACGTTGGTGGGTGTTGTCTGGTAGTCGAGGACTTGAGGTACTATGGCGTTTGTTCCGGTTGGCAGATGCAGTCGACTTCTGCGCCTCCTGTTCTGTACTGCGGTGAATTCGTCCCTCCTTCTCTAGAGAGCGTTTCTCTCATCTTGCAACCTCTGTTCCTGCTGAGCCAAAAGCCGCTCTTTCTCTGTTACGCGTCGGGTTTCATCCGCGCGTTCCCGGTTTGCTCTTGCAATGGCCTGCCTTAGGTCTTCTAGTTCTCTCTGCATCACCGAGCTATTATTTGTTACTTCTCCCAAATGCTGCGCCGGGTTTCCTGAAGCACCGGCAAGCGTTTGGTCGTTTCCTGCAAGTGGTGGGACTTGATTTCGTGGGTTTGGCGACGGAACAGGGGTATTCGCCAAGATCGGATTTGTGAAAGCCGTTCCGGGCGATGGGGGATGTGTCTGAATTGCTGCGCTGAAAGTCGGTAAAACTGCTCCGGTATTGGGGTTGGGTGGTGCATATGCCGCAGGTGGCATGCCAAGCTGACCTTGGTCCCAAGCTTCTCTATCCTGTCTGGCGGTTCTCTCTGCGCTTGTCTCGTCACTAACGGAGGCTGTTCCTCCATCAGTCGGCTGAGCCATGGTCACGACGTGAACCGTCATATCACGTACGGGTCCTGGGGATGCCGGGTGATCTTCTTCCTCAAGTACATATCCCCAACGATCTTCAAACAACGGTAAGATTGACTCGGTATCTGTGTCCAGATCTGACATGTTCATTGGTGCTGCGATAGAATCCTACAGAGCTTGAATCGCCGCCTCTTCCTCTACGGTCATGACTTCGCACTCTGGCAATCCAACAGACTCTTCTCCATCCGTCTGGGCCATAGTAGTTGACCCGGACTCTGACTCGTATTCCGGCTCATACTGCTCTGGGCCGGCTCCGGTGGACCGGATTACGCCGACGAAAACATCGATCTGACCAAAGATGATAATAGATCCGGTTTCCAGCTGATCTGCTCCTTCTTTCCAACCAAAGTCGTCCACGATCCGCTCCCCTCCTGGGAGCGTGTAGATCTGGCCGATAGCTAGGTTTTCCAAACCGCGCCGCGCTTCTCCAACAAAACTAATGTTCTTGGCCGCAGGCCCCCCGGTGGGCGCCAAATGTCGTGTGATTGTCACGACAGATGTTTCCGGGTGGAAACTTGAGTGTTGGGACATAGCGACTTCTGACATTGGGAGCTTGTCTAGCGTGGCGTGGGGAAACAAGGGTTTACCCAGGTTCGGCCCCTCCTCTCGAGGTAAAGACCCACTCCTGCTTTGCTTTATTGATATGAGGTTTGGAGGACTCGGCGCCTTAGCTTCCGGGTCTTGATTACAATCTCTAGAACTAGGTATTGCTGGGGCTTTCGACTTATCTCTCTAGGAACCAGGAGACCCCCTTATATAGGTGGGGAGTCTGGCTGGATGTACAAGCGGGGGTCCGGGTTACAATCGTACCCGGACTCTACTCTAAGTCCACTAAGTCTTTGCCTTCCTTATCTGGACTCCGTCTTGTACTTGGTCTCCAGTCTTCTGGATCCTTCTTAGCTTGCGGGCCAAGGCACACGTCGCGCACCGGCTTACGTGGGACCCGGCCCATCTCTTTACGTCTAATCCGGCCCAGGCTTCTACCAGGCCGGCTTGTTTTCTAGGTCGGTGGGCCTACCGGGTTATGCCCCCCCCCCCCCCCCCCCCCCAACAAACAGCACCAACAGCAAAATCACTAGCATCACACATGATCTCAAATGGTAAATTCCAATCAAGTGGTTGAACAATGGGAGCACTTGTTAAAGACTATTTCAAAGTTTCAAAAGCTTCCTTACAATCATCATAAAAAACAAAAGGTACATCTTTCTGTAGAAGATTAGTAAGAGGCTTTGATATTCTAGAGAAATCTTTAATAAACCTTCTATAGAAACCAGCATGACCAAGAATACTACGAATACCTTTAACATCTCTGGGGCAAGGCATTTTCTCAATTGCCTCAACTTTAGCTCTATCAACCTCAATGCCTCTTTCAGAAATTTTATGTCCAAGAACAATTCCTTCATTAACCATAAAGCGGCATTTCTCCCAATTAAGAACAAGGTTAGTTTCTTCACATCTCCGCAAACATTTTATCAAGGTTGTGCAAACAATTATCCAAAGAAGTTCCATAGACAGAGAAATCGTCCATGAATACTTCCACAATTTCCTCACAAAAACCATGAAAAATAGCAGACATGCATATTTGAAAAGTAGCAGGAGCATTACATAAACCGAAAGGCATGCGTCTATAAGCATAAGTACCATAAGGACAAGTAAAGGTGGTTTTCTCTTGATCTTGAGCTCTAACAACAATTTGAGAGAACCCAGAATAACCATCAAGAAAGCAAAATTGAGTTTTCTTAGACAACCTCTCTAACATTTGATCAATAAAAGGCAAGGGATAATGATTTTTCTTAGTAACTTTATTAACTTTTCTAAAATCAATGCACATTCTATAACCAACTACTACTCTTTGAGGAATAAGCTCATCATTATCATTTGGCACAACAGTAATTCCTCCCTTCTTAGGGACACAGTGCATAGGAGTTACCCATCTACTATCAGCAATGGGATAAATAATTCCAACATCAAGAAGTTTTAATACCTCATTTCTTACCACTTCCTTCATCTTAGGTATTAAACGGCGTTGATGTTCAACAACTGGCTTTGCATCAGGTTCCATATTAATAGAATGTTGACATATAGTAGGAGAAATCCCTTTTAAATCATCAAGAGTATAACCAATAGCTCCACGGTGTTTCTTCAATACTTCCAATAATCTTTCTTCTTCTTTACCTGAAAGGTTAGCACTAATAATAACAAGATATGTTTTCTTATCATCAATATGAGCATACTTAAGATCATCAGGCAAAGGTTTTTAATCAAAAACAAGTTCTTCCTTAGGTGGGAGTGTTTTACCCAAATCTTCCACCGGTAAATTATGTTTCAATATTGGTTGACGAAGGAATATTTCATCGAGCTCATTCCTTTCTTCGATAAAGACTTCACTTTCATGATCTTCCATATATTGCTGCAAAACATTGTTAGGAGCAAGAGCAATAGAGGCAAGCTGTTCAACTTTAAAGTCTTCATTAGGCAATTCGGTTTCATAAGGTGCTTTAGCAAATTTTGAAAAAATTAAATTCATACGAATCACCAGCAAATTTAGCAAAGATTTTCTCCTTCTTACAATCTATAACAGCACCACAAGTATTTAGAAAAGGTCTACCAAAAATGATAGGACATGTCTTACTAGCAACTGAACCAAGTACGAGGAAATCAGCGGGATATTTAGTCTTACCACATAGAACTTCAACGTCTCGAACAATACCAATCGGAGAGATAGTTTCTCTATTAGCAAGATGAATAACCACATCAATATCTTCAAGTTCACAGGGACCAATCTCATGCATAATTTCTTTATAAAGCTCATAAGGAATAGCACTTGAACTTGCACCAATATCACATAAACCATAATAACAATGATCACCAATTCTAACAGAAAGCACAGGCACACTAGTTTTTCTTAAACTTTTAGGATGAGAAACAACATTAGAAGCATCCTCACAAAATATAATATACTCATCTTCCACATTCCCTAACAAGATCTTTTACTATAGCTACAGAAGGTTCAATATTAATTTGTTCATCAGGTTCTATAACTTTCTTAGTGCTTTTGTTAACAACACTAGCCATAATAGAATGTTCCTTCACTTTAACAGGAAAAGATTTTTTCAATATAAGGCTCGGGAATAATGCGATCAACAATATTAACTTCAATGCTTTTAGTTATAGGAGAAACAGATGTATCTTTATAAGGTTCATGATATTTCTTGAAACCATCCTTAGGCAAACCGAAATATGAAGCAAAGGCTTTATAATAATTTGAAACAACTTGAGAGTCAAGACCATAAGCATTACTAATATTTCGAAAAGCATCAGTATTCATGAAAGTTTTAATACATTCGAAGTCATATTTCATACCTGACTCCCTACCTTTGTCGTTCTCCCATGCTTCAGTGTTCTCTTCAATACGGTCAAGAAGATCCCATTTAAACTCTTCTTTATTACGTGTGAATGATCCAGAACAAGCAGTATCCAATAATGTTTTATCTTCAAAGGAGAGTCTTGCATAGAAGTTGTCAACAATAACATTACCCGGAAGCTCATGAATGGGACATTTGAGCATTAATGCCTTCAACCTCCCCCACGCTTGGTCAATGCTTTCTCCATCCTGAGGCCAGAAATTATATATAGAATTCCGATCTTGGTGAATCTCACTTGGAGGATAAAATTTAGAATAAATGAGAGGTACAATTTCCTCCCATCCAAGAGAACGCCTGTTCTTCAACAATTTATACCAAATGATGCATGTAAAATGCATACATGAACTTTGCATTGTATTACTCATATTTCATCCATATTTGCATCATATAAGGGTTATATCAATGTTTTATAATGTTTTGGGGAATATTTCACACTTTCCCTATTTATTTGGAATTAACCATGCGCTGTCAAAAAACCCCTTTTTCTATATTTTGATGTTTCAGGGACCCAAACGTCGTCCAAATGACCTGAAACTTCGCGAACATCATTTTTTGGAAGGAACAAAGCGTAGGAGCGAAGGAAGTGCAAAAGTGGAAGGCCGAGGAGCAAAATAGGGGGCCCACGCGGCCAGATTCCTTGGCTGCGTGGGCCATCTCTTCTGGGCCCTCGAGCCTCCGATGCCGTCGATCTTCGTCTCCGTGGCTTCGTCTTGACCTAAAAACGACTATAAAAATAGCCCCCCGAACCCTTTCGGAGGGGAGCGCCGCAGAAACACAGAAACCACGAAACAGAGACCTGGAGCTGTAGATTGGAGGGGGAAAACTCCGGCGGGGCGCTGCCGGTGTGGTCTCCACCTTCTCCAACGACTTCTCCACTGTCTCCATGATGAAGAGGGAGTAGTCCACCCCTGGACTATGGGTTTGTGGAAGTAACTTATGTATCTCTCCTCTCTCTTGAGCTTCACTAATTAGTGCCATATGAGCTGCTGAACATGATTATGGTCATATATGTAATACCTTTGTGGTGGATCTCTTACGTTGATATATGTTATGATGATTGCCAATATTATGTCTTTGTTATGAAAGTAGATGCATATTATGTACCCCGTTCTTGTCTATGTGTTTTGATCCAACATGTTTATGAGAGCGTGTGAGGGGGAACGTGTGCATTAGTTGGAGTAACGGGGGGTGGTTTTGTGGTAAGTTGACAAGAATACCGTGATCCACTTGGGTTTTTACCTTGCTTTGTTACCTCACTAGGGATAAAGGAAATACCATGCTACCGGGGGTATGTGGGTGACATTGCCACTATCACCATGACTAGATCTAGCATGTTCTTATTTAAACTTCATCTCATTGAACTTAAAGCTATACTCTGTTTATCTTAATTACTGAGGTGTTATGATTTAGTTCGCATCTTGGTGGAGTATAAGAGAGATTAATAACCAAAAGATCTCTATGTTAGGACGTGATGCCCATATTATTAATAACTTGTCTTGTTGCAATCTCATATGTCAATTCCTATGTTCCATTATCTACCACTATATAAAAGAGAGAGTGCATTTGTGAAACCATGAACCCCAGTCCATTTTTAATCATAAGAAACACCTTTTCAACACTTTTATTGCACTTTACATTTTCTGCTATTATTAAATCCGAAAATACAAAAACCCTTTCATATCTTGCAAACACCATACAAACCACAAGAACATCATCTCATATCATTTATACCATCCTTGCACTTTTATTTACTACCATTGCGTATTTATTTCAGTTTTGCGTTTGTTATTTCTATATCTTTTACTTACACCTTGTGCTTGACAACCACTTGGTGAGGTTGAGGGCACAAAACAATCTACTTTGTTTTGTAGGTTACATAAAGAAGGATAAGGAGACAACAGCTTTTGGTTCATTTCCCCGAGAGTTCAATATTAAACCCTCGAGTCACCCTCGTGGGGAAAATTAGTCTTTCCCCTTACTATACACTTTGCACTTGAAGTCTCAACCTAACCCACATTCTTTTGACGCAGGTGTTGATATAGAGATATAGAGACTATCTTCTGGCAGCATCATCATCGTCAAGGGCCATCAAGAGTATTTTCTGGCGCCATTGCCGGGGAGGAAACAAACTACTACAACACTCTTCCCTCGTCAACTACGCGCCCGAAGGGGATCAAGATATTTTCTGGCGCCGTTGCCGGGGAAGTGAGCAAGTAAAGAGTTGTCCCACAAGTCTTCATCAACTGTGCAAGATATTTTCTGGTGGAGTTGCTGGACAAGTGGAAAGGATACCTCACAAACAAAGTCAACATCACCAACGTGTGCAAACACCTAAGCTTGGGGAGGTTGCACCTCTGTGAGAATCATCTTACCCATCTTTTTACCTTCAAAGCATTATATTTTGTTTTGTTTTGTCATTTTTATATTTCGTTTTGTTGTTTTATTTTTAGTTTTGCATTTTATTTGACTTTTGTTATTTTGGTTTGCATTATTTAGTGTCATTTTATTTTCAGTTTTGCATTTAAAAAATAAGAAAATTACATAAAAACTTGCTACAATGGGAGAAAGAACTAAGTTGTGTGACTACATAAGCACTCCAAATGATCAACCTATTACTAGACTCATCACTCCACTTAAGATAATAGAGATAGGTCCTGTTGTGTCTAAAATGTTATCTAGGAAAAAATTTGGTGGTAAAGCATTTGAAGATATTCTTGAGCATCTTCAATATTTTATTGACATTTGTTGCCTACAAGATTGTAAGGATGATGAACTCGATACGCTAAAAGTTAAACTATTTCCATTGTTATTAAAAGAGGAATCTAAAGAATGGTTATGTTCATTACCTGCTATAAATTCTTGGAATGAATTAGAAAAAAAATTCTAGGGAAGTATCACCTACCTTTTAAAGTTTGGCAAGAGTTGACTAATTCTAAGAATAAATATCAAGAGTTTTCTGAAAAATTGCACCCCCCCTAACATAGAAAACAAGGGCATCAGGGGAACAAAATTACCTACTGAGGTAAAGTTCATTAGAAGAGGGAAAGATTTTCCTATTAAAAAGCAAATTTGGGTTAAAAAGGAAAAACAGGTTGAAGAAACTAATGAAACTAAAAGTGATAATCCTCTTCTGTTGATTGAGTTAGAAAAGAAAAAGGTTGAAGAAGTTAAGATGCTTAGTGAAGTCAAGGAACCACTACTTGACTTAGAGAGTTGTAGCTTGCATGAACCTATGTCTATCTTACAGAAATTTGCTAGTGATCCTTCTATTAACATTAATCAAGCTGGTTTTGATTCTTTTATTGCTAGTCATGTTTTAAATGAGAAAATTGCTAGGTACAACAAAGAAGCTATGACACCACCTAAGCTTGGGGATATTTGGGTTCCCAAGGTATTAGTAACAATTGGAAAAGAGACACACCATGCCATATTAGATCTAGGATCTAGTGTCTCTGTTATGTCTAAGGAACTATATGAAGTACTTGAATTAAAGAATCTTGACAAATGCTCTATTGAACTTTTACTTGCTGATGATTCCATTAAATATGCTTTAGGAAAAGTAAGTGATGTTATGATAGAGTTACATATGACTTTTGTGCCTGCTGACTTTGTAATAATGGATATGGGGAATAAAACCTCTAGTCCTATCATTTTGGGAAGACCCTTTCTTCGTACTACATGTGCTATAATAGATTCAAAGGAGGGGAACGTGAAGTTTCAGTTCCCACACAAGAAGTGCATGGAGCACTTACCAAGGAAGAAGGACACATCAAGGTTCAAGCTCCCTCACGAGTTTCGTCCACTTTAAATATCAAGTAAGAAGCCTAGCTATATGGCTATAAAGAAAGTGCTTTACGGGAGGCAACCCGGTTGTTTTTATGTGAGATTTTCTTTGAGTCCTCTTGCTGTACCAAGAGACTTTGTTTTTAGTTTAGGTTCTGGAATTTTTAATAAAGTGCCAAGTTTTACCCATTTGCGCTTTGAAAGTTGCTTTTTCCATTCGGAGATTTTATTCCAGCACGAATCTGTGCACGGTATGATTTTTAATTACTATTATGTAATTCCGAATGAGCTGAAATTTGAACTGTAGTTGCAAATTTTCATCCTCTGTAAGCGTGAATTTCTTGAGATTTTTTCGACATATTTAAGTGGGGTAAAAAAATACGTTTTGCTGCTGCTGTTTTTCTGGACAGATTCTGTCCCATTTTGTTTTATGCATTCTTTAAGCTTTTAACTTGAATCTTTTTGATCCAATTGAGTTTATTAGAAGGAATACAACATTATACACTTTCTGGACATGTTTCTTATGTTTGTCTAAGGATTTCATGCAGCAAGCAATTCTATTATTTTGTGCCTACTAATGTCACCCCACAAAAAAGAAATGGGAGAAATGGTGTTTTGAAGTTTTTCACGGGAATTAGAGGAGATGCACCAAGAGCTATCCAAGTATGGTGAAGACCATAAGCTTGGGGATGTGAAGACAACCCCACTGAACCAACATACTCTCGGTTTGCACACGTATAACTTCTGTTTTTCGTTCATTGCACTTTATCGTATAAACTTGGAGCGTTTTTGTTCTTTTTGTTATTTCGGTTTGGTTTTTTGTTTGAGACCACCACTTTTTATTTATGTTATGAGAGAGCTACTGGAAGTTTGGGTTGAATTAAGTTGGATGCTATAAAAATATTGGGAAGAGGATGTTTGAGTTGATTTAAAAGAATACATATAGTTGCATGATTCATGTGCTTTGTTAATGAATATTAATATGCAAGTGTCTTGTCTGGAGTTATTTCTTATTCATGTTTCATATGCTGAATGATGCTTTACTTTGTTTAACATGAAATGTCTAGCTCTATGGACACTTATGCATGGATTTAGATGGTCAACTTTCTCCCTCTTGCTAGCCCAAAAACTCCAACAAGTAAAAAAGCTTGTTTTCCAACACCTTCAACCAAGTTTTTCCAGTGAGTCCACCATACCTACCTATTAGCTAATATGCTATTCCAAGTATGTTTATCATGTTATATTGTTTTATCTATGCTTCCAAATTAAGATGCTTATGTTATTGGGATTGTCATGGGTTAAGTTGGTTTAAAAGCTCTCACGAACTTGATGCACACATTAATTTTCATGCACTTAATAAACATGACCCATTGTGATTAAGAATATGATGTTTTGGGCTTGACAAAGGTCTTTGGTTAGGAGCTAGCTCATACGTGCTGACACGTGGAAAGCTTTCAACATTGCACTTTATTCTTTATGAAAGTTGATATCATGTTCCTTTGGTGATGGATGCCTAACATTGCGTGAAATAAAGATGGAAACTTAGTAAGTTCGGGTTAGTGATATTATTGGCTAGAGATACACCTGTGGCGGCTAACCTAAGCCATGTGGATCATGGTGGAAATTTGCAACATAACCATAGTGGAGGAATCCATGACACATCTCATAACAGAAAAAGCATTTACAAGAAAAAAACATGAGTAAAGAAAGAGATGTAGAGATGTCCACTGTTTGCTTGCTTTGTCATTTGGACATGTGCCCACTTCCATGTCCTGGGGCACAGGGTACCCGGGGTGAAACTCTCTATGATGCCACTTTTATTCACGATGACTGTAACCTTCACTTGCTTTGTGGCCCAAGTTGAGTAGCCAGTCGGAGAGGTTTTTGTTTTGAACGGGCATGAGGCTTTTTGACCCATACTTTGTCAAGCACATAACTCATATTTGCTTTCACTTTCAACTATTAATCACTAAAGATGCTATGATAGGGGTAATGAGAACTTCACACCAATGATCACTACATGGCAAACATTAGCTTAAGTTGAAGCATTTGGAAGCTAGATAATACTCTTGCATGTTATTCCTCTACTTATTTATCTACCTTTTCAAAGTGTCCACCTTTTATATTCAGATTTCTATAACAATACTCTATGACCAACCTAGGATATCTTTTACTTTTCATTTATGCATTCATTTGGTCCATAGAACTTTTCTTTCATTTTACACTTTGTGAATTATCATTGAACATCTTTACCTTGAATATTTAATATCTCTTGATAATATGTCTTGTATGTTGCTACTCTTTGCTAAAGAATGAATCATTTGACTCTATGTAGCAATCATCTTTGATATCCTTTGTTAAGTAATAAAATGCCAAGTCCATGTTTAGTTTTATCACCTTCATACTCGAGGACGAGTATAGGTTAAGCTTGGGGATGTTGATGCATGTAAAATGCATACATGAACTTTGCATTGTATTACTCATATTTCATCCATATTTGCATCATATAAGGGTTATATCAATGTTTTATAATGTTTTGGGGGAATATTTCACACTTTCCCTATTTATTTGGAATTAACCCTGCGCTATCAGAAAACCCCTTTTTCTATATTTTGATGTTTCAGGGACCCAAACGTCGTCCAAATGACCTGAAACTTCGCGAACATCATTTTTTGGAAGGAACAAAGCGTAGGAGCGAAGGAAGTGCAAAAGTGGAAGGCCGAGGAGCAAAAGAGGGGGGCCCACGCGGCCAGATTCCTTGGCCGCGTGGGGCACCTCTTCTGGGCCCTCGAGCCTCCGATGCCGTCGATCTTTGTCTCCATGGCTTCGTCCTGACCTAAAAACGACTATAAAAATAGCCCCCCGAACCCTTTCGGAGGGGAGCGCCGCAGAAACACAGAAACCATGAAACAGAGACCTGGAGCTGCAGATTGGAGGGGGAAAACTCCGGCGGGGCGCTGCCGGTGTGGTCTCCACCTTCTCCAACGACTTCTCCACCGTCTCCATGATGAAGAGGGAGTAGTCCACCCATGGACTATGGGTTTGTGGAAGTAACTTATGTATCTCTCCTTGATGTCTACGCACGCTTCTATTCTCGTAGACAGTGTTGGGCCTCCAAGAGCAGAGGTTTGTAGAACAGCAGCAAGTTTCCCTTAAGTGAATCACCCAAGGTATATCGAACTCAGGGAGGTAGAGGTCAAAGATAACCCTCTCAAGCAACCCTGCAGTTAAGATACAAAAAGTCTCTTGTGTCCCCAACACACCCAATACACTTGTCAGATGTATAGGTGCACTAGTTATGCGAAGAGATAGTGAAATACAAGTAATATGGATGATTATAAGTAGTAATTGCAATCTGTAATAAAAATGGCAGCAAGCAAACATGTAGCAGAACTTGTTGGAAACGGTGTTTCAATGCTTAGAAACAAGGCCTAGGGATCCTACTTTCACCAGTGGACATTCTCAACAATGACATCTAAGTTAAATAAATAAACACTACTCTCAAACACTCTCATGTTGGATAACAAACACCATTCATTGTGTAGGGCTACAAGAGCACCCTCAAAGTCAGAGTAAACTAACACCAACAACGTCATAAAGGAATCACACACGGTGCACACACTGTCACCGTTACAACCGTGAATAACCCCGGAGTTCATATTAAAGTAACCTCTAGAGAGTGCATAATAGATAAAGAGTAGCATCAGATATTCAACTAGATTACAAAGCTCATGATCACATAAAAGATCACATCATGGGAGAGAGAGATAGACCACATGGCTACCGTAGATCCCGCAGCCTCGGGGGAGAACTACTCACTCCTCATCGTAGGAGTCAGCAACGGCGATGGAGATGGCGGTGGAGTCGATGGAGATGGCTCCGGGGGCAATTCCCCGTCCCGGCAGGGTGCCGGAACAGAGAGTTCTGTCCCCCGAATCTTGTCTTCGATGGCGGCGGCGCTCGGGACCCGTGGAGGAAATATTGCACACCGTGCTAGGGTTTTTGGTTCGGGGGGTATATGTAGGCGAAAGGGCGAAGTCGGTGGCGCCCCGAGGGGCCCACACCACGTGCTCGCGCGGCCCAGGCTCCTGCCGCGCGAGGACCTGATGTGGCCGCCTCGGTCGCCCACTTCGTCTCGTGTTCGGTCTTCTGGAACGTTCCCAATTAAAAACGGACTTCAGAAAAGAAATCGTCCAATTCCGAGAATATTTCCTTAAGTACTTTTCTGAAATCAAAAACAGCTGAAAACAGGGAACTGGCACTGTGGCATCTTGTTAATAGGTTAGTCCCAGAAAATGCATAAAACTATATAAAATGCATATAAAACATGTGATAACTTGGTATAATATAGCATGGAACATAAGAAATTATAGATACGTTGGAGACATATCACTCCTCTCTCTTGAGCTTCACTAATTAGTGCCATATGAGCTGCTGAACATGATTATGGTCATATATGTAATACCTTTGTGGTGGATCTCTTACGTTGATATATGTTATGATGATTGCCAATATTATGTCTTTGTTATGAAAGTAGATGCATATTATGTACCCCGTTCTTGTCTATGTGTTTTGATCCAACATGTTTATGAGAGCGTGTGAGGGGGAACGTGTGCATTAGTTGGAGTAACGGGGGGTGGTTTTGTGGTAAGTTGACAGCAATACCGTGATCCACTTGGGTTTTTACCTTACTTTGTTACCTCACTAGGGATAAAGGAAATACCATACTAACAGGGGTATGTGGGTGACATTGCCACTATCACCATGACTAGATCTAGCATGTTCTTATTTAAACTTCATGTGATTGAACTTAAAGCTATACTCTGTTTATCTTAATTACTGAGGTGTTATGATTTAGTTCGCATCTTGGTGGAGTATAAGAGAGATTAATAACCAAAAGATCTCTATGTTAGGACGTGATGCCCATATTATTAGTAACTTGTCTTGTTGCAATCTCATATGTCAATTCCTATGTTCCATTATCTACCACTATATAAAAGAGAGAGTGCATTTGTGAAACCATGAACCCCAGTCCATTTTTAATTATAAGAAACACCTTTCCAACACTTTTATTGCACTTTACATTTTCTGCTATTATTAAATCCGAAAATACAAAAACACTTTCATATCTTGCAAACACCGTACAAACCACAAGAACACCATCTCATATCATTTATACCATCCTTGCACTTTTATTTACTACCATTGCATATTTATTTCAGCTTTGCATTTGTTATTTCTATATCTTTTACTTACACCTTGTGCTTGACAACCACTTGGTGAGGTTGAGGGCACAAAACAATCTACTTTGTTTTGTAGGTTTGATGCACTCACGGGCGTGTAGTTGGAAAACCCCAAGAGGAAGGTGTGAAGTAGTGCAGCAGCAAATTTCCCTCAGTTATGAAACCAAGGTTATCGAACCAGTAGGAGATGAAGAACACGTCTGAAGGTCTCCCCTTTGCAATGGCGCCAGAAATTCTTGGTGGCGTGTAGTTGACGAGGGAGGTGGAACCTGCACAACACAATCAAGATACTTTGCCCCAACTCAACAGTGAGGTTGTCAATCTCACCGGCTTGCTGTAACAAAGGATTAAACGTATGTGTGGAGGATGATGTTTGTAGAGAATGAAAGTAACAATTTGCAGTTGGTTGTATTATCAGTTTAAAGAAAAGGACCGGGGTCCACAGTTCACTAGTGGTGTCTCTCCATAAATAATAATAATAATAGTATACATGTGGGTAAACAAATTACAGCCGGGCAATTGACAGAATAAAGAGCTGCATAATGATGCATACACTAGTGGAAAAAGGGCTACTTGTGGCGCACCAAAAAGGCATTCTGTGGCGCACTAAGGGAAATGGGCAGGTGCATCACAGATATCTCGCCACTAAATTATATTTCTGTGGCGCACCGCAGAAAGTGCCACATTTTTGTGGCGCATGCTTCCTTGTGCGCCACAGACATTTATCAGTGGCGCATGGATTGCAGGTGCGCCACAGAATATAAACAGCAATTTTCGATTTATTTTTCCTGCGCTGTACAAATAGCTATGTATACAGGATTTATCCAGATATATTATAAACAATGATATATTTGACAGAACCTAGACCTAGAACAAGTAGCTATATATTACAAACTACTCGTCGTCGGAGCTGGTGTTATAGAAGAAGTCGGACCACCTGTCATCATCGGTGTCCCAGTGTTCCTCGCTCTCCCTCTGGGCGGCCTCCCGACGGCGGCGCCGGTCTGCCCTCCTTTGCTCCCTTCGGTTCCTGAAGAACGCCTCCTCGTCGGCGACGTCGCCCGGGAACTCCTCCCTCCACCGACGCATCAGCTCCTCGTCGTTCTCGGCGGTGGCGATCCGGCGCTGCACCTGGCGGTGGCGGTCACGATCTTCGTTGGTGAGGAGGGTTGGCCGTGGCGCGAGGAACTCCGCCTCCACGATGTTCGGGCAGTCCGGGAAGTTTAGCTCGCTCCGCGGGCGCCGGAAACGCCACGCGACCGCGTCGTATGCGAGCGCTGCCTGCTCCGGCGTGGCGTACGTCCCGAGTGTCTGCCGGAATCCGCCGACACGGATTTCGGCGTAGCAGGTGCCGTTGGGCCGCTCCCGAACACCGTGGAAGCCGGACGACCCGCGGCGGCGCGGCGGCATCGTCTACACAAGAGGAGGTTCAGCGGTTAGTAAAGCACATTAAACTTGCTTAATGGTGACATGTAAATAAAAATTCTAAATGAAGTAGGTCAAGACTCATAGCATGCCTCATATATAAACAAATCATCGATATTGTAGTAAGACTTATAGACAAAACAAGATTCAAAAAAATTATACCTCATACTTGGAAACACACAAGGAATCCTGATAACTTTGTTGAACCAAGTAGGAGGCACACAACTTATATGTGTGCATGATACAAGGTTCAACAAACTATCAGGATATCATGCCACATTATTTTAATCATCGGTATTTTAGAAATGAAGTAGGGTCAACTGAAAAGAATCGGCAAGTTAAAAAGCACTCAACAAACACATGCAAGGCCTCATATGGAATTGCTTCAGGGATGGTGTAAGCGAACAACGTGGAATGAACACTGCATATATGTTCAGACAACATGGTTCACTCACACCTCCCTGAAGATATATGCAACGTGCAACCATCTAATCATCGGCCAAAAGTAGTTATCTTAAACTAAGCCAACAAAATCCGACTAACAGATGATAAATAAACAAATTTTAGAAATGGAGTAGGGTCAACTAAAAAATCTTGCCTCATACTTAGGCTGGAACACAAATGGTCCGAGATGGTGTCAGTGAGAGACAGTGGGATGCAGAAAATGTGTATTCGTGCACATCAGGTCGCATTCCACTGGCCCTCACTAACACCACCTCTAGATCTCACGGTGTCACAGCATTTTAATCATCGGCATCCCTAGAGATCGAATACAAAACATTAATCGAACTATTGATAGCAACTTTTATTTGCAATAACACATAGCAACAATTTATCGAACTATTCATCCCTAACAACTTTTATTTGCAATAACAAATAATTGTACCTTCAATGTGTCGGAATTTAGCAAACTAACAACAATTCATCCCTAAAATTAAATGCCAGGAACACATAGCAACCATTCATCCCTAAAACTAGCAACAATTCACTTAGGAATTTCGGCAAACACCTTGGGTGCGGCGGTCGGTGGCGAGGCGCGGGGTGGCGGTCGGTGGCGAGGCGCGCAGGCTGGCGTCGAGGCCGTCGATGGCTGGGCCGGCGCTGGGTGGCGAGGCGTGGGGTGGCGGGGCGCGGCGTCGAGGCCGTCGGTGGCGGTGGAGGCGGCGGCGGGAGAAGCGGCGGCGGTGCGCGGAGGAGGCGGCGGCGGGAGGAGCGGCGGCGACGCGCGGAGGCGTGCGGAGGCGTGCGGGAGGAGGTGGTGGAGGCGGCGGCGGGAGGAGCGGCGGCGGCGCGCGGAGGCGTGCGGTAGGAGGCGGCGGAGGCGTGCGCGGAGGCGGGAGGAGCGGCGGCGGCGCGCGGAGGCGTGCGGTAGGAGGCGGAAGGAGCGGCGGCGGGATGAGGCGGCGGCGGCGCGCGGAGGCGTGCGGGAGGAAGCGGCGGAGGCGGGAGGCGCGCGGGGAGGAGATTAGGTTTGTGGAGATGCGCGTAAGAAGATAAGGGCGCGCGCGCGTGGGGCTGGGTTTTGTTTCTGTGGCGCACCTAGCCCATGCGCCACAGAAAGTGGAGATTCTGTCGCGCACCGTAGCCCATGCGCCACAGAATGACCACTTTTTGTGGCGCATGGGCTAGGTGCGCCACAGAATGCCTACTTTTTGTGACGCATGGGCTTGGTGCGCCACAGAAAGAGCCCCGGATTTCCAAATTGAAACACATCCGGCGGGGCCCACCATATTCCTGTGGCGCATTCTCCTTGGTGCGCCACAAAAAGGCAGCTTTCAGTGGCGCATCTTCTTTTTGTGCGCCACAGATGTTTGTGGCGCACTGGTTTGGTGCGCCACTAAACTTGTTTTGTGGCGCATGGGCCTAGGGTGCGCCACAAAGGGTGCATCCCACCTATAAACATTTTTCTACTAGTGATATTCTAATGTCATGATGTCTAGTGTGAGATTCATTTGGGGATTACAACAATATACATAGACCGTTCCAACAGCATCTATGACTAATAATCCACCTTCCGGTTAGCGTCCGCACCCCTTTCAGTATTAAGTTGCAAGCAACAGATTATTGCATTAAGCAAAGTGTGTAATGTAAGTAATACAATTATCTTTAGACAAAGTACTACTGTTTTATCCCTAGTAGCAACAGTACATCTACAATCTTAGAGGTTATTGTCACTCCCCCAGATTAAATAGAGACATGAACCCACTATCGAGCATAAATACCCCCCCTTGGAGTCACAAGCATCTACTTGGCCAGAGCATCTACTAGCAACGGAGAGCATGCAAGATCATAAACAACACACAACATGATATATTATGAAGCAAATGACATAGTATTCAATATCCATCGGATCCCAGCAAACACAACATGTAGCATTACATAAGGATGATCTTGATCATGATAGGCAGCTCACAAGATCTAAACATGATGGCACAATAGGAGAAGACAACCATCTAGCTACTGCTATGGACCCGTAGTCCAAGGATGAACTACTCACGCATCAGTCCGGAGGCGGGCATGGTGATGTAGAGCCCTCCGATGATGATTCCCCTCTCCGGCAGGGTGCCGGGAAGAGCTTCTGAACCCTCCCGAACTAGGGTTGATGACGGCGGCGGCTCCGTAAGGTTTTGTGGAAAAGTGTTTGGGTCTTAGGTCTTGTATTGTCGGGGGGTATTTGTAGGCGAAAGGGCGAAGGCGGTGGAGGCCCGAGGCCCCGTGATGAGGTGCTGGCGCGGCTGGGG
Source organism: Poa annua (assembly GCA_026929855.1). NCBI lineage: Eukaryota > Viridiplantae > Streptophyta > Magnoliopsida > Poales > Poaceae > Poa > Poa annua. The sequence continues at coordinate 79,824,330 of CM049437.1, read as the reverse complement.
GTGGGGCCGCGCCCCCACATCATCTGGGCGCCTCGGTGCCCGACTCCGCCTCGTCTTCGATGTTCTGGATTGTTCCGAGGAAAATAGGGATTTCGGTATAAAAATTGTCCAATTCCGAGAATATTTCCTTAAGTGGTTTTCTGAAACCAAAAACAGCAGAAAACAGGGAACTGGAACTGTGGCATCTTGTTAATATGTTATTCCCAGAAAATGCATAAAACAACACAAAGTGTATATAAAACATGTAGCAATTGCTATAATATAAGCATGGAACATAAGAAATTATAGATACGTTTGAGACGTATCAAGGTTACATAAAGAAGGATAAGGAGACAACAGCTTTTGGTTCATTTCCCCGAGAGTTCGATATTAAACCCTCGAGTCACCCTCGTGGGGAAAATTAGTCTTTTCCCTTACTATACACTTTGCACTTGGAGTCTCAACCTAACCCACATTCTTTTGACGCAGGTGTTGATACAGAGATATCAAGACTATCTTCTGGCACCATCATCATCGTCAAGGGCCATCAAGACTATTTTCTGGCGCCGTTGCCGGGGAGGAAGCAAACCACTACAACACTCTTCCCTCGTCAAATACGCGCCCGAAGGGGATCACCAATGCGCAGCTCTTCCACCAAGTGATATAGAGAATAATTTCTCCTTAACTTTGTCCATTGAAATACCTGCACACTTGAACAACTCGCATAATTCATGTAAAAATAGCAAATGATCACCAGGATGGACAGTTCCATCCCCTTCATAGCCGTTATACATAACACGATCAATAATTTTCATAGGTATTTTAAATGGCACTATTTCTTCAGCTGGCGCCTCCTCTACTACCTTAGCAGTGGCAGTAGTTTTTCCAAATAGGAAATCAATCGATGCACTCTCCATAATTAAATAAATTAGGAGACATAAATAAAAAACAGCACTTACAGCAGAAGTTTCCCTTACCAATTCCACTTACCAATAGCGCTTTACTCCCTGGCAACGGCGCCAGAAAATAGTCTTGATGACCCACAAGTATAGGGGGTGTATCGTAGTACATTCGATAAATAAGAGTGTCGAACCCAACGAGGAGCAGAAGGTGCTGACAAGCGGTTTTGATTAGGATTTCACTGTAAACACTAGCAGACAAGTTTTTAGGAGTTTTTGATATTACAGCGGGAACGGAGTGGAACGATGGAGATGACGGTGTTGGCGGTGGAGATGGCGGTGATGATGATCCCGATGAAGTGCAGCTCGATGACGGTGACGATGGCGACGATTTCCCCCCTCCGGGAGGGAATTTCCCCGGCAGATTTGTCCCTACCGGAGAGCTTTTCTCTCTCTGCTGTTTTCCGCCTCGTGGAGGCGGCGGAATATTTCCTCGACGGTCTGTCGTGTCCTAGGGTTTCGGGGGGATGAAGTACGTGAAGGGGCTCGGCCAGATGTGGGCCAGGGGCCCCACACCACGTGCCGGCGCGGCAGAGGGGGTGGCCGCGCGCCATGGCATGGTGTGGCCCATGGTGGCCCACATCAGCCTCCCCTTTTGGCTCCCTCCGGCATCTGGCAAAATAGGAACTTCCAGCTTTTTTATTTCGGATTTCTGATCTTCGCAAATATTGTATCTTGACGGTGCTTTGTCCAGCAGAATTCAGACTCCGGTGATCAATTCTCCAATAATCATCAAACATGCAAAATAGATGAAATAACATACATATCATCTCTAAATATGAAATATATCAATGAATAACAGTAAATTATGATATAAAATAGTGATGCAAAATGGACGTATCAGTCGGTTAGGTTTAATAGAGGGTAATAATGATGTTGCCCTAACCAGTAGATGAAGCACTTGGTGCGATAGTGGCTAGGGCACTAGTTCTCACGCGTTGTGTTTTCCTTTTCTTCTTATCATGAATTAGTTTAAAAAATTGTGATATCCTAGGATTCCAACTCATGACCACCTCGAGAACTTGTCTGTGGCAAGATGGTTAGGTGGGTGATTGTACCCCGAGCCCACCAGAGTTCAAACCCCAGGTTTGACACTGCCACACTGGTGTTTCTCATTTAGGCAGAATATTTTTCAGTGGGAGGTGACGTTCCCGTCGACGGCGAGGCGCCTGTGGTGACTTCGACAATCTCAAACCTGATCCGCTGGCTCAGTCTCGCGGAGGTGTTCATAGGGTAGGATGTGTGTGTGTGCGTGCGTTCATAGGGGTGAGTGTATGCGCGTGTATATGAGTGCTTGTGTTCAACTATGTTTCTAAAAAAAACTCATGACCACCTCGCAAGCAGGGAGAGGTCTTTCCACCGGTCCATGTGCATAACTTTGGCATGTTCGACATATTTGGAATACATATAGTTGTTGCGGCCAACTAGCCAAGTATTTCCTCCTTTCCAAATTCCAAATTAAATAACTTTCATTTATGTAAAAGTATGGACTTGTAACATGTTTAGATATCTTTATTTTGAAATAAATAAAGTCATCTAGTTTGGAACGGAGGAAGTATCACTTAGGTGATTAGTGGTTTATACAGTTTGATCTACTATAAACAAACACATATGCCATTATACTTTACAAACATGCACTCCCTCAATTCTTCTATAATGTAAAATGTTTTAGTCACTTTTTATACTCACATATATATATACACATATATCTAGACATGTTTTAGTGTATATGTCTACTTATGTTAATCCGAGTCAAAACAATATTATTGTGGAACCGAGGAGGGAGTATAACGTTGCACCTTACAAGGAGACCTCTATCTGTCATACTTCACATTACATGCTGATATGTTCCTTTTCTGTTTTTATATGATATATGCATATATTTTGGGAGAACATTTTTTTTTGAACATGCGTATCGGTAGAGGTTTCTGTATAAAGTGTAATGTCATGTTCATTTAATTAAAAATGTTTTAGTAGATCATATCGGAAATCTTGTCTAATGATAGCTATGCGATTTGCTATCTTTAGAACCCGTGCTCAATGGAGTGTTTTTTAAAATTGAAATAATATTTAAAAGTTCCACAATATTTTTGTGTGTGTGAATACAACTCATCTGGAACTATCGGTAAAGTTTCTTTAGTTTCTTCCTACATAAAATTCACAAAATTAAAAGTGTAGAAACAACCCTAGTTTTATCTCCACGTTATGTTTTTTAAGATCACATGCAAATATTTCGATAAAATCTGTGTCGTACATACTAGATATGTCTACGTCAGTCAGGAGGACCGTGTCTGCCCCGCAGACCCTAAAGAAGGGTGTGACTCTAGTTGACATGTTCGGTGATGTACGTTGGCTCCTCCACACAGTCGGGACCTAGCCCACCCAAGTACCGCCACACGAAGTAAGGATATCATGCATCCACTACTTGACCGCTCGGGACATGGGAGCCGATAAGGATTGCCGAACACATTTTGAGCTATTAGACCAATCGGGGACTTATACGGGGCACTAGTGAAGATGTTCTAATGCCTATGTACGCGCGCACGACTCGTACAGACCGAGTCGGTCAACTCCTCCTTCCTCGCCCGAAGCGCGCTTTCCTCTTCTCCTTCCTCGCGCACGGCCGAGCCAGAGCCACTGAAGACGCGACGAAGGCGGCAACGACGAGGAGAAGCCTTATCGATGGATTGCCGGCAGCTACATCGCGCACAGTCGTCTTCCACCTCCGACGAGACTTTTGTTGTTTTGCTGGGATCGTGCGAGCCTTCGCATGTGCGAAGACTAGCATCCCGCGATTTTGACCTAATGGTTGTTGGAAATGTCGGTGGTTATGTTTTTCTTTTTCAAATTTTATGGGATGTCCTCGAAAGTATATTTGTCAAACCGATGGATATATAGCATGAAGCGAAGTACTCCGCCGTTTTTGATAATGTTTGTTTTCATAATTTAGACCTCGTTTGGAACAAAGGAATTCCATAGAAATTTTGGAGGATAGGAATCCTACAGGAAAATTTCCTGGAATAGGAAACTTAGATTTTTTTGAAATTCCTATGAGATAGCCTATTTCATAGGAATTTTGGAGGAAAACAAACATGAGGTCTCACCTCATGTTTAATCTTCCTATGCCTACAATTCCTGTATTTTTCATACTTGACATCCAAACGACACTTTGAAAAATTTCATGTAATTTTGATTCCTATAAAAATTTAGGAAACATGACAACTCAATTCCTATATTTTTCCTATTGCTATGTTTTTACCAACGGCCCTTATACGGAAGATATCACCATTGAGCCTCATTGAAATATTTTGGCATTCCAAATCTCTCATGGAACTTTGACACTCCATGCAAGCCGGAGCAGGTTGCCCATGGCGACTCGCGCCACCAGGCCCACCACCACTCCCTCCTACCTCTGCAACGCCCTACTCCGCCGCGCCGCCGACCAGCGCGGCCTCCTGCTCGCCTTCCGCGCCATGTTGCGCGCGGGCGTCGCGCCGGACAACTTCACCTTCCCCTTCGCCCTCAAGGCGCTCGCGCAGGCACCCCGCGCTTCGCCGCCGCGAGCCCTCGCCGCTGTGTCGTGCCTCCACGCGCAGCTTGCCAAGTCCGGCCACGGCGCCGACGTCTACGTGGCCTCCTCCCTTGTCCACGCTTACGCGGCCTCCGCCGATGCGGGCTCCGCGCGAGCGGTGTTCGACGCCGCGCCCCACCGTAATGTCGTCACCTGGACGGCGATGATAGCCGGACACGCCGCGGCTGGGGATGCGCGGGAGGCGGTCGCGCTGTTCAGGGAGGCCGTGGCGAGCGGACGGGGTGTCATTAACAGTGTCACTGTCGCGCAGGTGATGGCGTCGTGCGCGCAGTGTGGTGACATGGATAGCGGGCGGTGGGTGCACGAGACGCTCCGGCGCTGGGGTGTCGAGCCCGTATTGCTCGACATTGCTCTTGCCACGGCGGTACTCCATATGTATGCAAGGTGTGGTGGTCTACATGTTGCATTCGAGGTGTTCGATGCAATGCTTCAGAGAAACGAGGTGTCCTGGAATGCATTGGTTGAAGTCTGCAGTCGTCATGGAAGAACTGATAAGGTTCTACAAGTGTTTGCAGGTATGCATTCTGTCGGAATGAATCCTGATAAGGTGACATGGCTGAGCATACTGCGTGCTTGTACTTCCAAGGGAAACACGGGCTTATGCCGAGGGGTTCACGCATATATAGAGAAGACTAATTGTTCTCGACATGTTGCAGTTTGCACATCTCTCATGGATATGTATTCCAAAACAGGAAATGCGCAGAGCGCACTACAGTTATTTCGTTGCCTCAAAAGAAAGGATTTGATGGCATGGACAACCATAATCACCGGATTGGCAAAACACGGTCATAGCAGAGATGCAGTGCAGCTCTTCAAACAGATGGAACATGGTGGTGTTATTCCAGACCATGTTGCATTCGTAGGAGTTCTTACTGCTTGCAACCATGCAGGGATGGTGGATGAGGGCAGAAAGTACTTTGACTCCATGTTGAGTCTTTACGGCATCAGGCCAACAATCAAACATTATGGTTGTATGGTTGATCTCTTGAGTCGTGCAGGCCACTTAGGAGAGGTTGAGGGCATGATGCAATTGATGCCTATTCAGCCCAGTGCTGCAATGTGGGGAAGTATGATGAATGGTTGCAAGATACATGGTAGGGCTGATGTAGCTGAGAGGATAGGAAGGGAGCTTGCTGAACTTAACCCCCAGTTAAGTGCAGCATATGTGGTTATGTCCAACATATATGCAGAGGTTGGTAGGTGGCATGCAGTCGAGCAAACTAGAAGGTTAATGTGGCAGACGGGATTGAAGAAAAATAGAGGCTCAAGTGGCACTGAAGTGCGCATGTTGTGCTCCTGAATTCTGCTGGTCTATTGAGGTGGGAGAGGAGGATATTTGGAAAGACACGTTCTGGAAATGCAACTCGATAAGAAACATGGGACATTCTTGTCTAGACCAAGTGTGTTCTGTACGTTATGGGGGGACACAGAGGTAAAGATCTAGCTTGCTGTACTTCTGAAGTTATTTACTTCCCGGTTTACCCTTTTCATCTGAAGCTAGAACATCATTAATGCATATAATACCCTGTAGTGGATTAGATGAGCTCAAACTACTTAAGACTATTTTGAGAGGTCAATGTTTACATAACTGAAGTTGATCAATTTGTTGAGCAACCTGCTCAGTAGAATCTATCTGTTATATAAACATCATGAATATATATATTAAACCAAACAATTAAAACAATCACTCAAACCAATCCAATGAAGAGTGTTTTAAATCAGCGCTTCACATCAAAATTGAAGGAAAAGGTACAATACTGTCAAGCTAACCAGTAAAGTAAATCAAAAATGAATATACACTAACACCTAAAGCTGTAAAGCATCTCATTCTTCTCAATCTTTTCGCGAAAAATCCAAAGACTCTTGTAATTAATTAAGTAAACTAGATTGGGGGTGATTAAGTTCCTTGTCAGCGTTGGAGATTCGGAAGTAAAAGTCTTGCATCTCCTTGTACTGCCGGGCTGTCACCTACCGGCCGCACAGCAGCCACACAAAACATTCTCATTAAGCCCAACACAGTCACTCATCTCATAAACGTTATACTATTAGTTAAGTATTGTTGATTTTTAATGATTTTGTATGGAGAAAAGATAGATATCTGCATACCTTAGAACTTCTTCCGTGCTTTTCTCCATTTCCCTGAAAAGAGAAACACATACCGAAAAAAAACAGAGATGTCTAGGTCAAAATGATCATATATAAAAGGGAAATACATTACACTCCTTGTACAATCATAGAATTTATTAGAACCTGTCTGCATTCAATGAACAAAAATGTTTTCATCATTGGGAGAAAATATTTCCATTGCACAAAACTTCTTTCATCAAATGTATGTACTCAGAACATACCATTTCTGTCATTTTTTCATGTTGCATGTGTAAAAAACAATACTGTGATAATATGATTTTTATGTTTTTATGGTCTGATACTATGATAAAATGAACCGGACTGCTGAGCTACATAAATTGTTGTTTAAATGATCGCATGACATTGTTCATGTAGACTACTTGAGATTAGTTACCTGTCCTCTAAGCGTCGGAACTGCATGATGGACCACAAATTGGGCGTCTACGACGCCAATCTGCTCTTCAGGATCCTGCCGATTCAAACGGAGAAAAGGTTTTTTTTTTAACCATGCACAAGCATTGCTCAATAAAATGTAAATAGTTCTTTCTGTATGTTAGACTGTGCTTACATCAACACATCTCCAGAAGTTGAAGTCTAGGCCCCATCCATGGACCAGGTCATTCTGCAATTAAATCCATTTCTTCTTTTCAGTTCAGACAAATGTCATGTAAGTAGTAGCACCATTAACTACACCCTCAATCTAAAAAAACTACACACTCCGTCCAGAAATACAACTGTATATATTTTTACTAGAGATATAAGTTTATTTTTTTCTGACAAATCAAACTCAAACTTAACTTGAAACAATGTACTTGATTTGACTCCGCAAATTCAAAGTTGAAGGTAAGTTATTTGTACAATATTTGCAATTTGTTACGAGTATGAGTTCAATGATATCAATTTGATGTCAAATAAACCACATATAAATGGATTGACTGACAAATACCAACCTGGATCATATGCCACACGCATCTCCAAGCATCCCTGGAGAAAACCGGTGCCATCACCTCCACGAACCTGCATCTCAATTCCATCAGATCCTTCAGATAATTGCGAACAAAAAAGTGACCTTGAGGTGATGATGAATTCAGTTACCCGCTGCACGGCCGCCGATGCACGTCGGGGCATTTCTGCCCCCCTGCGTCCGTCCTGTCATGCCAAAACAACCCCATTTCCTCTTGTTCATTAATGATTTTTCATAGGTTTCATACACTTAATAGGTCTATCTATCTCTTTACATATATACATAGTCTTCTTATTCTTCCGTTTTCCTTATAAGAAATGTATCTATAACTGCATTATCACGGATCCTCCACATGCTTACTTGTGCATCTCACTGGCATTTCTCTTGACAGAGACATCGTAAAGCTTCTTCCCCTTGGTCACGTCCAGCCCCGGCTGCGAGATTCCCAGCCGATGCTTCTTCACAATGTCCATGTACCTGCAATCCCATCCTGTCCATGTTCAGATGAAGAGGTTCAGAGCAAGCAACGAAATAGGCATTGGTGGATCATACTCCATACAGTTCCGCGGTGAAATTCTCGACGCCGAGGTCCTCATCCCACAGAAAGACATAGTCGTATGGTGCCACGATGCTTGGGTGCAGGAACCTCTTGGCAAACCACCTTGATCAAAATATAAAGAAGGTCAATGAATATTTTGGAGGGGCTGAATTCTTGGAGATAGACAATTCTTTATTGTGCTCAGCTCACCATTTGGTCTGCTTCCTGGCGCTAATGTGAGTTGCCTGCTTTGACCACTCGAACTCGTCCCACTCCGTCGTGTGACCGTCGTAGTGGAACAGCACGACGTCGAAGTTGTCGGAGAACTGCAATATGTATATCTGATATGATCATCGAGTATTGAAGTCTAGTATCTGGTCAGGCGATGTGATCAAATTAAGAAACAACATCTTGGTTCTTACCTTGTGGACAGTTGCATTGACATTGGCTTTCTCGGTGTACCCTACCGCCAGCGTCAGGAGGTACTTACGAGTCGACGTGTCCTATGCGTCGCACCGGAACAAGTTTTTTAAGGAACCAATGGAAGATGAAACAAAATCCTTTGCTGTTTATTCAGATTAAGGTGCAAGGTGACGAGTTCAGGGTCAGACAAATCAAGACCTCTTCTGGAGACCCCCAGAGCTGGCGCAGGTGAAGATCAGACTCTGATACCACAATCCCTGGTGGTAGCCTCTCTGAACCTGGAGGGCTCCTTCCAACCTTTACAATGTTATAAAACATGAAGTGTGTCACTTTCATGCATGCATTGATCCACGTACTATTTAGCTGGGACCGAAACTGAATCATTCAGAAAGTTCAGAACTGCATATAATGTACCCCTGGAGTGACATTTGAAGTGATAGTGTTTCTGGAGGGGGCCCATAGTCTACCAAGTATGCTGTTGTCACACTGAAGCTGCATGGGATAATTCTTAGCTCAGATCTCAATCGGCTTATGATGAGTGAAGCCAATACCAAAACGCTTTTTTTTTCTCTACCTTCGGTGTGATGGCAATAGGAAAAGAAACGCCGATGAAGAATCCGAACGTCGCCGCCGCAGACAGTGCCATCAGAAACGGGATTAATTTCATCTTACTGTACATACTCCCCATGATAAATCAAGAGAGAACAGAAACAAACAAACTCATTCCGCAGAAAGAATCACAACGACAATGCAAATACTTACAAGATCGCTGAAAAAAATGTGCTTATGTTGCAGGCAGGCACCAAGAACAGTGAACCAGTCAATGTTTACGCCCTGCAATACAGTGTCCGAGGTTTAGACCATATCATATGAACTGACTCTGCAGTGTGGTTTACGTCTTTGATCTGAAGGAGGTGCAAGGTGCAGGATGGAGAACATTTTAACTCACCTTTTGTTGTATGGAATGGATGCAGATGGAATGGAAGCAAATTTAGGATATCAATGCTTGACACCTCTGATTTGGAAGTCGATCGATTGACATAATCTCATCGTTGACCTGTGTATTTATGTATGAGCAGCGAGATTTTTGCCTCTGATTGCTCTTAAGCGTGGATGGCGTAGCGTGTAGTATTGTTACGTTTTCACTTTTCACAAACTTGTTGGCTTTCCTTTGCACTAAAGTCCAGCCATGTTTGAATTTAAAAAAAAAAAAATCCAGCCATGTTTGAGTCGAAAACAGTTAGCCATGCTCCTTCAACCTATACATGGACGGTCTCATTGTATATATCCTCTTTGAATCACAGGACTCAGAAAAAAATACTACAGATACAACAATCGGAGATCTTGCCATGCTTAGATTAATATCATGCCATGCTTAGAGATAATCCTGCTACTACATTGTTTGAAACACCAATACGTACCAATTAATGCAAGATCATCTAAGCACGGCATGATATCTGATTGTGGTATCATTAGTATTTTCGTTTTCCTTTGAGATTTGGAGGCCCAAACAAAAATTCAAGAAAGAACTATTTGTTAAAAAGAAGAAGTATGGCCGGGTTTAGTCCTGTAAATCAAAATTAGAAGTCCTTTATGAACGCTGTTGTGTACGGCTATAATAGAAGACAATGATTTTTTTAAGGTACGCGTAGGCGTACCAAACTTTTATAGAAGGGATAAATAATTACAGCATAACAGTTCCTGTCGACAACCATTGACAGAAAGAAAAACACCACACGGAAAACCCTAAGCCTACTCTCCTAATCTGATTTGAAACACCCTGGAGAGTGGAGACACCTCTCCTCGCCGTGCACCAAAACTGGAATTCGTCCTTGATCGTTGTGGCTTGCTGTATCACCTGAAGTGTGTTTATCTCCACATCATTGTGTGTATATCGCTTTACATTCCTTTACTTGTTTAGCTAGCTTATCTTGTTGATTATATCTTGCTAGCTTGTTTATTGCTCATCATATATGATTGTTCACCTATATCTAGAGAACTTATATTTGAGCAATCTCTTAACTTGACAAAAGAAAAAGAAATTGTGTAGTTGCCTAAGTGGCGAAGGCACAGCACAATACCATTGGGTTCATCTATGTCTGCTTATGGTATAATCTTTCACTAAAAATCAATGATATGACTAATTTCATTAAGGTTTAGGCAAAATCGTTGGGTTCATTTGCACCCAACCCTTGTGTACCAGCTCCGCCACTATTCATCCCCCTCTAGTAAACCTACCTGGTCCTTTCATAACGATTTACTTTTGCACTGATCCATGTCTCTCCTTAGTGAGGGAAAACTTTTGGAGAGCGAATATTCTGCAACTAGTTGCGCACACAACTCATTATTCGATGTCCTATTTTCGAGTTTCAAAAGATGATAAATAAATCATGCGCATTGGTTATGTTATTTCTCATGCATCTACAAATTTTCATCCTAAAATATGGCAATACCTGTCCTGTGTAAAAAAGAGAAGACATAAGTGAATACTATTCACATATCATCTTGTGCATGCTACATATTGTCAAATTTTTGGCTGAACATTTGTGGATGCACAAGAAACAACATAATCAATGTCCACGATATATTTCACATTTTTTGAAAACTTGGAAATACGACATGCGGAATAGGGTGCTAGCTGCAAACTTTAGTTTCTTTGGATCTAGATCTTGGAGATTCATTTGTTGAGTTCATCCTTGTTATTCCTCTCTTTTTCCTCCATAGCATTAGTTACTTTGGTGGGATTTGAGAGTGAATGATTGGACCACCTCTAATGGTCTTTCCATTTGCATCGATTGCATCTGTTTGAGTTCTTTACGGTGAATCGTGGAAGTAAAAGGGTGAGAAGATTATTACTCTTGGTTGCTTGGGTGTCCTACACGGTCGTTGTTGTTCCTGAGCTTTGGGAGCTTCGGGATATTGTTGGGAGCCTCCAATTAAGTTGTGGAGATTGCCCACAACCTTGCACAAGTTTGGTGACCGCTCTTAAGTTCCCCATAGCGGTTAGTGACACTCCACATTGGTGGGGACATGAGGATGTACATTGTGACATTGGCCACTATTCGGGGATCACTTCTGAGTTTGCACTGCTCCTACGGAGACTAGCTTCCATTAGAAAGTGAACGTCAGGATAAATCATCGAGCTCCTTACTTATGCAATTATCTTTGTGATAGCCTTGGTCCTTGAAGTTACATATATTGCTATGATATAGTTGTTTAACATGTTTAGCATAAGTTGTTGGTGCATCTAGTGAACCTAGCTTAGTTTAGGTTTAGGCTTGATAAATTAAATGCTAGTTTTTATTCTGCATTTATTTAAGCCTTAAATGTAATATTTTTAAACCGTCTATTTATCCCCTATAGACGACATCCATGTCCTTTCAACGTGCCCCCATCAGATTCAAAAAAACCCGGGACCATACCGCATGTTTATTACGGTATATACTAAACATACCGCTCAGTACTATGTATCCATGAGATTGACCTTGTTTCCGTGGTTCCCCTCAATAATAGTGGACTACTATTCCCCATCGTCGACCGCATTAGTGCCTTCCCCGCTTCGACCACCGTCCTTCTCTTTTTCACTCGATCCGGGACAACCATAGTGGACTACTATTCCCCACAATTTCTGCTCTACATTCCCGAGTCCTGCACTCTTCCCGCGTCGTTGCACCCAGCGCGGACCCCATTACGTGTTATTCAGGGTTTTAACGGAGGAGGATAAGGTAGCGCAATTTGCGGAGACCATCTCTGGCTCTGAGCTTGAAGCCAAGCGCGCGACAAGCAGCTCTGCAGGGTGCATGCGGAGGTGTGAGACTAAGGCGGTGGATAGTATGAGAGTGTCCCATATCATGGGTGCATGGACCAAATTGGTAGCAACAACTTCGGCGACAATGACATCGAGTAAACACCGCTTATCACCGGTTCTGGGTGCCGCTATCTAATGTTTAGTTTATCTAGTGTTTAGTTGTATTAAACTATGTTTAATATAGTTTACATTTGTAACGTTGAATCTATGTGTTTGAATTTCTGAAGTGTGCATACAACTGATCAAAATCAGCGGGAAACATCAATTTGAATTATACGGTACAAGTTTTAAGGGACCCGGCAGAGTGAAGGTCATACCGAAAAGTGTTTTAAGGTTTATGCTGAAACACTTATTTCGAAAGATATGTCAATAAATCTGCTAGAAATGATCGGGATAAATAAGACTCAAGCCTTCCATATCTCAATACTGCACTTGACAACAGCCTCTTCACCAAATCAAAGCTGTGCTGCATTTTTTCAAAGAGAAATACGTTCCATATGTTACTTGAAGAAAAAAAGGTAAGTGAAGAGCTTAGTTGACCGATAATGGTTCCTCTTCTTTTTCTCAACCGGAGCCGCCCATTTCCAGCCTAGACCTTTTTTGTATAGATATATCTTGAAGTCATACAGACAGTGATCAATCTAACCAACTTGCTACAGTTACAGTTGAGTGTTGAACAGTAGTTGACACTGCGTGCAAAAGCCGAGTGGATCAATCGTCCCCCATGCACTGCACAGAGTCGCTAAGCTAGAGATGGGCGAAACAGCAGCGAGCGCGACATGTCGGTGGATGGATCAACGGCCGGCCGGCCGGAACCGATGATGGACTGTTCGTCCTAGAGATCGTTTGTCCGGATGGAGCTCGACGACAGCTATTTGACAAGAGTGCCGATCCAAGCTTTAGCTAGTGTCGATCTCTGCATTCAATGTTCTTCCCCATTGCCGGCCTCCCCGCTCCACCGGCCAGCACTGTGCGTCCCTAGAAACTACAGCGATATACAAGAAGGTCAAAAAAACAAAATCCATAGTAATTGTTCACAAGTCGATCTGGTCGCCCGGCTTTAACCGTTGTATGTGCACCTCCCATACTTCACATTGATCACTAGCTGGTAGCTGTTGCCTTTCTTCCGGCAATGGACGGCGCTGCGCCCGTGGCCGGCGAGCCGGCGGAGACCGAGCCTGTGCTACTCTTTTTTTTAAACATTATCAGTCACGTACTACTCTTACACAGGACTGATTTAATCAATTAATTAGTTAATTATAAGCGGCATGAACTGCTCGCAGCGGTAGCTAGCAGTTGGACAGTGTGGCAGCTTGACTTCCGTGGCAAAGGCGCGACGCCATGCGAGCGGCCAGAGGAGAGGGAGGAGGTGCTTCCGTGAAGGCCGACCAAAGCCCGGCCGGGATCACGTCGAGCCATCCCATCCCCATCCTCTCAGGAACACCACCCACGTCATGACGCACAGCAGGAAACGCAGGAGAGAAAGAGAAGCAAACGCGACGGGATTTCGCCAAATCCCCCTGCTATTGGCATTCCATGCATCATTACTTCTTCTTCTGTGAGCCCGTCAAATCAGTACGCCCAGGCCGGCCCCGGCGCGCTAGCGTCTCTGCGTGCGTCTCTGACCTAAATCACATCCATCCCTCCCCCGATACTGTTTTTTCTTCTTTTGTTCGTCTTGAACTGTACTAGTATCTCGAAATGCAATTGGTTCACCCGTTGCAGGGACGGAGAGAGAAGAGATGTGTTTGCAATGCAATGCAATGCAACGCGTGCGCGGGACACCCCATCAGATCTCATGTCAGTAAGCAAATCTTTTTTTTTTTTGAACAGGGGAGTCAGTAAGCAAATCCACTGCGTACATAGCTGCAACAAGAGTGTAGCTGCAACAAGAGTGCACCTCAAAACACAGTCCACTTAAACTTCTTAAAACACCTCCACCGTGGAAAACCCAAATATGTATCCGGCACCTTTGAAATTGTTAGGGTCTACGGTCCGGCAGATCACTCTAGGTCAGCAGCCTTCCTGGATGAACTCTCTCAAAAAATCAATTCCTGCCAACTTCCTATTCTCATGGGGGAGAGACTTCTACCTTATTCGGGGAAACCAAGACAAAAACAATGACAGAATCAACTGGGGTAGAGTACTCTTGTTCAACTCACATATTGCCAATTGAAACATGACGGAGTTGCCGCGCACGGGTGCGCGGTACACTTGGTCGAACCGTCGTTTAAACCCGGTCCGATACGTTCTGGATCGGGTGTTCATCTCTACGAGTCTCGAACCTTTGTGGCCGGTGAGCTCGCTAGTGGCGGAAACTAGTCTAGGCTCTGACCACACCCACCTAATCTTTGATTCTAGGGAGGGAACCCCAATCAAAAGCAACCGCTTCTTCTTTGAGTCGGGCTGGTTTGAGCTCCCTCAATTTAAGGCAACGCTGCCACAATTCTGGGATAGATTGCTGTGTAAGGTTCGGGGCAGGGACTCTATCTACTGGTGGCATGCGATGAGTGCTGGGCTAAGGCTGAATCTTAGGTCCTGGAGCAGAAACTTAGGGTTGGATGTGAGGGTTAAGAAAGCCTCCCTCCTATCCCAAATCCAGACCATTGACAGTAAGGCCGATAATGCCGCAATTGACGACGAAGAGTGGGCTCTCCGTCTGCAATTAGAGGAGGAACTACTGCATATTTACCGGCTGGAAGAAGAGTATTGGTGACAGCGGGGCCGCATCCGGTGGGCAATCCAGGGGGATGCCAACACGGCTTATTTTCACGCCATTGTTAACGGAAAGCGACGGAGATGCCTCATCTCTTCGTTAAATACTTAGTCAGGTCCGGTCTCCGGAAGGGCCGATCTCCAAGCCACATTTATGAATACTACCGTGAGTTGCCAGGCACAAAGACCAGCGGGCTTCTGTGGGTTGGCTACCTCCACGTGGCCCAACGCACAGGTTTCCGAGCAGGAAAACTTGGGCATGGCTATCACCGTTTCCACGGCTGAGCTAGAAGCCATAGTGATGGATATGAAGACCGATTCTGCCCCAGGACCGGACGGGTTTCCGGTCCTTTTCTTCAAAAACTGTTGGCCGTTGGTCAAACATGGGCTCCTACACACAGTCAATGACTTCATCTTGGGCCGCATCGACATCTCCCGTCTCAATTTTGGGGTCGTGTCTCTTATCCCGAAGGTGGCTGGAGCTGACCAGATCTCCCAATTCAGACCGATTGCTCTTATAAATGTCATCTTCAAGATAGTTTCCAAAGTTTTCGCAACCAGGCTGGACCCAATTGCCAACAGAATCATTAGCCCAAACCGAACGGCTTTCATCAAAGGGCGCTTCATCCTTGACGGGCGTCTTGCTCTCCACGAGATTGTCCACGAGTTGAAAAGTAAGAAGCTTGGGGGCGTCTTACTCAAGCTGGACTTTGAAAAGGCTTACGACAGGGTGAACTGGGACTTCCTCACTCAGGTTCTCCGGAGAAAAGGATTCGATGCTGGGGTCATTCATAGACTTCACCAGCTGGTGGCCGGGGGGCAAATAGCCATATCGATCAACGGGGAAATGGGTCCCTACTTCAGGAATAAGCGGGGGGTGCGGCAGGGCGATCCCCTCTCCCCACTCCTTTTTAACTTCGTGGGTGATGGCCTCTCTGCCATCCTCACCGCGGCGAACGTGGCTGGACACATTCAGGGGGTGTGCCCACACCTGGTTCCAGGGGGCATTACCCATCTCCAATATGTCGATGACACGATCATCTTAATTCAAAACTCCCCAGAGGGGATTGCCAA
This sequence comes from Poa annua, assembly GCA_026929855.1. NCBI lineage: Eukaryota > Viridiplantae > Streptophyta > Magnoliopsida > Poales > Poaceae > Poa > Poa annua. The sequence goes on along the minus strand of CM049437.1, from coordinate 79,808,151 downwards.
CCTAAAGTTTCTACTCATGTGCTTTGAGAACATGTCAGGTCTGAAAATAAACTACCATAAGAGTGAAATCTTTGTCCTGGAGGACGAAGATAACAAGACGACAATCGCCAACCAACTCAACTGCATGCTAGGATCATTCCCTTTCCTGTATCTTGGCCTTCCTATTTCTGATAAGAAATTGACAATTGAACAGTGGTTTTTCTTGGTGCAAAAGCTGGAGGCTCACATCGAACCCTGGATTGGTAGGTTCCTCTCCTCGGGAGGTCGTCTCATCCTGTCCAACTCCTACCTCGCCAGCTTTCCCATGTTTGCAATGGGCTTATTCCTCCTTCAGGAAGGTGTGCACGAGCAGTTTGACTCACACCGTGGCAGGTTCTTTTGGGAAGGGACCGGCCCGAACAGAAAATACAATATGCTGAATTGGCCGGCGGTTTGCCGGCCAAAGGAGTGTGGCGGCTTGGGGCTCACTAACACCGGACTAATGAATACCGCGCTAATGCTGAAATGGATTTGGAAAATCTACCAGATGGATGGGTCCATCTGGGCAACCATTATTAGAAACAAATATACCGTTGACGGGGATATCTTCAGTAGCTCCAGCCAAGGGGGCTCGCAATTCTGGAAAAGTCTCCATAAAATCAAGCATATTTACAAGCTTGGGGCTCGGTTCCATGTTGGCAACGGCCGCAAGATCAAATTTTGGACCGACTGGTGGCAGGGCGAGGCCCCTCTAAGCTCGCGTTTCCCCACCCTCTTTAGCATTTGTGACAACCCGTACATCTCGGTAGCCTCCGCGGCCTAGGGGGGCTGCGGATTCCGTCGCACGCTGGACCAGGCTGGTGCCACTATTTGGGCCGACCTCGACAGCATTATTCAGGAGATTGACATCTTAGAGGACCATGACAAGGTGACTTGGTCCCTTGATCCCTCGGGGCGGTACTCGGTGAAATCCATGTACAAGAAGCTTGCGCAGGGAGCCACCATCGCCCACTTTGCAGATCTGTGGAAGGCGAGGCTCCCTCTAAAAATAAGTCTTTCTTTGGCAGCTGATCATAGACCGCCTACCGACCGGGGTGCAGCTGGCCAAACGCAGGGGTCCGTCCGATGGTACTTGTGTGGTTTGTGGGGCTGTTGAGGACGCCTCGCATATCTTTTTCGCTTGCCCTTTGGCGTTGTTTTCTTGGAGTGTGCTACGCCGAGTCCTAGGGAGGACTTGGTGTCCCTCCAACTTTGCGCGATTTTTTGCTATTTTTACAAACCTGGCCGGGCTTGAGCGGAGAATCATTTGGGTGTTTTTCGCCGCTCAATCTTGGACGCTTTGGCAAGTGCGTAATAAAGGGGCCATTGAGGCCAAGTTCATCAAACATCCCGCTGACCTCATCTTTAAAACCTTAATCCTTTTGCAGACTTGGTGCCCCGCACTAAAACCAGCGGAATTGGAGGTCGTAAAGCGTCTGGGTGAGGGCCTCAAGCTCATCCACGCAGAGCTGCTGCCGAGAGCTCCCCCGTAGCGTGCCTTTGGTGCCTCCTCCCTCCCGATCTACTCTTGGCTAAGCTGTACGCCGCAGCATGTTGTCTTTTCTTTGGCTAAGCTGTATGCCGCAGCATGTCGCTCTTACTTTGGCTAAGCTGTATGCCGCAACACTGTATCGTGTGTGAACCCCGTGGTTTTGTTAATTCAAAGCCAGGCTGTGGGGCCTGTTATCTAAAAAAAATGATCCTTTTTGTGAGTCGGACAAGTCTCCGCCCAGTGGCAGAGTCATGACTGTAAAGTTGTGATGTCAATTTAAAATTGTGATGTGAAATACATGTAGTTGTAATAATTTTGTATTTTCTGTAACAACTTTTTAGTGTACTGAGGTTTTCCCAAAATGTTCACAACTGGGCCGCCACAATGGGGGTGCTACCCACAACGGCGCACGCCAAACAAAAAAATGATGAACGTTGCATTTAATTAAAAGGTTCAAATTTCAATCATATTTAATTATATATTACATATCATGTTTGAATGAAATTTGAGCTGCGGCTCCTAGGCCTAACCCTAAGCCTACTCGAGGTCGTCCAGGCCTAACCCTAAGCCTACTCGAGGTCGTCCAAGTCGACATTGTCGTCCTTGTCGTCGAGCATCATGTAGGTGGAAGAGGAGGCGAGCGCAGCCATGAATCCGGGACTGCCGTCGTCGTGCTCGTTCTGCAGCGGCGTCTGCGAAACCTCCCCGGTGAGTGCGCGTTATTACACGGGCGGAATGGCTTCCCGCCGCCCTTATTAACAGGGGTGTGGCGTTTTATGTGTATGATGAGTGGGCCACACCTGTCGGGGGTTATGTCCGGGCAAAGTCCGACACCCTGAAGAAGGCCCCAAGTTTGGCAAACCTCTCAGGGGTGCCGGACAGAAAACGGTCGACCCAAACACTTGGGGTGTCGTTGTGGGCGTTTTTTTTTGCGTCTGGACACACAGTGGACCTTGGGGGGGGGGGGGGGGGGGGGGGTCAATTGAGGGGTTCCGGTGGAGATCATCTCTAGTGGGAGTGTGTATGGACGTGTAAATAAGATTTACAAAATCGGTTTGTAGTGCCCACTTGAGTAAATAATGTATATCGGGGGGAAAGTTTACACCTCCATCCACTTTTCTATGCAAGGTGTAAATATACACAACCCATCCATCTCGCAAGGGCAACAACTAGAAGAAAATATAAATGTCCTGGATGTAAACCATCGGCTGGAAAATTAGGAGATGTATAAACTAGAATGGTCTATGTGAAACTGTATATGAAGATATATACCTCTAAATCCCCCCACCCACTAGAGATTCACACGAATACACGATCGAGTACATCCATCTATTTTAAATGCTTTTCTGCTGCCAAGAAGAAAGAACGGACACATGAAGCAATTAATCAAAGCTGCAGCTTATTTATTTTATGTTTATTTGGTAGATGATTATGATTAGTTCTACATGTGATCGACATACGACACCATATACATTTTAAATTTGCATCCATGCTGAACAACCAGCGGGACATATGTTTGAGCCGCCATAGGGTCCCATCCTATCCACCGCCGCCACCTGCTCCATCTCTGCCATCTTCGAACGTAATTGACGGTCTTCGGCTCCTCTATTAATTTGCCGCTTCGGTGGCAAAACGGGTGGGGACTTTGGACCTGCGCTCAGCGCTCGACAAAGATCGCTAACGATAGAGAGTGGTCAACAACCAGCAACCATAGGGTGGCTATGTCGTTGTCGCGCGGGACAAGAATAAGATATATACCCACCTCCTCGTCCACCTCGCTAGTGGAAATCTTTCCCATGGAGTGGCGAATCTCGCCAGATCTATGTGTGTTGGGTGTTGGTGTAAGAAGATTTAGGTCAATTTAAGGTTTCAGTAGTGACTGTTCGACTACGGCGAGTTGTTCCCGAGGGACACGAGCACCAAGACTTATCGGATGTCACCAACAACGTGAGGATATCTTTGGTGTGGATAGCGGCGACAATACTCGTCAGCGGCTCACACTAGCGGCGGCTGTGGTCATTAGCTGGTCTAGTGGGCTCGATGTAAATTTTATGTATGAGGTGATTTATACTTCGTATGAATTTCTATAATAGATTACGGATCCTTATAAAAAAATGCATCCATGTTAGACAAGTTTTCTTCTTCTTAAACTTAGGCAATACTATGATTATATTAATAGCATATGGAGTCATATTGCATGTGGATACATGCATGGATCAAGAGATTAGCAGCATGGTATGATAGTACTAGTCCGCTAATACTAGTCCAATGATCCAATGCACACATATGAATACAACAAGCAAGCAAACAACAACAGACGATCATCAGCACTACTGCTACACGAGAACTGAATCAAGGATTAATCCGAAGAACGGGAAAAGCTACAAGTGCTCGTCTAAATATCGATCACACACTTGCATACTACGGAGTACTAATCAAAAGCTGCAACATATTATTAGCCGAATGATCGAAATGGGTAGCCCTAGCTTGGAGACGAACGATCCGGATCATGCGCCCCTGGTGGATGCAGGTGGGACCACCTCGTATATGAAGGCGCTGTTCTGCAGGCAAGCGTCCAGCCAGGTCGGCGGTGGCTCCTGTGGACCGCCGTTGACCCCTAGTTGCGCCGGTGGGCCCGCCTTGCCATTGACGACAGAGGTGAAGGACGGAAACGCCGGGAAGTATGCTGTGCTGTTTGGCTGCTGCTCTTGGATGCAAGCTGCTGCTTGGAAGCCGCCATTGTTGCTGCTTGTGTTCTTGGCCTGGCTCTGAATTAATGGAGACGACTGCATGTTTGGGAGGTCAAGGTGGAAGGGAATGAGCTGGTTAGAGTTTGGGAAGGGGACAGGCTGGGCGTCCTGGAAGAAGCTGGGGTGGTGGTGGTTCATGGGGAGGTAGCAGTAGGGGTTCCTCATCTCTATCATCTTGCTGTATTGGTCTACGGCCTTGTGAAAGATCCTGCACACCACCCATTCCTCCTGCAAAGTATATATCATGGATAAAATAAGTTCAAAATATATGTATGAACAATCCAACAACCGTAGGAAAAATGCAGATAAATGTAGTACTATAATATTCTCTTTTGCGGATTGTGATCTACTCGAAATACTGTCCGGCCAGAATCTATATATTTATTCGAGAACTTCCGCAAGCAGAGAGCATATATTTATGCTTCATGGACTGGAGGAAACTACTTTTTTTATAAGATATGCTGATCTGCGCGAGGACAACCGGAGATCCGCGAGCCATGCATGCAAGGTACAAGAGCTCTGAGAAAGGAACAAACATGTACATGTACAGAGTTGTGTATCATTCACTAGCTGAAGCTCAGATATAGACTGTGTCAGTGCAAATTTTCAACTGGATTTTTGAGCAGACCACATCATCGTCATGCTTATGATATATACTAGTAGCAGCTAACATTCACTGCCGAGTAGTATCAACTAAAATTTCCGCATATAAGAAGCATATATTCCACATCAATCTGCAGGCATGTGTCACACTTACGTAGGCATGCAAGCACACACAGATGCCGCATTCAATGCATCATACCAGATCAGCTTATGCAACGAACGACCATGTAACTTGTTCTTGAACTCTCAACTGTTTATAATTTATCGCGCAGCACAAACAGTGACTAGCTACTAGTAGAAGCTAAAAATCATCTAAAGGCTATAGCAAACTGAATGTCTATTGAGGGACGGAGGAAAGATTAATAAGCCAATGCAATCAAGAATGGTACCTTGCAGGAGCGGCGGGTGGCGCCGAAGTCGCCATCGAGGCGGTACTCGTGGAGGACCCACTTGGTCTTCTCCCCGCGCGGCGCGCGTCCTCTGTAGAAGACGAGCGTCTTCTTCATGCCGATGATGGCGCCGGTGGCGGCATTGAGCACCTCCCGGTCCTTCCCTGTGGCCTTCCAGTAGCCGGCGCCGGTGGCGCGGTTGGTGCGCAGGCCTGTCGGATACTTGCGGTCGCGGAGGCTGAAGAAGTACCACTCCCGCTCCCCCATCCTCGCCGCCTCCGGGAGGTCCCACGGCTCGCACCGGTTCAGGTCCACCTCCGCGATGTCCACGCCGCCGCAGCACGCGCCGTTGAACACCTTGGCGGCGAGGTAGAAGGTGACGAGCTCCTCGTCGGTGGGGTGGAAACGGAAGCCCGGGGGAAGGCCGTGCTCCCCAGCGGCCGCCTCCGCCGCCGCCATCTCCTCCGCGATCAGCTCCCACAGCGCGTCGCTCATGGCTGCCGTCGGGTGCTGCTGGTGCATGGGTGCCTCAAAGATCGATCTTTTCACCGCGAGAAGAGGAGTAAGCTACGGTTCTTTCTCAAGAACCCTACGAGCTGCTGCACAGTGTACAGGTTGTGTGAAATGTTGTTCTTGGCTATGGAGATGGGTGGTGTGGAGACTGGAGAGGCCGATGGGGGTCTATATAGTTGAACACAGAGCACGGAAACGTAGAAAGACTACAGTGCTCTCTCTCTCTCTCTCTCTCTAACCTTTATCCCACAGTATAGCTACATAGTAGTAGGATCATAGGAGTAGCTAGGTGTAGAAGAGGGAGGAAATGCATGGCAAGACCTGCAGGAAGGGTAAGTTTAATGGATGGTGAAGGGCAATATGCGCCTGGAATGGGCCTAAAAGAGGAAACTTGATGGAGCTTAAGAGGACCCTGAACTTCTTGCGAAGTAGACCCACTTCATGCATGGAACACAACTAGCTAGGTAGACTACGTAGGAAAGACATATGTACTAGGCAGACTACGTAAAACCTACATCTCGTAAATACAATCACACATAGGAAAGACGTACACGCGCGCAGGCTAGTATTAATTTGGGGCATATGGTGAAGTCGTCCTGTACTTATTTTCAGGGTAACATGCATGTGTACTACCGCCACTGTGCATATTTATACAGGCAAAGAAGATTTTGGAACAACCGAAGAGAAGTCCTATGTAGGCTTCTATAGCATGCATATAGCATACCATTGTTTTCAATGGAGTCTGGACTAATTTGATCATGCGCGCATACCCATTGTTTTCCATATAGCACGCATGTCCGGATTTCTCAAATGAAATATACTCCTTGGGTACCGGGGTTGCAATTTTCTACTCCCTCTCGGTTTCAAAATACTTGACTCAACGTAGACGTGGATGTGTGTATACATTAAAACATGTCTAAATATATTTGTATTTAGACAAATCTGAGTCCGAAACGGAGGGAGTAAGTCCCTAGAGTACCATTATCTTTTTCTTTCGAAAATAACTAGTACTTCAACACTTGTCTTGTTCGTACCGTGACTGATTTGACGGCGAGATGTGTGCATACAAAATCGTCCTACATATCTCGTGTAGTCGTGTGAGCAGATGGATCTAGAGGCGTGCCTACCACAGCTAATATATATGGTACGTACGTGCATGGTCAGTCCTATACCAATAGAAGCATGCACCTGCACATACATTTCAATCGTACGTGCAGCCACTTTTGGATTTGTTTTCCTTTTTTTAATTTAACAGAAAGACGCGCAGTCCTCCTACGGTTCTCAAAATATATCGTACGAAACGAAGTGAAGCACTACATGCTGGCAAACAGCCATCCAAATGAGCTACTTATATAATATTGTTTTGTTAGCTATTAGTGTGTATCTCAATTCTCACATTCGGTTAGCTCAGTACATGAAAAAATGGGTAATACCGACTAGGAGTTCATCGAGTGTAAAATCACACACACTCGGTATATACACTTTGAAAATTTGCAATAAATAGTTATGCATCCCTCTGACGGAGAGACTGTGACGTTGCCTCCTTTCAAAACAAAACTCGGAATATACACAGTAGCCTCCTTTTCCATGACCATGAGGGTGTTAGGATCGCTCGGAAAAAAGCTCGGTAAACAGAAAATTATCTCTAATGTATGATGTATGTGGAGTACCGCAAAAAGAATGGCATAAGATGGACCCTAGGCAGAGGAGTAAACCGACTTTCGGCAAACAAATATGACTCGGCAAAGTACGGTCATGTGTCCCTTGTCAGTGCGTTGGAGGGCTCTGTGATTACGGCCCACTGTTTGCCAAATGCGCCTAACGGACACTCGACAATCATGGTTTGTCAAATACGGGACATTCGCCAAAAAAGCGCGGAAAATTCGTTTCTTTTGCTGCATATTATTCCTGTTAGAGATATGCTCAAAAGACAATTGCAAATGTTATTAATCTTTGTTTCATAATTAATTTCTGGTTTTATGCTAGCTACTATTGTGAAGTAATCTCAGTGATTCAAATTGGGAATTGCTCCTCGCTGTAGAGAGATACACGTTGGGCCCACTTGGTATGAAGTTATCAATTATCGTTTGCGCGGAACAAGGCATGATGTAAATCACGGGATACTGGAATATGTGAACGAGAGGAAGGCATCATAGCAGTAAACGAGGTCAACAAGATAGTGTAATCACGTGTTGCTTCACATGATTATCGGGAATGTCTCGCCTCGGGTATTGATAAGTATCGCAAAGTGTGATAGGAACTATGCGTGGGAACTGACATGTATTCGAATAACAGTGGGAATTATTATGAGCGCATGGGCGTCCATGCTCCGTGAATAATTATTGATCGGAAAGATGTTCAGAGTCAAGTCCACTTGTTATCGAATGTCCAGAGCCACACGCTTAAGTTCTCTCCTTTTAGTGTATATTAGATGGTTTGGATAAACAGAGAGTGTCACCCGAGCGGTTCTAACATGATTAAAATTGTTCGGAGAGAAGCTCGGGTTTTTTCTCAGCATGACGGTATAGTCTCGAAACAGACAGAATGGGGTCTCAGAATTTCTAGAACTTCCAGAAATGTTCCTAGGGAATCCATGGGCACTAGTAG